>CP031386.1:0-4800000 GCA_003814445.1 Epichloe festucae Fl1 | reverse complement strand
GAGATGACGACTTGTTGCAATTTGCGCAGCACAAGTGGATAGCATATTGACCGACGAAGTGTCTTTTTTTTTTTTTTTCGAGACAGTCCTTCCTTTTTTTTTCCCCCCCCTCTCTCCTAACTACTTGTTTTTATTTTTCCCGTTGAGCGATGGCGCAAATCTAGGCAACTTTTCTTCCACGAGGCCTGTACGAATATTGGGGATGCATACGGATGTAATGTACTGTAGGGGTGCATGTTGTATAATTAGAAGCGGGATAGACTACATACTGCTCGGCTCCATTACCAGTCTCTGCCATTTTTTTTCTCTAGAAAGGTCTTGTCCTCTTATTCTTAAAATTCTTTATTAAAGTATATAAAAAGGGGTTGTATAAATTATATATGTCGATGGTGCTGTTTTTGGCACGTATACACTGTAATGTGCATGATGAGGGGGGCTTTGCCCCCCTTAGGAAGGAAACATGCGGCGACAAAGTGAGCTCTGTCACCATCTTCCTTGGATCCATTCTCCAAATAATGTTTTTTTTTTCTCTTGGAGAGAGATAACTCCGAATGCGGACTACAGCTTCTTGATATGACGCCCGTTGGGTCGGATATTTGTTGTGCGTTAGGCACGTGACTTAAAAAGATCTCCCCTAGCAGGATGAAGAAGGTCAGAAAAGGATTGAATTAAAGCTATCTTCTATTATACAAATAGAAGGATAAAAGCTCCTCTTTTATAGAGAAAGCTATTATATTATAGATTATATGCTTTTATTATAAATTATTACGTTTAGTAATATATATCTTTAGCTCCCCTAATATAGTTATAAGTGCAGATTTATTTGTTATAAACGCTATATTTACTATTAGGTAACACACCCCCTAGTTAGTGTTAAGGTTATTATAGTTACTAACTATTATCTTAGCTAGTAAATATATAGTATTTTAGTAGTGCTTAAATTTAATATAAATTTAAAGTAAGCTCTCTTACTTTTATACTTATACTTCTCTCCTATAAAGGATCTCTTAATATAATAATTATAGGCTTCCTTTTCTTCCCTTTATAATATACTTTTTATTAACTAGCCTATATTTTAATTAATATAAATTCTAATATATACGCTTAGGCTAAAGAGAATCTTTACTTCTAGGAGAGCTTAATTACTCTTTAGTAAATTACTTATATTATAGCTAATTTAGCTATATATTCTTATTTAAGCCTTAGTATAGCTTATAATAATTCTTTACCTCCCTTAGCTAAGTCTAAGCTACTTATTAGTAATTCTTTACTAATTAATACTAAGCTACTTACTAATAAGTTACTATCTCCTAAGGAGAAGTAAGAAAAATACCTTAAGTATACTTCTCTATAAACCTTATATCTTATAAGGGCTTAAGTAAAGGGAGAATACTTAAGGTATAATTCTCTATAAATTTTATAGAAATAACCTATTAGTACTATACTTTCCCTTTCTCTTTAGTATATACTAATAATATAGCTTAAAATACTTACTCCTTAAAGTCCTAAGTATAATATTCCCTATAATAAGTATATTTAAGTAAGCCTTATAAGTAAGGGTAACTTAGGTTATTACTTTAAGGTTAGGTCTAGATAATCTTAGAGATATTACTTATATAAGGTTAGTAATTACTATTACTTACCTTTATATAATACTTATATTCCCCTTACTAAGTAAATATTATTAGCACTAAATAAAGATACTAAGGTAAGGCGCTTCCTATTATAATTTCCCCTAATCCTTTACTTATATATATATAGATAGTAAAGCGGTGCTATAAGGCACTATAACTCTAATTAAAACTTATTATAAAGCTAGATTCTATATATAGTAAGGTTATTAATCTTAGTATTAGGGCTAAGGATACTACTAAGGGCTTTTTAGTAATAGTTAAGAAGAAGGTAACTATAGTAATAGCCTAACTTAAGGAGGTTATTTACCTCCTTATATAAGTTTATTTCCTTTATTTAGAATAGTGTTTATATATATATTTTTATATAATAGTGTTTTAAAGTCTTTATTTTATTAATCCTATTTACCTTAGTAATACTTTACTTACTAAGGAGGGGGCCTTTATGTATTTCTAAGGTAATTAATTTTATACTCTCTCTTTAATATACCTATAATTCCTTTATAACCTATATACTTTAAATATTATATATTATATATAAATCTATAAGACTAAGTATAGATTTAAAGCGTTTAAAGTGCTAATAATTTAATACCTTTATAAATCTATTAGTAAGTATCTTTTCTATTAGTAAATATGTAATTTTAAAGCTTCCTTTCTTAAATTCTTACTTTAACTATATATTATAAATATTAATATAATATAGTTAAGTATTTAATTATTTACTCTTATTAAGTATAAGCTAAATTATTTATTAATTATTATAATTAATAACCTAATTTTCATAGGTATTAAATTTAATATCTTTAAATAAGCGCTATAGACTTATAGTCTCCTTTACTACCTATTATAAAGTAAGTAATTTAGCCTTTATTATAGATATAGTTACTATTATTTAGTATATAGCTTTCTAGATAATTAGTTTACTAAAGAGAGTAATTAAGTATTCTTATAATAATTTATAAGTCTTAAGATTATTTATAAAGAAAGTATTACTTAAGATTTAAAGAGCTTAAAGTTTAGTAGTTATACTATAGTATAGCATGAGTTTACTTATAATAAGTAAGTAATAAATAGCTTAGTTTACTGCCTTTATATACTCTAGTCCTAGATTTATAAGGTATTATAATAACTTTACTACTATAAAAGTAATATTAGGTCTAATTATAATTATAGTATATAGGATTAATCTAATCTTTTCCTAGTAAACCTTTATTACTTACTTCTTAGCTTTACTCTTAAACTTATAATACTTTACTACTAGGATTAGTATAGTAAGGAAAGTGCCTTTTCTTACTTACCTAAATTTTTCCCTAATCTTATTAATATATACCTTATAACTAAGATATACCCTTTATTATTCTTAGTCTTTAATAATCTAGATTCCTAGGAAAAATCTTACTTTACCTTTTTTATCTAATTTATATACCTCCTTTAGGCCCTTAGAAATATAGTTAGTAATGCCTTTATTATCCTTATAAAACACTATAAGAATATTATCTATAAAGAATATAAGGAAAATAGTCTAATCTTTTATATAGAATAAGTAAGGCTTTTCTTTACTTAATTTAAGCCTAAGCTTTATAAGAGATTTACTTAATTTCTTAAACTATAGTTATAAAGAGTCCCTTAATCTATAGAGAGCCTTAAGTAATTTTATATATTCTCTAAGGATTATAAAACCTTTAGGAAGTTTATAAGTTATAGGTATTTTATCCTTTTTATATTTTATATAGAGGAAGGTATTCTTAATATTATATTACCTAGTCTCTAGATTAAACCTAGTAACTAGAGCTATAAATATATAGAATATATAAGTAGTAAGCATTATAGTATAGGTTTATTTAATTATAAAGATATCTTAGAGGTCTCTATATATATATAATCGCGCTTTATAATAGATTAATATCCCCTTCTTATTAAACTTATAAGAAAACACCTATTTTAATAGTAATAGCTTTAATTATACTACAAAACACTTTATTTACTACTATATTCCTTATTCCTTTAGCTTATTAATCTCTTTATTTATTACTTTTAACTATTTCTCTTTAAATAAATAATTCTTTGCCTTTTTCTATAACTTTAGAGGTTTAGTAAGATTAGATTAATAAATAGTCCTTACCTTTATCTTTAAGTTAAGGTATAATCTATTTTCTTTATTATAATATATATTAATTACTAAAAAAACCGTTTTATAGCTCTTAAAATCCTAATCTCCTAGAAAGAGCTTATAAGGATCTCCTTCCTTAGTCTTCCTAAATTTAGTAAAAAGATCCTTTAGGTCCTAGAGGCAGAGTATTGCACTAAAACGTGTAGTGTAGTGTAGTATTTGTAGTGTAGTGTAGTAACTACACTACAAACTACACTACACTACAAACTACACTAACTACAAGGAAAAAAAAACTACATTATACTAACTATAAAAAAAAAAAACTATAATACATTACACTACAAATTCTTTTTCCTAAACTACACTAACTACAAACACTATAAATGTAGTATTAGACTTTTTATTAGTTATTAGTATTATAAGTGTTGGTTACACCAAGGAACGTTGCACTAGTGCGAAGGGGTTAAATTCAATGAAGTTAATGATAATAGCTAATAACTAAGAGAGAAGAGAAGAGGGAGAAGGAGAGGAATCTAGCTAGAAGAGAAGGTAGGCAAAAAGGGGGAAAAGTGGGGCTGCAGTGCGGTGCCACTGCTAACGGAGTAGGGTAGCTCGCGATGCATCTAATTGCATCGCGTGCATCCCTTTAGTGGCTTTACTCTTTAGCTATGGTTAGACTATCTATTATCTAAAGGTCTAAAGGAAGCTACACTAGTACTCTCTCTTTTCTTTATAGCTAAAGGAGCCTAAAAACGTAATAAAAATCAGATTAAAGGAAAGTGTATATAAGTAAATCCCTTAATAGGAATTCATGGTTCTTATTAGCTATTGTGGCTTTAGTTATTCTAATTAACCTAGTTATTATAGTCTATACCTATATGCCTATTATATTAATCCTCCCCTCTGCCTAATCTTGCAGGTCTCTTAACCTATCCTTCTATATAAATTATTAATTTGTTTAAATTAATTAAGGTTAAAAGGGCTAAATTCAGTGATGCCTTTGTTATCACATTAGCTAGATTATTGCCGCTGTTAATCTATCTAACTTTATAGACTTCCCTCCTCTTATATAACTGCTAAAGGGCTATAATATTAATTATTAGCCGCTTCTCTTTCATTATGCCTAGCTTTATAAGGTATTTATATAATAAGAAAGAGTCTATATAAAGAATTATCGGGATCTAAGGCATCTTTAATTAGTCCGTGATTATATAGAGGGTTGTAAATATTACGTATATAATATTAGCACCTTAAACTATGCTATATAGCTTAGATATAAGTGCGCTATAGGTCACACACTTGCTTTTTGTAAAGCTATATGTAATAACGTTCCCTTTTAAGATAAAGGTGTTATTTCCCTTTATTACTTCGTTGCTAATTATAATAATATATCTGATTTGTGAACTTAGATCTTTATTATTAGTAAGGGACCTATTTACAAATATAAAGAGCTTTGCTTCTTTAAGAGTTAAGGGGATATACTATAATCCCTGCTACTAATGCTTAATTTGCTACTTAAGGCATTTATTAAGTTATAAGATATTATTAGCAGAGGGTTCTTAGTATTATATGGCAATTAATAGGTTATATAATGCCTCTAGTTAATAGACTATCGCGATGTAACTTCCTTAGGCTCTTTGCTTTACGTAATCTTGCCTTGCTATTAGTGATTAAGAGTTAATTTCCTTAATCTTCTAACTTTAGCCCTTTTAGGTTAGGGTTAGGGAGTTATTAGCGTTCTAGGTTAAGATATAGCTATTAAAGATAAGGGGATTCGTAGTTATAAGGCATTGTTTTTCTTTAGCTATAAACTTCGCTTTCTAGAGCTCTTTTTTTTCTTTCTTAAAGAAGTTATTATTACTAAGGCCTAGTATGTTATCCGTTTATATCCTTATAATGCTAAAGAGGTTTTTATTATTTAGGGCCGTGATTAGTAGGCAGGGATTGTATATTAAGGTTATTATGTTAAGATTATCCCTATAGTGGCGAAAATATGTTACTTACTAGTAGGTTCTAGCCTCTGCGATCCCGTAGAGGGGCTTAATAACCTCTATTATTATGCCTTTTAGAAAGAGGTATGTAATTTGCTTTAGTAACTTCATAATAATTAGCCTGTTTAGGGTTATTTAGGATTAAACATAAGCTTATGTAATGTCTTATAGCTAAAGGTAGATTCCCTTCTGCTTTAATAATGGAGTAAGGGCCATAATAATCCGTTAGCTTAATTGCTATATTGTTAGCAATTAGGTTAAGATAGCCTCTTTTCCTCTGTTATTATGCCCTTACATAATAAGGCGCGATTTCTTATATAGTGTTTTAGTGCCTTTACCTTTAATCTCTTAGACTATATAAGAATTAAAGATCTAGTAGCCTCTATACTTTACTAGATTAAACATTATAAATCTAAATATATTATAAGCTTATAATACATTAATCTTAGCTTAATTAGATTATTTAAAGGGGCTCCCTAGGGTTATAATCTTTCCCTCTTAGTGGAGTTAAAGGGTAAGGTTCTAGTTAGCCTCTTCTTTTACTATAAGGAATGCTATATTTAGCACTTCTCTAGCTATAATCTCCTTAATTAATACTTTCTCTTAGTCTTTATTAATAAATATAAGGGGCTCAATAAGTCTAATAAGCTCCTTAGGATTATAAACCTAGGCCCTAGTTACCTTTGCTTTTACTTCCCTAGGGCTACTAGCTTTATAGCTTCCTATAGGGGTAGCTTTAGCTACCTTAAGGCTTACTATAAGTTCTTTAACTCTATAGCTTCCCGCGGGATTACCTTTAGCCTTAATAGCCTCTATAGGCTTCTCTATACCCTTATTAATAAAGAATTAAACTATAAGGTTCTTCCTTAGCCTCCCTTACTTTCTTTTTACTAGTATCTTTTCCTTTTCTTTTACTCTATTACCCTTTATAAGTAGCTTATCCCTCCTAGCCCCCTTAGCCCCTTCTTATAATAGGACTATAGCATTAGAGAGGGCTATAGTGTAAGAAGGGGCTATATTATAGGCAGGGACCTCTAGGCCTAGGTTATGCTCCTTAATATCCTAAAGGCTTTGCTTATTAGCCCCTATATACTATAAGTCCTTATAGTATAGCTTTACTACTATAAAGCGAAACTTAGCTAGGCTATAGGGCATCTTAACTATATAAGTCTCCCTATTAGTAGCTAATAGCTTATAAGGGCTATGCTATTTGCCTTTTTCTCTTTATATATATATATTAGCCTACAGTGGTAGCTAATGTATTAGCGATATATTAGGGCTGTTTTAGGCGCTAAGGGCCTTGTAGACCTATCTCTTAGCTAGGTAATGGCGGACTTTATTAGTTACCTTCTAAATTACTTTAGCTTATTAAATAACAGAGACGCTTAGTAGTAACTTATCTATTATCTATAGGTAGGCTCTAAAGACTAGTAAGGTTAGCACAAGGCTATTAGGGCTTACTAAGTTATTAATAGCTTTAATAGCTATCTAGAGTCACTGCTTAGGAGTAATCTCTTTACTAATTAAATCTGTAATAATATTATAAGCCTAGTAAAGAGGTCTATAATATCTTTTAACCTTTCTAATGCTATTATAGGCTTTAATAGGCATTTTGTTAATATTAATTAACATTAGGCAGGTATAATGCCTAAATTCAGCTAAAGCAAAATTGTTACTAGTATTGTAAATAATCTAGTCTAGAGGGCCTAGATATGTATTAATCTAGCACTCTCTAATTACATCCTAGATATTATAAGCTTTTTACTTCTTAGGGTTAAGGAATTAGGCCGCTTAAAATAAGGTTACTAAATTAATAATATAAAGGACTAGTTAGCTATTAATTTACATAATATTAATAATAATCTTATAGTTAAAGTTATGGTTATCTTTAAGGGAGAATTTAAACTAGCTAGGGGCTTTTCTATTTATCTAATAATAGTAATAGACTTTAGTAAGCTTCTTAATTATATAGTGTTTAACATTATAACTAGCTTATTAAAGGATCTTTATAAGCTATTAAATTAAGGGATAACTAAACCTTTAGTAAAGTTAATAAATCTCTCCTTCTAATAGGTAAAAAGCAGCGGTTTCTCTTGCCTCTAGAAGCCACTAAGGGTAGCCCTATTTACGCATAATAGGTACGGTCTTGTTGTTTTAAATTAACATATTAGTAAGGTTATTAATCTTAACCTTTATTTTATCTATATTAGTAAGGGAAAAGAGGAAGGGTGTGGCAGTGTTAAGGATATAGAAGTTAATTTAGCTAAGCTTTATAGGCATATAGATAACGCCGCGTGTTATTGCTAATCTAGTACTAAAGCGAATAACTTCTAGGTTATAGGGTTTAATTATTAATAATGGCATTAATCTTAGTAAGGCTTTGGCTTGTGCTAGACTAGTAGTTAATTAGCCTAAGGCTCCTGTATCTAGTATAATTCCTCTAAAGATCTCTTTGGAATAGTATCCTTTAGAGGTATAATAGATTAAATTATCTTTATTAGAAGCCTCTTTAAGGTATAGCTTTTGCTTAAGTAAGGCATGTTAAAAAGCTTAATTCTTAAGCGTTATAAGGATATTAATATTATCTATTATTTATAATCCTACGTAGAAGAATTATATAATGCTAAGTTATGCCTTTAATAATAGCTTTTTCTTAATATTATTATTGCTATTATCTTAGTCCTAAGTGAAGGCCTTAAGCTATGTTTCCTAGTCTTCTATTTCCTCTTTATTATCACTATTATTTCCTTTAAATAAAGTAAGGAATACCTAAAACTTCTTCTCTATAGGAGGTAAATAATAGTTCTTACTAGCTTACTACCTCTCTTTCTCTTTCTAATATTTAGCGTTAGTATAGTTTAATAACTAGTAGCTACTCTTACTATAGATAAAGCATTACTTAAGTTATCTAAAGTTACTATAATAACCTCCTTTTCCTTAGTTTTTTTAATTCTATTAGCTATATTAGTAGTCTATAAACATTACCTCTAATAGGTCTTTATCTTAATGCTAGTAATATTAGTTACTCCTTACACTACTCTCTATAATTATAATTAATTTATAGAGGTTACTAGTAAGGTTCTTAAAGCCTAGCGTGTATATATACTCCACTACCTAATATTTAGGGATACTAGAGACTGCGTTTAAGGTTTGCTTATAGAGCTCTGTATTTACTATATTAGAGGGGTATAGCCCTTTATAGACTCTCTTTAAGGTAGTTAATAGAATCTTAAGGCACTTAAGCTTAGTCTTATTAGGGTTCTAAGTAATAATATTCTTAAGGGTTATATTACTTTATTTATATTAGTAAAATTATTAATTACTCTCTATCTTAAAGTGTTAATAGATATTTATAATTATCTCTTTATATAAGAGGTTTTTACTAGTAAGGTAATTAAGAAAGTGCTATTTAGTATTTCCTATTAATATAATAAGGAATGCTTTACTAAAATATAACTTAGGGAGGTTAATCTAGTTATACTTACTCTTAAAGAGCGTAAGTTTTAGCAAGAGGAAGTTATATAGCTTCTTACTATAGTAGTTACTATCCTTATATATCTTTATAAGCTTAGATATTTTCTTTATAATTTATTTATCTAAAGGAAAGGAATAAGAAAGGAAGGTAAGCTATTAAGGGTTAAACTCCTAATATAATTAAGATTATTATAAGGGTTCTTATAGAGGATGTAAAGATTATTCCTTTTAAGGGTAAGGAATATTAGGGAAGGTCTTTAGGGCAGTAGCTTATAGGGGTTATATATAAGGTAGTTTAGGGGATTATAACTTATTTCCTAATTATAGGGTTATTATTATTTCTTAAAGCATATGTTTAAGGGCTATTAGGATAGGAAGGCCTACTCCTTAGCTAACGTGAATATTATTATCTTATAGGGAGTTTTGTAGCTCTCTTATAAGCTTATTAGAAGCTCTCCTAAATATGTCTTTTATCTAACCTTTAAAATCTTCTTTAAAGTTCTCCTAAAGGTTTTCTCCTTACTAATTTTAATGCTTACTAGTGTAAATAAACCTTATAATCTAATTATTAAGTTTAGGCTATGTAGTAGTCTCTAGGTTTAGTTAGGTAAGCTCTTCCTAGTCTCTTATAAGTGTAAATAAATATAGCTATAGTTACCTTAGTAAACTGTTCTTTTCTAGTCTTTTAGAAGCTATTTCTAAAGGCTTTTAGGATATCTTATTATTAGGGGAAGTAAGGTAAGGAGTCTATCTTATTAATAGTCTAATATTTAATTCTATCCCCTTCTTAAGAAGGGTTTAGTTTTCTTAAATAATTTAAATAAAGTAAATAGTAGTATAATAATAGCGTAATTTCTATGCTTATTAAGAGGGATAGACTAGGTAAGTCTAAAAAACAGGTAAAATAGGAAAAACAGGAATAATAGGGTAAATAAAATAAATAGGGTAAATAGCGTGGAATAAACAGGATAAATAGAATAGGATAAATAGGATAAATAGGATTAATAGGATAAATAGAGGGAAATAATAAAAAACGACGGAAAAAGTATAAAAGAAGGAAAAATAGTAAAAAGAGGGAAAAGCAGGCTATAAAGATAGCGTAAAAGCAGAAGTAACTTAATGTTTAGAACACTAAGGTATAAAAAGCTATAAAGAGAGAAAAGGGGTTATAAAGAGAGTGTAAAAGGAGGTTATATAGGTTAGCTAGCTTAGCTAAGGATTGTTTTTAATGTTAGGTTTAAATAAAATGCCTTACGGCGATAGATTTGGTTATTTAGTTGGTTTTCTTGTAATAGATAATAAGATTAATAATTAACTAAATATCCTGGATAGATATAATGAGGTTATATCCTATAAGCCTAAGGGTTAATAGATTAATCCCTTAGAAGTCTAATAAGCCTGTAACCGGGATTCTAGTCTATCTTCCTTTAGCACACTCTATAGTTATGCCTCTCTACCTAAATGGCCTATCTAGGTTAGCTTAAGAGGTAAGGGGCTGCGTTGTCTGTAGAAATATCTCTTCTTATAATACCTAACTTATCTGTGATTATAGTTAACCACTAATTAGTGTTAGTTATACTAAGGAACGTTGCACTAGTGTGAAGGGGTTAAATTTAATGAAGTTAATAATAATAGCTAATAACTAAGAGAGAAAAGAAAAGGGAGAAGGAGAGGAATCTAGCTAGAAGAGAAGGTAGGCGAAAAGGGGGAAAAGTGGGGCTGCAGTGCGGTGCCACTGCTAACGGAGCGAGGTAGCTCGCGATGCATTTAATCGCATTGCGTGCATCCCTTCGGTGGCTCCACTCTTTGGCCACGGTCGGACTATCTATCGTCCGAAGGTCCGAAGGAAGCCACAATAAGGCTTAAAAGAATACTAGTTATATAAAAGCTTTTATTATTACCTATTTTATTTAATTAGTTATAGAATTTATAATATTATATTATTTTAGTAATTTTACTATAACTAAGTAAGGTTATATATAATATTATACTTTTTTAATAACACTATTTAACTTAATACTTTATTTCCCTAATATAACTTAAAGAAAAACCTTCTTATTATATTATTTACTATTTCTATAAATTATTTTGTATTTCTATAAATTATTATTATTACTTATTTTAAAAAAACTATAAAAAGAACTACTAGTAAACTTAATATAAGTAGCTTATTATATCTTATTATAGCTTATAATAGCTTATAATAGCTTATAATACTAATATTACTAATATTACTAGTATTACTAAGATTACTAAGATTACTAAGATTACTAAGATTACTAAGATTACTAAGATTACTTATAATATTATTAGTGTTAAAGTTTAATAAAAAATAAATAATAAATAAATAACTTAAATATAAATACTAGTAATTATAAGTAAATTACTATAGTAAAAGCTATAGTTTTTAATAACTTAGTATTTTAAGGTTTTTAAAAATATTAATATTATAAAAATGTTTTCTCTTTTATATTTTTTTAAAATAATAATAAAAGTAAAATAATAGTAATTATAGTAATAATAGTAATTAAGGTTATAAAAGTTATTAAAGCTTTTATAATAAGTATATATATATATTCTTTACGCTAGCTAGCTAACTATGTAGCTATTCCTAGTACTCCATCCGCTTAGTTAAGAGGGAAAACCCTTTACTAGGAAGAAAAACCCCCTTATGTCTGTAAACAGGCTAGCGCTAACCCTCTTCTAGGTCTACGCCGCATTAGGTGTGATTAATTATAGGTGTTTAGTGCTAGCTTACGCTAGCCTTATCCTAAAGAAAATAAAAAAGAAAGGAAAAAGGAAAAAGTATAGTAGTAGTCCTAACTAGCTCCCTTTAGTGCTAGTCTAGTCTTACTCTAACCTAGCTCTGTGTCTCTTACTTTGCCCTAGGGTATAGTGAATTTAGATTTATAATAATAATTTACTTTTTATTTACTTTACTTCTAACTCTTTTAGTGCTTTACTTTTTAGCTAAATCTAACCTAGTACTAGTCTAGATATCTTATAAAGTCTAAGTATATGGTTTTATTTAATTATAGTAAGGGGTAGGTAATTTAGGCCTAGTAGCTAGGCGGTTTCGCTCCTAGATTAGTTATGCGCTATCTATATGTTTACTTATCTTATACTTTATTTTCTAGCTAATATTATAGTTAGTTCCCCCCCCTCTCTCTCTTAAGTATAAAAAAAGGCTTCTCCCCCCTTAAGGTTCTAACCTTTTTCCTCTTCTTATAATAAATTTCCTATAGGTTCTTTTCCTTCCTATCCCTTTTAGGAGCTATTTAAGGCTTCTCTAGTCTAGTGCTAGTTTAAATACTAATATTTTATATAGAAAAACACGCTATAATATTACTAAGCTCTATAAGTACCCTATTTTTAGTGCTATTCTAGCTCTAATCTGCCTAGGAACTTATAACCTTAGATAAGTATCTAAGGAAGTCCTTAACCTAGAAGTAATTAAATTAGGCAGAGGTAAAAGGCCTAGAAGTAAGTCCCCTTTGCCTTTATTTTACCCTATTTCTAGGTTTAACCTAGGGTAGCTAGGTAAGCCGCAAGAGATCTAGTATATATCCTATAAGATATAATCCATTAAATATAAGGGCTATTAGTGCTATAATATTATTAGTAAGTTAGTTTATTTCTAGTCTAGGGGTAGGGCTAATTTATATATAAAGGGGTAATGTCTAATGCCTATTTTAATTATTAGGTCCGCAATTATAGATATATTAAGGTAATATTAACTCCTGCGCCTATTCTAAGCTTACTCTAGTGCTAATTTACTTATAGCTAAATATCACTAGCTAGCAAGGGGAATATTAGTGGTTAGTTAAGACCTAGGCTAGCATAGTTACTAGGAGTAATGTAAGTGGTTTTGCTTTAGCTTAGTAGTGGCTTTATTCTATAGCTAACTTTAATTATCTAGGCCTTAGAAGACTATATAGCTTAGGTTAAGAAACTTTATACTAAAAACTACACTAAGAAGAAATAAGGCACTACTATAGTAAGCCTAGACCTAGCTAGGTCTAGGTCTGCGAAGGAATAATATAATAAGGTTATCTTTTAGCTCTAGTGGCTTAATACCTAAGCAGTGGAGATAAACTAGCTCCTAGCTACTAGCCTATTAGCTAAGGGTAAGAGTAAGGTAATAGAGAGTATAATCCCTATTTCTAAGGAGAAATAAGGCTAATTCTAGGTTAGTAAAGGGGCAGTAGTAAGCTAGTGTAATATAATACCTATAGCTTTTTAACTTAAAATTAATCTAATAACTATTCTAGACCTATAGTCTTCTTATTATAGTATAATTTCGCCTTATATCTAGCCTACCTCTATAGCTATACTGTTTTACCTAGTGCCTCTCTCTAGTTATCTATAGTGTCTATTTATTAGTTAGTTTAGTTACCTCTAGGGTAGCCTAGATTCTCCCTTAGTTTATATTAACTAAAGGCTAGGTCTTACGCTAATATATAGTATTAGAGTCTTCTTATACTAAGGAATTACTTTATAATATATCTTGCCTTTAGGGGATTATCTAGGGCTAGCCTTACCTCCTATATATCTCTAGGCTATCTTATTTAGGGGTATTTATAGTTATAGTTAGCATAGTTAATAATTATATAGTACTAGTCTTTAACTATATAACTATAGCTATATAGAGGTAAAGCTACCCTAGGAACACGCCTTTAGAAAAGGAACTTATTAAGGCTAATCTTTCCTATATATAATTATACTATTATAGAGAAGATATACTTATTAAGCCTAGTGTAAAATTTCTAGATTTCCTTTAGGTTATAGGTAAGTAAGTAGTCCTCTATTAGCTCTCTCCTATACCTATATTATCTCTATTATCTATTAGAATACTAGTTTTCCTATCTTTTCTTTTACTCCTTATATAGTTATATATCTAGTTTATTATTAGTAAGTAAGGGTCTTCTTCTGCGTTATAGTACTATTTATACTAAGTTAGCTATAGCCTATATCTTATTTATTATTTTACTAAGTATAATCCTTTCCTTAAACTTTTACTTTATCTTATTTAAGTAAAGGTCTAAGGGGGGGATATAGGTTTTAACTTCTAGCTAAGTAATTAGTATAGCCTTAAACACTCTAGCTATAGTCTAAAGATAAGTTAATTAGTCTGCTATAAAACTTCTAACTATTCCTTATAGTTTTCCTCCTTTCTTAGTTAGGGTATAGTAAGCGCTTACCCTATAGGCAAGAACAGGCTAGACTACCTATATATATATAAGCTAGGTATCTCTAAAGCTAATGCCTTATACTAACACTACTAATATAAAGAGTGTAAGCTACTACTAGGCTAGTTTTCCCTTAAGGATATTCTTATAGGCACTTTAGTTAAGTTTTCTATTTACCTATACCCTAAGGAATTAGCATACCTTTATTAGCGCTATCTCCTTTATACTAAGCTAGACCCTAGCCTATAGGGGCCTATAGGCCTTACTAAAGTATATAAGTTTAGTTTTTACTAGGTTAAACTTTACTTTTACTTTCTTTACCTATTCCTTATAGATTTTCTAAGTAGCCTTAAGTTTTCTCTAGGTCTATGCTATGTTTTTACTAAATACTATAATATTTATATTATTAGTAAATCTAATTACTACTATGCCTAGGATAGCCTAAAGATATATATAAAGTTCTATAGAGTAAAGGAAAAAGAGAATTAGTAAAAGGGAAGATCCTTATAGGGTACTAGCCTTAATCTTAAAGGGTCTAGAGAGTTCTCTATTAAAGCTAAGCTAGCTTATTCTATTTACTAGGAAGCTTTATATTATAGCTATTAGCTAGTAAGGGATTCCTATTAGGATTAGTAAGTAAATTAGGTATAAGTAACTAACTCTATTAAAAGTAAATAAGATATTTATCTAGGTAAGTAAGGTAATTTTACCCTTACTCTAGGCCTCTCTTATACACTTTACTAAAACCTTAATTATAGTCTTTATTAACCTATTTATCCTATTCCCTATCTATAGCTCTAGGAGAAGTCCTTTTACCTTAGTAAAGGCTATAAATTACTTTATAATTACCGCTTCTATAATTTTTCCTATAATATTTAGTAAGGAGATAGGCCTCTAAGTATTAGCCCTCCTTATCTCTTTTATTATCTTACCTAGTTTCCTAATTACTACTACTCTAGTGGTCTAGAATTAGGCTAGGAAATACCTTACTTTAAGGATAGTGTTTAGGAGCTAGACTATAGCTTCTTTTACTAGCTTATTACAAGCCTTAATAAGGCTTACTAGGAGCTTATTATTACCTAGTGCTTTCTAGCTAGCTATATCTAATATAATATCTAATATCTCTTCTAATCTAAACTAGTTATTATCTAGGAATAGTGCGTTATTTAGCTTTAGGAAGGTAAGGTCTAGGATTTAGAAGAGGTTTACTATAGGCTTAGGGAAAAACCTTAGTGCTAGCATACTTACTTTATCCTCGTGTATAATAGCTAGGTTTAGGTTATTTTTAGTCCTTTTTAGCTCTAGTAGCCTAGGTAGTTCTAGGGGGGCCTAGCTTTAGAGCTAGGCCTATCTCTCTAGTCTTTACACTCCCCTGTCCTTTCTCTATATATTAGCCTTTTATAAGGTATCTCTTTATATATTTCTTCTCTTAGTTCTAATAACTTATTCTTAGTCCTTATCTGCCTTAGTATAGGCTTACTAGTTTACTTCTATTCTCTATTATCTCTATTATCTCTTTACCTATTTAGCTTTAGTAACTACCTCTTTAGCTATCCTTAACTACTATACCTCTAGGCTAGGGAGCCCCTAGGGCTTTTATAGGGCTACCTTATCTGCTATTTATTAAAGGTTTATAATAAGCTAGGTAGTATACATATCTATCCCTTCTTTATCTTATAAATCTAGGGCGTTTTTAGGTTAAAAGCATACCACTATCTTTACCTTTATGTATAGTTTATCTATTATATTTTATATGTATTTAAGGGCCCGCGAGATATTATCTTATAGGCTAGTAAAGATACTAATTAGCTATAGGATATAGTTAGATCTAGTAAGGTCTTTTACTCCTTTATAGTAAACTTAGATATCTAGGGTTACTTACACTAGGTTTATAGTACTATCCCTATTATCCTTATATTATCTAGTTAGTTTCTCTTAGGGCATTACTAGTCTAAGCCTTTACTAGCTTATAAGTTCTAGTAGCTTATTTGCTTTATTAGTAATTCTATTTAGCCTATCCTAGAGGGGATGCTTTTAGTTAAAATCTCCTATAAATACGCTTTAGTTATATAGTATCTTTATATTAATATCTTATATAGGGGTGTTCTAGTTATTACTATAACCTTCTAAATAAAGAGAATAAATATTAATCCTATAAATTTCCACTAGTAACTAGTTAGGCCCTCCCTAAGCTAACTATAACCTTATATTATATTTCTTATTAATATATATAGTATTATGCCTATTATAGTATACAAGTTAGAACTAGGCAAGGCCTAGTATAGGGGGCTATAGATGTTTTATATATTCTTACTCTTAGATTACTATTATGTCTATATTAGTTTAGTAATAGAGTGTAATATGTATTAGGCTATCCTTCTTATTTATATTCTAGAAAAGAACTTATAATATTACTATATTAATTAGGGGGGTGGTAGTAGGTCTTAGCTATCCTATGCTAGTTTTATTCTAGCCTTAAGTTATTTTATATAGTGCCTAATGCTCCTAGCTCTTAGCTATTTAGCGCTTTACTCTATATTTATAGGTTAACCTCTCTTTCTTCCTATTATTACTATAGGTTCTATAGCTATACTAGCTCTCTCTTAGGCTAAAGCTAGGTTCTTACTAGGGGAGCTAGAGGTAAAGTAAGATAGTTATTCTAGGTAACTAGCCTTTACTATATTTTACTTCTCTTTTAGTACTAGGTAGTCTCTAGACTAGGCTAGGTATAGTCTAGAGTATAAGATATAGTTTTCCTTAAGTTATCTATTTATTATTAGGTATAATACCTTACTATCTTTATACTAGCTAGCTTTATACTTACTATACCTTAGTGCTACCTTATAAAACTTAGTAATATATCCTATTTAGAAGTAGTTATAGCATTATCTAGGTTATAAGGTCTTATTATATAGTTTAGTTTAGAATAGCTTTACTTTAAAGACTATTCTATCTTAGTATATCTTATTAGTATCTTTAACTTTAGCTAGTTTAAGAATTAAGGTAGTTTACTAGGTATTCTTGCCCTAGGGGTATCTTATAGTTACCTTAATTATATTTACTTTATTTGCTTTTCTAATTTTTATTACTAGGTTCTTAATAGATATATACTTTATTAGGAAACCCTTAATAATAACGCTAAGTATATAGTAGTAAATAGCTACCTCTAGGCTAAATACTTTAGTAATCTATTTTTAGTTTTCTTTATACTATACTATATTTCCTTTAAAGGTAATAATTATATCCTTACTAGGGAGTTTTCTAGCTACTACTACTAAGGCTTACCTAATAGCTTTATTTATAGCTATAACTATATCTTCTACACCCCTAGACTAGAGTAATTCTTATATAGTATTTCCTTTTATAAGTACTTCTCTATATTATCTTCTAGGGACCTAAAGAGGGGGGGGGTTAGTATTTAGTTATTTTAAGGCAAGCCTAGCTATAATACTAGCCTAGGTTAAGGAGTTATTATCTTTAGCTTTCTCTCTAATAGCCTTCTTAAGGGCTATTTTTAATACTTCTTTAGTAGTATAAATATTACTATTATTAGTGTTTATAGTTCTTATTTTAGCTTAGGTATAGTTTACTACCTAGTTAGCTATAGTAAGTATAATATGCTACACTTAGGTAACTTTATTACTTAGGATAAGGCTAGTAATCTTATTATAATATTTTATATCTTTAGGGTATATAAATTAGTTCTAGTTTACTATTAGGTTATCTTTACTCCTTTAGATATTAAACTATCCTATTCCTATGTTTAGGTAGTAGCTACTTTAAGCTAGCCTCCCTAAGCTTATATTAATTATTATTAGTATCTTATTTACACTCTTACTACTAGCTTTATTATAGTGTAACATTATAGGGGGGGAGAAACAAAGGCAAGGATTTTGAATATTAATGTGATTTGTATTTTAGAGGTAATTCCAAACCTTAGGGTCGGTGCAGAAAAGTATGCAAAGGTTCTTTATAATAAGTATAGTATATTATATAAAACTAAGTCCTAGTATTATTTTTAAAAATAAGTTAAACTTATTTTTTATAGCTTATTTAAGCTATATAGGGTAATTAAAATAATACTATTAGTTATCTATTAATAAATTATAAATATTAGTCTATTATATTCTTTCTTTATATATTATTATAATAAGATATATAAAGTTACTATATATAACTTCTTAAAGCTTTAGAATTATAAAGCTTAAAGTAATATTTAATTAGTTTAAATAGTAAATAAATAGTTTAAGCTTTTTTTAAGTTCTTATTATATTAATAATAATATTAAAGTACTAAGTATATATTCTATTAACTTTTATATATTTATTTAGATTTCTAATTTAATTTAATTATATTAGTTTAGGGTATTTTTTAATTAAATTAATAATAAAAATATAAAATAATTAATAATAATAGTAAATAAAATAATTAGAAGGTTTTTCTTAAAGTTATATTAGTAAAATAAAGTAATAAGTATAATAGTATTATTAAAAAGGTATAATATTATAAATAACCCTAGTTATAGTAAAATTCTTAAAAAAAGGTAAATATTATAAATTCTATAACTAATTAAGTAAAATAGGTAATAATAAAAGCTTCTATATAACTAGCTTTCTTTTAATCCTTATAATAACATTATATAATAAAAAGGCCCACTTTTTTTTTTACTAACACTACATTGTAGTTTTTGTAGTTAGTGTAGTTAGTAACTACACTAACTACACTACAATATAAGCAAAAAAAAACTACATTACACTACACTACAAAAAAAAAAAACTACACTACACTAACTATAAAAAAAAAAAAACTACAATACATTAACTACAAGAAAAAAAAAAACTACACTACAAATACAAATTTTTCCTAGAAACTACACTAACTACACTACAAACAATACTCTGCCTAGAGGCTATTAATAAGAGCTTTATTAGGTCCTTTTTTCTTTCTTCTTATTAGTTAAGTGTAAGAAGAAATATTACCTTAAGCTCTCTTTATTTATAACCTTAAGCTTATTTATATACTTTCTTATATTATTATTCTAAGACTCTCTATAATTTCTAACTATATAGCTAGTAATCCCCTTAAGCCTTTTACATAGGTAACTAGTCTAGTATTTACTCCTATAGGTTTATCTTATTACTAGTTTTTCTTTACTTCTTTTTCTAGCTTAGGTAGTTTATTACCTATTAAGTTATTAATAACTTAGTCCTTAGTATTATATACTTAGTATTCTAGAACCTTATAAGGATATTAGCTCTCCTAAGCCCTTATAGTAGTATCCCGCTTATTACTTATTAAATCTATTATTATATTACTCTCTTAAGTATATAAGTCTAAAGCATTTTACTCCTTCTTACTTTACTAAGCTTCTAGATTAAAAGTCTCTTACTCTCTAATTATTAGATTTAGTAATAGCTAAGGTATTTAAAGTCTAATTTACTTATTAAGGTATATAGCTTCTCTTTTCTTTTATTAAGAAGTCTATAGAGCTTTTATTCCTAAGTTTAAACTCTTAGTCTAATCTTATTATAGTTTAATTAAAGTTAGTATAAGGAAAAGATTTAATTCTTTATCTAATTTAGTATTAATTTTAAGGGATTAGAAATATGCCTTAAGCTTATTAATTAATAGCTCTATTATGCTCTCCTTTATTAAATTATAAAAAATTAACTTATTAAATATAATATTCCTTATTATTATAACCTTTCCTAGTCTTAGAATCTAGATATAATATATATTAGAGGCAGAGTACCTAATAAGATATCTAATATAACCCCTAGGATTAGTCTTATAAAACTATCTATATTTATTAGCCTTATAATCCCTCTAAAGAGAATAAGCGCGGTAGCTATATATATATAATCCGCTTTAATCTAGCCTTAAGTTAGCTATAGGCTCCTTAATTAGAAGTTAAGCATTATCTTAAAACTAGATTTCTAGGGTTTCTAATAGTATTTTTTACCTAGATTATTAAATAGGACTTATATTATATAGGTATACTACTACTTATATACTCTCTAACTATAAGTTTAGTAAAAGCTATATACCTATAAGTATTATATTTAATTATAATATAATTATTTACCTTACTCTCTTTATAACTCTATTAGGTTTATAAGTATATAAAGGTATAAGCTTAAGATTAATACCTTATAAGCATACCTATATCTAAAAGATTATATTACTAAATTAACTAATAATAGCTCCTTTATAATCTTACCTAATCTTTATAATTAATAATCTAAATTGCCTTATAATCTATTATTTAATATAAATTAACACATTAAATACTATTACCTATGATTTATTAGGTAATATATAAATATATATTATACCTAAGAACTTATCTTTTATAACTATTAGCTAGTTTATACTATTATAACTAGGCTTATAGTCTTAAAGATTCTAATAGATTCTCTAAAATAGCCTTAGTAATATATATTCTAGTAGTCTTCTTAAAATAACTTAGTAAGTATAAACTAGAGAATATATCTTATAGTCTCTTTACTTAGTTTTATATAATTACACTTCTCTTATATAAGTATAACTCTTAGCTAGAGTATCCTTACTAAGGTACTTAGAATATAAATACTAAAGTTCTTTAGGGTTTATATATATAGGGTATAAATCTTTACTTAGTTAACTATATTATAAGTATAGTATATTATTATATACTTTTAAATTAATTATTAAGAATATTACTAGTAATATAAATAAATTCACTACTTAGTTAGGACTCTTATAAGAGAAAAAAGGCTTATATTAAAGGTGTTAAAAATAAGACCTATTTTTAGCCCTTTCTAGTTAAAGGACCTTTCCATTACTAGCTTGCATTGCAAGCCTGACAGCTGCACTGCAGCTGTCAACGGTCGCGAAGGTAGCCGTTAATGGCTACGTCGCAGCTGTTAACAGCTGCGACCGACCGTGTGGATGACTAATCCAAATCAATTATCAATTGTGGATTATTCAATTGCGTTGTGGCTACAAGCGTAGCTATAACCGCAGCGCCACTAGTAATTAGGTAAGCTAGGGTGACGTAAGTAGGTTACCCTATAGCTATCTTTAATAGCGATTTTCTCTTTAACTAAAGGTTATACAAAAGTCTTACATATAGCAAATTAAAGCTAGAAGATAGGGCTTTTATTTAATACAAGAATATTTTTTAGACTAAAAGTTAGTGCATATAGGTTACTAGTTTATATAGTGGTAAGTTAATTTTTTGGATTTTATATATAAATGAATTTTGCGGAAAATCAAAAGTGGCTCTTAAGACCTCTCTAGTAGCCTAGATCCACTAATATAGTTAGTAGGTATATAAGAGGAAGAAGATCTTTTTAATCTAGCTAGATAGCTAGGCCTCTTAATCTAATAGCCGCATTGCCCGTATAACGTCACTAAAATCAATTCTATTAGTATATAAGATATTGTAAAAGTTATCTAGATTAAATTCTATTAGTTAATAACTGCCGAAACCTTCCGTTACGTTGTGTTAAATAAATATTTAACGTAGTGGTTCTACTAGTCCCTAACCGTAAAGCTACACCTATACAGCTGTTACTAGCCGGCAACTAGCTCCCTATAATTCAATAGGTTATAAGCCTAGCCTATCACTATAAAATTCTTTCTAGTGCACTTTGCGTACAGTTATAGAAGACTTCCCTTCTATAAAATAGGAAGGACCTGCGAGATAGAAGCTATTCCCTTCTATAAAAAGGAATCATTATAGTTACAGAAAACTTCCCTTCTATAAAACAGGAAGCGCATAAGTAATACAGAAGTATTCCCTTCTATAAAAAGGAAGTTTAGTAAGTATAGAAGCTTTTCCCTTCTATAAAAAGGAAATTCAGCGCAAATAGAAGCTTTTCCCTTCTATAAAAAGGAATTTTAGTACAAATAGAAGACTTCCCTTCTATAAAATTAGAAGATAGATACTAATTAATAAGGTTAGGGGCTTTCTGCCCCTAATCTTAGTGCGCAAGAGGTTCTAAATAACTAGCTAAAAGAGTAGGTTATTAAGCAACAAGATGCTATTAATCTATTATTACAGAAGCTAGAGGCTCTAACTATAGCTATTAATAATAGAGATATAGAGGGTGTGGAAGCTGCTAAGCCCGCTAGTTAGCAGCAAGTTCAGCAGCCTATTCAGCAAGATAAGGCACCTAAATCTAGCTTTATATAAGCTGCCTTTAATAATTCGATTATTAAGGAATTTAATAAGAGGGTTTATAGCTTCCCTAAGACTGCTAAGCTTAAAGGAGCTAAAAATTTTAATCAATAGAAACAAGCCCTAGCTATCTAATTTAGAGCCTTAGGCATGCCTAATTTTCTAGATAATCCGGATATTTCTAGGGCGCTAGGGGACGCTAACCAAGCTATTATTCTTATATTACTAAGAGATAGTTATATAGAAGGCCCCTAAGCCGCTATAACTTAGTAAAAATCACCTAAAGAAGCCTATAATTTACTTATACAGCAGTATTCACATAGCGTTAAAATCCAGAGGGGGTCCCTGTATTCTGAATTTCATAACCTGAATTTTCATGGATTTAAGGGGACTTTAGAAGCCTTTAATGCAGTTTTTAATAATCTACTAGCTAGATTATTAATTTTAGGGGTCCTAATTAATCCTATAGATTAGGTTAATTAATATCTTTAATCCCTAAAATTAACCTTCCCTTAGTAGGCTAAGAGGCAACGATTTAGCATGCGTACAAATAGGGCTATAGGGGCTCCCCTAGATGCCCTAAATCTTCAGTTTTTAATGGCAGACCTTCTAGCTAAACAGAGGGATAAATCATTTACGGTATCCAAAGCCCTGAATTATAGGGCTAAAGACCTAGAAAAGGGTGCTAAAGACAAAGAAAAGGCCCCTAAAGGTTAAAAGAAGAAGAAAGAAGGCTCTAAAGAAAATAAGGGCTCTTCTAATTCTAATAAGAAGAAAAAGAAGCAAAAGGGTTAAAAATCAGATAAAAAGGATAATAAAGAGCCTACAGAGGGTTCTTTTATGCTAGGAAATTACAACCTTTCTAACGGAGCCCTTAATCCGTATAAGAAACCTAGCAATTACAAGACTAGATATAAGAGCTCTAGCGATAGTAGCTCTGATTCTAGCTCTAGTGATTTAGATGATAATGAAAAACAAGAAATTAATTCCTTAAATGGTTTTAATTATTACAGCAAAGAGATGAAAAAAGCCCTATTATATAATACAGGTTTAACTGTACATATAGTCAATTCTAGGGATGTTTTTCGGGATTATACCCCTTATAAGAAGGGGGAATCTAACCCTATTATAACAGGTGGTAGTCCTATTTATCCTAAAGGCCACGGTAGTGCTGTTTTTAAGGTCTTATATCAAAAGAAACCTAATAAGTATAGGACCTTAGTGCTAAAGGATGCTCTATATTTTCCTTAGCTTAATGTTAATATAGTTAGTGGCCTTATTCACTATATATCTAGCAGTTGCTTTATAAAAAACCATCTTTATCTTAAAGATAGGTCTTATATTACTACCCTAGATATAGAAAAACATGGTTTTTTCTTTCACGTTAAAAACCAAACTACACTAACGTTACATAAAGGGCCCTGTAATAAATCTCATTATATCCGACCTTTTACCTATGCTAGCTTTAGGGGTCATAGCTATCCTATTAGCTACCCTATAGAGGTTTAAATTCCCTCTAAAAAGCCGTATTAGGCTTCTGATTTAGACGAAATCGCTGAAATCGACGAAAATAATGATAATATTAAAGAAATCATACGGGATGATTTAGGGGATTTAGTCCCTTCTCCAACGCCTATAGCCCTAGGTTAGGTCCCTTATAAATCTAAAGATATAGATTTAGGGGTATTAGAGGGCCTTAGTGAAGGAAAAAGGTCCCTAATACCTCCCTAAGAGGCCTGTGGTTCTTAAGGGGCCTAGCAGGGGACTAACGGAGAGGGCCCTAATCTAGACTCGAATCTAGACCCTAATTTAGGCCCTAAAGACCTTTAATATCAAAAGTTACTAGAACTAGCTAGCCTATAGTATGTACAATTAGGGCACCTAGGGCTTCCTTTGCTAAAGAAAACAAGCCTTATAACTAAAGGAATCCCTGATTTTTCTAAAATTAAGGATAAAGATTTTAAATATATAGCTTGTGATTAATCTAAGGTAGTACAAAGACCTAGGAAATTAGCTATCCCTAACCCCCCTAGAGCTCTAGATTAAATAGAGGGGGGTACGCTAAAAATCAGCCCTATACCGTATAATAAACAGTTAATTTGCTTATTTCTAGTTAATTAAAAAACTAGATATAAGTGGGTGTTCTTATTACCTAATAAGGAAGGCCTAACTGTTTATAGGGCTATTAAGGGCTTCTTCAGAGGGCTTAAAAATCAACTAGGTTAATATCCTAGGCACCTTCACTTTAATAAGGGCTAAGAAATCGATTCTAGTTATTAAACTTAGTTAAATTCTAAAGGGATTAAATTTACAACTTCTAGTCCCTATATCTATAAGCAAAATGGATTAGCAGAGCGTTCAATTCATACTATTCTAGATCAATTAAGGGCTACTATTTAGTAGGCAAAATTACCTTTATATCTATAGTGTTTTATATTACCTATAGTTATTAACCTAGTTAATATAACTACTAATACCACTAAGGATAAAAGCCCTAAACAACTACTAGCTAGGGAGCTAAATCAGCCCTATATAACTAATATTAGCAGTATTAGAGCCATAGGATCTCACTATAAGATTCTAATCCCCCTAGAAAAACAACCTAAAGCCTAGAAGTTAGTAGCTAGGACTATCCCTAGAAGGTTATTAGCTACACTAGGTTCTAACACCTATCTAGTATATATCCCCTCTAAAAAGCTAGTTACAAAGACTAGCTTTATTAAGATTATAGAGCCTATAGGTCCTATCTCTAAAGGATTACCTAGGCTTTCTATAGGGGATAACCCTTTAGAGAGGGAAAATAATTTAGAAAATCAAGATCTAAATTAAGGTTTAAAGGATTACCCTATAGACAACATAGGAGGTCCCCCTATAGGTCAAGAAAAACACCCTATAGGGCCTGTACAACCCCCTAAGGAACCAATTCCAGAGGCCTTAGAGGAGGCCACGCCTATAACTTCCCTAGGAAATCAGATTTTGACTCCGGACCTTGATTTTAACAAAATTACTAACTTCAACCCTAATATTAACCCTATAGATGTTAATATTAGTTCCCCTTCTTCTCTAGATTTTATAAAAGAAATCTGCTTTAAGGTATAGGAGAAGCTAAAAGAAAACAACTCTAATAGCCCTAAACCTAAGACCTAGAAGCAAGCTATATCTAGCCCTAAAAGGGATAAATAGATAGAAGCTACGTATAAGGAATACAAATAGCTTCTAAAGGCTAGTACTTTTAAATTTATAGGGAAAGACTAAGTACCTAAGGGCTATAAAGTACTAAAGAATAGGCTTATATATAAGCTAAAGAAGAATAAAGAAAATAATCCTCTAAAATACAAGGCCTAACTTATTACTAAGGGATTTATGCAAATTAAAGGTCTAGATTATCTAGAGACCTTTGCAGCTATAAGCATTCCCCCTAGCTAGAGGATTTTACTAGCCCTAGCGGCTTAGAATAACTAGGAAATCAAATAGGTTAATTTTATAGGAGCTTTTCTTAATAGTAAGCTATAATAATAGATTTATATAGTTATTCTAGACAGATTTATTAAATTCCTTAAGGCAAATCCTAAATTAGCTAAATTAGCTAAAAGTTTTAGCTATAAACCTTCTAAAGATTAAGTAATTTTATTATAGAAGTCTTTATATAGCCTAAAACAGAGCTTAAGGGAATGGCAATAAGCACTAATAGTAGTGCTAAAGTCCCTAGGATTTAGCCCTCTAATTTCTAACCTAGCTATATTCTATAATACCTCCACTAAAACCTTTATTATTACATACATAGATAACTGCCTTCTAATTAGACTGGATTTACCCTATATCTAAAGACTTAAAAAGAAACTTCATAAAGTCTATCTAATAGAAGATAGGGGGCTAGCTAAATTCTTCTTAGGGGTTTAAATTATATAAGATAGACCTAAAAGGATACTAAAAATTCATTAATCTTAGTATATCTTAGAGGCTTTAAATTGATTTAATATGCTAGATAGTAAGCCTATTAGCATACCTCTTTAGCTAGGCGTTTTAGCTACGTAAACCACTAAGCTATTAATAGCTAGTGAAATCAAGCTCTATTAGTGTATTATAGGGACTATAATATACCTAATATTGCTTACAAGGCTAGACGTGGCCTTTACACTTCAGTGGCTATCTATAGCACTAGCTAGGCCCTATATAGAGCACCTAAAAGCAGCTAAAAACTTGCTTAGGTACCTATTAGGGACTAAATTCCTTGCTATAATCTATAGGGGAGACCCTAAAGGTATAGCTAGCAAAAGCCTAATAGGTTATTGTGACAGTGATTTTATAGGGGATAAAAAGACCTCTAAATTAACCTACGCTTATCTATTTAAGCTAGCTAGTGAACCTATTAGCTAGAAATTAAAGAAAGCTAGTATAATAGCTCTATTAACATTAGAAGCTAAAGCTAACGCTATCTGCAAGACCTTCCAGGAGCTACAGTGGCTTTAGGGCTTATTTAAGGAGCTAAAAACCCCTATTTCTCCCCCTATCTAGATATATTGCGATAATTAAGGCGCTATAACCACTGCCTATAACCCTGCCTTACATAGCCATATAAAGCATACTTTGCTAAAGTTTAACTATATTAGGTAACAGGTTTTAGAGGGTTTAGCTAAGATTAAATATCTAGATACGAAGTTAATGCCTGCAGATAGCCTAATAAAACCGTTATCTAGGCCTCTTTATTAGGCTTTTATTAGGCTCTTAGGGCTTGATAATCACTAAAAACCAATAACTAAATCCCTTTAATAGGGAACCAAAAACAACGCTAAAAAGGGAGCTATATTTAATAATAGCTAGGAATTCAAAAGGGGGTCTTTTATCTTTTCCTGTTTTTCCCTTTTATTTGTTTTTATCTAAAAAGTTCTTGTTTACCCTATATCACTTTATACGCTTTTAATTAGCTTATATGTAATTCTTTTGTAAAGGGGGTGTTAAAAATAAGACCTATTTTTAGCCCTTTTTAGTTAAAGGACCTTTCTATTACTAGCTTATATTACAAGCCTAATAGCTACACTGCAGCTATTAACAGTCGCGAAGGTAGCTATTAATAGCTACGTCATAGCTATTAACAGCTGCGACTGACCGTGTGAATGACTAATCCAAATTAATTATTAATTATGAATTATTCAATTGCGTTATAGCTATAAGCGTAGCTATAACCGCAGCGCCACTAGTAATTAGGTAAGCTAGGGTGATGTAAGCAGGTTACCCTATAGCTATCTTTAATAGTGATTTTCTCTTTAACTAGAGGTTGTATAAAAGTCTTATATATAGCAAATTAAAGCTAGAAGATAGGGCTTTTATTTAATACAGGAATATTTTTTAGACTAAAAGTTAGTGCATATAGGTTGCTAGTTTGTATAGTAGTAAGTTGATTTTTTGGATTTTACATACAAATGAATTTTACGGAAAATTAAAAGTAGCTCTTAAGACCTCTCTAGTGGCCCGGATCCACCGATATGGTTAGTGGGTATATAAGAGGAAGAAGATCTTTTCAATCTAGCTAGATAGCTAGGCCTCTTAATCTAACAGCCGTATTGCCCGTATAACGTCACTAAAATCAATTCTATTAGTATATAAGATATTGTAAAAGTTATCTAGATTAAATTCTATTAGTTAATAACTGCCGAAACCTTCCGTTGCGTTGCGTTAAATAAATATTCAACGTGGTGGTTCTACTAGTCCCCGACCGTAGAGCTACACCTGTACAGCTGTTGCCAGCCGGCAACTAGCTCCCTACAATTTAATAAAAGGAATATAATATTATACTTTCTCTAAAGCTTTACTAATAATAAGCTCTTATAAAAGAGTCTAATATATAAAGAGTAGTTTACTTTATAATACTAAATGCCTTTCTTTTAAAGAAGGCTCTCTAATATAATATTTATATAAAACCTAGGAATAAGTATAATATTTTATAAAGTAAGGCTTTCTATAAGGTTTCCCTTTAGCTTATTAAAAATATTCTTAATTATATAAGTACCTCTTCTAGTAATCTAAAATAAGGTTATTCTTACTTTAAGGTAATTATTAAATATTTCCTTAAAGGTTTCTAGTTTAAAGTAACTAATATTATTTATAATATATAAAGCACTATAGTTATTAAAGAGAGTACTCTTAAAGAGTATATATTTTATATTCTTAAGTATTATATAGCTTCCTTAAGCTAGAGAAATACTCTTAAGAATCTTTAGGTTAATAATTACTACTATAATAATACTAGGTAACTTTTTTTCTTTATAATCCTTAATACCTTTTACTATTTACCTATTTTTTATAACCTTAAAGTATAAGTTTTTCTATTTAGCGCTTTTATAGTATTCCTTAACCTTTTTATAGTTAACCTTTATAAAGAGCTTAAATCCTAGAACCTTTTTACTAGTTACTATATAGTATAAGCTATAGTATACTTAGGGAGACTAAAAGTATATAATTAGTGCCTTTTCTATATAATAAGGGTACTTCTTTAAGCTATTATTCTTTTAGCCTTATAGTTTCTCTTTTTTTTAGTCTAAGTAATCCCTAAGAGTTATTATATAGCTTCCTTTTCTAAAGATAAAGCTTATAGCTTAAGTTACCCTATAATATCTAGTATACTTAGAGGTAATACCTTAAAGGGTTACTTTTTTAGGAAAAGAATTAAAAGTCTATACTAGTTATATAATCTTAGTTTTTACTTATTTAAGGTTAAAGTATATACTAATAGCTATAATAAAGTTATAAATTATATTAAAACCCTAAATCTTATTAATTTTATATATTAATACTTTCTAGTATAGCTTCCCTTATTACTTAATCTAATACTTAAATTAAATATTAGTATATTTAGTATTATTAAGGTAAGCTATATACTTAGCTAATACCTCTAATTTAATAATTACTTACCTAGGAGAAAACCTCTTTTTAAGCTTAATAAAGATTTAATAAAGAGTAAGCTTCTTATTATTTATATTACTTTCTTTAATCTTATTAATTACTATAGTATAAGTATTAGAATTAATAGTGCTTATAATCTAAGTTTTAATAGTCCTTTCTTAGGACTTTATTACTTTATATACTTAGTACTTAAATATAAACTTATAAAATAAAAAGGAAAAAGCCTCTTAAAAGGTAAGCTTTATAGTATTACTTCCTTAGTTCTTTATAATTAAAGCTTTATATAACTCTAGTATAATAGTAAAGGGCTTTTCTAAATAGTTAGAGTTAAGCTTTAGAAGCTAGGGATTAACCCTTTTCTAAATCTCTTAGCTTTAGGTAGCTTACTTTAATACTTTATATTACTCTTCCTATTTATTAAATAAGACTAGCTTAATATTAGTCTTAAGACTTAGGTAGTAAGAGATTATTATATCTATTATAAGTATTATTAGTAAGTAAGGCATAGTGTATATATATATCTTATATATAAGGGACTTAGTGGAAGTTATAGGTATATACTTTCTAGGCTTATAACTATTATATATTAGGTATATAACTTAAAAAGATCTCCCTTAGTAAGATAAAGAAGGTTAGAAAAGGATTAAATTAAAGCTATCTTTTATTATATAAATAGAAGGATAAAAGCTCCTTTTTTATAGAGAAAGCTATTATATTATAGATTATATGCTTTTATTATAAATTATTACATTTAGCAACGTGTATCTTCAGCTCCCCCGATACGGTTATAGGTGCAGATTTATTCGTCATAGACGCTGTATCCGCCATCGGGCAACAATATTGCCGCAAAGTCGGACCTACTCGACACCCACCACGGATGATACATTGTCATCATCGTATCAGCTCGCGGGTCCCCTTCTTCCATTGTCAAAAACCTGCCCACGGGCCTATTCGCTGCAGGGAGGAAGGCGCACTCATGTTTCCCGGACCTTGGGACATGTAATGTTCTTCATATTACGGACTAGGTGGCGGAATAAAGGATAAAACTTGCCAGACCATGCCTGCATTGTCTGCAAGCCCTGCCCGTTTCAGGATCTGTCAGTGGGGGATTTTTTTTTTAGCAGCAGGGGTTGTAACTGGCTCCATGGGCGTTTCGGACATGTACATTTTTTGGTATTTTTTTTGCAATGCCCGGATCGAACGTGGGTTGACTCAATTGGTAACGCAGGACCTAAGACTTGGCGATCGTAATGGGTGCACGAATTAGGTTGGGGGGAAGTGGGATTAAAAGTCGTGTTTGGTGTGGGGGTTTAAGTTTTGCCTTGAAGCTTTGGGTGCATAACAATAAGTGTTGCGATATAAAAAAACGTAGGGATGTGAGTGTGTTGATTAGCAAATCCTTTTGTACCTGCAAAGCGAGCGCGTTATGATGATTATTAGTTCCATTCCATAGTGTTCTATGGCTCTTGACTCTATCCCGGGGTAAACTTGTCGTTACGTGCTAGAATTAACAGGTGGCGCGTGACCTAGAACCCTTGTGCCAGAGAACGGCTTCACATTCCATATCGTAGCAAGTGGTGGCAATTTCTCTCCGACTGCTGCGCACCTCCACTAAAAGTCACCAAATCGACCAAAAGCTGTTCCTTTCAATAGGCCTCATGGCTCCCTAGGCATCGCGCCCATTGTCAGATTCGTCCATCTTCAATCTGATCAATCCGTTGACCTTTGTCTCGACCCGTTGACCCGTCAATTCGTTGATGTTGCGTGCTGGAATTGACGGTGGCCTGTCACCTCGAACGTGGCTAGCACGTGACCTAGAGCCCCATAATATTAGATGGAAATTTTTGGCTTCTAGCTAGTTGAATCAATACCGATTTCTTCACAAATCCGATGCATTGGCCAAAACCAATGAGCAAAAAAATTATGAAAACTCAATAGATACCAGAGGCAAGAGCATTCCTGGATTATGCACGGCCCGTTGCCTGTGCATAGGTACGTACGTGCGTGGTGTACGGGTATTGATACATCTTGGACTGCGCTGCCAAAGACTGACTCAGATGGATGATCTATCTATAGATCTATCTTGTTGGTTAGACGAGAAACAAAACAAAAAAGGCGGTTATTTGGCCAGCCAAGTTTGGGCCAAGTGATGCAGATAACACAGCACACGGCGAACTACGTGCAGATACAGGCTAGTGCATGTGGTGTTTCTGTATTACTCCGTACACTGCGAGTGAGCGAGTGAGAGAGACACGGAGAGTGCATGAAGTATGACGGAGCGCGCCTGGCCTGGCTGATTCGGAAGCGGCGCGGATGTGGCAGTCAGTATGTGACATGCTGGCTCCGGGACTGGATTCTGGATGCCAGCGACGCCAAAAGTATCGTCCAGAGTCCCAGACTTGCTCTGGCTGGCGACAGCGTTCGTGGTTCCCATCGTGGCAGCACGTGTCACGTCGCGCTGGAGATTGAGATGGGTATCAGCGGTGAGGCCTGCGTAGTTACTAGTGCCTGCGTAGTGCCTGCGTAGTGCCTGCGTAGTGCCTGCGTAGTGGTGCCATAATACTCCGTAGATCTAGTTATTTTACTTGACCGACCTACGGATCCGCAGTACTCCGTAAGATTGCGAGCAATATCGGGACCCAAGCACCAGCCAGTGTGACCTCCGATATACTGCTTACATATGGCGCAGCTTGCTCATCGAGGGTTGCCCTGGATACGGGGCCCTCTGCGTCGTCTGTCATTGGTTGGGGGCATTTTGCTTTCGTCCGGAAAGAAAAGGAAAAGAAAAAGAAACAGAAAAAGCAAAGAAAAGCTGCAAGGTCCGTGGCTTGTAGCATCAAATCCGGTCGCCCCGCTGCTCTGAAAAGGGCTTGGACTTGCTGGCAGCCCAGACGGCAGTGCGCAGCGTACTTGATAGCGCGTTGCAGTGGTAGCAAGCGGTGGGACTCATTTTCTTTGATCTTCGCATTGATGGTCAAGTCAAGGCGAGGTATCTGACTGGCAAAATCATGTCTGTGGGCTCTTCTGCTGCCAACAAAGGCGATGCTATCTATTAAAGCGTGTCGTGTCGTGTCGTGTCGTGTTATATCGTGTTATGCCGTGTTATATTATATTATGCCGTGTCGTGTCATGTCATGTCGTGTCGTTTCAGCTTGCGTCTTCGTACTCATTGCGGCCACGGGACACGACTCGACTGGTTCGAAGCATTATTTTCTTCGTCGCATCCAAACAAAACAGGACAGACCGTCAGCCACGCAGCAGGGCCGACGCCATCCGAATGCCTCCCTTATTCAGAACTGACGTCCTATTCCTTGTGCTTAGATGTTGCCATCAAGACTTTGTATCTTTGGGACCCTTGTGCAGGTTGAAAGTCAAGATGCAACAAACGTCATCAACGCTTTTCTCCCGGGTTGAAACTTGACAGGCGAGTCGTTAGCGCAACGACCAGACCAGAGTCGTGCGGCTTTTCCGGGACCCGCTGGGACTTTTGTACCAAAGTCTTGCGGGGACACTTGTTGTTGAGGGACTTGCTTCATCGTGCTTTTATTTTTATCGTGCTTTCTGTGGTTGAGCGGTCGTCGAGTCTGCTCCAAAACGTGGGGACCTGAGACACTGATATTATGGGTGGTGAGCTGAGTAGCTGAATGATTCATCTTGCAAGACAGGCACCAGACCAGCCGGCACTTGACCTTGACGGGGCTGTTGGGCCAGACGTTACAGCTGACGCGCCATTAACCATCGGCATGGCATTACGTGTGTGCCTGCCTACGGACTTACTTACTACAGTCTACAGGTTAGTAGAGGCGCTACCGTTAGCAGTTCTGTCTTGTCGTTAATAAGGTCCAAGCCAAACTAGACACATCTGGTTAGTCGTGGTGCCTTCACTTCCAGAACGGCGGGCTGCCCCTATTATTTCTACATGTAGCTTTGATAATTCACGCTCCTCCTCCATATTATTCTGCCGGGATTGATACATATACGGATCCGTAAATAATAAACCTGGTTAGGGATGCACGCTGGATAATACAGACCGGAGGAAAAGATAGCGCAAGATTGTCTCTTGTCTTGCCTCGTCTTGTCTTGTGACTCTTGTCTGGCTTATGCTATCGATCTAATTTTGGCAAGTTTCTTGGTCCTTGGATCAGACCCCTTCCGCGTCCCTTTTCTGTCCCATCTTTGCCGTCGCGGTTCCAAGTCGGCCATTCGTGCATGCATCCATGCTCCTGGAGTCTTTATCGCTTTTCTTAATTATTAGTCCCCTTTTGCTTTTGCTCTTTCGTCCTCTTTCCCTTTACTCGTTGAATCATCTCCCACTGGCCAGCCAGTCAGCCCCGCGAAGCACTGTTGTCCGCTTCTATTCTAGTTCCATCCTGGCCGCATTGGTCTAGCCTGACCATCCATTGCGGCTCTCTTTCATCTTGTGGCGGCATAAAAAAAAGATTAACCAACACATTAGGCGACCCCTACTCATTTGCTGTCCGTCCACCCCCCCAAGAAAGTGGCCCGAGTGCCTGCATCGGTTTTGGTTTGTTGGTTTCCTTCTCTTTCCCCTGCCAACAAGTGCAAGACCTCGAATCCTCCTGCCATCAGACACCCTGACACCCCGCACCCATTCTCTTGATTCTCTCACCTCACATCATCTTCAAGTCGGGTAACCGGTCTCTCGAAATCCACCCACGAGCCGCTGAGCAAGCACCTGGGCGCCAGTCTGCCGTTCGCACCTTCCTCATCTTCATCTTGATCTTGCTTCACCTCTCCTTCCCTTTGCTTCGAACCGGCCACCTGCAGCCCACCAACAACATATCTACCTAGCTAGTAGGTACGGCGCAGTCCGTCCTTGCTTCGGATCAAACCTGCATGAGCCAAGGTCCTTGAACACTAACTTACATATAAGCGTTACATATAAGCGCCTCTACCCCCCGGGGCGCTAGCAGCAACTTCACACCCACCCACCAGTTTGACCTTCCCATTTGACTGACCCCTGGTTGGCCGTCTTCGTTCAATATCCCCTCCGCTCCTTGCGCCCACTTGCGGCATTACATGCTACGTGGACCCCCGTGGATCCGTGGCCCGTGGCTTTAATTGTGAGCTCCTTCCCTTTCGATTGACCGTCGACACCTCCTTCTCAACTTTACACCTGTTATGACCGAACAGCGCCCTCGACGCTCTAGCTTCGGAATGTTGCTTCGACGAAGTAAAAGCGGCGATTTGGGCAAAGGCGGCAGGAAGGCTCAGGCCCTTAAGGAGGCCGAGCTGGAACGTCAGCGTCAAGCAGCTCTGCGCGCGCCTCCCAAGATACCCGAGTTCGCCAACAATACCGAGCAGTTATCAAAGGCGTTCCCCCAGGAACTGCAACCTTCTCATCCTGAGCCCGCCTACAGCCTTTCCAACTCTAGCTCTGGTGGCTACTATGCTCGTGTCTCTACCGAGCCTCGCAATTACGTCTCCAGTACAGTTCCCCCGGTGCCTCCCATTCCCAACAAGATCACGTTCGATCCGTATGCCAGAACGGAGAGCATGACGCACCGTGGACGATATAGCTATGCTAGTAGCGCCATTAGCTCCATCAACAGCCCTAGGAGGGTTCGCAGAAGAAAAGATCCCACCCCATTCAAGTGAGTTGCCCCTCCCTGTCATGTTTGTGGCAGCTTCGAGACCGCATGAAGCGTTCATTCCTTTTGTCGCATTAGCGTGGCGGCGGGGTACTCGTCTTTTTCTTTTCTCTTCAACGTCTTCAACCTCTAACGGTTCGGGGCAAAATCAACAGCATCCTGGTAATCGGGACCAGCGGCGCCGGTAAAACATCGTTCCTAGAATTCCTCAAGACAGCACTTGCACTGCCTCCCAGAAAGCGATCCAAGAAGACGGATGAGGACGACTTCCGGCTCCCAGCCCCCGCGTCGGGGAATTTTGTCCCTCACTTTATGGAGACAGAAATAGACAATGAGCGCATCGGCTTGACATTGTGGGACTCGGAAGGCTTTGAGAAGAATCTGGTCGATCTTCAGCTGAGAGAGCTGACTGCCTTTCTTGAGAGCAAGTTTGAGGATACTTTCGCCGAGGAGATGAAGGTTGTGCGCTCTCCTGGAGTTCGGGACACTCATATCCACGCCGTCTTCTTGGTTTTAGACCCTTCACGACTCGACCGCAACATTGCAGCGGCTCGTCAAAGGGCTAGCGGTCCTCTTGGGGCCGGAGGCTATGCCTCGCGCCGGGCGACTGGTGCACTCGATGATGACATCGACCTCCAAATTCTGCGCAGTCTTTACCGAAAAACCACCGTCATTCCCGTGATCGCCAAAGCAGACACCATCACCGCGAAACATATGACCGTGCTGAAGAAGTCTGTATGGGACAGCATCAAACAAGCAGATTTGGACCCGCTTGAGGCTCTGGCGTTGGACGACGATGTTGACAGTATCGACAATAGAATTGACGAAGAAGAAGAGGACGAATATTCAGCCGAGCAAGGATCGAAGAAACCGACATCGTCGCCACCATCATCTCCAAACCCAAAACGCTTGTCCAGCCACTCCGTCCGTCGCCACAAAGCCCATGAAGACACGAAAGAAGAAGACGTTCCATTCATGCCTCTTTCCATCATCTGCCCTGACTTGTACGAGCCATCTGTTCTCGGACGCCAATTCCCATGGGGGTTCGCAGATCCTTACAATGAAAAGCACTGCGATTTCACGCGTTTGAAGGAGGCTGTCTTCTCAGAATGGCGCGGCGAATTACGTGAAGCCAGTCGTGAACAGTGGTATGAAGGGTGGAGAACGAATCGGTTGAAGTTGAGAGACTTGCCTTTTCACCGCCGATAAGTAATGCGATTTTGAGTTTCGCTTGCGATTGTATGTTGGGGCAATGGCCGAGACTATGCCGCTTCAGTCAAGCCTCGCATTAGCTTGACTACTATTCTGGATAACTGGATACCACGCCTCTGTGGGATGAGGAATCATTACCATTGGCTACGATTGGTTACATTGTCGTATTCCTAGTCGAGGGTTGGCCTCTCCCGTATTCCTTTGTTTGTACGCGGCTTGCGACCTATCTCACACACCCCTTTTGTTCGTTTTCTCCTATTCTTCTTGTGTATCCGATTCTGCGTACCGACATTTGTACCAAACTCAGTAAGCGGCCTTCAGCAATGAAGTGGTCATCTCTTCTCGAACTATCCAGAAAATGTTGCATGCGTGTAAGGGAAACTTGGTTGGGGAGGGCCGAGATACCACTGGTTCTTCAAACTACCTTGATTGACGTCAAGGCTATTTGGTGGTGCATACCAAGGAGTTTTAGGTTCGCTCAGTCATGAACTTCAAACTCCCTACCTGACAGTCGCTTTGGTGTGACATTCTTGCATGGACATGCATGGGCTAGAGGAACGACCGTTATGTTAATACCCCCTACACTACGACTTGACCTTTCCTTTATACCTTCTTCTCTCCCTTGCACCGCAAGCCATTCGGTGCCTTTTCGCCATGGGCAAACATGCCAATTTTCCTTTTGCTTCTTGTTTTTTATTTTATTCCATATTCTCTTGGTTTGATATCTATCTTGTGATGACATCACCAGAAGAGTGATTGGAAATTTTTTTGTCAAAGGAACCATCTGATAAGGCTATATTTTCCCCAGACATGAGTTCGGGCAGTATTGGCGCTGAGCACAGTTGGGATTCCTGAGTGAATCGGGAGGATGGCCTTGCTTCGCTGCCGAATAGAGTAACCCGATAGAGGGGAGCCAGGCCTCTGCAGTAGCCCGTGTGTGGACGGTGTGGGATCGACTATGATTTGCCTGTAGAGTAGTGAATTTTCGGCATGTCTTCTCTTCACCTGTCCGTCGTCTTTCTTCAGAAGCGTGACTCTACCTTGATAACTATGTGGCGACGCATCTTGCTGATGAATCGTCTGCATACTGGGTCAAAACGGAAACAAACCTCGGCCCCCCCCCTCTCTCCCTCCCAACTTGCTATTGACACATACTTTCATACCTTGTGCGTAGTTTCCAAACATGCCAGCATGTCCTATGAAAGCAACGCCAAATGTAAGTTATACTAGACCGGTGCTGTACTGTTACTGTAAGTGGTGGCGTCCTGTCCTAGATGCTGCCTGTCGTCTTTATTCTCTTGGATGTTAATGCTGGGACCTGGGTATGATTCAAGCCCGAGCAGTCAATACGACAAAGAATATACCTTCTCGAGCAAATTTGCACAAAATGTGATGAAAATCCATGGAAATACCCTGAATGATACCTATCCCTGCATATCTTACAAATACCCATAACTCGTAGATACCCAATTCGGGGGGAGGGGAACAAAAAAAAAAAAGGAAAAAGGGAAATGACAACTGGGGGGATCGACCCCTCCCCTTGTTACACAGCATCATATTCAAGAAGCGTATTGATGGCGTTGCCTCTCTCGTCAATGTCGCTTTCCTTCCTCCATGGATTTTTGCGTGCACGCATTACCGTCTCGTTCTCCTTCTTGCTGAGGATGACGAGATCAAAGCAGGGAGGCAGGACGACGTCGGTCAGGAGGAAATCGACCTTCAGATTACGTGCCTTGTCGCGATACGCCTGCTGGTTGCGGGGGTGGCGGAACTCGTGGTTGTGTTCTCGCTCAATGGTGGACCATGAGGCGCGTCTTTTGGCTATGAGACGGATGAGGATGTCCGAGTCCTCGTCGGACCATGGATGGCGCTGTTTGTGGGAAGAAGCGACGCGGTTGGACGACGGAGGCGCCGGGGCGGAACGCGATGACGAGGAAAAGTCGTGAGCGCGCGCGCGCTCGCTGACGACGGCTCTTCTGGCCCTGATGTTGTCGAAGTCGGGTCGGAAGGAGGAGGAGGATGGGTCGGCGGCAGGATGGGCGAAGCCTGCGCTGGGATGGGGGACAGACGACGAGCGCGGCGGCCGCGGCATGGAGCTTGCTGGTGGTTGATTGGGGAGACGTTGGCGTTTTCCTTCGGGCAGTGGGTTCTTTGCTTTGAGTCTTGCCCTTCGGTAATCTGGATCGTGGTTGCCCCGGGTGTCTGTTTCGAAGACGTCGTCGTCGTCGTCGTCGTCGTCGTAGTCGTCATCTGGAACCCGTCGTCTCTTGCCTGGCGAGTCCCTGGCGGGACTTGTGCCTATCTCGCTTGTCAGGAGAAATCTGTTCCCCTCGTCGCAATCGGTTGGTGCATCCGAGGGCGGCCTTTCGTGTCGTGGCTTGGTACTATTGCCCAGGGCGCTGAACTCTTCTTGAACGGCGTTGCTCTTCACATCGACAAAGGACCGCTCCCTGAGTGGATGAAATGAGTTAGCAAGTGTGCGGAGAAAACCAGAAAGCTTTCAAAGTCCGTCAGGATTGTCAAGATCGGCAGACCCATCTGATGAAGCGAGCGAACAAGAACACACTTACTTCTGGACACCTGCTGGCCGGCGAATAATGTGCTGGAGCTCGGGCTGGGACTCGGGCTGGGACTCGGGCTGGGACTCGGGCTGGGACTCGGGCTGGGACTCGGGCTGGGACTCGGGTATGGAATCTAAAGTATGCCGCGTGCCTTGAAGGTCATGCCCTCCAGCATTGACTGGCTCGTTTGCACTCGACTTTTCGGCGGGCTCTGCATCGTCCAGTAGAGCATAGTTGTCAAGGCACCATTCGTCAACCTTTTCAAGCAGGTCTTGCAAGGGGTATTCTTGACGAAGTTTCTCTACCCCGTGGTGCTTCTTGTCTTTAAGGGCTATGGTTGCTAAATATCCAGTTCTTTGAGAGATTTGTTCCAATTCTTGACTTTCCTCTTCAAACTCATTGATGCCAGCGAGGCTCTTGAACGGTCCCGAAATAAGGCGGGTGGCATAATCGCTGTTGTCATTGTCTGCGCAGAATACCGAGGCAATGACTGTGGCAACGTCGACCTTGTCAACTTGGGCGGCAAGAGCCTCGATGGCCAGACACGTACGAATAGCAAGTGCGAGATGGAATTGGTGAGTGTAGTCTCGAGATGACCCGAGAAGTCGTGGAAACGCGGCATCCAAGGCCGTAAGAAAGGACAAGACGGCTGAGGAGCGCTCGTCCTCGTCTTGCTGCATGTAGTCTTGGCGAATGAAATCGAGTACAAGCACTTGATTCGCCTGCATCGAAGCACGGGTGACAGATCGTGTGTCAGTTCCCGTGCGCTGGCCGAATTCCTCCAGCCAGGAAAAATCGATGAATGGAGTCTTTGAGCCAGGCTCCTCGTATGCCTTCAGAATAGCACGAAATGCACTGCGTTTCGTCTCGAGAACAGCAGCGAATACTCTGTTGTCGTAAGTCCCGTTGGAGAGTCGGTGTTTGAGCCCACGGGTCGCGCTTTTGAGATCTGGTAGTAGAGAATTCATGACTTGGCATCGGATCTCCTGTTCTTGTGTGGCAGCATCGTCATCTTGTGCCCCTAGCCCACCCGACCGGCCAGGACCATCTGCATTTTCCTCTTCACCAAATTCAGTTTCCTCTTCGTTTCTGGTGGGACTTGTTGCTATACTAGCTACACTGACGGCCTTGCCGTGCTTTGGGGCACCCCGGATGGGGATAGGGTCGGAGGAGAGGGAGCCTGGCCTGGCGCGTGTCTCCGTACCAGAGCTTTTCGAAGCAGCGGCAGCGGCAGAACGACGCGTCAAGCGCGCCGCTGGGATGCCCGATCGAGCATCACCATCAGGCGTGCTCTGTTTGCGACCTCTTGTGCGTGTTTGCATGGCTTCGCCGGTTGGATGGATAGGCTTTGACTGAACAATGAATGAAGCGAGAAGTAAGAGGAGCAAAGTGAGTGAGGGCAGATACAGTGTTTTGCCCCTGATGTTCAAATCAGGTGTGTGTGCTCGCCGTGTGGCTGATTTCATTAGCTGACTCTGGATCTTCGAATCACGTGATGACACTGTGATCAGTCTAACCCTAACCCTACCGAAGACCGTGGTGTTTTGCGTCCGATTTTGTGTTCTTTCCCCCCAACAGACCCCGTCTTGGCACGTTGCTCGCTCTGCCCCGACAGGGCCCTAAGGTATTACTGTGATTGGCCCATCTGGATGCCGCCCGCCATCAATTGGCTGGCTCGTGGGCGTGAAACATGGCACTGATGTACATACTCCGTTTGTACTCTGCCGTGCTGCGTTTCGAACAACTAGGCTGGCTGCCCCAGCCGGCCATCGGGCATTTCCTGCTGTGTCCCTTCCGCTAACCGGACTTTTGTTTGCTATTCTATTAAGATAGAGCCGCTAATACTTCCTTTCCTAGTCCTCGGTGTCCTCGGTATCCCCACCCCAGCCGAGTCCGAAGGATAAGGTAACTTGCTTAGCGCCTGACACGTGCAAATGTGCGAATAAAAGTAAGTCATGCCAAGACTTTTTGGTTGATGTTTTATGTATGCACATCCGTGAAAAAGCGCGTCCAATCACACGTTCACGGTGAAGACAGCACAAATTGCGAAGATGACGGCTTTTTGTTTTAGACGGCATGTGTTATTATATTACAAAGGCTCACACCATTTCTTGCCGGCCTCACAACACATCGACGTCGTCTTGCATCTTCCGAAACATCAAGAATGTGCCGCGTCCTGAACACCCTGCATTGAAGATGAGATGAGAAAATAAATTTGGCAGGCCGAGGGTCTCTAGCACAAGCTAATTCTCAAACTTCACCTTTGTGCCTGTCCCACATGTTTGACAGCCAGGCTCGGCTGTCAGGGTTTGTCTAGGTAGACTTCTTTCGGGTGGAGACAAGAGGCTTATCTGGGCCAAAGATGCCGAGAAAGTAGGCAGAACGCATCGAGAATAACCAGACCTGTGGGGATACAATGAGCAGAGGACAATTGGGCGCAACATGAGAAGGGGAGGGGGGAGGGCGGAGGAGAACAGTATTGTATGTACTGACGGTGAAGACGATGTTTCCCCAAGCTAGAGCATTCCATTCCCATGGATTCATCATCCGGTCTTTTCCTAAACCATAGCAACTGAAAGCCACATGGCCGATATCCCCGAGCCACAGGGCCCATAGGTAGCTGCGTACAACTTTGACCTCAGTAGCAGAGTTGAGCACGAATAGACCCATGAAGGCCATCAGGAGGTATAGATTGCCGAGCTGCCATGCTAGGACGATGCTGTTCTCAGTGACGGTGGTTGCCGAGGCTGCTTTTTGAGGGACTTGCTCAGTCACAAACCAAACGGGGTCTTTGACGGCGCCGAGGAAGCCAGCCACGCTGTTGTGGGTATTAACAAGGACCCGGACAATGAATTAGCTACATAATACATGTAATATCAACGGCCCTTCGTGCCGTGGGCAGATTGCGGAAAGACGGCCATGAATGAGGCGAGTGCGGGTCTGGGTTCTGGGTTCTGGGTTCTGGGCCTGGGTCTATCCGTCTATGTACTATCGTCTATCTGGTCTTGGGATGCGGAACGGAGTCGGGGATTCGGCATATTTGGACATGACGTGTCGAGAGAAACTCACAGTGAAATGGGCTCGAGGATGGTGAAGACCAACCAAGGGATGGCCGGTAGTGACGAGGCCATGATGCAGCTCGCACGGGAATTCGAGAATAATAGAAAATATACGAAGTGTACGGACGTACACCCACTGTAGGAGTGGAAGCAAAGCAACCCCCGGTAGTCCGTACAAAGTACAGTGACAGTGTACCACTGTACCACTGACAGTGAGGGTGAAGGGTGACGGGTGAAGGGCGAAGGGTGAAGACGGAATTGTACATTGCAGCCTCGGCGACGCGATGGCCAACAAAAAAGACCAGCCGACAGGACACGACAGGACACGGCACGACGCTCCGTAGAGCAATCCGTGCTCTGTAATGCAGGGGCCACTCCACTGGGGACTGGGGCGAGGGAGGGCGGGGGCCGCCTGAACTGCCCCAGGAGTCCAGGACCCCCCAGCCGTATCCAGCCGTATGTAGTCCGTAATACCCAGCGGGAACCGAGCACAGGGTGGGCCAAACCAAAAAGGCTCGCTCTCACTTCATCCGTCCCCGTCCCATGTGACGATTTTCACGTGCTTGCAACCCGACATCCCGACATCCTGCCATGCTGCCATTTACTTTAATGCCACCCACCTCGTTAAGAATTCCCAACACGTCCCGAGCATGTCGCCAGCCTGCCTTTGGTCCATACATCCTTTGTATATCCTCCTCTCTCCCCGTACCCTGTCTCATCGTTGAAATCATCCTCTGCTCCATGCAAACCAATATAAGCCAACAGGGCCCAGCCATCCACGGACCACGGACCACGGACCACAGCCCAACATGGCCACAATCGAACCGCGTCTCATCCATTTACTAAATGAACCAGCTTCTTCGCCTCAGAATTACCATGCCGATCTCCCTCCCTTGCATGCCTTGCCTCTACACTCGTCATCGGAGCGACCGCTGCCTGCAATCGAGCTAGATGCCGCATACCGAGCTGATCGGTCCAACGCCACCTCGGCACACCCACTTCGCATCGTCTTTGATCGAGATGCCGCCGACTCATCAAGCAGCCGCTCTAGATTCCTCAATGATTCGAGTGATGCATCAGATGACGCCTGCACAAAGAAGAGGGGCCGAAACGTCCGCGCCAAGGATGACTTCGTCCAGCTTCCTCACCCTATGAATCGCCCCATGAATCACCCTATAAAGAGGCAAAAGTCGGCCCAGCAGGCGCCCGCCGTGCCGCCCATCATCAACGGCTTGCTCGAACCACCACCACATGCTGCTCTCTTCCCTCCCATTGCCTCGAACTCGGATCATGAAAATGATGCAGGCAACATCAGGTCTCTCAACGACTATGCCTACGGCGCGTCGGAGGATCGCAGCTGGCCATCACCCGGTGCCGACAAGTCCTCTGGTAGGAGCAGGAAGCGAGCCGCCAAGCCGCGTAAAAAGTGGTCCGACGAAGAGACCAAGCACCTTCTCCTAGGCGTGAATCGTCATGGCGTCGGCAAATGGACGGGCATCCTGGAAGATGCAGACTTCACCTTCAACAACCGAACCGCCGGCGATCTCAAAGACCGATTCAGAACTTGCTGCCCAGAGGAGCTTCGAGGCTCAAGCAAACCATCCTCGCAAGCAGGCTCTCCCAAGGCGTCATCTCAACATCTGGGGCGCAAGGCCAAGACGGGGATTCACTCCGAGAACATTCTCATCCAAGACTCACCTTCGCCAAAGGATGATTCCGACTCGGTTCTTAGGCCCAGGAAAAGCCGTGCACACCGAAAAAAACTCGAGGACCTCGCAGAACTAGGCATTCATGGCCCCTTTAAAAAATCACACAGACGTGAAAGACGTCCTTTTACCGAACAGGATGATGGCGAGATCCTTGAGGGACTTGATATCTATGGCCCCGCGTGGACCAAAATTCAGCGCGACGCTCGTTTCCATCTGTCCAGCAGACAGCCGACCGATTTGAGAGATCGAGTCCGCAACAAGTATCCGAGCATTTATCAACGCATCGAGAAGGGTACATTCCACTCCAAGGCCGGAGCTCGTGGTGGCAATGTCCTTGAGCCTTCTGTGGACATGTCCATCGACAGCTCGTTGAGGCGCCACAGGGCTTCCTCCAAGGTTCCTCGCTCTAGCCGCCACAACCCAAAAGATGATCTTCCTACTTGGCCATTGCAAATGACCGACCCGGCCAACATTGCCCCTCCCCCTCACGGCTTTGACCTCGCGGAAGCCAGTGGTTCTCACTTCATGGGTGGTGAGATGGACATCGCAAGGCTTTTGCTGGATGACTCCAGAGTTGATCAAACATTATCACGACACGGCGCTGACTATTCCCCCGGCTCACCTTCTCCCCCGGGATACGTCACCGAACCACGCCCGGAAAGGCATGGTCACTACTCGATCAGATGTTGATGAAGCGAAAGCCATTCTCGCTCAGATGGCCTTGTAATTCTATGAATGTACGAACTTGGGCTTGGAGTTGGGGCGAAGGGGTAACGAATGTACATATCATTAGACTTCTTGCGGGAGACAACAGAGGGTACACCAAAACCGCGGCTTATGTGTGTGGGCGGTCATTTGTCTTGTAGAAAACCAATGATCCCACGGCGTTTCGGGGTGAAACCCGGCAAGCACTGGAAAATATCAGGAAATAGATTAACTTCACTTGAGCAACGCTGCTCAAATTTTCACACCACTTTCTCAACGGACAAACCGCGAGAATGGCATCAGTTGACTAATTAACAAGCACGCGTCTGCCGCCTCTCCTTGGCGATTAGAGCATGTCACGCCCTTTCTTGCTATGCTTTCATATGCTAAACCACCTCATCTCAGAGGAAGATACAAATGTTGCCCGCCCCACGCTTAGCGGACGCTGAACCTCTCCCAAATTATTACCCGTCAGAAATCATCGCCTTGACTATTTCACCCGAATATTCCTCCAAGATTGATATACTTCTTACAGACTGCGACTTGAGCTCTACTTTACCGACTTCTTTATTTGCATCGGTCAAAACAGTAATCAGAATACTCTTCGCAGTAGCGTTCATAAACGTCAAACTTTGGCAGAAGTATTCGACTACCGATTTTCCGTGTTGTTGCGCTCTTTTGCTTGCCATCACGTACAGTACAGAGATTCCAGAAAGTAATACTTCAGTTTCAGAAAATCTGGTATCTGTAGGAATCTTGAACCATATTTTTAAGGCTTTGCGTTTGTCGAGGGACACGGCTTCTGGCTCTTGTCTATAAAAGAGAAGAGAATCATGTGAACAAGATGGAATCCCAAATTCGGCCTTTTATTTCATCTCGACGTGTCCAACGTACCTGGTAGTTGCAATAGAAACGGCCTGTAGGTCGGCTTGAAAATCGGACAAAACCCCAGCAGGGGTTGCGAGCGCCATGGCGCTGGCAAAGAAGCCGAGAGCAACGAGGAATTTCATTTCATTGGATGGGGGCTTCGTGGCCTTGGGATAAAGTTGTGGAGTTGGAACCAGGGATGGCTTATTTTCATGTTTTGCGTGACAAAAGTCGTGCGAAAGACTTGGACTTTATATAATATACACTTGACACCATGGCATGGCGAGAGACAACATTAGCCGGACTTATGTACTCCGTACGTCGGACGTACGGATCGTGTGCCCTGCACTGCACAAGACCTCGGGACGGTTATATGAGGATCTCATAAGCCAGGGGGGTCGTAACCTCACTATGTAGGTAAATTGAATGAGAGGCATATTGAGGAAATAATTCGCTTGGAAGGGGATAATAACCATCGCAATGGTCGCCAAGTTTGAGCTAGGAGGTACAGAGCTAGGGACGGTAAGCTTAATACAGGTGAACTCGAGCTACTTAATCCTGCACGTGATGTGTAGCCTAGCAAAGGCCGTTGGCTTTGGGTCGCCCTTTGCCATTCTATCTCCTTAGAGGTTATAAGCCTTGTGGGTCTGTGGGGCCCCCACAAGACCCCTGCCACAAGGTTAGTAACCGCGTAAGTGCGCGAAATGTCATGTAGTAATCTATAAATAGGAAAAATTACTATATATGAATTATTAGCCTATTTACATAAAAGGGAATGTACATCTAGTCCACTTTTATCTAATTAGATATAGACCCCAGCTAACATGACTCCACAAGGCTTATGACCTCTAAGGAGATGTACTTCTAATACACCTTTATCCGATTGGATACAGACCCTAGCTGACGTGACTTCACAAGGTGGACAACAGTTAAGGAGATACTCCGATACGCGGACTGTACATGTATGTGGAACAGGAATGGAGAGAGTAGTTGGATTTAGGTGGTGAACAAGACCTGTTTTTTTGTGTGGTTGAGTGTGAGAAGATGAAAGAGATGGAGAGAGGGAATATCACGGTCGCACGACGCAGAGGCAGGGGGAATCACGTTAACTCAATCCATGCTGCGATTGCGGTCGCGAACTATGACTATCTTCTGCGTTCGCAAAGCTTGCGCTAATGCAGCCATCAAGTTTATTTCTGCGTCACACCGGGAATATATCACTGCGGTCCCTGTTGTTCGTATGTTAGTTGTCGCACTGGCTAATAGGTATCGCCAGCAATCCCGATGTCTTTCCAGCAATCTGGCCAGGTACGGATTACAAATCGCTACATCGCACACATCGCAGCCACAACTCGTCTTGGCCGGCTTCCTAGCATTTTGGCCAGCGCGAGGTACCTCTCGCGTACCCGAAAAAAAAAAAACAGGTCTCCTAGTCCGCACCTGCTTGCTACAGCACCCAAAGGAATAGATGGGGTGCTCAGCCCGGTCACGTGAGATGTCACTGGATTTCAATCTCTTTCCCTGCGCCCCCACCGAAAGAAAAAGAATTCGCTTGCGCTGGCAAAATTAGGCGGTAGGGCACAAAGCCCCTCGACCACCGACGCTAACGAGATTTAGAAGGGAAAAAAGTTGTGGCCCTGCGATTTGTGACTTTGGTTCCGCCACTCCACGACTTCTTGGTTCAATTCCCTCCTACTTTTCCCTCATCCGCGATATCGCCAACAGCCAGTCGACACAATGGCCCGAGGAATGTAAGTCAACAATTTGGACAACGACGGCCACACAAGTGTTCTACAGGACTTGAATTGTTCGTGGTCTCACCACGAAACGAGCAGTGTTCCTCCAATGCCTTGTTTTGCCGTCACCTGGACTGAAGGCGAATATGTTGGATTGAGAAAGCTTTCGCTGACCTCTTATCGCAATATAGCAAGAAGCATCAGAAGCGCCTTAGCGCACCCTCCCACTGGTTGCTGGACAAGCTGTCCGGTGTCTACGCCCCCAAGCCCTCGGCCGGTCCTCACAAGCTCCGCGACTGCTTGCCCTTGATCGTCTTCATTCGCAACCGTCTCAAGTATGCCTTGAACTACCGCGAGACCAAGTCCATCCTCATGCAGCGCCTGATCAAGGTCGATGGCAAGGTCCGCACCGATATGACCTTCCCTGCCGGCTTCATGGACGTCATCACTATTGAGAAGACGGGCGAGAACTTCCGTCTTGTCTACGACACCAAAGGTCGCTTCACCGTCCACCGAATCCAAACCGAGGAGGCCGAGTACAAGCTGGGCAAGGTCAAGCGTGTTCAGCTTGGTCGTGGTGGAATCCCATTCTTGGTCACGCACGATGCGAGAACGTGAGTAGTTCTGTCAGACATCATTCAGCCGTTGGATCAAGCTTTGGTCGATTTTATCGAGCCCTGCCCCCGAACTCAATATTTTGTGATCCAATCACATGGTCCCCCCTCCCCCCACCCAACAAGAAAAATAATGAACTCGGGAGCGAGCTTTTTTTAACGGCTGTAATGTATTACCATTGAAAGACCCCCCCCGTTTGGCTAACGTTTTCGTGTGTCCCGACTATAGCATCCGTTACCCTGACCCCTTGATCAAGGTCAACGACACCGTGAAGATTGACCTCTCCACTGGCAAGATCACCGACTTCATCAAGTTCGACACTGGCTCCGTCGCCATGGTAACTGGTGGTCGTAACATGGGTCGTGTCGGTGTCATCACCCATCGTGAGCGTCACGATGGTGGCTTCAACATTGTCCACATCAAGGACGCCATTGACAACAGCTTCGCCACCCGTGAGAGCAACGTCTTCGTCATTGGCCAGGAGAAGCCCTGGATCTCCCTGCCCAAGGGCAAGGGTGTAAAGCTCAGCATTGCTGAGGAGCGTGACCGCCGCCGCGCCTTTGCCCAATCTCACTAAGTTCCTTCGATGCACTATATATACCCTAAGTAGTGTGTAGGCATGGTTGGATGGTAGACTGGAAGGGGAGCAGGAGGAAAAGGGGGGGAGAGAGCAAAGGCAAAACTGAAATAAAACCCAATTCTTTTTTCGGCATGTGGACTGGAGTCTCGGATTTGATGAACTTCCTTTATATCGGGGGCCGCGAACAAACTCCTGGAAATTTATAGCCAGCCGCTTTGAGGCTTACGAGCAACAAGAACAATTGAGCAAAGAAGAGCAGAGCGTTCGTGTCAATGTGATCTCTCCTATCGCAGAGTGGCTTCGTGTGAATCCCGAATTGTCGTGCACGAATGAAGGCCTTGACTCGACGAGCGAACATCAGAATCTTGTACCGCCACGTGAACGGAGTCGAGACGCTCAAGTTGCAACGATGGAGTGTTCTGTCGGAATGCCACGTCGGGAGCTTCCACGACGACCCCGGGGGCCCCAAAGCGAGTTGCGTTCCAACGTCACCAAACCTCCTCTCGGCGACGAGGTGAAAAGCATCATTTCCCATCTGCGAGCTTCGGGGGCTGAAAAACCCGAACTTCAGCGAAGGAGTTCGTCGCACTCCGAGCTCCTGCCTCTGGTCTGCCGAGGGCCATGCTCCGATTGTGGACGTGAAAGAAGCAGCAAGTCGCGTGACGGAAAGGCGCTGTTATACCTGCACGATAATCCGTACACAGGCAACAACGGGAGGGGCGGGAGTAGACGCCATCGCTATGTACATCAGTGGACAAGTTGGTATTGAGTTGCTGGCGGTTAACACACTTCTTTCTTGTTTTGTTGGGCTCCCAATTGGAAAACCTTGATAGAGAAAATGCCCTGATAGGAGCAAGTTTGCCCCTCCCCCCTTTGGGGACGGACCCAACCTTTTTTCCTCTATAATTATTTTGCAAATCTACTACATGACAGGGGGAATTAAACTAATTCGATGTCAGCTAGGAAATAAAGGAGATCGGACAATTTATATAGAAAATAAGATGTCTTTCAGTAGCGCGTTATACCCTATATATTTTTCTTGTAGCTTATTGATAATAGTATTACTTTTAGCTGATTATAGCTGTTAGAGGAGCAAAAGACTTGGGGGGGGGGGGGCATTGTAAACCCTGCCTCTTTCCTCTCCAGAGTCCACGACCCTCCCCACCCCCTCCCTCTAAACACAATTTGTACCGTGATAACATCTCGATCTGGTGCAAAAAAAAAAAACCCCGTCAGCAATCATTCCAAGCCCGCTCCGTACTCTTTCTTTCCCCAAGTCCAAAACTCACCCACTTACCCTCCCCATCACCAACCATGTCTGGTCTCAAGGTTGGCGATTCCTTCCCCGAGGGCGTCAAGTTCTCCTACGTGGCCCCCTCGGGAGACGACATCTTGTCCTGCGGCGTCCCCGGGCCCTACGACGCCAGTGCCGGTATGTGGTAACAAATATCTCTTGGTCCCGGTCCCTCAACAAAGTCAAGCTAAGTTTGGCCCGAAGAGTTCAGGAACAAAAAGGTCGTCCTCGTGGCCGTCCCCGGAGCCTTCACCCCCACCTGCCAGGCGTCCCACCTCCCCTCGTACATCAACAACCGCGAGGCCCTCAAGGCCAAGGGCGTGGACCAAGTCGTCGTCATCGCCTACAACGACGCCTTCGTCATGTCCGCCTGGGGCAAGGCCAACGGCGTCAGGGACGACTTCATCATCTTTGCCGACGACAACGGTTTCAGCAAGTCCATCGGCTGGACGCTGGGCGAGCGCACGGCTCGCTATGCCATTGCCGTGGACCACGGCAAGGTCGTCTATGCTGAAAAGGAGGACGGCAAGGGCATTGACAAGTCTGGGGCTGAGGCCGTCCTGGCTAAGCTGTAGGTGGATGCGGTCCATTCAGACTTGCTGTCGGCCCAGGTAATTTTTTTTTTTTTTTCACAAAAAAGTTGGCAGTTATAAAAAAAAAAAAAAAAAGAAAGAAAAAAGGCGCATCTTGCAATAACATAGATTCAATGAGAGATGTCTGATAAGCCTACTCTTTCGCTTTCCCCCACGCAGTCTCCGGACACGAGGCGGCATGTTGCAGGTGCCATTGAGACCGTTCTTAAAATTTTGTACAAGTTGCATGTCTCCAATTGACGCCATTTCGTCAGAAGAGGAAGACGACAAGTCACAGAAGCCGTACGAACGAAAGTCCACGTAGCAACATGCACGTATTATGATCTCCTTTGAAAAAAAAATGAACATATGCCGCGTTGACCCGTTGCACAGGCATGTCATTTTCTCAGCTACCAGTGCATCCTATGACAGTTCCATGCACCTGAGAACTCGTCGAAGAACCGTTCGGAAAGGACACAAGAACCAACCTACTCCACCACTCTTCCCAAACGTGTGTTTCTTGCCATCATCCCAGCATCTCCTATCCACCTCGCGAAGCGCTTAATCTTGGTTACCGTTCAAATGAGAGACCCATGACTGCAAGGCCGGACGAAAAAAAAAATGAAAAAAAAAACTGCTTTTAATGCTTTCAGCGAGTTCGGGCGGCGACCTTGACAGGCGCACCCTTGGCACCCTGCTTGCTGACATTTCGCTGGGTCTGGCCCTTGCTGGCAGAGGCAGCGGTCTTGGCCTTGTCGGCCTTCTTGGCGGCGGCGGCAGCGTTCTTCTTCTCCTTGCTCTCCTTGATGGCCTGGGCGCGGGCCGCAGATCGGGCCTCGGGCCGCATGGCGCGGCGCTCCTTGATCACATCGAGGGTGGCACCGACGATGGCACGCTGGGCCTTGACAGTTCGGCGGGTGCGCTTCTTGGCGACGGCCTGTAGATATATGTCAGTGTTTTGGTTTTCTTTTCCTGTCGGACTCGATGAGCGAGAGGGCAAGCCAAGCGAGCTATATATATGGTCACGTCGATGCGAAAAAGGACTCTTCCCCATCAATGTTGGCTGCGGTGTCTGTTTCATATCAAGCTTCCGGCTCTTTGGAGGCCCAAAGGGCTGACGGATTGCGAAGAGGGATTTTCGATACCGGACAGCCGCAAAAAGCAACGTTGCGTTGAAGCGAGTTCCGCATCGGGGATGTGTAGCAGGGTGAAGAATCAATGGTCGAATCGTACCTCGGAGATACCCTTGCGGTGCTGGCGGCGGTACAGGACAGTCCACGCAATGCGACGGGGATTCTTTCGCTGCAAGAACAGCGACTCTGACTTTCCGTTCTGGAATCGGAAGACTTTGCTGTCACCGCGGACATAGATTTTACCCTGCAGGTGAAGAATGAAATTGTCAGCCAGCCGAATTCTCTCTCAAGCCCATTATTCAGTCGTCATCCCATCGAGCATATCCCATCCTTCTTTGCCAGCGTAGACAAATAACAGCGGCAATGAGCGCATCGAAAACCCTTCAGACTTTTTTTGAAAATCTCATTTTCTTCCTCCAAAAAGTCGTCGATCCATCCTCCTCTTCCTAATGCATCCAGACGACCGACCCAGACGACGTGGAAACTCAAATGGAAGGAAAAGCAAAAGGGAGAGTGCGGAGGAGAAGCCGTACCTTGCCAGGGTAAATCTTCTGGCCCGAAAAGGAATCGTCGTAAGTACGCATCTTGTCGCGGTTGTGTGTTTATAGCGACAAGCTGTATGTGTTCGAGGACCGTGGATTTTGGGGAGAGAGGGCGCCCGGGGGGGGGGGGCGACGGATTGGATTTGAGGTGGCGGACACGGGCAATTTCTCGAATTGAAGGTGTGTGCCAAAATGACTAAGCGTTCTAGGGCAGATGCGGCGCTAAAAAAAAAAAAATTGGGTAGCGCACGTGAGTAATCACGGGTCTCCAATGCTTCTTCCTGGTTCAAATTGGCCAACTGGAGTTTCGCATTCCTCTCCCTTCAGCCCTTGGGGTAGCGATGACACTCGGGTATCTATTCAAACGACCGGTGAGATGCGCCTTATGTACATCTATGCACGATTATAGATGTAGGAATCGTGTTTCCCGTGGCATCTGCGACGGTCGGGGCTCCGTGAGATGAGCCCATTTTCCCCTGATGGAAAAATGCCTACAACTCCACGTGCGAATCTGATCGCCCGGGCGGTCATATCCCAATTCAACAAGCTGCCAGCCAAACGGAAACCCACCGTCCGAGACAACGGGCTGCACGAATGGGTCCCGTTGAGCGGCATCGTTGCCGAGAAGGACGGCGACTTGACATGTCTGGCTCTAGCGTATGCCCTCCATCTCCATTATAAATTTGCAATGGGGAAAGAAAGAAAGCCCCTAGACAAATTTGGCATCTTCGGTCTCTGAGTAGTCCTTCTTTCTAGCACGGGCATGAAATGCCTCCCGGCGTCCAAACTCGCCGAAGCAAACGGCAACGCCATTCACGATTGGCACGCCGAAGTTCTTGCCATGCGAGCCCTGAATCGCTTCCTGCTGGACGAGTGCAGAGCACACGCGCAGCATGGGCGATCTGGCCAAGTCGTAGACCTGTCCGACCTCCCTGGTAGCAAGCCGTTCAAGATCAAGGACAATGTGAAGCTGCACATGTACTGCTCCGAAGCGCCTTGTGAGGCCCCCCCCCCCCCCCTACTTTTCATCTGAGCATCCTCAAGTTGACAGCGGAACAAGGCGGAGATGCAAGCATGGAGTTGGTCATGGCCGCCCAAGACGACTCATCTCCATGGCATGTACCCCCTTTGCCACCACCACGAGAAGACGCCGCGCATCCATCCGCCGCCGCGACACTCCCTGGCCGAGCGTACTTCTCTCAGCTCGGCGTTGTTCGGAGGAAACCTGCCCGCGGCGACGCGCCGCCCACGCTGTCCAAGTCGTGCTCTGACAAAATCACACTCAAACAATGCACGTCTCTGCTCTCGTCGCTGACCTCGCTGCTCATCGATCCGTCAAATGCCTACATCAACAGCCTGGTGCTTCCCGACTCTCAGCACTCCGCTGCAGGATGCCAGAGGGCTTTCTCCGAGCGCATGCAGAGCCTGGTCGGCAAGTCTTGGCCCGGCGGGTACAGGTTCGCCCCTTTCACGATCGAGACGACGGGGGAGGAGTTTGTGTTTTCGCGCGCGGCGGTCATGAGTCGGGCGGGCCGGATTGCCCCGAGCAATCTCGCCGCTGCCTGGACATGCAACGGGGTGGAGGAGACGATCCTGGGAGGCGTTTTGCAGGGCAGAAAGCCATTTGACGAGAAGGGGGCGAGCAAGATGTCTAGGAGACGGATGTGGGTGGCTGCTGGGGAGACGGTGGCATATTCGAACGGTCGCGGGGACATGATACGGCATGGCTTGAGCGGCCAGACCTACCAGGATGTCAAAGATGGCGAGCTATTGGCAGACAGAAGACGTGTGAAGCAACATGTACGCCAGTCTGCGCTGGCTGGCTGGATTCCCAACCAAGGCGATTCCAAATTTTCCATGGCGTTAAATAGCACTTCGCTGAAATGTAAACATCCATCACGCTGTAACAATGCAGGAAGGTAGCACCTGAGACCATTTGGATAGCATCGTTAGAGATTTTGGTACCCCCCCCCCTCCCTAGATGCGATTCGAGGTCTTTGCACAAACCCAAACCAGCCAAAGACGGACAGTGCAACGCTCTGGGTCGCTTCCATCCATCCACCTCCTGTAGTCTACGAGCTCGAAACCCATTTTGCTACGTTTCTACCCCCTTTCCCGCACACTGAGTAAACAAGAAGCAAACCCGCAGACCAAATACTCTTCCGCCGCCGAGCCAGAAGTACGTTAGTGAGAAAGCGGTGCTTCCACACTCAAAATCAAATGCAGAATCAGAAGGGTTTCTCCGCCAGAAGCGACCGTCGACAAGGCACCCAGTAATTCATTCTCAGGCAAGCCTCATCCAAGTTTCGTTTCATACCTGACAGATCAACTCCCAGCCACTGTTCTCATGTACTAAACCCCCTTCTCCTCCCCCCCTCCCTCCCCTTCTGTTCACGTTCCGTCATGAAGTAGATTCCGCTTGGGGAAGATCAATAGGTCGCCGTTTACTCGACTTTGTTCTCGAAGCTCTCACCCTCGACCAGGTCGGGAATCTCGTCGTCGTCCTCGCCCTTCTCGCCCTTCTGCATGTTCTGGTAGCTCTCGGCGAGCTTGCGGAGGGAAGCGAGGGAGTCGGGGCCAAGCTGGTTCAGGATACCGGGGACGAGCTCAGTCAGCTCCTTGTCCTCGCCGTTGCCGTAGATGGCAAAGGTGTTGGAGGGTACAGCGGCGTGCACTGTGTAACAGATCCGACACACAAAAAAAAGTTAGCGGGGTGTCCTCGGCAGAAATCTGGGGTGTTTGACGTTTATGTATGTGGACGCATTTGAACACGAGACAAGGCACACGTACCCTTTGGGGCGGAAAAGTGGATGACATTGCCGTCAGACTTGAACATGTTGACCTCTTCGATGGCCTGGATGGGCTGAGTGTTCAACTTCTTCAGGGTCTGCTGAAGCTTCTTGTCATCGGCGCCAGATCTGGCGGGCGCACGCTTGACCGCTCTGCGGGGAGTACCCTTGCCGCTATAAATCGAACAAGAAGTGACCAAGTAGTTAGCACACCGTCTTTGCTGCGAAATCCGGTTTCGAATAGTGAATGGCGGAAATGGCAACGTAGCGAAACGTTGGTCGTCGGGTGAAACTGTCAGATCAAAAAACTTACCCTGGAAAGTTCAATGTGTTAGTTCACTCTGCATCTCCCCCGCCTGACATACATTTTACGAATTCTTGGCAAAGGAAGTAACTCACCGGTGCGGGCGCTGGCGCCAAGCTTCTTAAGGCGCTCCTGGACGTCGGCCATCGTGAAGGGAGTATGAAGGAATTGAAAGAGAAACTATATTCCGCCCGCCATTTCGTTAGTCCGAGTTGAACCTCCCAGAATTGACAATTTCGGTCATGATTTGCCGTAGGATCAGCCGGACGGCGTCAGGTCCAGAACAGAGCTTCAGGCAAGCGTGGAGTGTGTGGCTACTACATACCGGGAAAAGGATGAGGGGTTGCGCGAAGGAGCTGATTTGCCGCCAGCAATGGTCTTGTTGGTGATGGAGCAAAGTAAGAGTCGTTTTTGTGCGTGCCAAGAGTTTTCGCGTGTGGAATATGTATTGGCCGACTGGCTGCCCCACCCCAGCAAGCCATCAAGACCTTTTAGACGTCTGGTTCCTTCACGTTTCTTGGCTCCCTGGTTACCCTGGGGGCTCACCAGCCCCCCTGCATCCTCCAAAACCAGCGCCGGGGGGGAGGGGGGATTTGCGAAAAAAAAAAAAAAAAAACAAAGTCAACACTCGAGGAGGAAGAGCACGTCTAAGCGCCATCTGACTGTTTTCATGTCATTTCCTATATATTCAGTCGTTGACGATGATGAGCACGCGGAATACAAACTTCACGTCGAGTATTAATATCGCTAGAGGGGGTTTGCCATCATGCACAACGGGCCCGCAAAGCTCGGCAATATCGTGATAGCTCGTTTCATATGCACATTACTGTCTGCTATTTACATTTCAAACACGCCCGTTTGAAGCTGGATATACGCTCTCGCCGAAAAAGAAAAAAAAGAACAAAAAAAACCTCCCCCAAGTAACACGTCCTCTGTTTTCCCTTTACCAGCTGTCTGGGCCTAGAGGCTTGGTGACATCCTTAATGAACTCTCGCGTCACAGCAGTACTGTTGTAATCGAGGGTATTCTGCCAAACCGTAGTACCCCACCATTCAGGCATGCTTGTCTCGCTGAGACCCAGACCCAGACCAGTGACGACAGTGCAGAGGGCGGTACCAATGTCGAGAGCACCGGACATGGAATAGTTGTAACGAGTCCACCAGCCCAGGAACATTCTGCGAATGACGAGATTGAAGGCCAAACCAACAATGACCCACTGGAAGAGGAAGTAGAGGGTAGCAGGGGGAATCATACCAGCGGCACCGAACAGAGCAGGGCTGATGAGATATCGAAGGAAGGTTCGTGGATATCTCCGGGCGATCAGGTACTGGACCACGGGCACAATGAAACCGATGAGCCAGAACCAGTTCGTCCAGGAGTAGAGCCCACCGACACCAAACACCTTCTTAGGGCCGATGACGCCCCAAATGACACTGGCGTTGTAAAAGGTTCGCGCATTGGGGCAGGTTAGACCCTGGGATTGTTTGGGAGTGCAAATCTCGTGAATATTACCACGAAGAAAGTTGTAGGTGGCGATCTGGACGAAAGACAGCCAGATTACGGCGAAGGCCTGGGCGGCGAACATACTGCGAGGAGGGATCTTCATGTAGTGGCCGACCTTCATGTCAGAGATGTAATTCAAACCGTTGAAGGAAAGCATGTACCCGTAACTCTTGAACAGCATCATGGCAACGGGTCGTCCGGGCATCATGTAACCGACGATCATCTCAGTAATGATGTTCAAGCCGGTTTGCTGGTTGGTAATGGCCTGAACCATGCCGATGGGGATGAAAAGAACGGCACCAATGAGGATACAGATGATGTATGCCCACCAAGGCAGATGTGTATCCCAGGCCTGACAGGCGATCATGCCAAAGGCGAAGCTCACGGCAAAAATGATCATGAACCAAAACTCGGGTGCTTCCTTGTACTTGTGCATGAGTTTCATATGAACATCGGGCTCATCATACTGGGAGTTCTTGGCACGGTTCACGACGTCTCTTCCGTAGAAGAGGGCGACGTGCATCACGGTAGACATGAGACCGGCGAAGCCCATGCCGTAGGAAAGGGAGAAAGTAGGGCCCAGGATGATGGGGGAGTAAGCTTGATAAGCCGTCTCGTTGACAGTAAAGTCCTTGGTCAAAATACGCTGTAGAAACCGATGTCAGTCTTGGTCGGTTCATCATCAAGTCGCAGATGTCATACACGCAACAGGCTGCTGGACCCAGTCCATGACACTTACCGAGGTATTGTAGGGCTCCGCATATCGGTCGAAGTTCTGGTTGGCGCTGATGGGAAGATATCGGTAGTACTCGGGGCCAGCAAAGGCGAGGCCGGCGGCGCCGATGGTCATGACACAGATGCCGGCAAGAACATTGAGAATAGCGAAGGCAGGCGTCTGTAGTGGCGAGTTCAAAAAGGCGGTGACGGTGGACCAATCGAGAGACATGGGCATGAGACCAAAGCCAGAGTTTCCGCCAAAGATCTGGTTGACGACGACGTTTGAAGGGGCGATCCAGGTTGGCCACATGAAGTAACTCAGGAATGGAGCGATGACAAGAGGGAACCACTCCCAAACGAAGGTACTGCACGCGACGAGAAGGAAGAAGCTGTATCGGCCAATCTTCCATCCGTTGGTGGCGGAGGGATCGGAAGATTGATGATCATGGAGCGAGTACATGACCGTGCAGGTGATGAGGGTCGCGGGCCACACCATCGAGGAGGGCCAGACGAGGAATCGTCGAGCAACACCAGCGACGCCGAAACCCATGGCTTGGGTGGAGACCATGAGAAGAATCTGGAAACCCCACCTGTAGAAAGAAGAGACGGAAGAGTCAGTATGAAGCAAGTCACAAAGGGTTTGGGGGCGGCAGCAAAGGCGGCAGGCAGCTGGGACCTCCTCGAAGGTCTTGAGGGTCTTGGCTCACCGGAATTCCTGCTTGTAGAAAATTTCCTGCGCGAGCAAGATGTCGATGGCGTAACTCAGAGAACTACCGGCAGCAGTCATCATGGTGATGATGGTGTGCTCCTTGACGTTGAAGGGACCGGGGTTGAGCTCGATGGCGCGGCCGAAAACCTTGAACGTCTTGGCAGGCATGAATCTGGCCCAACCAACACCGATTCTGTCGTCGGAGATGAATCTGGTCAGAAACGATGGTTTTGAAGCCGAGACGGCTGCTCTTATTATTCCAATACTCACGGGTATGCGATAAGCTGGACAACTGTAGACGTAATGGCAATGGGAGTGCGGCGCATGCTGAGCAAGACGTTGCAAGCAGCAACGATGGTGCACAGGAAAGCTCCGATGCTCCAGGCTCGCAAGGTGTCGATAGGGACATCAATGTCAGTGGGAGGCACCTGTCATTATTGCCTTCTGTCAGCATGTCGGCCACGGGGCAATCATCTCATATCTCATCTCGTCTCGTTTGGGGGTGGTTGGGCTCTCCATTTTGGAGTTTGGCCACTGACCGAGCTGCGGACTTCTGGGTAGGGAGAGTCCTCCTGAATCAACGACTCGTCGACGGCCGCCTCCTTCTCGGCGTTCCCCGAGGCGAGGGCATCGTCAATGTTGTCAAGCTTGTCAGTGTCCAGAAAGGGATCCCACTGATGCTGGCGTCTGAAGCGGCGCAGCTCGCGCTCAGTGCTCTCGGCATTGGGCAGGACATCAGCGCCGGTGGTCTCGGTGGTGGTCTCGGTGGACTTGAGTCCAAATCGATCCTTGAGACCCATGATTGCCGTATCGTGCCAAGACGGCGGTGGACGGTGTATGCGATTGTTCCCGGGGAGGGATCAGAGGGGGGGTTAGTTCAAAGAGGCGGCTACCCAAGACAGAGTGAAGCAGTGGAGGCGGAGGAGGAGCGAGGAGGAGCGAGGAGGAGCGAGGAGGAGCCAGGAGGAGCGAGTTTATATTCGGGAAAGAGGCCAGCCCACTCGGATGAACGAGTGTCGACGTCGATGGTCGAGAATCCACAGACCCCTGCCCCAGAAGGTCATGGCTAGGATGTGGAGGATGCGTAGGATGTAATCCGTATTAGGATGCAATCCGTATTACTAGAAACGAGGACTATAAATCACAAACTGACGATCACTGGTTGGTCATCAGAAATGCTGGGTACTATTGTGTGCAGTGCATGCAGCCATGCAGCCATGCAGCCACGCAGCCATCCACTTGCGTCTTGAGCAGTGCTAATCAACAGCAAGGCAACCTGAGGTGTGGCTTGGCTTGTCGACTTTTCTTGTCGCATCTAGCCGAACGACAAAAAAACAACAACAGATAACGACAAACAACGGTAGACAACGACAGACAACGACAAACAACGACAAACAAACGACAAAGCGCAATTGTGTGCACCCATCCTCCCCCCCCCCCAGGGCGCGGGCGCAGGATCCCTGCAAGCCAGTTGCCGCTTCTGGAGCGTCTTCCCTTCTGCACGCGCCTCGTACATTGTATAGAACAATGACCACGGTTGCCATCCGAGCTACGCTAGCATCTACTTACGCTAGCCTCTACTTACGCTAGCATCTACTTACGCTAGCATCTACTTGCCCTATTCGGAATCTCCGTTTCAGACACGGGCGGCGAGGTGGGCGAAGGTGGGCGAAGGTGGAAAGGGAAAGCTTCTCGGGGCACCTTGTCCATCGCCACCCGTTTACTCCGGTACCATCAACTCGTGCGATATACATATATACGGAGTGCTACGGATTCGATGCCGCCTCGAACTCGACCTTCGACCCTTGGACCTCACGTCATGTTGGCCAACAGCGGGCAGCGCGGCCGAATCAGGAAAGTTCGCCACCGCCTTCTGCCTCCCATGTCGTCGTGCAGAAGCATGTACGGATTATACGGATTATACGGATTACGGCGCATGTCGCGGCGGCCTCGTCCCGCCTGCAGTTCGCTGGGCGGGCGGGCGGGCGGCGTGGACAACTTGCAGGGATCGATGACGGACGCACAACTTACAAGGTAGCACTGTTGCTCGGCTACATAATGTAAGTGGCTTTCTTATCTGGGAGTTGGCCGAGCTCCGAGGACCTTTTGCAATCGGGCAACTAACTCGGTTGGCTTGAGGAATGGGCTTGAGGAATGAGGTAGGCTAGCTGGAAGAAAGGGGCCGTGCTCGGCCTGTGGCTGGGCCAAGTTGGCACTTGGATACCGAGGCATTGATGACACTGACAATTGGCGCCGGATTCGCGCCGGATTCGCGCAAGAGTCTACAAGGACCATGGGGTAATTTTGCGGAGACATGCAACCCGATACAACCGAGCCAGCAAGCATGGGTGGTGAGGTACATGTAGGTGCCAGCTTATTAGCCTTGTCGCGTTGTCTCGTAATCCTTTGCCGTCCCGGGGGTTGAACCAAAGACAAAGGCTCTCTCTCTCGTCCTGCGATAAGATGGTTGTGTGTACTACGTATATCTCGTCAAAAGGACCTCATCCATCAAGTCTGGAACAATTCGCAACATGCCGGCTGACCACACATGCATGGCGCAATCACGAACTGCCTTTTGCTTACATATTATGTCGCCACCGCCTGGACCATGGTGTGTCTCGGAGAAGTGGAATGCCGTCTTATCATTGTTGCAATTTATACTGGGAACCGTCTTCCCTCTCGACTTCTCGTGATAAGCAACCCCTGTTTTCCGGCTTTTTTGTAGCTCTGTCCAATGACGCGTGGTTTGCACACCCTTGATACGGTGCAAAGCTGCTTTTAGCCAAATTTCATTTCCATGTGGCGCCGCCGCCGGGGAGGGGAGGGGGGTGTAATAGTACTTAGAAGAATAAGGTAATAATAATAGTTAATTACTATCTAATCTAGCTACTAAGGTTCTATAATTATTATAGCTATAATTATATAAGCTATTTCCTTACTTAATAGGCTAGGGGGGATTCCTTTAGTATTAACTATAATACTATATTTATTTCTATTATAATACTTTATCTTTCTCTAAATTTATTTAATTTATTATTCCTTATTTAGCTAAATCCTAAGTATTTAATCTTAGTAATTAAAGTTTCTCTTAGTATAAGATATAGAGTTTTAAGTTATTTAAATAGATTTTCCTAGCTATTTCTCCCTTAATAAGTTTAATTTTATATATTACTAAAGATACTTTTTAAATAACCTTACATAGCTTTCTTTAAGTCTTATAAAACTTTCCTTTTAACTTATTTTCTTTATTTATTTTCTCTTATATAAGATTTCTTATCTTAAAGCTTTATTTAGGTTTTATAGTATTATTTTAATTATTTACTTTTTATATTTAAACTAACTCTTTTCTCTCTTTTTATAGGTTTAAATTCTATAGGTTAGTTTCTTAAATTAATTTTAGATTATTTAATACTTCTAGATTCTTAAAGTCTAATAATTTTAGTTTTTTAACTCCTATATATTTTATAAATAGTTTAAATTCTAATATAAATATTACTAAACTTATTTTAATACTTAATATATACTAATTATTAATTACTACTATAATACTTAAAATAGCTTAATTCTAGGAATTTAGTAAAACTTTATCTCTTTTAATAGCTTATTTTATTAGTTATTCTTTAATAAGTCTTATATTTTATTTAGCTAGTTTCATTAATAATAGATAAGAAACTAGTTTATATATTATACTAGTTTTATATTTCCTAAAGGTAGCTTAAAATATTAGGTTCTTAAAATATAAGCTATTATTATAATAAATTTTTCTTAGCTATTTAAATATTAGGCTTTAACTTTTATTCTAAGCCTAAGTAACTAAATCTCCTATTACCTTTATATAGGATTATCCTAATATAAACCTTATTATATAGTTTATAGTAATTAATATATATATATCTTTATTTTTAGCTTTTAAAGTAATTAGACTTAAATAGTTTATTATAACTAATCCTTATAGTTTTAATACTATAATAGTCTTTAAGTTTATTTATAAAACTTATATTCTAGTTTATTAATATACTAAATATAAGTAATAATAAGATTTTATATCTTTATTTTTATTTAGCTAAAAATACTTTTTATAAAGTTTTTATATTATAATTACTATTTTAAAGTAACCTTAGGTATTATAAGCTTTTTATAACTTTTTTAGTACTTTATTTAGGAGTATATATTTTACTAATACTTTATTAGCTTTTAAATAATATAAAGTTTAGTTAAAGATTTAGTATTTTAAAGATTAATACCTTATAAGCTTTTATTATTTAGTAAGAATAGTTTAGTATTTAAAAACTATAGTAAATAAAACCTCCTTATACTATATAAAATTAAACTATTTATAAAGTTCTTAAATAATTTCTTTATTATATCTTTATTTAAACTTTTTCTCTTTAGTAAAACTAGTATTATATTTATTAAAACTAGTATTAGTTAATTTTCTAAAGCTAGAGTAATATTTACTTTTAATTTTCTTTTTGTAGTAATAGGATTTAATCTTAAATATTCTAGTATTTAAGATATTTTATTTATAATCTTTATAATCTTTATTATATTTAGATAATAAATATATTTTATATTTAATTCTTAAAGTATATTTACTTAGTAAGCTACCTTTTTATAAACTTTAGATATATTTACTATTAAATTAATCATACCTTTATAATCTATATATACCTTTAATAAATATAGTAAATAATCTAGTAATTATCTTATTTTCTTTAAACTTACTATAATTACTAGTATTTCCTTTTTTAGTATAAAATATTATTTCTTAGTATTTTCTAATTAGTATAATATCTATATAATAATTTATACTTTAAAGAAATTAGTATTTATAATACTTATTTTAGGCTTTATATTTTTTATTTAAAATAATACTTCTTTAATACTTATCTTAGATATATTTATAGCTATATAAAATTAAGTTCTTAGTCTAATACTAAAGATAATATTTATTTAAATACTATTATATATTTTTAATAAGGCTTATTAAGCCTTTAAAGTTTATTTTAGTTTTTTTTTTAAGACTTTTTCTTTTTAAATTAATAGCTTTTCTAATTATATTATCTTAAGGATCTTATAAAAGAAAGCTTTTTTAATAGTAATTACTAAGTCTAATTTTCCTAGAATAAATTTATATATAAATAAAGTTAAGTAAATAAGTATAAGTACTTTATTTTAAGTTTATAGTAATTATTTCTTAAATTACTTAGCTAAGTTAGTAAATCTATTATAATATTTTTATACTAGCTATATTTTCTTATTTTCTAGAGAATATCTAATATACTTAACTTTAAAGGTAAATAAAGTAATCTTATATTTACTTAGACTAATTAAGGCTTAAGCTACCTTTAAAAAGTATTTTTTTTAAAGAAAGTTAAAATAGTTTTCCTATATCTTTAAGCTTATATAATAATTATTTATATAGATAGAAAATAAAGTATATATATTCTTTATATACCTTAAAATAAATTTACTTTTAGTACTATTCTAGAAAAATAAGTATTTAAAGGTAAAGTCCTTAAATCTAATATAAGTTACTAGTAACTCTATTAATCCTTAAGCTATATTATTATAAAAGTATATTTTATTTAATCTAAAGAAAGCTATTTTATACTTATTTAGTAAGTAAATACTAATAACCTAAAATTTATTTAAAGTATTAGTTTAAAATATAAACTTAAAGTAACTATAATAAACTAAATCTAAGTTTACTTCTATATTATAATATAAATAACCTAATTTAATAGTCTTACTATTTATATTCTTAAAGTTATAAATTACTTTAAAAACCTTTTATTTTAGCTTTAAAGTAAATATTATTAGTATTACTTATTTTAAGTTTTCTTATTAAATAATTCTTACTTTCTTTATTACTAGGAAAACCTATTTTAAAAAGTCTTAATAAGCTACTAAATATCTATATTATTTATATTTACTAGGCCTTACTTCTAGGATTAAAGGGATATAATATTCTAGAAGATTTATAGTATAAATATCCTTAAGTTTAGAAATAAAGCACTCTTTAAATATATAGTATAATTATATAATTATTATTCTTAAATTATTATTACTTATATAGTCTTTTAGCTTAATATATAAATTCTTAAACTATAAAATAATAGTTTTAAGGGAGGAGAATAATAATAGTTAATTTATATAGAGATTTTAGAATTATAAGAGGTAGCCTTTAATTTCCTATTTTCCTATATAAATTAGCTCTTTAGCTTATCTCTCTATATCTTATATACCTATTTTATCTTTTACTATATTAACCTTTAAATATATTAAATTAGCTAAGTTTACTAAATATTATTTACTAGCCCTAGTTTTTTCTTTTAAGTTATATAACTTCTTATTTATATAGGGATTTTTATTTTCTAAGGGGGACCCCTTAATATTCTAATTTTACATATAAATTAGTGTATACGCGTGTTTAACTATATCTAGCCTATAATAATCTCTTATCTTTATAACTAAGTCCTTAGAATACTATAAGCTATCTAGCGTTTTATAAATAGAAACTTTATTCTAGTTATTTATATAGGGTTTTTTACTTTTATAAGTAAACCCCTTAATTTTCTAATTTCCTATATAAATTAGGTCTCCCTAATATCTATTAGTGTTTAGCTTATACTTATCTATTTATTTTATTTAGGCTAATTTAGTTAGTATCTTTAAAAGGTCTAAAGGTTTCTTATTATTTCCTATTAAGTTTAATAATTACCTATTACTCTTATAGTTTTCCTTAATTTATTCTAGTTATTTAGTATTTATAATATTTATAATATTATAAAAGAAGTTTTTATTTTATTCTCTTTTTTAAGCTACTTCCTAATATTTAATTTAACTCTAGATAATTTTCTATATATTAGCTATTTATCCTAAAGGTTTTATTTTAGTAAAGTAAAAGTAAAGTTATTTTATTTTTATCTTATTAGTATTCTTATTAGTAAAGCTATTTATTCTAAGGTTTTAAAGCGGTTTTTATAGGATTATAGTATTAGAGATTAAAGTTAATTCCTATTTTCCTAATAATAGATTATTTTCTATTTCTATTTTAGTTCTTATTTTCTCCTTCTTTATTACCTTTAGTTTATTCTCTTATATACTTATTATTCCTATTTTAGTTTTAGTTCTCTTACTATTTATAAATACTTCCTATTTTTCTTAGTTTATCTTAGCTAGTAATTCTTTATTTCTAGTTTTTATATTATATTCTTTTAATATTCCCTCTTTCTAATAGATATATTATATTTAAGTTTTACTTATCTCTTATTTAAAGCTTACTTCTTTTTTATTTAGTAATATTAAATTAAATAACTAATCCTATAAATAATTACTAGTAATATTATCTATAATTCTTATTTTTTTAAGTTTTTCTTATTAGTTTATTTATAAATCTTTATATTTATCTCTTTTAAGATTTCTTTAACTTTTTCTAAGATTTCTTAATTATCTTTTATAAACTTTATAAGCTCCTTAAGTCTAGTACTTTTAAAAAGTTAACCTTATTTATTAGTTCTCTAAAATAAATCTAAGTATAAGTAAAGTAATAAAGTTTAAGTAACTTTATTTACTCTCTTAATTATTAACTTATCTTTAGTATAGTATTTAATAGCTTTTATTTTTCTTAGTTAGACTTTACTTAATAGAATATCCTAGTCTTATTAAACTAGTATAATATAATACTTTACTAAAGCTAGAATTCCCTTAGTAATAACCTATAAGTAAGTGTAATAAGTAATTAGATATTTTATATTATTTACTATTTAAATATATTACTTTTCCTTAAGTTATATTACTATAAACCTAAATTTTACTAGAAAGTTTTTACTTACTAGTTTAATACTAAATTATATTAGTAACCCTTAATATATATTATAATATATCCTAAAGTAATTACTATATTTACTAATCCTAAGGTTAAGTTAGCCTTATATATTAGCTAAATTACTTCTTTAAATAGTTTTATAAGATTTATAATTATAGATTTTACTTCCTTACTCTTAGTCTTTTTTTAATACTATATTAAATAGCTTAGTTATTAATAAATAATTAAGGCTAGTTAAAGTAACTAAAGAATACTAATAAAAACTATTATATTCTTAAGATATTTTTCTAAATTAAATACTAAAACTTAATACTCTTTAATTACTTTAATCTTTTTTAACTTTAGTTTTTATTTTAAGGTAAGAGTTTCCTTTAGTATTATATTTTTTACTATTACTTTATAAGGTAAATCTAAAGTTATTATTTTTAAAAGAGTTTTATAATTTTATTTAAATAAGGTCTTATAGCCAGGCAATTGTACTCATGTAATTGTAATTGTTTGTAATTGTTTTGTTTATTTTTATATCTAACTTATAATTAAAGATATTATCATATAAATTACGTAATCTTATAGAGTAAAATTCTAAGATAAATACTATACAAAAAAGTGGGTCTAAAAGTGGATCGTTTGGCCGTAAATTAGAAAACAATATTTTTACCTGTTTTTACTGCTAAAATGTAATTGTTTTTAGTATTTCTAATTACGGACGAAGGGCCCACTTTTGGACCCACTTTTTTGTATAGTATTTATCTTAGAATTTTACTCTATAAGATTACGTAATTTATAGGATAATATCTTTAATTATAAGTTAGATATTAATTATTTAAGAAAAACGAACAATTACAAGATGTAATTGTTTACAATCCTCTGCTTATAGCTAGTAATAATCTTTTAAATTTTTTTAGAGTTATTTTCTATAGTAAATATATTATCTTAAAGAAAAATAAGTTTTAGGTTTTTTTAACTTTTTTTATATTTAAAATCTCCTTAACTTACTATTATACTTATTTATCTAAAACTAATCTAAGCTTATTAAATAGTTTTATAATCTTTTTAGCTAGCTTTTTTATTTATATAAGTTTTAAACTTTTTCCCTTTAAATTACCTAGGGTTATAATATAAGTATAATTTATTTTATTTCTCTCTTAAATATAACTTAAGGGTTAATAGTTTAGTATAAAAATATTAAGTACTATAAATCTTTATATTAGTATAAACTTAAGTAATAAAATTAGTTGTCTTTTTAGTTTTCTAATATAGTTAATTTAGTTAGAGTTATTTAACTCCTATTAATATTCTCTCTTTATCTAATAACTATCTTAAGTTTATTATTCTTAATATCTTTTAAATTTTTCTAATAAATATTTATTCTTATTAAAATAGTTATACCTTATATATCCTTATTCTTTATATAAGAAATACTAAAAGAAATCTAGATTTTATTATTTATTTTCTTATATTTATTTGATTACTAGCTTTTTAAGTAACTAAAGAGAATTATTAATATTATATTTTTCTTATTTTATTTATTTATATAGTCTAGATAGTTTTCCTATAGCTTAGGCTTAAAAAGCTTTAAGTTAATAAATTAAATTTACTATCTTTTTATTTCTTTAATGTTAGTTACACCAAGGAACGTTGCACTAGTGCGAAGGGTTAAATTTAATAATAGTAATAAAGTTAATAATAATAGCTAAGAAAAGAGAGAAGGAGAAGAATCTAGCTAGGAGAGAAGGTAAGCAAAAAGGGGGAAAAGTAAGGTAGTAATGCAAAGCCACTATAAGCGGTGCGGGATTACCTGTGATATAGCTAATTATATTATATATATCCCTTTAGTAAACCTATACCTTAGCTATAGCTATACTAACTATTATCTAAGAGTCTAGAGAAAGCTATACTAGTAGTCTCTCTTTTCTTTATAGCTAAAGGAGCCTAAAAACATAATAAAAATTAAATTAAAGAAAAGTGTATATAAGTAAATCCCTTTATAAGAATCTATAGCTTTAATTAGCTATTATAGCCTTAGTTATTTTAATTAACCTAGTTACTATAATCTATACTTACATGCCTATTATATTAATCCTTCTCTTTGCCTAACCTTATAAGTCTCTTAACCTAGCCTTTTATATAAATTATTAATTTATTTAAATTAATTAAGGTTAAAAGGGCTAAATTTAGTAATACCTTTATTATTATATTAGCTAGGTTATTACTACTATTAATTTACCTAACTTTATAAATCTCTTTTCTCTTATATAACTATTAGAGGGCTATAATATTAATTATAAGCTACTTCTCTTTTATTATACCTAGCTTTATAAGGTATTTATATAATAAGAAAGAGTTTATATAAAGGGTTATTAGTATTTAAGGTATCTTTAATTAGTCTATAATCTAATAAAGGGTTATAGATATTATATATATAATATTAGCGCCTTAAACCATGCTATATAGCTTAGATATAAGTGGGCTATAGGTTATATATTTACTCTTTATAGAGCTATATATAATAATATTCCCTCTTAAAGTAAAGGTATTATTCTCCTTTATTATGTTATTACTAATTATAATAATATATCTAATCTATAAACTAAGGTCTTTATTATTAGTAAGAGACTTATTTATAAACACAAAGAGCTTTACCTCTTTAAGAGTTAAGGGGATATACTATAATCCTTATTACTAATACTTAACTTACTACTTAAGGCGTTTATTAAGTTATAAGATATTATTAGTAAAGGGTTCTTAGTGTTATATAGTAATTAATAGGTTATAAGATGCTTCTAGTTAATAGACTATTATAATATAACTCCCTTAGGCTCTTTGCTCTATATAATCCTACTTTACTATTAGTAATTATAGGTTAATTTCCTTAATCTTCTAACTTTAGCCTTTTTAGGTTAGGATTAGCAAATTATTAGCGTGTTAGGTTAGAATATAGCTATTAAAGATAAGGGGATTTATAGTTATTAGGCATTGTTTTTCTTTAGCTATAAACTTTACTTTCTAAAGCTCTTTTTTTTCTTTCTTAAAGAAGTTATTATTACTAAGGCCTAGTGTGTTATTTATTTATATTCCTATAATTCTAAAGAGATTCTTATTATTTAGGGCTATAATTAGTAAGCAGGGATTATACATTAAGGTTATTATCTTAAGGTTATCCCTATGGTAATAAAAGTACATTACTTACTAGTAGGTTCTAGCCTTTGTAATTCTATAGAGAGGTTTAATTACCTCTATTACTATACCTTCTAGAAAGAGGTGTGTAATTTGCTTAGGTAACCTTATAATAATTAGCTTATTTAGGGTTATATAAGATTAAATATAAGCTTATATAATATCTTATAGCTAAAGATAAATTTCTCTTTGCCTTAATAATAAGGTAAGGGCTATAATAATCTATTAGCTTAATTACTATATTATTAGTAATTAGGTTAAGATAGCTTCCTTTCCCTTATTATTATACCCTTATATAATAAGGCATAATTTCTTATATAGTGATTTAGTCCCTTTGCCCTTAATCTCTTAGACTATATAAGAATTAAAGATCCTATAGCCTTTATACTTTACTAGATTAAATATTATAAACCTAAATATATTATAAGCTTATAGGGCGTTAATCTTAGCTTAGTTAGATTATTTAAAGGGGCTTTCTAGGGTTATAATCTTTCCTTCTTAGTAAAGTTAAAGGGTAAGCTTTTAGTTAGCCTTTTCTTTTACTATAAGAAATACTATATTTAGCATTTCTCTAGCTATAATTTCTTTAAATAATACTTTCTCTTAGTCTTTATTAATAAAGATAAGAAGATTTATAAGTCTAATAGCTTTATTAAAATTATAAGCCTAGGCCCTAATTATCTTTACTTTTATTACCTTAAGGTAATTAGCTTTATAGCTTTCTATAGGGGTAACTTTTATTACCTTAAGGTAAGCTATAGGTTCTTTAACTCTATAGCTTTCTATAGGATTACTTTTAGCTTTAATAGCTTTTATAGGCCTTTTTATACCCTTATTAATATAAAATTAAACTATAAGGCTTTTCCTTAGCCTCCCTTACTTTCTCTTTACTAATATCTCTTTCTTTTTTTCCTTTACCTTACTATTCTTTACTAATAGCTTATTTTCCCTAGCTCTCTTATAAAAAAGGCTATCTTATAAGGAGAGGCCTCTAGGCCTAGGTTATACTCCCTAATACCCTAAAGGCTTTACTTATTAGCCCTTATATACTATAGGTTCTTATAGTATAGCTTTACTACTATAAAGTAAAACTTAGCTAAGCTATAAGGTATTTTAACTATATAAGTCTTCTTATTAGTAGCTAATAGCTTATAAGGGCTATACTATTTACCTTTTTCTCTTTATATATATATATTAGCCTATAGTAATAGCTAATATATTAGTAATATATTAGGGCTATTCTAAGCGCTAAGGGCCTTATAAACTTACCTCTTAGCTAGGTAATAGTAAACTTTATTAGTTACCTTTTAAATTACTTTAGCCTATTAAATAATAGAAATACTTAGTAGTAACTTATCTATTATCTATAGGTAAGCTTTAAAGACTAGTAGTATAGGCATAAGGCTATTAAGGCTTGCTAAGTTATTAATAGCTTTAATAGCTATTTAAAGTTATTACTTAGAAGTAATCTCTTTACTAATTAAATCTATAATAATATTATAAGCTTAGTAAAGAGATCTATAATATCTTTTAACCTTTCTAATGCTATTATAGGCTTTAATAAGTATCTTATTAATCTTAATTAATATTAGGTAAGTATAATGCTTAAATTTAGCTAAAGTAAAGTTATTACTAGTATTATAAATAATCTAGTTTAGAGGGCTTAGATATATATTAATCTAGCACTCTTTAATTATATCCTAAATATTATAAGCTTTTTACTTCTTAAGGTTAAGGAATTAAGCTACTTAAAATAAGGTTACTAAATTAATAATATAAAGGACTAGTTACCTATTAATTTATATAATATTAATAATAATCTTATAGTTAAAGTTATAGTTATCTTTAAGGGAGAACTTAAACTAGCTAAGGGCCTTTTTATTTATTTAATAATAGTAATAGACTTTAGTAAGCTTCTTAATTATATAGTATTTAATATTATAACTAGCTTATTAAAAGATCTTTATAAGCCACTAAATTAAAGGATAACTAAATCTTTAGTAAAGCTAATAAATCTCTCCTTTTAATAGGTAAAAAGCAGTGGTTTCTCTTACCTCTAGAAGCTACTAAGGGTAGCCTTATTTACGTATAATAAGTATAGTCTTATTATTTTAAATTAATATATTAGTAAGGTTATTAATCTTAACCTTTATCTTATCTATATTAGTAAGGGAAAAGAGAAAAGATATAGTAATATTAAGGATATAGAAATTAATTTAGCTAAGCTTTATAGGCATATAAATAACGCTATATGTTATTGCTAATCTAGCACTAAATCTAATAACTTCTAGGTTATAGGGTTTAATTATTAATAATAGCATTAATCTTAGTAAGGCTCTAGCCTATGCTAGACTAGTAGTTAATTAGCCTAAGGCTCCTATATCTAGTATAATTTCTCTAAAGACCTCTTTAAAATAGCGTCCTTTAGATATATAATAGATTAAATTATCCTTATTAGAAGCCTCTTTAAGGTATAGCTCTTACTTAAGTAAGGTATACTAAAAAGCCTAATTCTTAAGTATTATAAAAATATTAATATTATCTATTACTTATAATCCTAAGTAAAAGAATTATATAATACTAAGGTATACCTTTAATAATAGCTTCTTCTTAATATTATTATTATTATCTTAGGCCTAAGTAAAGGCCTTAAGCTAAGTCTCCTAGTCTTTTACTTTCTTTTCTTTAGGGTTATTATTACCTTTAAATAAAGTAAGGAATACTTAGAACTTTTTCTTTATAAGGAGTAAGTAATAGTTCTTACTAGCTTACTACATCTTTTTCTCTTTCTAATATTTAGTATTAGTGTAATTTAATAACTAGTAATTACTCTTACTATAAATAAAGCATTACTTAGGTTATCTAAAGTTACTATAATAACCTTCTCTTCCTTAGTTTCTTTAATTCTATTAGCTATATTAGTAATCTATAAATATTACCTTTAATAAGTCTTTATCTTAATACTAGTAGTATTAGTTACTTCTTATATTACTTTTTATAATTATAATTAACTTATAGAGATTACTAGTAAGGTTCTTAAAGCCTAGTATATATATATACTTTATTACCTAATATTTAGGGATACTAAAGACTATATTTAAGGTTTACTTATAGAGCTTTATATTTACTATATTAAAGAGTTATAGCCCTTTATAAACTCTCTTTAAGGTAGTTAATAAAATCTTAAGATACTTAAGCTTACTTTTTTTAGGGTTTTAAGTAATAATATTCTTAAGAGTAATATTACTTTACTTATAGTAATAGAACTATTAATTACTTTCTATTTTAAAGTATTAATAAATATTTATAATTATCTCTTTATAAGAGAGATTCTTACTAGTAAGGTAGTTAAGAAAGTACTATTTAGTATTTCCTATTAATATAATAGGAAATACCTTACTAAAATATAACTTAAGGAGGTTAATTTAGTTATTATTACCTCTTAAAGCATATATTTAAGAGCTATTAGGATAGGAAGGCTTACTTCTTAGCTAATATAAATATTATTATCTTATAGAGAGTTTTATAGCTCTCTTATAAGCTTATTAGTAGCTCTCCTAAATATATCTTTAGTTTAACCTTTAAAATCTTCTTTAAAGTTTTTCTAGAGGTTTTCTCCTTACTAATTCTAATACTTACTAGTATAAATAAACCTTATAATCTAATTATTAAGCTTAGGCTATATAGTAGTCTCTAGGTTTAGTTAGGTAAGCTTTTCCTAGTTTTTTATAAGTATAAATAAATATAGCTATAGTTACCTTAGTAAACTATTTTTTTCTAGTCTTTTAAAAGCTATTACTAATAGCTTTTAGGGTGCCTTAGTATTAGGGGAAGTAAGGTAAGGAGTTTATCTTATTAATAGTCTAATATTTAATTCTATCCCTTTCTTAAGAAAGGTTTAGTTTTCTTAAATAATTAGAATAAACTAACTAGTAGTATAATAATAGGGTAATTTCTATGCTTATTAAGAGGGATAAACTAAGTAAATCTAAAGGATAGGTAAAATAGGAAAAATAGGGTAAATAGGATAAATAAAATAAATAGGATAAATAAGGCAAAATAAATAGAATAAATAAAATAGGATAAATAGGATTAGTAGGATTAATAGGATAAATAGAGGGAAATAATAAAAATAATAAAAAAAGGGTAAAAGAAGGAAAAATAGTAAAAGAGAGAAAAATAAGCTATAAAGATAGTATAAATATAGAAGTAACTTAATACCTAGAGCACTAAGGCATAAAAAGCTATAAAGAAAAGAGAAAAGGGTTTATAAAAGAGTGTAAAGAGAGGTTATATAGGTTAGCTAGCTTAGCTAAGGGTTATTTTTAATATTAGGTTTAAATAAAATGCCTTATAGCAATAGATTTAGTTATTTAGTTAGTTTTCTTATAATAGATAATAAGATTAATAATTAACTAAATATCCTAAAGGCCTAAGAGTTAATAGATTAATCCCTTAGAAGTCTAATAAGCCTATAACTAGGATTTTAGTCTATTTTCCTTTAGCATACTTTAGAGTTATATCTCTTTACCTAAATAGCCTATATAAGTTAGCTTAAGAGATAAGGGGCTATGTTATTTATAGGAATATCTTTTCTTATAATACCTAGCTTATTTATAGTTATATTTAACTACTAATTAGTATTAGTTATACTAAGGAATATTATACTAGTATAAAGGGTTAAATTTAATAATAGTAATAAAGTTAATAATAATAGCTAAGAAAAGAGAGAAGGAGAGGAATTTAGCTAGGAGAGAAAGTAAGTAAAAAGGGGGAAAAGTAAGGTAGTAGTGCAAAGCTACTATAAGTAGTGTAAGGTTACTTATAATATAGCTAATTACATTACGTGCATCCCTTTAGTAAACCCACACCTTAGCCACAGCTAGACTAACTATCGTCTAAGGGTCCGAAGGAAGCCACATTTAAGCTTAAACTTTATTAGCTAACTTATTTCTCTTAGCTTATTTTTTTATTTATATATAAACTAGGTTAAAATAATCTAGTATTCTAGAATTTTTACTAAGCTAGAAAATCTTTTTAAAAGTAAAAAATTAATAGTTATATAAAATAACTTTAAGATTTAATATTATAAGGTCTTATAAAGCTATTTCTTATATTTATTTATTAGTTATATATAAATAATTTATTACTCTCTTTTATAGTTATAAATCTAAATCTTTATTTACTATATATATTATAAAAGCCTTATAGTTAGCTTTAAGGAACCTTTGCATACTTTTCCGCACTGACCCTAAGGTATAGAATTGCCTCTAAAATACAAATCATATTAATATTTAAAATCCTTGCCTTTATTTCTCCCCCTCTATAATATTACACTATAATAAAGCTAGTAGTAAGAGTGTAAATAAAACACTAATAGTAATTAATATAGGCTTAAGGGGGCTAGCTTAGAGTAGCTACTACTTAAATATAGGAATAGGATAGTTTAATATCTAAAGGAGTAAGAATAACCTAATAGTAAACTAAAACTAATTTATATATCCTAAAGATATAAAATATTATAATAAGATTACTAGCCTTATCCTAAGTAATAAAGTTACTTAAGTATAGTGTATTACACTAGCTATAGCTTACTAGGTAATAAACTATACCTAAGCTAAAGTAAGAACTATAAATACTAATAATAGTAATATTTATACTACTAAAGAAATATTAAAAATAGCCCTTAAAGAGGCTATTAAGGAGAAAGCTAAAGATAATAACTCCTTAACTTAGGTAAGTATTATAGCTAGGCCTATACTAAAATAACTAAATACTAACCCCCCCTCTCTCTAAATCCCTAGAAGATAATATAAAGAAGTACTTATAAGAGAAAATACTATATAAGAATTACTCTAGTCTAGGGGCGTGGAAGATATAGTTATAGCTATAAATAAAGCTATTAGGTAAGCCTTAGTAGTAATAACTAGAAGACTCCTTAGTAAGAATATAATTATTACCTTTAAAGGAAATATAGTGTAATATAAGGAAGACTAGAAATAGATTACTAAAGTATTTAGCCTAGAGGTAACTATTTACTACTATATACTTAGTATTATTATTAAGGGGTTTCTAATAAAGTATATATCTATTAAAAACCTAGTAATAAAGATTAAAAAAGTAAATAAAGTAAATATAATTAAGGTAATTATAAAATACCCCTAGGGTAAAGGCACCTAGTAAACTACCTTAATACTTAGACTAGCTAAAGTTAAAGATACTAATAAAATATACTAAGATAAAATAGTCTTTAAAGTAAAGCTATTCTAAACTAAACTATATAATAAGACCTTATAACCTAGATAATACTATAATTACTTTTAAATAGAATATATTACTAAGTTCTATAAGGTAGTACTAAGGTATAGTAAGTATAGCACTAGCTAGTATAAAGATAAAGAAAAGTTATACCCTATAAGGAATAGATAACTTAAGGAAAATTATATTCTATACTTTAGACTATACCTAGCCTAGTCTAAAGACTACTTAGTATTAAAAGAGAAGTAAAATATAGTAAAAGTAAGATACCTAGAATAGCTATCTTACTTTATCTCTAGCTCCCTAAGTAAGAACCTAGCCCTAGCCTAAGAGAGAGCTAGCATAGCTATAGAACCTATAGTAATAATAGGAAAAAAGAGAGGTTACCTAATAAACGTAAAATAAAGCACTAAATAGCTAAGAGCTAAAAGTATTAGATATTATATAAAATAACTTAAAGCTAGAATAAAACTAGTATAAGATAGCTAAGACCTATTACTACCCCCCTAATTAATATAGTAATATTATAAGTTTTCTTCTAGAATATAAATAAGAAAAATAGCCTAATATATATTATACTTTATTACTAAACTAATATAAATATAATAGTAATTTAAGAGTAAGAATATATAAAACACCTATAGCCCCTTATACTAGGCCTTACCTAGTTCTAACTTATATACTATAATAGGCATAATACTATATATATAAATAAGAAATATAATATAAGGTTATAGTTAGCTTAAGGAGAGACTAATTAGTTACTAGTAAAAATATAAGGGGTTAATATCTATTCCCTTTACTTAGAAGGTTATAGTAATAACTAAAATACCCCTATATAAGATATTAATATAAAGACACTATATAACTAAAGTGTATTTATAGGAGACTTTAACTAAAAGCACTCTCTTTAAAATAAGCTAGATAAAATAACTAATAAAGCAAAAGAACTATTAGAACTTATAAGCTAGTAAAGGCTTAGACTAGTAATGCCCTAGGGGGAACTTACTAAATAATATAAGAATAATAAAGATAGTATTATTAACCTAGTGTAAGTAACCCTAGATATTTAAGTTTACTATAAAGGCATAGAAAACCTTACTAGATTTAACTATATTCTATAGCTAATTAGTATCTTTACTAACCTATAGGATAACACTCTATAGACCCTTAGGTATATATAAAATATAATAAATAAACTATATATAAAGGTAAAAGTAATAATATATTTTTAACTTAAAAACGCCCTAGACTTATAAGATAAAGAAGGGATAAATACATATACTACTTAGCTTATTATAAACCTATAATAAATAGTAAATAAGGTAGCCTTATAAAAGCCCTAGGGGCTCCCTAGCCTAGAGGTATAGTAGTTAAGGATAGCTAAAGAGGTAGTTACTAAAGCTAGGTAAGTAAAGAAATAATAAAGATAATAAAGAATAAAAGTAAACTAGTAAGCTTATACTAAGGTAAATAAGGACTAGGAATAAGTTATTAAAATAAAAAGGAAAAATATATAAAGAAAAGCCTTATAAAAAGCTAATATATAAAGAAAGAATAAGGGAGTATAAAGCCTTAAGAGATAAGCCTAGCTTTAAAGCTAGGCCTCCCTAAAACTACCTAGGCTACTAGAGCTAAAGAGAACTAAAAATAACCTAAACCTAGCTACTATATATAAGAATAAAGTAAATATACTAGTATAAAGATTTTTCCCTAAGCCTATAGTAAACCTCTCCTATATTCTAAATCTTACCTTCCTAGAGCTAAATAACGCGCTATTTCTAGATAAAGAATAATTTAAACTAAAGAAAATATTAGATATTTTATTAGATATAGCTAGCTAAAAGGTAATAGGTAATAATAAACTCCTAGTAAGCCTTATTAAAGCCTATAGTAAGCTAGTAAAAGAGGCTATAGCCTAACTCTTAAATACTATTTTTAAAGTAAAATACTTCCTAGCTTAATTCTAGATTACTAGAGTAATAGTAATTAGAAAACTAAGTAAAATAATAAAAGAGATAAGGAGGGCTAATATATAAAGGCTTATCTCCTTACTAAATATTATTAGGAAAATTATAGAAGTAATAATTATAAAATAACTTATAGCCTTTACTAAGGTAAAAGGACTTCTCCTAGAACTATAGATAGGAAATAGGATAAATAAGTTAATAAAGATAGTAATTAGGGTTTTAGTAAAATATATAAGAGAGACCTAGGGTAAAGGTAAAATTACCTTACTAGCTTAAATAAATATTTTATTTACCTTTAATAAAGTTAGTTACCTATACTTAATTACCTTACTAATCTAAATAAAAATCTTACACTAGCTAATAGCTATAATATAAAGCTTCCTAGTAAATAAAATAAGCTAGCTTAGCTTTAATAATAAACTCTTTAAACCCTTTAGGATTAAAGCTAATACCTTATAAGAATTACCTCTCTTACTAATTCTTTTTTTCCTTTACTTAGTAAAACTTTATATATACCTCTAAGCTATCCTAGGTATAGTAGCTATTAGATTTACTAATAATATAAATATTATAGCATTTAGTAAGAATATAGTGTAAACTTAAAGAAGACTTAAGGCTATATAGAAGATCTATAAGGACTAGGTAAAGAAAGTAAGTATAAAGTTTAACCTAGTAAGAACTAAACTTATATACTTTAGTAAGGCCTATAAGCCTTTATAAGTAAGGGTCTAGCTTAGTATAAAAGAGATAGTACTAATAAAAGTATACTAATTCCTTAGAGTATAAGTAAATAGAAAACTTAACTAAAGTGCTTATAAGAATATCCTTAAGGGAAAGCTAGCCTAGTAGTAGCTTACTCTCTTTATATTAGTAGTATTAGTATAAGGCATTAGCTTTAAAGATACCTAGCTTATATATATATAAGTAATCTAGCCTATTCTTACCTATAAAGCAAGTGCTTATTATACCCTAACTAAGAAAGAAGAAAACCTAAGAGAAATAGTTAAAAGCTTTATAATAAACTAATTAACTTACCTCTAGACTATAGCTAGAGTATTTAAGGTTACACTAGTTACTTAGCTAGAGGTTAAGACTTATATCCCCTCCCTAGACCTTTATTTAAATAAGATAAAATAGAAGTTTAAGAAAAGGATTATACTTAGTAAAATAGTAAGTAAAATATAGGCTATAGCTAACTTAGTGTAAATAGTATTATAATATAGAAAAAGACCTCCTCTTATAAATAATAAACTAGATATATAATTATATAAGAAGTAAAAGAGAAAATAGGAAAACTAGTATACTAATAAATAACTAAGATAATATAAGTATAAAAGAAAGCTAATAGAGAACTATTTACTTACTTATAACCTTGTGAGAACAATGATAGCTAGGCAAGAGGTATGGGGGCTCTAGTATATTGACTAAAGCTTGCTAGGTCTAAGTGTGTTGTGCGTGCAAGTCACTAGCTTATAGCTAGTGGCTCGCTAGCGTCACGTAAGCTTAGCCCTAGGGCATAGCCTATCTGCGAGGTGCGCTAGTGTACCTATGTTATAAGTGGGGCCTTATAATATTATAAGTAAGGCCTTATAATTACCCCCTTACTTATAGCTAGGCTCTTAAATAGCTTTTACTAGCTATTTTATAGCTATTTACTAAGTAATAGCCACATTAAAATAATAATAAATAATATATAGCGCTTAACTATAAATACGCTTATAACTCTCTATTACTTTACCTATTTTATCCTTATATAACTATAGTCTATTCTTTATAAAATATTATAACCTTTATATACTACTACTCTTCCCTTATTAGTTACTACTATTTTACTATTAAAATAATAACTATTTACTTAAAGAAGTGCTTTTATATATACTATTTATATATAGGATATACTAAGTTTAAGAAATACCCTTCTATTAAGCCTAAGATACCTAAGATTAAGTGTCTTTTCCCCTAGGCTTTATTATCTAACCTAGCTAAGGCCTATGCCTCTAAGCATTATATTTAGTATAAGAAAAGAGGTAATACCTATAAGACTATGATTTATCCCCTTATTACTTACTTTTTTACTTCTTATTACTAACTTTTTATTATAGGCTATACTTACTATAGAAGAACCCACGGGAAATTTGTTGTAAGAAGAGGAAAAAGGTCAGAACCTTAAGGGGGGAGGAGCCCTCTTTTATACTCAAGAGAGGGGGGGGGGGACTAATTGTAATATCAGCCGGAAAATGAAGCATAAGACAAGCAAACGCATAGATAGCGCGCGACCGATCTAGGAGCGGAACCACCTAGCCACCGGGCCTAAATCACCTACCCCTCACTATAATTAAATAAAACCATATGCTTAGACTTCGCAAGACATCTAGACTAGTGCTAGGTTAGATTTAGCTAAAAAGTAAGGCACTAGAAGAGTTAGAAGTAAAGTAAATAAAAAGTAAATTATTATTATAAATCTAAATTCACTATGCCTTAGGGCAAAGTAAGGGACGCAAAGCTAGGTTAGAGTAAGACTAAACTAGCACTAAAGGGAGCTAGTTAGGACTACTACTATATATTTTCCTTTCTTTTTTATTTTCTTTAGGATAAGGCTAGCGTAAGCTAGTACTAAACACTTACAATTAGTCACACCTAATGCGGCGTAAACCTAGAAGAGGGTTAGCGCTAGCCTGTTTACAGACGCAAGAGGGTTTTTCTCCCTAGCAAAGGGTTTTCCCTCTTAACTAAGCGGATAGAGTACTAGGAACAGCTACATAGTTAGCTAGCTAGCGTAAAGAATATATACTTACTATAGAGGGTGATTTTTCTAATTTATTAATAATTTTAGTTTAGGTTTAGTTACTTCTAGATACTATAGAAAATAAAGAGTCTAATAAGCCTATTCCTATATTTTTAGAGGTAACTTACTACTAACTTACTAAGTATTATATTAGCCTTATTATAGGCTTTAACTATACTAATACTACTTATTATATTATATTTAGTTTAACTAGTATTACTAAGAGCTACTAGGTTAGTAATTCCTTACTTCTTTACTTAGTCTTTACTTATGTTTTTATATAGGCTATATCTATTATATACTAGTAATATATTATTTCTTAGTAGTAACTCTAGGTTACTATATTTTTTACTACTCCTACCCCTAGTATTATAAGTTCCCTTAGTTTTTACTATACTTTTAGTAAGTTTTTGCTAACTTTTCTATAGAAAGACTATTATAAGGCTATAGCTATCTAGGAGGTATATATAGTTCTTTAGCTTTAGCTAGCTAACCTAGGCTATATAGCCTAGGTAATAGTAATTCACTGCCTTTTTTACGCTATAAAGGAGGTAATTAATATAAATAAGAATAGCGTAAAATATGCTATCTAAGGCAATAAGGTATTAAGCTATAATAGCGCTATAATAGAGAGTTTTCCCCTAGTATTACCTAACCTTTAGGGCCCTTTTATTTTATTTTTTAGTAGTAATTCCTAGACTATTAATTAGAGTGTAATAGTAGCTAATAAGGCTAGGCCTTTTCTATAAGAATATTATATTTTCTTACCTATAACTTACTTATATCTTATTACTTTTCTTACTAGACTTACTTTTATAAAAAGTCTAAATCACATATTAAGCGCTCTCTATATCTTTTACTAGGACTTATTAGTTATATTTACTTAGCTAACCCTTCTATTTTACTAGGTATTTATTACTTTCTTAGTTTTTCCTATAGTCTTTAACTTCCTTAACTTTATACTTATTATCCTTATTCTCTAAGTCTAGTATTAGTATTTCCTTATCTTTAGTATCTTTATAGTAATTCTATAGCTTTAATAGGCTAATATAAAATATATTATATAGTTAACTATATTTTTTAGGTAATATAAGTCTATATACTTATTTTCCTATAGTATTAAGTACTTAAAATAGTCTAATAAATCTAAGGATTAGCTTTTATTTTATATTCTTAAGCCTAATATTCTTTACTAATAGTAGTACTAGGTTACCTCTTTTTAGCGTTAATAGCTAGTAATACTAGTTATAGTACTTTACTTAAGTCTTAGTAGCTTTTACCTAGTTTTACTTTAGTTACTCTTTAACTTTATATAGCTTTATAATATATATATAAGCTTCTAGTACCTCCTTTTCTTTAGTCTTATCCCTAAGAGCTAAGTAAAACTTAGGTAAATAACCTATAAGGGAGTAATTAGGGGAGTAGCCTATAGTTTTATTTACTATATTATTATAGGTAAATTAGGCTATTAGAAGTAGCTTAGGCTATATCTATTAGTTCTTAGCTATAAAGTATTAGAGGTAATGCTTAAGTACCTAGTTTATTCTCTTTATTTACCTATTAGTTTAGGGGTAAAAAGCTATAAAAAGCCTTTACTTTATATATAATAGGTAATATAGGTCTAACTAGAATTAGCTTATAAAAACCAATCCCCTATTAGATATAATGCTCTCTAGTGCCTTAAATTATAGTTTAATCTCCTTATAGAAAAGCTTTACTAGTTTTACTACGTTAATTATAGTAGTTATAAGTAAGAAAATAAAGTACTTAGTAAATTAGTCTATAATTACTAGGATTATATTAGTTTCTTATTTACTTACTTAGGTAGTAAGTAATCCTATAATAAAATCTATTAAGATTTTTACCTATAGTTACTATAGTATTAGTAAGGATTTAAGGCTTTTATATAGGTAATGCCTTCTAGCTATTACTTACTAGCAAACCCTATAGCTTATAATATAGTTAAATACTAACTTACTTATACCTAGCTACTAGAAGTAATGCTTTAATAGCTTAAGAGTGTGTTTAGTTCTAAAGTAACTTACTAGTAAATTATTATAGTATAGCTATAAAAGCTCCTATTATAAGATAGGCTCCTAGGGAATAACTACCCTATCTTAGTATATTAGGAGACCTCTTATACTATATAACTATAGACTAGCTTTTCCCTTATCTCTTACTAGGGAATTATTAATCTTACTATTTTGCCTTTATAAATCTAGATCTTAATCCTATGCCTTTTATAGTAATTATACTAATAGTTTATTTAGCCTAGATTAGTAGGGATTTAGTAGTGTAATAGTCTCCTATATCTCTTATACTATACTAATGTCTTAGATATATATTACTTTCTCCTAGAAATTACCCTTATTTAGCTAATCTTTTACTAGATTTATAGTAACTAACTAGTCTTTTAACTAGGTTACTCTAGCCTCTAGAGCTCTCTTTATAGTAGCTAGGGTATTTTCCTCCCCTAAAGGTATCTTACTAAGCCTTTTTACTAAGACTAAGGTATTTTCCTCCCCTAAAGGCATCTTACTATGTTTTCTTTAATATATTAAGACTAGGGTATTTTCCTCCCCTAAAGGTATCTTACTATATTTTCTCTTATATATTAGTATCTCTTCTTTTACTAGTTCTTTAGTAGCTACTATTTTCTTTTAAAGTTCTAGTAAAAGTACCTTATTTATTAAGGGTTTACCTTTATAATTAGACTATCTTAATAGTGTATTTACTAGGTTACTTTTCCTAAGTCTATACCTAATTATAAAGTAAAAGGGGCAGAGAAATATACACTATTTAGCTTACCTTCTATTTAGCTTTTACTACCTTATAAAAGTCTATAAGTTATAGTAATCTAATAGGACCTTTACTAGGGTTACTATATCTTTAATATAGTGTTACTAGTGTTTAAATAACTTTACTATAGTAAGTAACTCCTAATTTACTATACTATAATTATATTTAGTATTTATAAACTTTCTTAACTAAAATACTATAAAATACTATTAGCCCTTATTATCCTATTAAAATAAGATTCTTACTATTATAAAGACTAAAGTATTTATCTTAATATACACTAGCTAACTTAGGTTATAATAATAAAGAAAAGGTGCTTATTAAAAGGTATCCTTTAGCTAGTTAAATACTAGCTATTCCCTTTTCTTAAATATAAACTTCCTAGTCTAAATGCTATTTTAACTGCCTTTTATTAGCATATATAAGGGTACTATAATCCTAGAGTATTAGTAAATAAACCTTTAGTAAAAGTTATAGAATCCTAGGAAGGACTATATATCTTTAAAGCTTATAGGCTCCTTCTAGTCCTAGATTATATTAACTTTATATATATCTATTAAAATACTATTAACTAATAGGATAAACCCTAGGAATTTTACTAATTCCTAGTAAAATAAACACTTTAAGGGTTTTATATATAGCTTTACTAACCTTATATATTCTAGGACTTCCTTAATATATATAGTATACTTCTCTTATGTTTTTAAGAAGATAAGGATATTATCTAAATATACTATATAAATAGTATTTACTAGCCTATATAGTGCTTTATAGATATAGCTTTAAAAAGTAACTAGGGCATTAGTTAACCTAAAGGGCATTATAAGATATTTATAGTGTTTATAATAGGTATAAAATATAGTCTTTTACTTATTACTCTCTTTAATATAGATTTAATAGTAAGTATCCTTAATATTAATCTTTAAGAAGTAGTAAGCTCCTTAGCACTAGTCTAGGATCTCTAAAATTAAGGGAAGAGCATAGTAATTCTTTTATATTACTTTATTAAGTCCTTAATAATTTATATATAGTTAAAGTATTCTATCCTTCTTTAGTATAAATAAAATAAGTATGCCTATAAGGCTCTTAAAGAGTCTTATCTAGCCTTTTTATAGGTTTTTATTAATATATTTATAAAGCTTCTTTAGCTTGCTTTAAGAGAGAGAGTAAATTAGCTTATATAGGGGTATAGCCCTAGGTATTAGGTTAATTATATAGTTAGTTTTCTTTCTTAATAGTAAACTACTTACCTTATTTACTATAAATATATCTTTAAACTTATATAGTTCCTTAGGGATATCTTTAATAGTTTTATATACTTTTACCTTCTTCTTATCTCTAAGGGTAATAAACTTATTTTCTATAACTTCTATAATAGTATATATAATAGTCTTATTATATATTATCTTTATAAACTTATAAGGAGTTATAAGTAAAAAGGCTATTTTCTTTTTCTTAAACTATTACTCTTATAAGTATAAATAAAGATATATATATTCTTTAGTAAGTATATGTATTTTAATTAAGATAGGACTTCCCCTTACTCTTAGGTCTTTATCTATAGCTATATATAGTAGCTTAAGGTACTTCCCTTTCTCTCTTAAGTCTTTAATTATAATAGATACCTTATAGACACTATATTAAGGGACTATAAGGGCCTTTATTACCTAGAGAATAAGTATTATAGCCTTAGCCTTATTAAGCTTATAATCCTTTATAAAATTAATACTAATAAGGTTAAGCTTAGTATAGCTATTTAGATTTGCTACTATTTTAATGTCTTTATACCTATAAATAGTAGCTAGTGTGTAAAATTAATACTTAATTAGTACCTTAGTATTTAAGGTAAAGGTAAGGGCCTTTACTTTTACCTTAGGAAGTTTCCCTAGCTATCTTAGGGCTCTTTTCTTAGCTTATTATACTTATTTATAAGGTAGTCTAGGCTATTATAGTTATAATATTATCTTTTATCCCTAACTTTACTATTATTTAGGTAAGTAACTAAGCCTCTTTCCTAGTCCTTATTTCTATAGTCCCTATAAGGCCTATAACCCTAGGGTAAGTTATTTCTATAATATTAGGGATTCTTATATAGGCCTTTATTTTCTAAATACTTAGGTTTTTGCTTACTCTTTAGCATAGCCTCCTAAAATTACTAGGTAAGTTATATAACCTTCTCTTATGTTTTCCTAGTAATAAAGGTATATAAGTTAATATAGTCCTATAGCTTAGGGAGTAATTTTATAAAGAATATAAGGGTATAGGACTTTTCTAGGGCTTTTTCTAAGTATATCTCTAGTAAATCTAGGAAGATACTAAATTTAATAAGGCTCTAGCTCTTATATTACTTTATATTCTTAAGCTATATAGCTATTTAGGTATTATAATTTATAAAGTCCCTAAGTAGCGTAAGCATCTAGGTTTAGAATATATCCTAGTTATTCTTAAGATTATCCTAGCTATTAGCCTATTATTTATTAAGGTATTTATCCTATCTTACCTTATAGTTAGTATATATATAGTTAAGTATAAAGAGAATCTTTTAGTAATTATATTAGTATTTCTTTTTTACCTTATTAAAGGCATAGTTTAGGTTATTTATTTATATCTTATACCTCTATAGGTTTATAAGGTATTAAAGCTTAGTAATATTCTTAACTTTAACTTCTTAGCTACTATTACTTAATAAGGTACTAGCTCTTTACTAGGTTTTCCCTTATGCTTCTCCTAAACTATACTTAATAAGGTTAATAAGCTCTTATTCTTACTCTTATAGTTTTTAGAGTTTTTCTAACTAAGTAATTTACTTTAGTATTACTATAGCTTTAGTATAAGGGGTAGGGGGTCTTATTATAAGCGTAATTTTAGTAGTATATAGCATATTTATACTTATAGTATTACCCTTATTTAATTAGGTATAACTCTTATCTATTAGGGTTAGGTTATTATCTAATATTACTCTAGTAAATTAAGTAATTCTCCCCCCTATATTACTCTTAGGTAGCTAGTAAAAGAAGCTTTAAAATTATAAGAATAATAATAGCTAGGTAAGAGATATAGGGGCTTTAGTATATTAACTAAAGCTTGCTAGGTTTAAGTGTGTTATATATGTAAGTTACTAGCTTATAGCTAGTAGCTTGCTAGCATTACGTAGGCTTAGCCCTAGGGCGTGGCCTGTCTACGAGGTACGCTAGTGTACCTGTGTTATGAGTGGGGCCTCACAATGTTGTGAGTGGGGCCTCACAAACCTAAAGGAGATCTAGAAATTTCACACTAAACTTAATAAGTATATTTTCTTTATAATAATATAATTATATATAGGGAAAATTAGCCTTAATAAGTTTCTCTTTTAAAGGCATGTTCCTAGGGTAGCTTTACCCCTATATAGCTATAGCTATATAGTTAAAGACTAGTACTATATAATTATTAACTACACTAACTATAATTATAAATGCCCCTAAATATATTAGCCTAGAGATATATAGGAAGTAAGGCTAGCCTTAGATAATCCTCTAAGAGTAAGATATATAGCTAAATAGTTCCTTAGTATAAGAAAACTCTAATATTATATATTAGCATAAGACCTAGCCCTTAGCTAATATAAACTAGGGGAGAATCTAGGCTACCCTAGAGGTAACTAAACTAACTAATAAATAAACACTATAGATAACTAAAGAGAGACACTAGGTAGGATAATATAGCTATAGAGGTAGGCTAAATATAAGGTAAAATTATACTAAGATAAAAAGACTATAAGTCTAAAATAGTTATTAGATTAATTTAAAGTTAAAAACTATAGGTATTATTTTACACTAGCTTACTACTACCCCTTTACTAACCTAAAATTAGCCTTATTTCTCTTTAAGAACTAGGATTATATTCTTTATTACCTTACTCTTACCCTTAGCTACTAGGCTAGTAGCTAGAAGCTAGTTTATTTTTACTATATAGGTATTAAGCTACTAGAGCTAAAAGATAACCTTATTATATTATTTCTTAGAAAACCTAGACTTAGCTAAGTTTAGGCTTATTACTATAGTACCTTATTTTTTCTTAGTGTAGTTTTTAGTATAGAGTTTCTTAACCTAAGCTATATAGTTCTCTAAGGCCTAGATAATTAAAGTTAGCCTTAATTTAAAGCTACTACTACACTAGAGTAAAATCACTTATATTACTCCTAGTAACTATACTAGCCTAGGTATTAACTAATTACTAATGCTTCTCTTACTAGCTAGTAATATTTAGCTATAAATAAATTAGCACTAGAGTAAGCTTAGAGTAAGTATAAAAGCTAATATTACCTTAGAATATCTATAGTTATAAACCTAATAGTTAAAGTAAGTATTAGATATTACCCCTTTATATATAAATTAGCCTTACTCCTAGGCTAGAAATAAACTAACTTACTAATAATATTATAGTACTAGTGCCCTAGATTATTAATTAATTATATCTTATAAGATATATACTATAGTGCTTAAGTTTTACCTAGTTACCCTAAATTAGACTTAAAATAGGTATAAAATAAGGGTAAAAATAACTTACTTTAAGGTCTTTAAACTTAGCTTACTTTAATTACTTTACTATAAGAGATTTCCTTAAATACCTCTTTAAGGTTATAATTTCCTAAGTAAATTAAAACTAGAATAATACTAATAATAAAATACTTATAGTATTTAGTAATATTTTATTATAAATTTCTATATAAAATATTAGTAATTAAACTAGTACTAAGCTAAAAAAGCTTTAAATAGCTTTAAGAAAGAGTAAGGAAAATAAGAACCTATAGGAAGTTTAATATAAGAAAAGGAAAAAGGTTAAAACTCTATAAAGAAAAAAGCTTTCTTTTATACTTAAGAAAGAGAGAGAGGGGAATAAATTATAATATTACTTAGAAAATAAAGTATAAGATAAATAAATATATAAATAGTATATAAGTAATCTAGGAGTAAAACTACCTAAATACTAGGCCTAAATTACTTACCTTTTACTATAAGTAAATAAAACTATATACTTAGACTTTATAAGGTATTTAGTCTAGTACTAGGCTAAAGTTAGCTAAAAAGTAAGGTACTAAAGAAGTTAAAAGTAAAGTAAATAAAAAGTAAATTACTATTATAAATTAGAATTTACTATACTATAGAATAAAGTAAAAGGCATAAAGTAAGGCTAGAATAAGGCTAGATTAGTATTAAAGGGAGCTAGTTAGAATTACTACTATACTTTTTTCTTTTTCTTTTATTTTCTATAGGATAAGGCTAGTATAAGCTAGCACTAAATACCTATAGTTAGCTATACCTAATATAGCGTAAACTTATAAGAGGGTTAGCGCTAGCTTATTTATAAATATAAGAGGGTTTTTTTTCCTAGTTTAAGGTTTTCCCCTTTAACTAAGTGGTTAGAGTACTAGGACTTGCTACTTAATTAGCTATCTAGCGTAAAGAATATATATATATATATATATATTATAAATTTTATAAATAAAACTTATCTTACTTTTACCCTTACCTTAAATACTAGGTATTTTACTCTTTAAATATAAGTATTTAAGCTTTTTTTTTTCTTTAGTAAAGTAATAAGCTTTTTACTTTATTATTACTTTTAAAAGTAAATTAAGCTTTTTAAACTTCTTTATAAACTTATTTTTTAAAACTTCTTACTTATAGTTTTTATAATCTAAATCTTTATACTAAGTTATAGCCTTTTCTTTTAAACCTTAAGTAAAGTTATAATATACTAAAGTATTAGTATAATTAGGGATTTAAGCTATAGCTACTATAGTAAGATAGTAGTTTATATAATCTTAGGCTAGTTTATCTTTAAAATATCTAGAGAAAGTTATTTTACTAATATTATATAATATTATAGGAAGTAAAAGGTTATTTATAGTAATTAACTATTTTAAGTTACTAGTATTAGTAATCTTAGGAGATTAAAGTAATAAAGTTAGGAAAAGAGATAAAATATCTTTAACTTTAAATAAAGAAATAAGTAATTTAAGGTTAGGATTTAGGTAAAATAAAGATAAAGCTCTTTTAGATTTAAAGTTAAAGTCTAGAATTAAATCCTTTTATATATAAATCTTAAGTAATAAATTATTTATAAATATAATATAAATAGTAATACTAGAAAAAAGTCTTAGGTAAATAAAGGGAATTATTAAAGTTTATATAAATAAGAGAAAGAGTTTTTAATAAAAACTAAAGTATACTATAGTAAACTTTAATTAGGATAAGAAATTAGGTTAAACTTAAAACTTACTATAATAAAGTTTTCTATTGGGTTACTTAAAGTCTAAAGAAAAAGAAAAACTAAGTATTCTTTAACTTAAGAAAAACTATTCTTAACTTATTTACTATTTTCCTTATTTTTTTTTACTAATTCTAATTCCTAAGATTAAGTATATTTTAACTTTATAATAATTATTACTTTAAATCTTTTTATTTTTAACTCTAAGGTAAATTCTATACTAAGGAGTATAGTATAATATATAATTTATATTATACTTACTAATTAGAAAATTAAATAAGTAATACTATAAAGACAAAAGTAAGGTAAAAGTAAGGTAATAGTTTATATACCTTTTCCTTAGATTATAGTAATATAATTATCTTAGTAAACTATAGTTTTTAAATTAAAAAGATAAGTTAACGCTTGCTTAAACTTATAAGGTTTAACCCTATTATTTAGCTATATTATATATTTTTATACTAATACCTTTTCTTACTATAATATTAAGGATTATTATAGTTTAAGTTTATTATTTAAGTTTAGTAATTAGTTATTATTTTATAGTAATAAATATAGTTATAAAATAGTTAATTTAATACTTTATTTATATAAGAGTTAGAGTGTATATAGCCTTATAGCTAAGTTTATTAAATACTATTTACTAAGTTTTATTTCTTAGTCTTAGGTATAATTTTATAGGTCCTAAAAAGTTAAAAGGTAATTTTATTATCTAAGCTTATTTATTTCTTAATTAGTATCTATTTCTTTCTATAGGGAATAATAGTATTTTACTAAGTCTAAAAATATTAAGTTTTAGGAATAGTTTTTTAGGTTTAAACCTAATATCTTTAGTTCCTTAAATTAGTTTAAAGTATTCTTTTATCTTAATATATTTAATATAAAATAAGCTTCCTATATTAGTAGCTATATTTAATAGTATTTTACTAATTAATTACTATAAGCTATTAATTAAATATTCTCTCTTACTAATCTCTATAATCTAAGCTTATTTTAGTCTTATTTATTTATTAATTTAATTATTTTTTCTAAGGTTTAAAATCTTTAGTTTAAGTATTATTTAAGATTTTATCTCTTATTAAATATAAAGTTATTCTTTTTATTAGTTTTCTAGCTAGTATATCTAAGTTCTATAGTTTTTAAACCTATTACTTAAGTCCTATAGTCCTTAGTAATTATAGCTTTAATAATTAAAGCTATTCCTAGCTATAGTTAAAATTAAACCTTATTTCTTATTCTTTATTATTAAGTAACTATAGCTTCTAAGATATATCTATTATTTTATTTCTAACCTTAGCTATACTTTAGTAATTTTATATAAAATATTACTCTTTATATTATCTTTATTTAATTATCTTTTATTTATTTAGTACTAGCCTTAACTTCTTTATATTCTTAAAGATAATTAATTATATTAGATAATTTTATATTTATTTTAAGATAATAATAATATATATAAGTCCTAGTCTTATTACTATATAATAGTACTTAGAAAAATAAGGTAATAATAATAGTTAATTACTATTTAATCTAGTTACTAAGGTTTTATAATTATTATAGCTATAATTATATAAGCTATTTCCCCACTTAACAGGGGGGGCATGCAACAATGAACACTCTTTCCGTCACGCTTACTCCGGTTCCTAACAAGAGAGAGTGTTCTAATCCGTAGTCCCGTATCTCACATGCGGAATTTACCCCGACGACAACCAGCTTTACAATCAATTGTCCATCTTCCAATATTGTTCTCGAGTCGTCGCCCCCACCCACACCCCCTGCACCCATTTCACCAACCCCCCTGCGACCCAGCGATAACGAACCAGAAAACCGATATATGTGATGATTTGATGCCTAGATTGGATTGGATTGTACTATACTAGAGCACGGGTGTGTGTGGGTGGAGTGCCAATACAACGATTAGTACATATTCAGCGGGGTTTGCGCACGACTTTATCCTACGAAAATGCTATCCCGGGGAAATCACCATGTCAGTTGGGCGCCTTATCACCTTCCTGAACATGTTATGTAGGAACTTTTTGTCTGCTGCCAAGACTGGCGGTTTTTTTTTTTTTTTTTGGCGCTTTCCTGATTCGGCGGCAGCCCCGTCACCCCCCCCGTGTGCAAAGACGCTCACTGTTTTCATCCGATCGTGAGCGGGGGGTTGCCACGCGCTACTTCTGCTTGCAAGGAGCAAGGTCATGTTAATACCCCGCGCGCTTCCTGTTTTAGGCAAAAATCTGTTGGTTCGCACCTCTTTCCCAATGTTACAACAGCTTCCATGACTTCTTCCATGCTGTTGGTTTCCCGTCTTGCCAATGCCATGCTGCATACATGTAATATAGCCTGCCACACCCTCTTTCCTGTTGGGACGCTTCCCCCCCCCCCCCCCCCCCACGGAAGCTCCCATCACGATGCCGGTGATGGGCTCGTCTCGGCTCAAGGACACACAGGGGTCCGGCTCGTGACGTTGACCATTTAACATCGTAACATGGCAACCCGCGTTGCTTGCTTCCTTGCAGTACTTTCAAGTCTCCCCGCCTCCGCATACTACTTACCCCGCGTCTTCCGTTCTCCAGCTTTCACGAAACCACATGATCGTTTGTCCTCCCCCCCCCCGCGGTCCCTGATGCATGCCCCTGCTAAAGCTTGTTCCTATTTGGCAATGATCGTACAATGTGGGATTGTAAAGAAGTCGTAAATGTGCCAACAAAAAGTGACCGATATCAAAAGAACCCAACCAAATGAAAAGAGCCTTGCGTACGGAGTAGAATCGTGCAGTTTCAAACACACTATCGAGTTTCCCTCCCAAGACCATGTCTTTCATGCAATACTGTACAAAACTTCCCCTCCTTCACGTCCAACGAGAAAAAAAAAAAAAAAAAAAACTGCTTCATCTGACCAAATACGTTTACAGCTGCCGTGTATTTTCCCCGCGTATTACCCCCCCGGCAGATTCGCAGACCTACCTAGATTCCAGACCAGCCTCGCGTCGCATCTCTTCCCGTCGTGCATCCGCCTCCTTCTGCTGCACCTTGGCCGCACCGAGAACGGCCTTCTTCCTCCTCTCCTCTTCCTCCTTGACCACGACCCAAACTGTGAAAAAGGGAAAAAAAAAAAAAAACCGTTAGCTCTCGCACTCTTGCTTCTCGTTTCCACAAAACAGGAACATTGTCCTGTCCTGTCCTGTTCCCGTGCTGTTTCCCCATCGCCCGCGCCAGCCGCAAACATGTATCACTTCCAAGTTCGATTCACGCCGAGCACCACGAAAAGCCCATCATCTAGCCTAACGCGTTGATCACACACACACAAAAGGTACAATGGGAATTCGAGAAAAAAAAAAAAAAAAGAAAACCCACTTGGCTTATCCGACTTGGAATACTCCTTCAACCGCGTGACAAAGTCATCGAATTCATGCTGTCGCTCCTCTCGTCCCTCGATGCTCTTCTTGAGTAAGTCGGGGTTATATCGCGATCGAATCTCTTCTTCCGTCGGGGTGAGGCGCATCGTGAGGAGGGGTCCGCCGACGCTGATTGCTATGCCGCTGTTTTTGGGGGGAGGGGGGACAGGGTGTGTGTTTCCGTCAGTCCCGGTACCATGTTTGCTTCGCCTGCGCGGGGGGGGGGGAACCGTTTACCCTACTAGGACTTTTGTCCAGAGCCTCCAGTTGGTGGGTTGTTTGGCCATGGCTGGCTGCGTCTTGATTGATTGATTGCCCTGGTGCTCGTGATAGTGGCGACTTGATGTTGGTGGAAGTAGCGTTCGCTGACAGCTTGTTCGCTTCCATGTAGTTTTGCCGTACGGTGGGTGAATGGGGTAGGCGGTCAGGAAAAAAAAAAAAAAAAAATGTAGACATCATCGGTGGATGGGGGCTGGTGGCTGGAGCTGGAGCTGGCAAGTTGGTGGTCCGTGACTAATCCGTAGGATCAGTCATTTCATGTGTTGTTGAGTCCTGTTCGTTTCCTGGTCGTGTTTACTAATATCTCATGCGTGAATACTGCGTTGAAGAATATTTCAAAAGATCAATCAACGTCCAGCGTTTGGTGATGAGAAGAATTCCATCCCATCTGGGGACTGGGACGGGACATATTAATAAACAGAATTGTCAGAGCTATACAAAACCAATATGGTGTACGTCAACGAGTTGCCTTAGTCCCTTCTTTTTTTTTATCGTTGTTGGCACAGTACAATGCGTCCCTCTTTCCTCCTACAACTTGGAGCGTGGCGCGATGGTTTCCCGAGCAAACTGCGCGACAATGTGCTTCGCACCACCTTCAAACATGCTTTTCACATCCCTCACCAACGCCTCGGGCCGCTCATGGGCTGCAAAATGGCCACCAGAAGTATGAACCTTCTCGTACACCACGGGTCCCAGGGTCCTGCCCCATGTCAGCGGGGGTAGGACCAAATCCTTTGGAAAGTACGACAGTCCCAAAGGCACGTTGGGCACATAGTCGTGCGTCTTGGCTGTGGTTTCGAGTTCTGCATGCGTGGTTTCATAGTAGATGCGCACGCTGGCGGCAGCTCCGGCCGTGGAAAACTGGTAGATGGAAATCCAGGTCAAGATCTCGTCGTCCGTCCAGGGATAACTGTCCGTCCAATCGTGCAATTTCTCGTAGATCCAGGCGAGAAGGGACACGGGGTCAGTGAGAGCAATCCCAATGGTGGAAGGGCGAGTGCTTTGCTCGATGTTGTACCCTCTGCCTTCGTCCCGGAACCATTCAGAACGCTGACGAAACTCGTTTCCATGGCTGCCCGAGACCGTGAGCTTGTCTTGAATGTAAATGAGCGGGGTTCTTCTAAGACTGGGAGGCTTCGTGGCTCCGACCATGTTGACGTGTGATGCGAGGCAGTGGGTCGGGTAGAGCACGCCCATCATGCGAGTGATCCAGTAGCCCCAGTCGCCGCCTTGAGTGACTGGATTTGGAGTGCATTGTCAGTGCAATTAATTGCGAGAAGGAGGAGTGAGCAGGAAACGGGAACAAGGGGATGCAGAAAGTCATACCATATTTATCGTAGCCCAAGCCCAGCATAACCTTGTGACAAACCTCTGCATACTGGGGGATACTGAATCCCCTCTTCTGGACGCCGTCTGAGAAGGCGTAGTTGGGGAGAGATGGGGCCACGACATGGAACGATGGCCCACCCCCCCTGGCTTCTGTCAGAAGTGGCAGAATCTTGGCAACTTCCATGAAATGACCTGGCCCTGCAGAATCCAGGCGATCAGTATCTGATAGTTGTCTCTCGACTCTGAGCAGGGCAAGACCTACATCCATGGCAGAATAATAACGGAACGCTTCCAGATCGAGGGCTCTTCTTGTGTACGAGGTGGATGTTGAGTTCTCCGAAGCCCTCGACGTTGACTGTTGTCTTGAACTGGGGCAGCTCGGCGTTCAGCTTCGCTTCCTGCGCACGCCAATCGAAGCCATGCTGCCAGTACTTTGCGAGACGCTGAACGTCATCGCGTGGTGCGCCGTACGCCCAATCGTTGGAGAAGTCGACCACGTCGGGGAGGTCGGACACGGCTAATTTGTCTTTGAGCCTGTTGATGGCAGCGTCGGGCACGTCGATCTTGTAGGGGGTGACGTTGCTGCTGGCCATTGTGGGATGATTGCAGCCGGGCATGCAACCTTCGTTGTCTGATCTGGATATTGTATCGTTGGATGTTGCGGGCATGCAATATTGTGTATTGCATCGATACACACACAAGGACTCGTTGTGGTGTACGGAGTACGGTGCCAATTCTCTTTGAGTAGGCGGCTGATGATGGAGTGGAGTGGGACAAGGCGACGTGCCTGCACGGCTGTTGTCACCTGTTGTGCAAGTCGATTACAAATTGTAATGGTAGTTTGCAGCATAAAAAGGAATCTGTTCCCTTTTGTCATTGTTTGTATGGGTTGCCTCTACGACCCATGGCTATTTATTAATTTTATTATGCCCAGCAATTTTGGGACTCGACCCGGCACGATCCCAAATATTCACCTATTCTCGCCACGACAACCATCATTCTACTATTCCCAGCAGAGCGGTCAATCGATCGATCGCAGCTTCTCCCGCCAAACTCACATTCGAACTCTCAACAGAGTCTGGACCCCCCTCTGTGACATCATCGATATGAGCAATATTCTCAGCTACCTCCCGTATGGCATTCCCTCCTCTGGGGTTGTCCTCTTTCGTCATCGGACCCTCTTTCGATTCGAGAGACGCTTTTTCAACCACGGCCCCGACATCTGCGCGCGACCTCGGAGACTTGAAGTTTCCAAACAATGACTGTATCTTGTGGTTGACCGCAGGTATACGTCGAGCTGCCGCAAGAACAGCCTTTCCGGGTTTGTAATTTTCACCCATGGCAAGTCGTATCATGACCCAGTGAAAGATCCATGGGAAGCTGATGAGGGGCATAACGGGCACAACAGGCTCGGAGCCACCAGAGATACCATTGGACAGGTCGTTGTTTGCCAACTCCTCTTCGTCTTTGCGTGCAGCCTTCACATCTTCCTCGGTCACCTTGTACATGGCAGCTACAAACTTATCCAGTTGCTCAGGCTCATTCCCATCAAGCATATTGTAACACTGGTCCCTGAAGCGCTGCTTCACAGCGTCATATTCATGTCCAAGGCTTTCTTGTCTCTTGAAGTCGCTGCCAATCCTGGGCCTGGACATGCACCAGCTGGTATAAAGCTCAAACTCGGTCTTAACCTCGTACTGAGCGAGGAGACGACGGACCGAGATGTCGTATTGTGTCTTGATTACCTTTGCCGCTTCTAGAGTATCTTCCTCGATTTCAAAACGCTCCGTGATCCTCTTGTCAAACGCATGCTCCCAGCTGGGATCGAAATTGGTGCTGTGCTTTGCGACTTCGTCGTATATGGCACCCAAAGCCTTTTTTGAGTGGTAGGTCGATTTCCTTTCCATGAAGTGCGGCCAGCGTCTAGGTTGCTCTTTAGGATCGAAATCAGCCGGCTCGCCAGTCTTTGGGTAATCCACTGCCCTGGAATGTTGATCTGCCAAATGTAAACCTTTGAGAGTCATAGTTAGCAACAAATGAGAGACCCACGATTCAAGAAAGAAAAGAAGAAAGAAGGCGGTGATCGTTCTTACATAGCTGTGACTTTGGTCCAAATTCATCGGCAAACGCCAAATGCGAGACCGCAATCAAGGCAAGGACGTCGTTTTTCATGTAGTTGACGAAGAAGTCTCGCAAGTCGTCAACAGCAACGTCTCGATCCAACTTTTGCGGGTTTGGACCTTTATAGTCCATGGGAGGGTAGTTCCATTCGCGGGGAATAAGATCACCGTCCCAAATAATGAAGAAGTCGTCTCCATCGAGGTCACCCCCGGACAACATGCTCGGAACTGGGCGATCACCCGTCGAGGGAAATACAACAACGTCAGTCAAGTGTCTCAACCTGGGTTCATCAACTGCATGCACAACCCGAATATCTCCGGGATGAAGCGACGGGTTCCGTCCCACAATGCAGACGCCTGTCACGACCGTCTTCTGGTTGTAACGGTCAGGGTCCGTCAGCTGCAAGAAAATTTGAGGCAGACGATCAACGTTCTTGCTGACAGAACCTTCCGTCTCGCGGAAATGACCTTGTAAAGTTCCAGTTTCATCGACGCATCCAAGAACGAACGCGCTTTGGGTCACATGTATACGAGCCTTTTCTTTTAGCAGCTTGAATGACCACGATATCCAGAGTTTCAAGAGATTGGCAGTGAACGGCTCCTCGGCTGTTTTAAACCCGGCCTTCAGAAGCTCAGCAAGAACAAGCGTGTTTTGGTTCGCGTCAACGAATTTCGTGAGCAACTCAACAGCCGCCGAGCTACTCTGTGCGGCATTCTCAAAAGACTTGATCTGCTCACGCAAAAGCTTCAAGAACGCAGAGCGAGGCACTCCAAGACTCTCCAAGATGGTAATCGTCTGGCGGTTCAGGGTTGCAGTGGCACGGCTTGCGCAGCGTACTACCTCTAGACCTTTGGACTTGGACTTGAACTTTTCTTGTGAGTTCCGAATATGAACTTCCTGCCATTTGATTTGAGGCCAAACAGCAAGCATTCCTTTGCTACCTCCCATGCGAAACTGAAACGCAGTTGGTTCGCTGAGCACATCCAACGTCATGTCCTGCGTAATGGCTTGCGCAAAAAACTTCGAAATGAGACCCACACCATCCGTAAAACAATGCCCATTTCGCTCTACGTCAGGTATGTATTTGACCTGAGGCTTGCCTGTGCCTCTAATCTCTCGTGTTGTAGAGAAGCATTGTCCTAAACGAGCGGCATATTTAGCGACGATTTTGATGTGGTCGAAATCACCCATCCATGCGCGAATATCATCACAAGAAACATGGTCCGTAGGGCAAAAGAAGTAAACGCCGCATTCTCGAAGCTGTGAGCTTCCAAAAGCAAGGAATTCGTATACACGAGACCCGATACGAACCCCTTGAAAGAGAGTTCTTCTCACACGTTTCCAAATGTCGTCATTTTGTTGGTTATGTGCATGAATGCGGCCGAACTCGGATTCCCCAATGAATTGGACGCGCAAGAAGCGATCTTGGAGATGGCTGTACTTTCGGAGAACACGATTCGACATCTCAACTGTTGGTGAAGACAAGAGTATTGTCGTTGGTGTAATCGATGCCCTTCGAACATAGGCACAGAAGTAAGGTAGTCTGGCATTGGAAACGTAAAACTCTGCGTCTTCTATCTCGAAGAGATCCATGGGCTCGATCATCCTCTGCTTCTCGTCTGCGATGTATTCAAGTCGCCGAGTCGCGTCTGAAGGCGAAAGCGTGGCTAGGCGCCGAAGAAAATCGAAGCTGATGGTATACTCACTCAACAGCCCTCGCGATATGCAGACCTCTAGTTGATAGCGGACATTGGATTCCAAATGCACAATAGGCCTCAGACCAAGTAGGGTCGATGGTTGTTGACCTCCTGTAGATGGATGATCTAGGTATTCCCATGCGCTGACAGCCTTGCCTTCATCAAACTCGCAATTGGGATGGCTGAATATATTGAACTCGGATAGAGTCGACTGAATGACTTTGTATGGGCTGTTGTTGCCCGCATGCTGTCTGACATCAAAGGACAAGCGAAAGGTTGTCCATCGTCCAATGTTTATGTGTGAATCATTTTCCATGTCATCATGAAGGGCGACTGGAGGGCATGTCTGAGGATTCTCATCTTGAACTCGTATGTTTGTAGCCCGATACCACGTCCTGTCTGCACTCCATCTTTGCGGATTGTCCTGAAAGGTGTCTGAAATAGTTTCGCATTTTCGAAAATACTCGGGTGGATGAGGAAGAACGACAACCAAGTGTTGCCATTCATCGTCATTGGCTTCTAGGATCTTTTCGATGGTAGAAATTCTGATAACAGCTTTGAACTCCCTCGAAGTGGCCCAGTAATTCGATTTTGTAGGTTCCGTAGAGTACGAAAAGAATATATTGATAATCTTTCTCTTTTTATCAAGCTGAAGCCTACTATTTTGCTCCGAACGAACCGATTTCATCACATGCATCACCGTCGGTTTAACCATGCATCCAAAGCCCAATGAGCCTAATGGAATATTGACGTTTCCCGGATGGTTGTGGGCAGCATCGTTGGCCGAGGGCCCGTCTGTAGTATCGTCCGCATAAGCAGACAGGCTTAGTCCATGGGGGTATGCTGGATGTTCAACGTCGACGCCGTGGGACCAAAACTTGCGAGAGGGGGGAGGCTCAAACTTCACCTTGGCAGACATTGTGCCACGGTTATTCTTAGGATCGAACAGATTGATCAAAGCAATAGTGCCCTGTGAAGAGAACCATTCCCATATGTGCCGTGCAGAAACATCGAGAGGAAGGCCATCGAATCTGACGGTTAAGCTGGGTCTCATGCGCCATTTGTCTGGTGAAGTAGCGGAGGACTTGGCCGACGTCGAGCTGGGAGCCGTCCCAGTGCCATTGCGCCGTTTCGGGCCTGATAAGACCATTATGCCAGATTTGATGGACGAGTTCAGCGTGAGATAGAATCAGTGGTTCGGGATGAGCTGGTCGAGGGACCTAGTTGGGAGTGTAATTGTAATTGTGATTGTAATTGTAATTGTGTGTGTGTGTTTGTGCGTGTTGTTTTGGCAGTTCGCTTTTTGACCGCGCAGTTCATTCTTCTCGAGAGAGAAATGTCAGAATCACTGCAACGGTGAATCAACGGCTCGGCGGCTCTAGCTCTGTTGATGACGCTCAAAGAAGCAGAAACCGAAAGTAATCGAAGGTAGGCCAGGCGACCCTGCAGTATCGTTACTGCTCGCATGAATGGAATTGCGAATGTGTACACCGTTAGATAGTCGTTTTGCTGTGGAATAGAAGCAAGGGGAGACCCAAGGGGAAACCCAAGGGAAATATTTTGAGGAAAGTGAAGGCAAGAGAAAGGGAGCGAGCGTGTCTGGGCCAGAAACAAACGCAAACGAGAGAGAGAGGCAGCTGCACCTCACTTTGCGTTCACCTGGCCTGAAGGGGGGGGGGGGGATTCGAAGGGGATGCATCACCTTGTTGAACGGCCTCGACACTTGCACCTGATCCTACCCGTGTGACATGTCCCTAGCCTCCGTCTTCTTATTCACATTGTGGACTCTCCATGTTACCATGTTACCAAAAATTCGCCTCGCATCACCTCTTCGTTCAAACATGATGGATTGCATGCTTTGCTAAATGAAGCTTCTTACGTACGACGTTGTACTGGAGGAAGGAAAGAGGGGGGGTCCTGGCTCATTGGCGCCCATTTTTGCTCTTGATTGATAACGTCCTCCGTTATGCGGTCCGTTGTGCGCATCACCAGATTGATGGATTGATTGAATGGCTGCTTGGAGATGGCCTGCTAGTCTCGCACAATGAAGTCTGCAGGTCATCATATGTATCATGTGTATCATGTGTAGCGCGTCGCGTGATACAGCCATCATCACATTCCGTGACGCGGACAGAAATTGGCGTCCGAGACACGTGGAGTCGGCGCCCGAGGTCTACGAATGTCTGCTATCATTACTCGGTACATTTCTGCAAAGTACTCTGCTGCCCTCTGATTCCCCTGATTCCGTTCCATTCCGTGGACTTGCATATTCCAAAAGCGGACTAGCGGACGGCCCAGGGGAAATGACGTTTTTTTGCCGTCGAGGAGGCCCCAAATTCACGTCGCGGCCGTCGCGGCCCTGCAGGTGCAGAACGAGCAAAGGTGTCGTTAAAAACCGCTCAAGTGCCACCAACAAGTGCCACCCCCCCACGCGACACGAGGGAAGAAAAAAAAAAAAAAAAAAGGGACGAGAAACGGACGTGGCGCCCTCTTCCGTTGCCCGTCCGCGATATTGTCTTCCGCAACCCACCATCTGCAGCACCCCTTCTGCCTCGACGTGTCTATATTACATACGGATCCGCAGTCGCTTGTCTCGCGACCGCGCCTCTGGTTTAAGGGCCGAGTGCCTCTGCATTGCATCCCATCGCATTTTGCTTGCTTGCTTGCTGGCTTCCCCTTCTCTGCTTCGTTGTCCTCTTTTGTTAGCGACTGCATGAATCAGCTTCAAGTCTCACCCACCCCTTTTGACTTCCCAACAGCGCAACCATACCACATAGATAGAGAGCACGGCAACACGCCGGTAAGTCTTCGATCGACCTACGAGAAGCATGCAACCACTTACTCTCTCCTGCTCGTAGGCTCTGTCTTCATCATCGTCATCATGGTTTATCTCCGACACAATCAGCTTCCGGCGCTGAAGGAGTACAAGTATTCCGCCGTCGATCGGTCGCTGACTTCCAAGTACATCCTCAAGCCATTTTACAACAACTTGGTTATCAAACTGTTTCCCATGAGCATGGCGCCCAATTTGATCACGTTGACGGGGTTCTCGTTCGTTGTCATCAACGTTTTGACTTTGCTGTGGTACAATCCAACTCTCGATAAGGACTGTCCGCCGTGGGTCTACTTCAGTTGGGCTGTCGGTCTCTTCCTCTACCAGACTTTCGATGCTGTCGATGGCGCTCAAGCGTGAGTACATACCCAGCGATGCATTTCGACGAGATACTGCCTAATCATGACATCAGACGCTAACTGTCACATGCAGCCGTCGCACCAAGCAGTCCGGTCCCCTCGGCGAACTTTTCGATCACGGCGTGGATGCGCTGAACACCAGTCTCGAGGTTCTCATCTTCGCTGGCTCCCAGAACATGGGACAAGGATGGGTGACAGTTGCGACTTTATTTGCTTGTGTGTTGCACCGGCCCAATTCTTGACACGTCTCCCGCAGCCTGAGCTATCATTGCTAACTGGGACCTGTTCCGTCCACGCAGCTCTCCTCACATTTTACGTTCAAACCTGGGATGAATACCACACCAAGACCCTCACTCTCGGCATTGTCAATGGTCCCGTTGAGGGCGTTTTGATACTGGTGCTCGTCTACGCCCTGACCGGTCTATGTGGCGGAGCCCACATTTGGCAACAGAGCATGTTCCAGACAATTGGCATCCCCCAAACCCTCGGCATCCCGAAGGTCGTCTACGATCTTTCCTTCACTGAGTGGTATCTAGTTCAAGGCACCGTCGTTCTTGTTCTCAACACTGTCGAATCCTCATTCAACGTCATCCGAGCCCGTCACGATCGTGGAGACCGCTCTCGAGGCGCTCTCGCTGGCTTGTTGCCATTCTTCGGTGTCTGGACCTTGATTGTGACCTACTTGTACCTGCAGCCAACTATCTTGTACCACCATCTGGTGCCGTTCGTGCTGTTTGCCGGCATTGTCAACGCCTACAGCGTCGGGCAGATAATCACGGCTCATCTAGTCAAGCTGCCTTTCCCGTACTGGAACGTTCTGGCGATTCCTTTGGCATTCGGGGTTGTCGACTCCCTTGCTCCTATTTTCCTCAGGCGATATGGCATCGGGTGGCCTAGTGCTCTCGGGAACGAAGAATACCAAGTTTCTTACAGCTTCCTCATGCTCGGTCTGGCCTTGGGTGTTTATGGCAGCTTCGTTGTCGATGTCATTGTTTCGATCTGCGACTTCCTCGACATTTGGTGCCTAACCATCAAGCACCCGCATGAAGAGTTTGGCCCAAAGGTCAACGGTGAGAAGATTCACTAGAATGTCAAGGCTCCATATATCAGCCCTTGCACAATTTGGAGCAAAGAACAAAACTGCCCCGAACCTCTTGATGTGGCTGGGGCGGTTTTGTGGGCTGATTCTCCAAACAGGAAACAAATTTCCAAAGTAAAAGACGTCAAAAAAGAGATGAGACATCAAAGTAGAAGGCAAGCAGGTATATATAGCATGTTCAATGGACTGAGACGCGGGTATGAACGAACGTCATGAGCCTGGGTTACGAGTGTCCGCTGGAAAGTATGCGTTACTTTGTACGCCATGGAGGAAATTGCGGCTGAGAGGCAAGTTTGCCGTTGCTGTTGTCAAGATGGGGACGGGCTTGCAATTCGAAGTGAGGAGCGCACGAAGGGCGAAGATGTGGGTTGCCATTTACAGAGCGAGACTTTTCATCATTATCACATGGGAGTTTTTCTTTCTTTTTTTTTTTCTTTTTTTCTTTTTTTCTTTTTTCGGCACGCAGTACTAGTTGCGTTAGTCTTTGCCGTCTGCTCCTTTGTGTGGCAGCAGCAAGTACGCGTTCCAACAATGTTTGCATTCATTCGTCTGCGTTGTTCCATGTCTCCTGAAAGGTCTGGTGACCCGCCATGACGGATCCATCTGAGATGATCTCGGGTATCATTTGTCTAGCTTAATTCTTGTATTCCTGCCATGGTTCCTTTATACCGAGACAGGTTCTCGCCTCTGTTCTCTCATCACAATACCTTGTTTAGCACACCCCCCTTCTCATTCCCCCCTGCTTAGAGACGGGTGCTGCCTGGGACGTGGGGGAATGAATGGTTCGGCCCGGGTCGGACCAGTATAGCTGAATAGTTTCATTCTTAAAGCCCCGAGTGCGTCGTCAGGAAACTTGTCCTTATCAATGAGCACTACAAGATGGTGTCGGGGGCTTCGTAGCCATACATTGAGTACTGTATGAGAATTACACATGAACGGTTGAAGGAAGCTATGAGTGTCTTGTAGCAGAGACTGCTTTGGAAAGCTATAAAAGTCAAATCCTTTTATTCAAGGCTATAAAATAAGAAGAAAAAATATCGTTATACATGTTCGCGTTATAAGAAAGACCCCCGGTGCCACGGCCAAAGTCAAATGCAGGTGATCAATCGCAGGTTCCGCACAGTAGACCTTCTGTTGAAAGTGCATATGGGAAATCCCGAAGAAGACTGGGTGACGGCCCCTGAGATGCCAACTTTCCCGAAACGCCCTGGTTTTTGAAAGCTCGGCCTGGCCTCCTCGACAACGTGGTACCCACAATCTCGCCGGTATCACAAGCCTAGCCTGATTTGGCGTTGGAGCCATAACCCCCTCCCATGACGTCTACCATTCGTCGCACACGTTTTCTTCATAATTGCAAATAACACTACAAGAGGTCGTCCGAGCCGCTTGCGACACTCTGCTCCATGGCACGAATGATGGCCTGCTCGGAGAAGACGGGACCTTGGCCGTCACAGCGAGCGCACGTCTTCAGTCGTTCGCTGACGTCCTCGACGTCGACCAGGCCCTTTTTGTAGAGATGGTGGTTGATGATGAAATCCCAAGTGGCACCCGCGGCCAGCAAGCGCTCACCGTCGTCTGACGTGACGATGCGGTGTGACGGAAACTTGTTCTGATGGTTCTGGAGAACATTGGAATAGAAATCGGTGGGGTTGTACTTCATCGGGCCGGTGGTGGTGGGTTCGGGGGAGCGTGAGCCGTTGTGCCCATTGCTGGCAGATGAAGTGGCGCGCAGAATCTCGTTTTCCGTCGACATCTTGTGCAAATCCCTCTTTAGACGTTCGTTCTCGACAGAGGCCTGTTGTCGCGCGGCCTCCATATCGGCCAGCTTTGCCTCCAGGTCCTTGACATGTTTCTCCTTGCGTTCCCGAAAAGCGCGTTGCCTGAATGAAGAAGACTGGTCAGCTCGGAGACTTGGCGGTCGGACAGTATGTCAGGCAGGCAGGCAGGCAGGCAGGCAGGCGGGCAGGCACACAGGAAACTCACGCAGCTCGATTCTGGGCCTTCCTCCGTGACTGAGCAGGCGTTAATGACTCGTCGTCATCACTGCCGCCTCGGAGCTGATTTGGATCCTCAACACCAGGACCAATTTCCGCCTCTACTAGTCCAACTGCGCTACCATTGACAAGCGCACTTGCAACAGAAGCTTGATGGTGGATGTGGGCTCCCTGCTGCGCACCGTGACCCGGTGGTTGGGTTGTGAAATGAGCAGGATTCGTTGGGTGATTCGGGGGTGTAGGAGGACCAGGAAAGTTGGGAGGAGGAGCAGCTTGCTGGTGTTGAGAGGGATTGTGAAAAGTGGGGTTGTAATCAAAGCCTCGGAATTGCTCCGGGTTGCTATGGACAGGCTCAAATGCATCCTACCACGAATGAATGCAGATCACGTCAGCGCAATGCAATGCAATGGGGGGGGATCCAATGATGGATGGCCATGACGGAAGAGACTTACGGGAGGGGACGTGGTGCTGAACTCATCCGACGTTGCAGAGTGCGAGTTGGACGGCGTCAGCGAGGGGATGGCCATGAAGCCGTGGTATGGCTGCCCACCAGCAAACTGATACTGAGAGGTGAAGTCCATGGCGGGCGGGCCGGCAGACAGACAGAGTGTGGGAGTGAGCGAGTGAGTGAGTTGAGAGGCTTGTCGATCGGCCGTGCTGTCAAAGCTTCAAGATATTCCAGCTCAATCAAGAATCAATGGGGTGGGGACAAGCAAGACTGGAGTCGTACATGGAAGCTTGCTGAGCAAAGTCAGTTCTTGGAAAGGGGACGACGTGGAGGGAAGGGGGAAGGGGAAAAAGACATGCGAGAGCCAGAAAAGATGGAGAGAAAAGGCGGCGTTGGAGCGCTGAAGTAGTCAACTCTCCTCCCTCCTTCACCTTCACCTTGACCTTGACCTCCTCCAGAAGCTCCTTGTTGAGGCTGTCCACGGCCAGCGGGACTGGCCAACATTTGAACCGCTGAAGAATTGGTTATTTGTAGTCGGTGGCGTTGTCGTTGCACAATGCAGGGTGCAGGGTGGTGCAGGCAGGCGCGGCGGGGCGGGGCGGGGCCCGCGGCGGGGCCGTTTTGGTGGTGGTGGGGGTATGATAAGTTGCAGACAGCGACTAGATAGCGACCAGATAGCGACCAGATAGCGACCAGACAGCAGGTTAACAGCACACGACACAGGGCACCACGGGCCACCACGGGGCAGCGCACGCACTGGAGCAGCAGTATGTATGCACAGAGGGGGTGCAGATGTACATCCAATGTACACATGTAATCCGTACATGCGACGTTATTAACCAGTGTTGGCCCCCTTGGCCCTGCAGTGCATCATGCATCAGAGCCAGCCGACCAGCCAAAGCACGGAGATGGGTCCGAATGTCCTGTATCAACTCCGTACCTAGGCTAATTCCAGATGCTGGGAAAAAGAAAAGCCCATCAAACCACGCTGAGTCGCTGACATGTGGTGGAGCAAAGCGAGCCCCCCCCCCCCCCATGGCCGCAACCGTGGCCACAACGGCGGCCGGTCCGCGTCAAGGTGAAACATCTGGGGATGGGGGATGGGATGCTCATCGTACAAAACTTTGCTTTTTCCGTCTCGTTCCATCTTCCATCTGCCCGAGTCCCGACGGCTTCGTCCAGTTCCTCCTTCCCTTCCATCCGCCCGACTCCCGATGGCTTCGTCCAGTCAGTCCCCTTTTTTTGTCCCGCCGTTTCGTTTCGCATCTCATCCAACTCGGCGCGGAAAGGAAGTACGCAGTACGGAGTACGAAAGTGGGAAGTACATAGGCTTTTTTCTCCAACGAACTAGGCCTTTTGCGCTGCTGCGCCGAGCTACTACATACATACACGTACATACATACATACGTACAACTATTAACTGGCTGAGCCCATCTGCCAGGATCGCAACGGGGCGGCTTCTACTCCGAACCCGAACCCGAACCCGATTGTCATTCTGATCAATCTCAATCTGATGACATCCGTCGAGGTCGAGGTCGAGGTCGAGGTTCAAGGTTCAAGGTTCCGACCCACCCCACCCCACCCCACCCCACCCCACCCCACCCCACCCCACCCACTTATGTACTTGTTGGTCTTTTTCCGCTAAGCCCACGTGGCTGTTTAGTGACGGACGCTACGCACGCAGGCCGATCGATCCTGTGCACCCATCACGACAAAGACATGGTAGTTCTTGCAGTTTGTTGGTCAGGATTACGGAGTAGTTGCGGTACGGATCATGTAACATATGGGACTGGTCTTCTTGGGAGTCGGCAAGAAAGTCGCCGGATCGCCGGCTTGCCCCTTGGTCGGCAAAATTTGCACGTCCTGAGGCATGTGCCGGACCCGCCCCGCCCCGCCCCAACTTTCTTTCGTTCAATTCGCGTCAATATCTAAAACAATATAAACCCCCTTTGTGCTCCGTATGTACGGACTAATACAGCTAGCTAGTAAGCAGGTATGTAGTACCTTTGATCGTGGCCTGTCCTGATTGGTAAACATGACATGCCTGAGGCCTTGCGACTGCCAGACAGCATCTTGGGTTCAAATAGTAGTACATACATACATCCATCACTGCTCATGCGTTACATCATGTTTCGGAACTGCACTGCTTGGGGCGACCCGTTTGCCAACGTTTATAAAAAATTTCCACCTCCCTAGCTTCAAAGAACATGAAGCATCATCTATCTAGGGCATCAATCTCTTGGGCGTGCGAGGATAGTAGCTCGCCAGGTGCACACTCGGCAGGTTCAGGTACCAGGCGACGACGCGGTCGAGACCAATGCCACCACCGCCGTGGGGAGGAACACCAGCGCTTCGGAACACGTCGACGTACTCCTTGATACCAGGGCTCTTGGGGTCGACGCCCTTCTTTCGGATGCGGGCCTCCAGCAGTGCAGGCAAATGAATGCGCTGGCCCCCGGACAAGATCTCCTGCGATCGCATGAAGAAATCGAACGCGTTGGTGACCTTGGGGTTCTCAGGGTCCTCCATGGCGTAGAATGGCCTGGCGCCTTCGGGGAACTTGTCGAGAACGTAGAAATCCGTCTTGTACTTTTGACGTATCAGGGCTCCGAGAGCCTTCTCCTGGGGCGTTGACATGTCTTCGTCATCAGACACGTTGCGGTACTCTTCTGGTCCTTCGGCGCGGAGCAGAGCCTGGCCCTCGGCAAAGGTCAGGCGGACTTCCTTGCCAGGCTCGGGAAGGAGAAAATCCTCGGACGGGTAGACAGTTCGAATGAGAGCGATCTGGTCGGCGCACCGAGTGGCAAGACCACGGAAGACGTAGAGCAGGACCTGCTCCAGCATTTCGCGGACCTCGACATAGTCGTCTTCGATTTCCATTTCTAAATCGAGACCGGTGAACTAGGACAGGCACGTTAGACTAAGACTCCGGGGTGGAAAAAGACTCGATTTTCAATGGCTTCCCCTCCAAAACTGACCTCGGTCATGTGTCTAGGGGTATTCGAGTTCTCGGCGCGAAAAACAGGTCCAATGCAGTACACGCGCTTTCTCCCACCAGCAATTTCAAACTGCTTGTAGAATTGAGGAGACTGCGCCAAGTAAGCCTGCTTGTCGAAATATGTCATGCCAAAGACGTTGGAGCCGCCCTCTGACGCAGCACCAATAAGGCACGGTGGCTCAAACTGATTGAAGCTCTTCGAGTCGAGATACTCTGCGAACAGCTTGCGCGTAGCCATGCGCACATCAGCGATGGCTTGCTGCACAGGAGCACGCTTATGCATGGCTGGGTTGCTCAGATGAGTAGCCATGCTCGCGCTCGGCACGTTGTCAATCGACGTGGCTTCGACGCCCTTTCGAGCCTCCTCTACCGCAACGTCCGCGCCGGCATCTTCGTCGTCAAAGTTCATGACGGGTTTCCCTGCGGCCACAAGACCCATGCCGAGAGCCTCGGGGCCCGGCGCAACGCAGTAACACTTTGTCATGTGCAGCTCGTAATTGGAGACGCGAACGCTCTTGACGGGCTCCAAGGGCTTCTCCAGCTTGCCCTCTATGAGCACAAAACTCTCCAGTGTCAGTCCCCCGATCCATTTCACCATTTGCTTGGACACGGGCTTGCCCTCGGGACTGGCGGCCACGACGCCCTGAATCGCCCAGTTTCTCTCCTCACGCAACTCGATAAATGCCATCTTGGCGCCTTGCATCCGCGAATTCTGAATCCACCCTCTCACCTTGACCGTTTTGCCAAGATGTGACTCGTTCACATCCTTGAGATTGACTCGTTCAGCAGACACCTTGGTCTGACGCGTAGCAGCACCGTAGTTCTCCTTTGCAAGATCTTCCGTGTTTCCAGCGGCGGCCTTGGCAGCAGCCTGTTTGGCCTGGTGTTCAGCCGCCCGCTTTGCCTTCTCAGCTTCCTTCTTAGCCTTTGCCTCAGCCTTTTTCAGTGCTTTTTTCGAGGGTCCTGCCGCGCCCTCGCCCTCGGCGCCAGCTGCTTCACCAGGCGCGGCGGCCGCATCGGCAACGGGCTTGGTCGCAGCTTCGGGCTGGGTTGTAGACGGCGTAGGGATGTCGGCCATGATGGGCTTCTTCTTGTGTGTGTTTTCAGTCGTCGCGTGTGCCGCAGGGTTCGAACTCTGCGTGAGGGGTAAAGGTGAGTTGCAATTCAATCAAAGATTGTATTTTTCTGAAAACCGGATTCTCAACTGACCTTTTCGCATAAATTGTGGACGTATTGCAAACACCTCTTGTGCAGCTCAAGTGTTGTGTCGCGGAATCTCAAGGACTTCAGACAGGCGAGGTCGAAGGAGGGGCAGAAAGTGACTGATGGCGGAGCCATTTGCCGCAGCCCTTTTTTTTTTTGCGGCGGGCTCTTCCCCACCATGACGCACCCGCTTCCGGTGGCGGAGCACAAAGTCGAGGCCATCTTTGACTCTTTACCAACAGCACCTCCTTATTAGGCTCCTTTCTCGCCCGAGTCACGATATCGACGGCCAAGGCTCATTCTTAATGTATATGACGTAGTATTATCCGGTCTCGGTACGGAGGCAACAAAGTTATCAATGTTCTAAGCAAGGAAGAGAGGGTGCCAACCAGACAACAGACGACCTGGCGAACCAGAAAAGAGACGAGAGAGGGGAAGAAAAAGAACAGATGATGATGCCCAAGCCCTGCCCTGCCCTCCCCTGCCCTCCCCAACAATGTATTCAAGTAGGCACTGGCATAGAAACAAACGCCCAGCTCTTGTCACCTTCCATATCAAACGCCTGTGCCGTGGTGAAAGAAGCAGAGTCAGTCATCAACTCCCGCGGATAAGAATAACGAAAAAGAAGAAGACCAGTGGAGAAGGAGCGACATGCCGCAGCGAATGCAGACGATGGAATTGTGAGACGGGGCAGGATTTGGTTTCATCGGTTTGCATGTAGAAATACAAGACGTGAAGCATAGCCTGCCTGCCTGCCTGCCTGCCTGCCTGCCTGCGGTCCAGGGGACGGACCGTCTTATATCAACAGCAGCAGCTAAAGATAGAAATCCCAGACCCTCTGATGGAGCATGCGGAGGGGATATCATAGTGAGTTTGATCGCAATAAGTACGTTTTGGCACTTTTCACGGATGGCTTCTAGCCAAAGTGCAGAGCCTCCGCCTTCTCGCACGTGAAGAGATTGATGTGATGATCGCCACGGGCTGCACAACCCAAGATCGGCCGGTGTGGATGGAACGCCGTCGCTGAGATGGGACCGCCTCGGTTCTGCTGCAGGAAACTAGAGTAAGGCTCGAGCCGAGAAAGCTCGTTGCCATCCAGGTTGAATACCTTGACGGCATGCTGCGATGTGCCCCTGTTCATAAACATGTTAGCAAGTCTGTGAGTCGGTAGTCAGAACTGTTTATTTTGGTTACTAGGGTCAAAGTCATACACTGCAAAAACGGGCAAATGCTCGTGCGTGCTGGCAGTTCGCAGCGTATCCCGCGTCGTTTGGAATGAGTGCAGTGGCCTATCCATCCTGATGTCCCAGACCTTGATCTTGCCGTTGCGGCTAGCACTGACCAGCTCGCGCTGTCCGCCTCGTTGCATGTGCACACTCTTGATCCATTGTCGGTCCGATTCATCCTTCCACTTGCGTACCATGGAGTCCTGGGGGCGCTGTCTCGTGTCGAATACTCGGACAGCACCGTCGCCGAACCCGGCAACAAAAATGTTGCCAGTCATTTGATCCGAGGTCAAAGATGTGACACATGAGCCAGATCGAGCCGGTATATCCATGATGCAAGTCTCGTGCGCAGCATACCACACGCGAATGACTCTCACATCTCCTGCCACGAGAACCCGCCCAGTAACTTGCTGCCAGTCGAACACCATGCCAGAGTTCACGTTACTGGGAACCATGTGCGTCAAAGCTCGCCAGGAAGTCGCAAGCTCAATCTCGTCATCCGAGTCGTAGTTGCGATAGACGCGGACCACGCCATCGGAAGAGCCAGTCATCAAGAACGCCTGGTCGTCTTCATTGATGAACCTCATATCGCTGATCTTTGACCCCTGGGGGTTGCCGTTGGAGAATCGGCTCAGCCTGCTCTGCTTTTTCCAGTCCCATAGGTACACAGTGTTACCTTCATCCGAGACGGCCAAATGATCCTCGTATTGATGAAATGTCATTTTGGCTGGCTGGGCACCATTATTCACGATGCCCAACTGATTGTTCCACTTGTGCGTGCCCGCGATCTGTTTGAGGGGTTGCGTCTCCCGGAGCATGTTCTCGTTGCGAGCTCTTCTCCACAGACGCGCATTGTACTCGGTACTACCAGGCTCTTCTGCCTCGCTCGGCTTCATTTGTGGTTCGCGGAAATACTCAATGGACCACTCGAGAAATCTGCTTTTGCGCGGCAGACTAGGGGGCTTGGAGAGGTCCCTTGCCTCGTAAGCACCAGTCGTTGGCTCGCGCGCAACATTGTATGTCGCTGGTGCTGACGCTTGGTCAATCTGTTCCGGGGGAGCAGCCATCTGATCCGGACCGGGCTTGGACGACGGTGATCGCGGAGGGATTGGGCTTGGGCTTGCAGGAGTGGCTGGCCTTGACTTGTCCTCGCTCCCAACAAGCGATTGGAAGAGCAGACTGGCTGTCCGCCGAAGCAGCCCAGGTGATGGAAGCGGAGCGGTTGCCTGTCCACCAAGGTTGGATCTTTGCGCTGCGTGCGCCGCATTTTTCAGAAAAGCTGCTTGCCTGGCTCGGGTCTGGATTTCACGCATCGCCATCTGGGCGGCCTCTCCCACGGTGGAATTGATCAGGGCATTGTGAACGTAGTCGACGACGAGGGTGGCTTCACGCTGAACCTCGGGGTGCGGGTCAACGCTGAGGATCAGTGCATGCTTCCAGCAAGCCATGTAGACGGTGTTGTGAGAGAGCCCCCGGGCCGCTGGCTTGATCGTGCCGTCCTGTTTCCTATTGTCTGGCCGCGCGTAATGCAATCCCATCTTGTAATCCTGCCCGTCGTCTCGCGGTGGGTAGGTCAGATACTCCTTTTCCTCTTGTAGCTGTTCGTAAGCAGCCACGAGGAATTTACTCTCAAACCGAGCAATGAACTGAGAGAGGAAGGAGAGAAACTCCTTTCGAACCATTGGGCTGCCATCCGTACCCATTTCCAGGATCGTCCAGGCTATTGACTCTTCGATACGGGCCACCTCTTCCGTCAAGTCCGGGATGCCCAAGAACGTAGTGAGTGCGTGGATCATGGCCGCGCGAACTTCACAGCAAGGGTCCCGCATCAGATATGCCAACTTGACGTAGGCGTTTTCCCTGATGCCGCGCCATTTCGCCTCTGGCAGGTCTTGCCATAACTGGCTGATACATAGGCAAGCCCATTGTCGGAGCAGTGGGTTGGTCTCATTTTGTAAATGAGCAAGACAGTAAGACATGATGTCTGTTTGGTTGCAGACCATTTGCCCGTTCTTGTAATCCTTGCACAGCATCGCGAGGATGAAGGCGCACATGGCCTTGTGCTCGTCACTGTCAACAACGGGGAGACCCTCGGAAGGTTTCAGGATTTGCGCGAAGTAGCTGTACCCGCTATCCTTGATCAGATCTTGTTGGCAGGATATGTCTACCGCGATAAGCCTTGCCCAAATATAGACCATAACAGGTTTGAGCTCGGCCGCGGCAGACTGCAGAAGCTTGAGCACATAGGGAAATATTCCTATACTAAGGGCCAGTTGGACTGACCATGGCCCGAGATCCAAGAATCTACCCAGCAGAATGAGAGCCCGTACCCGATGCTGCTGACTGAGCAGGACTTGCAGAACGACGGGAAGCTGGTCCGGTGGCCTTTGTGCCATGGCATCTCCCCTCGTCAGATACACGTCAAAGGCAGTCAACTGTTCTGTGAAGAAGGTGGAGTTCTGGTATTCGTAGTCGATGCCCTCGCTCTCCTTCTTCTCCAGCATGGGCAGTTGCGCCAATGCCATGTCGACGGCCAAGTCCCACGTCTCCCATAGCGGGTGCTGATGGGTGTCGGGCAAAGCTGGGTAAGATTGAGGATGACAGCCATATACAGTCATGACTCGCTGTGCCAAGAGGAAGTTCCTGAACAGCGCAGCAACCATCAAATCTTGACGGAAAAATTTACGAAACAAGTCTCGGGGTAGAGTTGTCCATGCAATACTATCAGTAATAGCAGTGAAAATCCAGTTGAGCTCTCCGAGTGGTGTCCGTCTCTCCTGAAGACGTCCTGGAAGCTGCTTGGCACGTTCAGGTGTCAAGCTGGTCTTGAGTGGATTCTGAAGCACGAAGAACCACAACGCCATCTCTATGGGCGTGGTCAGACATGCTGTAAAGAGATCGGCTGGCAATTGCGGGTTGGTAGGGAGATTTTCCTTGACGGCGCAGGCAGCCAGATGTATGTAGGGTCGGAAGTTTGTCTTCTCGTAATGAGGATCTCGGTCCGCTGCTTCTTCCTCCTCCTCTTCGTGCTTCTCCACAAAGCGGTGGTAATTGTTGAGAATGTTGCCAGCTTCTGAGCAGTCCCAGACAAATATTGTTGGGGCCTGCAACCAGTGCTGCAAGTCATATAATGACACGGGAATATACTGTGTATAGTTCTTGTTGAATACCCATATTTCTCCAGACGCAGTAGGCTTAGGCACACCGTGGCCATTGTAATGCAGCAGAACTCGTTCATCTTTGGCATTGCGACGCAACGACACACAAAACTTCTTGGTTTCCTCCACTGACGGATCGAGGTACTGTTTATAACGAGCCCGGATGGCCAGGGTCTCGTACTGCGCTTGTAGCGCCTTGCCAATGTTCTCCAGCGCTTTCTGAATGGGGGCTACTGTCGGATCAGTCCAAGCCTCGAGTTTGGCACCCGGGGTTGTCTTGAGCTGGTCGGGCGGTTCAACCCCAATGTTCAGGCACACGGCCAGCGCGGCGGAGACGGTTTTGAGCCGATCTCTCTGTCTCCAATCTTGAAGCTCATACTCCAGACGCTTCGGTTTCCCGGTCGTCTCGTGCCGCTTGTCTGTAAAATACATGTACCAGTTCTGACAGGGCATTGTTAGCATGTGGCTAGAAACAAGCAGCGCAAATTAGGTTGTTCCAGTAGGTCGTGTCATTACGTTGCGACAGCATGTCGTGTATATACTGGCCGCTGGCGATTCTGCATCCGCACTGCAGGTGGTATCACAATCATGACATGACAGGCACGTGTCCCATTTGCGCGACTCGAGCAGCGGCGACCAGTAAGACCAAGACTCGGGACATGTGAGCGAGGAAAGGGTCGTGTACGTACACTTGCTAACTGTGAGATAATATGCTCGGATTGATAATGGTCCTCAAAACCATGGCGCGCGCCCCATTCGCGAAACTCTTCCTCGGTGTCGGAATCCTCGACAGGGCGTGGTGCGTAATCACTCTTGGATCGCTGTAGCTGTGGTTTAACTGGTCGTTTGGGCCTGTCGTGTTCAAAGTCATCCCGCACTCCAGCAGCGGCCGCGCCATTCTTCCGACCAGGAACGGTTGACGGCGGGATGTTATTAGCGGTGCCGTTGGAGAGATGGTCGCGGTCGGGGCTGCTGTCAGCTTGGCCACGGAATGTCGAAGTTGATGTTTCGCCATTGGTAGTCGGGGCCAACGACAACGACACATTGGGGTCTGTTCGTAGTGTCATGGCCGCAGAGCTTCCATGGGTCGCGCAAGAATAATCGTCTTGTCGCGTGGGCGACGACGCTTCGTGGTGCAGGCTAGCCGAGCGTGAGGAAGCTGGTTGGGAGGAGCTTGGTCCTGGATAAGGACGGCACGGCTGGTGGTGGTGGTCACACTGCTGTTGCGAACAGTGCGGAGGCGATGGGCGATGGGACTGGAGGTTGCTGCGCCGGGCAGCTGCTGGGTTGAAGCGGCCGTCATTGAGGGGCCCAGCCTTTCTATTCTTTCCTTCTTTCCTTCTCTCTCTCCTTCTCTCTCTCCTTCTTTCTTTCTTTCTGACTCTTGGAAAAAGCCAATTCATGCACCCATGAATCCAGAGTCGTGTTGCAGCTTCGGATGAGGCTGAAGCCGGCCAGCTTGCCGGCCAGTTGTGCAGCCAGTTGTGCAGCCAGTTGTGCAGCCAAACCACCACCAATCTCATTCTCGGCACCCTCCCCCCTCGTCTGACCTACATACATACTCTTCAGGCTTGGGTGCAGGAAACACCAACTCGAGCATGATAGCTGACAATTGTTGGACTCATATCCAATGACATGAGATTCATTTCACTCCCAGACGGACCAACAAATGCAACTGACAGGATTCCAACCAACTTGACAAGTTTGTATCAGGATACATCTTTACTGCCCAACAACAAGGTGTCGCACGTGGGCCGTCATGTTCGCGGTTGGTCACCAGCCACAACCACGTCTCCACCTGGTGTACGGAGTAAATCCCGAGGGATCAAAATAGCCATGGCTTCACCAAGCGATACGAGCAAATGGCCAAATGTCAAAGAATTGCACCCAGACCTAGACCTGGCCCAGACCTGGCATCTGACTATGCAGTCTTGGCAGGAATTCCATCCCATCGTCATTACGGCCAACTTCAAAGTCTTGTGCTCGGTCTGGATGGAGGCCAGCATGTTGAAGTGGATGCCGCCGCCGCACCCCTCCCTGGCCAGCCAACCCCTTGATTTCCAGATTGGTGGCTTCAATATCTTCTCCACTTCTGCCTGGTCGCCGCATATTACAATGTACGGAGTACGTACCGGTTCGTCGTTTCTTCATAGACATGTCTGCCTCCGTGCATGTGCTGGCTGCACTAGACTCCGGGCCGTTTCTATTTTTCTGTTGGTGCGTATCCGTGAGCTTCTTGCCATCGACAAAGGATGCTTCGCTGATGCAGGAGATGAAACAGGCGCCGTCATCGGCCAGGCCCAGGATTGACAATGTGTGGTGCCAGACGTGCCAGACCAGATCAGATGGTCGAGTCGAGCGCTGCTCCATGTAATATAACAAGTTCATCCTCCCCAAATGCCCTCCCTCTCCTCAACTGTCACCACCCAACATCCAAGTTTGAGGCGCCATCAATATCGAGTCTGTTCTGTTGTCTGGCCCCCCTTTCTGTGTGCCTTGTTTCCCCCCACTGGCCAGCTGCCCGGCCCAAGGCCCCCCGTAATACTGACTTGACTGCACTGACTGCTGCTCCGTATTTGGTATGTTCGTAATGATGACGTGCATGACAAAAGAAGGTGCTTCGTCAACAGGTGGAAGAACGTAGAGAGTGAAGGACCTGGAGGAGCCTCACCCACCAACCGAAACGACAACTAATAATAAAATAATAAAAAGGACTGAATGTGGACTGGACTGGACTGAGCACAAGCACAAGCACAAGCACAAGCACAGGCACAGGCACAGGCACAGGCACAGGCACAAGCGCAAGCCAGCAGACTTGGACAGACCCGGCATTTAGTTCCTACATAGTCCCGCAACTCCTGAACTTCCAGAATTGATGAATTAATGCCAGCCCCCAGGCAAACCAGGCCACCGGCCACCTGCCACCTGCCACCTGCCTTCTTGCACCTCCAGTCTCTTGGTCCCTTGAAGTTGTGCGCAACACAAGAGCTCGGCTTTTTTTATTCCCCGGAGGCGGTCGACCTTTTGCGAAAGGACAAACCTAGTTACCCTGCCTGCCTGCCTGCCTGCCCATTGCATTATTCATCGTCCTGTGCCCTGCTGGTGTCGAGACTCCCCAGTTGTTGCCTCCACCATCCCCCTGACACCCCCGTGCGTTCTGGAATCCACCCCCCCCCCCCAAAAAAAAGGCGGCTGGCCAAAAGATCGTTGACAACCTCCCAGCTCCGGGGCCCACCAGATGCTCACCCAGCCATCTTCAGACTCGGGCGCCGGTTTGCTTGCTCCTGTCTCCATCTTCACCTGGAATTGACGAGTCGCTGCGTTTGGTTCGGCGATTAGCTGAAGTGCCTCGTCGTCTGTGTCGTCTGTATCGTTTTGTTTTCTCTTTCGTCCTCCGCATCCTCGACACCGTCTCTCGTGTCCGACTCGAGACCTCTCGTCCGCACCATACATCCTCGACCTGACCTGTTCGCTTAATATCTCAATCTGATTCTTGGGGTGGGCAGCGCATCGCTTGAGACGGCATCCCCAATCCGAGTTGGGCAGTTCTGTCGAGCCTCTGTATCCGATCTACGCTTTCGACTCGACGAAGCATCGACTACGGAGCTTCTGTTCCCCCCCCCCTGAGCTGACCGGCCCTCCGGTCCCTGGGCAATCATGGCCTTCCTGTTCAAATCCAAGAAGAACCACGACCGCGCCTTGTCGAGTCGCGATGGCAACTCAGGGTCGCAGGGATCTATCCAGAGCGCCGGCGCTCGCATAGCCCGCGACGACAAAAATGCTGTTCACCGAGCCACACCTACCGGAAGCTTGAACTCTGTCGACGAGATCGCTACTGGCAGCCCTGAGCAGATCCGTCGCGGTGGAAGTCTAGAACAGGTGCAGCCCTCGGATTTAGCCGTGAGTCACGTCGGCCATCTCATTTCTATCTTGCATCTTTTGCATCCTTTGCTAATCGGTTGTCGTTTTGGCAGCTTCGTAACGGCCCACCGACATCGAATCCCAATGCCTCCTTATATCCCTGGTCGCAACGGCGGCTAACGTACACAACATCGAATCCTACCCCATTCCCTCGATATGGCGCCGCCGTCAACGCCACAGCATCAAAAGAAGGTGACATATACATGATGGGCGGCTTGATCAACAGCTCGACAGTCAAGGGGGACTTATGGATGATCGAGGCTGGTGGCAACCTGGCCTGTTACCCTCTCGCAACAACTGCCGAGGGCCCCGGTCCTAGGGTCGGTCATGCTAGTTTACTTGTTGGCAACGCGTTCATTGTTTACGGTGGTGATACCAAGATTGAGGAGTCTGATGTTCTTGATCAGACCTTGTATCTACTGAACACATGTGAGTGGAACAGGCGTGGTCGCTGTCTTGACCAAGCAACAATGACAAGAAGCTAATGATACCATGACGACCCAGCCACGAGGCACTGGTCTCGCGCATTGCCAGCTGGCAATCGTCCTCCTGGACGTTACGGTCATTCCCTCAACATCCTGGGCTCCAAGATTTACATATTCGGAGGTCAGGTTGAGGGGTACTTTATGAATGATCTCTCTGCTTTTGACCTGAATCAATTGCAATCCCCCAACTACATGTGGGAGATCCTACTGCCGAGTGACACCTCTAATAAGACGCCAGCTGCCCGTACAAACCATTCTATGGTTACATTTAATGACAGGCTGTATTTGTAAGTTGGAAAAGCCTTGCAAAGTCTGTGTTCTCAAAAAAAAAAAAAAAACAGGTGCAGCATACTGACCCGATCGTTTCCATGAAAGATTTGGTGGCACCAACGGCTTCCAGTGGTTCAACGATGTCTGGTGCTACGATCAAGCTTCAAACTCCTGGTCCCAGCTGGACTGCATTGGCTACATACCCGCTCCGAGAGAAGGCCATGCCGCTGCTTTGGTTGACGATGTCATGTATGTGTTTGGCGGTCGCACGGAGGAGGGAACCGATTTGGGAGATCTAGCTGCCTTCAGGATCAGCTCGCGGAGATGGTACACCTTCCAGAATATGGGACCATCACCTTCTCCACGATCCGGCCACAGCATGACTACGGTTGGCAAGTCGGTCGTCGTTCTCGGTGGCGAGCCTAGCTCAGCCACTACCACCATTAATGATCTAGGCATCATGTATGTTCTTGATACGACTAAGATTCGTTATCCCAACGATGGCCAGCAAGGAGCTCAGCGCGCACCACAAGGACTCCGCCGACCTAGCACAAGCGACGCCACGACCCCTGCGAGTCGGCAATTACCCCCGGCTGCTGTCTCACAGGATTCACGGAAACCGGGAACAGCTCCCATCGTCGCTGCCGCTGCTGCTTCCGCCGCAGGAGCCACGGCAACTCCTGGCGCAAAACCTACGAATGGTTACAGCTCACCACCCCCCACAGGACCAGATCCGATTACTCTGCAACAAAATCCAGGCGCTCCTTTAGCCCCTCCCTCAGCTCCTCCCTCGACAGCTCCTCCATCTAAGCTTCCCAGAGCCGGGACCGCACCCAGTCCTGCCGGGCCACCTCCCCAAGGGCCAACCCCAGCTAAACCGACGGTAGAAACTTCAAGCGTTGGTCGGGTCCGAGGCGCCTCCGCGGACCGGGGTGTTGCATCTGGCTCTCCGCAAACAACATCGACCTCCTTCGTTCCTGCTACCTTTGCTGCGAATACTGGCGGTGCAGCCGAGAGTGACGCAGCCACCGTCAATGGAAGATGGACACCTACTCAGGCGGCTCAGGCGGCTCAGGCTGCACAGTTGGGAAGAAATGGATCGAAGCAGGAACATTTCGCCATTGAACCAGGCAAGGGGGGCCAAAGAGGACACCGTCAACTACAAGGCTCTGTAGACAGCTCGGCCGAAACGGGAGCGAGGGCCATGCGGCCTTCGTCTCCTCCCCCTCCCACACGACAGCCGAGCAATCCGCTTTCTCGGCGATCATCGGGCAGGAACTCACAAACCGTTGCCCTGCTTAAGGAATTAGACTCGGCAAGGAACAGAAATGCGTGGTATGCCTCTGAACTGGAGCTGGCGCGGAAATCAGGATACGTCTCCGCGGCCACAATAAGTCCTCTTGACGCCAAAGCGGCCGAGACTTTTGACGATGAAGATCGGCCGCTCATCGAAGCTCTCTTGGCTATGAGAATGGAATTGGCAAACGTACAAAGCGCTGTAGACAAGCAAGCAGTCCTTGCCGCCAAGCAAATTGCCGAGGCAGAGAAACAGCGCGATGCAGCCATCCAGGAAGCGGTGTATGCCAAGGCCAAATTGGCTGCGCAGACGGGTGGAAGCGTGTCGAGTACTCCGCAGCTGGATAGCGAACGCGATGAGCCAGCTGATCGTTCTGGTGAAATGGGCAAGAAGCTGGCTGCGGCATTGCACTTGCAAAAGGAGCTCAAGTCTCAGGTAGAGCACCTCAAGAGTGACTTGGCGGCAGAGAGGAATGCGCGTCAGCTGGCAGACGATACCACTTCTGCTGCCCAGAAGCGGTTAACGGACTTGGAGACCTACAAGCAGCAAACGTCCTCTGAACTCGGTCAGTTAAAGGCAGAGCTACATATGGTGCAGCGGGAGGCCCGTGAACAATCCGTAATGTGTGCCGAGGCCGTGGCCGAGCTAGAGTTGGCCAAGGTGGAAAGAGACGAGTTTGAATCTAAATACAACGAGGCTGTTGGCTCATCAAGGAATCATGATGAAACATTCGAATCGTTGCGAAACGCCGTCACCGCGTCGCAGGATGCCAGGTCACATCTGCAGAGGAAGCTTGAAGAAGAACGCGCCGCTCGCGAAAAAGCCGAGGACAAACTGAGCAAGCTGAGAATGGAACACGAGGCTCGCACAACCGAGTTGGTTGCATCTACCCAGCGCCTGCGCGATGCCGAGGAACTTGCCGAGACGCACGCCAACGAGGCGCGAACCCACCGCCAAGCACTCTTATCAGGACTCGACAAGATTTCCACTCGAGAATTGGCTGACGGAGGTAAAGGTGACAGCGAACGTATCTTGGCCCTTCAAAAACAAATTGCAACCGCCAACGAGTTGGTCAAGAAGTATCAACAAGAAGCCAACAACGCGGCGGACAAGTTGCGAAGTGCCGAAGAGCGAATTGCCGGGCTGGAGCAGTACCAAGAGCAATCTAGCAGGGAAGGTGTTGCCATAAGAAGACAGCTTCAATCCTCTTTGAGGGAGACGCAAAGCCTGATGGCTGGGCACAGTGATCTCAAAAACCAGCTTGCGGCGCAACAGCTTGAGACGAACGCGATGACTGTGCAACACAATGCACTCAAAGAGATTCTGGCTGAACGCGGCATTAGCCCGACCACTGCAGTCCGATCTCGGGTGCTCACTAGTCCGAGGACGAATTCTCCTGAGCAAACACGCCTGCGAGACTTGGAGACGCAGCTTGCCAGTGCTACTGCTGCTCACGCGGAGAACAGACGGCAATTCGCAGCTCAGCAGCAGGAGTCTGAGATGGCCTACCGCGAAAAGCTCCAACAGCTTGAGAGCGACTACATGTCGGCAGTATACTGCTTCAGAGGCGCAGAGAAGGTCTTGAAGCAGCTCAAAGACCAAATTTCCCAGTACGAAAAGGACAACGGACGTCTCAAGGCGGAGAACGAAGAATTGGAAGGCGAACGAGATGGGCTGAAGCAAAGGGTCGAGGCTTTGATCTCTGAAACACAGGCATCTGGGTTCAAGCTGGAGAGGAATCTTGAAACCTTGAAGAAGGACGTGGCCGACAACAAGAAGCAGCGCGATGACGTTCTCAACACCGTGGAGCAACTCAAATCGGAGAATGCGCTTCTCGAGCAGCGTGCTGGCGATGCCGAGCAGAAAGTGGCCTTGCTTCTCGACCAAGTCGAGCACTCAGTTGACAACTATCGACGACGCAGCCGCCAAGCGCCCAGCATGAATTCAGAGAGCACCAACGGCCTGGTGCTTGGGCATAGCCGCAACGAGAGCTCGGAAAACGAGAGCGAGTACAGCGGGAACAACCTGGACGCGAGAAATAGCACCGCGCTTGACAATCTTGCCAGCGAGCTTGAAACGCTACGAACTCACTGGGAGGCCACCAGCAAGAATTATCGACTGAGCACCAACTTTGACTTTGACACTCCTGCCATCAGCGGCAAGAAACCTGAAGAGGGCGCCGCAAACCCAGGCCTCAGCGAGAGTCTTGCTGACTGGAGAAAGAGACTAGACACGGAGAATCATGGCCACGACGGGGGTGACAAAGCTTAGAAAAGAAATTAAGCGCTTGCTCTCTCTCTCTGTCTCTCTCCTTCTCTCTCTCTCTATACATGATCAAGACAAGTTGCCTCCAGAGGCGTCCGGAATTCGCTACGCAATCATGCCAAGACTATATATACCCAGTCGTCCGCTTCAGTTTTATCATTATCATTATTTTGCTCGCCTGCTTGCCTGCCTGCCTGCCTGCCAGGGGGTGCGAAGTGAATCATGACTTTTGTCTAACGCGTGTTTGTACATTGGTGCGGTCCATTGGTTTTATCTTGCTCTTCGTGGCCGGATCCTCAGCGAGAAAAGTCAAGAGAAACTGGGTGTTGGGGAGGACTTGCTCGATGATGTAAACCCTTTGCTTTCGGCCATCATGTTTTGTCCTCTTTTTTTTTTTTTTTTTTTTTTTTTCTCTCTCCCCCCCCCTCTTTTTCTTTCTTTTTTTTTGTTCAACTTGATCACCAGTTTGGGTCTCACACGAGAGTCTTGGTGTGAGTTTCCAAAGGGTCCGGATAATACCCTTGTTTCTAAACATCAATGTCTAAATTTTATTTATGCTCGCAGCTTCTGCTCTATGTACTGCTTCATGTACAATTTGTTCCTCACCGCCTTGCCAGTGCTGAGCTGGACCGAGTTTGTATTTCGTCATATTCTTGTAATGTGAAGAAGTATCAAGTATGGCAGCGGGATGTATCTCAGGAGATTTTTTTATTTCCCTTCATTCTTGTTCTTGCTAGGCCGGGAGTGTTTTTTTTTTTTTTTTTCCAAGAAGAAAAGCAGGGGAGGGAGTGCCGTTTAGAGTTGCTTGTGGGTACATTCTGTCATATGTCTTGATTTTTTTTTTTTTTATCTTTGCGATGATGAGATGTTGCTCAGGATGACGAATTGACTACAACTATTGCTCACATGATGAAAATAGATTGAGTGCCCTTGCAGCGTGATGTGCAGATGAAGAGAATAAATAGCACGCTATTGCAGTGTGCTTGATATTCCGCTGATAGTCTCGTCATGACAAAATACGTCCGGTGATGGACGTCGGGCTTGGCTCCGTTTATTCTTGTATGCGGCATTTGTACAATTCAACCCAGCTTTGTCTTGCGAGCAACTATATACCAGTCCTGTCATCAACATCAGCGCCTTCGTAATTCATGGGAGGAAAAGAACCCAATTGCTCGAGTTCGCTTTCCCCCCCAACAACCCTCCAAGCAAGCCCGTCAATAGAATGGAAAAAAAAAAAAAAAAAAAAAAAAAAAAAAAAGTCACGCCGATGCCATCAATCGCTTCTGCACACGAATGCACCTCGAAAAGTCCAGTTTTCTTCCCTCCTGGGGCATGTGCTCCCCGCTGGCAATGCACAAGACTCGCATCTTGGGATCGTACCGCAGCCCAGTCAGCAACTTTGGTGTGATTAGGAAGTACTGGCTCGAGTGTTCACGGCACGCAATCTCCACCATGCGTTCGTGGACCATGCGTTCGTTGCGGGGATCCATGCCCTGGTTGATCTCGTCGACGACGCGAAAGGGTGACTGGGCCATGGACTGGAGGGCCATGAGGAAAAAGATGGTTGAGACGGCTCTCTCGCCGCCGGATTGACGGTGGGCAGTGAGCTGTTGGAGGGTTTCGTTTTCTCTGAGTAGAATAGGTCAGGTTAGCATTGATGTAAGTGATGGCTGGCGTGAGCTTTTGGGGGGGGGGTTCGATGGATGGAGTTGATGTACCGGAACTTGACCATGATGTCTAGAGCCCATTGCGAAAAGTCCTCCTCCCTGTGGACACGCACCTCACCCGCGCAACTGATCTGCTCAAAGTTGTAGGCAAACGCGTCGTTGATCTGGGACACGAGTTCCTCGAGCTTGGGCTCCCATTTGCCCATGATCTCCGCGAGCTGCGTACCCAGCGACTCGAGTTTCTCATTTGCTTTCTCCATCTTCCGCTTGAGACGAGTGATTTCTTCGGCGCGTCTCTCGAATTCCCGAATTACGTTCGGGTTGGCAGCTTGGATCAGTTCGAGCTTGGCCTCCTCTGCTGAAATCTCCATTTCCACCTCCTCGGCTGTTTTCCCTTCCGCGAGCTTGGACAAAGTCTCACGCAATTCATCGTCAGAGCCGAGAAGCTCGCGAACCTCTTCGCCTAGCCGTCGCCCGATATCCTTTGCTTTGCTCGCTTCCTCTGTGACCTCCTGAACCCTTCGTCTTTCTTCCTCCAGTTTATTCATGATGCTGGCATTGCGTTCCTTTAGTCCCTCGACATCCGACTCCGCTTCGATTAGCCAGATCTTGGCCTCGACTAATGCTAAATGAACCTCTCGGATCTTGTCGGTGAGCCTCTTGTGTCGATTTGCCAGCCGGGCGCGCCGAACGATTGCCTTGTCCCAGTCATACTGGATATCTTGCAAGGTTTGTCTGGCGTTTCGAATAGCCTGCTCGTGCGCGGCCTTTTGCCCTTCTTCCAGTTCTAGTTCATGTTAGCCTGCTTTTGCAAAGGAAAACGCTGGCCGAACCCATCTGAATCGCTCACCTATCTTTTCCGGCAGTGATTTCCACTTTTGGTATTCCTTCTGCAGAGCGCTCTTTTCGTTTCGCAACAATTCCTATTCTCTCGTTAGCATGGAAACGACCCTGCCGAATCCGACATCGTCTTTACTAACAATTCTCTCAGCGATGCTCGACTTTTGTGATTCGATCTCATCATACTTGGCATCGAGTGTGATTTTCTTTTCCTTGAGTGCACGTCTCTGTTCGTTGGCTTCCGCCAAGCGTCGCTTCAGCTCCTCTTTTTCCTGTTCATCAACCGGTTGCAGCGTCCAGAACCTTCCCTTGTAGATGTTCTTCGTAATGGTCGTCATAGCTTGGGGCCCATATTCTCTTCGGCGACGAATAGTGAACATCTGCCTTCCAGCAGCCCACTGGTTGATCTTGCCGTTGCTGACAAGCCGCTCATAAGCTTCATCGTTATGCTCGCCTTGCGCCACACCAGATTGATGCAGTCGTTTCTCCGCACACAGCATTGCCAGGACAGGCTCAGGTCCAGTCAGGTAGTCTATGGCGAACCCATCCAGGCCGAACTGTGCTGCCTCTTGACGTTCAACAGGGGACCTATACGCAGACAATGGATTTGAACAAGTTCGAACGACGACTGATAAACTCATGGCCCGGTAAAGCTGATCGGTGAGTTTCTTGTAATCGTTCTTGGTCTGTGCAGTGAAGCATAAAAAGTCATCAATCTGGAGCATGGCTTGTATCTGATCAGAGTAGCGCTCATCCTTGACTGAGCAGCTAACCATCGGTGGCCCAAACACTTCTTTTTCAAAGTCTTCTCGATGCTCTTGAATCCATGCCCATCCTGCTGCCACGTCTGGATAGTTTTTGCGCATCATGGTCTCCTGTTGACCTTGTTGCGTGTCGAGATCATCCACTTCTTTTTGCATCCGCGCCCTATCAGCCATAATGAGACTCGCCCTTCCTCTCAAAATTCCAACTTCTGTCGAAATTTGACGCTGCTCAGCTTCGAGCTCTCGAGAAGTATGTTCCTCAGCGCGCTAGAACTCCACTCGTATTAGCCACGTACATGACGTTTGATATGCCTCCCTTCCGGAAACCCGTCGCTTACAATTTTTTGGTTCCAGTCAGCAGCATTAAACTCGCCAGGGCGGTTCCTTAGATCTGCTTTAAACGCTGTAATCTTTGAACGAGAGCCAGCTAGTTCTTTTCTCTTCGCCTCGAACCCCTTTTGCTCCGCTTCTAGTCTATTGTTCATCTCTTTGATTTCATCTGCTGCCTTGCTGATGTCGCGAGCCACGCTTTGGGTTGCGTTTTCGGCGCCCTTGAGAGCCTTCTCTTTAGACTGCAATGCTTCCTGAATCTGCCGAGCATACTCCTGCTTCTGATTGACGGCGTCCAACGACGGTCCGCTCTCTGATTCCAGGCGTCGCAGGGATCGCTCGGCTTCTTTTTTTTCAAGTTTGACTTTGGCAAACTTGTCGCGCGCCTCCTGGTATTTAGCCAAGAGCAGCGCTGATTCGAGGTCTCGCACCTTTTGCTGAATCTCCTCTCTTTCGCGAATTCTATCCACGTCGGCTTGAAGTCCTTGCTGTCGAGTTTCCAAAGTCCTCAGTGTGTCCACATCGGTGTGAACATCTTGGGCTACCTCCTTCTTGTCCTTGTGCAGCTCCTGAAGTTGCCTTTGCCACTGCAACATCTCCTCTGGGGCTGCAGCACGCAGAGTCTCATGAAGCAGGTCAATAGGAGTACAAGCAGCAAATTCAACAACTCGATCTTGAGGCAGAAATTGGCAAAGGTTGTCAACTTGAATCTTGAGCGACCGCATCAGGTCTTGTATTTTTTTGTGGGTTGTCTCTTTCCCGTTGAGCCACCATTTCTGGTTGTTTTGCTCGCGGCGAATCTGAACCTTGATGACATAATTGCTTCGGTCAGAAGGCTTCCTGTGCAGCTCGATCTCGATCGTCGCAGAATCTTTGCCGTGCTTGACAAACTCCTTGACAGACCCAGCACGTCCTAAGTGCTTGGGACTATATCCGAGACCGAGGCAGATAGCGCAAACAAGGGAGCTTTTGCCAGTGCCGTTGGGACCAATGACCATGTTCAAATGAGGGCCAGGGAAGAATTCTGCCTTTTCATAGGTTACGAAGTTTTGAACAGTGACGCGAACGATGGCACCGGGTTTGAATTCCTTCCTAATGTCGCTGCTGGATACGACGTCTAATGATCTAGCTCCCATGTTGGAAGGGCCTGTATCTCCATCGCTCTCTGATTCGGAATCGAGTCGACGTCGCTTCGGTGAGTCTAATGTCGCGGCATCAATGCCAAACTTCGCATCATCGCTATCTTCGGCGTCGTCCGTTTCGGAACGCCGTCGTCGGCGTGACGACAAGCGCGGCATAGCGCCCGAGTGGTTTGAGCTTTCTTGCTGGAGACTGATGCGAATACCATAAGTGGGTTGAAGCCGCGAATGGAGAGCTTGAAAGACCGACGGACCAGCAGGTCCCTGGTACTTTTCAACGCGTGAGCGCGCGTTGAGTAAACCACCACAACGGGGTACGCGTGGGGCTCCTTCTACTTTCTTCAGTTTTCAACTCTCCGGCTTGTACAATAATTATTCTCCACATTTGCGTTCACACTGGACTTGCAAAAATATCGTGATGCGGCAAGGCATATTCCGTATGGTATCAAGATATACCTCGCAATTTCTGCAAGCCTCAAATTACCCAAATACAAGGAAGTTTAAAAAGTTGCAAAAATAATGACGATACAGAACCTGCTCGTGGTGTACTGCAGCCGGGCCAATCTGCGTAATCTGGGAATCGAACCCAGGGCTCCCCGACGTTGCCCGGATGGCAACGGAGAATTTTACCACTAAACCAATTACGCTGGTATGCTAGATGGCTAAAACGCGATTAAACGTATGTTATATTCCTGAGCCTGTCCCATTGGACCAAGTGTTATAATGGTGGCACCCGTGGTTGAGTAATAAGGAAATTTTCTGTAATAGCCATTCTCTTCAAAAATAGCATTCTTCAAAACTAACCTCTGTCAATTGCATCGTTTTAAGATTGCATCGTTTCAAATGCCGGCCCGAAGGTCATTGACAGCCGATAGGTTGCCAATGGGGACTTCAATGACCAATAACTAATCAAAATGCTGCAAGATGAGTCCACCGCAATGAATTGTCTGACGGAGTTTAGTCATCAAGGCAAGATACTACGAATTGAATAAATGCAATAACGTTCTACTTCCAATCTGGAATTCTGCACGCCATTGACAAAACGATAAATATACATTCACTTGACCGTAGGGTAGCGTGAAGGTGAAAGGCCTCGGCTGCAGTCAATGTGTTGACTTAAAGAAACTAACACTGCTTGGTTTATCCTTTAATGAGTATTGAGAGAAGATGTAGGTTTTACTAATGTGAGATGGGCGTTTGGTTCGTCCCCCGTAATACTAATATTCGTTGCAAGACAAACTGAATATGCCAAGGCCAATTTTGGTAATATGTATGCATGAGTTGCAAATGATATGGCTGTCGGTGGTTGCTTAGTAATAATGTCCAGACAGCTTAGTCATTTGCCACATTGCCCATCCGGACCTTTCGCTCAGACCCAATATCTGCCGGACTGCATCCCTTGAATTCCAGTCGTGAGATTGAACTCGACAGGACAACACCTCGCCCTTAGGACAACACCTCGCCCTTGAGACTAGCCTGGACGCGCCATTTCCCTCTTTGGCCAGATCCACCCTCGTGTGTTTAGATGCAGGACAGAAGTGATGCGCAGTTAGCAAAATGCAACGAGCACTTGGCCAATGTTCAAAGGATGACAAGCAAATAAGTATGTATACTGTCAAAACGCCAGGATATCCTGCAGCAAGGAGAATGATATTCCCCATGGTTACCTTGCACTCAACGCACGGGCACTTACCTCCAGCTGACATTGGAATCCGATTCTATTGTTGTGCAAAGCCTAAAGAAATTACGAGAAATTACGAGAAATGCCACGAGTTTATTCTCGGCGGTCGGCCCGTTGTAGCCCTCCCTTGCACTCTGGCACCGACTGCGAAGGCAGACAGACAACAAAGGCCGATGCTGAAATTTGGTCCAATTGCGGTCACTGTCTGGAATGACGACTACCTACGTAGGTAGTTATCCACGATGAAAGCCTTTGTCGGATCTATCGCTTCGGGCTAATCGACTTATTCGTGACAATAGAGCCCCGAGGACCACCGAGTATCAAAAAGCACGCCCTGCCGCTCCATCACCACGAAACGGAGTCACGCACCCGAACCCAAATCAAGACATGTCGCGCACATCGTAAAGCAGTCAGTCATTCAGTCCAGGAGAGACCACCAAAGAGGTTGTCATCGGTCATGTCGCCCACTACGATTTCATTGCCACCGTCACATCTGCAGCGGGCTGACCAAAACCTTTGTGCACTCGAGTGGTCGGGATGTGTGGCCAGTCTCTCCTGCAGCGCTGTCATTTGTCGTTGCTGGCAACTGGAATGCATGTAGATGGCATCGTGTGCTTTCTCCACCCCCCGTCGGTCCTGGCAGCTGGCAGCTGGCAACATCGTTCCGTCAGATGCCAGTCACTTATTCTAGTCTCAGAACCAGTGCCAGTGCCAGTGCCAGTGCCAGTGCCAGTGCCAGTGCCAGTGCCAGTGCCAGCCAGCCGTCTCCCTTGTGCCGGTTCGTCATTCGTTGATTTGCTCACTTGCACTTCAGGTCCAAAAACACCAGCCGCCACGCCACCAGCCAAGTAAACATTGCATTCCAGATCCCGTGTCCGTAGTCCGTTGAAGCACGTTGCGCTTTTACTCGCTCTGCTCTGATCACACTTCTTTGTCCTCTCCATGCCCGTACTCATCTTGGACTCTTCTGCTCCTCCGCTGCTTTCCCTAGTTTCCCCAGCTCACCACCGTGCCTTTAGGTTTCTGACTTCTGCATGCGACACTTTGTGCTCTCCTTCCTCCAAATTCTTCTCGATCCCGTAGTCATCAAGCCTTGAACTCGACTGCCCTAATTACTCGACCTTGGCTCCTGCTTCGGTCCAAGAGGGCAGCCTTGCATTCATTTGACACGCGTCTACCTCTCACCTCGACTTGCACCACGCATTATTATAATCGACGTCGAAATTATCTACCACACACGAGTGCGACGAAATCATACGCGCGAAATAGCTTGCCGACATATTATGTGCTAATTCCCTCATCTACACCGATATCATCATGGCAGAAGCAATGGCTGCCAAGGTTCGGTCGCCTCTTGCTGAGACGACAAACCGTTTGAATTCGGCATTTCCGGTGTTGGACCAACAAAGATCCAAACCGCGCTACGATCAGCCCGAAGCCGCAAACAACACAAATAATACCCGAGCTGCACATGGAAGGCCAGACAGTCGACAGGCTACAACGGCTCCCAACACAGCTGCTACTACCCATCAATCTGCACATACTGCCGAAGAGGACAAGCGTATGTCTCAAGCTTCATACGCGTCGACGTCAAGTAGCCGAAGCAAGAAAAATTACAAAACACACATTGGACCATGGCAACTAGGACGCACACTAGGCAAGGGTTCGTCAGCCCGCGTAAGACTATGCCGTCACAATATCACCAATCAGCTTGCAGCTGTAAAGATTGTGAATCGACGCATGGCCTACCTTGTCCAAGATAGCTCCATGGCCGCGTTGAGTAAATGGGATAGCAGCTTGCCCGATAAGGTCAATGGCGAAATGCGAGTCCCCATGGCCATTGAGCGTGAAGTTGCCATTCTCAAGCTTATCGAACACCCGAATATCATGAAACTTTATGACATATGGGAAAATCGGTCCGAGATGTGAGATGCCCCTGGCTTATAAAGATCTATTACCAGTCTTTTGTGAACTAACCTCGTTCAATAGCTACCTGATTCTCGAGTACATCGACCAAGGAGACCTCTTCACCTTTATCAACTCTCGAGGGCGCCTACACGAGGAGCTGGCTATTTGCTTCTTCAGGCAAATGATGAGTGCTATATCGTACTGTCACTCTTTCAATGTGTGCCATCGTGACTTAAAACCTGAAAACATCCTGATTGCGGCAGACTTCCAGATCAAGATTGCTGATTTTGGCATGGCCGCTCTCCACCAAACTTCTACCCATCAGCTTGCCACGGCGTGCGGCAGTCCTCACTATGCTGCTCCGGAGCTTTTGAAGAACAAACAGTACCGGGGGGATCGGGCTGACATCTGGAGCATGGGCGTCATATTATACGCCATGCTGTCCGCAACGCTTCCTTTTGACGACCCCGATCTGCGCTTGATGATGGCTAAAACGAAGAAGGGGCAATACGAGATGCCCAAGGGTCTCAGCCCCGAGGCTGAGGATCTCATCAGACGCATGCTGCAAGTCAATCCGGATCGCCGGATTACTATGAAAGATATCTGGCGACACCCTCTGGTCCAAAAATACAGCTACCTTGACGATTTTGGAGACAACACTGGACAATTGCCAGACACCAGAAAGGGCTTTCAGTACTCCCCAGTCCCTCGAGCAGAGATCGACCCTCAGCTCCTACGGCAGCTTCGCTCGATGTGGCACATGTTCAGCGAACAAGAACTTGCCCTCAAGCTCACATGTGAAGAGTAAGTTCATTGTGGATAGTTTCTGGAAGCAGACTTGGCCATGAATCTTTTGTAACTGACTGACATCATTCTGCTCAGGTCTAATGATCAGAAGGCCTTCTACTGGTTGCTTTATAACTATCGGAACAAGCAACTAGAAGACTTCAAACCCGAATTAGCTCGCTCAATGAGCGACTATCACCATCTCGAACCTACTATCTGGAAGAAGCGCATCTCCACTTGCCAGTTTGAAAAAACGAGAGCAAACGGCCACGGTCGCTCGATCTCCCGTTTTACAGTCATCTCAACAGCTGCTGACACTGAGACTGACAATTACGATCCATATCGGGGTAGCCGCATGCTGCAGAAATGCGACTCTCAAATCAGCCAGGCGAAGATAACCGTACACCGTGATGGCCAAGTCATCAGTACGACTACTGCCACAGGACCAGCCAGCAGAGTGCGCAGCGGCTCGAATAGTCGTCGAATGCGAGCCAACTCTACTCGAGCCTCACTCACCAGCCGTCCACAATCTTCTCGTGGATCTCTGGCGTCTTTGCGCAGCGGCAGACAAGTAACACCCCAAATACGAGTACCTAGTCTCCGCCACAAGCGTGGTGTAGACTTTTCTCACGTCCGCAAGAGATCAAATTCTGCTGGAGCTGGCCATCGTTCTGCTGCCGGTGGGACTAGATCGAGTCTGGTCAATGGAAACGGAGCTGCGCAACGATCATCGGCTCCTGCGGCCAGATCGCCTAGCCCGAGAATGACCAGACCGGTCGATGGAACTTTCCCCAAGGCCGTTGGCGCTCCCATCAATCGAGTATCTCATAAAAGTGGTGTTTCCATGATCTTTAATGAAGAGCTGCGTCACTTCAGCAATGGAATCGCCAAAGATTGCGACGCCGCCTTCAAAACCACTGTTATGGTTGATGACTCGGAGTGCGATTCGTCAATAACTGATGCGGATTATAGACGGGGGTCTAACCCATTCTCCCTGTCTCTGGACAGTCCAACAACAACCATATCGCCTGCAACAGAAGTTTCCACATCATCTTGGCATACTCGTCCCCTGCCGCCGCTGCCCAAGAATGTCACTACTCCCACGCAGAAACGTACTCAGGATAGACAAACTGAGCGGCCAATGTCTCCGGGCAGAGACGTTGAAATGGATGACATCATTGAGGAAGCCAGTAGAGTCACTGTCCTCCTCCCCAGGCAAGCAGACCGGCGCATCGTCTCTGCTCCAGCATACGGCCAGACCCCCCGCAAATTGTCTACTCTGCCTTCGATTAATGAAAATGCTGGGGTTCATGGTGACGGGACTCGCATCGTTTCAGCTCCTCCACACAGCCCAATGAGAAGGGCAAACGAGAAAAATCATGGTATGGAATACCTCAGCAAGGTCGAGCACACAATTCGAGTAGTCAATTCTCCTGCTCCGGGAAGCCCTCTTCGATCACCAAATCCCATGAACGCGCACACGAGGGATAGTGAGGATAGCTTTGGACGCCCGAATCATCAGACGTCAGTTCTCAATAGTGAGGACGTTGATGATCATATCTACGATGCAGACCAAGGGCCCAAGAAGAAAAAGTCTTCGTGGTTTAAACGGGCGTCGAGAGCCGAATCTAGCACCATGTCTAGCACGGGCGAGGCAAGACGGGCGAGTAGCTCGACAAACTCGAAGCAAAGTCGCCCCAGCGACGAAGGCGGCGTGGACAACAAAAAGAGGAACTTTACATTCCCATTCTGGAAAAATAAAGGAAGGGACTTGACGATGAGAGTAGAGGGTAAGATTTCTCCTGTGCTCTGTTTACCCCTTCCTCTAAGCATGATTCATTAACGTTACGAAATATATTTCAGGCAAAGACGAGAGACGGCAGATGAGCGCCCATCCAGTCGTTCGAAAGCGACGCTCCGGGATGCCATCATTGAACTCTGGCAGTAGTCGCAACATTGAAGTCAAACAGAATTGGCTCACCAGACTGTTCCGCGTGAAACCAGCTACCAGCTATCTTTGCATGACTCTGTCTAGCAAGAGAGCTCGTCAAGAGGTTGTCATTTTACTGCGAGAATGGCGACGTTACGGATTGAGAAGTATTCAGGTGGACACGCAGCGCAATATTGTCTTTGCAAGGCTGGGGGCTAAGAACTGTGAGTCGTCGCGCCCGACGTACGCAATGCCCAACACATGGACGCACACTGATTGCAAGATGACAGACTTGAATTTGAAGGAAGTCGAATTTGCCGCCGAGATTATGACGGTCATTGAGCACGGCAAGAAGCGGCCACTGACTATCGTTCGGTTCACTCAAGAGCGCGGTGCTGCAAGCAGCTTACACCGCATTGTTGAAACGATGAAGATTACATTTGACAGCAGACATCTTTTGGTTACGGATAAAAACAAGCAGAAGATGATGATTAAAACGCTCAATTCATAGCGTTATTGAGCGTTACAGCAATGAGCGGCACCGATGGCGACACATGCAGTTTTTTATGATTAATACAGGAGCAAACACTCTATCACTAACCGCCCGAACACAAACTACCTCGGTAATTGGGGGATTGGCGATCTGCTCACCGGAGAAAGACGATGGGAAGAGCCCATGGCATCATCTGCGCCATGGCGAACTGCTCATCACTATCTGTTGTTGTTGGATCAAGGAAATCCATTTTGTTGTAGCTTTCCCCCCGAATACGGACACACACACACTGTATTATATTTGCCCTCTCTTGCTCTTTTTTATTCTCCTCCTCCTCTTCTCCATTTTCTCTTGGTTTCAGGCGTTAACATGGACTGCATAATGAGATTGGGAGAAGGAAACGTTCTGGAAAACGTTCCAGATAATATTTTACTTGTTCTTGGCTAATGGCGAGTATTGGAAGAAGACATTCATCGCCCTGGCCACATTTAGCTCTGCATGGCCATTTGACGTGGTGCAGGGGACGGGCTGACTACTTGTTTTTGTTATTGTACGTACTTAGGGTCATTGTCATCGCTTCTCAGCCGATGTGTCATGTTTATGTTAGTCTGGATGAAGAAATATGGAACTTCAAGGATAAATTAAAACAGAGTGTGATGCCGGAAAGACCCGGGGCTCTCCCCTCGGACGAGGTTCTTGACTCCTGTCGTGTCTGGCAGCCTCGGCTGATGCATGGGTTGGCGCCACTCTACCCCGCGTTGGGGTGTGGTCCGATGACGACGCTCCGCCCTGCCTCTGGGAAGTGCATTCGTACGATCGAGTACCTCTGCTTGTGTGGCTCTTAGTAGGGTGCCGACAAGTCGTTCCTGTTAGAATCTACCTCCAGCCACCGGGTCCATGAAGGGGTTGTCCACCGTTCCTTCGAGCTCCGACATGGAGACCCGTAATGCGTACAATGCAGGAAACTTCTTGACTTCTTGATTTGATCACTGTCTGGCGGTAGGCAGCCAACTTTACTACCTGTTTCAGCGTTTCATCTCCGCCCGCCCGAGCAAAGACCGATGGTGGCCGAGGCGAGGAACAATGTCTGTTCTGCCTGTTCGGGTCGGGCACATGGATATGGATGATTGGATGGAATGGAATGGAATGGATTAACAGAGACCCAGACCCAGATTGGCTGGCCCGTTTTGACACGTGAAAGACTCGACAAGCCTGTGACGACGTCAGACGCCGGGAACCGATTCTGTCGTTCGTCGATCGTCACTCGGCAATTCTCGTCTTGGCCGTTCTTCTTCCCTCCTCTATCCATTTGCCTCGACCACTCTGCAGATTCGCCTGCTTCATGCCGAGGGAGCTCCCAGAAATCCAAAGAAAAAAGTCGTTGCTTTCCAAGACAAGGAAAAAGAGAGAGCTTGTGAAATAAACCTCGCTCATTCTAACAGACCCTCGGCTATCCTGTGATAATACATACACAGCAAAAAAAAAAAAAAAAAAAAAAAAAAAAAAACGAAAAAAAAACGAAAAAAAAACACCACCACGACAATGGCTGCCATTGACGCCGTTCTCCAAGGCGTCTCCGTCAACGGCAAGGTTGACGAGGCTCATCGCAAGATCCTCACTCCCCAGGCTCTTGCTTTCCTCGCCCTCCTGCACCGCTCATTCGATGCCACGCGCAAGCAGCTGCTGGAGCGTCGCAAGATCCGCCAGGCCGAGATTGACCGAGGCGTCCTGCCCGACTTCCTCCCGGAGACGAAGCACATTCGTGAGAACCCGACCTGGAGAGGCGCTCCTCCTGCTCCTGGCCTGGTTGATCGCCGTGTGGAGATTACTGGTCCTACTGACAGGAAGATGGTCGTCAATGCTCTGAACGCTGATGTTTACACTTATATGGCTGATTTCGAGGGTGAGCCACTTCTTTAATTTCTTGATCATCTCCCCACATGAGCCGACGATGGCATGGAAATCCAGACAGCTGCTGACCAAGTGACCTTCAATGCAGACTCCAGTGCTCCCACCTGGGAGAATATGATCAATGGACAGGTTAACTTGTACGACGCCAACCGCCGTCAGGTCGACTTCAAGCAAGGCCAGAAAGAGTACAAGCTTCGCACGGACAAGAAGCTGCCTACTCTGATTGTTCGTCCCCGAGGCTGGCACCTCGAGGAGAAGCACGTCACCGTCGACGGTGAGCCCATCTCCGGAGGTCTCTTCGACTTTGGTCTGTACTTTTTCCACAATGCCCTTGAGCTTCAGCGACGAGGCTACGGCCCATACTTTTACCTCCCCAAGATGGAGTCTCACCTCGAGGCTCGCTTGTGGAACGATGCCTTCAACTTGGCCCAGGACTACATCGGCATGCCTCGCGGCACCATCCGCGGCACTGTCCTGATTGAGACCATTCTCGCCGCTTTTGAGATGGATGAGATTATCTATGAGCTGCGCGACCACAGTTCTGGTCTCAACTGTGGTCGCTGGGACTACATCTTCAGCACAATCAAGAAGTTCCGCCAGAACCCCAACTTTGTCCTACCGGACCGATCCTGCGTCACCATGACTGTGCCCTTCATGGACGCCTACGTCAAGCTTCTCATTCAGACGTGCCACAAGCGTGGAGTCCATGCCATGGGCGGTATGGCTGCTCAGATCCCCATCAAGGACGACAAGCAGGCCAACGACAAGGCCATGGATAATGTTCGCGCCGACAAGCTGCGCGAGGTGCGTGCCGGACACGACGGCACCTGGGTTGCTCACCCCGCCCTGGCCTCCATTGCCACGGAGATTTTCAACAAGAACATGCCCACGCCTAACCAGCTGTTTGTGCGCCGCGAGGACGTTCAAATTGGTCAAAACGACTTGTTGAACATGAACGTGCCCGGCAGCATTACCGAGGATGGCATCAAGAAGAATCTCAACATTGGTTTGGGATACATGGAGGCTTGGATCCGTGGCGTCGGTTGTGTGCCCATCAACTACCTCATGTAAGCCTTCTCTCAACCTCCCCCCCCAAAAAAAAAGAAACATATCTCTCGCGAAGCAATTGCAGGTTCATTGCATTTCTTGGTTTGTTTTTGGAAAGCAACATGTCAAACTGACGCAACCAAAACTTCAAGGGAGGACGCTGCCACTGCCGAAGTATCTCGATCCCAGCTTTGGCAATGGGTCAAGCACGGCGTGTCGACCTCGGAAGGCAAGCGAGTCGACAAAGCTTATGTCCTCAAGCTTCTCAAAGAGTGCGCCGACGGTCTGGCCTCCAAGGCCCCCAAGGGTAATAAATACCATCTTGCTGCGCAATATTTTGCCGGCCAGATCACTGGAGAAGATTATGCCGAATTTCTGACATCGTAAGTCCCCGCTCCGTTTCACTCAACTCTATACCGCCTTGCGACGCGAAGAATTTTCCATGTATTGTATTGTATACCTTTTCGGTTTTATCCGCCTAGGTCTCTGGTCTTTGGTCTTGTGGATAAATGTTGGGTTGTTTTTATTTATCTTTCTACACTCGGCTCTCCTCCCCGATTTTCATCATATAGCAAGCCAGGCTGTATATCACCGGCTCTTACCTACACCTGAAGATGGTCCCTTCACCACCGTCTCATCCAATACATGCCAGCTAATGTTCTCTGAAACGCAGGTTGCTCTACAACGAAATCACACAGGTCGGCACGCCCAACCCTGCGTCTAAGCTATAAGAAGAAGAAAAAAACCGTTGCGACGAACAAGGGGACGAAAATGACAAGTTCTGCGCCAGACGTTGGGGGCGAGATATTGAATTATTCTTTTGATTGATGCTGGACTATGGGACACCTGTTTTCCACGTGTATGCTACTACTTATCATGTCGGTTACATGCTTGAATTTGAATAGGCCATGTATGCTGCTGTTCAGGTTTCGTCATTGTGACATGGTAATTGGTAGTGTCAATGTAGATCAAGGGATGGATGAGTACCGAGGGACTGACTCGTCAACTCGTCTCAAATTTTTTTCCCCAATGGTCCGGGTCTTGGACCCTGAGAACACGACGGAATGGCGCCACCGTTCTAGTTCTCCAATGGTGGTTCAGCACTCTGACGTCTGTCTTGTCTGGCCCCCGCGGGTCTCCAGGTAGTAGGGAGCGAGGAAGCGAGGAAGCGAGGGAGGCGGGAGGAGGGAGGAGGGACCCGATCGGAGAATTGATATCTCAGTCCATCAATTCCGAAGTCTGATGATCCGCGTAAGATGTATGTACATACGTACACACGTACATACGTACTCTGAAGTGATGGCAGGCATCCATTGTTGTAACTTGTGGTTCATGCCATTCGCACTTTGTCCCAGTTGTTCTGCCCTAATTGCAGCCACCCAACCAAATTGCAGCCACCCAACCACATTGCAGCGCAGGCGAAAAGGCGACGTGGGTGAAATCCACCCGTCTCTTCTCTCTCCTCCTCTCAGCTTCCCTCCCCCCCCTCAACTTGGCTGTCAGCACCCACCAAGGATGTTGACAGGTTGTGGGCTGCGGCGGAGACTTGCTTTCTCGGCACGCACCCAGGTGCCAGCCAGCTAAGCTTGCTTCCATGCCTTGTGCCAGCCAACAACGCTTTCGACAAAGCGGCTGGTCCAGAAGCCCCCTGCCCCGGAGCAAGCCCCCCCCCTAATTAAAAACCCGGGCGCCCCGGAGCCCTACTTGGACTCATTAAAGACCCGCTTTGATCTTGTGGTTCCCATCTCGTCCTTTGTCCCGCAGACGAGGCAAGAAGAAAAAGGGGAAAAAAAAAAGAAAACCAAACTGGGACTATGCCACGCGTGGGTTTTCCTATAGCTGAACCACAGAAGCAATCTAGAAAAAAAAAAAAAAATCTTAAAAGGTCGAACCCCACCCATTGTTAGTACCATCTCAGGGCAAAAAAAGCCGAACCATGACTTTCAACTTGTCCTTGACACCTTGTCGCGGTGGCGGTGGCGTTACCAGTAGCTTCGGAACCCCGCGTGGGACGCTGCACAGATGGCAGGCTGGGGGATATCAGCCACCATCACATCTGATACCACCGGCACTCGATGCCATCGCCTCGGGCCCCGTCCAAGAGACGCATCAGATCAAATGGCAGAAATGGGTTAGGAAAACTGTGCCTGCTGGCTGGTGGTAATAAAGGCTTCACACCAAGGTCTCACAAGGCCGCCGGCGCCCCCCAACCAGTTTGCTGGGAAGTGGCTTGTTCTGCCATCAAGGCCATGGCTGCCCGTTTCCAACACGAGAATGCGGACTAAAAAATGCGGCCTCCATAGTACGTTATTACCTAACTTACCTACGGACGTATGCATCAGACTTCCAAGTTGTGCCTACATATAACGGGCTGTGCATACATGTAAGCTGCTCGGTACGGAGTACATTTTTATTGCGCAGCTTCGTGGATTGAACCGTAATAAAAAGGAAAGGGGTTTCTCCTCCACTACGGACATTATTTATAGCTTTGGCACTAATAATCAAAAGTATGTACATGCATCACCCTGTAAACCCCACGTGCCTGCTAGATCCCACCCACCTCGAACCCCTAAAAGCCTTGGTGTAGGTACGGACTACCAAGCCCGTTGCGCAGTGCAGCACGATATTAGTGCTGGAATGACTCCGTGCTGTTATCGAGTACTTGTACTTGTAATTGTAATACGGAGCTTGAGAGCGTCTCAGGCGAGGGCAGGTGAAATGGTAATACTCTGTACCGAGTCCGGATTAGGCCTCGTCACTACTACTCCCGGAGGTACTCCTTACTCCCGGAGGTACTCCTTACTCCGTACAGACAGCAATGCTGCAGTGCAGGCAACGACGGTCTAGCTCAACAAGTGATGAGTTGCGTACGTCAAGAAGTCGGTGGGGACGAGCAGTGGGTGTGATGTGTGTGTGATGTGTGTGAGAAGAGGGAGAGAGGGTGAGGGAGAGGGAGATGGAGAGGGAGTGGGAGAGAGGGAGAGGATGAGGGAGAGAGCGCTGACATGAGATGAGCCATGGGGATGGATGATGGATGATGGTCTGTCGGGAGGAGGGATGTTGCTTGCACCTGCATCTTTTTGGTTTCTTGGTTTCTTGCCCGACGTTGCACGGCATCTACGACTGCTAGAGTCGACCAGTCACTTGGGAGAGGGAACAGGGGGCAGGGAGAGAGGGCGGAAGAGAGGGCAGGGAGAGAGGGCAGGAGCAGGGAAGGAAGGAGCAGGCGAGGGGGTGGTTGGTGCTGCTAAACCACGCACACTACGGTCCGTAATCCCGTACACATAATAAACATGCAGACACAGCGCACGAGCTGGTCCCGAGAGAACGGGATAGATTGATGGTACGGAGTAGATAATAGATGACTTGACCGTGTTTCTCCATCAATGGCGGCAATTGGCTTCACATCAAGTTCTCCGCTCCGATCCAGTCTATTTCAGGCGAAGTTGAAGCCCAACTGAAACTTGGTCTGTCGTCTCAAGTCAGCCGCGGATCGGTGGCCAGGGTTGATTACACACATTCTTATGTATTCATGTTACGTAGCTTCTTCTGGCTAGCTAGGAAGCTGCGTCTGCAGCAAGTTTGGCGAATTGGGCATCGGGTTTGACGCGTATGGAGGGCAGCCGTTGTCTTGCCTCTGGCCCTGGAGCTTACAATGCTCATGCTCACTGCTCATGCTTGTGCCTGCCTGTGCCTGTGCACAAGTTGTGCTTGCAGGGGGGGGGAGTTTACCTAGCGTCTACTGATTACGGCCTCATGAAGCACACCTTTCCCCGCGGCTGTTAGGGGGGTCACTCGGACAACCTCGCATCGCCAACAAGGGACTGGCTGGCTGACTGGACTAAACCTCGAATGACATTTCCATTTCCATTTGCAGACTCCCATGATGACCCGTCGTCTCTGCTTCGCGCCAGGTTGCTGGCCACGTCCTATTGCTCGAGTCAATGCACGTCACCTGCTGCTGCTGGAGCTGCTTCCTCCAGATTTGTCGCCCAGTTTGCCCCTGCCATCCATGAGAAACCACCCAGGCGCTCGCTTCCCCTCCCCAGCCGCCGCCGCGGCAAGTGATGATACAGTACGGATTACAACACACCCCGTACGTACGAATTACGACGTCCCAAATCTCCCAGATCCATGGAAGATTCAGCCGACGCTAACTCGCGATTATCCCCATCTCCGAAGACGCTGCAACACGAAATCACCTTGACCAGGTATTGATTACATTACTCCGTACGGATTGGGCAGCTGATCCACTCCGTCATCAGCGATCATCGTCGCGTGCTTTCGGAAGACCTGGACCTGTCTGTGCTACCTACCCTCGATACAAGGCGGTCAAGACTCAACATTATCCCGTTGACACTTGTAAAGTTGTCAGTAAGGGCAATTTGTTCGGAAAACTCCATGTCTTCACTTTACTCCGAGCAAGACGGCTGTCCCTGGCCTCCCCTGCCGCGAATCTTGCTCGTGCGATTGCGATTGCTTCAGACGACAGGATGCATGACATCATGCGTTGGTGGTTCAACACTTTCCATCACATTGTCAATCAAGACCAACCCACAGCAGACTAAGGTTTTTGAGTTTGCGCCACTCTGAGCCGCCCATTTTCTTAGGCCCAGAATCCAAAATCGCCCGTTGCACAAACTAGTCGTCATCTGCAGTGGCAGCGATGGTTGGTCCACGACTCAGGTGCCAAGCATCGAATGGGACCTACAACATTGCCGTGTGCCACTTTTTTCTCCGATTAGCGTTCGCGGGAGAGGCACAGAGGCGCACATTGTCAAATGCCCCCAGACCAGCCACCGTCTCAAACTTCATGTTTTCTACTCCAGAAGGACAGCTCAGCGTACTTGAGAGATTTCTCTCATCATCTCGCGGGTGGTTTTCCCCATCGAAATCATGTGCGCCATGTCCTGCGGGGGCAGCTTGTTGACTTGGTCGGTAGCAATCTGTATCGCTCCTAGCACAGTCCCCATAGTCACCCCCCTGGACAAGAGAAGTCGACGCGGAGGCCTGACAGTTTCTGTGCGCGATTTCATGGGTCCGACTACCAACCCCCTGCACAATGTATATATATATATATATATTGGTTGTCGAAACAGGGCGGTCGAACCAGATGATATGAAGCCTTCTCCAAGGACAAGAATGCAGACATTACACCAGTCGATGTAGACGTTGGTTGGTGTACCATTGAGCTACGTCCTGCTGCTCATTGGTTGCCACGAGATATGTTTTGCAGATAAAGGCTGGGAGTATAATAACTGGCAGGAAAGTAACTTGTCAGTCCAGTCATCAAAAGCCAGGCTCAAATTCTTGCCGGAGTTTCAACACAATCAGAGGAGTGATAAGGCCATAAGACGCGCGGTTATTGGCCTGTATGCGGACTGCACACCTCCTTCTCCTATCGAGGAGACGGTCCACTGGTGAAGCGGTGCTTGATACCCATGTAGCAGCATACTGTACGGATCACGCCGGGGGTGCTTGCACCAAACCAGCTAGCAAAACACGCTAGATGGATGGAGCCAAGGTTCAACGTTGAGGTTGAGACGTGTTTTTGTGTGGAAGCCACAACACCAACAACTTGACAAAATACTGAGATGATGATTGGACTGTCCAGTCACGCACCTGCGAGGCTGCGACCTGATACAAACCATGATGTGGCTGACATAGTATTAGTAAACAGCAATCACTCAGCCCTGCTACGACTTGTTGAAGCCGCGACTTGATTTTTGACAACTACATACCTTACCCACAGAAATAGCAATGGCGCGTGCTTAACTAGACAGGACCAACGTGGGCTTGACTCCTATACCATGCCGACATGACGATACATGATGCCCCAAAGACAATTTTGTATATTCTTACAACGTTCAGCTGGCTGGCTGGCGGCAGGCTTACGAACCATTTCACTCTTGACAAATCCGATTCCCGCATCTACAAATGAGTGGGTTGGTGGGATGTGAGAATCTGGGCAGATGTCTGCTGCCATTGACGATGGCTCACTCAGTCTACTTCTATACTTCTATGCGCCGCGAGACGAATTACTGTGGTTTTTCTTTCTTCTTCTTGCAATTCCCTATTTTCCAACTGTAAAGAATTTCGCCACTGCTTGAAGATCACAATCATCGTCTCCTTTGATCCCAAGCAGCGGACAGAAGCTTTGACACGACGACCCCTATCATGGCTTCGAATTGGCAACATGAAGTGAAGACATGGTCGAGTGATGGAGCAATGTGGTTTTTTTTTAATGTCGGTTCTACGTGCGCTCAGCGAGCCAAAACATGACCAAGACATGAGCTGATTCTCAACCACTGCCAAGGAGTGTGTGCACAACGAGGACGTTCGTCGTTGATCGACTTACAGGAAGAGCGATCTTGATACAGCTTGACAGCCATAGCATGACTTAATATCCGAAGAACAGGTTCAGCTGGCCACTTGGACCCCTTTGAAGTGTTGGCCCAAGACAAAGCAAGTTGGTTGGGTAGGCATGGATTCATGTCCGGACCCTGGTTCGTGCGCACCGTCCAGGAGGAAAGAAAGGTATGCATGCTCATTATTCGAGGGCATAACATGACAATGTAACAAGCTAACGAACAAACCGCGAACCGCAAACCGCAACAAACGAGTGTCTCGAGTGAGATTTCTCCATTCCAGCCCTGCTCTCCAGATGATCTTGATGAGTGAGTCTCTGACATGCCACGCAACGCCTTCACTATGAGAACTCAACAAGGGAGCCATCGCTTGCATTGAATTCATTGGCTTGCCCGCTTTGAAAAAAGAACAAGAGGGACGGACTCTCTCTTGGAGGCCAAATCCGGCCCAAATGAGATCCCACTCTGCCACCCACCCCTACGCAGATGCAGAGACAAGGTGTACGGAGTACGATGCAGCAGAACGAGGATGAGCCTATTACATGTCTGTAGTGACCTACGATTACAGGAACCCATGGAGATGTCTCCAGGACGGGTCTCTGTGCAATATTGAGGAGCATCCTTTCACAACTCTCACACATCAAGGCCTGGCCAGACCTTGCCCGCACCCCTCCGGCGGGTGACCCCTCACCTTTCGACCCCCACCCCTCCCCCCACCCCATTTCCGGTCCACCTTGTGGCACGCCCCGGCTTGTCTGTTCAGCCCTTCCGAGCTAGTAGCAGTAGTCTCTCTATTAGTGGTTGCTTGACAACTTCTGGACTGGCATTTGACTGGCATCCCGTCGGAGCTGTCCAATCGACGACGCTAGGACGTAAAGGTCAGTCCCCCCGATGTCCTGGCAGTAGACGCGCAAAGTCGTCGTCAGTCAACCAGTCCCAGTCCCAGTCCCAGTCCCAAGCCCCGGCCCCGGCCCCGGCCCCAGTCGCCCGCCTATCTAATACAGTCTAATACGTGTAATCCCAGTTTGTTTTCACAGGAGGTACCAAGCTAGGGGCAGTAGGCCAATGACAGGTCTTTCCGCGGCTCAGTGTAGCACAAAGTGGGGCAGGGAGCACCTTATTTTATACGTATTTCACTAGGACTGAGAAGTATTTCTTACTAGCGTGGAAACCCCTGTAGCATCCCTAACAGGTCCATCTACCATAGCCACTAAGAGCTGATAGTTACTGCCCCGCGTGGGGCTTGTAGTCGCTGTAAAATCGTTCAGGGGCTAGACTGTATCTGCCTGTCAGGCTCCAGATCACTTTACATGGCGAATGGGGGACAAGGGGCAGGCAGGGGCAGGGTGGTGGTGGTGGTGGTGGTGGTGGTACATAAAAGAAAAGAAGAAAAAGAAACAGCGAAAAGTGGTGAGCCAGGGTGATTGGGATTACAACTTGTTACGGGGCACGGACCGGAGTATGTACATCCATCGATGTGATGGAGAGGGGGGGGGGAGAGTCGGGAACCTGGCGACTTCAGCTCAGGGTGAGCAGAGATATAATATACGTTGTGTGTGACGCCTAGAAAATACACAAAGATTCCGTCCGTCTTCTCCGAATCTTCACACCTCATCGTTGCCCGGCTCTCCCTTCCCTTTGTATTCATTCCAAGGCAGCAGAGGCACAGGCATCATCGTATCACGCACGCACACAGGGACGCACGCACGCAGGGACGCACGCACGCACGAACGCACGCATACAGACGAGACAGTCACAGTCCTGCACGCACGCAATTGGCTTCTCAAAACATCAAGTTGCCCAGGGACTCATCAAACCTTATCCAGCACACTAAGTCAGTTGCCCGACTCGTTGTCCCAAGACAGATAGATCATCGGCAGGACGAGAGTATCAGCGAGTTCGACACACATCTGGATTCATTTGGGCCCCGACCTTGCTCTCATCGCGGAGAGCATCTATCTACACGGAAACCTTGACCTTCGCTAGCTCTGTGGCACTGTGCAGTGCAATTGAAATTCATACACCACAGGCGACATCCGGGGATAAAGACGGGCTCTCGAATTTTCCCAAGAGTCATCCATATTACATAGTCCGTACGAGAAGAACAGATTTTGCGTTTTCTGCGGACCTCCCGCACCCCCCCCCCCCTACAGGAACCCCCACAGCAGAGGTGGATTGGGGACATTTTTTTTTAAGGTTCAATCTCGACCCCCCCCCCCCGACGACTCGCAATTCGGCGCGAATTGCCCCAGAATAAAGTCCTGTCATCAGCAAAAGGACAAGGAGAAAGAGAAGAGCTGACTTGGCCTTCGTGAATAATTGCCTTTGGCACCGTCCTTTGGCTGGCATCCGGGCTGAGAGATTGCATACCACGCTTTACCACGCATCGCTTCGCATCACTTCGCATCACTTCGCATCACTCCGCATCGCATTTGCGCTGCGCTGCGCTGCGCTTGCCTTGTCGCAGTTGGCCAACTTGCAAGTCCCCACTTCCGCCGAGCTTGGAAACCAGGATCCACCATTCAGCCCCTCCCCTCCCCAACACGGTACGATTACGAACCATAGTTCAGCGCTCCACCGTGGAGTTGTCGCCGTTCCCGGTCTCTCTTGTCTTGGCCTGTGTGCAACCAAGGGCAGGCAGGTGCCAGTGACCAGAGAAGAAATCGTTGAGGGCAAGAGGGCAAGAGGGCAAGAGGGCAAGAGGGCAAGAGAGCAAGAGGGTAAGAGGGTAAGAGAACCCGACTGCTCTGTTTGCGCCCGCATCGGGAAGGTCGGTCACTCGACTCATTCGGATTCGACTCCCTTGAACAGCTCTACCCATTGTCATTTCCAAACTTGCTCTCTCCGTGCACGCTTCTTCTGTCCACTTCTGCCTGCGTTCAGACCATCTTTTTATCGTCAACGTACGAGCTTGGTTCGAGCCTTACTCATTACCGCGCAAGGGGAAGGAGACTTGCTGCAGACTACATTATCGCTAGTGCTGCCGCTGCCTGCGAACGAAACTTCCATTCTCTTTTAAACTTCTGCGACACGCGCCAACGAGCTAAGGCTGTCCCCGACGCCTCTTACCAACCCAAATTAGCTTCGCCTCTCTATTTATGTGTCGCTAGTAGCACCAACTATTCAAAGACAAGAAGACCCCAACTTCTCCTGCCTCTTGCCCGCGGATCCATTAGACGGGCCTCCTGCCACCCCTCCCCCGTGGTCGGATTTTTTTTTTGGACACCTCATCTGGTCCATCTCTGGCCCACAACCTGCAGCTCACTTACGGATTTTGCCTTTCAAGCATCTTTTTCTCCAAAACCAAAAAAAAAAAAAAAAAGCTCGCTTCTGACAAGGGCTTTATTAGTGACTCGATTGTATTTTTTTTTCCCCCTCCTCTTCCTTTTCTGATATCCTCAACTCCTCATCCTGCTTGGGAGGAACTTGTCATCAGCTTTTTTGCATCTTTTGTTTATTGTGGCGTCATTCCTTCACCACGAATCCAATCTCAGCTCTTGGTGCCGCCGTCAGCACAGCTTGACTGACATATTTGCGCCTGCGACGACAAGAGCCGAAGAAAACGAAATTGCCATACTCGTGACATTCTTAACTCGATATTCAACCTCGATAAACCAGCTCCCAAGACGTACCACGGACATTCCGCCGGTCCTGATACACGATGGAGGGGACAAGTTTTTCATCACGACGACCAGCGGCAGGTGCTTTGCCTGCCTTTTCTCTGCCACCACCAAATTCTGAAGTTCCCAGTATGGCTCTATTTACCCATCGTTCCTCGTCCCCGTACGGTCTCTTGCCGTCTAGCCCTCTGACCTCCTCTCCAGGAGCTAGCGATGGCCTCAGCCCAAGCCTATCTAGCGTAAATACCGCCAGCTCTCACGGGTCGCAAGCACACGGAAACCTGCAGTATACGTACAGCACAGCCCAAGTTCACGGAACTTGGCCAACACAAGCCGGCTCAAACTACCATGTGGGCCCAACATCTCCGGACCAGCCTTATGGCAGCCGCTCGTCGATGTACAGCCAGCAACAACACATGGGCTTCGGCAATCCACGCAGCTCACAATCACCAGCCACTGGTGGTGAAGGACTGCCCCCTCCACCTTACAACAACGTGCATCAGCCGTTCCAAACTTCCATCTCGGGAGGCGGAAATGGTGGTCACGATGGCCATCATATGTCGTCGGGCCAGGGGCCACATGGGGCCATGCTGACCTCGACGCAGCCTCACGCGTCGCCAAGCGCTCCCGCCCCAGTTGACCCTTATGCTCACTCGAGAGCTCCCAGCAACGCGAGTTATTACCCTGCGTCGTCGACACCACAGCAGGGAAGCTTCCCATCATATGCTGGCCATCAGCAACCATCGCCTACTGGCACGAGCCCGGGGTCAAGGGGCATGGGTCATCATGCAGCCATGGCTCCGCCTCCAGGATCGTATCGAACTTATGGCTCATACCAACCACTTGCGACCATGAACGGTCCCGTCATGTCCAATATTCACCAACCCGGGTCGCAGCTGTCCATGATTCCAGCCATGGGAGTACCGCCAGGTTACGGCCACCAGATGATGTACGGCCACCACACTCAGCCGCAGCCCCAGTCGGAGAGACCCTTCAAGTGTGATCAGTGCACCCAATCGTTCAGCCGAAATCATGACTTGAAACGACACAAGAGAATTCACTTGGCTGTCAAGCCGTTCCCTTGCTCGTTCTGCAGCAAAAGCTTCTCACGCAAAGACGCGCTCAAGGTTAGTAGAGCCACTTCCCCCTTTCTGATTGTATATTTCGCCGCTCGAACCCCCCCTCCCCCCAAACGACTTGCTGACAGGGATTTGCACTACACAGAGACATCGTCTCGTCAAGGGCTGCGAGAACAAGAGCAACGAAGCTGCCATTGCCGACGACAACTCTCAGGATCGAGCAGGCGAAGTCGACGATGATCGATCTTCCATTGGAAAGGAGACTTAGAGAGCTCACCAAGCTCAGTACTTTTCGCGCGATGCTATGCGTTAGTCGAGGAGGGTGTATATTCTTCACTGGATTCTCTGGGAAACACGGCGAACATGGGGCTTCTTGATTTATGGCGTCCTGGATCATGAATCTTTTCCTCACTTTCAGGGCAACGAGGGTAGTACTAAATGGGTTTCCCCCCTTATGAATTGGGGGGAGGGGAGGTATGTTGGGTGCTATAATGTCTGCCAGTGAATCACGATATCACCACTGGAGAACGAGACGACATGTCGGAAGAGGATTTCATGACGTTTTCCCCATGATGGACACGTTTTATTTGTCGGGTCTACATGCGATGTGGTCGCACATTATGATGTTTAATTGAGGGAGTTTTAGAACAAACAGTTGGCCAGATGAATGGGTCTGGGTCTCTTTGCACTCGGGCCACGGAAAGAAGACGAGAACGAGAAGAGGACCAGGCGGCAATGCGTACCTCACAGCTGGTGGGGCCACTGAGCGCAACGCAATTCATGGGTTCGGACAGGCTTTTGTTGACATTGGGCATGGCCGCAACTGTATGTCTGTATGTATGCATGTATTAGTGCGCACGGGTGCTTGTTTGTGCATGGGTCTCGGTATTGGCATGACAAAGTCACTGCTTTTGGGTATGTGGATATTCTTGGGGCAAACGGTGTTCTGTTTACTAGCGGTGTCGCTCTAATAAGGAGCAGAGCTTTTAGAGTTGGGCGACCTGGCCCAAAGGAATAACATTTGACATAACTGACATGACAGAAATGACTTTGTGACACATGATGGCGTTGGCGTATTTGGTGCGGCAAAGAAAGGGGGATCAAGGGTCTTCCTCGGGTGGTGACGAGGGAGAAGCGCCGTAACCCGAGAGAGAGAAGGCAAGCTTTTGGATTCGGCGGAAGTCTTAGTCTCTGGTTCCCCTGGATTGTGCGACGTTGCGCAGAGACAGACACTCTTCAATGAGACTGGCGGGGATTGGCTTTGGCAAGTTGGCAAGATGAATCCATGGGTGAAGTCGAATGCAATCCATTCCATACCAAGTGGATCCGATCCGAGCCGATCAGATCCAGCCCAAGCTGGGCATCTCATACACACCCCGCTGGCCCTCCGTGATGGGTCCCAAGGGGCATGGGGGGACGGACCGCGGACACTGATTCCCCCCCCCTTTTTTTTTTTTTTTTTTTTTAAATCCGCGCAGCTATTATATTAGTCTAATTGTGGCGTACGGACTATAGGCAAATGCTTAATTTACGCCGAGCCATTTTTCTGTTAGAATAGCAAAAAAAAAAAAAAGATACTGGGATTGATTGGATTGGTGTGCGCGAGAGCGAGAGCGAGAGCCGGGGCCGGGGCCGGGGCCGGGGCCGAGGCAGCGCCAACTTTAAAATAGTGCGTGAGTTTGGTCTAGCTTTGAGAATGGGGGGGGGATGGGGATTTCGGGGTTTGAGTTCTGGGCAGGATTTGGGCAGGGCAGGGTTGGGTAGGATTAGGGTGGAGATTTTGGGGAAACCTTGTTTTCATGTTGAATGAGGACTTTGGAAAAAAAAAAAAAAAGGTTGTTGTTGCCTTTGAGGTTGGATGATGCTTGGATGGAATGAAATGGACCCGGAGATTGGAGACTGGAGTATGTAATCCGTACATCACCTCGCTTCTTCTTTGCTGGGCAAAACAAACAGGCACAAGTTTGTGCAATTTCGTCATTGGGGGGGGGGAAATGAATGGGTTGCAACAATTTTCGGCCGCCGTGTCACACATCCCCCTCCTCCCCTTTTTTTGTCCCCTTGACGACGAAGATGGCTTTGAATGAAATTGATATACCGACCATGTCTCGCTTGCTCGCCTCGGTCTCGGTGAGCAAGGATATGCCCTGTTGTCGAGATCGAGGTCGAGGGTGCTTCCTTGCGAAGCAAAGCCTAGTTGAAAAGAAGTCTTGCCATACGCGCTCGTTTTTGCAAGTCACATGGCTTGTACTCCGTACGACCCTTGGGGAAAGAAGAAAAACGCACGCATCTCGTTGTTAGGAATTCGGCTGTGATTTGCGCGCGGTTTCTTGTTGTTTCCCGCCTTCCAAGCAAATTCCATGTTTGTATATGCACGCTCCCGACCGGGCCTTTTTTTTTTTGGGGAGGGGGGGGGCAAAAGGATGGAAATCGGCAAACAAGAGGCGGGGGCGCGTTGCCTCACTCACCCTCGCGCAAGAAACCGAATGCAGAATAATAATAGGATTACGGACTACTCCGTACGGACGACGGACTACGGACTACCCCCCATTTCAGGTATTGCATGTTCGTTCGCCCCCCCATCTCGCGGAGAGATTATCGTGGCACGGTGCCCCTAGTGTGGCTAGAGGCACGCGATAACCAGAAGAAGTGGGGCGTGGCACGATTACGGACCGTACCCTCCCTACCCTTTCTTTACTCTGGACGTTCCTGGTTCAGAACCCACATTAACTTTTAGTAAGACAGTCCGCGACACCATTTCAGGGTGCGTGTCGACGACTTGACTTGTCCTCCAGCCATATCTCCCAGACTTCCTGTCGCCATCATCATCAGCCAGTCAATGGGCATTACGGGCACACCATCATTGCCCTCGTCCGCCTTGTCACAATGGCTGCGGCAAGCCCTTCACCCCACAAACCCAGGCGCAAGGCCAAGGACGCCAATGGCAGCGACGCGCTCATACGAACACGATCCGAAGCTCTCGTGAGAGATCCGTCCTTTCCCCTGGCGGCCTTTCTCTGGCCAGCCCGGACTTCGTCAACACAATGGGAGGTGCTGCCAGCTATATTGATGGTAGCTTGCCTGTTCAGATGGGCCGCTGGACTTTGGGGTTATTCTGGTACGATGAACAGACGAGTGCATATGCAACGGAACCTCGCCCTCTCCGAAGTATCAAGACTGACAGCCAATCTCCTAGGATTTCAGCGCCCTCCCATGTTTGGTGACTACGAAGCGCAACGGCACTGGATGGAGATCACGACTCACCTACCAATCTCGCAATGGTATTTCCATGACCTGCAGTGGTGGGGTCTCGACTATCCCCCTTTGACGGCGTATCACAGTTGGGTCATGGGCAAGATTGGTGGTTTAATAGAGCCGGCCTGGTTTGATTTGTTCTCGTCCAGAGGCTCCGAAGACCCGACGCTCAAGGTTTTCATGAGAGCAACCGTCATCATATCGGAATACCTCATCTACATCCCCGCGACTGTTGTCTTCGTTCGACGATATGGCAGACTGAATGGAGTGGCGACATGGACCAGTTCAATCGCTCTCGTCGCGATCCTCATGCAACCTGCCACGATTCTCATCGATCACACTCATTTTCAGTACAACACTGTTATGCTGGGATTGGTTCTTGCCAGCATCAACAGCATGTTGGCCGAGCGATACAAGTGGGCTGCCGTCTTCTTTGTTGCCGCGCTTGGCTTCAAACAGATGGCCTTGTATTACGCATGTAGTGTCTTTGCCTATCTCCTTGGTAAATGTTTCTGGCCGCGCATTAACCTGGCTCGGCTGATTGGCATTGGATTGGTCACCGTTGCCTCTTTTGCGGTCTTGGTGCTACCTTTGATCATCGGCACCTTATTCGACAGACATCGTGGTATCGACTCCAGGCCAGACCTCGACGGGCCCCCGCCGCAACTCCCACTGTTCCCCTTTGTTGCTGAGTACCTCGATACCCGCTCTACTCTATACGCTGTAGTCGAGCAGATGATTCAGATGGTCCATCGCGTCTTTCCCTTCTCCAGGGGCTTGTTCGAGGACAAGGTTGCCAACTTTTGGTGCGCACTCAATGTCGCGGTCAAGCTGCGCAACTATCCGGCCGACTTGTTGCAGAAAGCGGCTCTCGGGGCGACTCTTTTGTCCATCATCCCCCCCAACATTGTTTTGTTCTATAAACCGGATAAGAAGATTCTGCCTTTGGCTTTTGCCACGACTGCCTGGGGCTTCTTTCTCTTCAGTTACCAGGTACACGAAAAGAGCGTCCTTCTTCCGCTTATGCCCATGACTTTACTTCTTGCCGGAAAGCAGGGTTTGAACGGGGACACTCGATCATGGGTCGGATTCGCCAACATTGTCGGAGCCTGGACCATGTTCCCTCTTCTCAGCCGAGTTGACCTTGCGGTGCCGTATACTGTCTTGACGCTCTTGTGGGCATATCTTGTGGGATTGCCACCCACATGTTGGACGGCGCCGTTGATGGAGGCGGCATCTGCGCCGAAGCAATGGGTGACGGCACTCGTCCAGGGTGCCTTCTATATTTTCATGCTGCTGTGGCATGCTGCCAATGCGTTTGTCGCGCCACCCCTGGGCAAGCCGGACTTGTGGGTGGTGGCCAACGTTGGTGTTGGTTGCGCAGGGTTTATGCTTTGCTACCTGTGGTGTTTTTGGAAGCTGTTGGTGGACAGTGGCCTGGTAGGAGGATTGAATTCATCAAAGGCCAAAACGCAATGAAACGGATGCTGCATTGGACCATGACAAGATGAGCATGAGCATGAGCATGAGCATGAGCATGAGCATGAGCATGAGCATGAGCATAGATTTAGACGTGGCATTGTGGAAGACAGGGACATTGAGGACGCGAGCTAGCTAGGCATCCTCATATCGATGGACAGGATTTGCCCGGCTGAACGGGCAGCAATGATATTACTACTCGATGACGATGCTCCACCAACCAACTCTCTTGTTTTGCTGAATTCCTTGGATACTTTGCCAGGAATCATCGCTGTTGAAGCCACCCATGAGTTCTGCAACCTCGACTTACTTTTGGCCGCCACGGTAGCTCAAGATGCGATGCATAAGCGGCAAGGCCAATGCCCCGCGGACGTCATCTCACTTGTGCATGAGGATGATGGCACGCAATGCGATGCATCTCACATCTCACGCGTCTTGATGTGCGTTCCCGTGTGGATTGCGCCGTCTCCCGTCTCCCGTCTCCCGTCTCCCGTCTCCCGTCTTTGTTCTCCTCAAGAACAAGCACAAGCACAGCCACTTCCATGATACCTTTCGACAAGGGTCAGATACAGCTGCCTCAGCCAACACGCTCTGTCCAGCTGATTTATCATACATGATGCTGTTTCATCATGTCCACGCAGAAACGCCTCTTGGCATCCCAACGCAGGTCCGATGCAGGTCCGATGCAGGTCCGATGCAGGTCCGATGCAGGTCCGATGCAGGTCCGATGCAGGTCCGATGCAGGTCCGATGCAGGTCCGACGCAGGTCCAATCCGTACCTTCTCCTTCTCCCCTGAACCGGACAAAGTCGCATACATTTTCATCTCATCCCATCCCTCTCCATCCCTGGCCCAACATCGCGGCCCAACATCGCGGGCCAGCATCGCGACCCAACATCGTGGCATCGCGCACAAACCACCAACTGAAACCCCCGCGAGATGCCGAAAGCGGCATTCTCGGTTTTACCCCTCTTCCCCCCCCCTCAAAGACGGCCACCTCACGACCCATGCGCTCCCCCTTCCTCACGCCTCCTCTGGCGTGGCGTAAGCTCTGATCCCAAATCAGGGCTAGCTACGGGTTCATGCAAAGACTGCACACGGCAAGCGTGCTGTGCATTCATTCCATGTGCTTGATGAAGTCAATAGTACCCGCGCGGGTTGGCCCGTGCCGAGGGAGGGAATCTCTTTGTTTCCCTTGGCCGTCGTGCCCGGCCCGAGAGGGGATTCCATCTGATGACTGACAAAAGTGGCATATCCATGGTCTGTAGTCCCCCCAGGTCGTGCTGAAAACAGCTCCAGTCTGAAACCCATCGTGGGATACTTCGGATTTAGTTCTCCTGCGAAAAGGTATAACCCTCTCGATGAAACCGCCACGCGGGCGGCTTACCTCGTGGTTGTGGGCTGCAAAAAGGTTCATGGCTGTTTGCAATCAATCGCCCACCCTTCCTCCACTGCGGCCTTTGTTAGTTTCCTTCCCCTTTTAAGACGCTTCACTCACTCACTCACTCACTCACCCCCACCATGACGACAGTTCTGTATTATTTTTACTCTCTCTAGTGGTACCCAACACTTAGCGGGGTCCCCGTGGTGATGGCTCTTTGTCATGGAAAGTGGTTTCAAACGCCGACGGTAGGCGCATTTTCCAAGGCCCCCGCAAGATTTGGCGACTATCAGAGGTGCACCCGTGGAAGTGGCATGCCTTATCGTGTGCTTGAGCTGGGAAAGCGGACGCGGGAGAGGGGCGACATGATGAACCGCGGGGGCTCGGGGAAATGTTGGGAATTTGATTTATGAGGCGGCCTCTGCCAGCCAACTATGAGAAAGTCTCGGTTCCATCTACCCTGCTCGCGTTTCACATTTTTACTCACCACTTGAGACATCGTTTGGCGCAGTACATTACCCCGTCGCAGTTTTGGTTAGGCTGACATGATGCTCTTCTCCGCTTACTTGACGATGTTGTTTGTCTCTGGACATGTGCATGGGGGATACATTGCGGGCATGGGAATACAACATGAACAACATGAGACTGAGAGATTGACAGAATCGCCGTCGACGGATCCGGTGGGATCTCTTCCAGGGAAAACAAGAAGGCAACTCGGCGGGAACGGGGCGGCGGCTTCTTCACTCGCAGCGGATGCATCGAGCGTCAAGGCTTCACGGAAGGTCCGCCGAGACGACGATGTCCTGTTCGATCGTCTCTACTTGAGAACGAACGAAAATGCTGCTGAGATACGCTCGGACGAGCCAGAGCAGGTTGGTTCACCCGTGACAAAACTGCCGCCTTGAGAAAAAACCGCTGACATGGGCGGGATCAACAGCGCGGCCCCAAGTCACAAGACGCATCTTACTTGCCTACACCTGCTGCCTCAGTCGTACTGATAGCAGCAGACAAGGATAGGCTGTGGAGCAACATTGGCCTGGTCACTGGGGTTATCGCTGCCTTGGCTTCCTGCATAGTCTTGATATGTGGGTTTTCTCTATGGCTGTGCAGCCGGAAGTCGAATTGCAGACAGGGCCGCTTCTGTCAAAAGACCTCTGCAACAGAGCAACAACACTGTACTCAGTCGAGTCCTATCCATGAACTATTCGTGCCAGGGGGGGCGTCATATCCACCGTGGCAGCCACCGCCGTACCATACGTTTCGCCACGAGGACCAATCTTCAGGCACGAACTCGACTTGGATGAATCACAATGTGGTTTCCCCGATTGAGTCACAGGGGGGAGCAGCTCCTTTGCATAACCAGTAGGTGGCTGGCACCAAAGGTTTCCCCTCAGGAGAGGAGACGAATGTGAGCTGACGGCGTGTTGTAGTCAGCCCTCACCGATAGAGTCCCAGGAAGCCTCCCCTGTACAGCGACCACCTGCTTCCTATCATCGGCAAGCCCCAGTCGAGTTGCCGGCGACGCCTGGCCCAGAACAGACGCCGTTGCCAAGCTACAGAGAAGTGATGCCGATGGACGGCCAGTCTCCACGGTTTTCTTGGACGCAGGATGCGGAGGCGTGCTATCGACCGTCTGAATGGCACAAAAATTAGACGAGGATAAATCTTTACTTGTTCGGAAAGACTGCTTGCCATTGGCGTGACATCGTATTGTGAGACTCGTACGAACAGTAACCAGGTTCAGGTTGTTCCTTGTCCTAAAGTCATGGCCAGTCTCTTGCGACGAAGCTAGTAGTATCACGTGAAGATGCAAAGCCAATGGGGTGAACGAGGCATTTGCTTTCGAAAAGTGTCGAAGCCGTGTATTTTCATGGCAGGATGTTTATCGCACCGGCCCTATGACGCAAGCTTGCCAAGCCCATCCATGAGCAACCGATTCTCCCCTGCTAAGAAAAAGAAAGAGACACTGAAGAACCGCCGCACAACCAGACCAGAACTTTTCCGAAATTCGTGGGACGCCATGACCGTACAAGTTCCCACGCGAGAGGAACTGCTTAGTCGAACAGACCGAAACCCATGTCCTCATCAGACTCCTCCTTCTCTTCCTCCTTCTCCTCAGCAGGAGCGTCAGCGGCGGCAGCACCACCGGCGGCAGCACCACCACCAGCAGCAGCGCCACCGGCACCACCTGAAGGGACGGAAGCGAGCTTCTCGGAACCGGCAGCAATGAGCTAGGCGAAACGACGTTAGTTGGACTGTTGTTCTCTTCTCCCCGCAGAAATTATTGCTTGACGAGCAATTCGAACGGGGTTACTCAAAAAGTGGAAGCACAGGTTCGACATACCTCGGAGACGTCCTTGCCCTTGAGCTCGGAGAGGAGCTGCGCCAAGCGGTCATCATCAGCCTCGATGCCGACGGCAGAGAGGACGCCCTTGACGTCCTTGGCGGACGGGGAGGTGTTGCCACCGAGGCCAAGGAGGAGGTACGCTGCGAGGTGCTTCATTTTGATTTTGGTATCTGTTCGAAGAAAGCGATGACTGGTCAGCGCTTCCAGGTCTCTGTGAATTGTGTTTCCGAATTTCCCCTTGTTGAGATGTGTTGTCGTGCGAAAAGATTCGCTGATGCGCCAGGGTCGTTTGTACACCAGCGGGCAAGAAGTGACTTCGCTCGCGATGAACCGGAATGCCGAGATGATGCACTTACAGTAGATTTGATCTGGAGAAACACGAGAAATCAATCAATTTAACCGCAAGTTGGGCGGAGACTGAAACCTTCGAGTTCTGGTGAAGTGTGCTGAGGTTTGAATACGTAGAAAAAGTTATTAGCGGAGACGCAAGTAAAGTGGCCTGTCAATTTTTCTTGTAAATCTGTGGGCGATAAAAAACGTGATTAGCGAGGACAAAGTGTTAGGGTGTGAAGACTTCGCTAAAGTGGAGACAGACTCTGGTGGCTTGTTGTCTACGTATTATGCACGCACCGCCACATACGTTATCTAGTTCTCGATCTTGGCCAGTGTTAGAAGCATCACGTGTCTGTTCAATCTTGGAAATTGTGGCGCATGCTTTTTTTCCCGTTTGGCCCCCCATGCGAACGGTCTAAACTGTCCACGACTCAACCTATACGATTTCTGCTTGTTTGCTGCTGCTCGTCCTGATTCGGCTTCTTGGCTTTTTCCCTTGAATTATATCCATCTCTTTGAATCGTGGGCGTTACTGCAGAACAGCATCGACAGACCATCATCACCAACTCGGCTCCCGACCACGTGTTTGTTGCACTAAGATTCGATACACGATAAGACGAACGAAAGAGATCGGATATAGCGTTTGCCACCTCTTCCATGCCTCACCATCTTTGAGCAGCTACGCTGGCTTGCCGTGGGAGAGCAACGTGGAACGGGGGAATTCTAAAGGAAAAGCTCGAAAAAAAAAAAATACCCAGCCACTTAAGCTCTACTCAGCCGTTAAATACTGGATTCAGACCGACATCGCTCGGTATCCGTTTGTCTCGGTCGGATAAGGCAGTCACGATGCCGGTTAGTAGAACAAACTGAAATCCAACGACTCGCAAGCCCCAAGGATAATACTAACGGCCGTATTTTAAAGATCAGTGACTTGCTCGCGCAAATAAGCGGCGGCAAAACCAAAACCAACACCGCGCCCACTCTTCAGAGAACCACATCTGTCCCGGCCAAGCGGAAGCCAGATGATGACCTTCGCGGAAATGACTCCAAAACACTGCGCACCTCGGCGTCGGCACCTGGATCGGTCAAGGCGAACGCCCCCCAGGGCCAGTACACGGGAAGCGCTCGGCCAAGCAACACGTTAGGTAGCAAGTCGGTCGGCTCGACGCCCAGGGTCGCGAATTCAGGACCGCCCAGCCGACCTTCGCCCGCACCTGCTGCAGCGGCACCGCCTAGGGCGCCACCGAAGAAGGGCTCGTTCGCTGAGATTCTCGCGCGTGGCCAGAGAGCCCAGGCCGCGATGGGACAAGTGGGCAAAATTCAGCACAAGAAAGTCGAGAAGGGTGCTGTAAAAAAGACTCGAGACGAACCCCAGCCCGTGCCAATTCCAGCGAAAGGACGAGTCTCCGGGGATTACGCCGGAACCGCAAAGCCCGGCCAGCGCAACGGTCACATCGGTGCGCAAAAATCGCCGGTCAAAGACGCTCATCCGGGTTTGAGCGCCCGGCCGCCTGGGGGGGTCAGCCGTGACAAGAGCAAGGCGGCGGCAGCAGCAGCAGCAGCAGCGGCAGCAAAGAAGCTCAAGAAGGCAGCGGCAGCCACAACCGGTTACACGGGAACGGCCAGACCGAAGCCAGGCAATCCAGTTCGAAAGAAGGATGCACCACGTGGCGGGGCACTGCTCAACGCTCCACGACACACCTCGTCCAAGACGTCGCGCTACGAAGATGACTATGACGAGGAACTGGACGACTTCATTGACTATGACGACGAAGAGGAAGAGGAAGCTGGCGGCCCACGGTACGACGACGCATCGGACGGGTCCTCTGACATGGAAGCTGGCCTGGACGACATAGACCACGAGGAACGTCGCGCAGAATTCATTGGCCGCCGGGAAGACATTGAGGAAGAACGTCTTGAGAAGACACTCAAGGCAGCAAAGGAGGCCAGAAAGCGCAGGGCTCTTGAGGAAATGCGTGCCAGAAGACGCTAAATCTCATGCACCATTATTATTCATACGTTGCGCGCCACATGATAGCATTGCACTTGCGCTGGAGAGAGTGGTATTGAATACAGTATCAGGGGCGAGCGTGGCGTTTTTGCAACAATTCCATAGCCAGCTGTTGTCACGGGGTTGGATCATTAGCGACGGAGTTTTTACTACATCTTGGATTTACATTTCATGCTCATGAGCGGGTGGGAAAAGACGGGGGAGTCGTGCAATATTGTGGGAAGATTATACGAGCAAGAATTTTTAGAATGACCACTCTCCATGCATATATATAGTCTCCTTGATTCTTGGTGACTGGCCAAATAACGCTCAGGACATAGGTGCGCAACTATGTCTTGGAAATGTAGACTGCGAACAATGGAGACGTGGTTATAGAATAGAGCAAGAGACTATGTAAGCTGGAATACCTAGAAAAATACTGGTACACAGAATACGATGAAAGCTGGAAAGGATGAAAAAAAAACAAAAAAAACAAGAGGTACTAAAACACGTGGTTTTTGTTCAAATAAGCGGCTTCGTACAGATTCATGTCAAGGCAAATCATCCGTTGTGGACTTGTCGCCATTCAAACTCCTATATGGCTGCAGCAGCCAGCCCTCATAAAGGTTTTCGTCCTCATTGCCGGTACTATCAGCCGAGAGGACAACTGAGGAAGCTGAATCATTCTGACTTGGGGGAGTACTCGATTCCTTCTTCGGAGGGGGCGCGGGCAGAGAGGCCGGAGCAGCTGGCAGCAGACTTGAACCAGACGTTGCGGGCGCTGGCCTCACGGTGTTCTGGTCCTGGCCGTTTCCCTGACTATCCCCTTTCCCCTCTTGTTCGCCATGTGTGCCATTCTCCGAGGCCTCCATAAGACCTTTTTGTCGGATATACTGAATGGATTGAAGAACTGCAAGTTCCTCTTGTTCTTTGTCATTGAGGATCAAGCGCTGCTGTATTGTCATACGACCATTATTGGCCTCACGTTCTTTGATCGCTGCTTCCCTAACCTCAGGATCGTGAACGAAGCGGCACTTGCCCTTCTTTCCGCACGTACCACCCGTAGAATAATACTTGCAGTGTCGTGATACGTCGGCTTTTTTACCCGGAGGGGCGGTCGGTGCTGCGGGTTTTACGCGAGACGACATGACCTCTGGCTTCTCGTCATTGGACAAGTCTTGCACTGGATCTCGCATTTCATCTCCTTCATCTCCTTGCTCTCGCTTTCGCTTGATGGAGGATTCGACCTTGGCGAGTTGTTTCCTCAGCCTGTCAGCCTGTTTCTCAAGTTCCGCGGTCTTGTCGTGGCCCTTTTGGGCTACCTGGGCCGTCTTCTTCTTGGCATCAACTCGTGCCTTGGTAGGATAATTTTTACGTCGTTCAGCTAAGAACGCAGCAACATCACTAATTCTATGTCTCTGAGTTAGCATCCATCTCAAGGATAGTAAAGTAGAAGTGAGACGTGTGAGATGTCTTGGACTTACTGCAGGCTCTCAGCTCCGATGAGTTCAGTGAGCGCCTTCTCCTCGCCTTCATCATCCTCAGTCTCCGACTCTACACCGGGTGTCAGGCCAAGAGTATTCACCTTACGCTTCTTCTTCTTTCCCCCTAACGGTGGGTCGGCCTTGGGTTTGTTGTTATTCTGATTGGACTTGGTATGATTGTTCTGACGGGATTTCCCATGGTGATGGGTACTGCCACTGTTATGCCCACCCCTTCCACGAGCACCATCCCTGTGCCCGCCGCCTCGGCCACGTCGTGGCTGTTGGCTGAAACGACCATCTTGACGCGCCGAAGACGGCGGCGCCGGAGGGCCTGTATAAGGAAATGAAGGAGGGGGATAATGAATAGCAAGAGGATCACTTGGATAGGGCTGACCGTACGGTGCTGCAGATGGTACAGGCTCAGGTTCATACCCACGTCGGCTTGGTCCTCCAGATTGAGGTGGCTTGTGACCCCCACGATCTCCATAACCTCCCCTGCCGCGACTTCCTGAGTAATGTAAGGGCTGTGGAGGACCTTGAGGATGCCAATGAGGCGGGTTTGCAGCTGGGTGACCTTGATAGGACTGTCCATACGGCTGTGCTGAACCATATGATGGCGGTTGCTGATGCTGGTTGGGTGAGACATATGCCGGAGGAGCATAGTTCAGATGATAGTTGGAAGAGAGCGGTGCAGGGGCATAGTGATGTGCAGCATGCGGTGCATGACCGCTGTGATCAGAACCCCATTGCGATGGATGAGGCGGATAAGTGCCTACTGGAGTATGTGCGGTTCCATACGAGGCCTGGTGTGTCTGAAACGGCTGGCTGGCGTATTCGTAATGGGCCGGGGGAGGAGCATGATGGTCTCTAGAGCGGGGATACTGACCACCGCGACCTCTAGAGCCCTGCGATCCTCCGCTACCTCCTCTGCTTTGCCCTTGATGAGAATATGAAGCGCTCGGCGGCGGCGGCGGCGGAGGAGGAGGGCCGTAACCGTAGCCAGACATGGCTGGTGAGGAAAAGACGCTGCAGCTTGCGGCGTTGTTGACAGAACACTTGTCTGTGTGACGATTTGAGAACCAGCCAGTGTGAAGCCTTGTCGCGAGGTTTAGTAGAACTGCTTGAAGTTACTAGACAGTAGCGGGCTGGGATGAAAGTTCGATATGTTCGACAATGGCGCAACTAAAGACGAGGGCGAAGCAAACCCAACATCGACCGTTGGAACAAGGGGAAAAGTCGAGAATCGAAAGGTCAAAGAGACACAACAAAGAGCTTGGCCAGTCTCAACGGCGGTCAAGGCGTCCAGCTGTTGACTTCTCTTGTCTAAGAAGCTAAATTGACGAGCCCCGTTGTCTAAGCGTACCATCATGATATTTTGTAGGGAACGAAGGCGAAGAAATTAGCAGTCGGCCAGGACCGGCAGCCAAAGTGGAGAGCCTGCCCAAGGCGGCAGGCGGTGGGTTGGAAGTGTCCGAGTTACCATGGCAGAACCGGAGCTTTGGAGATTTAAAGTCTGGCCCAACCATGCTTTGATTGGTTGGAGGCGAAAGATCTTGCAGCAGGCGCATCGACTACATCAAGCAAAAAACCCAATGCTTTGAGGTATAGCACTTCGAAAAGATTAGCATTGCACGAGGAATCGGTAAATGTCTAATTGATTTCTGCGACTTTTTTCGGTGTCGGTCGCATGGCCTCTTCACAATGTTCATCTTGGTAAGCAGATTGCCCCGCGGGCCGTCACATTGGTTCAATGGCTAATGAACGAACGTCACTCAGACCAAAATTTCGGATCTGGTCCAAATTACGCCCGAGGATTTTTCCAAACACAGTATTGTTGCTATCGAGGACAACATCAATGCTAAATATTCTAACAAAGTTCGTTCGTGGCGCCCTTGTCTATTGTTGTGTGTGTGTCACTCAACTTACCTCGCCCTGTTGGACAGGTCATCCAAAAGATAGGACTTTGCATATGTTTATATGATGTTCTTTGGTCATCAGAAGGCTTGATAGGCCACGGGACTGGCTTGGTGAATGTGAATGGTAAGCAGTGTCCTGGAACTCCGCCACCAGACCAACAACGCTGACATGCTCAGTCGAGTTCCGAATGGTGGTATTTCGTCCCTTCAAGGGCGAAGTCATGCTGGGTAGAATCAGAAGCTCCACGCCGGCGGGAATAAATCTGAGGACAGACTTTTTTGACGACATATTTATCCCATTCGAGGAGCTGCCTCAAGGTGCAGAATAGTGAGTAGCATCCGTCGCTTTCATTTGTTCTCGAGCGTTGGCTTACGTCGGGGGCAGTAACCACGGCGAACAGCTATGGATCTGGAATCTTGACGGAGATAGACTGTTTTACGATAATCACGAAATGGTGCGCTTTCAGGTCATTGATGAGGAGTGGCATGATCAGGCTCCCATTGGACCACCACTGGGCGAGGATGCGCCTGCCAAAACTCCTTACAAGGTAAAGGGCAGCATGGCTCGCGAGGGTTTGGGAGTGTGCTTGTGGTGGGATGGTGCTTGATTTATGTCTTGGATCTGTTTATTGGATGAGGACCGGGTATTGTTTGGCATAGCATATTGTGAAAATTTCTATTTAGTCTGCCTTAGCATGATTCTACGATTTGATACCCTGAAGAAGGCGCTCCTCGACATCGTCAAGGACGGAGTAGTGCTCAATGACAGCCAAATTCTCAGATTCAGCTTTGAACTGCTTGTCAGGGTCCTGGCCGGGACCGCCCATGGGATTCATAGGCATCTGCTGAGAAGCCATTTGCTGGGCCATCTGGCTGGCAGCTGAAGAAAAAGTTAGCAAAGCGAAGCAAGACGTGTGTGGCAAAAAAAGCGTAACATACCATTGTCACTCCCAAGAAGGAAGACATAAACGAACTGCAGACCAAAGATGCACAAAAAATACCAGCTGATGCTCGACATCCAGCGGGGATCCATGTCCTTGGTCTGAACACCGGCCTGCAACATGCTCTTGAACTTGATGGTGATTGGGAAAGGCAGTTTCACTGCAGACCCTCATTAGCATCCGGCAAGCCTTCGAGGAGATTCCACCGCACAAGAAACATACTAATGACGTAACCGCTGAAAAAGGCATTAATCCAACTCATGATCAAGGTATTGGGAATGATCATCGCCATATTGTTTTTCATCATGCCCATCATGCCTTCCATTTGGCTGGGATCGCTCAGAGGATTGGCGGGGGGCTGACCCTTGCGATCCGGCTCTTTTAGGAAGGCACCGGACTCGTAGCCGGCGCTGAGGTATTCTCGTCGATCCTCAAAGGCCTTTTGCGAGAGGACATGATAGTTGGCGCGGAGGGCGACTCCTCGTCCTAGCGCTCGCTGCTCACGCATGCCCCTGGCGTCGAGCTTCTTTGGCGCCGTGGCCATGAGGACGGAAGCGTAGTGACGGAGAACACCGGTGAGAATCATGACGACGGTGATGGGGATGAGGATCCAGTAGCTATGATATTAGTCAGTACAATAGCCTTGATCATCACGGTGGGGGGGTTGACAGCCGTACAACAACTGGGGGTCCCGGTGAAGGGTCTGGACGGGTAGTTGGGCCATGGTGATGGAAGCGAGTCGACAGATGTCTCGTATGAAAAATCGGCGACGAGATTTGGATGCGTTCGTTCGAGGGCAGGCGATGCGGCGTCGGATGCAACAAACGAGAGTCAGGAGCTTGATTCTACGGAGTACTCCGTACCAGTCGTTCAATTGAGAGGAAGCAGGCATATGTAGCACTGACCCGCGTGCTCCCTCCGCCCCACTTGTCTAACACACATCGCATCTTCAGAAGGACACCTCGTCGACTTTGCGTCTAGGCTTCTCATCTTAAACAACTCCCCATTGCGCGCCGAATCCACTGCAACCATGGCTACCGAAAAGATCAGCCTGTACAATTTGGCAGGTATGTTCCTTCGTTTATTCGCACGCGCAGCGTCGAACTCATTACCCCTCAAGTCCCCGAATCCACTAGCTAACACATCAAGCTTCCAGAGCTCAAGAACACCTCCGATGATGCTCTCCCCAACTACCTCAACTCTTTGAAGTTCAAGCAGTCCCACTTCCTTACCGATGTCAGACTAGCCATTGGCTACGGCGCGTTCATCATTGCAGCCGCCTGTTTCGGCTGGGACTACAAGTTCGGCTTCGAAAACACCAAATACTACACTGCCGCGGCGGTCGCCACCTACGCTCTGCTCAATGGCTTTCTCACGTTTTGGCTGTCAAGTGTAGAGAAGGGCACTGTGTATCAAGGAAAAGCTCCATCTGGAGAGACAGTAAGTCTTCACCACGGGGCAAGGGGATTCGGATTTGTCGTTGTGAATTATTGAAAACCCTGCAGATCACAATCCGAACCACGACTAAGAAGAACGATCCTACGTACTACCTGACCGTTGTGATTGAAGCCAAGACTGGCGAGCCCCAGACTATCGAGGTGTCCAGAAGCTTCACCGAATGGTTTGACGAGACTGGCCGCTTTGTTGCGAAGCCGTTCCAGGAGTTTTTGGCGTCTTCAGTGCCGGCTATTGGGAGGCAAGATCCCAAGAGGGTCAAGAGCGTAGCGCAGGATATGTTGGGAGCGAACCCAGAATTGTTGGATGCCATGTTGGCGGGTTCGGGAGCTGGCGATGAGGCTAGTTCGACGGCGGCTGAGACGGCTGAGAAGAAGGGCAAGCGAAGAAAGAATTAGGATGAGAGATATGTGATTGCTGGATGGTGTCGAAACCACACAAGATGGAATGAGAGAGATAAGAAGCCACCCCGCGGGCGGTGGAAGACTAGTACGCCAGCCCAGGTATTAGGGATCATGTTGCAGGAGGGCTGGCAAACCTGTCACTCCCAAAGCGAATGCTTGAAACGATTGCGCAAACAGGTTTCTGTACTCTTGACAGTGTTGCTTTTATTTCCAGTCGTTGAAAAAAGTATTTTACTCATGAAGTACAGAACAAGTCATCGAATCGTATCCTATGCAAGTTATGCTCCCTATGCAGTCGCCATTCCAAACTCCGTCAATGCACTGGACTATTTCACATCAGCCCACGCAGCACGCGCCAGACGAGCTGTATTTCGCAACTCGCGCACTCGATGGCCACACGCAGTCGCCAAATCCCTTTGAACCTGCGGCTCAAACGCCAACAGGTGCCAGGGCTCAAACATCCGGGGCAGTCCGCCCACAATCTCGAGCGCCAACTTGCCACACCCAGCCTGCACTTCGGGACCGCTCGTAACAGTGCCATAATCCGCCGGCAACCACTCTGGTTGAGCCCTTGACGAGGACTTGTTGTTCGTGAAAATCCCAGTGCAGATCTTGACCAAGCTACGGATATGATCTTGTGCCTTATCCGACGCCTCCACGAGAATGTCCTTAATGACCTGTAGCGCCGCGAGTCCATCCGGCCCTGCCCCTAGATTCTGCAAGATGCCAATGGCAATGCGGAGGATCTTATCGGCATCTGCCTCGTAGATCGGAAAGCTCATGTGCTTGACTATGACAAGAGCGGCTATGCTGAAGTTTGTTTTGATGAGGGGATCCGTGACAGAGGCATCGCTGCCGAGAGCGGCGCTTAGGAGGGGCTGGACGAGCGCTACATAGATTTTCTGTAGCCAAAGAAGTCTGACTACTGCGAAGCTGTCCTTTGTGAGACATCCTTGGGGAGCGACAATGATCTCGAGGCCTCTAGCCAGGCGGTATCCTGATCGTGCGTCGTTGGGGGCCGTCTGAAGTAATTGTAGTAGGGGATGGACCTTGGCGCCGCTGTATCTTCTGAGTAGACCTCCCATTAGGGCGAAAATAGAAAGACTCGGCTCGAGGGTATGTGCTAACGTCTCGTCGATACTACTCTCTTTGGCTCGCTTCACAGCGACACTCAGATTCTTCTCTAGATCTGCCATGATGGGTTCGATTGTTTCAATGTGGTGCTTATTTGCCAATACGGCCAAAATCGATCTTCTGGCTGGTCTTGAAATTGCATCCAATGTAGAATGATCTGATGATGCAACATCCAGAAGGATTTGTTGGGCTACGTTACTTTCATACTGACAAATTTGTTAGCGTTAGTATGTGGATTAGATGAAGATAATGAACTTACGAGTTTGGCTACTCGAGATGGTCTGAGTGCTTTGAGTATTCCGAGTGACAAGACGTTTAGCGGCCCGTGGGTCAACCACTTCCACGAAGACGCAGAATTTAAGGTGTCAATATCGCTGCCGCGGAAGAGATTCAGCGAGAAAGTTTCTACCTCGAGACTAGCTTGTTGAGACTCGCTTAATTCGTGTATGACAAAGCTTGCTAACTCGGATAGTAGGTAAAGATAGCGTCGCTCTTGTTGAGCTTCTGAGCCACTGAAGTCTGCGCTGAGTGAGAGCTCTTCTTTTGCCTCAGTTTTTTGTGTCGCTCGCTTGTATAACAGCCCGGCCATGTATAGGCCGACAAGTAGTGTATCGCTGCGAGCCTCGCCGATTGAAGTGAAGGACAGGACGGATGATGTTGGTTGGCCGTCAGGTGAATTGCCGATGGAGGATAGCTGAGGATACTTGATTGCGATTTCGTCCAAGGTTGTGAACCCATCCACTCGGCTGGCCGAGAAATCCGCCTCCGAACAAGCATCGTTGAAGTATCGAACAGCCGAATGAACGCCCGCAACCAACGAGCACCATATTCTGGGACTTGCCTTGCCGTCAATTGCAGCGATAAGCTCTGTCATGACTGCCTGCGTGAACTCAAGGTAGTGTCCCATGGACTCTGAGCCATGTTCTGAAGCAGAGGAGCATCCTATGTATGCTAGCAGAGGACCAAGTGACTGAATCAAGTCCAATGACTCATGTGTTAGGTTCGAGATGGAATCACGAATAAGTGTTGTGCCATTCCTTATCAAAGGCTGGAAGCCGTCGGGATATGCCTGAATAATACGCTGAAGAGCCCTTGTAGCTTCGTTGATCAGATCGTCTGCACCGCTTCGACGTGCTCGCTCGTCCCAGGGCTTTGTCGCAATTTCAAAGAGTGTTTCACAGCTATCAGAGCAAGTCGAAGTGGGGAGTAGCAATTGGGCCCTTGGGCGCGAACCTGCCGTCACGGCCGAAGATTGGATAACTCGTTGGCCAAAAAGCGCACCTACGCCTTGAACTGCTTCTGTCAACAGCCTCAAGTCCTCCTCCGAGGCGTTTTCTTTTACAGCAAGTCCCAGTAGATTCTTGTAGATCTCTGCGTACAGCGTTTTGAAAGCTCCGTCGACAGCACCAAAGTCAGCCCTGTCCTGTTCAGACATTTCAGCATTCGTCAAAAGTAGTCGAGTTTCGAGAACAATACGCAAGATCTTGAGGAGATCTAGACTGTGAGTATGCGATTTTGGGTGACGAAGATTCTCTCTGATATGTGTAATTACTGGCGTGACAACGAGCACGAATGAGCTTGGATTGGCACTCAAAACGCCGACAAGGAGGCGGCCGGAAGAAGTAGTGTACATGGGCGTTGCCAAGTCAGATACGCAATCTCTTGTCACTGTCAAAGTGTAATCACGCAGGTCATCGCCTGTCAGCCGCGTGGCTAGAGTTTTCAGGACCTCGAGGGTAGCCCATATCGTGTCTTCGATTTCTCCGTTTCTGACTTCGTATTTAAGGCTAGTCCAGATTCTATTGGTATAAGGAGTGATGGATTTTGTCGGCTCTTGATATTCTTCAAGACAAGCCTTGATAGTTTTCAAAACATCGACCTATTTACACTCAGCATCAGATCACAAATAGTGTCGGAGTTACAAACCTTGACATTGACGGTCACACCATCACCTTGATCTAGCTTGCCGATTAGGAAGGGCAGCGAAAGGTGAGCCAGGTGGTGGGTCGATGAGAAGCATTTGCGTAATTGTAGCTTCAGCTCTTCTGGGGTCACGCCACTTTGTGCAGTTCGCGGCAACGTAATTGGGAAGTAAGCCTTGAACGCATTGTACACTTCCTCGAGGGTCTCTTTGGATGGAGAGTACCCTGAGGTAAATAGTCGAAGTATGTCGAACCACACCATCAAGCAATCAGGATCTCGCTCGCTACCGCAGAGCAGCAGAAGGTCTTTCATGAATGCAGCATCCTCTCCATCATGCTGCTTGAGATCTTGGACCACATCAGCATTGACCATGAGAGACTGTATTAACTCGTATACAGCTAGCCGAGTCTTGGCTAGTTGTCGAGGAAAGTCGTCTTCCAGCTTGCAGACTTTTCGGATGATATCCTTCCCACTTCTCGGGTGGAATGCTTTCATGGAGGTGATTCGTGATAGCGCTGTTGCAGATGCAAGAATGCCGGCCTTGTGGTCAACTTCAAACATAGCCCCGAAGAATACGACTAAGAGATCGACTGATAGACGTCAGAACCAACATATCAGAGAGGCTGGGCCCGACTCAGTTATCATACCTTGACTGGGTTTCAAGGTATCTAATTTCAGATAGTACAACGTCACGGACAGAAATTCCAACGCTATGTAGAGTGAGCTTAAGGTAATACGAGTTGGAGAAGCATGAATCAACCTTTAGATCTAGCTGTCCAGTCCGGGGTACTGTCGGCATCCAGCATCACATCGTCCTCGGAGCTTCCAGGCATCCATGGCTGGACAGACTCAACCCATTTGGCGACGGGGTTCGTATTCAAAGAGGCCGTCTCAATTTCTAGGCATTGTCAGTGAATGACCAGTTTTGTGAGTTTGACAATACCAACCCTTAGCAGCCTGCTGGGCAATGCGGATAGATTTTGCCTTGTTGTCTTCGAGGACAAACTCGAGGGCAAGCCGCCGAAAGTCGGCCATGGCGCGAACGGAAGTTGGCGAATTTGAAAATTACAAGCAGATTTCAGCTTCAGTACACACGTGTTGAGCTGATTGTGTGACAAGAGATCAGTCTGCGCCAGGCAAGTGACGTCCGCGGCGAGTGACGAATGCAGCTCAGAATGAGATGGAGGGGCAAACCGACTTCAAGCGATGGATGAGATGGGTGAGGCTCGAAATACGACTGTGAAACTGTGAAACAAGACTCCAGTCAAGGCGCCATGAGATCCAATGTGGATTGATGTAAGAAAAGAAAAAGTATTCCAATGGTCTCCCAGATATTAGAACATGGAGATTGAAGCTCTGATAGATAATTTAGATTGCGACTTGCCCGAGGTCGGGAAGCCGCCATTGGGTGGTGGGGTCGAGACGAAATCAAATCAAATCCTGTGAGTTGTCCTTGGGCCCCACTTGCATTTTGGAACCAACAAGGATTCATCGTCATTGCCGCCCATTCTCTGGGCGGATAGCAGTAGGCTTGCCTGTCGCTACACTCATAGCTACCATGGCTTCAATCAGAATTCCAGCCTTCCGCCAATTGGCGATTCATCCCCTACGATCGTCAGCGCGACTACAAACCCAGAGACGCTGGGCTCAGGTTCACGATGTGCGATTCCTCGTGACCAAAGGACCCCCGGCGGCAATCCTTGAAAAGTACCGAGAGAAGCTTGAAAAGAAGGCCAAGACTGAAGGTCTCAGCAGTATCGAAGATCTCAAATCTGCCTATGCCGACAAAATCAAAGCCGAACGCAAGAAGGACGCCATCGAGTACCCAATCCCAACGATTCCCCAAGCTTCAGGCACTCCCGTGTCTCAACCCAACCGAGGACCTCTTCCGTCACAAGAGGAACCGTCACAAGAGGAACCGACACAAGAGGGAAGCGCCGAGAAAACCCCCAAAGCATCGACCTTACCACCCCCCGCGAGTGGCAAAGCCGCTATGCAGTCATTAGATGACATCGTGGATGTTGGCAAGATAAGAGAACTGCCAGAGAAGGAACTGACTGCCGTCTGGCGGCTGAGACATGCCAATTCACCCCAAAAGCTTTGCGCCGTTATTCCAGCTGCTTTTTATAAAGTAATGGAGGAGATGGCGCGCAAATCGCCGCGCTTTGTGCTGCCAGTTCCTCATGAGAGCCAGGGCGCCGAGATTCACTTCCTCCAGTGGACGTTTGACGCTGCTTCTCGTACGAGCACAGTGCTCTTCACCCAGCTGGCCGAGTTCAAAACTCGTGGCGAGTTTGCGCAACCTCATACAACTATTACACACCATCTTGATTTGGCCAACGATAACGGGCTTGTATTGATGCAAGGCCAAACGATGGACGACCGGGGGGTATCACCTGAGCATGCTAGGTGGCTGGTATTGTGTCTCCAGCGATTCTACGGAGCCTGGGATGGCACAGAAGCAGAGCTGGCAGGCATGAGGGAAGAGAGAGCCGAGGAGCGAAGAAAACTCGTGGAATGGTTCGGCAGCGGTGATCCTAGATTTAGTGTAGAGAAGCTGCTGGAGAAAGCCGAGAGAATGGGATAGAGGTGTTCTGTTTACTATCAGTGTATATTAGACGACCGCCAATAGGATACCATGTCTGGATGGTTACCTGCCAATTGCCAATCAATCTAGGTCACATCGAGCTGCGTTGACCGCTACTCGCCTATACCTGCGAGGCGTGTTCACCTGTAGCTGAGGGGCTATTGGTGCCAAGACATGTTGACGCCTGAATTAAACTGTATTCTAAATAGAAGTGGTTTCAAGGTATGCAAGGCATTTTGTGGCTTAGCCAATATACGTTGTCACCTATTCGCTTGGCCACATGGACCTTATTATGTAAACTAATTGCTGTTCACAAGCGCACTTTGCATTAAGCCGAATATACGAATTTCGTATCATTGTGCAACACCCGCAATTGTTCAATGGCTAGAATGTAACAAGTTTTAGTGATTGTTCCGTTTCTTGATACCAAAGAAAAAGGCTCATATTCACTAATAAGTTAAAGCTTAAGAATGATAAGTTAAAGCTTAAGAACTTTCCGGATCTGAAAAAGGTCCTGCTGGTCATAAAGCGCGACAAGAACTGGCGCCACTCCTTCACAGCGACTCTAATACTGATGATAACCACGAGAGAGAGTTTCGTCCACACTTGTCACCCTAAAATTCGGCACTGAAGAGGCGAAAGTGCATAATCAATATGCGCATTGACAACCCGTCCCATGGTAGAAACCCCATCCCATTTAGTCTCAAGCGTGGAAACCCGCGGTGCAGAAGCTGATGCCGTCGTTGGGAGCATAACCGGCAGTCCAGTCGCCATTGCCGTACAGCACCTGGGAATATCCCGCCTTGTTGGACCCGCATTTGCCCCTGACGTAGCCCCAAGCGCCTGAGATATTGTTCTTGGACTTGTCTCCATCGCTGTAAGGACAGATGAAAGAGACGACTTTGCCCCTCACGCACTGTGAAAATGAAGCATTAGTTTAAGTTGATGTTGAAGGAACGATCGTTTTGCTTCTGGTCGCACAGCAGAAGAAAACATGAACAACTGTACTTACGTAAGTCCATTGATTCTTCCTCAAGTAGACATTGTTACCGAAGAATGAGTTGATCAAGCACTCGTTGGCCTGATCAACCTCGCCAGCGTTGACAGGACTGCCGCACGCTTCGGCGCGCTTTTCAAGAACACGAGCCTCATTGGGTGAAGTTTTGGCGCTGCCAAAGTCAAACGCCTTGAATTCGGTGCGAGTGTTGCCGGCGTCGTCAGTGACGACCTGGTAGAAGCCATCGGCAACGTCTCGAGGCTGGACTGGGACGATTGCTGCGATGGTTGCGGAACTGCTGGCCAGGGCAGCAGCGATGATGGAGACGACCTTCATGTTGGAGATGGATGGAGGAAAAAAGAATTGCGCGTAAGTGTATCGAAGTTGATGGTTCTGGTGTTGCTGTGTTGTATTGTGTTGTTGTTCTGAAAATGAACGAAACGGAGAGATCAGTTGGCCTCTTATACTCGATTCTCTATTGTTCTTAGGATACTGAGATACACAGATGTTTTCAAACCGACATGTTTCCTAACTCCAACTGAGACCTACACTTTTGTCTGACTAAGATTCGAGGCTAGAGTGAGACAATTGGTGATCTTTATGGTCACGTTCGTGCACATATTGAGTTACATGATCGTGTAGGTCGATGAATCACAAGCTCAACTTTAGCAACGGCATACACTTACCGGCGCTGTACCCACTTTAGAATTTGTCATAGCTGCATTTAGTTGAGTGGCTTATATAATTATAACACCCTCGTATAGAAAACACACGTAATATAATAGGATTTAATACCTACACTTAGTATACAGGAGTTCCTTGTGTTCTTCACCCTTGTTATAATGCACTTTATTACTAAGTGTGGGTTATATTATATAATTATAACACTCTCGTATAGAAAATACACGTAATATAATGGGATTCAATACTTACACTTAGTATACAGGAGTTCTGTCACGACGGATGTCGAAGGGATGTAGAACAGAGTGCTAGCTGAGATTCGCAGTCGCTACTAGAAAGATGCTAGCTAGGGGCTAGTGCGTGAAGGTCTCGAACTCTAACCTAACACATACAATGTGCGCGGTCTTCGCTAAATACCCGCCCCCGCATGCACGTGGCTATCTCGTGGCTAGCTAGGCTCTTTGACATCTGAACGGCCTGGCCTAGAGTTCCTCCGAGGCTCCACTGTCATGAACGTCCTGTCTCCGACCTTTGCGCTCCTGACAAGTTCCTTGTGTTCTCTACCCTTGTTATAATGCACTTTATTACTAAGTGTGAGTTCATTGCTATATTTAGTTAAGTGGCTTATATAATTATAACACTCTTGTATAGAAAACACACGTAATATAATGGGATTTAAACCCCACACTTAGTAATAAAGTGCATTATAACAAGGGTAGAGAACACAAGGGGCTCCGGTATACAGGGATAAGACAGGATTAAGAATACACTCTTTATTAACGATTCAATTAGGTCTATCTAAGAAAGGGGAAGAAGGAAAAGAGAGGCTATTATGCCTAGTGCGCGGTTTATATTAAAAGGGGGTTAGGTTGTGAGCACACGTGATAAGAGGCCACGCTGCTCGCGTAACGCGATAGTAGAATTTTTAATTAAACGCGCATAAGGCTTGCCGATTTGCTCAAAAACGCGAATGCTTTCTTTACACTTTAGCAGATTAACCAATTGACTGGTTTTCTGAATAGCACTTGCTTCCTTTTGACATTGTGTCAAGTGTGAGACAGTGTGGAAAGTGATGATGATGAATTCAGCTATCTAGACTATCCACCTGTGGAACAACGAGGCTAAATATACAAGGGCATTCATAGTCATGCCTAAGTTGTGAGGCTGCTACATCCAACATCAAGACCCGATCGAAAGTCTCGAATCCTTTGCCCGGGACCAGTATGCTCGCCATCGTCTTGTTGCATGTCTAAGAAGAACTCGAGGCAACCAAGAAGCTTTTCTTCAACATTTAGCTCGAAAGGCCAGGTAATGTTCGCTGGGGTATAAGAACTTGATAGAACGGTCGAATGCCAGCTCGTTTTCATGTTGAAAGGAATAGCAATGCTTTCCCCCAGACTCATTTATCAGTGTGTTGAATCTGTATGTGCTTCAGATGATCGTATTTTTCGAGGCAAGAAATGTGAATATTAGATAAATCGATATTCGAGCCTTTAGGTTTAAGGAGCCTGATAAGCTCGGAGTTTGCAAAGCTATCAGTGTCATGTCACCCGAATCCCGACATTCAACTCCATCCATCCATGTCCGCTTTTGCGTGCCGGGTCAGGCGCTACTCAGGGGCTAACTCACATGGTTCGCAGAAATCTACGGGAGAAAACAAAAGAGCAGTATATAAGAGAGCTTGTCATTTGGAATGCGTCAATTCTTGCATCCTCGAATGTTTTAGCTCGTTTCTACGGACGTACTGTCCTGACCGATTCCCAGATTTTCAAAAAAAATTCCGGGCTCATCATCGAAGAACATTCAGACTTTGAAGCAGTATGCTGAGTAAGTATGTTGGCCTTTCAATGACCGGCAGGTTATTAGGCAAGCAACTTGCTCTGGGGTGAGTGTCGGGGGCTCAAACTTGCCATACTAGTATATTGAGAGTGCAAGAGTCGTCTAAGAACAAAGGCGATTCTTCACCATTAACAAATATGTGCGGATGTAAGAGTTTCACTGGCGTCAGGATTCTTTCCAATACTACACACACGAGAGAAGCAGAGCAGATCATGCGAACTTATTGAACATTCATTGCTTTACATCAGCTAGGCTTTAGGAAGCTTGCTAGTTAGTCTATTAGGTAAGTCCACCTCGACATAATGTGCCGTGTGTTTCGCTGATGACTTCTTGCTTTACGAGGGACGGGCCCGATTCTGTTAGCTTCAAAAGACATCTTGAGCGACTGCAAGAGCTCTTATAGATGACCTCGGATGGAATGCAAACAAACAGCACTACCGGAAGCCAGGGTTGGGATAATACGGCCTCGTTAGTCCAAGGAGCGCTCCGTAATCGTATACGATGAGCAGGTCTATTACGTGGGGTTCCGGACAGTGGACACCAAGAAATATGCTCGAGGACAAAGCTTCGGACAACCATTACGTGTTTGTACTCCGTAAATTCGGGGAGAAAAGTCTCGTCGTGAGCATCGTATCACTCGTGTCACGCCCCTTTCATCACCATACATGAAGTGCCCCTTCCGGTTACCCGTCCCTGGTGGGGCGCGGCACGAGTACGTGATTCGCTGGCACCGAGGGAATCATTCGATGTTAGGCAACTGAACGCGCATGTCGCGTTTTTTGAATGCGCATATCGCGTTAGTCCTAATCCAGAAGGACAGTCCCCACACCTAATTTTAGTGTGGCTTATGTCTGTTAATTTTTACTATTAACTAAGATACTTATTATATGCGATATTTAAAGGTATTAATATTATTACGTTATAATACGTTACGTTACGTTATAAGGGCCTTATAATAAAAAAAATCAATAATAAGCATTATATATTATAGTAAGCTACTATAAGCTACTATAAGCTACCTATATTTACCACTAAAAAGAGCTTGTATATTTAGCAGGTAATTAGGTAAAAATGTACTTCTTTTGCTTTAGGATAAACGCGATATCTCCTTGGACTTGGCCCACCTTGTGGAGTCACGTTAACTAGGGGTCTGTATGTATCTCTAGTTTACTTTTATCTAATTGGATACATACAGTCCCCTAGTTAACGTGACTCCACAAGGTGGGCCGAGTCCAAGGAGATGCGCATTCAAAAAACGCAATATGCGCGTTTAGTGACCCTTCGATGTTAGGCAAGTGCGTTCGGATTTACGGAGTTCGGAGTACATGCATGGTGGTTAATGTGGTTTAATGATGCGGTTAAAATCAGCACAGACGAGTCACGAGTCCACGACTGTCACGACTCCCGACTGACTGCCCACAATTTGCGCGATTCCTCTTCCTCCCGACCAAGCAATGATCTGCGGCACATCGGCAGTTGCGAGCTGTCCGGCCGCATACCCAGCTGGTGGCATCTATCCTTGCCGTCCTTCACTCCCATGGTTACTTCAAAGGAAGGCCATGGGCCTGATTTTTTGTTTCTCTTTTTGCACACACAAACACAAACGCCAGTTCGTTCGCCGAGATGGCTTCCCAACAGACTCCAGACGGCACCGGCCCCAGCGAAACGGCGCGCAACATCGGCCCAACCAAGGAGCGGGCTGCTATCGACATCGACACCGTTCACAACGATGAGGCCACCAAGATTCTGGACACCTACGATGGGGACCGGGATTGGACGAGCGACGAGGAGAAGCGCCTGCGTCGTAGGGTTGATTGGAGGCTGTTGCCCATTCTCTGCGTAACCTACGGCTTGCAATACTACGATAAGAACATATTGTCGCAGGCAGTAGGTCGATACCCGTTTCATCGCCAGGTCACATTCACTCGTTCCACGCACGGGCTAACACATACCATAGGCCCTCTTTGGTCTTCGTCAGGATCTGGGCCTCGACGTGGGTGAGCGCTTTTCTTGGTGTGCCTCCATCTTCTACCTCGGTTTCCTCGTCGGGGCGTATCCGGTCATGCTTCTGGCTCAGAGATACCCCGTCGAGAGGGTTGCTTCGGCGATCGTGACCCTGTGGGGTCTGTGCCTGCTTCTCACGACAGTCTGCACCAATTACCAGGGTGTCTATGCTCAGCGCTTCTTTCTCGGTCTCCTGGAGGTCGGCATCAGTCCCATGTTCATGTTGATCATTGGAAGTTGGTACAAGAAGAATGAGCAGGCGATGCGTATGGGGTAAAGCATTACTCTGACTGACATGAAAGTCTCGATGAAAAAGAAAAAAAAAACTAAAAAGTGAAAAGCCTTTGCTGACTCTCTCTCGCTCCAGGATCTGGCTTTGCTGCAATGGCTATGTTTCCATGGTCTCGCCCCTCATCAACTATGGGCTCGGATCTACCAACCCCAGCGGCTCCTCCTGGCGTCTGATGTTCTACTTTGCCGGCGGCATGACCATCGCCTGGGGCATACTTCTCCTTTTCATTCTTCCTGCTGATCCTATCCGAGCCAAGGGGCTGGAGCCGCGTGAGCGATACGTTCTCGTAGCCCGTCTGCGTACGAATAACTCGGGGGTCCGAAATACGCATTATAAGATGAATCAGGCTCTCGAATTAGCCGGGGACCCCAAATTCTGGATCATCTTCTCTATTTCCTTCCTCTGCATGTTCGCAAATGCCCCCTTGTCAACATTTGTTCCTTTGATTGTTAAAGGCTTTGGCTACAGCAACCTCCAGTCACTTCTTTTGTTTATCCCGGTGGGGGCGTGGAGCGGCACATTTCAGCTCATATTCTGCTATCTGGCCATGACGTACCCTGGCATCCGGACCTGGCTCATCTTCATTGCCCAGATGGTCACTACTTTGGCTGCTCTGCTTCTCTGGGTCTTGCCGCTCAGCGCCAAGGGTGCGCTGGTCTTCGCCACGTGCTTCTTGTCGACGCTCGGTGGCGGCTATGTCGTCCTCATGGGCCTGCAGCTTGCCAACACGGCAGGGTACACCAAGAGATCCATCGCATCCTCTGGTCTATATGTCGGTTACTGTTTCGGAAACTTCGTCGGCCCGCTTTGTTTCAAGAAGCAGGATGCGCCGAGATATGTGCCCGGCTTCATTGTCATCGTCATTGCCTCATTTGTGGCTGGCATCTTGGCAGTTGTATATCGCTACGTCTGCATCTGGGACAACCGCAAGCGCGACAAGGCTGGCATCCCGGAAGGCTTCGACCATGCTTTTGAAGACGATCTCACGGACATCAAGGTGGGGCCACCTGGCGAAGAAGCCACAAAAAGAAGTAGAAGACGCCGCTGACATGCTCATAGAACCCTCAATTCCGATATGTTCTCTGAATGGAACAGTCACGCACACACATGTGGCATGGTTGGCGGGCCAGATATATTTTCTCCTGGACAAGCACAAGCAAACAAGGGGCTGATTCGAGTATGGACATGTCCTTGTCGGCGGGGAGCATGCTATTGATAAATTACAAAGCATGTCAATTGGAGTTTGCAAGAACGTGTCCGTAGCACCTGAACAGAGCTTCGGATTCTCGATCGCTCCGGCTCATACAGGCCCGGGGGTTTGACATCTGTCTCGAAGCGGAGAAATCGGCTTATTCTATGGAGTCATGCCTTTGCCGGGATGGCGAACGATGTAGTGGTGACGGAATGAAGGCGCTGGCCTCTGATGGGCAACAGAGCACGTGGTGGGATGTGGCAATAGAAGCAGTCTTCCTGCCGAGCATGAACACTTTGAACGCGGGGAAGTAGTCCGTAACATCTGAGTCTGTTTCAGGCCCCTGTCCAAGGTACTCTGTAGGTAGTACAAACACAGCCCACATCTTGATTATGCCGCAACCTTGTCACGTTGCCTTGCCCTACGTGTACATGTGGAGGGTCAATGGCCGCGAGCAAACCTGCCCAACTTGCAAGGGAGATGACGTCTTTTGCCACAATGACCTCGGGCAACACAACATTATTGTCAATGCTAATACACTGGAGATCAATGCTCTCTCTCATCGAGGTAGCATCCTGGTAACGAGCCGGACCTGGGTGGAGGAGGGCGAGGCTGGTGACACAGAGCGATGCCGGGAGTGGCTTTTTGAGAACCGCGAAGAGGTCGTCATGAGGGAGCGTTGCTAATATTCGGAGCTGTGTTTTGCGGATGAAATTTTCTTCCTCACCGTCGCTGTACCCACTGCGTGATAGGACCACATCCCACATCCCACGCCCCGCTACTAAATTTGTATGGCAACAAAAAACAAAAAATAGTTAGAATAATAGGCCTTATCGCTCCCACCCGCCCGCCGCACCTGTGCAACCTTCTTTCTTCAATTATTAACATCATTAGGCTAGCCAAAGTGTACACGATTAAAGGAAACATCGAACATCGCGTTCTCGAGTGAGTGAGCGAGCCTTATTGTGCAGTGGGGCGCGTTCGATTGAAAAATCTGCTCTTGTCATATCACGTGTGTTTTCTACGGGAGGGTCTGGCAATCAAGCCGCTTAACTAATTAAATGCAGCTACGGATTAGAACAAACTCTTAAGTGGGTACAGCGCCGGTGAGTGTAAAAGTTCGACGCGACATGTTGCAGCGATATAAAACATGTGTTGCTGGAATATTGCAAAGATAGACCACAGCCCATGCATTTCATTATCTGTAAGAGATCAGCTGCACTGCGACAGGGGGCGGCACAAACGAACAAAGCTGAGTAAAGGCTTGTAACTAGAGACCGTCATACATCAGATTCACAGATCAAATTCCCGTGTCCCACTCAAGAGTCAAGACCTCGTTTGCATGATGTTGTTTACAAACGGAAACCCGGGTGAGTCCATAAGACTCTGACTATGAGACAGATACTCCTTGCTTGACTTCAGCTCTCTTTTCTTCAATCCCGTTCTCTTCCTTCTCTCGTCCTCTCCAAACACGAAAGTAGCTCCTCAGATCCATCAGCCTCAGCAGAAAACCACACCACCCTCACTCGTGCGTACAGAATGAAGGACGATCCAGCCGAGAGGTAAAGTATTGCCCAGCGCAAAGAAATGAATCATGCTAATTCCACACACAGCGTTCTGTCGTCTCGATTGATCAAGTTCATCGTCGGAGAGAAAAAGGCCGAATATACTCTACACTCCTATTTGGTTGCCCAACAGTCTCCCGCTCTAGATGTATTGATCAATGGCGAAATGAAGGAAGCGAAAGAGGGCTGCGTCAACTGGGAAGGGGTCGAAGAACAAGCTTTCCTCTGCTTTAGCCAGTATATATACACCGGACAGTATGAAGCACAGAAGCTCTTCTCCAACAACCACGAATCAGGGAGTATTGATTATTGGCGTGCACGACTTCTTTGCCATGCTCATACATATTGCTTTGCGGATTGCTATGGAATTCATGAGCTTCTGGACTCGTCTTTTAAAAAGCTTGATGCCGACCTTAAACATGCTCAGCAAAATCGTACTGTCATCACCGTCATGCCAGCGCTAGTAAAGCTCTGTTGGCCCTACCAGTCCCCTCCAGCCCTTCAGGCTATGTTACTAAATCATGTCGTGGATCAAATCAAGAACCTTTGGACAGAGGAATCTTTCAGTGTGTTCCTCGAGGATTGCCCAGAATTCTCGACGGCACTTTTGAAGAAAATTGTGCAACGACAATATGGCTTGGCTAAGGGAGAGCACTGGTAGGAATTTCTACTGCGCGGCATCGAAGGGTGAACTAGTGGCAATTGGTAAGGCTTGGTGTTGGAAAAAAAATTGAGTTATGGCAGGCCGTACGAACTTCATCCTGCAATTGCTTTGGCATTCGGTTATAATGTGTGCGCATGGTCAACTCCAAAGAATCTTAACACCAGCTTCACATTCTAGCTCGTATGTCATGTGAATCGATGCAGTTCTAGACCGTTCTGGTTCAGGCGAGGACAAATAATAGCTCGCGTGGAAGCCGCACGATCATCTGGGTTATCAAGTTCGCCAACGAACATGGGCGAGAGAAACATCAGCAGTGACTAATGAATTCGACAACAGTGAAACCATGATGAACACCAAGGTACCATCTATTTGTGAAGCATTTCGCACTGAAAAGCATTGAATATATGGAATTATAAGCAGCAATCGTATGGGCTATGAGAAAACCCGGAACAGGTAGAAGGTTTTCAAAGTAAGCTTCTTACGGTAAAGAACACCCACCACCAGTGCTGTCAGCTGCCGGTTCATCTGCCAGGAATCCTGTATCTACAGGTGGTTGCAACTGGCAGTCGGTTAGTACATGACTATTTCTTAAAGTCAGGTGGCCGATCCGGTTCCACTTCCTTTCAGATTTCACAATTTGATGCTCGCATCGCAGTTTCCCATTCCCCGTCACGGCTTCTTTACCAAACTTTACAGAGCTGCCTGGTCATCTGAACTTTTCCTGAGCAAAAATGAAGTCCTTCAATCATCTTTCATCCGCTATACGGTACGTAGCTGGTTTGTCACTCTGATCTGATATCTGCTCTCGGGGCTAACCCTAGACATGAGCAGAGTTGCTTCATCACCTTTGTTTGAATTCTCAGTCAACGGCACAAACGGTGTGAAAATCCATCGAGAGGCATTGAGCGATCGGTTCCCAGAGCTTGCTGAATTGTTCCGGATGGATCAAACCGATGAAGACTTTGAGATCGTTGCTGAATCTTTCGGGTTCGATACCAAAAGTAACCAGTTTTCTTGGGGCACACAACGTCTTGACATCTTTGGTCTATTCATTCAATTCGTCTACACGGGAGAATATACCGACATGGAACCGGTCTCGATTGAGCTTGAGGTAGGACAGCCATGTGATACTACCTATGGACAACTTGTCTCCATGAGAGAGAAAACCAGAACCTACCTTCTTGAAAAATACGGCCGCATCTTTCCTCACTTTTACGACCAAACTTCTCACCAAATTGTTAGTCCCTCTCCCGACAATAAGGCATGGGACAACTATGGAGCGATTTTTGGGAGGCATTCAGCGGTCTTCCACTTCGCTAAAAAACGTAACCTTGGAACTCTGTGCAGCTTTGCTATATATAAGGTGCAACAGTTGTTGCTGAGGCTCATCTGCTTTGATGTAATGGTCCATCAAGTTGTCAAGTTTCTTGGATACTTCCTCGGACAGATCACCAAAGAAGACGATGACTGTGACCACATGGTGACCACTGTTGTTCACTTTGCGGCATGCTACGCAAACAGGTTTTGGGCGAATCTCCATTTTACAGAATTGATTGGCTCCAACAAGTATCTCTGTTACATGTTCATCCACGCTGTGGTCAATGGAGCCCCCAAAAACGTTGAAGAACAGCCATCCGAGTGATGACCGACAAATCGCCAAAAGTAGCATCTTGACCAACTTGGTCGTGCACAAAGAACGACGGAATTCGAATAGACATGGATTATGGTAGTATGGTAGATACATTTGAAATTCAAGTTAAGGAGTTTGAAAGGCTATATTAGCTTATACAATGCGCACAGATTAGAAATAGCTCACAAGTTATACATGAAACAATGAACATCAGCATCGAAAAAGCTCACTATGTGACTTGCCCACACGCGCGACCCGGACCCGTCACCCATCACAGCTTGGACTTTCTACCATCGCCCTCCTCCCTCTTCACCTGGTCCTTCAAAACCCTTCTCAAAATCTTGCCACTCTGCGACTTGGGGATCTCCTTGACGAAGCGCACACCACCACGTAATCGCTTAGGCGGGCCGACTCGCTCGCCCAGCCAGTTGATGATATCTTGGGCTAACTCATCCGTCTCCTGCACATCAGGACGGACAACCACATAGGCGCGCGGCACTTCAGTGTGTTGGTCATTGTTCCAAACGCCAATGACGCAGACGTCGTTGATGTCTTCGCGGCCGAGGAGCTTGGCCTCGAGTTCTGCGGGTGGGACTTGGAAGCCCTCTGCTTGGCATTAGTACGTTTTTTTCTTTTCTTCTGGGGAGGGAAAAGGGGGGAGGGGGGGGGAACGTACTATACTTGATGAGCTCCTTCATGCGGTCCGTGATGTAGAAATGGCCGCGTTTGCAGGCGTATCCCACATCACCGGTCTTGTACCATCCGTCGTCGGTGAAGGTCTCGTCGTTCAAATCAGGTCTGTTCCAGTATCCGTGGAAGACATTGGGGCCTTTTAGCAGAATTTCACCAGCCTGAACGTCATGTTAGTCAAGGACCTTGCGTCACGGTTACTCATCCTTCTTCTTCATCTTCGGGATGATGAATATAGAATGACGAAATCAAAACATACGTCTCCCCGAGGCAACTCCTTGCCGTCCAAATCCACAATCTTGGCCTCCATATGCGGCAGCAATCGTCCCACCGAGCCCTGGAACTTCCACCACTCCTCAGTGAGCTGTGTATGCGTCACGGGACTCGTCTCCGAGAGACCGTATCCCTGCTTGACGCCGATGCTGAGACGCTTCCAAACAGCCTCTACGAGGTCGACGCCCAGCGGCGCAGCGCCCGAGTTGATCCATCGCACAGACGTCATGTCGTACTTGTCCACAACGGGGTGTTTGCCCAGCGCGAGGACAATCGGTGGCGGGACGTACATGAACGTGATGCTGTGCTTCTCGATCAACTGGCAGGCCTTTTCGATGTCGAATTTGGGTAGGACGATCATGCGGGAGCCGGTGAACATGGTGACGTTGAGAGACACGGAGAGACCCTGCATGGAGTCAGTACGCATAGATGGGTTAAGGATGGAGTAAAAAGGCCAATTGCACGCACGTAGATGTGGAAGAAGGGCAAGACGCCCAGGTGGCGATCGGAATCCCAGTTCAGAGTTTTGGCGTCAATCCGGGAGGTTTGGTATGCGTTGGCAACGATGTTGTAGTGCGTGAGCATCACGCCCTTGGGCAGACCGGTTGTGCCCTGTTTCTTCCCGTCAGCCTCATATTTACCTTGACAAAAAGCCCAAAAATTCTAATTCAGAAAAAAAAAAAAAAAAGAGAGAAAAAAACATTGGGGCAGCTTACAGAGCTGTACACCAAGTAGGCCAAATCCTTCTTGGGGTCCAAGGCCGTCTTCTTCGGCTGGAACCAAGCGCTCTTGGCCGTGACGTCTTTCCAATGCTTGTGCTGGCCCGACTCATCTTTCTCGTCGCCCATGAGAATAACTCTGTCGAGGGGAATGCCGGCTTTTTGCGCCGCGTCCACCGCCGTCTTCAGAAAGGGCTTCTGGGTCACCAGCGCGGTGGTTTTTGAGTCGGTGAGCTGTCGCGCCAGCTCGTCTACGGTGTAGGTGGGATTGGCGGGACTGGCGACGCCACCGGCCCAGTGGAGGCCGTAGGTCAGGATAGGAGTGTCGATGCAGTTTGGGGTGAAGAAGCCGAGGACGTCGCCCTTTTTCCAATCGAACATGTGCTTGAGGCCCTTGCCGAATTGGACCGAGGCTTCTTTGATGTGGTTGTACGTGTATGAGCGATTGGTGTCGCCGTCGGTGAGGAGGACTGGTGAGTGAGAGTGACAGTGAGCGTGTCAGTCAGTCATGTTCTCGTCAAAGACTACAAGTAAGTGATGACGAGCATTTGAGAGCCTTTTCATTTTTTTTTTTTAAACTTCAATGGAGAGGTGCCGACGAACCATGATCGGGTGGGTATTCCTTGGGGATTGCGAAGTACATGGTCCAGATATCAACGACGGGGATGTCCACCGTCCATTCTGAAGTAATCGGCATCTTGGGCTCGAGGGTGGTCGAAAGCGACAGTATGTAGATGCGGAAAGACGGGAAAATGAGCAGGCAGGTCGTTAGTGGTGATATTTATCTGAGTCAGGACGCCGGTTATTATAGCTATCTCTAGCCCGGCTATCCAATTGGACCGAGGTGCAACGTCTCGACGGCTCCACACTGCGGAATCAAGTTTATATACATTGTGCTCCGTATTATTATTAATGCATCGTCGCGGGGCTGCCCCAGCTTATTCTGCAGCTCCTGATTGGTGGCCGCAACGAGAGCCCCAGCCGCATGCGGATGCGGGGACCAAGGTTCGTCATCGTTTATTCCCTTCATACTTCCTGCTCCGAGGCCGTCCTGTTTCTATAAATCTATGCATTTACCGCCGTCGCATCCCTTGGGCACCCGGAATTTCTCTTGGTCGTAGCATGTCTTCCACAGCACTCCGCGCATTTCCTCAAATACCTGCTCTACTGCGTCAAGAGCCCAGATAACATCGAGATGCTCGTACTGGTCAATTACTTTGCTATACACCATCTTCACATGTGGTTCCCGCCCGTTCTGAAGCCGTCTGAGTAGACGTTTTCCATCTACAAGCTCATCGTTTCCGCACACCCACATCGCAAATGGGGGGACTTGCTCATTGTACCACGGCGTGCTTGCCGGGACATTGTGGCGCCTTGTTGGTGATGGCTCGCTGCCATTGCTATGGCCAAGGTTTGTGCCACCCGTCTTGGTTTCCATGCCTGCTTTCGTCGTCATTCGACTTCCTACGCTATCCATCTCGCCCTCGTACTGGACGATGTCTTTGGTTGATAGGATGCATTTGTTGCTCGCGAACCCGTCTTTGCCCAACCACCAGCGCATAGTCTCGGAACTGACATAAACTGGCGCAAACTGGAAAAGCCGGTTGCGCAGTCCTCGGTCCCATCTCGAATCGGACCAATTGAAGAGGAAAGAAAACACCTTGTACCCAAGCCAGCCGTATAAGCTGGGATTCAGAAATGAATGCATTTGCATCATGAATGGTATGAAGGCGTGTATCCCAAAGGCCAGCTCGTACGTGAAAGGCGACAGTTTGCGAATCAGTTGGAAGTAGTATTTGTTGATGAGTGGGCCGGCATATGCCGCCGGAGCCAGTGCACAGAAGACAGTGAGCTTCTGTCCCAGTTCGGGTCGTTGATCCTTCGAAAGAGCAACCAGTGTTTGAGCTGTGCCTTGGGAATGGCAAATCAGACCAAGCTTCTGGAATCCTGTTTCGAACAGAACTTGGGAAGACAAGGCGGGAAGATCATAAATTCCCATGTGCTGAATCGTCCAAGACCACATTCGCGGATCCGAGTACTTGAAACTTTCGTGCCTGGGGTTAAACCCACACCGATTGTTCCCCAGCCAGACGTCAAAGCCAGACTTACAGAGCCAAAAGGCCAGTGACTCGTCGTCGTTACAGCAATATGCCCCCGAGCTTTGCAAGAGGCCATGTATTAGTAGTACCGGAAATTTTGGCTTTTGAACACCCGGTTTGAGGGCCTTCCTCGGCCCTTTGACGTGTGCAGGGTTTGCCGCAGTCTCCGTGTCTGTGTAAGAGATGTATTCCTTGGGGTCATACACATGCCAGAGATCAATAAGGAAGCCGTCCTCGGTGCGGACTTGGAAAACGTCGACATCAAGCCCCACGCGTCTCGCGTAATATGCAACATCGCAGATGATGCGATCCTTGCCCCCTTCTGTGGGAGGAAAATCTTCTGCAGTGCCCTCCTGGTCACTCCCAATCTTCGCAGCAGAGCTTCTGTGCCCCCACTCTTTGTTTCAGCCGCCTGACGTCAGCTCTCCGGCATTCTTCTCCATGGTGTGGTCGCAACTTGTTCACATCTCTCAGTGTCAACTTGTATGAAAGCTTCTTCACCGATCTCGGTATACCTGTGACGAGAGAGGCAGTCACGATAAAGCCGAGAAACGTCAAACTTAGAAAGAAGGCCGTAATCCGGAAGACTGTAGCCTTCATATGGGACACAAACGATGGACCATAAGTTGGCAACGGTGGGAATAAGGAGCTACTCGGAAACGCCACCATGGCATCGGCGTCTTTCCCACGAGAATTGTCCTGATGCTGCTGTGTCTTTTCAGCCATGACCGTTACTGAGTCGTCGACGGCAGAACGGCTTGCGTCGATGAACCCGTTGGCATTCTGTCCATCTTTTTCAGTTTCTAATATGGAGGCATGAGTAGCATGGTGAGAGATTGTGCAGGGAGCAATTACATTCCGTGCAATATAGGCATATTGAGGGACAGCATCGTTGCTGTCAGATTCGGTAACCATGGTTGAGGCTGTAACTGTCCTCGGTGTCGATGGCGCCATATTGACAATGGCCTTTCACAGTATCACTTTGCTATGTCTGCTGTCATGCCCATTCTGCATTCTGCCGTTGTGTGAAGGCCGCTGTTGGTTAGGCTCACTTGGTCTGGCCAAATGCAGTTTCAATCCCAGTGTTGAAGGCTTGACGAGGGGCAGAGGCGGTACGAAATAGAATGAAATCGTTTTGGAAACTGCATTTGTGCATCGGACATACAAGGTGGGTTTGAAGCATGGAAGAAACCAAGTATTTATTCAAGGTAGGCAAACCGCAGTCCCCAAAAAGGAGAAGTTCAAAAGGAGTCGGAGTCGGGTGCCACACGCTCGGAAAAGAGGCAGCCAGTAGCGCAGCCTCCCTGCTCAACATTGAAGAGCAATCAGGGCATTGTCACACGTCACGTGCACGATTGTGCACGATAAATAGTGCCCCGCTAAGGGCTAAGATAGCAGAATTAACAACCTTTACCACAATCACTTATAGTTTAGTAGCAATTACATGCTGTGATCGCGAAAAACCAAAAAACCAGAACCAGAATTTGAACGATTGCTCTTAGATGTCTAAACAGACACTAGACAAGAGACTGATTACGGAGGGACAGCGCCTCTAGAGATACATTAACGTAGTTAGCCTAATAATCCTAAACGATTAGAAGGAATTAGTATACTATTTAGTAACGAATTTCTTGCTATTTAACGAGGAACAAACATTTAACTACCTAGTTAAATAGGCAGAATAAAGGTTAAGATTCTATTGTTTTATTAATAAATAGTTATAAAAGGCTAAATAATTTGCCCTTTTAGATATAATAAATCTAATAATTATAACTAGTCTAATAGCAAGGCAGTCCTAGCCTATAACCTAGGTAATAGGATATCTAAAGCATAATTCCTAGGGTCCTAGATTTAGACTAATATAGTTTAAGCAGGCTTAAAGCAAAGTCATATTAGAGTTAATTAACGTAATACTAACAGATTATCTTATTGTGGCGGCGATAGAATGTCTAGAGGAATTCCACCTAGGACCACATAATTATAGGCTTAATTCTTAGCTAGATAAGTGCGTTAGGCGTAGTTCTAAGCTAGACATTTAGCTAGACTAAACCCCGCGCGTGAAATTACCTACAATTTAATGATCACAGATATTATCCCTAGAATTAGGAAGGAATAGTCCTATAATACATAAGTCACTACCTATTACACCCCTTAATAATTCCCCCCTTAATAATTCACTACCTAAGTTCCTATCCTATTAAGTATTAGGAGTAAACTAGAGGTAGTCTATAAATTCTGGATTATTATTAAGATTATATAACCGGATATTATAAGGTTAGAACATAATAGACTAATGATTATTAATAGCAAGGCAGGGGCTACCACTAGATTAACGCTAATTATTAAACTAACAAGCCTTAGATAATATTAATATAAAATAGATAATAATTTATCTTTTTTAGGAAAATATAAGTATAAATCATACGTTACTATAGCTTATCTAGCAGGGATAGGAGTAATAGTTACTAGGTCTATAGATAGAAATAATGCTAGTAGTGTAATTATTATTAAGAGCAGCAGATATTAGATTTTTTAATCTAGGTATTAAGGATAAGAAAGGTTAAGGAATCATAGTGGACGCGAAGTCTATAATAATAATCTATAAGTGCATGCTAGCATTTACGCAACGTTTAGAGGATATAGTAGTAAGCTAGTTAGAGAAACTAGTGAAAGATATGTGAATATTGTGCTTATAAGGATAAGCTCTTAATTAGCATAGTTATCTATTAACGCCGTTAGAGCGCGAATTGCTTTAAGAGGCATTGCTAAAGACAATTTACACCTATCTTATTAAAAGATTCTAAGAGCTATAATCTATAGCCTTAAATAGGATTAAGAATATAAGATACTCCTTATAGAAGTATTATAATAGAGAGGACATCACAATCTTTATACACAATCTATTGTGGGATATAAGAGCGTGTTATTAGGATAATATTACGTAATTACAAATAGTCCACTAGGCATTTGATTTAGAAATCCAAATAATTATTACCCTACTATTAGCTAATATAATAATTAATTAGTTTCTAATGTAAATTAGAGAAAGGGAATTAATAATTACAAGTTAGGCAAGAGATAAATACTAATAGATAGCTAATTAACAGTTTAGAGATATTTAATAAGGGTTAAATATGCGCGAAGGATTTAATAATTAAGGCTAACGTGTGGGATACTAACCATATAACGGCATAGCTAGGCCACGAATCAGAGGTTATTAGAATAATTACTAGAATAGCAATTAGAATAACTACAATGGTAATTCACTATACTAGAATGCTAATTAGTAATAATAATATAGATAATAAAGGCCGTATTTTAACAATTAAGAACAGTAGTTTAGTAACTAGCTATACTATAATAACTAGCAGAGACTGTACCCTAATCCCTAGTATAATATGTTAAAAATAAGACCTATTTTTAGCCCTTTCTAGTTAAAGGACCTTTCTATTACTAGCTTGCATTGCAAGCCTGACAGCTACACTGCAGCTGTTAACGGTCGCGAAGGTGGCTGTCAATGGCTACGTCGCAGCTGTCAACAGCTGCGACTGACCGTGTGGATGACTAATCTAAATCAATTGTTAATTGTGGATTATTCAATTGCGTTGTAGCTGCAAGCGTAGCCACAACTGTAGCGCCACTAGTAATTAGGTAAGCTAGGGTGACATAAGCAGGTTACCCTATAGCTATCTTTAATAGCGATTTTCTCTTTAACTAGAGGTCGTACAAAAGTCTTACATATAGCAAATTAAAGCTAGAAGATAGGGCTTTTATTTTATGTAGGAATATTTTTTAGACTAAAATTTGGTGCATATGGGTTACTAGTTTGTATAGTAGTGAGTCGATTTTTTGGATTTTACATACAAATGAATTTTACGGAAAATCAAAAGTGGCCCTTAAGACCTCTCTGATGGTCCGGATCTACCAATACAGTCAGTGGGTATATAAGAGAAAGAAGATCTTTTTAATCTAGCTAGATAGCTAGGCCTCTCAATCCAACAGCCGCATTGCCTGTACAATATCACTAAAATCAATTCTATTAGTATATAAGATATCGTAAAAGTCATCTAGATTGAATTATATTAGTTAATAACTGCTGAAACCTTCCGTTGCGTTGCGTTAAATATTTTAACGTGGTGGCTCTATTAGTCCCTAACCATAGAAGCTACACCTATACAGCTGTTGCCAGCTGGCAACTAGCTCCCTACATTTTAAAAGGTTATAAGCCTGGCCTATCACTATAAAATTCTTTCTAGTGCACTTTACGTACGGTTACAGAAGACTTCCCTTCTATAAAACAGGAAGGACCCGCGAGATAGAAGCTATTCCCTTCTATAAAAAAGGAATCATTGTGGTTACAGAAGACTTCCCTTCTATAAAACAGGAAGCACGTAAGCGATACAGAAGCTTTCCCTTCTATAAAAAGGAAGTTCAGCGAGAATAGAAGCTTTTCCCTTCTATAAAAAGGAAATTCAGTGCGGATAGAAGCTTTTCCCTTCTATAAAAAGGATTTTCAGTACAAATAGAAGACTTCCCTTCTATAAAATTAGAAGATAGCTACCAATCAACAAGGTCAGGGACCTCCAGTCCCTAATCTTAGTGCGCAAGAGGTTCTAAATAACTAGCTAAAAGAGCAGGTTATTAAATAACAAAATGCTATTAATCTAGTAATAGAGAAGCTAGAGTCCTTAACCTTAGCTATTAATAATAGACCTATAGAGGGTGTGGAAGCTACTAAGCCTGCTAGTTAGCAGCAAGTTCAACAGCCTATTTAGCAAGAAAAGGCACCTAAATCTAGCTTTATACAAGCTACCTTTAATAATTCAATTATTAAGGAATTTAATAAGAGGGTTTATAGCTTCCCTAAGACTACTAAGCTTAAAGGAGCTGAAAATTTCGATCAATGGAAACAAGCCCTAGCTATCCAATTTAGAGCTTTAGGCATGCCTAATTTTCTAGATAATCCGGATATTTCTAGGGTGCTAGGGGACGCTAACCAAGCTATTATCCTTATGTTACTAAGGGATAGTTATACGGAAGGCCCCTAAGCCGCTATAACTTAGCAAAAATCACCTAAAGAAGCCTATAAGTTACTTATTAGGCAATATTCACATAGCGTTAAAATCCAGAGGGGGTCCCTATATTCTGAATTTCATAACCTGAATTTTCATGGATTTAAGGGGACTTTAGAAGCCTTTAATGCAGTCTTTAATAATCTACTAGCTAGATTATCGATTTTAGGGGTCCTGATTAATCCTATAGATCAGGTTAATCAATATCTTCAATCCCTAAAATCAACCTTCCCTTAGTGGGCTAAAAGGCAACGATTTAGCATGCATACAAATAGGGCTATAGGGGTCCCCCTAGAAGCCCTAAATCTTGAATTTCTAATAGCAGACCTTCTAGCTAAACAGAGGGATAAGTCATCTACGGTAGCCAAAGCCCTGAATTATAGGGCTAAAGACCTAGAAAAGGGTGCTAAAGATAAGGAAAAGGCCCCTAAAGGTTAGAAGAAGAAGAAAGAAGGCTCTAAAGAAAATAAGGGCTCTTCTAATTCTAATAAGAAGAAAAAGAAGCAAAAGGGTCAAAAATCAGATAAAAAGGATAATAAAGAGCCTACAGAGGGTTCTTTTATGCTAGGAAATTACAACCTTTCTAACGGAGCCCTTAATCCGTACAAGAAACCTAGCAATTACAAGACTAGTTATAAGAGCCCTAGCAATAGTAGCTCTGATTCTAGCTCTAGTGATTCGGATAATGAAAAACAAGAAATTAATTCCTTAAATGGTTTTAATTATTACAGTAAAGACATGAAAAAGGCCCTATTATATAATACAGGTTTAACTGTATATATAGTTAATTCTAGGGAGGTCTTTAGGGATTATACCCCTTTTAAGAAAGGGGAATCCGACCCTATTATAACCAGTGGTGGCCCTATTTATCCTAAGGGTCACGGTAGTGCTGTTTTTGAGGTCTTATATTAAAAGAAACCTAATAAATATAGGACCTTAGTGCTAAAGGACGCTCTATATTTTCCTTAGCTTGATGTTAATATAGTTAGTGGCCTTATTCACTATATATCTAGCGGTTGCTTTATAAAAAACCATCTTTATCTTAAAGATAGGTCTTATATTGCTACCCTAGATATAGAAAAACATGGTTTTTTCTTTCACGTTAAAAACCAATCTACACTGACATTACATAAAGGGCCCTGTAAAAAATCTCATTATATCCGACCTTTTACCTATGCTAGCTTTAGGGGTCATAGCTATCCTATTAGCTACCCTATAGAGGTTCAAATTCCCTCTAAAAAGCCGGATTAGGCTTCTAATTTAGACGAAATCGCTGAAATCGACGAAGATAATGATATTAAAGAAATCGTACGGGATGATTTAGGGGATTTAGTCCCTTCTCCAACGCCTATAGCCCCAGGTTGGGTCCCTTATAAATCTAAAGATATAGATTTAGGGGTGTTAGAGGGCCTTAGTGAAGGAAAAAGGTCCCTAATACCTCCCTAAGAGGCCTGTGGTTCTTAAGGGGCCTAGCAGGGGACTAACGGAGAGGGCCCTAATCTAGACCCGAATCTAGACCCTAATTCAGGCCCTAAAGACCTTTAATATCAAAAGTTACTAGAACTAGCTAGCCTATGGCATGTACGATTAGGGCACCTAGGGCTTCCTTTGCTAAAGAAAACAAGCCTTATAACTAAAGGAATCCCTGATTTTTCTAAAATTAAGGATAAAGATTTTAAATGTATAGCTTATGATTAATCTAAGGCAGTACAAAGACCTAGGAAATTAGCTATCCCTAACCCCCCTAGAGCTCTAGATTAAATAGAGGGGGATACGCTAAAAATCAGCCCTATACCGTATAATAAACAGTTAATTTGCTTATTTCTAGTTAATCGAAAAACTAGATATAAGTGGGTGTTCTTATTACCTAATAAGGAAGGCCCAACTGTTTATAGGGCTATTAAGGGCTTCTTCAGAGGGCTTAAAAATCAACTAGGTTAGTATCCTAGGCACCTTCACTTTAATGGGGGCTAAGAAATCGATTCTAGTTGTTAAAGCTAGTTAAATTCTAAAGGGATTAAATTCACAACTTCTAGTCCCTATATCCATGAGCAAAATGGATTAGCAAAGCGTTTAATTCGTACTATTCTAGATCGATTAAGGGCTACTATCCAGTGGGCAAAATTACCCTTGTATCTATGGTGTTTTGTATTACCTGCAGTTATTAACCTAGTTAATATAACTGCTAATACCACAAAGGATGAAAGCCCTGAATAACTGCTAGCTAGGGAGCTAAATCAGCCCTATACGACTGATATTAGCAGTATTAGAGCCATAGGATCTCACTGTGAGATTCTAATCCCCCTAGAAAAACAACCTAAAGCCTAGAAGTTAGCAGCTAGGACTATCCCTAGAAGGTTATTAGCTACACTAGGTTCTAACACCTACCTAGTGTACATCCCCTCTAAAAGGCTAGTTACAAAGACTAGCTTTATTAAAATTATAGAGCCTATAGGTCCTGTCTCTAAAGGATTACCTAGGCTTTCTATAGGGGATAACCCTTTAGAGGGGGAAAATGATTTAGAAGATTAAGATCTAAATTAAGGTTTAAAGGATTACCCTATAGACAACATAGGACATCAAAATCCCCCTATAGGTTAAGAAAAACACCCTATAGGGCCTGTACAACCCCCTAAGGAACCGATTCTAGAGGCCTTAGAGGAGGCCACGCCCGTAACTTCACTAGGAAATCAGATTTTGACTCCGGACCTTAATTTTGACAAAATTACCGACTTCAACCCTAATATTAACCCTATAGATGTTAATATTAGTTCCCCTTCTTCTCTAGATTTTATAAAAGAAATCTGCTTTAAGGTATAGGAGAAGCTAAAGGAAAACAACCCTAATAGCCCCGAACCTAAGACCTAGAAGCAAGCTATATCTAGCCCTGAAAGGGATAAATGGATAGAAGCTACGTACAAGGAATACGAACAGCTTCTAAAGGCTAGTACTTTTAAATTTATAAGGAAAGACCAAGTACCTAAGGGCTAAAAAGTACTAAAGAATAGGCTTGTTTATAAGCTTAAAAAGGATAAAGAAAATAATCCTTTAAAATACAAGGCCCGACTCGTTGCTAAGGGATTTATGCAAATCAAAGGTCTAGATTATCTAGAGACCTTTGCAGCCACAAGCATTCCCCCTAGCTGGAGGATTTTACTAGCCCTAGCGGCTTAGAATAACTAGGAAATCGAACAGGTTAATTTTATAGGAGCTTTTCTTAATAGTAAGCTACAATAACAGATTTATATGGTTATTCCAGACGGATTTATCGAATTTCTTAAAGCAAATCCTAAATTAGCTAAATTAGCTAAAAGTTTTGGCTATAAACCTTCTAAAGATTAAGTAATTTTATTACAGAAATCTTTATATGGCCTAAAACAGAGCTTAAGGGAATGGCAACAAGCACTAATTACAGTGCTAAAGTCCCTAGGATTTAGCCCTCTAATTTCTAACCTAGCTATATTCTATAATTCCTCCACTAAAACCTTTATTATCACATATGTGGATGATTGTCTTCTAATTAGACTGGATTTATGTTATATCCAAAGACTTAAAAAGGAACTTTATAAAGTCTATCTAATAGAAGATAGGGGGCTAGCTAAATTCTTCTTAGGGGTTCAAATCGTACAAGATAGACCTAATAGGGTCCTGAAAATTCATCAATCTCAGTATATCTCAGAGGCTTTAAATCGATTTAATATGCTAGATAGTAAGCCTATTAGCATACCTCTTCAGCCAGGCGTTTTAGCTACGCAGACCACTAAGCTTTTAATAGCTAGCGAAATTAAGCTCTATTAGTGCATTATAGGGACTATAATGTACCTAATATTGCTTACAAGGCCGGACATAGCCTTTACACTTTAGTGGCTATCTACAGCACTAGCTAGGCCCTATATAGAGCACCTAAAAGCAGCTAAAAACTTGCTTAGGTACTTATTAGGGACTAAATTCCTTGCTATAATTTATAGGGGAGACCCTAAAGGTATAGCTAGCAAAAGCCTAATAGGTTATTGTGACAGTGATTTTGCAGGGGATAAAAAGACCTCTAAATTAACCTACGCTTATCTATTCAAGCTAGCTAGCAGACCTATTAGCTGGAAATCAAAGAAAGCTAGTACGATAGCTCTATTAACATTAGAAGCTAAAGCTAACGCTATCTACGAGACCTTCCAGGAGCTACAGTGGCTTCAGGGCTTATTTAAGGAGCTAAAAACCCCTATTTCTCCCCCTATCCAGATATATTACGATAATCAAGGCGCTATAACCACTGCCTATAACCCTGCCTTACATAGCCATACAAAGCATACCTTGCTAAAGTTTAACTATATTAGGCAACAGGTTTTAGAGGGTTTAGCTAAGATCGAATATCTAGATACGAAGTCAATGCCTGCAGACAGTCTAACAAAGCCTCTATCTAGACCTCTTTATCAGGCCTTTATTAAGCTCTTAGGGCTTAATAATCACTAAAACCAACAACTAAATCCCTTTAACAGGGAACTAAAAACAACGCTAAAAAGGGAGCTATATTTAACAATAGCTAGGAATTCAAAAGGGGGTCTTTTATCTTTTTCCTATTTTTCCCTTTTTTATCTGTTTTTATCTAAAAGTTCTTGTTTACCCTATATCACTTTGTACGCTTTTAATTAGCTTATACGTAATTCTTTTGTAAAGGGGGTGTTAAAAATAGGACCTATTTTTAGCCCTTTTTAGTTAAAGGACCTTTCTATTACTAGCTTGCATTACAAGCCTGACAGCTGCACTGCAGCTATCAACGGTCGCGAAGGTAGCTGTCAATAGCTACGTCGCAGCTGTCAACAGCTGCGACTGACCGTGTGAATAACTAATCTAAATCAATTGTCAATTGTGGATTATTCAATTACATTATAGCTGCAAGCGTAGCCACAACTATAGCGCCACTAGTAATTAGGTAAGCTAGGGTGATATAAGCAGGTTACCCTATAGCTATCTTTAACAGCGATTTTCTCTTTAACTAAAGGTCGTACAAAAGTCTTACATATAGCAAATTAAAGCTAGAAGACAGGGCTTTTATTTTATGCAGGAATATTTTTTAGACCAAAATTTGGTGCATATAGGTTGCTAGTTTGTATGGTGGTGAGTCGATTTTTTAGATTTTACATACAAATGAATTTTGCGGAAAATCAAAAGTGGCCCTTAAGACCTCTCTGACGGTCCGGATCCACCGATACAGTCGGTGGGTATATGAGAGGAAGAAGATCTTTTCAATCTAGCTAGATAGCTAGGCCTCTCAATCTAACAGCCGCATTGCCCGTACAACATCACTAAAATCAATTCTATTGGTATATAAGATATCGTAAAAGTCATCTAGATTGAATTATATTAGTTAATAACTGCTGAAACCTTCCGTTGCGTTGCGTTGAATATTTCAACGTGGTGGCTCTATTAGTCCCCGACCGTAGAAGCTACACCTGTACAGCTGTTGCCAGCTGGCAACTAGCTCCCTACATTTCAAAATAATAGGCCTGTTACGGACAGAGCTACTTTATTTAGCAATACTATAAAACCACTAAATAAGCTAGTAATCCTCCTATAACGTCCATAGGTAGTACACTAGGTAAATAAATTAGATTAGATAGAAGATAAAGATTAGAATAATTAATAATAAGGTGAATAAATAATAGACATAGGATAAGAAAATGCTAGTCTATAACTAGAATAGGAAGATATAAATGCTTATATCCTATACCTAGAGGTGAAATAGTAGGAATTATACTCCTAGGATAATTAGGAAGGAGTCCTATAGACTAATAACTAGGTAGAACAGGTCTAATTTGTCATAATCAATAACATAGTTCGCATATGTAGAATGTGTTTAGCTTAATTCGCTTCTAATAACGCGCTCTTTAACTATTTAAATGCAGCGCATGGTTTGCTACGCAATGGCATGATCATAGGTAAATTAGCTTATAATAAAATTTTAGAATCTTATTCCTTGTCCTAAATATATAGTAATTAAGATTGTTTAAATGTTATAATAGATAACATACGAATGCAAATGAAATTAGCGGTAGACAGACTGTAACTAATAGATATAATAATGGTTAAATTAAAAGCGGGTGTCTAAATCCTAATCTTTTAATTAATAGTTAACACGCAGTGTGATATAGGTGTAGGTTATGTATTTTAATTATGGACATATCTATAACTCTGGATCTATCTAAATTTAGATGATTTAAATAGTTAGGTTAATATTTACTATAACACTAGATGCTTAATTACCTTAGCAGACGCGCAATAGATAGCTAAATAGTATCTAGATATTAAGATTAGAACAAAAGCAGCACTAATTAATGTTAAGGGAATCGGCGCGGATACCTATGCCACTAATGAGTATATGCTATTACTAATGAACTTTTTAGGCATAATACTAGATAGATAACTAGTAATTGCTTTATTTATTAGAGAGGTCTTAATAGTTAAGTTATTAAGAGCGAATATGCTATTAGGCACGGATTATATTATACTATAGCAGATTAACATTATAGTAAGCAAAGGAAAGGTAATTATTAGAATATATAGTAATGTTACTATTCCTATGGCAGCGTGGTATAATTAACCTAAAATTAACATGCTAGTTAAATCGGCTTACGTAGTGATAATTTAACCACATATAATGATATTAGTGCTAATAAACCATTACTTAGGTAAGGATAACAGAGTATTGTTTAAGCTAAAATAACTGTAGAAGCTAGGAGTATACGCGGTAATTGCGGACAGAACTACATAACACGTTATGGTATGTAATATAAGTGATAAACTAGTGATAATTAGTAAGAAGTAGGAATTAGGGAAATTTAAGTTTATTAACCTAGCTATAAGAGTATATGTAGTTAAACCTAAGGAATAAGCTTTAGTAGTGGATCTAGTAATAGTGATAGAATTGCACGTTAAGAAATGGTTATTAACCATGGATTAAATCATAATAGGCTTACAAACTGCAGTGTATATAGCTACGTAAGTAAACTATTTTAACCCTAATAGTAAAAACAAATAATAAGAGATACAAAGACTCTTAGAGGACTATATAGACTTATTTTGTAATAAGGGATTTACTATAGTTCCTTAGAAAGAGTAGATATAATTATAGATAAAACTAGGCTAGCAGGATCTGGTTCTAAAGAAATGCAGGATCTATCCGGTTAGCCTGGATAATTAAATAATTATTAAAAAGATAATAAAAGAATTACTAGCAGCAGGGAAAGTTATTCGCATAACATCATAAGTGCTATTTGCATTTCTAGTCTTTATGGTCTAGATAGGAACTAGAGATAATTAGAAAGGGCGTATAGTCGTTAACATATGAGGATTGAATGTGATAATAATGTTAGATGCGTATCTAATGAGATAACAGGAAGAAGTTATCGTAGGAATCGCTAACGCTACACACATCACAGTTGTCAACGCTATGTTGTTTTATTATTAATGGATAGTCTACCTAGATTCACAATAGGCACTGTTAGTGATTACACACAATAGATAATTCACATTTAACGTCCTAATTATAGGATATAAAGGATCTAATGCATACGTCTAGAGACAGATAGATAACATATTGCGTGGTACTAGAGCAATGGCATACTATGATAATATTGTCATTGCCTTGATTAGCTTTAAGTAGTATATTAAGGACCTATGGCAGACCTTCTAACGTTTGCTAGACAATAATATCTTAATTAGCCTAAAGAAGATATTTATAGCTTACCTAATAGCTAAAGTATTAGGGAGACTTATTAATTCCTTAGGAATAGCAACACTAGCTAAAAAATTAGCGGTAATTAGACAGCTGGAATTCCTAAAGATATTACAAGCATTAGAGCATTTATTAGGGTTTATAAGGGCCCTAAGACATTACGTTCTAGGATACGCCTTAATTATTAAACCACTATAAGACTATAAAACGAATTTACTCTAAGTATATTAAGTAGTTAAAATAAATAAAGATAACAAAACCTAAAAGGGTAAAACATCTAAACTAGCAAGACACAATTAGGCGAAGAGTGTTAACGTACTATTGCCTTCTAGGAAGGAAGTTAAGGCATTTAACACATTAAAGGCAGCATTAACAAAACATACCACATTAACGCTATTCTCTCTAAACTGATAATTATTTGTTAACTTTAATACGTTAGGAGTTAGCATTAGTGTTATAGTATATTACGTTAAGGATAAAATAATCCCGAAGTTAAGGATAGATAGGATAATTGTTAAATACCCCCCTTATACGGCAATTTAGCTAATTGCTTTTCTATCTAGAACCCTATTAAATGCAGAGAAGAGATACTAGTTAATAGAGCTTGAAGTCTGCGGTTATATGTAAATGCTTTAAAAGTCCAGATAGTGGATTAAGGTAACTTAATGACCGCTAGTTATATATTTTACAGATTACCACTTAATTATTAATATAGGTTAATAATTAGACATTACTAATATAACAAGCAGGCATATAGTAAATAAGAAATTAATATAGGCTATGGAATACATTAGCTAATTTAACGTTAAGCTAATCTATAAGCCAGGCAAAGATTATCTAGTACTAGATGCATTAAGTAGGCTAAAGACAACAGAAAAAACGCATAATAATAATGCGCTAGGATAATTAGATAATATACTAGACGATAGACTAGAACATTAGAAGACGTTAAAGGATTCTAAGGTGGTATAATATAGGGAACACAATCCGGTTATAGCACTAATACCACAATTTACTACACCTACGGCGGAAAGGCTAATAGCATCTCTAGTTAGAATATCTCCTAATTTCAAGAAACTAATATAATTAGGATACGATTAGGATCTAACATAGAAACACGTTAAAACGGTGCTAGAAGGCAATGCCTAATTGCCCATAGAAAACCAGGCGAAATTGCTATTTAGCTAGGAAAATAGATTATTATAGAAGACAACTCTAGGGTTCTAGCCACGATTATACGTACCAAAATCCGCTATTAAGGACCTATATAATAGTATACACAACGGCAATTATATAGGTTACGCAAAACTAAGCGAGATTATGCAACAATTCTACATACCTTATAGATTGCGTAGATTATGAAACTACCTAAGAACCTGCCTATTATGTTAAATTTATTGTCCAAGAAAACACCTAAGACATAGTAATTTATAACTATTATTAGCACCACTAGCACTATATTATATAATCTCTATTAATTTCCTATTATCTCTGCCTATATTAGTGGAGGGTAATGATTTAATACTTGTGATTATTAACAAATTTAGCAAGCAAACTATATTAGAGCCTTGTTAAAACAATATTATAGCATTAATCTATGCAAGGAAATTATACAATTAACTACTAATATCTAACTAGGGCATACCTAAGATTATAATAAGTAATTGTGATTAAAGATTTTTAGTAGCATTGTAAAAAGCGTTCTAGAACTTAGTTAGAATAAAGCTATTATATTTAATAGCGTATTATCTATAAACAGATAGGCAGATAGAACGAACTATATAGATAATAGAATTAGCTATCCAAATGTATTTTACATAACTAGATAATAATTAGTTATGGTAATAGACATTGCTATGATTGTAGTTTGAATTTAATAATATAGTGATTAAAACAACAGGACGGTTACCTAACTAGATTATTATAGGGTTCTCTCTAAATAATGTCGTTTCTTTACTATACTTAAGAGAACTGGAAATGTTAGATAAACCATTGGAATGACTGCAAGCACACGATGCAATTACGTTAGTAGTAATCCGGATAAAGATATAGTATAATTAAAAGCATGCGAGTAGGTTCTTTAAATGTGGTGACTAGGTATTAATCAGACTAGATAATTAGGTGTACATAATTCCAAGACAAATAAGTCTAAAGTACGGACTAAAATTCGCAGGACTATTTAAAGTGCTATAATATGTGGGAAGATTAGTATATAAGCTAGATATACTAGATAATTAGCGAATTTATTTAGTAATCTTAGTTAACTATCTAGAGTAATTCTATTAGGATATATTTGATAGATAGTTTGGAATAATGGCGCTAATTTGGTTAGTAAACCACGAAGTTAATGTGATTCTAGCGCAAAAAGAAAGCGATGGAATTGTTAAATATTTGATTAAATTTAAGAATTTAACTCTAGCATATAACTAGTGGTTGCCACTAATAGTAGTTATGAGATTAATGAATAGCGCATATGCTGTTAAGAAGTGGGCTGCGGGTGAACGGCGTGATTTACTATAGTAGATAATAGTGGCTATAGCTATTAAACTTAAGGACTTTAGACTTTCCTTCCCGCTTCCCTTACTTCCTTTATTCTTACTTTCTATACTATTATTACTTACTACATTTTAACCTACGCACCTAGTGATTAGCCTTATTTGCACATAACTACTAATCAGATAGGATAGTTATTATAGAGTAGTTAGTTACTTAATAATTGCCTGATAGCGAACGCGATATTACCTAAAGACGCCTAAGAATAGGTGTAAAAAGTTAAATAAATGGTAAAGGAGGGAGAATTTCACTGTATAGCTTAGCACTTTAGAGCACACTATTAGGCATATATACTAATAGAGGCAAGGATAGTATTAAAAGATAAGAAATTCATTAAGGAATTCCTTATGTTTACTAAAATAACCTTATAAGTATTAAATCATAGTTTGCTAAAAAAGGTAGGCGATGCTTATTGGAACCTAGAGAAAGCCTTAGTAATGCTAGTGATAGCTAGAGTTATCTAGGGAAAAACGGTATGTAAGGGAATTAACGGGTATAAAGCTAATTATGACTAATTTAAGATAATCTTAGACTGATTGCTGGCTGCTGCTTACCTAATGAATTTGGAATCTCTAAAGCAATAATTAGATACCCTAACTAAGAAGAGGAAACGTCCAAAAGTGCCAGAGGGGCTAGACTAAGATTTAATAGCCCCTCGAATGCCAAGCGTTCTACCGCCAACTCCAACCATTAAGAGCGGATTAGTCTTTACAGCAATTAACAAACCATCCCTTATAGTGCCATAACAGAGCATAATAGCGCTAGAACAGCTCACAGTGCTATAACAGACCATAATAGCGCCAGAATAGCTTATAGTGCTATAATAGACTATAATAGCGCTAGAATAGTTTATAGGGCTATAATAGAATATAATAGCACTAGAACAGTTCATAATGCTATAATAGAGCGCGATAGCAAGAGAACACTCCGTGCCACTACCTAGGATAGGAGCGGAAGTGAGATAATTACTATACCTAATAGATAGTGGTATGTAATTCGCGCCCCCACCGGGGTTAGGAAGCAATGTAAAGGCGATTTTATTAGCATTAAGAGTAGGTGTGGTTCCCCTAAGCCTAGGAATAGCGATATTATCTAGGAATAGTCCCCTTATGGCTAGTGGAGATAGATAAACCCGAATTGCTTAGGGTGGATAAGCGAATAATGCTGTGAAAAGGAATATAATAGCCCTTTAAGAACTAAGAGCGGTAGTTAATAGCAACACTAAGCTACTATAATAAATAAGGAATAAGCAAAGAGATAACTACATTATCACAGATGCAAACATTAACACAATTAATGCCTAGATATAATAATTGATATTCTAGTTATAAAGATAGGAGATAATTAATAATAATATAGCCTTACTCACGTAGTTTACTACAGGTACTTATTATACCCCTAAGGAGGGTTAGATAGCCTCCAAGATAGAGAGAGATATGCGATAGAAGCCACATTTTAAGACAGAATAATGGAACTAGTAATAAGGACAATTGCTTAGGAGAAGGGCGGAAGATAAGAGATAATGATACTTGCTTAATAATCGGACGATGAGTTAATGATGAGAGATGGTTGCTAGATAGTTAGATAGACGGACAATAAGGGCATCGCCTTTGAATTGGCGGCACCTGTCACACGTCACGTGCACGATTGTGCACGATAAATAGTGCCCCGCCAAGGGCTAAGATAGCAGAATCAACAACCTTTACCACAATCACTTACAGGCATCCAAGTCCAGGCGCCACACCACGCTCCAGCCACTGTGGAGTTGGTAGGTGTCGCGGCGCACCTCCTGGACATGGTAATATTTATAGTGAATGTGATGGGAGAGGAGGGGAAATGAATATCCATGACGGGTCGGCAACGATTGAACGATTATCACAGGCAAGCCGCAAGAGTGGGAAATTGCTGAAATTGCTCCGCACAATATCCTATCGATAAGAAGTCAACTCACTCTTGGCGCTGGCCCGCAAAAAAATGGAGGGAGCCTTCGTTTGTTTGGTGCAGCGAAGCCAGACAGTAAAGCCGCAAAGCCGAGGCCTATAGGCTGTGGCTAGAGCCGATGCCAGCGGCTGTCAAGCACTTGGAGAGCTGCCCCAAGCTTCACGACGACGACTTTCCCAGAGCTTCAAGGCTTGGTTTTCGTGCCTGAAGCGACCGCAACGGCAATGATCTTGTCACAACGACGTTCTCAGGCTGTCTCTAATTTTTGCTTTTGTATTCCCCTCAGCTTGAATCCGCGAGACTAAAGACATGGCGGCTGCAGACGGCGCAGCATTCCCGCCGCGTGGTAGATCCATTCGCCGGCGGCGACAAGACAAGCCGGCGATCTCGGCCAGACTCATTCTAGACGATCACATTAAAGGCGACGTCGGCATTGCATCCGAAGATGTTATCGCTGACCTGCTGCCTCACCTCCAAGGAAGTATGTGCACTGTGCACCCCGTTGCAAGTTGCAAGCACACTCGCCCATCTAGAATCATCTCAATGGACATGTTGCTAACGATCATGGGTAACTGGAAGAAGCCAACGAGGACCATCCGGACGAAATTTATCATGTAGCACTTGCTCCGTGGGCACCTAATGCTGCACCGGCCGAGACGACTTGGTCAATAGTTCCTGTCAAACGGTCATCTTCCTTGGGGCATTCTACCATACAGTTTTCCCCCTCATCGTCGGCCCTCCAGAGCTTCGCTGTATCATTGCAGGAGATGGCACCCTCCAAGCTCTCCAGTCACAGCCGAAGTGGTATAGAAATATTGGTTCTCGATGTTGCGCCTTTACCTCTTGAGACCGTGTTTGTGAGCTTGGAGAGCGAGTCGACGAAGCGTCTGGAAAATGGAGAGGGAACGTTCTTCAGAGATCATCCGCCAAATGCTCGGGGGAAGAATGTAGCAAACATGACTGCAGACGAGCGGCTAACTTCTGCTATTCGAACATCTCTCAGCGGTCTCAAAGTTGCGCATACCGGGGATCTGTTCGCCTTACCATTAGCGCCACACCCGGTAACTCATGTCCCGCCAAACCCAGGCAAGATCATGCTATGTGAGCCCGTCGCGCAGGGTATTCTAGACGACACTACAAAAATTGTATTGATGCGCGGACGGCATAAGAGGCGTAGTAGACGGCCTACTTCGATGTCCACGAGTCACCGACTGAACGGGGTCGGTGAGGAGGACGACGGCAACACCGATCAATTTTTTTCGGCCGCCGAGGAGCGCTATCGAACCGACGCCCGAGCTGACGACACAGTCACCGAGACGGAAACAGACGTGTCCGCCACTGAGCAGGAAGAGGAGCTTTCCGATGATTCAATGGATGGAATGATATCTTTAGAAGCGCCGACTCTGCCTACCACGAACATCAGTGGTGTCGGAACAATGCAACCTGGAACACCAATGACCATGGGCACCTTGCGCGGCCGAAAGACAAACGGCGCTGCAACACCCGGCTCTGTGTTTTCGAACTTTACTTCGGCTACAGCTAGACCTGATCGACCAAGAGGTCGTCTTTTCAAGGCTCATGGTCTCGTACGGCCGATTCCCTCGGATTTGCTCCACCCCAAGCCGTCGCAAGAGGAGGATGAGGAAGCGAGGATATATGTTGATATGAGCTCTCTGCCAAAGATTGGATGTTTCTCCGGAGATTGGGCTCGAATTGAAGTTGCTGAAGAGCCGCCGTTAAATGGCTTTGGTGCTTTTGGACTGGGCAGTTTTGGCGCCACAGACCACAAGGCCTCGAACTGGCGACCGGTGCGAGTCTATGGCCTACCAGAGGGATACTCTCAGCGACCTGTCACTCGTATATCCAGCTCCCGGGCCGGTGATCGAAAGATGTCCTTCTTTGAATCGCAGTTGCAAAGACCGACAAGTCCAGCCGCATATGCATCTCCCATACTGCTTGCCAATCTCGAAGGTGCCACTCATTTGCGGATAGCAGCGCTGAAGAAGTCGTCTTATCAAGGGAAAGGCACCCTTCCTCGTTTCACCAGTGCCTGTCACCCCCCTTACGCGAAGGACATTGCTATCCATCATATCCGCACGCCCATCTCGGCAGAAAGAGCATATCAAACTGCCGTGTTGGGTGGGTTAAAACGATATTTCGCTCGCAAGGTCCGCCTAGTTCGACCCGGCGACTTGATCGCTGTGCCTGTTGATGCACAACTAGGCAGAGCACTGCAGGAAGCGACTGGAGCTGGTGGCTCTGAGGTCGACGATGTGATGGCTCTCACTGCAGACGAGAGCCGCCCAGGACTGCCCTCATCTCGTATTGACAGTGTGGCTTGGTTCAAAGTTGGACATATTCAGATTCAAGGGGCCGACGAGGACGAGGACGGGACCGCGGAGGCATTTTGGGGCTCTGTTGCGTGTATCGACAGCTCAACAGTCGGGATGCATGGCTCCGGGTTCGAGACAAGCCGCATTCCGGGTCTCGTTCAGAGCAGTTGGCCATACTATCTCGGACTTAAGAAGCCACCAAGACGATCATCATTGGACTCGAGTTTCTTGGCTCAAGAGAAGTTTGTGTCGCCTTTGCGGCGAGAACTGCGACAACTACTCGCCGCGGCCACGAGTCCCAGAGCAGTGCACCTTGAAATGCCGTCAATCACCATTTTACTAAAATCCACACACCGCAATATTGGCAAGACCACCCTAGCTTCGGCAGCTTGTGCCGACATTGGCCTGCACGCCTATACGATTGATTCCTACGACATTCTAAGTGAAGGTGGAGGAAGCGGCAGCGACGTCAAAACCGAAGGCTTTCTCAGAACCCGCGCCGAAAGAGCCATTAGCTGCGGCCCAGACTGCTGTGCTCTGTTGATTCAACATGTAGAAGCTCTCACCGCAGACCGAATCGAATCTACGATGAAGGAGATCCTGGAGTACACCAGAGTGCTGATCGCCACCACAAACGAGGTGGACCAGGTGCCAGATGGTGTTCGAGCTTTGTTTACCCACGAGCTAGAGATGGGAGCGCCGGATGAGTCCGAGCGTGAGGCTATCCTGAGAAACGTGGTCGACGATCGCGGCCTTACGCTAGAGCCATCTCTCGACTTGAACTCGATTGCATTGAAGACTGCGGCCTTGGTCGCAGGCGATCTAGTCGACGTAGTGGAGCGGGCTTCGTTGGCTCAGTACGCTCGACTGGAGGCTCTTTCGGCGAAGAATAGCCACGACAGCACCGCTGTAACGGTGCGCGATATTCAAGTTGCCGGTGGACCTCTTGCCCGATCTCTCACGGCCGCAGACTTCGAGGTTGCCGTCGAGGCCGCTCGTAAAAACTTCTCGGACTCCATCGGTGCGCCCAAGATTCCCAATGTCACTTGGGATGACGTTGGCGGCTTGAGCAGCGTCAAGGACGCAGTCACCGAGACAATTCAACTGCCGCTTGAGCGCCCCGAGTTGTTTGCCAAGGGTATGAAGAAACGATCCGGCATCCTGTTCTACGGCCCGCCCGGTACCGGTAAAACACTGCTGGCAAAGGCGATTGCCACAGAGTACAGCCTGAACTTCTTCAGCGTCAAGGGACCCGAGCTCCTCAACATGTACATTGGAGAATCAGAAGCAAATGTTCGACGAGTATTCCAGCGTGCACGAGACGCTCGCCCCTGCGTTGTGTTCTTCGACGAACTCGACTCGGTCGCTCCCAAGCGAGGCAACCAAGGGGACAGCGGCGGTGTAATGGACCGTATCGTATCTCAGCTCCTCGCCGAGCTTGACGGCATGTCGGGCGGAGATGACGCGGGAGGTGTGTTTGTGGTCGGAGCTACCAATCGGCCTGATCTCCTGGATCCCGCTCTACTGCGGCCGGGTCGGTTCGACAAGATGCTTTACTTGGGAGTGTCGGATACCCATGAGAAACAGCAGACCATTCTGGAAGCCTTGACTCGAAAGCAAGTATTGAAGAAGTTTCCCCCCCATCATCTTGTTGCACGCAAGTAACTAATTTCCTTCGGCCCAGATTTACCCTCGACCCATCGGTATCTCTCCGCAGTGTAGCCCAACGCCTTCCCTTTACCTACACGGGCGCCGACTTCTACGCCCTCTGCAGCGACGCCATGCTCAAAGCCGTTACACGGCAATCCTCGGCTGTGGACGCCAAAGTTCGCGCCATCAACGACCGTGAGCGCGCGGACAAGCCAGCCATTTCAACGGCCTATTTCTTCGACCACTTCGCCACCAAGGAAGACATCTCCGTCATGGTCACCGAGGCTGATTTCATGGCTGCCCACGAGGAGCTCATCCCCAGCGTGAGCGCGGGCGAGCTGGCGCATTACGAAAAGGTCCGCGCCACGTTCGAGGGTAGTCGGGATGAACAGCCCGAGACCGGTGTTCCTGCTCTGGAGCATAGACCGTCCTTTGCATCCAGCAGCAGCAGGACGAAGGGTGGCGGCAAAGCTCATGGTAAGATGACCATCAACAAGGGCAAGGGCAAGGGCAAGGGCAAGGGCAAGGGCAAAGCCAACAGTGCCGATAATACTGACGGAGACGACGAGGACTCTGACCGTCAGGAGGCGGGCAGCGCAGCAAATGGCCGCTCGAAGGGCAAGGCCAAGGCCGTCACGGGGTTCCAGGATGGCACGGCGAGTGACGATGAGGGATTGTATTAGAGTGCAGGACGTTTGTACATCACATTACATCACATGACTATTTTGTAGGAGATGGTGGTCATGGCATTGCGAAAACAAACGAGGTTGAATTTTTTTCAGACTTGAAATTCTGTCATGAAGGCTGCACCTTGCTCGATCAATCTGTAGATTACTAGAGGGCTTTATTTTGATTGTGCATTTCCGGTCTTCTCTTCTGTTCCGTCCTCGTCCTTGCTGCCCGCCGTCTTGGGATCCTCGTCCTTGGTCTCCTCTTGGCCGTCATCTTCCGATTCATCCTCCTCTGATTCGTCGTCGTCGTCGTCGTCGTCGTCGTCGTCGTCTTCCTTGTTCGGCACCTCAGTCTTCTCGCCCGCCTTCTTCTTCTCAAAATTCGGCGCCCCCTCGCACTTTTCGACACCCTCCTTGCTCACGGCCGCGGTGGCCGCCCCACTGATAGACCCGGGTCTCCATTTCCCGCTCGTAGGGCTCTGCGCGGTCTCCGGGATGGACTCCTTCCCGGACTTGTTTTTCCAAGCACCGCTCGTGGGCGACTGCAGCCCGGCCGGCGTTCGGTCCTCATCAGCAGCCGCCTTCTCTGCTGGGTCGGAGGCGTCCCCGTCTGCAGTCGTCTTGCTGCTCGTGGAGGAATCGCCGTCGCCATCGGGCTTCTTGCCGTGGACTTTCTCGCGCAGCGACTTGAGACGGAGCTCCTTGGCCTTTTGCGCAGCTTCGTCGGCAACAGATCGCATGGGCAGGGCCGTCTGTTTTCCGGCCCCGGGCGGCTTGTCGCCGGTCTTGGCTGTCGATGATCCGGGGGGCAACGATTTTGGCGGCTCGGGGAGCGGCGGCGGTGCAGGAGGCGCGGCTGGTGTTGTCTTGGAAGCAGCTACGGGGGTGTCGGTGGCAGCGGCTGGTTTGGCCGCTGGCTTGGCCGCTGGGTTCTGGGGCTTCTTCGGCTCGGGAGGCTTGTTGTGTATGTTGGGAATGGTGTGTTCGTCGTAGTAAATTTTGACATGTTGCTTCAGCTCGCCGTACTCGTTCCAGTCTTCGATTTCAACAAGGTCCTGGGAGGGGGGGGGTTTTCAGGCCGCGAGAGTGAGTACATGATTTTTTTTTTTTTTTTTTTTTTTCAAGCTGGAGAGAAAATCTTGGGTTTACAATTGCAGCGCGTCTGTGAATGGAATTGCTTACCCCGAGGACGAGGCCCTCCTGCACCAGGCCAGGAAGCTTCCTCAAGCGGCCGCCATCGTCTTTGCCAGCCCTGCGGCCCCAGAGCATGCGCGCCTTCTCGTCGGTCGCGACGTCGATGGCCTTGAAGGGTACTCTGTTGGCTCGCAGGATGGTTTCCAGCCGCGATGTGGCCGTGACGATGTGGGAGGAACCGGCGGTGAGGGAGGTGTAGATGTACAGCGCGGGGTCGGTTGAGTATGTCGTCATGATGTTTGGCGCAGCGCGGGCAACGCAGGTACTCGTCGAGGTGAGAGGCTGTCAAGGAGCCTTCGTGTGCTGCCTATGGATGGGCCCTTGCGGTCTTGCAAGCTGGTCTCTTCCCTGCTGACCGATGAAATCCTTGGCGGTATGCGGCGGCGATGGGTCGCATCTGGGAGCATCGAGATGTCGAGATGGGGGAGGTCAGGGGGCGGCTTGGTGTTTGGTGTTTGGTGTTTGGAGCTGCTGTCCAACAAGCCCAACCAATTGCGGGGGCCGGTAATGAGGCGGGTACACCACTGAACGAACCAAGAAGAAGATGGCGCCAAGTGGCCGCTCAGACTGGGCTCGCGAAAAGGCTGGGTGACTAAGCAAGATGCGCAACAAATGCGATTTGCAAACCCGTCCCGTCCCAGTTTCCCAACAAGAGACAATGTCAGCAACTCGAGGATGAGAAGGCCATCTGGCACATTGAAATGCCCTGCACACCTGAAGGCGAATCAAAATCATTGTCGATCTTGCCGAATAATAACCCGTGACTCAACGGATAGACTCCACGGCACCAACCTCGCGGTCACGAGACGACATCATCTCAGAACTGTTCCTCCGCGCACAAGCCCCGATTCGTTACACCGTTTCACGGTTTCACGAAACACGTTCAAGATTGTGGGTGTTTCAAACACGGCACAAAGTTTCAAGCAGGCAAAACGGGATGGTGTGAAGCCTCTCTCCCCTCCCCTTCCGTCCATCCACGCAGTGCAAACAAAGAGCTTGTCCCGACTCCCGAGGCAAGCACACCGCCAGGGGCAATCTCGGTTGGCAATCTTGTTGGCAATCTTGGTTGGTGGGCCGCCAACGCAGCGAGGGCCCAGCGAGGGCCCAGCGAGGCCCCAACCAGAGGGACGGACGGGATCGGGAGACGGGCACTGGGGGGGGCACTGGGGGGCACTGGGGGGCACCTAATTCAGGTACCACCCCACCACCCACCGTTTGGACCAGTCACAGCCAGTCACAGCCAGTCACAGCCGGCCACGGTGCGCGTTCGTGCGCCCGCCCACCCGGCTGGAAATGACTCAACGTCCAATCACCGACCGTGCCTGGCTGGAGCCGCCATCACTGGCTTTCTCCAGACCAGAACAATCCACACCGGTCCAACGCCATCCGTTCCAGGCCAGTCACAGGAGACGCTGGTGACGCTGCTGAGGATGAGGCTTTCCACAGTGGCCACAGGTCTGTCAGAGTTTTCGTCCTCCAAGACCCTCTAGACCGTTGCTGTTCGAGAGATGCATGGAATAAGACGCGCTCCGTCGTCGCCGTGCCTTCCTTGGGTCTGGGTCGGACATTGAAAACTTCCTCTCATTCACACAACACTCACTAGACTTGTGGTATTTTCTTGTCTCGACGACATATATGTTTTACACACTCTCTAATCCGTAAGAAACAACTAATTGCAGTTGCCACTCCGCGCTTACTTTACGACAATTCTCCACTCCGGTTCACGTCTCACCGGCAATCATCATGCATTCCGCTGCCTTGTTCACGTTGCTCGCTGTCGGCGCTTCTGTCACAGCCGCCACAGAGACTGTCGTTCAGACTTCCAAGATTACCCGCACCATGACCGTCACTCACTGCGCCGCCTCCTACGCCGACTGTCCTTTGAGCAAGACCTCTGCTGCTGCTGCGACTTCAGCTACCTCTTCGTCTTCTGCCGCTCACACCGACGTCGCTCCCTCGCATCCGGCCTCGACTTTCCTCCCTGATACCGCCAACACCACGGTTTCGGTTGGCCCAACAGGTGTTTTCCCAACAGGTGTTTTCCCAGGCTCTTCAACCTCTGGCCCCGTCACTATTCCCACCGGCGCTGCCAGCGGTTTACACGCTCAGAAGGGGGCCGCCGCCGCCGCCGTTGTTGTTGCCTTGATTGCCATGGTCTAACAGACCACCGAGCAGGCGTCTCAACTCGCTCTTTACTCTTCTTGACTATCGTTTATCGAAACCGTTGTTCTTGCTTTCTTTGCTCACCCTCATTTCCCCTTCACTGCACATCTTTTTCTTCTTCTTTCATAGGGGAGGCGGCTTGGAGACCACATATCCATCAACTCTGATTTTCGGAAGATACCAAAAGGGACTTTTTTCCTATTCTATTGTGAAGCTATTGGTCACAGCGCCACTGTCGATGGCCTGTGCCAGCTTGTCAGTAACTGAGACATGGCGCAACAGGTACCAATTAGGAAATGGAGTTACGATTTTAGTAGACGGGCTGCAAGAGAGGTATGCTTTGATGAGACACGATACGTATGAATTAGAGCATTTATTCCGACAACTGAATAAACGAATGACTTGACTCGAAAATCCAATGTCCGTGTCTATCCATAATGCCCCCCCCTCCCCCTACTGCCTCGCTAACATGTAAGGTGCTGCTTCTTTGGTATTGTTTCCTTTTCGACGCCGCTAACCAACTGTCTATGTCGCAGAGACTACCTAAAAGGTCCCTTATCGGCAGTTGCCACGCGATGCCTGCCGAAAGAACTAGCCTAGTCGCCTGGATCCAGGCCATTTCACACTTCACACCCGTGGTTGATAATAAAGTTTTTTTTTTTTTTTCTTTTTTTTCCCGAGCCGCATCCTGCCCGGATGTTTTCCCCGGCCATCACGAGTGAGCCGGCTCTCATCTCTATCTTATTTGGTTTCCGAAACGCGCTGCAGCTCCACTGGGGATCTTAGTTGGACAACCATTTATTTGCTCGGCTTCTCCTCCACGCCGTGGTGCGCCGCCCCGGTCAGTGAAGTCATCCCTTGTCGCGGGCCAGCCAGCTAGCAGAACCCATGACAAGGGGCCCTCTAGAAAGAACGAGAGCAAGCTGCTTGACCACAACCATGTGTATCCCCGACGCGGGCCGATCTGCAACGCCCCATCTTCTGCAAGGTATGGATTGTTTCGTTCGCGCCTCATTGTCCCTGTGAGCAAGGCTGGCCGTTTGCCGCGGCCGCGGCACAGGGAGTGCACAGGCCGGAGTTCGAGTCGGCGAGGAGCGGGCACCCGTGCGTCAGGGCATGCGCGCACCTCTTGTTTGACAGGCTTGTGATGCCGTCGGGGCCTTGCTCTACCGGTGATGCCTCGTCCGGCTCCAGGTCCGACGAGACCGAGGAGCAGGATAAAAAGTGTTTGGAGCGTTGCATGGCAGGCGCTCGTCTCATGATGTCGCAAAGTTGGGACTTGCTCGCCCCCCCACCCCACCCCCCCCCCCCTTTTCAGTGAGGCCTCCTTTTTCTGACTCGACAACGTGCCAATGTTGAGCTTTTCTGTTGTTGTTAAATGGAAAGAGAATTGTGGATTTGATACGAAGATCAGTGAGCAGGCTTAGTCGACGGCATCAGCCCCGCTGATGGAGAACAAGTTTCGTCCTGACCTCGGACTGTTCGATGTTGGGTGCCTTTATGTAGAGGGATCGGATCGGATCGGATTCAAGGGTGAGGCGCGCGTCGGAACGTCGCATGCTTGATGACCCTGGCCACAAACAAGCCCTTTTTTTGCCGTTGTTGGCGTCTTGCGTCTCGGAGCCGGCGAGAGAAAATCGGGCCGGCCGTGCCGGTGCGGGATCGAGAAAAAAAAAAAAAAACCAGACGGCATTCTTTGCGTCCACTGCCTCGCCGCCAGGAAGCGGGATTCACGCCGGTTTCCCGACGGAATAAAAATAAAAATGGCCGCGCATTGTCCCAACGCGGCCTTCTAGAAGGGGGGGGGGGGCCGACGCCACCGGCATACATACATATGCGTGTTTAGGGCGTCCACCTGAAAACAAGGACAACTAGGGGGAGTTCCAAATCCAGTCATCTTGGCTACGGTGCACGCGAGGGAAGCATTTAGGGAAGAAAAAAAAAAATTACATAATTCCGCGTCTAGTGCATTCCACGGGTCAAGTCAAGCCCTGACCGAGTCATGTTTGTCCAAATAACGTTGCACGAAAAAAAAAAGCCACTACTTCGGTGTACATATGTACATACATTATCTGTCGGTGGCGCGGCGCTTACCAACAGAAAGAGGCTTGGCAGGGCTGACTGAGCAACCTGATTTTCAGCCCCCGACGGATATTGTATTTTCCCCTAACCGGAACTAGCTGGCACAGTCCGTGCCGTCCCGCAGTATTTGATTCTCATCATCAGTGGCGCGCCAGCAAGTGCAGCTAATTCGTCTGGTTTTGCCTCGTGGAGCCCAACAAAAGCTCGAGAGAACAAAGGCGACCGACCAGCCCAACTCGACGGTCACCCGCCCCCCCCCCAAGGCCCCTATCCGGAATCTTGCCGGATGGCAGCCGATCCCGGCCAATCGAACTCTCGGGTTTGGTTCCGAGACAGACGTGTCGTGTCACCGGGTGTTGCCAAGTTGCTGCATCTTCATTCAGGCGGCATGGGATGCCCAGGTTGGACGTGAGCTAACCTGATGGATGATGGATTGATCATCGGCAGGCAGGCAGGCAGTCAGTCTGTGACTTGGTCTTTGTGACTAACAAGTCTGCTCCGGCCCCTGCGTGGAAACATTCCTTCGACCATGTCTCATTCCGTCCCACCACCACCTCTCTGTCTGTCTCTGTCGCATCAGAGTCACTCCCGTCGTCACAAGACCTCGTTGACGGCGCCTCAGGTACGTGAGGAGGTCGCGCAGGCCGACTCGTCAACCTGTTCCAGCACGCCGCCATCTTCTCAGCAAGGGTTAGCAGGAGCGGCGCGATGGGTTCCGACAGGAAGAGCGTCGCAAACGTCATTGCCAGAGTGAGACCGATGAATTTGCCCGTGTCGGCGAGAATAGTCGCATCGACAGTGACGGGCGTCGATACCAGGAGGACGCCTATGATGTTCACCGCCGACATGTTGGTGAACAGCCTCCGCGCACTCTTCGGTGTCTGGTAGCGCTTGAGCGCCACAATGGTCTGCTTGATGGTGACTACCGTGCCGTACGCGACGACGGTGTTGAACGTGAATGGCTGTGGGTAGAAGGAATAGCAGACATAGGCGAAGATGGCAATGTCGAAGAGGACGAGCAGGAACTTGGGAAGCCGCGGCTCGACGTGGCCGTCGTCGACCTTTGCGTCGTCGCTGCGTGGTGCCGTGGACAGGTAATCCTCGTATGTGTTGATGACTCCCTCGAGGTCGTCTTTCACGAGGCCTACCAATTGATCGGCCGGACGGCCCAGTTTGAAACAGCTCGTGAACTGAATGAATCGCTCCGTGCGGACCCGTATGGGAACTTCTTGCCAGGAATGCGACGCCCCTTCTCCGTCGGAATGCAGAGCAATGAACGACTTGAGGGGTAAGAGCTCGTTGGAGATGCTCTCGTCGGCGGCCTTCCAGTAAATGCCATCCGTGTCTTCCCGTCGCCGTAGCGCGCTTGTTTGCCGGCGCGTGACCAATCTCATCACGTAGTCTCGCGCTGTGGCGTAGAATTGGACGCCGAGTTGCCAGCACATGGACATGACCAGCATCATGACCCTGAACCATGATGTCAGGTAGGCGGCATGAACGGCGGGCACCAGGGCCGCCAATGCATAGACCGTGTTCCCGACAAAGGCACCTATCAGTCGCTCCAGACTCCAGTTGAACAGAAGCCAGCAGGAATGGAAGGGAAACGTCCACAGGTAGTACAGCTGCCATAGAGTGGCGATGCGCATGCCTATGGAGCGTTGGTTGTAGGATCTTTCGCCGAGAAAGCCAGCGGCCACGTCTGGATAGATGGCGCTGAAGGCGAGGAATGCGAAGAAGAAGTTGACAAAGCATCGCTCGCGTCGGCTGATTGCCGCCTTGTAGCCCTTGCGCCACATGGCAAAAGTCTTGTTGATGCCGCACCGGGAGCGTTTGATGCTGTCCCTGCCGGCTGCGGGATGGAAACCGTCCCCCGACATGATTCGCAGCTTGTTCTCCAGGTGGAGGGCATTCATGGCGGCGAGAAGATGTCGCAAGCTGAGGGGGAGATGAGTCCAGGCTTCTTCTGTGACCTCTGCCATCTGTTTGCCGCGTGGAGGGACCACGGGGTCACTGCCGCAAGAGGGACCATCTTGTTTCTCGGTTCCATTGGTATGTGATGGTGAACCAGGAGGAGGCGGAGGCAGTCGTTCGCGAACCAGGCGCCGAATGGATGCCTCAGTTGTGGGAAGCTCGTGTCGAGGAACCGCAGGAAACGACAGCGCAAGAATGTCAAGAATGTTCTGTTCGTCAAGTGATGTAGCCCACACATCAGAGTATACTTTGTCGTCTGGTCGGTGGCTACTTTTGTACGGAACAGACCACTGCCAGAAAACAGTGGCGGCCTTGACGATGCCGTTTCTTGCCGAAGTTGCCATGTCAGAAGCTATTCTCTAAAAGTCATGGGCATTTATGGAGAATCGTAGAAGTCGTGAATGAGGATCAGTCAGTTCCGGCTGTTCATCCCAAGCGGAGACTTGGCATGAATGGCAAGACTGTACGCGACCTCGAGAAACTCATTGCGATCCACAGATGAGCATAAACTAAAGCGGCAAGAGAGTCTTCCATTACGCACGTGTTATCCTTCGTACGTGACGAATGTCTTGATCCTGGAAGCATCCTGGCTGTCGGGCCTTGGCACACGGCACACGGGTCCACGTGCAAGTGGCGGCAAGTTGGAGATTTTTTTTTCTTCTTTTTTTTCAAAAAAAAAAAAAAAGCCAAGATACGGAGTTGGGAGATCCTGAGAGCAAGAAAAGAAGCGAGATTCTTTGGCTCCGCCATCATCGGTCATCAAACTTGACAAGGAATTAGGTTCAAACCTGCTGTGCTCTCGTGACGTTGATTCCGGCCCTGCGAGCTGAAATGTCAATTAGCTGGCACGTCGCGGAAATTCGCAATGGGCGACTGAATCAGAGAGCCCGCCCCGTTGAGACGGCGTGGACGGCGTGGACGGCTGGCCGGTGAATCGCCCATTGCGTTGGTGTTTATGTACAGACGTGTCCGTACAACATCATGTGTTAATAGTAATACACAGGTGGGGGGGGGGTCGCCTTTACTATAATGTAGCTACTTACGGACCGTACATGTATAGCTAATAGTGGCTACCCTGCGTGGGGCAGCAGGCTTGTAGTTACGTCCGTAGTGTGAAATCATTTATGAAAGTACATTAGTCATGTACCTCGTGTACAATCATACAGGGGTTAGAGTTGATAGATTTACCCACGAGAAGAAGAACCGACCAGTGACCGGTGCCAAGGGCGGCGTTATTTATCCGCAAGAGATGATATAACTGCATCCCATCCCCGTGCCAAGTAACAGTTATCTAGTTTTCCCTCACCTTCCTATCCTATTCTCACCATGCAGATCCTCACATCAGCACTGCTGGCCGCTGACCTTCTCGCCGAACGATTATAACAGGAACCTCAACTAACGAGACTTTCGAATAGCTAGAGCTGACAGTGGCTGCCCGCGTGGGGGTTGTACTAAAATCATTCAGTGGCTAGACTAACCACCAACAGCTAGTGTCATGAACGTAAGTGTCCTTGATGATTTTACCCACGCGAAGAAGAACTAACCACTAACAGCCATAGTCAGATACTAAGGGTGGCGCTATTTATCCGCACAAGATGATATAACGGCATCTATCCCCGCCCCGTGCCGAGTAATAGTTGTCCATTTTTTTTTTTTTACCTCACTATCCTGTCGTATCCTCACCACTATCCTCACCACTATCCTCACCACTATCCTCACCACTATCCTCACCACTATCCTCACCATGCAGATCCTCACATCAGCATTGCTAGCCGCTGCCCTCGCCGGGCAGACGCTGGCCGCTGACCTTCTCGCCAGGCAGGCGAACCCGGATTGCGGCGAAGGAACCTTTTCTAAGACCGATCACTACACACCAGTTACCGATTGCGCCTTAAAACAGCATAATGTGTACTACTGCGGCGACTCAGGGACAACGATAGTTCACAAGCAGAGCCAGATTGTGCTACGGGCGGGGAAGGTCGATTCGACAGTCTTAGTCTCGTGCGGCCCGCATGGCGAATGGGGCAGGATCTATCACTGCCGTGCTGGGCAATCGGAGCGCTTTAGGGAACCGAACTGCAAGGGGTGGCCGATTGGGACCGTCGAGAGCATCAAGGAATTGTAAGCCTGAAAGGGGTTACAGTAAATCTCGGCATTATTCGTCTTCATGATGGGGTGCGTGGCTGGAACTCGTGGGAGCGCCACGCTAAATCACGACAAGCCATCTACATATGTATTCATTTCGTCTCCACACAATTGAAGCACTGGACCATTGTACTACTCCGTACCGTGAATATGTATGCTCCATTATTATACCGAGTGTCTCCAACGACCACGTCTCGGGCGGGCGGACGGACCCCTGTCAGCTGCCATGGCCAAACAAAAAGCGGCATTGGGAACGACTCATTCACCGAGAGGACGCTGGCCGGTAATACTTGCCCGTCTGTCTCTTCAGCTTCCATCATGTGGCGGCATGTTCCAGCTCGGCTGGGGCAAAAGGGTTGAGCCCCCACGCGGCCTGGCCCGTGATTCGGATAGGATATCGTCTGTGTTTTCATTTCTTCCGTCTGGTTGTAAACTTTTTAAAAGCAGCTTGGGAGACACCTGATTTTCTGGTTCCTTCGAGATCCATTTGTACATGCTATTTCCCCCCCCCCCCCGTTTTCCAACCAACACCCTCTTCCTTTTCTTGCTTTAAAAAAAAAAGGGTCTCACTTGGGCTTTTTCTTCTTCTTCTTCTCTTCTTCTCCTTTTTTTTTTAATTTTTTTTTTTTGGGTCATCACTTGCTTGGTTGGTATCACGTCACACAGCCTGTTGCCTGCTTTGTATCAAGATGAGAACACTTGTTGCCTCCCCTCAGGCGGGCATGCCTGCTGTCCCCTGTACTCCAGTCCTCTTATATCATTGCTGGCCGACCCAAAGGGCGGAATCAAGGCAACTCGCGGAATTCATCTGGATCGACCTGGCCCACGTTGTCATGCTCGTGGAGCACGGGACCATGTCCAGGGACGTTGGCCGGAAGCTGCTCCCGGCCATAAGACAAATCGGAGACGCGGGCGTAGAGAACCTGGCCATTGACCCTACCAAGGAGAGCCTTCTCTACCAGATCGAGGCAGCTCTTGCCGAGAAGCTGGGCGACTATGTTGCCGGCGCAATGCACACGGCTCGCAGCCGCATTGACCAGCGGGCCACCGTCGGTAGAATCTCCCTCAGAAACTTGCTCCTGCGGTGCATGACGAGGATCAATGACTTTCAACAGGTCCTCATCACCACGGCTGGGAGGTACGAGTCCACCGTCTTTCCGTACCATACACACATGCAGCAGTCTCAGCCTGGGAACTACGCCCACTACCTGTTGGCTTATGCGTCGAAGCTGCAAGATGATTTTGAGCGCTGCCGAGCAGCTTTCGCGCGGCTGAACCGCAGCCCGCTCGGCACCGTGGGCAGATGCGGGACGGGAATCAGCATCGACCGCCGGAGAACCGCCCGGCTGTTGGGTTTCGACGGCTGCGTCGGGAACTCCCTGCTGGGCAAAGATGCCGAGTACACGGCCGATGTCATGGCTGCCTTGTCCATGGTCATGTCTCACCTGAACGACCTCGCCACCGACCTTCAACTGTGGTCGAGCAACGAGTTTGCGTTCATATCACTGCCCGACACTTTCTGCGAGAGAAGCAGCCTGTTCCCGCAGAAGAGGAACCCCGTGACCCTGGAGGCCATCAAGCTTGCTGCCGGACCGAGCGTCTCGTGGTACACAAACGTCCTCGCCACAAGTCGCTCGGCCGGAACGGGAGACCACTCCCTGCACGGGATCCCGTTAAACATGGAGCAGGCCCTGGAGACCACCTCCGACATGCTCGTTCTGGCAGGCCTCTCCGTCGAGGCAGTTCAGCTGAACGGGGAGAGGATTCGGCATGTCCTGGCTGAAAGCTGGTCCACCACCAGCAATCTATCGGACACGCTGATGCAACATCACGGCTTGTCCATGAGACAAGCCTATGCTGTGGTTTCAAAGGTAGTGAGCACCTGCCGAGAGAGGAGAGTGCCAAAGTCGGCGGTGACCGCGGAGCTCGTCAGAGAAGCTAGCTTACAGACGGTCGGAAAGGAGGTGGCCATGTCGCAAGAGGATGTTCACCTGGCTCTGGACCCCGAGGCCTTCGTCAACACCCGCATTAGCGCTGGAAGTGTTGGGCCCCCCGAGGTTGCCTCGTTGCGGAGTGAGGCGGAGGAATTGTTGACGGAGAATCAGGCGTGGGTGAAGCAAAAGTGGGCGGGGCTCGTTCAAGCACGAAGAGATTTGGACGATGCCATTCAGACTATTCTAGCGGATTGATGAGAGTTTCATGTACTTTCAGGGAGTGTGTGTACGGGGCGGCAGTTTACTGGGGATTTTTCTAAAAAAACCTAATAAAAAAACTATGTACATATGCATCCGTAGATTCTTGTTGCATCTCGACCTCCACTCATGGAAACTGCGAGAATCCGGTCGTATATTCCGTTCCGTTCCATGCATCCCCACCTTTTTAATGTGTTTCGCAACGTCACGCAAATTGACGCAAATTCATCAGACCCACGGCGAGAAGTGGCCCCAGGCGGTGACGATGACGACAAGCTCATATAACATCGGCCAGAATCCCCATGCTTTGCAAATGATGCTTGGGAGCAGCAACAGATCACACACGCACTTCTTCGGCTCCACTGGACAATGTCGTTGGCTCAGCATGTCACGCAGTCCGAAGGCTTCGACTACGCCGGGGGTCTCGCGGACGGCCGGGCAGCAAGCAACGGCGGAGATGAGACAACTCGCCTTCTTGGGACCGACCATCCGGCCACTGGAAAACCGAAGTGGCGCTCCATGAACTTCGGAGTGGCCACCCGGGCCGAGCAAGAGGTTCAGATTCCCGCATTCGAGGTGTCTGTTGCCAGACGAGGAGGTAAGTACCATGTGTACACACTTTCGCCAAAAATTGGCAGTAACTGACGCCGTCCGCCGCCAGCCCAGGTAGCCACTGGCGTTGTTTCGTGCTGGTTGTGCGCAGGAATCGTCTTTGGCTTCGCCGCCCTGAAACCGATCTTGGTGCGCGAGGGCCTGTACAGCGACGTCTGTGATGGTCATGGCAGCCATCTCACAGACTCCTCCCCGGGCAACAAGTACGACACGGTGCCTTGCAACGAGCAGGACTTGCGCCTGAACCTCTTCTTCGTCGTCGGGTCCGTCACCACCAACGTGTCATCGCTCCTGGCTGGATCTGTTCTCGACTTGTTTGGCCGGCGTGCTTGCTGGCTTGCCGCGTGCGTGCTCTTGGCGGCCGGGAGTCTCCTGCTTGCCGCGTCCTTTGCTTTCCCGGGGCTGGACGGCTACCTGGTTGCGAATGCTCTGCTCGCCATGGGGGGGACCTTCATATTCGTGCCCAGTTTTCAGCTGGTCAACGCCTTTCCAAAGCACTCTGGCGCCATTGTTGCCGTCATGACGGGAGCTTTCGACGCATCGTCGGCCGTGTTTCTCATCTACGGCATGGTTTACGAGGCGACATCCGGCAAGCTTTCACTTCAATACTTCTTTCTGGGCTACGCCCTTGTCCCGATTCTCATCGCCATAGCCGAGATGACCTACATGCCGCCGCATCCCTACCACACAATGTCCAGGCTCGAAGGCTTGATTGGCAAAGTCGAGCAAGCACCGCCTGATGCCCGAGAACGCGGCGGAAACGGAAACGGAAACGAATACGGTAACGGAAACATTTATGGCACAGCCGAGCTAGCTCGCACTGCCACACTCGACCAATTGGAGAACGTGGCCGGTGACGCCGCACAACGACAAGATCGAAGAAAGCTCCACGAGGAAAGGCAAGAAGCGAGCGGTGTATGGGGAGTCCTGCACGATGTCTCGCCTCGCAGACAGATGCTGAGCCCCTGGTTCGTGCTCATTCTCTTGCTGACAGCCATCCAGATGCTGCGCATGAACTACTTCATCGCCACCATTCGTGCGCAGTACAGATACATGCTGGACTCGGAACGCTCAGCGACAGAGGTGAATGACTTTTTCGACATTGCGCTGCCCATCGCAGGAGTCGCATCGACTCCTCTCATCGGTCTCGTGCTCAACAACCTCAGCGTGCCAGTGGTATTCGGCATAGTAACCCTTTTCATCGCCGCAATAGGTATCTTGAACTGTCTCCCCTATTTGTGGGCAGGGTACGCCACCGTCGTCGCCTTCGTCATCTTTCGGCCGTTGTATTACTCGGCGGTTTCGTATGTCACGCCCGCCACAAAACGTGTTGCCTGTTTTCTTCCGAGTAGGGCACTGACTATTCTGCTTGTTCTAGTGACTATGCGACCAAAGTCTTCGGGTTCAGGTCTTTTGGCCGGATTTACGGCACCATCGTGTGCTTCTCGGGTGTCATCAACTTGGCTCAATCTGGTCTTGATGCCCTTACACATGACGTGCTTGGTGGGAATCCCACGCCCATCAACCTCGCGTTTGTTGTGACGGGAACTCTGGTTGCTCTAGCGCTGAGCGTATTTATTGCTGTGAAGAGTCGTGGTGGGTCGTGATGATTGAGCCGGGCATATATATGTATATATATATATATGTATATGCCCCAAGGGCGTGCGCTCCTGATGAGCAACAGCCATCCACTAGTCTCAAGAAACAGGGATGGACGGACTTAGTTTAGGACTTACAGTTGATGCTACGAATGCGTGTCCTTAGGCAGCTACTCGAGATACCGTGGAGAGTGGTGTCGAACTTCACAAATCCCGCGGGCTGCAGAAATCAAACATTGACGCGACCAGCTCGAATATAGCCAACAATCTAACTGTCGACTGGACGCCGCTAACGCATGCTCGCCTTCTAAGCTGCGAGCAACTTTTCTCTCCTGTTAACATATGTACATACCTGACTTTCCTCAACGATACTGACTAGACGGCCAATTGAAACAATTCAACGTCACTTTTCTGCCCAATCTCAACGATACTGACTAGACGGCCAACTGAAATAATCAACGTCACCTTTCTGCTCAAGTTTCTCGTCACCCGGAGGTGCAGTATTCTCGCCCTTGGCGTCATCCCTTCCCGAGTGAGTTTGGCAACGAGCCTCGCCGCAGGGGACACATGTTCCCGTGTCATCAACGAGCCCCGGCGCATGGATGTTGCCGCCTCCCCCGCTCCTGGGGCTCAGTGTGTGTACCATGGTCCTGATGTTTGAAATTCGTGTATCCTGATCCTCTTGCATGGCCCGGAGCTGCTCATGTCCGAACGAGCGGTGGTGGTGGGGCTGCCCAAGCAGCGTTGCTTCCTCCTCAAACGTCTTGCAGGCATCACTTGATGACGCCGTCTGCACGTCATGACGTCTCCCAGTGAGTCCGTACAGACCTGCCTGCGATGCGCCCGCGGTTCTCTCGTGGGGGGGGGCGGCCCCCGTCACTGTGGTGCGGCCCGGGGCGTCGGTGGCCGAGACAGGGTCCCAGACACCATTGCTATTATTGCTATTACTGCCGTGCTGTGTCAAGTAGTCACGCCTGTGGCTGTCGAGGACATGACCAGGGCTGCCTGTTGCTCGATGATGATCCCTTGCCTGCTGAACGGACAAGGCATCCTGTCCAAGAGTCATGCCGCTCCCATCCGGCCCATTGATGTAGTCGTTGAAGCTGCGGGGAAGCAGAAGAACCATGTAGTCCAAGATGGCGTTGATGGAGTGCTCATGCTGGTCGTGCAGGCGCTGAAACACAAGATTCTGATCACTCAGGCCCCTATTCGCGCCGTGAAGCCCATTGATGGCCCTCGTAATCACACCTTGTTGCTCCCGAGCCTCCCGCAGGTTATCGCGGAGAGACTGCGCATCTCTCGTCTGCAAGTTCAGGCCCTGCGCGTGGAACCCGGACGAAGCAAGCTGGTGATTGTCCTGTCGAGATGGGCCCCCCATTTGCATCGGATGGACCCCGGCCGTGATGATGCCGTCACGACCCGGCAGTGGCGGCGGCGGCGGCGGCGGCGGCGCCGCAAGCTCTCGCCTGCTCTGGTTTCTCTTTATCCTGAAAAGAAGCCTTGGACGACCCCGGATGAAATACGGGTGTCTGTACTCGGTCATGTCCATGGGAGCGCGGCGCTCCCCTGCTCGATCGACGGTTACCGGCATTGGAGGAACCTTTTGGAACCCGTACATGTTGAGCTGCCGAACAAAGGATGGGAAGTTCTGGTGCTTGAACATCTCGGGAAGCAGCTTGTCGACAAACTCTTTCTTGTCAACCACGATGAAGGACATTCCGTCATCTGACCAACGGATGAGGTCGTCATGGTTCGTGTCCTCGACCAGACTGTATTGTTTTTTTTTTTTTTTTTTTTGGTTAGTGAGAAGGAGGGGGGTGTTGATAGATTCCATTGTACAGCGGCGTACCTGGCAAGCTTTTCGATAAACGGTGCTATCTTTTCGGCAATCTGCAGTTCTCGGGGGGAGGTCGAGTCCATGATGCTGGTTTCGGGGGACTTAGTCTGTCGAGCTCGATTGATATATAGCTTGCTCTTACTGGTCTCTCCTTTCTCTCTCGTCATGAAACTTGAGACAAAGAGATTATTATGCCTGTCTGGAATGGACATGTGTGTATATATATCGTCTCGGCTGGGCTGTGACCGACTACGCCCGTAGGAACACGTAGCCTGAAAAATCTCTGATTTTGACCGGGAAAGGGAGTCGCGCGGCAGATATCCGCTTTCCCTTTATACTGTGATCTTTTGTCTTGGTTATGCAAGTTGATAGGCACAAGAGGGAGGAGGGGGGGGGGCCACATCAACGGGGTCGTCAACGGGGTCGTCGGGCATCTTCAATCAGCCTGTACAGCGCCCTCGAGAATCTTCTTTCAGTAAAGTGAGCACCTCTGCTTAGCCAAGGACACGTAGCTTGAATGAACGCCAGTTCCTCAATGACGATAAGGGCGTGGCACGGTTTCGTGAGACAACCCCGTTTGTCTGATGGGAGGGATCCACCAAAGCCGGAGCATCTCCAACACGACATCTACATGTAGATATCGTATCACTTCGTTCAGGACGACTTGTAGCTCCTGGACGCAAGGCGAGTAGGAGCTTTTCTCCGGGAGAACCGGGGGGGGGGGGGAATTCTAGACCCTGGATGGTGGAGATTGATTCTTTGGCGTGACCATGTACAGTACATCTTGTACTGGGACTGGGACTGTCTCCGAATATCGATCTATTCGGTATGCCATGGTTGTACATCCGCGGTGGCGGTGGCGAGTTGTTGAATGTTGGGAATCCCACGAACGACCTCGAGTGGGCCCACCGTGATAATGAAAGTATTTACCGAAGCTCAATACCATGTCGAACCGCTTTCGTAGGATCCAGGCATGACATACATAATGTCCGGTCAACAAGTCCTTCCAGCCGTGGCAGCTTAATGTCACGGAAGTCGAAGAACTGCGTGAACTCCAGCATCCACGAGACTGCCAATTCATGAATTGAAGCCGGAGCATCTTATATAGATAAACGGCTCAACATGACAGGTGGTACGCAGTTTACATCAGCAAAGTTTGCTGTGCCTATATCACCGCCTTCATAATATCAACTTGCAGGTTGGTCTGCGAATTGCGACTACCTGCCATGTCTAATAACCCTACATATGTCGAAAACTAGCATGGCATCCATGGATGGATAGCTCGTAGCGAAACAGTGGCGAAACAGTGACTCACTCGCTCGCATCTGATCCGCACTTTGTATTGTGAATGATAAGCACGAAACCACCTGGCTTTCTGCCGACGCGGCTTTTGTGGCGATGCGCGTTGCAAGAGAGTTAGAGAACTCGTTTTGACTCGGGCGTGAGAAGTTGGCCCACGATAATATAGCCAACTTGTGCGATTCTAGCATGTTCTCGAGTCTTCCCGCCTTTTCAAGAGGAAGGAGGTGGGGCAGGGAGACCAATGTACTCCGTGCTGTGGCTCCGTGCTGTGGCTCCGTGCTGTGGCTCCGTGCTGTGGCAGGTACTTTAGGTGTACGATGTCACGGCAACATGTACAGTCTAATACCCCCTGTTTGATTTTACACACTACAAGTCCCACGCGGGGCGGCTACTACCAGCTCTTAGTGGCTATAATGAGTGGAGCTGTTAGTGATATCTACGATAGTAAAAGATACTATAGTCCTAGCAAACTATACGTAAGATGAGATACCTCTTACTTTACTCAGTGCCACGGAAAAGTCTATTATTGGCCTGCTGCCCCTAGTCATGTACATACTTGTGTGTAAAATCAAACAGGGGGTAGACTGTACACAGATGTGCAAGTGAATGCCTGCAAACCCAGTTTCTATGCCAAATTTATATTTGCGCCCGTGATAATGCGACTACATACAAAGGCTTGCGCAAGAAGCTAAACGCAATCCAGCAACCCAATCGACCCGTCTTTGCAGTTGAGAATTACCTCAAGTATGCCATGGATGGACAACTTTGCCCTCCTGCTGGCCGGCCTATATATTATGGGTCTCTGGAAGAAGATTGCAGTGCAACTCCCGCCCCCAAGTCTTCTCGGCCTCGGGAATCGCCCACTTCCTCATCCAATCCGTCTGCAACACCTGACGTACACTCAGGCGATCTTCAGGTCTGAAAACGAGCATGCCCTTGACCATCTGGAAAAGGGCATTCCTCTCTTCCTCACCCATCACCTCCATTCCCCTCCACCTTCTTGGCGCCTGGATCGCATCTTCAAATCGTTGATCGAAAGTGCACGTCTCCCTCCCCTCCTTTGGCTTCCCGTTTCCGACAAAGCCTTTCGACCTCCCTTGCCATGTCTCCCACCATTCATCTGGCATCGGTCCGAGGGCATCAACCTGGTCCGCGGTGGCATCATCCGGCCCGATTAGCCAGCTGTCAAGGAACGGCTTGACTCCGAGAATTGCCCAGATGATACACCCAAGACTCCAGATATCAGATGTATACGATAAAGGCCTCGTTGGCTCGAATCTGACTTCAGGTGGTCGAATTTGAAGAGGTGTATACGAGTCAAACCTAGACTCCTGCGCAGGGCTGAAGGCCGTCCCAAAATCGGTGAGAAGAATCTTGGCTTCAGGGACTAGGACCTCATTACTGGGCTTGCCAAGCCAGATCGGAGAGTAGACGTGTGTGGGGACACTTGGTGACGTGAGCGGCTGCTTATCAGCCTTAACTACAGGCTCAGGTTCCGGGGAATCGAATTCGTCGTAGAGTTGCTGGGTGGAAAGGTGGTCGAGCCTTGGCAATTGGAGGAGTATGTTCCCCATATGAAGATCTAGTAGGTGTTAGAGTCTTGGTTTGGGAGGAAAACAGGACGTGACACTGACCCCCGTGGACGTATCCCAACTGATGGATGTACGCCAACGGCATGACAAGCTGTGCAGAAAGTGACCTGGCGACGTCGAGCTGGAAGGGACCATAGTTTGCCGCGTCGGCAAGACTACACCTTGCCGGTGCAGTGACGAGGCATTGGTGTGTCCCATTCGGCCCATCGATGTTGAAGCGATCCCATACTAGGGGAATCAGATTGCCTCCAAATTCTCTATTTTTGACTGCGACGGCGGAAATGCGACTCAGCAGTTCGACTTCCTTGAAGTCGCATTCAGCTACGCCGACTTTGATCGCAACGTACGTGGCAATTTGCTCATCCCGAGCGAGCCAAATGGTTGAGTAACTACCGTAACCAAGCTTGTGTATGATGCGGTATCGTTGCTGGAAGACGTCACCAATCTGAATGGGATGATATCCCCCTGGCCGATAGTAGTCAAGTCTTTCGACGCCGTCAATATGCTCGTACAGAGGGCGATGGGTTGAATAGGTCGAGATTTGACGTCTGCATCTGGGGTATCTACTGGCAATGAGCGTCCATGATGCCGCAGCCCGTAACCGTCCTGGGATGGGACGAACCATTAGGCGAGGCATCTCGCCGTGTTGAGTGGGAGTTTACGAACAGTCAAGAGGAGGCGCATTGGTGACGCCCGCCAATGAAGCCCAGGTGCTCACCTGAGGCACAGGGCTGCCCGTTGTGCTTTCAAATCAGGTTTCTTGAAGATACTGGAAAGCCTTTCGGCATTTACCGATGTCTAGTATTGCCAAAAGACTAAGCGAGATGCCTTCCAGACTCGCAGTCTGGTGCCTAGCTGTGCATGAGATCCGTGTTGCTAAGGGGGAGGCGAGGACAGAGTTCTCGAGGATCGGAATTGACTCTAGGGGGACTGTGGCCTTCGAATGCTTGCGGCGGAGGTAGAGCCTCAGATTTGAAGCAGAGCAAAACAGGGTGAAGCAACAACAATAATAACAAGCAAGGGAGGGGAGTTGTCTGGCTGCACTTGCTTGTGCAACGCCACGTGCGCGAGGTCACAATTTGGGCGACCCCGCTTTGGCGCTGTGTCCGGTGTTGGAACGTGTTGAACCACCAGAGTCCAGACGTTGGTCACTCTCGGTGATTTTCCAGCCTCTTTCATCGAATCATCCAGCAGGGCCTTGGCTACGCGCAAGATCCAAAACCATTCACGCCCGCGGGGCAGCTAGATGCCAACGCAACTTGTCTCAGATAGAGACAAGAGAACGTGGCGCGACAAAGGTGTACATATGTACACCACTACATCCGTACATTACATCCGCCGATCCTACAAAGCAGGGAGGGTCCAAATCGCTTTCCCGTCAATAGCCTTCCTCCAGGCCGAACATGTACAAAAACACCACGCGCCATTCGAGGGAGCGAAATGGTGGTTTACTCGCCAGGCCGAAATTGCCCCCCGTGACCACCGAGGACCACTCCATGACATGACAGGAGAGGGGTGGGTGGCTTGCCCAGCACATTAGCCGGCGTCTCTCGGATGATGCCGATCATCTAGAATCGGGTGCCCCCAAGCCAAGCCAGGCCAACCACGACAACGTCTGCATGTGCCGTGCAGTATTACGGACGTACTCCGCACTCTGCCTGATCATGACTACATACGATCCGGGATGACCCTTGGAGGAAAGGCTCGGCATTCCAAAATATCGTCAGCAGAAGCGCTGGCTCCAGGCAGCGGTGAGCATCTGCATCGCATCGTCGGGGAAGAACTCCGGTTGCATTGAACGAGTCCGATTATCAGCTTTCGCTTCCGTATCCCTGCTGGCCATTGTATGACGACGTCGCAAGGATTCGCAAAAAATCGCAAAGATGGTGTCCCAGGTGTCAGGTGTTGCCGCAACCTAGGCTCTGGCTCAACTTTCAAGGGATAGCCGAACAAAGGCCAGAGCAGCTCGTGGGAAAATGGCGAAACCAGCACCCGCCCAGCCCTCGCCGCTATCCCATTGTCAGTTAGACAAAACACCCATGCGGCAAGACGCCAAGAGCAGGCTCCAGGCGCTAGCCAACGCACATTTGCTGTTGCTGTTTCTCGTTGGAAACATCGGGCTTAAGCGGGATCCAGAACTAGAAATCACGGGTCATCGCGACTCCATACTTCCCCGTACGTATGTACATATGTACTTTTTTGACGGTGTTTGGATCATTATCCCTCCGAGTGGAGCTAATTAATTTGCGCAAAGCCAAGGTTAGTACTAAATGGCTTTGACAAAAAAAAAAACCCTCCCCCCGAAGATCAAAGATACATGCCATTACCCTCAGACTTCGGTCCCTTTGCAAGTACCCGTCAGAAAGAGAGGCCCTGAACCACCACGACCACCGGACAGAGGCCCTACCCAAGATTGAAACTCATACATAAGGAACGTTTGGCCCTCGGCGCGGTGTTTCTTTCAGGATGGCACGACTACAAAACCTTTTCCACAGACGTCTCCCAATGCAAGACTGTTCCTGCTTCTCGTCCAAGTCCTGATCTCCAGGACCACTCTATCCTCAATGGTAACCCCCCGGCCAGGCAACGTGCGAAGCACCTCGTTCACGACGCCTCGATGGGAGCCGTCGGGCCCAACGTTGGCGCTCCGCAAGGACAGCGTGGGCGGACCCATTGGCTTCCTGAACCCTACCACGGCCATTTACGACATTGAAAGCAACGAACGGCCCGGCGGCACGAGGCATGACCTTGCTGATATCACCGATGCCGAAAAGCAGCAGAGGGCCAAGGTGCGATGGAACGCGCGTGACTACCGAAAAGGTACAGACTGACTGCATTGCACTCGATCCAGTCCGGGCGGGACAAGCCGCACTTATTAAAAACATGATGACTTGTGTCTCTATTCCCCCTAGCCACGACGCTGACATTGCACAGGTCGACATGTTCTCATTCTGCCGCCGGCCGCCCCTCTCGCCTCCAAGCTGCAATATGGCTCCCACAGGGTTCTCCTCGGCATCGGCCGCATGTTCACCCTCTACCCCTACTGGGACGTCTCGTGGCTCATCGGCATCTCCTTCACAGTCGGCTGCCTGATCTTCGTGGCGTCCGGCCTGTTCTACTGGCTGCCCATTGCATTCCCGAGCACAGCATTTCCCAATGAAGCCCACGTGGCCGGCGGCGTCAGCGCGTTTGTCGGCGCGACGCTGTTCCAAGTCGGCGCCGTCTTGCTGTTCCTCGAATCGTACAACGACCGCGCGGAAACCAAATTCGGGGGTGCCATAGAGGACCTGTTCGTGAATCGTCTCGGGATCGCTCATCGAGTTCGTAACCACCGTCCCAAACACTTCAATGCCGAGGCCCCCCTCAACCAACCACATCCGGTACATGACGACGGCCGTCCCAGATCTATCTCCCCCGGTATTGGCAGCAACCTGAGCCCCTCTGCCACAGGGGAACGTGAAGAGCTCAAGCAAGTGACCTCGCGGCACGATTGGAATGATGACAACATCGTCTTCAGTGAGCGACAATGGCAATGGTGGCCATCCTGGCATGACGTGACCACGCACTACATCTATGAGATCGGCTTCCTCGCTTCCTTGACCATGTCCGTCGGCGCCACCGTCTTCTACATCTGTGGCATCCTTGCCCTTCCCGGAATCTTCAGCAACCTGAGTAAACCGGCCCTCCAAGGAGCCTACTACTTTCCCTATCTTCTCGGGGGCGTGTTATTCGCCGTTGCCTCGCTCTTGTACATCCTGGAAACCCAGCCGAATTGGTACACGCCGCAGCCTTACAAGCTTGGGTGGCATATAGGTGTGTGGAACTTGATTGGCGGCGTGGGATGGACGCTGGCCGCATCCTTTGGGTATTGCACGCCAGAGTGGTGCGAGTACCAAAGCCAGCTCACACTGATATGGGCATCGACGGCGTTTAGCATCGGAAGTGCAATGCAGTGGTATGAGTCACTGGACAAATACGTCATCATTGTTGAGAATTAGATATCCTTTTCACAGACAGCAAAGCGCGCATCAGAAGCGAAATGCGAAGCGCAATCTTCACACTCGTGTTTTCTCTCTCTCTCTCTCTCTCTCTCTCTCTCTCTACCCGTTTGCCCATCAAATGTCTCCAGACTTGTTTGCCCAAAAGTGTTCAATTGATCCAACGATCCAGGAACGTCCAATGTTGTAATCTTGGCTCCAGAATGTTCCCCCACCTTCATCGACTATCCGCCGTCAGCAGCTCCAGAACAGGCCCAACCACTTCCGCATCCAGTCCCAAACTCAAAAGACTGCCTACCCTGCTCCCAACTGACTTGCTTCCCTCTACAGCCGCGGCAAAAATCTTGTCTTTCAACTCAAACTCGATTTGTGCCGCCAAAAGCCAGCTCGTCACTCGACTCCTCTTGTCCACAACACCAAGTTGCGGGTCGGGCCCAATCTGAATCTCGACGTCGACGTGTTCGCGTCTGTCATGTCGAGGAATGACTACCAATCCAGGCATGCTCGAAGATTCATCCACGAATGACGTGTGCGACACCTCTGATCCTCCGATGCTGACTTTGATGTCGGACGGAACTGACATGACGGACAGGAACCTGAATCGCCAGTGCTTCGTGGACGCAGATACGCGCAGTCGACCTCTGGATTGATCGTAAACGAGATTGATCTCGCGGGTCCCTGATTCCCGTGCATCGGACGATGCAATATTGTGGGGTCCAGCATCATCCGCCGGGTCCTCTACGATGGTAAACTTTCCGTCATGGCCGACGACAATGATGAGCTCGAGATTGACGGGGTTCTTGCACCCGTTCTTGGGGGACGTGTCTTCGTCGAGGGGGATGATGGACCCTTCAGGTGCGAGAACGGGCATCGTTTCGAGGGGTCGAAACAACTGAGCTTCGCGGTCGCCGTCGTAAACCAGCCCGGTGAACAGGTCGACGTGCCGCCCGGGAGGCACCCAGACATTCACACGCGCCAAATTGGTCTTGGCGTTCCGCGGCTCAACAATTGGAGCGGCCACGAGGCTTGAACCGAAGAAGTACTCGTTCGGCTTTCCGTACGCCTCTCCGCGGGCGGGGTGCTCCCAGTACAGCGGACGGACGAGCGGCTCGTGGCCACCATTCACATTCATTGTGTACAGGTACGGCATCAACCGATGTCTGAGCTTCATGAAGGCCTGCATGGTGTCGCGAGACTCTTGTCGGTAGTTCCATGGCTCCTTGGACGTCCACTGACTATGCGAGGAATGTAATCTGAAAATTGGAGAGAAGACCCCGAACTGCACCCACCGAGTAGCCATTTCGTCGTCTCGAGAACCGCCCATGTGGCCTCCGATATCATGGCTCCACCATCCGTAGCCGATGTTGGAAGCCGTGGCCGTGAACTCGGGCTGAAACTTGAGCGATTCCCACGTCACGATGGTGTCGCCCGAGAAGCCTACGGGATACCGATGGCTCCCCGGCCCGGCGTAGCGAGAGAATATGATGCCTTTGCCTTGACCATTTTGGTTGACACTGTCCTGGAAATGGTAATAGTTCAGCAGCCAAAGCGGATCTAAGCCAGGGATTCGTGAAGTTGGACCCTGCTGCCAGTCGATCCACCAAAAGTCGCACGTTTCCTTCTCCAGACTGCGATGCAGAACATTCAGATACACGTCCATGAATTTGGGGTCCGTGGGATTGAACAGGATAGGAGCCTTTTTGGAAACATCGTGCCCAAGTGCCTTGGCCATGGGCTCATAAAGGTCTTCGTGGTGGTGTACTCCCGCGTGTGGATGGTCGTTGAGCGTGATCTTTAATCCTCTATCGTGGAGGGCCGATCCAAACGCTTCTGGGTCGGGAAACAGGTTCTTTTCCCAGGTATATCCGGTCCAGCCTACGTGCGGTATATGATCACCCTTGACTTGGTGCCAGTCCATGTCTATAACGGCGACTGACAAGGGCACATCTTTCTGGGCAAACTTGTCCATCAGCTGCAAATACTCGTCCGCGGTGTACGGATGATATCGGCTCCACCAGTTGCCCAAGGCCCATCTTGGTAGCACGGGCTGACGCCCAGAGATGTCAAAGAAGGACTTCATGGCTGCTTTAAAATCATGTCCATAGCAAAACATGTATCCATCAATGCGATCCCCTGGCCTCCGCGGCGCCACGGTTCCATTGCCATCAAAAAGCATTGTCTTGCCATCGTCAATGATGGAAAACCCAGAGCGCGACAGAATGCCGTCACCCATGTCACATCGGCCATTGACTTCGTCCAGTGTCCGGGCTGTGCCACCGAGGTTATCTTTGACCGTCTCGCCATAGTGCCAGTCTGCTCCCCAAAGAGTGACTTTGCTGGTGAATCCGATGGCGAGCCCGCTTGGACTGAAACGTTTCTTGTCATAAGTGACATGAATGTTGCGAGTGATGATTTCAATCTGCTCGTCGGCGTCGTTCACGGAATACGCTGGCGGGGTAAAATTGCGATTCAGGGCAAATGCAGACGCACGGTCCTCAAAGACTCCATCTTCAGACCACTCGTATCGAAGTACCGTGTCGTTGATGAGCGTAAATCGATAATTTGGTCCAGACACGACGGCGCCTGGATTGGCAGCTGCGTCGCAGGGAAATGCGTACTTGTCCATAGTTATTGAAGCGTATGTGCTGAAGAGCTCAAGATTGGGGTAGAGATTCGAGAATATCGCTACCGTATACACCCCGATCTTACACCACACGGGCCCGTACAAAGTCACAGGCCGAAAGTGAATTTGGCAACGCCGTCTGGAGAGAATCACTAAACTTTTCACGGTTAGTAGAGGCTGCCGTGTACGGTGTGAGTAGCTGAATTGTTTGTGTCAATCCCTTCCCCAAAGCTACGGTGGAGACAGCAAGTTGGAGTCCTTGGATCATGGCCCCACCGAGGCGAATCACTGCATCCAAGGTGGGGGCGGGGGGGGGGTGACGCCATGCGTCAGCCAGTCGAATAATTTATTAGGGAGCATTCATTTTCTCCCCTCTCCCTGCAGGGTGTCCCGTTTCCTCTCTCTCAAGGTATTCCCTCGAGGTATTTATATCAGGCCGTGTTCCAAGTTTGCCTAGCAGACTTTCTGCTCCGTGCATAAACATAAACGACATGTTCTTGATTTATGCATGTCGTCATTGGAAAGCTGCATGCTTCCATAGGGTCACGCAGCCGATGACGAAGCATGGCCAGATATTTACAGTGGGTCGCAGTAATTCCGAAGCAGCAGCAACGGCGACTATGGTGGAAATTCTTCGGAATTCCTGGGACCCCACTGTATTTGCATGGTAATCCGTGCGGAGTAAGCATCGTGATTGGCTGTTGATCCAGGCCTGGATGTATGTATGTATGTAGCTGTTGTCAAAGTTGGCGAGGTGTGTGAGTCTTGGGTCTGCGTCAAGCGACTTAGACCTAGCATAGCAATCGATGTCAGTCTTGTCACACGTCTGCTCGTCCTTTCTCTCTCTCACCTTCTCCGATCTTACGGCACATGAGCGACATGTACGGAGCAGGGCGCTGGAATTAGACCATGACTGATACGTGACCTTTCACACAAAAATCAACCCGAAGAATCCGGCGACTGCTCGGCTATGAGCCTATGACAGCGCACCAGTTGTTGAGCGGCAAAGCGGGTAGACTGTGGCATCGTGGCATTATCCAACGTTAGGACTCGGGAGCTCTGTCCATTGACCGCCCGGCACGGCGCGCTCGTCAAACTCATTTCAGAGTAAAACGAAGGGAGTTTTTTGTTTTGTTTTTGTTCTAAAAGCTAGGGCCTTCTATCATCAAGACCTTTGTTCACCGGGAGCCTTGTTCATCATCCTAAGACCTTTATCAAGCAAGACCTTGGTCAAATTAGACCTCGAGGAGCTGAATCGCAACCCATCGTTGAACAACTTGCACTTGCCGGGCTATTCTATTCTGCCCCACTTGGCTCTCTTGGGCAGCCCCACCCCTACCCGTGCGCACTGCGGTGCTCACTTTCCACATGCCGTACGGAAACCCAGGCTTCTTTTGGAATTTCCTCCAGCCCTCTCACACTCTCACACTCTCCTCTCAGCCCTCTCAACACTCTCAGCCCTCTCGGCCCCCTCAGCCACGCGCGGTCCTGATGGGCAGTCCTCATCGGGTCTTGCGGGTAAACCCCGTAATTTTAGACTCTCCGATCACCAATTGCTCCGGGGCTTTATCAGATAAGATTTTCACCCCCGTTCGACGCCACGTTGCCACGTTGCAAGTGGAAACAATGGAAACAGTTGGTATCGTGGAGATGACCCCTGAGCGGGACGACATGCCATGTACGCAGAGCAGTGATTATTTTGCTCTGATATTCGAGTTTCATGGGCATTGACATGGCAAATTCACCTTTTGCGCTATTTTCACTCGCGCATTGGTTTGCAACTCTTTTTGAGCGCTAACACTCATCTGAGCTAACTTGTACACTATACTACATGCGCCGTAGCTCGAAAGGCGGGATGTTACATGTTATACCCAGCCACGTCACACCTCTACTGTACATACCATAAAGCCAAGGGGCAAGACGACTGCGGATCTTTGTTCAAACATACATCGACGAAAAATTACAGATTCATCCCTACACGTGAGCTTGTGCAGGATCCCACACTTTGAGGGAATAGGCTTCTTGATGGCGTGCCAGGGGGGGGGCTTATCAGCCCACCAAAGTCCCAAAAATAAAAGATGAGATTTCTGTAAACAGCAGCAACGTACACCCAATCTTCTCCAGGCTGGTACTAGGGCCATCTGAATATAACGGCTCGACAAATTGTTCAGGAACTTTTCAGCCTTTCATCATCTCACAACTGCACAGGCCCCCGCGTCGAGCAAGAAAAGCCGTCGACATGCGACGAGGCTGCGAATCCTATGCACCACCGGGAATATCGACTAATTTAGTCTGTCTCAGCGGCATTCTCTATCAATGACGCTACAGGGCGGCACCTAGGTATGCAACGCAAAGGCTACGACGTACTACTTGCCCTTGCTAAATACTAGGAATGCTTTCAAGGATGAAAATGGCTTCGTCGGGCTCACCATGGATTGACCAACCTCTCTCTCTCAGCAGAGCACATGTGTAAAGATGAGAGCTTCTTGAAAATTCCAACGCAAGAGCAGCATGAAGGGCTGGGGGGAGCGACGATCGAAAAGCAGCGGGAATATAAAGCCCCTCGCAACACCCTCGATGTCGTCTCAAACAAAGTATGCTTGACTGGCCCTGTGCTCTCTTTCTTCCCAGATTCTGCGCGTCCTTGCAAGCCTGCGAACAGGATGTATGCTCGAAACGTGCTAGCAGCGTTGGTCGTCGTCGGCCACGCGAGCTACCAGGTTGTTGGCGAATGCGGTTGTCAGAACGCCGTCACGTTTGAACTCCAGCCCATTGAGATCGTCTGCAGTGGCAAGACCATCAGGTCTACTAGTACTCGGTTCGTTGCCTTCGGAAGCCTACTTACCAAGTCCATCCATCGATGATCCATCACGTTTCAAGGCTGACATGACAGGTGTTGCTTGTGCAACAATCAGGACTATTTCCACTACTTGTATCGTCGGCCCATCACCCACGGGCAATCCTCCTGCTGAAAATCAGGGAAAGCGTATCACTACTGTTACCGACGTTTGCACGAAATCCGTCCCTTGTACGCCGTCGACGAAATACCCTCCGCCGTATTGTACTAAATCATGTACTACCACGGTACATACTTATCCTCCGCCTACAGCTCGAAATCCGGATGCCGTCACGACCGTCACCGGTACTTGCACCAGCTCTACCCCTTGCACGGCATCTACGCAATACCCTCCCCCGGACTGCACCAAATCATGTACTGCCACTGTATATGCGTATCCTCCATTAATCACGGGCGCCAACTCTCCGGATGCTACCACGACTGTTACCAATAACTGCAACAGCTCTGTCCCTTGCACGGCGTCTACGCAATACCCTCCTCCGGATTGCACCAAATCCTGCACTGCCACTGTACATGTTTACCCTCCGTTAACCCCGAAAGCCAACTCTCCAGATGCCATCACGACCGTCACGGACACCTGCACCAGCTCCGTGCCTTGCACGGCGTCTACGCAGTACCCTCCGGCGGGCTGTACTAAATCATGTACTGCCACTGTACATGTTTACCCTCCGTTAATCACGGGCGCCAACTCTCCGGATGCTACCACGACCGTCACAGATGTTTGCACTAGCTCTGCCCCCTGCGCGCCATCTATGGAAAACCCTCCTGCGGGCTGCACCCGATCATGTACTGCTACTATGCATGTTTATTTTCCATTAAACGCAGGCGCCGCTCCGGATGCTACCACGACTGTTACCGATAGTTGCACGAGCTCCATCTCGTGCGCACCATCGACGGAATACCCTCCTGCGGGCTGTACCGAATCTTGTACTGCCACTGTACATACTTATCCTCCATCGCCCAACGGCACCCCTGGCGGCGGTATCACGACTATAACTGATAGCTGCACAGCTTCAACAAGCTGTCCGCCTTCTACCGAGTACCCTCCTGCGGGTTGTACTCTTTGCAGTACTACAGTCCACGCTTATGCTCCGCCCATGTCAACAACTCCGGACGTTATCACGACTGTAACGGAAACCTGTACGGCTTCAACGAGCTGCCCGGCCTCTACGGAGAAACCTCGTCCGGATTGTACTCGTTCATGCACTACTACTATCCATGAGTATCGTCCACCTGTGACGGCACCTCCGGATTTCATCACAACAATGACCGACATTTGTACAGCTTCAACGAGCTGCACGCGCTCCATCGAGCCGCCGCCACCAGGCTGTACTCGTCCATGCACTACCACTGTCCACGAGTATTATCCGGCCTCGTCAACGCCACCGGATTCCTCGCCCTCGCCAACACCTCCGGATGCCATCACAACTGTGACTGACACCTGCACAGCCTCAACAAGCTGCCCGCCTTCTACGGAGCCGCCGCCACCAGGTTGTACTCGTCCATGCACTACCACTGTCCACGACTACTATCCGTCCTCGTCAACGCCACCGGATTCCTCGCCCTCGCCAACACCTCCGGACGTTATCACAACCGTGACTGGGACTTGTACTGCTTCGACGAGTTGTCCACCCTCTACGGAGCCTCCGCCGCCAGGCTGTACTCGTCCATGCACCTCCACTGTTCATGAATACCCTCCACCGGATGCTGTCACAACTGTGACTGGCACCTGCACTGCATCGACAAGCTGTGCCCCCTCTACGGAGCCTCCACCACCAGGCTGCACTCGTCCATGCACCACCACTGTCCACGACTACGTTCCAACCTCGACTACCAGCACATCATCATGCGCCCAGCCTGCTTGTCAAACCGGTGTCGCACGAGCATGGTATCCGAATGTCTTCGGCGAGTTCGACGGCTACAATGAGAGATTCAACACCTCCTTCTACAAGGAGACTAGGCCGGACAGCCAAACCATCGTCGCGGACTTTAACGATATCGGGGACGCCTCTTTCGGCACGGTCAGATCATACGAGTACACTGCCTGGGTACACACTTGTCAAGGAGGCACCTTCACGTTCGACATTACCCGAGCGGACGACATCGCCCTCGCATGGTTCGGAGACAGGGCCTGCGGCGATTTCCAAAAGGACAACAACCAAAGCTCGACGAGCTACCAAGGCGGACCAGGGCAAGGAAAGTCATTCACCACCACAATCGCACCAGGGGAATATTATCCCGTTCGCTTGGTATATGCGAACGCGGGTGGGCTGGCCATCCTTGACGTCAACATCACGGGCCCAGAGGGGATGGTAGAGGAGGGGAGGAACGACTACCAATTTTTCCCACAGCCATGTGATAATTCGAATGGCTTTGTTCCCTTGGGGACGGAACAAGTAGAGGGTAAAAGTTGTGTCGTCATTTGAGCGGGTTTTCGTGCTTCATTGCACGTTGACTGGTTGCTTTTTTTTTATACAATCTGTGGCAAGGGCGGTAGTGTCATGCGTGGGCCGTTTATTCAACTTTGACGTTTTAGCCATTTTAGCTTTCGCGCGTTTCAATCATGCCTTGAATGCCAAAAACTTCTTGAGTCGTCGTCGTACAACAAAACGCTCTTGTCACCTTTTTGTGCGAAAAGGGGCACCAACTGTGGGTCAATCACCGAGCTCCGAGTCTAACACCCCTGAATGATTTTAATACTCCGTACACCGCTTGGATTATTTTACATGCGGGGAATCAAGCGGGTAGGTACCTTGAATTGCGAACGATTTACATAGAAAATAATATAACTTTTAGTTGCGCTTACTACCCTATGCATTTTCCTTGTAGTTCTCCAATAGTTGCATTACTTATAGCTGATAATAGCTGTTACAGAGGAACGAAAAACTAAATTTTTCGCTGTTCTGGTTCTGGTTCTGGCGATCGCAACGTGTAATTGCTACCAATTGTGACTGCATGCAAGCAATTGAGGTAAAAGGTTGAGTTGTATTGAGGGGCGTTTATCTACCGTGCCATTGTGCACGTGATCTGTCACAGCATGTTTATAAACTAATTCCGGGAGGGCATGGTAGCAAGGACTATGAGCCCCACGCGGGGCGGTCAATTAGCTCTTAGTGGCTATAGTGAGCGGAGCTTTCAGGGATGTTACAGGGGTATCTGCGCTAGTAAGTGACATTACATATACATACACATGTACGGAGTATAGTCGGAATAAAATGCACGTAATCAGGTACTGTTATTCCCACTTAGTGCCGCACTAAGCCATGGGGAAATTTGTCATTGGCCTGCTGCGCCTAGCTCCATACATACCTCCTGTATGTATGTGAAAACAAACAGGGATTAGACTGCAGAGCTCCCCAGCTCTGCCGGATTAGCTCCCCGGCAGGAAAGAAAAAAAAAAAAAAAAAAGGACATCATAAATGTAGTATAGCCCTGACCTCAACCTCGTCTGTTTCCACTAGCTCCCCCCCGCCTCCTCTTACTTTTGCCTTCTTCCCATGTCAATCCAGCCTCTGGCAAGTTCCAAGGCTAATTGCAATTGACGGTTTGATGACCGTCTTGTCCGCCAAAATGTCCAAGCCTACGAGTTCCACCGGAAGTGAGAGTGAGTTCGAGTTCATCGAAACCCCGAAAGCCACTCCTCCTGTCTTAGAACAGGATGAAAATTGTGGTGTCCGCACCACCGAGGTAACAATTCATGAGCCCCCCTTGACTGCCTCACATTTGTACGATTGCTAATCAACCACGTCGTAAAGTATCTCTCCATCAAAAATGCTCCTCTTCCGGCCGACGGTCCTGGCTCCGACTCTTTCAACAACAAAATTTTCCTGTCCGTTCTGCTCGGAGTGCCTTGCTACCTGAAGTGGAAGGTTGGCGGTGGCATCAAGACCTTTCTCTTGTTTGCCCTGCTCGTTGACCTTCCCCTCTTGGCTGCTTGGTGGCTCGTCATCTCCTCCATCAGCCCTCGACGCAATGACAAAGTCAAGCTTCCCGGCCGACCTGTTGAGTTCTACCTCGATTTCAAGAAGGAGGCGGATCGCGCCAAGTACCGCGGCTCAAACAAGATTCCTATGGAGACTTTCCATGAGATGTACTTTGACGGCGATGTCGACTTCAAGGGCGACTGCCTCGAAGTCATGGAGTACCGCCACGACTGGGCCAGCTTCCGTTTCACCATTGGCCTCATCAAGTTCTTCTTGCTCGGCATGATTCCTGAGCTGATCATGCACACTCGTTCCCAAGGTAAAAAAAAAAAAAAAAAAAAAAAAAGAATTGCACTCTTCTTTCCCCCGCGTTTCAACCTTTATCGTTGCATCTGGAGGCTAAGTCCACCGTATAGACGAGGAGCAGGTCCGAGACCATTACGACCGCGGCGATGACTTCTACGGCTGGTTCCTTGGCCCGCGCATGATCTATACTTCTGGCATCATCTCTGACATTCACAAGGAGGAGACTCTGGAACAGCTCCAGGACAACAAGCTGGCAATTGTGTGTGAGAAAATCGGTCTGCAGTCTGGTGAAATGATGCTGGACATTGGCTGCGGTTGGGGTACTCTTGCCCGCTTCGCCAGCGAAAACTATGGCGCCTGCGTCACCGGCATCACCTTGGGTCGTAACCAGACTGCCTGGGGCAACAGTGCCATGCGCAAAGCCGGTGTCCCCAAGGAGCAGAGCAAGATTCTGTGCATGGATTATCGTGACATTCCTGTTCCAGAGGGCCGCTACAACAAAATTACCTGCCTGGAAATGGCCGAGCACGTCGGTGTTCGTCATTTCTCCGGCTTCTTGACTCAGGTCTACAACATGCTTGACGACGATGGTGTCTTTTTCCTGCAGATTGCTGGTCTCCGAAAGCCGTGGCAGTATGAGGATCTCATCTGGGGTCTTTTCATGAACAAGTACATCTTTCCTGGTGCTGATGCCTCCACTCCGTTGGGCTGGGTCGTTGACAAGCTTGAGGGCGCCGGTTTTGAAATCAAGCATGTCGACACTATCGGTGTTCACTACTCTGCCACCTTGTGGAGATGGTACCGAAACTGGATCGGAAACCACGGTAAGGTCGAGGCCAAATATGGCAAGCGATGGTACCGGGTAAGTTAATTCGATCATGCAACCCTTTTTTTTGTTTCTTTTTTTTTTTCCCCCTTCTTCTTCTCAATTGACCCGTTTCTTTCGCTGACATGGCAACTCGACACAGATCTGGGAGTACTTCCTTGCCTACTCCACCATCATCTCCCGACAGGGTAGCGCCACTTGCTTTCAAATCACCCTGGTCAAGAACATCAACTCTACCCACCGAGTTGAGGGTATTGACACCCAGTTCAACCTGTCTGGTGCTCTCAAGAACTTCAAGGGCGATCTGAAGGCTTGGGAAGCCAAGAACAACGTCGCCTCCTCCACCGACTTTGTTGGTTAAAGGGTCGCCTATGCATACCCATATACAGAGACTTTCAATGGCTTTCGCCTTGTCGTTGTACACCTAGGCACAAAGGCAGCTTTACTTTGGGATCTCGTTTATTTGCGGCGCCTCTCACCATTACTCTTTTTTTAGACAGAAGCCGGTCGACACTGGCGGAGGTTCCAGGGTTCACAAGCATAGAAAAGCTGTAATGACATGTCTGTCTTGAAAAGTAACCAAATTGAAAAAGTATCCACGTTTTCATTTCCTCGTGCAACGCGAATCGTCATTTCCAATGTCTTGTCGTGCGTGAGTATTGTCTGTCGGAGCGCAAACCGGCCCAGATGGCTCAAACGCGGGGCAGCTCAAATTAGCGTCAACTGGGAACAAGGCGACATGCACTCACTCACCCCCGTACACCTCATACACCCACCCCCAGCTCTTTGTCAACAGACTCAACACCACCACTTTTCAATTACTGCCGATTCCAACTCATCAAGATGCTGAAAAGTATGGAACGTCTTGCTAAATCATTGCCGCCACGACCATGTCTCTGTCACCGACCGAAGCTACCAACGCATCGTATCTCATTATCCCGTTCCCTCAACACATCGTCCTCATCCTCATCCTCAACCTCATCCTCATCTTCCTCCATCATCAATGACCTCCGGTCCCGCGCCCCCAAATCCATCTCGGACTACCTCACCCCCATGCGCTCTCACCTCCTCACCACAACCATCTCAGACCTTGTTCTCCACGGCCTGCCGCCCTCGCCGTCGCCGTCGCCGTCGCCCTCGCCGTCTTCGCCAACGATCCAGACTCCCGGCAGGATCCTCCCCCAAGGCCACCACCTCGTCTACTTCCCCATTCAGACGGCGCCGTCCAAACTCGGCCCCGACGGCGCGGACCCAGACCACTCCCCCGGCGCAGAGTACCCGAGAAGGATGTGGGCGGGCGGAGAAGTCATTTTCCGCCGGGGCTGGGACGAGAAGCTCGTGCTGGACGGCAGACCGTGGTCGTGCCGCGAGGAGATTGGGCACGTCGAGGTTCGGGGCGCGGAACCCGACGACAAGGTGTTTGTGGACGTCTGGAGAAGATACGGCGCCGGGCACGAGGGCGAGGGCGGCGAGCCGAGAGCATGGGACATTGAGGAGAGGAGGACACTGGTCTTTATGAGGAGGAGGAGGAGGAGGAGGAGGAGGAGCGCGCAGTGTTCCGAGGAAGGGGGTGCTGCTCCTCGACGAGCAGCAATAAAGGGTTTGTCTGGCCCCCCCCCCCCCCCCGTTTAACTTTTTCTCCTCCCCCATTCAGTCGCAAAGTCTTGTCCTCATGGAACGTGAGAATACCCCCCGGCTAATACCGTTGTTGTGAGAAACGAAAAAAAAAGTCCCCCGCGAACCAAGCTACTCGTGTAGCGTCACGCCTTCGCCCATCCACCTATTTCACTTCTCGGCGCTGACGTTCAACGCGCACTTTATACACCTCGATCGGGTGTACGCGCGGTCCACGGACGGCCACAGGGACTTGCTTGTCCACGGACCGCTGACGCTCGCGCTGATGCTGGACGCGCTGCGAGGCAGGGTCGCGCGCATCACGTACAGGAATTACGCGCCGCTTTACGTCAATGACGAGATGACGGTTTGTGTGCGCGAGGCCGAGGCCGGGCCGTGGGATGTGTGGGTTGAGGGTCCGGGGGGTGGCCTGGCCGTCAGGGGGGCGGCTGTGATGGAGAGATGAAGGCGAACCGGGGGGTGGTTTTCGCGGCATGAATTGATGTTGTGGGCTCCCTTGGCCACTGCCTACACGGGAGTACTTTATAGATGTTTTTTTTTCAAGTTGATTTACATTATCGGATTTTTTTTTACTTGGCGAACCCCCCCCCCTTTCCCCCCGCGCAATTTATGTTGTGAGAATGATGATATCCAATGTGCCACCTGCCTGCCCTACCATGAGATGAATACAACGTCGTTCGCCGATACACACAGACCAATGAAGAAAGAAACTACAATGACTGAACCTTACAGCTACAAAAGGGGTGGGGGGGGGGGAGACAAGAGAAGAACAAGATGGAAAGATGAAAATTTAGTCGGCCCATCCGAATATTTCGCTCACTGACAAGGTGTTGCTCCTCAACCCCGTCAACGTCACCAGAAGAAGCACCAGGTCCAGCACGACGAGCAGCACCCCCGCCATCATGTACCGCGGGCTGAAGACGCGATAGAGCATGAGATGTCGCCGCAGCCAGCCCGCCCAGCTCATGGTAGCCAGTGCCTCGACGGCATAGTACGCGACAAACACGGCCATGGCGCGGGCGACTGTTTCGAGGACCCCCTTTTGCTTGGGGCCGACCTTCCACATGGAAAGGAGGGGCACGCTCACGGCAGCTAGGATTTGAGCGCCAAACGTGTTGAGGATGACGACGAGGGGAGTCCAGGGGTATCGGATGGTGAACAGGGGGATGAAGGCGCTGTCCCATTGGATGCTGGACAGAACGGCCTGGTGCCCCGTTTTGAAGTAGTACAGGTTGCCGAGGATGGCGAGCATAATGGGTCCGATGGTTTCGGCCTTTAGGTTGTTGAGGTCGATAATCTCGGCGAGCGAGAGAATCTGCCACATCATCAGGGCGAGGGCCCCCGCGCCCATGGGCTTGCTGAGGAGCAGGCAGGCGGCGAGCATGTTGAGCGGGAGCAGGAGATACCGCGAGCCGAGGACGTTGCTGTATCCCAGGATGGCGACGCGGGGTTGGCCGGTCCTGGAGGCCGTCGAGACGATGGACACGCTTGGCGGTGCCCAGATGAAGGCCGTGGTGCCGGCGACGAGGGCGAGCGCCAGCGTCATCTGCGCCAGGTACACGCCGGTTGTCTTGAGCGTGCCCTCGGACAGCTTGTCGGCGAACCAGGCGCCGTTGTTGGCGGCATCAACGGTCCAGTACATGGCTGACATGAACAGGCCTGCTCTGAAGACGTATCCAATCCACGCGGGTGCCAGGCCTTCGTAGGATCGCGTCGGCGTGAGGAACGACTTGATGATGGACGGGAGGCAGGCGAAGACGGCAAAGGGGACGATGAGCTGCCAGGGGGCAGAGACGGTGGATTTGACGGACGCGTAGTACGTCGATGCGCAGTAGGGCATTTGCTCCTCGCGACACAGCGTCGAGTATGACGCGAGGCGGCCGAGCAGAATGAACACGACCGAGTGGTAGACGGCCATGGTGCGTTCGGCCTTGGACTCGATGCGGAAGGAGGACACGATTGCTGCAAACCCGAACGTTGCGGTGAAGAAGAGCAGGATCTGGTCCTCCCAAATCGTGTACGAGTTGGAGGCAAACCCGACGGAGTGGCTGAGGGTGAAGGCGACTGAGAGCCAGCCCCAGGCTGTTCGCGGCAGCAGGTTGGTCAGAGTCTTGCCGCCGTCGTGGATGCCAGTGCCCACGGCAGTCAAGACCAACAGCACGACAAGAGTGGCCAAGCGGTCGAGGGGCTGATGTCTGTACACGGCCGCGGCCATGAGGGCTCCGACGATGAAGAGGAACCGAGTGTTCCACAGCCGGCGGAGCATATCGCGGTGGTAGTACTGATCCGCGTGAGGCTCGGCCTCGGCCTCGCCCTTGAACTCCAAGACCTCCAACTTCTTCTCCGCATAGTCGAGCTCCACGTCATTCATGACCACGAACTCGTCGTCCTCGGCTCGGGAGGCGTACAACATGAGGAGCACGACCCCGATTGCGGTGACGACCACGCCGGAAATCATGCGGGGAATATCGAATCGAGCCCACAGGTCTTTGCACACGAGCAGGGTCTGTTCCTGGAATCTGACAAAGGCATTGTGAATGTCTCTGTGAGACGAGATGGGCACCTTTCGTGCCTCGGTCCACAGCGCAGCAGGTGAATTCGCGTCGGAGCGAGGAGGAATGCCGCGGGCTTTGAAGTAGGAATCTTGGTATCTCTGAATCCCGGCGGATGCCATGCGAGAAACAGCGGCGAGATTGGTCCAATCGTTGCCCTTGGGCCCGGAGAAGGCTTCCTCGATGGGACGGCCCAGATTGTTGTAGGGAATTGGAATTCCCAGCAAAAGGGACAGGGTCGGAACCAGATCAATCTGGTTGACGGGCCGGATCTTGGCATTGGCAGGGGGCACGGCATGTTCAGGTAAGATGCGCCCGAAAATGGGTGACTTGGAGTACATCCACAACGCGGCCTCGATCTCGTCGTCGCTTTCACCGCCGTGGTCGCCCCTGTCGTCCATTCCATGGTCGCCCATCACCACCAGCAGGGTCTTTTCGTCAATCGTAGCCGTAAGTCGTCGGATGAAATCATCCATCTGCCGCAGCTTGGCATTCATGGCAGGATGATCCGGCCCATAGCGATGGCCAGCGTGATCGACACCCAAGCAGTGGCCGATCAGCAGATCCCATTGGCTCTTGGCCTGGGGCTCCATGAGCGGAAATATGTTGTCCATGACGCCATTGTCGACCGTGTGGAGATCATACACATTAAAACTGTCGTAGGCCTTGCTGATGTTGGGTTCAAAGTAGCCGGGGAACAAAGACACCCACGTATCGTCACCTAGATGCGCAATCTTTTTGCCAGCATTCTTCAGCTGCATCAGGATATTGTCCTCGTCAATCGCTGATCCCGCAAAGTTGCTACCGGCATCAATGAATGTCGGCAGAGTCCCGGTCGTCAAGCCCTTCAATCTTTGCAGCGTCGTCGTCGGGGGGTCGGCAATGAAGGGACGTAGGATGGCATTGCGCGGCGATTTTGCAGCCTTTTCGTGTAGAAAGGGGAAAGCATTATGAAATTCGTGCTTCTTGCCCTCGTCCTGCGGCACGGTAAAGTCGTAGCGCAGAGCGTCAATCACAACCACGACGGCGCGATCAAACGTCTTGGGGTGCCAGCAGCCTTTCTCGATGCTCAATGGCGCCAGTCTACTCTCAATGGGCGGCATTGTGCAATTCGACTTGTCTTCCAGGACGAATCGCGTCAACAGGAAGCCGCTCGTGAAGAGCCAGGTGCCAACGACATGAATGACAAGCAGCCATGCCCAGAACGCGACAGTCCACCACCATCTTCGCTCGTACGACTCTTGTCGCAGTTCGTTGAGTCTCTCCCTCTGGCGCTCCAAAGCCTTGGCGGCCTCTCGTGCCGAGGGCTGACCGAGCGCTTCGGCTTCGGCTTCGGCTTCGGCTTCGGCTTCGTTGGCAGCCTGTATGCGCTTTGCCTTGGCCCATTGCTCGGCGATGGCCTTGTAGTCGGGTGGTGGTTGCGCGGGTGACGGCGACGCGGCGGCCTTGGCCTTGCTTTTGGGGGTTCGCTGGGGCATCTTGCTTCAGTACAGATCGCGCGCCAATCCCAGAGCCATCCATTGACTGTGCTGGCGCTCTGGGAGACGTATGGACGTATGGTTCGAAGGCGAAGAGCTGTGTTGCGCGTTCACAAGCTGCGAGAAGCACGGAATTTGAAGGTGGACAAAGGAACTGGTAGGCGCAGGGGCCCCACCCCATGGACTATAAACGAACAACGTTAAGAACCTACCCTGGAGGAGTGATCACCGACCGTGGGCGTGGGGTGCCCTTTCACGTGGTGTTGCGAGTCGATTGCTGCTTTTTGCGGCGACTTTTGGTCAGTTCGCACGACCGACACGTAGGCTCGAATTTGCTCAACATCAATGGAAACCATAACTCTGTATTAGTAAGTATAGGCTCGCAATCATACTATTCATAGGGTATCAAATTCGCCACGCAATCTCCCATCACAACTTGTCCGTCAATTTCAACTTCATGCCTTCTTGCTGGCCTTCTCAGCCTCAGCCTTCTTCTGCAGATCATGTTCCACACCACGCTGTTGAGCCTTGCCATCAGCACGCATCTGATCGTAATGAGCCTCTCCATCCTTGTCGCCAGTAAGACTGGCAACGGCGCCGCCGACAGTGCCCTGAACGCGAGATCCAATACCGGATCCCAAGTCATTCAATTGCCCCTTGGCTTCTTGTTGCTGACCCTCGAGATTCTGTTGCTGACCGGCCGTCTTCAAATTCTGACCCAAGTTTGTTAATAAAAGACAACCCAAGTATGGGAGCAGACGTCAATCACGAGATACTCACCTCGCTACCAACGAGATTACCGATCGTCTCTTTGGCAGAGCCAGCAGTCTGGTTCCATGAACCGGCATTTCGATCGGGGTGGTCTTTGCTGGCGCCTCCGTCACTAGAAACGGTAGCTCCTGGAACCTTGACAGCGGCCTGAGAGGCATCGTGCTCTGTTTTGGCGGCTTCTTTCTTGACGTCGCCTTTGGCCTGGTCTCCAGTGTTACCAGTCAAGCTGCCGACAGCACTCTGAATGGCACCTGTGGCCGAGTCGACGTACGACTGAAGGGTGGAAGGTGCCTGCTTGTCGGACATGTTTGCTGGGCTGGATAGAAATTGTGTGTGATGACTGATTGAACGAATTTCAGTAGCTTGAATAAGTAGAGAGCTCTCAGAAGGATGTGTCTGGTGGGATTTATGGGATGAAGAGAAGAGAGAAGAGTTCAAGAATGAAGGTGGATGGAGTCGGGTAATATAGTAGTACGCAGGCAGTTCTACATGGAAGGTAACCTGCCAAGGAAACAAGAAGGCTCACTTTCTCACTTTCCCGTTTCAAGGGGAGTGAATGGGACTGCCATCATGGGCTGTGATGTCACTTGTCGTCTGGTGGAAGATGGATGGGACCATATATGGCAAGTGGCGAGCGATGAACCTGCTGCAAGCAAGTGTTTGGTGGCGGGGCAGCTCGCCTGTGACGTCACTTTCGGGACAGCTCATGCAGCAATGGATCTGTACGGACCAATCCGTATGACGAGCATGAACACTCCTGGCTGTGCTCCATTGAATGATGAAAGTGGCAACTTGGTTGACTTGAACGTAAAAAACATGGGCTGTAACAGCCATTTTAAAGATTAGGCCAAGTGCACCAGCAATGTCGATCTACTAGTAGCTCGATCCCAGCACGTGGGTGGTGAAAGTCGACAAGTCGACAAACGCCAGCTCCACCAGCTGCGGGAATCATTCTTGGTGACTATATAATAAAATATGCCATGGTCATAGCCTAAAAGAGCCTAGTAGACGGCGGGTCATAAATATCGTCAGCTGGATCGAATGGATGAGTCAAGTCCGTTTGACTGCCCCGGATTCGAAGCATTCCTGCACTCATAGTCTGGACCTTCTGCGCCAGCTAGCCATCTTGCGATTGTCAAAGCAGCCCAGCCAAATTGCTCCCATCGCCCACCCACTTTTACCAAAGTTATACCACTCGATACTTTCACAGTTGAACATAATTGCCTGCGTACGATGTGTTAGTTGAGAGGAGTAGAATCTAAGGGAGCTCAGTGAAACTTGATATTTACCTGGAAACTGTCCTTCCTTTCCATTAAGCCGGCCGGACCACCACTCGTTCTCATTCTGTGTTCTAGTGACAATCTCGATGACATCACCGGCTCGGAAACTCAAGTCCCCATCAGCTTGGGCAGAGTAGTCATACAGGGCTGTTACGGTTTCTGCCACAGGTGCTGCTGTCAAGCGCTTCGGCTTCGGCTTCGGCGGCGGAGGCTTCGCCTTGGCCGCCGCGATGGTGGACAAAGCAGTGTTGTTTCCAGGTGAATATGGCGGCGGTGCAGCCTGGCTGGAGTCGGCAGACGGGCGGCTGTAAGCACCAATCTTGGGGCTCGGGCTCGGGCTCGGGCTCGGGCTCGTGCCGGTGCCGATGGTTGATGGCCCTGCTGTCAGCAGTCCAGGTTGCTTGCCCCCTTCAAGGGCTGGTTTAGCTCCGTATCGGATCGGTCGAGGTCGCCCGGTGGTCTTGAATCTGCAAATCGACAAAGCCTCTGTACGGTCTTGAATATCCCCGCGCTTCTCAATGAAAGCGTCCTCGATATCGAGGGTCAGATCAAAGTAACCAATATCGCAGCGCTGCATACGCTCATGAAGCGTGTAAAATATGTTGAGCTGCATATAGTAGAACGATTGGAAGAGTGGCTGAATAAATTCCTGCTCCAAGGCGAATAATGTGGGCAGCTCTTCTTTCAAAAGATTGTTGAAGTACTCGTAATCTTGTGTGGCCTGCTCGACATCCCCCTCTGCTTTCCACATGGCCTTTTCGTCCTTGGCTGTGCGCTCCTTTTTGTCCTGCAGCTTCTTGAGTACGGCGCGGTGTCGGTCATAGTCGAGCTTCTTGTGTTCTCTCTTGAGAGCCGTTTTTCGGATGACCTTGATAACGTCCATCAGTTCGGTGGCTGGTCGGATAACCCTAGTCTCGATCATATCCAGCTCCGGCGCGAGAGTTTCTTGCAGCTCTTTAACGATAGCTTCGTACTCCTCACAAGCCCGAATTCCTTCTGGGTTTCCTTCAGGCTTGATACTGTCGGGATCTGACATGCGGCCTGATATGGGCTTGTAGATCTCCGTCATGGCCTGGCTGAACTCGATCTGATGGTTGAGCATACCATTGATGGCCTCGAAGTATTTCTGGGACTCATCGTGCAGCTTCTTGGTCTCGATCTCCAATTCCTGAAAACGGCGCTCGGCATCGATGTAAACCGCATCCTTGGTATGCTCTCCGATGTTGAACTTGTGTTTGAGTTGTTGAGGCGCCTAGATTTTCATCAGCGATTTGAAAAAAGTATTTTCAGTTGCATCAGTATAGCCTGCTAAATTTTTTTTTTTTTTTTTGGCGGGCTGCCTCACCGAGGACCACCAAACATGGAGATGAGGGGCAGCGACCACAGAAGAGGTCAGCAACGTGACGTACCCTAGTAAGACTCTTGGAGAAGCCTTTGAAACTCATGATGCAAAGCCCTGATAGCTATGCTCGCACAGAGGGAGAGGGAGAGTGAGCAAGCAGGCGAGCCGTTAGTTACGCGCAGGGGCAGGGAACGAGAAAGAGGCGGACGCCTGGCTTTTTGAGGAAACCCATAAATGAGGGCATTGACGTTGGTATTGATTTGAGTGAGTGGCCCAGGACTTTGCTGACGACTTTCAGTGGCTGTGCTGCTGATTGTGGCGCAAGTTACTCCGTACAGCGTTCTGGTCTGGGCACCGTAATCCTGCCATCAGCACTGCCCCAGCCTGCGAGAAACCATCTGCGAGGTTGCCAGCCTGATCACTGCGCGCGCGGTGCATCGTCAGACAAATCCATGCTTCGCCCTCGGCCCCTTTCTGCACAGTAATACGTACAGAGCACCGACACCGACATTGTAGTTGCACTATACTCGCATTGCGTCAACTCCGTTGCATTTCTATCGTCTCTGAGTAATCATGCCGTCGCACTGCCCAGCATAATACCGCCCACACAACCTTCCTCAGCCGAGTCGCCTCCTGTTGGTCTTGTTAAAGGCGCCGCCGGTTACTGGACTTATCCTGGCCAATCAGAGGCTCTGTGAGGACGCCTATCACCGAGTGGCCGAGCCGAAAGCTCTTTCATGACAAATTCCTGGTTATTAGTTAATATGGGGAAGCTACGACAGCAATTATTACTAATAAAAGGCTTTCCCCTGCCTCACCTCTCCGCTCCCTGGGCTTCGAGTCTCGGCATATGCAATCGCCCGCATCGCATATATCACAATCATGTCGAGTTTAGCATCGTGCGCGTTAAGGCGGACAGCGAGCCGCCATGTCGCTGCATCCGCCCCTTTGCGAGCGTTGCCTCGCGCAGCCTTGGTGGCGACACGTTCCAAGGCGATGAGCAGAGGATATGTGACCGAGACCAAGCAGGATCAGGCTCGCGTGGAAACTGCCATCAAACTGGACAAGAAGGATTTCGTCGACATCCCTCGTCCCCCGATGGGAGGACCTGCTGATGCCAAAATCAGCCCTATGGCTGGTAAGGGGACGGGACGCCTTGATGATCTATGCCCCTTCACGCTTCACAACCGAGCACTAACCAATACGTCGCTGCATAGAAGTTCTCAAACAGGCTGCTGTAATGGAAGAAGGCCAGCGGCCGATCTACCTGGATATGCAGTCAACGACCCCCGTCGACCCCCGTGTGCTCGATGCCATGATACCTTATTACGTCGGCGTGTACGGTAACCCGCATTCTCGGACACATGCCTACGGCTGGGAAAGTGAAAAGGCAGTCGAAGAGGCGCGCGAGCATATTGCCTCTCTCATCGGCGCAGACCCCAAAGAAATCATATTCACGTCCGGTGCCACGGAGAGCAACAATATGAGCATTAAAGGCGTCGCCAGATTCTTTGGTCGCTCTGGCAAGAAGAATCACATCATCACTACCCAGACAGAACATAAGTGTGTGCTCGACAGCTGTCGACATTTACAAGATGAGGGGTTTGAGGTCACTTATCTGCCCGTACAGAAAAACGGCTTGATAAGCATGGCCGCCCTGGAGGCAGCCATGAAGCCCGAGACTGCCCTCGTCAGTATCATGACCGTCAACAACGAGATCGGTGTCATTCAGCCTATCGAGGAGATTGGCAAGTTGTGTCGACGGAAGAAAGCATTCTTCCATACCGATGCCGCTCAAGCGGTTGGCAAGATCCCCTTAGACGTCAATGCCATGAACATTGACTTGATGTCCATTTCATCCCACAAGATCTACGGCCCCAAGGGCATTGGCGCTTGCTACGTTCGAAGGCGACCCAGGGTCAGACTAGACCCCATCATCACCGGCGGTGGACAAGAACGTGGTCTCCGAAGCGGCACTCTTGCTCCGCCGTTGGTCGTTGGGTTTGGCGAGGCCTGCCGCATCGCCAAGGACGAAATGAAGGTTAGTCCTCACAACCAGCACCCCAATAACATCCCGTACCTTTTACGCTCTACACGATGATCTGCTCCACAAGCATGGCTTTCTGAATGGCCCGTGACAAGGCCGTTCGTGTTGAGTGTTGCACCCTGCCTGAATTTGAGTTGGCCTTTTCCTTTTATTCTCTTCTCCGTTCTTATTCAACGTGCCCATACACTTGCTTCAGGCGACGGCGCAAACTAATCCTGTTGTAGTACGACACTCAGCGAATCAAGTACTTGTCCGACCGACTCATGAAGGGCCTGCTTTCTTTGGAGCATACAACCCAGAACGGTGATAAAAATTCTTTCTATCCCGGCTGCGTCAACGTCTCATTCGCATATGTGGAAGGAGAGTCTCTCCTAATGGCCCTCAAGGATGTCGCCCTGTCCTCGGGTAGTGCTTGCACGTCTGCGTCGCTCGAACCCAGCTATGTGCTCCGCGCGCTGGGAAACAGTGATGAAAGCGCTCACAGTAGTATTCGATTCGGAATCGGACGTTTCACCACAGAGGCAGAGATTGACTATGTGCTCAAGGCAGTCCAGGAGCGAGTCAACTTCTTGCGAGAGCTGAGTCCTTTGTGGGAGCTTGTGCAGGAAGGAATCGATCTGAATACCATCCAATGGAGCCAGCATTAGGGAAGCGGCGAGTGCAATCTGGCTAGCTGGTTAGTTGGGTGGTCACTTATGGACGCGAATATTGAGAGCACAAATGTGGGAAAATCGGAGTTGACTGGAAAAAAACTCCCTGGCATGGTAGGTAGGTGCCCTTGTATCAGCATTGTATAACACGATACCTCTTTCTGCGAATATATGGGACAGGAGACATGGGATGTCTCATCACTGATAGCATACCGTCTGTCGCTTACGCCACGAGAAACAAGAAAGTTGCAACACCCGCATCAATGCACCTTTGCAGTGGCCCCTCTGAAATGCTCGTGACTGCTCCGTTGCTGAACTTTATTATCTTGACTTGACGTGAGATAGCGAGCATGTCTGCGCTGCGGCGTACAGAAGCACGCTTGGGGACTTTGATGATGATATGTATGCACTTGTCCCCCACGAGGCCTTTCAAGACGGACACCCGGGGCAAAATTGTTCACGAAGTCAAACCAGTTAGACATGCCGTTTCTGGAATCATAGCAAAGTGGTTATTTGAACGCAATATTTAAAAAAAAAAGACCGCTAAACCGACTCTCCTGCCGAAATACATTCATCATATATCACGAGGGTGTGTGCTCGACAATTACACCACGACCACGTGAAAGCCCATGTGCCCCCGGGGGCACTTGCCACTCGCCCGCGTGCTCACAGCGCCTCACCCGAAATCAAAGCCTTCAACTCCATGGGACTAAGTGTGCTTCTCCGCCTGGACGTCGTCTTGCCGACCTTGCGATCTCGCTTCCTCTTTTCCGGTTTGGCAAGGCTGTCAGATGGACCCGGGTCCTGCTTCACTGGGTCGCGGGCGGTTCCTTGTTGTTCGCGCCGTGTTCTGCTCGCTAGTTCTTCGTCTGGTGGTGCCTCGACCTCGACCTCGACCGTAGCAGTTGCTGCCGATGTGGACACGATGGGCCGGGACACGCCTCTGGTCGAACCACGCGCAGCTTTCAATTTGGCCCTTACACGGGCCGCGTCCGCTTCCCTCTCTGAAGCGGCAAGTTTCGCTGCAATGTTGGACATTGTCAATGGGCTTTGCGCTGGCTTCGGCTCCATGTCCCGGGGCGGTTTTGTGCGAGATTCGACGCGTGTGGGAGACGAGTGAGTAGTCAGGGTGGTGCAAGTCTGGTTTTGCGTCTCGTCGATTTCGTCAGCGGCTTGGACGGGGTCATCGTGCTCGTCGTTTCCTGGCGGCGCAGGTGCAGGGGGCATCTCTACATCCCCTACATCCCGCTTCGTCGGTAGCAATGCATCATCCAAGGATGTTCTCGAGGGTGAACGTGGTCGTTCGGCTGGCCGATGCACCCTGCTCGGGAGTCTCGATTGAGATGCTAGCGCTCGCGGTCGGACCGGCTGAGACCTCATGGATTTCGACTCCGAGGTTGGAGCACCCTCGTCGCCATTGGAACCGTGGTGGCTAGGCCCGAAGCGTAGCTTTTCGTTCCTCAAAAACCCTCGATTGCCGGCAGAACTCGAGTTTACAAGAGGACTGGGCTGTGGACGTCCAGCAAGCGCTGCGGATTCCAAAGACTCATCTTGCTCTTGCTCGTGCATCGACTCCTGGTCTGGCCGATTGAACATGCCTTGACTGCCGTCTGCGACAGGATACTCATCTTCTGACACATGATCCTCATGATTTGCAGCATCACTATCGCTGTCTCCCCCCACATCGTCGAAATCCTCGTCAGCTGCATAATCAGGCTCTTCTGCTGCATGTCTCGGACAGGGGGAGCGTAAGAATTCGTGAGCTTCATTTTCCTCAGGCTCCTCTTTGACGGCCGACAGCCCATGATCTGCGACAGCAACCCTCGTCTCATCCAAATCTTTGATGCGAACAGGGCTGAGACGCATTCCCATCTGCAAGTCCTCGTCGCAGACGGGTTTCCCGCTGGAAGCCATTCTCTTCCGCCATCCATCCATAAGATGCACTGCATCTTTCCAACGGGTCTCCATTTTCACCCAACCAGTTTTGAGTCTGTTGATCTCTTCTTCTCTGGTGACAACCTCTTCGATTGGAACAAAAGACGGGTTGGTGAGAATTGTCCTCATGTGATCCAAGATCGAGTCCAGCTCTGCTGCCATTTCTTCGCACGTCGGCCTCTTGCGGACCTCCTCGTCTTCTTTCGTGTCTGCAACCCAGCCACTCATGTCTCGCAGCTGCGCCATGGTTTGTTGCATTACACCCAACATGATATCATTCTCTTCGGTAAGATGCCGGGCAAGATTCGCGAGTGTCGTGTTAGTTTCGCTCCGAAGTTCGGAATCGTAGTGTGAAGAGTTACTGATGGTCGTGGTGTTGTCCTTCTCGTTGCCAATGTCACCTGTCACGGTAATTGTTGTAAGCGCAGGATTTGCTCTGGTGCCCCTTGATCGACCAGCTTCACCGAGCTGTCTTTTCAGAGTATCAATTTGGCGATCTCGTCGGCGGATCTCCGTGGCGCAGCATGAGCGGGATTGGGCGACTAGAGTCCTCATTCGCGCAACCTCTTCCTTCAGCGCCCTGGCGTTGGCCTCTGCAGACTTGAGCTGCGTTTTTAAAGCAGACTCTGCTCGTGTCGCAAGATCAGCTCTGCGCTGGGCCTCGGTGTACTTGTCGTTGCTGCGAGTGAGATCGGCGATGAGCTTCAGATTCTCCGCACGCATGGCGCGCATTGAAGTCGAGAGAGATTCTCGGTGTTCAGCGTCACGCTAGGTTTTTGTTGTCAGCACGCCAATTCGAGAAGTCGTTTGCCCATCCAGACTTACGTCGCGACGCAGTATCAGGTCATTCAAGACGCTGATGATGCGCCCTGAAACCTCGGCGTCTTCTTCCTCACTTCTTCTCGTGCCTGCGAAATCGATGTAGTCACCATCGCGCAACAAGCCTCTTGAGAGCAGCTGATTGTTGATGTACAGCGACGCTGTACGAAGATTGTCGGTATCGATCATGTTGGTCTTGATAACCCGTCGCAGGGAAATTATTTCAGTGACTCACAGCAAAGAGTTCATCTCCTTCGAAAGCCCAGGACAACCCGACGCTTCTTTACAACTTGCCACGAAAGCGATTCTGGTGCGATGTGGTGGTGATGACAGGCCTGGTCTCTGTCCGACAGAGACAGACATTGTACATGGTTGCCATGTGGGGAAAGTAAACAAACGAGGGCGCCGCTCGCTGACTAAGGCGGCACGGCGGGAACGTCTAAGGCCAAAAAAAAAAAAAACATCACCACACGATTGCACTGAAAGCTTGCTAATATGCCAATGAAATAGATTTATTATATGGCTCTTTGAGTAGCTGTGTTACTACTTCGAGGGACGTCGGGTCTGACAGTCTGACGGTAAAGGCTACGTGCTGGTGATGTGTCTGATAGACGGTGCATACTGCTCATCACAATGCTATCTTGAAGACACTATGAACCGAAGCGCGGAGCTTCCTGGCAATGTTTCGTGTCTGTGATGAATAAAGAAGAGAAATGGAAAAAAAAAAAAAAATATTGCTGTCTCTTGCTTATTTTTGCCGGCGTGGATAGAAACTGGCCATTAACCGACGGCCGTGCCATGTGGTCGTGGCTCTGAAAATTCGAGACGGACATGGTTATGGCAGCTGCCCAGTCAGTCGCGTGCCAGTGTCTGGCGATAGACCTACAATCCTCTGTTAGATTCTAAGTCGTCTCGGAGTAATGAATTCGGCAAAAGAAAAAAGAAAGTTCGGCTATTATATCTCAGACACATTTGAGAAGATTTTTAGTAACGCGGTTGTTTTCGGCATTGCCAAGTGGCGAAAAGAGGACGAACCTCGGATCGTCTCGACGATTTGATGGCCCCGCGGCGTCATCATGATATGGATGGAAATTCAACAGGGTGGGTGGCGATGGAAATAATACACATACCTTGTGTGAATGTTAATTTTTTCGCTCCTCGTAATAATTTCATGTTTCAGGCTTGAATTTGCCACGCTGCTGCCGCATAGCGTCAACTTTCCGCCTATCATCATGGAAACGTCGCAGCAAAGCTGCTTGTTCTTTCTTCCGTTGTTCGCGCAGTTGGAAGCGGTAGAAATTCCCAAGCTCCGACTTCTTCTTGTCGGCCTTGTCAACCATTCTTTGTTTGGCCGCCTCAGCTTCGATGCGACTGGCCGGCGCGGCTCTGCCACCGCGTGTCACCGTGACGAAACCGTCTTCATCAGGTTCGTTGCGCAGCCGCTTGGCCAATTCGACAGCCTCCTTCTCTTTTTTGTTGAAAGCATTGAAGAATGCGTGGACTGCTCTTTGTGTAGCAGCCTTGTCAACCCTCGAGAGCTGCAAGTGCGTTGCTATCCAAGGTGAACCTAATGATGGGACCTGATCCGCCAAGTTCTCACCCCATACCGGATACTTTTTAGTCTTGTGCACTTTAGTGATGGCTTTCAGCACCAGCTGCATACTCTTTTCATCTGCAAGCAAGACAACCGCCGTACTGCTGCTTCTGTGTAATTGCCGGGTCCATATCTGCGGTAACTGTGACTCCCGTTCTTCCCTTTCTCTCTCTTCCGCTTCGAGATGCAGCATTTTCCTCTTTTTGGCGAAACCGTGTACTTTGGTCGCTTGGGCCGGGTCCACGGGCAGGACAGTCTTCGCCTCATCGTCAAAAGTTATTGTTTCGAACCTTCCAGCCCCTACTAAGCTTGTGAAGACGGCTCGGAAATGAGGCTCTGTACTGTCGATTGGTATATTTTTCAAAAAAAGACTTCGTGAATCGTTCGCGGTAGGAATCTTTGGTGTATTTTGTCGGACGCGCACCTCGTGGATGGCGCTGAAAGGAAAAGACGGCACTGAAGGCATGCGGATGGGCAAAACAGCGAACTCATCGCTCGACGAGATTAGCGCTGGCATGATGAAGTATAGAATAAACCTATCGCGGCAGAGAGCCGTAAATACGTGAATGGCTAACTTGATTGAAGTTCAAACAAGTCGTGGGCAGTATTCGGTATTGGCATCCCGGTAATACGGAGGGGAAAAAAAAAAATTGGCACCGCCAGCGTATTCGATCAGACATGTGCCAATAGTGCGCCAAACACTGTCTGTGCGGCCAGACAGAATCAGTCAGGTAGGTTGACGTCAGCCGGTCCGTAAAACTGGGCCTGTGATGGCTCAGCTGAACCTCACCTCGGAGCTTTCACTCTCATCACGGCACGGCGACGATACGCAACACGCCCTCCAGCTGTTCGTCATGAAGCCTACTATTGCTGTGCCGGCAACTCTTGCCCTTATATCGAGAGCTTGGTACAAGAACTCACTCACTCCTGCTGGCATCGTCGCGGCCGCAGTTACGGCGATGGCACATGCTTACCACCCATGGAATCTACCTTTTGCTCTGCTCTGCGTCTTCTTTCTAGCAGGAACACGAGTTACGCACGTATGCGACTGAGACAGGCCCTTGGAAGCTGTGCACATATGGCTGACACAACTCGTTAGATTAAAGAAAATGTCAAAGCAGCGTTGACGATGCACTCAAAAGGCAGCTCCGGAGGCGAGGGGCCGAGAACCCACGTGCAAGGTGAACCCGAGAACTGTTACGAAAACCCAAGGATGCCACATCCTGACATGCTTCTTCCGCAGTGTTCGCGAATTCCTTGATGGCATCGATGCTTACAGTCGCCCACGGATATCAACTGCGGAGTCGAGTTGCCGCCTACGCCGACCCCAACACGCCGAACCCGGAAGGCAGTATTTGCTATTCTTGGGGCGGCGATCTTCTGGTCGTGGGGATTATTGCCAACTATGCCGCCGTCGCTGCAGACACGTTTAGTTCCGAGCTAGGCATTTTAGCAAAGAGTCAGCCGCGCCTGATCACGTCACTCAAACTGCGAAAGGTCCCTCGGGGAACCAACGGAGGCGTCACTTTGCTCGGCTTGGCAGCTGGCTTCTTTGGTTCCATGGTGATAGTGGCCGCTTCCATGGTGTTTCTGCCTACGTGCACCGCTGAAACAGCACCAACCCTTGGGGGCGGGGTGCCATGGACTTTGGCGCAGCGGCGGATGTTCATGGGAGGCATGGTCATTTGGGGTACGCTGGGCAGTGTTCTGGACAGTTTTCTGGGAGGTATTTTCCAGCGATCAGTGCGGGATGTGAGGTCCGGTAGGATTATTGAAGGCGAGGGTGGCAACCGCGTCCTGGTCTCAGCCTCTTCTCCGCAGACAGCCATTCGAGCGGCGGCGGCGGCGGCGGCGGCGGCAGGTTCCAGTGGTGCACACGGTAAGGAGCGTGGCGAAGAGGATACTCCAGCTGTTGATGAGCAATACGAAGCTGAAGACATATATGATGCTAAGAACAAGCACCGAAAGCCAAGCTTTGGGGACCAGCGGCCATCCAGAGTGGTTGAAAGTGGATGGGACCTCCTAGATAACAACGATGTCAATTTCTTGATGGCATCAATCATGAGCGTGGGCGGTATGGGCGCGGCTGCTTGGTATTGGGGCGTTCCTTTGGAGTCAGTGTTGAAGCTGTAGGGAGAGAGATTGATTCGGGCAAAGCTTTGTAGCCCCTTCAAATGTCTGACAAGATTTCGCACACTTTTACTCAACAAGTATGTGGCACAGATCCACGGCTTGGGAGAAAGAAGAGTCTTCCACCTGGGCATGTTGACCCCGAGCGAGCGGACTTGGAATGGGGTCGGTTGACTTTGTCTACTCGACCATCATGTTTGCTACAACCTACCACTGGGGGAACAAGAAATGTTTTAAGCGACGATTGCGGCCGCCACGAGCTGGAGCAATCTGCAATGCAAAGACTACTTCATGGCCTACCAATATATTGATTGCTGTCGGGCGATCGACCGATAGCGTTCCTGCCGAGACCCAACTGTCATCACTAATTGAGTGATCACTGATGACCTTTGGTCCTTCATCTGCGTCTTTGTGCTTTAGTTATCTGAATGCTCATCGGAGACTCGGGGCGGAGTCTGATAAGCACCACCGCGTTGGGCGTTCTCCCACCTTCTGGTCTCGTCTATCCACCGCCAGAGTCGCTTATCTGCGACGAAAAGTGGATTAAACTGCGAAATAAATGATATGTAATTCGCGAGTCCTCGTCGTTCTTCCCCTACAGCGGCAAAAGTATTCATTCTCCTGCAATCTTACTTCATGCTCGGGCTCATCATCATCCTCTGCCAAGGTCGCTGACAAGAGCCTTGCTTCGGACTCTGCGGACATGAACGCTAGCGTGGCTCGAATATTCTCATCTTTTGCTGGACTAGTGGCGAGTTGATACAGTGCCTCTAGATGATGGAAGTCCTGTAGAGCATCAAGATTCACCAAGCGTATCAAATATGATAGCAGTTCACCAGCTTCCCATTCCTTTTCTGATGGTCGAACGCTCTGACATTTCGAACACCCCTCTTCAAATGCATTCCGAAAGGCGCTAACTGATGCGTGATCGGTTAACAAGTCTCTTGGGTGCGGCAGGCCAGGCAGGGGTGGACAGCAGCTCAGTATAAGGAACAGTAGAGCAAAATGCCCAATCTATAACGCAGGTGATGTTACAGCATTGTCCACGAAAATATTCCGGGTTCTCAAGTCATGGTGGCAAAGAGGAAAGCCAGATTTGCGAAGACGATCTCGTCCGGTCAACTGGGAAATTACTCGGTCCCGAATGAACATTCCAACGAGGCTATGATGTAGGCGATTCTGGCTAGATTCTGCCTTGCCGCCGACGGCAATATAGTCGTTCCAACGTTGTTGTGCAATGTAGTATTTGGCCAAGTCCGAGTAATTCCTGTGGGCAAGGGGACGTGGGCGAAGAGAACATGGTGCCCCATCTCCAGTTGCTCGCTATGCGCCAGGAGGATGGAGACTAGTGACGAGCAATAGTCCGCTTCATTTAGAAATGGACCTCGAGGGACATTTTCGAAACTTTCGCGGCCTTGCAGAACAAAACTTGGTGATGGGCACTCCCTAATGCTGAGCCCGGCGCCTTCTTCTTCGAATAATGATCCGATTCTATCAAACCTCAATTGCGATAGCTGGCCTGCATATAGCTTCCAAGCTGGCTCATAATCTTCTGTTTCTCATTCGATTTCAATGGTCTGCCAGGCGCTCCAGGGCTTACTCGGTTGGGATATGCAAGGTTATGCGTTGGCCAATCGTATGTCGAGAGGTGGTCACCAGTAGCTTTGCTCATGAGGATGTATGGAACACCGATCTCATTCTCAGAGTTTGCACTTGTTGGCCTGTTAGAACTCGGCCAGAGGAGAAGGGCCGGCCGGCCGGCCGGTACTTGGGCATACCAATACGAAAAAAAAAAAAAACCTCTGGCACAAGAATGTGCGTCTTCTTGCGGATGTATTCAAGAGTAGCAGCTTCGCTCGCCAAAAAGCTGACAGGCAGTGTCGAAGTTCACGGCGTGCTTTGTTTTCGGGGATCGAACCATCCATTCCGTGTCGTCGTCGAACTGTAACAGTATTGCCCAAATTCAAAGCGCCCTCCATTGGGCGTTTTGCGTCTCATCGCAAAAGCAAAGTCGGCGTCGCGTCCGCTCTGCTAAGCGAAGCAGCGATGTGAGATTAAATTTTTGCATGGTAAAATATGTCGTTGTCTTTCCTTTGATCATCCGGCATTGAGCTGGCGGGTATTTTTTTTTTTTTTTTTCATTTTTGGAAATAGTAGACAACGCATTCGAAGTTAGCACGAGGTAACAAGTGGGTGGAAGTGGAGGATTGCTGTCTGCCCTGTTTCCAAGGCAGCCCCCACGCTAATACTAACCTTGCAAAATGGGCTTACAGAACACCCCCTGAAATATTTTACAGATCTACATGACAGGGGGGGACTGAGCGAATCCGGTGCTAGAAAGGAAATGAGGGGGACAAGGGTTACGATTAGCAGGTACCCTAGATCCCCCCATATTTTATATAGAAAATTATGTATCTTCTAGTAGCGCTATATACCCTGCGTATTTTCGTTGTAGCTCTCTAAAAACAATACAGGGGTTATACTGCACTTACAGCTAATCACCGCTGTTAGAGAGGAACGAAAAAGAGGGGCATGTAGATTTGTAGAATTTTTCAGGGAGAAAAGTGTAAGCGGGAATGATCCTCGCCAAAGTCACACGGAGGAATGCCAAATGTTGACAAAAACAATCAACTACGATTTCGCCAAAGACCAGTTCAACCACGTACGCCTGAATACCTCCCTCCTGTGCCTAGTGGGTGCTTTCAAGAAGAGTTGTCACGTCTATCCTAATACAGTGTATTAGATACAGTGTATTATTTGCGAGATGGTGAGTTAATTTCACACTTCTCTGGCTGCATGTAACTGATGCGTACTCAGCTGGCGATACGGAACGGAGAAGAGGTATAATCGATGCCAGTACAAGCAGTCTATCGTGTCTACGCCCAGTTGTACATCCGTATATGTAAGAACCAACAAGTGGGACCAGGAAAACACGGCCGAGGCCCCGTGTATGTAACATTGTCCCAGCTTCATATGTACGTAAAGTCTTTGTGCCGCCGAGGGCACAGTGGAGTCGCTCGTGTCCATCCAGGGGGCCATCGCTTGTCGCTGTGGTCAAGTTCTTGCGCAACTTCCCGGTCCATACCACTGCATAATGCTTGTTTGCTGTTGCCCGGGATACAAGCCTGCTGCAGCTGTGCATATATCTGCCCAGATTCTTCCACAGTTGGAAACGCGAGATGACTGCAGCCCAAAGCTTCCGAAACCCATCCGATGGTCCGTCATCAGAAGACTCAGCCATCGTGTTTCGAAGACCTTCATCTCTACCGCGTGCGTCGACATTTTATTTGCCGATGCTTTCTCCCGAAATGTTGGTCTTGGATCAAAGAGCGGCAAGCACGATACAGGTAAGAATATGTAGGTAGATATATCCGAGTGGCGTTGCTGTGATGGACGGCACCAGCTTCCATCTATGTGGCCACGTGCCTGCAGCCACATCATCATAATCCTGGGCATTACTTTGCTTACTTGAGAGCTTACCTCCCTTACCTTTCGCCAGAGTGCAGCCCAGAGTGCAGCCCAGAGCTGGAACACGACTTGTTTGTCGAGGGTTGAATACGCAGGAGCCCACACAATTCGGGAGAGACGTGAATAGCAGTACTGTGAATATATGCTATTCTACTATATTTCTGCCTGTTACAACGCGTCGACTTGTTGAAAGTGGGAATACCCCCCTCGTTCGGCTTAAATAAGGGGGTCTGGTAGGTTACGCGCTTCCGTATCGATTCTCTCCTGTAAAACGAGCTTCCATGTGTCATGGACTATTGTTTCTACCGCCGTCGATCAAGCGGCGCGCCTTCGCTTGCACTAAACCCCCCCCCCCCCCTTCCTCTTTCCAGCTCACTGGTCTACCGGCGGCGCGGTGCCTTTCCCCATCGGACCCTGGGGTTGCGGCACATGAGGGTCGGTCGTGAATGGCTCTATACTGCTGAGGGACTTGACGCGACCGAGCAGATACTCCAGGTGGCGGAATGCAGCAGTCGGCGCAAACTGAGGCACCATGTGTCCGGACAGGGAGACGCCCACATAGGTCAGCCCTCGCTCGGTGTGAGCCGTGCCGAAGACGCCTGCCCCAGCGATAGTGCCGAGGTCTCCATCCCGATGGTACGGGACGTAGAACGGCTCCGTGGGTCGTCTTTCGAATCCCAGCTTGCCGCCAAACGTCATGTTCTGGATGGCCAAGAGCGTGGTGTTGGCCAGCAGGATAAAGTCGAGTGCCCCGTGGCCGATGACGACATTCTTTGTCCTGTCGATGACGCCTCCGAGCACGGTGGTGCTGGACGGAGCGGACGTGTCGCGGCCGACAAAAACGGGGCCACCGCAGGACGCCCAGGTCCGGTCGAGAGGCGCGTTGATGGCCTTCTTCACATCCTGTCGGTCAAAGTAGATGGACGCTCCGGCGGGGAGATAGCCAAAGGCGCCGGGGAAGCCAAGCACGTCCCACAGCAAGGGACAGGTCGTGGCAACCTGGTAGGGGTTAAAACAAGGATTGATTTCCGAAATGGCAGCCTGGATACTCCCCGTCAGATCATTTTTGCCGCATCCCGGCATGGACTGGCCCGTCTTGGCGTCGAGGCCGGGCAGAGGACTGGGCAGATGGCCGCGGGCAGGGTACGAGAGGTAGTAGTCGCGCAAGGCGGCGAATCCGCACTTCCTGTCCGTGTCGTGGATGTGCTGGACAAAGGAGTCGTTCAAGGGGAACAAGCTGCGATGGTGGTCCACGAATGGGACAACCGTCATTTCGCTCACTCTGCGTTCCACGAGATCCGGGTCGTAGATCATCATGCCCTTGACGTTGTAGTACTTGGGGTCCTTGGCGTCGAGCATGGCGCTTGCTATGTAGGAGCAGTACAGGCCTCTGTTATTGAATCTTTGCGCATTAGAATTCCTGCCCCGTGGAATTGAGTGGCTCCGCCTGATTTCAACTGAGAAGGGGGAGGGAGGAAGGGGGAATGGACCAAGCACGCACGCATACGACTCCCCGGTAAGGTATACTTTGTATCCTTGCATGGAGAATGTGTCGATGAAGTTTCGAAAAAAGCCCATAAACTGGCGAGCAACGTCCTCTTCGTTTTTGGCAGTCACGGTGCCTGTGGAGAAGCCCGTATTGATCGGCTGCTCGACGAAGAGAACATTGGTGAGATGGTGCCATGCCCAAGGGTTCGCAACGGGCTTGTACGTCCCGTACTGCCAAAGGAAAGGCCCAATCTCTTGTAGCAACCCTTCTAGAGATGAGCACCCGGGCTGACCGGGAGGGGGATGAAAGAAAACGCGGGATTAGCTTTGCGAGTAAATGAATTCCTAGGCTAGGGGCAGGGGCACTTACACCGCCGTTGAGCCAGATGAGAATCTCCTTGTCGGCAGCAGGGTTAGTAGAGGGCTGAAACCAGAAGTAAAACTTGTCCGGGCCGTCGAGGTTCTTCGAGATGGACATTTGGCCCGCGTAGGCTTCCCCGATGTCGAAATCGACGTCCGGGATACCTTTGCCGTTGAGCAAATACTCTAGTCAATGCCCCGCTCATCCGTTAGTCCTGACTCCTGACTCCTACCTGTCCATGTCAACTTCGTTGGGGAGAGGGGTGAGCTCTCACTGTTTGTCTTGTCGTTGTGGAATCTCTTCTTTTGGTCCGGCTCGTCCCGCGCCCACTTGTCAAACGGAACTCCCGCGTGGCTTCTGGCCTGCGTGCTGGTCCCGGTGTCCCTGTCGCGGAGGCCGCGGACCGCGTGCGCCGAAGCGCTAGCCAAGGTCGCGATTGATACGAAAACACCCCAACGCATCGTGGAGGCTTGGAAAGAGGAAGAGGAAGATGATGATTTTGGTGCTTGGTATTGCGAGGCCTCGGCGGCGGCGGCTCGTCTTTATATCGCGTTGCTGTCTCGCACAGGGTCATTCCGCCGACAAAAGAAATGGGAAGCAAGTTCTGCGTTTTGCCGATCTCGCTTGCTCGTCAATGAATCGCCTGCGGGCGAACCCCCTTTGGCTACGGGAGTCGCGACCATCGCATTCCGGGTAGATTGCGCCGCGCGGCGCCGCGCCGTTCCAACTCACCTTCCTCATCAGGAAGGTGGGTTTTCGGCACTCAAGTTAATAAGAACAGGCCTTCTTAATAATAAACGCACCCGTCTCCACAGGGCACACAGTAACAATCTCGGTGCTAGCAAAATTCGCCTCGTATCTAGGGTGGAGCCTTTGAACTAGCGAAATAGCATATAGTAAGTATATAATGGGCATATATAATAGTACAATGTAAGGTATATTACAGGGCATATAGTTAGCACATGCTTTGAGAACGTAGAAGGCGTTCTGGAATTCCCTAATAGACTAAAAGATCCGTTCAAAGTTGAAAATGTATTCGCTGCTTCCCCTAGTCTGTTATGAGAACCCACTTATATACTTCTTACTAAGCTTTACAAATGAGATATATTCTTGGTGTTTCATAAAGAGCATAGCTACACGGACTACTTTTGGTAGGAGCCTAGTGTCACGACTGGGGTCAGGTTGTGGTGATGAATAGAGTGAGGGCTTGATTCGCAGTCACTGCTAGAATGAACTCGAATGGCTATCGAACAGCTAAAGCCTAGGATCCACCATGTGATCACCCTGTCTCTGACCTGTCTGCCTCCCTGCCTCTGACACCTAGCTTACTAATTTCGAAATAACGCAGGAATCTTTTTTTGTAATTTAACATAACAAGCACGCACGCTTGTAAACCTCTCTTTTAAAGGCCCTGGTCTATTACGTCAGTCCTTAACCTACGCACTTATCGTAGGCATTATGATTGACTTCAAATGTAATCCGTAGGTGTTGTTGCTAGGAAAAATGGATGACGTAATATGGAGTAGCATTAATATGGAGAACTCTATGAGTAGCTGAAACAGATCGTTTAGCCCTATATTTTTACCCCTATCTCCTTGGACTCGGTCCACCTTGTGGAGTCACGTTAACCAGGGTCTGTATGTATCTCTAGTTTACTTTTATCTAATTAAATACATATAGACCCCTGGTTAACGTGACTCCCCAAGGTGGACCGAGTCCAAGGAGATAACGAGAACAAAGCTAGCAGGGATGACCCACAGGACAACTTGTACGGATCCGTTACGGATGTGAATCACTATCTCCTTAGTCGTGATATGGCTTGTGAAGTCACGTCAACTAGGGTCTGTATCCAATCATATAAAAGTGCATTAGAAGTATAGAATTTTATATGTAAATTAGCCTATGATTATTATACTAGTAATTTTCTTTATATAAATCACTACATTGCACTTATTAATTATCCTAGATAAGCAACGCGTACCTACATACGCGGTCACTGACATTGTGGCAGGGGGCTGAGGGGGCCCCGCAGCCCCACGAGCCATATCATGACTAAGGAGATGGGGCGGCGGCTTACTCTGTCTCCTTAAGCGTGTTCCACCTTGTGGAGTCGCGTTAGCTAGGGTCTGTATGTTGCCAATCAGATAAGAATAAACTAGGGATACATACAATTTGCGGGGCGGCCAGATCCACAAGGTGGAACCCGCTTAAGGAGGTACAAGTCTAGGCTTGCATCTTGTGGCTTTTTTTCCACCGCCTTTATTTCTGAAGCCCGTCCTGACGGATATTCCGTTGATCAATCAATCAATCAATCAATTTACAAGCGATCAATTAATCAATCAATCGATCAATCAAATTATCAATTTACAAGCAATTCAATAATTGATTTACAAGCAAAATCATCTTCTTTAACAGTAAGGTGCTCAAATCAGAGGTTACAATCCCCAAGCAAGGTCGTCATGGTGCTCTGCTAACTTTGCCATAATGCTCTCTGCAAAAAGTTTGCAAAGCGATGTACCCTGCAACAACAAGAGCTAAAAAACGGCAGAATTCCTCCTAGCGTCTATTCCTAGTGCAGGCATTTACGCGCCCCTTGCTAGTGCAATACATTATAAACAGGGGAGATCACACCCCAAAGTAACAGCGTCGCCAAAATCCTGCGTCTCCATCTCCATCTCCTCCTAAACGGATTCGCGGAGGACACATTTGCCGTGGATGTGTCCCGCACGAGATATCGCGCGGTTACGGCTAACTGAGCGGAGTGCCGGGGATCCAGAACTTCATCAACCATAAACTGCGCAATCGGCCATGGATAAAGGCTCGTTGACGATTCTCGTGGCGGCCTTTCTGCATTGATGAGACTCCGTATGGACTCTGGAGTACACGTCGAGCACTTGTCACATCTGCTGACCGGTAGATCGAAGCAATTAGGGCACTTCTTGGAGGACGAAAAGTCTAGGTCAATTCGAAAAGAAAAAACTTGTAGCAATTATAACATTCATAATGCATCAGGTACGATATTCGCGCGCCGGGACGCGAGAAATCAAACCCCAGTCACCGACCACCAAATGACAGACTGGAAACAAATGCACACAAAGACGACAGCTAGCCGGCTGTGCTACAATCACATTCACCTACTTCGCTTTATTTCCCTCTCTTAACCTCAATTGCCGCATCCAGCGCATCCTGAAACGTATCCACCAAGTCCTGCGTCTCCTCCAACTCAGCCGATATTCGCACGCTTTCCCTGACATCAGATTCGATCATTCTCTTCGCCTCCTCTTTTGTCCTTGCCAAACATAAGCATATTGTAGGCAGACATGAAAGTCAGGTGGCCTCCGAGATAGGGGGACGGGTAGAAGCCGCATCGGTCGTAAAACGCCCTTGTTGTGTCGACGCTCTCAAACTCCACGGTGAGGAGGCATCCGTAGCCTGGGCTGGGCAGTTCCGGAGTGCCGGGTCGCTTGAAAGGGCCGTAGTTGATCTTACTGGCTAGGAGGCTGGGATACTGGACACTTACAACAGGCGAATCGGGCTGCTCTGTCATGCTGTTGTGTAGGAACTCTGCCATTGCCCGGACATTGGTGTTGAGACGATGCCCCCCCCCCCCCCCTTTTTTTTTTTTTTTTTTTTTCAAGCCCGCCGAAATAACGTGCCGGACACGATGGAGCAGCTCATATCAACGCACAAGTATTTTCAAGCGCGGTAAATCTGGAGTCTCGAGTGTTGGGTTCCCCAGAAACTCAACGATGGCAAAAGTGACACAGCGTCTCTTGACTCGCTTCCTCGTCCAGCCACGCTTCAAATTGACCCAGACCCCTCTTATCCATCCACCTTGCCAAAATGCTGCCAGCCGCCCGGGCTCTCCTCACGCGAGGACCCCTCGGGAGGGGAGTCCAGGTCGGCGCGGGATGATCCTGCGTGTTCTCCAAAGGAACTTCAACTTAGCGTGTCAATCTCCTCGAGTAGATGCTCTGACTCTCGAATAGATAATCCCAGGCCAGGGACGCCCCAAGCTATTACAGATGAGGGCCTTTCCATGCTGGGGCTCATAGAGCACGCAGGACAATCGATGGCCAGCCACGTCTACTACCTTGCGGGTGAGCTTGTCGGGCGAGATGGCGTGTTCCCTGCGCCGCTTGTGTGCGACATGGCTCGCGGTACATTCCCACATGATGGGGTCGAGATACATGATGCAGGGCCATTCTCCGGGACCAACTAACTCACTCCCCGGGCTTTCTCTTGCGAGAGCTGCGAGTTGAGACGGAGCGTGATTGCCGCTGTCAGCGTCGCAATCCCAGGGACTGTTGCAATGGAAGGACGTTCATACCGTGCGAGCATACTGGGTTGAGAATGCCCATGATCGCAACGAGTCGTCGCGAGTGTGGATGGATGCGGGTGCACAATAAAAGGAAGAAGGAGAGGATGCGCTTGCCGTGTACAATGGCCGCATCCTCGAGGGGCATTCTTGTCACAGTTGTGTCTTGATCGTGTCTGTGTAACTCGGACTAATACTTCCAATCAGAGCTAGATGTCTTTTCATGAATCATGCTCCATGCAGCTCATCACTCCAAGGACAGCACCGACCTCATGACGACTTCCAGTTTTGAACCACAGTCCTGAATCATCGATGTAGACCTCCAGGCCACAAAGCGATCAGGTCGTGCCAACACGCAGCCATCCTCGTCCACCTCCCTCCGCCTCGCCCAGTCAAAGTACACGTCTTCATAATCTTGCTTCCACCCAATCGAGTAGCAGTCGATCTTGATACCAAGCTTCTCCGAGACTTGGTCTGCGGCGCTCTTCCAGTCTCGTCCACCCGGGCCGGTGAATATACAAAACCGCCCATGGCCAGCCAGGTCAATGGTTGACAGTTTCGCCCCCGGGACTCGCGAGTTGAGCCAAGCGTGCGGCAACCGACTCCCCGGCAGTGTGGTAGTTTGGTAGAATTCCGTCGAGTCCTTGGCGGCGGGCCGCTCGGGGTGCTCCTCGTCGTCTTGGTAGACGGCAGGTGACGAGTAGAACTGGTTCATTTCCACGCCGAGTCCGTGAAACTCGCTGGATGTCTGTTCGATCCCCGACTGGAACTCTTGCCGTCGCCGCCGTCCTACCTCTCCGGGGTCGTCAAACTCGGCGAGTATGGCCGCCCTCTGCAATCTGTGTGGTTCCAGCAAGCCGACTGCCTTCATCCAGGATGAGTGATCTCTAAGGCCTGCGTTGGCGCGGGTGATGACATCTACTCCCACTGGCTGGCGCTCGGTGCTGAAAGTTTCGAGCAGAGCCGGCCCGGCCTTTTTGGACAGAACATAAGATACCTTCCATGCTAGGTTGAACGCGTCTTGCACGCATGTGTTTGAGCCCAACCCGTTGAACGGAGGGTGGCGATGGACCGCATCACCGAGGCAATGGCTGCGGAGGGAAAAGTCTCATCATCAGTCTGCGGTGAACAACCAACAAGTGAAGTGGAGCAATGAAACTCGCTTACACATTGCCGTCAGAATAGTATTCAGCGACCGTCTCGTTGATCCACCATTTGCTCACGTCCAGGATCTGCGGCACCACCGAGTCATCGCCAATCACTTCCTTGACCCGAGCCATGTACTCTTCCTCCGTGACCCACCGCATCTCAACAGAATCCATGTCTGCGTCCGGCTGAGGCAAGAAGATGAATATCCACTCGGTCCACGGCTTCACCATACGCAGACAAGTGGCCCAGCCCCAAGGCGGATGTTCTTTGTCTGGCCGGAACACCCAGTGCAGATTTCCCGTCCGATTCTCGACGAGATGGGACATGTCGGCTTTGACTAGCACATTGAGAGCTAGTCCCTGGCCAGGCTTCTTGATGAGCGGAATCCCCAAGCCTCTCATGACTTGGCTTCTTGCTCCGTCGCATCCAAACACGTAGCGCGCTTGAATACGATACGCATGGCCCGTCAAACTGTCTTGAACTTCAGCCATGTTTTCATCAGGCTTGTTCCGGCTTAGCCTGAGTAATTTGGTGCTGAAACGCACAGTCCAGCCATCGTGCACGGCGCGTTTTACGAGTATGGGCTCCAGGTCAGTTTGCGGGAGATCCACGTGGCCATCGCATGGACTGGCTACTTCGTAGTCACCCTACTTTCTGTCAGAGATGGAAACCGGGCTAAGGCATTATTCCTTACCTTTCGATGCGGATCGTGACCCCAAGAATACGTCCTCGCCAGTTCCTCGCCCGCCATCGACAGGCACCATCTTGTGTGCTGCATATTCTCTGCATGAGCCGCCATTTTGATACATTCGCGGTCCAAGCCGATATCTCGTAGGCATTCTACCTTTTCTTTTGTCAGAAAAAGTACACGAATTACTCGACGTTGGCTCAGCGTTTTTTTGCAGCTTACCCAAGGCTGCCATGTTGGTAATGTGTGCTCGTGGCGTCTCCGCCGTGCCTGGCGCGGCAGAGATGACGATGCCGGTATGTCCTGCGAGCAGCATATGAGAGACGTCTTCTCAGAGTTTCTCAAGACTCGAGAGCCAAGACGAGGTTTTTTTCCCGCTCAACATACCATGAGAGCCCAGGAAACACGCCAGAGAGGCGCCGGCCGGCCCAGCGCCGACGATGAGCAGATCGGTGTGGACAGTCGTCACCGTCACGGTCGTCACGGGCATCATGACTGGTCTTTTGGAGTGCGATGCAAAAGGCATCTCTCGAGTTCGGAATCGGCCACCGGCGCCATGTTTAATACTCACCCTGCTCGAAAAAACTGTGCTCCTGTCCCGCGTGCTTTTAGCCGGCTGCTGCGCGTGCGTGGGCTGCTCTTTTGGATCATCTCATCTTGGGCTTGGCTTCGTGGACGGGGGGACGGGGACGTCGGGTCACAACAACCAGGAGGGCGGCCGTTTCTGTTGCACGAAAAACGCGGCGCAGCCGACTGGCCACTAATTTGTGCGTACATTTATCCCTTAGGTATATGCCTTGCGACAGCTTCTTGGTCCACTTTACTCCGAGCCCCATCATTATCAATCGTCTTCTACGGATTACGTCCGTATTGATTTGAAATCGCATCTGTCCATTTACTTACCCCGCGAATCCCCATAAATCCCCAAAGTCCCCACAAATCCGCCGTTGCATGAATCCACTCTCCCCCCCACCCCCGTACTACCCCCCCCCCCCCCAACTCACCGACCGTCCTCAAACGCGGCTCAGAAAAAGATCAACTTGGTGCGTATTACGCATGTATTACAACCACGCTGATGTTCAGAAAGCCCATCAGGTCCTTCCATGCCCTTCTTTGCGCCAGGCGTTGACGTTCTGTGCAGTCTCATCCGTGACAGCAGATGAGCCCCTCGATAACGCAAATGGGCTTCAGGCCTTGGGAGCCTACCACCCGTTGGTAGTAGAGATGCGCGCGACGCTGCACTCTCAATTGCGGTCACGTTATGCACTTCACGAATATTGACCTCTGCAAAGTGCGATACCGTGGCGCCATGCATGATGATACTTAATATGAATACTCAAACTCCTCTATCCAGCTACCACACCACGAGCTAAGCGACAAGACTTCCTGGTATGGCCGAGCTCTTCTATTTTCCAACCAACCAAATACTGGGGCATGGACAAGGTAATCATGGAGATTTTTCGAGGCCCCTCCCTTGTGCTGCAGACGCAAGCTAGTATCTGAATCTGCTTCATCATGACACTCGTTCGAGCTTCAGGTCGTTTAGGAACATGTATCTGCTCAAAACGATCCAGCACCATCGGAACCACACCATCTGACTCTTGTGCGCTTTCGTCATGGCACTCCAGGCCTGCGGCAGCCCATGCTCTCCCGCAATCTGGTTGAGAAACAGCAGTGAGCCGGGAGATTTCGTCCTGGGCGTGTCAGTGCTGAAAGCCCACTTGCACAAGGTCGGCAGCACATCAAGAAAGGCGGCATATTTGCGCAGGATCGGCACAGATGTCAGGGTGTAAAGCTCTACGGGCGACTCGCAGCCGGGCTTCCGAGCCGTCAAAGTAGATATGAAGGCTCTCGCGCCGTGGTAAAGAGAGATGTGGTTCGGGTGGGAGGACACGCCGTCCTGATCGAAGGTGATGAGCACATCGATAGTCGCGGTCGGCGCATCATCGCCGTTGCCGAGATGCGCCTGATTCAAGTGCTGCGGGGCGAACGGTGTACAGAGGAGAGCGGCGATTCGGTCCTTGTCCCAAGTCACCGTGATGGAGTCCTGGAAGTCTCTGGCCGAAATGTGTTAGCGCCAGTTTTTTTTTTAGTTTTTTTTTGGGTGGGATGCGAAAGAGATTTTCCACGCACTGGTCGTCGATGACAAACACATCTGTCTCCTGTCTTACACCCAGCATTGTGCAACTCTTGATGAGCTCCTTCTTTCGAGTTTCCCCGAGCCCTTCGGAATTCCCTATCTCGTACAGAGCACGGCCCCAAATCAGTAACTCTCCAAGTCGCCGGGCGCCAGTTTCACACAGGAACCCACCTGTGCTTAAGCAGAGGACCTTGACGTGATTGCCTGTCTCGGGTCGTGTAAGAGCTAGGAGGGTGGGCGCAAAGAACATGGCCTCGTCGTCGGGATGCGCAATCAGCAGGCAGATACGTTTGTTTCGTAGGCGTGGGGAGCGAGCTTGCACGATCGGGACGGTATAGATGTATATTAAGGGCAGTAGAAGCACTACGACTCCCATGGCCAGCAGCGCCCCCATGGCTCTCTACGGAGGATGGGTCGGGTCGCACGCGCGAGATGTGAGAGAAGGGGGCTGGTGGTGGTGGTGGTGGTGGTGGTGGTGGATTGACTGGAGCTCAGCGACAACGTATCCCGTAATATTGCAGGTGGCGCCTGGTGGTGCGCCGATGCTCGAACTGACTAATCAGCGGGGCACTGGGCACTAATCAACGGCGGGGATAAAACCGGCAAATCAGCGCATTCGTTAGTGCTACAGCCAACCCACCGTGCATTGGTGTAGGTTTACAATTACACAGTACACTAAGATGCTATACTCCGTTATTACATGTTGGCTTGTAAATCTTGAATGCTCAATCCTAGGGCTAAATGGATCAATCGCACAAACGTGTTGTGGGCGGCGACGCGGCGCGTGACTCATCTCAACACCACGCCCAATCCAATAACCACCACTCATCAGTATCATCGCCCAACGTGCCCACATCACCATGTCGCCAAACTGGACCCGACTCATCCGCTTCATAGCAGAAGAAGACGGCCAGACACATCTCGGCGAGGTCGATTCCTCCCACCCAGACATCGGACTCGCCATCTTCGAGGGCCAGACCGTCTCCGCCAGGGCCATAACCGGATCCGTCTTCGACGGCATCGTCTCGTCAAGGACCTTGACTGTCCAACGCGTGCGTACAAACGACCCTGAACTTTTCTTCCCCAACAAAACGGCTGATGGTCAAGTCTCAAAAACAAAAAAAAGCTCCTCTCCCCATTATCACCTGAACACGTCCCCATCATTCGCTGCATGGGCCTCAACTACCGCGACCACGCCGCAGAGGCCAAACTACCCATCCCCGACGTCCCCGTGCTGTTCATCAAGCCTCGCACCGCACTCAACGGCCCGTTCCCGGCAAAGATCAACGTTCCCGCTCTGGCGCAGGACGGCACCAGCGACTATGAAGCAGAACTGTCCTTTGTCATGGGCAAGTCCGGGCGGGACATCCCCGAGGCCGAAGCGATGGATCACGTCCTTGGATTTACGGCCAGTAACGACGTGAGCGCGCGCGCGCAGCAGTTCAAGAATAGCCAGTGGTGTTTCTCAAAGGGTGGTGGTCTCATGGGCTCACACCGTCCGGGAATGGGCCCGATGCTGACGTTGACATTGTACTAGGCTTTGACGGATCGTGTCCGCTCGGTCCCGTTCTCGTGTCTCCTTCTGCTGTCAAGGATCCGCACGGTTTGCGCATCAGGGCTCTTCACAATGGGAACGTTGTGCAAGACTCGAATACTAGGTAGGTGGTCAATCGGTCCTCTTGGGCAAACGATGCCTCATTCTGTCGGAACCGGCACTGATGCTGTTCTTGGGCTGGGACCAATGCTCGTAGTGAAATGATCTTCTCCGTTCCAAAAATCATCTCTTGGTTGTCCCAAGGCACGACGCTGGAAAGGGGCACGGTTGTCATGACAGGCACGGGGCCTGGAGTCGGTGCAATGCGTGATCCAAAGGTGGTGTTGAATCATAATGATGATATCAGAGTCGAGATCGAGAACATTGGGACGTTGATCAATACAGTGTATTATGAATAGAATGAGAGAGAGAGAGAGAGAGAGAGAGAGAGCATGGGTAAAACCAATCTGTCCGCCGGATGCAAGGACGAGAAAATTTCCATCCAACGGGTTCAACTTATTTTGCATATCGAACAGTATCTTGGCAACGCTCGCAAAAAAACACCCCCGTCAAGGACAAAAGCTTGCAGCGAATAAAGGGGCGGCACTGCATCTTCACATGAGCCAAGAAAGAGCTCCGCGCAGCTGCCGGGACGCACACTGAGAAAACCGTGCAAGGTGCTGGACAATCCTTGGGTTTGCTAGCTTGCTTCTCACAATGATGGAACCTCGGACGGAAAAGGCAGACATTGACAGGACTGGTGCTTTTCCCTCCGCGGGATGCCTCGCAAGTACGAATCTGGCCTTGATACTGCTTGGCTTGAGCAAGCGTGAAAAAAAAACGTCAAAATCCCCCATCCGCCTCCCTCATGCTGCACCGATGCCATTTCCCGCTTCGTTGTACCGTATTTGGCATTTTGTAGTTGACCAGGCCGCGATGAGACGCCGAGAATCATTCGGTCCGCATTTTTCACCAATAAAAGCTGGCCGGAGCGACTCTACACAATTCAAGCACATTGCAACTCTGGTCGAGTTTTTGAGAATTTACAAAAAGAGAGAGAGGGTCAATTGTTGAAGAGGCTGCGATGGGCAAACTGGAAGCAATGGCCAAGCTGATTCTGTACGGGACAGAGCCAGCACCTTGTTAAGTTGCGAAAGCCGCATATGTGGAATTCTGTGACAAACAGCCTCCCATCTCCAATATCGTATCTATCAACGCCGGGCCTTTTTCATTCTATAAACCCCTCTTGATATTCCACGCCCAATTCCCGGAGACATACCAAGATACGGCGGTCCACAATGCTAGCTCTTGTATTGTGATTCAAGCTTGAAGATGCGCGTCCTTGGGTTTGAGCGTCAAAATTGCTTGGCAAGACATCAAAAGCAGGTACCACTGGCTGCCTGATATCCGATCTGACGCTTGAGCACTGTCCTTGTTTTAGCAAACGTGACGGCCGTAGTGCAAAGACTCGAGTGGCCATGATGTGGACTTGTTATTACGGACATCTCATCTCGCCTGGTGAAGTTTGCCAGTCCTGACTCCTGATCAAGGTCGGACATATCAGACAGCTGCCGATACCCGTCATCTTTGCCCGTGTAGAGATAAGGGGTAATCCGTACATATGCAACATGATGTGGTTGCGAGGCAGCATTTGTACCACAAAGGACACGCAAGACATTCGCTCCATCAACCAATCGAACGAGCCGCCCCGCGCCTTTTGTCAGGCAACTGCGAGATACAAGCATGGAGCAAACAACCCGAGACTTGCACAAATCACAACTGGCCTTATTCATCATGCGTCTGTCATCAACCAGCTGCTTTCGTCACCCGCTGTGCTTACGTATTGCGTTTCAATACGACCGCACGCGGAGCATAAACGTGAATAGAAAAAGTTGTCTCCGCTAGATGCCAACACGAACAGGCGTTTTAAAAAAAAAAAAAAAAAAAAAAAAAAAAAAAGAACCGTCCGACATCAAACACCATCTAGTCTCGCAGAGCACATCAAGTCTAGAAAGGTCAGACGACTACACTGTCACAGAGCGCATTCTGGAGAGTAGAATGAATTTTTCGATTTAGTACACAGGGTATCCTAAATCGAACAACAAAGTCAACAATACAAACGCTTCGACATGATTCGATGCACCGCTCAGCATGTCATCAGACAGGCAGCCATTGACCTATGAGGACATGGAACAAGGTGAGCTGCCTTCCTGCTTTGACGCTCATTGAAACCCAAAAAGGAAATAGATGTTTACAGCAGATACGTCTCGACAGCCCTGACTATGCTGGATGCCAAGATTGCCTCCAACGACCTGCTCATGAGCGTCGCCCCGCTCAGGCTCGTCACGGTTGGGGGATGCTTGGCCGTGCGACTCTGCCATAACCGGGAAGCTTCCTACGACATCGACTGCCTTCTCGACCCACACGTAACGGCCGTCGAAGACTACTCAGCCGAATTCGAACTAGTGATCCAAGACGTCGCTCACGAGGGCGGGTTCTACAAGGACTGGCTGAATCAGCAAGTGAACATCTTCGTCTCCCGCAAGCGTCGCGTTACTTTGTTCATCGAGTCGGTACAACAGGACATAGTGGTGTACAGTGGAAAGAACCTCGTCGTGTATGCCGGACGTCTAGACTGGGCGCTGGAAAACAAGGTTCGCCGAGTGTCTCATTCCCGTAGCCGTAGAGGACACAGGAATGTCGATCTCCCAGACGCCGCTGCCCTGATTCATCTCATGAATCTCATGAGAAAGGACGGCGATGGACTCCCCATAAGCTTTCAGTACATTCGAGATCTGAACTTGAATGGATTCGACTTGCAGCCAACAGAGGAGGCGCTGAGAGAAATTGCAGAGTACTATTTCAATGAATATGGGGTGATTGGCCTCGCCGAGATGGTTTGGGATAACGACACCGAGAAATGGAAGGTGGTGGACTCCGAGTGAGTCCAAGATTTGAAGTCTTGAGACACAGTCTGTATGTCTGCTTTGGCCAATTTTCTAATCAAACACGCGCAGACTCAGACCGTGTAGAAGTGCCCCGTTGCCATGTAAATATTTCTTCTGTGGAACGGGCTGTCGAAATAGACGCCCTCTTCCGAGTGAATCAACAACTTCTCCTTCAAAGCTGGCACGGTGGTTGTCCAGGGAGGGCAGACTTCGGGCTCAAATGGCAGGGGCTCATCATCTCGACTCGCAAACGGTGTGTCGTCCCTTCGGAGCCCCAGACTTAACCGCCACATGAATGATTCTGCCAAAATTTCCGCCAGAGACGCCATCACGGCGTATTGTTCCAAGTCCTCGCACTGAGGATCCGGTAGATTATCGCTTGCCCACTGAGGAGAGCTTTTGCGCCAAAAATACTCTGTCTCGTAGGAGATCATGTGTCCATCTGCGGCGCAAAAAGCCTGGTACAGGCGATAGAAGCATCTTTGAGGCGTGTCACGAGCCTCCCATAGAGGAATTGACCGGAGGTACATCCAGTCTCGACCTTGACAGGTAACCGAGCCAGGATCTGCCATGATGTGACGAGGAGAAGGAGGCTGAGTTGCCGGAAAATACCAGGAAGGAAGTGCCCATAATAAACGCAAGACGAAAAGGTAGGGGTGAGGTTGCGGAGGATGTTTCAATGAGCGAGCATGGCGTAGAGCATGACGGAGACCAAGCCCCGTGCTGGTTGGGACGAGTCGGCGGCGAAGCTTGATCAGGGGCCAGCGGTATTGGATGGGCAGGTAGCGAAAGTTCCAAAGATAGACCAGCAAGCCATACAACCAGCCCATCACGCACGCGGCCTTGGAAAGCGGCGGGTTGCTGCTCTACGGTGCGAATCAATATTGACTGGCCAGAACACTGAAGGGAGCCAGACGAGACGAGCCTTTCAGCTGAGTGACGTCGACTGGCTTTGGCTTTGGCCGGGGGGAGGTGACCAAAGTTGAGGTGGGGGCGGGGCGGGGCGGGGGATGGGCACTGGCCCACTGGCCCACTGGGTACGGTCGCACATTAGAGAGGCCCCGCAAAGGGCTGCCAAAACAAAAAAATCCCTTAACCCCTTATTTATGATTTTGCGATTTTGCGATTTTACGCTTTTTATAATATATTTTTATACACTATAATTATACTATATCTATAAAAAAACCTATAGAGCTTCTAAGAGCAAATTAAATCCCTTTATAATAATAGGGTTTATTATAAATAAATCCTAGATTAGATTAATACTAAGCTTTTTATATAAGGTAGCTAAAGTATTAGTCTTTATATATTATATTATTATCTTTAAGCCTAGGGAGTTTTATTTACTTTATAAAGTGTATAATATCTTTAGCCCTTATATAAAGAGATCTTTAAGCTCTTTATATAAGTGTCACGGCTTGCACCAAAAGGTTGTAAACGAAGTGATAGCTAAGACTATCGTAGTCACTGCTAGATAGATGCTAGCTAGGGGCAGGTGCGTAAAGGTTTTAATCTCTAACCTAGCACTAATAATATACATAGTCTTTAATAAATACCTTACTTTATAAGCACATAGCTATCTTATAGCTAGCTAGCCTCTTTATTATCTATATAGCCTAAAGGTTCTTTAAAGACTTACTTTAATAAATATCCTATCTCTAACCTTTACGCTCCTAATATAATACCTCCCTTATATATAATTAACCTTAATTATAAAATAAGCTACTTACTTAAGGTATAGTTACTATATTAAAGCTTTATAAGGAAAATAAGATAAGATACCTTATATCTAGATATATAAGTAAATAAAAAGAAATAATAATAATAATACTACTAATTAAAAATAACCCCCCTTATTATAGTTAGTAATATCTAAATAGTAGCCTATATATAGCTTTAATATAGTAAAATAAATATTATTACTTATTATATAGCTAGAAGAAAAAAAATAAATAACCTATATTAATTTTTATAATTAGTTTAAATAAATAAGGTACCTAATACTATAGTTCTAAATAGTCTAACTAAAGGGCTTATATTATAGTTACTATAAGTTTATAGCTATTAGGTATATATACATTTAGTAGTGCTAATAGTTATTATTATAATTTATAAATCACCTATATATAGTGCGTTAAATTACTTAAGGGGTCTAGGGTTAATATAAAAAAGACTAATTTTTCCCCCCTTTTATATACTTCCTTTCTTTTATAATATCCCTTAACCTTATAAGTTCCCTCTCCTAGCTAAGTAATAGCTCTCTTACTAATATTACTTAGTAGTTACTAACCTCTTTTAGTCCCTAATTATTATTATTATTTATCCTTATTTATCTTAGTTTTTTTTGCCTTTATCTAGCTTATAAGTTTATACTCTTACTAGTATAACTTCTCTATTTAGTCTATTATAGCTAACTTATAGCTAGTTTACTATATCTAAGTCTTATACCTAAACTCCGCCTTTATTAATACTTTAAGAAAATCTATTAACTAAAAAATCTCCTATAAAGTCTTCTATAAAGTCTTCTCTAAAGTAAACTTCTTCTAAAATCTTATTATAAGTTTATTATATTCTTATAGTATCTTTATTACTAACTTACTACTAGTAAATAACTTTAAAAAAGATTTTATATATACACTATTATTAGAAAGTAATAATATAAAATATCCTCCTAAAAAATAATACCTATAAGATCCTAGGATATCTTATTAATAAAAAGACTTTCCTAGTAAAATATAATAAATCTTTAAGTATAACTTCTTTACTTACTTATTATTTCTTTATAGCTAATATTTAATAGGCTATTTAATAAAATATACTTATTACTTCTAAAATAATAAAAACTATATTATAGTATATCTCTCTTAACTAGAATTTACTTACTTATTACTAATATACTACTAAACTCTAGCTTAAATTATATAGCTTTATAATAAGCTATTTAAACTTATTAAAGCTACTTCTAAAGGTAGCTATTATTATTAAAATAAAGTAAGTATAATCCTATTACCTAAATACTAGATTACTACTAACTTACTACTAGCTTATTATAAAAGTAAAGAAAAAGCTATAGAATACTATTCTAGTTTATAAAAATTCTAATAAGTATAGTTATATTTACTATACTTAAATATTTACTAATACTACTTATAAGGCAAAATATAATAAATACACTATAATAGTACTACTAAGTAATACTATAAATCTAAAGACCTAGATTAATATTTTAAACTATCTTTACTTTATAGCCTAAAATATCCTAAAGGTAAGCTTTCTTAATATATATAGCTAATATTTAACTAACTTACTAGTAGTTTATACTAAATACTATTAATTTACCTAAATATATTAGTTCTATTAAGCTCCTTAGTATACTTTAAGTCTATATATATAAAGAGAGAGATTCTAATAATAAAGATACTCCTAAGGCCTCTTTCTCTATAGTTCCTATAGCTATTACTAATAATAAGAGACTAGTAATCTTAGGGATTAACTTTATTATAAAGGGATAAGTGCTTAGTAACTATATAATAGATTATTTAAGTTATCTAAGTAAATTAACTTTATTTTCTAATATCTTTAGTATATTAAGTTATAAATTATAACTACCTTATATTAACTTTATTACTTAGCTATTACTTATAGTTATTAATAATTTCTCTAGTAATAAAATCCCTTTTTAATACTTAAGAATTCTCTAAAGTATTATAGCCTTTTTATTTAACTAGATATTTATAATACCTCCTATTATAGTAATATAAAATAATTCTCTTAACTTTAAACTCTTATTTATTATCTTTAATAGTATCTTATAGTAAGGATATATTTTCTATATTTATTAAGTCCTCTTTAAAAGGTTTAAGACTAGTAATATTAAATATATTATATAATTAAGTCCTAGGTAATAATTTTAATTAATATACTAATCTATAACTTTTAATTACCTTTTTAATCTTATAGAGGCCTAGGTACTTTATAGCTAGCTTCTTACTAGGGTATCTTAAGTTAATATTCTTTATTAATAATAAAATATAGTTACTAACTTTAAACCTTATTAGAGTTCTCTTCTAGTTATAATATTTTTTATACTAAGTCTATAAGTTACTTAAAAGCTACTTAATTATAGTATACTTCTCTTTTAGTACTAAAATTTTACTTTTAGCTTAATTATTTACTAAAGGGATATTTACTATTACTTACTATAGACCTCTAGGATTATAACCTTATAATGCCTTTACTAGTGTATAGCTATGCATTAAGTAATTGCTTATATTATATATAAATTACACTATTAATAAGTTATTTACCTAATTAGTCTATTTAGTATAAGTAAAAGCCCTTAAATAATATTCTAAGACTTAGTTTAAATATTTTATCTAGCTATTTATCTAGGGGTAAAAAGCAATACTAAGTAGCCGCTTAGTTATAAGAAAATAATAAAAAGTTATTTAGAAACCACTAGTAAATATAAAACCTTAGTCTATTATAATACTTTCTAGGGCTTTATAGTCTCTAAAAATATATTCTAAGAATATAGTTACTAGCCTATTACTAGTTAGTTATATTAAAATAGGGATATAAATACTATATTTTATAAAATAGTTAATAATAACTAGAATCACATTATAGGTCTAATTTAAGTCTTTTACTAGTAGAAGTCTAGTAATAAAATCTATTAATAATTCTTAAAAAAGGCAATTAAGCACTAGTAATATAGCTAGCTTACTATATAGTTTATAATACCTTAGTTTTAAAGTCTAATAATTTATATAAGTACTAATATATACCTTTATATCTTTCTTTATTATTAGCTAATAATATTAGTTTATAATCTAATAAAGAGTTTTACTTACTCCTTAGTGCCTAGTATTGAGATGTAGGGAGCTAGTTGCTAGCTGGCAATAGCTGTACAGGTGTAGCTCTACGGTTAGGGACTAATAGAACCACCACGTTAAATATTTAACGTAACGCAACGGAAGTTTGTGGTAGTTATTAACTAATAGAATTTAATCTAGATGACTTTTACAATATCTTATATACTAATAGAATTGATTTTAGTGACGTTATATAGGCAATGCGGCTATTAGATTAAGAGGCCTAGCTATCTAGCTAGATTAAAAAGATCTTCTTTCTCTTATATACTTACTAACTATATTAGTAAATCTAGACTGCTAAAGAGGTCTTAGGAGCCACTTTTGATTTTCCGTAAAATTCATTTGTATATAAAATCTAAAAAATCAACTCATTACCATATAAACTAGCAACCTATATGCACTAATTTTTAGTCTAAAAAATATTCCTATATTAAATAAAAGCCCTGTCTTCTAGCTTTAATTTGCTATATGTAAGACTTTTGTATAACCTCTAGTTAAAGAGAAAATCGCTGTTAAAGATAGCTATAGGGTAACCTGCTTACGTCACCCTAGCTTACCTAATTACTAGTGACACTGCGGTTATGGCTATGCTTGCAGCCATAACACAATTGAATAATTCACAATTGATTTGGATTAGTCATCCACACGGTCAGTCGTAGCTATTGACAGCTGCGACGTAGCCATTAACGGCCACCTTCGCGACTGTTAACAGCTGTAGTGCAGCTATTAGGCTTGCAATGCAAGCTAGTAATAAAAAGGTCCTTTAACTAGAAAGGGCTAAAAATAGGTCTTATTTTTAACACCTAGTAGTAAGGTTATTATAAGTTAGTAATAAAATTTCTTTTCTTATACCTAGAGGAATAAAAATATAATTCTTAAATATTAATAGCTTAGAGAGTCTAATTAACTATGTCTAGGACATAGCTATATTACTACTTTTAAGTAACTTTAATTAAGCTATAGTAAAGTTATTACCTTACTACGCTTTATATAATAAGACTTAAATTAAGGGTTTTAATTCTAAGCTCTTTTCTAGAAAGTTAAAGTTAAAATTAAAAGAGGTTCTTTAAATAGATTAAATCCTAGTTATAATATCTCTATAAGTAATTAGTTTAATAAATGCTTTTAGTCTTATAAGGATATAAATAAGTAATGTTTTTAAGGGGCGCCCTTACTACTTACTAGCAATAACCTATACTAGTCTATCCCTATTAGAAATAGCTAGTCTAATAGGAAAATTAAAATAATTAAGTAATAAATAATATATACACTAGGTACTAATAGTATTACTATAGCTAGCTTATTACTTATTAATAGAAGTATAAAAAGTATTAAATAACCTTACTAATATAACTCTTCTAAGATTATCTAGATTATTAGGTTCTTTAGAAATATAATTAAGTTATGATTTTTTAAAACCCTGGATATTAGCAGTATTATCATAGTGTTATTATAACTAACTATTAATTACACTAAGTGATGTTTTTATAGAGCCTATAGCACTAATAATATTACTATAGTGTTTCTATTACTTAGTATTTATAAATTTAGATAAAAAGGTAAGAAGTTATATAGTTATTACTTTCTCTTTTCTTTCCTTACTTATAAAATCTAGTCTTCTTAAAAGTAAGTTAGTAGGATTTAATTTCCTTATATAATATATAATCTTAAAATCAAAAGAATAAAGCTTATTAAGCGTAGTTACTTACTTACTAGCAGAGTATTGCACTAAAACGTGTAGTGTAGTGTAGTAACTACACTACAAACTACACTACACTACAAACTACGCTAACTACAAGGAAAAAAAAACTACATTACACTAACTATAAAAAAAAAACTACAATACATTACACTACAAATTTTTTTTCCTAAACTACACTAATTACAAATACTACAAATGTAGTATTAGACTTTTTATTAGTTATTAGTATTATTAAGGTTAAAAGAAAGCTAGTTATATAAAAGCTTTTATTCTTACTTATTTTATTAAATTAGTTATAGAATTTATAATATTATTTTATTTTAATAATTTTATTATAACTAAGTAAGGTTATATATAATATTATACTTTTTTTAATAATACTATTTAACTTAATGCTTTATTTCACTAATATAACTTAAAGAAAAACCTTCTTATTATATTATTTACTATTTCTATAAATTATTTTATATTTCTATAAATTATTATTATTACTTATTTAAAAACACTTTAAAAAGAACTACTAGTAAACTTAATATAAGTAGCTTATTATACCTTATTATACCTTATAATAGCTTATAATACTAATATTACTAATATTACTAATATTACTAAGATTACTTATAATATTATTAGTGTTAAAGTTTAATAAAAAATAAATAACTAATAAATAACTTAAATATAAATACTAGTAATTATAAGTAAATTACTATAGTAAAAGCTATAGTTTTTAATAACTTAGTATTTTAAGGTTTTTAAAAATATTAATATTATAAAAATGTTTTCTCTTTTATATTTTTTTAAAATGATAATAAAAGTAAAATAATAGTAATTATAGTAATAATAGTAATTATAGTAATTATAGTAATTATAGTAATTATAGTAATAATAGTAATTAAGGTTATAAAAGTTATTAAAGCTTTTATAATAAGTATAGTATATTATATAAAACTAAGTCCTAGTATTATTTTTAAAAACAAGTTAAACTTATTTTTTATAGCTTATTTAAGCTATATAGGGTAATTAAAATAATACTATTAGTTATCTATTAATGAATTATAAATATTAGTCTATTATATTCTTTCTTTATGTATTATTATAATAAGATATATAAAGTTACTATATATAACTTCTTAAAGCTTTAGAATTATAAAGCTTAAAGTAATATTAAATTAGTTTAAATAGTAAATAAATAGTTTAAGCTTTTTTAAAGTTCTTATTATATAACTAATAATATATTAATACTAAGTATATACTTTATTAACTTCTTATTATTTATTTAGATTTATTAACTAATTATATTATATTAGTTTAGGGTATTTTTAATTAAAATAATAATAATAAATTATAGAAATAGTAAATAATTAGTAGTAATAGTAAATAAAAGAATAAGTTAGTTTTTCTTAAAGTTATATTAGTAAAATAAATTAATAAATATAATAATATTATTAAAAAGTTATAATATTATAAATAACCCTAGTTATAGTATAATCCTTAAAAAAAGGTAAATTTTAGATATTATATAACTAATTAGGTAAAATAGGTAATAATAAAAGCTTCTATATAACTAGCCTTCTTTTAATCTAGATAATAACCTTATATAATAAAAAGGCCCACTTTTTTTTTTACTAACACTACATTTGTAGTTTTTGTAGTTAGTGTAGCTAGTAACTACACTAACTACACTACACTACAAGAGAAAAAAAACTATAATACACTACACTATAAAAAAAAAAAACTACAATACACTAACTATAAAAAAAAACTACAATACAAATACAAATTTTTCCTAAAAACTACACTAACTACACTACAAACAATACTCTGCTTACTAGTAAGCTTAGGCTTTATAGTAAGGTACTTATAGTTTAAGTAATCTATAATAACTTTAATTATATAAGCTAAATAAGCGAGATAGTGTCTCTATATATAAAAAGCCTCTTAGATAGCTAATAATTCGCTATTAGGTATTAAATATTGTAATTTAGTATTAGTTATTTTCCTTAATATAAACATGACTAGGTGCTAGTAACCTAGCACTAACATTATAAGTATAGCCCTAATTATATATCTAGATATATCTATCTCCACTCTAAGATATATAAGTAAGTTAAAATACACTAGAATTAGCGCTTCCTAAAATCTTTATTAAAGTTCTTTAAACACTACTAACTTATAGGGTTTTAGTTTAAATATTACTAGTTAATTCCCTCTAAGGTAATCTATTAGTAAAATAATAACTTTATTATACTATTTAATAAAATAGTAATAAAATCTAGTAAAGCTAAGAAATAACTAAATATTAAAAACACTACATAGTATTAGCTAGGTTATAATTACTTTAACTCTTACTAAATCTATTATAATACCTTTCTCTAATATCTTAAAGCCTAAAAATTAAACTTTCTTAACTAAAAATTAACACTTCTTAAGGTTAATAAAAAGGCTTACCTCTCTAAACCTATATAAAACTTATTTAATATACTTTATATACTCTTTAACCTTACTACTATATATTAGTATATTATCTAGATAGATAATATAAGTCTTATTAATAAGTCCTTTAAGAGTATTATTAATATACTCCTAAAAAGTTACTAATATATTAACTAGTCTAAATAGCATTACTAGATATTTAAAGTAACTATATTAATAATAAAATGCTATTTTCTACTTATTACCTAAGTAAATATATAGCTAGTAGTATATATCTTTTAAATCTAGGACTATAAAAATAACTATACTTACTAATTAATTAAGAATTTTAGTAATAAGGGGTAAAGAGGCCTTATTCTTAATTATAATCTTATTTAGGCTCTTATAATTTATATAAAGCCTTAATTTCTCTCCTTTCTTTAGGATAAATAAAATTAAGGCTTTAGCTAGGCTAACTAATCTTTTAATTTACCCTTTAAGCTATACACTTATAAGGTACTCTCTAAGGACCTCTAGCTCTCTCTTAGCTAAATTATATATAGGCCCTTAAGGTAATATTTTCCCTTCTTTTAACTTAATAGTATAAGTATAATCTCTTAGTTTAGGAAGCTTACTTACTAACTCTTTAGAAAAAATATCTATAAACTCCCTATATTTTTCTAGGATTATTAATATAAGGCACTTAGTGCTTTTATCTTAATTTAATATAGCTTCTTTATTACTTATGTTTTCTAGAATTAGTATAACTATAATACCTTTACTTTTTTACTATAGATAAGTATACTCTAGGATTTATATAGTTACTTTACTATTTATTTATATATTTATTACTACTAAGTTCTTTAATTAGCCTTTTCCTTTTTCTTTTTAATTTTTATTTTCTAGAATACTTAGCCTAATCTTTATTACTCCTAATAATAAAGTAACTACTATTATTTTTTTCTCCTTATATACTTACTACTTACTATAAGTAAAGGAGAGATATTTTATTATTACTAGATATCTCTAGTATTTATGCTCCTAATATATAATTATAAGTAAATACTCTTTAATCTAGTCTATACCTAAAATTATCCCTTTACTTATATTAGTAATAAAGTAACTAACTTAGTAAACCTTTATAAATCCTATACTATCTTTTATCTTTATTAATTTTTTTAAGATTTCTTTATATTAAATTACTTTTTTACTTATACTCTCTTGTGGCTTCCTTCGGACCTTCGGACGATAGATAGTCCGACCGTAGCCAAAGAGTGGAGCCACCGAAGGGATGCACGCGATGCGATTAGATGCATCGCGAGCTACCCCGCTCTGTTAGCAGTGGCACCGCACTACAGCCCTACTTTTCCCCCTTTTTGCCTACCTTCTCTTCTAGCTAGATTCCTCTCCTTCTCCCTCTTCTTTTCTCTCTTAGTTATTAGCTATTATTATTAACTTCATTAAATTTAACCTCTTTACACTAGTGTAACGTTCCTTAGTGTAACTAATACTAATTAGTGGTTAACTATAACTATAGATAAGTTAGGTACTATAAGAAAAGACATTTCTATAGACGCTATAGCCACTACCCCTTATTATGCTAAATTAACGGTTATTGCGGTAGAGAGGCATAACTATAGAGTGTGCTAAAGGAAGATAAACTAGAATCCTAGCGACAGGCTTATTAGACTTCTAAGAGATTAATCTATTAACTCTTAGGCCTTTGGGATATTTAGTTAATTATTAATCTTATTGTCTATCACAAGAAAACTAACTAAATAACCGAATCTATTGCCGTAAGGCATTTCATTTAAACCTGACGTTAAAAACAACCCTTAGCTAAGCTAGCTAACCTATATAACCTCCCTCTGCACTCTCTTTATAACCCTTTTTCTCTCTTTACGGCTTTTTGTGCCTTAGTGTTCTAGGCATTAAGTTGCTTCTGCTTCTATGCTATCTTTGCAGCCTATTCTATTCTTTCTTTTTTTTACTGTTTTTCCTTCTTTTACACTTTTTCTATTGTTTTTCGTTGTTTCCCTTTATTTATCCTGTTAATCCTATTGATCTTACTAATCCTGTTTATCCTGTTCTATTTATCCTGTTTATCCTATCCTGTTTATCCTGTTTATTCTGTTTATCCTACTTAATTCACAAGCAGAGCTCCAGGCTCTATTGTGTTAATTATAGCACTTCTACCCTGTTTTTATTAGTCTTATTAATTCAAGACTAATATTGCTAGAGGGATAGAACTAGAGGGCAAAAGAATAATAAGGGGCACTCCCTAAAACACGCCCCTTTCCTCTAAACCCTTATAAGCATCTTTAAAGATAACTATCCTTAAAAGACCTTAAGAGGATAAACTCCCGCTATGTCTATAACTACTTACTAGCAAGCTTATAAGAGATTAGAAAGAATCTAATAATCTAGATCCTAAGACTACTACATAGCCTAAGCTTAATAATTATATTACAGGGTTTATTAACCTTAGTAAGCATTAGGGCTAGAGAGATAATAACCTCTAGGAATTATTCTAAGAGGACTTTAAAGGCTAGTCTAAGGATACCTTTAAAAGAGTAAATAAGGATATTATAAGAGAGCTACGTAACTCTCTATAAGATTATAGCGTTCTTGTTAAATAAGGCCTAGGATATCTAATCCTAGCATTGCTTAAAGAAGTGCTTTATTAAGCCTTAATACCTTATTAGCTAGAAGAAAGGTTAAGATTCTCTAAACTGCCTTAAATATAACCTCTATAGGCCACTACTATAAAGACCTTGCCTAATGTTCCTAGCTTCTAAAGGGAATAATTACTACATTCTCTATAAGAACCCCTGTGATAATCTTGGTTATATTAGGAGCTTAACCCTTAATAGTTTAATTTCCCTCCCTAATACCTTCCTTCTAATAAGTAGATTATAAAGAAAATCTCTAAGCTTATAAAGATATATAAGGATAGTAACTACTATAGTGAAAAGCTATATAACTTCCTCTTGCTAAAGCTTACGCTCTTTAAGAGCAAGTGTAACTAGATTAACCTCCTTAAGTTACATTTTAGTAAAGCATTCCCTATTATATTAATAAGAGATACTAAATAGCACTTTCTTAATTACCTTACTAGTAAGAACCCCTTATATAAAGAGATAATTATAAATATCTATTAATACTTTAAGATAGAGAGTAATTAATAATTTTACTAATATAAATAGAGTAGTATAACTCTTAAAAATATTATTACTTAGAACCCTAATAAGACTAAGTCTAAATACCTTAAGATTATATTAACTACCTTAAAAAGGATTTATAGAGGGTTATACCCCTTTAATATAGTAAATATAGAGCTTTATAAGTAAATATTAAATGTAATCTCTAGTGTTCCTAAATGTTAGGTAGTAGAGTATATATATACACTAGGCTTTAAAAACCTTGCTAGTAACCTCTATAAGTTACTTATAATTACAGAGAGTAATGTAAGGAGTAACTAATACCACTAGTATTAAGATAAAGACCTATTAGAGGCAATGTTTATAGACTGCTAATATAGCTAATAGAATTAAAGAGACTAAGGAAGAGGAGGCTATTATAGTAACTCTAGATAACCTAAGTAATGCTTTATCTATAGTAAGAGCGGCTACTAGTTATTAAACCACACTAATGCTAAACATTAGAAAGAGAAAGAGAGGTAGTAGGCTAGTAAGAACTATTATTTACCTCTTATAGAGAAGAAGTTTTAGGCATTCCTTACTTTATTTAAAGGAAATAATAGTGATAATAAAGAGGAAATAAAAGACTAGGAAACATAGCTTAAGGCCTTTACTTAGGACTAAGATAATAGCAACGATAATATTAAGAAGAAGCCATTATTAAAGGCATAACTTAGTATTATATAATTCTTCTACGTAGGATTACAAATAATAGATAATATTAATATCCTTATAATGCTTAAGAATTAAGCTTTTTAACACGCCTTGCTTAAGTAAGAGCTATACCTTAAAGAGGCTTCTAATAAAGATAATTTAATCTATTATACCTCTAAAGGACGCTATTCCAAAGAGATCTTTAGAGGAATCATGCTAGATATAGGAGCCTTAGGCTAATTAACTACTAGTCTAGCATAAGCTAAAGCCTTACTAAGATTAATGCCATTATTAATAATTAAACCCTATAACCTAGAAGTTATTTGCTTTAGTGCTAGATTAGCAATAACACGCGGCGTTATCTATATGCTTACAAAGCTTAGCTAAATTAACTTCTATGTCCTTAATACTACTATACCCTTTCTCTTTTCCCTTACTAATATAGATAAAATAAAGGTTAGGATTAATAACCTTACTAATATGTTAATTTAAAATAATAAGACTGTACCTATTGTGCGTAAATAGGGCTACCCTTAGTGGCTTCTAGAGGCAAGAGAAACCGCTGCTTTTTACCTATTAGAAGGAGAGATTTGTTAACTTCACTAAAGGTTTAGTTATCCCTTAATTTAATGGCTTATAAAGATCCTTTAATAAGCTAGTTATAATATTAAACGCTATGTAATTAAGAAGCTTACTAAAGTCTGTTACTATTATTAGATAAATAGAAAAGCTTCTAGCTAGTTTAAATTCTCCCTTAAAGATAACTATAACTTTAACTATAAGATTATTGTTAATATTGTGTAGATTAATGGCTAACTAGTCCTTTATGTTATTAATTTAGTAACCTTATTTTAAGCGGCCTAATTCCTTAACCCTAAGAAGCAGAAAGCTTGTGATATCTAGGATGTAATTAGAGAGTGCTAGATTAATATATATCTAGGCCCTCTAGACTGGATTGTTTATAATGCTAGTAATAACTTTACTTTAGCTAAATTTAGGCATTATACCCGCTTAATATTAATTAATATTAATAAGATGCCTATTAAAGCCTATAATAGTATTAGAAAGGTTAAAAGATATTACAGACCTCTTTACTAGGCTTATAATATTATTATAGATTTAATTAGCAAAGAGATTACTCCTAAGCAGTAACTCTAGATAGCTATTAAAGCTATTAATAACTTAGCAGGCCCTAATGGCCTTGTGCTAACCTTACTAGTCTTTAGAGCTTACCTATGGATAATAGATAAGTTACTACTAAGTGTCTTTATTATTTAATAAGCTAAAGTAATTTAGAAGGTAACTAATAAAGTCTGCCATTACCTAGCTAAGAGATAGGTCTATAAGGCCCTTAGCGCCTGGAATAGCCCTAATACATTGCTAATACATTAGCTACTACTATAGGCTAATGTATATATATAGAGAGAAAAAGGCGGATAGCATAGCCCTTATAAGCTATTAGCTACTAATAGGGAGACCTATATAGTTAAGATACCCTATAGCCTAGCTAAGTTTTGCTCTATAGTAGTAAAGCTATACTATAAGGACTTATAGTACATAGGGGCTAATAAGCAAAGCCTTTAGGATATTAGGGAATATAACCTAGGCCTAGAGATCCTTACTTATAATATAGCCCTTTTCTACGCTATAGCCCCCTCTAATGCTATAGTCCTATTATAAGAAGGGGCTAAGGGGGCTAGGAGAGATAAGCTACTTATAAAGGGTAGTAAGGTAAAAGGAAAGAAAGAGATACTAGTAAAGAGAAAGTAAGGGAGGCTAAGGAAGAACCTTATAGTTTAATTCTATATTAATAAGGGCATAGAGAAGCCTATAGAGGCTATTAAGGCTAAAGGTAATCCTATAGGAAGCTATAGAGTTAAAGAACCTATAGTAAGCCTTAAGGTAGCTAAAGTTACCCCTATAGGAAGCTATAAAGCTAGTGGCCCTAAGGAAGTGAAAGCAAAGGTAATTAGGGCTTAGGTTTATAATCCTAAGGAGCTTATTAGACTTATAAAGCCTCTTGTGTTTATTAATAAAGACTAAGAGGAAGTATTAATTAAGGGGATTATAGCTAGAGGAGTGCTAAATATAGTATTCCTTATAGTAAAAGAAGAGGCTAACTAGAACCTTACCCTTTAACTTTACTAAGAAGGAAAGATTATAACCCTAGGGAGCCCCTTTAAATAATCTAACTAAGCTAAGATTAATGCCTTATAAGCTTGTGATGTGTTTAGATTTACAATGTTTAATCTAGTAAAGCATAGAGGCTACTGGATCTTTAATTCTTATATAGTCTAAGAGATTAAAGGCAAAGGCACTAAATTACTGTACGAGAAATCGCGCCTTGTTATGTAAGGGTATAATAACAGAGAAAAAGAGGCTATCTTAACCTAATTGCTAATAATATAGCGATTAAGCTAATGGATTATTGTGGCCCTTACTCCGTTATTAAAGCGGAAAGGAATCTACCTTTAGCTATAAGACATTATGTAAGCTTATGTTTAATCCTAAATAACCCTAAATAGGCTGATTATTATAAAGTTACTAAAGCAGATTACATATCTCTTTCTAAAAGGTATAATAATAGAGGTAATTAAGCCCCTCTACGGGATTGCAGAGGCTAGAACCCACTAGTGGGTAATATATTTTCGCTACCACAGGGATAATCTTAATATAATAACCTTAATATACAATCCCTGCCTGCTAATCACGGCCCTAAATAACAAAAACCTCTTTAGCATTGTAGGAATGTAAATAGATAACACGCTAGGCCTTAGTGATAATAACTTCTTTAAGAAAGAAGAAAAAGAGCTCTAGAAGGTAAAGTTTATAGCTAAAGAAAAATAATGCCTAATAACTATAAATCCCCTTATCTTTAATAGCTATATTCTAACTTAGAATAATAATAATTTGCTAACCTTAAACCAAAAAGGCTAAAGTTAGAAGATTAAGGAGATTAACCCGCGATTACTAATAGTAAGGCAGGATTACGTAGAGCAGAGAGCCTAAGGGAGCTATATCGCGATAGTCTGTTAACCGGAAGCATTATACAATCTATTAATTACCGTATAACACTAAGAACCCTTTGCTAATAATATCTTATAACTTAATAAACGCCTTAAGTAGCAGATTAAGAATTAGTAGTAAGGGCTATGGTATATCCCCTTAACTCTTAAGGAAGCGAAGCTCTTCGTATTTATAGATAGGTCCCTTGCTAATAATAAAGATCTAAGTTCACAAATTAGATATATTATTATAATTAGCAACAAAGTAATAAAGAAGAATAATACCTTTATCTTAAAAGGGAATGTTATTATATATAGCTCTACAAAAAGCAAGTGTGTAACCTGTAGCGCACTTGTATCTAAGCTATATAGCATAGTTTAAGGTGCTGATATTGTGTACGCAATATTTATGACCCTTTATATGATCACAGACTAATTAAAGATGCCTTAAATCCTGATAATTCTCTATATAGACTCTTTCTTATTGTATAAATGCCTTATAAAGCTAGGCATAATAAAAGAGAAGTAGCTAATAATTAATATTATAGCCCTTTAGTAGTTATATAAGAGAAGGGAAGTCTATAAAGTTAGATAGATTAACAGCGGCGATAATCTAGCTAATGTAATAATAAAGGTATTGCTAAATTTAGCCCTTTTAACCTTAATTAATTTAAACGAATTAATAATTTATATAAAAGGATAGGTTAAGAGACCTGCGAGGTTAGGCGGAGGGGAGGATTAATATAATAGGCATGTAGGTATAGACTATAATAACTAGGTTAATTAGAATAACTAAAGCCACAATGGCTAATAAGAACCGTGGATTCCTATTAAGGGATTCACTTATATACACTTTCCTTTAATCTGATTTTTATTGCGTTTTTAGGCTCCTTTAGCCATAAAGAAAAGAGAGACTACTAGTGTGGCTTCCTTTAGACCTTTAGATAATAGATAGTCTAACTATAGCTAAAGAGTGAAGCCACCGAAGGGATGCACACAATGCGATTAGATGCATCGCGAGCTACCCCGCTCTATTAGCAGTGGCACCGCACTGCAGCCCCACTTTTCCCCCTTTTCGCCCACCTTCTCTTCTAGCTAGATTCCTCTCCTTCTCCCTCTTCTCTTCTCTCTTAGTTATTAGCTATTATCATTAACTTCATTGAATTCAACCTCTTCGCACTAGTGCAACGTTCCTTGGTGTAACCAACATCTCTAGTATCCTATTTAATTAGATTATATTCTCCTAATCCTTTTTTAATAATAATTTTAGATAAATTATTAAAGACTATATACTTATATTAAATAATGCTTATATAGCTAATTACTAGTTATCTTATTATAGAGATACTTATATTCTTATTTTATTACCTATAGAGTACTCTATAGTAAGATTATATTCCTAAGTCTATACTAATTAAACTAGTATTATATTAGGAGATATAGCTTTATTATTACTCTTACTATACTTTTTAGTTATATACCTAGTACTTTTATAAGTAAAATAATCTAGTGCTTAATAAGCTAGTAATATATACCTAGGCTTTTTATATTTATAGTATACTAAAGATAAATTTTTCCCTTAATCTTTACTTTATTACTATACCTTATTTATAGGTAATATAAAATAAGAGTATTACCTTTTTCTTTTAGAGTCTTAACTTTTTTTATTACTTTAGCCTAAGCCTATTATAACCTTTACTTTCTTACCTTAGCCTTATAGTTAGCTTTATATTATTAGAATCTCTTAACTAATTATTTACTTCCTTATAGTATTATTTAAGCTATTTAAAAAGATTATAATTCTTAGATATATAGGGATTTTTTTAGGTAACTTAGCTTTAACCTTATCCTAGGCTTATATAAAGAATTAAAATAATTAGTTATTCTTTTACCTAAGATTTAGTAATAACCTTATTATTTCTAAGTGTCTTATACTTATATTTATTATTCTAGTTTTTAGCTATTCTAGAAAATTTACCTAGGTAATTAATAAATAATTTATATACTTATTTATAGCTATATAATATATTTACTATTACTTTATATTACTAGCTAGGTAATTACCTATATATATTACCTTAGTTATATTATTCTTAAAGGTATAGTAGTTTAATTTAAATAATATATCTAAGTTTACTAAGAAATTCTACATGTGGCTTCCTCCGGACCCTCGGACAATAGTTAGTCTAGCCGTGGCCAAAGTGTGGGTCTACCAAAGGGATACACGTAATGCAATTAGCTACATCGCAGGCAACCCCACATTGCTCGCAGTGGCTTTACATTACTACCTTACTTTTCCCTCTTTTTACTTACCTTCTCTCCTAGCTAGATTTCTCTTCTTCTCTCTTTTCTTAGCTATTATTATTATTAACTTTATTACTATTATTAAATTTAACCCTTTACACTAGTGTAATATTCCTTAGTATAACTAACACTAATTAGTAGTTAAATATAACTATAGATAAGCTAGGTATTATAAGAAGAGATATTTCTATAGATAACGTAGCCCCTTACCTCTTAAGCTAACCTAAATAGGCTATTTAGGTAAAGAGGTTTAATTATAAAGTATGCTAAAGGAAGATAAACTAGAATCCTAGTTATAGGCTTATTAGACTTCTAAGGGATTAATCTATTAACTCTTAGGCCTTTAGGATATTTAGTTAATTATTAATCTTATTATCTATTATAAGAAAACTAACTAAATAACTAAATCTATTGCCGTAAGGTATTTTATTTAAACCTAATGTTAAAAATAACCCTTAGCTAAGCTAGCTAACCTATATAACCTCTCTTTACACTCTTTTATAAACCCTTTTCTCTTTTCTTTATAGCTTTTTATACCTTAGTGCTCTAGGTATTAAGTTACTTCTATGTCTATGTTATCTTTATAGCTTATTTTTCCCTCTTTTACTATTTTTCCTTCTTTTACCCTCTTTCTATTATCTTTACTATTTCCCTCTGTTTATCCTATTAATCCTACTAATTCTATTTATCCTATTCTATTTATCCTATTTATTTTGCCTTATTTATCCTATTTACCCTATTTTTCCTGTTTTCCTGTTTTGCCTATCCTTTAGATTTACCTAGTTTATCCCTCTTAATAAGCGTAGAAATTACCCTATTATTATACTACTAGTTAGTTTATTCTAATTATTTAAGAAAACTAAACCCTTTTTAAGAAGGGGATAGAATTAAATATTAGACTATAAATAAGATAAACTCCTTACCTCACTTCCCCTAACACTAAGGCACCTTAAAAGCTATTAGTAATAGCTTTTAAAAGACTAGAAAAGAATAGTTTACTAAGGTAACTATAGCTATATTTATTTACGCTTATAAAGGACTAGGAAAAGCTTACTTAACTAGACCTAGAGACTACTACATAGCCTAAACTTAATAATTAGATTATAAGGTTTATTTATACTAGTAAGTATTGAAATATAGGGAGCTAGTTGCCGGCTGGCAACAGCTGTATAGGTGTAGCTCTACGGTCAGGGACCAATAGAACTACCACGTTAAATATTCAACGTAACGCAACGGAAGTTTGTGGTAGTTATTAACTAATAGAATTCAATCTAGATAACTTTTACAATATCTTATATACTAATAGAATTGATTTTAGTGACGTTATATAGGCAATGCGGCTGTTAGATTAAGAGGCCTAGCTATCTAGCTAGATTAAAAAGATCTTCTTCCTCTTATATACCCACTAACTATATTAGTGAATCTAGACTACTAGAGAGGTCTTAGGAGCTACTTTTGATTTTCCGCAAAATTCATTTGTATGTAAAATCCAAAAAATCAACTCACCACTATATAAACTAGCAACCTATATGCACTAATTTTTAGTCCTAAAAATATTCCTGCATTAAATAAAAGCCCTGTCTTCTAGCTTTAATTTGCTATATATAAGACTTTTATACAACCTCTAGTTAAAGAGAAAATCGCTGTTAAAGATAGCTATAGGGTAACCCGCGTATAGGGTAACCTGCTTACGTTACCCTAGCTTACCTAATTACTAGTGGCGCTGCAGTTATAGCTACGCTTATAGCCACAACGCAATTAAATAATCCACACGGTCAGTCGCAGCTGTTGACAGCTGCGACGTAGCTATTGACAGCTACCTTCGCGACCGTTGACAGCTGCAGTGCAGCTGTCAGGCTTGCAATGCAAGCTAGTAATAGAAAGGTCCTTTAACTAGAAAGGGCTAAAAATAGGTCTTATTTTTAACACCCCCTTTACAAAAGAATTACATTAAAAGCAATTAAAAGCGTATAAGGAGACTATAGGGTAAATAACAACTTTTAGATAAAAACAAATAAAAGGGAAAAACAGGAAAAGATAAAAGACCCCCTTTTTGAATTCCTAGCTATTGTTAAATATAGCTCCCTTTCTAGCGTTGTTTTTGGTTCCCTGTTAAAGGGATTTAGTTGTTGGTTTTTAATGATTATTAAGCCCTAAGAGCTTAATAAAGGCCTGATGAAGAGGTCTAGATAGAGGCTTTATTAGACTATCTGCAGGCATTGACTTCGTATCTAGATATTTGATCTTAGCTAAAACCTTCTAAAACCTATTGCCTAATATAGTTAAACTTTAGTAAGGTATGCTTTGTATAGCTATATAAGGCAGGGTTATAGGCAGTGGTTATAGCGCCTTAATTATCGTAATATATCTAGATAGAGGGAGAAATAGGGGTTTTTAGCTCCTTAAATAACCCCTAAAGCCACTGTAGCTCCCGGAAGGTCTCGCAGATAGCGTTAGCTTTAGCTTCTAATGTTAATAAAGCTATTATACTAGCTTTCTTTAATTTCTAGCTAATAGGTCTACTAGCTAGCTTAAATAGATAAGCGTAGGTTAATTTAGAGGTCTTTTTATCCCCTGTAAAATCACTATTATAATAACCTATTAGGCTTTTGCTAGCTATACCTTTAGGGTCTTCCCTATAGATTATAGTGAGGAATTTAGTCCCTAATAGGTACCTAAGTAGATTTTTAGCTGCTTTTAGGTGCTCTATATAGGGCCTAGCTAGTGCTGTAGATAGCCACTGAAGTGTAAAGGCTATGTCTGGCCTTGTAAGTAACATTAGGTACATTATAGTCCCTATAATGCACTAATAGAGCTTAATTTCGCTAGCTATTAATAGCTTAGTGGTCTGCGTAGCTAAAACGCCTAGCTAAAGAGGTATGCTAATAGGCTTACTATCTAGCATATTAAATCGATTTAAAGTCTTTAAGATATACTAAGATTAGTGAATTTTTAGTATTCTTTTAGGTCTATCTTGTATAATTTAAACCCCTAAGAAGAATTTAGCCAGCCCCCTATCTTCTATTAGATAGACTTTATGAAGTTCCTTTTTAAGTCTTTAGATATAAGGTAAATCTAGTCTAATTAGAAGGTAGTTATTTATATACATGATAATAAAGGTTTTAGTGGAGAAATTATAGAATATAGCTAGGTTAGAAATTAGAGGGCTAAATCCTAAGGACTTTAGCACTGCTATTAGTGCTTGTTGCCACTCCCTTAAGCTCTGTTTTAGGCTATATAAAGACTTCTATAATAGAATTACTTAATCTTTAGAAGGTTTATAGCCAAAACTTTTAGCTAATTTAGCTAATTTAGGATTTACTTCAAGGAATTCAATAAATCCGTCTGGAATAACCATATAAATCTGTTATTATAGCTTACTATTAAGAAAAGCTCGTATAAAATCAACCTATTTGATTTCCTAGTTATTCTAAGCCGCTAGGGCTAGTAAAATCCTCTAGCTAGGGGGAATGCTTATAGCTGCAAAAGTCTCTAGATAATCTAGACCTTTAATTTGCATAAATCCCTTAGCAATGAGTTAGGCCTTGTATTTTAAAGGATTATTTTCTTTATCCTTTTTAAGCTTATAAATAAGCCTATTCTTTAGTACTTTTTGGCCCTTAGGTACTTAGTCTTTCCCTATAAATTTAAAAGTACTAGCCTTTAGAAGCTATTTGTATTCCTTATACATAGCTTCTATCTATTTATCCCTTTTAGGGCTAGATATAGCTTGCTTCTAGGTCTTAGGTTTAGGGCTATTAGAGTTGTTTTCCTTTAGCTTTTTCTATACCTTAAAGTAGATTTCTTTTATAAAATCTAGAGAAGAAGGAGAACTAATATTAACATCTATAGGGTTAATATTAGGGTTAAAGTTAGTAATTTTGTTAAAATCCAGGTCCGGAGTCAAAATCTGATTTTCTAGTGAAGTTATGGGCGTGGCCTTCTCTGAAGCCTCTGGAATTAGTTCCTTAGGGGGTTGTACAGGCCCTATAGGGTGTTTTTCTTAACCTATAGGGGGACCTCCTATATTATCTATAGGGTAATCCTTTAAACCTTAATTTAGATCTTAATTTTCTAAATTATTTTCCCCCTCTAAAGGGTTATCCCCTATAGAAAGCCTAGGTAATCCTTTAGAGATAGGACCTATAGACTCTATAATCTTAATAAAGCTAGTCTTTATAACTAGCCTTTTAGAGGGGATATACACTAGGTAGGTGTTAGAACCTAGTGTAGCTAATAACCTTCTAGGGATAGTTCTAACTACTAACTTCTAGGCTTTAGGTTGTTTTTCTAGGGGGATTAGAATCTTACAGTAAGATCCTATGGCTCTAATACTACTAATATCAGTTATATAGGGCTGATTTAGCTCCCTAGCTAGCAGTTATTTAGGGCTTTTATCCTTTGTGGTATTAGCAGTTATATTAACTAGGTTAACAACTGCAGGTAATACAAAACACCATAGATATAAGGGTAATTTTGCCTACTAGATAGTAGCCTTTAATCGATCTAGAATAGTACGAATTAAACGCTTTACTAATTTATTTTACTTATAAATATAGGGACTAGAAGTTATAAATTTAATCCCTTTAGAATTTAACTAGGTTTAATAACTAAAATCAATTTCTTAGCCCCTATTAAAGTAAAGGTGCCTAGGATATTAACCTAGTTAATTTTTAAGCCCTCTAAAGAAGCCCTTAATAGCCCTATAAACAGTTAGGCCTTCCTTATTAGGTAATAAGAACACTCACTTATATCTAGTTTTTTGATTAACTAGAAATAAGCAAATTGACTGTTTATTGTACGGTATAGGGCTGATTTTTAGCGTATCCCTCTCTATTTAATCTAGAGCTCTAGGGGGGTTAGGGATAGCTAATTTCCTAGGTCTTCTAACTGCCTTAGATTAATCACAAGCTATACATTTAAAATCCTTATCCTTAATTTTAGAAAAATCAGGGATTCCTTTAGTTATAAGGCTTGTTTTCTTTAGCAAAGAAAGCCCTAGGTGCCCTAATTATACATGCTATAGGCTAGCTAGTTCTAGTAACTTTTGATATTAAAGATCTTTAGGGCCTGAATTAGGGTCTAGATTTGGGTCTAGATTAGGGCCCTCTCTGTTAGTCCCCTGCTAGGCCCCTTAAGAACCACAGGCCTCTTAGGGAGGTATTAGGGACCTTTTTCCTTCACTAAGGCTCTCTAACACCCCTAAATCTATATCTTTAGATTTATAAGGGACCTAACCTAGGGCTATAGGCGTTAGAGAAGGGACTAAATCCCCTAAATCATCCTATATGATTTCTTTAATATTATTATTATTTTCGTTGATTTCAGCGATTTCGTCTAAATTAGAAGCCTAATCTGGCTTTTTAGAGGGGATTTGAACCTCTATAGGGTAGCTAATTAGATAGCTATAACCCCTAAAGCTAGCATAGGTAAAAGGTCAGATATAATGAGATTCCTTATTACAAGGCCCTTTATGTAACCTAGGTGTAGATTGGTTTTTAATGTAAAAGAAAAAACCATGTTTTTCTATATCTAGGGTAGCAATACAAGACCTATCTTTAAGATAAAGATAGTTTTTTATAAAGCAACCGCTAGATATATAGTAAATAAGGCCACTAACTATATTAACATTAAGCTAAGGGAAATATAGAGCGTCCTTTAGCACTAAGGTCCTATATTTATTAGGTTTCTTTTGATATAAGACCTCAAAAACAGCACTACCGTGACCCTTTGGATAAATAGGGCTACCACTAGTTATAATAGGGTTGGATTCCCCCTTCTTATAAGGGGTATAATCCCTAAAGACCTCCCTAGAATTAACTATATGTATAGTTAAACCTGTATTATATAATAGGGCCTTTTTTATGTCTTTACTGTAATAATTAAAACTATTTAAGGAATTAATTTCTTGTTTTTCATTATCCGAATTACTAGAACTAGAATTAGAGCTACTATCACTAGAGCTCTTATAACTAGTCTTGTAATTACTAGGTTTCTTATACGGATTAAGGGCTCCGTTAGAAAGGTTGTAATTTCCTAGCATAAAAGAACCCTCTATAAGTTCTTTATTATCCTTTTTATCTAATTTTTAACCCTTTTGATTCTTTTTCTTCTTATTAGAATTAGAAGAGCCCTTATTTTCTTTAGAGCCTTCTTTTTTCTTCTTCTAACCTTTAGGGGCCTTTTCCTTGTCTTTAGCACCCTTTTCTAGGTCTTTAGCCCTATAATTCAGGGCTTTAGATACCATAAATAACTTATCCCTCTGTTTAGCTAGAAGGTCTGCCATTAAAAATTAAAGATTTAGGGTATCTAGGGGAGCCCCTATAGCCCTATTCATACGCATGCTAAATCGTTACCTCTTAGCCCACTAAGGGAAGGTTAATTTTAGGGATTAAAGATATTAATTAACCTAATCTATAGGATTAATTAGGACCCTTAAATCGATAATCTAGCTAGTAGATTATTAAAGACTACATTAAAGGCTTCTAAAGTCCTCTTAAAACCATGAAAATTTAGGTTATAAAATTCAGAATATAGGGACCCCCTCTGGATTTTAACGCTATATGAATACTGCTATACAAGTAAATTATAGGCTTCTTTAGGTGATTTTTGCTAAGTTATAGTGGCTTAGGGGCCTTCTGTATAGCTATCCCTTAATAACATAAGGATAATAGCTTAGTTAGCGTCCCCTAGCACCCTAGAAATATCCGGATTATCTAGAAAATTAGGCATACCTAAAGCTCTAAATTAGATAGCTAGGGCTTATTTCTATTAATTAAAATTTTTAGCTCCTTTAAGCTTAGCAGTCTTAGGGAAGCTATAAACCCTCTTATTAAATTCCTTAATAATTGAATTATTAAAGGCAGCTTATATAGAGCTAGATTTAGGGGCTTTATCTTAATAGATAGGTTCCTGAACTTGCTGCTAACTAGCGGGCTTAGCAGCTTCTACACCCTCCATGCCTTTATTATTAACAGCTATAGTTAGAGCCTCTAGCTTCTGTAATAATAGATTGATAGCATCTTGTTGCTTAATAACCTGCTCTTTTAGCTAATTATTTAGAACTTCTTGCGCACTAAGATTAGGGGCAGAAGGCCCCTAATCTTATTAATTAGTATCTATCTTCTAATTTTATAGAAGGGAAGTTTTCTATTTGTACTAAAATTCCTTTTTATAGAAGGGAAAAGCTTTTATTTACGCTGAATTTCCTTTTTTATAGAAGGGAAAAGCTTCTATTCTTACTAAACTTCCTTTTTATAGAAGGGAATGCTTCTATATCGCTTATGCGCTTCCTGTTTTATAGAAGGGAAGTCTTCTGTAACTATAATGATTCCTTTTTTATAGAAGGGAATAGCTTCTATCTTGCAGGTCCTTCCTTTTTTATAGAAGGGAAGTCTTCTGTAACCGTACGCAAAGTGCACTAGAAAGAATTTTATAGTAATAGGCTAGGCTTATAACCTATTAAAATATAGGGAGCTAGTTACTAGCTGGCAACAGCTATATAGGTGTAGCTCTACGGTTAGGGACTAATAGAACTACCACATTAAATATTTAACGTAACGCAACGGAAGTTTGTGGTAGTTATTAACTAATAGAATTTAATCTAGATGACTTTTATAATATCTTATATACTAATAGAATTGATTTTAGTGACGTTATATAAGCAATGCAGCTATTAGATTAAGAGGCCTAGCTATCTAGCTAGATTAAAAAGATCTTCTTCCTCTTATATACTTACTAACTATATTAGTGAATCTAGACCACTAGAGAGGTCTTAGGAGCCACTTTTGATTTTCCGCAAAATTTATTTATATATAAAATCCAAAAAATCAACTCACTACTATATAAACTAGTAACCCATATGCACTAATTTTTAGTCCTAAAAATATTCCTACATTAAATGAAAGCCCTATCTTCTAGCTTTAATTTGCTATATGTAAGACTTTTATATAACCTCTAGTTAAAGAGAAAATCGCTGTTAAAGATAGCTATAGGGTAACCCGCGTATAGGGTAACCTGCTTACGTCACCCTAGCTTACCTAATTACTAGTAGCGCTGCGGTTATAGCTACGCTTGCAGCCACAACGCAATTAAATAATCCACACGGTCGGTCGCAGCTGTTGACAGCTGCGACGTAGCCATTGACAGCCACCTTCGCGACCGTTGACAGCTGCAGTGCAGCTGTCAGGCTTGCAATGCAAGCTAGTAATAGAAAGGGCTAAAAATAGGTCTTATTTTTAACAGTAAGTATTAGAATTAGTAAGAAAAAGATCTCTAGGAGAACTTTAGAGAAGATTTTAAAGGTTAGACTAAAGATATATTTAGGAGAGCTACTAATAATCTTATAAAAGAGCTATAAAACTCTTTATAAGATAATAATGTTTATATTAGCTAAGGAGTAGGTTTTCCTATCCTAATAGCTCTTAAATATATGCTTTAAGAGGTAATAATAACTCTAAGGCTAAGAGATAGGTTATAATCCCCTAAACCGCTTTATATATAACCCCTATAATTTACTACCCTAAAGACCTTCCTTAATATTCCTTACCCTTAAGGGGAATAATTACTATATTCCCTATAAGAACCCCTATAATAATCTTAGTTATATTAGGAATTTAACTCTTAATAGCTTACCTTTCTTTCTTAATCCTTCCCTTTAGATAAATAAATTATAAAGAAAATATTTAAGCTTATAAAGATATATAAGGATAGTAATTACTATAGTGAAAAGCTATATAACTTTCTCTTGCTAAAGCTTACGCTCTTTAAGAGTAAGTATAACTAGATTAACCTCCTTAAGTTATATTTTAGTAAGGCATTTCCTATTATATTAATAGGAGATACTAAATAGCACTTTCTTAATTACCTTACTAGTAAGAACCTCTCTTATAAAGAGATAATTATAAATATCTATTAATGCTTTAAAATAGAAAGTAACTAATAGTTTTATTACTATAAGTAAAGTAATACTACCCTTAAGAATATTATTACTTAAAACCCTAAAAAAAGTAAGCTTAAGTGCCTTAAGATTTTATTAACTACCTTAAAGAAATTCTATAGAGAGCTATACCCCTTTAATATAGTAAATATAAAGCTCTATAAGCAAACCTTAAATATAGTCTCTAGTTGTCATGGTCTAGCCCTAAGGGCTAATCGCGGGTGCCTGCACGACCATGTGGGTTTAACCCCAATTCCATTGCGCCACACAAAAGAATACGCATTGTACAAGTCCCTGTAACTTGTACAATTGACACCTATATTACTAGGTCTAGGCAAAGCCTAGATTATCACATAGGCCCTTTCCCTAGGTGACCTTTCTATTAACCCTTTTTGACCCCTTGTAAGCTAGCAATACTGCGCATCCCCTAGGGACCCTCTCTTCTATTGTCCCTGTAAGCCTAGGAAAAACCCCGTTGTGGCTGCCCTATAGTGCACCTTGTACACGCAGCCGGTTCGAACCTATGACCTTAGGTGACTTGTACAAATGTCATAGTCTAGCCCTAAGGGCTAATCGCGGGTGCCTGCGTGACCATGTAGGTTTAACCCCAATTCCATTGCGCCACACAAAAGAATACGCATTGTACAAGTCCCTGTAACTTGTACAATTAACACCTATATTGCTAGGTCTAGGCAAAGCCTAGATTATCACACTAGTATCCCTAAATATTAGGTAGTAAAGTATATATATACACTAGGCTTTAAGAACCTTACTAGTAATCTTTATAAGTTAATTATAATTATAAAGAGTAATATAAGGAGTAACTAATACCACTAGCATTAAGATAAAGACCTATTAGAGGTAATGTTTATAAATTACTAATATAGCTAATAGAATTAGAGAGACTAAGGAAGAGAAGGTTATTATAGTAACTCTAGATAACTTAAGTAATACTTTATCTATAGTAAGAGTAGCTACTAGTTATTAAACCACACTAATACTAAATATTAGAAAGAGAAAGAAAGGTAGTAAGCTAGTAAGAACTATTACTTACTCTCTATAAAGAAGAAGTTCTAAGTATTTCTTACTTTATTTAAAGGTAATAATAACCCTAAGGAAAAGGAGGTAAAAGACTAGGAGACTTAGCTTAAGGCCTTTACTTAGGCCTAAGATAATAATAATAATAATATTAAGGAAAAGCTATTATTAAAGGTATAACTTAGTATTATATAATTCTTTTACTTAGGATTATAAATAATAGATAATATTAATATCCTTATAATGCTTAAGAATTAGGCTTTTTAGCATGCCTTACTTAAGTAAGAGCTATACCTTAAAGAGGCTTCTAATAAGGATAATTTAATCTATTATATATCTAAAGGACGCTATTTTAAAGAGGTCTTTAGAGGAATTATACTAGATATAGGAGCCTTAGGCTAATTAACTACTAGTCTAGCATAGGCTAGAGCCTTGCTAAGATTAATGCTATTATTAATAATTAAACCCTATAACCTAGAAGTTATTAGATTTAGTGCTAGATTAGTAATAACACGCAGCGTTATCTATATGCCTATAAAGCTTAGCTAAATTAATTTCTATATTCTTAATACTACTATACCTTTTCTCTTTTCCCTTACTAATATAGATAAGATAAAGGTTAAGATTAATAACCTCATTAATATGTTAATTTAAAATAATAAGACTATACCTATTATACACAAATAAGGCTACCCTTAGTGGCTTTTAGAGGTAAGAGAAACCACTGCTTTTTACCTATTAGAAGGAGAGATTTATTAGCTTTACTAAAGATTTAGTTATTCTTTAATTTAGTGGCTTATAAAGATCCTTTAATAAGCTAGTTATAACGTTAAATACTATATAATTAAGAAGCTTACTAAAGTCTATTACTATTATTAAATAAATAGAAAGGCCCCTAGCTAGTTTAGGTTCTCCCTTAAAGATAACTATAACTTTAACTATAAGATTATTATTAATATTATACAAATTAATAGGTAGCTAGTTCTCTATATTATTAATTTAGTAACCTTATTTTAAGTAGCCTAATTCCTTAACTCTAAGAAGTAAAAAGCTTATAATATTTAGGATATAATTAGAGAGTGCTAGATTAATATATATCTAGGCCCTTTAGACTAGATTATTTATAATACTAGTAATAACTTTACTTTAGCTAAATTTAGGTATTATACTTACCTAATATTAATTAAGATTAATAAGATACCTATTAAAGCCTATAATAGCATTAGAAAGGTTAAAAGATATTATAGACCTTTTTACTAGGCTTATAATATTATTATAGATTTAATTAGTAAAGAGATTACTTCTAAGTAATAACTCTAAATAGCTATTAAAGCTATTAATAACTTAGTAAGCCCTAATAGCCTTATGCCTATACTACTAGTCTTTAGAGCTTACCTATAGATAATAAATAAGTTACTACTAAGTATCTGTTACGTGCAGGTTTGGCACGATGTAAGGCGAATCCGTCAGAAGGGCTAATGGATTTACTATTGTAAAGTTATACTAAGTTTGCTATAAGAGCTACTATTAGGTGTAAGGTAAGATATCTAAAGAAGGTTAATTCTTTCTATCTAGAGTCTAAATCTAGTCTTATATGCGCTTACATTTAGCTCCGCTATATAATAAGTGCTAGGCGCGCCTTAAAAGATAACTATCCTAGTTAGAGGTAGTTAGATTATAACTAGATTTGTACTCCACCTAGCTAAGTAAATTAACAAAAAATTATCTATTAAAATCACATAAAAGAAAAATTCAGAATAGCTATTGCCACGTATCGCGATAACTTTTCAGCGCCCTATATCCCTTAATAGGCCCTCTAGAATTATTATATTAAATAATACATTTAACCTTTCTAAAATCAATTTTCTATTTACTACTTTCCTATTTTCTATTGCTAATTTTCTATTATATAGCAAATTCTTAAGTTCTATTATACTAACTATTTCTATTCTAATTTAGTCTAAATTTATTCTCTTAGTCTAGTAAACTAGCGAATTTATCTAGCTTTTAGTAAATTCTTAAATTCCATTATACTATCTATTCCTATCCTAATTTAGTCTAAATCTATCTTCTTAATCTAGTAAACTAGCGAATTTATCTATCTTTATTACTTTAATAATTAGTAAGGGCAAAGTTAGAGATACTATTTATCTTTATATTATTACTATCTTTAATTTATCTAATAATATAGGTAGTGTTTTATTTAGGCTAGGTAAGACTAGCATTACTAGCGCTCCTTATTGTAAAACTATTTAGTTCTTTGCTATTTTACTAGGTAGCTTAAGCTTCTTTATTAGCATTAGTAGTAGCGCTATTTCCTCCTATAGATATTTATTACCTAATCTTAGTGTTTTTTAGCGTTCTTTATCTTATAGGGTATTAAATTTACCTAAAACTAGTGTTATTAAAGACTAATTCTTCTTACTTAGTATTAATAGTAAGCCTATCTTACCTTATAGTTACTTATTACCTAAATTTAGTATTACCTAAGCTAGTGTTACTAGAGTTAGTATTACTAGAGTTAGTATTACTAAAGCTACTCTTACCTTCCTAGTATATTCTTTATGTCTTTTTTACTCCTTTATTAGCTTATTAATAGTTACTACCTAATCTTATATCTTTTTTAATATCTCTATTACTATATTAGCTAGAGCTATAATCTTTTCCTTATACTTATCCTTTTAAACTATACTCTATTTTAAAGTATTAATTTATTTATTAAATTTAATTAGTATTTTACTTATATTAAGTTTAGTAATTCTCTCTTTCTAGTCTTTTAATATATTTAATATCTTTAAAAACTTATCTTAGACTACTATTACCTCCTTCTATATTAAAGCTATTAGTTAGTGAACTTCTTTTACTAAATCCTTTACTATTATATACGCTTTATTTACCTATCTTCTAGTGTCTTTAAATCCTTTCTTTACCTAGTTAACTTAATTAACTAAGTTATTAATCTTACTTTACTTATATTATCTACTCCTTTCCTTATCTTTTTATAATTCTAATAATTTCTATGTTAACTCCTTCTTTATACTAATATAGAGTAAGTCTGCTTATCTAATGCTAGCTAAAGCACCTGTAATTATAGCATTTACTACGCTATATTTATTAGCAAAATAAAGAGCTAAAAGATCTACTTATAGTAGCAGAGATAATATGCTATTATATATAGCTATCTACTATCTATATTTAACTATTACGCTATTATAAAAAGCTACTGCTACTGTTTTTACCTAGCCCTTTACTTTTCTTATTACTCTATATTCTATTAGATTAATAGTAATCTAATATATAGGCTTTCCTACCTATCTTACTGTAGCTTATTTTATAATTAATATAGCCTTTTATTCTTTAAATATAGCAAAGATCTATATAATTATATTTTACTATAATATAAAATACATATCCTTTAAGTTAACTTCTAATCTATTAAATACTATTATAGTGCCTTTAAGGGCGAATTCATATGTGTAAGCCTATATTATATATTTAATGTCCTAATTACTATTCTTATAACCTAATTTAGTGTATTTAAACTTACTAAAACTAACTCCTTTAATACTCTTTTCTTTATATTTTACATTAAACTCTTCTATTACTCTTTTATACACTACTACACTAATATTAGGCATTAGCATTTAAGCGTTAGTTTTAGATCTAGGCTTCCTAAATCTAAGGAATAATAGCTTAAAATTAAGGTCTATAATTTATTTATAGACCTATAATAGTCTAATAATATACTTAGTAAGCATTTTGCTAATATTATTATCTATCTTACTTTCTACATTCTTATATTTACCCTTAGCGCCCTTAGCTTTAGTTTTCTTATTACTTTTAGGTTTAGACTCTAGTTTAGGACTATCCTTAGTAAGGTTAAATCTTACCTTATTACTGTTATTTTTATTTAATTTATTAGTAAAATCCCTATCCTTTTAATTTACTTCTATCTTCTTTAGTTACTCTTATCTTATAACTCTTATATAATTATCCTTAATTAAATCTTCTATTACTTATTTGCGTTTCTATTGCTTTATATCTAAATCTAACTCTATACTTATAAAGTTATTATTATTATTATTATTACCTTACTCCTTAGTATTAACTATGTCTTAAATAACCTTTACTATATTAATATTTTTATTATATCTCTTTATTAATTATAATAGTATATCTAATTTATCCTATCTTATTCTTAGTTTATCTAAATACTACTACTATTATAACTATATAATTTATTATATAGGGCATAAATATATCTCTAGCTAATTCTAATATTTTACCTAACTTAAATAGTGTTTAAAGAACTTTTTCTCTTTATAATAGGTTATAGTTCCTAGTTTTGCTAAAAGCTTATCTATTTACTTAATATATTTAGCTCTTTCCCTATTAGTAGTAAATTACTACTATTCTAAATCTATAACTATAAGCTAACCTAATAGTTAATTCTATTATATTAAAGCTAGGATCTAAATGCAAAGGTATCCTACCTATATTTGCTTATAAAGTGTTTAATTATATATATTAACCTTATTATTAAAATAAATAAAATCTAGTATAGCTTCTAGGTTATAGTATAGATTTATATAATATCTATAAAGCTTATATTTAACTTCTAGTGCAATATTTTTGTGTTTTACTTAATATTTCTTATAGTTATTATAATTCTATATCTCCTATAGCTAAATTAATTTTATTTCTTATAGCTTTTAGAAAACTTTATAACCTATGTTATTATCTTTAGGCTTATAGGCTATTAAGTAAAAATAAGACTAAGATAAATTTAACTATACTTCTATTAGATTTAACTATATGTAAGTAGTAGTAGTATTAGGGGATAATATAAAGTAAGAGTATAGTAAGCTTCCTCTAGTTAGCATAAAAGAGTAATATATGTAAAAGGGTCTAGTAGCTTTAATCTATCCTATTAAATCTAGCTATTTGCTATTAACTTTTTTCCTTTATTATTACTATTTTATAGGCAGATTAAGGCCTTTCTTTATGTATTCTCTTTACTAATTAATTAGGTTTTTCTTAAGGTAGTCTTTCACTATCTTAGCCACATTAATTCGCATTTCACTTTTAGCTATCTATTAATTATCTTTAGTTATATATCCCTTCTATCTAATAAGGAATTCCACTCTTACTATTTTAGTCTATTTAAAAATCTTAACCTAATAACTATAGATTTATTTAATCTCCTAATAATTCGCTTTCTTTAGATTATTAAACATAATTAGTAGCAAAGCTAGTTCTTCCCTATTAAATAAATCCTTTCCTTATACTAGTTTCTATATTTATATTACTAATACTATTAGATAGACTTAAGAGTCTAAAGGGAAATCTAATTAATATGCTAATAGGTTTACCTTTTCTAGCACCTTATATAGCCTTACTCTCTATAGTAACTATTTTTTCTTAGGCTTACTAGGTAACTTATATTCCTTATATAATTATAGATACACTATATCTCCTGCGTTAATATTAACTAGTTTGTAATAATTATTATACTAGATCTTAGCAAGGGTAGCGGCTATTATAATTACTAGCTAAGCCTTATGCTAGTATAGCTTCTGTAATACTACTATATTATTTACGCTAGCCCTAGTGTTAGTTATGTTATTTAGAGAAAGAAGGTTAATAATACTTAGAGGGCGAAATCTATATAATAGCTTATTAGAAGCCTACCCTATGCTTGCTGCTATAGTGTTATTTAGTTAATGCTATAGCGCTAGAAGTAGTAACGTTCACGCTATATCTAGGTCCGTTACTATATAATATTAGATTATAATTATTACTATCTAATTTTTCCTTTTCACTATTCTATCTATTTAGGGATAGTATACTATACCTATAAGAAGTTTAACTCCTATATATCTAAATATCTCTTTTTATATATTAGATATGAATTTTAGGTCTCTATTACTAATAATTTGCCTTAGTAATCCCTAATTTATAATATATAGCGCACAAAGGAGTAATTTCACCTAGATTTCTACTAGGTATATAGTGTGCCCTAGTATTAGAAGAGTCCTTTTACTAAATAGGTAATTTACTAGGTATAATAAATTATATATTATATATCCTTCTATTTGCTATATTATATTTATAGCTAATACTTCTAGTATATCTATAATAAAATTAAGTAAAATTATATAAAAAGGTATTAGTTTTAACTATAAAGATTATAACTCTCCTAGTGGTTTTAAGCAATTAATTACATTCTCCTAATATACTATATAATAAGCTATATAGTCACGAATTTATTAGCTTATTTGTGGGAAACACACTAATTAAAGCTCCGCTGCTATCCTAGTGATTCTGAAATATTACTATTTATTATAAACTAGTTATAGTATAGATTTAACCTCTATTATTAGAATATAAAGGCGGAAAAACCTATCTTCACTATAATAGTATAATAAACTATCCTCACGTAAATCCTATTTATATAGGGGAATTTTCAGTCTAATCTAGGCATTCTTTACTGCTTATCTCTCTTAGTATACTCTTATAGCTATAATAATTTAGCTAAACTTTTAGTTAGATTAATACCCTTAGATAATTCTAGCCTTAAGGTTATTATTAATTATTATAGTTATAATATATTCCTTAGTGATGAAATATGCGCTTATATCTAGTTTATTATATTAACTTTTTTACGCTACTTCCTTATAGGTTACCTCTACTAGTAACCTTAAAAGTGTATCTAGTACTACATTTAGCACTCCTAGTATATGTATCACTTTTAAGTTAAATAATAATAGATAATTTATAACCTTAGCTAATTTTAGATTAGCCTTATCTAAATCTATTATTAATAAGGAGGTATATTTAATAATGCCTTTTACTAGAGAATAGTTAGTTAATATATTAACCACTATGTTATTAGATTAAACCATTTTTCGGAGCTTCCTAACACTCTATGTAATTATAGCTACTTTTACTTTAGTTAAACTATATTATTTCTTAACACTTAATATTACCCTTAAAAGAAATAGGATTAGCTATATTTAGTTACTCTTAATGTCCCTTCTAGGAATGCTTTAACTATTCTATTCTTTTTATAATTAGAATACGTATAAACTAAATCCTTCCTTATAGGTATTAATTTTAAGGAAAAGCAGCTTCTTTAGATTATAATGCTATAGGGTCTGTTTCTTACTTAAGAATATTTTAATATCTTTAAAAGCCTTTTTCTCCTCCTTAGTTAGTAAAAATATCTTTTATTATATTAATCTTTTCTATACTAGCTTTAAGATACTAGTGATTTTCTTATCCTTATTATAAAACTCCTTTAATAACGCTATTTTTATTCCTATAATAGTTAGATTTATATATTAAACTATAGGATTCTATTGTAAAGGAAACTAGCTATTCTAATAAAAGTTTTAAGACTTAATAAATCGCTTAGAAAAATCATTTTTTAAAAGGCTTTAAGTCTATTATTAGTGTTAATAATTCTATTACTATTTATAATAAAACTAAGTAGTTAAATAGCTAGGTAGCTAATAAAGGACTTTTTTATAGTAATTATTATTCTGTTTTCCTTAAGGATTTTAAGTATAATATTAAGGTAGACTAAATGCTCCTTAATACTATTTAAAAATACAATAATATTGTTAATATATACTTATATAAAATGTTTATATTTTTAGAATAATTTATCTATAAATCATTAGGTAAAAGTAAGGGAATTCTTATATCCTATTAAAGCTATATTTAACGCCTTAAGGCCTTAATTTAATATAACCACTATACGTGCCTAGTGGTCTCTCCTAACTAGTAGCTAGTGAAAAAATCCTATTCTATTAAATAAAGAATAAACCTCCTTACCATAGGTGTTATCTATAATATCACTTTAGTCTAGTAAAGGGTATATATCTAGCATTACTACGTTATTAAGTAGTCTTATATTAATTATAACTCTTTCTTTCCTTTTCTAACTAGTTTCTTACTAGACTATAAACACTAGATATACTATAGCTACTAGCTTATCTAGATATATTATCTTCCCTTTTAGGTAGAGTTTATTATATACTTTATTAAGTTTACTTATATCTTAGCTACTTAATCTATAAGGTCTAATTAGCTTTATTTAATATTACCACCTATTAATAAGATTAATCCTTATTTTCTTATCCTTAGGCATAGGAATAATACCTCTATCCTAATAGATATTATATTTATTAGAAAGCTAGATAAATTTACTTGTGGCTTTATAGTTAATATTAGCAATTTATACTCTAAATTTATTAGTAGTATATAGAATCTCTTCTAGACATAAAATCCTATATAATAGCACTCCTATATTAACTTTCTTTAGGTTAAGCTTATCCTTTTCCTTATTAGATTTATTACTATCCTTATCCTTATTTTCTATCTTCTTTATAATATCTTTACTAAAATAAGTATAATATATAAAAGGGTTATTAATTGCGTGGTTAGCATTAACTTTGCTAGCTACTGTTAGCTATGTGACCTTTTTATGCTTGTGAATTATAATAGTTTTATTAGTTAGGTTATAGGTAATTATTTGCCTTTAGCTAGTGTTACTAAATAAAGCATTAGGAAAATATTCTAAACATAACTACACATAATACATGCTTATTTCCTAATTTCTTTATGCTACTTTCTAACTAACTAGTATATATGCTAATGCTTTTAGCGGAATTAACACTATTTATATAGTAACTACCCTCTAATAAGGAACTTTAGTAGCTAGCCTAAAAATCTCTGCTAGTATTATTATACTATAGACTAACTAAAAAACCACCCTAGGGCGCACGAAATTAAGCTTTACTCTATACTTATAAAGGAAATTCATTCCTAGTAATAGTTTTAGTCCTAGATTTAGCATTATATCTGCTATTACTATAAAATATCTAGTGATTTTAGTTCTATAAGCTATCCCTAGAATATAAAAATTAAACATAGCTTTTTTAGTTATAAAAAAGGAAGACCTTACTCTAAATATAGGCTTAGGTTCCTGTATTGCCTATTTTACATTTAATCTATTTTACTAGAGCTATACCTTATCCGCTAAAATTAATAATATTCCTAAGTTAAGGTAAATCTAATAACTCTTACCTCTATTATTAAACTTAATATTAATCTTTAAATACATATTTACTTACTTCCTATTATATTTAACTTCTTATAGTCTTATAATAGCCTTAATTACTTATCCTAGAACTAGTTAGTTTAGCTTTATTAAATCTATCCTTATAGTGTTTTTATTTACCTCCTTTTTAATGTTTTTTATAAAGTAAGTTTTAATAAAATTTAAGTCCTATACCTAGGTTTCTATGTAGTTATTCTCTTTAACCTCCCCTTCTTTAGCTATATAATAACCGCATTCCTAAAGATAGGTCTTATATTATTATACATTAGAATTATTATTATATACTATAATATAAGCATATTCCTTATCCCTAGTAAACGGTTTCTCCTAATATTAAAATTACCTAGGCTACTACTACTAGCTAAACGCCTCTAATAGTCCTAGATCCTATGATTATTATTTGTTACATTAGACTAGGGGGTTATCTTATTAATTCTAACTAAAACCTAGACACTCTCCTCTATTCTCTTGCAGTCTATTCCACTATAGTCTCTAGTTTTATCCCTTAATTTACATATTTTGCTAGTATAGCCTTAGTTAGAAAAAACCTAAGGATCTTTAGATATTCTAATTATCCTATCTATAACGTTAATTTCCTAGCTAAAATCATGTATTTAACAGTCTATTCTAATTTACTTAAGCTTTATCCTTATCCTTTTCTAAGTTACTACTAGATATCTTAGTGTTAAAATAAACTTTTAGCTTCTCTTTACCTTTTCTAACTATAGACTAATCTTTACTTTATAAGTAATTATATAAATCCTACCTTTTATTATTCACTATAGTAACATAGGCTAATCTTATATCTATTATTATTAGAACTAGATATATCTAGCGTAATCCTAGATAAAGTTTAAGACATAAGCACACTAGAAGCTAATAATCCATTATTTCGCTATTTGCTCTAGTATACTAGAAAATTTTTAATATAAAATCGCGAAAAGATATATTATTCCTAACATCTTCTTTAGTGTATTTTGCTTTATTAAGCCACGCTATTATATCCTAGACTTAAATGCTAAATTCCTTCTAAACTACCTTAAAGACTAATAGTATATTGCTAAATATAGTGCTCTATTCTTCTAAATTAAGATATTATTAGTACTATACTATTATATCTCCTTAGAATAGCATCTAGATTTTCTTTTAAATAATGTCTTATTAACTAGAGTTAGTATAATATAAGTAATCCTTAACTACCTAGACCTATAATTTAATATTATAAAAAATAGTCTACTTCCTATTATATATTATAAGGTCTCTACTAGCCTTTTCTAATTTATTACAAGGCTTAAAGTGTCTAATATCCATGATTTTCCATATTAAATCCGCGTTTTATTCCGCGTTTTCTATCTATTAGTTATCCTAATTCTAATTAAACACTAGATCTGTTCTTTTTCTAGGTTAGGAAGTCACGTGCTATTCTAGTCCTAGGGAATACGTAGTTTAATGCTATATCTAGTGTGGATTTACCTATTATTATATAAAATCCTATAGGTACTACGGTTACTAATACTATTAGTACTATAAGTATATTAGTTATACTAATAGTCCTGCTTTAGCATCTAGGTAGCTATTATACTAACCCTAGTTATTTAGTAGATATAACATTCCCTAGGTAGCATTTTGCGCTAATAGTGTTAATCCTACTAAGGCATTTATACTTTATAAGCTTCTAATTTTAGTTATTAGTCTTATCGCTAGCTAGTCTATTCCTGCTGTTATTTTAGCTATTATCTCTTTTTACGCGGCCTAATGTTACTTTATTGCCTCCTATAAAATCCTTATAGTATTAGATTTACTAATCTTAGTGTAAAACTCCCCTAGATCTTATAGGTTCCCTAAGGATCCTAACTAGAGGTTATGAAATTCCTCTAAATCTAGTGGGTTCCCTAAGAGTCCTAATTATAGGTCCTCTAGATATAACCCTATTAGCTAGTTAGGGGGTTTAGTATGCTAAATAGTGGTGTTATTTTTAGGATAGTTTTTAATCCCCTTTCCTTTATTATTCTTATCCTTATCTATACTATTCTTAGTTCTAGTGGTTATAGTACTATAAGCAAGGCTAATGTCTTTAGATTATCCTTCTAATGCCTTACTGCCTTCTAATCTAGTAGATTTATTAAGAAAACCTATAGATTTAGCTTTATAAATGCATAATTTAACTTCCTTCTACGTAAGATATATAGCTTTCAAATCTATTAGATTCTAGTAAATAGGTGGTTCTTAATATATTAGGTTTTCGTGTCTTTTAAGTAGTCTATTATTAAATTCGTATTTTGTAAGTTTAATTAAATCTTCTTATTCCTTAGTTCTAATAAGTTATTATTTTTAGTACTTAAATATAGGGTTTGCTTTATTAAAAGCCTAAAACTAGTAAATAAGTTATAGTTTATTTTTAGTAACTAGGAAGTTAGACTAAATATCTGTGAATTAATATTATAAATAATTAGATTTAGACATATGGTTTTTGTTTCTAGGTTTCTAGAAGGGTATAACAAAAGAATCTCTAATTACTACTAAATATTACGTGTAGGTTTAGTATAATATAAGGCGAATCCGTTAGAGGGGCTAATAGATCTGCTATTATAAAGTTATACTAAGTTCGCTATAAGAGCTACTATTAGGTGTAAGGTAAGATATCTAAAGAAAGTTAATTCTTTCTATCTAGAGTCCGAATCTGGTCTTATATGCGCCTGCATTTAGCTCCGCCACGTAACAGTATCTTTATTATTTAATAGGCTAAAGTAATTTAAAAGGTAACTAATAAAGTTTACTATTACCTAGCTAAGAGGCAAGTCTATAAGGCTCTTAGCACCTAGAATAGCCTTAATATATTACTAATATATTAGCTATTACTATAGGCTAATATATATATATAAAGAGAAAAAGGTAAATAGTATAGCCCTTATAAGCTATTAGCTACTAATAGGGAGACTTATATAGTTAAGATACCTTATAGCCTAGCTAAGTTTTACTCTATAGTAGTAAAGCTATACTATAAGGACCTATAGTATATAAAGGCTAATAAGTAAAGCCTTTAAGGTATTAAGGAGTATAACCTAGGCCTAGAGGCCTTTTCTTATAAGATAGCCCTTTCCTATAAGGGGACTAGGGAAAATAAGCTATTAGTAAAGAATAGTAAGGTAAAGAAAAAAGAGAAAGAAATACTAGTAAAGAGAAAGTAAGGGAGGCTAAGGAAAAGCCTTATAGTTTAATTTTATATTAATAAAGGCATAGAAGGGCTTATAAAGGCTATTAAAGCTAAAGGTAATCTTATAGGAAGCTATAAAGTTAAAGAACCTATAGCTTACCTTAAGGTAGTAAAAGCTACCCTTATAGGAAGCTATAAAGCTAATTACCTTAAGATAGTAAAAGTAAAGATAATTAGGGCCTAGGCTTATAATCCTAATAAAGCTATTAGACTTATAAATCCCCTTATCTTTATAAATAAAGACTAAGAGAAGGCATTATTTAAAGAGATTATAGCTAGAGAAGTGCTAAATATAGTATTTCTTATAGTAAAAGAAAAGGCTAACTAAAAGCTTACCCTTTAACTTTACTAAGAAGGAAAGATTATAACCCTAGGAAGCCTCTTTAAATAATCTAACTAAGCTAAGATTAATGCCCTATAAGCTTATAATATATTTAGGTTTATAATATTTAATCTAGTAAAGCATAAAGGCTATAGAATCTTTAATTCTTATATAGTCTAAGAGATTAAGGGCAAAGGGACTAAATTACTATATAAGAAATTATGCCTTATTATATAAGGGCATAATAATAAGGGAAAAGAAGCTATCTTAACCTAATTACTAATAATATAGTAATTAAGCTAATGGATTATTATAGCCCTTACCCTATTATTAAGGCAAAGAGAAATTTATCTTTAGCTATAAGATATTTTATAAGCCTATGTTTAATCTTATATAACCCTAAATAGGCTAATTATTATAAGGTTACCTAAGCAAATTATATACCTCTTTTTAGAAGGCATAGTAATAGAGGTAATTAAACCTCTTTACGGAATTATAAAGGCTAGAACTTACTAGTAGGCAATGTACTTCTATTACTATAGGGATAACCTTAAGATAATAACCTTAATATATAATCCCTGCTTACTAATTATAGCCTTAAATAATAAGAACCTCTTTAGAATCGTAGGAATATAAATAGATAACACGCTAGGCCTTAGTAATAATAACTTCTTTAAGAAAGAAAAAAGAGAGCTTTAGAAAGTAAAGTTTATAGCTAAAGAAAAATAATACCTAATAACTATAAATCCCCTTATCTTTAATAGCTATATTCTAACCTAAAACGCTAATAATTTACTAACCCTAACCTAAAAAGGCTAAAGTTAGAAGATTAAGGAAATTAACCTATAATTACTAATAGTAAAGTAGGATTATGTAAAGTAAAGAGCCTAAGGGAGTTATATTATAATAGTCTATTAACTAGAAGTATCTTATAACCTATTAATTACTATATAACACTAAGAACCCTTTACTAATAATATCTTATAACTTAATAAACGCCTTAAGTAATAGGTTAAGTATTAGTAGTAGGGATTATAGTATATTCCCTTAACTCTTAAAGAGGTAAAGCTCTTTATGTTTATAAATAGGTCTCTTACTAATAATAAAGACTTAAGCTTATAGATTAGTTATATTATTATAATTAGTAATAAGATAATAAAAGAGAATAATACCTTTACTTTAAGAGGGAATATTATTATATATAGCTTTATAAAGAGTAAATATATAACCTATAGCGCACTTATATCTAAGCTATATAGCATGGTTTTGTTAAAAATAAGACCTATTTTTAGCCCTTTCTAGTTAAAGGACCTTTCCATTACTAGCTTGCATTGCAAGCCTGACAGCTGCACTGCAGCTGTCAACGGTCGCGAAGGTGGCCGTCAATGGCTACGTCGCAGCTGTTAACAGCTGCGACCGACCGTGTGGATGACTAATCCAAATCAATTATCAATTATGGATTATTCAATTGCGTTGTGGCTACAAGCGCAGCCACAACTGCAGCGCCACTAGTAATTAGGTAAGCTAGGGTGACGTAAGCAGGTTACCCTATAGCTATCTTTGACAGCGATTTTCTCTTTAACTAGAGGTCATATAAAAGTCTTACATATAGCAAATTAAAGCTAGAAGACAGGGTTTTCATTTTATGTAGGAATATTTTTTGGACCAAAATTTAGTGCATATGGGTTGCTAGTTTGTATGGTGGTGAGTCGATTTTTTGGATTTTACATACAAATGAATTTTGCGGAAAACAAAAAGTGGCCCGTAAGACCTTTTTAGCGGTCCGGATCCACCGATACGGTTGGTGGGTATATGAGAGGAAGAAGATCTTTTTAATCTAGCTAGACAGCTAGGCCTCTCAATCTAACAGCCGCATTGCCCGTATAACATCACTAAAATCAATTCTATTAGTATATAAGATATCGTAAAAGTTATCTAGATTGAATTCTATTAGTTGATAACTGCCGAAACCTTCCGTTGCGTTGCGTTAAATATTTTAACGTGGTGGTTCTACTGGTCCCTGACCGTAGAGCTGCACCTGTACAGCTGTTGCCAGCCGGCAACTAGCTCCCTACATTTCAATAGGTTTAAGGTGCTAATATTGCGTACGTAATATCTATAACCCTTTATTAGATTATAGACTAATTAAAGATACCTTAAATACTAATAACCCTTTATATAGACTCTTTCTTATTATATAAATGCCTTATAAAGCTAGGTATAATAAAAGAGAAGTAGCTTATAATTAATATTATAGCCCTCTAATAGTTATATAAGAGAAGAGAGATTTATAAAGTTAGGTAGATTAATAGTTGTTGAAATGTAGGGAGCTAGTTGCCAGCTGGCAACAGCTGTACAGGTGTAGCTTCTACGGTCGGGGACCAATAGAGCCACCGCGTTGAAATATTCAACGCAACGCAACGGAAGGTTTCGGCAGTTATCAACTAATATAATTCAATCTAGATGACTTTTACGATATCTTATATACCAATAGAATTGATTTTAGTGATGTTGTACGGGCAATGCGGCTGTTGGATTGAGAGGCCTAGCTATCTAGCTAGATTAAAAAGATCTTCTTCCTCTCATATACCTACCGACCGTATCGGTGGATCCGGACTGTCAGAGAGGTCTTAAGGGCCACTTTTGATTTTCCGCAAAATTCATTTGTATGTAAAATCCAAAAAATCAACTCACCACCATACAAACTAGCAACCCATATGCACCAAATTTTGGTCCAAAAAAATATTCCTGCATAAAATGAAAGCCTTGTCTTCTAGCTTTAATTTGCTATATGTAAGACTTTTATACGACCTCTAGTTAAAGAGAAAATCGCTGTCAAAGATAGCTATAGGGTAACTTGCTTATGTCACCCTAGCTTACCTAATTACTAGTGGCGCTACGGTTGTGGCTGCGCTTGCAGCCATAACGCAATTGAATAATCCACAATTGACAATTGATTTAGATTAGTCATCCACACGGTCGGTCGCAGCTGTTGACAGCTGCGACGTAGCCATTGACGGCCACCTTCGCGACCGTTGACAGCTGCAGTGTAGCTGTCAGACTTGCAATGCAAGCTAGTAATAGAAAGGTCCTTTAACTAGAAAGGGCTAAAAATAGGTCTTATTTTTAACACCCCCTCTACAAAAGAATTACGTATAAGCTAATTAAAAGCGTACAAAGTGATATAGGGTAAACAAGAACTTTTAGATAAAAATAGATAAAAAAGGGAAAAACAGGAAAAAGATAAAAGACCCCCTTTTGAATTCCTAGCTATTGTTAAATATAGCTCCCTTTTTAGCGTTGTTTTTAGTTCCCTGTTGAAGGGATTTAGTTGTTGGTTTTAGTGATTATCAAGCCCTAAGAGCTTAATAAAGGCCTGATGAAGAGGTCTAGATAGAGGCTTTGTTAGACCGTCTGCAGGCATTGACTTCGTATCTAGATATTCGATCTTAGCTAAACCCTCTAAAACCTGTTGCCTAATATAGTTAAACTTTAGTAAGGTATGCTTTGTACGGCTATGTAAGGCAGGGTTATAGGCAGTGGTTATAGCGCCTTAATTATCGCAATATATCTGGATAGGGGGAGAAATAGGGGTTTTTAGCTTCTTAAATAAGCCCTGAAGCCACTGTAGCTCCCGGAAGGTCTCGCAGATAGCGTCAGCTTTAGCTTCTAATGTTAATAGAGCTATCGTACTAGCTTTCTTTGATTTCTAGCTAATAGGTCCGCTAGCTAGCTTAAATAGATAAGCGTAGGTTGATTTAGAGGTCTTTTTATCCCCTGCAAAATCACTGTCACAATAACCTATTAAGCTTTTGCTAGCTATACCTTTAGGGTCTCCCCTATAAATTATAGCAAGGAATTTAGTCCCTAATAGGTACCTAAGCAAGTTTTTAGCTGCTTTTAGGTGCTCTATATAGGGCCTAGCTAGTGCTATAGATAGCCACTGAAGTGTAAAGGCCACGTCCGGCCTTGTAAGTAACATTAGGTACATTATAGTCCCTATAATGCACTAATAGAGCTTAATTTCGCTAGCTATTAAAAGCTTAGTGGTCTGCGTAGCTAAAACGCCTAGCTAAAGAGGTATGCTAATAGGCTTACTATCTAGCATATTAAATCGATTTAAAGCCTCTGAGATATACTAAGATTAATGAATTTTCAGGACCCTATTAGGTCTATCTTATACGATTTGAACCCCTAAGAAGAATTCAGCCAGCCCCCTATCTTCTATTGGATAGACTTTATGAAGTTCCTTTTTAAGTCTTTGGATATAACGTAAATCCGGTCTAATTAGAAGACAATCATCCACATATGTGATGATAAAGGTTTTGGTGGAGGAATTATAGAATATAGCTAGGTCAGAAATTAGAGGGCTAAATCCTAGGGACTTTAGCACTGCAATTAGTGCTTGTTGCCATTCCCTTAAGCTCTGTTTTAGGCCATATAAAGATTTCTATAATAAAATTACTTAATCTTTAGAAGGTTTATAGCTAAAACTTTTAGCTAATTTAGCTAATTTAGGATTTGCTTCAAGAAATTCGATAAATCCGTCTGGAATAACCATATAAATCTGTTATTATAGCTTACTATTAAGAAAAGCTCCTATAAAATCGACCTGTTCGATTTCCCAGTTATTCCAAGCCGCTAGGGCTAGTAAAATCCTCCAGCTAGGGGGAATGCTTGTGGCTACAAAGGTCTCTAGATAATCTAGACCTTCGATTTACATAAATCCCTTAGCAACGAGTCAGGCCTTGTATTTTAAAGGATTATTTTCTTTATTCTTTTTAAGCTTATAAACAAGCCTATTCTTTAGTACTTTTCGGCCCTTAGGTACTTAGTCTTTCCCTATAAATTTAAAAGTACTAGCCTTTAGAAGCTATTTGTATTCCTTATACGTAGCTTCTATCCATTTATCCCTTTCAGGGCTAGATATAGCTTGCTTCCAGGTCTTAGGTTTAGGGCTATTAGGGTTGTTTTCCTTTAGCTTCTCCCGTACTATAAAGCAGATTTCTTTTATAAAATCTAGAGAAGAAGGGGAACTAATATCAACATCCATAGGGTCAATATTAGGGTTGAAGTCGGTAATTTTGTCAAAATCAAGGTCCGGAGTCGAAATCTGATTTCCTAGTGAAGTTACAGGCGTGGCCTTCTCTAAGGCCTTTGGAATCGGTTCCTTAGGGGGTTGTACAGGCCCTATAGGGTGTTTTTCTTAACCTATAGGGGGATTTTGATTTCCTATGTTGTCTATAGGGTAATCCTTTAAACCTTGATTTAGATCTTAATCTTCTAAATCATTTTCCCCCTCTAAAGGGTTATCCCCTATAGAAAGCCTAGGTAATCCTTTAGAGACAGGACCTATAGGCTCTATAATCTTAATAAAGCTAGTCTTTATAACTAGCCTTTTAGAGGGGATGTACACTAGGTAGGTGTTAGAACCTAGTGTAGCTAATAACCTTCTAGGGATAGTCCTAGCTGCTAACTTCTAGGCTTTAGGTCGTTTTTCCAGGGGGATTAGAATCTCATAGTGAGATCCTATGGCTCTAATACTGCTAATATCAGTCGTACAGGGCTGATTTAGCTCCCTAGCTAGTAGTTATTTAGGGCTTTTATCCTTTGTGGTATTAGCAGTTATATTAACTAGGTTAACAACTGCAGGTAATACAAAACACCATAGATATAAGGGTAATTTTGCCCACTAGATAGTAGCCCTTAATCGATCTAGAATAGTACGAATTGAACGCTCTGCTAATCCATTTTGCTCATGGATATAGGGACTAGAAGTCGTGAATTTGATCCCCTTAGAATTTAACCAAGTTTGACAACTAGAATCGATTTCTTAGCCCCCATTAAAGTGAAGGTGCCTAGGATATTGACCTAGTTGATTTTTAAGCCCTCTGAAGAAGCCCTTAATAGCCCTATAAACAGTTAGGCCTTCCTTATTAGGTAATAAGAACACCCACTTATATCTAGTTTTTCGATTAACTAGAAATAAGCAAATTAACTGTTTATTGTACGGTACAGGGCTGATTTTTAGCGTATCCCCCTCTATTCAATCTAGAGCTCTAGGGGGGTTAGGGATAGCTAATTTCCTAGGTCTTCGTACTGCCTTAGATTGATCACAAGCTATACATTTAAAATCTTTATCCTTGATTTTAGAAAAATCAGGGATTCCTTTAGTTATAAGGCTTGTTTTCTTTAGCAAAGGAAGCCCTAGGTGCCCTAGTCGTACATGCCATAGGCTAGCTAGTTCCAGTAACTTTTGATATTGAAGGTCTTTAGGGCCTGAATTAGGGTCTAGATTCGGGTCTAGATTAGGGCCCTCTCCGTTAGTCCCCTGCTGGGCCCCTTAAGAACCACAGGCCTCTTGGGGAGGTATTAGGGACCTTTTTCCTTCACTAAGGCCCTCTAACACCCCTAAATCTATATCTTTAGATTTATAAGGGACCTAACCTGGGGCTATAGGCGTTGGAGAAAGGACTAAATCCCCTAAATCATCCCGTACGATTTCTTCAATATCATTATCTTCGTCGATTTCAGCGATTTCGTCCAAATCAGAAGCCCAATCCGGCTTTTTAGAGGGAATTTGAACCTCTATAGGGTAGCTAATAGGATAGCTATGACCCCTAAAGCTGGCATAGGTAAAAGGTCGGATATAATAAGATTTTTTACAGGGCCCTTTATGTAACGTCGGTGTAGATTGGTTTTTAACGTGAAAGAAAAAACCATGTTTTTCTATATCTAGGGCAGCAATACAAGACCTATCTTTAAGATAAAGATGGTTTTTTATAAAGCAACCGCCAGATATATAGTGAATAAGGCCACTAACTATATTAACATCAAGCTGAGGAAAATATAGAGCGTCCTTTAGCACTAAGGTCCTATATTTATTAGGTTTCTTTTGATATAAGACTTCAAAAACAGCACTACCGTGACCCTTAGGATAAATAGGGCCACCACCGGTTATAATAGGGTCGGATTCCCCTTTCTTAAAAGGGGTATAATCCCTAAAGACCTCCCTAGAATTAACTATATGTACAGTCGAACCTGTATCATATAATAGGGCCTTTTTCATGTCTTTACTGTAATAATTAAAACCATTTAAGGAATTAATTTCTTGTTTTTCATTATCCAAATCACTAGAGCTAGAATCAGAGCTACTATCGCTAGGGCTCTTATAACTAGTCTTGTAATTGCTAGGTTTCTTGTACGGATCAAGGGCTTCGTTAGAAAGGTTATAATTTCCTAGCATAAAAGAACCCTCTGTAAGTTCTTTAGTATCCTTTTTATCTAATTTTTGACCTTTTTGCTTCTTTTTCTTCTTATTAGAATTAGAAGAGCCCTTATTTTCTTCAGAGCCTTCTTTCTTCTTCTTCTAACCTTTAGGGGCCTTTTCCTTGTCTTTAGCACCCTTTTCTAGGTCTTTAGCCCTATAATTCAGGGCTTTGGCTACCGTAGATAACTTATCCCTCTGTTTAGCTAGAAGGTCTGCCATTAGAAATTCAAGATTTAGGGCTTCTAGGGGGACCCCTATAGCCCTATTCGTACGCATGCTAAATCGTTGCCTTTTAGCCTACTGAGGGAAGGTTAATTTTAGGGATTGAAGATATTGATTAACCTGATCTATAGGATCAATTAGGACCCCTAAAATCAATAATCTAGCTAGTAGATTATTAAAGACTGCATTAAAGGCTTCTAAAGTCCCCTTAAATCCATGAAAATTCAGGTTATGAAATTCAGAATATAGGGACCCCCTCTGGATTTTAACGCTATGTGAATATTGCCTAATAAGTAACTTATAGGCTTCTTTAGGTGATTTTTGCCAAGTTATAGCGGCTTAGGGGCCTTCCGTATAACTATCCCTTAGTAACATTAGGATAATAGCTTGGTTAGCGTCCCCTAGCGCCCTAGAAATATCCGGATTATCTAGAAAATTAGGCATGCCTAAAGCTCTAAATTGGATAGCTAGGGCTTGTTTCTATTGATCGAAATTTTCAGCTCCTTTAAGCTTAGCAGTCTTAGGGAAGCTATAAACCCTCTTATTAAATTCCTTAATAATTAAATTATTAAAGGCAGCTTGTACAGAGCTAGATTTAGGTGCCTTTTCTTGCTAAATAGGCTGTTAAACTTACTGCTAACTAGTAGGCTTAATAGCTTCTACACCCTCTATAGGTCTATCATTAATAGCTAAAGTCAAGGACTCTAGCTTCTCTATTACTAGATTAATAGCATTTTGTTGTTTAATAACCTGCTCTTTTAGCTGGTTATTTAGAACCTCTTGCGCACTAAGATCAGGGACTGGAGGTCCCTGACCTTGTTGATTAGTAGCTATCTTCTAATTTTATAGAAGGGAAGTCTTCTATTCGTACTGAAAATCCTTTTTATAGAAGGGAAAAGCTTCTATCCGCGCTGAATTTCCTTTTTATAGAAGGGAAAAGCTTCTATTCTCGCTGAACTTCCTTTTTATAGAAGGGAAAGCTTCTGTATTGCTCACGCGCTTCCTGTTTTATAGAAGGGAAGTCTTCTGTAACCACAATAATTCCTTTTTTATAGAAGGGAATAGCTTCTATCTCGCGGGTCCTTCCTGTTTTATAGAAGGGAAGTCTTCTGTAACCATACGTAAAGTGCACTAGAAAGAATTTTATAGTAATAGGCCGGGCTTATAACCTGTTGAAATGTAGGGAGCTAGTTGCCAGCTGGTAACAGCTGTACAGGTGTAGCTTCTACGGTTAGGGACTAATAAAGCCACCGCGTTGAAATATTCAACGCAACGCAACGGAAGGTTTCGGCAGTTATCAACTAATATAATTCAATCTAGATGACTTTTACGATATCTTATATACCAATAGAATTGATTTTAGTGATGTTGTACGGGCAATGCGGCTATTGGATTAAGAGGCCTAGCTATCTAGCTAGATTAAAAAGATCTTCTTCCTCTCATATACCCACTAACCGTATCGGTGGATCCAGACCGTTAGAGAGGTCTTAAGGGCCACTTTTAATTTTCCGTAAAATTCATTTGTATGTAAAATCCAAAAAATCAACTCACTACCATACAAACTAGCAACCCATATGCACCAAATTTTAGTCCAAAAAAATATTCCTGTATAAAATAAAAGCCTTGTCTTCTAGCTTTAATTTGCTATATGTAAGACTTTTATACAACCTCTAGTTAAAGAGAAAATCGCTGTCAAAGATAGCTATAGGGTAACTTGCTTATGTCACCCTAGCTTACCTAATTACTAGTGGCGCTACGGTTATGGCTGCGCTTGCAGCCACAACGCAATTGAATAATCCACAATTGACAATTGATTTAGATTAGTCATCCACACGGTCGGTCGCAGCTGTTGACAGCTGCGACGTAGCCATTGACGGCCACCTTCGCGACCGTTGACAGCTGCAGTGCAGCTGTCAGACTTGCAATGCAAGCTAGTAATAGAAAGGTCCTTTAACTAGAAAGGGCTAAAAATAGGTCTTATTTTTAACAATAGTGGCAATAACCTAGCTAATGCAATAATAAAGGTATTGCTAAATTTAGCCCTTTTAACCTTAATTAATTTAAATAATTTAATAATTTATGTAAAAGGCTAGGTTAAGAGACTTATAAGGTTAGGTAAAGGGGAGGATTAATATAATAGGCATATAAGTATAGATTATAATAACTAAATTAATTAGAATAACTAAGGCTATAATAGCTAATTAAAGCTATAGATTTTTATAAAGGGATTTACTTATATATACTTTCCTTTAATTTAATTTTTATTACATTTTTAGGCTCCTTTAGCTATAAAGAAAAGAGAGACTACTAGTGTAGCTTTCTCTAGACCCTTAGATAATAGTTAGTCTAGCTATAGCTAAAGTGTAAGTTTACTAAAGGGATACATATAATATAATTAGCTATATTATAGGTAACCCTACATTACTTATAGTAGCTTCGCACTGCTGCCTTACTTTTCCCCCTTTTTGCTTACCTTCTCTCCTAGCTAGATTCCTTTTCTTCTCTCTCTTCTTAGCTATTATTATTATTAACTTCATTACTATTGTTAAATTTGACCCTTCGCACTAGTGCAACGTTCCTTGGTGTAACTAACACTATAGGCTTTTATATATTTCCCCTTTATATATAGGCATTTTTATCTATATTTTAATAAGACTACCTTACTATATAATTACTACTAAGTTACTATAAACTATAGGTAAAATCACTACTAATATTTAAGGGGTAATTATAAGTCTAGATTAAGGGGTAATTATAAGTTTAGTTTAAGGTCTAGCTTATCCTAGATTTGCCTTAAGCTCTTTAATTTATACCTCTATTTATAAGACCTCTTATTTTCTCTAAAGGTAATATAGCTTAGCTTATATAACCTTATAGTATTATTATAATGCCCTTTTTTCTTTAGTTATATTATCTATATCTTTACTTAAATTAGAATTAAGTAGCGTTTATTATACCTTATTATTATCTATAGTTTTAGATTATAGGGGTTCTCTAACTTCCTAATTATCTATAGCTTTATTATTATAGGGTACTAGTGTGTTTCTTATAAATCTTTAGAGTATTAGCTATATAATAATCTAGCTAATAGTTTATATTCTTAAAAAGGTTAAGAGAGATTAATTTATTATAGCTTATACTAAAAGGTTATAAATAAAGTAATAGCTAAGACTATTATAGTTACTACTAGATAAATACTAGCTAGGGGTAAGTATATAAAGGTTTTAATCTCTAACCTAGTACTAATAATATATATAGTCTTTAATAAATACCTTACTCTATAAGCACGTGGCTATCTTATAGCTAGCTAGCCTCTTTGTTATTTGTATAGCCTAAAGGTTCTCTAAAGACCCGCTTCAATGAACATCCTATCTCTGACCTCTGCGCTCCTGACACTAGTAATACTAGCTAATCTAAAATAATAGCTAGTACTTTCTTATAGTATTTTAAGTTAGTAACTTACTTTTATATATAAGAGTTAAGTAAAGTAAAGACTAGCTTAGCTTAGTTTTATTTTATATATATATACTTCCTTAAATTTATATATAGATTTAGTTTACTATTTATATAGTTTACCTAAAATTATAATATAGGTTTTCTATTTTAGCAGCCCTTTGCGGGGCCTCTCTAATGTGCCACCGTACACTAGGTGGTTTGTTTGTTTAGTTAGGTTTACGGATTAATTAAGCTGCCAGATACAGCTGGATGCAGCTGCCAGATGCAGCCGCCAGCTGTCAATAAGCCGCGCCCTCTTTTGGCAGGGGTCTTGGAATCCTCGACCAGGACAAACACACTTACAAGTTGCAACCTCTCCTTCCCAAGCTCGGTGTTTGTGTTTTTTTCGCCCGGACTTGTCCCTCTCTTGATCTGTCTATTGCCTCTATCCCCACAGTCTTGCCCACTTCCAGACACGTTCCATTCTATTATATTTCGCAATGGCTATGGAAACATGGGCTGCAGACTTCACCACGTCCTTTGCGGTGGATAAACTTCTCGAGGTCCGCCTCTCTGGCAGGAAGAAAATGCCCGGCTTGAACATCGAGACAGGAATTGACAAGAAGATTGTAAATAACCCCCTTGAAAATTCACAAGTTGGGGCTTGAAGGAGACTGGCATGACCTGACCTTTCATGGTGGCCCAGATAAGGCAATTCTCGGATGTGAGTGACGGTGATATTATCGCAGACCGCTAGTATTTGGATACAATGAGATAAAACAAGACCAACCACAGCCACTCACCAAGCTCGACATTTCATCATAGATTGCTCATCACATTACCCTCATTGGGCCACTTCGTACCCCGACCGCCGTGATAAGTTCGTTCCGGGCGGATTCGATGAAAACTTCGTCACCTCTCACATGAACGAACGCAACGTCTGTATCGGCGACATCGTATCAGTAGGCCCAGAGGTTCAATTGCAAGTATCGCTTCCCCGGCAGCCATGTTCTAAGCTCAATCATCGATTTTCCCTGAAGAATTTCGCGTCTGTGACGTACCAAACGAGCCGAACGGGTTGGCATTACTGAGTCGTTCGAGAAGGCACCGTGAATGCGGGCGACAAGGTACGCCTGGTAGAGCGGAAACACCCACAGTGGACCATCGAGCGAATACAAGAATACTTGCATCGCGATAAAGACAATTTTGAGATGAACAAACTACTCTCAGAGGTGGAGGCCTTGGGTGAGGAAAGCCGCGGCCAATTCCGGAATCGAGTGGCCAAGGCGATGAAAAGGAAAGCTCCGAAGCCTGCCAAAGACCACTGGGTGGATTATAAGATCATCGAGCGTAGAATGGAGACACCGAGAGTAGTTTCACTCACCTTACAGTGTACAAACCTTGATCCGGATGCTGAAAACTCACTGCTCGGAGCACACGCTCGACTCAAGTTACCCAATGGACTCATGAGAACTTATTCCGTCGTGTCAAGGGGAGATGAAATACCAAACTTTACTGACAAGATTGAAGTCGGCGTTGCTCTCGACGAGAACAGCCGCGGCGGTTCCCGTTATCTTCATCAAGTCCGCAAGGTCGACGACATCATACAAGTCGGCCACATAACAACTGACGCGAAAGCAAACAACGCGGCGAGCCACCACCTCTTCATTGCTGGTGGCATCGGCATTACCGCATTTCTCGCTCTTATAAGGGAAATGATATCCATCAATTGGAGCTGCAAGCTCTACTATGGTGTTCGCTCAGCAGCCGACATCCCCTTTACCGACCGATTGACCGCCTTCAAGGACAAAATTGTCATCTACGACAAGTCCAAGGGGGAAAGAATGGACATACCAAGCATCACCAAGACAATGCCTTGGAATAGCCACGTCTATGCCTGTGGGCCCAATCGCATGATGGAAGCTGTGAAAAGCGCCGTGCAGGAATGCGGCATTTCACCCGGAGAAGTTCACTACGAAGCTTCCTCAGCCGACGTTTCTGGAGATCCATTTGAAGCCAAAGTTGCGAACAAGAACGGCAAAATTCTCAAAGTGAGCAAGGATGAGAGCTTACTTGAGGTACTGCGGCGCGAGTACCCCGGCATTGCGTCCAGTTGTCAGGTAGGAAATTGCGGAACGTGCAAGGTTTCTCTGAAGAGCGGACGTGTTGACCATAGGGGTACGGCACTCTTGCCGGAGGAGAAGGATTCGGCCATGTTGGCTTGCGTGAGTCGCGGTATTGGAAGAGTTACAATTGAAATTTGAAAGCAAGAGAACGGCTGATGCGTCAATGGCACACAGGTTACTATCAAAGTCAGCGACCCCCCCCCCCCCCAAAAAAAAAAGAAATCAAAAAAACTGACGTCTTTGTATCGGGGCGTCTTTTCTAAGAGCCTTTTTATTGTTGTCGACTACCTGCGTAGTTCTGTAGCTTAGAGACATTCAACTCCGATTTTTGCATGTCCAGCCTTACGGCTGCCTTGCTAAAGCAGGTGCGCTCCTGCCCCATGAGTTCGACAAGGATTTCCTTCGCCTGAAGGAGCATTCACTTTCGGGACCGTAAGATCAAAACCTATTCTTCAGCATTGTCCCCTCTTTCGCTAGCATGAATACGTCTCCCCTGGAGAACACCCCTGATGTGCCAACCGACGACCCCAACAATGGAGAAAGCCTCCCCGAGATTGGAGTACGTATTCCTGATGGCGGTTTACAGGCCTGGATCGTTGTATTAGGAGGTTTCATCAACTGCTTCTTTATTTTTGGTATGGAGCTTCAATATTCCTGACTCGGAGCGTCTAACTTAACAGACTAGGTATCATGAACTCCTTCAGCACCTTCCAGGGCTTATATGGACTTGAACCGGCACCATGGCCTAATGCGGATGCTACAGAAATAGGATGGATCGGATTCTCTCAGGTTGATTACTGAATCCATGTCCAAATTACATTGATGTTTCGCGACTAACACGTCAAAGCACATCATTTACCTCACGGGAGGTTTGATAACAGGGCCGATTTTCGACAAATGGGGCGCGCGCAAACCATTATTTGCGGGTGTAATTCTCTGCTTGTTATCTACCGTCGGCACCGGCTACTCGACCAAGTTCTGGCACTACATCCTTACACAGGGAGTCTTTTTTGGCGCCACAGGTGCGCTGATGTAAACGCTGCTCCTCGCTCACCCGAAAAAAAAGAGGCGTCACGTACTAACGAATGAAAATTTGTCAATCTACAGATTGGACCCAACGGCCTGTGCGATTACAGAGTGGTTCAGCAAAAGGAGAAGCACGGCTTTGGGTGTTGCCCTGTCTGGGGCAGCTCTTGGTGGCGTTGTTTGGCCGTTTGTCATCTTGGAACTGCTCGAGACGCTGAGTCTGCGTCAATTGCACCTAGTACTAGCAGCGACAACAGCACCTTCGGTTGTGATTGGATGTTTGCTGGTGCGAGACAGAAAGGGAGCTGCCGGTCATGACAATCATGGGCGCCCAAGCAAGAAATCGCAAAGGGGTGCGGGAAAGGCAATCTGGGACTGGCGCTTCATCCTTCTGTGTTTCTCTCTCCTCAGTCTTTATACTGGAATCCTTCTGCCATCCAGCAAAATTACAAGGTATGCTATTGAGAACCAAGTCCCGCTGCGTCAAGCTCGCGCGTTGGTCCCAATCATGCACGGCGGCTCTTGTCTTGGAAGGATTGGAGCTGGTTGGCTGGCAGGTAAACTGGGGGGGTCAGTTGTGCTCTTTTCTTCTAAACGCAAACCGAGCTGAAATACAGCTTATTGATCGGTTGCTCTTTTCAGGTTCAATATCATGTCTTCGATGGCCCTGCTGGCCAGTCTCTTCGTATTCTCCTGGATCTGGATGTCGAGCCCTGCTGGGCAGACCGCATTTGCTCTCATATTTGGCATGTTTGGCGGAGGCCTGTCACCACTCGGTTATGCATGCCTGGCACAGACAACTGAAGATATAGGTCATATTGGGTTGCGGTTCGGGTTCATGATGGCCATTTGCTCCGTCGGTTACATGGGCAGTGCACCTCTTACAGATCGTATACTGGAAAGGACGTCTTGGACTGGAGTTCATGTTTTTACCGGTAGTGTCTGCTTTTTAGGGGCGTTATGCATCATAACGACCAGATTCTGCTGGCAACCGAAAGTTTGGACCAGATTTTGACCTCCTTGCAAAGGAGAGATATATGCCACCTAGTTGAGCTCGTCTTAGCAGGCTCGTTGTTTTGTCAAGGTATAATAATAGAGAATGACATTAGATGGTATTTTAAACAGCACACCAAAATTTGACATCTTCTTGCGCCTTCCTCTCGTCCGAGGAGGACGGTAGTCTGAAGTATTGCGAACAAAAGCAGCAGACATGTGCAGACAAACGATGCCAATGTATGTTGACCGAATCCACCAATGATTACCATGACCTACACAAGAGCACCAAGATGAATTGTCGATCCAAGCTACCGACTAGACTCATCATCGCTTACGTCCAGCGGGGTGCTGGCTCTCGTCCCAGTGTGCATCTTCCAGGCATTCCATGACAACAGGATTGACAAAAACATGGTGTTGGAGGCCGCCGCGGAAAAGAGCCTTCATCATGTTGACTCGTGAGAAGAGCGACCAGGTATCGATTCTGGTACTGTGATGGCCGAGACGAAGTCGACATCTGTAGCCGTATTCCGCCTGCCCGTCGTCGGAGAGCGCGGTGGAGTAGTAGGGTCCCACGCCTCGTTCTAAAGACGTAACGACGCTAACTAGGCTTTCGCGCAGATCGCGGCGCTGCTTTCTCGCCACTGATTTGCTGCTCAGCTTGGCGAGCTCACTGGTGCGGCCGATCAGTCGTTGGGGGTCGTAAGGCAGCTGGAACGGCTCGCCTGTCTCTTGTTCATGGTTCCGCGACGACTCGAAAATGAGGGCAATGGATTGTCCGGCGTTGCATTGGATGTTGGTATCGGAACTGTCGAGCTGGTCGACAAAGGCGTCCATGGCGGTATCGGCAAGGTCGGAAAAGTCATCTACGTGACTTGCTACAAATGACCAGCCGATGATGGCGGCAGACACGACGGATGCGTTGTCGTGCGATTCGACGCTCTCGCCATCGCTTTGGACAATGTCCACGAGATACTGCATGACCTCCAGCGCGGCTTCTTCCAAGCCTCCCGCGTAGAGAACCGCCATGCAGAGCGCGTATATGGCATATACTTTGCACTCGTCATCGTCGTCGTCTATCAGGATTTGTTTCAAGGCTCCTTCGCTGCTTTCAAACATGTCCAAGTCCTCCGCTGTGCCTACGGTCAAGCAGTACGCCTGCAGACTGAGCAGCCTCTCGCGAGCTGTAGCTCCGCGATCCGCCTCTTTGAGAAACAACTCGACCAATGCCGCCGCAGCGGGGTCCAGCCAGTAGTGTGTTTCTGCGTTGTACTTTGTGCGCAGAACTCTGAGATACATCTCTAGCAGTTGCTCGCGAACATCGCTATTGTTATGCTTTTTGTCTTGCAAGTTGTCGATCAGAGCCAGGGCGTCAACCTCTCTTGCTCCTTCGTCCGGCGTCGCTGCTCCAGAGCCCCCCGAGTGCACACTCGACATCATGTCGTCAAACTCGAAGTCGTTGTCATCTTCGCTGTCGCTCACATCAGAGGCAACCCGGCTATGTACAGCAGAGTGTGTCGGTGACGTCAGAAGCGAAGGCAAAGGGGATCCTCCAGGCGTGACGGTGCCAGAAGCACGGCCGGATTTGATGGCTTTTCTCGAGGTGGTTTTACCGCTGCCCTTGAGGGCCTTGACTCGGGCGTGGTTCATCATGGTGCTGAGTTTGTTTGATGTCCTCAAAGATGAATCCAGCGACTGGCGAATTCGTTGCGCGTGAAGATGCGACTGCCAATGACGAACAAGTCGGAGGCGGCGTTTTTGGTGAGGAGCTCTCTGGTGGCAAGCAAAAGCCGTTCGAAATGGGCTACAGAAGCTAATGGAAGTAGGTTTATGTATATGTATATCCGGAGCTTGTTGATGTCAAGTCGGTGGTTTAAGCGTGCTTCGCAGGTAATGGGAGATGGCGGTCTTATTTGTGGTTGCGAATAGTGTTGGGAGCACAAGGTCCATAGGGAATGAATGATGATGCAAAAATTTATGCAGTGCGGTCTTGAAGTGTCCAGAAAAAAAAGAAGAAGAAAGAAACAGCTTGTTACTGGCTGTTGGGGGCAGCTGTTGTTAATGCGAGGTCGAGTTGGGCGTCGAGAGAAAATGTGGAAAGAGTAAAGGCGGTAAACGGCCGAGGTGCAAGATACATTAATAAATGGGAATAAATGGCAAGAAAGGGCGGGCAGCGTGGAAGTTGGTGTGGCGGCATGCAATGGGTCATGATCGCTTGCTACTGGCTGCTGACTTCTCGATTAAGCAGCACGTCCACAGCTTGATGCACGTCTCCTCTACTCCGTAATTATTAGTAATTAGTAATTAGTAATTAGTAATCCGTAATAAGGAAGCAATATTCATGATATTCATGCCAGCCCAAAAGCGTCATGCAGTGGCCGGCCCACATCACCACCAGGGCCTTGGTCCGCGGCAGCTCAACCCACGAACTTTGCGGGGATAACATTAGTATGGGATGATGACTTTCCCGACGTCATCCTCAAATGCCACTTTACGCGGTCGACGCGTTTTCCATCTAACTCGTAGTCCATATACTGACTGATTCTCACTCTGACGTTGCCCCACGTGCAGCCTCTCAAAACACCACATCTTGTGCGGCAAGTGATGGTGGAGCCAAGGTAGAACCTGCATACATACATACAAGTAGACCTAGCAGAATGGTGTGATAATAATTACCCTGGGACAGCACGGGTTGTGCTGCACTATGATGCCACTATCGATGATCACCAGACACGTACATTTGTGGAGAAGCCGTCACTAAGATGGAAGAGGCATGGGAAAGATGGAAAGGCCGGGCCCGTAACCGTGGGCATGCAAGGAGTTGGAGCTCCGGGATACATTGTTCTTGGCAAATAAAAAGTAAGACTGTGAGCCTGGCACCTGTGAACAACAGCTTCACTTCCGAATTCTCTTCACCTGTCTTTGCAAGGTGGCTTGGCTTGCATCCGAGGCATGTCGTGTCTAATAAACTCACCCCTCACAGTGCATGTCAGTTTTGGGTTCATGACGCTCGTGAGTCGTGACCATGGATGGAGATCTGATGCTCCCTGACACCACCACTGCAGCGTACTCGCTCATGCCCTTGGTGTTTTGGTGTCGCTCGTTGGATGATGCGAGGCAAGGAAGTGCGCGACATCAAGTCCATTTTGCGCTTGCATGCTCGTAAAGTCAGGATACAGTCAGTGATTGATGCGCACAGTCAGTCTTTGAGTCTGGTCTTTTGTACTCCGTGTTTCCATTTCCAAATCGAACTGTCAGGTAGGTTCAACCCCGCCATAATAGCTTTGCTCCGGCCGCCACTTGCTCGCAGCTGGCAGCCAGCCTTATCAGCGACAATTTCAAACAGCCCGCCCTTCTGCCTAATTCTGAGTACAAAGTGACATGAAACTATAGGCGCTTTTTGCCTCGAAGCTCAAGTACTCAAGTACTCGCGCACTTTCATCAAATGACAGCGAATGCCCCACCTGCCTGGCCAGAGCCTCGATAATTCCAAGTGGCCTTCTTCGCGCGCTGCCCCTCTTCCGTCAGCTTGCTCTTCTTTCTTCATCTTTTCTTTCTTGGAGACGGTTCAAGTCTGAGGGACTCTCTGCACTTTCACTTCTTTTTGATTTATTCTTGGAGACGGTTCAAGTCTTAGGGACTCTCTGCACTTTCACTCCTTTTTGATTTCTTCTTGGAACTGTTGTTGGGCATTCGATGATCCACGCCCCTCGGCCCACTGATACTCGAGTGTCGTCAGTCTCGTTATCCTCGGGTCATTCTATCGTGAACAAACACAACTTCGGCACTTACGATATTACTGTCCTCTTGGGGCCTCGGCTTAGTATTCAAAGTTTTCGCTGATTTTTTCTTTTACCCTTGTCGATCCGCGTGACGGCAATAACTCACCAAACATGGCGGTGGAACCGCATTACACTGATGAGGGTTCGTTCACGTTCAAGATCGTTGCTCTCAAAGATAAACTGACTGAAACTTGTGTGTCGCTAGTGCAAGTCGCCCTAAAATCAATCAATACGGATCCGGAAAATGGTTTCTTCGATCGTCATATCCTTCTCACGAAGTACAATACCAAAGCCGACATTGGACGCAGCACCAAACGAGATGCAAGATTGGCTGCGCAGCCCAACAATGGATGGTTCGACTCTCCTGTCATGTCTCGAAGTCATGCCAGACTACTTTTTTGTCCAAAGCTCAACGTGTGTCCGCTGATGCTTGCTTTACTCTCAAGACTTGGCTGACTCTTTTTCATAGAGCATTTCCGTAATGGATATCGGTTCACTGCATGGAACTTACGTCAACAACAGCCGCGTCGTCCAACGCCAGGTGCGAAAGCTGACTTCAGGTGATATACTGCGATTCGGCGCCCCTATTCAAAAAGGACGTGACATATTCCAAGCATGTGAGGTGAAGGTTGTGCTCAAACAAGGCTCGTCAAAGTACGTATTCTCACTACATTACGTTGAAGCACTTAAATCTAACAAATTACAAGCCCCGGAGAACGACCGTTGGTGTTCAAAGTTCCCGATTCAACAGACGATGAGGACAACATAAGTGATGTCGATGAAGCGGTCGACTCAAGTGTTGCGATTCTGCGGAGGGCCGGCATGGCTTCCTCGCGTCCAGAGGAAACCGCTACTGTTAGTACTATCGACTTGACCGAGGGGGAGGCCTCGGCGGTGAAGCATGCAGATCCTTCTGGCATTAAAGAACTTTCTGATGAGACCACACCGGACGACAAGCCCGTTCTCGAACGAGATCGTTTACGCTGGATACCCGAAACAATTGAAAATCTTGATGACGAGAGCGAGTCGGGCACTAGCCTTCACAACTCCAACTCTTCGATTGTGGTTGACACAGATGAAGAATCTTCATATTCGAATAAAGATGAACATCATGATGATGAGAGATGTGTTAGATCTGAGTATGTCGCGGTGGAGTCGGACTTTGACCACAGTGCGTTGGCATTCCCACAGCCACCCCATCGCGCGAGGCCCGGAACTGACTTAGACGACCTAGATAACTCACACGAAGAAGACTCTGCTGCCCAAGAGGCCACTGGTTCTTTACAAGCTGTCTCAGACCAGAAAAACAGCCCAGACGCACAAACGTTCGCAATAGAGACTAGCGTTCCGTCGCCACGAAGCGCCAACGTGGACGCTGTATCCATGTTTGTCATTTCTCGGCCGCTTGCTAATCATCCAGAGTCTTGTGCAAGAGACTCTTCATCGGCTCAGATCGCAAAGGCTGAATATTTCGCCGCGCGGGAGCATAATCGTCAAGTTCACTTGTCTCATGGGGATAAACTGGAGGAGACCACCCAACGTAGCTCTGTGGATATTGCAGAAGATGACGGTCCGTCGGTATCATTTTCAACTAGTCATCCAACCACAAACATTTTCGGTCCCTCCGAGTCTTCGACTTGCACAACAACTGCCGCGTTGCTTGCTTCTGGAGAGAAATTCTTGCCAACTCCAATTGTCGAGGAAAGCCCTGCAGAGGGAAATGTTCTGGAGGACTTATTTGATGACGCATCGGCTTTCTCTTACGAAACGAGTAAAAAGACGGTTCGGCAAACGGATCATAACACGATTCTCCCAGAAATCGAGAAGACTGGTTTGACCAATGAAGAGGACGTCGAGTTGCCTCCGTCCCATCCGCCCGATGCTAAGCGTCCTTCTAGAAAGAGAAAATCTGGCGATATCTCGGCTCTACTGCCAGCCGAAGTTGAGCCTCACTCTTCACAGACACAACTCGAGTCATCGCAACCGGTGATTAATCTGGAAACTCCAGCAGCATGGTCTTCAGACGGCCCTGAGATCACTTATACAGATCTAGCCTCGTCTTCAGAGAGGCCAGTCAAGCGCCTGCGACGAGCGGCTGAGATCCTCGGGTATGCGGCTCTTGGTGGCGTCGCTGTCATGTCTGCCCTGATAGCCACTGCGCCCGCGTTGTAACAGGAACAGCTTGCACACGATGAAGTTGACTCTGGTGTTTTTTTTTTCTTTTTTTTTTTTGCCTGAAGTCTCACACATCTTACTTATTCATGAAGCTTGACGTTTTGTGTCTGAATTATGTTACAATGCTTTGCGCTATTTCTCGTTCGTGGTTTCTCGCTGCACAGTTGTTGCAACAGACAGAATAGTAAGGATGAAGTAGGCTGGGCGTTTTTGAACGCCTGACAAGGAGGTCGTCTTGTTCAGATGCTTACGATGATTAATACCTCTTTTCTTCTTTTTAGGGCAGGACACGGAATGACACTAGTTGAACTTTTTCCTCTCTTGTATGTAACAGGATGCAAGTGACTCGCCTCACCATTTCTGGGACAGAGTAACTGTTCGCGAGCTGTGTTTCTACTTGGCTGCCGTGTGATGCAACCAGAACCACGATATCTATCCCGCGTAACCCCTCAAATTAGGTAGTATTGCAAGTTGCTCGTTAGTGTACTCCGTATAATGTAATAATTCGTGCTGGTTCGTGAACTATTTATTTATTTATTTATTACAGGCTCCATCCAGACTTGGCTTGTGGGGGGTGGTGGAGACCCCAGCTTCCTGCCAATAGCCAGCCGCCTGCTTTGAGCTCCTCGCCCGCCAACTTTGCGACTTCCCATTTGTTGCATCTCGCAAGCCCGACAATCAACATCGACCTCGCTTCGTCCACCTCGATCTTTGCTGCTGCAGGTCTTGGTTCTGCACCGCACACCAGGCGCAAGTGGACTGTGCTCATTCGCAGTTTGCGCTCCCAGTCCACCGCCATGTCTGTCATTCTCTGCACCGGTATGCACGCGCCTCGACTTTCTCTGCCTGCTGAGCTCAACCCGCCCGCACCCCCCCTTCTTCCATCTTCAACAGCATCCTACTATATCCGCTCGCCTACTAACTGGGACCATTGGCAGCGGGCTATGACCATACCATCAGGTTCTGGGAAGCGCTCTCGGGCATCTGCTCGCGCACGATTCAACATCCCGATTCTCAAGTCAATCGACTCTGTATCTCCCCCGACAAGCGATTCGTGGCGGCGGCGGGCCATCATACGGTCAAGCTCTACGATATCAAGTCCACAAATCCCAATCCGCTCTTGACATTCGAGGGACACACGGGGAACATCACCGGCGTAGCGTTTCACTGCGAGGGCAAATGGATGGTGACGAGTTCCGAGGATGGCACGGTCAAAATCTGGGAAACAAAAACCGGCTCCATTCAACGCAGCTACAACCACGGGTCTCCCGCAAACGATGTTGTCATCCATCCTAATCAAGGCGAGATCATCAGCTGTGATCGGGCGGGAAGTGTGAGAATATGGGATCTGGCAGAGAACACATGCGCGCATGAGCTTCTACCCGAGGAGGATGTCCCAGTGTCGAGTGTCACTGTTGCAAGCGACGGGACGCTGCTCTGCGCGGCCAACACATCGGTGCGTACATTTCCACGCGACTCCCAAGCCTGTTATATTGTCCCACCCTCTCCAACTGACAGGGCAGACATGTATGCCGCGGGCGCTAACAAAAACTGACAGGGAAACGTCTTTGTGTGGAAACTGCAACAAACATACGATCAAACTCAAATCATGCCAATAACACATTTCAGCGCCCACAAGGAATACATAACGCGCATTCTTTTATCGCCGGACGTGAAGAAGCTTGCCACATGCAGCGCGGATCACACAGCCAAAATCTGGGAAGTCAACAACACGAAACCACGAGACGAGGGCGAGAAGGACCCGAAGCCGTTTCCCCTCGAGGCAACCCTAACAGGTCATCAGCGATGGGTATGGGATTGCGCTTTCAGTGCCGATTCAGCGTATCTGGTGACTGCCTGCTCTGATCATTACGCGCGACTATGGGAGGTGCATACCCAGCAGATCATTCGACAATACAATGGACATCACCGAGGTGCCGTTTGCGTTGCGCTGAACGATTACTCGGAGACGCGTTGAGGAGAAGGAAAAAAAAGGGGCACATGTACCTGATTGACGCTACTATTGACATATGATACAATTTGGCGAGGCACGTGACGTGACACAGGAGTGCGCAGGCCACGGGTCAGCCTGATCTGATGACGGCCAACAGGCCAGGAGCAAAGTGCTCATGGTGTGGGACTTGCATTGATTGGGCAGAAGGGCGTTTTGTTATACACGACGAGGCGCGGAGGGGATTTCACATTCCGTGCATAGTAACTTGGCCGCTTGAATTCGTTTCATTTTGAACATGGAAACTGGGTTGCATGGTGTTTATCGTAGTGTATACTACGCATAATGTATACTTGGGAGTACATACATTGGCCGGGGTGGCGCAAGATATTGATAATGACGGCAATGAGACAGTCTCTCTCGGCCACCATGACATTTTGCGACAAGCGTCTGTCTCATTTCATTTGCACAATTTCAACGTGACAACGTCTGGATTCGTACGCACCGTTTTCGTTACTTGAGGCACTTGTTCGCAATCGATCAGGGGTACATTTGATCACTCTTACATTCAAAACGTATGATAAGAAAATCCAGATGCGAAGATGACATTTTGGTCCGTATATTGCTTAATGTACTATTTTTGCGTGGCAAAAACCCGGCCACGACACTCGACCCCGTCGTCGTTGATTTACTAGGAGACTTGGGAGACTTTTTAACACGATTCAGCAGCTCTGCCCGGGGAACCAGTCCACCATCATAACTATATACTAATCTTTGCCTATACTAGTTTTCTTTTTTCTTTATTTTTTCGCATTTCTATATCCCCCCCCCCCCAACCAACTCATGCGGTGAAAGGCACAGCGGCACCTCCGCTGTAGGCCTTGACGGCCCTGCCAAAGTCGTCGTCGATACCCTTGACGAGATCCTTGGCCACGGCGTTCAGCTCCGAGGGGACCTTTTCGATGACGGCTTCGGAGAAGTTGGCGGTGGCGGCGCGCAGCTTCTTGGTGGTGGAGAGGACAATGGGGCTGACGATGAAGAGCTTGTCGAACTTGGGCTTCTGGGAAATCAGGTCGTCGACCGTCTTCTTGGCGTTGCCGGCCAGGCCGCCCACGAGGTCGGCGATGACGAGCGCGTCGTCGGAGCTGAGGGGGGTGGACTCCTTGGCCGTGGCGGTGCCGGACTTGAGGGAGCCCTCGAGCTTGTTGGAGGCGCCGATGATGGGCAGCGCGCTGAAGATCTGGCCGTCGAACTTGCGGACGGCGCCGTCCAGGGCGGTGAGGTCCTTGTTGATGGTCTTGAGGGAGTCGCTGATGGTCTTGACGTCGGCGAGGACCGTGGCCGCGAGGGCGACGACGGCGAGGGGGACGACGGACTTGAGCAGCATCATCTTGATAAAAAGAAAAAGATTAAAAAAAAAAGAGAGGGAAGAAGGCTGAGGGTGGATGGGACCGGATGTGGACAGGGAACTTGATCTTCAGGGGATTGATCTGGATCGGATAGAATAACTTTTTCCGGGAGAAGGGGGGGGGGCTGCCTTGACGAAGCCCTTTATAGGAGGTTCTTGAGCAGCAGATTAATTTTTTTTTTTTTTTTTCTTCCAAAGCTAGTTTCTGTGTTCCATCTTGCGCCGTGATGAATAGAGACTATTATGCCGGGTCCCCCTCCCCCCCTTCTTCTGGGTGCGGCCTCCGTCGATGGAGCATGGCGAGAATCTGTGATCAGATGCTTGGTTCAGCATGTGCCTCGGCGCCTGCCTGTGCAAATTGCACCAGAGTTGCGAGCACAATGGCCCATCGCATGCCACGGTAGCAACGGAACTGACTAAGAATCTGCGACCGGGTGCATGTGAAGTGCGACTCTCTGGCCCCCCGTTGACGCAACAACCCCCTCCCCCCCTGTTCAACCCCCCCGGGAAACCCCAGATTTAAGGGGTGCGGGTAGTCCCCACCTGCCCCACATCCATCAGACAAGCACATGTTGCCGACACACATGTGGTTTTGTGTGTCAGCGCGTTGCGTCACCGTCCAAAGGTGTCGTGAAATTGACTGTTCTCTCAAGTCCACGTTGCCGAAATCGAGCAAGCAAATCTGCTATACTTTTTGTCAAATTTTTTTTTTTTCCACGATTGATTTATTTTCTCAGTTATCAAAATCTCTAACAACCACGGTCCACACACGTCGGGCCATGCCAAGTCGGGGGAACACGCAAGCTTTACAATGAAACAAGGATTGACCAACAAGCAAGGCACAGGCTCAACAAAACTTGGGAAAGAGCAAGAAAAAAATCATTTTTTTTTTTATCATTCTTTCATACGTAAGCATCCATCATCTCACACTAAGCCGGTTCACGCTGCGGGCAAGAAGACCAGCCCCCCCCTCCCCCCCCTATCATTGGCCCATGCTCTCTCTCTCTCTCTACTTGTTAACACAGTTGGCCTGGTCGAAGGCGGCCTTGGCGCCGTTCAACACATCAATGACGCCCTGGGCCTGCTTCTGGGCAATGGCCTTGTCATTGTCGGGGGACCTTGGAGACGGTGACATCCACGAGCGCCTGACTGATGGTCGCCATGTCGGCGATGGTCTGGCGGACGACGTCGCACTCGTAGTCGGTCTGGATCTGCGGCTTCTTGGCCTCGAGGCCGTCCACCAGCGCCTGCGGGCGTGCCGTCCTGAGGTCCTGGACGGGCTTGAGCAGGCCGAGGGACTTGGAGAGGGTGAGGCGGCGAGGCACATGCGCTGCTGGACATGGCGCAGAGCACGGCGGAAGCAGAGACGAGCTTCATTCTGGGGGGTTTATCTTTCTTTTTCAAATTTGTTTTTTTCTCGTAAACGAAAAAAAAAACGAAGAAGAAGAGGGGAAGGAGGAGCTTGGTGATGATGTTGTATGAATACGACGATGCATCCCCCAAGTTATATACATGTGCGCTTTTCGTCTTTTCCGTCAACCACGGACGGATGTTGAATCAGCTCGCTCGCCACTGCTTTTTTTTTTTTTTTTTCCCCTTTTCGCCAGCCCCCATAGCGTAGCCCATTGATGCAACGATGGTCCTGGCGACAATTAGCATGAGTCTGAAAGCAAAAGAAAGAAGGAAATAATCAAGGTTCTCTCCCCGCATTCCCACATGAGATGTCACGAGCCTCCGACACTTGTGACGATCAAGATTTCCCCGAGATCGGACTGTCCATTCGATCTGGATATTAACTGGGCCTGGATCTGGGATACCCCGCCTTTTTTGGGGGGGTTGCGTCTGGGGAGAGACTTGGGAAACATGGCTATTATGAGCCGTACCATTTCCGTGACGCTGAGTGTCCGGTATATACGAACGAATGTGCGCTTCTTTTCCAAGAGTCTGTCTAAGGGCACACAGTAAAATCTCGGCTCCAGCAAAGTTCGTCTCGTATCTAGGGTTGAGCCTTTTGACCGGCTTCATCGACGACAAATCGGTCAAGATGCAGGCCATTTCCTATGTGGAGCCACGTGGGAAATTTTTGCGGTTTGTGTTTTGCATTTTGCACATGGGACCAGGGCAGGAGGGACATGGGTATTGCATGAAGAAGGAGCACTTGGGGAAAAAAAAAAAGAAAAAAAAAAAAGTTTAGCTTCTACTTCTAGCTTGCGTTGCCTCGTGCAAGCAGGTCGACAAAATGTTTTGATAAAGCAGAAAGCCTTGCAAGAACGTGTGTATCGATGGGATGGATAATGGTGTAATTGTAATGTGTGGTAGACAGAGTAGAATTCATGACAAGAACCCTCCTCATTCGTGTATCTGCCATCAAGCAGCCAAGCTGAGCTTGGTGGTGGTCAAGACTTGCTCTGAACACACAAGGCAATTCCGACCAGAGAGAGAACCATTCCCGCTGCAGTATCTAGAACCAAGTCAACATGGTAACAACGGCTTATGCGCTCGGGACATCAAGGGCCTCCTTACCTCTGCTGACGACTTTGCCTTCGACATACCAATCTCCCAGAACAGTGAAGAGAAAGGCCATGGTGTTGACGATGGGAACAGTCAAGCTCAGCTCTAGAGACATGACGTCCCGTCAGCAAATTCGGTGGAACAACAACAAAAAAGAAAAAAGAAAAAAAAAAAAAAAAAAACGAAGACAATGGTGACAAGCGAAATTGGCATACCAGCCTGGCCAATGAGGAGAAAGAACCATACACTGCCGGTGAGGTTTAACAACAAAGGGACGGCATATCGCGGGTTCCGCAGGAGGTCGACGACGGAGAAGAAGGCCCCGTACAGCTTGCTTCGCGGCCAATGATTCTTGACCGCGTCTGTTTCCAGAACAGGATGGGGGGTCGGCCGATGGGAGCGCGCGGCGCGGCGGATAAACGGCGTGGTGAGCCCCCAGGCTAGCCCGACGAGGATGAAGCTGAGAAGGTAGTTGATGAGGGGGGGCTTGGCGTCAGGGGGGAGGACTTCCTGGGTCATTCTTGTGGTGGGAGATGGGGTCGTGGTTGCTGTTTGGCGGGAGGGAATTCATAGATGGTTTGGTTGTTTGGAGGAGACTTGGACGTCCGGAAAGGGGTCATGGTCACTGATGGTCACTGATGGTCACTGATGGATGGGTGGATGCACGAGGCTAACAAAACGACCCCGTCCCGGCAACAACCAGAGACGGAACGCAACGGGTGGGGTCATCGGGAATTCACAAGTCTACGTCGTCTACTCCGTACGTCCGTCCGTCCTCCGAAGCTCCGAATGATTTTACAACGACTACGAGCCCCACGCGGGGCGGCCACTATCAGCTCTCAGTGGCCATAATAGTGATCACGCAGTTTTACCCACGAATCGCATCTGCCCTTTTTTTCCACCATAAGTCGCATACGCCATCACGTCACATCATTATGTACATCCGCCGAGCCTACATGTACCGCAACGAGCCCATTCCTACTTCGGCTCACGAATTCCCACCCAAGCAACATGCAATTCGTCGACGACGATTGGAACATTAAGTGCCTGATTGACTTGCCGCGCCGTACTGCCTGATCAAACCCCTATTCCTATTACGGGCAAGCTCCTCTTGTCCCGTGCCGCGTGCGCGCTGGCCTGAGGATAACACGGCGTCTTGGCTGCCCTTCTCCGCTCGGCTTCCTCGTTCAGCCTCTCTTTGTTGGCCTTGCTTTCATGTCTCCTCTCCGCCATGGACTTCAGCACAAGGCCAAGGTGCTGATCGATTCGCTCGTGAAGCCGTCCGCGCGAGTGACCGACTTGGCGCAGCAAGTGCCCTGGCATCACCCCGGCTCTCATGGCCTTGGGCCGTTAACGAGAATCAACTTCCTCTACGGCTGAAAAGCGGCAAGAGAGGAGCTGTGGAAACACATGCATGGACGAGGACACGGTTCTCGTCGGCCAGTCCTTGAACCATGATCCTGATGGGTTGAGAATCCGTCTGGGCCGATGAAGAAATCCTCACGTGGGAGGATGTAATAGACTACGAAATGTGGCCAAAATCACCCCCCTGACTACTCCGACTAGGTAGCCAGAGCGGGACTTGTTGTGATCAAGCACAAAAGACATCCGCAAATAAAAACCTGGGCTCATCAAAAGCCATTCCAACTCTCATTCTCAATTGACAGCGTATTGTACAGTTCCGGATATCCCCATGTTGCTCACGTATATTTGCGGCTGATCTTAATCCTTCTCCGCAATGGCTTGTAATCTGTCGTCGATCTCGTCCTCGGTGAGCATTCGGAATGCAGGATTGGTACCCTCTTTACCATCGGTGCGGGGACCGCCGCAAATACCAATCTCAATCTCTCCCTTCTTGAAATCCATGCTGAGCACCGTGCTCAGCGTCGTGATTGCCAGCTCAACAACGTCCTTCCATGTTCCCTCAGCATGCTCCTTGTTGCGAAGCTTCTTCTCCAGATGATTCAGAGCTTCCTGTTGCTTGGGTCCTGCAGCGGTGCCCTTGTGGCCGATGTAGTATCCTGCAGGATCGCACTTGTAGAGTTGTGGGCCGAACTCGGCGTCGAGGGAGATGATCGTCGTAGCAACACCGTACGGGCGCATGTACGCCTGCAAGGGAGTTAGTCAAGACCGCTCGCCCATTCCATCTAGTGCTGGTGGTAACCACATACTCTTTGGGTGTAGACTTGGCTGATGTTGGCCAGTCTCTTGGCCAGGACATCGGCGGGCATCTCGTAGCCAAACTTGTACCGGAACTCGGCAGCCTCGCCCTGAGCTCTTTGGGCGAAAGATCTGGCATCGGCAATGGAGCCAGTGATGACGCATCCTACCGATGGGGAGATCTGGAAGATGTGGGAGACTGAGGAGGGGTCGATAAGTTTGTCCTGTTGATTCCGTTAGCAATCTGCGCAGCCTCGGGTGGTCAGCAGTCACGGCCTGATACTTACGGGGACCTTCTTTTGCGACAAGACAACGGCGCAGTCCTTTCCTCGTACACCTACAGACATGATGTTTGCAGCGGTGATTGCCTTGAAGGCATATTCTACGGCTGGTTAGCGAGCTAGCTGTTGTGGCAAGAGGCAAGAGGGACATGACGTCTCTCTCGACCCGGCTTGCGAGGCATTTCGGCTGTCTGAGTTGCTGGGAGATACGAACCAACTTGGTACAGTCGACCATTGTCGGAGAAGATGGTAATGTGCCTATCGTAAGCGCTGGCTGGAAAAAAAAATCATGAACGTTAGATCAATTGGTACATCTCCCTATTATAGCCGGTTTGAGCTTGTCGTGCAGGCTGACATACCAGACATTGTGGCAAAGCGGCGGCCCAGTGCAGGGCGAGACAAGTGTAAATGATGATTGAATTGTCAAAGAACAGTCCAGACTTGGCGGCACACCGGAGATGACGGCGGTGATGGAGCTGAAGTCGGATGGACCAAACGCGTTACGTGAGCATGAGCTTGCCTGGAGCGGCATGAGGCAGGCAAACGGGAGCTTGCGAGCAGCAAGGCTAAAAGGCTGCATTGTTGCCTTGGTGGCAGCTGTTGACGCCTCAGGCAATTTACTCGACAAGACCAAGCTTGACCCGAGCTAATAATAAAAGGCATCAGTGGAGCCATTCGAGTCACAACTCCACTTGATATGCAGTCACAAGAACAGCGCTTGCTGCCCAACCAGCGAGCCATCTCCAGTCGCTGCTTGCCTTCACACAATTCTCAAGCCGTGGCGCTTGTGTTGGTCTCATTTTTTGGGTGCCTTGTGTGCCTTGTGTGCCTTGTCTGCCATCGTGAGCCCGGGACAAGAGGGGCCAGGCGGCTAGGCTAAGGCAAAGGGACGGGAAGGGAAGGGGAGGGGATTTTGATGGGACCCAGAAAAAAAAGTCGAAAGATCTACTCCGTAATAGCGGCGGTTCCTAAAATCTAGTCTCCCGACTCTGAACCAACGAGGCCTCGACCGATTTACCACCATCCGTTTCGTTCCCTCGGGCATTTTAAAGAAGACTAAAAAGTGGTGTTGCTGGCTTCACCTGTCCTCGCGAGAATTTGCGCCGCCATCGAAGCCCGCCGTCCCCCACTCGTGCCATATTTTTGTCCGCCCAGCCTTCACTTCCTTCCTCCTCACACCACCCCAGCAAAAAACACAACTATCTGTCGGGAGTCAGGATCCCAGTATTTGATTCGAAATGACGTCGTCTCAAGGCGCAACTGCACAGCAGGTGCCAGCCTGGAAACGTTTGGGCCTAAAACTCAAGCAACCCGGTGCTGCACCCGACTCTGCCATTGGTACCCCGGCCGTTGGGCATCCAAGCAGCTCCCAGCATGAAGCCCAGTCGAACAAGAGAAAAGTCGATGCCCCGCCGGCCACAACGCCCTCTTCTGCATTTAAAAGGCCTCGAAGGGAAATTCAGGGTCGCCAGATTACCGAAAACAACTCACACCCGCGGAAGAAGAAGCTTGTCACATTTGGAGACACGCCGACAAGGAACGGAAACACCACGGGCCACAAAGACTCCAACACCGACAACAAGTCGCCCAAGCCCAAAAAAAGCAAAGGTCCAGCCAAGAAGCAGACGCCCGTGGAACCTACTGACATCAAGCCTGCTCTTGATTATCTCCGGCAGTGGAAATCATCTCGCGACAGCTGGAAGTTCAACAAGAACCTCCAGTCTCTCCTCATCAAACGGGTATTCGACGCCGATGTCATCCCCACGTCCGACATTGATACATTCTATGAATATATACGCGACCTGAAAGGATTCGTGAGGACTAGACTGCACGAGACTGCTATGGAAGTAAGGACAAGGGATGTCGCAGACGGCCCATCGGGGTTCCCGTCAGGTACCAAAGATCTCGAGAGCAAGCAAGAGTCGTACGAGACACTACTCTCCGACCTGCTGCGTGCGCAGCACCTTGGCCAAAAGCGCAAGGGCTACGACGAAGTCGAATTCATCGCCTCGTCTAGTGCGGGCGACGTCATCATTCGCCGTGTCGTCAAACGCATGCGCGCGGAACTGATCATCGACGACCTGTCAGATGGCGAACAGACCGACACCAGCCGGACGACACAGTCGTCGGACAACACGCTCACCACAAGCGACAACCATGTGACCATGACGACTGACGGCGACAAGCAAGTCAAGTTGAACGATGGCACGGCCAAGCGCCGGCGCAAACTCCGGGTCAATGTGGACGACAGCAGCAGCTCAGGATCAGACTCTGACAGCGACTCCGACTCCAGCAGCAGCTCGTCGGATGATTCTGACGATTCCGAATCCGATGACGACGCGGATGGTGACAACCAGGAAGACGATGGCTACGAGTCATCAAGTAGCTCATCCTCCTCTTCGTCCTCGGCGGACGAGTCCGACTCGGATGACGATAGTGCCGATGATGATGATTAGATGTATAAACGAGACTTTGAGAGATATACCCTCACGGGATGTACGGAAGGGACGTAGAATAAGGAGAAGAATGTCGGCAATTTCCTTTTTAGACTGTACCATTTATGGCATTCACACCGCCACTGGTGGACGATACAACAGGATACCCCGTTTACGGCCATGTAAGGGCCATTTGATTGGTCTTTTTTTCTTTCTTTCTTTCTTTTTTTTTTTTTTTTTAGTACGAACTTGGGATTATATCACATTCATATAGGAACATCTCCGTATTAGTTAGAAAGCAGCAATGCAAAAGAAAAAAAAGAAAAAAAAAAACTTCTTCATGCCCTCAATTTTCCAATCGAATCCCACCCCTCACGCGTACAATTTAGTAAAACCCCCCTCCGGAGGTTGCAGCCAATTCCTCTCATCATACTCCCTGTCCTCACCCTCGATGATGTGAAACGTGTAGATGATCCTCCCCTTTGCGCTCGTATTCCTCTCACTCTTATGCAGTAGATTCCCATGGATCAAGATCAAGTCACCGGCCTTGACCTCCCCGGGCACGTAATCCCCGTCCAACTCCCGGCCTCTCCTCGCACCTCCTCCTTCTCCTCCCCGGGGAAACCTACTCCCTCCCTCGTTATCCACCATCTCCGTCCCCGCATCCCCCTTCTTCCTCACCAACCTCTTCTCCACGCCCGCCCACTCGTGACTCCCCGGCAGGAAACCAAGGCATCCATTCTCCAGCGTGGCATCCTCCAGCGCGTACCAGAAGCCCGTCGCCGACGGCGGATCCGTGTACAAGAACGTCGAGTCCTGGTGAGGTGGCACCGCGCCCCCTATCCCGGGCTGCTTGCAGATGACCATGCTCTGGAGACATCGCGGGTCGACATACCCCAGGGACCTTGCCACCGCCGCGGGAGACACCTCCCCTTCCTCCCCGCGCTCCCTCCCAATGAGTCGCGCAAAGGGTGGCGACGACGCGTGCAGGCCGTGGCCGATCTTGTTGACGGCCTTGTCCTTGGGCTTGCGCAGGTTCCCCGCCGCGTCGAAGGCGTCTTCCTCGAGGAAGAAGCGGATCTTGTCGCCCGACGTGAGGAAGTAGTCGTCGCCCACGTGCTCCGAGGTCTGGCCCGTGGAGAAGCGCGTGAGGGGGTGGTCGTGGTCCTCGAGGGAGAATTTCTGGAGGAGCGACTGCGTCTCGGCGAGGAGGGACGTGACTGTTTCGGGGCGCAGGGCGTTGCGGACGATGAGGTAGCCGTCTTTGTGGAAGGATGAGAGCTGTTCGGGCGTTAGGCCGGGCGGGGGCATTGTGCCTTGTTGTATTTGATCCGAGGTTCTTGTGTATTTGATGGAGTAAATGTGGTGGGCTTGTCTTTTCTTTTTTTTCTTTTTTTTTTTTTTGATATGGTCTGAATAATCATGAGGTGGCCCCCCCCCCACCTGAGACCTTCCTCGTCGGCGGGGGTTGTGGTGCGACTTGACGAGACGAGTTAGGACGGGGACCTCCGCATTTTGAAAACCAAGTACGGTCCGTATAGTCCGTACCACTAGTTTCTTTCGAGTCTCCCACCATTTTAATATCTACACGAACAGTCATGTTCCTTTTTTGTGGGAGGCGGCTCTGCAAGAAAGGCGTCGCGATCGCTGGCAATCGTATTCAGTCATGTTCTACCACCCCCATCCTCTATAAACCTGCCGCAGATGCAGCAGGTATTTCAACCCTTTAAACGCCCTAGTGAGAAACATACGCCATGCGCCTCAAGTATATACACAAAGCAAGCCCCTGAGCTTCATGTCCAAAGACACAAGTGCTAGAATGCGAACAAGAAGACTCCCTGCAGCTTACGCATCAAGCGGGTCCTCGAGATAATCGTAGCCTTCTTCAGGGGGCACAAGATACGCCGACACTGTCAGGCCTACAGCGCTAGCCAAGGAAATGATGGCACTGGCAAGGCTGATGCTCCAAGAAACGTCGAGCCTCCAGCCGGGGATGGTGAACTGATCGTCATGGTCGAACAGATAGGCTACGGCGGAGATGACGACGAATTCAACGAGCGACACCATGGTGAGCATGCCACTGACGAGGGTCCAGCCGGTTTCACGTCTATACTTGCCGCCCTTGATGACAACTAGGAAGCAGACCAAGGTCGCGAGACACAGGATGGCGGAGAAGGACGCGAGAAATCCAACCGTCCTCCATACGGAGCAGAAGTATCGCCCATTCTCTCCTTGGCATAAATCGGCAGGAGGGTACGGCCTGCATGGCGGGTCATGCGTACTGAAGCAGCGCTCATGCAAGCCCACATGCACATCAAAGCTGTCGCCTCTGGGAGATGTGACGTGGTACGAGATCCAGCTTCGCTGGAAGATGGAGACTATGATCATGGCAGTCGCTGCATGTCGGCGTCAGCTACGGTACTTGTGGCGGCAATTCAACAAGGTTGCGATGAAGACAGGCCTTTCAACTTCCCCGCTCTCTCGTGCGTATTCCATTGTTCAAGACTGAGGCGTGCGACCGACCATGTTGGTGGTGGCATTGACGGTTTGACTTGACCTTCAAAGACGTCATTGGCCGACTTGGCCGGGGGGGGGGGCGCAGGCACAAGACAAGAAAACAAGCGAGGACTTACAGGCTCCAAAGGCCGCCAGGGCCAACGAGTAAACATAGACGCGGGTCATCTTGGAGACGTGCACACGCAGTGTATGGCGGCGTGTGGAAAGACGAGACAAAGGTGTTGAAGCAGGTCTGGGTGATTGAAGGGCGAAGAAATTCGATAACAGTACGGACTACGGACGTACGGAGTAGGTGACAAGTAATGATGTGAAGTGTCACAAGTGTGGCAGGCAGCAGCAGGCAATTAATTGGACTGGCCCAGGCGTTTGTGGAGAATTCCCAGTGCCCACCCACTAGTGACCTGGTCACACACCCCCATCAGGCCGTCACGTTACGACTCACAAGTGCCAAGTTATACTGTTGCCGTCATGGCCGTCGACAGCATCCCGAGCTTCTGAGAAAACCAGAGAAACCAACCATGCGAGCACCTTGCCTCGTCCAAACAACCAAACGCATCCACCACATCAATCCCTTCTTCCCCTTTTCCACCAAGTGCACGAAGCACCCGCTCCGCAAAATGTCCTCCCGCCCGACAGCCCCCGTGCTCAAAAAGCCCGTCAAGCTGGCCTGCATCCAACTGGCCCCGGGACCAGACAAGAAGGCCAACCTCAGCCGCGCGGCCTCCCAAGTCCGCCGCGCAGCCTCCAACGGCGCCAACATGGTCGTGCTCCCAGAATGCTTCAACTCCCCCTACGGATGCCAGTTCTTCCCCGACCACGCCGAGACGCTCCTCCCCTCGCCGCCCACCCCAGAGCAGTCCCCCTCCTACCACGCGCTGTCATCCATGGCGGCCGACAACAAGATCCATCTCGTCGGGGGGTCCGTCCCCGAAAGGTGCGCCACCGCCACCGCCACCTCGCCGAGGTACTACAACACGAGCCTGACGTTTGGCCCCGACGGCGGCCTGCTCGGGACGCACAGAAAACTCCATCTCTTCGACATCGACATCCCCGGCAAGATGACCTTTAGGGAATCCGACGTCCTCAGCCCCGGGGACAAGGTGACGCTGATCGAGCTGCCAGAGTACGGGACCATTGCCGTGGCCATCTGCTACGACGTGCGGTTCCCGGAGCTGGCGACCATTGCTGCTCGGAAGGGCGCCTTTGCCCTCGTGTACCCCGGCGCGTTTAACCTGACGACGGGGCCGCTGCACTGGGAGCTTCTGGCGCGGGCGAGGGCCGTGGACAACCAGGTCTACGTCGTCATGTGCAGCCCTGCGAGGGACATGGCCGCGAGCTACAATGCTTGGGGCCACAGCATGATTGTTGACCCCATGGCAAAGGTGTTGGTCGAGGCCGGGGAGACGGAGACGATTGTCCAAGCGGAGCTGGAGCCGGATGTGTTGGCGGAGACGAGGAGGAATATCCCGTTGGGGTCGCAGAGGAGGTTTGATGTGTATCCTGATGTGAGTGAGGGCAAGGTGCAGTTTGGGGAGTCAAGTGTGTGAGAAAAGAGCATGCCATCATCAATTCATGGTTCTATTCACATAGTCGCGGAGATGCTGCGACATAAGAGTCGCCTTTCTCAAGTCAAGAGGTTGTGAGAAGCCGCAATGGCTTTGAACGAGCTGAGAATAACTCTCAGCTGAAGTAGAGAAGAAAAACTCTCTTGTCCCACCAACATCTCTTTGTTCACAACGCGTTCGCATTTGCAGCCATGACAAGATTATATGTTACCGGGGGCATACGAATAGCTTCTTCTCTTTGAATGTTTCCAACTCCCCCTCCTCCGATGACTACGTGCCGAGCAGCTTTAGCTGTTCTTTTATTGAAGGGCCTTCTTGGCAAAGTTGGGCAGGATGAAGCTGGCCTTGTGAATCTCGGAGTTGTAGTAGCGGCACTTGGCCTCTTCCTCCTCCGGAGTCCACTGGCGGAGTGGGACGCGGACGTCGCGGCTGGCGTCCTTGCAGCAGACCATGAAGCCGATCTGGCCCGAGGGGTAGGTCGGGATGGTGGTGTAGGCGTACTCGGCGACGGGGAAAATTTCCCTGCAGTCTTTCTTGAGCTGGGTGATGAGAGGCAGATGGAGCCACTGGTTCTCGGCTGTTACAGCAAAAAACGGAACAGTCAGAAAAACAACGACTGCCTAGTTCAATGATTGGAAAAGCGGGGTTTTCGTTTAGGAGCGCAACTCGGACGGCTCAAATATCGGACTTGACTGTCAAAGTAACCAGCAGGTTTTCGCGCAAGTCATGCAACTCGGGACTACCGAATGCAGAGCCAGGAAAGCAGCGACTAGCTTCGGGCAGTCCCTAGGATAGACGATACGTTCAAAGTCTTTCATTCTTCAGTACCAGTTGAAAGATGCAGCTCATTTGCTCGGCAACACGATGCTGGTTTCATCAACCTCTGCCGCTCCTAGGGACCCGCCACACTTTCCTCTCAAGAAAAATGGGAACATACAACCTTGGGTAGTAATGACGCCACCATCGCGCAGGGCATCATGGAGAAGTTGGAAGTAGGGCTTCTTGAACAGGCTCTCGGCGGGGCCTTCGGGGTCGGAGGAATCGGTGATGATGACATCGAAGCAGTTCTTGTAGTCGTCGAGGAACTTGAAGCCGTCGCCGACGTGGACCTTGGACTTGGGATGGTTGAAGCCCTCGGCCATGTTGGGCAGGTACTGCTTGGACAGGCGGATGACAGCCTACAAGGCGAAGGATATCAGTGAGCTTGACGTGGTTTGCCTCCTTCAGACGGGACGTTTTGTTTCTGGCCTATTCACCTCGTCGATGTCGCACAGGATGGCCTCTTCGACGCAGTCGTGCTTGACAACCTCACGAAGGACGCCACCATCACCACCCCCAATGACTAGAACCTTCTTGGGATTGGGGTGAGAATGCATGGCGAGGTGGGTAATCATCTCCTGGTAGGAGAACTCGTCGCGCTCAGTGCACTGGATGACGTTGTCCAAGATCAAAACGGTGCCATGGTTGGTGGATTGGAAGATGAGCACATCTTGGTACTGGCTCTTCTCGTGGTGGAGGACCTTTTCGACCTTGAGCGTCATTGCCTGGCCTAAGAAGAATTATGAGGTTCCGGTTCGGTTCGAGAGGAAATTGCCCTGCGCGTAGCGCGTGGGTGATTCTTACCGGGCCACATGTCCGAGATTTCTCGGAACCAGCCATCTGTGAACCCATGTTAGCAATCCACTGCGATAATAGCACAGTCAAATAGGAAAGTAGCGCTCTGTCGCTCTGTGCCATGGTAATGTCTCTTTCCGCTGGGCACCAAGGGGATTTAATTGCGAGCGCGGGGTAGTAAAAAACCAGGACAAAAAAATCAGGACAAAAAGATGTGGGCAAAGCACGAACCTTTGATGGTGGGGTGAACAATCTCAGACATTTCGAAAGAAGAAGAAGAAACGTTTCGCGATGTCGAATGCGGGAATATGGTTATCACGGGAACGGGAACGGGAACGGGAAGAAAGAAGATGGGCAAGCCTAATGATGTCTATGGGCGGCTGATGATGCTGTCAATGGTGGGGGTGTGCAAATTTTTTGGCGGTGTCCTTTTTTCTTCGTCCGCGGGGCAGATCAAAGTTCACCGAGTGGACAGTGCAGACAAGCCAATCGTGTCTCGGGCTCTCATTTTCCCTTTCCCACACAAAAAGGTGTTGCCATGTCGATCTCGGGGCTATACATACATGAACATGTCGCAGCTCTGAGCTAGCAAAACAAGGACTAATCACGCCTCAATTCGCGGCGATCTGCAGGAGAACGGGCCCCCTCCCCCCTCGGCTCGTCGGCAACCATCGGGCAAAAGACAGAGAGAGGCTAATATTGGGCATTCAAGGAATCAATCACCACAGGCCAGCCGGGGAACCGACCCGGGCGCGGGAACTGCCTGCGTCTCGGGAGCCTCGACGGAGCACGGATTACTCCGAATAACATTCAATAACATTCAACACTGGCCAGTGTCAGTCCCCTGACAGACAGCCGAGAATCGTTCATGCCGAGCCCTTGAGCTGGTTTCCACATGCTTGATGAGCGAGCGAGGCGAGCCATTCACGAACGTATGTTGCAGCTCGTTTCAGGCAAGCCAAAGCAAAAAAAACTGGCAACCGGTTGTTGGCGGCGCCACCCAGGGATCCGAGGGATCGGGATTAGCGTCCCGTGCCGCCTCGTGAGCAGGTTTTTCTTTTTCTCAGACTCTCGGCCGGGTAAGGATGTGTGTTTGCTTCGACGCAATCACACCTTCCTTACGAGGTACGACTTTTTCGATTTGATCGGACTGGACAAGATTTTCATCATAGAATATCCAACTGTATGCATACAGTAGTTGTTATCATGACATACTACTCTGTAGTCCGTAGTCCGTATAACCTGTCAATTCTGGCAATTCTGGCAACCCTGGCAATCAGTGATCGACTCACTCCACTGGGATAGGATAGGGTTGGCTGGCATGGCATTAATATTGACAGGTCTGGTCTTTACCCAGATTTAGCCTTGTCCAGTGCAAAAATAGATGTTTCCAATAACAACAATCCATGCCAGCAAGAAACTGGTTGCTCGAACCGGGTAAACGACCGTGACGACCATTCGATGGCACCGTTTTGCTTGTCGCGAAGAATCGGCGCCGGCGCCACCCTGGCCAGCCACTGGCCCTTGGGTCATGCGAAGGAAGGAAGGCTCCACCTATCAGACCCCTTGTCGTGATCCTTGCCGCAACATGTGGCTAAAGGGAATCAAGACATTTTTTTTATCTCCTTGACTGTTGTCCACCTTGTGGAGTCACGTTAACCAGGGTCTGTAATCCGTATATCCAATTAGATAAAAGTAAACTAGAGCTACATACAGTTTGCGGACCCCACAGACCCACAAGGTAGACAACAGCTAAGGAGATAAAGAGAGACAGACACAGAGAGAGAGAGTAAAGTTACCCTTGATGGCAGAGAGCAGAGATAGTTTTTGGCGAGAGAATTGTAGACATTGTTGTTTCCCCTCCCCCAAGACTTGCCTGCGACCCTGGGGTGCTGGCCGGCTTTCGCTTTCTCACTTCTCCCACCCATCACATCAACGTCTGTCAGCTAGTCAGGCACTCAGTCAGGCACTCAGTCAGGCACTCAGTCGACACCACCTGCGACTCCAGTCTTCCGGGTCGCGAAGGGGTCTTCTGCCGGGATTGCGCTGTTTGCCTCCTCGATCGGTCCCTGCTCGTGGCTCATTTTCCTTTTTTTTTTTTCCTGCCCCCTGTCAAGCTTATATAAGTTAGTATGTACCTGTCTCTGCCTGTCTGTCCGTCTGTCTGGTGGTGCTTCCCACACAGACCTGTCAATGGTAACGTTGCTAATAACGAGCCAGCAACAAAAAAAAAGGTGCTCCATACTTCACCAACAGGGTGCATTTTCCCTCCATCACCTGCCATTTCATTCTGCGGCATAAAGTTGGCGCCATCAACATTCTTCGACTGTCGGCCGAGCTGTCAAGCCGTCGCATTTGTCGTTGCACAGACGTGCCTCTGCCACCTGCTGCTGGACCGGCCCGAGTGCCAGCCTCCCTCGAATCTAGTGACCGCCCCGCTCCCTCACCCGCGACAGAATATCATCGACTGGACGCCCCGTCAAAGGCATAAGGCAATCCTATTTACCTGTCCGGCGTCAATCACGTCTTGTCCAGGTTGGGTCAACATGTGTTTTGGCAGCAGGAAATCAGACAATAGCGGCGTGGCCCGCTCGCGCGATATCGACCGCGGCATTCGTCAAGATGAGAAGCGCATGTCAAAGGAAGTCAAGCTTCTCCTTCTGGGTACGCCACATCTCGCGGAACACATCCGACCAGACTTCTTCTGTATCAGCTTCCCTCTTCGAAGCCGCGATTTTCCCATGCAACAATTAGAATGTTCAATGCCGTGTAACGCGTGTGACGGAAGCTTTCCTGCGTGGGCAAATCTCTCCGTGAGCCCCATCCAGCCTGCTGACCTTTGTGTGACCTGCAGGCGCCGGCGAGTCGGGCAAATCTACCATCCTAAAGCAGATGAAGCTCATCTATTCACAAGGCTTTACCAAACATGAGCGGCTCGAATGGAAACCCGTTGTTTTTAGCAACATCATTCAATCCTTCCGTACCATCTTCGAGGCCATGCAAGAACTGAATTACGGCTTCGATAACCCCGATAATGAGGTAGGTCCTTCTTACCATGATGCGTGTTCGCTTTTCAACGCCTGATCAGATGAAGGGCTTGCTGCTGACTCGCGTTATAGAAATACATGGCGCACATTCTCGTAGATCTCGAACTCGGCCAAGAAGACAAGCTTCCACAAGACTATCTGGAGCCTATCAAAATCTTGTGGCAAGACGGTGGAGTGAGAAGAGCAATCGCCAAAGGCAACGAATATGCGCTGCACGACAACTTGGCATAGTGCGTCTGTCTGACTTCATCCCCCCCCCCCCAACCTACTTGAGCTACTTGAGAAGAAACTGTTTCTGGGCCCCAAGGTATATACGGCGGATGATGCTGACCAGGTCGACGCAGCTTCATTGATGGCATGGACCGAATTTGGGCCGATGGATACGTTCCAAACAACCAGGACTTGCTTCGCTCACGACTCCGGACTACAGGCATTACTGAGAGTGTTTTTGACCTCGGCCAGCTGACGTACCGCATGTTCGACGTGGGTGGTCAGCGATCAGAGCGCAAGAAATGGATCCACTGCTTCGAAAACGTAAACTGCCTGCTATTCCTGGTTGCCATTAGCGGTTACGACCAGTGTCTGGTTGAGGATAAAGACGGGGTATGTCGCTGTCGCTGTCGCTGGGCAAACACCCGTGGGACGAGCTTCGATGGCTAACAAATCTGGCAGAACCAAATGAACGAAGCGTTGATGCTGTGGGAGTCCATAGCCAACTCTCACTGGTTCACCAAGTCGGCCATGATTTTGTTTCTCAACAAGATGGACCTTTTCAGGGAAAAACTGCCCAAGAGCCCCATCACCAAATACGGTTTCACTGACTACCACGGCCCCGAGGCCGATTACAAGGCCGCCAGCAAGTACTTCCTAGACAAGTTCCGCGCGTTGAGCCGGAACCCCGAGAAAGAAATCTACGGACACTTCACCAACGCGACAGACACCAACTTGCTAAAGATCACGATGGGTTCCGTACAAGACATGATTATCCAGCGCAATCTGAAGCAGTTGATACTGTGACAATGAAGGCAAGTTCTGGTTGAGGCGACGACCGGAACATTACTTGTTCATACGTTTAACCCTTTTTTGCTCCCATGGCAGAGGAATGCATCGCGGACTCTGAATTTGTTCTTGCACTCGGACATACGCATACACGCCATCTTCGCTAAATCGTTGTCTGCCGGTGACGATGATCACCGGGCGTATATTTTTTTTTCTCCCAAGCGAAACTAACGCATAAACGCGGCAAAAGCAGCGCCTCTATTTTGCACCTTGAAAATCTTTGAACAAAAAATCTATGACTACATGAGTTACGGCCGCGACCGCTCAAGTTTAATTTCTCAACCCTGACGTCACTCACCTAGCTTACTTGGGCCCACGAGCGGTGAACTTGCAACGTATACTACTAGCAAAGCGACACCACGGGGCTGCACACGGCACGACAAGTCTCTTCCAATTTGTTCCCAGATGTCGCGCGGGAGCGGCGATGCTCGGGGCGCGCTGATGATGCCTGTGAAATCCGACAGGGACGGCATCCCGAAGGAGCCGCCATCTATTTCACCCCACGGGTATACAGGAACCGAGGCTGGCTGGCTGGCCGAGTGAGGAATCTTTTGCTGCACCGACGCTGGCGCAGTTGCAGCATCCCGATACCCAGAGGTTCGCTAGCTTGCTGCTCGTGGCCTGTTTGTTTACTTTCGTTGATGGTGTTCATTCATATTTCTGTGGTGGTCACGGGTGCGACCTGTGCCAGATCTCGAAGGGGGAGGATGTGGATGAGGGGCAATTCACAGTCCATACTTGGGATATGACGTTGACGATAACGCAGATGGTGGGGAAAAATTGAGGGGTTTTTTTAAAAAAAAAAAAAGAAAAAAGAAGAGACATGCATGTATGTGTGCGCGAAAACAGAAAAGAGGCTACTCCGTAGTGGCCAGCGAATTAGCGATGACTAGCTTGGTGGAAAGTGTGCGTTGTTGTCGATTCGCACGCTCCTGTCCCGATTTAGACTTTTTGTTCTGCTGGCTTTCCCCATGCCTTATTCCATCGCCTTGCAGCCTATAGGACACGGTCGCATCGCTGGCGTCTAGTAGAAAAGAAATCACGCCATGAGGAAGGCGCAGTTCACGCCCTGGTGCTTTCAATGCTTATTACTTACGGACTACGCTACTCCGTACACGTGCACACGTGCACACTAACTCGAGGCAACATAAAAAGCAGGAAGCGTCCAAGTTTCGAGGCCGGGCCCCCAACAATCCAGAGCTAGAGCTAGAGCTATAGCTATAGCTGCTACTGCTAGTGACGTGCAACAACCGGCGACCATGGTCTCACAATCACGACTCTGGCTGTCCGGCGTTGCTGGTCTGGCAGCACTCGCGGCCGCTGCCAACGATGCAATTATCAGAGGCGACACGTATTTCCATGGCCAATCACCCGCCGTCTACCCGTCTCGTACGTTCCATGCGCATGTTTGGGGGGCCCCATTGCCGCCACAGCAGCTAACGAATTTGCTCCAATTTTTCAGCTGAGATGACGGGAGGAGCCGAGTGGGCCGCGGCATACGAAAAGGCAAAGGCGTTGGTCGCCCAGATGAGCTTGGAAGAGAAGGTGAATGTGACTGGAGGTGTCGACTTGGGAACAGGCTGCTCGGGGAGCATTCCTCCGAATAAGCGGCTCAACTTTTCTGGCATGTGCGTGAGTGATGCTGGCAGCGGTCTTCGCAACACCGATCTGGTGAACGCATATCCTGCAGGTATTCATGTTGGCTCAAGTTGGAATAAAGACTTGGCACGCAGGCGCGGCGCTGCCATGGGCGGCGAGTTCAGGAGGAAAGGAGTCAACGTGCTTCTGGGACCCGTGGTTGGACCAGCTTGGCGAGTCGCCAGAGGAGGCAGAAACTGGGAAGCCTTCTCGGCAGACTCGTATCTGTCTGGCTCTCTGGCGGCGCAAACGATTCAAGGTGTTCAAAGCGAGGGCGTGCAAACAAGCCTCAAGGTACGTTCATTTGGTTTTTTTTTTTTTCGGGGTTTTTTTCCCCCTCTTCCCACACGCTGATTGATGTTCTTGTTCTAACATGATGACAAAAAAGCATTACATTGCCAACGAACAAGAGATGAACCGCAATCCAGGTGTCGACGGAGTCGAGGCTGTGTCGTCCAACATTGACGACAAAACTATGCATGAAGTTTATCTCTGGTATGCCGTTGCACTCGCTCCTGGCGGCGATTCCCCTCTCCTGTTTTAGAAGAAGAAGAAGAAGACGACCGTTTTCTCCCTAACTTTAGATGCCATGTCAGGCCCTTCCAAGACGGTGTGCGCGCCGGCACTGCCAACATCATGTGTTCATATCAACGCATCAACAACTCGTATGGTTGTGCCAATAGCAAGACTTTGAATGGAATTTTGAAAACCGAACTCGGCTTCCAGGTGGGCTTGTCATTTGACCCAATTCCATGGCTTCTTGAATGAGTCTTGGCTAACAATGGCTTGAGGGTTTCGTCATGTCCGACTGGGATGCCCAACATGCTGGTGTCGCCACAGCTCTCGCGGGAATGGACATGGTCATGCCAAGCGGGAGCAAGTTCTGGGGCAGCCATCTCATCGAGGCTGTCAGGAACGGATCTGTTCCCGAATCTCGAGTTACAGATATGGCCACGAGGTACTGTTTGCTGAATGTCCACCTTGGCTGTAGGAAGGAAAGAAAAAAAAAAAAGGGGGGGGGTGGGGGGGTGAGCGGCTATTAGTTTGCTGATTTCATGATGCAGAATCTTGACTGCCTGGTATCAATTCGGACAGGACACAAAGTTCCCAAAACCGGGCATCGGCATGCCATATGACGTCAGACAGCCTCACGAAATTGTCGAGGGCCGCGATCCAAGAGACCGACCAACGCTGCTCGAGGGAGCCATTGAGGGACACGTACTCGTGAAGAACACCAAGGAAACACTGCCCCTGCGATGTCCTCGAGTCATTTCCCTCTTCGGGTACTCGGCAAGATCGGCCGATTCCTCATCTCCGGGACCGGGCGATATGTTCATCTATCTATGGCGTTACGGCATGACACCTATCGGCTTGGATTCGGCTGTAGCGGGTTTGATCAACTCGCCGGGTTCACGACTGCCAGACATTGCCAGAAACGGCACGTTGATGGGCGGCGGCGGTTCCGGAGGAACAACCCCGGCTGTATTCGTCGCTCCATATGACGCGCTCTCTGTGAGAGCCGCGCAAGATGACACTGCCCTGTATCACGACTTTGGCATGCCAGAGCCGGCAGTCGTGCGCGGCAGCGAAACATGCATCGTGTTTGGCAATGCCTGGGCCGCCGAAGGGTACGATCGTCCCAGGCTCTCGGACAACTTCACCGACACACTGGTCAACACGGTTGCCGGGCAGTGCAGCAAGACAATTGTGGTGCTTCACAACGCTGGGCCACGCCTTGTCGAGGGGTTCGCCGACCACCCCAACGTCACAGCCATTCTATTTGCCCACCTGCCGGGCCGTGAGAGCGGAACAAGCCTCGTCAAGCTGCTGTACGGAGAAGCATCGCCGTCCGGGAAGCTCAGCTACACGGTCGCCAGGCAGGAGTCGGACTACGGTCATCTGCTGAAACCGGATGAGCCAGCCGGCAAGTTCAAAAAGTTCCCGCAGTCGGATTTCACAGAAGGGGTGTACCTCGACTACAAGTACTTTGACAAGCACAACGTCTCGCCGAGGTACGAGTTCGGCTTCGGTCTGAGTTACACAACCTTCCATCTCGCCAATCTATCGATACGGCGCGTGCAGGGCGGCAACTCGGGCGAATGGCCGCTGGGCGCGATTGTGCCGGGGGGGCCAGCAGATCTGTTCCATGACATTGCCCTGGTGGCCGTGGAGGTGCGCAACACGGGCAACGTGGCGGGGGCCGAGGTGCCGCAGTTGTATGTTGGCATCCCCGGTGGTCCGGCGAAACAGCTCCGCGGTTTCGACAAGCCCTTCCTGCGGCCGGGAGAAGTCAAGACTGTCGAGTTTCGCCTGACACGCCGGGACCTGAGCACGTGGGACACGACGGCGCAAAAGTGGCGGCTGCAGAGGGGCCAGTATGCCATTCATGTCGGAACAAGTAGTCGAGACTTGCCCCTGCAGGGTACGCTCACGATTTAACGCGACGAGCATAGAATATAGTGGGAGAATGTTACGGTCTGGGAAAAACATCTAGAAGGCCCGGCAAGACTGGGTTCTTTTTCAACACACATGATGCCACTCAATAACTAGACCAAGAGGATAAAAAAATACTTTGATTATATATGAATATATCAGAAAACTCAACATTGCTATATTTAAGAGTGTCGCGATCCTACGGAGAGCCGGCCATGTCTTATACTGAAATACTAAAAACATGGTAGCAAGCAAGCAAGCAAATGTGCGCGCGCAGAACCATGGTCATGGCAACGACGGGTTGATGGAAAGAAATCAAGTCTTATATCCACTCGGGAACCAATTCACAGGCCCATCAGGGACAGACATGCCCCGTCACGGCATTCTCTCGCCAACGGGTGCACAACATGGCATGCCAGTCAAGTATCAAAGTGATGAAACGAGAAGAAAACGAACTGACGTACGTCCGTCCCATCACACCGTCCCATACCGCCATACGGACAACGGGCATGCAGCGGACTTACTTGGCGTGGAATCGAGATGCAACTTGTCACGGAGTACTACTCCAGCTCATAACTGCCTTGGCCTACGCAAGATTGTACGTTGGTTATGTATCGTGCATTGCGGTGGGTAGACGGCACAGGTTTCCACGGGAGTCTGTCTGGCTTCAGCTCGGGCGACCTGCATCTTATTGTGGTGTACTCCGTACTCCGTAGGCGTCATCTATTTATCCCACGTCTTTTTTTGGCCCATCCGTGTTGTGTGCTGTACGTGTACGGAGTATGTACGTTCCAGGGTGTCGGCGAGAACGACAAGTTCTGCACGCATAACGCGCCGGCATGGGGCTGAGACGCATCCATCCCGGAACCCTGTTCCCTGCCTTATCCTTTTTCTTCTCCTCCATTTTCTTGTTTCTTTCGAGAAAAAAAAAAAAAGGTCGGTTACATATTATCCCTCGGTGGCCCCCCCCCCCCCCATCGGTGATTACGGACAAAGATGGCCGGGTTCATTGTTCAAACTCGGTTTGTCGGTTCTCGCCAGGGGGCCAGGTCTCGCCAGGTCTCGGGACATTGTCTCACTTTATCTTGCTTGGATCGAGCGCAACCGCCGTATCCTTTCCTTGTTGGCTATTGGCAGACACCATCTAAACTAATTTATAACGAGCATTTCTCCGCGTCGACAAAGCTCGCTCGCTGGTGGAAAACAATGGTCCCTTTTTTGTAATTCATCATGAGCTACATAATACGTGAAAAAACTACCCGCCCACAACCAACCCACGAACCCCACGACGGGTGCTTCTTGCCGAAAGGAAGAGCCGGCCAATGTCTCCTTCGTGAGCACGGAGGAGTGGAAGCCCTGTTTCTCATTGTCGCATGCATTGCGCGGGCTTACCCAGAATCTTTTCGTCTGTCCCGATCGCAAGAGGAACAACGAAATGAATGGGAAGAAAGGGGGGGGGGATCCGATTCGAAACGGAGCCAACCCATCCTGAATCCTGCTAATAAACCACCAAGTGCGCCCGGGATTCCCAGAAGAAGGCGGAGAAGAGGGGGGAAAAAAAAAAAAAAAAAAGGAAAAAATCGGCACTTGGCAATCGCTAAAAGTGGCACTCTTTTAGTGCCTGCCAGAATGAAAAGGATGCAACTGGCTGATCAAGTCGACGGATCGACAGGACAAGCCTCTCATGCCACCCCCCCCCCCCTCTTTTCCTGTCGATTTCTTCACAGCTACGACGTGCGAGAGCCGCCGTCACCAAACCCACCAACAACAGGCCGTGGCTCTGGCTCCGGCCCATAACAGCCCCCCCACCAAAATCGTTGGCGCCAAGTCATTGGCCCGTCAGCCCTGGCCTCCCTTGTTGTGAGTTTTTTTTTTTTCTTTTTTTCTTTGCTGTAAGGTGTGGGGAGGATCGGGCCGGCACGTCGCACCGCGATCATGTCCCAAGCACGATGAGTGACAGGCTTTAGCCGCGATACGCTTGCAGGTTCCTGTGTGTGTGTGCCTGTCAGACTGACGGACAAAAAAAAAAAAAAAAGATGATTTACTGCGAGAAAACGAGGAATTGATGGATGGCGGCACCGGGAACTCTGGATGATAGCCACACACCGCCGACGTTGGTGCGACCTCGGCCTCTTATGTATTCCTGGTCTCCTTGCTGATGCTTTCCTAGGGGAATTGAAAAGGAGTCAAGTCGGTCACTGTAACTCGGTACATACCCATACCCGCGGTGACATCGCCAAGGGGAGGGAGAAGGGGGGTGGCCCCGTATGACGATTTAAACCCAACCCCCCCCCCATCTTTCATTTATCCGCGAGGCCGCCATCTCTCTTTCTCTCTCACAAAAGCCCCTTGCCAAGTTGCCGGTGGAGACCAAACTTGTTCGCCAACATGTTGTGCCGCTGGGCTTGTCACGACTCACGGCCGGGCTGTAGCTAGTGGAACTTGTTCAGGGTAAAACGGGGGGGGGGATGAAATGTGTGTTTTTTTTTTTTCCCCAGCTGGTGATTATAACCGGATGTTGCCAAGAAAGACATATTATCCCAGGCCGGCCTGGCTTGAGAGATCTTACAGATGGGCCGGCAGAGATGCATCTTTGTTGAAAGTTGCGCCAAGTAACCCCATGACCCGGGGTCCGTCTGTACCATTTGCCGGCGAGGAGGATCGGGCCTCTGCATTGCGAGGTTCGTAGTACGGCAAATCAAATCGAGCTCTCTCTCTTGCCAATGCCAGCCCGAGATGCGCGTCAGTCGTTCCCATTTCAGGGTTTTTTTTTTTTTTTTTTTTTTTTGGACAACCTCGTCATCTGGCGCTGATGATGAAAAGTCCTGGTGTGAATTTGAAGCGACGGGCTCCCAAGTCGGTCAGGGTCGTCCTTCCTGCCCCCCTGCCCTGCGTCGTCAAACTCCCTTCTCCCTCGGTAACGTGAGCCTCAACGTGCAAAGTCCCCGATCGGTCGAATTTTTTTTTTTTTTAAAGAATGGCACGCTGCGAAATGGCAGAGCCGGAAACATTATTGGCCAATGCCCCCTCCCTTTATCACGTCTCGATATCACTCATTCGTACTCCACGTTTTGCCGAGTTTGCCCGCAATATCCCCCTCCCGACAAAGTGTTTCCATACATGGGCGTCTGGCGGTGTCGCGACAATATGAAGCATCATCCATCCACCCGAAAAAAAAAACATGCCACACTACCCCCCCCCCCCCGGCCGACTCTGAATGGGCCTTGATACTGTCGTGTACGGAGTACTGTCATGTTTGCTTTCATGTCTCGGGTCTGTCTTTAGAGATATGTCTCTTTCGCACATGTTTCTACTATTTCTGCAGAGTACAGGGAATGAATGCTCTTGGACACAAAAGCGCCCGCTTTGTTGGAGGTTCCATGCCCCTCCCCCCTCTCTCCCTCCTTGATGGGGATCAGGATCTATGTAGTTTCCTCCTTGGCCCGTCTCACTTGGCTCCACTTCCAGTCTAGATTTCTGGGTGAGATGAATCTAATCGGGGCCTTGCATGGAAGCGGGTTTCCAGAGGAGTGGTAGCTTCTTGATCCCCCGCCCGTGTTTCATCATCAAATCAAAAACTCTCGTCAGTCAGATATTACATGGATACAATCTACCAAACTGACTCGGCTTGTCCCTGCAACCTGGTACTTGTGACGGGGGGGGGGTGGCTCCGCATCACGCGCTGGCTGCATCAAGGATGGAGGGGGTGTGTGTGTGTGTGTGGATGTGGATGTGGATCCCGGCTGTTTTCCAACTTTTGACAAGTCATGGTTGGATCCACCCCGGTTGCACACAAGCACATCTCTGCAGCGCAAACACCGTCCGCAGGAAGCTAGAGAAGGCCGTTGCGCAAAAAAAAAAAAGGACAAGAACATGCATGCCCTTCTGCTCGTTCGGCTGCCGCAGAAATCATACGATAATATCCGTCGGACCATTGAGTTTTTCCCGCCCTCATCAGTTTGTCGATGCCTACGAAAACGACTCCCCCCGACCCTGACCCCGACCCCGACCCCCTCCTCAGCGCCGTCATGTTGTCGCCAGCGCCCCCAACAACTCCTTGGGCATAATACGATGCGCAGATAACTTGTACAAAGCTTGCGTCGTAATTCGTGCGGCTTTACTATTACTCCGTAGACGGCACCGAGAGGAAGGCCAACTGGGATCCATAATGATGGCTTTTTTATTACCCACCAACTCGTGCTGCTGGAGTCACCGCCCCACCCTCTCCAAGACTTTTTTAGATCACGCCAAGCTTAATCGCCAGATTGTTCCATGTTCTGGGCGCAAGGTCCCTACCAGCATGATTTTCTACGGAGATGGCCCGCCAACCTGGTGAAAAGGGGGTTTGCCAAATCGCACCTATCAGACCTCATTTATCGTCGTCATGCAACCCCTCAACAAGCTCCCCCCCCCCCCCTTTGTAAAAAAGTGTACATACATGTACGGAGCACCAAAACCCGTCGGCCGCTATTCTGGCATCATCTTCCGTGCCATCACGATCGGTTACTATCCGAGCTTCGCCCCTCTTTGCTTCTTTCTCATCAGGTAGGTGGTGTGGTGGGGATGGTGAGAAACAAAAGCGCGTGTTCAAGTATGGGGCAGCAGTCCTCCTCGATAGTAGCCAACACGAGACTTGTTCCCGCTGTGCCTCATGTCTGAACTTTTTTTTTTTTTTTTTTTTGATTTCAAGGCCGTACCGGACCGGCCAAAAACGTACAAGTACCAACGGGACCCCCAGCTCTTTGCATGTGTGAGGCTGGCTCGTTGGTGGGTGTGGGTGTGGTGGGAAAACTTGGACGGGGGTCCTCGTGGTCTTTTGTTGTGGGGCAGGTGAAAGCGGTCCCGATTGGAATCACTTACCGATGGCCAAATTCAGCTTATCCTTGAGAGAGCCCGGTATTACCAAAGAGATGATGAGTCGTGGGCCGATGCCAAGCGGAGGAGAGCATTAATAACTCATTCATTTGAACAAAAAAAAAAAAAAAAGTCGTTGAAAATGGGCCCCTATAATACATTATTGGTATACATCTAGATTCTGCCTCGTTGCTACGTGAGTAACGCGTCGCTGTGCTGTCCCGTCCCTGCGCGAAGGCGTTCGCGTGTTTTAACGATGGCGGTGTGGGCTGGTCTTGATTTGTCCATACACAATCACATTGTAGATCGGATTGAGGACCAACTAGTTCAGCTAGCGCATCTGATTTCCCGTGACAACAAGTAAAATTGGGTCTTGGCGCGTAATCCGCACAAGTCGAGGCAAAGTCGAGGGCTTGAGAGCCACGTGTTGGTGCCATGTTGGTGGAGCTTTGGGTTGGTTATCTCGCTCAACCGCCATTATGGCAAAATTCCTGCCCAATGGTTTTATCATAACTAGCTCCAAAGATAAAAAAGTGACCTTGTTGTAAACAATGCCAATACGGACGTAATAAGGAGCTTTTTATCTTAACCCCCGCGCTCAAGAGCGGCTGCTAATGCAGGCACGAGGACCTTGAATTCAACATCTTCCATCCTCGCTGTTATTACTCTTCAAGTCAAGTGCGAACCCGTGAGCCAAAGGCCTTACCACTGTCAAAGGCTTACCACTGTCAAAGGGATGCAAACATGCGTTTGCTCGCTTGCTTCTGTACCAGACTGGCTACTCACCCCACGGCAGAAGATCGCATCGTCAACCGCGTGAATATCCGAACCTTGTTCATGACAGTCATTATGAAGCCGGGTCGTAGTGGGCAGAGCCAGCTATAATAGTTGGCCAATTTTGAATGCGGCTTTGACATTTTACCAGGGTCGTTCGTTCACCAGCAATAATTCTGCATCTTCCGACTATGAGATTCTCTCTAGCCTCGGCTCCCTGCTCGTCGTTCGAGAATTCCAAAGTGGCAATTTGAAATCTAGATCATGTGAAGCCACTTACATCATCCCGGGTTGTGACTCAACCTCAACGTACATCAAACATGGCCCGACTTCCACGAAAGACCAAAGTCTCGGGTTTTAAACCGCAGCGAATGGGGGAACCCAACTTGGAAAACACATTGTGGTATTTACAGTAACTGGCACTGGCATCAACCTATGTCCTCTCATTTCAAATTGGATAGCCCTTCAAACATCATTCGTACGTGACATGGCATACGCATTGTCTGCCGGTACTTTGACGTGTCAAGTCTATTTTTGACGGAACTACACGAGTTAGGACATGCTAAGTAGCATGACATGAAAGAGGGTAGGGGTAGTGTGGCGTGGTAGGTAGTTGTAGTAGGAAGCTAAACATCCGAATCGGGAAGTTCAATCGAGGCGACTATTTCTGCAGAGACATGACTCGTTGTCTTCAACGACACCCACGTCCGTCAAAAGACCGTAGACACCACAGCCAAGGTAAGGTAGATGAATGAGACACACAGACCAAGGCGTAGAATGAATCAAGAATCTGCCCCACTAGCGAAGAAGCTTGTTAGCGCCACGATGTCCTTCGATCTGGGGGAGTGAGTGAGTATGGTTGCAAAAGGGCCAAAAGAGAGCGAGCGGCATGGTGTAAACTCGGGTGATTTTTGGCTAAACGACGAAGCAATTTGACACTATAGCTCCTTTAGCGGGCCTCGACATGAGATGGAACTGCGTCGGGGGTTCATGCCTGATACGATTTGGAATCTGGCCTTTGAAACGGTATCACTGTTTTTCAGGCCCAACGAAGGACGAAGACCGAAAAAAGCCACGTACTCGCGTGAGGAAAGAGCACGTCGTCGGGTCTGCGGTGCCAGACTTGGTGATTCTCTTTCCGCATCCGATGATCATGATTATGGGGCTGCAGCCCACACTGACCGCCACGAATCGTCAATCGGACGCGCCAGCCGGTTCCAGATCTTATAACAACATCGGTGTTTGGAAAAAGGATGGAGCACGCACACTCTGACCCTCGGACAGCGAGTAGAACAACAAAAGACGGAAAGGCAGTCTCAAGAACCCGCCATCCAAGTCGGGGTTTCTTCTCTTGTTGTTGTATGATTGGTCAAGACACAAGACACAGCAGATGAGTTGCGCAGTCGTCAAGATTGAGTGGAGCTGAAGGAAGCTATCATATGATCGCATGAGGTTCCTGAATCCTGAATGGCAGCGCGCCTTCCTTGTACGTATGTAGTTGTACCCTGGGGAGGAAGGAGCCTTGACAGTGCACTCACTCCCTTATTACTGAGTCCTGACAAAGGTCTGGGTGGAATCTGCTGGAATCTGCTGCACCTCAGAACGGACTGTGAGCGGCTCAAATAGTAATAGTCTGCGCCCTCGACCGTTGCTTTACTCCTTTATGTACAACTTTTGGCCTGTCACTGTAATACAACATCATATGTACATGCAGATTCGCCCCCCTGCCGCTGGTGATCAACGTCTGTCGATGCCTCCACAAGCGATGGCTGCCACACTCCCACTCCTGGACAATGGTCAGAGTCTCTCTCATGTAATTTCCGCCCCCCCCGCCCCCCCCGCCCCGCATGACAGGCAAGCAATGGCCCGTCACGCAACTTGGACCCCATCATCACTGGGCGACCTGCCTAGAGTTGATCAGAATCTGCACGTCTAGTCATTATCGAAAGCTTGGCTCACGTCAAATCAATGTGCCCAGAAGACCCCCTGGTAGGGTCATCAATGGTCATTGGGATGAGCGCGGTTGACGAGCCAAAGCATGGTGCATCTCATTTCTTCCAGCACCCGTCATGCTCCTTTTGGCGTCGACAATCTGACAATCTTGATCATCACGGTCGCACTCACCACCCTAAATATCGCTCGTCCCACTCGGGGCCCTGGTGCCCTGGTGCCCTGGTGCCCTGTCAGAAGCTCTAGAAGCGAAGGAAAAACTCAAAACCCCGTCAGACCCGTCGGTTCATTCCCCCCCCACTGAGCCTGCCGTCGCCCGAACCTGTGGCCTCGATGAAACAAACGCCTGGGCAACGAATGAATACAAGAACCCCGAAATCCGCAATTCGAGATCCGAAATCAAGAGCAGCAGCGATTTTAGTTGGTGCGGCCGCCGCTGCACGCGAGGACCAAATCGAGAGACGTTCTTCATCCGACATTCCAGTTCCGATCAGTTCGATGGGCAAGGGCAAGAGCAAGGGCAAGGCCAATGAATGAATGGTGTGGCTGGCTCGGCGATCCAGCAGCGGGCTCGTGTTCCCTGCCGTTTAACAATAGCACACATCTCAGTTGATCACCATAGCGCTGTCACTACTCCGTACGGTCCGTAGTGCCTTGACTCCGTGTTCTTGAGCACCCCCTGGTAGCGGCGTAGCGGCCTGCTAGCTCCACACCGGCCAGGACTTGCTGCGCGGCAGGAGTGGGAGTGCATTATTTATATTCATGAAATTCATATATCATGTACATACGCCCTCTGGGGTCAGGGCTGGACTAATGACGCCTTTGTCTGGCGCAACCACGTCCTCCACCCATCGCACTCCCACGTTGTATCGCGGCCATCGCGGCCCCGGCTAGCTAGGCCAACTGACTAGCAGCAGCGAGCGCACTTGCAATCCAGTACCGCGGATCTCTCTCATCTGGCGACCAGACTCCACTCTGGCCATCTGCTCGACAAGGACCCTTGTCTGATGAATTCGACCAGGAGGAGCACAAGACCAGATTGACTTTGGCCCAAATTGGGGATTGGGGACTGGATCAGAGCTGATCAGAGCTGATCAGAGCTGATGCCCGTACATACAGACAAGCAGACAAGCAGACGAGCAGACAAGCAGACGAGTCGTCTACTGGGTCGCGCCCCGTCTGGCATCCTCGTCGTCGCCAACGCCACCACGAGGTACGTACGGATTAGTGCCCATCGCATCAGATCTCCTTCAACCCGCCCCGGTCCCCCATCCCAGGCGCCTGATGGTCCGGTAGTATCGGTACCTTTTCCCCTTCCAATGGTTATATTGCTATTATTCCCTTTTTTCCATTCCATTCTTCTTCGCCTGTCCCTTTTTCCTACCTTTCCTACCTCTCCATCCCACTGGTCCCATCCCAATCTCTCCACCATACACAGGTGAACACTGTCGGCTGATTCTGGATTTTGCCGTTTCATAGCTGGCCCGGCTCTCCGACAAGCTTCTGGTCTGCTTTCGCGTCACAGTCTGTCACCTTTTTCAAAGGGACTCGATGTGTCGACAGACTTAGCTTCCTCCAGATCTTCCTCGGTCCCTTGCCTCGCGCGCTATGGAACCAGGTGTCTCTGGATCCCGCCCAAGGTGCGTCTCACATTCCATCACTCTTGTCGAGAAGATTGTGGCCCTTGCCTCGTCGCTATTTCCCTCGACTCCTCCCCTCGTCACAACATTGACACAAGTCGTCCGTCTATAGTGTTCACCCGACTTCTGCCGCCATCTCAGAGCAGCATCAACGGCAAGATCCGCATCATTTGCAAGCTCCACGTGCGCCCACGCCACCCGCCGCTTATCAATCGCAGCGAGAACACCTCGACAGGCGATATCGAGAACAGCCTGCCATGGCCGCGGCCACTGTGCTCACACCCAGTTCCCACTTTCCTCCTCAGCCTCCTCTATACCCGAATTACCAACACCATCAATTTGAAGCGCCGCCGCCTCCACCAACTGCCAGCGCCGCCGCCAGCAACATGATTTCCAGTGAGCACCGAAGGTCGTCTGACGACAAGGAGCAGCACGGCCGACAGTCTCTGCCGTCCATATCGGAAGTCATATCGGGCGCCAGACCGAGCCAGTATCCCCCGTCTCAGTCGAGCATGCAACCTGGGTTGAGCTTGAGCTTGCCCTCGCCGTTCCCTCCAGCTTCTCGCCAGTTCGCAGAACCAGAGAAACATTCCCCCCAACCACTTCAGACCGCCTCGTCTTTCCCTTCACGGCAAGAAAACATGCCTGCATTTGCGGAATCACCACGTCTACCTTTTAATGCTAGGCACAGTCTCCCTCCAGTTATTGACCGCCGATCAACACCTCCGACGAAATCCGAATTACCACCACATCATCGTCTTGCAGAACCTCCACCAACTTCGGAACCTCATACTACCAATGGAACTTACGGCCATGCTCCCGCGCCTCCTCCACCTACATCGCATCCATATCCTCCTGGGCACCTTCCTCCTGGTCAGGTTCCTCTTCCAACGTACCCCATTTCCCCTCGCCACCCCGGCCCACCACCACCTGGGCACTACGATCCGCGAGGAGCTCCGATGCGCCATGACGAAGCAGACCATGCTAATCGTGCGAGATTCGAGCATGGTCCCACCCGGCATTTCGAAACGTGGAATTATCAAGACTCGCTCAGTAGGGTACGGTTTCGCCTCTCTATGGGCTGTTTTTCTTTCTTTCTAAAATGCTGACTCGAGACCTTTCGTTCGACAGATTGGATCATCTTCACGCACCATCTTCAATTTTGCCGAAGCGTACGGTCGAATCGCGCAGGAGCAACACGGCTCGCATCCCATCCCGGAACGGCTTCCCACCGAGCGGGAGGTTAACGACATGCTCGCCAATGTTGATCTGATCAAGCGATCACTGGAGCAGGTGAAGGATGCCGTCCAGGCTTCTATCCAGAGCGAACGTGCCAGGGAAGGCACAAAAGTGGAGGGACCGTATGAGGAGGATCATCAAGATGTGCCAATGTATGATGATGGCATGAAAGCCCAGTACACAATGACAGAGGTAAAAAAACGTCGCGGTGTAAGTGAAAACACTACGGTCTAAAGAGCATGGAAGTTCCCCGATACTAATGGTTTATGACAGCGTGCCGCCCCTCCAGGCCGATGCCATAGCTGTAATCGAATCGATACCCCTGAATGGAGGCGCGGGCCCGATGGCGCCAGGACTCTCTGCAATGCCTGCGGTCTCCACTACGCCAAACTTGAGCGGAAGCGCCAGTTGGAAGCCCGATCCCTACGACCGAAACCAGAAGACAGGAATTGATCCATGCAAAAAAACGAGATGCATCTCAAGACTATATCAGACAAACCGCATTCCTATCAAAAGCGACATTGATGAGATGAGTTGGTTGGTCACCTCGATTCGTTCATGAACTTCTCCTGTTTCTTTCATTGTGACTGCTTTCCCATAAGAAACTTGGTCATGGGACCTTGGAGCTGGAGCTTAGGCTGGCGAGCTGAAAAAGAACACGCCCAACGCCACACGGCTGCCAGCCACTCTTTCCACCACCATGTTCTCCATCATTTTCTTGCCGCGTACTGCGCTACCCAGCGGCGCTGTGTACATAATTTTTTTATCATATCTTGTTTACAGACAGATCAACTCTCGGATACCTTTTGTCTTTCCCAAGGCGGATTCTTGGCATTGTTGGCGTTATCTTCCATTCGTTCGGACTCGATGTCTTAACATGGATTTTGAAAATTTTTATCCTTTCTCCGGGGCCCTTTTTTTATGGTCATGTTTTGTTTTATTATTAGCTACCCCGGCAGATTTGACTTTGGCAGTCTCATCGGGAAACAAGCTACGAGAGGATGGGGGGAGGTGTTTAGACAAAGACATCATAACTTGTTGCCAGCACAACCAGACAGACCCAGGAGATGAGTTCTTGGAAAAGAAAATGAAAAAAAAACGATTACAGAACTTATGAATCCAGCATCGCGTCCTTGCATCATTGACACGATTCCCTGCTCGTATTCGGGCGCGTTGCCGCTGGCATTGCGCCATTTACGTCTTTCAGCTTGGGTTCCGTTCTCTTCTGGGACTTTGTCCATGTCGGTCGGTTGGTCAGGACTTGGGAGTATCGCTGTAACCCACGGATGGGGTGGGAGACGGGTGTTGGTGGACAGACAAGTCTAAGCGATTGGGATTGGAGAAATGAGGTATTCAAATTCCGTATCATGTATGGAGTTGTACGGATTAGCATGTCTCATTCTTTTCGTGTCTATGGAGGCCCCCCGAGAAGTTGGATGAACATTGCCCTGGACGGCGCGCGGATTGGTGCGTATATTAACATAACGAAGCAAGGGTCCAGAGAAGAACGCCAAGACGCGAGAGGTCCGCACTTGACAAATGATTCTCCGCAGTGGGGCTTTTGCACCATTCGGAACAGACCAAAATAATCCGTAGACGTCTTGGTCAACTGTATGTTGTAGAAAGAAAGGGTCGGAGAAGAAGGGGTCGTTAGTGCAAATGGCAAATGTGCTGAAGCCTTTCACCAGTGCGACCGCCGTGGACAAGGATCTGCCCAGCCTCGAATACATGCATGTGCGTTTGTTTTAGATGAAGGACCTTGGTACCAGCTCTCCGTCGAGACATGACATGACACGCATCGCATCGCATCGCATCACATCGCATCGCCAGTCCGTCTCCGCGGGTCCCATTCAAGTATAGGCAAGTGCTGGATGTATGTGCAAAAAAAAAAAAAAAGACAAGCCATGTATCAATATTTCAAAAGATGGATTGGCAGATTGACAGGCAGATGAGGCAGGGGGTCAGCACCACACATCTACGTCCACTTGCTGCGAGCCATAATATGCAAATACCTGGAACAAAGAAACGCGCCTCCGTGGCCGAGCAGGTGTCCTCGCATGCCAGCACCCAGACCAAGACCAGAGTCGTGCCACGGTGCAGGGAAGCGCGTGCTCCAATCGTCAGAAGTGGGTGGTGGGTGGTGGGTGGTGGGAGGTGGGAGGTGGGAGATCGTCGTGTGACGTCGGTGAGAGACTGCTTGACTCTAGAGCCTCGGTGGAATGCATCTCTCACGCGGAAACATGTGCTTCTTGTTGCACACAAAAGCGCCAAGCAAGTTGTGGTGCCTTGAACGGGCTTTCCAGTCGTTCGACTTTTTAACGAGAGAAGCTTGGGTACGTACCGATGTCTAAGCTTTATTTTTCTTTCATTTTTCATTCGTTTCGGATGACAGCACCTCATGCCTTCTGTCAGGTCTCGTCTGCGGTGTACTGTCACAGCCAAGCGAGGATACATTCATACATTCATCGTGTTTTCTCATACTCATCACGGCATCTGTTACACCAAGATAAGTCAATTTGAAGGCTGCCCGTCTCGTGCAACCGCGAGGACACAAGTTACCTTGAGGGTGATGACCAAATTCACCTCCATCGTCCCAATTTCTTGACGCAGTGATTCCAGTCAACATTTGATGTTGAGGATTCTTGGGTACGCGCCCAACCGCGGTGTGATCCTGGATCCAAGTGTCCAACCAACACCCAGATGTGCGCGATTGCTTCGCAGCTGGCAGGCAGCTTTACGGAGGAGGATAAGTTATTGTCTCAGCCACAGATCGCGGGATTTGGGTTTCGTCAGCGCTGGCGGCTGGACGCCTCCCGCTCTACGGGGCCGGCCTCACTGAGTCAAGACTGGCCACACGGCTTCGAGGTCACGGGATATTCCAGCGAACGACCAAGGGTTGTATTGGAAAGCATTGACGAACACGTTCTCGCAATGCCGAGCATGTTTCTTGTTCACCAGTCTGTGCTCGGTATGTATTTTAGTCGTAATCCACATCAGGGAATTGCGATTGATGGACTCACCGAGAGTGATCATAATCATACGGCACGGTAGTAGGCGCTCTGACGCAAGACCGACTTGTTCGGTCAGAGTCACGTTCTGGCGCGGTTGGAAATCGGGTGTTTTGGATTCCGGCACTGGAATTCGGCCAAACGCGAATCAGAGTGTCTTGCTTGATGGCCCGCGAAATCTATGAGGTAGCAACAAAGAGCTAGACAGCAGCGCAAAGGCACATGGGAATGTGAGATCGACTTGGATGTCTCATTTGGAGACACGCTTGATAAGAGTCAAGTACTCCTACTCCGTATGGTTGCATCAGATTCCAGAGGGACCAACTTGCAAGGGACCAACCGAAGCCGCCTTGTGTCCTCCGTCCGGTTTGCTCCCACTCCCGTACAAAGTAGCCTGGATGCCTGGATGCCTGGATGCCTGGGTGCCTGGGTGCCTGGGTGCCTGGGCGGAAGCATGCTCGAGGGCTGCTCTTTCCTTGCGTGCTGCGTGCATCCTTGGCATTGTGAACTGCGCCCATTAACTTGCCGCACTACCAGATCTCGTTCTTCTTCTTCTTGGATTGATCAGTGAGGGGAGCAGGCTGTAGAAGCAAGGTTCCGCTTTGCAGCGCGTCTACCCAGTCGCAAGCTTTTGCCATGTCGATCGAATTGATCGAATTTCCCACGCTATGGACGTTTGTGAGCACTTTGATTCAGGTACAGCAGTTAGCGGCGTTGGGTCGATCGCTAGATCTGATCTCCCTCTTCCATCGACACCTCGAGGCAACCCTGGCATTATCCCTGCTCATGAAAGGGCCAAAAGAAAGCAAAGAGAGACCTCTGAGGGACCAGAGGAGGGGCGTGAGATGAGATGAAACGGGGGTTGGATGCATTAATGGATCGATGTGTTCGTTCCCGCTGAGGGCGTGCCGTCTTGACATCAGACCCAGCCGCCCGCCCGTCCGCCCGTCCGCCCGTCCGCTAGCCCGAGCTTACAATCGATGGCCTCTCCTTCATCATGTGCCATGCCAGACACGATGACACGACGTCTTGAGATTGATCAGACGCAGAAGCCGCGTCATCCAACCGTTCGTCGCCCATATCCACGCACGAGTGGAAACTCCCCCGCGAATCGCCGGTAGGACCTGCGGACAATTTTGAGGGGTGAGTAGTTAGTTACAGGACGAGGCTCATGACACACAAGCAAAGCATCACTGCGGTGCGCCGCTGGTTCTACCAGGCTCATCCCAGCCGCATACCTTTTGTCAGACGTGGCTTTGCTCGTCTGAAAGCTAGGGGTGGGCAAATTCACGCCCGTAACTTGTAAGCTGGCATCGTGGTCCGAGCGGAGAGAGAAAACGTCTCCCCAATTCATCAATCATCCTGACCCCAAACAGCCGAATTTGTGACCTCCTCACTGGGGGGCGGGCGTGAGTAAAATAGCCTGCTCCAAGCATGAGCAAACGTGCACAGAAAAGGGCTGCGACAACTATCATTGAATGAGCTGCTTGCTGTAAGTCGGCTGTTCAGCGCTCTCGGCTACTCTCCATATCTTCATGCAAGACCCCAACTTTAATAGACAGGATTTGTGCAGATAGTAAGGCAGTGATTCTTTGGATATTTGTGGCTATATTGGGATATTTTTTAGTCCGTCGTGGATGAATGCCGTTTGTTTATCCATTGCTCAACACGACGGAGAGTCGAATAGTGTAAATTGCGGACTCTCCATGAAAACCAACTGTGTTGACGTAGTCTAACCTAGTTTATGAGACTCATTTAGTAAGATTATAGTTGCCCTATTGTATCTTCCTATAGGGTTATCGAACTTTCTTCCTCTCTTACTTCCATTTTCATGATACGCTGGCAATGAAGAAATTGGAGTGTAAGAATGTAGTCTGTGATTGCTCATTCGATTTTTCAAACGATGTCATCTGGAGGCAGCAATATTTCTTGCACCAATCTGTCGACACGCTTTGGTAAAAGGGTAGCCTAGGCAAGTACATGGGCAATTCAAGAAAGCAACCATTTCAACAATGTCCGAGTCCCCTATTCTCGCCACCGATGACTCTTTTCTCTTTCTCTCTTTTTTTTTTTCTCAACTCAGTTCAACGAGATGCACCTTGGCCAAAGGATTTCATTTATTCAAGTTAGAGTAGATGATGTCTAATTCGCTTACTTCCTCCGCATCTTACTGCGAATTGATTGTCCCATCCCCATCACCCGCGTAAAGATGGTCACACACGCTCATCATAATCATTCTTGTCTGACTGACTCGTCCTCGTCTATCCACTCGCTTTTACGCTTGAGAGACCCATTTTCAAGCTCGTCGTCTCCTTTCATTGCGTTGCCATTCTCGCCATTTACCACGGCGGCATCCTCGCCGCACCCACCTCTGAAGTTGCCCAGGAGCTCGGCAAGTCCGTGGATGCCAAGGCCAGCAAAGTTCTTGCCTGCGCTCTCTCGCTCACCAATGGCAATAACGGCACCAATCAGGTCGTGCGTAATCTCGTCGTCTACTACGCTGTCGTGCTTGTAGCGGGGATGGGCATCGACAAAGTTGCGGATCCAGCGGGCGGCGGTGTCGAGTTCTCCGCTGGCGCGCTTGCTGATGAGAGACAGGTAGGTGGCTAGTTGGCACCGGGTCTCGACGTCGACGTTGACGCTGTCGAGGTAGCTCTCTACGATGGGGATCAAGCCCGGGAATCCCCCATCGGGCGAACCATTGATGATGTCGTCGATGGAGAGTTCTTGGTACTCTTCGTCGACGGACAGGCCTGGGGAACCGCACCGGCTGGGCATGGTGGACCCGGGACGACTTTCGTCACCAAGGACGGTGTTGGCGCGGGAAGGACGGAGTGGGAAAGGATTCTTGCGGAAGAAGAACTTCTCTTTGAGTACTGCGTCCAAGGCATGTGCACGCTCCATGTTCTCGTCGACTTTCTTGATGGGGATGTAAAAATTGAGGTCGAAGGAGAGCATGGCGCGGGTTACGAGAACCATGAAGACGGAGAAGGCGGCGTTTTCAAAATCCGTGATTTGTATCTCCATGGGGCGAAACTCGACGCGCCAGCCAATGTTGTTCTCGGCGGGGGGGGGCTTGAATCGCATGTGTTGCCAATTGGTCGATTGGATGTTCTCAAAATGATCCGTCTTGTTGAGGTCCAGTTCCTGCAGGTCTTCCTCGAAGATGACGATGGGGTCACGGATGAACAGGTGAGCGAAGTGGGTGGCAAGGCGATCGTCCATCCCACCCTCCATGAGCTTCGCCTTGATTTCGGGATCAATCACCAAGTCAGGATCCATGTACTCCTCGCGAAGCCTGGGGTCCGTCGAGATGTAAGTCGAGTTGGACGCATATCTCGACTTGGGTATCCTCCACCGGTCCTTCTCGAGAGGCTGTTCCATGGACGGCGTCATTAGCACGCTGTGTCATTGTCTAATTCCCGCAGTGCGGTTACGTCGTTCCGCAGAGAAGAGAGGTACCCTATGTGCGACACGTACCTTTTCTCCTAATTCTTCTGGCGTTCTGCAATCTACTGCTCGACTGATTTGGTTCCACCGCACATCTGTGTTGGCCAAGAAGCCTTTATAAATCGGCGTTGCCGCCGTCAATGCCAGCATGATGGGCCCCAGAGGGCTCAGTTGATCGTACATTTGTCGCCCTTCGGTAAGGTTCTTTGCTTGAAAAGTGATTTGCAGACAGCAACTGCCCATACCGAAAGCCATGGCATCCATGTGGATGAAGTCATCAGGGGCTGCTCCGTTGCGTTCATCATCATCCTCAGGCCAATTGTGCAGATCAAAATTGACTGTAGGGTCGGTCCAGGGCTTTGGCGTATTCTTGTCGTGAAACACGGGGACATTGACTTGCACTTTACGGCCACGGCGTGCTCTGATATTGGCTGCCAAGGTAGGGAACCGAATGTGAGGGTTTGCAATCTCGTCTGGGACAAACTGTGATCGAAGCCTGGATCCAGAGGGTGGGTAATACGGATCTGTAAACTGCCCAGGGACGCCTATCTGCGGGAAAGTTGTCAGAGTGATGGGATGCTCCTTGGCCAACATGTGATCCTTGGCGATCTTGCGGCGAAGTTTCATGTCGGGCTCGACGCCGAGCAATTCCTTGAATCCAATGCCCCATGGTTTGCCAGGGGTCGCTTCGAGCATAAACCGACCAAACTCTGGGTGGAATACTGGGAGAGGATGGGAACTATATGACGCGATGAAACGACTATGTAAGCAGAGGATAATTACCATCAAGATTGTTTATACTGACTTGGACTTGATAGCTGGCTCATCTTGCAAGGCGGGGACGCACCCTTCTTTAGCAAGATCTGTATCGGCCGCAAGTGCTTCTAGAATCTCAGCTTGTCTCAACGACAGCAGCACCTTTTGCTCTTCCTTTGTGTATACCACGACCAAGTACTCAACCTGAAGTAAGGTTAGCTTGTGACGGAGGGGGTTATGGCGTGCGAGGCGGTGGTTTGACCTCATCTCCCCATAGCATGGCATCTCTCTCTTTCCCTTTGGCCTTGTTCCATATTTCGAGTAATTGCTGGCAGCAATCGTTAGCACTGGAAGAATTTGTGCAGATGGCCACAATAAAAGTACCTTGATGCCCCATTCCCTTACTTGACCGGCTCGTTTCTGAGCCTCGGGCCATTCCAGCGCGGTTCCCAACGCCCTGTCGTTCCCGAGTCAGAGGTATGCCAACCATCCGCCTGTGCCGATTTCATGGTCCAATTGTAGACTTACAGAAGACCCATGTTGAGTTCCTATACAGTACAGGAGGCCCTGACCCTGAAGATCGAACCTTGAGGTCTCAAGATCTTGTGGAATGGCAACAAGTAATGACGGGTGCGGTAACCAGTGTCTCGGTGCTGCGTTCTGTATTATGCATGTGCCCGGCTGCCGATGATGATACAAAAAACGGCGGTGTTTGAAACACTATTCTCAGGCTGTTAGATGTTCAAGGGAGGTTTTTTTTTGGCCGCAGTGCAACTCCGCCATTCAAGCATCAGGCAAATGAGGTAATATTTTGAGGTCAAGATGAGATTCTGACCGAGGTTCACACTGCTCAATTCAGCGGGCTGAGCAAGAAATCCCACTCCTCAACGGGAAGGGCCAGCCTTGAATATACCCTTTCGCAGAGTCCCGCGCCGAATCCTCGAGTCCGGACGCCCGATGCCTGTTGTCTTGAACGGAATACCGAGGCGTAGGGAGGAAAATCACTGACATCGCGCGAGGCGGCGGCTCGCATCTGAAGGCGGGAAGCGGAGCTCCACAATCACAATGGAGCGGGTGACAGATGCGGCGGATGCTTAGAAATCCATTGCTCAAATGGAGACAGACACGAGGAGCCTTGTCCAATGGCAGAGATGGGTATTTTATTTGGACAGACGTTTGTCTTGACTGTCTTGACGACTTTGCTCCGGCAACTGGCAACTGGCCACCAGCTGGAGTGTCATGTGACCCCTCGACGCTAACGTGCGAGATTTTGGAGATTCATCAGAGAAAATCAGGCTGCGAGCTGCTGAGTGAGGTTGAGGCAGTTTTGACTCTTGAGACGACCCCGCCGACAAAATAGCCCGACTATGATGCGATGAGCCATTCATGATGCTCACGCTCGCAACGTTTGCCCTGGAGCTGGGAGCAAGAATATGACGTCAATAAGTCGAGGTCAGTGACAATCCGTGGGACATGACGCACCTGCACCTTGACCTGCGCCCACGTCTGGAGCATACGTCTGGTGCATACGTCTGGTGCATCCTCTCTGATCAGTGAGTACTCGGTAGACTCACTCGTAGCTATTTAGTATTGACAATGGGGAGCTTTGCTATCTACGCTTCTTGAGTGCATGTGCCAGATCATGGATGTGGGGATTCAAGGCCAGACTTGGCTACTCAACAACTGGCAGGCAAGTAATAACTGGCTCGGGGAACAGCACCGCACCTTCCCCACCAAGCAAGCACATGAGCGCTCTCACCTGGGCTCACCTGGCCTCCCCCGCTAATGCCTGACGATGGGCCTTCCCTTCGGCTTTTTTTTTCTGGCTGCTCTTTGTCGGCATCTAACAAATCCATCGCACGAAACCTTCATCGCAATTCGACACTCCTCATTTCGACGATTTGTTTATCTGAAGTCCGTCACTGCCGTCCCCACAGCTATACCAGCTGCCGTTAAAAGCTACGACTAGCTAGACGGCTACTTGCATCAAACCAGTCTCTGTTATCGCCTGACACGGCGGTGACCTTTCGATAAACCACCGAATCTACAAAACCTGAACGATGAACCCCCATCAAAAGAACAAGGTCGACGTCAAGGTTAGCATCAAATTCGACTAATTCCATTCCCAGAATGCCTTTGGCCCCTGGTGACGATTAGAACTGCCATCCCGCTCTGTGTTTGTCTGGCTGGCTGTCATCGAGCAACGTACAGCTGGCAACCGGGGGGACTCGGGCGACGCCCTTATCAAAACTCAGAAGAGATCAAATCATCGTCAAGCATTTGAGAATAATTACTAACGTATTGCGATTTGCTATAGTCGCTGTCCCCAGAGGAGCAGCGCTTGTTTCGCCTCTACGGAAAGCTGCCGTCCCGATCCGATCATTTCGCAAAACACCTCAAGGATCGTAAATATTTCGACTCTGGCGACTACGCCATGTCAAAGGCTGGAAAGGGCGACGGAGTTGATGCCGGTGCCGTAGGCTCCCAGCACCCCGTTCCCGAAAATATTCCTCACCTCTCGTCGCCTGTCAACAATGGAGCGAGTCTCCCAAAGCATAGCCACCATGGATCCACACCGGGCATCCAAGCAGGAAGCCCTGTCAAAGAAAGCAGCTTTCTCAATCGCGAGACTAGCGCCACAGAAGAAGGCTCGAGCGCGGAGAAGAGTGCGAATGCTGCTCCAGATAAGGAGGATTCTCCAGCCGCAGCTTCAAGGCCGCTACAATCAAATGAGGGCATCCCAATTCGACGATAACTGTCAGACCACGCAACCAGACGATGTACCTTGCATGACTCGATACGATGAGCGCTGTACGCGATTCTGGGAGGGGCTTTCCTTTTTGTTTGGCAAGCAACGACACGTCTGAGACGAGACCGGAACCTGCTGGGCTATTGCTTTTGTCGAGTGTTTTTCTTTTGTTGTCTCGCAAACGAACCTCCCAGAGGCGGCATTGTACCACGTCACACATACCAATAGCTCGGAAATCGGGATTGACGAAAACCGAGTACGCCAAGATTAAAAAAAAAAAAAAATTTGTCACCAGGGATTGCACTTTATGCACTTTGGCTGCGTCAGGTCTACATGGATATCCTCGAGGCAACTTTCCTCGCGGCTGATGCAACCGCCCGCGAACCAAGCTCGACGGTCTACTCCTGCTTCAGAATGGCTGGCAAAATAATTTGCTTGGTTGTCTCGAGTTCGAATGAGTGACCGGACGGTCATGATGAAACGATGTGAAATTTCGTGTACGAGGTACATGGGAGTGCCCGATCCAATTGTCAAGAGAAGAGTATGTATGCACACTAAGTCGAGACTTGAGGGGAACTTTCAGGCATGTTTGCAGAATCAGGTTCTTGAATCGGGGGCGTAGTCGTACACGGAGACAAGGGCGTGTGTTAGTAGTAGTGATGGATTTACTCTTTTGCTTATCATGTCAAGTCTACTTTTTTTTTTTTCTTCCTTTCGTATAGCCATACAACTATTGACCGGTCAGCATGTCCTGAAGCTCAAGACAATGCCTTTACTGCCATGTCCTTGGCACCCTCAAACGTCTTGTTCCCACCAATGAAGCCGGCAGCGTGAACAAATACGCAACCAGAGATGCCAGAGATGGCGTCCAGCTCTTCGTCCCGGAAGCCCCTCCAGGCTTCGGGCAAGGGCTTGCGACTGAGAAAGCTATCCCGGGACTCGGGCACGCACTGAATCCTCCATTTGGCCCCGGGAGAAGTGGACTCGGGATACAGCACGTACATGACGGACGGCTTTCCATCTTCCAAGCCGTAGAGGTGGTCCTTCCAGGGCACAGACTGGCCCTCGAAAACGAGAATCCGTCCCTCGGGGTCAAACTCGGTGCGCCTGTCGAAAGCCTGCTGCACAATGGATCGAGCAGGCAGCCAGGCGGAAACATAGTAATCCAGGTCCCGCTCGAACTCGTCGCCGATTCGCCGGCTGGCGGCCTCGAACCTCTGATCCTCGGCGGCCTGCGCGGCCTCGGGATCAGAGGGCCTGGGATCGTTCCAGTTGGGGTTCAGGCGCGAGACGACGGCGCCGAGAGTGAAGCCGGCCTCGCTGTAGCGCTTCTCCAGGCCGGCGGCCGAGACGGCAGCGGGGTCGTACACCGAGATGCCGTTGTCGTGGGCGTCGAGCGCCTCGACGAAGCCCTCGTACAGCTTGGCGTGGAGGAGAGCCACCTCGGGGGCGGCGTCCTCGTATCCGTCCTCGTCGGCGCCCAGCACCAGCCCCAGCCTCTGCGCGACAATGGCCCTGCCAAAGTGAAGGAAGACGAGGCCCGCGCTGGACAGCCTGGTGCTCCGGCCGGGGAAGGTGGTTGCGAAGCCGCGCTGGTGATGGTCGAAGCGGTTGCGGGAGGCGTCGTATTCGCCGCCCACGTCGACGACGGTGTGGCAGGCCTCGAGGAGGTTGGGGTCGCGCGTGCGGACGAGGGAGCTGTGGCGGTAGGCGGGGAGCATGCGTAGCATGTGCACGGCGAGGGCTTCGTCGGCGTGGAAGTGACCGCTGTGGGTGCCGATGACGGGACCGGTCTTGAGACGTTTGGGTGTGGATTCGACCATGGTGGATAGGAGGCGACGGAGCATATAACTGTGGGAAGGATGGAAACGTCGCGGTCGGTTTTCCTCCTTTTCTCCTTTGCGTTGGGGGCTTGGGAAGGGAAAAGGGAAAAGAGAAGGGCGACGCGAGACGCGCTGGGATGCGGAGGAGGAGGTTGGTTGGTTGGGGGGGGGGGGGCCAAATCTGGGACTTTGGAGTAAAAAAGCTGGTGGTTTGGAACAAAGCTTGGAGTGGATTGGGCCAATCAGAGGGCGGGGATTTGGAAGTCATGTACGTGAGTGAGTGTGGACAATTCATTGATTTTTTTTTTTGTTATTTTCTTCATGTAAAGAGGGCATCTGCAACTGGCAACATGACGAAACGTTGTGGTCGTTTCCCCCCCGGATGACCATTCAATCTATTTTCTGTCCGTACGTCCAACCTCGCTCAGATCCATCTCCCCCTTGGTGGCTGGTTCTCTCAATCCCGACTGAGCGCCCGTGTCCGTGCCGATGGGGGCCTCGGTCTTGCCAGAGCCGACGTTCACATTGCGAGCATCTGCTGATTGCCAGTCTGAGGCGGTGGGGGGCTGCTCTGGAAGAGGCAGGTTGGCCTGGACTTGGGCAATCTTGTCTGCCTTTGACTCGGGCATTGCGATTGTGGGATTGTGGACGTTGAAAGGGTGGCTGGCTGCGTGGGAGCTTTGCGCATTTAAGCGTGGTGCGGGATGCTTTTTGGGCAAGGGACTTGGCTTACAAGAGGATGGGATATATATCTTTGGGTCTTGTTGTAATGATGCCGTGTTACTGGTTGGAACTCGGGTGTAACGATGGAGGGAAAGTTTTTCGAGGAGAAAATTCGTCTTGTCACTTTTGTTTTATTTATACTGCCGAGACAGCTTCAACGCCGCCCGGTGCTGCCCCGCTGACGTTGACGCCAGGACGTATGACGACGGATTTGTGGTAGAGCGGCCGGAGAAAAGCTCCTCAGGTCCACCGCGAGGTCCACCGCGAGGTCCACAGTTGGAGTGTACATTGTACATGGCTTGGCTGTCATCGAGATCGTTCGAGATGTGCCTTTTTCCTTCTTCGCAAGTTTTGGTATCTAGAGTCCTAGGTGATACCGACGCTGAATATTGCGTCTTCTCGCCTCATTCCCTAGTTTTCGAACGACGCCTCAACAGTTCCCATGGTTTTCCCGTCGATTTCGAGAGAGAATGTGATCATGGCCGACTTGATGGTCAACACCAGCGAGAAAGTAACTTTGTAGCTACAAAACGGTTCAGAAATTACTAGCTTGTGTTTGTTGTTTGAATAGACTTACTATCGTTTTCCCAGGTGATCTTCTCAAGATAATTATCCGATCAAAGCTGATTAGAAAGATAAAATCACAAGAAGCGAGCTGTGTTTATACCTTTGCGCTTTCTGAAATGAAACTTGTCTACCGTCCTCAGATCGCTGTGCAAGGTACAGTTCCTTTTCACAGTATCACTTTTCGATTGATGAACTGGTGCATCGCTAGAGACAAATGTCGGTCATTTGATGCGCAATATAGATGAAATGAAACAAACCTGTCCTCGCATTGGTAAAGCATATGCGCAAATGAAAGATCCTTAGGGCCGTAGTCGTAGTCTAAATCCGCAGATACCTCATACTTAAACACTTGGTCCCTTTGGATATCATCGCCCGTGTGAATCCACCACTCCATCTACCGCTTGAGCGTTAGTTGTATTGGCGCTGGAAAAAAGGCAAGATGAGGCTTACAACGTTGCACCTGACGGTTCCCTCTCGATCCAAAGTCGTGGGTTGCCCCAGGTCTCGAGCGCGATCATAGACGTGACCGAGTTCAATGCCATAATGCCTCGTTGCGACGGTACTGGTAACGATAGTTTGTCGGGGAAGCTGTGAAAGAACCGCACCTCTAAGTTTCAGTCATTTTTAGTAAAGGATATTTATCTCGACGGTTTGGGAAAGCACCAACTTCACAACTGCCGCCCAGGCATCTTGTGGCTGAATGACCTCGATGTCTGGGAAATGTTTCTGTACTCTCTCCCGCAGGTAGAGACTGCCTCCAAATCCACCGACAAGAAGGATCCCCTACTGCCGGTTAGTCTTAGGACTCAACAAACCCTCCGAGGGGCGGCAGGGCCACTCACCGTCACAGGTTTCCCGTTGCGCTTAGAAAAGCTCTGAGAGACTTGTCCGTCGATGAGCTGTATGATATCGTCCAGCAGTGGGCTGAAAATCCGCTTCAAATCCTTGCTGCCGTCACGTTCTTTCAGCGGAAGCTTCTTCGCCTTTCTCACCGTCAGCCTGGAACACATACCATGTCATTCTCCAGGTATTCGACTCTAGACCTCTTTCAGGCCTGCATGGGAGATTCACCATGGGAAAATTCACAAAATACTCCTCATCCTCGTACCCACCAAAGGCTGGCTTGATTTGGGTATCAAATTGCTTTTCGGCCATGGCCCAACCCTTCGTTCCCTGTAGAGCATGCCAATGACTTTCGCCGACCAATGCTTGAACCTCGGCCTTGAAGCGCATGTTGAGACCCAGAGAGCCACTCATCCCACCTAGAATACAGTTAGCTTATCATCAAAAAGTGAGCGCAAAAGGGGGGGGGGCATAATTGAATACCCGTTCCTGGAACCAGCTCCTTTACTTGAAGAATTGGCCGGATAGCCTCAACTTCATACGATATCAGATCAACGGTCCCTCCGCCTGCGTCTCAGACGACGAAAGCATCATTTGCCTGCAAGGCAAAACTGAAAGACTTGGCTGCATACAGAGCAGCTGCTTCCGGTTCCTTGATCATGATGACTGGGTGAATACCAGCATCTTCCGCAGCCTGTCCCAATGTTCAAGTCAGCTTTTTCTGTTCCCCATGTTTTGGCATATCGAAAGACGCATCCCTCGAAAGCAGATTACAGGCGAGGATACAGCAGCACAGGATCGCATGTCATCCTGTGTCAAAGCTATACATACGCTCAGTGTTGCATGCTTTGCAGCGTCCGACCAGACTGCCGGTACTGTCGAGTCGATGTCAGCGGACATATATACGTAGCAAGCTTGCGCGTTCGCATACCTGTCACGACAAATTTCTTGGTGCATATATCCACGTAAGCTTTCGGTGTCGTCTTCGAAATCTCCGCCAGGGCGTGTTTGTAGATTCCCTTCATGAAATCGCTGGCGATCTCAGTGGGCGACTTGGGCAATGTCGCCACGTCAAGGTTCATATTTCCCGAAGGAAGGTAGGCAGGTCTTTGCTGTGAAGGGTCCAACAATAGTTTGATCCCTACAATAACCTCGAGGTCCTTCTCTGCCGAGGCACCCCATTTCCAGTCTTCCAAGTTATCCTTGCTGTAACTCACGAGCGTGGGTATCTTCGGTGCAGTGACACCCCGATTGTCTTGTCTCGTATGTTGGCTCAATGTCGTTGCTCGATATCTCCTCTCCCGGGAAACGTGGAAACGTACCTGGCCAGTTAAGAATTGCCGTGGCTTGCTGCGCTTCCTTGTGCGTGAAGCAATACGCAATACCGGAATAAGTGGTGCCAAAATCCAAGGCAATGATGAGCCCTTCGTCGCCGTCTGACTCGTCCTTCAACTCGCTTGCCTTTCGCTTCCTTGGCGCCATGGTTGCGCGGCTTCAGACAGATGTGGCGAATGAGATGGGCAGAAATGGATGCGGCCTAGTCAGTCACTCGTGGAGTTCGCCAAGTCTTGCTCACGCTCCCCAAGGGTCAAGATTGGAAGAAGGGTGTGGTGGGAGAGATGATGAGAGGTAGGAAAGAATCACAAGCGTGTGGCAACAATCCGTGGGTACAACTCGTTAACACCTCGCTGCCAACTGTCGAGCAGTTGCTGACGGTTCAACGGCCCGTCACGGTCAACGAACCTCGAAGTGAATTGCATGTGACATTATTAGCAAACACGTTCACATACATCACGTCATTTGTTCTTCCTTTCACATCCACAACGCCGCCGACGAGATACAATCCATCCTCTTTCATGTCAAAACCTGCTCACGGTCTTACTTGTGATGCCCTGAGGTCATCGAAACCCCAACCCAAGCATTTACTGACACAATGGCCACCAACGACCAGCAGCCTATGCAGATCCGTGACGATCCCGAGCAGGGAAATGAGGGACCAACAGAGAACTTTCATGAGCTACACAGCATGTTTCGAACGAGCGTCGAATTCATGGACCGTCTACTGGTCCAAATCTCTGCTCGAGTTCCAACGACCAGTTCTGCAGCACATGTATGTATCTAAATGGGACCAAACGAGGTTGGCAAGTTACCACGTTCTAATATAAATAATTACAGGCCTTTTCCCAATCAGACGAAATCCTTCAGAAGGATGGTGAGATACTTGACCTCAAGACCGAGTTGGTGTCGGCAGGAAAAAAGATCGAGGACGGATCCTCCAAAATTCGAGAACTGGAGGCACAACTTCATACATTGCAGGATGCAAACAAAAAACTCAAAGCAAGCGAAGGAAAATTGCGAAAGGTCATTTTGGGGAGTAAAGAGGTTTATCAAACCCTAGATTCTGACATGGTTCAATTGTTTGGTTTATTATACCAAGCGTTACAAGTCGTTGCTCATAGTAGGATCTTCAACTACAACGCACCGACAGATAGTTCCGTCATCCCGACTGAGTCTGAGTCTGCGAATTTCTCCCGTGCTTGGACATGCAAGAACAAGACAGCTCGGAGATTCATGGTTCAAGAACAATTATCTTATTGGATTCACGTCCACGTTCTTAGCGTGGACACATTCGGACTCGGCCAGATGCTCATGACAAATTCACGCTGTCCACTCAATTACTACGAATCCAAGTTGCAAGATCTTGAAGCATTTCTCAGAAATGAAGCTGGTAAGTTCTTTTAAGCCTCGCGAATAGCTAAACAAGTGCTAAACAACAGAAGTCTCGGATGAGGCCCTCACAGACTGGAGACTTGCCACAATGGCATGTACCCAGCAGGTACAGGCTCCGCCAGGCGTTGAGACAAGTCTAAGCAATTTCATTTGCGCAACGCTCAAGCCAGCACTTAAAACGGGGTGTGCAGATGGGCAGGTCCAATCGCTTCGAAAAGATGTTGCTCGCATGTGTCGTGTCGCGTATGAGCTTCGGTTACTCATGCGCAGATCAAAAGATGATTACTGGTGCGACGTATATTCTCGCGGAACACGTGTAGAGCTTGACGATGTCGACATTCACGCCGTGGAGCATGGCTCGGAGCCCAGTGCTCTGGTTGCCTACACCTTGTTTGGTGCTCTGTCCAAGCACGCCAAACATCGCGGAGAAGAACCTGTGGTCCTGGAGAAGGCTCGAGTTGTTGTTCAAGGCATCATAACGTAGAGGCGAACAACGAGTTTCAGCGTTGAGGAAATGTCTTCCTGTGCTTAATCGCGATATCGCTTGGCTGCGGATATATGGAAGGACCGCAAAAAGGCCATCGAAGTATCGGACTTTTCACTGGGCATGTTTTTGCACCAAGGTAGTGACTTGGAGATAGGCAATCGGCATTTGAATGTTAGTTGAGCGGTAGATATAATGGAATGCGTGTGTTTTCTGATATCTATCGCGAAGGAACAAAAGATAGTGTAACAGAAACTTGAAACATCACTCAATGGTTTCAGCGGCTTCTAGACGAATGCAGAGCAACTCTTGCCAAGGACATTCATTCCTCATTCAGTAATAGTATCTGCTACCGAGGACCACTTTCAGTATGTCTCCGCGCAAGTTGACTTCCATACCTTGAAATGCCAGAACCCTGAGAGCCAGCCAACACGATCCTGGTTCATGTTTCAGAACAATAATCCTCCCTCTGGATTCAGATCAAGAAATCGCTCGAGGTATCATATGGCTTTTGCGCTTTGCTTGGCTTGCACCACAAAATGGGCAGATTCCAGGACAACAAGACTCTGCGAGCAAGGACAGCGTTCTGCTGCAGCAATCGTAGCCGTATGAAGTCGTCAACTGACGTTTTTAGAGTGTTGTTGGGCGCCCTTTTCTTGCGAGTGGAGAAGTTGCTCGCCTACTGAATTCGGCTTCCGATTTGCATTCAATTACAACAGGCTGTGACTTGTTCGACATGGTTTACCCGGTATGATGCTACCCGGTATGATGCGTCCAGTTTCCATTCTCATCCTGGCGCCCAAAAAGGGGCACAATCCCGGGCATATATACTGTACACGTAGTCATTTTACGACTCTTGGGGACGCTTGCGGCAACGGCGGCCGGACACCTCTGGCTAGTAAAAACTGTGACAGGATGCGTTCCATTCGAGAAAACTGCATGCATCCAAGTCAGAACGATTTAAAATACACGGGCACGCGGTGAGGATGGGCGAGATACCTACGATACTCTTTTGTTGCATGGGAACCACCCCGTCCTTGATCCAAAAGCCCCATCCGCCCATCATGTTGGCCAGCATCATATCCGTCGTCAACCTGTCCCCCACAACAGCGACGTGCGACGGATTCGTCACACCCGTTTCGGGGTGTTCCCTGAAGTAGGCCATGATCTCGGCACCGCAGCCAGGCTTCCTCACAGAATGCGGCAGCACGTGGACGCCAGTGCTCTTTTCCACCTGGGCAGCTTGCTTGAGGTCTTTGTCCCAGCTGGTCGCGCCAGATGTATTGGATACAACCAGAAGTTTGCGCCCGGGATACGCATGCTTCAAGTCGTCAAAGTGCTTCTGTGATCAATGGTCAGTGAACGGGAAAGGGGCAGGTGACAATTGGTGGAGCTCACCTTGTATGGCTCATAGACCTCCCTTGCATCGGGATAGGCAAAGCAGTCGTCTTTGTCGAGAACGACTGCCCTGATGTCTGATTTGTGTCCAATCCTGCGCAGGCCCTCGTCCAGTGGTATGGGCAGGTCATTGAACGTCGACGCCGTGTAATGGGGGAGGCAGATGCTGGGTTTGAAGAGGAGCCTGGTGGCATTCAGGGAGGCGGAGAGATTAAGGTTCATGGTGGGTATGATGCGTCATAAAAGGCCTTGTTTCGCCTTGGTGATCTGAGAGGTTGTCACGTTGTGAGGCGAGTTGAACGGACGGCAATCCCTAATCCTGAGGTTGCCCCAAGTTGCAACCATGTGGACTCCTGGAGGTTGAGGACCCACTAATATGGCTGGTGCCAAGATACGGTGGCACCTTAGACAGGCCCCGCAAAGGGCTGCTAAAACAGAAAACCCACATTATGATTTCAGGTAAGCTACGTAAATAGTAAATTAAATCTGTATGTAAATTTAAGGAAGTGTATATATATAAAATAAAATTAAGCTAAGCTAGTCTTCGCTTCACTTAACTCTTATATACAAGAGTAAGCTACTAACCTAGAACACCACAAGAAGGTGCTAGCTATTATTCTAGATTAGCTAGCACTACTAGCTAATATCTCTGTTTATAACCACTTAGTTAAGAGCTTTATTAATAGTATTATAATATATATAAAAGGGCTATAATATAACCTTAAAGCAAAAGAAGCAAGGGAAAATTTATATATATAACTTTAAAGGATAATAGGATTATTTATAGTTCCGTCCTTATCTAGCGCAATTAGGTTATCTTTAGTCCTAGGTCCTTTAATAAGGTTAACTAGCTATTCTTAGGAACTTACATTTAATCCCATATAAGCGTCTCCTACTAGCAAACCTGCCTAGTCTTTATTAGAATAAGAAGACATATAATCTAGCTATTTATAGTTACTACACATACCACTAAAGTGGCCTAGTAAGCATATATAAACTAGGAATAGCGTAGCGAGATTATCTCTATCCTATGCTATCTATTACATATAGTAGTTATAAGGATTCACGTATAGTATACCTCTTAATTAAATTAAGAAGGCATTTATATATAAGGGCTGCTTGCTTTTGATTTACTCTAGTCAGACCTAATCTTAAAGAAATTATATATTATGGCTAGGTAAAGCAAGAATAGCGTGCTACTCTTATAAATAAACATATAGGCTAAGACCATTCCTGCTTATATAAGCTAAAAGTAGCTAAGGCATGCTAGGAATGCTATATATAAGACCCTAGAAAAGGTCTTAGTTATGTGTTATAAAAGGTGTTAAAGCTATACATATAGGTAGGTTTAGGGCAGAAGGGCTACTACATTGCTATTGCTATTGCTATAGTCTATACTAAAATTAGATATAAGTAATTAAAATAGTTACAATACGTATGAAGAAGGCATATTAACTAGAAGAGAAGATTATTAGTATATAGCATAAGAATAAAGGGATTCTATATATATATACTATTGTTATTATTATTATTATTATTTTTATAAAAATTAAGAAAGGAAAAATTTAGGATTATAGCTTTTAGCTATAGGTTTTTTTTTCCTTATAGCGTATAACTATCTGCCACCTGTTAGCTTAGGCTATATAATTTATAACTGTATATCTTGACTTATAGCTAGTAAGTACGGATCTGTCTGTATAAGGTAAGAGCAAGTGACCCTTGGAATTACATTTAGCCTAAGAATCCTTGTATATGCGTATGTAACTAAAATTTATACTAAACCCCTTTTTACCCCTCTCTTTTTTTCCTTTTCTTTCTCTTTTTTTTCTTTCTCTTTTTATTCTTTTCTTTGCTTTCTTATACAATACCTAGCTACTTAAATTATTAGTAACAAAAATAATGCCTAAAGGCATTGTACACACATGAAGAAATTCGGAAAGCTTATCCAGATGCTACTTTTTATTTACACTATAGCTTATATTAGCCTTAATTAATTGCTATTAATTTAGATAATAAAACATTAACTTCCCATACGAAATCTCTATTAATATTATTATAGCTAATTCCTATAGCGTAAAGTAAGAGGGATTATACATTAAATTTTACTAAACGTTTCCAAACACAAGCATAAGAGGCAATATAAGCTACCTAAGCTTCTACCTCTAAGGATCCGTATAACCATCCCTAAGGGCTTTATATTTGGTTAATTCCATTGCTTTCACATGGTCGTTATAATAAAGGCTTTTTTATCCCAAAATCAGTTACTAAGCTTAGTTTATATAAGACTTCTTACTATTATACTAAAGCTAATTTTATTTAGAGCCTATAGAGCTCCAACCTCTTTTATAGGAAAACAAGCTTAGTGGAGTTAGTCTAGTGACTAAAGCTAACTAGCTACACGAGTTCATATGACTAAGCTTTTTAGAGTAGTTTAATAAAAAAATTCCCTATAAGCTTAGACAAGCTTATTCTAAGGTATCTAGCTTCTATTAGCTCCCTTAATTACACATTGGATTAAATCGTATAGTCATTAATCTCTTTAGGAAAAAAAATTCGTATGATTAGGAGATTTAAGACAGTTATATTCTTGTCTTTCTGAATTTTTATATTATAAAGGAAGACTAAATAAAGGAAGAAAAAATTAAGGAAGAAAAGACTACTATAATAACAAAAAAACATATAAAGCATTAAAAGGATTTATCATAATCTAATAAGTCACCCCCTTGTACAAAAGAACTATCGCAAAGCTCCTCCCTTAGCCTATTACTAATAAGGCTAATTAAACAAAGCAAATCTAAACCTCTTAATTCTTATACAGACAAGCAATCTTAATAAGAATAATAATCTGTACTTAATACAGAAGAGCGTACTAATGTAAAAGAGCGTACTAATATAGAAAAGCGTACTAATATAGAAGAGCGTACTAATGCAAAAGAGCTTGCTAATATAGAAGAGCTTGCTAACATAGAAGAGCTTACTAACAGAGAGGAGCTTACTAATATAGAAGAAAATTCTCTAGCTTATTGTATAAGAAATATTTAAATGCGATATCTAGCGAAGAAAAGTCGTATATAATAGGCCTAGATACTTTTAATCTCTTTACTTTAGAACTGTTAAAGTTGTTCTTAAAGGTCTTAAGAAATTAGGTTACTATTAAGGTTTTGGTTATACAATAGCTTATAGTTTTGTTAAAGAAGTTATATGAATTTGTGGATTCCCCTGTAAGGAATTAGGCTAAGTTAAAGGACTAGTTATTAGCTGCTTTCTTAATGATTTCGAATTCGCTCTTATAACGCTAAATAGAATGATATATACGGACGCGTATGATCTTTAATCTCTTAATTATAAAACCTAAGTGACTGTAGCTCTTGCGTACACTAATCTTCTGTTTCCTATACAAGAAATTAGTCAATATTAATCTTATTAAGGGGATTAAGTATTGTATTTAATGCTATATAATCTTCTACATTATTATTTATACTAAGAGGAACGCCCTAATTTTAAGCGTTTTCTATACAATAAAGGTCTGTAAGAATGCCTAAGATAACATGCTCTCTGTTCTTTTGCGTACGGATTTTATGGCTATTCTATAGTGTGACAAAGTCTACGAATTTGTCTTAGATTATAGGTAGATAAATTGCGTTTAATGCAATTTAATTTACTTTATTATCTTTAATGAATAATACGTACGCAGTAAGTTTATTAAAGAATACTATCTAGTAATTAGATACTCCTCTACATAGCTAATACCACTAGCTTTTAATTCTAATATTTCTTTTACTTAGCCTATACATATGATAAGAGCTAATACGATTCCCTTAAGTAAACTAGTGAGAGATTTGGTTCTTGTCCTTATACATAATTGTAACTAGGCTAGCTTATGCTAACATTACTTAGGCAGCTACCTATAATAGAGTCTTAACTCTATAATTAGATCTTGTAAAAAATGGTCGTATTCTAAGGCATTTAATTATATAAAGATACTGCTTTAATGTGCTAAGAGTAGTTATAGCAAAGCAACCATAGTAAAACTAAATAATATAGCATAAGTACGCATTAATACATGCGTATACTTAGATTCCAAATCTCTTTAGCTTCTTATATCTATTAAGGCACTAAAGGAAGTTTAGTCTAGGTACTAAGAAGTTTGTATAATATTAAAAGTTCCCTTCCTAATGCTTTTAAACTTCTTTAGGAAAGACTATATAATAAAAGTTATATAATTGGTTTTATAAGACTAGGACTTGGCCCTTTTGTCGTACGTAATAATATAAATATCCTTAACTAAAGCCTTGTATTGTAGAGGTTTGTTTTAAATTAGCTTTAAGGAATTAAATTGCATCCTATAAAGCAATTTGGCGCTCTTCTTCCGTACAAAATCGTCTTTTTATTCTATATTAATAGCGAATTTTGCGGATTATATATAGCGTATAGGATAGCTAGTCTTGCGCTTAAAGGTCTTAAAGAATTGATTAATCTGAATAACTATAGAAGAAGAAGTAAAACCATACGTGATGAATTAGTTTATCTGTAATTTACATATGATTTTGCATTCGCGAGAAGCCCTATTGCTAAAGCTATGTTTAGAGGGTTTATAAGCTAACTAGTTAATGCCCTTATTGCTAAAGAAGCTTAATAATAGTTAAATAAATAGTCTCTGTAGGAATGTCTTGTATAAAAAGCTTAGAGATCTCTTTATATAAGGGCTAAAGATATTATACACTTTATGGAGTAAATAAAACTCCCTAGGCTTAAAGATAGCAATATAATGTACAAAGACTAATACTTTAGCTACCTTATATAGAAAGCTTAGTATTAATCTAATCTAGGATTTGTTTATGAGAAATCCTATTATTACAAAGGGATTTAATTCGCTCACGAAAGCTCTGTAGGTTTTTTCGTGGACGTGGCATAATTATAATGTACGAAAAATATATTATAAAAATCATAAAATCGCAAAATCGCAAATGAGGGGTTGAGGGATTTTTTTGTTTTGGCAGCCCTTTGCGGGACCTCTCTAATGTGCGACCGTACCAAGACGCGGTTGCCCACCAGCTCAATCGATAAACTCCGATTGGATATCGACGTCGACTCCCTCGCTCCGATATTATGTACAGGCAAAAACTATCTCCAATGCGCAAAGGTACTACCAGAAGCAGTCATGCCCCGGAGCAGGCCCCCAACAGACGACTCGCAGGAAGTCATTCCGGCTGACGGAGCAGCCTCGTCGCGAAAGCGATCTGTCGATGCCGTCGACCTCGAAGCCACGCCGACAAAACGACGACGCAGCTCTACAACCCGCGACGCCCTCCTTGCAGACGCATCGGCGGCAGCAGACGACACAGAAACCGACGATTATGACGAAAAAACTAGCATCTACTTTTCGGCAGAGCAGATATCCAATGCCCCTCTCGCGACAGCCACTACACCTCGTCGCCGAGGCCGTCCTCCCAAGGCCAAGCCGCAAACCAACACGCCGTCCAAGACACCCACCAAATCGATATTCGCAACCCCCGTCAAGAACCACGAAACCGGATTCACCACCCCCAAAAGACGGGCTGCAGACCGGTCGGCGCGCAAGAAGAGTGCCCGGGCCCTCATACAGAACGTAGTTGGCGATGATCGTGACAGCCACGATGAGGACGAAGACGATGATGTGCTCGTGCGGGAGATATACGAAGACAGCGACGGCGAAGATGTCGTCGACGGCCAGAGCATTCTCCATCATACAAGTCTGCAGGGGGACGATGTCACAGCCACCGTTCCCGAGGGAGACGTCACGCCTTCAAAAACCGGCCTCAAAAGAGGACGGACCAAACGAGCAAGATCACCAACTCCGCCGCGCGATCTGCCTCCTCACGAACTCTACTTCACGCACAACAAGCCCGGCCGGCCCAAGACGTCGGATAACACGCTCGCGTCTCTGGCAATGCTCACGCACGACGAGTACTTTTCGGTTCTCAGCGACCACGTCGACCGACACAGTGAAGACGTACAGTATCTGGAGAATCTGCACGCCGAACTGTTTCCCCAATGGATGTTCGAGCTCTCCCAAGGCTACAGCATCTGTCTCTACGGCTTCGGCTCCAAGAGGAAACTGCTCCAAAAATTGGCCAAGCACGTACACGCCACGCACCAAGGGGATTCCCAAACGACTCGCAAGACCATCATCGTCAACGGCTACGCGCACGCGACGACGCTCCGAGAGATCCTGACCTGCGTCAGCTCCGCCATCGACCCGTCTCTCAAACCACCCGCCTCCTCTCCCGCCGCCATGCTCGCCAGCATCCTCACGCACCTGTCTCTCGCAGACCTCACCCTCACCATCATCATCAACTCCATTGACGCTGCGCCACTTCGCAAACCGAGCACGCAGTCCATCTTATCCCAACTCGCTTCCCATCCGCACATCAACCTCGTCTGCTCCGCCGACACGCCTGACTTTCCTCTCCTATGGGACATTGGCATCCGCTCCGCCTTCAACTTTGTCTTTCACGACTGCACGACATTCGCCCCCTTTACTGTGGAACTCGACGTCATCGACGAGGTCCACGAGCTGCTGGGCCGCAAAGCCCGCCGTGTCAATGGCAGAGAGGGCGTCGCCTTTGTTCTCAAGAGTCTGCCGGAGAATGCAAAGAATCTATTTCAGCTGCTCGTGGGAGAGGTCCTCGTTGCCATGGAGGACGACGGCGCGACCCATGATGAGGAGGCGGCGGGTGTGGAGTACAGAATGGTGTACAACAAGGCCGTGGAGGAGTTTATATGTAGTTCGGAGATGGCGTTCCGAACACTTCTCAAGGAGTATGTGCTCCATCTTTCCAGTCCCCTCCCCCTGTTTTTTTTGCTCCTTGGCTGTGCTGCACTCTGCATCTTCTACTTTGGCCGTCTTTCCCCTCCGGCATCCCGACAGGATCAAAGATGAGAAGCGCATGTCTGAATTACGGCTGACCGTGTTTTCTTCCTTGCAGATTCCACGACCATCAAATGATTACAAGCCGCAAAGATGCTCTCGGCACAGAACTGTTAAGTGTGCCGTTTCAAAAGGAGGAGCTGGAAGCCATATTGGAGGATCTGATGTCTTGACCAAGGTGGTGAGCACCATGGAGGCGTTTACGACGTGCATTGCATTGTACCAGCATTTTTTCCATCTATCAAGGGTATATTGTCCCATAATCGTAGCGTCGACATTAACATTACTGTATTAACTTGGTAGATTTGTCTTTAAAAATTCCCCGCAATTTGGAGATTTTGCCTTGTTAATAGCTGATACTATTATAAATAAAACAATCGACAAAAGCTTTGCTAAAGAGGTCAAGGTAATGCAACTAGAAGAGGAATCTAAAGTGACATATTTATTGTATTCGCTTTAATGATGTCATTACTTTTATTATACGTTGCATAATAACTATTGATTAAAGATTTTTTAAAAAGGGACGAGGACGTCGTCTCGTGTCTGTGGATTATATTACACATGTTCATCATCATCCACTGACTGTCCTTTTCTCTCATTCCGCTCGTATCAGAACCCGAAAGGCACGACGGGTTACTCCCGCGCTCTACTCTGTCTGGCCTACAACTCCAAAATTGAAACATGGGGAAAAAGAAAAATTCCCACGGGGAAAACCCGACATGACTTCCACTCCCAAGCACGATTTTTACCGCGGCGTCCCCCACACGAGCTACATGCCCAGACTCTTGACACATGTCCACAACACAACCGGGACAATGACATTGTCGTTGCCGCCCGTCAGCACCGCCTCCGTCAAGCTCGAAACAGACGCGCAAAGACCGGCGTTCCTCGCGCCGACGAGCCACCCCGCCGACTCATCGCTAGTCGTGGGCCATCCGCCCACGCGCAGCCAGGCGCCCGCGGCAGCCAGGCCGAGAAACACGGCGACCGCGAAGGCCGCGCTGCCTTCGAGGCTCTTGCCCCCGCCCCAGAGCCACTTGCGACGTCCGTGGCGCCGGCCGATCAGCGAGGCCGCCGCGTCTCCTAGACCGACGCAGATCACGCCAGACACCATGCTGACGTCTCGCGTCGGGACCTCCCAGCCGGCGAGGCAGCCTGATCCCGTGCGGGGGAGGGACGCGAGGGCGAGCCAGAGGGGGATGGCGCACCCGATGAGCAGGAAGATGTGGGAGACGACGACGGGGCCGCGGAAGTCTCGGCCGTCGACGTACGGAGCTAGGAAGGACGCGATGGGTTTCGACAGCGGCGGCAGCTGGCTGGCCCGGAGGAGATCTAGGATCAGGAAGACGGCAAGGACGAGGGACAGTGCGAGGCCGGCGTAGGCCGGGTCCACGTAGGTCACGGGCAGGAACATGCATACCATCATGAAGTGGAAGACCTTGCGTCTCGTGTCCACCTCGTACGTCTCTTTGAGCCGAAGCACGATGGTCAGGCCGAGGATGAGGATGACGAGCCAGTAGGCGCTCAGGCCGAGGCGCGTGTTTGCCTCGCCGAATTCGCTGTGACGCAGATGCTGGACCCAGCCCAGGTGACAGTGCTTGCCGTGGGCAGTGGCGGCGGCGGCGACGGCGTCTGCCATGCGCGCGGGGAGGCAGATCCAGCGCTCGAGGTTGGCCCTCACGACTTGGAATCGGAAATAGGGCAGGTCGCCAAACATGTAGCCTAGGGCCCATCCGATGGGTTCTAGTCCGCCGAGGGCGTATCGTTCGACATAGGTGCGGACGCCGATGAGGACGATGCCGAGCAAGCACGCGTACACGTAGGCTGCGTAGGCCCATTTCCGCACGGTAGCTTGCCCCTGCGTCAGCCGGATATACGGCCGTAATGAGAGGGAGGCTGTCCTCCTCTTCCTTCTGCCAGACGGCGCCTGGGACGGCCGTTTCCCAAATGGTTGGTCTGGATGGGGCATAGTGTGCCTTCGCTGCGCTCTGCGACCAGGCTCGTCTGCCGCCGGTGCCGTGGCGGTGGATGCCGAGGTCGTTACCTTGACGGCCAGGACATCGACATCGGCGGCTGAGCCGAGAGTCTGCACCCGCAGGGGCCCCCTGAAGATTGGGATATCGTCCTCTTCGTCACCCGATGACGGGGAGTCGTATGAGCGACCGTCGTGCGCGGAGCCGACCACATCGTTCTTGATCCGGTGCCACGACAGGAACTTCCGAATGTCCTTCCAGAATCGGTACTTTTGCGAGCTGGACGGTTTTCGGAATCGCCACTTGGGGACCCGCGCCAGCGCGATACCCCATCGGATGACTGGTCCGCAAAACACGAGCACCGCGAGGCCGCCTCCCCAGAGAAGTCCCTTGAGGATCTTTGCTTGCGGTGACGCTGACAGAATTAGGACGTTGATGAGCGCAATGGAGAGCAATTGGAGCTCGGCGGTGAGGAGACTGGTTGTGGTGAGGTGGTGTAGTACGATGCAGAGCGTCTGATGGACGGGATACAGCAAGACGAGCGCCTCTGCAGACACGAAGGAGTATGTTGGGTTGAACCGCGACGAGTCTAGCGCCCAGGAGCCCCATATCAAGGGCAGGCACGAGAGCGCCCAGTGCAGGACGTCGTAGGAGGCTGTCGGGTCAAGCTTGGGTATCAAGGCCTGTGGGAGCGAGCTGATGCTCAAGATGATGCTGGGTAGAACTGTTCCCGGGTTGCTTCGAGCTACCAGTAGGGAGACAAAGGTCGTAATCGCCGGGGGGTATAATAACGGAGCAGGGTCGAAATGAGAAGGGAGGCGTAGTGGTAGCCATTGCGAGGGCTTCCCGTGTCTGTATGACCAGGCTAGCACTCGTAAGGGGTAGAGAGCCAACAGAAGGGCATAGAGCAGGCTCAGATATTGGAAGTCTGTCGCTGAGCTGTCAGATGGCAGTCTTTTGGGGGTCCTGAAAGCAGAGAAAACCAGGGATTAAGCGAACCTTTGCTCCAAGTACGAAATATCGGCGAGACGTGGGTACTCGACACCACCATGTAGCCCAATGAAGCTACAATTCCCGTCTCAATTGCCCTTCGCACGAGATTTCTGTTCCGGCGCAAGACGTCATACCCACGTTTCTTTGGCGAGTGCTCTTTCGGGACTAATTTCTGCGGTAGTCTTGGGATGTGGTTGTCGTCGAATGCTGCCGGTGACGGTATGGGTGTTGATGTGCCTGAGATGGGCTCGCTGCCGTCCCTGAGGCCCTTGTGCAGCCTAACCTTTGGCGCGGGCAAGCCCCTTAGAAAGTGCTCGTCGTCGGCTTCTGTCCCGCTCTCGCTGCCTGGTGTAGAATCCTTGGAAAAGGACGGAAGCCATGCGGGCGACGGTTGTGGGCCATTGCGGCCAGCGTCGCGGATTCCGCGTGTGTTGGTGGTGGTGGTGAAGCGCTCTGACGAATGCGGCAGCTCGGAGCTCTGGTGGTGATAGGGATGGGGAGTTCGGTTCAAGGTTCGCAGTGCATCTTGCTGATCGGGGTCAGAAGGCATCAGCGACTCGGGTCTGGAGTTGTCTGACATTTGGTGAGCTGTTCGAGGGGAGCCGGTCGACGGGATTCATGAATGGCAGTCTGCGCCCCCAGGTCGATGTGAGGGAGGCCGTGGGGAAATGCAATCAACAAAGGAAGAGGGACAACATTGGCGAAGCAGCCGAGACAGAGGACAGGTTCAGTGTCGCCCTGGATGCCTGTGTTGGGGGAAACGGAACAGACAAAAGCTGGCTGCTTGGCAGACTGGAGTTTGATGTGGTGCGCGCGGCAAGCAGACTTGCTGGGCGGGTGGACGAGAGTGGACGAGAGTGGAGTGGATACATGAGCAGCGGGCGGTGGTTACGGAGTAACTCACTCACGGGGAATTGGACGGATGAGACTTGACCGGACTTGCTTGACATGACAGCTCTCAAATCTCAGCTACGAAGGCATCGATTGATTCTTTGGTGTGCTGTGAGTGAAAACGTTGCAAGAGAAACACATTCTTGGAACAAAGAATCCAGTCCAGTTAATGGAGGTTGGTTGCTAACAGGCCAGGCTTCAAGGTATTTTCCGCGCAGAGTGTCGGGAATCTCCCGCGTCAAAGTGTTCCACACCAACCAACTGATTGATCCATAGTCCGCACAGTACAGTGATGATACGTGAGTCGTGACAATTGAAACGAACCGTCGTCTCATCCGCCGGCTGGCCGTTGCCCACCGATAGATAATACACGTGACTTGCAGCCTGACGATTGGCAAGCAACAAGGCACGAGCCGCACGACACCGCACGACACCGCACGACACCGCACCATGCGAGGGAGGGGCACATCGGGGGCGGCTCGTGTCGTCAAAGAGATCGAGAATTGATTCGTTCGCGGAATTCGGTAGCGCGGTAGCGCAGTATTAATAGCCCTGCCAGCTCACAAGCTGATGGCGTCCGTCCACCAGCATGTCCAGGATGTGCCTTGACCCCAAGTTGGACCCCCCCCCCATCCTCGCCCGTATTGAACGGAGCTCGCACCAGTCTGGACTCATCCCCATCCACGGATACGATCTTTTCTTGACCAAAGTCTCCACCACACCACATCCTGGCAAGACCAGATCACCACAGACGACATTGGCCTGCGCCACAATTTTATGTCGCTTGGCCCAAATCCACCGACCGTTTGTTCCGTTGCTGAAGAAAAGCAGAACCTGCTTTTTTTGTTTTTTGTCTGCTCGTTCTTCCCAGTCTGTCATTGTGTCACCACTTCCGCCACTGTTCTCTTCTTTCCTCTCGTTGACAAAAGGTCAAAAGACTCGATGAACTTTGCATAATACGCACATCACATCGACCAAGATACACTCGTCGGTGCGGCCTCCTTTCCTCCTCTCTCGCCCTCTTCCGGTTGGAGAGATTACAGCTTGACTGCCGCGCATTAAAACTGGAAACCGAAAGAATCTAGTCAACGACTTTCGTCTTTCGGATTCATCGGGTTGGTTAAGGGTAGCCCCCAATCCTCCGTACAAACGTCCGTACATACGTCCGTACGTACATACATCATCTTCTCTTAATCCGTACAGTCGGCAACAGAGGGGGGTGAATGCATATCATCTCTTCAGGTCGTTCACTGGATTCCGCCACCCATTAAGCCTCGTTCCAATCACTCCATCCACCCGTGCCGTCACTGTTACGTGAGCCTTGAACGTCCCTTTCCTGGATTGGGAATCTGCATCTGAGCCGTCAACAACCTACAAAACTACAAAACGCCTTCCGTGTCCCTACAGATACATCATTGTTCCGCACAATGTATCACGGCGAGGAAGAAGAGAAGGTTCCGTTTATCTCGTCAGGACCCGACCAGGACAAATCAGCATCCGCTCACTGCCCATCGGAGGTGCAGAAACAATCTGGGAAAATGCCCCCTCTCAGGCGAGTCACCATGATCATCGGCGTCAGCCTTCTCGTCGGTCTGGGACTCTCTCTGGCCAAGGACCTTTCCCTTTCCACTTCATGCATGCGCTGGGCTCATGTTCCTTATGATGTTCCCACAAAGATTGCTCGAACCGCTCTGAACAAGAGACAAGACGGATCCTTGAGGAATGCCACCACCACCTCCGATTCCACGACAAGGTCCGCTGTGGTCGTCCCTTCCATCTCATCTCCTCGTTAGTACATTCCGTCTTGATGCAACATGGCTTGTTGTGGAGAAGAAAAGATTCAAGATCCATGATACTGACCTGACATATGGAACACAGCTCCTGAGGTCACTGCACCATCCTCCACGGCAATCCCGTCCCCCTTACCTCCGGTTCCGGTGACCACTCCAACTTCTCCGGCCACCGCGCAGCAGCCACAGCCACCATCAACAAGCACGACTTCCACGATAGTCCAACCTCCTCCTGAGACCAATACCCCAGCAACTACGCCCAGCCAAAACGAGACGCCAACCGCCAACCGCCCCCCTGAAAACTCTGGTACGTCCACGACGAGGCAAGAACCCGTCTCCGAATCTTCTTCTTCTTCCTCTTCTTCTTCTTATTCCTCTTTTTCTACTTCCTCTTCTTCTTCTTCTTTTTCAAGTGCTTCCCCAGATGTAGTCCAAGTATCCCCCTCCAGTAGGTCAACGAAAACCGAACCCTCCTCCACTATTGATAGCACGATTTCCTCTTCCCACTATGCTGCCAGTATGTTGAATCCTCGTATATACGCTTACAACGCCGCCAAAACATGTCCCTTGTTTCTTTGTTACCTGCAAGCATCTCCCCAAATTCACCGATACCGCAGAGAAACCACAAGCTTATGAAACGTCCGCTATCTAACATTTGTAACTCAGTAACAACTATGCCGACCACATCTTCTGTGTTACCTGGTGCGTGGCGGGCCCTTCCGTTGTCATTTTTCATCAGCCAAACACCCGATTTGGCGTTTGAGTGATGATCCTCCGTGGACCTGACTCGACCACTCCCATATTTGGACTACATGGCTTTTGACTTATGAGTGAATCTTTTGAAAACATCAGCTAACAATATCCCTAGCACCGACATCAGAGCCAATTCCCACGTCGACCAAACTTCGCAAGACAATCACCACAGGCCGCGTCTGGACAAGTATTCCCGTAGCCGAGATTCTGACAACGACCTTGGATGACGGCGGCATTCTCACAATCACTTCCACCTCATGGGTTGCGGTCATGCCAACTGGCAAGCCAACGTCCAGCTCGGAGCCGAAGTTGCAGAATGCCGCCCCTAAATACAAAGGCCACTGCAAACTCGTCCTTGCGATAGGAGCAGCAACCCTCGGTATGCTCCTGTTCTAATAGGCAACTCGACACATGTCATTTCTTTTCGCCAGTTCCACCATGTCTATTGCTCATGGCTTGGCGAATTGCACTTTCACGTCTTTCAACTCCCACCATCCATTTTATGATGTAACGACTTTCCTTTACTGTCATATCATATTACACGCCCGCGAGGAGGAAGAATAATAGCCATAGACTAGGCGCGAGCGGCCATCACGCATGTAAAACTTTGGAGACAACCCTTTTTTTTTGGATATAAACATTATTTACGGTAAATGGAACAAGATGACCATCGGGCATTTAATCGGGTCACAGAACATAGACAGAGGCAATTTATGCGAAAATAGTGTCATGGTTGAGCACAAAATTGATGACATTGACCACAAGGTTGCTTGTATGTACGACGTCGTGATAAATGTTTTTGATTCTCTCATGCTGCGTTGTGAGGAGAACATGTAAAAAACGAACCCAACACGATGTATATAATAGCAAATGCGCCGCCAACTCCGTGCCCCATCATCTTGTATAGCCCATCCAATTTTCTTCTTCAATTGACATGTCAGTGATTTAACCTGGTCCAATCTTGGGCATGTCGTGATGCTCGCTCAATTTCGACAAGTATGTGTTAAGCTCTTCGACTCGTTCCTTGTGCGTTTTGAGGAGTTCGGGTCGCGAGGTTGATGATTCGGCTAGTTTTTGTAGCTGTGAAGAATGGGACATCAGCAAAGAGTGTTGTTTTTGTTGTTGAAATCGTTCACCACATTTCTCACATCTTTCGTTCCTCTCTAAATGTAATTTTTGGTGCGCAGATGTTTCACTTACCCGTTTTTTCTTGACCTCTTCATACCGCCTCTCCGACTCCGTCTTCCGCGCCTCGGGAACCTCATCATCTCGGGCTTGCCCGTCGTCCTCCTCTTGATCTAACGTCTTGTCTGCAGGGGGGGGGCTCTCCTTTGTCTTCTTCACGATGACGCCCTCATCTCCGGTAGAGAGGTTCTTTTCCAGGTCGCTCTTGTCCTTCCTCTTCTTCTTCTTCTTCTTCTGGACCTTGGCGCCCTTGAGCTTGAGAGCGCCACCTCCGGTGATGATGTAGTCGCCGGATGGCATGGCGAATGGGCCGCGGCTTGGGCGGGCGGTTTGAGATGGATGAATGCCGTTGCTGAAAACCAGAGTAGAGGTCTGTCTGGACTAATTCGTAAAATAAGACGACTTGCGGGGGGTGGAATGCCACGGTAGAGGGGCCCCCATCCCAGCCAATGAGGTCAGGGACAGGGCATCAATGCAGGGGGGGGGGGGCCTTTCTTTTTCTCTCGTCCTCCCATCGATCGTCACTTTTTCAAGTATCTTCTTGCTTGCCCTTGCTCCGCACGTACCAGGTTGCCGCTTGTGACCTCTGTCTTGTCGGGGGCTTTTCTTTTGCTCCTGTCCCAACTCACACGATTGGCGTTTCGAGCAGATAGAGGCCACCGCTATATCATCGACTGTTTGGTTACTTTTTTCTTACAACTTCTTTTTCTTTCACTTTGCTATTGTAAATACCATTTGCTTCGTACATTCTACAGTATCACGTCACCCTGCCATCCTCTCGTCAAGCACCTTCAACGCAATAGCACGAGCCTGGAAGGAACCAGCTTGTTCGTCCTCCACCGCCCGCCGCGCGTCTGCTTCGACGAACGTCTCATCTAGCCTTCGGCTCATCGACATGGGCTTGGTTTACTAGACCGACCTTTCGCCTCGCTATAGAACCTTCGGGCGCCCGCTGCGACATAAAGAGATCGAACCGAGCTGGCTCGCCAGTGTGTACGTTTACTGCTGCTCTGGCTGCTCTGCAGGGAGCAGCACAATCGCCATGGCTCCTCATGGCGTGCAACCGCAGTCGCGAGACTCCCTGGAGCTGGCATCTCTGGCGAGTTCGAGTATGATCATGAATGATGGCGCCGAAACAGAGATATCATCTAGGCAGAGCATCTCGTCGTCAAGAAGATTGTCGCTGGTGGAGGAGGAAGATCCTCTCCACGATGACAACCCTGCCGGCAGACTCGGTCGATCGTACTCGGTATCGTCGACATTCGATTTCGCTGCGAACCTATTTCCGCTGAGTTCGACCACGGGAGCGGGAGGATATGCGCCGATTGGAGCGCCAACGTCGGGGGCACGGCCGAGGGGCGTGTTGGGAGGAGGTTCGTTGGAGAAGCACAAGACTTTGACATATCTCAATGGACTGTCGCTTATCATTGGCCTCATTATTGGATCCGGAGTCTTCTCGTCGCCCAGCCAGATCAGCTCCAAGGTCGGATCGCCGGGCGCCGCCATTGTGGTATGGATCGTGGCGGGAATATTGGCCTGGACTGGCGCGGCGTCTTATGCCGAGCTGGGAGGGGCCATTCCGCTCAATGGTGGCGCACAAGTGTATCTTGCCAAGACATTTGGTGAACTCGCGGGTTTCCTGTTCACCTGGACGGCTGTTCTGGTCCTCAAACCAGGCAGCGCTGCCATCATAGCCATCATCATGGGGGAATACTTTGTGCGCGCCGTCATCGGGGCCGAGGCAGAGTATGTCAACCCTTGGATCAACAAGTCGGTTGCCCTGGCAGGCATCTTCTCGGTTACTTTGTTTAATTGTGTTTCTACACGCATGGGGACACGGATCAACGACATGCTCATGTTTCTCAAATTTGTGGCATTGCTGTTTGTCGCCGTGGTGGGTATTGTCGTCGCCGTCACCGGATACACTTTCAAGGGCGAGAAAGATGTGGCATGGAAGGCAAAGGATTGGTTCAATGACACGTCGACGGATCTGTCAAATTGGGCCGTCGCCTTGTATGGCGGTCTGTGGGCATACGACGGATGGGACAATGTATGTGCTCCAGGATCGGCGAAGCCAACTTACCCTTGGCGTGCAAATGGCTGACTGGATTGTGTGCAGACAAACTACGTGGTGGGAGAATTTCGCAATCCGAGCAGAGATCTCCCTCGAGTGATTCATTCGGCTATGCCGCTTGTCATAGTAAGCTATGTGCTGGCGAACGTGGCCTACTTCCTCGTGTTGCCCGTGGAGGACGTCAACAGCTCCAACACCGTAGCTGTCATGTTCGGCTCCAAGGTGTTCGGTCCAGTCGGATCCATCATCTTGGCACTCATGGTCAGCGCCAGCTGCCTAGGAGCCCTCACCTCGTCCACATTCACTGCGGGTCGACTGGTCTACGTTGCTGGCAAGGAGGGCTATATTCCAGGGCTATTCGGAAAGATTGGCATCAACAACCAAGATCCGAGCATGTCTACACAGCGAACGCGAAATTGGGCCTTTCGCAAACTGGACCAACTCCTCGGCGACGGGGAAATGGGCCTCTTCTTCACCCCGATTTATGCTCTCGTACTGAACGGGGTCATTACTGCTGGATACTGCATCGTCGGCGAATTCCCAACCCTAGTCACCTTTTACGGCGTTGCCGGCTACACATTTTACTTTTGTACCGTGCTCGGCGTCATTATTCTTCGTGTGAAGGAGCCGCAGCTCGAAAGACCGTATCAAACGTGGATCACGACCCCCATCATCTTCTGCTGCGTCAGTCTCTTCCTTCTCAGCAGGGCAGTCTTTGCGCGCCCGATCCAAACTCTGGCCGTGGTCGCATTCGTCATCGCAGGTATTCCCGTCTATTTCTGGCGCGTCCACGGCAGGGACAAGTTGAGGAAAGCAGGCGGGGGCGATGCGCATACACCCTGGTGGCGGTTCTGGAAGAAATAAAATAGCAAGACATTGCAGAAAAGGGGAGATTCAAAACTGAAAACGAGCACATGGGCGGCGTATAATACAAAGGATGGCCCCCAAAATCATGGGTATCATACATCAGAGATATCCCCAGCATCATCGCATGTACAATTGTTAGGATTACGCATTATTTGCTTGGACACGGGGGCATTTGACACTCGTCTGGATTAGGTGTCTGGGTGCTTCTGCAAAGGTGAAAGAAAGCCCCCGGCGGGCGCTGGATACTATGTGCAGTCAGTAATGAGGAGAAACAAGGTGCAGCAAAGTGCAACGTACAAAGCCACGGAGTGAAGATGAAGCAGAAAAAGACCAATGTTTTGCAAAAGTTCGTGCATGCCGCGATCCGGACCACATTGGCGGCGCGCCACTTGGTGAAGCAGCCGAGAACAGCCGTCCACCGATTGGGGGGTAGGGGGGGGGTTTGGCCACTGTGATCAAACTGCTATACCATGGAGCGGCCGTAGATTTCGTCGACAAGAGCTTGCCTTTTGCCGTTGCACAACGCTGCAAGATGGGGCACTATCAAGGGCATCAGTGATACTCTGATAAGAAAATGGCATGGGGAAGGCCGGAACGCCAATCTGACAAGCAGGCGCGGCAATGACCCTGTTCTTTAGATTCAATGCTTCTGCCTGATTCTCTGTACGGGTACGGGAGGGAGGGGGCTGGAGATGGAACTGGAACTGATACGCAAGGTTGCGGACGAATGAATATATTTATCTGGCTCAAGCACGTATTCTTGCACAATTCAGGCACTCTGTCTGCACTTGCACTTCTCGCCAACTCGTAGACGCTGCCGTCGAAAAGAAAGAAAATCATGCATCGGCGTGGACTTCTCGAAAGTTCCCCCTTGTTCCTTTTTATTTGGATCGTTCACCATATGCCCTGGTGGCATAGGCCCCCTTGTGAACTATCAGGTCCTCGGGGCGGTAGTCGTGCTTGCCAGATAGATAGCTGGTAAGAATGGCCTTGGTTCCGTCGGCGTAGCGCTTCTGAGCATCAAGAGAGGTGCCAGACATGTGAGGAACCATGGCGTTGCCGCCCCCGAAAGGATTCTTGGCAGTACGCAAGGGATGATCGGGCTTTGCCGGTTGGGGGAACCAGACGTCGCCGCCGTAACCGGCGAGGTGGCCGGACTTCAGCGCGGCGGCGACGTCTGCCTCCTTTATGATGGCTCCGCGAGCAGTGTTGATGAGATATGAGCCTATGGCATTGGTAAGACGTCAAAACCGTCACTTTGGTAAGAGGGGTAAGAGGCTTAGAGGATAGGACATTGTAATGTGAAAGCAGGAATGCCGGGGAAAACAAAATGGGCCATGGTCATGTATTGATTGTACTTACCCTTCTTCATCTGGGCGATAAGCTTCGCGTCAAAGAGTCCCCTCGTCCCCTCATGCAGAGGGCAGTTGATCGTGACAATGTCACAACGGTTGAGTAGTTCGGGCAGAGTATCAACACGCTTGCATCCGATTTCCTCCGTCTTCTCCTTGCTGAGAGGCTGGTAGTCGAAGTACAAGAGCTCCTTGCAGTCAAAGGCCTTGAGACGACGCAAGACACGCTCACCGATGCGGCCGACGGCAACGGTGCCAACGACCTTGTTCTCGAGATCGTACTCCTGCTTGGCGACGGCGGCAACATCCCAATCGCCACGCTCAACCTGTTCGTGGGCAGGAACGAAATTGCGGATCAGGACCAGGATGGTCATGATGACGTGCTCGGCAACGGACACGACGTTGCTGCCAGTGACCTCGGCCACGGTGACGCCGCCGTTTGTCTTGTTGGCGGCATCGAGGTCGATGTGATCAGAGCCGATACCGGCCGTGATGGCAAGCTTGAGATTCTTGGCCTTGGCCAGACGCTTTGCGTTCAGATAGCCAGGGTGGAAGCTTCAGCCCACGTTAGCAATCAGTCGGCTGACATGTAAAAGATAGACCTGCTATCTATCATGTGCATCTGCGTACGGGGTGGTTATGATAATCTCGGCATCGACGAGCTCTTGGTCGAACTTGGAGTTGACGTCCTCCTCCTTGTCCGAAGTGGTAACCAGGGTGTGGCCCTGGTCTTCGAGCCATTTTCGCAGGCCGAGCTCATTCTCCGTAGTACCAAGCAGCTCGGGAACCTATAAACGGAAGCAAACCGGCATGGCCCGCATTAGCGCAGTACTGAGACAAGCGAGTGACATGGCTCATCGAGTTGAGGAGTCATCGACCCCCGCACTCGACTCGGGCTTCCCCGCATTTCTGGAGGAGATTTGAATGCACATATTGCGGAAGCTGCGGGAGGGGGCGGCCAGGAGCACTGCTGCCCGGCCACAAACCAGGTAAGATGATGATGAAACATACATGGGAAAGGACACTGACTACTTACATCCTTGGCGTGCTGGCCACCGTCGTAGAGAACGAGAAGAACTTTGACCTTTTCACGCGCGGTTGTTAGCGAAGAAAGCTTGTCTGTGCGTGAATGGGATGCGGGGCGGGAAAATACCATTGCGATTACAATGTCGTTTCTTTGGGGGGTGGGCGAGGAGCGCAGCTTATTTGTGTGATGGTGTGACAGGTTGCAGTGGTAAGGAACTTTGGAGACAAAAATTGAGGAGGAATCGTGTGTCGTGTTTGTCATTGATTCCCATAAGAAAGAACTCCGGGAGGCAGCTGGCTATTTATGTTTCCCTCGGAACGAGCTAAGATGACCCTGAGAAGAGAGAGCACATTCTTCAACATCGTCACCAGAAACCCCTCTCAAGCCCGAGCCGCCCCCCGAAGCCCTCATGTCTCGCAGAGAGCTCGGCATTGCAAGTGAAAATAGGCCATCCAGGTAGATGACTGAGTCAGACTGACTTCATTTTGCTACACGGCGTACTACCCGTCGCTAGGAGAGCTAGCTCGGCGGGGTAGCATAGCAACTGGTTGGTTTGTTTGTATCATCAGCAGGAGGGCGATTTTGCTAGGCTGCTAATGGACATGTATTGTCGGTGACTCGGTGGCATGGTGGTTCGAGGTCACTCAGGTCAGAGAGCGTGGGAGGTATCTCGGTGTTCGGGATTGATAGACAAGGTCGAACAGCCAAACCTGATCCGACGGAAAGCGGGGTCATCAAGAAGACCGCGCACATTGGCTCCGATAAAAGAAAAAGCGGCGTCAGTTCGGTTGATGAGGGGAAAGAAGAACAAGAACGCCTTGTCTCTGGAACACGAACGCGCTGCTCTTAGCTCAGAATGGGCTCCGGCATTTGACTGATTCGTCGGCAGCTCCTTCCTCTGCTTGGTGGGTTGGTGGGGAAAGCCCAGACAATTACGCGTTCTCGGACAAACCATGATGATGTGGGCTTCTTTGCCTGCTTTGGCTTCCCTCTTGTTCATAGGGAAAACATCGAAACAAGGCTTGCTAATTGTTAAACGACACGCCACTTTGAGTACACGGCAATAACACCCCGTAGTACCAACAGATACCAACACGGGTCCATAATATGACCAACTCTCCATCAAGTCTTATTCTTCTTCTAGCGACAAGTCCTCTGCGGAGGACTACACCGAGAATCAGGAAGGCGGCTACCAGGAGAGAAGCCGCATGGCATCCAACAAGTTTCGAGCATGCAAGCGCAATGAAATTTTTCAACTCGAGTCGGAAGAGAACAGTATGGAAGGTGCAAATTGCCACTTGCGCAGTGTGCTGGACTTCACTCACTGGCGGGACAACTCTCACTCAAGATGCAGATTCTTGAACACACAAATTGCAACTGCGAGCTCATACAAGAGTATATCACTGAGGCGCTCAGCTTTGTTCGGAAATTGGAGACGGTGAGCTCTCGACCCTGACATTTTCACTTCTCTGCACCTCCAACTTCCTTGGTAGAGTCGGTGAGGCAAGGTTTGCCGGCCTGAAGAGGGCCGGAAAGGGGTCCCCGATCTATCCATCCCTGGTGAATAACTCTCCGAGAATTGTCTGATTCGGAAAGCTTTTCTCCATGAAAGCAAAACGTGGTACCATCTGGCAGTCACAGCTTGGACAAAGAGGTCCGTCCATTCCATCTTTGAGAAATTTGGCAAAAGTTGCGAAGCACGATAAGAGGATTCACTGTGTACAGTACTGCAATAATCAGTGTATGCAGACCAATAGCTCGAATATCGAATCCGGGCCTCTTTCCTTTCTTGACATTCCCCCTCCCTGTCTGGCCGTGTGCGCTTGAAGAAGACTTTGTCCTGCTTCCCGCTTCCCGCTTCCCTCATAGACATCTGCCGGGAGAGGGGAACAGACAGACAGACACATGGACGGAAAGGGGGCCTCACCAATGCCTTCCGATGCGAACTAAACAAGTCCACCACAAGCTCCTCAGTCCCGACGAACAGAGAGAGCCAATAGCCATACGCAGCGGCGGGCATGCGATTGACGGCCATGCAATGCCACACAATGCATTCGTGATTAACATGTCGCCGATGAAGCCTGTCCAGATCGATCCGGCCACGGGGACCACCGAGATCGAGGCACGGCACGGCAAAGGCGACTCGAACTTCCACTGCTCAACGAGAATGGCAAAATCGTCAGCATAAATAGATCTCCACAGACGCCCATCAAGGTGATGGAACAGGATCTGTACAGCTTGCAATACTTCATAACCCAAATCAATTCTGTCCATAGTGTTAAAACTGAGACATCCGGTACGGATCGTTTTTGGGGCGTTTGCGATTATACAACTTGTGAGTCTGGGTCTGAAGCCACTCCGCGTTCCCAGCCCTGTACATCAAAGTGGCCGATCAGGCTCTCCTATGCCGGAGCGACGGTTTTGTGTAAGTCCTGCCGGGTACCGTCCGCGACAATATTTCCCCAACGACATGCCGCCATCCTGGGAACTCTGCAACGGACCAGACTGCCGACCCACGTGGAGACCCATGGCGGGATTTGTGCCCTGCTAGATAACATGGGCTTTTACGAAGGCCAGAAACAGCTCATGGGACTCGCGCGGGGCGCGCTCGCCCATCTTGGAGCAGTGCTTGCGTTACAGCAGCGCGGGCTGGAACAAGTCGGACTTTGGTCCCATTAAGCCGATGTCAAAAAGGTCCCGGTCCAGTATTACGTCAGGGCGTTGAAGCTCAAGGCTGGCGCGCGGGCGAGGATGCCGTCAGAGTCATGGGGGGAACGATTGCGCTTCTTTGAAGCCTTTTTTTCGGCCGGTCGAGCATCCCGGGGTTCTTGCAGTAGAACGGCGAACGGCGCACCGCTGCCATCATGGCCATTGTTGGTCCCAACAGTTGCGAATCCCGTGGAAGACCCGTATTTCATGTCCTCGCAATGAATGCATGCATCTCCATCGAGCCCGCCGTTGCCGATGGCCATTTATTATCTGCCCGTCCACTTGTCACTTGTCCGGGAGCCACGCTTCGAGACTGACGCTGCTGAAGGGGCCCGTGACAAATGGTCATGGACACTCGGCAAGTGTCAGCATCAGCGACGTGTTGTGGCTGTCCGCAAGGTCTCGCCGGGAAAGTCAAGGTGCTGCCTGCCTGTGCTCGGCTGACAAGGTGTATTTCACCATTGTTCATCTTGAGCCTGCGCGCCAAGGATGGACACCGACTGGCGTCTGGCCCGGGGCCATGTGGCGCGAGCGTAAGCTGACCCGCGAGGAATTCTTCTTCTTCCCATCCTCTTTTCTCGCGCCGACAAGAGTTTTGCTGGGCGGAGGGTAAAGTCCCGTCGGCCCCTTGACCGAGCCGTCGAGAGGGCATACAGTACAATCTCGGCAGTACAGTCTAACCCCTGTATGATTTTACACGAGGTATATAACTAGGGGTAGCAGGCTAATAACAAATCACTAGGTAAGGTAAAGAGTACCTTAGAATACCTATATTATACTAGGACTATCTAGTACCTATATACCCCTATAAGATCCCTAATAGCTCCACCTCCTATAGCCACTTATAGCTAATAGTGCTACCCCGCGTGAGGCTTGTAGCGAGTGTAAAATCATTTAGGGGTTAGACTGTACGTCCGTAAAGTTTGTCTCGTATCCAGGGTGGAGCAAGGGGGAAACAGGGATATAAAAAAAGACCATCTCCTTAGCTGTTGTCCACCTTGTGGGTCTGTTAGGCCCGCAAATTATATCTCTATGTATGTAGTTTACTTTTATCTAATTAGATACATAGACCCTAGTTAACGTGACTCCACAAGGTGGACAACAGTTAGGGAGATAGCTCCTAGTTTGTGGGGTAACAAAGCAAAGGGGGAAAGGATTAGCAGCGACAGGCCTAACCAATTCATCAAACCGGTCAGGAGGACTAATTTGAAGACTCTGATTAATTTGTCAAGAGGTTGCTTGTGGCGGACTAATGAATTTAATGACATCAGACAGGTCGGATGGCTCGGATCAATTGATCAACGGTTCGGTCGGGCTGACTTCAGATCGAGAAGAGAGTCGTAACGGTCAGACCGATTGATCTGATCAATATTATGATGACTTTGATAACATCGGATCGCTTGGATGACTTGGATTAATTGATCGGATTGATTGGGCGAGTGGATCAGAAAGGAGGAGGGGGGGGGCTGTAAATGCCTAATAAAAGGAACAGAGCTTGTTTTTGGTTATAGGTCGTTTCGGATCGAGCGGCATCGTCAGCAGTGGCCGTGATGATTGATTTGGGGTCATTGACCTGACGGGTGATCTGGAGAGAGACCATCGACGCGCTAGCAACGAATGTCCCACCCCCAGCATCCCGAATAGCTCTCCACTCTGGTAGTGACCGCCCCGCGTGGGGCGTGGGGCTTGCACATGAGTTGTTGCTGTACAAAATCATTCCGGGGCTAGACTAGATAGTGCGGGGGGGGGGGGGGGTCTCGTTCTGACGGATTAGCACTACCGGCAGATGCACGATGCGGCGTTTAGTTGTCGGCGTGATAAAAAAAAAAAAATCGCTGCTGGGTGTTTGTAAGCACACAGTAAATGCCGGCTCTGATAGTTGCCTGTTATATAATTCGTATCCGGATTAATATAGACTGTATAGTAGCATATGCTGTTCTGCCAGTCAAAAGGCTCCACCCTGGATACGAGACAAACTGTTTTGGAGCCGAGATTTACTGTAACCCCCCTGTTTGCGCACTCGCAATTGAAGCCGCGCAGGATCATTAATGTCATGCTTGTCCTGATAATAGTACTTTGTAGTCCGTAATTCGTATTGATTATAGGCTCATCACGGCATCACGGAGTAGTAAGTACATACGTCCGTACAGCCCGGCTGGAAAAATCGACTGGCTAAATAGGGCCTTGTGTGGCGTGCACGACTTTTTATAAGAACGACGTTCGGGCCGCGAGTCTGCTTGATTTCATTTCTTTGTTCCGCAGCAGCTCGAGGATTTAATCAGCTTATTCACTTGCATACTTGAATCATACCCCACCGCACTCAACCGACACAGAACCGACACAGAACTGACACAGAACCGACACAGAACTGACACAGAACCGACACAGAACTGACACAGAACCGACACAGTCCGCCAGCCAACATCGTAGACATGTACGTCTCCGCCGCTGTTCTGGGTCTTGCCGGCGCCGCTGCTGCCGCCGCTGCTGCCGCCGCTGCCGTGGCGCCCGTTGGTCCAACATACCCAGTAACGAACATGTCCAAGGGCTTCCGCCTCGTGGTCAAGGTCACCGACCCCTCCGGCGACTGGAACTCCATCCATAACACCTACATCTCCAGCATCCACGACGGGCATCCGGGCAGCAATGTTCTCGCACAGGTTGAGGACGCGCAAAAGGGTCATACCTTCTACCTAAACGGCACCGGTACAGATCATAATGATAACAAGGTCCTCACCGAAAGTTTCAGTGATATCTCGGCGGGACTCGAGCTTGTAAACGAGGACAGCTCGTCTATCCGAACGGCTCGGCTTGTTCAGGGCCACGGAGATGGCTACTTCAGCCTACTCCACTACGGGGAGCACGCACCTTTCTTGCGCCCGGAGACCTGGGTCGCTTGCAAGGAGAAGTTGGCTCTATACACCAAAGACAAGAAGGAGTACATCATCTTTAAACAGGCCGCAGCTACTAGGGACCCCACGAGCGGCCGTTACGAACTCCACGTTCCCCGAAACTGCGCTCGTGTTACCCTGCTGCCCGAGTGCACTAAGCTGAACGATTTGCCCAAGGCGTCAGCGTATATGCCCAAGAACATTGCACCCACACACGAGCATGCCATCGATGCCCACTGCTACCCGGACGTCAAGGCCATTGACTGGCGCAAATACGCATCTGATTAGATTACAGTACTCGGATGGAAATGGACAAGGACGCAGAGGCAACAGGGTTTTTTCCCCCAACTCCCATGTAAAGGGTTTTCCCTGTTGACGAATCTACGGGAGTACTATGTCTATGTAGTCAACAGCCACCTAGGATGCTAGCTAGCTAGTGTATCGTGTATCGAATCATGAAACTTTGCATTTTTCCCTTGTAGCTGAAAGTAGCCGACTTGGAGCCCCGCTTGACTTGACCCTAGCGCCAAACTCGCATGCACCAGCCGCCCTGTAAGGGATTGTGGTAAAGGTTAATGTATTAGCTATGCTAGCCCTTGCGGGGCACTATTTATCGTGCACGATTGTGCACGTGATGTGTGACAGGTACTGCTAATTTAAAGGCAATGCCCTTATTATCTACCTATCTAACTATCTAGTAAATATCTCTTATTATTAACTTATTATGTAATTACTAAGTAAGTATTATTATCTCTTATTATATCTTTATTACTATTTCCTTATCTCCTATTTTTAGTCTCTCTCCTAAGTAATTATCCTATTATTAGTTTAATTATTCTATCTTAAAATATAGCTTTTACTATATACCTCTCTTTATCTTAGAGGCTATCTAACTCTCCTTAGGAGTATAATAAGTACTTATAGTAAACTACATAAGTAAGGCTATATTATTATTAATTATCTCCTATCTTTATAACTAGAATATTAATTATTATATCTAAGTATTAACTATATTAATATTTATATCTATAATAATATAGTTATCTCTTTACTTATTCCTTATTTATTATAGTAGCTTTATATTACTATTAACTACTACTCTTAGTTTTTAAAGGGCTATTATATTCCTTTCTATAGTATTATTTACTTATTTACCCTAAATAATTTAGGCTTATCTATCTTCACTAGCTATAAGGGAACTATTTCTAGATAATATTACTATTCCTAGGCTTAGGGGAACTATACTTACTCTTAATACTAATAAAGTTACCTATATATTATTTCCTAATCCTAGTAAAGGTATAAAGGTTTATATACCCTTATTTATTAGGTATAGTAATTATCTTACTTCTAGTCCTACCCTAGGTAGTAGCGTAAAGTGTTTTATTACTATTATACTCTATTATAGTATTATAAAGTATTCTAGTGCTATTATATTTTATAGTGGTATTATAAAGTATTCTAGTGCTATTATATTCTATTATAGTACTATAAGTTCTAGTGCTATTATATTCTATAGTAGTATTATAAGTTCTAGCGCTATTATATTTTATTATAGCACTATATAGGATAGTCTATTAATTAATATAAAGATTAATTTACCTTTAATAGTTAGAGTTAGTAGTAGTAAAATACTTAGTATTTAAGAAGCCCTTAAATCTTAGTTTAGTAAACCTTCTAGTACTTTTATATACTTCCTCTTCTTAGTTAGGGTGTCTAATTATTACTTTAGAGATTCTAAGTTTATTAGATAACTAGTAACTAGTAATTAGTCTAAGATTATCTTAAATTAGTTATAATTAGCTTTATACCCGCTAATTCCTTTATATACCACTTTTCCCTAGATAACTCTAGCTATTACTAGTATTACTAAGGCTTTTCCTAGGTTTTAATAAGCATTACCTACCTTTTTTAGTAAACTATAATTTAATACTTATAAGGTTATTTTAGTAAATATAAGAAACTCCTTAATAAATTTCCTATCTATTAATACTATCCTTACCTCTATTAGCATATATACCTAATAGTGTGCTCTAAAGTGCTAAGCTATGTAGTAAAATTCTTCTTTATTTACTATTTATTTAACTTTTTATACTTATTCTTAGGTATCTTTAGGTAATATTATATTCCCTATTAGGTAATTATTAAGTAACTAACTACTCTATAATAACTATCCTATTTAACTAGTAGTTATATATAAATAAGGCTAATTACTAGGTATATAGGTTAATAAAATATAGTAAGTAATAAAGGTAAAGAAAGTAAGAATAAAGAAAGTAAGAAAAGTAAGAAAAAAAGTCTAAAATCCTTAAGTTCTAGGTACTCTTTTACTTATAGCTATAGTCACTATTATTTACTATAGTAAATCATGCTATTTACCTATAGCTTACTTCTTAATAGCATATACACTATTTATTAATCTAGTAACTACTACTAGTAGTAACCACTAGTTATATACTAGAGTTAAATTCTTAAATTTAATTAAATATTTAATAATTCTATTGCTTTCTCTTTACACTAGAATTACATTAACTTTATAGTTTACTAACTAAATTAGCGCTATTATTCTAAACTATCTATTAAATATATCCTAATAGAATTGCTCTAGATAGTTAACTAAGATCACTAGATAAATTCGCTAATTATCTAGTATATCTAGCTTATATACTAATCTTCCTATGTGTTATAGCACTCTAAATAGTCTAGTGAATTTTAGTCTGTATTTTAGACTTATTTATCTTAGAATTATATATACCTAGTTATCTAGTCTAATTAATACCTAGTTACCATATTTAAAGAACCTACTCGCATGTTTTTAATTATAATATATCTTTATCTGGATTATTACTAACGTAATTATATTATATGCTTGTAGTTATTTTAATAGTTTATCTAATATTTCTAGTTCTCTTAAGTATAGTAAAGAAATGATATTATTTAGAGAGAATCCTATAATAATCTAGTTAGGTAACTATCCTGTTATTTTAATTACTATATTATTAAATTTAAACTATAATCATAGTAATATCTACTGCTATAACTAATTATTATCTAGTTATATAAAATACATTTAGATAGCTAATTCTATTATCTATATAGTTTATTCTATCTACCTATCTATTTATAGATAATATGCTATTAAATATAATAATTTTGTTCTAACTAAATTCTAGAATACTTTCTATAATACTACTAAAAACCTTTAATTATAATTACTTATTATAATCTTAGGTATTCCCTAATTAGATATTAATAGTTAATTATATAATTTCCTTATGTAAATTACTACTATAATATTGTTTTAATAAGGCTCTAATATAGTTTACTTACTAAATTTATTAATAATTATAAGTATTAAATCATTACCCTCTACTAATATAAGTAAAGATAATAGGAAATTAATAGAAATTATATAATATAGTGCTAGTAGTGCTAATAATAGTTATAAATTACTATATCTTAGGTGTTTTCTTAGACAATAAATTTAATATAATAGGTAGGTTCTTAGGTAGTTTTATAATTTACGTAACCTATAAGGTATGTAGAATTATTACACAATCTCGCTTAGTTTTGCGTAACTTATATAATTACTATTGTATATACTATTATATAGGTCCTTAATAGCGGACTTTAGTACGTATAATTATAGCTAGAACCCTAGAGTTATCTTCTATAATAATCTATTCTCCTAGCTAAATAGTAATTTTACCTGGTTTTTTATAGGCAATTAAGCATTGCCTTCTAGCACTATTTTAACATGCTTCTATATTAGATCCTAATCATATCCTAATTATATTAATTTCTTAAAATTAGGAGATATTCTAACTAGAGATACTATTAGCCTTTTCGCTATAGGTGTAGTAAATTATAGTATTAGTGCTATAACCAGATTATATTTTATATATTATACCACTTAAGAATCATTTAATGTCTTCTAATGTTCTAGTCTATTATCTAGTATATTATCTAATTATCCTAGCGCATTATTATTATATGTTTTTTCTATTATCTTTAGCTTACTTAATGCGTCTAGTACTAGATAATCTTTACCTAACTTATGGATTAGCCTAATGTTAAATTAGCTAATATATTCCATAGCCTGTATTAATTTCTTATTTACTACATGCCTACTTATTATATTAGTAATATCTAATTATTAACCTATATTAATAATTAAGTAGTAATCTATAAAACATATAACTAGTGGTTATTAAGTTACCTTAATCCACTATCTAGACTTTTAAAGTATTCACATATAATTACAGACTTTAAGCTCTATTAACTAGTATCTCTTTTCTATATCTAATAGGGTTCTAGAAAGAAAAGTAATTAGCTAAATTACTATATAAGGGGGGTATTTAACAATTATCCTATCTATTCTTAACTTTAGGATTATCTTATCCTTAATATAATACACTATAACACTAATGCTAACCCCTAATATATTAAAGTTAATAAATAATTATTAGTTTAAAGAGAATAGTGTTAATATAGTATATTTTATTAGTGCTGCCTTTAATATGTTAAATGCCTTAATTTCCTTCCTAGAAGGTAATAGTATATTAACACTCTTTGCCTAATTATGTCTTGCTAGCTTAGATATTTTACCCTTTTAGGTTTTATTATCTTTATTTGTTTTAACTACTTAATATACTTAAAGTAAGTTTGTTTTATAGTCTTATAATAGTTTAATAATTAAGGCATATCCTAGAATATAATATCTTAGGGCCCCTATAAACCCTAATAAATATTCTAATACTTATAATATCTTTAGGAATTCTAGATATTTAATTACTACTAATTTTTTAGCTAGTATTACTATTCCTAAGGAATTAACAAGTCTCCCTAATACTTTAGCTATTAGGTAAGCTATAAATATCTTCTTTAGGCTAATTAAGATATTATTATCTAGCAAATATTAGAAGGTCTGTTATAGGTCTATGACATACTACTTAAAGCTAATTAAGGTAATAATAATATTATCATAGTATGCTATTGCTCTAGTACCTTATAATATATTATTTATCTATCTCTAGATATATATATTAGATCCTTTATATCCTATAATTAGGACGTTAAATATAAATTATCTATTATATATAATAACTAATAGTGCCTATTATAAATCTAGGTAAACTATCTATTAATAATAAAACAACATAGCATTAATAATTATAATATACGTAGTGTTAGCAATTCCTATAATAACTTCCTCCTATTATCTCATTAGATACGCATCTAACATTATTATCACATTTAATCCTTATATGTTAATAACTATATGCCCCTTCTAATTGTCTCCGGTTCCTATTTATACTATAAAGATAGGAAATGTAAATAGCACTTATAATATTATATAAATAACTTTCCTTACTACTAGTAATTCTTTTATTATCTTTTTAATAATTATTTAATTATCTAGGCTAACTAGATAGATCCTACATTTCTTTAGAACTAGATCCTACTAGCCTAGTTTTATCTATAATTATATCTACTCTTTCTAAGGAACTATAGCAAATCCCTTATTATAGAATAAGTCTATATAGTCCTCTAAGAGTCTTTATATCTCTTATTATTTATCTTTACTATTAGGGTTAAAATAGTTTACTTATATCACTGTTAATAGCTAACTATACTAATTAAGAGCTTATCCTTATAGATATAATATTTATATATCTTTCACTAGTTTCTCTAACTAGCTTATTACTATATTCTCTAAACATTATATAAATACTAGTATATACTTATAAATTATTATTATAGACTTCGCGTTTACTATAATTCCTTAACCTTTCTTATCCTTAATACCTAAATTAAAAAATCTAATATCTGCTACTCTTAATAATAATTACACTACTAGCATTATTTCTATCTATAGACCTAGTAACTATTGCTCCTATCCCTACTAGATAAGCTATAGTAATGTATAATTTATGCTTATATTTTCCTAAAAAAGATAAATTATTATCTATTTTATATTAATATTATCTAAGGCTTATTAGTTTAATAATTAGCATTAATCTAGTAGTAGCCCCTGCCTTACTATTAATAATTATTAGTCTATTATGTTCTAACCTTATAATATCTAGTTATATAATCTTAATAATAATCTAGAATCTATAAACTACCTCTAGTTTACTTCTAATACCTAATAGAATAGGAACTTAGGTAGTAAATTATTAAGGGGGGAATTATTAAGGGGTATAATAGGCAGTGACTTATATATTATAGGACTATTCCTTCCTAATTCTAGGGATAATGTCTATAATCATTAAATTATAGGTAATTTTATATATAGGGTTTTATCTAGCTAAATATCTAGCTTAGAACTACGCCTAATGTATTTATCTAGCTAAGAATTAAGCCTATAATTATATAATCCTAGGTAAAATTCCTCTAGACGTTCTGTCACCGCTATAATAAGATAATCTATTAGTATTACGTTAATTAACTCTAATATAACTTTACTTTAAGCCTGCTTAAACTATATTAGTCTAAATCTAGGACCTTAGGAATTATGCTTTAGATATCCTATTGCCTAGGTTATAGGCTAGGACTACCTTACTATTAGACTAGTTATAATTATTAGATTTATTATATCTAGAGAGGCGAATTATTTAGCCTTTTGTAACTATTTATTAATAAAATAATAGAATCTTAACCTTTATTCTACCTATTTAACTAGGTAGTTAAATGTTTATTCCTCGTTAAATAGTAAGAAATTCATTACTAAATAGTATACTAATTCCTTCTAATTATTTAGGATTATTAGGCTAACTATATTAATATATCTCTAGAGGCGCTATCCCTCTATAATTAGTCTCTTATCTAGCGTCTATTTAAATATCTAAGACTAATTATTTAAATTCTAGTTCTAGTTTTTTCTTCTAGTTTTTTATAATTATAGTATGTAATTACTACTAAACTATAAGGGATTATAGTAAAGGTTAATATATTAGCTATGCTAGCCCTTACGGGGCACTATTTATCGTGCACGATTGTGCACGTGATGTGTGACACGCCCCCAACAAGAATCCATTCATTCGCCTGCCTTCCTTCCTTCCTTCTCCATCCTCAACCTTTTCTAAACAACCACACCAGACGAGACGACTGCACCAGACGACTGCACCAGACGACTGACTCTTCACTTCTACGCACCACGCACTGCACCCACCCGACCCGACACAATGACGAGACGACGCTCTCCCACTCCCATTGTCAGCCCGCATGCGTTGGCCCTGTCGTTGCGTCATCAACATTCCTCGCCTCCACAGCTTCCGACTGCGTCACCGCCTGCCTCGGCTCCTGCACCATCCGACAAGCCCAGCAGCAAGTCAAAGGCCTTCATTCTGGCCGATATGGACCGTCGCTCATCGCGAGACAACCGTGCCTGCGCAAGCTGCATCTCGAAACTGGCTCCAAGCGAAGTAGGCCAGGTGAACTGGCATCTCGCAGAGGACCAAGCCTGCCGACTGTGCCACATTGCGCAATGCAAACCCGAGGCATTCACCAAGCCCTTTTGTGATTTCCTGCAAGAGAACCCTACCGTTTTTCATACTGTGGACTACTTCAAACGCAAACTGAAGGATAGTGGGTTTGAAGAGGTATGCTCCTCTTTTTTTCCCTCTCCCGCTTGCCCTGTTCCCCTTGTTCCCCTTGGGCTGAGGTGGCTGACATGGTTTCGCTTCTTCCAAAGCTATCCGCGCGAGATGCATGGGCGGGAAAGATACGACCTGGCGGCAAATACTGGGTGACGCGCAACGGCAGCACCATTGTTGCCTTCACTGTTGGCGAGGCCTACAAGCCCGGAAACGGAGTGGGAATGGTTGCCGGCCACATCGATGCCCTCACCGCTCGACTCAAGCCCGTGAGCACGCGGCACAGCAAGGCCGGCTACGTTCAGCTTGGCGTGGCGCAATACGCAGGAGGCCTGAACCAGACCTGGTGGGATCGCGACCTCAGCATCGGCGGCCGCGTCATTGTGCGCGACCCGGGCACGGGAAAGACAAGCGCCAGGCTCGTCAAGCTAGACTGGCCCATTGCCAAGATCCCCACGCTCGCTCCCCATTTTGGCGTCGGCATGTTTGGCAGCAACAACAAGGAAACGCAAGCGGTGCCCGTTATCGGCCTACAGCCGAGCCCCTCGTCCAGACAGCAAGATGAAGAAGATGGTCTGGAACCGCTCGGCCCCGAGGGCGCCTTTGTCACCACCCAGCCCCGACGACTAGTTCAGCTCATTGCCAAAGAACTAGGCATCACGTCGTACAGCTCCATCGTCAACTGGGAGCTCGAGTTGTACGACTCACAGCCCGCGCAGACCATGGGCATGGACAAGGAATTCATCACGGCCGGTCGCATTGACGACAAGCTCTGTTCATGGTCGGCCCTCATGGGTCTCCTCGCCGCAGACTCCAACAAGGATGACGGCTACATCAAGCTCGTCGCGCTCTTCGACGACGAGGAAATAGGCTCGCTCCTCCGCCAAGGCGCCAACGGCAACTTCCTGCCGCTCGTCATCCAACGCACCGTCGAGGCCCTCAACCACGACTCGTACGGCCCAGGCCTTCTCGGCCAGACGTACGCGCGGTCGTTCCTCGTCTCGGCCGATGTCACGCACGCCGGGAACCCCAACTTTCTGGAAAACTACCTCGACGAGCACGTGCCCCGGCTCAACGTGGGCATCGCCATTGCCGCCGACTCCAACGGCCACATGACCACGGACGCCGTGTCGACCGCCATCCTGACCAGGGTCGCCGAGATGATTGGGGCCAAGACGCAGATGTTCCAGATCCGCAACGACTCTCGCAGCGGAGGCACGGTGGGCCCCATGCTGTCGAGCGCCATGGGCGTCAAGGCCGCCGACGCAGGTCTCGCCCAGCTGAGCATGCACTCCATCAGAGCTACCACCGGTGCGTTGGACCCTGGCCTCGGCGTCCACTTCTTCAAGGGATTCCTCGACAACTGGGAGAAGGTGGATGGGGAGTGGGTGTGAAGCCTGCAATCTTCATGACAAGTGGTTGTTTCAATCGTACACCTCTTTTGTCTCGGGGATATAGCAGCATGAATGAAGAAAAATCGATGGGATACACAATCCCGTGTTTCACTAGACTACACATTACGGTGAACCTCTCTCTGTGCCATGATATCTTGTCCATCGTCTGTCTACAACAGCACTTGCTTGCGCGGGCACCGATTTTTTTTTTTAAAAAAAAATATACAGCTATACACCGCGGTCCTTGCTCATTCACACAAGTATACATGCCTTTTTTTTCCATCCTGCTGTGCTCTATCCAACGGTCACCAAGTGATTTGAAAACGAGAAAAAAAAAAGAAAAAAAAAAACCTCACCGCGTACAGGTAGAGACGATGGAAGAGATGGGAAATCATGCGCGATCCTCTGCTCTTCTGCGCACCTCCCTCGCCTCGCCCGCTTCGAGCAAACTCGCTGCCTCTTCTTCGTCATCGTCATCGTCATCGTCATCGCTTCCCTCCTCCTCTGCTGCCCCATCCGCCTGCTCCGCGTCCCTCGTGCCAGGCCTTCTTCTCTTGACGAAATCCTGCTTATGTGCCTCGGCGAGAATCTTGGAAAAGGACCGCGCGCTAATGGTGTCGGCACGACGACGCAGTGCCCCGAGCGAACTGGCCACGGCGGTGGAGCTCCCCGCCGCCGATGGAGGAGCCACGTCGTGTCTTCGCTGCTCCTCGGGCGTCGCGGCGGCGGCGGGGCCGTCGTCCATGAGCGGCTCGATGCGGTAGGGGAGGGGGACGTCGCGCGACGCCTTGTACTGGGAGACGTTTGCGCAGTGCTCGTTTTCGACGCGGAAGAGAGACCACATGCCTCGGCGGAGGATCTCGACAAGGGATACGACAAAGGAGGCCATGGTCGAGTGCTGCGTGTTGTGCGTGAAGATGGCGTAAAAGATCCACGCGAAGCGGAGAATGGGGTCGACAATCATGATCGAGTAGTAAGGCCACCGGCGCTTGAGAGCCAGAATGTCTCGGAGGGCCCAGTGCCGGGCATCTGTTTGGAGGAGGGAGAAGTCCATGAACAGGTCCCAGATTGCTGTTTTTTTTTTTTTTTTTTCAATCGGCGGCGGCGGTTGATCAGCTTGTGTGCGTTCAGCGTTGGGAAAGCACTTGGGGGGAAAATTACATACAGACGTAGACGCCGTTGATGACTGAAAAGGCTATGTACAATGCTAGGTTGGAGCGGCTATTGTTCATGCGGTAGAGAGAGAGCATCACGGCGGAGATGATGGTCATGATGTATTTGCCCCCGTTGACCAGATGGGGAAACACGTTCCGCGTGTCGTTGTATCGACGAAGGCATTGGAAGAAGCGCCAGATGGGCGGGAGCGTCATGAGGAAGCCTAAAAGCCGAGAGTGGTTGGAATTGCACTGTTGCGGTTCGTCCCACCTGTTGGCGTACAGACAAAAGAACAGTTCAATGTTCTTTGGGTGGGACAGAGCACAGTGTGTCTCGTCAGTAAAGCAGGAGATTCTAAAATTCATTCTTGTTAGACTTGGACTTACAGCCATGGAGTACGTCAATGAGCAGTACATGTCGCCCAGGAAAAAATCTCGAAACTCGACAGGATACAGGCCGGCCAGCAAAAGTCGCCACTACGAGTTTTCATTCCACATGCTGTTAGAAATCCAAGAAGCGAGCGAGCGAGCGAGCACACGGGGGACAGAGAGACGACCAAAAAACTTACATGAGCATATGCGAACCACTTTCGGCTCTTGTGAGACAGATATGGACCGGGGAAGAAGATGATGGCCGCCGTGATGCAAATCAGGAATACGGGGTAATAAATGTAGAGCCAACCAGCACCGTATCGGCTAAAGTTCATCCACATAAAGATGCCCAGTAAGAGCAAGAAGAAGCTGGGAAATTCTGCAAGGCGTCTCCAGTCAAGATGACTTCGCTGGTCAAACTCAAATATAAAGGGGTAGTTGATCTTGTTCTTGGTCCATATGAAGCAATTGATGCAGAACAGGGAGAACATGAAGAGCATGAGAAAGTATCCACCATAGATTTGCAAGAGATAACTGGTCTGGAGTCGAACCGTGTCGTCGCTGTCCAACAGCAACTGCGAGCCACATACGACGCCTTGGATATTGAAAATCAGGCCAGTCCCGATGAGGAATCCGTTCAGGAACGAACTGCCTGATTCGCTCGTCGGCCTCTTCGTGAGACTCCGCAGTTTGCCTGCGGCGAGCTTGTGGTTGCCTCGCTCAAAGTACCGCGCGTACAAGTCCTCAACCGCCTTGATGTGGCCATCCAACGCGTCGCTGTTGACAAACCAAGCCTTGTTGACCCGTTCGTTCATGTACCTCAGGGGTGGGCGGGCATTGGCGGCCTTGTCAAACTTCTTGTTCAGCTTGCGGAAAGCCGTCCGGTTCAGTATGGCATACGACTTGAGAAGTTCGAGGCCTCGGTAAAATTCCTGGAGTGCCATTTTTAATTTGCGCTTCGCCGTTCGATACGAAACGTCTTCTTTCTGCCGCCTTCGGCTGTAGTCTCTTGTTGCATCGCCGGCAGACGTGCTGGCAGGTAGCAATGGTGTTTTGGGCATGTTTCGCAATGCTTTGGAGTTGGGCCCTGGCGGAAACATCTTGGCCTTGATCGGCTGCACCCATCCATTCAGGCTATCCTTGGAATTATCGGCGTCTGTGCATTGTCCGCCGTCAGCGTCGGCATCCTGACGGTGGGAGATCTCATGGATTCGGCGGTTTCGCATTTCGTGCAGCTGCTGTCTCAGCAGTGAAAGCCGCTGTCCAGCTTGCTCCTCCTTGAGTTTATAGAAGGACTCCACCTTATCGAGCTCCGATTCCATAAACTCGTAGAAGTCCCGTTCCCTCTCACGGACCAAATCAGAATTAGACAAGCCGCCATCTATTTTCGACATGTCCTGCTTCATCGGGCTCTGCGCATGCGACAAGATGCGCCGCAGATGCGAGGGCGACCCCGTCATTGTCGGTCCAGCTGTCGGTCTTGGAGGCACGTTTGATGGTCTGGAGGCTTCTTGAGTTGTTGTGACCGGCTCCGCCGCCGCAGACGTGGAAGCGCGGCGTTGTAGAGGCATTCTACTCCGACTTCTGTGCATCGTCTGCGTGGGTCGTGTAAGCTCGGGGGAGTCTGGTGCCTTGATGGCCGGTGCCGGCAGCGCGAAATCATGATTCTTGTTGTCGATTCGATCTTTCAAGGGACTATGTGCTGGCGGGGTGGGCACAAAGCTTCCATATTGAAGTTCGTTGCCGTCAATGTTCAGTGCCTCGTCTTCGCTCGCGTTCCCAGCAACTGCGATTGGCTTTGATCGAGGGACGGGGGCTCCGGTTTCCTGCTTGGGAGTGCTGGCCGGCGCATGACCCGAGGCCGAGAATGGCGGGATGGACGTTCTGTCACGTTGGCTTGAGCGAAAGAGAGACGGCGTGCGGTTCGAGAAAGGTCTGGGCGTCCTGCTGATGGCTCTCGAAACAGCTTTGATGTATTTCTTGCCGGCCTTGTAGTTGAGGTACTTGATGCGCCATTCTGTGACCTGGTTAGAAGACAGCAAATAACGTCCAAATTTTCATTTCGCCTTCTGTTCATTCTCCGACCGTCCAAACGAGCTGACAAAAAATTTGACGAGACGAATGGGGGATTCTCACCTGGGACGGCATCTCTCTCGAGCTCCTTTGCAAACTTCATGGCCGCCGTCTCAGCTGTGGCGCAGCCCTCAACAGACTGAGGTTCGTTGCCTGCGCATGTGCATTGGGGATAGGCTGGATGGAGGCTGATATCGCAGTCTGCTGCAGTCTGCTGCAGTCTGTTGCAGAGCGGAATCACTGATCAGGAACAGATTTGCTTGTTGTGGTGACCCGGGCGGGTGGTTGTGCGACTTGCGAATGAGCGATCAAGATGACCACGGACTGGCATGCCGACGATGAAGATGAAGTTAAAGTGGAACGAACAAACAGGCAGAACCTGTCAGAGGCGAGAGTTGAGCAACGTGCTCTGTCTTGGTGTCTCACTATGTAGTATGTACACTGCACACTGTAGTAGACAAAGTCTACAAGGTACACCCCCACTGTAGCTCGGGTGACGGGGTCCCCCCCGCCACTGTCCCAGCTTTCTCTCCGGCCCTGGTCCCGGCAGCCTCGAAGCTTGCTGCGTCACATCCCGCGTCACGCCGGGAATTAATTTATGTCGCAGTCCGTATTATTCCGTAGGTTCTACACTAAAAAAAAACACTAAAAAAACAGGGGGGCCAAACTCCCCAGTTGTTGACGACGGCCTCTTGGTTGTTTGTTTGTTTTCCCCTCTTTTCCCTCTTTTCCCCATTTCCCCATTTCCCGCACCCCTGGTTTTTCATGCATCATGCACAACAGGACGTTCTCTGGCAGTGTTGCGCGTGAACAATGTCAACTGAATGTGAGAAACAACCGAGCAGAGATAGCGCTCCTATGGCTGTTGACGGGCTGCGTCAGGGATACCTTTTATGGTTCAGCGCTCAACTGGGCCCCGGATTCGTGTACTGTAATCCGCAATCCGTAGCTACGACTTTGTTGAGGCACTGTGGACACTAATTCAGTCGCGTGTTTGTTGGGGAAACTTCTGAGCAAAGCGTTATGGCACCATCCATTATGGGGGAGAGGGGGGGGGGCTGGCAACGGCATGTTTTGTCCAAGGCCGCCTGAAAGTTGGCACGCACAAGACGCTTGCTTGCTTGCTTGCCCTTGTTGCGTATTCAAAACTGTTTCCTTGCCTTGCCTCCTTGCCTCGGCCATCATCGTTTGGATTAAACTCAATTTTCAGCTGCCTTGAAAAGCCAACGTCGTTTGTTAGACCCGTAGAGGCTATTGGAGTATTGGGGCATCACCTACGGACTACGTAATTCGCCTTGTCGGTGCGGCATCTTTTGGAAAATATGCGACGAGAAGCAACGACGTTCCGCTCATGTCAGCCGTCATCCCCGAACAGATAGCTTCTCATTCAGAGACTGATCGGACTTTGAAAAATGCTTCATTAATGAATGGGGTTGATTGAATGGCGCCCGATGCGTCTGCTATCCTGTCGAATAAAAATAATCCCACGCTCAAGCACAATTTTCGTGAATGTCTGTCGGTATCACAGGATGCATACTAGTAGTATTCGTGTCGTGAGACCAAAGAACAGCGATGATATTAACCTCAAGAATTAAAAAATTCTAGTCTACGCAGTATACATGCAGAGTAAAAAAGATATATGAAAAGGCCCATTACATATAGGCAGGCCACGTAACTAGAGGCCACCTTGCCCTCTTGCGTGGGTAGATGTGGGCATACTGGGAACAATTCTACGTAGTCTGTACGGAAGACAGGCAGACAGACAGACAGACAGACAGACGGAGCAACCTTGTATGAGTTGACAGGGATAAGCTTGTCCTCCTTGATGTGGCATGATGGATTGACGACTGTACATTCGGAATGGGCGATGCCGGATAGCCCGGCTGAGCAAATGGTGTGTGATGGTGTGTGATGGTTTTGTGTGTGTGGCATGACAAGGCTGTTGAGCATGTAATCGCAGCTACATTTGGGTCCGTTTTTGGCCGTTTATAAATTATTAGCCTTGACTGCGTGACAAAGGACCCGTCAAGAATTATTCATTGGACCACAAGAGGACCACAAGGTCTGCAGCTTGCATATAATAGGCTGCGGGGTGGGGACGAACCCATGAGCCAGAATCTTTATCAGGCACGGCTGAAGCGGCGGCAGAAGGCACGGTGAAGGCAGGGAAGGGGGAAGGGTGAGGAAGACGCGCCCATCAGCAGGTTGCAGGTTTTGCCAACCACGGTTCGCTGCCGCTGCTGCCAGATATTAATAATAGACCTTGGATCTCACTACAACGATTGGACCGGAACGTCCAGGCGCGCGTAAGGATGTCCATCCATCTTCCATGTCTTGTCGGGCCGTCCGGTTCACTGTCCCTGTCCGGTAGGGGCCCAGACCGACACCCACATGATGTACATGATGATGATGATGAACCAACATTTGAACAACCACGCAACCACGCAACCTTGTCGAGCCGGTAATATCTGCTAGTCGAGCCCAGCCCAAACAATGGCAACGGCAGAAAAGCACAACAGACGGCAGGATAGCAAATAGACAGATGGACATGTGAAAAAAAAAAAATACGGCATCATCGAAGCCCATCCGTCTCGCAATGCCCGATTCGTGAGCCAGGTTCCGTGCCTCCAGCCGTATTACATAATTACATAGACGGCGCACTTGTTGCCTGGTTTTGAAATGCCGGCCTCGGCTGCGTCGAGACATGGAGCTCCCAGCCTCCAGCTCCCAGCTCCCAGCTCCCAGCTCCCAGCTCCCAGCTCCCAGCTCCCAGCTCCCAGCTCCCAGCTCCCAGCTCCCAGCTCCCAGCTCCCAGCTCCCAGCTCCCAGCTCCCAGCTCCCAGCTCCCAGCTCCCAGCTCCCAGCTCCCAGCTCCCAGCTCCCAGCTCCCAGCTCCCAGCTCCCAGCTCCCAGCTCCCAGCTCCCAGCTCCCAGCTCCCAGCTCCCAGCTCCCAGCTCCCAGCTCCCAGCTCCCAGCTCCCAGCTCCCAGCTCCCAGCTCCCAGCTCCCAGCTCCCAGCTCCCAGCTCCCAGCTCCCAGCTCCCAGCTCCCAGCCATAACTGGTGTGCTGACTTGACTGGTGTGCTAGTCGGAAAGTCGCGCCCTGGAATCCTCGCTTGGTGCAGCGAGTCTTGGCAGTGCCGAGGGAGGCACCGAGCGAGTAAGCATCTCCGGAGTACGGACTGCAGTTCCGATTTTCTCGATGATGCAGCCGTATGTGATTATACAAACCTCATGTCGGAAGTAGCTTTTGTGGAAGAGAATGAATATTGTCCAACGGCCCCTCCCTCCACCTGCAATGTTCGTTCATCCGAGTCAAACCCCCATTCCCACTCGTGGTTCCCCATGCAACAAACAACGTTTGGCCATTGGCCTTCGCCGCCTAGTTGGGCGTTCCTAGCGTTGGCGGGTTGGCAGGTTGGCAGGTTGACCCCAGTCAGCTGTCGATAGCCTGTGTGCTGTGTGCTGTAGCCTGTGTGCTGTGTGCTGTAGCCTGTGTGCTGTGTGCTGTGTGCCTGTGCGCCTGTGCGCCTGTGCGCCTGTGTGCGCGCAAAATGACTGACTGACCAATGCTAGGCCAGACCAGACCAAGTGCAGAGACTCCACGCCATTTCTCTTCATCTTTCCCATTCCTCCCTCCGCTCTCTCGTCAAACGCTTCGCACGTCCCGTCCCGACTTCTGCACGCCCACCCAGCTTGCTCACCTTCGCCATATAGAGCGGCCCCCCTTGAGCATTCTTCTTTTCTTTCGACATAGACGGTGCACTGTGTTCTTCTTCTCCTTCTTGTCCGTCGACTTGCTTCAACTTGCCCTTATACCGCCGACTCTCCCCCGCCCCAGGACTTTGGTCGTCGCACGCCCCAAGTTGCCAGCAAAGACAAAGAAAGCGCTAGCCCAGAGGGTTTCAGGTTGACCCAAAACCCAACACGATCGGTTTTTTCTAGTTCCCCTTCCGCTGGCAACACCGACTCTTGAACGCCATCACTCCTTGACCGAACCTGGAGAAACAAAGGGAGGAAATCAGAAACCCCGTTTCATTTTTCACTCGAATTCGAAGTCGGCGAGGGAAACCAGAGACGGAGAGTCCCTTTTTTTTTTCTCTTCTCCCAATACGAGGAGAAGATCTTCCCTGGTCCAGCCCGTCAGGTTTGGGTTTGGCTCCCTCCCACCTTGACAATGTTGGAACCACATGCGATTTCTAGACCCATGGATCAAGCGAACGTCTACGGCCACTCGCGGTCCCGAACAACCTCCTCGAATACGTTTCCCGTTTCACAGCAACAACATCAACAACAACATCAACAGCAACGTCCGCATCCACAGCAGCAGCAGCAACATTACCTTCATCAACAACAAGCTGGCCCTCAATATCCCCAAGCTGTGCCTCCCCACATGCATCATTCCCGCCGCTCTCCGTCCGTCACAACATTCAGCACCACCTCGAGCATGCAGCCTCCTGCTGCCTACCGCACCTCGTCTTCGACAGAACTTCGCCGTTCCATCTCCAGCCGCTCTGGGGGAACCATCCCACAGCCATCTGGCTATGTAGCGCTTCTCCGCAGGCAAAAAGCCACGGTCTGGTGCGATCGCGCGCAGTATGAAGACCCGCGTGCCACGGCCCAGCAGAGGGCAGCCAAGATGCGCGCAAACCTCGAGGTCGTGGGAGGTGGCCGTGGTGCCGTTGTTGGCAGCCGCAGCAACACCGGTATTAGCGCCACAGGCAAGGTTGCTGCCAAGATCAGACACCACGGCAAGAACCCCGTCGTCGGATACGCACCGGGAGACACCAATCACGTCGGCGTCGGCGGCGTGCCATTGCGTCTCAGTGCCACCGAGGTAGAGGGGGGAAGTAGCGACGAGGATGATGCGCAGACTATGTCTCGGGCGCATCATCGTCGGACTGGAAGCAGCGGCCGAAGCAGCATCGGAAGTGGTAGACGAGGCGTGCAGTATTGGGGGGCCTCAGCCGGCTCTGTTGCGTCTGGATCCCAGCAACGGCGAAGTCCGGGTGATACTCCGGAGCGAACAGGCAGTCTGGCCGACCATCCAGAGGAACCAAGTAATCCCGTGGACGATTCTGCTTCAGGACGGGCCCAGAGTTCGAGCAGTGCTAGTAGCGGCGAGCGAGCCGATAACGTCGGAGAGCTCGGCATCGCTCCCAAGGTGGCTGTCAACTCACAAAAGAACTCGGCTTTAACCAGAGAGAAGAGCGTCAAGAGCGCCGAAGAGCTCAAGCGAAGAGGTAGTGTCGACGAGAGGACCGCAACACTCACCTCCGGCCGCCTCTACATTGCCAATCCCGATTAAGGACTCACCAATGATTTTCCAAAAGTTTTGCACACGTTTTTCGTAAACTCGGAGTTATCAGCCGCTCGCTTTTGTTCGCGTGCCAAGGCCCAATTTTCGGTCGTTTTGAATCACCCGGGATGCATGACTCCGGAGTTTGCGGCAGGATGAAATTTCAATCTGTTGTTCTACTTTCCATCTTCTTTTTGTGTGTCGATACCAACCAACAGTGCTATGTATTATTCCTTTCTTTCGCTTTACTAGAATCACTCTCGCTTATGCTGTGTGGTACTTGTTGCTGCTGTGCGGTGGCAAAAGGCTGTTTCTACAAGCAATTAATTTTTGTTATCCTGCAGCGAGACGAGGAAAAGCGGGTGTTTGATGACATTGGCAACGCAACCGAGTCGGGTCGCCAATCAATAGGTACATATGGCCATAATAATAACACAACATGAGAGATGGCGAGCAATTAGATCACTGCGGTGGCCACCGACCGACCTTCAACGGGGCAATTGAGCTGTTCTCCCTGCGTGAAGACGTTGGTCTCGAAATAACTTGGCGTCCGTATTCGCGACTCGACTAGCTGGCGTCGGCTGTACGTGACAATACCTCTCCTTGTTCAGCCTCGTTGTGAACCAACTTTCTTTATGGGCGTCATTGCGAGAGAATACGTGACATGTGATGATGCAGCAGTTCGGGCATTGACATCATTTTGTTCCGAATGAACCCTTTCCCCCCCCCCCTCCAGGAACATTTTTTTTTGGAAGAATACATATGTAAGCTGCTGCTTAATCCGTACTAGATTAGCCTCTATGACGTTTGCCAAGGTTTATTAATAGCGCGGGGCATCCAAGAGTGGCACGTGAATGCTCAATTTTTTTTTTAACCCCTCATCTGTAGGCGTCAGCCACACCGCCTTGCCCCGAAAATCACCCGTGAACGTCGCGGCACGCGACGTGGGTCCTCCCGTCCCTCCGGGACCCTTCGACGCGTCCCCACTTTAACAGACAGAAGTCTGGCCACTTTTATTAGCCACCAGATGGCAGGCGCCAACTTCACGCGCCCGCGTTCGTGCCTTTCCCTTCCGGAGAACGCATCACGCATTGAGGGAACCTGCCGTCATTCAGCACCGAGTTCGATGCAGACATTTCTGTGCCCCGGCCCCGACAGGTAGTCATCCTATCGAGAAACAGCACACACCTTTTGTCATTTCTCCGCCATCCACCACCTCATCTGTTGATTGAGAATATATGCCTGGTCAGGCTGGCGCTCGACGAACAGAGGCTTTCCCGATGCCCCTGTTTGAGATGTCACCAAATATGCAGGAGATGGATTCGACAGGACGGAAACGAAGCCATGATGAGTATGCAGGAGACCTATTGAAGATGGATGAGGATGCGGAAACCAAGCTACCCAAGGTGGCCTCTATTCTGCCATCCGGTGACAGCTGTGAGCACCCTTCAGGACGATTTACGCCGGCTGTCACACAGCGTTAACTTTTTCTGTCATAGTTGTGCCCCCGCGAGTTCAATCCGATGTACAATCATCGTCAAACGGATTCGGCTCCCCAGCACTTACTGAAGCTGGTAGCAGCACTCCGGCGCGCAACTCTCCCTCTCCACTCACACCCACCAAAGTCAAGTCTGGCAAGCCATCGGACGGCAACGATACTCCTGTCACCACGTCGCCAAGTTCTACCGCCCAATCCTCGTCATTGACAGCCCACAAAGGACCCGCCCCAAAACCCAAGCGCCTTACGGCCGAGGAAAAGGAAACTAAGAAGAGGGAGCGCGAGGAGCAGGCTAATAAGAAGGCTGCAGAGAAGACAAGACAAGAAGAGGAAAAGTCGGCTCGGGCCAAGGAACGCGAAGAAAAACGCAAGCAAAAGGAAGAAGAGGACCGACTCAGGGCCGAGCAGCGTGATGAGAAGAAGCGGAAGAAGGAGGAGGAACAGCGACGCATTCAGGAAGAAAAGGACAGGAAGACCCGGAGCCAGCAAAAGCTCAACGCGTTCTTCAAGATTCCCAGCACTCCAAAGGCAGACGGCGACGGTGTTTCTGGTGTGGCCAGCCCTGTCAAAGACGCCAAAAAACCCGTGGAAACCGAATACGATAAGCTCTTCAAGCCGTTTTTCGTTAGAGATAATACCCGCCTGGCTCATTGCGCCACACAGATGGATCAAGAAACCAAAGATGCCAAGTCACGGATGCTTGATGGGTTCGTCACCAGGCAGCAAGACGATCAGGGCGAGGGTCAAGGGAAAATCCAATCTTTCAATGCAATGGAGCATTTGTGTCTTCCCTTCAAGCACTCGAGGCGGCGGGGCAAAGTCCATCACCCTGTCAAACACATTATGGAAACAGCTTCGAGCGCAGGCGGTCCCGGTGGCATAGCCGAGGGGGCACAAAAGAAGCTAGCTCGCATCCCACAGAAGGTTATTGCATTCTCGCAGGACGTCCGTCCTCCATACTATGGCACAGTTACTCTAAAGCCGTTTGCTCTAGGGCGCGATACCATCAGCAGGCTCGCCCGCAAGCCGACAGGCCGCCGCCTGCCACTTGATTATGATTACGACTCGGAAGCCGAGTGGCAGGAGGAAGAAGGAGAAGATATCGATCTGGACGATGGCGATGATGAAGAGCTCAACGATGAGGATGATATGGATGGTTTTCTGGATGATACAGAAGATGTCGGTCCATCAAGACGGATATTCGGCAGTGCAATGGAGCCCGAAAGCACGGGCATCTGTTTCGAGAACCATCTCCGTCTTGGACCTAACCGTACCACTTATGAACACAAGATGGAGTTTATGCATGGTAAGAAGACTTGCTCGTTGCTATGGGAACCTGCACGAAACGGGGCTAACGTGGCATCTCAGAGGGACTGGAACACACCTGGGGCATTAATCCACTCTCCACTGAATATTGGGAACCAGAGACGAAGGCCAAACCGGCTCCGTCGATGCATTCGACGGCCAACAAGATGCCACCTCCTCCGGCACCCGCCAATGCTTTCGCGGCACTGACTGGTGAGGCAGGCAATGCGGCGGCGGCGGCGGCGGCGGCGGCGGCTGCCAAGCTGGTCAAGGCCGAGCTCATGAATGACGTGAAACAGGCCATCCTCGACAACAAGGCCCTCTCCAAGGTCGGCATCATTGACTTCATCTTTCACCGGTTTCGGGATAGTGTATCTCGCGCCGAGGTAAAGAATACACTGGAACATGTTGCCGAGAAGAAGGGAGCCGGACGATCAAAGGAGTGGGATCTCAAGCCAGGTCACGAAATCGTGCTATAAAAAGTGTTGACCCGTCAGATATGGCTGGGGTTGACGCCCTCCCCCCCTCCCTTTTTTTCCTTTCTTTTCTTCCGCGACGACGGTTGTCTATTTAGCGAGGAGCAAACTTGGCTGGCATTTATGTGTACACAATTCTTCCTCCTCTGGCCCCTAAGCAGGTCCTTTTACATTTTACACATGTACATACATGCATGTTTGCAGAAGAGAAGGCGACCGGCATCAAGTCCAAGTGACCAATTCATTGTAGGCAATTAAATGAGAGGTGGCTATTGCTATTGTTGATTATGTACGGAGTACATGGTGAGTGGTGTGCGTGTTGTCTGCATATTTATTTGCCTGGAACTGAAACTTGATCTACGGAGTAATACGGAGGAGTACAATGTACATGACAGCGGCGGTAATTGCGGGGCCTGAAGACTTTCCACCGCCGTGACGTGACGGGGATCAGACCACCCCTGCCAGCAGGCAAAAAAACCCGCGTTGGCGCCACCGGATTCATTTCTTCTGTCAAGATTTCTCTCTCTGTCTGCTCACACGTTCCACAACTGACATCTCAACCGTCCGTTCCGAATTCTCCAGTTCCCGATCCGCGCGCGGGCAAGCTCTTTCCCCAACAAACTCGTCGAGACGAGACACCCGAGGCCGAAGCGAGCCGCCGCTGTGACGAATTTCCAAGTTTGCGGTGCGGACAGGACGAGGTACCTTCCTTGCCCGAGCTTGTTGGCCGATTCTGGCTGAACCAACGGAACGGCGTTCATGAGCAGCAATGACTGGGTTCATATCATAGCCCCGACATCCCCTCGCTCGGCATGGAGGACCCATGGAACCCCAACCCCCGCTGGACGACCGCCCCTGCCCCAGCCGGGACAAGGACAAGGACAGACGGCAAGTTGCCGCCCGAACCAGAACAAGTCCAAGTCCGTTCTGGAAGGAGGACCCCGAGAAAACAGTCACGTTCACGCTCCCCTCCTTCGCCGTGGGGTCGAGCCCGTCGTGATGACGGTCGCGACGACGACGACGATCCATGGGCAGCATGGAACGACGAGAACCGGGGAGAGGAGGAAAGCCCGGGGTGGGGGACGACTCGAGCGGACCATGACCATGCGGCGGAGGACACGACGACTTGGCCGGATCCGTGGACGCTCGGAGCGGAGACGATATCACACGGTGGGATGATGGAGGGCGGAGATGCTGATTCGGCGATCCGTACGGGCGAGGCAGGACCGGATTTCGTGAGTCTCATGAGTGGACTGGGTGGACTGGGTGGACTGGGTGATGGTGCGCGTAGTAGTGCATGGCTCGGCGACCACGAAGACGGACAAGCTTTAAAGGGAGACCATGGGCAGAGATGCGAATCGCCAGAGCTTTGGGGATCGGAACCGCCAGTGGGTGATGAAGGGCGGCAAGTGAGCAATGGCAATAACATGCAGCCTTCAAAGGTCCAGGGGCTTGTGGAGAAGTACGATGGCATGGCGAAGGGCACGTCGAGCTTGGACATGGCTCTGACGGTGAAGGAAGAAGGCGATGATGGTGCCGAGGAGGGCAGAGGAGCACGTCGGTCAGGTGCGACATCCCAGTTGACGGCTCTCCCATGTTACCCCATCGACCTCTCTCATCTGGAGGACCTCTTTCCCGGAACCCGGCCATCCTCGGTCCAGCCCGAGAGTCTCCCCGACACAATCGTCGATGACACCTTTACATCCATAGCCCAACGGAAGGCCTGGTATCGCATTTCGCGCTTCGGCTCCATCAGAAAGCACAACCACGGCGGCGACGGTGAAGCCCATGTCCGCGTGTCGTGGAAAGATTCACACACTCGCAAAGCCGTCCTCACAACTGTCCGACGATGGATGGAAGAGGACTCCCTGGGAGGTCGCGTCCTCCTTGGAAGGAGGCTAGGCCATGCCAGCGCCAGCATGTTCAACTGGGACTTGAAAGCACCGGGCGTGCAAATCGGCGAGCTGCTCTCCCAGAAAAGGGGCAAATCTCATGCAAGACAAGCCCCCGCTACCCCTCGAATTCCAATCCAAGAAGACACGGCCACGTCGCCAACCGTGCCGACGGGTTTCTCGTCAGAGTGGCATGCCGGACCGTCGCCTTCGAATACGACATGCTCGCATGGGGCTCCTCGCCACAGCCAGCGCCTGTCCGAGCTAGCATCTTCATCGGATGACGAGGACGAGGACGACTGGGGTGAGATGGTGTCTTCTCCAGCGATAGATACAGGGACTCTGTTCCGCAATGCCAGCAACGGGTTCGCCCATCCTCGACCGTCGAGCGTCGATGCATCCTGTGCAACACCAGGTCTCAGTCACGGGTTTGCGGGTCTCGCATCTCCATCACCCGAGTTCAGCACAAGTCTTTCGGATCGCGCCCCCGATTCGTCTACCGGGCATGATGGCTCTGCCGTGGACCCCAATCCGTGGCATGGCCTGGGAATTTTCAAGGACGAATCTGTGACATGGACAGTGGACGAGCACACGCCACGGAAGCCGATGAACCCTGCCGCCACCATCACGGGCGACCTCCCTACATCCCCGACAATGGGTGCCGTGGAGAGTCACCCCTTTGCTCTGCCCACGCCGGTCGACATCGATGACCACCGCGACGACGAGATTGTAGAAAGCGTGTTAAGGGGTCTGCCCAATCTGTCGTACATGTTGAGATGAGAGAAACTAGAACTTGGGGGCGCCGGATGAAATATGCATGGCCAGATGGGGCATTTTTGTACATTACCTTGCGCCGTTTGAAATGACAACACAACATTGTCTAACACCTTCCACTCACCACCCCCCGGCGCCGTGCCTCGGAGGTAGGTCGGAAAGACGTTCCGGAGGTCCAGCGTCGCGGCGAGACTGGGTCGCACCACCTTGAGGAAGCGTCTTGTTGGTAGACACGACGACGTCACTGAGCGCGGCGATTGCACGTGGCGCGTTGCACGCATGTCTTGTCACGTTGTGTCAATTCCAAGTTTATTCAAACTGTTGTGCAGCTGGCCTGACCCGTCATGGAGTCAATCACTTGAATGCAAAAACCTCGGGAGATTGAAAAAAGAAAAAAAAAAGAAAATTGCAAGATAACCTAGACTCGTCAGTCAGCCAAGATGCCACCAAATCAATTTTTCGCTGTGCTTCAACGCCAGGCAATGCACGCCAAGTCCAAACGCCCGTTCCCATAATCCCAGGCACGTCTACAATAATCCATGACCTGCACAGCTCGTGGTACATTCGCACGTATACAAATATTCTTCCCACATCGGTCCTCAGCTCAACCCACTCGAGGCCAGTATCTGTTTTAGTTCCTTGAGCTTGACCGGCTTGGTTAGAAACAAGTCGATCCCGCAAGCAAACGCCTCCTGCTGTGCCTCCGCTGATGCCAAGCCTGTCAAAGCAAAAATGGTGCATGCCTCGAGCTTGGCCTCCTTTTCTTGCTGTCGAATGAGACAAGCGGCCTCGAAACCACTCATGATGGGCATGGAAAGGTCCATAAAGATGCATGTGTACGCACCAGCGCCTTGTCGAAACGCATCGACCGCTTCCTTTCCATTGCAGACTGCGTCGTGCGGGCGACCCATCTTTTTCATGCATGACGATAGGATCTTGAGGTTGATTGGGTTGTCGTCGACGAGGAGGAACCGATCTCGGGACGATGAATCCTTGGTGGACTCGACTGCCTCGGCGGGCGATGTGCTGAAGCCTGATGTTGTAAGTGGTGTCGGTGGCGTGTCGGCTTCATCAAGAAGAGCTTCAACAAACGGAGACTCGTCGGTTGGAGACCCTTGACTAAGCGACTGGTCACTCATAGGCCCCTGATCGATCGATAGCATCTCTTGGCTTAGCTCGGTCTCTGGCGGAATCAGCTCCTTGGATACACTTGGGGCAGCCTGTTCACTTTCACGTTCTAGACTAGATGCCAGCACCCTAGCCAGCACCCTAGCCAGCTTTCGAGGTCCCATGCTGAAGCACAATGTTAGCGAACGGAGGAGCTATCACGATAGAGGAATACAGGGAGAGAGGGACAAAAACTTACGGCTGGGAGCTAAACTCAAGAAGCCCGCTCCGTGACGAATCCTTGTGTCTCGACTCGACTACTCTCGCCATTGCGGCATTGCGGCAAATCACAACAGCGGGCGTATTCGGTTCAAGCACCTCTCCGTCTAGATGCGCGTCGCCGCAAATCACTAGATCCGGTTTTGTTGTGGTATCCGCTGAAGCTTCCAACACTGTCATATGCAGCCAGTCGCGGCAAATGGCCACGAGTGCGGCATGCTCGTCGAACTGCTTGCCGATGCCTGGGACACCCAGATCTCGATCTCGAGTCTCAAAATCCCCGCTCGTGAAACCGACAACAGAGACGCGCAAGCCCCTGAGCATGCCGACATGCCGCTCGAACTCGCTGTTTTCAGAGAGCTCCTCGTTCCCATCTGGAGCCGCAACTAGTGATGACGGCACTTTGGGAGATGGGGCCACCTCTAGGAGCAATTCGACCATGATGATTGTTCCGCTGCCGACGCCACTTTGCACCTTTATTCGCCCGCCGAGTCCCGCAACGATTTTTTTGACCAGACTCAAGCCAAGACCAACACCAGGGCTTAACCGATCTTCCTGTGAAAAAGGCACAAACAAGTGGTTTTTGAGGTACTCCTCACTGATACCCTTGCCAGAGTCTGATACAGTCAAACACACATTTCTAGAGTCGCGACGCGCACGTGCATGGCCGGGATATGGCGGGCTTGCCCGTTGCCTCAGCGTCACTTCAATGAAGCCTTTGGCCGTGTACTTGAGCGAGTTTCCCAGCAAGTTCATAATTACACGTCGCAGAGCACCAGCTTGTGTGTGAAACACCCAATCCACGTTGGGCTCAACGTCTAGGCTGACGACGACCTCGCTCGACTGCGAATCCATTGGTACATTGTCCATGGCGACATGCATGCGGTCGAGTCGTCGCAAAGCAGTTCTATCGGCCTCAACGGATGATGTCCTGGCGGCGTGTGCAACAATGAGCTTCTGGTACGTGTGTCCGGCGAAGACGCTTTCGATTACCTCTTCGGCCAGAGCGTCCACGGCGACATTTGTTGTGATGCTCATCATGCCTGCTTCGACAGACTTGTATGCCCTGCGATCGGCCCGGAGGTCGCGTTTGCTGTCGTGGCCCCCCGAAGCTCTTGCATGTCGGGGCGAGGCTTCTGTGTTGAAGTTGTTGATCTTGGCCCAGTGGAGCAAGTGGTCGACAGTATCCAGCAACGTGCGCCCGCACGTCTCGACAGTGCGCAAGACATCCTTTTGGAACCGATCGAGGGCTGAGTCGTGCAGCATCTCCACACCCAATACCACGCCGTGCAGCGGCGAGCGTAATTCGTGTGACAGGGAACTCAACATGTCCATCTTGGACTTGTCCGCCATTGTCGCCTTGAGACGCGAGACCTCGGACATGACAATGGTTCCAAAGGCGATGAGATAACTCAACTCGCCCTTGGAGCTGAAGACACGACCCCGCGCCTTAGTGTATGCAAACGTGCCAGCTGAGAAGCGCTGGGTCGAGGGATCCCACACAGGTGCAAACGCGATGCACCGCGCAGCTGGCAGCATTTGCATGAGCATTTCCTGCTCACTCTGCTTCATTCGCGACCGCTTTCCTAGCCGCCGTTTCCGATGAGCCTCGTGTGGTGTCGCTGGGGCATCTTGGTCGGCTGACGCCTCCTCACTTGAGAAATCACTCGACTGCACTGTGCCACTCTGGTTGAAATTGAAGATGGTGCCTTTCGGGTACCGCCGCAGCAGCCTGCGCAGAAACTGTTGTGGCAACTTGAGGGGGTGGTGGGATGCAGAATCGTCCTGGGTCGTCGATAACGAGGTACCTGAAAAGCCGAGCACCGGGGCACAAGGTTCACCGCTGCTGTCGTTTTCGTTGCTGCTCGAAAAGGTGCGTGACGTGCGTTCATCGCTGCTGGAAGACGACGAGGATGAAGACGAAGAGCTCGTGGCGCTTGCGCTGCGAAAATCGGATGCGCTGGCGCCGCCGAAGGACGTGACATTAGCGCCCAGGAAAACGAGGCCTTCGATATCCAAGGAGCTGCAAAGTGCTTTTGCAGCTTTGGTGTAAATTTTTCGTGTCTTGGCTGCCACGTCGTTCTCGCCTGCGCTCTTGCCAGTGGACTCGGCCGATGCTGTCGGAGCGCGCATCTGCGACGTTGACAATTTTGCTACGGCGGGCCTTGTGCCATGATGGTCTGATGCATCTTCCCCTTCTCCAATGCTGGCAGCACCTGCAGGAGAAGGAGGAGGAAGAGGCGCCGTTTGCGGCTTCACGCCCGTTGCAAGAACGCTTGGTGTTGCTGAGTCGTGAATACGTGCATGGCCGTCATCGCTGCTCGGCAGCACATCAAACCTGTTCTTGGTCAAGGTTGTGGATCCATCGATGAAACTACTAATTCCACGAACCATGCGCTCTGTTCGGCCATGTGACTGTGTTGCTCTTTTCGACTTCAGGTGGCCCATGATAATTTTGGACAGCTCCCACATGAAACGCGTGTCGTCAGCTGCTAGTCCAGAACGAGGCTCATCGTCAAAAACACAGAACACGCCAATATTGACTCCATGATTCGTTCGGATAGGGACACCGGCATAGAATCGACATAGAGGCCAGTCGGACTTCACAAACGGTCGGTCGGCAAACCGCGGGTCAGCTGCTAAATCATTGACTACTGACACTGGCAAAGTCTCATTCCCAGACTCGGTATCCTCGACTGGCGCGGGAGCGGCAGTAAGGACATACTCGCAGATTCCGTGGCTTCTAGGTATGGCAGTGCCTGAGAGCCAGAGAGGGGTTTTCCCGGCAGGATGCGTTGGTTGCAAGCTGAGATCAGGCGTGGCTTCGGCGACAATGTACTGGTTCGTGGTGTCGAATAAGGAAACGAGGGCGCGTGAGGTCTTGAGTCGCAAGACAGCAAGCTGAGCAAAGGCCGTCAGAGCAGAGTCCGGTGACGAACGAAGCTGCGAGGTCGATAAAGGGTCGTCGGTGAAGTTATGAACGGTGCTTTGGATGAGGTTCGAGTCGTATCGAAATGTTTCTCGTTCGCGAGCCGCCTCGGAGACGTCGACTAGGGCGACCATGATGCAGCACGAGAGCAGAGCATCCCAAGGCTATGCAAATTTATGGCTGGCTGCTTTGTTGTTATGTTGCTATTATGGCTCTCGTTGCTGTTCCTCTTGCTGAAGTTGCAGATTCACGCCCCGGGCCACGCTCAGGTCGACCTAGTCCGTCATGAGGGCAATCGCCTGTGTAACGTCAGGTGGGCGGGCGGGCGGCCATAGGCGGTGGCGCTTGGGGCGCCCTGGGCACTGCATCAAGGGGGGGTGAATCTCGATGATGATCGAGATGTGGCGCGCCAAACCGCAAACGTTGGCTATGGATTATTGGCGAACTACGGACTAGTGCTCGTGCGGATGCTGGCAATGTGGATCATGGAGCAAAGTGTCCGTCGCTCGATCACCGGACATTGTTATGGCGCACGGCTCGATGGAAATGTCTGGAATACGCTGAACAGTTTTGAACAAGGAACTGTCCATCAGCGTAGCTTGCCAATTGATGACGCACCAGATAGATGCTCCCGCCGGCCCGTGGTGTCGCCCTCGCTGGAGCCGGTGTCTCTCTCGCAGGGCTCCGTTTCCCATCATCAGGACACTCGACGGAATCTAGTGAGTCCTCAATCCATCTATCAACGTATATCAGGGCCAGCGGCTTGAAAGGGAGAAAAAAATCAAACACGTAGTTCCATGTCGGGCGATGAACCCAGATGTATGTGTTGTCGTTGAGCATCCAAGAAGCCAGCAGGGCAACAAAGTCCGAGCACTGGTGGCACAACCGCTGCAAACGAGGAATGGTGCGTCGTCGGCAACGTCGCGCTAGCATTATCGTGCCTGCGAGACATGTTATTCCCGATGAATCTGGTGTCACCATACACGATCGCAGCCTCCTCGGACCCTCAGTCGTTGAGCACAGAACCCGTCACTTATTAGAGGACAAGTGCCACTCTTTGGTTCGGCTCCGTTCCCGAGAAGAGGGCATCACGATAGCGACTGCGATGGGCCCTAGGTAATGGAAGATTGATCCTCTCATATCGACCTGTTGTTGGTGGGTGCAATGTCAATTCGGTCTCTTGTGACTGAGTTTCTGAATGTTGTGGTTTTTGCGAGGCATATATGGATGGCATCATGTGTCGAGTTTTATCGAAGCAAAGGCTTGTGGCATCGACTGCATTGTTGGCGATTCGTCCCTGATGATCGTCTCACGAGATGTGAGGAAATTCGCGCGCGGAATGCTCTACCTCTAATAGTAAAGGTGGCTGTTTCGTCACTGTCCCCGGCCCAGTTCATGGCAGCTCATATTCGTTGTATGATATGTCTGAAGTGACTAGGAGCAGATATAGTCTGGATCCAAGCATCACATTTCGGAGGGATGCCGGAAGATAAGTCCCGTGGCTCGAGAACAACCTTTTCCAATTTCCAACGAAGCAATCGACCATCACAACTTCTCTGCAGAGGAAAACAAAGAATGTAGCTGCAATATATAGAGGCAATCGCTCGGGTGGACTAGCTCTCAAGAAACGATCGAGAAATGGTATGCATTTCCATTTTAGGTAGTGCAAGGGCCGTCCGGGCCAATAGTCTGTCTGAAAGCGCCTGGATCAAGTCCTAGCGTGACAGCGTAAGCCAAGGGTCCTACGCAATAGCTGTCCACGCTGTCGTTTCATGTTGGATGCTAGCTATCGCAGCTCGTCTCTCGGTATGGCTGGTGAAAGCCAGAGAGCGCCTCGTGCTGGCTATCTGATGACTTGGGCAGCAAGATGGAGGGCAAGCAGAACAAGCCCCCCTTTTTATGCACGTAGGTTGCATTATTCCAGAAAGACAGGCCCCAGGAAGGGCGTGGTCAAATTGTTTGGGTCAAAAAGCGGAAAAGATGCGGGACCCGAGCCTGTTGTTGCTAGACCAGATGCAACCGTGTCCCGTGGGCGCGTTGGTCGTCCTCTTTTGCCGTGTTTGGGATGACTTGACGGCGGCTCGCAGGCATGGTCATGTATCCATTTGTTACAGCTATTAGGGATTTCGTAAGCGCATTGCGTGATGAAGAGGCAAAATGCATTCATCGATTCGTCCAACATGAACCGATATTATAGGCGTCTCTCGGGGTGATAGTGGCGCCTTTAGCCCTCCCCCGCCTGCCCGACTTGCAATGATGAGCGTGGGGTCGGTTCGTGAATTGGCTTCGATGACTGGACCGTTTGAATACTTTGATGTTGAATCTCACGTCGACGGCCAGGACAACCAGATACAACAAGCGGAGGGAGGAGAAAGGTATGGTAACGGCAGGTAGGTAGGTCAGGAGGTAGGTCAGGTAGACAAAAATGGGCCGGCACCTGCCCACATGCAGGAGCGATTCATCCAGGTCGTCCCTTCCAAATACCGAGCGAAATCAATCATGTCCATAGTAGAAGTTGCATCGCTTCCCGTTACATGACGTCCCTATTCGCGTTCACACTGCATTCGCAGTCATATTCACCTTCTGACTCGCAACTCATTCATACACACACATTCCTCGCCTCCGTTTTTCGCCATGGGTCGAATGCCAGTCATCATCCCCGTCCAAAAAGCTCACTCACATACCGTCATCTTCCTCCACGGCCGTGGTGACGATGCCGATTCCTTCAGTGCATCTTTGAAGTACCCTCACGATTCTCGAAACCGAACTCTCTATGAGGCATTTCCCACTTTCCGCTGGGTGTTTCCCAAGTCTGACGAGACGTTGTCCTTTTCTGCTGGAGGCAACAAAGTTTCTCAGTGGTTCGATATCTGGAACGTGGAAGACTTTTCGGATAGAGAGGAGATACAGACTCTAGGGCTCAAGCAGAGCATTGAGATGATGCGAAAAATCTTGGTCATCGAGGCAGGCATCCTCGGTGGACGTTGGGACCGCATTGTCCTGGCTGGAATCAGTCAGGGTGCTGCCACAGCCGCGCACACGTTGCTTAATCTCACATTGCCCAAACAAGCGCGCGATGGCACCGCCCTGCCTGGTGGACTGGCTGCGTTTGTGGGGTTCTCGTGCCGGATGCCTTTTCCTGGGCGAGATCTGGCAGAAACGAGAAAGATGCTGAATCTGGATGACGTACCCGAAGACAACCAAGTGATTCGAAAGACGCCCGTGTTGTTGGAGCACTGTGCCGATGATGAGGTCGTTCCGGTAGAACATGGACGAGTTCTCCGGGACACGCTACAAGGATTTGGAGCGCATGTACACTGGAGAGAATATCCGACAGGGGGGCATTGGTTCCATTCACCAACGGGCATGGACGAGGCGACGGAGTATCTGACACATGTCCTAGGACTTGGTGAGTCGTCTTCAAGCACCCAGCCAAAGCCGGGCACAGGCGGGGGCATAATGGATCTCTCTTGAAGTCTTGAAGTTGATAACAACAAATGATGAGTGGACGATTGCAAAAGTTTCGCAGAATTGGATGAGGCCTCGAACGTGTGAAAGAAAAGCTTGTCTGAATTCTTTGGTATGTCTCTCTCGCAGCCTGTTAGAAGCGAGCATAGAATCGCGTGACCCTTCATCATATTACCCACGTTGCATCTGATTACATATGCCTTCCCGACTGCCACCGAATTCTATCAATCACGATATCGTGGACGCCCCCTTGCTGCTTCCCGAAGAGCAGCCTCGCATTGCGAGCAAATTCTTGCTTGTCCTGGGCCCCGAAGCGTGTAGTCGTTCCATATGCCTTCTTTGCAATCTCCTCGCCGGGGATATCGAGCCCGCTGCGCATCTGTGCACAGAGGTGTGCTGTCGCGTCCCACCTCCATGTAGCATTGGCATGTAGGACATTGAAGGACCCAAACGATTGTTTTGCACATTCTCGGCTGCTTGTTTAGGATCGTGGGGGGTTTGTATTCAAAGAGGATGTATTTTGGCTTTGGATGCGCCCGTAGTAGCTTTGTCGTAAATGAGACCGGAGGGGTGAGGACACATCCTTTGGAAAGTTGGGCACAAGGTTCTCAGGACTTGGCGAAGTTTTATATACGAAGGTCAATTTTGGGCAGCGTGATTACAGTTATGGCCATGGCGACGGGATTTTCACTCGACCAGGTTATTCTGACATGGACGACGGGTGTGTTTCTTTTCACTGGGATGCTGTGCTACGTGGTACACGATTAGCACAGGGGTTTCGCCTTGGACCCGCGAAGTCTTTGTCTTTCAGCAATGATGTGCTTCTTCTCGGGTTGAGTAGTGGTGTGCGGAGTACGGAGTACGGAATACGGAGCGTGCTTTTTACGATGCGGCTGCATGGTGATGGTGACATTGCGAGCTCGTCAGTCGGTGATGAATGGCCGTAGAATGGAAGGCTGGGATATAGTTCCGGTCAAGAGAAGGGTGCCGTCACTGCTGTGACCCGTCGAGGTTGCAAGGCAATCCAAGATATTCACATCCTAGTTTGTACTGTAGTCCGTAGATAAATAAATTCATCCCGGCCCCCTGGACCCGCCCCTCCCCGACCTGGTCATGCGGAGCAACTTTTGCCCCGGCGCCAAGCCGAGTATTCACTTCTTCCCCCCAACAATCCTGAGTCCTGACCCACGACTACAAACACTTGATCGTGTATTAATAGTCTCCATCATCAACGCCTTTCCCTCTTTCCCTCTTTCCCTCTTTCCCTCTTTCCCTCTTTCCCTCTTTCCCTCTCACTCATCTCTCGAGTCGACGCACTTGTCACACCCAAAATGTCAAAATCCCTCAGAGTCACCGCGGTGGGATGGCTCCTCCTGTCGCTCGGCCACACGGTACGCTCCCTCAGTCTTTCATTATGCCCCTAGCGCAAAACTCATCGCAGTTGGAACAACGCCCTGCACTAACTCGCTCGATTTTTTTTTTGATTTTTTTTTCGCTTTTCAGAGCGGCGCCAAAGACTGGCAAGCGGATGCCAAGTTTCAATCTCTCTCGAGACTCTCGTCTGCCTGTGCAAAGGTGGGCTGGTACCAGGGCAGTGGGTTCTTTATCATGAATGGTGAGTGTCTTTGCTTCTTGGAAGCCAATTTGTTTCTTCTCTTCAACCCGATGGCTCCCCCCAGTGGCTCCCTAATGGCTAGTTTGGCGCATGCCCTGCGTCCGCTCAGATGGTGCTGACTGGGACGTGCTCTAGCTCTCCTCAACTACGCCTGGTCGCAGAATCCCGCGCTGCTGCGTGATCCTGTCCACAAGGCTATTGCCAGTACAATGATTGCCATCATGTGGATCAGTGGGTGGTGGTATGCCAAGAACGGAGTGATGGCCAACTTCGTTGCTGTGAGTGCCATGGGTGCTTTGCAGGGCTACTCTGCATTTACTGTTTAGACATGGATGAGTGTGGCGAGATGCGCATCGTGTAATGAATAGGAGGTATATTATTTTATATCACATTTCTCATTTGTAAACTCTTTCTTATAATTTCTTATTGACGAAATGTCATTCTTCCATATGCTGCAGTCTTGATGTCGCTTCGTGGACGCACCTTCTTCAGAGGTTCACTTACTATGCAACGACAATACGTTGGGTGGCGGTCAACCTTGACAACCTTGACAAGCCGAAAGACTTCTCATCCTTCGCAAGGGGGCCAGATGCGCGCCATAATACATGAAAAGTCGAAGCCGCCGCCTCGACAGCCGGTCGTCCATACGGCAGGGTTGAAGAAGTCATCGCTGCAAGCTTCTGTGGCAATTATTCCCGTTGGCATGCATCATTATTGAAGAGTTTGGTGCAGACCCCACCAAGACAGGCTATAACAGGGTCTGACGGCTCAATGAGCAATAGTTTGGTCTAACCTTGTTTGTGTGATCACCTTCACGCTATTCTTTCGCCTCGAAATGAAACAGACCGAGGCAGGCAACAAGGGCGTCACCGGCATATGTGTATTTGGCTTCATCAATTCTGTAATCCCAGGTTGAAGAGCTCGGCCAAGACGGGTCCACCGAGAAATGAGCCAAACACCTCAACGATGGCTACACCGTGAGTTGGAAGCGCCGGGACACAAGCATGTGCGTTAGACACGGCCAGGCCGCCGTAGGCGAAGAGGGCAGTTGGCTTGCGTCCGATGCGATTAGTGGGCAGTGGTTGATCGGGTTGACCGCAAGCGGCAACGAAGAATGCCCATGAAGCAAGTCATCTGACTTGTGTGCTTCATACCTAGATTTGCTAAAGACACGTAGTATATCTACGGAGTACTCCGTACATCGCACGTCTCACATCTACATAATATGGCGGCTTTGCTTGGTCAACTCGAGGTGGTTATTCGATATGAAATGAACTCCTGGTCCTGCCTCACATACCCCACACCGTTGTGGGGCCAAGATACCTGATTGTAGCCTCACCAAAGCGAAGGAGATGGTCGCTTCACGCAACGAAAACACTCAATCAATCATCAACACCTCTTTTTTCACAGAGACATCCATCATCACGAAGAATTCCGGAATGTCTTCAACGTCTCTGCGTATTGGCTTAGTGCCTGAGCACTTTTCCACCCCACTCCACTTTGCTCAAAAACATTACGATCTTGATGCCACCTTGACAGCTTTCCCCTCGGGCACAGGACACATGGTGACGGCCATTCGCGCCGGCGAGATTGACATTGGCATCGGCCTGACAGAAGGATGGATTGCCGGACTTGGCAAAGAAGGGGTTGAGGGCGACGGAGGATATCGCCTTGTGGGCACGTACGTTGAGACCCCCTTGTGTAAGTCATGAACCTGCTGTGCTGTTCCTACGACGCCAACAACCTGCTTTGAGAAACGCCCCGCTGACCCTGCCTTGGGTGGGAACAAAAAATAAAATAAAGGCTGGGCTATTTCCACCGGCGCCAAACGCCCCGACATCACATCTGTGTCCTCTCTCAAAGGTGCCAAAATCGGCGTCTCTCGAATTGGATCGGGCTCCCACGTCATGGGTTTCGTCTTGGCCGACCAGCAAGGCTGGCTCGCTGGCAATGCTCCCTTTTCGGACACTGTGGTCCTCCAGAATTTCGAAAACCTCCGCAAAGCCGCCAACTCTGGTGAAGCCGACTTCTTCATGTGGGAGCACTTCACGTCCAAGAAGTACTACGACTCGGGAGAAATTCGACGTGTGGGAGAAATCTACACACCCTGGAGCAGCTGGATGATTGTGGCATCGACAAAACTTGCTTCTGCATCTTCACTGGATCCTCGCATCGAGACGCTCTTTGAGAAACTGGACCGTGGCATTCGGCACTTCAACGAGAACCAGGATGAAGCTGTCAGCTACATCTCTACGGAGCTGGGGTATACGGAGCCCGATGCAAGGGAGTGGTTGAAGACGGTCAAGTTTTCCGCCAAGACGAAAGGAGTCAAGATGGAGGTGGTCGCGGATTGCATAGGCGTGTTGAGGAAGGCAGGTGTCCTGGTGGAAGGCAAAGGTATGGATGCTGAGTCGATGGTGGTGAAGACGTAGACAAGGTAGAGAGCTTGGGCGTTGGATGCGGGAAAAGGGGGGAACGAGGGCATGGGGAATGTCAACGTTGCTACGGAGTAGACTGAAATTTCATCACATTCTTTGCCCGCATCTTTCTCTCTTGATTGTCGTCCTCCACGCGGTTCAGTCTCCTGGCTCCACTTTGGCGGTGTCTGCGTCACCCACTTTTGCTCGTCCCGTTCAACCTTGGTGTGGCCCAAACGCCGAACGTTCATAATTCCATCTCCGCCTAATAAATTCAGCATCCTTCCTCGTCTCTCCCTCGCAACAGTCCCGGAATGCTTTGATAGGGTGCTTGCCACAGACACAGCGACTCTAGCTTCTTGGTGCCCGCTCTGCCCCGTCGTCACATCTCGACAGCCGCTTCAACCTGAGTTCGCATCTGCACCGATGGTCTCGTGGTGCACCATCACATGTGACCTCCCTTGCTTGAGCTGTCCTCGCAAATCGTAGAGGAAGTTCCTCAATTGGAAAAGGTTGGAACGCGCTGCTTGCGTTGCCAATCATATCTCCGCCAAATGAACAAACCATGACGGCGACCGCAAACTTACGACGCGCCAGCGAGGATGCATTTGCGAGCTCTGCCGCGACCAACGAGGCCAGCAATTACCGGCGTCTTTCCGTGGGAGGCGATGAGGCCGTCGAGATGACCGCATCAACGGAGTCTATACCCGCGCAGGCCTCTATGCCTACGAAGCCCATAGGGCTGCTGGCGGGTCTAGGACTGGGAGGTGTGGCGAGACGAACGTTGGGTATCTGCTTGTTGTTGGTCACCGTGCTACTCTGGACACTGTCTAATTTTCTTGCGAGCGTGAGCACCACCTCAATGGACTTAAAATCTGCCGACGCTAACCACCCAAGCGAGTAGTTCATCTTTTCCGATCATACATACGACAAGCCGTTCTTTCTCGTTTATGCAAACTCCTCAGTCTTTGCGATTTCCTTGCTGCCCAAATTCATAAAATACTCCTTGAAAACAGGATTGCGGGGCATGCGAAATGAGCTGACGCAGATGTGGACGGAGAACAAGCACCGAGGAGCCTATACCAAAGCGGCAACCGAGGACGACGCGCTCGATGGCCAAAGGTCGATGGTGGACAATAACGACGACGCGGCGGCCGTGGAGGGCATCGCCAACGTTGACGAGAGACTCAGTTTCCGAGAGACGGGCATCCTCAGCCTCGAATTTTCCATGATTTGGTTCCTGGCCAATTATTTTGCGTCTGCGTGCCTGGAATACACAAGCGTCGCAAGCGTAACTATCCTTACATCCACGAGCAGCGCGTCGACTCTGGTCTTTTGCGCAATATTTCGGGTCGAATCATTCTCCATGCGGAAATTATTTGGCGTCACGGCGTCCCTGGTGGGTATCATTTTGATTTCCACGGTCGATCTGTCTGGTGAGAGCGACGAGAACCGAGGATCTTTCCCCCATAAGACGCCGGCCCAGATAGCCATTGGTGATTCGATGGCCTTTTTCAGTGCCATGATGTATGGCTTGTACGTTACAGTCATGAAGAGACGTGTGGGTAACGAGGACAAAGTAGACATGAGATTATTTTTCGGGTTGGTGGGAGTTTGCAACTTGGTACTGCTGTGGCCATTGTTTTTCATTCTGCATTGGACAGGTATCGAGCCAGTGAGTGGCAGCAAACCGATCCGATCACATCTTCTTCAACGTGCTAACCACGAGCGTTCAGTTTGAGATGCCTCCTACTGGAACGGTCTTGACCATAATTATTGTAAAGTCCTTGCCCGCGGTTCTTCTGGCAAAGATTGGTCGTTGGAAACACTGCTAACAGAATCGCAGGTCAACTCTATGGCATCCTTTGTGAGCGACATGTGTTGGGCTTTTGCCATGCTCCTAACTACTCCGCTGGTCGTGACGGTTGGGCTTTCTCTCACCATTCCACTCTCTCTGATTGGAGAGATGATCCAATACGGTCAGTATTCGAGTTTGGTGTATTGGATAGGCGCTGCAGTGGTGTTTGTGTCGTTTGTCTTTATCAATAATGAGAGCCGGGAAGACGGTGACAAGCATGGAGCAGTTCCGGAAGGTCGGGGTGCGGTATAGAGTCATGCGCATGTGAATGTAATACATAGTAAAAGACGTAGACCAATACTTGATAGGTTTACCTTGCTTTCCATCCATCCATTTCTTGGTCCGCCAATGGTGGTGGAGCTCGCATCGGGCATACAGAACAACCTCGGCTCCAGCAAAGTCCGCCTCGTATCTAGGGTGGAGCCTTTTAACTAGGTGTAGCAAAATGGCAAATAGCGGGCATATAGCGGGCATATAGGGACGTAGTAGGCATATGTAATAGTGTCAGGGAGAGCTCCCTTGAAGCATAGGTTATATGAGGGCAGCGCGCATTGACAGGGATAAAACGCGAGGTTAGACATTAGTGGATACGATGTATTAGAAGTACCTCCGTAGACTAGTTATTACCATAGCGCACTGTGTACCTTTTAGGTATAAAAGTTAGGTACTATCTATACCTCTAATTAACCAAAAGTAAACACTTTTTATTATCTATTTACACCCCTACCTAATAGTTATGAGCCTGGGAGGCTTTGATTGCTATTTTTATTGATTATTATTAAAGATATAAGCTCCGTTAAAGATTATTAATTAACGCTTACCTATATTACAAGATAATCGCCCCTTTATTATATTAATTAGTTAAAACCCTTGTCCTATGCTCTAGTTAACTAATATATTTCCCTTTATAATATCTAAAGAAACTCTAAATATAGTGTTATTATTAGAGAAGGGTTAGATTAAGTGATTTGCCTAAGTTAAGAACTATATGGAATTATATAGTGTTTAGGAGTATATTAATCCTAATAAGGTTAAATTACTTAAAGAACCTACAATGCCTGCGTACCCCTAGAGGGGTCTAAGACTAGAGATTACGCTAGATAACCCTAATGCTCTTAAAGATTAGAAGATTGCTTATAAAGATATAAAGGACTAATTTAACTTTAAATATAAAGAGCTTTAATTTAACCTTATAAAGTACATAAACCTATTAAAGCAAATGCTAAAGATTAGGGAATATATTTACAAGACCCTTTTAAAGAATATATAAGACTCTCTTAACTTTAATACTAAAGTAAAGGAAAAGGAGTTAGTTTAATATTATACCTATAGGATACTAAAGCTTCTTTATAATTAATATAAGCTAAACGCTAAGAAAATGCTTATCCTTATGGAGAATTGCCTTAATAATCACTTATAAGCTAAAGGTACTTGTAATTAGTATAAGTAGGCTATAATAACAAAGGTACTGTGGAGGAATTATCTAGATCTTAAGACTTAATAAACTAAGGAGATAATACTATATAAGTTTATTATCCCTCTTTAAAGCAAATTTAAGGCATTCTAGAAGAAATAGAATAATTTACTTAACGAAGGAGAGAATAATAGCTTCCTTAAGGTAGTTAGCGAGTTTAAAAAAGACTACAAAGCTCCTTAGAGCTTAATAATAATAAAATTAGCTAATAATGCTATTATTACTAAAAGATTAAATAGTTAGAGCAAATTAGAGCGAAAGAAGTGCCCTAGATGCTCTGGTTATAATATTTGCAATGTCTTGAAGTGGTAGGAATCCTATAATTTATTTAAGGCTCTTTATAAGCCAGAGGCTACTCCTAAGGATTAGGAAGTTAGGAAGAACTCTAAAGATAATATTAAGAGATATCTTAAGGAGAACCTATAAGAGAGATTAAAAGCTATAAGTTAGAAGCTAGAGAAAAGGGAGAAAAGCAGCGATATTATTATCCCTTTGTAGAACCTAATAAATAACTTACTCGCAGTGACTCTAGGAGAGAAGACTGCAAATATATTATTATTTATACACTCGTAGAGCTCTTAACCTTTAAGGGAAGTTATATATTTAACTTTAAACGCTATAGATAGCTCTAAAGGGAATCGGAATATAGTTATCTACGATTCTAGAGCTAATGTTCATATTTTTAATAATATTCATTAGTTTAAACAGTCTAAGTTTAACAGAACTATTGTGACAGAGGTTAGAGCTAGAGGCATAGTCTATGTATCCTTAGGACAAGGACTAGTCTATATATCTATTATAGATCTGGTATTATAAAGGGCGAGAAGGATTATAGTGTAGAGTGCTTTGCTAATTCTAGAATTCCACGTAAACCTAGTATTAGTAATAATTCTAATAAAGGCAGGGATCTATTAGAACTAGAAGAAGAGCTTCCTATTCTAAGGAAAGTATCCTATTGCTAAGCTTTATGATATTAATAAGCTTTATATATTATCTATACTCTTAGATAACCTAAAAGAGGCCTATGCTATAACTAGTAAAGCACTAAGGCTACCTATAAAAGGAGATACAGAGCTTTAGCATTGATAATATAGTTATCTAGGTAAGAAGGCCTTTGCAAAGATCATAAACGCTACTCTTAGCGTTAAATTAATAGGACCTAAGCTTATGGAGTGTAAGATCTATGCTATAGGTAAAGCTAAGCGCTAGAGATTATAGGTTACACTAGAAGGACTTCCTTAGGGACCTAGATATAGCCTTTTAGTTAATCTAGAGTATTATAACTCTCCTTACTAGAATGGTAATTAGTATTAGTGTGTTTTTACATGCCTTATAACCTTAATACGTTTCTTCTATTTATTTAAGACTAAAGATAGAATTCGTAATAGCTTCTATATAATAATGGCGTTCCTGCGCATATAATTTAGGGTTTAACTGCGCTTTTTGCATAGTAATATCGAAAAGGCTCTATTTATAGAGAATATATTAAATTCAAAAGAGTGGACCGATCCACTGCACCTAGGATTACAAAGCCTTATATATTTTAACACTCCCCCTGGAATTGTACATCCAGGTGCCCTATCAGAGGTTTTTTTTTTTTTAGGCTTATACTAGCAATTGAATTTTTAGTTATTTCGGCAGGGTTCGAACTCGCAACCTTGCCTTGCAGAGCAGTGCTCCACTGTGGTGGGCGTAACCACTGCGCCACTGGGCTCATAACCTATTAAATTCAAAAGAGTGGACCGATCCACTGCACCTAGGATTACAAAGCCTTATATATTTTAACAGAATATAAGAGATAAGATAGCCTTTACTAGTATTGTGGTCTATAACTTAGCTCCCTTAATGCCTAGTTAGAACGGAAAGGCAAAGAGATCTAGGGGGGTGGTTAAGCAGAAGGCTTATACGTTAAGCCTTAAAGCTTACCTTCCTTTAGAACTTGATAATAAAGTCTTTAATATAGTAGTTTATCTGCTAAATAAAACACCCTTTAAACATTATAGGAATTAGGTTATACCCTATAAACTCTAGTGGAATTAGGCATGGAAAACAGTCCTAGCTTATTCACAGATATTAGAGGTTTAAAAGCCTTTAATTACTTACCTATAAGCTTACAGATGTAAGGCATTTCTAATGATAATAAAGGCTCTAGAGCACGTTAAATTGCATAATGCAATACTATAGTTAGAGCAAAAAGCTCACATTAGATACCTCATTAGTTATAGAGGTAAGTTATAATATATTATATAGGTGCCTTCGCTTTGTAATCACAAGGTTATTATATTAGCGTGTGTTTAGTTTAATAAGAACTCCTTCTTTAAGCTAGAAGAAAAGCTAGAATTAGCTTAATAAGAGAAGATATTAATAATTAAGTTACTTAAAGAGCTTAAAGCTAAAGACCTTAATAAGGAGATTAGTTAAGATCTTATTAGAATAGAGCTTAAAGAGGATAATCCTGCCTCTTTACTATTAGCTATAGGCTAGGAAAACAAGCAGTTTAAAGCAGAAACGCCTCCTTATGTAATAGGGGATAAAGAGGACCTTTCTAGTGCACTTTTAACCCCTCCTAACTTCTCTTAGAAGGCGCTAGTTACTATAGAGAACTTAGAGCTTTAGGCATAAGGTAATAATACGCTATTTTGTGAGATTAATAAATTTATAAGCAAGGTAATAGCTATACACGCAGTGACTACTATAGAGACTAGCGAATTTACTATAAAAGGTAGTAAGGCTATGGAGAATTATAGTCCCTATAATAATGGTATTAATATAAATAATATTATTACTAGGAAATATTAAAGAAAGGAAATAAGGAAAGCTAGGTAAGCATAGTTTTCTTCTGCTTTCTTAATAGTATTCTAAGGAACTTAATATAGTTTGCGTATTAAAGATATGCCTCTAGAACCTGCGTATTATTATTAGGCAATAGCCTTATTATATTGCAACCGCTAGAAGGAAGCGATTACGAAGGAGCTTTTAAAGCTTTAATCCTTAAACTACTAGGAGGATGTACTAGATAAATCATTTAATCTTAAGGAGATTATTAACCTTAGATAGGTTTTTAAGTATAAAACTAATAAAAAAGGTATTATTATAGAGTTTAAGGCTTAAATAGTGGTCTAAGGTAACTAATAACTAAAGGATAACCTTAATAACTACGCTACTACGCTTACTTTATAATCTCTACGCATATTACTTACTATTTACTACGCTAATAATCTTAACACGCGTTAATATAACGTTTGGAATGCCTTCCCACATATAGAACTTAAAGAACCTATCTTCTGTAAGCCACTAGAGGGTATAAATACATAAGGTTATCTCTAGAAGATAACTAGAGTATTATATGGACTGCGGGAAGCTCCTTAATAATGGTTTCTATACCTAACGTAATTCCTGCTAAATCTAGGCTTTATCTAAGGAAAGGAAGACCTATGTATTTTCATAAAAGGCAGATTTATCTTGTTTTTCTATGTAGATAACATTGTAGTGCTGTTTCTAAACGGATTTAAAGTAGAATTTAAAGAGCTATATAAGTAGTTAATGAATGGTCTAGATGTTAAAGACTAAGGCAATTTAAAGTGGTTCCTAGGCATTAAAATCATTAGGAATCGTGATACTAAAGAGATATGGTTATCATAGGAATTATATATTTAAAAGATAGCTTAGAAGTTTATCCCTAATATTGTTAATAATAATTTAAAGAGCTTAATTACAACACCTCTAACGATAGCTACGATCGTCCTAAATAACGGCAAGGCTACTAATGAAGAGATTAATTACTATAGAGTAGTTATTAGCTCTTTAGTCTATCTTTGCATTATTGGAAGACCTAATGTGGCCTTTATAGCTTTAAAGCTAGCCTCCTTTATAATAAACCCTTTAACAAAGCATATTAAGCTTGCAAAGGCTACTCTAATGTACGCTTAGAACATAAGGAAGTTATGTATCTAATACTTAGGAGCAAATAGCTTTAACACGCTCTTCTCTAGCACTAATGCCTCTCTTAGTGATAACCCTAATACTTAGAAATTAACGCAAGGCTATGTCTTTATTATACACAGAGCTGCGATTAATTAGAAGTCTAGGAGGCAGCATTATATAATAACCTTAAGCACAGAAGCAAAGCTCTTTATATTAAATTATGGAGCAAAAGAGCGTATATCTCTAGGCAGACTGCTTTGTGATATTAGCATATAGGTCCCTCCTCTATTAATTATCTAGTGCGATAATAAGCAGATAATTTATATCATAGAACACAAGGAAGGAAGGCTTTAAACTAGTCTAAAGCATCTTAATATAAATTAAATGTGGATTTAAGAGTAATATGCCCTAGGTAATATTAAGGTGAATTAGTTAAAGACCTCTAAGATACCTGCTAATAGCTTTATAAAGCCTCTATTAGGGTAGATGCATAAGGAATTCTGTTACCGGATTGGCTTACGGGAAATTCCCGCTTAATTATAACACTAGAAAATTATTATAATCTCTTCCTACGCTTATAATCTTTAGCTTTAATAGATATCTTAGCTAAGGGGGGTGTGTTAGGGAGAGCTCCCTTGAAGCATAGGTTATATAAGGGCAGCGCGCATTAATAGGGATAAAACGCGAGGTTAGATATTAGTGGATATGATGTATTAGAAGTACCTCTGTAGACTAGTCATTACCATAGCGCACTGTGTACCTTTTAGGTACAAAAGTCAGGTGCTATCTGCACCTCTAATTGACCAAAAGCGAACACTTTTTATCATCTATTTACACCCCTACCTGACAAATAGTACTATATAAATTATAGTATAGGAATATGTCTGCTATATGCCTACCATATGCTGCGTTATACCACTATATTTTATAGGGTATATACTGCCTATACTCCGTAGTGACTTCCTGACTTCCTGACTGGCTGACTAATTGACTGACTAGCTGACCAACTAACAGCTGACTAACCGACTTCCTAATCATTAGTGTGAATTCGCACTAATACACTGTAACTCCGCCTGCATCATCCATTCGGATTCATCCCGGTTCCCCCTCCCCACGTGCCGTCGCATTGGCAGTCCTTTCTCAAAAGCCAATCCAGACGTCTCTCTTCCTCTGGAAGCATACAAAAGAGCAATTTTATTCTTATTTTATTCTTCTTGTTCTTTCCATTTACTCGTCGATTATGTTGGTCATCCTCTTTGCTTTACAACAAGGTACTTTATTGGCTTTGTCCCGAATAAGGAAGGAAGACGGCACGCGCGAACGGACATGGCCGTCCGATCAGCCACACATTTCTCGATCGTCGGAGATGACCTCCATAAAAGTGGGCAGCCACAGAAACGGGGGAAAACGGCGGGCGAAGATGAACGGTCCCTATGTACAACAAGAACCCTTGCAAGCGGAGAACTGGTTATCAGAGGCGGGAATAAGAAGTGGGACGTTGCCTTTTCACGAAACTTATTAAAAGGGACTAATATTCAGGTTCCTTTCCATTTCTCTGCCTTTCTTCTCTGTGTTAGGAAGATCCGTCGTCTGCCGCGAACAAAGGCATCACTTGAAAGGAGAATAGAAGCTGCTTCAGTCGAACTAGCGGATTCAATAGCTGACTGGACCCTGGTCGAACCGCTCTGCGTGAGAGAAGCGGCTGGCGCGACCTTCGAAGCCTTGGGAGGCTAACCAGTGGATGGGTATATTTAGCAAAAGACACGTCGCTTGCTCACATGACAGGGGATGTTGATCCTGCAACCTACCTGAAGTGAACCTCGATGCTCGACAACACCTGGAGACGAAACACTGGAGAGCAAGACCTCGACGTCCGCCGAGCTGCATAGGCAGCATAGTGCGCCTCCACGGATTGACTGACAGACTGGCACGTTAACGGGCAAGAACACCCTGACTGACGCCTGCAGCACTCGACCTCTTCCACCATGCATAGCCATCGCCCTTTCTGATTCAGCAATACCGTTCTTTCTGCACAGGACAGAAACCGACGTGGGAGAGGCAAAAGCTGATCTTCTTGACGGCCAAGCTGAGGCCGGAGGGGGGGAGGGGGAGAGACTCCATCAACCTACTAAACAACCTATTTATCTCATTCTCCCTCTTCCAACGCGGTATGTCCTACTAGAATCAAGAATCATGTCAGCCACTATATCATTGGACTCTTTCCGCGAGGATAGACCGCTGGCCGAGTCCATCGCCATCGCTACTCGACCCATCCATGCGAAGCTTAACAAGCTCATCATCGCCCGTTTGCCCTTGGCCCTGCCACCGCATGCGACGAGCTCGCTTGTCTATGCGTCGGGCCTGATGCACATCGCGCCGGTATACACCACATTCGAAACTGCGTGGTCAGATATTATCGACAGGCCTGACCCGTCGAGAGTTTCCCCACGGTTGCAAGAAACTTTGGACTCGATGTACTTGCCCGGCCTGATGCGGAGGGACCGATTGCAAGCAGACATTCGGTCCATGACGGGCTGGACGCAAGACATGACGACGGAGCAACTCGACATTATCAGCAAGACGGGTCATCTGGCCGAGTTTTTAAAACACATCCGACGCGCCATCAAGAGTAAACCACATGTTTTGCTGGCGTATTCGTACATCATGTTCATGTCATTGTTTGCCGGGGGCCGCTTTATACGAGCGACTCTCGAATCTGCCGGCGACGATTTTTGGAAACAAGTCTCCCCTAGTCAAGACTCGCAGCACCCTGGACTGCCTCCTCAGGTGACGCATGGTAATATGCCCCTTGGATTTTTCCACTTCGACACGCCTCGGGACGGCGAGGACTTGAAGCGAAACTTTAAGGAGCGTTTGGCAGACGCGGAGAAATCGCTCAGCTATCGAGAGAAGCACGACATTGTTCAGGAAGCCATTTGCATTTTCCAGAATACGATTCTGGTCGTTGCACAACTGGACACTGTGGTGGGGGGGATCGCGAGCCACCCGCCATCCGCAGACAGACGCAGCTCGGCCGATTCTCTCGCCACCGTCATCACCAACCCGTCTTCGATGCATAGGTTCAGGGACAGCGTCGCGGTAGCAAAGGAGCGCAGCGCACGGCGTTCATCCCAAGAGATGCACGACAAGAACACGCCCGCCGTCACCGAGAACCCACACCCATCCCAAACGGACAATCATCCCATGATACCCCCTGGCATCGGGATAGAACTATGTCCTGCAGCATCGAAATCTATCAGATTCGAAGAATGCCTACCCCAGCCGTCCCGGAGCCACCTCGGTGTGGGAGGCCCAACCGGCAACTTGGCCGAGAGCCTCAAGATGGCCTCGAGGCGCCTGCGTCGGGAGCAAGCCACGAACTGGCTACTTGGATTAGCCATAGGGCTCATTATCCTTTGTGCTGTCTTGTCGGGACGGCGGATCGTGTCTTTGGAGTAGACACCCTCTGCTCGGAGGGGGGGGGGAGGGGCCGCTGTTTAATCGTGTTTGCCTTGCTTTGTACGGATTAAAATTGGCAGGGATGCCGTGTCAGTTGCGTTTATCTGGGCCTGTGTGGCCGTAGCGAGTTATCGGGATGCTAATACGATTAATGGATGCATGATGTTAGAAAACCAATAATCATATAGGTATATATATAAATTTTTTTTCTTCTAAATCTGTCGCTCCGCCTTATTTGTTGCGCAGCACTCCGCACCACGGGGTGTGGCTCATTAAGCATTCACCACAGCTCGGGTATTACGACCGGCGGCGCCCCCTCGTGAGTACACGGCGTCAAGGTTCACTAGTATGATGTTTTACAATAGATTGGAGGTAGACAGCCGTGTTTGACGTTGGGACCGTGCGAAACAATGCAGATGGAATGCAGTTGGTTGTATGAATGCTATAGATAAGGGTATCTATCTATCCAGTTCGTAGACGGCCATGATGTGAGGGAAATGTCATTCATTGCCTTTCAGTGCCAACAACGCCGGGTTGCCATCCTGTGCTGTGCCCCGGATTTCTGCAAATAAAAAATGAACATAGATCATTCCAGACTCAACACTCGTCATCCATGTCCCAGTCCTCGCCTACATCCGCCCACCCGGCCATGTGTCTCTCGCCGCCGAACTCCCCGATAGTGCGGAAATGCCGAGCCTTGTCGCGCAGCCTGGTTTCCCACCGACGAACGAGGTAGTCGTCTGAGGCGGTGACGAGGTCCCCGTCGAGGGACCAGCTTACATTGGTGACTTCGCGGGAGTGCCCTCGCAAGAGGGGCGTGCCGGTGCGGAAGATGGGAATGGGAGACGAGCATGGTGAGAGGCCGGAGGGTGTGGCGGTGAAGGACTGGGAAGGGGGGGTCGGGGCTCCGGCGACAGACGAGTCGAGGACGACGTGGGCGTGTCGGGCCCATGCGGAACGCATGTATTTCTCGTCAGTGGGAAATAGTACCGCGCAGTTGTTCGTGCTGCCGACGGCGAGGAGCTCGGATTGGTAATTGTTGGTTTGGGGGCTGGTTGAGGCGGGACGGAGGGCACATTTGACGTAGAACGACGACGCACGGAATTGGTCATGCTTGAAGCCGTACAGGGGTCCCAAGCCCTTGGTTCCGTTTGGTCTGCGCTTCGGTGCGTTGTCTTGTAGTTCGGGCGCGTGGCCAAGCATGAGGTGTGCGGTGGAATACGCGTAGATGGTGCTGTCTTTGCAGACGGCGTAGAGACGAGAGGCGTCGGAGTTGAGGGCGAGAGAGGTGATGCCGTAGGAGCGCCAGGCGTGCGTCACTGGCTGCGGTGTTATAGCCAAGGGCGTGTCTTCGGCCTGGCGCCGCGATTTGATATATCGAGTGTCCCAAAGCTTGATGGAGGCGTTGGCTTCCGAGGCCGTAAGGAGAAGATGCTCGCGGCCGGACGGAAGCCACTGAACGGCTGTGACGGACGCCGACGACTTGATGCCATGGACGTTGCGTTCGTGGGCGTTGTCCAAGGTGTTGACTGTTTTGGCAGCCACGGGATCCAGGGCCACGTCGCGATCCGTCGAGCCGCTCTCACCCGCAGAACTGAATGTGAGAGTGGGCACGGTCGAGCAGCGCAAGTCCCATATCTGCACTCGCCCGGCTCGATCTGATGATGCGAGGCCGAAGCCGCTGGCCTTGCCGGGCTGGAAGGCGATCTGACGGAGGGAATCCCAGTGTCCGCCTGCGAGGTCAACCGCGATGGACAATGTGACGAGGTCGACAATCTTGCCGGTCCTGTCCCCAGATGCCGTTGCTAATCGATAGCCGTCCTGGGAGAAGTCCAGATCCATGATGGCGTTGTCGTGCACTTTGACGTACTCATCCACTGCTGGGCCCAGGTCACCTTGTTTTGTGCGGGTTTTGAAGAGCCGCACAAAGCCCTTTTCATCGCCAATGGCCGTCGTGGCATCGGTGGGCGAGCTGGAGAGACTGAACGGAATCGTGTTTCCTTGGCCGGTATATGAGGTACATTGATGGACATCTGAGCTTTGGCTGTAGAAAGAGGCTGTGTGGGCTCTGGCATCGTTTACAGGGTATTGGAGATATTGTTTTCCGGTGTGAGTGCCGAATCCTTGTTCGCGATCGAGCAACTGCGCTTCAAAGCCACGATTGCGGAATTTCCGAATAGGTTTGGGCTGGTATCCTTCAAGAGTCTGTAGCCACGAGAGAAAGATTTCCTGTCAGCGACACGTTTCAGTGGTTGCATCTGCATGGTGCGAACATACCAGGTTTGTCCTCAGTTCGGATGGCTGGACGCTGCGTGCAGTGGGATAGGGCTTTTCCTCCAAGTCAACCACGCCGCCGCTCCGACTTGCTTTAAAGAAGTTGCTCTGGCTTAGGGTCAGCTCGGCGTTGTCACACATCATAATCACACGCAAGCAAGTTGGCTACCAACCAAAGTAGTCCTCCGTTTGTCGTCGAGGCCATGGCCATCTCGAGCATCAGGCTCGGGATGTGTGTCTACCATCCGGACGTCTCCGTTTCGTGACATGTGGAAGCTTCTTCCAGGCAAGCGAAGGAGCGGGGGATCCATATCATCAGGAAGCCAGCCGCGCCTTCTTTTGACAATGGGCTGATCTCGCCCGTGTTGTTTCCTCTTGTCCCCTGGCACACGATGCTGCCCCAAACCTTCGGTAGGGGAGGAGGGGCATAGAGGATCTGATGTCAATGGATCGCCTGCCAATGAGTGAGGCGAAAGCATTTGACGATTGGTCGCCGAGGCATTCAAAACTCCCAACGTCACGCGATGCTCCTTGGGCAAGGTTGATCGCGGTGTGAAGAAGCGGCCGAACCTCCTAGGTGTAACGGATGGCTGGCGTTTCTCCTTGCGGCGGCTCGTTCGAGTCGGCGATAGAAATGGATTTGCTGGAGAGGAAGACATATTTGGTGGGCTGGACGGCAAGACGTCGGCAACGGAAGAGCCATGGTGATGCATCGTGCTCGCCAGCGAGCTTGGCCGAGTACTCAAGCAGCGGCGGAATCGATTCGACGCGATGTCGTGATCTTTCCAGAGTATTATGATGCTTGAATGCCACGAATGATGATCAAGGATATACAAAGCAAGAGCGGGAGGGTGAACAAGTGTCGTGAACAAGTGCTGGTCACCCGGGCAGGTTTTATTCGACAAAGGACGGTGCCATGGTTGAGGCTGGGGGTGGAGTCGCAAGACGCGGTCATGGCAACGCGCGAGGCGTGTAAATTAAATAAATGGGTTTGTCGCGTTGAGTGCTCCAGAACAGATCGACCACCGATCGCGCCAATGCGACGTCACTGTATAATTAATTATAATAGGGGGCCGCTAGCTCCCAGACTACACGTGGGGGTCCAGCAACGCCTGGATTGTGTGTCAATTAACAAATCCCTAATAATAATAATACGTGTTATGAGGACCGCTGTTTCTTTCACCAGCGAGTGCCCTCTGTCTTTAAAAGTCCTGACTGTCCCTACAGTGGGTGTACTACGGACCGTACCCCCCGTCCTGCAGCCACAGTTGCCACAGTTGCCACAGACCGGTGGTTGGTCCCCCAAGGGTCCAGCAAAGGAAGGATATGGTGTCATTTCCAGATGTGATTCACAATCGCTCGTCCTCCCATTCTCAAGTCGCTGATTCCTCATCAGATCCGTCTCCTTGCATTCGTACGTACAATCGACAATTACATCGTCTTTTTAAGCCAACTGCATCCAGCCATATCCATCACACGCAGTCGAAATCCATCATGTGCCGCTTCTTGGTAGGCAATTGCTCATCAACCAGTCCTCCGACACCGGACATCGGCTAACAATCTATGGGGTCACAAATAGGTATACAAGGGCAGCGATGAGATTCTCTTGTCAAAACTGATTCTCGACCCAACCCATTCGATCTTGAAGCAGTCGTTTGACTCTCGGCTGCGTTTGGTACGCACGCTACACTGCACTTGCATGAAACAACCCCCCAAAAGTTATTTTACAACACGTCGGTCGGGCGCGCGGATCCTAACTCAAGCCTTTCCTCCCAGGACACTCGTCGCGGCCAGAACAATGCCGACGGCTTCGGCATAGGTTTTTATACGGATCCCAAGCTCGGCGCTGCGCCCTGCCTCTTCACCTCCACGATTCCTGCATGGAACTGCACCAATCTCCAACGAATAGCATCCAAGACAGCGTCCCGCCTCATCTTTGGCCATGTTCGGGCCACAACCGAGGGCTCCCTCAGCGAAGACAACTGTCATCCCTTCACCCATGCCAGCCTCATGTGGATGCACAATGGTGGGCTCGGCGGCTGGAAGCACATCAAGAGAAAGCTCGGCGACCGCCTAGCAGACAAGTGGTATTTGCAGGTCAAGGGGGGCACTGACAGCGAATGGGCATTTTCCTTGTTTCTCGACACCCTCGAGAGACTGGGTCACGATCCTAGCTCGTCCCCCGAAACGGGTTTTGGTCCAACTGTGCTGCGCAAGGCCTTGGAGCAGACAATTGCTCAGATCAACGAATTGACAGACTCGATCCCACAAGCTATCCTGCAGAATGAAGACGTGGATACGAGGAGCTTGCTCAACTTTGCCGTCACGGATGGCCACAGTGTCCTCTGCACAAGGTACATTAGCAGCTCCACCGACGAGGCAGCCAGTTTGTATTATTCGTCTGGAACGCAGTGGGTGACCAGGACGTCGGATCCGACCGACCGAGAATACCAGATGGATCGCAAGGACAAGGGATCCGACCTTGTCCTCGTGGCCAGCGAACCCTTGACCTTTGAGCGAGGTGAGTGACGTTGATTGGTCTGAGAGAGAGGCCGAATTACATCTATCCTCCAGCACCATGGCTAATCGTGATGCAGAAAATTGGGTAAACGTACCTACAAACTCTATTCTGACCATTCACCGCGAGACCGTCATGTCTCACCCGATACTCGACAAGTATTACGAACGTGACCCATATCACGTCCGGTCCAGCGCCTTTGTCCAAGCCAAGGGCCTCGTTTCCAACGAAAAAGCCCCCAGCCGCGCCTCCATCAGCCCTGGGAGCGGCACTGCGGCATCAAGCTTCGAGGGATGCAAAAGATTGGCTGCACAGACATTGTGCTCAAGAAGTATTAGTCCAGACCTGACCAGACGGTCGCTGTCGTCGCTGTCGCTGTCGCCGTTGTCTGCAAACGAAGCGAACGTCTCGCGATGATGCTCGCGTGTCATCCAACGATGCATCATGACTCACTTTGTACCTGCATCTACGGCGCCACATCATGGGGCATTGTCCTATGGAAACTTTTTTTTTTTTTGTTCTTGTCACGGGGGATTGCATTTTATATATCTCATCGCGATGCGATTCATGTAAGAATTGATAGCCACGAGGGGCATTACGTTTTTTGCAACATCATGTACGCCATATTCGATGGGAGGCCAAAGGAGAAAAGTTGAATGTGACACCGTGTTATCATCGCAAGTGCTGCTGTACTCCTCCGTTGAAGCCTGAGGGCAAGTTATCTTGATTTAAATAAATATGGCAAAAGCGCATATCAAATTTTTTTAGGACAGCACAGATGGCCTCGACCGGGCGTTCTGCGGGCAAAACCAGTGATACGATAGACTCATGTGGCTGCACACTCGGACGCGCTGGCGAACTCTTCACCGCCAGGGCGAGACCACCAGGCAATGAGGAACACATAATTTGCGTCGTAAATACGCGCGAGGCTAGACACTGCGACGGATGACCGAAAATAAATGCAAGGCTCTCCTGCGTCAGTGAGACAGGGCCGGCTGCCCTGCTCGCAAGTTCTTCATCAAAAGCGTCGACAAACTCCCCGTCTGGTGCTAGATATCTGCACACCTCCGGCTCCTATTTCTGGAGGTGTTGAATCACATAATCGACTTTTTCAGGCGGCCTTGGCGAACGACCGACGACGACTTCACCTTCGCTCTCACCTCTTGGCTGTTTTACCATTCGGAACTACACCACTTCCAAGCTAGGTCCCAACTGTCCCTGGCACAAATCTAGTCACGTCGTGTCGTCGTATAAGAGTCGAAGGGGTCGGTTTATCAGTGCGGGTAAGCAGTTTTTTTCCAGCTCCTGTACCGATGCCAAGACCGAGGAAGGATCCGAGGACAAGACTGAAGTCCCATCCAAATCAGAGAAAGATGGTCAGGAAGCACAGAAAGACGTGGTCATGGATGACGGTGAGAATTCCGCGGATCGGGGGGCGGCGACGAGCGACAAAGACCAAGATGAGGAAGGAACCGCCGAAATCGGGACATCCCGATACAGATACGTTCCGAGCCATCAGCAATTGAAGCCATGGCTTGGCATATTGTGGAGGGGCCAAGCAATCGGATATGATGATGGTCCGGAATGCCTCTGGGTTTCGCGAAATGGGATACTGCGGCTCTCGTCTGGCATATGCGGAGTCTGAGGGAGAGAGGAAACGCTGCCAAAAAGTTGTGGCCTCGGAGTAATTGATTCATGTGTACGGATCCGTAACTTTGATAATCTAATCTGTTGAGACGGTTTCTTCTAGACAATTACCCGTTCGGCACGAACCACTATACCGGATATGCAAATTCCCCGAGTGGGCTGAGCAGCCGGTGACCCCGGTGCAACCGACACTTGTGTAGCACTAGAGCCGTAAAGTGTCATCCCGGAGACATTTTTTTTAGCTCGTTGTACGAGCGCCTTCCGGATATTTTACCATGGTGCGGAGACGCGAACTTCCTGATCTGTTAAGCTCGTGGCTTCATACGGTCAAGCCCATGTCAGCTGAACAATGACCGCAGCGCGTGGCTTCAAGGATAAAACGAGTTGGACACAATGAAGACTTGCGCCGCCACATTCTGAAGCAGTTCGCTGTACTACTTTCTGTAGCGGTGGGAGGGGCAAATGGCACAAGCCAAGTGACTTACACGGGGTGAAGCCGTAATCCATCATGACGGTGAGAACGCCCCCGGGCGACAAGTGAATATACAGTCTCTCGGCCCCCCCACGATAGACACCATCAGGCGCGACAAGGGCGTTCCCGCGTGGTCTGCGATGACTGACAGCAGGCATCGCAATCGCACCGAGTGGTTTTCCAACCCAAGACTCAGTTGAAGTTGTGACTCGATGAACTCGACGGCGCACAGACATATGGATGACTAGCTCCGTCCCGTCTTGCTTGCTGTGTGCCAACATGATTGTGCGGCCGTCGGCTGGCACCGCATGTTCCTGCAACGTCACGCATGTACTATACACATATTCCTGTCCGTAGGGAGCTGCAGCCGCTTCTGCCGACAAAGGACGACTCACCACCCAAGCCCTTGGTGCGTCGGGAAGAGATGGCGGTGATGGCGTGCATTCGATTTCCATGGACCTTTTGGTCCACGATAAGAAGTTTCTGCACGGGTTCAAGACCGATGGAAGTTTGCCGATCCGTCCGTCGCCCCGGTACCTCTGCCCTTCTCGGACTTTTAATGTCCGGCGGTGTGGATGGCCCGTTGCCACCTCCGTCTTGATAACCCGTGCCTGCATGTGTGGGAGGAGTACAGATTAGTGGAGAGTAGTAGCTGGCGGCTCGTTATGACTCCAGAGCCACTTCACTCCAGAGCCGGGGGCTGCAAGCAAAGAACAAGTTGTCCCAGGCGGCCTCTTGTCTTGACAGTTGACAGTTGACAGTTGACGAGTTGAAGGATTGCCATTTGTTGGGTCAGCGAGTGAGAAGAGGGGGGATGAGTGTGGAGTGTTTTATTTTTTTTTATTTTTTTTTTGGGGGGGGGTTCGGGGTCTAAAGAAGGCCGCGCCGCGCCTTTAGTAGCTAGCTTGGTGGAGACGGGGTGTGTGTGTGCCCGGCCGGCTACTTTGCTTTGTGAGTTTGACCTGAACAATTCCGCCACAACGACAAGCGGGTTGGCCCTGGTGGCTTGCTCCTACAATGCTGTCCATCCACGGCTTGCCCACTTTAAATTCTGTCTCGGAAGACCCCTAATCAGGGAAGCGGGAATCTAGACATCATCATCATCATGGGCGTCAGCCACATGGCCATTTGTTTCCTTGTCCCGTCGGCCCCATCGTCCTCTCGAGGGCGGAGGGGCAAACTTTGTTTGTGAGGCTGAACGGGTCATTCTGCTTGGCTTCTACGGATCACGGAAGTTATGTATGCATGTAAGCCAGTTGGATTGCACAACAGGGAAGCGCCACAGCCGCACCTCCACGATGCTATGCTGGAAAATTCCATTCGAGCTTTTGATTGGCTTCGGTTCGAGTACGGAGTTGGCGATAAGCTCCCTTTCTGCCGGCCGGCTTTCAATACCAAAAGAAAGAAACAGTCCAGATAGGGATCACGCGGCATGATATCCCCCACCCACTTCTCATGGCCGCGGCCGGAAGGAAGCTCGGGATGGGAAAAGCTTGTGACACCTGCGGGGCGGGAGCTGGCGATGACAACAACAACAAACCCCCCCCCCGCCTTCGGCCGTGTCCACCATTCTGGGAAGCAGACGCAGGCAGGCGTGGCAGGGGCACATTTCTCACAAATCTTCCCTCCCTGCTTGTCCGGACACCGTGACGAACTTGTCAAAGGAGTTCATGTACTCCGTACGGACCACGAGGGGGGCGGGGGAAACCCCCGCCATCACACTTCAACGTGACAGTCATCTCGACACTCACGAATGAGACTTGAGTCGATATTTGACAAGCGATGAAAATGCTGCCATGTCTCATTAAAATACAACAGGTTTGAGCGCCCCCTTTACTCGCCCCTCGCCCATACTATGCTATGCTATGCTGTGCTATGCCATGCTGTGCTATGCCATGCCGTGCCATGCCATGCTGTGCCATGCTGGTTCATGACGAGGAAAAAGGAGAAAAGTGATGATGGCTGGGGGGCAGCGCCGTCTCCGTCTCCTCAGAACATGATCCACTCAGCCTCTGTTCCGGGACCACCAACAAAGCACTTGGCCCAGTTGAAGGGCCCTCGGCAGCCAGCGCGGTAACCTCGCAAATCGTGTCCCGACGTGAAATCGCCCGCCCAGAGCTTCTCCAAAACATCCAGCGCCGACAGGTTGTTCATATAACCCGATCGGCTCATGATGTCGCGGCACTTGGTTCGCACAATGTTCTGTTGCAGCTCGTTGACGCACTCGGAGCCCGCGACAAACAGCGGCCACAGCAAGAACTTGTCGGCCGTGCTGCCCGCGTCAAGACTGGTCGCGTAGTACACGACTTGACTCACCAGGTTCTGCAAATTTGTGTGGCTCGACGGCGTCATGGGACCCACCAGACGCTCCGTGTAAAGAAGCGCAGCGTACCGAAACGCCTCGGATAGGGACCCGAGATCCCGGATTTGTGAGGGGCTCGGGGCTCCCGGCAACGACGCCGCAACCGTTGCCGCGTCGAACTGCCAGCTCTGCAGTGCAAGCCGGGCTTCTTTCCACTCACGCCAGAACAGTGACCGTCTGTCATCATCAAACGCAGGCGATGTGCACATGGCCGAGGCCAGTATCTCGTCGTCGTCAAGCAATGCCCCAAAACCATTGCCGTCGAAGCGTTGCGCCGACGACAACGACAACGACGACGACGACGACGACGACGACGACGACGACGATGACAATGACGATGACGACGATGACGACGGGAAAATGTCGTCGAGTTGCTGCCGTGGCTGCTGCCGTCTTGGTGGCGTGGGAATTGCAACGCCGCCTGGTCTTGGGGAAGACGACGATGACGTGGCCATATTCTCAACGGGACGGTGCTGGGAGAGAAGATTCAATCTACCAAGCTTGCTTACAGTCTTGAACAGCTCCCTGTCGCAGCCAACCAAGTTCTCAGCCCCGTGCAAAAGGAGCGGGGAGCCATCGTCCGGCCCCGAAGCTAGCTGTGCCTCACGGTCGTTGATGCTGGCGGAAATGGCGTCAAAGTAGGTAAAGAGAGACTCGATCCAAGCCGAGTCTCTGGACGGAACAAACCGCTTGGTTCTCATGGCCAAGATCTTCTTGACGCCCGCAAACTGAGTGTGGAATTTTGCCACGCCAGACTCCATCATGCGGTAGTGGCACAGGAGTAAGATTGTGGCCAGTACGGAGTCATGGGTAGAGCTGACAGGGTCGTTGAGCTGCTCGTTGAGAAGATTCACAGCCTGGTTTCGGTGCTGGAACTCCTCCGCCAAAGACGCATCATCTGGCTGCCCATCACCAAGATTGTCAATGGCATTCTTTTCATTCATGAGCTTCTCGAACAACTCTCGCGTGTCTTGGCCCAGGCTGAGCTTCCTCTTCATTCTAAGATTGCAAGCAGCCAGGGCGCACATGGCATGCTGCAGGCTTAGGCTATGGGCTGCCAGTGAAACGATATGATGGCGGAAAGGGTTCGTGGGCCCGTCAATGTAGACCATGGATGGAGCAATTGTATTATTGAAGTAGTCCATGAAAAATGGCATTCTAGCGGCAAGGTCTGGGTTTACGCGCATCGTGTCTGGTTCTCGAACCGCGGGCGGCCATCTGCTCGGTGCATGCTCGGATTGCGGTGACTGCAACTCCTCAGCGTCTCGCGGGTGAGGCAGTGCCCAGCTGTGGCCGGTCGGAGTGCAGTTTGCGCGGTAGACTTTGACTTGGGGAACACCTGCTGCCTCATTAGAACGGGAAGGCTGGACAAGGCGCCATGTGATGCTCACTGAGGCTGTCGCACTCCCGCATCAGCCTGTGGCTTAGGTGTGTATCGAATGGATCTAGGTGTGAACTGAGATTCGAGCTCTGCTCTGACGCGGCGTATATCAAGCTTGGGCAAGAAGTTGTTGGCACACGGACGTGATGATGGTCTAGGACAAGCCCCGAGGGGGGACTCTGCGCTACTGGAGAGTGCTGGTTTCCAGAATATCCATCGTAGATGACAGACGATCCGCTGCCAAATGGCAATTCGTCTCGAGAATAGGTCTGGCTGAGCGGGGAGAGATAGTCGACATCGCTGACCGAATCAATTGATGATGAGAGTCCATCAGTGATGAGGGGGAGGGGGAATTTGGAGTACTTTGAAGTGGCGCCAGGAGAGCTGTGCACAAGTGCGGGCGAGCAATGAATGCTGCTCCAGCTGTGCTGGGGAACATGTGGTGATGTGTCATGATCATGATGGGGGGAAGGCAAGGGAAGATAGTCGTAGTGACTTGGCCCAGGGTACGAACTGGCGAATGTTGAGCCCGAGTGCGCGACTGAGGGGATATCGATGGGTCCTCGGTGATGATGATGATGGTGTCCTCTGACTTCTTCCGGCTCTACCCAGTTTGCGGCCATGACGGCAGCTGTCGAATGGGCTCGGCTGCGCGAAACGGGAGACTTCTTGGGCTCACGAGAAACGGGAGGAGCCTTGGCAATTGGAAGTGAGAGCCCACGAAGCTTTCCACGGCTAGCGACGCCGACGCCCCAAGTCAACTGAGTCTTATAACCAGAGCACTCATTGCCGATTTCGAGACATTGTGAGCAGTAGGGTCGACGACGGTCACACTTGACACTTCGTTTCGAGCAGGTGAAGCAGTCATCAGCGGCCCCTCCAGCGGGAGCACGTCTTCTGCGCTTTCGAACTGCGGCTGCGTCTTTGACTGAGACTGTCTGCTGCGAAAGGGAAGCTGTCATGATCACAAAAGACGGTGTTCTGTGATCTGTCTAGTGGTATAAGTTGGAAGCTGGAGATTCCATGAGACGAAAAGAAGGGAGGGAAGCTTAGGTGTTGACAGGATATAGAGCCTGAGCCGAAGTTGATATAAGTCCAACTTGACTGATACAGAGATTTCAAACAAAGGGAACGGAACGGAACGGGTGGTAAGAAGGTTATGTATATTCTTCTTGACAGTTCGCTCGAGCGGTTGGACCCCTCCCAGTTCCGTCAGGTAGGGATTTCGGACCAAGCAGCGGTGGGAAAGGCGCTTGCGCCGCGGGAGTCGACCGGGGTGTGTCCTAAATCCTCCATATTGTACGGAGTATTGCATCCTTACGAAGATTTCAGGGCGGAACGCAATGATCCCGGTCCCTGTCCCAATTCCCGTGGTAGAGCGATCAGTGTGCAACACTCACTCGCATCGACAAACAAGTAGCAAGGATGATGGGACGGTTGGAACTTGGGTTTATCTGGAGAAATGTGGAGGGCGGGGCGTCTGAGGGGGGGCGTCTAAGGGGGGCGTCTGTCTTCTTCTTCACCCCCCTCCTCGAATGAGGAACAGCGCTGCACTTGAGATCAGCGGGGAGGGGGGGGCCGTCGCATGGAGGGTCCAAATCCTGACCTTGTGTACATGAAGAGACCTTGGAGACAGACCCGTGTGCTGCATGATGCATCAGGATTCATCAGAACGGGTAGGTCCAGACTCCAGAGCCTCCATTTGTGGCGAGCCAGTCGCCTCGGCGGTTTGTCGTCGAGCATAGCTGACTTGCAAGGCACGGAGCACTGTCCGTGACTCAATTCTCCGGAGAAGGATCACGCTTCAGACACATCCTTTGGAAAGCCGTCCATCTCTTGTGTCGCATCCAAAATCACGTCGCGGTCTTGTCTTCCATGTCTGCCTAGGGCCGTGCTACAACCTGAAGAGGAGAATGAGGATATCGAGACTGAATGTCCACGATGATGATGGTGAACCAGGCATCTTGTCCCGAAGAAGAAGTGCCCGCGCAGGAGCTGTTGCATTTCTGTCATGTGCCCCAGTCGTTGCCAGTCGTTGCCAGTCCCGCTTAGCGAATGCATGCAACGCGCACGCGTGGTGTCTCGTACGCATGTCTGTCTTGCGTGAAAGCTTGGCCGATGACGCCAAACTTCCCCTATCGATAAATGACCCTTGACTGTGGCCACTTTTCCATGTTTGTCCTTATCCTGTGGAGGGGCCGAAAGCCATGTGCTGGTTCCCGCTTTGTAGTTGGCCTCGATTGACAGATGCTGCAAGACGGAAAAGATGATGCCAATGCTGCTCACTTGATTGCTTGCCGTTTGTTCAGTTGGGAAGAATGCTACAGAGGGCGTGTTGTGATGAAATTAGAGGGGAACGGCATCAAGGCGGATGGGAGGGCAGCGAGAAGGGGCGTGGCCTCCGTCCAACATAATCACCGGTCCCTTGTCACTCTTCGCCATACATGGATGGCCCTGCCCTTCTCGTTGGCCAGTCACAGCAATCTGAGCCTCCAAGTTCAACGTCGTTGGAGACGCTCCGACCATCGACGGTCACTCGCCTCAAGCCCACCTGCATATACAGTACCCGGAGCATCCCAAGCATCCCAAGTATCCCAAGCATCACGAGAACCACGAGGGCCACGAGGGCCAGACTCTGTGAGCGGTCAGGGGATCGTTGCCAGTCTTTTGGAGGAAACAGCAAGTTAGCAAGGGGGAATATCGAGGTTCCAATGACAATGAGGCGTTTCTTGAGGCAATCAAGATCAACCTCGAAAAGAAGGCGGGGGACAAGGAAAATTCACAACTCATCAGCCAACATCCGCATCTCGCGGATTCCCGTCGGCCGCGTGGGCGACTCGCTCTTGTCAGCTTTGGTAAGATCTAAAACTGATCATCCAGATTTACTGCGAGACAAGGCAAATCCTTCAAGCATGCGAGCCAAACTTGGCCCCATTTCCGTGTTGGGGACCGGCACCTTCTGGCAGTTTTTCTCTAGCGTCCAACACATCTGCGCAGTTAGTGTCAGGTCCTCGGGTTCTTTTGCAAAGCCCACTTGGACAACCCGCTCGGGCCGGGCACTTCTGGGACTAACGTCCACTAATAAGTGTTGGTGAGAGAGCACTTGCTCCCAGTTTGCCGAGGGCAGGAGGACTCGTTACAATATAATGTAGGCTCCTTTATGAAAGGTGTCTGGCGGCCGAAAACGAACCTGCCATCCATCGATTCTGGCTTTACAAGAGTAACGATAGATGAAAGGATCAAAGATTGCATGTGGCGAGATGAGAGAGCATAGAATGAATGTGTCAGAGGCCTGGACGAAGTCGTCACTCGTCATCGGCTTCATTCTCCATGAAAAGCTCCATTGTTACGGAGTGAAGGGTACCACTGCCAATGAAATTTGAGAGGACTCGACTGGGAAAGCTCTCCCTGCGAGCCGGTCGACACTGGAACTATTGTAGTCGCATCCAATAGCATGTAGTTATCTTGTCTGGCATTACCGACTATAATATAGTCGGGCGCCAAACAACAGGGGTGAACTTCCAGATAACCTCCCCCTTCACCCTTCCCCAAACTTGTCGGCATCAAGCAAAAGGCCCGGCCTTAAGAGAGTGGCCTATATCATGAGAAAAAGAAGTGGGAAACGGCAATTCTTGGGAATAAGAACTGTTATTATGACTGAACGGCTTGGCCCCTCCATGTGCTGGAGCATTTGCATCCGAACGTTCCTTATCATCAAAAACCAGTGGGTGCTCCGCAAAGGCGTGCCGGCGGCATGGGCATACGCGAAACGAAAGATGGAAGAGTGTATCGTATCATACCTTTTGCCAACTTTGAATTCTTCGTTTTGTAGACAAAGCTTCGGACCACACCGCTCAATTAGCCGGCCAAAACAACCAATATCACTGTCAGTGGAAATGAAGCAATAATTACTATCGTTTGACCTGACGCTAGAGGAGGGGGGGGGCACTTCTCGTGACGCCTCTTGCACTCCCGACGCTAGTGTGCCCTCTTATCACGACATCAAAGATGCGCTATCGTAGATGTGAGCTGTGACAAAGTGCGAAAGCCTCGAAGCTTGTCATGGGTCCTGGGTATGTGTGAAGGGAGCGTCGAATTATGTATGGCCAGTAAATCGTTTTTTTAGGCCCAGCAGAAAATCGCTCAGGCCCAGGGTGGAGCCGAAGAAAGCGGCAGAATTCTGTAGACTGACTGCCCATCAGTGTGAAATTAAATGAATAGATGAGGGCTGCTCTTGCCAAGAATTAATGTCCACTTCCATTATCTACGCAGAGTTTCCATTCTGGTAGCAACAATCTCATTAACACATTGGCTGTAAGGGATGAGAAATGACACTTTTAGACCGGCACTGACTAGCAGACATCCTTTCAATTGTCCAAGGCTACCAAAAATCACCAACGGACTGCGAGAACCCCCGATCAGCTTCCCATACAAGATGCAGACAGATCATGGATAGCCTATACAGAATAGACCTTGGCCGCTAGCTGAGCCATCCACGACAAGTCTGTCTCAATCGCTGACCAGTCATCATCATTTTCTACGGGTACCCTTGCTTCGGATCTTTACCGGTGGGCAACCTATTCCACGAATGGAACTACTAGCTCAAAAGATTACATTATCAGATCACTGCTGATGTTGGTTGGTTGGCTGGTCGGTCGGAGACAAAGAGGGTCGCGACACGGCCCAACGTTAGCAGAACGCTACTGCAGTCTTGATATCCTGTCAACTTGCACATTGGTCCCAGAAGCAACGAAGAATGCTTGGTGGAAGCCAACCAAACGGCGAGGTTAGGAGTCTAAGCCTCTACGAATACAAAAGGCCCTGCTCAAGATGGCCTTAGCTCAAGTATTCCATTGTACTGGCGCGACATCTGGCCAATCATCTAGTATCTCTCAAGCTCTCAAAGCTCCTCGGCAGACCAACTATGGCTAAGTGCGGATAAGAGGCTGGTAAATGTAACCCCTATTCGAATCATTCTTTACACTTACCAAGAAGCTGAAATGCGTGCCCCCAGCATGTTGGATGGCTTTGACTCATTCCGCATTCCTCTGCCAAACATCAAACAGACAATAACATCCGGTCAAGTTGCGGCTTCCTGTTGACAGAGTCTAACCCCGCATGGGGCGGTCCTGGTCGAAAATCTCAGCTCCCCCGCCCACGGTCATGATCGTTCGCCAATTGCCGCGTTAGTATGTGACTGGTGCGGAGAAAATCACCAAAGCATCAGATACATTGCCGGCATGGATATTCAAACAAGCAATCGCGCAGGAAGATCAATCAACCCTCAAGGCTGATGGCTCGGTGATGATTCTCTCCGTGACGGCTTGATGATAATGACTTCTGATGTCTTCTTTTTTCTTTCCAAGTCCTTTTCGGGGGGAAACGGGGTGGTGAACTGGTGCCAAGCCCTTAGATTTGCAACCCATGTTTTTTATGCTTGGCACAACACCTCCGCTTGTCTGACTGGCCCGGCATGCCTCGCCTTGTGCCGGCGCGTCTGGCAGCGGAACAAGCTCCCCAGATATCCCATCCCGTTGTTCTGGCTGACGCAGGAGGCGGCACGACGCACGACTTCCCCGCAAAGATGGGGTCAAGCGCCAGGCCCTTGGCATCGGCATCTTTTTTGGCCGTAGTTACATTGACCGGGTTGGTGTGCTTTCCCATCACGTAAAGTAGCCAATTTTGCTTTATTTTCTCTTTGCCTCTACTGCCGGCCGACGCCTCCTTCAACATTACAGTAACTGGGGTCAGTCAGTATCTGTGACGCTCTCCGGATCCATATGTTCTCGCTAAAGTGACGAACATATGGTGTTTGTTATTCCCTCTCCCTCACCTTGCGGTAGCATTCAACAAAGGCATCAGCAAGTCCAGCATCAGCATGGAGCACCAATGTTGTCATGAGATGACATCCCTTTACAATCTTGGACCGCTCAATAGCCAATACGTGGAAAGCCCCAGCATCCCCAGCATCCCCATGGGGTCATGGCGCCATGCGCCATACATACCCGTTCTCCAGACTATGTCGAGCCGCAGTTGCAAACGTTCTGCATCCACGCAACAGGGACGGACAGACACACACAAACACACACACGGAGAGAGAAAGAGAGAGAGACGTGATAGCTACGGGCGTACCACATGCGCGTGCCATGTCGACAGCGGGGCGTGAACAGGAACCGTTCAGTTCTGGTGCAATCCCCGCCCTGCGCTCGCAAAAGTTCCTGGATATTGGGACGGCATAAAGTCCATGGCGAGCCGAGCTTATCGCACCTAAGCGGAGTATCAGAGCGGAGTATCAGCCACACCCAGTTGGAAAACCTTGGTTTCGTGGTTTGTATGCCTCGACTTGGACAGGCCTCATTGGTCTGGCACTCGAGGCGTATCGCAAAGTCTGAATTCATTTTGTGATTATGAGTCAGGCTCTTGAGTCAGGCTCTTGTCGCAAGCTTCGCTCATCGTTCACAGTCATACGCGTGCGAGTGCAGTTCCTCGTGTGCAATATATGGATGCGACTTGAACATCCCCCATGATGATGCCTCCCATTCAGAGTAATTGCCGAGGCCCAGAAGCAACAGCGGGCTCTCTCAACTGCACCTGGATTCTCCTGTTTCCACAAAGCAATATGTGCATCTTGCATCAATAACAGAGACCGACATTCCCTAGTCTTTGATGTTTTAGGGTTTGAGCACCGCTCTATACATGCTGGGGTCGACTGGGTTAGCCCCAGCAATCGACAACGAACTGGGCCGCCAGTAGCCACAATGGACAGGCCGGAACTGAACTCCAAGCGGATCTTTCCCTTCTTGGCGCCGAAACCTTCGTCTGAGAAAAGTTAGAACTGCATGTCTCGTCAACTTATTTCTTCCTGTCTCCCATGCAAGCACCTGAAGTGAAGAGCAGCCAAAATGCGAACACGAGGGAAGAAGAAAGCCTCCCTCCTTGACAGCCCGGTCCAGTATCCTAGCCGAGAGAGTCACTTGACACCCGCCCGCCGTCTCTTATGTTGCTCGTGTCTGCACAAAGGTGGGTGGCATTGCACTATCGAGGACCTCTTCAGGAAGGTCTTGAGAATAGTCTCTTATCCTATCGGGGAATACGGAGGAACAAGGGGTAAGTTGGGCTCCAAGAAAAGAGAAAGTTGAGGGGATGGCCCAAGATGACGCTGTTGTTGTCATTCCCATCATGCGGCCACTTCAGTCCCACGCTCTGCCTTATCCTGTGGTATAATACTGCTGCCCCTATGCTGTCCGATGCGAGAGGAGAGCGATCGTGAACGACCCCTCCCGAACACACCAAAGTGGATTCACCATTGCCAATCTCTTTTTCTAGAACGGCTCGAACTTGTAATTGGCGTCTCTTGGGCCTGGCGCGCGAACCGCAGACGCTGGCTGGTAGTGTGCGCCAGAACCAAGATGGCTGGCCCTTGTAAGTTGTGTGTCATCGTCATCTTGCCCAATTCACGCCATTCGATCTCCAGTCTCCCATCCATCCTTGTCCATTCGAACGAGAACATGAATCAATTCGATTCCGCAGTCCTCGTGTCAAGTTGAATGCGGTACCGTACCGCTACCACATGGTGAAGCGGGAATTCCTTGGCCCATCGTTGACTTTGACGAATTCTTCGATGGACTGGTGCCGGGGTGAGTTCTATCTGCCGTTTTTGCCCGTCAAATCCAAAGCGTACCCTATAAAAGGGGGCACAAATCAATGCGGAACACGAACAGGCCATGTTGCAACATCATTTCCCACACAGCCCGAGTGAGAGCAACAGAGACGAGAAGAAGTAGTTTCAATGAAGAGTCTAGTTTGAACTAAATTGTTCTTACGAAATCTCCGCATGACCCTCGCACACATAAACGGGGGGGAGAGAGATGTCTCGAAATATAAACATTAGAAAATAATACAACAAAAAAATGGAAACCGTATGGACCATAAAGATATACCTCTCCTGTGCGGGCACTCATACACAGGCCAAACGTGCCCAGCCTCTACATGTTATAACAATGAATCACAAGCGCCAAAGCTGTTGAAACACTTCTGCTTTACAAAACAGCAACGGCCAGCGCTCCCAACATCATGGCGACGGCGACGGCGGAGACGCGGAACGACTCAACAGCGCCGGCGGGGACGGGTGGCGGTGAGCTCGTCTGCGGGCTGCAAGTGCTGCAGGGAATCTCGCCGGGCTTGGTGGTGGCCGTGGTGGTGTTGCCGGTCATGGTGCCAATGGTGGTGGGCGGGGCGGGCGTTGTTTCAGGGATCGTAGCAGGAGAGGTTATCTTGGGCTGAGTAACGACAGTCGTGGTCCGAGAAGGTTGGGTCTGGATGGGAGGGGGCAGAACACAGTCGCCGCAGCCGGGAATGGGAGTAACCTTGTCGTTAGTGGTTTGAGGCCGAACAATGAAAACGACGTCCTTGATGACCTCGTCACCGGGCTTGCAGCCAGGCTCGTTAGCGACGCAAATATGTGCTAGATGAACGTTGTAGGCGGCCGTGATTTGGGGGCAAATATAGGCTGTCGAAGCCAGAACCTCGGTGGCGACCTCGCCCGTGTGGCAAGGACCGTTGCCGGTGCACGAAGTGATGGTGTGCGTCTTGGTCGTGTTGAAGACGGATGTGATGCTTGCCTGCGAGGTGATGCTTGACTTGGACGTGATGGTCGATGGCTCTGTGCTAGACTGCGTGGGTTCGGAAGTCGGTTTGCTGCCTTGTCCAGGGCACCAGGTGATGGTTGCAGTGACTATCTCGGTGGTGACGGAGCCAACGGGGCATCCAGTGGCATAGAGGGGGCACGCGGTGATGGTGCGAACCTGGGTGGTGATGAACGTCGACGTGTACGTGGGGGCAGCCGTGGCATTGTGCCACCCGGTCGTGGACGTGAATCCTGGCTGCTTCGTGGTGGCAGGCTGAGTTGTGAGACCGATACTGTTGTGGCCGCCGCCGCCGCCGCCGATGGTGGTGGTGGCGGTGGTGGTGGTGCTGTTGTGGCCAGTTAGAATTGCGCGGGACGACGTGGTAGTCGTAGCAGGCTTTGTCGAGTTTGTCGAGATGGCAGAGCTTGTCGAGCTTGTCGAGGGCTTGGGCTCCTTGCCACAGTCACCCTCGACAGATGGAACAGCATTGGGACCGTTGCCGATGGGCAGCAAGGCAGAACCACAGTCCTCGTTTCTAGCAATGTGAAGGTTGCGGTTGTCCATATCATACACGACATAGGCGGCACGCAGAAAAGTGTCGCCGAGAACCGGAAACTTGTCATCAGGAGTGACGCCAAGAATGCAAAGGCCGTCGGACTGCTTCCAGATGAAGTCCTTGTAGGGCACATTGATCTCGGTCTTGCCAAAACTGAAATTGACGGTGCCGTTCTGCTCGCCCACGTCGCAAGGAATTCGGTACAGACCAGAATTTTCCTCCTTGGGGGGGGGAGTAACACCAGGGAAGGCATCCTTGATCTTGTTGAAAAGCTTCGTGGGAAGAGCAGACACGGTGTAACCGCTGTCGACAAGCACAGCTTGGCCATTGACCTGGTCAAAGATCTGAGCCCTGGAACCCTCGCCGTTGGTGACCGATATGCCATCCAAATAAATCCAGTAGCGGGTGAGTTTGTCAGGAGACTCGGCAGCAGGAATAATGGGACGCTTCTCGAGGTGACCAGAGAATTTCTTGGTGTCAATACCGCCAAAGACGACGGAGCCGCGGGCGCTCTCAATGGATCGAATGTCTAGGGAAAAGGCACGGCTTTTGATAAATTTTTGAGCAACCATGCTGTCGAGAATCATAGGGTAATCGCTGGACCAGCTCTTCGTTTGAGGCCCGGCACCCATGACGCCAGTCATGGCGAATTCACTGTCAGTGGCTACACCAAACATCTGTTGGCTCAGTTTGGCCGAACCAATCTGAACGTAATCGTAGCCATACTCGAGTTGAGCAAAGCCGGTTCCATAGTTGACGCGGTTGGTGATGTTTGTGTCGACGTATGTCTGACTGCCGTTGAACCGACCAAGTGTCTGGCAGAATGCTGGATCGGCAGATTTGCGGCAAACGGGGTTGATCCAGAGCTCGGCTGAACCGGTATCGAAGTTGACGCTCACCGGCTGGGGAGGAGTACCAACTTGGAGCTGGATGGAATAGAAGAAGCCCGACTGTTGAGCCTTTACATCAACCTCTTGTTGGCGTCGGAGGATGCCGTCTTTTGGAGCGCCGGGAATGACCGTGATGGGATATCGCAGCAGACCAGGTTCCTGGAGCATTTTATTGTCCATTGGGATTTCCAAGGCCTGGGCGACAAGTGGCAAAGCCGCAAAAGACAAGAGAGCGGACAGCATGATGACAGTGTGCCTTTCAAAGGTGCTCTTGTGCTTTTGTAAAACAAAGCCTCGCGTATTTTATGTGTGTGCCAGCATAAAAAGCGACCGACGATAACACGAGTGTTGTAAGTAGTACTATCTCACACGAGTACATGGGGCTTACTCATGCCCTGAATGAAAAGAATAAAACAAAACAAACGAATGTGAAAGAAATTACGAACGGACCGAGGGATACAAGCGAGTGACCAAGTAAAAAGAGAGACAGTCCGACCTCCAACACTGATAATGTGAAGAAAGATGGAATGGAGAAGGAGGGGGGAAAAGACAAGAAAGCTACGGGGCAAAGAGAAAAAGCAAATGGATAGAAAAGAGAAAAGCAAAAAGATGCGACTTCTACGTCCGTATATTATGGATTACTCCCGTGCATCTTAATTCCATGGTGTCATGATGGGGGTCCCCTGCAAAACCTCGTGACACGAGCAAGATCCTTGATAATAAGTACGGATTAGCAGCACGAATGAAAAGGGTCGCGAGTTGGGAGCAAGTGGTCCTTGACCGTGTGTCCTCGTCCGTACACAACGGAAAAGAAGCATCTTTTGGAGGGATTTTTGCAATATTCCTCTGTACATACGGATTAGAGCGCGAAGCGTTGAGTCAGTGAGGGCATCCAAGGGACGAGGAATACAATGGCAAAAGGAGCATACAAAGGAGCATGCAAAGGAGCATGCAAAGGAGCATGGGCTTGTGGGGACGAGAAATGAAGAGCGACACCGAAGGATGTAAATGTGGCGCCACGAGCATCCTCCCCAGGGGGAATTGAGCCCATTGGCTAATATATTAGCAAGGAAATACGGGAGACAGGGGCTATTCTACCCAAAGGGCCAAAGGGACCGCAGTGAGGCATGTTACGGAGTACAACATATGTACGGATTACGAAATGACATCTCTTCGCTCATGTACGGACGTACAATGCGCCCTATTATCTGATGAGCAAGTCGTAGCCTCGTGAGTCGTAGGGGACGGGAGGAGCGAGACGACTTGACCTGAGAAGTGGGCAGGTGGGACCTGCGTTTGGTGGGGCCTGCGTTTGGTGGGACTCGCGTTGATGGCAAGCCACCAGTTTCAGCTTCCACGAGGATTGTACATACGGATACGGATCCGTAAAAGGAAGACTAATAAGCCTAGAGAGGAATGGCAGGGCAGTTTTTACGGACTACAAAGAGGGGCAACAACAGACATCTTGATGAAGTCGTCAAGACTAGATGTCCTGATGACTGACAAGGGTTGTGATAAGGGTCTTTCTTTATGGTGCAAGACCACAATCATTAGTACATACGGAGTAGTCCATAAACATATCTTCTTTAAACTGTGTGCAAGTGTACTTTCTGCTGCATGATTTAAAAAGCCCATGCCTCTACGTTCGTAATCCGTACTAGTCTCATAAAGTCTCCCTCCCCGGGTGTTGAGTAACCTATGCATGTTAGCAACCCAGTTTAAAAGTATTAATACGGATAATTTTGGCGAGCTTCATTATGCAAAAAAGGGGGGGGACAAGGTCAACGTTCGTGTTGCCCCACCCCAAGACGCTATTTTTGTTGCCTTCGGTCATGATCGACAGGGGTGGTGGGGGGGGGCCTGCTGTGCTTCCAGTCATCAGTTTACATGTAATAAAGGCGCGTTTTTGGCTCATGCACATTATATGTATCATAACCAGCTGTGAGCCGACTGGTCATGCACTTGCGTCGTTGTCGGCGATTTTTTGTGAGGATGTACAACGGATTAGATGAACTATGTAAGGTTTTCGGAGCGACCTGATCTGATTTAAGGTTATTGACCTGACCTGACCTGACTTATGTAAGGTTATTGACCTGAGCCTGACCCTGAGTGCACTGTGAGTGTGTGTCTGTGTCTGTGTCTGTGTCTGTGTCTGTCTCAGTGGCGTAAATCAGTGTATTCTACGGAGTAATTAGCCTACGAATCCCCTATAATTCTACAACGGCGAATTCATCAGCGAATTGGAACAAAAACAAAACACCGCCAACAGTTGGCAAAGACAACCGTCCTTGGTCGGAGATGGGCGTGCGCCAAAATACCCATCACAACTACCTACACCTGTCACTGTACTACTTCAACTTGGTCACATCCCGCCAATGTCGTCGTGAATGAACAAGTATTGGCAACACAATGCCCAGTGACATGTCCTCAAAAGGTGACTCTATTCACCTACGTTTTATATCGTAACTCTGACTCACTGGGGGACTAAGCCTAGCACTATGAACACTTGGCTGGCAATGCTGGCATGAATTTGTTCGAGGTTCGAGGCTGTGTCAACACGACATTTTTGTCGAGATCGGTTGCAAGAAAAACTCATGAGTCATCGACAACATCTCGAGACTCTTGTTTGAAGTTGCAGGAGCCAAAGTTCACGAGACCGGGAAATTACCGTCATGAAATGATTCCATGCAATAACAGTATGTGCTTTTCAAGATGGTGATTGATTGTGCAACATCCCGAAGATTATTGTCCAGCGTCCCAGCTCGGCAAGTCAAATGAGTAACGAGCAGTTTGCACCATGATTTGCACGCAAAGATGCAGAAATTGAGCGTCGCTGGCTGGCATGGGCCTAATATTTGTACTCACGGCCCAACCAATATGGTAACGGGAAACCTGCATGCCACATATTCAAGCCCTCTCCGTCAGGGCTGCTGGGCTGTGGTGTTGAATGCTGCCAATGTTTCAAAACAGCAGTGATGGAATCGATCTGTGAACACAGACAAACGTAGTTTCAACTCCCATTCCCCTTTGTGCGCGGCCGATGAGGACTCGGGACACCTGCATGAATACACTGCCAAGGGCTGCGGACTAGCTGTATTCATAGCATATGAAATCCCCCGAACGGCTGACACCCGACGGGGCAGATTAGCATGGCAACAAGCCACTGGCCACGAGTCTGGACACGCTGTGCTTCTCAAAGAGTAGGGCTCGCTAATACTTTACACTTTACCAATGACGGGGATATTTCAGCTCGCTGGTAAAAGTCAAGAAAGAAACAAAGGATATCTTTATTTAAAAGCATGAAAAGGAATACGCGGCATCATTAAGCACAAAGGAGTACTGCCATCGAATGGATCCAGCATTATAAGAACATCACTCGGACGACACGAACGACGTTGCCATGAGCACTCAAATTTTCAGGAAGACCAGGATATCATGTCGTTTTGTCATAATCCCCCATTTGTGATCGCGCTTCGTTCGCAAGGCCTAGTCGCAACAATCAACATTAAGCCTTCTTCGCTAATTCGTCCAGAATGGGCTTCTCCAAGCTCTCTGGTTTGGTGGTGCTTGCCCAGCGACCCTTGACGGTACCGTCACGACCGATGAGGAACTTTTCAAAGTTCCACTTGACACGCTTGAGCCCCATCAGGCCGGGCTTCTCGTTCTTGAGCCATTCATAGAGAGGGATGGCCTTGTCGCCATTGACATCAATCTTCTGCATGATGGGAAAGCTCACGCCGTAGTTGACGAGGCAGAAATTCTGAATATCATCGTTGCTTGCGGGTTCCTGTCCTCCAAACTGGTTGCAAGGAAAGGCAAGGATGGTAAAGTCTTCGGGGTACTTGTCCTTGATGGACTTGTATATCTTCTCGAGGCCTTCATACTGGGGGGTGAAGCCGCATTTGGACGCCGTGTTGACGATGAGAACAACCTTGCCTTTGTAGTCTGCAAGAGGAACTTCCTGGCCACGCTCTAGACACACGAGTTTCACATGTGATCAGTATGGAAGAGTGACTGATTCGAGGAGGGGGGGGGGGGGCAAAACCAACTGTCAAGCGGCTTGAAGTCGTAGAAGCTCGTGGCGGAGGCCATGGTAGCGAATACGCGGGGTATTTGGATTGTGGAATACTGCTGCGCAGCAGAAATTTGAAGAAATGGATGAGATTGAGGGACGCTGCAAACAAGAGGACCTGGGGCAGTAATGCAGACGGGCGATAACGGATGTGGTGAGAGGGATGCTCGAGCTATGGAGTGGAGTTGCGAGGTGCGATGACAAATCGCCTGTCGATTCATGGAGACAAGGTATTAGGTAGGTGAACGAGTCGAGCAAGCTTTGTAATTTGCAACGACGGGATGGTGGCTAAGATAATGGCCAGAAGGATCAAGAGGCAGGGAAAGTCTCGGCAGCTGTATTATCCGAAAGCACGACACAGGATCGTTCTTCCACCAGACCAGAGACGTCGTCACAAGCTTGCTCCGATGCGGTGCCGACGCTATGTATAGGCATGGGTCAGTCTACCAGGGCTGCCATCTGCCGTGACTTGCTCTGCAAACAAACACGCCATGCGGAAATCCCGGCATGTGAACAGATTTGTCGCATTTTTTCATAGCCCGGCGATTACTCCGTACCTAAGGCTTGAAATTTGAACGTGGACTAATCCGTACGCATTATTATTATGGCGATGGGACGTTGACAGACATTGACAGACATTTATTTTCCATTTTTAAAAGTTAACTGCTAATTACAACACACGCGCGAACTTGCAGGAAGCAGGAACCCCGCTTGCGTCATAGAATTTAGAGTCTAGCGGCAGCCAAGTAATATTCGCCACCCTAGAACTTGCAAATCGTGATGAATGAGCATGTTCAGTATCTGCAATTCTGAAACCTGGAGCCCTTGGCTTGTACGGATCTTTTTTGCACAAGCAGCCTCTTTATCCTTTTAGTTTGAACCGCATAGCATGGATGGAAGACGTAACATTGTGATTGTTGGTACGTTTTCTTTTGGCTCACTTTCATACCAACGTTGCGTTGTGCTTCTTAAAAGGCTTAAAAGGTTGACTCCATTTCGTAGGTGGCGGCATCATCGGCTGCACGACAGCATATTACCTCACTCGCCACCCCAAGTTCAATGCCGCACTTCATACCATCACCCTTCTCGAAGCCGGGCCCTCTCTCGCGGGCGGCGCGTCAGGTAAAGCAGGCGGCTTGCTGGCCTTATGGGCCTACCCAGCCTGCATCGTTCCGCTATCGTACGAGCTGCATGCCGAATTGGCGGCAGAACATGATGGTGCCCGGAGATGGGGCTACCGGAAATTAAGTTGCGGCAGTTTCGAGGCTGTCATCCCAAAGCAGACGCTTAGTGAAATGCAGCAAGCCCAAGACGAAGGGAAAGCCTGGGAAAAGTTGCCGAAGCAGGATGCAGCCGCCAAGGACTTCCTGCAGGAGAGTGTGCTACCAAAGGATTTGGACTGGGTGAACCGAGACTTGATCACGAGTTGGGCAGAGATGGGCAGCCCCGGAAAATCAGAGACTGCCCAGGCACATCCGTTGCATTTTACTACGACAATGGGTCAACTCGCACAGCAGGGTGGCGTGCGGATGAAGATGCATTCCAAAGTCAGCAATATCGTCACTTCAAAAACGTCTCTGGACAAGATTCAGTACCTCGACCGGAACACAGGCGAGACGAAGGAGCTAGTCGACGTGACGGATGTCATCGTAACAGCGGGCCCGTGGACGGGAAGACTACTGCCCCGAGCAAAAGTAGAAGGATTGCGAGCACATAGCGTCGTCTACGAGGCGGAAGTATCACCATTTGCCGTCTTCACCGACATTCAACTGCCATCAGACTTTGTGCCGGAACATCGTGCCAAGTTGGGACAAAAGAGAATGCACAAGAACCATGTTGACCCGGAAATTTATGCTCGGCCCTTTGGCGAGGCATACGCATGTGGTAAGTGGCTCGGTGCTTCATCAGATATTATTGATATATTGACAAGCGGGCGAGGTGAACCGGACACGACGGTCCCACTGCCCGACACCGTCGACCAGGTCCAGTGCGATGAGGCGCAATGCGACGACATCATCTCGTACATCAAAACGTTTAGTCCTGTGCTGGCTTCAGCGCCCGTCAAAGCCAAACAGTCGTGCTACCTGCCGCGGCACATGCGATTCGGTCAGGAAAGCGGTCCATTGATAGGCCCGACGACAGTAGAAGGACTTTGGGTAGCAGCAGGCCACACTTGTTGGGGGATTCAAAACGGTCCTGCTACTGGCAAGTTGATGTCGGAGTATATCTTTGACGGGGAGGCCAAGAGTGCCAACATTGAAAAGCTGGATCCGAGAAAGTTTAAAGTGTGAATGCAAATAATTTTAGACCACAGGAAACGTGACTTGATGATCGGTAATGCGTTGCTGTAAAAAAAAAAACCATGGCCAACGAGTATACATAAAAATTATAGGAAGCCGCCCCCGCGACTGGCGCACCATCCACCAACCCCCCCCCCCCCAATCGCGCCCCCTGCATCCTTATCGATAAGACCCAAGAAACAGAAATTTTGGGCCTCGCAGGGACTCGTCTCAATGATGGGATATACACAACCACCACGAATTCAAATCGTCGCGAAATCACAACCATGGGCCGAGAATTGCAGAAGAAGAAGCGCCGCTCCAGCCGGCAGCCCGTAAGGCAACCCAACAAGACCAAGAAGATTCTCAATCCGCGCGGCAACAACATCATTGCCAAAAATTGGTACATTGCTCGCTCCCCGTTCCGTTCCGTTCCGCAACGCCAACGCCAACGTGACTTTTTTTTTTTTTTTTTTTTTTTTTCCTAACCTCGTGTGTGCAGGGACAAGAAGGAAACGCTGGCGCAAAACTACCGCCGTCTCGGCCTCCTCGCCCGCCTCAAGGCCCCCACGGGAGGCACGGAGAAGAAACTCGGCACCACGCGTGGCATCTCGGAAACGGACGACCCGTTCGCCATCACGTCCGTCGAAAAGGCCATCGTGTCGGAAGCCAAGGTCGAGAGAGATGCGGATGGCAACATCGTTCGTATCCTGAGTGGCTCGCATGCGAAGAAGCCGAACCCGCTGAATGATCCGCTCAACGTGCTCGAGTCTGATGATGGCGAAGGCGACGAGGGCGAGGAGGAATGGGGTGGGGTCGCGGAGAAGGAAGCTGCTGAGGATGAAAACACCACGGAGATTGTCAAGTCGTTGATTGAGCAGTCGCGTAATCCGGCGCCCAAGATGGCGAGATACCAGAGTGAGGCGGAGAGGGAGTGGTTGGAGAGGTTGATCAAGAAGCATGGAGACGATACGAGTGCTATGGCGAGGGATCTCAAGCTGAATCCTATGCAGCAGACTGCCAGGGATATTGCCAAGAGGATCAAGAAAATGCAGGGTGCGTGAGTGGGAATGGGGCTGTTTTCCTTAGATTGGAGCGGCATTCGAAGGCGTTGGGGGTGTTTCTTGTTTGTTCGGGGATCTAAATGCCACAGTTCGGACGTTGCTCATGCGTTTTCGCCGAGAAGGCTGATATGCTCATGCAACCATAAACTACATATACTGCGTTCAGCCATAGCATCTCGCGCCCCATGCCCCATGTAAATCATAGCCAGTCTATGCACAATCCCAAGTGCATGGGGTATCTTCCATCCATCCGTCCGTCCGCCTTTCAAACCCACCGATGACTACACCCCCCCTCCCCTTCCCCCTCCCCCTCCCCCTCTCCCTCTCTTGGGGGCCATGACATGTGGGCAAGCGACCTTATGACTCCCGAAAACAACAACGCTAATTCTGTGCATTGCTAGTAGTATCCAAACAAATAAACGACTTGGTCCAATTTCCATCGTGGACTCTTTTCATGAGTCGCTTCATCTAAAGCTTCTTCAGTGCATATTCTACAACACGCTCGTGCCTCTCACATATATGAGTGCCTAAATTGACCTCTCAACGATCCACGCGATCGTAGTTGGCGGGGGGGAACTTTGCAGGCCCGTCGCTGTAGCTAACTTGTGAGCCGATTTGTGAGCCACCGTAGGCGTGAGACGCAGGAGGCAGGTCACCCCCACCACCAGAGCTGTACTCGGTGTCCTGGTTGAACAGATCCGTTCTGCGGGGAGGTAGAGCACCGTAGCGATCAGGGTCATCGTCATCGTTGTGGTTGTATGGGTTGGCATGCCCGTAGCGGCCACTGTCGCCATATGGGTTGTTGTGGTCGTGGTCATCCATGTTGACCCGCTCGTAGGCCTCCTCGTCGTGCGGTGCCATGGAAAAAGCAGCCTTGTCAGGGTCAATATTGTTATCGCCGCCACGCAGCTTTCGGTTGTCGTAGCCTGGTAGATGGCCATGGAACTTCCAGTACGTGAGCGTGTAGGCGCTTATGAATGTGGAACCACCGAAGAGGAGACTGCAATTGGTTAGCTCTTGGATGATGGCTGCCAAAAGGCACGGGTAGGCAGCGATAAACATACCAGACAAAGATTCCCAGAGCGACAACACCCTTGCTGATGTTGCAAGCCTGCCCACACAAGCCAGAAGTGTTGTGTGCAGCTTGAGTAGCAAAGGCCGACAGCCAGATGACGGTGAAGACGGCATCCACGGCCAACATGGCATGTGGCTCTGCCCATTTTCGTGTTCGTGCGAATCGAGGGGTCATGATGAGATACAACCAAGCTGGTATCGTGAGGAAAAACTATTGCAAGCAGCTTTGTTTAGCTGATTTGACGATGGCACTTGATTTCATTTGGCTCTGGGAGTGATGACATACCACGCCAAATGTCCATCCATTGTTGCCCGTAACCTTGGCATCCTCTGCAACAAAGACGGCGATTCCCATACACCAACCGACGAGAGCTAGCAGAATTTGGGCGCAGTGCAGGCCCAGCTTGACCTTGGGAACAAGATCAGGATCGAATTCGAGACCCATGGTAGGTGTCCTGTGGTCGCTCGAGCGAGGTCTAGAAGCGATGACGAGAACAAAAGATGAGGGAGTCGGATGAAGTTAGAAGCAGCGTTTAGAAATCAAAAAAAGAAGAACCGCGCGGAAATCGAGGGCGCCGAAACACTGGAAAATCGTCGATGTTTTGCTCTGATGGAGCAGCAGTCTTTACCCACGTTTCTGTGGCGGAGGGAGGTGGATCTGACCGCAGTAACCAGGACTGAGGCTGAGTATGCCGAGTCGTAATGGGTTTGTTCCCTCGCACAAACGTTCGACAGACAGACAGAGAGACTGCAGTGCCTCGGCGTCATGCACAACAAGTCGCAAGTCGCTTCGGATGCTACGGGGGGCGACTGAGGAAACCAAATTACGGAGTACGTACGGATCACACCGTGGGGATTACATACGGGGTCTAGCCAGGGGGGTTTAGTTCATGTTCAACGCGTCTAGGGCAGAGCCGCGTCGCACCAAGCTTTGAAGCCAGCCTGCCAGACCTTTCATCACGGTTCCTTACCACAAACAGAACAGGGCGATTCGCGAGCCATCTTGTTCGAGCATCAGTGTCTGTAGTTTTACTCGGTAGAAATGAATCCGTAGAGTCTGGGCGGTTGCCGAAAATAACTTCCGACCATTAATAAGTGGTTGGCGACTTGGCGCTGGGCAACGACAAGACCGGACCCACTGGCTTGCACTTGCCTGTCCGCCTCCATGTGCGACACGAGGCCGGTCGGCGGTGTCCCACATTCTCAGCCGCTTGTTAATAATACTCAACGTGACATACGGACTAATTAGTATTCCGTCGACCCCGTCTATTGCTTGACTGATGGCTGCGCAGCGGATCGCCAACTGCCGACTGCGCCATCGATAAGCTCGCGCTATATGTGTATGGCCGCGAGGCGGACTGGCTGATCATCAGGACTGCGGCAAGACTTGTATAGATTAGTAGGCTTTGAGTGACTGTTATTCATTTCTTACCACACATGAGATCTCAACTTGATTGAATGGGCTTTGCAATACGGGGACGGTGATGGCAAGGCCAGATCCAAAATGCTAAAAAAGAAGATGCGCGATTTAGTTTCGAGCCGACGACGCGTACGTCTCTGCTAGCTCAGCAGCAGATGTTTTGGGAGCTTGCCAGACCATGACTCAAGCACAGACGCAGATGAAAACACCAAGACTGCCGGCGAAGAGCTCGCCAACGACTTTTCATACACTGAGCGCCAGATGACGGTTCTGGTGTAGGATCTATTTTTTGGGCCGCATCTGGTTTTAATACATGGTGGTCTCGTCGATTGATGTCTATCGCCTGTCCAACGTGGAATGTAGCGTATGGTGTCTCATCAGGGAGACGCAGACCAGCCCCATCACAGCCAAACCCAACATGGTCAACCAGACACCCCTAAATGCATCCATGAAGGAATCAATTACATCGTCGTACCAGCCCGGTGGCAAATGCTTCAGCTCGTCCATATCATCTCGGATACGACGAATCTCGTCGGCCGCGTTGGGCTGGTCACCGAGGCGGTCCCATAGCCGGGCTTTAAGAACGTTTTGATAGACGGCCGAGCCGATTGTGATGCCCACAGTTCCTCCGAGACTTCTTGCCAGATCTGTGCGATATGATTAGCAAGGCTCAAGGTAGGGGCTGGGCCAAGTGGAAGAAGAAAAAAAAAGCTTTGAAAGCACTCACAAGTTGCAGACGTCACAACAGCCTGTTGAGAGTGGTCAACAGCAGCGACGCAGGCGAGCAAGGTAGTCGTCAACATGGCGCCATAACCACCACCGAGGAGGAAGAAGGCGGCACTGCTGAGCCAGAAAAACGACTCGCGGCCCATGAGCGTAAAAAGAACGACGCCGACAATGATGAAGGTCATGCTGACGATGCCGAGGGTTACAAATCGACCCGTTCGCTTCATAACGTACCCAGCCAAGACGGACAGGACGGACACACCCACGGGCGAAGGCAGAATACGGAGACCCGCGTATGTGGCGGAATCTCCAAGAACCTGCATATACAGCGGCACGTAAAAAAGAAGAGTCAGTACGACCATGGAGGCCAGTAAGTTGGTAAAGCAGGCCGCCAGCACTGTACGAGTCATGAACAGTCTCACGGGAATGATGGGCTGACGCGCCCGGCTCTCCCACCAAATGAAGGCGGCGAAAAAGGCAATAGACAGAGGAATCGTCGTCATTGGTAGGGGATGTGTCCAAGGGACCTGGTTGCCGCCCGAGTTGAGGCCAAGAAGCAGCAGGACCAGAAATGAGGACGTCAAGATGACGCCGATGAAATCGATGCGTGCCAAGTACGACTTGTCCGACTGCTTCGGCGGCACCTTGACCAAGAAATGAACCGCGACGGCCGACAACAAGACGGGCGGGACTTGAACCAGAAAGGCCAGACGCCAACCCAGCTTGGTGTGATCGTTGATGAGGCCGCCGAAAAAGCCGCCCATCATGGCACCGGACCCGTAGCAAATGTTTCCAATGCCCTGCACGATGCCTCTTTTGCGAAGGGGAACCAAGTCGGACCCCAAAAACGTGGAGATACTCATGAGCCCACCGCCGCCAATACCGGCAATGGCTCGGCCTAGAATCATGACCTTTTCGTCACGAGCGAGACCGCAGATGAGGTTGCCTGCCGCGAAGAAGATGTTGCTGAAGACCAGGCCGGGTCCGCGCCCAAATATGTCAGTCAGCCGACCAGAGATCGGCTGGCATGCCGCATTGGAGATGAGGTAGGCGGTGGCGAGCCACGACATGAGGCTGAGGGACTTGAACTCGCTGGCAATCGGGGCAGACAAGGTGGCGATGATTGTTGAGTCTATGGCGCCGAGGAACACGCCTATCCAAGTGGTTCCCATGACGAGAGCCAGCTTGCCCAAGGATTCTTCCTTGGCCAAGATGGTCTGCTCTTCTTCCTGGCCGCCTGGAATCCCAGAGCCGTCATCGTAGTGAACGTCGTTGCGCGCCTGCTCGTGCTCTGGCCGAAGCAAGGGCGTGTGTTCCGTGACCGATTGTTCCGCGCCCGATCCTTGTGCACCTGCCTCTTCATCGTCGTGATGACAGCCATCGGCCTTGCCTGTCTGATCACCGGCCATTGCTACAATGTTGAATGGAGGAGCTTTGGCACAGACGACTTGATCACTGATCACGAGGGAGTTTCGAGCCGTGAATTTCGCTCCAAGGTGTGTTGAATAGACAATTCACGAGGGCGGTGTAGCCAAAGAGTGACGGCATTATCTTTAAAGCACCGGGCGACTCAGGAAGACGAATCCTTGGCACGGATCCGTAGACACTATCGCTCATGGCCATGAACAGGATCCATAACACGCGCTATTCTACAACAGTCTACCCCCTGTTTGATTTTACACGACTACGGATCCGTACAAGCCCCACGCGGGGCTGTTACTATTAGCTCTTAGTGGCTATAGAAAGATCTGTCATGAGCCTGCTGCCCCTACTAGTCGTGTACCTCCTGTAAAAACAAATAGGAATTAGACTGTATCGTAATATTAGTATCCACTTGTCATAAGGTCTATAACAAATTATACCGTTCTTTCACCCTATGGACTGTTTCGACGACTGCCTGGCCTCACGGTAATGGCATGAGGAATTTTCCATAGCTTTTTATTTAGTGCTTTTTGCACGCTGGTTCGACTCCCAGGCCGTTTTAACATGATTACTTTTTTAGAGGCAAGTCATGGCATCGAATTGTTTCGCATGGAATATTTCTTTCCAGAGGACGCGCTGTGTCCAGCCTAGATGGATCTACCTTGCGCGGCATTCTCACCTACAACATCTCCAAGCACATTCTCCAGGACAGCCGCCATTATCATTAAGCTTTCATGATCGGCGCCGTCGACGGTTGCCGAGGTGAAGTTGAGCACATCCGCAAACTCGGATTTGTCCCAGCAAGCCTCCATGTATTGCTGGCCTTGCTGCCCTACTATAGCGTCGTTCTCTGCAAAGAGTGTCTTGACCCTCAATTTTGCTTCCTGTGTACGACTTCTTTCCTGCGCGACCAACTTTTCCACAAAGACTCGGAAATCTTCGCACTCACCCCAGGTGCCGTCCCCTTGCTTCTTGAGACACTGCATCGCCTCGCTGTTGGCGCCAACCGTGTTCTCCGCGAACATGGCGCCAAGCAAGGCATCAGGGGCCGTGTCTAGGAATTCGGTAGAGAGGCCATACCCACTCTGCCAATGCAGACGGTTCTTTGACGTTTCGAATTCCGCATCTGATGCCGATGTACTCTTTGGCAGCCATTTCCCTATGGTACCAATGCTCGAGCCAATGGCGGGCCCTATCTTTGTAGCTATGGACTTGACTAAGTTGTTCCAGGACCCGAAAGCAGCACCGGGTACGAGTAGCCGCGCTGCCTGTAAGAGCTTGACGCCTGAATGCTGAACGTCCACCCAGGGGGCTAGCAGGGCGACATAGGGCCTAGTCAACGAAAGCACATCTCGACAGCTGTATAGTGTGTTCAGGAGATACATGCCCCCAGCGCTATGCGAGACCAGCGAGACGTGCCGTACCCCCAGGTGCGCCAGCAGCCGTGGTACGAGCTCGACCCAGATGGCGACTCTCTGCTTAGGCTTCACATCAGTCGACTGGCCCATTCCGGGACTGGAAACCACGAATTGTTGTCATCAGAATCGTGTCTCGTGGATTCAGGGCCAGGCAGACGGAGGGTAGACTCACCGATCGACAGTCAAGACGCGGACGCCAATTTTTTTGCCCACCACGTCCATGTACAAGCCGTGGAAGCGAGACGCAAACATGCCGGGTATGAAGAGTACAACGGGCGGTTCGTCCTGGTCAGCTGTCGCCGTGGGTTGGCGGCCAAGGTCAGAGTAGCCTACTTGCAGGGCATCATGGTCCGCCGTTGCTGGGAGCACAAAAATTTTGTGGAAACCAGACCGCGCCAAGTACTCTGCGCCTTCCGTGGCTGTTGTCGACGTGTTTGTGGCCATTACGATAAAGGGCGTGGGACGATGGTGATGGTGATGATGGTGATGGTGATGATGGTGATGGCGATGATGGTGATGGCGATGATGGTGATGGTGATGATGGTGATGGTGATGATGGTGATGGTGATGATGGTGATGGTGATGGTGATGATGGTGATGGTGATGATGGTGATGGTGATGGTGATGATGGTGATGGTGATGATGATGATGGTGATGATGATGATGGTGATGATGATGAAGCCTTCGCTGGGATGCGCGTCATGTGAGGGGGTATTGGTGGTTTGGGGGCGGTTTGTCCATCCGTTAACAGTTTTTCGACTCGACAAATATTACTCGTTTCATTCTAGAGTGGAAAGATAGCGTGGCAAATCAGCCAACCGTCCGTCCCTCATGCTGAAAACGTTTGTAGTGCGTCACCTCTGCCAAAAATCGGCGGATGAATATTCACATTTACATTGCGAACAATGCCTTTTTTGTAAAACATTCGACATCGGTTGGTTTACGCCTTATTACCCCTGAGACGCGCCGGCTGTGGATCCCTGGACCATTCCTTTGCCCAACGCGGCAAGGTCCCTGTCATGCATGTCATGCCCTCTCCGTTTTGTCTTGTACACCACTGTACCTTCTGGGGCAACCTCTCCCCCTCGTCTCCCCCTTCAATCTTCAATCACGCACCGTTTGACCTCGCCCGGTCGTTTCATTCCTTTACTCTACCTTGACCTCTGCGCTCGCTCTCGAAAGCCTCGTTTTTTTTTTCTCTTTCCCGACCGACCGTTGGGCACGACGCGACCCGTCAATTTTTTCCATGACCGCCACTCACGTAGGAGCTTGGGAAAATAACCACGACCAGCTGTTCCATAGCAGCTCGATCTCTATTGGCATACCTGACGGATATTTGCCCCAGACTTACGCACCACTAGGTTGGCCGGACCAGCCTCGCGTCGAGTAGCCCATAAAATTGAATAGGACAGGATAGGAACCGCTCAGCATGCGATTCTATGCGGCAAAGGCCCTGGCGGCCCTGGTGGCTCTGCCGTCACTGGTTGCATCGGAGAGGATGCTTCTATCGAACTCGCTCAATTCGTGCCAACCGGATTCGAGGTTCGAAGCCAGTCTATTCAACGTCGTCTACACGCCTGGAAACAACTCGGCAGACATTGACCTGGTGGCAACGTCGTCAGTCCAGGGCAAAGTCATGTTTGATGTGGCTGTAATTGTGTATGGGTTGCCCATTATCCAGAAACAGGTCAATCCCTGTGATATCAAGGGTCTCGACGGTATCTGCCCCATGATTCCTGGCAAAACAAAACTGTCTTTCAATTTTCCCGTCAGCGGCGACGCCACAAAGGATCTTCCTGGAATCGCCTTTAGTATTCCCGACCTGGACGCCATGGTTCGTGTCAAGATGAATTTAACGGCTGAGAACAAAGATGCCCGCTCTGTCCAGATTGCCTGTGTGGAGGCGCAGATTTCAAACGGCAAGACGGTTGATCTAAAGGGCATCAAATGGGCCACGGCCGTCATTGCCGGATTGGCTCTCCTGTCGTCGGGTATAGTCAGTGGTCGCGGCCATTTGAACACCGCTGCCCATGTTGCCTCCAACTCGTTGTCCCTGTTTGGATATTTTCAGGCCCAGGCCATCATTGGCCTGACGAGTGTCCATCTGCCGCCCATTGCGCAATCGTGGACTCAGAACTTCCAATGGTCCATGGGCATCATCCACGTCATTTTCATGCAGCGCATCTTTACCTGGTACCAGCGCGCCACGGGTGGCGCGCCCGCCAACATATTTTCTACCCTCCGCACCATCTCCGTCCAAGTGCAGAAACGAGGTCTGGAAATGATCGAGCCCGGGGCCAACGTCGTTGCGCGTGGCTTGTCTTTGCTTCCTGACCCGGTCACTAACGTCGCTGCTCGCCTGCTGCGTCGCGGCAACATTCAGACCGAGGCTGGGTCGTACATTGTCTACGGCATCCAGCGAGTGGCCTACCGATCCAAGATTGAGACGACCAATCTCTTCATGACCGGGCTGACATTCTTCTGTCTCTTCATCATCATCACGGCCCTGGGCGTGGCCGCGTTCAAGGGCATCATCGAGCTTTGCGCATCCAGCGGCCTGCTCGCCAAAGACCGTTTCCTCGAGTTCCGAAATGGTTGGCGCATCATCCTCAAGGGAATCATGTTCCGCCTCTGCTTAATTGGTTTCCCCCAAATCGTCATTCTCTGTCTCTGGGAACTAACGCAAATCGATTCCTCGGCCGAAGCCGTCTTGGCAGTCATCTTCTTCTTGGCGTTGACCATCATTCTGGGTTGGGGCACAGGGAAAGTCATTCGAATCGCCCGTCGGTCTATTGCGATGCATAGAAACCCGGCCTACATTCTCTTCTCGGACCCCCAGTGCCTGAATAAATGGGGCTTCCTCTATATCCAATTCCGCGCATCAGCCTATTACTTTGTGGTTCCTGTCCTCTGTTACGTCTTGGTGAAGGCCATGTTTGTGTCATTTGGTCAAAAGGCTGGCTTAGCACAGGCTATCGGTTTCCTTGTTCTAGAGCTAGCAGCCTTGATCGCCTCGTCCGTCATGCGACCCTGGATGGACAAGTCCACAAATTCTTTTAATATTGCTATCTATGCCGTTAACTTTATCAATGCTGTCTTCCTTATCATTTTTTCCGACGTCTTTGGCGCGCCTGGCATTGTCCGCGGCAGCGTTGGCGTCGTCTTTTTCATCCTCAACTGCTCCTTTTCCCTCATTCTGCTCCTCATGGTCATCATCTCTACGGCAGTCACCTTCTTCCGCAAGAACCCAGATGCCCGGTACCAATTCATGGCCGACGATCGCGCCTCATTCATGCGTTCTCAAACGCACCTGACCACCACCACCGAGCTCGATGCCCTGGCCGCCACAGCAAGAGGCGACAAGGGAGGTTACAAATCTGGGCTGGACTTGGACGACGACGATGGCCATCTTCACCCCGGCCATGGCATGCACCGCTCCACATCGCCAGTCAGTCCGTCGATGCCTCTTTTCCCCGCCAGCAGAGAGCAGAGTCCGTTCCGTTCTGTTTCTCCCGCGAGCATGGAACCGCATAACGGCCCGCCACCTTCGGGATACCGCCAGGTGAACAATTCTAGGTATGTCCTCTCTGAGCCACTTTTGCAGTCGGCAAATAAATGCTGACCACAGCTCACGTAGTCCCTGGAAGCGTGGCGCAGGATATGACTGATTGTGTGTTGGGATTGCATGTACATTGAGATTTGGTTCATGAGCGAAATAAGACGTATACGGACTTTGTTTGAATAAATCTAGACGAAAGCTCAATGTGCAAATGTGCTCGATCCCGTCACGCTGAACCACTGACCCGTCATACAGAACTAACTACTCACAACTGCCTTGTCCCCTCGCCATGATGCCAAGCCTGTATCGCCATGTCCCCTGGCGGGCCAGGAGTCGAGTCCAACCCCAATTTAGCACCGGGCCCTGGACCTACATGGACTTGTGATTTTGGTATTCAGTTCTCACTTTCTCAACGTGAAGGTGCCATCGACAAGACTGTACTGTTGCACTTTTTCAGCCGTTGCATCTGTCATGTCTCCCACCTGAAGTACCGTTCCCATCCCCATGGCCGATGCAGAAAGCCACCGCTCGCCCACAGTCCCTCGAATCCAATTGAAGTTCGCTTTGCACCCTGCCCAGAGCAGCGCGGCACAACTGACGACGACGGAGGGCATCCATTCCATCTTGCAAGTAGTATCCGTACCCGTCTCCAAGATGCCAGTGCCTTGCCGACTTTTCCAGCATGGACATGAATTTCACGTGCTGGCTTTGATGTAGCACATGCCTTTGGAAAAAAAAAAGAAAAAAAAGAAAAAAGGATATAGCGTACGTCAAGCCACGAGGATATGTCCTTCTGCGGCTCCGACTGTCCGAGACAACGCTGGTTTGTGGCTAATGCAATGTCATGTTCACCTTCTCCGGCACCGGCCGATGGGGTCAAGACGTACATGTATGTAGGTACATTTTCAAGTGCCGTTGAACGACGGGCCGTACGGAAATGCAGGGATCGAGGCCGACGAATTAAACGAGGGCACGGACTACGATGGCATTTATCCACCAGTCACGGCGCGCAGATTCTTTGCCGCTTGACTGGCCACCCCCCCGCCTGCCCCTCAGCCCTCTCAGTTTCGTCTCCCGATCCGGTTGGCAGCTGGCAACTCGACGATGACCCGGCACCCCCCCTCTCTTAATTTCTGTTTCCTCATCAGCCCGCCAGCAACAAAAAAATATTAAAAAAAAAATTCATCATCGTCATCATGGCAGGCCTCAACGTGCTCATGGTAAGGCATGCTCTCCCGCCATGATCAGGACACTAACGCAAAGTTGACACTAACGCAAAAGTTGTCCAGATCGGCACCGGAGAGTACACGACCGGCTTCGTCGGCGGCGGTGCCTCGGGGTCCGACAAGAAAGTCGGCGTCGTGGGCCTCACCCTCTTTGACCTGCGACGACGCGGCAAGGTCGACAAGCTGGGCATGGTGGGCGTCAACGGCACCAAGTTCCCCGCCATCCGCGAGCACCTGAGAAAGAACATCACCCAGGTCTACAACGGCCTCGACACCTCGTTCGACTCGTTCCCGGCCAACGACCGAAAGGACCCGGACGCCTACAAGACGGCCATCGACGCCCTCGCGCCGGGCGACGCCATCACCGTCTTCACGCCCGACCCGACGCACTACCCTATCGCGCTGTACGCCATCGAGAGAGGCGTCCACGTGCTCCTGACCAAGCCGGCCGTCAAGCGGCTGGACCACCACCAGGAGCTGGTGCGGCGGGCGCGCGAAAAGGGCGTCTACGTCTTCGTCGAGCACCACAAGCGCTTCGACCCGGCCTACTCGGACGCGCGCTTCAAGGCCAGGAACCTGGGCGACTTCAACTACTTCTACAGCTACATGTCGCAGCCAAAGTACCAGCTCGAGACGTTCAAGTCGTGGGCGGGCAGGGAGTCGGACATCTCGTACTACCTCAACAGCCACCACGTCGACGTCTGCGACTCCATGGTCCAGCAGCTGGGCTACCTGCCCGTCAAGGTATCGGCGTCGTCGTCCATGGGCGTCGCCACCGGCCTGGGGTGCGTGCCCGAGACCGAAGACACCATCTCCCTGCTCGTCACCTGGGCGAACACTCGCCATCCCGCCAAGCGCGCCGTCGGCGTCTACACGTCTTCCTGGACGGCGCCCCAGCGCGCGGGCGTCCACACGAACCAGTACTTCCACTACCTGGCGTCCAAGGGCGAGATCCGCGTCGACCAGGCCCATCGCGGCTACGACGTGGCCGACGACGACGCGGGCCAGGTGCAGTGGTTCAACCCCTTCTATATGCGGTACGCCCCCGACGAGGACGGGAACTTCAACGGCCAGACGGGCTACGGGTACATATCCCTGGAGAAGTTTGTGGACGGGTGCCGGGCCGTGAACGCGGGCACCAGGCCTGAGGAGCTGGACGAGAAGGGGCTGCCGACGCTGAAGAACACCATTGCCACGACGGCCATCTTGGAGGCCGGCAGGAGGAGCATTGACGAGGGGAGGGAGGTGGGAATCTCGGTGGAGGGGGGCGTGTGGAAGCTGGTGTGAGCTACTGTCCACGGTCCGTAGCATATTACATAATGCACCGTGTCGGTACAGACGTAGTACGGTGTAAGTCCGTAATAATGTAGGCACGGAGCAAATCCGTCAAAATGTTGCCCGATGGCGGATACAGCGTCTATGACGAATAAATCTGCACCTATAACCGTATTAGGGGAGCTAAAGATACACGTTGCTAAATATAATAATTTATAATAAAAGCATATAATCTATAATATAATAGCTTTCTCTATAAAAGAGAAGCTTTTATCCTTCTATTTATATAATAGAAAATAGCTTTAATCTAATCCTTTTCTAACCTTTTTTATCTTACTAGGGGAGATCTTTTTAAGTTATATACCTAATATATAATAGTTATAAGCCTAGAAGGTATATGCCTATAACTTCCACTAAGTCCCCTATATATAAGATATATATATATACTATGCCTTACTTACTAATAATACTTATAATAAATATAATAATCTCTTACTACCTAAGTCTTAAGACTAATATTAAGCTAGTCTTATTTAATAAATAAGAAAAGTAATATAAAGTATTAAAGTAAGCTACCTAAAGCTAAGAGATCTAGGAAAGAGTTAATCCCTAGCTCCTAGAGCTTAACTCTAACTATCTAGAAAAGCCCTTTACTATTATACTAGAGTTATATAAAGCTCTTATTATAAAGAACTAAGAAAGTAATACTATAAAGCTTACCTTCTAAGAGGCTTTTTCCTTTTTATTTTATAAGTTTATATCTAAGTACTAAGTATATAAAGTAATAAAGTCCTAAAAAAAGACTATTAAAACTTAGATTATAAGCACTATTAATCCTAATACTTATACTATAGTAATTAATAAAATTAAAGAAAGTAATATAAATAATAAGAAGCTTACTCTTTACTAAATCTCTATTAAGCTTAAAAAGAGGTTTTCTTCTAGGTAAGTAATTATTAAATTAGAGATATTAGCTAAGTATATAGCTTACCTTAATAATACTAAATATACTAATATTTAATTTAAGTATTAGATTAAGTAGTAAGGAAAGCTATACTAAAAAGTATTAATATATAAGATTAATAAGGTTTAGGGTTTTAATATAATTTATAACTTTATTATAGCTATTAGTATATACTTTAACCCTAAATAAGTAAAAACTAAGATTATATAACTAATATAAACTTCTAATTCTTTTCCTAAAGAAGTAACCCTTTAAGGTATTACCTTTAAGTATACTAGATATTATAAGGTAACTTAAGCTATAAGCTTTATCTCTAGAAAAGAAAGCTATATAATAACTCTTAGGGATTACTTAGACTAAGAAAAAGAGAAACTATAAGGCTAAAAGAATAATAGCCTAAAGAAATACCCTTACTATATAGGAAAGGCACTAATTATATACTTTTAGTCTCCTTAAGTATACTATAGCTTATACTATATAGTAACTAGTAAAAAGGTTTTAGGATTTAAGCCCTTTATAAAGGTTAACTATAAAAAGGTTAAGAAATACTATAAAAGCACTAAATAAAAGAACCTATACTTTAAGGTTATAAAGAATAAGTAAATAGTAAAAGGTATTAAGAATTATAAAGAAGAAAAGTTACCTAGTGCTATTATAGTAATAATTATTAACCTAAAGATTCTTAAGAGTATTTCTCTAGCTTAGGGAAGCTATATAATACTTAAGAATATAAAATATATACTCTCTAAGAGCACTCTCTTTAATAATTATAGTGCTTTATATATTATAAATAATATTAGTTACTTTAAACTAGGAACCTTTAAGGAAATATTTAATAATTACCTTAAAGTAAAAATAACCTTATTTTAGATTACTAGAAGAGATACTTATATAATTAAGAATATTTTTAATAGGCTAAAGGGAAACCTTATAGAAAGCCTTACTTTATAGAATATTATACTTATTCCTAGGTTTTATATAAATATTATATTAGAGAGCTTTCTTTAAAAGAAAGGTATTTAGTATTATAAAGTAAACTACTCTTTATATATTAGACTCTTTTATAAGAGCTTATTATTAGTAAAGCTTTAGAGAAAGTATAATATTATATTTCTTTAATATAAGCCTCTTTTCTCTTATAAGAGTCCTAACTAAGTAGTGAATTTATTTATACTACTAGTAATATTCTTAATAATTAATTTAAAAGCATATAATAATATACTATGCTTATAATATAGTTAACTAAGCAGAGATTTACGCCCTATATATATAGACCTTAAAGAACTTTAGTATTTATATTCTAGGTACCTTAGTAAGGATACTCTAGCTAAGAGTTACACTTATATAAGGGGAGTATAATTATATAAAACTAAGTAAAAAGACTATAAGATATATTCTCTAGTTTATACTTACTAAGTTATTTTAAGAAAACTACTAAAATATATATTACTAAGGCTATTTTAGAGGATTTATTAGGATCTTTAAGATTATAAGCCTAGTTATAATAGTATAAACTAGCTAATAATTATAAAAGATAAGTTCTTAGGTATAATATATATTTATATATTACCTAATAAATCATAGGTAATAGTATTTAATATATTAATCTATATTAAATAATAGATTATAAGGTAATTTAGATTATTAATTATAAAGATTAGGTAAGATTATAAAGGAGCTATTATTAGTTAATTTAGTAATATAATCTTTTAGATATAGGTATGCTTATAAGGTATTAATCTTAAGCTTACGCCTCTATACACTTATAAACCTAATAGAGTTATAAAGAGAGTAAGGTAAATAATTATATTATAATTAAATATAATACTTATAGGCATATAGCTTTTACTAAACTTATAGTTAGAGAGTATATAAGTAATAGCATACTTATATAATATAAGTCCTATTTAATAATCTAGGTAAAAAACACTATTAGAAACCCTAGAAATCTAGTTCTAAGATAATGCTTAACTTCTAATTAAGGAGCCTATAGCTAACTTAAGGCTAAATTAGAGCAGATTACATGTATATAGCTACCACGCTTATTCTCTTTAGAGAGATTATAAGGCTAATAAATATAAATAGTTTTATAAGACTAATCCTAGGGGTTATATTAGATATCTTATTAAGTACTCTACCTCTAATATATATTATATCTAGATTCTAAGACTAGGAAAAGTTATAATAATGTAAGGGCTTAGGCTTTGCCTAAGCATTGTCCGTATAGTAGTTAGAGAGGGGATTAGTAAAAGTAGTTAGGGTGAGGAAAAGGAGGCTTATATAAGTAGCCTAGGGGGTATAAGGGGCACTACTAGGGATAGTCTCTTACCCTTTCTCCTTTCTCCTTAAGTCTCTTAATACTATATTAATACCTTATTATAGTTACCTAGGGGCTAGTTGTAAGGGCTTAGGCTTTGCCTAAGCATTGTCCGTATAGCAGTTAGAGAGGGGAGTGGTAGAAGCAGTTAGGGTAAGGAAAGGAGGCTTATATAAGTAGCCTAGGGGGTATAAGGGGCACTACTAGGGATAGTCTCTTACCCTTCCTCCTTTCTCCTTAAGTCTCTTAATACTATATTAACGCCCTATTATAGTTACCTAGGGGCTAGTCTATAATAATTAAGAGACTTCCTTTAGTCCTTTATAATAACTACTAAAAGATATAATAGAAATACTAATAGATATATTAATAGATATAATAGATACGCTTTAACTATAAGACTAACCTAGCTAGGGGATAATAACCCCCTTATCTAACGCTATAGCATTACTAGTAGCTTAATAGGCCTAATTTAAGATGCTCTAACTTATACTTAATAAGTAAATAGCAAAGCTTATATACCTTTAATAATAAGTAGCTATAAATACTATAGGACCTTTAACCTAACTACCTATTATAGCCTAACCTAGTGCCCTAGTAGTTAACCTTACTTTACCTCTTACCTTTAACCTAGTCTTAACTATACCTAAGGTAAAATAAAAACCTATCCCTATAGGTAACTTATATAATAGTAATAAGGCCTTATTTACTATATAGAGGTTCCTAATAGAATATAAGCTATAGGTAAATAAGGACTTTATTAAAACTAATAAGAATAGGTAAATATTTATTTACTAAAACCTATTCTCTAAAGTCTAGTCCTAGGTAGCTACTTTCTTTAAATAAGGTAGTACTTATAATTTTAACCTAGCTAAATTCCTAGAATACCTTAGGTTTATATTCTCTAATTTATATAGATAGGAGATAGCCCTTATAGAGCTAGACTAGATAGAATAGGGCCTAGGGGAGCTATTTTCTATATTCTTTATTTGCTTTATAAAGAAGCTCTTATTAGTAAGAGAGGATTATTAGGGGGATAATATAAAGCTAGTAAAGCTTTAATAAGCGCTTAATAAGTATTTAAAAGAAATTAGTATAAGCTAGGGTATTAGCTAGAGCGTTTAGCACATAGCTATTATATAGTATTATAAGATTATAGTTAATATTAAGGCCCTTGCTATAGAGGATAAGTACTAGTCCTAATGTAGACTATAGCTAGCTAAACCTATACCTTAGATTAATTATAAGGGTAATATGCTAATAACTAGGGTATATGCGGTAAGGACTTAATTAGGAAAATAAAATAGGCTAGTTAAGAAGGAGAAGGGTCTAAAGCCTGCTATAAATATATAATAGGCTAAATAGGTATTAGAAGTAAAGTTAGCTAAACACTATTAGGAGGGATATTACCTATAATATAGATCTAAGGACTACTATATTTAGGAGTGTATATTCCTCTTACCTTACTACCTATAGGTTAGTATTAACTTATATAAAGTAAATAAGGAAAGCATAGATAAGGAGGTAAATATTCCCTCTATAGAAAATAAGTAGCCCCTAAGCAGAGTCTTATATAAGGGTAAGTAAGCTAACTATATACTATAATATAGGATAACTATTTAAGCTATATAGAGTTAGAGTGAGATATAGTATAATATATAGACTAATTACTATTCTTAATTCCTATACTCTTTAATATATATTATTATATTAATATCTAGATTAATTATAGTTATAATTATTATAGCGCTATAAGTAAGTTAGTAGTAAAATAGTTTAGCCTAGAGCTTATATATTTACTAAAGAGAAGGTATGTCTAGACTATAGTAAAAATAGAAAGAAAGGGAAAGAGAGTATAGGAGAATACCTCCTTAATTACCTATATAGTACGCACTAAAATAGATATTAATAGCTAGGAGTTATTAGTGTATTTATATATTATCCTAGGCCTTATATAAGATATTATACTTAGGATACTATAGCTAGAATATTATAATATAGTTATTTATATAGTAAAATAGTAATTAGTTATTAGAGTAGTAAAGGGCTTATATATCTCTAAAGCCTTTATATATAAGGTAAAGACTCTAGTATAGGGGATTATTAGGTCCTTATATACTATAGAAGCGCACTAGGCACACTATAGGAAGGACACTTCTATATATTTATTACTATAAGCCTTAGGGAGATAATAATAGTACTATAGATTATAGTGCCTAAGATAAAGCCTAATAGCCTAGATATATTAATATTACCTAAGGAGTTAGCTAACTTCACAGACCTTTTTAATAAGGCTAGAGCTAATAGCCTACCCCCTTATTAGGGGTCCCTTAATTACTACATATACTTATATAAGAATTAGGATAGGCCTAAACTAATGCTCCCTTAGGGACTACTATATAATATACTAAGGGACTAGCTTCTAGAGGTTAAGTACTAGATTATAGACTTAATAAATAAGGGTTAGATTTATGCTAGCTTATTATTAGCTATAGCTCTAGTCCTCCTTATTAAAAAGGCTAATAGGGGTTAGCGTTTTTATATAGACTACTACGCTCTTAATAAGATAATAGCATAGGATTACTATTCTCTCCTATTAATTAAGAAAATACTCTATTCCTTATCCTAGGCACACTAGTTTATAAAGGTAAATATTTATATAGTATTTTATAAGCTATAGATTACTAAGGGCTAGGAGCACCTTATAGTATTCTAAACTAGGTTTAGGCTATTTAAGTAGCTAGTGTGCCCCTTTAGCCTAGCTAGTGTACTAGTAATATTCTAATATTATATTAATAAGTCCTTAGGGAATGCATTAGGGGATTTTATTATAGTATACTTAGATAATATCTTAGTTTACTTAGGGGGATTAAGGAAAGACTATATAGCTAAGGTCTAGTTAATATTAGGCTACCTAAGGGCTATAGGTTTATACTTAGACCTTAATAAGTCTATATTTATAGTAAAGGAGGTTTAATACCTAGGATATATTATTATAGTAAGTTATTTTATTTATCTAGACCTAGTAAAGGTTATAGCTATTAGGGAGTAAGTAGCCCTAATAAAACTTTAGGGGGTTTATAGCTTCCTAGGGTTTACTAACTTTTACTATAACTTTATTAGTAACTTTTTAGAACTAGTAGCACTACTAATATAATTAACTAAGAGAAATATCCCCTTTTAATAAGGACCTAAAAAGAATAATACCTTTAATAGGCTAAAAGACACCTTTATTATATACCTAGTACTAGTATAATAGGACCTAGATCTCCTTATAGTGGTAAAAGCTAATTATTTAGGAATAGCTATTAGAGAATACCTTTTCTAGTAAGGCTAGGATAGTATTATATACCTAGTTACTTACTACTTCGCTAGCCTTATAACCTTATAAAAGAACTATATAATTTATAATAAGGAATTATTAGCTATTATCTTATACCTTAAGGTATAGTTAGCTAAGCTATAGGGCGTTTCTAGTCTATTTATAATTTATATAGACTATAAGAACCTAGAGTACTTTATAACTCCCTAGTTAATATTAGAGTAGTAAGCTTAATAGGTAAATATACTTACGCTATTTAATTTTTACCTTTAGTATAAACCTAGTATATAAGTATAGTGGCTTAATACTCTTTCTTAAAGGGAATAGGACTAGGAAGGGGTAACCTCTAGAATAGGATATATCCTATAACCTATTACTATTATATAGCTCTTATTAATACTAGGCAAATAGTGGGATAATAGTAGTATAGTATTACTACTAGCTAGTAAGGTTCTTTTTACTACTAAATACCTTTAGACCTTATAGGACTAGGCTATTATCTTTAATCCTATGTATAGTATTTAATTAAGGGCTATCTAGGAAGGGGCCTAAAGGTTTCCTATTAAGGCACTTATAAGAGAATAAGTAATAGATTATTTTATAAGCGCTTATAGGGCGCTCTAGTTTAGGGGCTATACCTAGGTCCTAGTGTAGGAGCCTCTTATAATAACCCTAATATAGTAATACTATAATTTACTAGTAATAAGGCACCTAGGCTATAATACTATATTCTAAATCTTATAATAGTAGTTTTACTAGGATAGGATATTATAAGATATTACTAGGTTTGTTTATAACTATTACTACTATAGTAATTATAAGAGCTATTAATAATACTAGGGCTTACTAAAGCCTTTACCTATCCCTAACTAGTTTTAGTTATAAATCTCTATTAACTTTATAATAAACTTACTAGCACTATCCTTAGAAAAGCTATAATATCTAATAGTTATTATAGACTAACTCTTTAAATTTATTTAGCTTAAGGCTATAACTTCTATAGGAGCTAAGGAATATATAAAGAGGTTTAAAATAGTCTAGTAGTGGTTTAAGGGGTTTCCTTAATTAATTATTATAGATTATAGTTTAGATTAGTTAGGAAAATTTTAGATAATATTATGCTCCCTAGTTAGGATTAATTAGTTACTTTTTATATTATATTACCTATAGACTAATAGTAGTATAGAGTAAGTAAACTAAGAGGTATAGGTAATACTATGTATTATAGTCTCTTTCTTATAGTTTAACTAGCTAGAATATCTAGCTACTTACTAGCTTATAATTAATAATAGGCTATTTTCTATAATAGAAGTTAGCCTAAATAAGCTACTATATAGCTATAATCTAGAGCTAGTCTAGTTACTACTAGATAAGTCTGCTTTTATAATAACACTAAAGGGGCAAGTAATATAGTTTCTTAAGCACCTTTAGGAGGGCACTTACCTAGTATAAGCTATAATAGCTTATATATAATAAAGGTAGTAAGACACTATATTTACTTTATATTAACTAGTAAAATAGTTCTAGGTTAGAGATAAGGTATAGCTTTTACTTAAAAATATTAAAACTAACTACCCCTTATAGAAACTTAATTAAGTAATAGTAAAGTATATAGTTATAAAAGTTCTAATACTACTTATAGTATAGCTTAATATCCTAAGAGGTATTTACCTAGTATTTTATATAGACCTTATTAAATACGCTATAAAGAACCCCCTCCTTAGTTAAAAGCTCTAGGACTCCTATCTAGGACTAGAATAAGTCCTTATAAAAGGTAATAATAAACTTATTAAGGAATATTAAGTTAAGTAAATCCTAGTAGCTTAGAATACCCTAGGCTAAGGTAAGAGATATAATATACTTATTAAGTAAGTAAGTTATATATAGCCTATATAAAAACCACTAGAGAATATAGTATAAATATAGGCCCTTAATAAATTTAAGGTAAAATAAGGAGATATATAATATAATAATAAACTAAATTAATTTTAGAAAACTTATTTACCTATAAAGACTCTTATATATATTTAAGATACTAATATATTATAGTTTACTACTATTACTTAAAGAGAATAATTATTCTCTAAGTCTTTATCTAAATTAATAAAAGAGTTTATATAAGTATATACTACCTCTATTTAGAGTTAGTGCTTTACTAATATAGCTATAGCATATTTACTAGGTAATAGTTATAGTATAAAGAGTTATTTACTAGGGATATAACCTAGGTTTTAGATAGTATAAGTAAAGTTAGTATATAAAGTGTATATAAGTAAGGGTATAATAGGAGTATAAGTAAGGGGATAGTAAGTAAGAATAGTAACCCTAGTAAGATAAGGAATATTATTTCTAGCTAAGGGATAGCTAGCTCTAGGGTTTCTAAGGGCATATTTAGGAGAAAAACTTACTAACCCTAACTTAAAGGGAAGATAGGTAAGATACTAGTAATAATAGGAAGGAGAGTTATTACCTAACTTAGTAATTTAATAATAGTATTAGTTCTTACTATAGTAATAGGGGGTAAGCACCTAGATAAGGGTAGTAGACTATTTACGCATTTCTTTGCGCATAGTATTTAGGCTACTAATAACCTATTAGTTTTATTAGAATAAAACGCTAGTAACTTATTATATAAACTATGCTATTCTATAACTAGCTAAAGGGCTAGCGCTAATAAAGGGGATAATATTAAGGCTAGTTATATTTATTATAGGGGTATCTATAGCTAGAGATACCCTAAGAGCTAAGTAAATAGAAGCTAGGTTAAACTATACTTAGTTAAGGAAGGCATTCTAGTAACTAATAAGATAGTAATATCTCTAAGATAAAATAAGTATCTTTTTCTTTATAGTTATAGTCTTAGGGACTTTAGGCTTAATAATATATATACCTATAGTAATTTTAGCCTTAAGATCCTTAAGGGCGTATTAGAGTTATAGGTTAGTAAATAGAAGCCTAGTATACTATATATAAGTAATATAATACTACTAATAAGGAGAATATAACTCCTTACTTTAGGGTAGATAATAGTTTAAGATACTAGTAATAAGAGCTTATTTAATATAGGGACTATAGGGATACTAAACTAATTTAGGCATAGTATACTATTTATTATTAAAGTTTCTCTTTATAAGGTACTTACTAATAAAATAGGATATTAGCGTAGTAGGAGTGGCTATAGAAGTAGCTATAGGAGTAAGGGCATTAGTTTAGCATTAAGGCATTTTAGTAAAGGAAATAATTACTTAGGAGAAGGGGACTAATAAGATAATAGGGAAGGCGTAATAAAATTATAATAATAGAGGGATAGTGTTATATAGAGGGGAAGGTAAGATAAGTATAAGCTAAAGTGGGATATTTATAGTAGAAGTTATACTTATATTAGGTAAACTATAAATAGGTAGGGGGTGGGGTAATTATTCACAATAAATAACCTATTAGCAGGGTGAATGTGTTACGTGCACCGCGAAACAACACTTAGAAGTGGGCGGGGGTTATTATAATAGATAATAAGGTAGTGGGGCAGGTGCCTATTAGACGCTTTATAGATAGCTATTAGTAAGGATAGTTTTTATTATAATAACTAAGGGCATATATAACGTAAGGGTTACGCATATTACTAGGGGATATTATAGAGGGGAGCTTATTAGCAATAGGTAAGTAAGGGCATATGTAAGGGCTTAGGCTTTGCCTAAGCATTATCTATATAGTAGTTAGAGAGGGAAGTGGTAGAAGTAGTTAGGGTAAGGAAAGGAGGCTTATATAAGTAGCCTAGGGGGTATAAGGGGCACCACTAGGGATAGTCTCTTACCCTTCCTCCTTTCTCCTTAAGTCTCTTAATACTATATTAACGCCCTATCGCAGTCGCCTAGGGGCTAGTCTATAACACTAGTCTATAATAATTAAGAGACTTCCTTTAGTCCTTTATAATAACTACTAAAAGATATAATGGAAATACTAATAGATATATTAATAAATATAGTAAATATGCTTTAACTATAAGACTAACCTAGCTAGGGGATAATAACCCCCTTATCTAATGCTATAGTATTACTAGTAGCTTAATAGGCTTAATTTAAGACACTTTAACTTATACTTAATAAGTAAATAGCAAAGCTTATATGCCTTTAATAATAAGTAGCTATAAATACTATAAAACCTTTAACCTAACTACCTATTATAGCCTAACCTAGTGCCTTAATAGTTAACCTTACTTTATCTCCTACCTTTAACTTAGTCTTAACTATACCTAAGGTAAAATAAAAACCTATTCCTATAAGTAACCTATATAATAGTAATAAGGCCTTATTTACTATATAAAGGCTTCTAATAAAATATAAGCTATAGGTAAATAAGGACTTTATTAAAACTAATAAGAATAGGTAAATATTTATTTACTAGAACTTATTCTCTAAAGTCTAGTCCTAGGTAGTTACTTTCTTTAAATAAGGTAATACTTATAATTTTAACCTAGCTAAATTCCTAGAATACCTTAGGTTTATATTCTTTAATTTATATAGATAGAAGATAGCCCTTATAGAGCTTAACTAAATAAAATAAGGCCTAGGGGAGCTATTTTCTATATTCTTTATTTGCTTTATAGAGAAGCTTTTATTAGTAAGAGGGGATTATTAAGGGGATAATATAAAGCTAGTAAAGCTTTAATAAGCGCTTAATAAGTATTTAAGAGAAATTAGCATAAGCTAGGGTATTAGCTAGAGTATATAGTATATAGCTATTATATAGTATTATAAGATTATAGTTAATATTAAGGCCCTTACTATAGAGAATAAGTACTAGTCCTAATGTAAACTATAGCTAGCTAAACCTATACCTTAGACTAATTATAAGGGTAATATGCTAATAACTAGGGTATATATAGTAAGGACTTAATTAGGAAAATAGAATAAGCTAGTTAAGAAGGAGAAGAGTCTAAAGCTTACTATAAATATATAATAGGCTAAATAAGTATTAGAAATAAAGTTAGCTAAATACTATTAGGAGGGATATTACTTATAATATAAATCTAAGGATTACTATATTTAGGAGTATACTTTTCTCTTACCCTATTACCTATAGGTTAGTATTAACTTATATAAAGTGAATAAGAAAAGCATAAATAAGAAGGTAAATATTCCCCTTATAGAAAATAAGTAGCCCTTAAGTAAAGTCTTATATAAGGGTAAGTAAGCTAACTATATACTATAATATAAGATAATTATTTAAGCTATATAGAGTTAGAGCGGGATATAGTATAATATATAGACTAATTACTATTCTTAATTCCTATACTCTTTAATATATATTATTATATTAATATCTAGATTAATTATAATTATAATTATTATAGTGCTATAAGTAAGTTAGTAGTAAAATAGTTTAGCCTAAAGCTTATATATTTACTAAAGAGAAGGTATATTTAGACTATAGTAAAAATAGAAAGAAAAGAAAAAAGAGTATAGGAGAATACCTCCTTAATTACCTATATAGTACACACTAGAATAGATATTAATAGCTAGGAGTTATTAGTGTATTTATATGTTATCCTAGGCCTTATATAAGATATTATACTTAGGATACTATAGCTAGAATATTATAATATAGTTATTTATATAGCAAAATAGTAATTAGTTATTAGAGTAATAAAGGGCTTATATATCTCTAAAGCCTTTATATATAGGGTAAAGACTCTAGTATAGGGGATTATTAGGTCCTTATATACTATAGAAGTGCGCTAGGTATACTATAAGAAAGACACTTCTATAATATTTATTACTATAAGCCTTAGGGAGATAATAATAGTATTATAAATTATAGCGCCTAAGATAAAGCCTAATAGCCTAGATATATTAATATTACCTAAGGAGTTAGCTAACTTTACAAACCTTTTTAATAAGGCTAGAGCTAATAGCCTACCCCCTTATTAGGAGTCCCTTAATTACTATATATGCTTATATAAGAATTAGAATAGGTCTAAACTAATGCTCCCTTAGGGACTACTATATAATATACTAAGGGACTAGCTTCTAGAGGTTAGGCACTAGATTATAAACTTAATAAATAAGGGTTAGATTTATACTAGCTTATTATTAGCTATAGCTTTAGTTCTCCTTATTAAAAAGGCTAATAAGGGTTAGTGTTTTTATATAGATTACTACACTCTTAATAAGATAATAGTATAGGATTACTATTCTCTCCTATTAATTAAGGAGACACTCTATTTCTTATCCTAGGTATATTAGTTTATAAAGGTAAATATTTATATAGCGTTTTATAAGCTATAGATTACTAAGGGCTAGGAGTACCTTATAGCATTTTAAACTAGGTTTAGGCTATTTAAGTAGCTAGTGTGCCCCTTTAGCCTAGCTAGTGCACTAGTAATATTTTAATATTATATTAATAAGTCCTTAGGGGATATATTAGGGGATTTTATTATAGTATACTTAGATAATATCTTAGTTTACTTAGGGGGATTAAGGAAAGACTATATAGCTAAGGTCTAGTTAATATTAGGCTACCTAAGGGCTATAGGTTTATACTTAGACTTTAATAAGTCTATATTTATAGTAAAAGAGGTTTAATACCTAGGATATATTATTATAGTAAGTTATTTTATTTATCTAGACTTAGTAAAGGTTATAGCTATTAGGAAGTAAGTAACTCTAATAAAACTTTAGGGGGTTTATAACTTCCTAGGGTTTACTAACTTTTACTATAACTTTATTAGTAACTTTTTAAAACTAGTAGCACTACTAATATAATTAACTAAGAGAAATATCCCTTTTTAATAGGGACTTAAAGAGAATAATACCTTTAATAGGCTAAAAGACGCCTTTATTATATACTTAGTACTAGTATAATAGGACTTAGATCTCCTTATAGTAGTAAAAGCTAATTATTTAGGAATAGCTATTAAAGGATACCTTTCCTAGTAAGGCTAGGATAGTGTTATATACCTAGTTACTTACTACTTTACTAGCCTTATAACCTTATAAAAGAACTATATAATTTATAATAAGAAATTATTAGCTATTATCTTATACCTTAAGGCATAGTTAGCTAAGCTATAGGGCATTTCTAGTTTATTTATAATCTATATAGACTATAAGAACCTAAAGTACTTTATAACTCCCTAGTTAATATTAGAGTAGTAAGCTTAATAGGTAAATATACTTATACTATTTAATTTTTACCTTTAGTATAGACTTAGTATATAAGTATAATAGCCTAATACTCTTTCTTAAAGGGAGTAAGACTAAAAAGAAATAACCTTTAAAATAAAATATATCCTATAACCTATTACTATTATATAGCTCTTACTAATACTAGATAAATAGTAAGATAATAGTAATATAGCATTACTACTAGCTAGTAAGGTTCTCTTTACTACTAAATACCTTTAGACCTTATAGGACTAGGCTATTATCTCTAACCCTATATATAGTATCTAATTAAAGGCTATCTAGGAAAGGGCCTAGAGGTTTTCTATTAAGGCACTTATAAGAGAGTAAGTAGTAAATTATTTTATAAGTACTTATAAGATACTCTAGTTTAGGGGCTATACCTAGGTCCTAGTGTAAGAGCCTCTTATAATAACCCTAATATAGTAATACTATAATTTACTAGTAGTAAGGTATCTAGGCTATAACACTATATTCTAAATCTTATAATAGTAGTTTTACTAGGATAGGATATTATAAGATATTACTAGGTTTATTTATAACTATTATTACTATAGTAATTATAAGAGCTATTAATAATACTAGGGCTTACTAAAGCCTTTACCTATCCCTAACTAGTTTTAGTTATAGATCTTTATTAACTTTATAATAAACTTACTAATACTATCCCTAGAAAAGCTATAATATCTAATAGTTATTATAGATTAACTCTTTAAATTTATTTAGCTTAAGGCTATAACTTCTATAGAAGCTAAGGAATATATAAAGAGGTTTAAAATAGTCTAGTTATAGTTTAAGGGGTTTTCTTAATTAATTATTATAGATTATAGTTTAGATTAGTTAGGAAAATTCTAGATAATATTATACTTCTTAGTTAGGATTAATTAGTTACTTTCTATATTATATTACCTATAGACTAATAGTAGTATAAAGTAAGTAAACTAAGAGGTATAAGTAATACTATATATTATAGTCTTTTTCTTATAGTTTAACTAGCTAGAATATCTAGCTACTTACTAGCTTATAATTAATAATAGGCTATCTTCTATAATAGGAGTTAGCCTAAATAAGTTACTATATAGCTATAACCTAGAGCTAGTCTAGTTACTACTAGATAAGTTTGCTTTTATAATAACACTAAAGGGGTAAGTAATATAGTTTCTTAAGCACCTCTAGGAGAGTACTTATCTAGTATAAGCTATAATAGCTTATATATAATAAAGGTAGTAAGATACTATATTTACTTTATATTAACTAGTAAAATAGTTTTAGGTTAAAGATAAGGTATAGCTTTTACTTAAAAATATTAAAACTAACTACCTCTTATAGAAACTTAATTAAGTAATAGTAAAGTATATAATTATAAAAGTCCTAATATTACTTATAGTATAGCTTAATATCCTAAGAGGTATTTACCTAGTATTTTATATAAACCTTATTAAATACGCTATAAAGGACCCTCTTCTTAGTTAGAAGCTCTAGGACTTTTATCTAAGACTAAAATAAGTCCTTATAAAAGGTAATAATAAACTTATTAAAGAATATTAGGTTAAGCAAATCCTAGTGGCTTAAAATACTCTAGGCTAGGGTAAGAGATATAATATACTTATTAAGTAAGTAAGCTATATATAGCCTATATAAGAACTATTAGAGAATATAGTATAAATATAAGCTCTTAATAAGTTTAAGGTAAAATAAGGAGATATATAATATAATAATAAACTAAATTAATTTTAGAAAACTTATTTACCTATAAAGACTTCTATATATATCTAAGATACTAATATATTATAGTTTACTATTATTACTTAAAGAGAATAATTATTCTTTAAGTCTTTATTTAAATTAATAGAAAAGCTTATATAAGTATATATTACCTTTATTTAGAGTTAGTACTTTACTAATATAGCTATAGTATATTTACTAGGTAATAGTTATAGTATAAAGAGTTATTTACCTAGGATATAACCTAGGTTTTAGATAGTATAAGTAAGATTAGTATATAAAGTATAAGTAAGTAAGGGTATAATAGGAGTGCTAGTAAGAGAATAGTAAGTAAGAATAGTAATCTTAGTAAGATAAGGAATATTATTTTTAGCTAAGGGCTAGCTAGCTCTAGGGTTTCTAAGGGTATATTTAAAAGAAAAGCTTATTAACCTTAACTTAAAGGGGAGATAAGTAAGCTACTAGTAATAATAAAAAGGGGAGTTATTACCTAACTTAGTAATTTAATAATAGTATTAGTTTTTACTATAGTAATAAGGGGTAAGCACTTAAATAAGGGTAATAAACTATTTATATATTTCTTTATATATAGTATTTAGGCTACTAATAACCTATTAGTTTTATTAGAATAAAATACTAGTAACTTATTATATAGACTATACTATTCTATAACTAGCTAAAGGGCTAGCGCTAATAAAGGGGATAATATTAAGGCTAGTTATATTTATTATAAGGGTATTTATAGCTAGAGATACCTTAAGAGCTAAGTAAATAAAAGCTAGGTTAAACTATGCCTAGTTAAGAAGGGTATTCTAGTAACTAATAAGATAGTAATATCTCTAAGATAAAATAAGTATTTTCTTCTTTATATCTATAGTCTTAGGGACTCTAGGTTTAATAATATATATACTTATAGTAATTTTAGCCTTAAGATCTTTAAGGGTATAATAGAGATAAGGATTAGTAAATAAAAGCCTAGTATACTATATATAGGTAATATAGTGCTACTAATAAGGAGAATATAATTCTTTACTTCTAGGTAAATAATAGTTTAAAATACTAATAGTAAGAGCTTATTTAATATAAGAACTATAGGGATACTAAACTAACTTAGGTATAGTATACTATTTATTATTAGAGTTCCCTTTTATAAGGTACTTACTAATAAAATAGGATATTAGTGTTATAAGAGAGGCTATAGGAGTAGCTATAGGAGTAAGAGTAAGGACTTAATAATAAGGTATTTTTAGTAAGAGAATAACTAATTAAGAGAAGGAAGCTAATAGGATAAAAGAGAAGGCTTAATAGGATTATAATAATAAAGGGATAGTGTTATATAAAGGGAAAGGTAAGATAAGTATAAGTATAAGTAAGATATTTATAGTAAATATTATACCTATATTAGGTAAACTATAAATAGGTAAGGGTAGGGTAATTATTTATAATAAATAACCTATTAGTAAGGTAAATATATTACACACACTACGTAATAACACTTAGAAGTAAGGGGGGGTTATTATAATAAATAATAAGGTAGTAAGGTAAGTGCCTATTAGATACTTTATAAATAGCTATTAGTAAGGATAGTTTTTATTATAATAACTAAGGGCATATATAATATAAATATTATATATATTGCTAAGGGATATTATAAAGGGGAGTTTATTAGTAATAGGTAAGTAAGAGTATATATAAGGGCTTAGGCTTTGCCTAAGCATTATCTATATAGTAGTTAGAGAGAGAATTAGTAAAAGTAGTTAAGGTAAGGAAAAGGAGGCTTATATAAGTAGCCTAGGGGGTATAAGGGGCACCACTAGGGATAGTCTCTTACCCTTTCTCCTTCCTCCTTAAGTCTCTTAATACTATATTGACGCCCTATCGCAGTCGCCTAGGGGCTAGTCTATAACAAATAATAAGAAATATTATATTTAATAAGTTAATTTTTTATAATCTAATAAAGGAGAGCATAATAGAGCTATTAATTAATAAGCTTAAGGCATATTTCTAATCCCTTAAAATTAACACTAAATTAGATAAAGAATTAAATCTTTTCCTTATGCTAACTTTAATTAAACTATAATAAGATTAGACTAAGAGTTTAAACTTAGAGGTAAAAGCTTTATAGACTTCTTAATAAAAGGAAAGAGAAGCTATATACCTTAATAAGTAAATTAGACTTTAAATACCTTAGCTATTACTAGATCTAATAATTAGAGAGTAAGAGACTTTTAATCTAGAAGCTTAGTAAAGTAAGAAGGAGTAAAATACTCTAGATTTACATGCTTAAAAGAGTAATATAATAATAAATCTAATAAGTAGTAAGCGGGATGCTACTATAAGGGCTTAGGAGAGCTAATATCCTTATAAGGTTCTAGAATACTAAGTATATAATACTAAGGACTAAGTTATTAATAACTTAATAGGTAATAAACTACCTAGGCTAAAAAAAGAAGTAAAGAAAAACTAGTAATAAGATAAACCTATAGGAGTAAATACTAAACTAGTTACCTATGTAAAAGGCTTAAGGGGATTACTAGCTATATAGTTAGAAATCGCAAAGAGTCTTAGAATAATAATATAAGAAAGTGTATAAATAAGCTTAAGGTTATAAATAAAGAGAGCTTAAGGTAATATTCCTTCTTATACTTAACTAATAAGAAGAAAGAAAAAAAGACTTAATAAAGCTCTTATTAATAGCCTCTAGGACCTAAAGGATTTCTTTACTAAATTTAGGAAGACTAAGGAAGGAGATCCTTATAAGCTCTTTCTAGGAGATTAGGATTTTAAGAGCTATAAAACGGTTTTTTTAGTAATTAATATGTATTATAATAAAGAAAATAGATTATACCTTAACCTAAAGAGAAAGGTAAGGACTATTTATTAATTTAATCTTACTAAACCTCTAAAGTTATAGAAAAAGGCAAAGGATTATCTATTTAAAGAGAAATAGTTAAAAGTAATAAATAAAGAGATTAATAAGCTAAAGGAATAAGGAATATAGTAGTAAATAAAGCATTCTATAGTATAATTAAAGCTATTACTATTAAAATAGGTATTTTCTTATAAGTTTAATAAGAAGGGGATATTAATCTATTATAAAGCGTAATTATATATGCGCAAAGACCTCTAAGATATCTCTATAATTAAACAAACCTATACTATAACACTTGCCGCTTATATATTCTATATATTTATAGCTCTAGTTACTAGGTTTAATCTAGAGACTAAGTAGTATAATATTAAGAATACCTTCCTTTATATAGAATATAGAAAGAATAAAATACCTATAACTTATAAACTTCCTAAAGGTTTTATAATCCTTAAAGAATATATAAAATTACTTAAAGCCCTCTATAGATTAAGGGACTCTTTATAACTATAGTTTAAGAAATTAAGTAAATCTCTTATAAAGCTTAGGCTTAAATTAAGTAAAGAAAAGCCTTGCTTATTCTATATAAAAGATTAGACTATTTTCCTTATATTCTTTATAGATAATATTCTTATAGCGTTTTATAAGGATAATAAAGGTATTACTAACTGTATTTCTAAGGGCCTAAAGGAGGTATATAAATTAGATAAGAAAGGTAAAGTAAGATTCTTCCTAGGGATTTAGATTATTAGAGACTAAGAATAATAAAAGGTATATCTTAGTTATAAGGCATATATTAATAAGATTAGGGAAAAATTTAGGTAAGTAAAAAAAAGCACTTTCCTTACTATACTAATTCTAGTAGTAAAGTATTATAAGTTTAAGGGTAAAGCTAAGAAGTAAGTAATAAAGGTTTACTAGGAAAAGATTAAATTAATCCTATATACTATAATTATAATTAAACCTAATATTACTTTTATAGTAGTAAAGTTATTATAATACCTTATAAATCTAGGACTAAAGCATATAAAGGTAGTAAACTAAGCTATTTACTACTTACTTATTATAAGTAAACTTATACTATACTATAGTATAATTACTAAACTTTAAGCTCTTTAAATCTTAAGTAATACCTCCTTTATAAATAATCTTAAGACTTATAAATTATTATAAGGATACTTAATTACTCTCTTTAGTAAACTAATTATCTAGAAAGCTACACACTAAATAATAGTAATTATATCTATAATAGAGGCTAAATTACTTACTTTATAATAGGTAGTAAAGAAAACTATAAGTCTATAGCGCTTATTTAGAGATATTAAATTTAATACTTATAAAGATTAAGTTATTAATTATAATAATTAATAAATAATTTAGCTTATACTTAATAAGAGTAAATAATTAAATACTTAACTATATTATGTTAATATTTATAATATGTGGTTAAAGTAAGAATTTAAGAAAGGAAGCTTTAAAATTATATATTTACTAATAGAAAAGATACTTACTAATAGATTTATAAAGGTATTAAATTATTAGCACTTTAAATGCTTTAGATTTATACTTAGTCTTATAAATCTACATATAATATATAATATTTAAAGCGTATAGGTTATAAAGGAATTATAGGTATATTAATAAGGGGGTATAAAATTAATTACCCTAGAAATATATAAAGGCCCCCTCCTTAGTAAGTAAAGTATTACTAAGGTAAATAGGATTAATAAAATAAAGACTCTAAAACACTATTACGTGAAAATACATATATAAATACTATTCTAAATAAAGGAAATAAACTTATATAAGGAGGTAAATAACCTCCTTAAGTTAGGCTATTATTATAATTACCTTCTCCTTAACTACTACTAAAGAGCCCTTAGTAATATCCTTAGCCCTAATACTTAGATTAATAACCTTACTATATATAGAATTTAGCTTTATAATAAGTTCTAATTAAAGTTATAGTGCCTTATAGTATTACTTTACTATTTATATATATATAAGTAAAGGATTAGAGAAAATTATAATTAGAAGCGCTTTACCTTAGTGTCTTTATCTAGTGCTAATAATATTTACTTAGTAAGGGGAATATAAGTATTATATAAAGGTAAGTAATAGTAATTACTAACCTTATATAAGTAATATCTCTAAGATTATCTAGACTTAACCTTAAAGTAATAACCTAAGTTACCCTTACTTATAAGGCTTACTTAAATATACCTATTATAGAAAATATTACACTTAAGACCTTAAGAAGTAAGTAATTTAAGCTATACTATTAGTATATACTAAAGAGAAAGGGAAAGTATAGTACTAATAAGTTATTTCTATAAAATTTATAGAGAATTATGCCTTAAGTATTCTCCCCTTACCTAGGCCCTTATAGAATATAAGGTTTATAAAGGAGTATACTTAAGGTATTTTTCTTACTTTTCCTTAGGAGATAGTAACTTACTAGTAAGTAGCTTAGTATTAATTAGTAAAGAATTACTAATAGGTAGCTTAGACCTAGCTAGGGGAGGTAAAGAATTATTATAAGCTATACTAAGGCTTAGATAAGAATATATAGCTAAATTAGCTATAATATAAGTAATTTACTAAAGAGTAGTTAAGCCCTCCTAGGAGTAAAGATTCTCTTTAGCCTAAGTATATATATTAGAATTTATATTAATTAAAATATAAGCTAGTTAATAAAAAGTATATTATAAAAGGAAGAAAAGAAAGCTTATAACTATTATATTAAGAGATCCTTTATAGGAGAGAAGTATAGGTATAAAAGTAAAAGAGCTTACTTTAAATTTATATTAAATTTAGGCATTACTAAAACACTATATATTTACTAGCTAAGATAATAGTTAGTAATTATAATAACCTTAATACTAACTAAGGGGTGTGTTACCTAATAGTAAATACAGTGTCTATAATAAATAAATCTATACCTATAACTATATTAAGGGAGCTAAAGATACACATTACTAAATGTAATAATTTATAATAAAAGTATATAATCTATAATATAATAGCTTTCTCTATAAAAGAGAAGCTTTTATCCTTCTATTTATATAATAGAAGATAGCTTTAATCTAATCCTTTTCTAACCTTCTTTATCCTGCTAGGGGAGATCTTTTCAAGTCACGTGCCTAACGCACAACACAAAAGTGCGCAGCCAAAAAGTGGGACCCATCGAAATCATCATCAAAAGCTCACTTCATTTGTAAAATTATAAAAATTCACAACCAACCAGCCAACGAACCACAATGGCCGCCGACCCCAACAACAGAAACATCACAATCAACGACATCGTCTTCCCCTGCCAGCCCTCCATATCCTCGCTCCTCGCCTCACTGAAGCGCTCCACCCTCAGCATCCACAACCGCCTCACCTCCATCCTCGCCGACGCCCAGTTCGTCCAGCTCGCAGCCTCATCTGCCTCGCTGGCACCCCGGCCTCTGGTCGCGAACGAGCGCTGCGGAAGCTGGTACGTTCCGCCCGGGCTCAAGCACGCGTCCGCGTACTTCAAGAGCACCGACGGCCACGAGCGGGCCTGGAAATTCAGCACCAGGAGGCTGAACGTGCATCTGATAGAGCTCGTCGAGAAGCACGACGGGTAGGTATCACTCACAATGGTCTCTCCGGCCGGTGCCACAGCCCGACCTTTAGTCGTATGTATGTAAATATATACTGACCTCGCCGCGCTAAGCATCATCATCGTCGACTCCACGCGACGAGGCAAGCGTGCGTCGAAACCCCCTCCCTCCTCCATCGTGTCTCATGTCCCAAATCTCAACAGACGAAAGCCACAAGGCCTACAGGAATGCCCGATGCCCTCTCTACCACCATCCCCATCTGGTGCACCGTCCTCAACCACCTTCTTCTCCCCTCGCATCCCCTCTCCCACCGGCTATTCCTCCCGCCGCACCTCGCCTCCACGACACGCGCCCAGATCGAGGCCCTCATCCCGTCCTTTGTCCAGTCCCTGAGGGATCTCGACCTCGACCTCTCCCCGTTGCCCGCGCTCACCAAGCCCCTTCGTCCGGCCTGGATCACCCGGGACTCGACGCTGCTGCCTGCCCCTGACAACTCCGACCCCGACCCCGACCCCGACCGGGCCATCATCTTCCGCGACTACAGACCCGTCGTCTGCCTCACTGCCTCTCGCCGCGTCCTCGGCAGCGAGCTGGACTCCCACGACGGGTACATCCAGGGCGCCGCCGACGACACCGAGAACTGGGCCTGCGGGCTGACGCCACATGTCTTCTGGAACCACGTCGACACGTTGCTGTCGGCTGCGGATGCCCATCTGCCGGACCTGATTGCCTCGCTACTGCGGGAGGACGAGGCGGAGAGGCGCCGCCATGACGCTTCATCGAGGGTCCGGCTCACTCGTCAGATTAGTGTGTGTGCTTTGCCGTTGAGTGCCCCGGAATCCGGCACCGCTTGTTGTCACGTAGCCTTGACGGAGGCTCCTACGCACAAGGACACGTGGGTTCGAGCCCCCAATCACATGCACGTCGGGCTGGGCAAACACAAGACCGCCAGTAGAAACCTACGGCTTGCGCTGCCAGAGGTGTGCGCCTTTGTGAGTAACTTCCTGGAAACGGGACCTGGGCTGGGAGAAGAGCGTCAAGTCATTGTGGCGTGTGAGTCGGGACGAGACACGTCGGTGGGCACCGCGCTTGCACTTTCATGCTACCTGTTTGACGGGGAGGAACAGTTCCGCGTGCCGGATGAGAATGTCTTCTTTACAAAATCACACGTCAAGGCGAAGCTGGGCCGCATAGTGACGGCGTATCCAGCGGGCAACCCTAGCCGGCAGACGTTGCAGAGCGTGAATAGCTTCTTGATGGATCGGGCAAGATAGGAAAATGCACACGGGTCCTGACCAGCAATCGCCATCAATAACATGCTTGGTAAACCACTGTAAACGGGAAGGGGGGGGGGGGGGGGGCTGCTTGTCTCAAATCATTCCATCATCGTATATCTATAGTTTCAAAGCTAGCCCATCAAGATAGCTACCAGGGCAGCATCGTCAGGTAGCAACGACTGCACCACAACATCCTACGCCGCACCAGACTCAATCTTTTCCAGAGCAGCAGGGAACTCGTTCCAGTCGCGCATAATCACCACGGCGCCCGCGTCAGTCAAGACCTTTTCCATCTCAGCCTTCTTGTCATCCGCATAGGGGCCGACATAACCAATCGTCTTGATTCCAGCCCTGGTAGCGCTCAGCGTACCACTCTTGCTGTCTTCAATCGCCACGCTCTCTCCCGCATTCTTGCCCAGAGCCTTGAGGGCGTGCAAGTAAATGGCAGGGTCAGGCTTGCTGGTGGGCTTTTCGAGGCTCGTCGCCGCCGAGTAGATGAGATCCTCGCCGTTGGGGCCCTTGAAGTACTTGTTCTGATCGACCTTTTCCACAGACGCCTTGACACGACGCAGGGCAGAAGACGACACCACGGCGAGAAGGTACTTGTTCGAGGCAGCCAGCTTCTGCAGCTGCTCATCCACGCCAGGGCAGGGCCTCAACGCAGCCTTGAGCTTGGCAATAACAGCGTCCTCTTCCATGCGAACATACACTTCCATATCCTCGGGGGCAATATCAATGCCGTACTCCTTTTGCAAGGTAGTCAACATGCCGCGGAAGTTCTGGCCCACGAATTCCACAATGAGAGATTCACCAGTAAATGTCTTCTTGATGCCGCGCTCAGCGCAAATTTTGTTGATGAGATCGGCACATGCCTCAAAGGCTAGCTCCTCGGAAAGCACGAGGGTATTGTCACAGTCAAACAAGAGGGTGGTGATCTAATTCTCCGCAGTTAGCTATCGTGATGGGTGGGGACCGGGGGTGTGACGGGAGCGGGGGAAATGAAGACAAAGCTACCTTGGCCATTGTGACGGCTGGTCCACGGACGTAAATGATGCAAATCAAAGTTTGGAAGTTGAGATGGGGCTGAAACAGCAATGGACAAGAGAATTGGCTAAATTCTGAGCAAGTCTTAGTCTACGACTGTAGATTGACGAGAGAAAGAGTTGAGTAGACTCGGTCATCATATATAGAGGAGGAGGGGAAGAGGAAAAGAAAGCAAAAGAAAGCAAGAAAACAAGCCAAGCCAAGTCTTGGCCGGGGAAGCAGCCCACCACCCCCCCCAAAGCCTCTCCGTCTCTGGGTGCCTCTTTCCTTTGTCATACACAGGTAACACAGCAACGTGCCACCACTTGCATTTACGTTTAAACATCTAGTCCGTCTGGTCTCTCGGGAGGAGGAGGGGGGAAAATACCTCAAGCCCAGCAGTGCCAATATCGGTGCAACCAGACTTTATCCCACCGCGACCGAGTGCGCCGAAAAAGAGTGGCTGGCACCCGAAATGAGGCTTTCTCTGATGTCCTTTACAGATTACCCCCCCTCGGACCTTCCCCGCCGCCATCCGTGGCCATCCGCGGCCGGGCGTCATCGACCAGGTGGTCCGGCGGGCCAGTCTACATAAATTCCACCCTGACTTGCGAAATTCCATGGCTGCCATCTATGTCTCTCATTGTTGAATCAACTATGCTATGAAAAAAATAAGAATAAACGACGTGGACAAACTTTGGGGGGGGCGCATGGAGGCTGCATACAGCGGAGGCGTATGCTGGTTGTATCGGCCCGTCATGTCTTACTCCAACTGTGCGGGCTTTATCCCAATACAACACGAAACATTTCTCGTAAAAGAACAACAAAATTCAAGCAGTACGGCTCTTCATCTTCATCCTCTCACAGCTCCCTCATTCACTATGCACAACCTCTGCTGTGCTTGCCTCAGATACATGAATTAAAAAGGAAAACACCCCAGCGCCGTTGTAACCCCAAAGACTCTTCTTTATTTTGTGCGTGCATGTGTCTTTGTTATCATCATCATCGAATGGCTCAGCAGATATTTGCTGCGTTGCAAATATGCATCTTCTCCTGCCGAGGAGCCCCTTACAGAATCTGTCTCAACTGTTGCTTCTGAGCCGCTGTCAAACTTGAGGGGAAGTTGACCTTGTACTTGATGATGAAGTCGCCCCTTTGACCAGGCTTCTTCGACATGGGCATTCCCAGCCCTGGGTACCGATCCTCGCTTCCGGGCTGTGTAGGTCCGCCCTTGTCCAGATTGATTTGCTTGCCCTCAATCGTCGTGACCGTTCGCTTCCACCCTGTCAGGGCTTCCTTTAGATCGAGGACGACGGTATGGATGAGGTCGTTGTCTTCTCGCTTGAAGAGAGGATGCTCTTTCTGCAAAACTTGTTAGCATACGTGTGCGTCACGAAATCAAACATGGCAGTTGAAACAAGGGGGAAAAGGGGAGGCTCACCTCTTCCACTATAAAGTGCAAGTCTTGTCGTCCACCTTCGACCTGGTCACCAACTCCGTTGAACTTGATCTTGGACCCCTTCTTCAACCCCGGTTTGATGGGAACCTCCAGAATCTGATCCGTCTGCACTCGCTTTCCTGTTTCGTCGAATGTCTTGCGCTTGATCTTCATCTTCTTGGTGACTCCGTTGAACAGCTCTTCCAAGGTCAATGGCAGCGGTCGCTCCACCGTTGTGATCTCGGGCGTATGCTCCCGCTGTCTCGGCTCCCCGTATCCAGACGTCGCCCTCATCCTTGTGCGGCCAGACCGACTGCCGCCTCCCTGGCCACCGCCACCAAATGACGAGAAGATGTCGCCAAAGTCGTCATCGCCACCGTGCATGCCGCCGCCGCCTTGCTGACGCATAAATTCGGCAAATATGTGCTCTGGATTATTGAAGCTGAAGCCGCCGCCGGGTCCACCGCCAGTGCTGAAATGGAACGTCCGGGTACCGCCGCCGCCTCCTCCTCCAGGCATGCCACCGCTGCCAAAGTCGAATCCACCGAATCCACCTCCGGGCATGCCACCGCCAGGAAAGCCACCAGCACCACCAGCACCACTCTCTGGCGGTGGTGCGCCTCCTCCTCTCAGCAGGAACTCGAGGCCATATTCGTCATAGACTTTGCGTTTTTCGGGGTCTGAGAGAATCTCATAGGCCTGCGAGCATTCCTTGAACTTTTCAGAAGCGCTGTCATTATTCTTGTTCTTGTCAGGATGCCATTTCAAAGCTGCTTTCCTGTCGAAATGTTAGCTTCTGTCGGAGGAACGAGGACAAGGGAAGGAGTGCCTCAAGCTTCCATTTGCACATGACTTACCTGTATCCTTTCTTGATTTCATCCTGAGAAGCCTCAGGCTTGACACTCAACGTGTCATACAGTTTCGTCTCCTTGACCATCTTGCGTGTGCCAATCGAGCGCCGGATATCTTTTCGCTATCGCACGAAGTCGAAATGTGGATGTAAAGAGTGTGTAACACTAGCTCGTTTGAAGTCGTCGAGTAACTTCCAACGTGGTGATGGGTGGAAAGAGAAGCAGTATGATTATTAGGGAAAGGGGAGTTGCACGAGGGAAGCAAGAATTGAGAAGAGGGTCAAGTTGGTCGGCGTGGTTGGGGCAAAGCTCCCAGTGTTCCAGTGGCAAGTGGGACCAACAGGCTCGAAGAGACAGCGTGGGACCTTGTGGAAGCTTCGATGTCGGCGAGGCCTGCCAGGCGACTTATGACGCAACACCGCGGGGAACACACGGTGAGCGTGAGCGGGCCGGTAATAACTTAATAAGTGGCATTTCACGATACGTTCAACACCGTCAACACCGTGATAAATAGCGTTTTAATTCATTACACTGAGAAGAGAATATAGTGATGCACGCACACATTAATGCAATACATACATATACTCATGCTTCCTGCTGTCTGTCTGTCTGTCTGTCACCCGGTGTCTCGGCGCTGGCATCTGTCTGTGATGGCGGGGTCACGCCGGACAGCTTGACCGCCAATCGTGGGATGCCTGGGCCTCGCGATTTCAAGCATCCGCCCGAAGCAATCAACAGTCATGAATGCTCGCTATAGCCGTACAAGGCGCAAAAAAAAAAAATCCGGTGTTTTTCCCAATGCGCTGCAACATGTCATGATGCTCAAATACGAGGCTGGGCTGTTGTACCGTCATGTCTCAAAGCGTCGGACTTGATGGAATCTTCTAGAAGTTTCTATGGACTGGGGGCCCCCCCATTGGCCTGCCGCTTCAATCGTCCCGCGATACCATGACTACTTCTGGTGCTTCTGTCGAGACGTGGCCGCCGTCGAATCCGATTTGACCGTCGTCACTCCCTAGTGTAGCCCGGTTACTGTCCAAGGAGTCGATGCTGTCAGCTCGGTGCTTTCTCTTGGATGGTGAGATGGGGTCAGTTGGTGGCCCCGTCGTTTCTTGATCCAGCTCTTGTTGGAATGCCTTGTTTTCTGCCCGTGCAAATCGCTGTAGTGGCATCGGCAGTGGTGTCCGTGCTACGTTCAGTGCTGCTTCTGTGGCGTATACCATGAGAGGCACCTTTGTCTCGTGCCAGACGTCTTGCAATACTTGGTCCATGTTCGTCTTCTGTGTCGATTGTGTTAGCAACAGATGTCACCAGCAACACGCAGACACTCGTGGGAACCACCTCTGTTTTGACTGGCTGCTCATCATTAGGGTAATATGCCAGCCTCCACCACTGATCCAGTTGTCGAGGTTCTTCTTCCAGCTGTATCAAGTCCGGTTCGACTCTTTGACAGACGTAGACAATGTCCGACTGTGTGACGACGCCGCGCAACAAGAACTCTTTGCACGACATGGGCCGTGGCCTGCCCGATTTGTTTGGTCTTGTCAGCAGTCGACCAAGAAACCGTTGCGTGGTCTTGATCTGCTCCAGTTGCGAATTAAGATCTTTGTTCACTCGTTTCAAGTCAGCTGGAAGAGAACAATCAACTCTTCTTTTTTTTTAAAAAAAATAAAAAATTTGCACCTACTCTTCATCCTCGTGTCAATGTCAGACTGCATCCGTTCAGTCAGCTCTAACACGCCCTCCACAGTCGTGTACTCGGTGTCAACGTCTGGTCCTGTTTCAAAAGGGGCCTTGCGGTAGTCTGGGTATTCGTCCGTGTCGAAGCCGGATGCTTCCATTTGTCGAAACCGGCCGAGCGACTGGATATATTGTCGATACGTCTGCCACTGGTTCACGGCGCGTTGTATCATTGACTGTCGGTCAAATACCAGCTCGTTCCAATCGTTGCGCCACTCGTAGAGTTTCATCTCCTCCTTTGCTATTCGTGCAATCGCATTCTTCGTTTCGCACCATGCCGCTTGTATTCGTCGAGCCTCGTCCTTTCGGTATATTTGGTATTTCTCGAGGTACAGTTTTTCCGGAATCTCAATAGATTCTGTAGGTCCGTCTCCGTTGAGCTTGATGGCCAACACGTCGCCCATGTCCTTAAACATGGCCATCTTTGATCCTTCATGCAGCTCGCTGTGGGAAAAGGCATCGCTCCACATTGTGTGGTCCAACGACTCGTACAGCGTGGTGATATAAGCATACTCCTCGCGAGCGTGTTCCATTTCCAGTAGCCCAAATCTGGCCTCCTCCTCTCCCAGGTCGTCGCCAAACACAGGCGCAAGCACGGCGGAGTGAATCAAGGGCTGCAGCGCTTCTTCGTTTCTGGGTCCGAGAAACTCGTACAACTGCTTTTCCGGCCCCAGGCTCGGGCACGGAATCAGATCCGTCAGTACGCTGACTGTTCCATAGCTCCGTTGGGTAGAGTCCAGGAATGCCATCAGTCGATGAACCTCCTCTTCCGCGTCGGGCTTGTATTCATCTTGTTGGCCCCTTTGAATGTCCCCTCCTCCCTGCAGCCGCGCGAGCACGTGTGGTGGCAAGATCTCCTGGCCCTTCCACCATTCACTGTTGAATCCATACGACGCAGCTGGAGACCCAATCTCTAGCAACGTGTTTCGTGCCAGTGCAATCTCATGCATCACCGTAAGCATGCCCCCTAGTCCATGGTTTCCTACCGTGTTGATTCCCTGTACCAAGAATGCAGGTGCTCCGTGTGTTCGTTTTCGTAACGACGGCGCGGGTGCCCTGGGGACCTTGGTCTCTGATGCACCGCCTGGGACCATGGCCCAGCTTCCCTCATCGTAGTCGGGTTTGTTGGCTGGTCCAAAGGCCGGTGCAGACGTCGCCGTCGACGCATCCATTATGCCCGACTGTTGATCGATCAGCCCGATGCCGGCTTCTTGTGCGGATTCTCGGAGCGCTCGCTGCATGTCTTCGTCCTCTCGCGATGGCCCAGTCGATGCAGCTACCCAAAAATCAGCCACGTTTCCAAAGCTCCAACTTTCCGAAATACGAACCAGGCACATCATTGCCAGCCCAGTCCACCACCCTGCCCAAAGGCGACTTGGTGTTCGATCTCGATGGCGGTCGTGAAGGCGCAGTCGGTCCGTACGCCTCGGGCGGCGGAGTCACGCCCTGGATCGCATCATTGTTGTTCATCGACTCGATGTGAAACGCTGTGTCCGTTCAGAAATTGCACTTCGCAGCGTCGCCCACTGCTGTAACAAGGCCAAACATACAGATCCCGGTATTATTGGCTGTACCATCCCGATCTGCGGAGAACATACTTTCGTTCCATAGCTGTGTAAACTTTTGTCGAAACTGCAATCCTCCAAACGTCAGCGGGTACCCAGCGCACATGAACGCAGCACCCTCAAGCTTACCGATTCTGGGTTGTCGAAATATTGCATCACCACCGCCTCGACATTGCCTCCGTTTTCCTGAAAATCTCGGATCGGATTAGTCAAGCTAATTTCTCCCTGGCCTGCGTGCCATGCATGAGGCAGTCTAGGCTGACGAACCTTGAGCGCCTGGATGACCATGGGCCGATCATCTTGGGGGCTGAGGCCCGCGAAATCAATGACCTGCGAGATCTCCTCCTCCGATGGCGGCGCCCTGGAGGCCATTTTGGCGACCTCTAGATGGTGGGCGCAGTCGGTGGATGTCGGGAGAGAGGAGTGCGCGAGAATCCTGTGTGATGTGATGGTCAAAGCAGGGTGAAGTTCGAGAGCTCTACCTGACAGCGATGCTCTCTCTCTGGGTGGTGCTTGCAGCAGCTAGCGCGCGTGTGGCGACGAGCCTACTCCGTACTTACAGTCACTGTGTATGCACTGCAGTGGTCACTGGTGTGCAGATGTACAGTGGGGTGTACCTACAGTCACTGTACACACCTTCATAGGCAGGTGCAACGTAGTGGCGGTGGCACCTGCGCGTCAGATCTCAACCGTTCGACATCAAAGTTATCGTCCGCGGAGCGCCCAACACATCCTCATCTCCTCATTATTATTTGGAACTTCGATGCAGGTTGGCACGACTCCTTACGTGGGGCGGAAAGTCTTGTTTTCTAGTGTGAAAAGCAACATCTAACGTAGTCTACCAAAGCCAGCCAGCCATCCAAAAACATGTCATGGCCACGCTCAAATGATGACGGAATGGCTAATGAATAGTACCTGGTGCACATTTACGCCTGCCCAATATGTCCCCACGCCCAATAAAATATGATCCTTCCAAGCAATGCCTCAGCGGTGTTCTCGGCATGCCTTTGCATCACAGATGCATACAAAACGCCGCCCGTTAATCAAAGTATTATATCCCGCTATGCTGCAGACGTGTGTCCATATCTCCGACAGTGCATCCCTCGGGGCGGAACAAGTTACTTCGCCTCGTCGTCGTCGTCGTCGTCGTCGTCATCCTCGTCTTCTTCGAAATCACCCATGTCCTCGTCGCTGTCACTGCCGCCAAAGTCTTCCTCCTCGTCGCTCATGTTCCAAAAGTCAATGTCGTCCTCGTTGAGTTTGAGCGGAACAGGTGCCATCTCGGCAGGTGTGGGCATCCGCACCCCATCTGGAATCTCCTGTTGTGACTGGTCCACAATATCCTTTGCCATGGAGTCGTAGAGTTTTCGGTTATCACGAAACAGCACGCTTGCGTCGACGTTGGCGGGGGAGTTGATTTCGGGATCGTCCATGAGAAGCAGCACTGATCGCAGCACCGACTCGACTCCGTGAAGCACGTTCCATCGTTCACTGGCTAATTCGCCAGACTGTTCGTCGTCGCCTGGTCTGTGTAGAATGGAGATGCACAGGTTGCCGTCAGTGTAGACGTTGGGATGGCAGATTCTCTGGGTGAGAAACTTGAACGAGGGCGGCTGGTAGGGATAATCGCCAGGAAATCGCATCTCGGCCTGGATGTTGAACTAGTCAGCTTGTAATATTCAGTATATCCCGGGCTCGCGTCATGGCAGAGAGGGTATTCATACACGGAGATAGGCGCCATGCCAGATGCTGTCAGGGTTCACCACCCAGAGCCCAACCTTCCAACGCATCATGTTCAAATCGTCCGTCTGTGTCCATTGTTAGCTGGGTTGGCTCCATCAAGTCTGCAGTCTGCAATCAATCTCATGTCTTGTTCATCATACTTCGACATAGACCCATTTCTCCTTCTGGAGAGCCTGCAGCTCCTGCATCAGCCGCTTTTGAGCCATGCTTCTGGTTCGATCCTGAGTGCACGTCGGCGAGATGGTCGCGGGATAATCTTGCCGGGCCAGAGCAACCGTCAAGGACCTGGTGGTGACGAGATGACGGGACAAGTTATGGTGGACGGATCCGGTCAACGGAGAGGGGTGGGTGGCGGTTAGCGTCTCGTCTCTGGCAGAGTCCAGGTCTATTATCTAGATGGCGTGCAGGCGTCAAATGCGCTCGGGGGAGTCACGAGGTGAAGAGGGCCAGCGAGGGCTGACGAAAAGTCCCGCTTTCTGCAAATTGCTCTCGGCAGTCATGTGTGAAGGAGTCCTGAGAGTAAAACGCTGAACAAGATGTGTCAGGACTCAGGACGAGGCAGCGGGCGGGAGTGACGGCATCAGCTGGCCACGGGCTCCACATGCGTTTGAGGTGGCCTGCCGCGGAATGGGCCCATGGGGCCATCAGTGAACCAACCTTATTAATATGTACTCCGTACGGTCGAGTCTAGCTAACGCGTCTCCAATAATTCAGATTAATGATTAGGTGTCATGCTGCTCCTACACTTGAATGGGCCGACGAGGCCTCGGGCTCCACTGCGCCCAGCTGCAATCAGCTGTAAGTAATACTTCTATTACTATTTATTATTATTAGAAAGCTACGGAGTACAAGGAGAGAGAATGCACAGGGTATGCGGCGCTATGTACAAAAGAATACGTCGCTCATTATGGTACCTATTAATCCTAGTCCCTGTTTCCCTTGCTTGTTTCCTTGCTGATAGCTACTTGGCCTAATTCCCCCTGTGAAGTAGATTTGTAAAATAAAATATTCAGGGGGTGCATTGTAGTCCGTACATCTTGCAATCTTTTTTTTTTTGTTCAAAGATTCCATGCACAACTTGATGCTCCTGGCTTGCATGGACAGGCCCTCAATCTAACATCGTCCCACATCCAATGCATGGCTTCGATCTGATCCTGTGTGAATTCCGTACGGCAATCTCTGTAATATTTATTCCCTTATCAGCAAGATGTGAAACTAGAAAAATAAGCCTATCATGGTAGAAAGACATACTCATTGCTGTAGCTCATATGATTATGTATGGGATCAAGACCAGGTTGATTAGGACAGGTATCAAGTCCCTCCTCACAGGTAGCAAGTTGAACTATTGAAACTGGAGTATCATCGATAAAATCGCCATCACCAGAATCATCACCGGAACATGACGTAGAATGTGTATGCAGCAGGCCACACCAGTGGCCAACCTCATGAACAAGGGCTTTGCCCGAACGGGGAGGGTCACCCACGCTGTTAGCAATAGCGGAAGCTTGCATGACAACGCCATCTCTGAACCAGCCATGCTCATCACATTTCCCGCTGATGGGAAATGTTGCGGAGCCAAGTGCGCCCATGTCATCGACTTTTTCAACAAAGTAGACGTTGAGAGAGGTATAATCACCCCTATGAAGCATCCTGTACATGCTTTCATCCCGAGCGGTTTCATTAGTAGGCCAGTCGGGATGATGTATCCGTAACATGTCTCTCAGAAGAAAGGTGAACCCGACCTTCTTGAAGCTGTCATTCAAAACTTGCATCTGTGTTTGAACTTGCTCGAACTGCATCAACCAAAGTTAGCTACCGCTTCCTTATTTCGATCTTGGATTAGTGTCGGCCTACGGTCAGCGACGCGTCTGAGGTCGACCTAAGGATGGAAAACATGTATACGTCGATGTCCACGTGGAAGGGGGACGGCTGGGCTCGACGCTGCGAGTTTTCGGGAACTGAGCCATTTCGCTGGCGATGAAGATCGAGGAGTCCCTTTAGGGGTTCGCCAGTTGCGCAAAAAGGCCCATTTGGCTTGTGAGGGACGCCGACAGAGGTGGCCGCGAATGAGAGACCAGCGAGGAGAACACATGAGAGGGATTTCATCTGATATACTCGTACAACGATTATCGTACAACAAGAAATAATGGCTAAGGTTTATGTAAAAGACTAGAATACCTTCTTATAGCACTTCGTCGTAGTTTGTCATTACTAGCTGGGTAAATAAACATGCAATGCAGTTCGCGATTTTCCAATCATGCAGTAGTAGTGACATGGCCTAAAGGAGAATAAGTATTTTTCTATGCGTTTTTCAAAGTAAAGGCACCTCCGCGGTTTCTCGTCGCACACACAACACGTCCTGCGCGTTCTGTCGCGGTAGGTCCTGAAACAGTCATGACTCCTGACTGACGAAGGTCCTGACGAAGGTCTTGACGAAGCTTGCTTGATGAAGGAAGCCTTAAGGAAGCTTTAGGTACCTACCTTTCCCCTTTCCCCTTCCAAAACACCTGGACACCTCTACCCAGGTAGGTCATATTTGCCGGGCAGATAATTGCCTGCAGCTATTCCGATTATTTGGCGTGAAAAGTGAAAACATCCCACTAGACCGCTTCTCTTAGCCTGATGTGACGATTTCCCAGTACCCCGCCATGTCGAGCGCGCCGTTCAAAGGTGGGCTGGTCAGTCCTTACTATTATTTTAACTTTGTCCTTGTACTCTTAACCTTGTTCGAGACACCGAACCCCATCTTGACACTATACCAGCGCTTTGAAAGACATGGATTCCCCTGTGTAAAGACCGTCACAGCTTTGGCTGTGACTCTTCCCTGGACCTCACGTGATTATGGCGTGGCAAGCACCCGGCGTATGGAAGAAGGCCGCGACCAAAGATTCGAACAAGGATGACTCGAGCTTCCCGGGTCTGAAGCCCACTACGCCCGACACAGCAGCAAAGATTGAATATGAGGAGCTGCAGCAGAACGAGCTGTTGGCTCTCGAGGCCATCTATGGAGATGATTTCGCGATGCACACAAGCACACATGGTGCATGGAAGGTAAGGTCAGAGTTGAAATAACCCCGACCTCTTCCTCCACCACCACCAAAGGCTGACTAACGAACAACGGCTGCGCAGAAGACGGAACCCTCGTTTGATGTTCGAATCAAGGCTTCGACGGACAGTGACTTCGCCGTGACAGTCGGCTTTGTCATGACGGCGACCTATCCCAAGACGCCCCCTCTCTTGACCGTCAAAGACATCAGTGGCTTGCGCGAGGCGACTCAATTCAAGATCCAACATTTTGTCGATACCAAGCCCAAGGAGTTTGCCAAAGAGGCCCAGGAAATGGTTGACCGGATTGTTGAAGGCATTCGTGACATCCTGGAAGACGCAGCCCAGGCCGAGGCTTCGGGCAAGCAACTGCCATCCCTCGAAGAAGAACGAGAGCAACACGAAGCCGAACTTGCTGTTTTGGCACAGGAGCAGATGGAAGAAGAACAGCGCAGAAAGCTGGAAGAGACGAAAGAGGAGGAAAGGGTCATGTCGAAAATGCTTCAGCTGGAAATTGACCGGCAGCGCCAAAAGGCCAAGGAGTCGAGGGTCAGTCGACGTCCCAATGGGTTACATGGACAGCCTAGCGACAACTCTGCCGCCGACAGCGAACAAGTCGACTTTGATCAGCTCTGCAACACGACCGACAAGGACGGCAACGTTCTCACATTCAGGTCGGTTGTCGGCAAATGTGATCCGCGAGAGGGCAGAGTCACCATCGTCTACACCGTGAGACCCGTCCTGGGCAACGGCCAAGGCAACCAAATACTGGCCTTGAAAGAGGCCACTTTACGGAGCGGCAGTAGAGATGCCAAAGAGTTCAAGAAGCAATTGCAATCGCTGGAATCACGACTTGAGGATCTCAAGACGGCAAAGCGTATCCACCACCGCCACCTTGTCGACGTCTTGGATTTCAAGGTCGAAAGCGGGACGCCCACGGATGCGACGGCGGCCAACGTATGGACTGTGAGAATACTTGCGCCCATGGCGGAGAAGGGCTCTCTTGAGGAGTTGTTGGAGTTGGCAGGTCATATCGAGATTGGAAAGGTACGATCATGGACGAGGGATCTGTTGGATGCACTTAATTTCTTGCATAATCAAAACATTGCGCACCAGGATATTCATCCCCGGAACGTTGTCCTGTTCCGTGAGTCCACGGGCGAAATTGTACCCAAGTTGTCAGATGCCTGGTACCAGCGAGAAATCCACAACGCCAGCACCCCCAAGCCAGGTCTTCCTGGCCTCAGCTCCGCAAAGTCGGCGTACTGGCTGCCGCCCGAGATTGCGGGACAGTCCAAGCCCCAGTACACGTACAAGACTGACATATGGGAATTTGGCATCGTCTTTGTTCAGATGATATTCGGTCTGGACGTGCTACAAAAGTACTCATCGCCAAGGAATTTGATGGAGTCGTTGACGCTGTCACAGTCGTTGCAGGAACTGGTCAGCCGGTTCTTCAAAGACGACAAACAGAAGCGACCCCGGCCCTTTGAGCTTGGATCAAGCGAGTTTCTGGCGACCGACGCCCCGGTGTTTCACGACGATTCATCCGCCATCATGTCGATGACACCGTCATTGACATCTCTGCACGCCCCCCCGACAAAACTCAGACGCGAGTCCATGACGCGAGGGGCGGTGGTTTCCCGCTATACAGAGGACTTTGTGGAGGAAGGACGTCTGGGCAAGGGTGGCTTCGGCGAAGTCGTCAAGGCACGGAAGAAGTTGGACGGGCAAATCTACGCCATCAAGAAGATCACCCAGCGTTCCCATGCGAGTTTGACAGAAATTCTCAAAGAAGTCCGCCTTCTTTCTCAGCTCAGCCATCCAGCCGTGGTGCGATACTACAACACGTGGGTCGAGGAAGTGGCAGACGTCACCGACACCGAAGGCGAAACATCCACCGACGACTTTACTGAAGAAACACGGGAGGCTGGGTCCGCAGGCATCGATATCCAGTTTGCCACCAGCACCGGTGGCCTCGACTTCATGTCCTCCAACGCAGCTGTAGAGTTCGGATACGACGATAGCAGCGATGACGGAGATACGTACGAGGACTCTGATGACGATAGCTCGAGCGTTGATGAAGTCGCCGTTGGGCACCGCGGCCCTCTGTCACCAGAAAGAGAACGTCAAGCTTTTATTCTGAGGCGCGCCAGACTCCAGCGGTCGTACCGGACCATTCTTTACATTTCCATGGAATACTGCGAGAAACGAGTAAGCACAATTAACTGGCTCTCTTGGCCTCCCCCTTGCAATACTATCACTGAACCTTAGCTAATTGGCGCGATAGACATTACGTGATTTAATCACCCGCGGCTTGCACAAGAATACACCCGAGATCTGGAGGCTATTTCGGCAGATAATCGAAGGTTTGGCGCATATTCATGGGCTAAGCATTGTGCATCGGGATCTCAAACCCGAAAACATTTTCATCAGTAGCAGCATCGACAGCGTCGACAATGTGAAGATTGGGGATTTCGGTCTCGCAACCAGCGGCCAATTTTCCGTGGACAAGGCTGCCAGCAACAACTTGGAAACAGATGACATGACGCGAAGTATCGGAACCGCGTACTACTCAGCGCCTGAAGTGCGATCAGCAGCCAACGGCATGTACAGTACCAAAGTCGATGCAAGTGTTCCCCCCACCCTTGCGTTCCAATTGTATGGAACTGACTCTCTCCCACAGATGTACTCACTCGGAATCATCTTTTTTGAAATGTGCTATCAGCCTATGCTCGGCATGCAAAAAGCAGATGTCATTGGTCAACTTCGACGGCCGAAGGCGGTGTTGCCGTCCGACTTCAAGCCTGCCGAAAAGACGCAAACCGAGATTATATTGTCGCTAGTCGACCACGACCCAAGGGAACGCCCATCTAGCACCGACCTGCTGAAGAGCGGGAAACTCCCCGTACAAATGGAGAGCGAAACCATTCGTCGAACACTTGCGGGCTTGGCCGACCCCAGCTCTCCTTACTATGGCAAGATGCTCTCTACCCTCTTTGGCCGTCCGGTGGACGCCGCCAAAGACTATGCTTGGGACATGTTTGCCTCCAACCCCGACTCTGCAGAGCTGCTTAATCAAGGTATTGTCAAGAATATCCTCATCTCCATCTTCCGCCACCATGGCGCGCTGGAAATGGCTCGCAGCTCTATATACCCCCGATCATCGCACTATGGTGACAATGTCGTGCAGCTGTTGGACCCCAACGGCACCGTTCTGCAGCTCCCCTACGACCTGACCATGGGCAACGCCAGAATGATTGCGAAGCAGTCGACGGGCACCACGCTACAGCGCACGTTTTCCTTCAGCAATGTCTATCGAGACAAGCAGGATACTGGTCAGCCTAACATGTTTGGGGAAGTCGACTTTGACATTGTCACGACCGACACCCTGGATCTGGCACTCAAAGAAGCAGAAGTGTTGAAGGTCCTCGACGAAATCATCAACGCGTTTCCGTCACTGTCGCAATCGCAAATGTGTTTTCATGTCGGGCATTCCGATCTCCTTCAACTCATTTTCGAACACTGTGCCGTCGAGAAAGCAAGCCGGCGACTCGCAGCGGATGCGCTCAGCAGACTCAATATTCACAACCATACATGGCAGAAAGTTAGGATGGAACTGCGATCGCCGGCAGTAGGAGTATCTGCTACTAGTGTGGACGAACTTCAAAAGTTTGATTTCCGAGGTATGTTTGCCCCTCCCCCCCCCTTGTTTAGAAAGTCCCCCCTCATTTCAGTCGGCTGAAAAAGACGTGAAGACACTCCAAACAAAGCCTTTTCTCGGCTGAAAACACTATTCGAAGGCGGAGACATGTATGAAAGGGCATCGTCAACCATGGCGCATCTGAAGGAGGTGGCCGAATATGCAAAACGGTTCGGCGTCAGTACCAAGATATACATCAATCCGCTCAACAGCATCAAGGAAAACTTCTACTCTGGCGGAATCCTGTTCTCGTGTCTCTATGACAAAAAGGTCAAGGATGTGTTTGCAGCAGGCGGTCGGTATGATCACCTTATCAAAGAGCAGCACCTCAAAACTGGCGGAGTCCATGAGGAGAGACATGCTGTTGGATTTGGTCTTGCCTGGGAGCGATTGGCTCGGATTCCCAAAGCTGGAGCGAAGTCATTTCTCCAAAAACAAGAGATGGATCCTAGTTCCGTATTCACTGAGCGGAGGGTAAGTTTTTTTTTTCGGTCCCCGATTTCGCTGTGTACATTTTTAATCTGACCATGGAAAAGTGCGACATACTGGTTGCATCATTTGACATGACTATCCTTCGGTCGACTGGTATCGAGATACTGCAGCTACTTTGGGACCACGACATTAGTGCAGAAATGGCCAAAGATGCCAGGTCGCCAGAAGACTTGCTATCCAAACACAGAGACGAGAAGTACTCTTGGATTGTCGTGGTCAAGCCCGAATCCATGCTCAAGATCAAGACAATGAGCCGCAAAGACGTTCCAGACGTTGATCTGCCCCTGTCCCAGTTGATGGCATGGCTCCGGCCTGAACTGAAAGAACGTGACGCTCGGGCATTCTCAAAGCTCAGAGGCAGCACATCCCAGGCCAGCGAGTCCACGGGGCCTCACCAAAACGAAATTCAACAAGAGCAGGACGTCAAGGTGCTCGTGGCAGGCACCAAGAGCAAAAAGTTCAACCGCAGACAGGTGGTGGATCAGGCTCAGCTTAGCGCGGCTAACCTGGTACGATCGTTCTTGGACGGTCCCATCTTGGCAATTGAGACGACAGACCAGGTCATTGACTTACTCCGGGAAACCAGTCTGTCAGATCACGACAGCTGGAAGAAGATGGAACATGCAGTGACGATGAATGAGAGAAAGTACGTACGCGAGCTCCATGTCCAGCTCGACACGTGGCGGTCATCGTATGAGAGGAAGGGCAAGTCCAAGCATGCGTTCATATACAACTTCCGAACGGGCACATGCGTGTATTACGACCTAAGCGCCTAGGACAATGTTCCTTCTCGGAGCAGACGGGCAAGGTGCATGCATATAAATTTTCGGACTGTAGCATAGTAGTACTATTGTGGTTGTCTAATAAGTCAATCTCTGCATCGAGAATAGTGTCTTATTTATGAAACTTCATGTCTGCGGCTACCTGGGTTTTAAAAAACAAGCAACAGCAACTACTATATGTTAAAACCAATGTGACTGCTGTTCAGCCATGCAATAAAACACATGTCTGCAGAATACTTAGCAGTTTCAGCGACCCTTGCCTCTTCCACCTCGGCCAGCGCTAGACTTTAGCTCACGCTTTGTGCTTTGTTCAAAGACCCCGACAAGAAACTTCTCGGGAAGCCCCTTTAAATGGGAAGAGTTTGTCTTCTCCAAGACCTTGTCACTCCATTCCAGGTACATTCTGCCAAACTGCGCCCATGCCTTTTGAATGAACTCGTCCCCAGTATTCGGGCGTGGACAGTAGTGGTTAGTCTCAAGAAAGGCTTTGACTGCTTTGGCAACGCCATGATCATCCATTGAGATATCAGTACAGTCGTCGAAATCGACCATCCAAAGGGATGTCATACGCTTGGTGAAATCTGCGCGGGAGTGAGTCATTTTTTCGTAGCTACTGGTTGGCCCTGTGTAGGTATTCAAAGTTTCCAAGTCCATGCGCCCTCGAACCTTTTGTTCCACCATGGGAGAGCTTCCGAGAACAAACTCAATATCGTTTGCATCGATGCGAGTATGCCAGTGCACCACAGCCATAGCATGGGCCAGAGAATTCATCATCTCAGGGAGATCAAGCTCGAGCTCCTGCATCTGGTTGGCATGGAGCTTGAAGTTGCGAAGTGAGAAGAAGTTGGAGCCTGTACCATACTTCAGACGGCCGAAATATGGGCGAACCAAGCAGTCTTTGTTTGCCTCATTGCTTTTCGCGGTATCTCTACCATGAGAAGGACAGTATTTGTCGATGAGAGCTAATCGTATCGGACGGGGAAGGGGGAAGATACGTTCCATGCACAAAACATGTTTTCGCTGCTTGGGAAATTGCTGAGTGAATGGGAAATTATCGAGATTCTCATCCCAGAATGCTGTCGAGTCCGAAGTCGCGTACCAGAAGCATTCGGGAATTTCGACCTGTCCGTCCACATAAGGTAGAGTTTCGAAGCTAGCTTTGACTCTGTGGTGGATCTTGTAGTTGTTCCAAAGCTTCGTGGGATCATCGGACAATGGAAGCTTGTAGACAAACACAGTGCCGGGGTGCTCGAAGACTTTGCCAATGGAGCCTGTCCCAATCTCCTTGAATGCAGCAGAACCTGATTCAAAGGCGGCGTGCTGACGCGCTGCAAAGGACGAAGACGTTGACACGACAGATTTAGTAGAGAGCATGCGTTTGAGACATGCTTCGGGGGTTTCTGAAGCAGCTTCAGCATCAAGCTTGTCTTCGAGAGTCAAGTTGGCAATGAGTGCAGCATCAAGTGAGAAAGATCTAGAGGAAGTAGTGGAATCAGTCGCGTTGAGAAGACGACGCGACCTTCCTAACATGGAGCTGCCGACATCATATGTCTTTTGTTTGTCGTTGACCATTTTGTTCAGTCTCAGTCCACGAAGTCGCTCAAGAGAAGAGAGGGAAAAAAAAAAAAAAACTATGAAGAGTAATGGTGGTAAAAACATGAAAGCAAAGTTCAGTTGCAAAGGGCACTACCGTCGTCGTTTAAAGGTAAAAGGAGCCCGCCCGTGCGATAGTTCGAAGTGAATCACAAATAGGCAAACCCTGAGTTTAAACCCTGAGTTTAAACCCTGAGTTTAAGTCCCTGATGAGTCACTCATACACTTTGTGGCTGAAATTTCATGCAAACTCTGTTCCTGCTGAATAGCTATTTAACATCTGGTCGACCCCCTCAATGTCAACTCGATTCTCAGTCTCACTCATTGTTCCACACAAATCAACTTACCACAATACCTCAACGCAACAACTGAATCCGATTTACAATGAACGCTACAAACGCTACAAATTTACTGACCGACTTCGGCCCCCTCGAACGGATCGGACATGGCCACTGCGGCTCCGTCTGGGGCACACTCGGACTGGAGCCCGTCGATGTGAATCACGGGAGTGCTCGCGCCGTGGTCAAACGCGAAGATGCAAGCCCCGGCAGGGACATCCAAAACGAGGTGTCTGTCCAGTCACAAGTTTCCGCATGCGCAATGAGCGGCATGCTACCGCGCGTATTGGTTCCCGAATGTTTTGGTTTCATGAGCAGTCTCGATGAGAGATGGACCCAGCTGCTACCACTCCTGCCTGCTGGCTTCGAGGGATGCAGAGCCATGATCGCCGAGAAGATCGAGCCCGTGTCGACGCAGGCCCAGTTGCTCCTCATTGACAGATACGGCCCGGAAGAGCATCGCCATGAATTGCGAGAGTCACTTTCATGTCACGGCAAGCGCGAGCATTGCCTGGCCCGCATCTACCTTGGCCGCCGACGACAGATGCATCATAATCCAGACCAACGCCCACAGCGCCCTCGTTTCTTCAGCCTCCGCAACTTCCCCATCCACTCCGACCAAGCCGAAGAGCTTCACCTTCCCTGTGAAGAGTACGCCAAGTCCATGGCAGAGGCTCTGGCAGTACTTCACTGGAGGGTCAGGACGAATGGCGCCGATGTCGAGTTCGTACTTGGTGCCTGTCGTGAGGCCGGAACAGCGGACGTGTCGACCCCCCTCGGCGAACACGCCATCTGGATGCTTGACTTTGATTGCTCCAGACCCATCGAGGCAGATGAATCTGGCCTCGAGTCGATTACACGGGCATTTTGGCGCAACGATCCTTACTACCCCCAGCCGCACAGTGCTCATGAACGGGATCGACAACTATGGGACATCTTTGCTGCCGAGTATCGACGAGTGGGAATGGAGGTTGTGCGAGCTTATCCTCGCGAGGGAGAAGACGTGGAAGTGTTGTGTGCTCTAGTCGATGGTGTGTTGACAAAGATTGTGGAAACAAAGGGTAAATGGAAGAGTGGAGGGCATTTCTGATCGCGCAGCTGCCATTGATTACTGTTCTTCATGCTCGTCAAGTTGTACAAGATCCTTATGGGTGTGATCCACGAGCCGGTGCAAGCTTTGCACCGACATTGCATGGTACAAATTGTATGTGAAGTTATATAGGGCGGCCACTTTATACCATTACCTAGGTGTAAACTTTGCGCGTAGACTACGTAAAGTGTAAAGTTTACACCTAGAATAAGGGCAAAGTTAGTAAAATTCGGGAATCTAATTCTTTTATAGGTATTTACGTGGCCCTAGTTAGAAAGATACTTTGTGAATGGGGGGGGATGTAGTGTTTATGTAATTTGGATAAAATTCCATGAAGTTCTGATGATGATTACCTTCCAAGAGAAAAAATCTGCACAGCAAGGTGGGTGGGGGTGGGGGTTTTGTGTGGAGTGGGTCAGGTGTAGCGCACCTTTCCCCCCCTTCACCCTATCCATTCCGATCAAGCTAAAGAAGTTTCTTCAGCCTCGCAACTTTCCTATTCACTCCGATCAAGCTGAAGAGTTTCTTCAGCCTCCGCAACTTCCCCATCCACTCTGTAATAGTACTCTTTAGGATTGAGGTAATGATAATAGTTGATTACTATCTGATCTAGCTACTAAGGTTCCATAATTATTATAGCTATGATTATATAAGCTATTTCCCTACTTAATAGGCTAGGGGGGATTCCTTTAGTGTTAACCCTAATACCATGTTTATTTCTATTATAATACTTTGTCCTTCTCTAGATTTATCTAATCTATTATTCCCTATTTAGCTAAATCCTAAGTGTTTAATCTTAGTAGTTAAAGTTTCTCCTAGTATAAGATATAGAGTTTTAGGTTATCTAAATAGATTTTCCTAACTATTTCTCCTTTAATAAGTTTAATTTTATATATTACTAAAGACACTTTTTAAATAACCTTAAATAGCCTCCCTTAGGTCTTATAAAACTTTTCTTTTAACTTATTTTCTTTATTTATTTTCTCTTATATAAGATTTCTTACCTTAAAGCTTTATCTAGGTTTTATAGTATTATCCTAATTATTTACTTTCTATATCTAAATTAACTCTTTTCTCTTTTCTTATAAATCTAGGTTTTATAAGTTAGTTTCTTAAATTAGTTTTAAGTTATTTACTACTACTAGATTCTTAAAGTCTAATAATTCTAGTTTTTTAACTCCTATATATTTTATAAATAGTTTAAATCCTAATATAGATATTACTAGGCTTATCCTAATACTTAATATATACTAATTATTAATTACCACTATAATACTTAGAATAGCCTAATTCTAGGAGTCTAGTAAAACTCTATCTCTCTTAATAGCCTATTTTATTAGTTATCCTTTAATAAGTCTTATGTTTTATTTAGCTAGTCCTATTAATAATAGATAGGAAACTAGTCTATATATTACACTAGTTCTATGTTTCCTAGAGGTAGCTTAAAATATTAGGTTCTTAAAATATAAGCTATTATTATAATAGATTCTTCTTAGTTATTTAAATATTAGGCTTTAACTTTTATCCTAAGCCTAAGTAACTAAATCTCCTATTACCTTTTTATAGGATTATCCTAATATAAACCTTATTATATAGTCTATAGTAATTAATATATATATATATCTATTCTTAGATTTTAAAGTAATTAGACTTAAATAGTCTATTATAACTAACCCCTATAGTTTTAATACTATAATAGTCTTTAGGTCTATTTATAAAACTTATATTCTAGTTTATTAATATACTAGATATAAGTAATAATAAGATTCTATATCTTTACTTTTATCTAGCTAAAAGTACTTTTTATAAAGTTTTTATATTATAATTACTATTTTAAAGTAACCTTAGGTATTATAGGCTTCCTATAACTTTCCTAGTACTTTATTTAGGAGTATATATTTTACTAATACTTTATTAGCTTTTAGATAATATAGAGTCTAGTTAAAGATCTAGTATTTTAAAGATTAATACCTTATAAGCTTTTATTATTTAGTAAGAATAGTTTAGTATCTAAAAACCATAGTAAATAAAACCTCCCTATACTATATAAAATTAAACTATTTATAAAGTTCTTAAAATAATTTCTTTATTATATCTTTATTTAAACTCTTTCTCTCTAGTAAAACTAGTATTATATTTATTAAAACTAGAATTAGTTAATCTCCTAAAGCTAGAGTAATATTTACTCCTAATTTTCTTTTTATAATAATAGGATTTAATCTTAAATATTCTAGTATTTAAGATATTTTATCTATAATTTTTATAATCTTTATTATATTTAAATAATAGATATATTTTATATTTAATTCTTAAAGTATGTTTACCTAGTAAGCTACCTTTCTATAGACTTTAGATATATTTGCTATTAAATTAATAATACCTTTATAATCTATATACACCTTTAATAAATATAGTAAATAATCTAGTAACTATCTTATTTCCTTTAAACTTACTATAATTACTAGTATCTCCTTTTTTAGTATAGAATATTATTTCTTAGTATCTCTTAATTAGTATAATATCTATATAATAATTTATACTTTAGAGAAATTAGTATTTATAATACTTATTCTAGGCTTTATATTTTCTAATCTAAAATAATACTCCTCTAGTGCTTATCTTAGATATATTTATAGCTATATAAAACTAAGTTCCTAGTCTAGTACTAAAGGTAGTATTTATCTAGATACTATTATATATTTTTAGTAAAGCTTATTAAGCCTTTAAAGTTTATTCTAGTTTCTCTCTTAAGACTTTTTCTTTCTAAATTAATAGCTTTTCTAATTATATTATCTTAGGGATCTTATAAAAAAAAGCCCTTTTAATAGTAACTACTAAGTCTAATCTTCCTAGAATAAATTTATATATAAATAAAGTTAAGTAAATAAGTATAAGTACTTTATTTTAGGTTTATAGTAGTTATTTCTTAAATTACTTAGCTAAGTTAGTAAATCTATTATAATATTTCTATACTAAGTATATTTTCCTATCTTCTAGAGAATATCTAATATACTTAACTTTAGAGGTAAATAAAGTAGTCTTATATTTACTTAGGCTAATTAAGGCCTAAGTTACCCTTAGAAAGTATCTTTTCTAGAGAAAGTTAAAATAGTCTTCCTATATCTCTAAGCCTATATAATAATTATTTATATAAATAGAAAATAAAGTATATATATCTTCTATATACCCTAGAATAAATTTACTTTTAGTACTATCCTAGAAAAATAAGTATCTAAAGGTAAGGTCCTTAAATCTAGTATAAGTTACTAGTAACCTTATTAATCCTTAAGCTATATTATTATAGAAGTATATCCTATTTAGCCTAGAGAAAGCTATTTTATACCTATCTAGTAAGTAAATACTAATAGCCTAAAATCTATTTAAAGTATTAGTTTATAATATAAACTTAAAGTAACTATAGTAAACTAAATCTAAGTTTACTTCTATATTATAATATAAATAACCTAATTTAATAGTCTTACTATTTATATCCTTAAAGTTATAAATTACTCTAAAAACCTTTTATTTTAGCTTTAAAGTAAATATTATTAGTATTACTTATTTTAAGTTTCCTTATTAAATAATTCCTACTCTCTTTATTACTAGGAAAACCTATTTTAAAAAGTCTTAATAAGCTACTAAATACTTATACTATTTATATTTACTAGGCCTTACTTCTAGGATTAAAGGGATATAATATTCTAGAAGATCTATAGTATAAATATCCTTAAGTTTAGAAATAAAGCACTCTTTAAATATATAGTTATTGAAATGTAGGGAGCTAGTTGCCAGCTGGCAACAGCTGTACAAGTGTAGCTTCTACGGTCAGGGACTAATAGAGCCACCACGTTGAAATATTCAACGCAACGCAACGGAAGGTTTCGGCAGTTATCAACTAATATAATTCAATCTAGATGACTTTTACGATATCTTATATACCAATAGAATTGATTTTAGTGATGTTATACGGGCAATGCGGCTGTTGGATTGAGAGGCCTAGCTATCTAGCTAGATTAAAAAGATCTTCTTCCTCTCATATACCCACTAACCGTATCGGTGGATCCAGACCGTTAGAGAGGTCTTAAGGGCCACTTTTGATTTTCCGCAAAATTCATTTATATGTAAAATCCAAAAAATCGACTCACCACCATACAAACTAGCAACCCATATGCACCAAATTTTGGTCCAAAAAATATTCCTGCATAAAATGAAAGCCCTATCTTCTAGCTTTAATTTGCTATATGTAAGACTTTTGTACAACCTCTAGTTAAAGAGAAAATCGCTATCAAAGATAGCTATAGGGTAACCTGCTTATGTCACCCTAGCTTACCTAATTACTAGTGGCGCTATAGTTATAGCTGCGCTTGCAGCCACAACGCAATTGAATAATCCACAATTAACAATTGATTTAGATTAGTTATCCACACGGTCAGTCGCAGCTGTTGACAGCTGCGACGTAGCCATTGACAGCCACCTTCGCGACCGTTGACAGCTGCAGTGCAGCTGTTAGACTTGCAATGCAAGCTAGTAATAGAAAGGTCCTTTAACTAGAAAGGGCTAAAAATAGGTCTTATTTTTAACACCCCCTCTACAAAAGAATTACGTATAAGCTAATTAAAAGCGTACAAAGTGATATAGGGTAAACAAGAACTTTTAGATAAAAACAGATAAAAAAGGGAAAAACAGGAAAAAGATAAAAGACCCCCTTTTGAATTCCTAGCTATTGTTAAATATAGCTCCCTTTTTAGCGTTGTTTTTAGTTCCCTATTAAAGGGATTTAGTTGTTGGTTTTAGTGATTATCAAGCCCTAAGAGCTTAATAAAGGCCTGATGAAGAGGTCTAGATAGAGGCTTTGTTAGACCGTCTGCAGGCATTAACTTCGTATCTAGATATTCGATCTTAGCTAAACCCTCTAAAACCTATTACCTAATATAGTTAAACTTTAGCAAGGTATGCTTTGTACGGCTATGTAAGGCAGGGTTATAGGCAGTGGTTATAGCGCCTTGATTATCGCAATATATCTGGATAGGGGGAGAAATAGGGGTTTTTAGCTCCTTAAATAAGCCCTAAAGCCACTGTAGCTCCCGGAAGGTCTCGCAGATAGCGTCAGCTTCAGCTTCTAATGTTAATAGAGCTATCGTACTAGCTTTCTTTGATTTCCAGCTAATAGGTCCGCTAGCTAGCTTAAATAGATAAGCGTAGGTTAATTTAGAGGTCTTTTTATCCCCTGCAAAATCACTGTCACAATAACCTATTAGGCTTTTGCTAGCTATACCTTTAGGGTCTCCCCTATAAATTATAGCAAGGAATTTAGTCCCTAATAGGTACCTAAGCAAGTTTTTAGCTGCTTTTAGGTGCTCTATATAGGGCCTAGCTAGTGCTGTAAATAGCCACTAAAGTGTAAAGGCCACGTCCGGCCTTATAAGCAACATTAGGTACATTATAGTCCCTATAATGCACTAATAGAGCTTAATTTCGCTAGCTATTAAAAGCTTAGTAGTCTGCGTAGCTAAAACGCCTAGCTAAAGAGGCATGCTAATAGGCTTACTATCTAGCATATTAAATCGATTTAAAGCCTCTAAGATATACTGAGATTAATGAATTTTCAGGACCCTATTAGGTCTATCTCGTACGATTTAAACCCCTAAGAAGAATTCAGCCGGCCCCCTATCTTCTATTAGATAGACTTTATGAAGTTCCTTTTTAAGTCTTTAGATATAACGTAAATCCGGTCCAATTAGAAGACAATCATCCACATATGTGATGATAAAGGTTTTGGTGGAGGAATTATAGAATATAGCTAGGTCAGAAATTAGAGGGCTAAATCCTAGGGACTTTAGCACTGCAATTAGTGCTTATTGCCATTCCCTTAAGCTCTGTTTTAGGCCATATAAAGATTTCTGTAATAAAATTACTTAATCTTTAGAAGGTTTATAGCCAAAACTTTTAGCTAATTTAGCTAATTTAGGATTTGCTTCAAGAAATTCGATAAATCCGTCTGGAATAACCATATAAATCTATTATTATAGCTTACTATTAAGAAAAGCTCCTATAAAATCGACCTATTTGATTTCCCAGTTATTCCAAGCCGCTAGGGCTAGTAAAATCCTCCAGCTAGGGGGAATGCTTATGGCTACAAAGGTCTCTAGATAATCTAGACCTTCGATTTGCATAAATCCCTTAGCAACGAGTCGGGCCTTGTATTTTAAAGGATTATTTTCTTTATCCTTTTTAAGCTTATAAACAAGCCTATTCTTTAGTACTTTTCGGCCCTTAGGTACTTAGTCTTTCCCTATAAATTTAAAAGTACTAGCCTTTAGAAGCTGTTCGTATTCCTTGTACGTAGCTTCTATCCATTTATCCCTTTCAGGGCTAGATATAGCTTGCTTCCAGGTCTTAGGTTCGGGGCTATTAGGGTTGTTTTCCTTTAGCTTCTCCCGTACCTTAAAGCAGATTTCTTTTATGAAATCTAGAGAAGAAGGGGAACTAATATCAACATCCATGGGGTCAATATTAGGGTCGAAGTCGGTAATTTTGTCAAAATCAAGGTCCGGAGTTGAAATCTGATTTCCTAGTGAAGTTACGGGCGTGGCCTCCTCTAAGGCCTTTGGAATCGGTTCCTTAGGGGGTTGTACAGGCCCTATAGGGTGTTTTTCTTAACCTATAGGGGGATTTTGATGTCCTATGTTGTCTATAGGGTAATCCTTTAAACCTCAATTTAGATCTTAATCTTCTAAATCATTTTCCCCCTCTAAAGGGTTATCCCCTATAGAAAGCCTAGGTAATCCTTTAGAGACAGGACCTATAGGCTCTATAATCTTGATAAAGCTAGTCTTTGTAACTAGCCTTTTAGAGGGGATGTACACTAGGTAGGTATTAGAACCTAGTGTAGCTAATAACCTTCTAGGGATAGTCCTAGCTGCTAACTTCTAGGCTTTAGGTCGTTTTTCCAGGGGGATTAGAATCTCACAGTGAGATCCTATAGCTCTAATACTGCTAATATCAGTTATACAGGGCTGATTTAGCTCCCTAGCTAGCAGTTGTTCAGGGCTTTCATCCTTTGTGGTATTAGCAGTTATATTAACTAGGTTAACAACTGCAGGTAATACAAAACACCATAGATATAAGGGTAATTTTGCCCACTGGATAGTAGCCCTTAATCGATCTAGAATAGTACGAATTGAACGCTCTGCTAATCCATTTTGCTCATAGATATAGGGACTAGAAGTCATGAATTTGATCCCTTTAGAATTTAACTAGCTTTAACAACTAGAATCAATTTCTTAGCCCCTATCAAAGTGAAGGTGCCTAGGATACTGACCTAGTTGATTTTTAAGCCCTCTGAAGAAGCCCTTAATAGCCCTATAAACAGTTAGGCCTTCCTTATTAGGTAATAAGAACACCCACTTATATCTAGTTTTTCGATCAACTAGAAATAAGCAAATTGACTGTTTATTGTACGGTACAGGGCTGATTTTTAGCGTATCCCCCTCTATTCAATCTAGAGCTCTAGGGGGGTCAGGGATAGCTAATTTCCTAGGTCTTCGTACTGCCTTAGATTGATCACAAGCTATACATTTAAAATCTTTATCCTTGATTTTAGAAAAATCAGGGATTCCTTTAGTTATAAGGCTTGTTTTCTTTAGCAAAGGAAGCCCTAGGTGCCCTAATCGTACATGCCATAGGCTAGCTAGTTCTAGTAACTTTTGATATTGAAGGTCTTTAGGGCCTGAATTAGGGTCTAGATTCGGGTCTAGATTAGGGCCCTCTCTGTCAGTCCCCTGCTAGGCCCCTTAAGAACCACAGGCCTCTTGGGGAGGTATTAGGGACCTTTTTCCTTCACTAAGGCCCTCTAACACCCCTAAATCTATATCTTTAGATTTATAAGGGACCCAACCTGGGGCTATAGGCATTAGAGAAGGGACTAAATCCCCTAAATCATCCCGTACGATTTCTTCAATATCATTATCTTCGTCGATTTCAGCGATTTCGTCCAAATCAGAAGCCCAATCCGGCTTTTTAGAGGGAATTTGAACCTCTATAGGGTAGCTAATCGGATAGCTATAACCCCTAAAGCTAGCATAGGTAAAAGGTTAGATATAATGAGATTTTTTACAGGGCCCTTTATGTAACGTCAGTGTAAATTGGTTTTTAACGTGAAAGAAAAAACCATGTTTTTCTATATCTAGGGCAGCAATACAAGACCTATCTTTAAGATAAAGATGGTTTTTTATAAAGCAACCGCTAGATATATAGTGAATAAGGCCACTAACTATATTAACATCAAGCTGAGGAAAATATAGAGCGTCCTTTAGCACTAAGGTCCTATATTTATTAGGTTTCTTTTAATATAAGACCTCAAAAACAGCACTACCGTGACCCTTAGGATAAATAGGGCCACCACCGGTTATAATAGGGTCAGATTCCCCTTTCTTAAAAGGGGTATAATCCCTAAAGACCTCCCTAGAATTAACTATATATACAGTCAAACCTGTATCATATAATAGGGCCTTTTTCATGTCTTTACTGTAATAATTAAAACCATTTAAGGAATTAATTTCTTGTTTTTCATCATCCGAATCACTAGAGCTAGAATCAGAGCTACTATCGCTAGGGCTCTTATAACTAGTCTTGTAATTACTAGGTTTCTTATACGGATCAAGGGCTCCGTTAGAAAGGTTATAATTTCCTAGCATAAAAGAACCCTCTGTAAGTTCTTTAGTATCCTTTTTATCTAATTTTTAACCTTTTTGCTTCTTTTTCTTCTTATTAGAATTAGAAGAGCCCTTATTTTCTTCAGAGCCTTCTTTCTTCTTCTTCTAACCTTTAGGGGCCTTTTCCTTATCTTTAGCACCCTTTTCTAGGTCTTTAGCCCTATAATTCAGGGCTTTGGCTACCGTAGATGACTTATCCCTCTGTTCAGCTAGAAGGTCTGCCATTAGAAATTCAAGATTTAGGGCTTCTAGGGGGACCCCTATAGCCCTATTCGTACGCATGCTAAATCATTGCCTTTTAGCCCACTGAGGGAAGGTTGATTTTAGGGATTGAAGATATTGATTAACCTGATCTATAGGATCAATCAGGACCCCTGAAATCGATAATCTAGCTAGTAGATTATTAAAGACTGCATTAAAGGCTTCTAAAGTCCCCTTAAATCCATGAAAATTCAGGTTATGAAATTCAGAATATAGGGACCCCCTCTGGATTTCAACGCTATGTGAATATTGCCTAATAAGTAACTTATAGGCTTCTTTAGGTGATTTTTGCCAAGTTATAGCAGCTTAGGGGCCTTCCGTACAACTATCCCTTAGTAACATTAGGATAATAGCTTGGTCAGCGTCCCCTAGCGCCCTAGAAATATCCGGATTATCTAGAAAATTAGGCATGCCTAAAGCTCTAAATTGGATAGCTAGGGCTTGTTTCCATTGATCGAAATTTTCAGCTCCTTTAAGCTTAGCAGTCTCAGGGAAGCTATAAACCCTCTTATTAAATTCCTTAATAATTAAATTATTAAAGGCAGCTTGTACAGAGCTAGATTCAGGTGCCTTTTCTTGCTGAATAGGCTGTTAAACTTGCTGCTAACTAGCAGGCTTAATAGCTTCCACACCCTCCATAGGTCTATCATTAATAGCTAAAGTCAAGGACTCTAGCTTCTCTATTACTAGATCGATAGCATTTTATTGTTTAATAACCTGCTCTTTTAGCTAGTTATTTAGAACCTCTTGCGCACTAAGATCAGGGACTGGAGGTCCCTGACCTTGTTGATTGGTAGCCATCTTCTAATTTTATAGAAGGGAAGTCTTCTATTTATACCGAAAATCCTTTTTATAGAAGGGAAAAGCTTCTATCCGCGCTGAACTTCCTTTTTATAGAAGGGAAAGCTTCTATATCGCTCACGCGCTTCCTGTTTTATAGAAGGGAAGTCTTCTGTAACCACAATGATTCCTTTTTTATAGAAGGGAATAGCTTCTATCTCGCGAGTCCTTCCTATTTTATAGAAGGGAAGTCTTCTATAACCGTACGTAAAGTGCACTAGAAAGAATTTTATAGTGATAGGCCAGGCTCATAACCTATTGAAATATAGGGAGCTAGTTGCCAGCTAGCAACAGCTGTACAAGTGTAGCTTCTACGGTCGGGGACTAATAGAGCCACCACGTTGAAATATTTAACGCAACGCAACGGAAGGTTTCGGCAGTTATTAACTAATATAATTCAATCTAGATAACTTTTACGATATCTTATATACCAATAGAATTGATTTTAGTGATGTTATACGGGCAATGCGGCTGTTAGATTAAGAGGCCTAGCTATCTAGCTAGATTAAAAAGATCTTCTTCCTCTCATATACCCACCGACCGTATCGGTGGATCCGGACCGTTAGAGAGGTCTTAAGGGCCACTTTTGATTTTCCGCAAAATTCATTTATATATAAAATCCAAAAAATCAACTCACCACCATACAAACTAGCAACCCATATGCACCAAATTTTGGTCCAAAAAATATTCCTGCATAAAATGAAAGCCCTGTCTTCTAGCTTTAATTTGCTATATGTAAGACTTTTGTACGACCTCTAGTTAAAGAGAAAATCGCTGTCAAAGATAGCTATAGGGTAACCTGCTTATGTCACCCTAGCTTACCTAATTACTAGTGGCGCTATAGTTGTGGCTGCGCTTGCAGCCACAACGCAATTGAATAATCCACAATTGACAATTGATTTAGATTAGTCATCCACACGGTCGGTCGCAGCTGTTAACAGCTGCGACGTAGCCATTGACGGCCACCTTCGCGACCGTTGACAGCTGCAGTGCAGCTGTCAGACTTGCAATGCAAGCTAGTAATAGAAAGGTCCTTTAACTAGAAAGGGCTAAAAATAGGTCTTATTTTTAACAATAGTATAATTATATAATTATTATTCTCTAATTATTATTACTTATATAGTCTCCTAGCTTAATATAAGAATTCTTAAACTATAAAATAATGGTTTTAGAGGATAAGGATAATAATAGTTAATTTATATAGAGATTTTAGAATTATAAGGGGTAGCCCTTAATTTCCTATTTTCCTATATAAATTAGCTCTTTAGCTTATCTCTTTATGTCTTATGCACCTATTTTATCTCTTATATCTCTTACTATGCTACCCTTTAAATACATTAAATTAGCTAAGTTTACTAGATATTATTTACTAGCCCTAGTTTTTTCTTCTAAGTTATATAACTTCTTATTTATATAGGGATTTTTATTTTCTAAGGGAGGCCTCTTAATATTCTAATTTTACATATAAATTAGTGTATACGTGTGTCTAACTATATCTAGCTTATAATAATCTCCTAGCTCTATAACTAAGTCCTTAGAATACTATAAACTATCCTATGTTTTATAAATAGAAACTTTATTCTAGTTATTTATATAGGGTTTTTTACTTTTATAGGTAAACCCCTTAATTTTCTAATTTCCTATATAAATTAGGTCTCCTAGACATCTATTAGTATCTAGCTTATACTTATCTATCTATTCTATTTAGGCTAATCTAGCTAGTATCTCTAGGAGGTCTAAAGGTTCCTTATTATTTCCTATTAAGTTTAATAATTACCTATTACCCTTATAGTTCCCCTTAATTTATTCTGGTTATTTAGTGTTTATAAGGTTTATAATATTATAAGAGAAGTTTTTATTTTATTCCCTTTTCTAGGCTATCTCCTAATGTTTAATTTAACTCTAGATAATCTTCTATATCTTAGCTATCTATTCTAATAGTTTTATTTTAGTAAAGTAAGAGTAAAGTTATTTTATTTCTATCTTATTAGTATTCTTATTAGTAAAGCTATTTATTCTAAGGTTCTAAAGCAGTTCCTATAGGATTATAGTGTTAGAGATTAGAGTTAATTTATATCTTCCTAATAATAGATTATCTTCTATTTTTATTTTAGTCCTTATTTCCTTCTCCTTTAGTTTATTCTCTTATATACCTATTATTCCTATTCTAGTTTTAGTTCTCTTATTATTTATAAATACTTCCTATTTTTCTTAGTTTATCTTAGCTAGTAATTCTTTATTTCTAGTTTTCTTATTATATTCTTCTAATATTCCCTCCTTCTAATATATATATTATATTTAAGTTTCGCTTATCTCTTATTTAGAGCTTATCTTTTCTTTATCTAGTAATATTAGATTAAATAACTAACCCTATGAATAATTACTAGTAATATTATCTATAGTTCTTATTTTTTTAAGTCCTCCTTATTAGTTTATTTATGAATCTCTATGTTTATCCCCCTTAAGATCTCTTTAACTTCTTCTAAGATTTCTTAATTATCTTTTATAAACTCTATAGGCTCCTTAGGTCTAGTTCTTTTAGGAAGTTAACCTTATTTATTAGACCTCTAAAATAAATCTAGGTATAAATAAAGTAATAGAGTCTAAGTAACTCTATTTGCTTCTTTAATTATTAACTTATTTTCTATATAATATTTAATAGCTTTTATTTTTCTTAGCTAGACTTTACCTAATAAAATATCTTAGTCTTATTAAACTAGTATAATATAATATTTTACTAGAGCTAGGATTCCCCTAGTAATAACCTATAAGTAAGCGTAGTAAGTAATTAGATATTCTATGTTATTTACTATCTAAATATATTACTTTTCCCTAAGTTATACTACTATAAACTTAAATTTTAGTAGAAAGTTTTTACTTACTAGTTTAACACTAGATTCTCTATTAATTAGAACTAAATTATATTAGTAACCCTTAATATATATTATAATATATCCTAGAGTAATTACTATATCTTTATCTAGTTTTACTATATTATTTTAAGTAATTATAGCGTTTACTAATCCTAGGGTTAAGTTAGCCTTATATATTAGCTAGACTACTTCTTTAAATAGTTTTATAAGATTTATAATTATAGATTTTACTCCTTTACTCTTAGTCTTTTTTTAATACTATATTAAATAGCTTAGTTATTATTAAATAATTAAGGCTAGTTAAAGTAACTAAAGAATACTAATAGAAACTATTATATTTTTAAGATATTTTCCTAAGTTAAATACTAGAACTTAATACTCTTTAGTTACTTTAATCTTTTCTAACTTTAGTCTTTATTTTAAGGTAAGAGTTTCCTTTAGTATTATATCTTTTATTATTACCTTATAAGGTAAATCTAAAGTTATTATTTTCTAGGAAAGTCCTATAATTCTATTTAAATAAGGTCTTATAGCTAGTAGTAATCTTTTAAATTCTTCTAGAGTTATTTCTTATAGTAAATATATTATATTAGAGAAAAATAGGTTTTAGGTTTCCTTAACTTCTTCTATATCTAGAATCTCCTTAACTTACTATTATGCTTATTTATCTAAAACTAATCTAGGCTTATTAGATAGTTTTGTAATTTTTCTAGCTAGCTCTCTTATTTATATAGGTTTTAAACTTTTTCCCTTTAGATTACCTAGGGTTATAGTATAAGTATAATCTATCTTATTTCCCTCTTAGATATAACTTAAGGGTTAATAGTTTAGTATAGAAGTATTAAGTGCTATAAATCTTTATATTAGTATAAACCTAGGTAGTAAAATTAGTTTTCTTTCTAGACCCCTAATATAGTTAATTTAGTTAGAGTTATTTAACTCCTATTAATATTCTCTCTTTATCTAATAACTATCTTAGGTTTACTATTCTTAATATCTTTTAAAATCTTCTAATAAATATTTATCTTTACTAGAATAGTTATACCCTATATATCCCTATTCTTTATATAAGAAATACTAAAAGAAATTAGGATCTTATTATCTATCTCCTTATATTTATTTAATTACTAGCTTTTTAGGTAACTAGGGGGGATTATTAATATTATATTTTCCTTATTTTATTTATCTATATAGTCTAAATAGTTCTCCTATAGCTTAGGCTTAGAAAGCTTTAAGTTAATAAATTAGATTTACTATCTTTTTATCTCTCTAGGCTTAAACTTTATTAGCTAACTTATCTCTCTTAGCTTATTCTTTTATTTATATATAAACTAGGTTAGAATAATCTAGTATTCTAGACTCTTTACTAAGCTAGGAGATCTTTTTAGAAGTAAAAGATTAATAGTTATATAAAATAACTTTAAAATCTAATATTATAAGGTCTTATAAAGCTATTCCCTATGTCTATTTATTAGTTATATATAAATAATTTACTACTCTCTCCTATAGTTATAAATCTAAATCTCTATTTACTATATATATTATAAAGTTTATAAATAAAACCTATTTTACTTTTACCCTTACCTTAGATACTAGGCATTTTACTCTTTAAATATAGGTATTTAGGCTTTCTTTCTTTTCCTTAGTAAAGTAATAAGCTTTTTACTTTATTACTACCTCTAGAAGTAAATTAAGCTTCTTAAACTTCTTTATAAACTTATTCTTTAGAACTTCTTACTTATAGTCTTTATAGTCTAAATCTTTATACTAAGTTATTGTGATAATCTAGGCTTTGCCTAGACCTAGCAATATAGGTGTCAATTGTACAAGTAAATGATAACTTGTACAATGCGTATTCTTTTGTTGCCTTCTATAGCGCAATGGAATTGGGGTTAAACCCACATGGTCGCGTAGGCACCCGCGATTAGCCCTTAGGGCTAGACTATAACATTTGTATAAGTCACCTAAGGTTATAGGTTCGAACCGGCTGCGTGCGCAAGCACTATAGGGCAGCCACAATGGGGTTCTTCCTAGGCTTATAGAGACAATAAAAGAGAGGGTCCCTAGGGGATGCGCAGTATTGCTAGCTAAAGAGAGAGGTCACCTAGGGAAAGAGCCTATGTGATAATCTAGGCTTTGCCTAGACCTAGCAATATAGGTGTCAATTGTACAAGTAAATGATAACTTGTATAATGCGTATTCTTTTGTTGCCTTCTATAGCGCAATGGAATTAGGGTCAAACCCACATGGTCGCGCAGGCACCCGCGATTAGCCCTTAGGGCTAGACCATGACAGTTATAGCCTTTTCTCTTAAACCTTAAGTAAAGTTATAATATACTAGAGTATTAGTATAATTAGGGATTTAAGCTATAGTAACTATAGTAAGATAGTAGTCTAAATAATCTTAGGCTAGTCTATCTCTAGAATATCTAGAGAAAGTTATTTTACTAATATTATATAATATTATAGGAAGTAAGAGGTTATTTATAGTAATTAACTATCCTAAGTTACTAGTATTAGTAATCTTAGGAGATTAAAGTAATAAAGTAAGGAAAAGAGGTAAAATATCTTTAACTTTAGATAAAGAAATAGGTAATTTAGGGTTAGGATTTAAGTAAAATAAAGATAAAGCTTTTTTAGATTTAAAGTTAAAGTCTAGGATTAGATTCTCCTATGTATAAATCTTAAGTAGTAAATTATTTATAAATATAATATAAATAGTAATACTAGGAAGAAGTCTTAGGTAATAAAGGGAATTATTATAGTCTATATAAATAAGAGAAAGAGTTTTTAATAAAGACTAGAGTATACTATAGTAAACTTTAATTAGGATAAGAAATTAGGTTAAACTTAAAACTTACTATAATAAAGTTTTCTATTAGGTTACCTAAAGTCTAAAAGGAAAGAAAAAAACTAAGTATCCTTTAACTTAAGAAAAACTATTCTTAACCTATTTACTATCTTTCTTATTCCTTTTACTAATCCTAACTCCTAAGGTTAGGTGTGTTCTAACTTTATAATAATTGCTGCTCTAAACCTTCCTATTTTTAACTTTAAGATAAATTCTATACTAAGGTATATAGTATAATATATAATTTACACTATACTTACTAATTAAAAGATTAAATAAGTAATACTATAAAGATAAAAGTAAGGTAAAAGTAAGGTAATAGTCTATACGCCCCCCCTTAGATTATAGCAGTGTAATTATCTTAGTAAACTATGGTTTTTAAATTAAAGAGGTAAGTTAAAGCTTACTTAAACTTATAAGGTTTAACCCTATTATCTAGCTATATTGCTTATTTCTATACTAGTGCCTTTTCCTACTATAATATTAAGGATTATTATATTTTAAGTTTATTATTTAGGTTTAGTAATTAGTTATTATTTTATAGTAATAAATATAGTTATAAAATAGTTAATCTAATACTTTATTTATATAAGAGTTAGAGTGCGTATAGCCTTATAACTAAGTCTATTAAATACTATTTACTAAGTTCCTATTTCTTAGTCTTAGGCGTAATTTTATAAGTCCTAAAAAGTTAGAAGGTAATTTTATTATTTAAGCTTATCTATTTCTTAATTAGTATCTATTCCTTTCTATAGGGAATAATAGTGTTTTACTAAGTCTAAAAATATTAAGTTCTAAGAATAGTTTTTTAAGTCTTAACCTAATATCTCTAGTTCCTTAAATTAGTCTAAAGTGTTCTCTTATCTTAATATATCTAATATAAAATAAGCTTCCTATAATAGTAATTATATCTAATAGTATTTTGCTAATTAATTACTATAAGCCACTAATTAATTATTCTCTCTTACTAATCTCTATAATCTAAGCTTATTTTAGTCTTATTTATTTATTAATTTAATTATTTCTCTTAAGGTTTAGGATCTCTAGTTTAAGCATTATTTAAGATTCTATCTCTTATTAAATATAAAGTTATTCTCTTTATTAGTCTTTTAGCTAGTATATTTAAGTCCTATAGTTCTTAAACCTATTACTTAAGTCCTATAGTCCTTAGTAATTTGTAAGAGACCTAGAAGGTGTGCTAGGAATCCCAATAGACCAAAAGATCCGCCAATGCTAGCCGTTGCTAACATTGCACCTTACAATCACTTAAGACCTGTCACTTGCGAACACCCTATGGGCTGCCCTTAGGCCACGCCTTACAGCGTACAGCGCCTCATAACTATCCTTCCTCTCACTAGGGCTTGTCCTAAGCTAGCGCGCCGCCACCGTCTAGCTAGGGAATAGGCCCGGATTCCGTAGCCGGATAATCAGTAATTACGAACCCCCAAGGCCTAGTGCGCAAGCGCACCTGCCCTGTGAGCCTAACGTAAGCTGCCTAGACCTAGCGAACAATCCTGTACACCCGCGATAGGATTTGAACCTAGGACTAGCGCAACCAGAAGACCCGTAACAGCTAGCATAATTATAAGAGACCTAGAAGGTGTGCTAGGAATCCCAATAGACCAAAAGATCCGCCAATGCTAGCCATTGCTAACATTGCACCTTACAATCACTTAAGACCTGTCACTTGCGAACACCCTATGGGCTGCCCTTAGGCCACGCCTTACAGCGTACAGCGCCTCACATAATTATAGCTTTAATAATTAAAGCTATTCCTAGCTATAATTAGGATTAGACCTTATCTCTTATCCTTTATTATTAAGTAATTATAGCTCCTAGGATATATCTATTATCCTATTTCTAACCTTAGCTATACTCTAGTAATTTTATATAAAGCATTACTTTTTATATTATCTTTATTTAATTATCTCTTATTTATTTAGCGCTAGCCTTAACTCCTTTATATTCTTAGAGATAATTAATTATATTAGATAATTTTATATCTATTCTAAGATAATAATAATACACATAGGTCCTAGTCTTATTACTATATAATAGTACTCTTTAGGATTAAGGTAATAATAATAGTTAATTACTATCTAATCTAGCTACTAAGGTTCTATAATTATTATAGCCATGATTATATAAGCTATTTCCCCACTTAACAACTCCGACCAAGCCGAAGAGCTTTACCTTCCCTGTGAAGAGTACGCCAAGTCCATAATAGCAGAGGCTCTGGCAGTACTTCACTGGAGAGTCAAATCAGTCAAATCAGTCAAATCAGTCAAATCAGTCAAGTCGGTCAAGTCGGTCAAAAAGTCAGTCCGAAAGTCAGTTCAATCGTCTAAATCGTTGTATTAGTTAAATCGTTAGTAAAAAGAAAAAACCAGAAGCGAATAATAGTTAGCCCGGGCGGATTCCGACGCTTTATCTGCGCCTATGCCGATGTATTCGGGCAGCCATTAGGATCTTGTATAAGGAATGCCACCTAACGTGTCTGGGGCTAACTATTACAGGTATTTAGAGGTACCAGCGAGATATCGGAGTATAGTCCCGTGACCTAGCAGGTGCCTTATGACTTGACTGTCAAAGGGATGGAAGGTTTCGAACTCTAACCTCCCCCATACAATAGGCTACATCCCTCGCTTTACGTACAGTCTACAACGCTAGCAATACGTAAACTCGTCCAGGTTCACAGGTGGGGTGGTGCCTTTTGCAACCAAAAAGAAGCAGCATGTATTCTCCTGTGACGAAGGAACAGTACTAGTTATTAAGGGAGTTCAAGTTGAGCTACAGGTTGGGCATCCTGATCAGACGCTTTTGATTAATTGTAACAAGAGAAACATGTTTCTTTTATGTGATGCCAGAACAAGTCAGTCGGTCCAGGATCCAGAATGTCTCGAGAGGGGGTTTCGGGCAGTGGCGGTGCGGTCGTGACACGAGCAGCATGCACAACAGCCCCACAGCGTTTGTCCGACTTGGGTCCAGCAAAGTAAACAAGACTCCTTCATCTCTACGAATCACTTCCATTGTCGTGCAACGCGATTTCTCTTCATGCATTTTTCTTGGACGCACATGGACATATCAGGGCTCCGGGGATAGCAGGAATATCTCATCACCACGCCTCCATTCTTGTATCTTGTTTCACGAGGTCAGGCACTCGTGGCAAAATGCTCGGGTGGATGTTGAAGCGCGGCGAGAACGCGCCTGAGCCAGGAGATGGAGGTGCGGCAAGCAACATTGTCTGAACAGGAGCGACGGTACTAACCAGTTGACTTGTACAGATACGACGCAAATCGACCAGCCAGATACTCCTGCTCCCGTGTTCGCAGCCAGGGCCTTCAAAAGCGCGCTGTTCGGCACACCATCAAAGCGGCCCCAAGACCGTCGGTCCCCGGGCAAATCTTCATCCACAAAACATCCAGGCTCAGAGACACCACTGAAGCCTCAGGGCATTCTTCTCACACCCGGGACCGCAACATCAAAGAGAAAGCGTGTCTCCTTTGGCCGGGATGTTCCGGGCGGATCAACCACCGAACTCGACCGAATCACCGAGCTGGATGAACCAACCGAGACGGGACCCCTTCCGGTGCCAGACAGCAAAGCAGAACTAAAACCAACAACCCCCGAGGACGCCAAAATCTCGGATGATGACTGGGAAGAGGAGGACGAGGATGGGGGCGAGGACAATGGCTCTCGTGACGTCACAGTGGATTTGAACGAACCACACTCGCAATCTGGTCGATACTGGAAAGAGGAGTTTCTAAAGTATCACCAGGAGGCGAGGGCTGAGATGGAGAAATTGCTCAAGTATAAGCAACTGGCAAAGTCGTACGCCCAGCAAAAGGACGCCGAGGCCATACAGCTCGCCGAGAGGCTTCGAGACGAGCAGCAGCGCGTCATCAAGATGGAAAAGAAGATTGCGGAAAACGCATCTCAAATAGTCACTCAACACCGACAATCGTCAGGAGAAGATCCCACAGAGCTGCTGTGCAAGCTCACCAAACAAACAACGCTCGCAGCTCAATATCGTCATCGCGTGCAAGACTTGGAGGCCCAGATGGAGGAACTGCACATGCAAAGGGACAATGCAACGGCAGGCAATGAGACACCGCGTCGTCGATATGCATCGACCCCTTCAGTGTCAGCGACACAAAAGACATTGACAGAGACCCGTCGAGAACTACGTCGAGCGCGATCGCAACTCAAGGAACTCGACTCTTTGCGCGACGAGGTGTTTGGACTGAAAATGCAGCTCAAAAAGGCCGAACTGCGACTGGTCGTCAATGAGAAGGAGGAGGCGCGCGCAGCAAGTGGTGGTCCGAGGGCCCAGGAACTGCGAACTCTGCTCAAGGCCGCCAGGGACGAGGCGAAACGCAAGGATGAGGAGCTGCGACAGCTTCAAGTCGACTTTGAGGCATACAGAACAGAAAGCGACGCTCGTGACGCCGACACAAAGGCAGTCTTGGAGCGTGCACATGCCAAGATTGCCGATCTCAAAAAGGAGGTCAAGTCGCTCAAGTCTGCTGCTGGCTCGGGCCACGCAAGACCACACAGCTGGCACCCAAACACGAACAACGACGCAGAAATCAAGGAGACCAAGTCAGACGAGCTCATCAGAGATAACAATCTCCAGGCCACCGAACGACGAAGTTTGGACGAAACAGCGGGAGTGACCCGAAAAGGGGCACAACCGCGAACTTTGCGAGAAAAGTTCGTGGCTGATGCCCCCTCGTCCAGATCCAAAGTAAGAACAAGTGCAGCCGAGCCAACGAGTCTGGACAAGCCTAAGTGGCGGCCATTCGTGCCTCGGTCACCGAGAAACCGCGGCTGCCTCTCGGACGACGTAGCACCCAAGGATTCTTTGCCACCCGCACTTTCCGTCCTGGAAAAATCAATGCAACGTGATGACCTCGCGATTCCTCCTCCTCCTGCTGGTGGAATAGACCTATTGTCGGATCGGTTTGCGCGACTAGGCGGTCCAGGTCCAAATAGCAACATCAACAGCTTAAAGGTGGACGACGCGTCAAAGAGAACGCTGCCGCCGGAAAGACGAGCAGCAGCTCTTGCGAGGATTGAGAAGAGGATGGCGGAGAAGAAGAAGCTGCGCAATCGAAGTGGCGCTTCCGACAAGGAGAATATACGGCCGTGAGGGTCCGTGGTTCCGTGGTGCTGCTGAACCCTTTTTTTTTTTTTTTTTTTTTTTTAATTGTCGTTGGTAATCAATTTGAGCATGGAGTTCTGGATAAGGGTGGCCCGTCATGTTCATTATTATCTTGCCGGCACGTTTGTATAGTCTGGCCGTACTTGGTTCCAGCCACTTGTTGTTTTGTAGTCAATTATGCATAATGCATGCATGTGTGTATTATTTGGATCGCGCACCGCCAGCCTCCCGATCTTGATCAACTCTTGTCGAATGACCCACCCTTATCTTTAACCTCGCTCGCGTGACATGCTTTCCTCTCCCATACTCGGTACATTTCGCACACAAACCCCTCGCTCAATGGACTCGGATGAGGATGGCGCAGCCTCTAAGAAGGATGAAATTGAAGATGAAATCATGGAGCTAGAGAAGCGCCTGGCTGCGGCAAAAGTGCGTCTCGGCAGGGCAGCGGCCTCGCCCTCACCTTCACTCCCATGTCAGTCAGTCAGTCTTTGATTCACCCCCTTTCGTTCCGCACGCTCACCCTCACCAATATATTTCCATCCAGCACCGCTCGACTCACCAGCTCACTACCTTCTCCTCCTGTCCGACTCCCAGCTGCCGATTGGCTCATTCGCATTCAGCAGCGGGCTGGAGTCGTATCTGGCGCACTCGCAGTCGCCTCGCCGCTCGACATTCTCATCCTTCCTCCCCCTCTCACTGTCCTCGTTCGCGGCCACGACCCTCCCGTTTGTCCTCGCGGGCCACCGGGACCCGTGCTCGCTCGTCTCTCTGGACGACCAGCTCGACGCGGCCGTCGTTTGCGCCGTCGGGAGGAGGGCCAGCGTCGCGCAGGGTCGAGCCCTCCTGTCCATCTGGGAGCGGTCCTTTCGCAAGACGCTGTGCGCTGCAAAGGCGGATCTGCCGGTCCTCAGGGAATTCGGCGCGCTCCTCAGGGACGCAGCATCGGCAGCACACGACGAGGTGCCGCCTGTGTCGGCGCATCTGGCGCCCCTTTTTGGCGTGATTTGCGGCGTCGTGGGCCTCACGGTGCAGCAGACGGCGTACGTGTACATGGTGAGCCATGTCAAGGCGCTGGTGTCGGCGGCGGTGAGGGCCAGCATGTTTGGTCCGTACCAGGCGCAACGGGTGCTGGCGGGCGACGAGGTCCAGACGTTGATCACGAGGTTGATTGATCGGGAGTGGAACACGAGAGTCGAGGAGGCCGGGCAGAGCGTGCCCGTCATGGATCTGTGGATTGGGAGGCACGAGGTGCTGTACTCGAGGATATTCAATAGCTAGTGTGAGAAGTGTAGCGTGGCTTGTCCACCATGGTGCTATCATTATTGTAAAGAAGAAGAGAAGAAGAAGAAGAGAAGAAAAGACGTAGAGACGAAAAAAAAAAAAAAAATTTGCGAAAGCTACTTGGTGTACTCTGCCGTCAAAAAAAAAAATGCGCAACGCCTGCCTATTCATCACTGTCGCTGTCATAAGATACAAGGGGGCCCGGACAAGCTGCCGCGGCATTGGGTTTCGGCGCCACGGCCACTTTGGCCCTGCTCAACGCCGCCAACGTGCTCCCGGAAAAGATGCCGCTCTTGTCCAGCGCCGTCGTGGTCGTTGGGGCTCGGTGCGCTTCTGTCTGGCCGCCTTCTTCGAGCATCAAAGGCTCCTGGAAAGGCTCCTGGTATTCCACCTCAAACCCATCGCGCCCAACGGGGTTCACCGCATTCTTGCCTCGTGCAAAGTGTACTTGATCGGGCGCTTCATAGCCCTCCAGCCCATACCCGCTTTCGATGCGCCTTCGCTTCCGGGCCTCGGGGTCCTTGCCTTCAATTTCTGCCACAAACTCGGCCGGCAGCGCCCTGCGAATGGCCTCTGCAGCTTGCTCCTCGACTCGTCGCGCTTCTCGTGCTTGCGCCATCGGATTGGGGTCAGCTGTTGCCCATCGAACGTTGAGGATCTCGTCATTGTCCAGCGATTGGTGAGCCATGGCTTCTCTGGCGAACTGTGCGTTGGCCTCGTTGGTGTATGTGATGAAGCCGACTCCTCTGGTGTTCAACACTCGGACTGTTCTTCTCAGTCAGGCCTGCGCGCCAGACGAACCAGCAAGGAAGGGGTGGGTTGGTGGACTAACTAACCTCTTTCAATCTGTCCCCATTCCGCGAAGTGACGCGCTACAATCTCCTCGATATCTTCGGATACGTGAATGCGCCCCACGTAAATGGTTCTGTTTTGTCGCATGAAGCTACCAACGCCACCCATATCATCTCTGTAGTCGCTGAATTTTTCTCGTCCGAAACAGTCCACGTTGGGGTTGAACAGGTCGAACGTCCCTGGCAGCCGGTGCAGGTTTGTGCAGTCCTGACCAAGCGGGCAGATGCCCCGTGCAAATCGCAGGCAGAAATAGCTGCCCGTCACCTTGTCGCCCAGCGTGTATCCGCTGTCCCTTGCAATGCTGCACCGTCCCTTAGCTTTGGTCTGTTGGTAGGCTTCCCTGTCTCCTCCCGCCCACTTGTTGAACCAGATATTGTACGTCGTGCCGGTCTGCGGTGGCGGTTCTGAGCTGAATTCGCTAGGGTCCATCTGCACTCGAGCAGGTCGCTTCTTCTTGCGGACAATCTTCTTGACGACTCTCTTTTGCCCCGTCGCGGCTAGCGCCAGGGAATCTTTCTGTGTGTCTACGCCATCGGGCGCAGTCGCCACGACACTCTGCTCTTCCTGGTCGGCCATGTTCTCTCGTTGGGTGGGTGAAACTGTCCTAAAAGGCGAGAGAAGGACTTGGGGGAGGGTTGATGAGGTTCGCAAGCTGTGGCGCGCCGCAACGAAGCTGGAGCGAAAAAAGGCCCGACGAGCGACAAAAAACGGCAGGCGGTGAATGGCCCGTTGACTGAGTACATACATTCTGGCCCCGCCACGGTTTGTTTCTGCCAGCTTGTTGTCGTCCACACCACCCACCCCACCCTATTATCTCGAATTCATCCATCTAAATAACAACGCAGCATATTTCGAATTTGTACTGGGAAAAAAAAAAAGAAAGAAAGAAAGACGGTAAGCCGTCTATAAATTAAAGTGAATAGAGTATGGTCAACATTACAGAAAAGATCAAGGAGTGAGTCCTCCCCCAGACACCCTGTGTGACCCAATTGGACCGAACGGAGGCTAGCTAACTAACCACGAACAAACAGGATTGAGGATGAGATGAGGAGGACGCAAAGTACGTATCTCTACCTGTTATGCCGCCATATCGCCATTGGAAACACGGTCTTGAATCCCTCTCATGTTCAGATTTCGCGCGCCGCCCAAGGACACTCGATTCCCTCGACGACCTTTCCGCATCGATGCTAATAATGACATGACGCAGAAAACAAGGCCACGGGTACGCACTGCTCCACGCACTCCATCCCAACTCACGCTCAACACTGACATGACAAAGAATATCACCTCGGTTTATTAAAAGGGTGAGCCTCCGACCCCCGACCCCCGAAGAAACCCAGCGCAGCCCAAGTCACAGAAAACTCACTCGCCCCTTCCCACCAGTAAACTCGCCCGCCTCCGCGCCCAATTACTAGAACCCGGCCCAGGAGCCGGCGGCGGCGGCGGTGGCTCCGGCTTCGACGTCAGCAAGAGCGGCGACGCACGAATCTCGCTCGTAGGATTCCCATCCGTCGGCAAATCAACCTTCTTATCAAAGGTGACCAAGACCCGATCAGAAGTCGCCTCGTACGCATTCACAACCCTCACAGCCATCCCCGGCGTCCTCGAGTACGGCGGCGCGGAAATCCAACTCCTCGACCTCCCCGGCATCATCGAGGGTGCCGCCGAGGGCAAGGGCCGAGGCCGTCAGGTCATTTCCGCCGCCAAGACGAGCGATCTGATCCTCATGGTGCTCGATGCTACGAAACGCGCCGAGCAGCGCGCCCTGCTGGAAGCCGAGTTGGAAGCCGTCGGCATTCGATTGAATCGCGAACCACCGTGTGTTTTCCCTACTCTTTCCCTCTTTCCCCCTCCGCTCGGACTCGTCGCTGACACTGTTTCCTCGCAGCAACATCTATCTCAAACCCAAAAAGGCAGGCGGCATGAAAATCACCTTCCAGACGCCCCCGAAATATCTCGACGAGAAGATGCTCTACAACATCCTCCGCGACTACAAAATCCTCAACTGCGAAGTACTGGTGCGTGACGAAAACGCCACCGTCGACGACTTCATCGACGTCATCATGAAAGACCACCGCAAGTACATCAAGTGTCTGTACGTGTACAACAAGATTGATAGCGTTTCGCTCGATTTCCTGGACAGTCTGGCGCGGGAGCCGCAGACCGTCGTCATGAGCTGCGAGTTGGACCTGGGCATCCAGGATGTGATTGACCGCTGCTGGAAGGAGCTCAAGTTGATTAGGGTATACACGAAGCGCAAGGCTGTGGAGCCCGACTTTGGCGAGGCCTTGATTGTGCGGAGTAACAGCAGCATCGAGGATGTGTGTGACCGGATCCATCGCACCCTGAAGGATACCTTCAAGTATGCGCTGGTGTGGGGCGCCAGTGCGAGGCATGTTCCGCAGCGCGTGGGGTTGGGCCACGTAGTTGCGGACGAAGATGTGGTTTACATAGTCAGTGGATGGAAGGCATAATTAAACACATGACCTGAAAACCTTCTTCATCGACGATTGTGACTGCTGGTGGTGAAAAAAATTTGCGTCATTCATTGTCCCAACATAAGAGAGTCCCAACGTATTCCTCTCCATTTCCGGATGGTCACTCGAAAGCACATGCCGGCCTCATCACAGACCAATATCATCATAAAACCAAACAGCATCCAATACAAGGAACTCGAGTTCCGAATGATGTCCCCTTTTCACAACAAACAATTTGTCAAAAGTGTTTCTATAGTTCCGTAACGCCAGTTCCCTCAGACCCCTCCGGATTCGTGTCCAAAAACTGCCAAACTAGCCTCGATGATTCAAGACCAAGGCACAAATCTTCCGCAGCTGCGTGCGGGGACAAAGAAATAAAAATAAAAAGAGGGGGGGGGGCAAGCACTAGACCAGCCTCTGATGTACAACGAGCCGCAAAATATTCTACTGCTGAATGGATCGCGCGCCAAGGGCATTCTCGCCAGTGAGTTTCTTAACGCTCGCCTGGGCAAACAGCGACTTGGGCTTGGCTCTGTTTGAAAGAAGAAAGTAAAAGACGGTCAGCAAATCGTCATCTCATCTCATGTCCAAAGGGCAACATACTTGCTCGCATGCTTGTTTCTCAAAGCATTGATCTTGGCCGTGCAAGGGCTCATGATGTTGTCCGACGGAGAAACATATTGCTTAGTCCTATACACGTCATCAGTCAATCTGCTGGTGCTGGCGATGCATCCGCTAAGACTGCCTCTCGATCGATTCTCCTTCTTGGACGACGACGACGACGATGATGATGATTGCGCAAAGACAACGTACGGCTCATCAGCCATCTTGGACTGGAACACCTGGCGATGGTACTCCATGCTCTTAACGTCCTTGCCAGACTGGTGCTGCTCCACGGGAGCGTTGACGTCCCTGTCACCGAGGATGCCCGACATGTTTTTTTGTTTTTCGTGTCGGGTTGAGGCGAGGCAGTTTTCTTGGATTCTTTTCTTTTTTTCGCGTAGGACGACCGGCGTTGGATATATGTTTCTGCGTGGCGGGGGAAAGCAATCAAGCACCAGTGGTCAGGACGAGAGTGAAACTAAATAATCTTTGGCCTCGGGTGATGGGTGATGGGTGATGGGTGATGGGTGGTTGGGGGAGGGTTCGGCCAAACTTACCAGATACCCTAAAAGCAGTACTTTTTGTTCTGGCGTCGTGTTGTGATGTGTTGGCAAAGGGAGGATATAGTGTGTCCAGGATGGTTGGGTCTGGTATAACACGACTTCATGCAGGATGCGGAAGAGGGAGAATGGGAAAACTATTGGTCATGATGAGTGGTGCACGCTTCCCTGTTCATAGCGCAACAAGGCATGTGGTCTGGGCAACCGGACCATGGAGGGTGGGAATGAAATCATTCTTTTGGTCGGTTGGCGGGGCAACGGGTGCATGCATGCAAGGCCGGGGACAAGAAGAAGTCATCGTCATCGTCGGGAATGTGGTTGGGTGGGGAAGGCGCGGGCCACCAACCTGCAGTCAGGCAGAGTTCCGGATAACAGCCACCATAACATGCGCACGGGGCAGGAGCACAGCACGCATGCATGGCTGGCATTGTCATGGCAATTCAGTAGTAGTATTTGAATTCGTTGACGGCGGTGTGTTTGGCGTGGTGAACCCGATGAAGACTGTGAGTCATGTTGCTTCATGACCGATTTTCACGGATAAACTTATGCCATTTATCATTAGAGACGCATTTTAGTATCCATCCATTCAGTCCCCCCCCAAAGCCCCTTTGCTACATCTTGGCCGCGTGACGAATCCTTGCACCAGGCTGCGCCGTCTTGGTCCCATGCGTCTTCATCAGCTCGGCCGTCTTGGCCTGCTGTCTCAGGATCTTCTCAGTAGTCCCCTTGCCGCGCTTGTTCTCGTTCTTGCCCAGCTGCTGCAGGTGCACCTCGTCCGGACCATCGGCCAGACGCAGGGTTCGGATGCCTGCCCACATGCTGGCTAGCGGAGTGTCCTGACAGACACCAGCACCACCAAATGACTGGATGGCACGGTCAATCACGGTCAGGGCAGTCTGGGGGGTCAGGACCTTGGCCTGGGCAATCTCCTTGAGGGCCTTCTTGGGGCCGAGCTGGTCCATCTTGTGAGCGGCGTTGAGGACAATCAGACGAGCGGCGTCGATCTCGATGCGAGACTTGGCAATCCACTCGAGGATGACGCCGTGCTCGCGAAGGAGCTTGCCAAAGGGCTTCTTGCGCTCATCGTTGACACGCAGGAGCATCCAATCCAGAGCGACTTCGGACTGTGCGTCTTCGCTGTTAGATATTGATGATGGAGTGAAGGGGAAGAGAAACGTACAGCGCCAATGCTACGCATGGCGTGGTGAATTCGACCCGGTCCCAGACGACCCTGGATAATCTCAAACCCGCGTCCCTCGCCGAGAACCATGCTGCTCGCAGGAACTCTCACATTGGTAAAATTCAAGTGCCCGTGTCCGTGGGGCGCGTCATCGTATCCGTACACCTTGAGCATGCGCTCAATCTTGATGCCCGGCGTGTCGGCAGGCACCAGCACCACAGACTGCTGCCTATAGGGGTCCTTGTTGCTCTTGTCCGTCTTGCCCATGACAATGTAAATCTTGCAACGGGGATCGCCAGCCCCGCTGGACCACCACTTCTGCCCATTCAGCACATACTCGTTGCCCTCGCGTCTAATGTCCATCTCAATGTTGGTCGCGTCCGACGAAGCCACCTGGGGCTCCGTCATGAGGAAAGCCGATCGGATCTTGCCGTCCATCAGAGGCTTCAACCACTGCTGCTTCTGGGCATCGTTGCCATACTTGGCCAAGACTTCCATGTTGCCGGTATCGGGGGCCGCGCAGTTGCACGCCTCGGACGCACTGCGCGAGCGACCGAGCCATTCGGCCATGATGCCGTACTCGAGGTTGGTCCAGCCGGGTGATTCCTTGTAGTGGTCCTTGGGCAGGAACAAGTTCCAGAGACCCAACCTCCTGGCCTTTTCCTTGAGCTCTTCGATAATAGCAGGGTGATTTTCCCAGCGGGCATCGCCCTCGCCGACCTGGGCCTCCAAGACGGGATCAGCTGGGATGCATTCCTCCTCGACAAACTTGGCCACCACATCAATCATTTCTTTGGCCTCATCGCTCACCAAATGTGAGACCTACAGGATGGGGGGTTAGCAGAGCGCAGTCCATCGAATGGCGCCATCCGGACAATGACAACGGGCGGACACGTACAACGGCGGGGATCTTGGCCGACATGACGGGCTAGAGGTGTGAAGTGAAGAAGACTAGGACGAGTTGTGCGCCGTTTCCTTGATTAATAAGTACGTCAGTACCTCCTCCGTAATACGGGTCAGGGAACCGAGGTTCTCAAGCAGCCGCTCTCACCTCGACGCTACTCCATCCTATCATTGGCCACCTAATAATCGTGCCATTGGATCCAGAAAGGCAGGTGGGTCGAGTCATGATTACCCGTCTGGGGGTATCGCCGCAAGCCTCGGTAAAATATGGGTCGAGTTTCGGGTCCTCGCCTACATAGCTACATAGCTACCCTACAAGGGCTCAAATATCCGATCGAGCTGATGAATTAGTCCATCTTTTTTGATGTCAGTTTCAATTTACTTGCATTCTGCAGTAATCTAACAAATTTTACGGCTCAGGACATCATGTGTCTGGTCAATGCATTGGCCGGAATGCAGCCTGTCAGGCAAAAACCATCTTTGATATCCAAGGCGATCCCCCTTGGGAACAGAGACAACACATCAACATTAACGACTCAACACACTGGGACAGGCACCACAGCCAAGAGGCGAATCGAGAAGACAGTCATTAAGAACACTCACATAACGCAACGGAAAATAAAAAACTTCCACACTGTGTAGTCTACGTCGATGAGGAGTCTCCATCCCAAGCCTTCAAGGTTTCCTCTTCATTTACGGTTGTGCTGTTTCGAAACCACCGGGATAAAATGCTCATTGTACAATCTTCACATTGCCCCACAACACCTCCACCCGTCCGTCTAGCAAGCGCAGCCGTCTCGGTCGTTTTCGAGGGAGATGTTGATTGGGTCGTCAAAGTCGCCGCTGAACTCCTCCGACTCTTCCTGGGCAAGGGCATTCCGGGCAATGACTACGCTTCGTTAGTTCAGGGGAAGAAAGTGGTGGCAGAAGGATCGAGTCGACTTGCCCTCGAACGCTTGGTCGATGTTGATGGCCTCCTTTGCACTCGTCTCGAAGTAGGGGATGTCGCCCTTGGATTGGCAAAAAGTCATGGCACGCTTGTTGGAGATCTGTTCTTCATCAGTCATGTTTCACTCATCGGCAGACAAAGGAGTCGAATTGGTGCCTTACCACTCGCTTGCTCTCCTCGACATCAATCTTGTTGCCAAGAACAACCTAGACACTGTTAGATTCCGTGGACCCATGACAGCACGAAGTACCCACAAATGGAAAGTTGGGGGGATCTCGGGGGGAGGCCTGGATCAAAAACTCGTCCCTCCAGCTGTCAAGCGCCTCGAAGCTCTTGGCATTGTTGACATCGTAGACCAGCACGCAGCAGTCGGCGCCGCGGTAAAAGGCAACCCCCAGCGATTGAAATCGCTCCTGGCCGGCGGTATCCCAGAGCTATCCCGCATGCATCAGTCAGGAGAGTCGTCCACCGTCGTCGTTCTTCAAGGGGGGCTCAAACCCACCTGCATGGTGACTTGTCTGTCATCGACCATGACCTCCCGCGTCAAGAAATCGGCCCCGATGGTGGCCTTGTAGCTCGCACTAAACTTTTTCTTGACCTGTGGGCAAAACCATCAGCATCACTCTGGAATGGCAGTGGTTGCCAGGACGGCCATTCGTACATATTGGTTCATCAAGCTCGTCTTGCCGACACCGCTATCTCCAAGGATAATAACCTGCCGCCCGTCAATACCTGTTGTGCAGCCGAGACGCGGGCCCACCTCTGGTTCGCCTGTACCTTGAGAAGGACCTTCTTCCGCGAAGACATGTTGAAGATTTGTAGGATTTCCGGGGTATGTCGGGTTTGTCCGGCACGTAGGGGTGGTGAGGTGGACCTGTCGGTCGTGGGTGGCTATGACGTGATACACGAGATGCGAGATGCGAGATGCGATTCAGCCCTGCCCACTGTGGAGGTATAGAGGTAAAGGAGGTGGGCGAGATGAAGACTCGATGGATTTCAGTTTCCCGGTGCGTGTTCTGCGTCGGTCGAAGCAGGCATAAACGGATTCCAGCTGGTCGTCCACGAGACACGGGGGATCAGGCGCGGTAGTAGGAGGTAGGCGGTAGGCGGTAGGCGGTGGACTTCAGGATGAGTGAGGTTGGTGTGAAAGAGGAACGCGCTTTGCGTTGGACGGAAACGACGTGGGCTGCGTGTGTGGGGGGCCTTGTCAGGTGGGGCACACAGTGATCGGTAAACCACAGCGCCATTTAGCGCTCATGCTCGCCGTGCTCAGCGCCCATTAACTGCCCACCCGACGAGGTAGTCAGGCAGGCAGTCAGTCACTCAGTCAGTCAGTCAATTGTTTCCTTTGTTCGCGCCCGCATATTTATAAGAGGAGTGACCTCCCGTAATTTATGCAAGTAGATCAGGGCATAGGAACTAGCCAGTCCACTCAATGGATTTACTGTAGGCCGCAATAGAAGCTCTATATCTCTAAAAGAAGCCTAAAAACGCGTTTTCCCTCGTCATGGAATGCAAAAATCATAGGAGGTTACTTCTCTTACAAATTTACCTGGAAAGATACCACTTCTATTTTGGGCCTAGTTACTAATACTGCATAATTGAAGAATCACTACTGCAAGTTCACGTGCTGTCCGTGCGCTGCTTGATATTACTAGATTAGGAAACAAGGCCAATGGGAACACCGCATGGCTTGGTCGGATCCACACACTCTCAACGCAACAATAACTTCCTGGCCGCAAAAACGCACCGATTGCAAGGATTAACAACATCTCCGCTTCAAAAAGTCTTCATCAAACCGACACCAAGCCCCTAGGTCTCTCTCTACAGCGCCTAGCTATTCCGCCGGCAATGTTTATTACCGGTTGACAGAAAGGGATGGCGCCGTAGTCAAGCCAGTCACGAGTCATGGGACCCTCATGCTAATAAGTCTTTTCTTTTACTATAGCTAACTTGCACTTTATGTACATTGACCGGGGTCGGCGGTAAGAGAGTGGACCCGGAAAATACAAGGGGAAAAAAATTGTCATGGATGTGCCTTTTTGTTGGAATGAGCATGATATTAAGGCTTTACATAATTTATCACGTAGTGTCCACAACCTTCTTTTCGTATAAATCGCGCGATTTCCTCGCTGTTCCGTATTTCCCCTTCCATAGATAGACCCGATCAATAGATGAATACATAGTATATTCCTGATCCAAGTCTCGTCCCTGTATACAGGAGTTCCTTGTGCTCCTAACACTTTTCATCTCAGGCTTTGGAACAAGCAGAAGCAATCATCATTCGTCAATCAACCCAACCACATCATGAAGACTTCCATCATGGCTTTCGCCGCCCTTCTGGGCCACACCTCTGCCCAGAACTTCCTTATCATCAATAGCTGTTCCACTCCCGTCTACTTCCAGCCCATCCTCTCCAACGGAGATACCTCGGGCCCTCTAAACACTGTCCAGCCCGGACAATCCTGGTCTGAGGTTTACCGCCCTCATGGTTCGGTGCGTATTTCGCACATTGTCAGTTCCAAACGAGTCGCACAAGCTGGACTAACAGGATTACCAGACTGTCAAAATTGGCACCAACGAGACCCTTGGCGAGCACCTGTCCATCGAATACAAATTCTCGTCCACGGACCCCGACTACATTTGGTGTAAGCCTCCCCTCAGGAAAACTGGTTTATGATTGAAACATTCTGACCCTGTTTAGACGAATTTAACACTGCATTTGGCAACCCATTTGCCAGTCACCACAATTCGCTCTCGGCCGGTGACGGCTGCTCGAATTTCCTTTGCAAGGCCAATGACACCGACAACTGCTACAGCACAGTTTATGCCGGGAAGATATGGGCCTGCCCACTGCCAGCCAATCTCACGGCTCACCTTTGCGAGTGAGCTTTGGGACGAGGATATGAATATGATGGGAGAAAATAGAATACTGTTTCAATAATAATGACGCAACTTTGAATCTCGTTTCATTGTTCATGGGGCATGGCTCACAACATGCATGTGGGCCCCACCTTTTCGGGCTACAGCGACGAAGTGATTTAGCCAAACCAGACCTCACCTCATCCGACAAACACCACCACGACTCCAACAAACCTCAACAAACCCTCACCTCTTGCGACTGCGTCCTGTCCCTTCGCTGCCCCCCAACCCAATCGAATATCATGCTCTCATCATAGCCCCCCCCTCCCCTCCAGCTACCGCCCCATCATGGCCAGCATCACCAGCACCGACCTCTCCACGATTCTCCCCAAAGTCCACGACCTCTCCGATATCGAACTCGCCCTCCTCCTCAGCCTCATCACCCACGACCACCCTATCCTCACCACGCCAGCCTCCCACATCGACACTCTCACCCGCGAGCTCTCCCTCATCGCCCTCAGAACGTTCCATCTCACCCACGCCATCGTCAACTGCACCCCGTCCACCACCCTCGACGACTTCGCCTCCGCCCTCCTCATCCCCTCGTCTTCGTCCCAGAAAAAGCCCAGCCGCCCAGACTACTTCGCCCCGAGACCCCTCCGCCCTTCCCGCCGCTCTACATCGCCCCCTTCCAGCGGCCAGATCGCCAATTGCATCCTCGCGACGAACCTCGACCTCGCCCCGCGGGCAGTTCAGATCCAGGCTCTAGAGTTGCTCAGAACAGGACGCATCTTCACACGGACAACCGTACAGACGGCCCCCAAGAGATTCATATTCATACCCATCCTGCAGGCTGATGCGCCAGGAAAGGGACCCCAGCTGACGTCCCATTTGAACGACTCCTTCGCACTCGCGCACTGGCACGATCCCGAGGATGGATACGTCAATGTCGAGGACGAGGACGAACGGGTCGAGAGGAATTCGGTCGACAGCGTCGTCAGGCGCGAGCATGGCGATTCGTCGACAAACCTAATATCAGAAGATGTGACGACCCGCCTCCCCCCCCCTACCTTCTCCTTTTTTTCCGCATGAACCAGGACGAAACAGGAGATGCTGACGTCGACGCTGTTCGGTACAGGACATCAACCATCTCGCGCAGCTGAGCCAACAGGTGGAAATTGACATTGACGTGAAACGATATCAAATGAACGTTGTTTCGTTCCTGCGCATGCACCGTGCCGTACAGGACGGCATCACACCTGCTGCAACCAAGCATTTCGAGAAGCTGATGCGGTGTCTGGCGCCTATCCATACCCTAGACTACGTTACGCCCGCGCTTGTTGGAGTGGCCGCCAAGAAGACATATTTGCATCGCATACGCATCACGACACCCGAAAATGAGCGAAGCATGCAATGGGGCAGCAGTCTGGACGCCGTGACAGCACTACTGAACGACGTGGGGCCGGAGCAAGTGATTAATGATGTATTGAGCATGGTAACGGCGCCAATCTAACGTCTTGCCGGCATTCGCCTCTGAGTTCAAATGCAAATTGAGTCATGCATGTGACTCGCTGATAGCCCTGTCTTGCTCGACTAGCTCGTAGCTTTGGTGTATGCACAGCCAGCCCTCATTGGGGAGACACCTGGAGCTTCTCGCTTGGCGCGGATCCCAGTTCCATACGTCCGAATATTACCCCTCTTGTTTTTACATAAACGTCGTACACTCGCTACTTCGCAGCCTCTACCTAGATATTACGCAGTGAAAAGAAAAAAAAAAGGTAGGCAACATGGATACAACTTTCTTTATCAACGCCGTGTGAGCCGTAGCTCTTTCTATGAGATTTGCTTCACCTTGCACGACCAGCCGGAGCCAGCTTCCAAGAGTGGCAGACTATGATTAAAAAGTTAGCAATCATGGTACGCCCGGCAGAGGAGGGGGAGCCTATGCATACCTAGCACCCAAGCACCAGCCCAGCTCGTTGCCCTTGATCTTCTTGGCAATCTTGACCTCTCGGTCAATAGGCATGTCATAACCGTGGTGGAGGAGCACAGTCATGAAGTTGAGGTCCAAGCAGTACTGCTCGCGACCCTTGAGCTCCTCCAAAGCACCGGGAATGCTGTCAAATGTACCCCAACCGGATTCACCCTTGCAGACGGTCTGAGCCAGATCATGCAGCTCACGAATGGTGAACGAATCGGGCATACCCAGGGGATGGGTACGGTCGTAAAAGTATGAAAAGATGTAAACATCTTCCTTGGCAAATGTCTTGGCAAGCGAGGGTTGATGGACGCCATTGAATGAGCAAGGCGCAAGCTTGCAATCCTTGTCCTTTTCCAAGATTCTCTCGGCGAGGCTTCGGCACTGTGAGGCGTGTGAAGCAGAGGGCTCGGCAGGGCCCGTGAAGTTGTACGTCTTCTTGGCGTCCTTGGAGAACTCGACCTCGATTTCACGGGTACGGCCAGGCGTGATACATGGATGGACAATTGGCTTGGATTCCCAAGACTTGTCTGTGCTCTTGGATTTGGCCATGTCGTTGACCAGGAGTCGATGGATGGCATTTCGGCCTTCCATCAACCCGTAGCCAAGGTGAGAGTGCTGGTACAGTTCGAATTTCTGGCCGCCAAAATCAAGCGCAAACTTGTGGTCGCCCTCGGCAAGCTTCTCGGGCATGCCTCCATCCTTGGCCTCCTTAAAGGTAGGCTGGAAGACAATCTGAGTCGAGCCACCGCCAAGATCGAAAACAGCGGCCGTCTCGCTCTTATCGGGGCCACCAATCTTGCCCAGCAGATAGTTGGTAGTGATCCAGGCGTAGACACCTTCATCGGCACCATCCATGACGGCGACGCCACCCTTGTCGTTGGAAACGACGGGGAACGGGTAGTCTCTTTCAAGATGTTCGCGGACCTGCTTGAGGATGGCCTCGGACTTTTCGGGACCAATCTTGCGCAGGCCGGCGGTGGCCTTGACAGCAACAGGGCTGCATCCCTTGAGATTCTCGGGGACGTGCTTCATGGCAACGGCCATGAGGGAATCCAGCGTCTTGGCGGCCGCGATGGGGTCATCGGCATACTTGCTCAGTCCGCCAACCTCCTTCTTGGTCATCTCGAACTCTTCCTTCTCCAGTTCGGGGACGGGGCCGCAGTTGTTGAATTTGTAGACGTGAATGCGAGAGCCCGTACTACCCGCATCAATCATGAGGACATACTGGACGAGCGGCTTGTTCTTCGAGTACGACTTGGTGCACCTCGCGGTTCCAGCCGGCGAATCGACGGCAACTTGTTCGCCTCCAGCATCCAGCTTGTTGACACTGTTGCCACTGGTCGTGCTAGGTGCATTGTGGGAAACCCCATTATAGACGTCAACGCCACGTGGTGAAAGCCAGTAGAACAAAAGGCAGACGGTGAACGCGATGGCGGCCGTTTTGACCCAACGTGTCTTTTGCGACTGCGACATCCACTGTTCCTTCATTTTCGAAAATGCACCCCGAGGGGGGTTGTCTCCGTATCGATCGGGTTTCTCGTGGGGGTCGTAGACTACTTGTTTGGTCGGCAGCGAGACCGACTGTTTTCGCATGCTAGATGGCGCAACGAAAGGGAAGCCAAAGAAAAGGGGATTTCAATCCCGCCGGTGTGAGCCAGGTGGGAAAGATAGGTAAAGAATGAGTGAAACGAGTGATGCCTACGGAAGCCCCATGTGAGTTGTTGCGCCTTTCCTTTTCAAAGAAAACCTGATGAAGTGGAGGGATCTGAAAGAGGGGGAGAAGGAAAGGATCGAAAGGACCGGGATGATAGGAGATGATTTTGCAGACAGATGCGGGATGATTATGGGCAAGGTGGCGCTGCACCACTTGTGGACGAATTAGCGTGGCAGGAGCCACGGGATTATTGCACGACAAAGGAGGCGCAGCCGCAGCCGACTTGGCTAGGGGGCATGCAGAAGCTGAGCGATTGCCCTGAGACCTGAGATTTGCTGTACAGTGACAGGGTATTAACGCTGTAACCCCGTAGAAGATATGGGACCCCCCTACCCCCCTACCCACCTCCCCACGGCCAATCCGAGATAGAGACCTGGGAGCAGCGAGGCTACTCACAAAAAATGAATCTAAATTTTACGACATTTTCACGACAAAGACATCCTTCACAGTCACATTGCCAGCCTTGGACTATCCCCACATCTCCCGAGTACACGTCCCGGGCAATGTCCCGGGCAATGTCCCGGTTGGACAGGGCAGGCATGAAAAATTCGTAGGCAGCCTCGGGTTGGAAAGAAGGGTCTTGGTGGCCAGCCTGGAACACGCGCGTGAAGCTGAAGTTGCCCAACTGACGAGTCAGACCGCCCTCACCATCTGTGATGAGCTGTGCGAAGGGCAGTTGTGTTGCGGCAGTACAGTAGACGATGCGAATGTGGAGGGTTGGTTTCCAGCACCAGAGTTTCCAGCACCAGACAACAGCGCCAACAAGACGTCAACAGGTCCAGAAGCTTCGCTTACGCTCACGTAGTCCAGTGTTGCCTTGCCTGCACCACGAGCCTCCATCATATTCGCCACCGGCCATTTCCTTAACATTGAGCCAGCTTTCCTGACAACTGCAGATACCACAGACATGCGGTGAAGACGGATGTGATTTTGAACCTCCATCTTTTCCTTGTGGTCTCTTTTCGGGAGCAGCGAGTCAGTTGCAAATTCCAGAGTGCACACAACCCAAAGCATACCAACCCAAACGCAATCATCATGGATGTACACTTGCTGGTCTACGACCTGTCCCGTGGACTCGCTCGGCAATTGTCCACGGGCCTATTGGGCTTCCACCTAGATGCCATCTATCACACCTCAATCCAATTAAATGGACGAGAATACGTCTACGATGGAGGCATCATCGCCATCGCTCCGGGGTCGTCGCACCTCGGCCAGCCCATGGAGAAGCTGCATCTCGGAACGACCAACCTGCCCATGGACATCATCGAGGAATACCTTGACTCTCTTCGACCAATCTTCACGCTCGAGGTAAGCGGGCGTCTCATCTCGATCTGCTGGTCACAGACTCATCATGAGGGCTAATCACCGAACAACAGGCCTACGACCTCTTTCGCCACAATTGTAACAACTTTAGTGATTCCTTCGCAAAGTTCCTTGTTGGCAAGGGAATACCAAGCCACATCGTCAGCATGCCTCAAGCAGTGTTGGATTCGCCCATGGGACGCATGCTACTGCCCCAGCTCACCCAAGGAGTCAACGCAGGCCGATCCAACGGGTCGATTCTCGGCCTGGAGCAGAGCGCTCAAACGCCAACCAAAGGAGCCAGGATGCAGGGTGTCGTGACGGTCTCGACATCTGATGAGCTTCTAAAGATACTGGAAAGTGCCAATAGTTCAGGTGCCGTCATTTTCTTCACGTCGGCGACCTGTCCGCCCTGCAAGCTCATGTACCCAATCTACGACCAGCTTGCCGAGGAATATGGCACAAAAGTCACGTTCATCAAGATCGACACTTCCCAGCCGTCCACGAAAGAAGTCTCACAGAGATTCTCCATCCGAGCGACACCGACCTTTGTTACCCTGCTCCGAGGCAAAGAGGAGAACAGGTGGAGCGGAGCAGATCCAGCTGCTCTGCGAGGAAACGTGCTACTTCTCGCGCAAATGGGTCACCCAAGTCACCCGCACGACAACTTACGATTACCCAGCTTCAAAGATGCCAATGTCAAACCCGTCATCTATCACAAGCTCCCCCCGTTGGCAAAGCTCGACGTCAGGATGGGCAGCGAAGTCGCCAGCAGCCATCCAATAAAGATGCTCAAAGAGTTCCTCGTGGCGAGGGCCAACGTCGGTGCACAAGATGCTGTTCTCCCCCATCTCGGAGAACTCTCCAGCTATGTGCAAGAATCAGTCGCAACGCTGTCCACTGACATTTCGTTTGCCGTGGTGGACCTACTCCGATGTGCTCTGGCCGACCCGCGGGTCAGTGCCTACTACGCAGAGGAGCCGCATCACAGGACAATCAGCACGATTCTAGGATTCGTCAATGCACAAGAGGCATGCCCGTATGCCCTGCGCCTGGTAACAGTACAGATGGCATGCAACATGTTTTCATCACCGTTGTTCGAGCATCAAATTTTGTCCGATACGACCCTGCGGACAGCATTGGTTCGGCTGGTATCAACGAGCTTCCTAGATGATGCCCACAACAATGTGCGAGTGGCCTCGTCGTCGCTTCTGTTCAACGTGGCCCTAGCCAATCGTCGAGCGAGGATGGACGATGCCAAGTCGAGCCTCCCCGAAGAAGACGAAGCAGAACTAGCAGCAGCCCTTATAGAGGCCATCAGCCAAGAGGACAAGTCGATAGAAGCTCTGCAGGGCATGCTCTCCGCTCTTGGCCACCTAGTGTTTGGAACGAGTCTGGACGGAGAGCTAGCAGATCTCTTGAGAGTGCTTGATGCGCAGGGCACAGTCGCTGGTAAGAAGAAACAGTTTCCAAACGAGAGACTTATAGCAGAAGTGGCACAAGAATTGTTGGATAAAGGATTACGGAAGCCATGAGCGAGACAATGCGATAAAATTCTTGACGTGCGCTTTGCTGTCACCGTCTTGTTTTTTTTTCTTCACAATCGATAAAGAGTCCGCAGTGAGATCACGCCCACCCTGCATGAAAAAAAAAAAAAACCCTGCTTACTCATGCACTCCAAACAAGACTAGCGCCCACACATCCACTTTCCTGATCCTTTATTTATTACGCACCGCGCCGCCCAAATCCTGTTCCTCTTCTCTTTCTCTTTTCTTCTTCATCAAAAAGCTACCTGAGCTGCCACGACCTTCACCCTTTTCTTCCCACGGTGTCGCGTTGCCTTTCCCCATCTGGGGAATCGCTCAGAAGAGTAAAACCCTTGGATATAGGAAATTTTCCGCCAGATTGTCTTCGGACGATGCCTGTAGGCGGAACAATGCCAAGAAGGGGGGAAATTTTCATTGATGAAGGATGTTGAGCTGTAGAAATGACATGTGTGTCTATGATCTAGACTGACAGTCAGTTTGAGCATTGGTCGCCGCGAGCCAGGCGCACTACGGCCGCGCTCGTGTTGGCAAAAGACGTGTGTGTGTGAATTCAAGGGTATCTAGTTCATCCTCGAATGCGTACTCCTTATATAAGGTAAGTAGTAGTCTATGATACCCAGATAAGCCGGCGCGTTTCGCATCACTCTCGATCAACGGAAGTCAGGTCCCCCTCGATTCCGCGCGGCATACTTTTGTGCTGATCCCGCACAAACGTTTCAATGCTGGGATCATGATCTGGCCGCTCTGGTGGACCAGGCGGGTGCGCCTCTTGCTTGTGATGCTCCTTGGGGCCAAGCACCTTGGATGCGGCAGGAATAACTTGGGTGACTGGCAAGATCAGTTGATGCCGACAGGAAGAACACCATCCATCACCTGCATGACAGGGCCAAGATCGTAGGAACGTGACGGGGTGGCATACTCTTTTCCACAATAGGATTCCGTTTCGAAGATTGTTCTCGTTCTCGCTGCTCTATCGCTGCCTTGTCCAGTTGATCCTTGAAGGTGTTCTGGGCAGGAGCATCATCATGGGTGGTCTTTTCGGTAGTCATTTTTTTTTTTTTTGCAGTCCGGCGACAGAATGTGGTGTGATGCTTCGCAGGAGGTTTGACGATGATTTCTACTCCCTTATGTTCAAGTTGAGTTAGTTGCGAGAGGAAAAAAAAGAAAAAAAAAAAACCCCCCCAGCAGAGCTTAGACGAAGGTCTCGAGACAAATGGGCCAATTAAAAGGTGGCAGTGTCTGTTATTAACCTGAATAACGATTTCGTCGGGCGATCGAACACGGCGCGGGAGCCTATCGACGCTGAAAATGACGTCAAACCCATGCAGTGACGTTCCGTCTTCTTCTGGCAAAGGCGCGGGGCTCTGCCCACCATGGGCCCATGGGAGCCTCGCGATAAGATAAGCCGCCCAAGCTCAACGTTTCAACCAATTCCGTTCGTGAGCACTGATGTCTTGAATGGGGGAGGGGGAGGGGGAGGGGGAGGGTTGGTTTGGGGTCAGGTCCTTTTGTCTTTTTTTTTTTTTTTTGTTGTCGTCCAACGCCAGGAGAAGGGAATAGAAAACAAAAAAATCCGTCCTATTTCGAGCGAGAGCGCTTTTCGAGCCGCGCTTTGCGTTCCCGTCCACCGACATGGCTCCGACCCCCATCACCATCATCACCGGCTTCTTGGGTTCGGGCAAAACCACGCTCATTCTCAACCTGATCCCGCAACTGCGCCAGAAGAACCCGCGATACAAACTGGCGCTGTTGAAGAATGAGTTTGGTGACTTGGCCGTCGACTCGCAGCTCGCATCTTCGTCCGCCATTTCGGGCGTGCAGGAGATGCTCAACGGGTGCATCTGCTGCAACCTCGTCGGACAGCTGGGACCTGCTCTCGAGGAGCTCGAGCGGACGGGGACGGGGACGGGGACGGCGGCGCCCGACAGAATCGTCATTGAGACGAGCGGCTCCGCGTTCCCCGCGACGCTGGCGCTCGAAGTGAAGCGCTTGGCGCGCGATACAGGCCGCTACTTGCTCGACGGGGTCGTCAGCGTCATTGACGTGGAGAACTGGCAGGGGTACGAGGACACGAGCTACACGGCCAAGATCCAGGCGCGGTACACGGACCTGATTGTGTTCAACAAGTGGGAGGGCGCCGGCGAGGATCGGTATGAGGAGTGTATGGACAGGGTTGGTGATTTGGATGTCGACGTGGCCAAGGTCAAGAGCACAAAGGGCTGGGTCGATGCGGACCTGGTGTTTGGTGTGGATGGTGGGCTGGCGAGGCAGTTGACAGATGCGGATGTCACTGCTGATGGTGGTGATGATGGTCAACATCGTTCAGGCGGCGGCAACGGACACGACGGACACGACGGACACGACGGACGCGACCACCAGAGCGAGGTCGAGGTGCTCTCCATCGAACTGAAAGCCGACACCCCCGCCACGTCGGCTGTTTCCACCGACAAACTCATCATGTTTCTTCGGGCCGCGCCCAAAGATGAGGCTTACCGCATCAAGGCCGTTGCTACGCTGTCCTCTACTCCCGAGAACTCGGATGTGGACCTTCCTCAGCCCGAGGATAACCCCGGTGGTCGGTACATCCTGAACTGGGCCTTTGGCCGATGGACGTTTACCCCTGTGGCTGCAGAGCAGCAGGAGCATGAGTCAAGCAATGGCGCGATCTTGCGAATGACGATGATACTGGGGCGTCATGAGAGTAACAAGTGGAAGAAGAAGTTGGAAGCAGGCGGGTATATTGAGTTGGACGGCGGAAAGAAGGGCGAATTGAGCGTCAAGAAGATCCTTTAAAACGAACGAAACAAGACGTGGCATAGAACTAGTTACAATGTATGATAGATCCCAAACAAGATTTTTAAACCCATTCTTGTTTCTCAGGGTCATGATGAGAACCCTTCTCATTAGTCTTCAGCTTACGTGAAACGACTTCAAGTTTGCCGTAATGCACCTTGATGATGGTTGAGCGAGAGGGAGTTGATATTGGGGCAAGCTTGCCACCATCCGGCCTTCCTTTTTTCCGTCTAGCTAGAATCTCCGCCTGCTTTTTACGCTCTCGCTGTTCCTCCCACCCGTATACGAAAGTGTGGTAGTGACACAAGCCGGTCGCTTCGAGTCGTTGGGCACAACACCATTCACATTCTGCGGCCTTTTTCCTAGCATCTGGATCCTGAGAATTTACACAATTCTTTCGGGAAAGACTTGCATCAGAGTCTTTCATACACTCTGCGGCGTGTTCGGGGTCGTGTCCGCTAGCGCTTTTGCCATCGCTTTCCTCGTTTGAAGAGTAGACACTTGATGTACGCGAACTCGGTCTCTCTCGGCCGTACACTCCCATTGATTTGACAATATCCGGACCAAGACCGTGTGGGCTAGTTGGCTCATACATTATATGTGAGATTGCCTCTTCGATTGGACAGATGGGGGGACGAGGTGGTGGCGAATCGAACGGTCTTATCGGCAACATTATCTGGGGCAATGAAATGAAAATGGCCAAATCTGTGTCGCGCTTCCTAGGCTTCATGGTTTCCGACACATGATGACGGAGTGGTATGACACAAAACGCCGGTGACCTTTTTTAAATAATAGTTCAGGAGGCGTGGGTCCTGACTCCTGAGCAGTGTTCAGTATGCGTGAATTGACAAACATGAATACAAAGGCTGCACAAAAGATGATCATGTGTTGCGCTCGCTCGAAAAGGATGGGGACAAAGAGTAGTGAATCCGACATCATACGCTTTGCATTGCATGTTCATGATTCACTCAAAGAAAAAAAAAAAGAAGATTGAATAAAAATTACAGAACAGGCGCATCGGGAACATGCACGGCTCAAAGACTGACAGTGACCGTCATGTTGTTGCTCAGCACCATCAGGGTGGGTGGTAATCCACTGCACAGCAACTCCACATCAGCAAGATACTGAATAGTAGAGATTTCATCCAGGCTGGTTCCTTCGGACGGAGTAGGCAGTGTTGTCAGTATAACGGCTGTGTCCTTGGAGTACTTCTGCATCAACTCATTCAAGATCAGATGTTGTGCTCGACTTGGCAGGTCATTGAACGACAGGGCCATGGTGTGTCCCGAATAAGCTGACCCAGACTCTGTGTCCGTGTCGTCCTTCAGATGATGATGCTGCTTGGAGGAGTCAATGTATTCCGGAATCATCTGGCTGACTCCATCTTGGCCTTGCGTCGAGAACTGCGAATTTTGCCGAGAATAATGGTGAGAATGCGAACCAGAATGGGACCGGCTCACAGGCTGTTTCGCAAAAGTGATGGTCCTTGAGTCTTCTTTGCCGCTAACCTTTGTTTCTGGGAGAGGACGACTGGAGAATCTAGCTAGAGATGACTGTCGGGAAAACGCTGGTCGATCTACTTTTGGGGTGGGAGAGTTGGGGGCAGATGGCGCGAAGCCTATCTTGGAGGCTTCGTCATCGGTAGTGATCCTGGTTTCCGGGACTGGTCGGCTGGAAAAACGAGCTGCGGAGGATTGTCTGGAAAAGTTGGGTCGCGAAGGCGTGGTGATGCCGTCTCGAGGTGTAGGTCTGCCTCCTCTGGAGGGGCTCATCGACCGTGCTCGTCTGGAGCTGTCCGAGGGAAACTCTGCAACTTGGAGCGGATCGAGCATTGGAAAGGACTCGGTATTTTTCCTCGGTTCTTCCGCCACTTGACTCGGCAGGCTCGCTCCCATCTCAGAAATTTCTGCTATACGCACAGTGAGTGGTGATTCTTCTGGTCTGGTCGTGAGTGTCCGCGACGTTGACATGGTGCCGTATGAGGGAATAGCCGCACTATTATTGTCCGTGACCTTGGTATGCCTTCCGCGCCCAGATCTTGCGGATGATGCTTCTCCCGTTTTATTATTGTTTGATCCGGCTATGCTACCACCTTGTTCCGATGCATGGTATAACAACGGGCGCTGTGATGGATTCTTGGGGTCATCGACAGATGGGAAATCGTCTATCGTGTCAACTTGATAGCTTTCACCCTCGGAAGACCCGTCTAGATCACTGTCGAGATCAGTATCAGATCCCAGCTCTTGCAAGACTCCATCATTGATATGCGTTGTATGGATTCCCATACTGACGCCCAGTTTTGAAAGCGCGGCAATGTCAGGTTTTCTCGGCATTCCCGCCACTTCTGCCACACTATGTCGGCGACGGTCTTGGGTAACATGCTCGTGTGGATTATAGCCACCACCGACGCCGCCAGAAGAGTCCAAGATGTGGGTCAGGTGTGTAAGCTCTTGACTAGATGAGAGGTCTTGGTCTTGTCTGCGGAGCATTTGCAAATCTTCCCACCACTCTTCGTCCTTAAGAGCTTCCGCAACAATAATTTCAGTGTCGAGATCATTGCTCCTGCCATGAACGATGAGCTCGTATGTATTGAGATCGCCAGCAGCCAGATAAAGGACGAGTACATGAGCGTCGATACGAAGTTTCTCCAGAAGTACTCTAACACGGGCGCTTTCTTCGTCCACCTCGTGCTCATATTCGACAAAGACAATGACGCGGATGGCGAAAACACTTCTCCAGGCACGTACACTGTGCAAAATATGCCCCAGTTGGAGAATGAGTGTGTCTTTGGACGTTAGCCACTAACTAAGAAGGGGAGAAAGATGGGAATAGGGTACAGAAGAGAACTACTTACAGGTGTCGAAGTTTGTCGTCAACACATTCTGACCATCTGCAGAGACTTCCGCAGACATTTGAATAGGCCACAGATCTACGTATGTCTTGGCATTGGCTTCGTCGTGTCGCGGCGTTTCAAGTTTGTCGAACCCAAGTGCTACAGCAACATTGAGTCTGTACCTCAAGGCCAGGTCTTCCAAGATGACCATGTAGTCGGTGGGCGATATCATGCCTTCTTTCCGGATGGCGTCAGTCGGAAGTGCTCCTTCGAGAAGTCTGGCAGAAGTGTCTCCGCGCCGCCGCTTGGAGGGGACTCTGTCTGCCTGCCGGGGTCGACGGCGCATTTTGGCAGCGGGCGATGCCGGAACCTCGGGAATCAGTACAGACGGTTTGGATTTGCGGAGGTCGTCCATGTTGTAGAAGCCCATGATTGCAATATTCGGACGCATGCCACCAAGCCCAGCGGACAATACCAGGTTGCGCACGCCCCATGTGATTGATGGCGACATGGTCAATTGGACAAAGGCCTTGATTCTTGAGAATTCCGAGATGTATCTTGTCCAGGCCTGCTGCTGAAGGCGCGCCTCGTGGACACCCGTGTGAAAGTCGTCCGTAACGATGACATGACCCAAGATATACAAGGATCCCTTCTTCATGGAGTTGCAAAACTGAATCAGCCTCGTCTGGCGTCGCGGATCGTTGATGAGAAGTATAATGTGAGGTCGCCAGAACTTGATGTGCTCTGGCTTCAGCCGCAGTAAGTATTTGCGAACTTGGTGATAGATCAGATTCTGGGAGACATCACCCCATCGTTTCGGGGGGCATAAATAATGGATAAAAAGGAAGATGAGGATGAGGACACAAATTGCAATCACGGCATACGTCTCGTCGATGAAGAACATGGCCGCGGCAGACAGTAAGCTGCCGATGCATGCCGTCTGCCAAGTGAAGAACGTGAAGCTTGGCCGGAAGTTGGGCGCCGAGCCGATTTTAAGCAAAAAGCAGGCCAGGTTCATGACAAAGAACGTCATCTAACATGGTTAGTACTGCGTGATCATGAAGACGGTTATTATGTATGCGCACAAAATACATGCCTGGTATCCCATGGAGATGAACGTTGCAATTCGATTCAAGTCGGCGAGGAGCGCTGCCTGGGCAATGGCATAGGTGAGCAGAATCGCAAGAATCGGCTCATCATTCTTCTTGGTTCCCCTACCAAATATGGACAGTCCTGGAAGAAGCTTGTCTTTAGCCAGAGCCTGGAACAGCTTTGCAGAGCCAATGATGCCCATCAAAGCAGAGAACAGCGTCACGGCACACTCTCCGGCCAATATAAGGGGGGCAGAAAGGTTGGTCAAAGAAACGATATTCGCATTGGAGAGGAGTGAGTCGCGCGATATGGTGCATGCCATTGATAGAATCACGATAAAATAGACAATAAACGTCGTCAGCATGGCCCAAAGTGTTCCCTTTGGGATTGCCTTGCTTGGGTTTTTGAGATCGCCAGACATGGCGGCACCAGCAAATATTCCGGACGTTGCTCTGAGAAAAGATGGTAAGCGCCATTCTCTCTCTCCGGGGAGTGCTCATGATTCACTTACGGAAACAAAATCCCAAACAAGTTCCTGAAAGTTGCTAGTCCAAGATACACTTTGTCATCCGAATTCGGCAAAAAGTTCCTGGCAAGCGTGTTGAGGTCGATGCCAGTGTAGATAACTCCGACATCTTCATCAATGAACGGCGTCTTGAAGAGCGCAGACAATGGGATACTGGCTACGGCCACAGTCAAAATGACCAAAAGTAAATTGGAAGCCTTGGAGAACGTAGCCGATCCCAGTAGGCACATGCCAGTACAGAGCAACAGGGCTGCAGACTGTAGGCCATAGATTTCCCAGTATTCTTGTGGAAACGCAGCTCCAACGTTGAGCCGGATGCAGTCAAGCAGACCGACAATGTTCATGGCAGTGTTGAGGGCCTGAGCCAAGAAGAACAGGATCCCAATAGAGCCTCCGAATTCGGGGCCCAGAGATCTTGAGATCAGATAATAGGCACCGCCCCCCTTTACTTCGCCGTTGGATGCTATTGCGGACAGAGATAGTGTAGTCAGAAGATCGACGCAGTAAGCCGTGACCAACAAACCTAGGTCAAATCAGTATATTTCACGCATGGGGACGGCACCTCGAGTAGACATACCAACTATTCCCACAAACCCTACTTGACCCAGAATCAGGCCAAAGCGTAAGAACATGAGAATGCTCATAATGTTCAAGCAGACGGGGATGTACACTCCAGACACCAAGCCCAGCTTGGAGCTCTTTCTGGCCTCCATGACGCCAGAAGGGTCGCCCTTGTCCTCTGGCGAGGTGGGCTTCGTGAGGCGGGGATATATCTCACGATGATTTGTTTTTCGTGTCGTGGTGGGCAGAGATTCATGTCTTCATGGCCGCAAGACAACGATGCGGTGGTAATCGTGCTGCATGGGTAATATGCCTTGCTCGCGCCGCAGATTCTCTGTGATGGTGACTTGGCAAAAAGAAAGATGAAGAGGCTCAGCAGTTAGACAGATGATGTTTGTTTCCACCTTTAAGAACCGAAAAGAGTCATGAAGCTCAAGGCAATCTAATTGCGGAGAACGTGTTTTGCCTGACATGAGCCAAGATGTCCAGCCCACGCACCCACGTCAAGCCTCATCGAGGCGGGGGCGGTCAAGCTTGAACGGTCACACGAGGTCTGCTCCCGAAAAAAGCTTCAGTTGAAACAATGGTTCGTTCTACTTACCTTGTTCAAAGTGCGTCGTGGCGACCTCCCGGCGTGTTTAAGATGATCAGAGCACGGTGATAAGCTGGCGTGCGGGATGGCGCTTCACTAGCATACATTGGCGCCGCCAGATGATGCATCCACATGGTTTTTTTGGTGGTGGTGATGGTGGTGATTGGCGGCGGTGGTGGTGGGCACCGAATTGTGATTGGGTGTTCCGCACCGTCGTCGTTTTATCTTCTCTTCTGTGCCGTCATGAGCGAAGGACGCGTCTGATGGAACCACCCAACAAGAGTACGGAGTACTGCGTTGCAATCCGGTACGGGCCGCCGTCACAGGCCAGACTGTGAGGCTTGTCTTGGTCGGCAGCAGATAAGCAAGTTACATTGTCATTTGCGCTTCGGAGATTGCTGGCAACAGCGGCTTCGTCAATCACAAAAATGGCAGCAACCTCATGTTTGTGCGACGTTTGAATGTGGTCTGGCATGACCGAGACGGGATCAGAGTCTACGTGGCGAGTCGCACCAGGTTGGTTGCCCGTATTATCAGATGGAATCCGCGTACATAGATTGTTGCGGTGTCATCATGATGCAGGCTAACCGACGGGTGATGGGTTTGTCGGGTTTGTTACGTTTGTCACCGCGTCAACAATGACTTTCTGCAGACCAGACGCTCCTTTTGTTTTTGGCCGTGGAATCGTTTTGGCCTTGTTCTCTCCGAGACGTGTCGTTTAGCATCTGCAACAATATGACAGACATCCTTTTGTTTTGTTATCCTTATATTTCTATTCTCATTTTGACTGGGGATCCGCGGCGAGTCAGTCTGGTCAGTCTGGTGTTACCGTACTGGTGAGCTGTGGCCCGTGGGGGAAGGGCTCTGCTTAATACAGCCGCTGTATTACAATTTACAGCGGGTCGTGGGCGCCTACATCCTACCCAGACAGGATCAGCAAGGGGCTACGCTTTCCCCCAAAAGAACGTTGACGGTCCCATCTTCTGCCACAACCACACAACCACACACACGCCCGCAGACTTTCACACTCGTCGCGGCCGCCTCGACGGCTTCATTACCGATCTCTTCATTTCAAGACACGCCATCACTTCTCTGAATCCCTCTCTGCGGCAATCCTGTGCGCCTTCTAGTCCCTCGTGATTGCTCCAAGCCACCCACGGGTGCTAGCTAGCAAGCAAGCGGCCGTTGGCTGACATTGCACCAGCTTCAAGCTCTGATGTCGGCAAAGCAAAGCGTAGACTAACTCGAAAGACATGCAATAGAGAAGCCCACAAACCATTTTCGACGTCGACCCCCGTCCTTATCATCACCATTCAGTCTTTCCTTCAAATCGATACTCGGTACGAAGACCATGTCTTCGCCCAAAGACACATTCAGTCGCGGTCCTGGGCCGAGGTCATCATCACCTGAGCCCGGGCAGCCTCGCCCGTTTTCATCCTCACTGCCTCGTGGAGAGGTGACAGCTCGACTTGCGGAGCCGGTTCTTGGAACGTCGCCCCTTCGGGGTGGCTGTCCGGCCCCGGGAGCTGAAACCTCTCAGTCTTGCGAAGCTCCTTTCCTTGGAGGAAGCTATACCCAAGGACCCGGCGTATCAGCTCTAGCTGCTGCGTTGTCTAACTCCTTGGGACAATCGCCGCCTCGTCATGGCACGCCAGCCGCTCCAGTCGGCACACCTCCGCGATCTCAGTCACCCGCGATCCCCGCCCGGTCCGCTACTCCCACGCAGTATGGCTCCTTTGACTCGCGATCACGGCTTGGTCTAGGCGGCCCTGGCAGCGCAAGTGGTCCGTACGAAGACCCCGAAATTGTCAAGCGGCACTTGGTGCAGCCCAATGAAGCCGAGAATGTTGTCTCGGGGGCATCATCCATGATTGGCACTCTCAAAGGCAAGCAGCCTTTGGAAATGGGCACCACCAGTTCCAATGACGAGGAATTTTCCAGCTTGCAACTGCAGGGCGGCGATGTCACGCGCGGGATATATAAGTGGACTGAGCAGGCGGAAGCCAAGAACAAGCTTAACAGAAGTAAAAGCTACGACGATATGCGACCCGAGCCTGAGGAAGAAGTCATGGACATCAATTCGATCAAGGTGCCTGGTGGATTCAGACGAGATCATCTCAGAAGGCAGGCATTCAGCCCTAGTGGCCAGCATGTCGAACAAGGCGGCAATGGCTTCAGCTCCCCTAAAACTCTCGACCAGCCGAGGCTGTTCACCTCGAGCTTCCTCGAGTTCCTCACCATTTACGGACACTTTGCCGGCGAGGAGCTCGAGGAAGACGACGAGAATCTGGGGCCCAATGAGATATGGGACTCGGGTGAGGATCGTCAAGATGGGGATGACGAACCAACCGAGGACAGCGCGCTCCTCGGTCCATCCAAGAAGAAGCGAAGGAGAAAGCCCCGCGGCGGTAGTGGCCAGAACAGTCCGATGAATGCCGCGCTGTTGTTGCTGAAATCGTTCGTCGGCACGGGTGTTTTGTTCCTGCCTCGTGCCTATCTCAACGGCGGCATGCTCTTTAGCAACCTTGTGCTCTTGGGAGTGAGTGTCCTCAGCTATTACTGCTTCGTCCTGTTGGTATCGACGAGATTGAGGGTCGAGGGCTCGTTTGGTGACATGGGAGGTATTCTCTACGGTAAATGGATGCGGAATCTGATCCTTTCCTCCATTGTCATCAGCCAGATCGGGTTCGTGGCGGCGTATACAGTCTTCACGGCCCAGAACTTGCAGGCTTTCATCCGAGCTGTGTCCAACTGCACGTCATCCATCAGCATCCCCCTTCTCATTCTCATGCAAACGGCCATATTCCTTCCCTTTTCTCTTCTCCGCGACATTGGCAAACTAGGCTTCACCGCACTCATTGCCGATGCCTTTATCATGATTGGACTGGCCTACCTTTTCTACTACGATGTAATCACCCTCAACGCCAATGGACTCGCCGACATCATCATGTTCAACAAAAAGGACTGGACCTTGTTCATCGGCACCGCCATCTTCACCTTCGAGGGCATTGGCCTCATCATCCCCATCCAGGAATCGATGAAGCACCCCACAAAGTTTCCTCGAGTTCTATTCCTCGTCATGATCATCATTACTGTTCTGTTCATCGTCATGGGCGCCATCTCATACGCTGCCTACGGATCCAAGACCGAGACGGTCGTGCTTCTCAACCTGCCCCAGGACGACAAGTTCGTCAACGGTGTACAGCTGCTCTACTCTTGCGCTATTCTACTATCGACCCCGCTCCAAATCTTCCCCGCCATCCGTATCATTGAGACCGAGCTATTCACCCGCAGCGGCAAGTATAACCCGTGGATCAAGTGGAAGAAGAACATTTTCCGCTTCTTCATGGTTATGCTTTGTTCCTCTATTGCATGGGGCGGCGCAGATCATCTTGACAAGTTTGTCGCTCTGGTTGGCAACTTTGCCTGCATCCCATTGGTGTATATCTATCCCGTAAGTTTGATGGCACCCTTTTCTCACAAGTAGTTTGTATGTGTGAGTGTGTCCGGAATCTACAATACTGACTGTTATACTTTTCAGCCCCTGTTGCATTACAGAGCGGTTGCGCGCAGCAGGTTATGGAGAGTCTCGGACATTGTACTGTGCATATTCGGTGTATTTGCCATGACATACGCAACCAGTCTGACCATCATGAGCTGGGCGAATGCGGAGCCTCAGGCGCCAGGATACTGCGACAGGAAGTAAACATGGAGCGTTGGAACAGGAGACGGCTTGTCATTTTGGCATAACGCATTGTTCATGTAGCATTCTGTATGGCATGGCGGCTCATGTATTTTCGGACACAAATTGTATAAATGGGACACAGCGAACGTCACAAGCGCTTGGATTTTGCACCGTAGATAGAGAGGATCATCATATGGCTCAGGGCCAGGAATTAGCGAAATTAGTAGTCCAACACGAGCGCTGCAACCAGAACAGAGACTCACTCGCTCATGATCGAATACAACGTGTTGCCAATAATCTTTGACGAAGGAGACAGAAGGAAATTAAATAAAAAAGCACATACGCCGTACTCTGGTCTGTATTCTTTGTGCTACGTGGTTGGCCGCTCCCAGCGATCAAGCAGATCCGGTGGAGCAACATTCATCGACGGCGGGGAAAGAGAAACAAAGTCTCTCTGACTCTCTCTAGCAAGCTCCGAGTCCGAGCTGACCAGATGCTGCCGACTTGACGATTGCCACTCATACACTGTGTAATTGTAATACGTTGTCGCGTCCCGTTTTGGATTCCTTCTTCCTGTCGCATCCATCGGAACCCACCATGTCAATACCTATAGCTTTGCGCTCATCGTTGCGCGTAAGGCGCCGATTCCCAAGCTGCGTCTCTTCATCACGCCGCTATGCCGCCACGGCGCGGCAGCAGCCTCCGTTTCCTACGGTCCCGTCGTGTCCCTCGCCAACATGTGGCTGTGCGGAAACACCAGTGATGCCAGAGGGACTGGGAATCGATCACGAAGCTCCTTTGAATGGCGTCATTTCCGGCTATGCAGAGCAAGTGCTCGTTTGTACGGGGCAAGACGACTGGCCGTCGAGGATCGAGGACGAGAGTGGAGGGGACAATTTGGCGGCGGATTTGAAGGAATTACTTGGTAGAGGGGGGGTGTACAGTGATGTAAGTATGTATCATTAGAGACTTGCCCTTGCCATCAGGAAGAGGTATAATCATGTCGCTCCATGGAAAATGAAGTTGCTGACACTATTCAAGCCCTTCCACAACGTATCCATCCTCAACTCCTCGTTTCCCAGCTCCACGCCACCACCCCGGGCCGAAGAAGTCCAATCCACATCCGCCTATCTCCTCCCCAGCTTCAAGTACGTCCCTTTCCTGCCTCGCGTATCCTTTGATAGCGTGCAGGCCCTCGCAAAGGGGTACCTGCTGCCTGAGAAACTGCACTCCGCGCACGAGGGATTGTCACCGATTCACAGGGATAGACTCACGCGGAAAGACGCCTACCAGAACCTGTTGCTGGGCGTGCAGGATGTCAGGGACGTGCTGGTGCTTATTTGCGGTCACGGCGGCCGGGATGCTCGGTGCGGCATCTTCGGGCCCTTGCTGAGAGTCGAGTTTGAGGACAAGCTGGGCGATGCGGGCTTCCAAGTCTCAAGGGGAGCTGTGCCAGTCCATCTTGGGGATGTGGCCGCGCAGGAAATAGAAGGGGACGCGGAGGGCAACAAGGTTGCCAGAGTTGGACTCATCAGTCATATTGGTGGGCACAAGTTTGCGGGCAACGTGATTGTGTATATACCGCCTGGGCATGAGGGCCCCGGGGGGGAAGAGCATGCCTTGGCCGGATGTGGCATTTGGTACGGAAGGGTTGAGCCGAAGCATGTGGAGGGCTTGGTCAATGAGACTGTCGTGAGGGGGAGGGTCGTGGAGGATAGGTTTAGGGGGGGATCGATCCGAAGAGGAGGATATTGAGCATCTGATGTCGCATACTTACTTGTTACTGACTTGTCACATCCTTTGGGTTGAATCCAAATGTATACACAAAGGATGTACCACTACCACCTACAGCAGACTAGACTAGCGAACATTGCTCGAATAGAACTTGTCGTGCCTTACTGCAACAGGACAGAGGTGAAGAAGGTTGCCGTGCGCGTCCAAGTTCTCAGCATTGGCCCCACGTGACCTCGCGAAGGTATCGCGACCACCTTTTTCTAGCCTTTTTCTAGCCTTTTTCTAGACGGCGTTGCGATTGATTCTCTCGGCATCATTCGGCAACTGCAATCACCCGGCAGTATCCATCCCAACGCCGGCAGCTGTGTATCGTCGATAAGTATTACGGAGTAGGAGTAGATCTTCGGTCCAACACTATTTTCCCAAAGCCGGCGTCCCCCCCTCTCGTTACAAATGGCAGCACCACCACCCCTGCGCACATTCGCCATCCGCGCAAGACACACCGCGCGAGCACCTCGAATACGCACTCACAAAACATTCACCCGCACCTCCCACAGCAGTAGCAACGGTCTCCATCGCAAGCAGCCCACCATATTCATCGCCGTCGCCATTCTCGGCAGCGCCACATATCTTCTCACCCCGTCGAGTAAATCTTCTTCTACCCTCAACGAAACCACCTTCGTCCCTTACACCATCACAGCCCGGGACTCCGTCTCCCCCTCATCCGTCCTCTTCACCATCTCCCCGCACCAGCACGGCCCCTCGCCGCCCTGTTACCTACTGCCCCAATCAACCGCGTGGAAATACCCCCTCTGGTCCGTCGAGTTCAAGCAGCCCGAGGTCCAGATCGCGCGGCACTACACGCCGCTTCCGCCACAGGACGGCGAGGACCCGCGCGATGGCAAACTGCGGTTCTACGTCAGGGCCGTCGGCGGGGGCGAAATGTCGAACTACCTGCATCGTCTGGGCGTAGGACGGGACGTGTACCTGCGCGGTCCGCATCGTGGGTTCGACGTCCTGAGCCGACTGGGCGCGTGCAGGAATGTCGTCTTCCTCGCGGGTGGCACGGGCGTCGTCCCCGGAATGCAAGTGGCCAGGGCCGTGCTCGAGAGGGACGACTCTTCCCGGGTGAAGCTGCTATGGGCCGTGAGGAAGCGGGAGGAAGCCCAGGGTGTTGGCATCACGCAGCCGCCGCCGCCGCCACGGCAGCCCTGGTGGAAGAAGAAGAGTAAGCTTTGGGCCACGCAAACACCCGCCGTGCTGACGGAGGTGGACGCTGATTTGGAGAATCCGAGCGCCGTGGCGAGGGAGCTGATGCGTCTAAAGGCCAAATATGGCGAAAGGCTGCACATACGACTTGCCGTGGATGAGGAACGCACCCATTTCACACGCGAGGATTTACAGAGTGCTTTGGGGAGTAGACAAGGGGAGCAATCTCCTGCTCTGGGCGGCAAGGGATGTCCCTTCCACGACCAGCTTCTTCACACGCGAGCCTCCGAGTTTGAAGGGCCCCGCGCCCAATGCCAGTGCCAGTGCCAGTGCGACGGCTCCGACGGTCGCCCCGGGAAGAACCTCTTCATGGTGTCCGGCCCAGATGGCTTCATCGCCCACTACGCCGGAGAGAAGATATGGATGGGCGGCACTCTTACCCAGGGGCCCATCGATGGCGTAGCAGGACAGTTGCAAAGGAGGGATCCGTCCTTGGCCAACGACTGGCTAGTCTTGAAACTGTAGGACACATGCTTGCAGTCTTGGAAACGACATGACAAGGAATATAAAAGTATATTGCTTTTCATTCCATCTAGCAACGAGCTCCCATACACCTAGCTATGCAATTGTAAATTTCGCCACACAAAAAAAAAAAAAAAAAATTTGCCCATGTTCACCCGTCTTCTACATATTCTGGACTTTTCTATAAGACGGTGGCTTGATGGCCCTTCTGATTAATTTGCCGGCATACGGTGGAATTAAAGAGACGGCTCCAATGGCGAGAACGCGCCACACAAAGCCCCTGGTGGATCGTTAGAAGAAATACAACGAGGCCGAAGTGGAAAATGGGGTGTGTGCATACCAGGTGATGACAAATTTCAAGTCGAAATACTCCCCTAGGAACGGCATGGACCCCAGATACACCAGGAACGTCCCCAGGATGCTGAGAATCATGACAGGATGCCACGTCGTGATCTCGATGGCCACCATGATGAGCTCGTTGAGCACCAGTACGGTGTAGCTCACGGCCACCATCCTGTTGCCCTCTACTTGGGTGAGAATCTGCGACAGGCCCTGGATCATGCCTCCTTGGTAGATGGACACGAGAACCCAGACGAAAAATGTGCGGTATGACAGCGACCGGCCTTCTGTGAGTTCCTTGTACAGCTCGGGGTACAGATTGGCCAGGTTCTCGTCGACGTCCTTGTCCAAAACGAGAGACAGTACTGGTGCGGCAGTGTAAATGGTGGCGTATCCAACGAGGAGCCAGTCCTGTTGTGCATCAATCATTAGTCTCTGTTCACTGTTCAAAGGTTTCTCAAGGGAAGGGTGCATTCAAGCGTGCCTTGTACAAGCCCTCGGGCTCAAACTCAATCGCGATACTGTACATGGTCTGGCACACCGCAATGATCAAGCCACGGTGAATGACAAACTGCGCCAACTTGGCACTCCGCTTGTAGCTATTCCGGCCGTGCCACACGAGTAGCTTGACCAGGTGGTAGAACTGCTCAATGGAGAAATCGGCGGCCAAACTGGCTTGGCGACCTTCTTTGCCCACAATTCCGACACCCACATCGGCGGCTTGAATCATGGACACGTCATTGCCGCCATCACCGATGCAGCATACTCGCTTCTTGGTGTACTCCTTGATGAGCTTGGCAACCTCGGCTTTCTGGGTGGGCGAGCATCGGCATGCAACAACGGTGGGCAGCTGGACGGCTATAGAGATGAATTCGATGCGGGAATGGGTCAGGAGAAGCTGCAGGCTTTCGCCGTCGATGAGAAGGCACGCGTCGGTTTTGCAGCGGAGGAAGTCGAGGTGCTCTTGCGCTGCGTCGGGTCGCTTGAGCCTGGCAACTGTGTATATGTATTGACCGCGAGCGACGAGCTTGGAGCTGACGGCTACACAGCGGGCTGTTTCGACCTTGTCGCCTGTCAGCATCCAAATCTTGATGCCCGCATTGCGAAGAAGCTCCAGAGATGGCTTGACGTCCTTTTGAAGCTTGTCTTCCACGCCGGTTACGCCGAGGAGTTCGAGGTCGTTCTCCAGATAGTGGGAGACGACCCGCTGCATACTAGTCTCACGGCTGGCAATGGACCACGATGCTTCTTGGTGCTTGGTTGAGAATTCATGATACTGCTGGTAGGACAGCTTCTTGCGGCCGACGACGAGCGTCCGTAGACCTTCGCGGGCCATGTTGGCAGTTTCTTCGTCGAGCCAGTCATTGGCGGCAACAATGGTGCCCATGACTGTATCTGCGCCTTTCTGGTAGAACCAAATCTCACCTGCGCTCAAGCTCGGATTGGTGACTTGGATGTCCTCGTGGAAATGCACAATGATGCCCATTCGCTTGCCGTCCGATGTGAAAGGAAACGCCTCCAGAATACGGACACGAACCACTGGGCGGCCCGTTTCCGTGGACTCGAGCGTCATGCTTCTTCGGTCTCGGCTTGATAGCTTCAGGCCAACCGCCTCGGTCCATTTCACAATCGCAATTTCATCGGGGGACGATGCCTGGTAGGAGGTGACCTCCTTTCCATCCTCAGTATCGGTTGTGGGGGTGACGTTGTGGCACAAGGCCAACGCGAGGACGACGTCTCGCACACGAGCACCGATTTCTCGCCTCGTGCGCGTGGCACCGACATTGACAGTTGTGGAAAAGGTTGATGAGGGGGTGACGAGCATCGTCTGCGATGACGGGTCCGTCGTGGGTTGAATGTAAAACCCCTGCCGCACGTAGGATTTCACTTCATCCATGGCCTCGTTGGCGTAGGACACTGTACCAACATGGACCTTTTTCATCTCCATGTCGTTTTGGGTCAGGGTGCCGGTCTTGTCGCTCAACAAGTATTCAATGCGGCCTAAATCTTCGGGAATGGTGCTGGTTCGTACAACAGCGCCCGGGATCCCAGGGTCGCTCTGAATGAATCTTGAATAGGCACTCTTGCCCATGTCAAGATTGACGCGCAAGCTAATGGGCACAATGGTCGAAAAGAGAACCAGGAAACGCATGACTTTGATGTACCAAACGTTCCCCGTCGTCTTTTCAAATCCTTCTAGGGCGACCAGGACCACGGACAAGGCTAGAGTGAGCGCGCAGAGGATCTTGGTCAGTGAGTTGATTTCGTACTCGAGAAGGCCCGTTTTCGAGCGAGAAGGCGATGTAGACAAGGCAGATCGAGTCTGGGGTCCAGTGTACAGGATGACAGCAAGGGTCGTTCCCTGGGAGGCGATGACGGTGTTTGCCCAGGCCGTATTGTCAATAGACAAGCCAGCCGTCTTTGTGTTGTCATCCTCCTGCTGCTGGATAATCGAGTGGTGGCTCGTGGCATCCTGCTTGGTCCGCATTAGCTCGATGGTGCCCGCAAAGTCGTTGACCTTTTTATCAGGCTTCCCGCCAGTCACTCGAAGCCGAACAAATTCTTCCGGGGGAATGCCCTGCGTAAGTGCCGAGGCCAGCCTCAGCTTCCAGTCCGTCTCACCGTCCAGCTGGTCAGTCCTGATGAAGGTCTCTCCTGAACCCCCGCTGCCCTCAGCAGCATCATCTCTCTGAGCGTCGAGCTCCGGATCCTTTCCTTTCGTGTCAGGCTCGTTATTGATGAATGCGAGCAGTGTCTCCTCCTCAGCTAGGTCCTTTGCAGGCGGCGACGTGGCAGGCGCCTCCCCGCTGTAACATTGCAAAATGACGACATCGGCCGGCACGCGCTGGCCTTTTCTCAGCTTTAGAACGTCGCCAACTTTGAGATCCTTGGATTTCCGGCTCATCTCTTGAACGAAAGACGATGGGTGGTAAGTGTTGCCTTGTTCTTCCTGGATATCCGTCAAGTCATGCCGCGCCTCCCTCTGCCTGCGCGATGATCTCTTGGTGTACGAGTCGGACTTGAGCAGTCTGCGGGTTGTCCGAGCTGGTGTTGGCCGAGAGTCTGGGGCCGAAAAGGTCAGGACGCGATACTCTTCCGAGTTTGCTTCGTTGTCTCTCCGTCGTCTCTCAATGTCGTCGTAGGCCTCTTTGCCCATGGTGATGAAGAGAACAAATGCTAGGGGTGCTATGTACGTAGATAAATAGCCGATTCGAAGAGACGGAATTGCTTGTGATAGCGCAACAAGAAGGAAATACGTGTTGAAAAAGAAGGAAAATTCGTTGTACAACGTAATGGGGAGGAAAGTCAGGGCTGTGTACTTGGCATTAGACACGATGTTGGCAGGAAACTGAGTCGCCTGTGTCGATCCAACGGCTATGTGCCTGGAGGAAGAAGGATCATGCTCTTCCTGCTCTCCATTGCTTCCATCTTCGCCTTGGTGCTGTTGCTGTGACTTGTGTCCTGAAAGGAAGCTAGGCAGTCGAATGCTTGACATGGACAAGCGGCGGCTGTGCGATCTCTGGTGGGAGTGTCCGCCAAGAAGAGGCGCATCGTCCTCAGCATGGTCACCCTCTGGTCCATCGTGATCATCCAACAGCGCCTGGGTGTGCTCGTCGGAATCATCTCGATTCTGACCAAGCTCCCCATATCCGCGAACATCGCGTTTATTAGCACGGCGCAAACCTCCCATGCGCAAATTTCGAAGAGCTATTCTCGTGGGTTTCGAGTCAGGAATCGTGTTAGATTGTTCTGGACGCAAACTTCGCACGTTCTCAGTCGAGATGGGATCCAACTCGTGGATGTCGAGGTCTAGATCAGAGTCAGAGTCATGTGTGGGAGATTCGGGATGCTCGGTCGGTCGGTATGGGGGTGTCGAAGGCATCCCGCATCAACGTTTTCTGTGAGTGATCCAGACAAGGACAGCTGGACTTCACGATCAGTACGAGTTTTGAGTGATGCGCCGGCGTCGATGGTGTTGCTCGGATGGTCATGCTGTGCTACAAGTCGCCAGCTCCCGTCAAGTCGCGCGTGCAGATCACAAGCAGGTAAATGCAACGTGGCGCATTGTGAGTAGGCGCGGATATGTGTGTGGTGAAAATGATTCAGGAAATTGATTCCTGGATCAAGAGGGGAAATGTAGGATTGTGGGAGATGATACGAAGGGAAGAGGGTTTTCGACAACAAATGAAGGGACGTGAAACACAGCGTGAGGTCAACTCGGCGTCGGCCAATATTATTACGTAGTAGCTTTGCGTGACTGGCTGCCCGCTACCCTGCATCTCGGGACTTCCCGAAATAATTCCTTTGGCTGCCTTGATTCAATGAAGAATCAAACAGTAAATCGGTTTTCATGACTGTTCTTACCAAAAAAATATTGATCAAATTTGAAAATTTGTTGTGACTTCTTCAACCATTATTGTTAACATATTTAACACAATACAGGTTTGTATTGAGAAGAGATGCTGATTGTACCCAAACAAGTGAACATTGACGGAGCCTGTAACATGCACAATAATGCATTCGCGCCGTGTCGTCCAAATAGTTATTTAAAAAAAAGAAGAAGATCATATGGTTTGGTGCTCAAAGGAGAAGTACAACCCTACAAAAGGCGTGTGCTCTTCAGTTGACATATGTACTTCGACTGGCGGATGTAAAAAAAAAAAGTGGCGCTGCATTAGATGAGGAGCAATCCACGAGTCGCGATTTGTGAGTTGGCGCGTGGCTCCGCGTCCAGGTACTCGTGCCCCGCCCCACGTTTGCTAGGTGTACAGGTACAGGTACATGTGCCAGTCCAGTCAGCCAAGCTCTCCTGAAAGGAGGCAGACCAACGCTGACGGCTGCTTCGTATTACATGCCAGCTTGCATTTGCCTCCTGCCATCGCACATCGCACGTTACCACCATCCAAGTCCAAGTCGGCTCCCGACGCATCGCACAACTTCAGTCCTTCGCCACTCCGCTGCCCAATACCCTCGATTTTGTTGAACGGCCTCTTCCCGAATGGCGAACAGGAGCGCAGCTTGAACATTTGTCTGTTTCTGCTTCTGTCTCTTTCGTACCTGTATGTACCTCTCTCTTGCCGCCCGAGATGAATCCACTACATTATGCAAACACTACCAGCCATTGGCCCAACGTGATCGTCGAGCATCCTGCTTTGCTTGCGTAGTACGCCTCGTCGAGACTTTTCCCTTCAAACAGTATTGACATGATTTATTAGATTTTTCCATTTCTGCATGTATTCATCCTAGGCACTTAATTTCGTTCGTGACGCATTCGCATCATGGCCAGCCAGTCGGCCAGCTCGTGGCATCCGGCCATGATGCCTAATAGTGCTGCCGACCTTGTCGCGCAAGAGTCAAAATCAAAGTCAAAGCACGTCGAACCCCTGACTCATGTCGACTCAGCGGTGGACTCGACGGTAGAGGAGAGCCGTCCTACAGAAATCTTGCCCGACCAAGACGGCCAAGACGACCAAGACGACCAAGACGACCAAGACGACCAAGACGACCAAGACGACCAGGACGACCAAGACGAAGCCGGCACATGGCTCATTTCAGAGGACACTGTGCCGACAGAACCCATCGAAATCTCGCACCCCTCGAACCTCTCGCAACACGCAGAGTCGACAGAGGACCCCTTAGCAAAGCAAGATGATACTGCGGACGCATGGCTGACCAACGGAGACGAGGGGGAAGGTGGTGCCTGGTTGCTTCAGGACGAAGGAGCACACAAAGTTGAAACGACTGACAACGGCTCTGTCGATGAAGAAGCCCAATCATTAAAAAGCGCATGCGCACCCGCACCCACAGCCGCACCCGCTCTCGACGAGCAGCACATAAACAAAGAGCCCGCTGAGCCAAAAACAGAAAAAACAAATGTTGCAGGAGTGAAACGGACTGGAGCCGCCCCATCTATGGCACAGCACTCAAGCTCCATGTCATTTGCCCGTACCGTCTCCCACGAGATTAGCTTCGCCGACGATGACGATGGAGAGTGGAATCTGGGCCGAGCCGAGACAGACACCTTCGAATTCATGCCCCCGTCAGACCGAACAAACTCGTTTCCCGCTGTGCCTCCAATGGCGTCTGAGACCGAGGCTCGGGTCAACATGCCGCTGCTGTCTAAACAAGTCCTGGATGTCATGGAAGAAGACGAGAAGGAGGCCGAGGTGGAAGAAGAAGAGTACATGATGCGTAGTCCGGAAGGTGACAGCTCAGCATCATGGCACAGACATGGTACAACCCGACCTCAGCATTCTGCACACCGTCCCATTGGCGGCGAGATCGAAGAAGCTGCTGCCATCGAGGAAGAGGCTCGTTTCGAGGAGGGCCTGCCTCTCATACCGCAAACTGAAGCCATCGTCGGCGATGACACTCAGCAGACCAGCGCCAGAGGCAACCTAAACCCATTCGGTGAACAGGACGACGACAATGAGGATAACTTTTTCGGGCAGATGCAGAGCAACGAGGAGAGGCAGCATGGCTACGAAGATGGTGTAAGATCCCTTGAGCGAAAGTCAACCATGCAAGTGATGGGGGCCATGGAGGCCATGGGTGACGGTGGCCCGCTCACTCGACACAGCACCCTCAACGAAACCTCGCAGGAACATGGCGACGATTCTACCCAAGGCGTCACACTTGGAGCCTCTGACACGGCCGAGGACGCCCCAGCAACCGAAGACTTGGCCTCCAAGTGGGAGCAGGCCTTTGGAGATGACGATGAAGACGAATTTCTGTTGGACGACTCTACGATCGAAAACAAGGACGTAGATGCCACAGCCTTTTTGGGTAGTGATGATGAAGGGCTTCTCGACGATGACTTAGACGCTCCGGCGCCAGATTCTGCCACCTACCAACCTCGACAACCTGCGGCAAACCCTTATGCACCTGCTGCCGTGACAGCTTCATCGACGACGCCATTTTCACCGGCGGGGTCAACTTATGGCTACGGGCCGCAGCAAACGTATACCGCACCATTTGGCTCAGCGCAATTTGGACAGACACCACAGCCTCTTCGTCCCGAGCCCGCCAAGACACAAAGCTTTGCGGATAAATCCAAAGTCGGATATTCGTCACCATATGACTTGCCGACTGATTTGGTCAAGCCTGTCAAGCCGCGCAAGCGGCCTAGTCTTCAGCACCTTCCCGCAGAGACCGCTCCTCCACCCTCGAGAAGCGCTGGCATGTACGCCCCCGGACAGTCTCCGCGTCCTCCATCTGTGCCTGCGATCTCGTCAGCTCCGCCAACATCAGCAGCGGCTGGAACACCTCAGGGACCTCCACAGGGCCAGAAAGCTTCGGTGGCGGCGGCGCCTCTACGCTCCAAGGCAAGTTTCTTTGAAGAGCTTCCCATGAGCTCAAAGCCTCGACCTGCCTCCAGACAGAGTCAACGAGCACCATCCCCTGGCCAGTACTTACCTACCAATTCAACACTTCAGCAAGCATCGCTGCCGCCGCCGCCGCCGCCGCCAATATCAAAAACTGTGCCTCCTCCACGAGCATCCCAAGTAGTACCTCCGCCAGTACTGCGGACTGCTCCTCCGCCTGCTGCTCCACCACCACACCATCCCAATGAGGAGGTTCACGCTACTCCTCTGGGGATTGCAAACCTCGTGGCACCGCCCAAATCAAGCCCGTATGCCATGGTGCAATCTCATGTTAGCTCTGTGACCACTCCATCCAGCAGTTCGTCTCGATATTCGCCAGCCCCCCCTGGACCACAAGGCGGCGGCGTCTCAATCATCAGCCGCTATTCGCCCGCACCCTCTGCTGGATCGCGTCCGAATAGCTCGTACAATGCAGGGTCGACGCACACCGCTCTGCCTCACTTGCCGAGAACTTCGAGTCCTTTGGCCCACTACGAGACGAGTGGTAACGCAGACGGACAGCCGTACGACCGCCGAGCGAGCTCATCTTTCGAACCAAGACTTAACCGCGTCTCGTCCCTACCCCCCACCCGAGAGGTTGACGAAGAGGAAGACGAGGAGGCTGCATCTCCTGGCAACCGGTCCTTTAGTGCCAGTCACGCAGTCACTTCTCCCACTGCGAAAGTCTCCGAGTCCAGATATAGCCCAGCACCACCTGATGCTGCCGCCGCCGCCGCTACTCCGTCACTCGCCAAGAGACTCAACCCCAATTATGCCCCACAACCTGCCGCAGCGTCGGCACCTGCACAGACATCGTTCGTGCCACCTCCACGGGCGCAAACGCAGTCTCCCAGCGCTTCGCACTCTGATGTCAGGAAGGGAAGCACACCAGCCGAATATGCTCCCCAACCCTTGTCCGCACACGCACCGGCGCCGGCACCAGCCATGACCAAACCTGTTCAGTCGGCGTATGCACCGATGACAAGTCGGACTCGTGGACAGTCCATCACCAACATGATGCCACCTAGTGACGGGAGGGAGCACGACCTTCTCGAACGGTGGAGAGGGACCCCCATCATGGCGTGGGGAGTGGGCGGAGCCTTCGTCACATCTTTCCCCAAGAGCGTCCCTCGCTATGTAGTAGGCCAAACGGTCCCGGTCTCAATCCGCACAGTAGGCGAAGTCAGGGTGCAGAACATTAAGGATCTCGACCCTCTCCAGGACCGCCTTGCCAAGTTCCCCGGCCCGCTCAAGGGCAAGTCGAAGAAGAAGGAAGCCGCTGCATGGCTCACGGCTGGCATTGATGTGCAAGAAAGGGAAATCCCCGATGTTTCTTTCCACTCGCAGCTGTCTCTGGAAGCAAAGCGCTCTGTCGAGCGTCTGCTGCTGTGGAAACTGTTGCGAATTTTCATTGAACATGATGGTGTTCTGGAAGGAACCCCTGCGGTGGAAAAGGCAGTTCGAGAAGTCTTGGCTCCCGAGACAGCAGAGTTGCGAAGTGAAGGCGCTATGCTCTTCACAGGCGCAGAAGTCGGCTCTGGGGCCACGTTGATGAAGGCAGATGGCGTCGATTCCGGCGCTATTGAAAAGATCCGTCTGGACTTGCTTAAAGGCGACCGGGAAACGGCGGTATGGGCTGCAGTTGACAAGCGTCTATGGGGTCATGCCATGCTCATTTCGCAGACTGTGTCGACGGACCTCTACAAGCAGGTTGCGCAGGAATTTGTACGCAAGGAAGTCAATTACCCAGGACACAACAACGAATCCTTGGCCGCCCTCTACAAGATCCTGTCGGGTAACTATGATGACTGTGTGGATGAACTTGTTCCTTCTCATGCGCGCGCTGGATTGCAGCTCGTATCTACGGAAACATCTTCTGGACCCACCAAGGACGCAATGGATGGCCTCGACAAGTGGCGAGAGACGTTGACGCTTGTTTTGAGCAACCGCAGCAGCGAGGATATCCGTGGACTTCATGCTCTTGGTAAACTCCTGTCCAGCTATGGACGGGCCGAGGCAGCTCACATCTGTTTCATCTTTAGCCGGAGCCTGTCCGTATTCGGTGGTCTGGATGATTCCAACTCCGATTTTGTATTGGTGGGCTCAGACCACAGAAGGCAGTCCGACCAATTTGCCAAGGAAACGGAAGCTCTTCAGCTCAGCGAAATTTACGAGTACGGACTGACGCTCGGAAGCGGTGTCGCAGCGTCCGCAGGCGCACCACACCTTGCTGCCTACAAATTGCAGCACGCCGTGACCCTTGCCGAGCACGGCTTCCGCGATAAGGCGATGCAGTACTGTGATGCTATCGCGTCTGCCATTGTAGCCCAGACTCGAAGGTCTCCATATCATCATGCCGTCCTTGAAGCATCCGTGGAAGATCTCCTGGCAAGGCTGAAGTCATCACCAAAAGATGCTTCATCGTCATGGATGTCCAAGCCGACCATGGGTAAAGTCTCCGACAGCATGTGGAATAGGTTCAACAAGTTCGTCTCGGGCGATGAGGATGCAAATGGTCACGCGGGATCTGATGGTGATAACGGACCATTTGCTCGCATTACATCCTCGCCCAACGTTTCAAGACCTCCGTCCACATCCAACTTTGACGTTTACGGGTCATCTCCTGGCTACCAACCCGCAGGTGGTGCGCCCCTCACAAGCGGAACTGGACCATCTCGATACGCGCCGGCGCCAAATGTGTCTTTTTCAGGCACCAGCGCCAATCCGTATGCGCCTGCAACCCAGCCGCAGCCGCAGTATGCCCCAGCATTGGCACCGGGCCGCAGCAGTCAAGAGTATGCGCCGAACCCGCACGAACCAATTTGTGCCGCAGTAGCAGCATTTCCTGCTCAATCGCAGTCTGGTGGTTATCAACCGACAGGATACCCTGGATCTTCACCATCAGGATATCAACCGATCCGGACTTCTGCATCTGGCCATGCGGAGCCAGCATCAACTGCGCAGCCTCCAGCTCCCAGCGGATATCAACCCTATGGGCTCCAAGAGTCACCTCATATCCATCCCCAGCCGTCCGTCAACGAAGATGCTTCCCAAGGCTATGAGCCCCCTTCGTATGGCTATGAAGCTCCTCAAACAGCTTTAGGCCTTACTGAAGACAGCAGCCAGGGAGGTGCCAGTACCAGCGGCTATGAACCACCCTCGTTACAGCCATATGGATATGAGGCCCCTTCATATCAGCCAGAGGCCGACGATGACGAGGCGCCCAAGCCAAAGAAGAAGAGCTTCATGGACCATGATGACGAAGATGATATACTAGCTTTCAGAAAACCACAGCAACAAAAAAAATCAGACAAGGACCGGGAAAACGAGGAGATGTTCCGGAAGGCGGCCGAAGAGGATGGTAAGTTTTGCTCACCATGGACTCGATACTGTTATCCCCCCCCCCACTGACTTCTTTGACTTTCTCACAGCCAAGCGAGCGGCAGCAGCAGCAGCAGCAAGCAACAAAAAGGGATGGGGGTTTGGCGGCTGGTTTGGAGGCGGCAAGAAGGCCGATGGAAATATGGGCGACCCGTCGCCTGGCAAGCCCATCAAAGCCAAGCTTGGCGAGCAAAGCACTTTTGTCTATGACCCCGACCTTGGCCGCTGGATCAACAAGAAACCTGGTGCCGAGAACGTCGAGGTCAAAAGGAGTACACCTCCCCCCCCCCGGGCTGGTCCCCGTTCAGTCAGCGGCACGCCGCCTCCATCGGGCACCACCCCCCCTCCCGCTGCTGGACGGAGTAGTGTTCCTCCCATGGGGATGCCAACACGGCCAGCCCGCGGAAACCTGTCAACAGCGCAGTCCATGGAAAACTTGAATGCCGGCGCACCTCCCGCAGGCATGCCTCGGTCGGTTTCGACCAGCAATGTCGGTGTCGGTGGAGACCCTCCATCGACAGGACCTCCCAGCAGACCAGCTACGAGCATGAGTAACGCAAACAGTATTGATGACTTGTTGGGAGCACCAGGGCCACGGAAAGCTGGTCAAAAGAAGCCCAGAAAGAGCGGCCGCTACGTTGACGTCATGGCCAAGTAATGTGTGAAATAAACATTTGTCAGGGAGTTGACTGGAAGTTGTCTTGTGTGAAATGAAAAACAAAGACGAGGCGGGATGGGTTGTCCAAGAGAGACCTGCGCACGCACATACGGCGTTTTATCGTGACAGATTTATCAATATGGGCATTCTTGTACAATAGAAGTTTCAAAATTTCAACTGTCCTGGTTTAGATTTGTACCAATTGTTTTCAATCGTCTCATTCATTTAACACGTTGCACTCGCCGAGAAGACCCTGACGCCCCCCCCCCCCCCCCCTTTGAACACGTCTCAAATATTCAATGCCGATGCCTTGTACGCAATCACTTGCTATAAGATTGTACATAGTACTTGCAGTCATGTTAGATCAGCCCTCCGAGCTGGAGTGGACGCGAGAGACAAAAAACTCACTGTAACAACGGAATCCTCAGCAGAAGCATCGTCGTAATGCGGCACGTAGACATAGAGAATCAACGCATGGTCATCAGCAAAGCATGCAATCACTCGACCCTCTAAGCGGCCTACGCTCAGCACTCGGCTCCAATCTTTGCCGTCCACGCGCACCGTGGCCCATCGATCAGGCCCATCCTCACGAAACTTGGTACTGGGGTGCTCTTCCACGGGACGGTCAAGCTGAGCTGGATCCAGTTCAGGGTTCTCCAGATCAGACCACACGCTGCAAATATCAGTGGCCTCGGTGGCAATCCTCAAACGCAAACTACCGTGCATGTTGGCACTGAGTTCCAACTTCGGCGCCTTGGAGGGATTCGCCCCTGTAAGAGCCAGTTTTGTGAAGCGATCTGATATTGCCTTGAGCTGCAGCAACGGCGGCAATTGAATGTGCACATCCGGCTCCCGTACCTTGGGCTGCATAATGGTCTCTACCGTTTCGGGATGAAGCACGCGAACTGGAATGTCCTGCGTGATAATCTTCTCGTGCTCTCTGCGCAGTGAAGTTTCCAGGTGTTCTTGCTCAAAAACGTCGTCGCCGAATGGGTCGTCAGATGGTAGTTTGGCCGACGCGCTTGATGCCTTGGACGTCGTGGTTGTAATGGTCATGGAGAGGACGGGCAATCCATCCTTTTTAGTGAGGCGCAGTGAGGCAGAGATACTGTTGAGAGCGGATTTGAGGGCGCGTTGAAGGGGTTGGAGTGGCAGTTCGAGGTTGATGGTGTTGTTGGACTCTGCGGACTGGATGTGGTATCCTTCAAAGATGAGATCCATTGCCAAGGAACTGTGTGATTGGGTCAGACATTAATTGAGTGAAGCGGAGTGGAAAGCAAGCATCGCACGCCCAGACTTGGGATCCCATGTCGGGAATGACGGTGAATCGAGCCGTGTCATCGCTCAGACGGACCCAAGCGATCTTTTCGAGAGATGAGAGTGCTGCGGTGAGTTCTGGACAACAGTCAGCAGAAAGACCTACAAGATTGGTCTACACAAAGATGCGTGACGAAGAGCATACTCGCAAGTGTGCGTATGTTTTTTAGCTCTGTGCGGAATCGCATAGCGAGAGCTCGTTGTGTGAAGATGAAGATGGATTGAGTGAGTGAAGTTGTGGTTGGGATGCAGGTGCGATGATGGCATGGTGGGGAGGGTCTGAAACTTGTGCACAACTGCACTTGGCACTTGCACTTGTTGGCACTTGCACTTGCAAGCCGCCTAGTAGTAGTTACTAGGTAGGATGCAACGTGCGATGTCAATGTCATGGCTGCTCTTTCCTTGACACACCAAAATCATCTGCAGCTTGATCTGGTAGACAAAGTGCTTATTCCCGGGTTTTTTTCTTTCTTTTTATCTGTCTTTTCTTTTTGGCAGACTTGGGCTCGTCCATTCATCACCATTCTTTGCATCGACCAACAACATTCTTTTGGATCACATTGTCCACCACGTCACGTCACGTCAGCCTTTTCTAATAGCCTCACTCTTTACATAATCAGTCGCTATGAACGTCCTCATATCAAACCCTCAAAGTTTCGTTTCTGGCTCAGAATGGCACCCGCCAAAGATTTCATGAGAAGACTGAGCACCAAATTGGGTCGTACTTTTCTTACAAGCAAGAATCTACACGATGATGCTGGTTCCAAGGAGCCTCTGCTGACTAGGAGGCCCATTGGCGAAGATGAGATTGAAACTGTGCCATCGTCCAGGCGAATGAGTCAAGGCTCAACAATCTGTGTCAGAGCCGGCCCGAATTTGAGCGGAACAACTCTAGTTGTTCGGAACCCAACAGAGTGGGCATCCAGAGATAGCTCGTCCACCGTGACACCAGAAGTGCAAGTCCCTGCCAGCACTAAAGAACGTACTCAACCAAAAAAAATCACGCGCCGGTCCCGGCATGCCACGTCCAAGGATCATGCTGATGCTATCACGCCGCCACCGCCGAGACGAACAGAATCAGAAATGTCCCAAGCCCCTACTGCAGTCATGGCGATGGACTCGGAGCGGCGACCGGCCCTTTGTTTTATGTGCGGCAAGTTTTTTGGCAAAGAAAAGGGGCAAACGCGAGAAAAGATGGCCCATCTCCCGTGTGGCCATATATTCGGTCATGAATGTCTCTTTCGATACATGTTAAAAACAAGTGGAGCAGGCGGCTGTCCCAATCTCCATTGCATCCCAATGCGCCATGTTTGTGAGCACTTGACGATGCCAAAAGCTGCACCACCAGCCGAAACGTTTCACGACAGCTCAGTGGCAGTTTTGCCCTGGAATTATGAATTCTGCTCGAGCCCAAAGGGGTTAAAATATCTCAGAACTATAGCCGAGTCAGGCGGCAAAGTGAGGAGGCTCGAATCGCAGAGAAAAAATCGAAGGAGGTCTGTAATGACCTTCACAGTGCATTCCCGGCTCATATATTACACGGCCTTACTTGAGCAGACGGAGAAGCGGCTGGATGAAGCGCAAAGAATTTGGTGGACCAACCGATGGGACGAGTTTGAGAAGAAGAAACGACAGGGAGCGTGGAGCTGGCAACGCGTCAAAGGGTTAAGCCGGGAGGACGCTGATTCCACAAACACATGAGCGACAGCATACGTTATGGATGTTTATTTAATGCATCAAACTGGACAGTATCAGCATCCAGCATCTCAGCGAATTGAGGGTTTTTTTTTTCAACTTTGATATTCTACTTGAGTAATCCCAAAAGTCAAAGAGCGGGCATATGGAAATGATAGAATCGTGGTTGGGTTGGATGCGACATTTATAAATTGATGCCCCAAACGTGATTGCAACAATGCCAAATTGGAAAGGAAAACAACCCGGATTGGACACCGTCACCTCTGCAGTTGGTCGTCGTCGTCGTCGTCACTGTCGTCCATGAATCCCTCTTCAAGACTGCGCATTCATTAGCAAACAGGTCGCGTCTTCTTTAAGTTCCCCGCAACGTACTCTCTGCTCAAGCGCCGCGCGTGTTCATTGCCCCTTGATATGGCTTGTCTGATGACATTGACAATTCGGGGATCAACGTTTCCCAGCTCCTCGCCATCGTCCAAATAGTCATCTGCATCCGCGTTGTCCACGGAGCCCCCGTTCCGACTCCATGTGGATGGCAACGTCAGCATCGAGAACCGCTGCGCAAAGAGATTCGAGAGCCCGGATGTATATGTCGGGACGGGGAGGTACTGGCTGTATCGATTCCGGTAGCGGCGCCACATAGGAAGGACGGCGAATGTGACGAGTAGAAAGAGGACGAGGGAGATGACGGCTGGGACGAAGATGGTCTAGGTCATGGCGCGAGAGGTTAGTACGCCGTGGACTGCGGACAAAGAAGAAGCAGTGCTTGCAGGGATGCGTCATGCGACTTGCCTTGAGGAGGGACAGCAGTGCCGATGAGGCGGCCATGGTTGCAGAGCACGCTTCAGCGAAATATCAGGACGCGGTCTGAGCCGGACGGCTGGTGTTACCTGGGAAGGTGTGTCGCCGTGGTGGTGACATGTGGGCTGGTTGTTGACGACAAACGACAAGGCAGCATCCGTTGGAGGTCTGGGGGTCTGGTGGAGTTGAGGCTCTTGCACAGGCAGGGGAGGAGTTGTGGTTGCTTGTTGGCTGGGCTAATAATCAGGGCTGAACGTCTGGTATTACTGGCGTTAATACGGATTAGTATTATTAACAGTAATACGGAATACGACCCATTTTATTAGGGGTCTTATTATTAATAAGACCGGCAGTGGCACTCCTTTTTGAAGCGCCAAGAGAAAATGGCTCGGAGGATGTGCAGTACTCCGTAGCACGCGAACGCAATAGCAGGACAAGGGGGCCGAACGCTTCTTATGTATGGAGCGTTTGATATGGGAGCAGGGAGATGGATGAATTGACCAGCAGACGTTGGCAGGATACGGAGTGGAGCGCGACACTTGATTGGTGCGCGAGACACCAGCTGATGATGCGACGATAAGGAGTTTCTTTGGCTGTGATGCAATGAGCCCTTTTGTGTGTGTTTTTTGTGTGTGTTTTTTGGGTGTCCAGTCCAACCCATTCGAGTCTGGTTGCGGCCATCAACAACCAACCAACCCCCCTACAACCAAACCCCACTTGTTCAATTAAGCAATGTCTGGCGCTAATACGGAGTACGGACTAGCCACTTGGTCCTCGGTGCTGTCTCCTACTTTTCGGCTTTCAGGGGCCTGCCCTGGAACACTATCCGCATATTACGTCCGTATCTACTCCGTACTGTGCGACGACTGGCACATGTGCAGACCATCCCAACCAACGTTTGATTTCTTTCCAATCATCGTCACCACCGAAACAAACATTTTCGAGCTCTCGAGAACCAACAGCGACCAGGGATCGAAATCGCATCGCGAACCGAGCGCAAGCTGTTACCGTCGAGGGCCCACCAGAGACTCTGCCAGACAGTCTAGACTTGCCTCTTGCCTGCATTCTTTATCGATTGCACGCCACGGCCCCTGTTCCTCCTGATCGTGGCTGCTGCATCTCACCACTCGCGCACTTTCATTCATACGACCGCATCCTCACTCTGATCCGAACAAACAGACAAGAGACCCCTCTCCGACATCGAATCACCGAGTCAAATCATAACATCGTCGAAACGAAACCGAAACGGCCACTTTGTCCCCTATATTCTATCGCGAACCACCAACAGCGGCAGTAAGGGAGCAGGACACACGGGCTCGTCTGTCCGATAGACAAAGCCAAACGACGGCACAGCAGAGAAGCATTTTTTGCTATAGCCTTTGTCTCCCGGGCCTGATATTTGGCAGGCCTGCCCCGCTACCTGTCACATAGGGCCTTGGCCTTGGATCGTTCACCATGCAAGCGGCCTTGGGCCAGCACTTGTCCGGTTCTACGTTTTTCACCTAGGCAGCCCTTTTGTTCCGTGAATCGACTTCATCATCCTCATCCCCCTCCTCCTCCCCAGCAGCGAAAGCAAAAATGTCCTCGGCAGACAAGTCGAGGCAGTCGTCCGGAGGACGGTCCATCTTCTCCAGGCATAAGAACAAGGATAGAAGAACGACAGATACCGACCACCTCGATGTCGGTAGCACATTGAGCTTTCGCTCGTCACGGCACAAGCGAGACTCCTCGACCGTGTCCATCGATACGCCAAACTCTCCCGATCCTGGAGTCAACATGATGGCGGGAGTGATAACATCAATCCCCTACGACAATATGCCCCCTGGCTCCCGATCCCCGATCCCCGTCGACTATTTACCCAGCTCCGACCAAGTTCCCGCCCGCCGCGAACCTCTGCCTCACCAGCTTAACAAGAGTGCGGCAGATTTTCACCAATACCCGTCATTTGACGCCTCTGCCACTCGACCCAGGGAATCAAACATGACCATGGCATCCACGGGCCGCCATGCTCAATATCAACAATGGGGCCCTGCTCGCGGAAGCGTTGCCAGCACGGCCAACGGCTCGTCACATACCTCGAGATACGACTCGTATTTGGGCGCCAATGGAAGCCGTAGCTCTGCTGACAACCTCAGCATGTATTCAGGTAACGCTGGAAATCGAGATATAGGGGGGATGACACGCTCGACGCAATTAGCTCTACCGACCGCTTCGTCGCAAAGTTCCCACGGCTCTTACCAGTCGCATCGGGACTCCAACCGGCTGACCAAGTTTCCCGGGCCCGGCTCTAACCATGACGGATTCTACTTTCCCAAGCCGGACGACGATAATGTAATTGAGCAAATGTTTTTGCAACTCATGCAGAAACGAGGATGGCATAACCTGCCCGAGCAAGCCCGACGACAAATGTTGGCGTACCCACCACAGAAGAAATGGACGCTGCTTCACCAAGATCGCCTCACCGAGTGGCAGGGCGAGCAGAAGCGACGACAGACTGCTCGAACGAATCAATTTGCTGCACCAGACATCACGACGTACTCTGACGAGGAGGGCACGCCGGAGTGGTATGTCCGCAAGGTGATGGAAGACAAACTCGACACCAAAGGCATGGGCAGCCTCGAGGTCAATCTCCGAACACAACAGATTGGCTGGGTCAAGCGATTTGTCGAATGCCAGGGACAGGTGGCTTTGGTGACATTGCTCCTCAAGATCAATCGCAAAACGGCAGCCGGCCCCGTACCGGAGAATTCTCGCGTGGAGAAGAACCTGGACCGGGAATACGACATTATCAAGTGTCTCAAAGCACTCATGAACAACAAGTTTGGTGCCGACGATGCTCTGATGCAGCAAAAGGTGCTGGTGGCTCTGGCTACGTGTCTGATATCCGCGCGCATCACCACTCGAAAACTGGTCAGTGAGATCCTCACGTTTCTGTGTACTTGGGGCGAAAACGGCGAGGGCCATGTCAAGGTCATCCAAGCCCTCGACGAGGTCAAGGCTCAGTCGGGGGAAAATGGCCGCTTTGACGCCTGGATGCGCCTGGTAGAGGTTACGATAGATGGTCGCGGCAAGATGGGCAGTCTGGTCGGGGCAAGCGAAGAGGTTCGGACTGGCGGCATCGGCATGGAGAACTTGCTCATGGAGTACGCCGTCACGACCTTGATGCTGGTGAACATGGTGGTGGATGCACCAGAGGGTGACCTTCAGTTGCGAATCCATATCCGAGCTCAGTTCACAGCATGCGGCATCAAACGCATCTTGACCAAGATGGAAGAGTTCCAATACGAGCTTCTTGACAAGCAGGTTGAGCGATACCGCACCAACGAAGCCATTGACTACGAGGACATGCTGGAGAGGGAAAACAGCAGCATCAAGGACAGCATCGAAGGCGACGTGAAGGATCTCAGCGACCCTGTGCAGATTGCGGATGCCATTCAGCAGCGCATTCATGGCAGCAAGGCGCAAGACTATTTCGTTTCAGCCTTGCAGCATCTCATGCTCATCCGGGCCCAAGACGGCGAGGAACGTTTGCGCATGTTCCAGCTGGTCGACTCCATGCTCAGCTACGTTGCCATGGACAGGCGCCTGCCAAACATGGACCTCAAGCAGAGTCTCAACTTCACCGTGCAAAGCCTTCTCGACAAGCTGCACACCGATTCGGAAGCACGCCAGGCCCAAGATGAGGCTCTGGAGTCGCGGCAAATAGCGGAAGCTGCCATGGCGGAGCGCGATGAGATGCGTGCCAGGCTCGAGCTGGGAGCGGATGGCCTCGTCAAGAAGATGCAGAAACAGCTTGACGAGCAAGCTCGATTTATCGAGGCCCAGAAGAGACAAGCGGACGGACTCAAGGCCGAGATTAGCAGCCTTCAGGGCGTCCGTGCCAAGGAGGCGCAGAGGAACGAGCTGGAGACGAGAGAACTGTATCTGATGCTCAGGGATGCACAGGATATTGCGGCGTCCAACGCCATGAAGAGCAGCAACAAACCTGGCGACCCCCCGAGTAACGGAACCGCTGCTCAAATGCAAGGCATTCTGGACCGAGAGAGACTTATGGAGCGTCTGCAGATGCAATTGGAGCGCCAAAAGACACAGTATAAGCTCGAAGGGCGAGTCTGGGGCGAGGCTGGCGGCCCGTCAGACCGTCTCCGCGCATTGCGTGAGGAAATGGAAGACGAGAACTTGGAGTCTTCGGCTGGCGGTGGGACACCACCTCGCGATCTCACCAACAGTGTGTTGGGCAGTATAAACCGCCAAACCCGAATCACTCGCAAGCCACTTCAGGCGGACAGGGATAGCGAACCCGACGGCATCGAAGAAAGTGAAGACGCCGAAGGGGAAGACGGCGTCATATTCGAGCGCCCTCGCATCGTGGAGATGAAACGACCAACCGTCGATCCCAGGTTCCAGGCAGGTCTGGTCAGTGAGATTGGTGCCAATGTCAAGAAATTTGAAGGCAGCGACTCCGAGGACGTCGATGAGACAGCAGCCCCACCACACCCAAGTCTGGCCTCTTCAACAACTCCTCTCATCTCGACTGACGACCGGACCCTCGAGGCGGACGGGATTGTTGCCGGTGCCGGAGCTGCGCCTCCTCCCCCTCCTCCACCACCACCCCCACCGATGCCCGATCAAAAGGCTGGCGGCCCACCGCCTCCGCCTCCGCCGCCTCCGCCTCCGCCGCCGCCCCCAATGCCCGGTCAAATCGCCGGGGGTCCTCCTCCTCCTCCTCCTCCTCCTCCGCCTCCACCTCCACCGATGCGGGGTCAGATGTCCGGCGGTCCCCCTCCTCCGCCTCCTCCGCCCATGCCTGGCTCTACAGGCTCTATGCCGCCGCCGCCGCCGCCGCCCCCCATGCCTGGAGCCATGCCTTCTGGTCACTTCCTGCCACAGAAGTCTGTCTTTGCCGCGACACCCGGCATCGGTCTGCCAGTGGCACGGCCCAAGAAGAAGCTCAAGGCACTGCATTGGGAAAAGGTCGACGCCCCTGAGACTAGTCATTGGGCCGCCCATGCCCCATCTGCCGAGGAACGAGAGGAGAAGTACAATGAGCTCAGCCGCAAGGGAATCTTGGACGAAGTTGAGAAGCTTTTCATGGCCAAGGAGATTAAGAAGTTGGGCGGCGGAGGCGCAAAGAAGGGTGATAAGAAGCAAATCATTTCTTCCGATTTGCGCAAGGCATATGGTAAGCGTCACAATGGAAAATCGGTGCTCGCCGCGGGATGACGTCTTGTTAACATGGGAATGAATGACAGAAATCGCCTTTGCCAAATTTTCACAATATTCTGTGGAAAAGATTGTCCAAATGATTATCCACTGCGACCCTCAATTACTGGATAATCAAGTCGTCATGGAATTCTTGCAAAAGGATGATCTATGCAACATATCTGACAACGTGTCGAAGCAAATGGCCCCCTATAGCCGAGACCTGACGGGGCCTGACGCCAAGAGCAACAACCGCGAGCTGGACCCCAACGAACTGACTCGACAGGATCAGATCTATCTGCATACAGCGTTTGAGCTACACCACTACTGGAAGAGCCGCATGAGAGCACTATGGCTTACCAAGAACTTTGAGCCCGACTATGAGGAATTGAACGAGAGAATCAATCAGGTGATGGCTGTGTCCGAGAGCCTGCGCGACTCGGTCTCTCTGATGAATGTTCTCGGCCTCATTCTAGACATTGGCAACTACATGAACGACGCCAACAAGCAGGCGCGGGGTTTCAAACTGAGCTCGCTTGCACGGCTGGGCATGGTCAAGGACGACAAGAACGAGTCCTCTCTCGCCGACTTGGTGGAACGTATTGTGCGAAGTCAGTACCCGGAATGGGAGGGATTTGCCCAGGACATCAGCGGCGTTTTAACGGCACAGAAGGTCAATGTCGAACAGCTTCAGGCCGATGCCAAGAAGTATATTGACACGATTCGCAACGTGCAAATGTCTCTGGATTCTGGCAACCTCAGCGATCCCAGGCAGTTCCATCCCGAGGATCGTGTCAGCCCCATCGTGCAGCGATGCATGAAAGAGGCTCGTCGCAAGGCAGAGCAGATGGAACTGTACCTCGACGAGATGATGAAGACGTACAAGGACATCATGGTGTTTTACGGCGAAGACCCCACAGACGAAAACGCCAGACGTGACTTCTTTGCCAAGCTGGCTAGTTTCCTGGCTGAGTGGAAGAAGTCAAAGGAGAAGAACATGCAGTTGGAGGAGATGAGGAGACGCAACGAAGCGTCCATGAAGCGCAAGCACCAGGCGCAAAAGGGCGCCGCCGCCGCCGCGCTGGGAGAAGGGAGCACCTCGCCCACGAGCACCGGCGCCATGGATTCGCTACTGGAGAAGCTTCGAGCCGCTGCACCACAGGCGCGAGACCAGAGAGATCGACGTCGTCGCGCACGCCTCAAGGACAAGCATCAAGTGCGCGTGGCTTCTGGCCAGAAGATTGCCGATATCAATGAGATACCCGAAGTCGAAGCCGGTCTGCCACACAAGAACCAGACTATTGACGAGGAGAGCCCGACAGTGATAAGTCCTGGGCTGAGCTCACCGCGGGAGGGCGAAGACGACGTTGCCGACAGAGCAGCCGCGCTGCTGCAGGGCATGCGAGGCGATGGTGATAATGATGCGGAAAAGAGAGAGAGCCTCCGTCGACAAGCAAGGAGGCAAACAGCAGAGGAGGAGCGGCGACTACGAAGACGGAGGAGAGAAAAGGTCAGCAGAAGCCCGAGTAGTGGCGAGGTTAAGGATGATGAGGCAGCTGGTGCAGGTGATGACGCAGCAGGGGCAGTGGCGGTGATACCAGAGACGGTTGAAGAAGAGACGGAGCAGCCACAGGCCCAAAGGGCTGGGGATGACGACGAGGGTGCCAAAGCAGAGCACACGGAAGACACGGAATGAGAAGGGGAACAGCACATAGCGTCAGTACATAATGTTTATATACCAGCACGACTGTGACTACGATTCCTGAAAGTCAAGTCGTCTTGCTATTTTGAAGTCATTATCAGACCCTGCTCCTTGAACGCCGACAGTGACAGTCCCCCACCCAGTAAGCAAGCAAATGCCATGAACCCCCTCACCTCCCGGGACTAAGCGGCCTATTGAAGCCTCCTTGTCGATTCATATACTGTCTATACTCCGTCTTCTTCTCCTTGTGCACCGCGCCAGCATTATTACCCGCCACCTTCTTCCCCTTTGTTGTGCCGAACCCCCCGAATCCCATCAAGGCCTGCATGGAAACCAGGTCATCGTCGTCGTCGTCGTCGTCGTCGTCGTCGTCGCCAACCTCGCCCGCCTCTTCGCCGTCTGTTTCCATGGGTGCAGCACTCCTTGGGCCGGCGGGCGGCGAGGGACTTGCCCGTCCTCGAGCAACAGAATGCTTGTCATCTGGACGGGTGCGGGTGGGCAGGCTGGGAGGAGGAGTCCTGCCACTTGGCGATGCGGAACGACGACGGACATGTCGTCGATCGGGTCCGTCTCCGACTCTGTCTTCGTAGCGACGGTCTCTGTTGCTGCCCTGGCCCTGGCCCCGGCCCCGGCCTTGGCCTTGGCCTTGACCACTGCCTGCGTGGTCTCTGTAGCGTCTGTCGTCGGGGGATCGGGAGCGGTCGTTGTTGCGTCTATGTTCACGATGACGATCACGAGAGTGGGAGCGGGAGCGGTACCGTGGACGGTGGTCGTGGTCTCTGACGCGTCGGCTCGGACGGTCTGAGTCGTCCCGGATCTGGCGCTCTGGCCGGCGGGGGCGGTGGTCGCCCATTATGTTGGGGGTTAGATTTCAGGTTGATGCTGTTGAAAATTTGTGCCTGTAGACGAAACCTGCTGGGAAGTGATTGTCAGGCCGGTACTCCGTATCACAGATGGGAGATTTTTAAAAGTGGAGAGCGCAAGGCTGTCCGACAGGTCGGTTGTATGTAACGTCTTCAATCTTAAGAGGGGGTGGGTGTATGAGCGGATCCGATCCCCTGGATTGCTCAAGGCACGCCCCGAGCTCAGAGAAAATCCACTCGCAACGTCAGCCTTGCATGCCCCGCCCTGACACACACACACACCCCCCCTTGACGTGGCCCTCCCACTCCGTTTCATCAACCCATTCATTCGGTGGGTGGAACAGCTTTGACCATTGCAGAATCACATGGGCAAGTTTGACATCCCACAAGATTCTTGGTACGGCGAAAAAAAAAAAAAAAAAAAAGAATGGCAAGACTCGCCCAATTCGTGGCAGCTGCTGTCCTGGCTGCCACGGCCGCAACGGCCACGGGCGACGCATCCGTGCTGATGAGCGAAATCGGACGCCAGAACAACCAAAGCTTGCTATGGGGTCCGTACAAGCCCAACCTGTACTTTGGCGTGCGGCCACGAGTGCCAAAGAGTTTGTGGACGGGATTGATGTGGGGGAGAATCGAGGATTTCAACGACGTCAAAGACGGTATGGTGACGACCACGATGAGCTTGACTTGAGAACCAAGTCCTTTCTGATAACCAACGATAGGCCTGCGATACACGTGCGAGCAAGGCGAAGACATACACGGGTACGGATGGGACGAATACGATGCACGAACCGGTGGTGTGCAGACGATCCACGATGAAGGCAACAAGATTGACATCACGACCTCCTTTGTGAAAATACCCGGTGGAACCCGCGGCGGCAGCTGGGCAGTCCGCGTCAACGGCAAGCTGCACGAAAATGCACCAGAGAATAGCAAGACGGTCGTGTATTACTATGTTGCGCAGGAGGATGCGGGTGATCTCGAGGTTCACGGCGAGGGCAGCGAGGTCGGTTTCAAGGGCGACGTTACTTTCACTGGAAAGTCGGAGTCACTGGGGGACTACAAACTGGTGTTCACCGAGGGCAAAGGCAAGTACCCCACGAGCAGCCATGATATTGGCGAGAGGCGTCCCGGGGATGTGACGCTGGTGAGCAGTGCGGACTTTGAAGAAGACGTCATCTGGCAGGCAAAGGCGTTGCTTTTCCAGCAGCTGCAGACTGCTGCGGTGGCTGTGCAGGACGAGTATGGGCTGGATAATGCTCCCCCTGCGTGGCAAGTGTATCGTATACCGCACAAGCCTGGCAAAGGCAACTCTCAGATCGTGCAGAGGACGTACGAGGGCTCTTTTGAGTTTGATGTGATATTCTCGTCGGGATCCGCCGGCGTGGAGTTGACCAGCAAGGATGTGACCAAGGCGATTGAATCGACAAGCACTTCGTTTTCCGAACGTTTCTCCTCCATATTTGACCTCAAGGCGCCGTTCCAGGCGGAAAAGTATCAAAAGTTTGGGAAAAGCATGTTCTCGAATCTGCTGGGCGGCGTGGGATACTTTTACGGACAGCAAATGATTGACCGATCGTATGCGTCGGAATACGACGAGGAAAACGAGGGCTTCTGGGAGGAGGCGGCGGCCGCGAGGGAGCTCAAGCAGCAGAAGCTCGAGGGTCCGTATGAGCTCTTTACCAGTGTACCGTCCCGGCCATTCTTCCCCCGCGGCTTCCTCTGGGATGAGGGTTTCCACTTGGCTCCCATCGCTGACTGGGACATGGACCTGACGCTTCAGATCGTCAAGAGCTGGTACAACACGATGGACGACGACGGCTGGATCCCCCGAGAGCAGATCCTGGGGCCCGAGGCTCGCACCAAGGTGCCCGAGGAGTTCCAAGTGCAGTACCCGCATTATGCCAACCCTCCCACGCTATTCCTCGTCATCGAAGACTTCATGGAGAGACTGCGCAAAACCAATGGCACCCAGCCTCTGGGCAGGGAGAGTCTGGCCCAGGGCCATCGCAAACAACTGCACACGGCGCACCTGGACAACTATGAGCTCGGAGAGGACTTTCTCCGAAAACTGTATCCCCTTTTGCGCCGACAGTACGACTGGTTCCGCAAGACGCAGCGCGGAGATATCAAGGGCTACGACCGAGAGGCATATTCCACCAAGGAGGGCTACCGGTGGCGAGGACGAACCGAGACGCATGTACTCACGAGCGGTCTCGATGACTACCCGCGGCCACAGCCCCCGCACCCCGGCGAGTTACACGTCGATCTCATGGCCTGGGTCGGATTGATGACAAAGTCATTGAGGAATATTGCCGACGCCCTTGGGCTGCAGGAAGACGCCACCGAGCTGAGCAAGAACCTGGAAGCCATTGAGCACAACCTCAACGACCTCCACTGGTCCGAAAAGGACGGCTGCTACTGTGACGCCACTGTCGATGCTTTTGAAGAGCACCAGCTCGTCTGCCACAAGGGCTACGTGTCGCTGTTTCCCTTCCTCGTCGGACTGCTTAAGCCAAATGATGCCAAGCTAGGCAAGACGCTCGATCTCATTGCCGACGAGGAACACCTCTGGAGCGCCCACGGGATCCGGAGTCTCAGCAAGCAGGATGAGTTTTACGGAACGGGCGAGAACTACTGGCGCAGTCCAATTTGGATGCCCATGAACTACATGGTTGTCAAACAACTGCAGGTAAGATATCTTTTCCTCCCCTTCCTCCCATAGAGCATGATCTCCAGACTGGTGAATTTTTTGGTGAATTTTTTCAATGGGAAAATGTGTGTTGGATTACTACTGACTCTTTTCCCCTTGTCAACTAGACGCTGGCCAAGCAAGAAGGGCCGTATCGAAGCAGGGCGCGCGACATGTACATGCGCCTGCGCCAGAATCTTGTCGACACGGTGTACAAGAGCTGGGAGGAGACAGGATTCGCTTGGGAGCAGTACAATCCTGAGACGGGGGCTGGGCAGCGCACGCAGCATTTCACGGGGTGGACGAGCTTGATTATCAAGATTATGGCCATGGACGATGTATCCGGACATGCGAGGGATGAGCTGTAGTGTTGCTGTAGCGTTGTAATGTAATGGACGGGATGCAATCAAATAGAAGGCGGGTCGTCTTTGATCTCTCTGCTTCCAATGCACATGACATGGCTCGTCTACGTGGTGAAATTTTCCCCTTTCTTCAAATCATTTCCGGACTGAAGAGGAAGGGAGGCTCTGCTGGGCTTGGTCCAGTCCCGTTGTGGATGACGCGGGCGCGGGAATCCCACCAATAACAAGTGCTGACATGAGACGGCCAAGTAGGCACCGATCTTGTGAGTCCTTGTTGATTTCCAAGCCCCGATGAAATTGAGAAGTTGGAGCCAATTACTCGGACCCAAAAAGAGGCGGAAAGCTGGGCGACGTCTGGTCCGGCAACGCCGAAGTCATCACGACAGGTTTGACTCACTTCATTGCAATTGACACCGTTGTTGAGTTTGCAGTCAGTGCCGGGCAAAAAAAAAAAAAAAAAAAAAACTTGACTGCCCGCGTCACTCGTCGCATCTGCATGTGGCACGAGTAATTCATCCCCCCCCTCGCATCGCATCGCCGCCCCGTCCGTCCAGTCTGCAGGGTCCGCCCGCGCCCATGTATGTAGTGTACCGAATGACCCGGTCATCATTCCACGTAGGCCGGGCTTGTCGGGTCCGGGCGGGCAACTCGAGCCGGGAAAAGGGGGGGGGGGGTTTTTTTCTTTTTTTTTCTATTTTTGTAATAAAGATTGCCCGAGATGAGGTTTGCCTGGGGGGGGCTTCGCCCGTGGGGCGTGACAACGCGGCGCAGGCTAACTAGTGTTGCCGGCATTTGCCTCGCATTTGCATCGCCACGGGCCAGAGCCGTCAAGTCAAAAGGACGTCATGGCATGGCGAGAAGAAGAATCTATTTTCAGTAGGATTGCTTTGCCATCATCATGCATCTATCTGCTCATCTGCTGGAATGGATCGTGGTTTTGGAAGGGGGATGGATGGGCTTGTTCTTCAGGAAATGACCAAGGGACAGGACAGGTTGGTAACTTATTACAGACAGACACGGTTTCGCCGTCACAAGGCCAGTTGATTGGATGGCGGTGCCTGCCTGGCCCTAAGGAGAAGAAGAGAAAAGGGCTGAGCAGGAGGAGCAAGGCAGGCAAATCGCGTGAGATAAGCAAGGCACCAATTGCGAGGTCGTTGGAGATCGATTAAGAAACATGTGGGCCAGGGACACCAGACCAGGGCCGCCCCTGTTCAGGGTCTGACCGACTTGGGGGCCGGGAAAGAGAAGAATCGCTCAGCCCTACGGGTGACTAATTTGTCGTAAGATTGAGTCAATCCATGAACCATGAATCCATGATGATGATGATGATGATGATGATGCCTGGGGGGGGGGGGCGCGCCGGCCGTCAGAGGACAAGGCCGCCTGGCGAGTCCAAGCTCGTGGGGGCCAACTCGGGAAGGACTTCGAAGGAGAGACAAGTCTGTCTGCCTGCTCGTCTATTATGACTGTAGCCAAGTTGTAAGACGAGGTGAGAATGATGTGATGGCAAAGACAATACAATACGGTACTGAATGAATATATAAGTCGAGATGGACTCGTCTGGTGATAACATCCTGCCTCTAGAGAACAAGCTCATCTGCATTCTACACAAATTCACCACTCGCAACCATTGACAAGCACTACAAGTACACATCACATCGCATCGCATCGCATCGCATCGCATCGCATCGCATCTACAAACCTCAACTGCCCGATATCTCAAATTCCCACCTCAATTTCCACCCCCAACCTTCTTCGAACAACTTCTTCAAAGCTCATCTCAAAATGGCCTCCTCCACCCTCGACGCCCAGCTCATCAACGCCGGCCGCTCAGGCTACAACATCGTCAGCGGCGCACCAGGCACGCAGCCCCCCCCTAGCAACGACGACTCTCGCTAGACACGGCACGTCAGTAGCATCAAAGACTCGCAAAATCATTGTACATCACGGGAATAGAAGGTTTTCCTTTGTCGAAGCATGCCCCCCGGCGCTATAGAGCCGGGCTGATCACGAGTGGCAACACTTTCTTCTCCTTTGTCGGGCACGCCTCTGGCCGAAAGATTTGGCGTTGCTGCATGTCAAATACACTGGAAATACACAAACCATAGATAGAACAAAGTCGACAAGAGCAGATCGGAGACTTGGAATAGACACGGAGACGGGGATAGAATAACTGCATTTGGAATAGATATGGACTTCGAAGTCGGGGCGTGAACTGGTTGCTTGAATTTTTCATAGAATAGAGCCTGTGCTGGACGCAGAATATACACATCTCCATCCCCCTAGCAATATTGCCGCAACGAAGCCGCTTCCTCGGTGTTACTGTGTACTCATAAATCATTTGCCCACGCAAAATCTACAATGTTAGCTTCACAACTGTATCAGAAGCCATGAAAGATAAGGCTTACTTTTCAAACACGACCCCCAGCACATCCTCCACATCGCCCGCCTCGCCCTTTCCCGTAATACGCGCCAGACAATCCGCCGCGTACCGTAGATACTCTGCCGCCAGCACGATGTCGGCATCGACCCCCTCGTCCTCTGGCCGCGCCTCGTCCAGGAATTCCTCCAGATGACCCCGGCACTTGGCGAGCAGCTGGCGTTGCCGCTCTGTCACGCCCAGCAGGTCCCGCATTTCAGGGGGCATGTCGGTCATTTCGGAAAAGGATGCCGTCAAGGCCTGGATGACGTCCTGGATGCCGCTGTCTCGTGTGGCGACGTCGTCTTTGCACGAAATGCAGATGGGCTTGCCTGCAAATGAGGGATGTGATTGGCTAACGGACCGGCGAAACTGGGCGAGCAGGTCGCCCAACGTATCTTCATCAACGGCATCTCGCTTGTTCACCACCAAGATAGCCTCCAGGGCACCCGTAGCGAGATCGAGCGTCTCCTTGTCGAAAAGGATATATGGTTTCGCTCCACCCGCGCCATCCCTCTCCACAGAGGCCAGCACCACGATGAGATCCGACTCGACCGCCTTCTTCCTCGCTCGTCGAATCCCCTCCTCCTCCACAGCTCCAATGTCGACATGGCCGTCGCCACGGGATCGGAACCCCGCCGTGTCCGCAAACGAGCACAGATACCCTCGAATATCAAGACTTGCCTCGACAACGTCTCTCGTCGTGCCGGCTTCTCCAGACACGATCGACGCCTCTCTGCCGACGATGATGTTCATCAGTGAGCTCTTGCCTACGTTGGGCGGACCCACCAGCGCGATGCGGACTCCCTTTCGCAGCAGCTCACTCCTTTGCCCGCCAATTTCATGGACATGAATCCCGTCCAAAATCCTGCTGACCTGTCCTGCCACGTTGTCCAACAGCTCTGATTGCGACTCATCAAAGTGCTGATCCTCCGAAAAATCAATGAGGGCTTCGATCTCACCCCGTGCTTGGAGCAGCTGCTCTCTCCAACCCTCGTACGTTCGTCCCAGAGCGCCGGAGTTGCCGCGCACAGCTGCCCGACGTTGCTGCTCCGTCTCTGCATCGAGCGTGTCGCCCAGTGACTCGATCTGCGCCAGGTCAAGACGGCCATTGATGAAGGCGCGCTTGGTGAACTCGCCGGGCTCGGCGTAGCGCGGGGGTGAAGTGGTTGGGCATTGTGGTATGGCGGAGAGGACCGCTTTCACCGTGGCTGGCCCGCCGTGCACATGCAGCTCGAGGACGTCCTCGCCAGTGGCTGTCTTGGGACAGGGGAAGTAGAGGAGGAGGGCCTCGGAGTCTAATACGTTGGGGTGAGCGCTGGAGTTTGGATGGAAAATAGTGCGGATGGTGGCCCGTCTCGGCTTCGGAGGCTGTGTGTCGGGACATAGAGCTCGGTAGATCTGTGTCTGATTAGCCGAGGGTCCAGAAATTGACACGACGGGCGTGCGTACCTGAAGACACGATGGACCAGATATGCGTATCACAGCGATGCCGGCTCGCCCCTGGGCTGTGGAAAGAGCATAGATGGTATCTCCGATTGCGGGAAAGCCGCGAGGGTCGTCGTCTTGTCTAGGGGCGAGGGCGAGACTGGCAGGTTTGGCATGCTGCAGTCGCCGCCGCACCCTGTGCACCTGCTCATGCCATGGAGAAGCGCGGCTCACTGCAAATGAACTAAATCGTGTGCCTCTGAAGAAAAGGCTGCGTTTGATCATCGGCGTAGCTCAATTGGCTGGCATGCATCCGATGAGATGGTCTGGCCTCATGGAAAAGTTGCATTGGAGATTCTGCCAAAAGCGCAGGCGGTGAGGCGAGGCATCCACGGCATCCACTCCTACCCAGCCATGACAGCTTGCGCGACGACGACGACGAAGCTAGAGGGCTGCCTTAAACCCGGTCGTTCATTCGAGCTTGCTTCCTCTGATCAGTTGGCATACCACCGCACCCAAACGTCCTCCGTCCTCCAACGACAAGCAACCGACTGAGCCTCCCCTCAGCTACCCTCATCATGTTCAGAAACAATTACGACAACGATTCCGTCACATTGTACGCGCCGATTCCAGCACAAACTCCCTCTCCATCTCCCCCAGAGCTTCGACCCATGTGCAGAGAGCTTAGCTTCCTCGCCGAGCGGGAATTGCATGCTAACGCCATCAATTAGCTCGCCACAAGGCAGGATCTTTCAGATCGAATACGCCGCCGAGGCAGTGAAGCAAGGTTCCGTTGTCGTCGGCATCGTCAGCAAAACGCACGCTGTCCTCTGTGCCGTCAAGGCGAGTAGTCATCCCGCATCACCGACTCTCCGCCACTTCACGCGCAATGAGCTGCTAACCGAGCGTAATTGTAGAGAAACGCCGAAGAATTATCATCCTACCAAAAGAAGCTGTTCTCCGTCGACGAACATGCTGGCATCGCCATTGCCGGCCTCACATCAGATGCCCGCGTTCTCTCCAACTTTATGAAGCAGCAGTGTCTCAGTCACCGCCTTACCTACGGCCGCGCCATCCCTATCCGCTCCCTCGTCGACATGATTGGTGACAAGGCCCAGACCAACACGCAAGTATACGGAAAGCGACCGTACGGTGTGGGCCTGCTGATTGCAGGTGTGGACGAGAAGGGCCCTCACTTGTTCGAGTTCCAGCCCTCCGGTATGACGGAAGAGATGGTGGCGTTTGCCATTGGCGCTCGAAGCCAAATGGCCAGAACGTATCTTGAGCGTAACGTGGATGCTTTTGCCGACTGCTCGAGGGAGGAGTTGGTCCAGCATGCCCTGAAGGCTCTGAGAGAGAGCTTGGTACAGGACAAGGAGCTGACTGTTGAGAACACGTCGGTTGGTCTGGTCGGTGTGCAGGGCGAGGGAAAGAAGGACATCGAGCCGTTCAAGCTGTATGAGGAGTTTGAGGTCAAGCAGTGGATTGATAGCGTGAGCGAGAGCTCAGGAGGTGGCGAGGGCGAGGGCGAGGGCCAGAGTATGGAGGTCGACAGCTAAATGGACATAGGGCCAGGGGGGCAAGAAGGACAGGAGAGCTAGATCATGTATAATTACAGAGCTACCCGCTGCTAGAAGCGGCACATTGCGGTCTCGACATGAATGACCAACAAGAGTTACAAAGACGGCCTTCGCCAGGAACGCTTGACGAAATGAGGGGATGGTGATTAAACTAATATGTTTGTATTCGCAGGTGATTCCTATTTGTGCGATATCTCTAGTTTCTTCGCGCCCACACAAAACCCACGCTGGCGTGAACGAGGGTCACATCACATCATGAATCGGCCCCGAGCATCTATGCACTCTAACATGAACTTTGCCCGTAAATATCGCTCTCTATTGATTTCCCCACTGGAGTTTGAATGTAGCCTCAGAGACTCTGTAGTCCCGCAATGCCCTGACGGCGCCCTCTGCGTCGGTTGCTGATACTACAATGTTTTCATTGCCGGGCTTCACGAAGCCTTGCTCGGAAGCCTTGTTTACCCACTGGACGATGCCGTCCCAGTACCCTTCAATGTTGAGCAAGCAGATGCCCTTGGTGTGGATGCCCAGCTGGTTCCAGGTGATGACTTCGAAAACTTCCTCCATGGTGCCGTAGCCGCCGCTCAAGCCAATGAAGCCGCTTCCGGGCCCGCCCTTGAAGACATCCTCGGCCATCAACTTCTTGCGGGTGTGCATGTCCTTGACGACTGTGGTGCGGCCATACGTAGACTCGGTGGGCACGACTTGGTTGTTGTAGTTGACGGTTTGATAGGTTTCGTCTCGCTCATATCTCACCAAGGCTTCGGGGATGATGCCATGAACGGAATCAGGGCCGTTGATGGAGCAAACGGTCTTTGCGACCTCGCCCATGAGGCCGACCGTGCCACCCCCGTAGACTGAGTGTGAGTGTGTTTGTGTTAGTTTCGAATCAACAAAAAAACAAACAATTAATGGCACGGGCAAAACCTACCCAAGTCAATGTTGTTCTCGGCCATGGCTCTGCCCAGCTGCCGCGCTGCCTCCATGTGCGCGGGACTTGCTCCACTGCTAGAGCCGCAAAAGACGCAGATTTTGGCCCGAGGCGCATTGTCACTGATGTTGGTGTTGGTGATGGTGTTGGTTCCATTGGTGTTGACGCCATTCTGGCCCGCGATGGGTGTGTTGGAAGACATGGTGGCTAGCTAGCTGCGTTATGGTAAAAGGTCTAACGACTCAAGTTGTCTGTCTGCGCTGGACGTTGATAAAAGGTGGTCCAGCGGGGTTCCAGCGGGTCTGTCCTTGAAGATAATGTAATCATGATCTCGATGTGAAAAGAGAGTGCCCGGCAAGAGGTTGAAGTAAGAAGTTGCGGTCCAACGGAGGGTCCACGGCCAGGTCCAAACGGCAAAGTCGCCGTCTAGCGAAGTGGGGAGGTCAGGTGGCACATTGATGATGTGGATGACACAGCATTCTGACGCCTTGATGCCGGTCCAGTTGTCCATCCAGGTGTCATGGTGTCATCGACAAGTCGTACGCTTTGGGTTTGTTTGCCTTGAATGATAAAAGGCGGACGGCTGTTGTCGACGGTCCTCCCAAGCCTGCATTGACCTCGTTTGAACGAAACGTGGCCCAATACACACTGTTGTAGAACCTTGAGATATCAGGCATCAAGCATCCATCATTTGCTCGAGGTTGACGCGCATGACTGTGTTTTAGTCATCCCGTAATAATGAGCAGATGTGCAACATACTTTCTCCTATGAAGCACATACTTCAGGTGAATCCATTCTCTGTCACCATATTTTGAGATGCTCATCAGCGGCGGGGAAGTCAATTCGAGCTCCCCGGCCCTGTCCTTGCGCATCAACTCGTCTCCTTGTCATTTGATCGTTGAATTGTCCTTTAAATCATTGCATCGTGTGATGAAGCCCGCCTGCTCATGTTAACCTCTGTTTTCCATATCCCCTCTGCCCTGCGCCTAAATAGAACCCTTACACGACTCCCGTTTCCACCCTTGGCAATCGTCTCCAAGAACTTGGCCAGCTTCTCGCCCCCCTCTGGCGTAATTGAATTATAGTTTGAGGCATGAGTACCTCGGATAGATTTTTGTTTTTTTGAGGTCTCAACCCCAACACCGTTGCCTCTTCAAGAAACACCTTTTCTGCCCCGTCGATATCACCTCCCTTGGCCATCTGCTCTTGTTGGGATGCGTGGCACGCAGCTTCTGGATAACCTGACCGGCAACGTATACGCTAAATCGAGACGTGATTAGCATTCGTAAAGCATCGGGGACCTAAGAGGTACTCGCCCAAAAATTCTCAGCGCACAGTGTTATACAAGCTATTGTTCTTGGCGATCATATTCGTACCGCAAAACAACAGGCGATTGAGGCGAGCCCAATGTTCGCATCAGCGTCGCCGAAGGCTGCGGAATCAGACTCTTCTTAATAATGACGCCTGTGATGCCAGCAAAGCCCAGGTGCTTTTGTGCGCCGAAGAAGCGGGACGTCAAGGAAGGCCTCGTTGATGATGGTGGTGATGGTGGTGATGGTGGTGGCGTGTGGTGAGCTCGGAGCGATGCGACTGCTCTTGCTCTGCATCCAGTGACATGGTACGGACGTACAGTGGGTGTAGTTCCCTGTTGTGGCGGGACCGCCGGGAAGCACCCCCCCCCCCCCTGCTTCTGCCTTCGTGGCGTGGCACTGGGCAGCTTCCAATGAATGGATCTCAACGGTTCCAGACTGTGGATGCCAACAGCACAGCGAGGCGAAATCTCCAATCCCTTCCGCGCGTTGATTCCAGCAAGCCCATCGACATTGCGCCGCCAACAACATCGGACTCCCTCTTCCCGACAAGTCGACATCATGTCTGGCGTTGATCAAATCACCCGCCAGCCCGAGGGCGCGCCGCCGCCGCAGCAACAGCAGCAAGGAAGTGTACGTAGTATGATGGGAATGCCTCCCGCTGTTTGATCGGCGGACACCAGACTGATTCGGCTCGTGATCATAGGGCTTCAACTTTCAAAAGCTACTCATTGGCGGTGTCGTCTACCTGGGTCTCAACATGGGCCTCTCGTACTTCCTGAGCAAAGATCAACGAGGCGTCTCAACGACCGACCCCGATACTGGCAAGCCCATCACCGTGGCCTCCAATCTGGGGGATATTCCCGCATTTGAGTTCCGCCCCAAGCAGCTCGATGAAGGTGCACTGTATCATCAAATCCCCCACAAGATTGCGCCAATCTGGCCCCAGGACAGTCATGTGGACATCATGGTCACTCTTTCTCCGTCGTTCAACCCAATGCCCATCTCGGAGACCCCGCCGGAGTATCTGGTGCTTCAGGAGAAGGACTTCAACATGGGAAACAGCTCAGAGAAGCGCACCATAGATACCAAGTTCACCGTCCCGAAAGCCGTTCAGAACAATGGAACCCTTTGGGGCCATTTTTATGTCGGCCTCACCGGCAGTACCTTGGACCCTTATCAGCCTGGCTACGATACCGCCCGGGCTTTTCATTTTACGTACCCTTTGACTCAGTACCTGCCAAAAAAGAAGATTGCCAAGACGAGAAACCTGCTGGATTCTCGAAAAGAGGAGCAGGACATCCAGGTCGAAGAGGAACCCGCGGGCCCCATCATCAACAGCCACTATCACCCCAATGCGAGCTTTTCTTTTGTCTCCGCCATGGGTGTGAAGGAGTTTAACCAGATCCACCCTGCAGTCAAACATTACCTTCGCCTTGAAGCTACTGGTGCCCGTGATGGCAGTGGTCAGAATGGCTGGTACTGTAAGTCGGACGAAACTCAACTCGCCGTGTCTTTCTTTGTATGTGAAGCTGACTGACTCTGTAGACCCCATCTTGTACATCAACACCTTTTGGCAACTCAACAGTCACATGATGATACTCAACGAGACGGTCAAAGAATTACCATTGCACATTGATCTGACCAACATGGCCATGTGGAAGTTCAGCACCATTGCCTCGATTGACTTGAATTCCAAGGAAAACGCCCGCAAAGCTGCGTTTGGCCAAACCCTGCCTACTGGTGGTGACGGTTCCGAGATTGAAATGGTCAAGGAGGTCTTGATTGACACAAACCCAATCTTGCTCGGCATTACCATTTTTGTCAGCATTGCCCATATCATTCTGGAGACACTGGCGTTTGGCTCCGACATTGCCCATTACCGCAAGAAGAAGGACAACGTTGGCATTTCAGTCCGTTCCATCCTGGCCAACGTCTTCATGCAGACCATCATCTTCCTGTATCTCCTTGATAACTCACAGAACACGAGCTGGATGATCCTGGGTTCCCAGGTCGTAGGCATCGTAATTGAGTTCTGGAAGGTCACCACTGTGGTGAATGTGCGTTTCCGTCCAGCACCTCCCGGATCTTTGCTGCCGTACACAATCGTCTTTGAGGACAAGCACAAGCTCACCGAGACCGAGGAGAAGACCAAGGAGTACGACGAAATTGCCTTCAAGTACATGTACATTGTGGCAGTGCCTCTCTTGGCCGCGTACGGCATTTACTCGCTGATTTACGAGTCTCACAAATCCTGGTACTCATTCATCATCACCACACTCGTTGGGTCGGTGTATGCCTATGGTTTCCTCATGATGGTGCCCTCTTTGTACATCAACTACCGTTTGAAGAGTGTGGCGCACATGCCATCCAAGGCCATGTTGTACAAGTTCCTCAACACCTTCATTGACGACTTGTTTGCCTTCACCATCAAGATGCCCACCCTCCATCGCCTCGCTACGCTTCGTGACGACGTAATTTTTTTCGTTTATCTGTACCAGCGCTGGGCCTACAAGACGGACTACACCCGTGTAAACGAGTTTGGCCAGGGCGGTGATAATGAGGAGACCTTACTGAAGAAGGAAGCCGACACTGTCGAGGACAAGCAGGCCAATGTCAAGCCCGAGGCCAAGACAACTGGCACGAATGTTGGCAACGCGACCAAGAGAAAGTAGGCTTAGTCAACTACAGTACAGACTGCATAGCATAGACACCAATAGACGCGTTGCCTTGACATTTGCTGTTGAAGTAAGAATTCGGAGGCCTACGATTTCGCTCAGTTAGCGCAATGGTAAACATTCCCGACACCATGTCTTTCCTGCAGACCTGAAGATGCCCTGGATCAAAAGAAGCTCGCCGAGGCTCTCGACGAAGCTCCTTTGCATCTGCCTGTAAAGGCAAAGGAATGGCGAACGTGGTTGGAGAGAGGCAATGTCGGCCAGAGAAATGGATGCAATTGATTTTAAGATGATCACCTCGAGACGGCTGAGCGCCGAGAGTCATGCTGAATGACGAAATTGTGTCGCACATCTGTCCTCTCCAACAGCTACGATCAGCTACAGGTACATGTACATACTATTGTTTGAGAGTCATAAGGTGCAGTGCTTTGAAAGAACAACAACCCGTTTGCATGTAAGTTACTATGTAATAACATAAGGTACCTATTAATCCTAGTCCCTGTCTCCCTTGTTTCCTTGCTGATAGCTCATTGGCTTAACCCCCCTGTCAAGTAGATTTGTAAAATCATTCAGGGGGGTCCATCACGAACTGCCCTGAACAAGATGGCATCATTTATTCGTCTTGAACTGTTTCAACCCCCCCCCCTCCCCTTCCTCTCGGGTATCTCCTTGGACTTGGTCCACCTTGTGGGTCGGTGGGGGTCCCACAGGCCCCCTGCCACAAGGTCAAGGTCAGTGACCGCGCAAGTATGTACATAATACGCGAAAGTGTGGTGTAGTGACTTATATGTAGAGGGGAAAAATTAGCAGTACATTTATTATTCGCCTATTTGTATGTAAGCGAAAGTACCTCTAATCCACTTCTATCCGATTGGATACAGACTCCAGTTGACGTGACTCCACAAGGTGGACCGAGTCCAAGGAGATGGAGATGTCAGCGTCCTTGTAATTTTGCGAGCTCCCCAAATCGTAATCCGTACATAGTTTCTATTAATATGTAGTGCGTGAAGCTCAGACGGAAAGAGCCCAGCCCCACCTTGTACAGAGTCGACCATCTCAACGCCTGGATTGAACGGATTACCTACATAGGGTCCAATGCCGTCGGCCGGTAACACGGCAAATCTTGTATTCAAGTTGGGGACGTGTCCGGTACGTATGTATTTACACGACTACAAGCCCCCCCCCCCCACCTGGGGCGGCCACTATGTATCTCCTCAGTGCCGGTAATTACCCCACTTTGTGCTACATACGCTTATCCTCGGTTTAACATGTGATTGGCCTGCTGCCCCTGGTTATGTTCTCGTGTAAAATTACCTTGTCTTCTTGGGTGGGGGGGTTGGTAATGTATGTAATCCGTATGTACAGATCTCAAGGTTCCGTCAGCGGTGCGGGCAGCGGGCAAGGCAGGCCCCGTGTACGGAGTACATACGGACTAGAAAAACATGATTTTCACCCGACCTAGGGCTGGCCGAGGGTATTCAGCGTGGAGCCGTCTAGCCCCCTCTTCATCTCTTCATTACATACATGTACTCCGTATAGCACGCAATTGCGTAGGAGCGACGTCCCTTTTTTTTTTCTTTTTCTTTTTTTTTTTTTTGCGCAACTCTCGGGCATGCTTGCTTATTATCACGAGTTCGGATGAGTTGGCTAGCTGGGTCTTACTAAAGAAACAGGCAGATAGATGACTACATGGATACTATACTATGAATTTGCCCACAGCGTAACTGTAACTTGCATCTCTTGACCCTGTAGGAAATGGTGAGGGATGAGGAGGGACGGGTAACGTGACTGAGAAGAAGAATATTCTCTCAAGATCTCGATCCGACGGGCCCTGTACTATGCAGCTATCTCTGCGCAGCCCAATCAACAACGTCTGATTTGAATCTCGGGGGAACTTTGACAAGTCAAACGTGTTCCAAAAAAAAAAAAAAAAAAACGACGTGAGAACCCCACGCCAAATTGTGACATGAACTGCTCACCGCCGTGTGCACTTTGGTTGAAGGAAGACCCCCGGGTGGGGGGGGGGAGGTCATTTCACAATGTCATGCGTCATGCGCTAAAAATCGCCTGTCAGACATTGACACACACGCAAACCCATGGCCACCCAACGGTCTGGATGAACCCCTGCGTGCCCTGCTCTGCATGCCGGCATGATTTGTACATATGCACGGCCAGGAGACCGACCGGGTATATACGGCGAAGCGAAGCCCGAATGCGGGACAAACAGGAAAACTGAAGGATGCCTAGGATGCGAGGCTGCAACTCCCAACAATCTTCGCTCTAACCACCAAGTGAACTGCTCAGGTTGACATGTAATTCCATGCAAATTTTTAGGTTCGACAGCTGTAGGAAATTGCTGTTTCTGGCGTGAAAAAAAAAACCCCCCCAAAAAAAGTGCACTTCACCAGGTTCCCGTCAGTGCAAGATCAATCTGATGGCCCAGATGCGCAGAGCCCTTGTAAAGCTCAAACAGTTATCGATCCAGCGTGGCCGTCGTCCTCCTTCACAATTTCATTGGGGATATTACATACATAGTGCCCCTGCGTCCATAATTCCTGTCACTCACCAATGCCGCAAGCCACGGGCATTCAAATTGCCTCGGCAGAGATATCCGGGGCTGGTCCACGACGAGGGGGGAAGTTCCCGGGCTCCCCCCAAAAGACACAGCTTTTTCGAATACTACGACGGCCACGGTTCGGTTGACCTCTGGGGTCTGCGTCTTGCCAAGGCCCGTAGCTTGCTTACTCGTGCCTTGGGTCTCCAGCCAAAAGGGGCTGCGGATGGGCAATGAATGGAAATCAGAGACGACGAGTGTGAGGTTTTCCAGAGTGTCTCAACGCGTTGCACGTCAGAGCCCATGTCGCCTTGAAAGACGGCCAGAAAAATTAAACGTGAAACAAGAGAGCGAACAAAGAAGAAAGAGGATTTTGTTTTGTATTGGTGACTGTGACTTGTAGTCTAGGATAATCAAGGAGGACATGAGGTCATAAGCTGGCGAGCAGCCTGAAAAAAAAAAAAAAAAAAAAAAGAAAGAAAGAAGGCAAGAAAAAAAAGTCTCGTAATGCTATTGTATCATAGATGAGCTGTACATGTTCATATGATGATAGCCAGTGGGGTGATGCAAGAATTCCCACTGTTGTGCCTCCCAGCTGGGCCGTGATACTGAATGCGCAGTGCTTGTCGTTGGACCGTCGCTGGCATTTCCAAGGTATCCAGTTCCATCTATGGGCTTTCGAATACTCTCTGATCGAAAAAGGTCCACTCGAGGCACAATGTTCTGCAATCCGGGCTCCATCGTCGGCGTGAGGAGCCTACCCAACATGATGTCCTCCATGGTGAAGTAGCTGACGAGGTGAACCGTTCGGCCCTGGACTAGGACGCTGATAGTCTTCTTGACGAGTCCATCCTGTTTGAATTGGTACCAGTCCCCGAAGCTGCCGGCAACGTTGGCTACCGCCATGCCTCCAGATCGTTTCCTGCCACTGCGGGCAGCTTTTGGCCTGGTCGTCGTCTTGCGTATCGGATTCGAGGAATCATCGAGTTCCCGATAGATGAGAAAGTTTCCCAAAACTCTGCTGGGCCCCCACTTCAAACCATCCGTCCAGCGTTTGATACCAGAGGGACCTTCTTCAAAGATGAGTACGCTCCCACTCTTTATGAGAGAGTGATGCTCGGCGTATCGGGGTCGGCGGGGGATGCCGTCAATAAGACCGACAAGATAGGCTTCGATGGCAACTAGGGCATCTGTTGTAGATGCAATGTAACCCTGCCATGAAGGGATAAGCGGGCTGGTTGAGGCACCCAGGATGAGAGTATGATCAACTATAACACCCAAAAATACGAAATCAGCTACAGTCTCTTTAGGTGATCCGAGAGGAACCTATTGCGCTTGTCCAGGCCAAGTAGGGGAGTAGACTCGATCAGTCCTCAGAGATGGATGATCAAAGCGAAACATACCTACAGCACCCTGTGAAGAACTTGCTCGGAAAGTATGCATGGTGGCTCTGATCGACGAAACTCTGTTGGAACTCTGTTGGCTCCGGTAACATTCTTTCTCTCTCTTATGAGAGGCGAGTGGCCAACGAAAAACAAGCGGAAGAAATTCAAAGGAGGGTGCTAATGTCAGGTCTTCGGGTCGTTTTGTCTCCGATGGCTAAAAGGAAACTTCTGCAACATAAAATTTTGTGGTTGAATCTCGCTCAATCTATGTTTCCTCTGTCAATAGCTACTATCAGCGCTGTTCACTCGCGGGAAAAGATGTGAGCTTTATATGCTGGGGACAATTACGCCAAGGGACTAACGTGAACTGCCCGCCTCTTTATACAGGCCCAATACTTGGCCGCTGCCTGGAATGTCAGCGGTCAGGGCTTCTGAAAGGATGATGTAGGACGTTGGGCGTGGTACAAAAGGCCATGTAAGGTGTTGTGTTTCGTCAAGAGAAGAGAAGGTCTCTGAGCATCGATGCTTGGTCAAGCATGAAAGCAACGGTGCCGCACACCCCCCTCCCACCCCCAATTCAATCTCCCTTCGCCTTAATGGCATGTTGCCCAGTCCGCCTTGTGCGGGCGATAGTTGGTAGCGTCCATTTTCCAAGAACGAAAATAAATTGACTATAAAACTTTCAGCCCATCAACGGCCATATTGCCGCCTCTGCGCCTCCAAGCGGAAGGAACTGATTGTACATCAGGCCGCCTTGTTCTGCTGAAAAGTGTCTGGTTAGATATCCGCAACATGTTCTGCAGAACCCCCACCTGCATGTCATTGTGTACTAAGAAGCCTGAAATCTCACAGGGGGTGCTTGGAGGTGCAGGTGTCAGGCATCATCAGACGCTCTCGACCCCGACTGCCGAAGTTGCGCTTATGTATTCCTGCCCGCCGTTCCATGGCCTTTTCCTCCTCTTCTTTTTTTGCCCCTTCTAGAACACGAACAACAGGAGCATCGCATGATTTATCCGCAAACGTCTGGGCCTATCGGTATTAGATGGAAGTTTGGGTATGGATCAACAACGGCGCTTTATTCAGAGGTTTCAAGTGCCTGTACAGCCATTCTGGCATGGGGTCCTCTAGGCGGCATTCATTGGGTTGTCGGAGCAGGACAAGGTGGGCAAGATGGCTCATGTGTAGCAGGGATGATAATTTTGGCAGCCCTGTGCTGTCAACCTCATGGCAGCGGCGGAACATGCGTACAATGTATATACCAATTCTTTCTCCAAGTGAGGCGCATATATAATATTACTAGCGAATATGACGATGAGTGACTGCAGGGTATCTTGTGCTGATCTGTCGTTTGCTGAGTTTTGGGGGTTCATAGAGTGCCATGGCAGTATATCGCCGAGTTGCTGGCCGCTAATACCTCTAATTGTCCAATCTTTGGTGTCTGATACTCTGCGCTGGTTGCTGTTCATTGATTATCATCTTGACTTGTATTATCGTCTGGTAATACGGAGTACAATATCTGACTTCAGCACACAGTCGTAACTCGCAAAGCTCTGGTAATTTGCTCATGTCTCGGAGCTTGTCTATTTGTTTCAACGCCTATCCACTGGCTGAACATTTTCGCGGTAATTGATACGATGTCGCCGGTACTCCGTTGCTCGTGCGCTCTTTGACCAACATGGTGGCTTGTGAGAAGAAGCTCAACGATCCGTGGAGTCGCTGAAGCAATTGAGGTTGATGAAGCCAGGTTCATTCGATTGGTCTGGCGTTGTAAGAATTTTTTTTTTTTTATGTTGTTCATTGTTTGTTTCCAAAGCCTTGCAATCTCAAAAGAGCCACTATCGCCGGTTTAGTCGAATTCCCATTTGCCTGTTTAACTTGGCTAGGAACAACGTGTGAAACTCAGGATGGGATCGAACATCAAGTCCGGTCATTCCGGACATACACAAGAGGATCTATTATCTGACAGTGCGCAACAGTGAGTCTCCTCGGGGCTGTTTCCCAGTGTTCCGAGCCTGCGAAGGTACATGCCGACTAGGAAAATGTCCTTTACTCTTCTCCGAAAGTAAGCTTTTGGGCCTTTGCAGAGCCAGTTCATGTCGGCCCAGGCATGTTGTAGTAGCAACAACATATGTACATCCTTCATGCATTTTCAGCAGAGAGAGCCTATCATGAACTGTACCAGGGTAGGGTAGGGTAATAGGGCATTGGCGCGGCCGGAACTTGCTCAAGTTTTTTGATATTGCGCAGTACAGACAGATTGAGCCAGATTACCAGGTCATCCCAGGTCATCCCATATCTTCTCGGGGCAAGCCGAGCAGTGGTAACATGTAAGCAAGTTGTTGTTGTGCAAGAGTCAAGAGCGAAACGGGCGTCGTACAGCATCGTGTACATGTATGCATTCATTCCACGAACGCAAACACAGCCGGCGCGGGCCGCGAGATGTTCCTCTCGCAAAAAAGCTCCATACTTGGAAGTAAGGCTGAACAGGCCGGCTTGCCTACTGGGTATGATAGTATCGGGTTGTGGCCCTTGTGGGTGGGCAAGTGGGTTGAGACTCGAGAGGCTGACTGACTGATAGGCTGACTGAGAGCCTAGAGGCAGGCAGATGTGGAGAGAGAGAGAGGGAGAGCCTGGCCAACAAGGAGAGAGTGTTTCACGTTGCTAGTCACACACATTGACACACACATTGACACACACGTGTTCGACGGCGTTGGCGTCCGCGGCAGCCACTGCTTGTTTGATCGCTCTTGCCCCGGTCGCGCGTAGATCATATGACATGACATAATCTCCGCTTTCGGCTCAGCTCTTCAATTCCGTTAAATCCGTCACGGGTGTTGACACGCCGTGATAATTCGACGCAACCACGGTGCCAGAGTAGTCCGTCGGCAGTCGATTGCCATTATTGATGCAAACGGCGCGCGTGGATCCAAACTCAACACGGCTATATTTGCGATTGACACCGGTGCCCGCCACCAAAATGCGTCTACCTGCTAATAATAATCAAGGTGGTGGGCGAGTGGCGGCTGAGCAAGCACAGCACGACGCTTCCAGGAAAGTGTCAATGTGGAATCTCCAGGACATGCGTTTAGATGTGCGTGCCCGTGGCTGACGCTAACGGGCATGGGATGGGATGTCTCTTGTCCCGACCTCCGGCCCAAGATTTAACGGGGTTGGGCTAGCCCTGCTAATTAATGTAAGGAGCCAGGAGCCAGGAGCCAGGAGCCCATCCGGCGGCAAGGCAAAAAAACGTGACATCTGACGAAAGCCCTGAACTGTACGGAGTAAAGCTGCGGAGTAGACTCAAGAGTTCGCCATTGGGAAGCATGGATGAAATGGCATCTCATCTCGGATGCATCAAGATATCCTTCCTCCCAGTCACGTAATCCGTCCCTCATCCCTCATCCCTCACCATGCCATTGCCATGGCTCGTCGCAGGACTTCGCGCGCTTGCCAAAGCTGTAAGATCCGACGAATCAAGGTACGTGTCATGTCCGATCATCGCTTGTGCCCCGGTTCCCCCACGTTTCCGGAGAGATAAGGATGAAGAGAAGGGACGACCTCGGCTGACGCGTGACTCGACTCTCCAACAAGTGCGACCTACAACATCCAACTTGTGGCCAGTGTTTGAAGGCACGCATCCGATGTCCCGGTCCGTTGAAGGATGCTGACTTGCCGCCCGCGGCGCCTGCGTCGTTGGTTAGGCGAAAGAAGCCGCCAGGACTGAAAATCGACACATCTGCCACGGCCACGAAATCATCAATTGTTGAATCTCCGACTATTCCACTGCATGAGAGAGCATCATGTCACTTCGTCGCCAACTATTGCCTCACGCCACATCCTGGGGGCATGCGTGGGTTCCTCGACTTCCTGATGCCTCTACTGAAAAGCCGCAGGGATCTTCCCCATATTCGACTCGCTTTCGATGCCTGCTCAATTGCTTCTCTCAACAACTCGATAGATCACAAACCCGAATATGAAAGTCTAGCCCTGGCCCATTATACGAAAGCCTTGGCCGCTACTTCAGCGGCACTGAGAAACCCGGCCATCGCTAAAGATGATGCCACTCTTGCCGCAGTCTACCTTTTATGCCTCTTTGAGACAATCACTGCCACGAGCGTCTGTACCATTGCCTGGGGCTCTCATACGCGGGGTGCACTGCTTCTTATTCGGGCGAGAGGTTTTGAACAATTACAGTCGAAGTCGGGATTGGACCTTTTTATCACCAGTAGAACACAAATAGTGAGCAAACGCGCGTCTTTTTTTTTTCTTTTTCTTGGCTTGCTCTACAGGCTTCCCCTTCCCTCTCCACCCGTACGCCCTCCAGCGCAGGCTTATTACATTGGCAAGGTTTCCAATTTAACCTCGTCCAGATCATTCGTGCGCTCAGTGCTGGTATTCCACCTGATAGTGGACTAGACATACCACGTAAATTTTATCAGAAAGAACCAGCGCTCTACTATCAAGAGTTGAGCTTGCAGGTTGCCAAAATCAAAGCCGTGGCTACAGAGCTCCTCAATAGACCTCCAACTGCGGACAATATCATTCCCTTGCGGAAGATTGTTCAAAAATGCAGGAGTTTAGAGGAAGAGATTTTGGAGTGGGCAAAAAATTTGCCCGAGAGCTACACCTGGAAGACAGTGGCTTGGGAATATCGTGTCCCGCGAGGTGATTACTCGACTGCCGAAGTCTACCCCGGGCGCATCGACCTTTATCAGAATATTTGGGCAGCAAGTCTTTTGAATTTTGCAAGAACCGGTCGCATCGTGGTGACGTCTGTTATGATGCGATGCGTGGCATTCCTGACCTGGCCGAACGACTACCGCACTACCATAGAGTATGCTGCTGTGACAAAAGCTTGGAGCGAGGAAATGAGCTCCATCATGGCCTCCGTCCCATATCTACTTGGCTGGTTTGTAAATCATCGAGAAATGCGAAAGGATCTAAACCTGTCTGCATATGGATGTGGAGAGGATGACGCTACCAAGACGCTGCCGGGATTCTTACTGATATGGCCGTTGGCGACCTTGGAAGCTCATGATTATACAACCGACGCTCAGCGTGCGTGGGTTAGTGGTCGCCTAGCTTATATTGGACAGCATCTAGGCGTTCGAAGCGCGACAAAGCGGATTCAGGTATGGCCTTGTCCAAGTTTCTCCGGCGTTGCAGTCGTTGTCCCCCCCCCCCCTCCCCTTTCCTATGTGCCTGGCTTCCATCACGTCTTTTTTTCTAGGAAGTGTACTGACAATTCCCGCTTCGTCAAGTTTAATAACAGATCTGGGGCCATATCCGCGGTGCGTGCGCTGCCCTCTCCTGAACGGTCTCTCGAAGCGGAAGATGACACCGAAGCTCCATCTCCATGAAGTCGTATACCAGTCAGTGTCAAGGTCTATGATGCTCGCCAATCGGACAAGAAGCAGACACCACGATTGACAGATTTGGCACCGCTAGAAACTCGTCCAAACATGTGAAGATTGGCATTTATGGGGAGCCTTAAGAATGGTGCAAGAAAGATGGGCCTTGGAAACACCAATCCGTCCTCCCTCCACAACATTCAATGCTTGCGCTGAGCCCAAGTCCTTGACATTTTTCTAGTAGGTAAAAACTCTATAATTGGTCAGTTTCTGCTAACAAGCCTGTACCATAGTTTGTGTCACGACTTGGGTCGGGTTGTGGTGATGAACAGAGTGAAGGCTTAGGTGGGACGCTTCCAGACTGCGTCTGCCTCCAATCCAGACCGCGTATTGTAGAACTTCTGCGTCCGTACGTGCAGGGCTACAAACCAAAACCGGACAATAGTCTCTACCACGTAGTCTATGTATATATACTTCTTGCTATGGTCATTGATAGCTGATCGAAATAACGTTAAAGTGAAGACACTTCCGAGTAAGTGGTCGATGACAAGAAACAAATGATTATCAGCGAAGGGGTTGGCGATTGATAACGACACTTGGAATAGTGAATTAATAAATCCACGCCCGCTGCAAAATCGCAAGCTCGCCAGTGCAAAAATGAACTGATCTGTGCGGGGCAAAGTACGATACGGCAGGCTAGCGCATAAGAGAATCTGCAGGCCAATTTAATTATCAGGTGCCTGTTTGGCTCAAGAGGGATTTCCCATCAGGTTCCTGGTCTCATTGGCGGACCATACAGGACATCCTTTATTAATTAACGTATAAAGTCCAGGTTCAGAAGAGCTGAAAAGACGAGTGCAAAGTTAGTTAGTTAGCCTACGCATGTACGGACTATATAGCGCTGGAACGAATCCGCGTTTATTAATGACGAACTCGTGCATCTCAGTTGTCTTTTTGCTCGCGCACAGAAAAGTGGGACACTGCGAGACTAAGCTGAGCACGTGACGTGTTGAAGAGTATCTTGCCTACATCAACATACATCAACATAGAGTGGACAATCGATTCCAGAATTTGTGTCTATCAAGCTATCCCAGCATGGCAAGCGTAGGTTTGCGTCGTCATTGACTTTAGTGTATAACAGCACAGGCTATTAGTAGTGTTTTCATGCTAATGCTTTCCTACAGCATGGCGTACCTCGAGTATTCCAGACACGCACTGAAAGTCAACGACTACAGGACCTTGCGAAAATCAAGCGATACCAAGACCTCGAAGCCCAGATACGTACACAAGCAGCATCAGGCACCTACGACTTGCAGCTTTTTAAGCTTACAGACAAACTGCTCAGTCTCAATCCTGAGTACTATACGATATGGAACATCCGTCGCCACTGTTTGATCTCGAGCGTACTGTCTACGATACCGGACCAGCGTGTGTCAGATGCGGGGGAACAAATAACAGACGTCTGCCGGCAAAACTTAGACGAGGATGTCTTGCAGTCTGAACTTGCCTTTGTTATGCCGCTTTTGAAAGCAGCTCCCAAATGCTACTGGATCTGGAAATACCGGCAGTGGATTCTAATGCAAACCGTTCTCCGCTTATCTGTTACAGTTCCACGCCATGAATGGGAGAAAGAACTTGGCCTTACATCATGGTTACTGAGCAAAGACGGACGTAATCTCCATGCCTGGAGCTACAGAAGATTTGTTGTAGCTAAGCTTGAAAGTGACGAGCTGCAAGGGCAGAGTTTGGTGGAGGATGAATTCGCGTATACGAAAAAAAAACTTTTTGGCCTCAACTTGTCAAATTTTTCTGCTTGGCACAACCGGAGCCAACTTATTCCAAGACTTCTCAGAGAACGACACGCCGACGATGAGACACGAGCAGTGTTTCTGAAAGGTGAACTTGATATCGCGCGACAAGGTCTTAATGTTGCTGCCGATGACCAAAGTCTATGGTACTATCATCGCTTCCTAATATCACAAATTACGAACCCTGTTGATTCCTTTGCACCAGCCTTAACTTTGGCTGATAGGATTGCCTGTCTAAGATATGAGATAGCTGAACTTGAGGATCTCCTGGATGATTATGATGCGGTTGGTTTGGTTTATGAGGATCTATTGGATTACTCACTGGCTTTGGAGCGACTTGAAAAGGGCAAGGAGCGTGCTAACGTTAGAAATTGTTTATTAAGTTGGTTAGCGAAGCTGCGGGTTCTAGATCCTATGCATGTAGGTAGGTGGGAAGATATGGAGAGTGAGATTAAGCAACACTTGAACTAAGTGGGTGTTGTGATAATCTAGGCTTTGCCTAGACCTAGCAATATAGGTGTCAATTGTATAAGTCATAGGGACTTGTACAATGCGTATTCTTTTGCTATGGCGCAATTGGAATCGGGCACATCAGTGATCACCCGTACGGTGGCGCAGACACCCGCGATTAGCCCTGTGGGCTAGCACTGATCGCCGGTCTCCCTCAAAGGTCCTCTAATGAGCCTACTTGATTCAAGTTAGTACATGGCAGGTGGACTTCTTGGGCTTTCTGAACGGAACCAGCATCACTTGTGCGAACAGCTTACGAGGAGGATTCATTTTCATAACCCAGAAAGTAGCGAGAAGCGAGAAGCGAGAAGCGAGAAGCGAGACGAATGACTAGCAGCACCAACAGTGGCAACAGTGGCAACAGCTGGCAGCAGCTGCCACGGGCCCACGACGGCCCCCCGACGGCCCCCTTCAACGCCGCGTCAGATATCGGGTTTCTTGATCTCTTCGTCAACTTGAACTAACCATGTCTTTGAAAACCGCAAGGCGACAATTACCCACCGACAGGGGCTAGCCTCTAATAAGAGCATTAGGATGGAAGGTAATCGGTACGTCCGTACATGAAGAGCTATATTACATCCTATGCTATATTTGTTTACTAAAGGTCACATCAGGTCACATCAGGTCACGCGCCTTTTTTTTTTAATAAAGGGGAAGTAGTAGGGTCAGGGTACGGAATCGTGGCCTTACGGTATTCAAGGAGCTGCGACTCCAACTCTTGCCCTCTCCTGGTTCACCGTCCCTTTTGAGTCATCTCCAGAAATGTCTCGATCGCGCCGAACCACCGCCGCCGTTGCTGCAGACGATATCGGCAATCTGTTCCCGACCGTTTTTGAGGCGGGGGTAGATCAGTTCAAGACAGGATGGACGGAAAGACGCATCTCACACCATCGTCACTCCGAAGCAGACATCAACACATTTGTCGGTCCTTCGCTCCCCGTCATTGACAAAGACTGGACGGCAGAAGACGAGGCATGGCTGATGAAGACGTGGGAGGACTCATCAACGAAAAAAACCCTCGAGCGAATAGGAAGCCATAGTCAAGAGCTCCTCAAGCTCTGGAGACTGTCATGCACGCTTATGAGATGCTCCCCCGTGAGCATCGTGTCTCCACAATACGGACTCGTCTACGACGGGCTCGAGCCGACCCGGATATTCTTCCCGAAAGATCATGCCGAATGTTCCCCGTGGTCTGACGGATTCTGCAAAGCACTCCATGCGTTGGTCGTCCATTCGTTCTGGAGGGGCGACGCTAGACTCCTCGCCACCACCATTCAGTTCACCGTGATTTGCCGGACCGATAATCGTCAGCCCTGGAAGATGGCCATGGGTCCGTCATCCTGTCTGGGCATGGAAAAAATGAGAGACGTCGCCATGTCCCAGAGGGCCCGGCACTTTCACGACATAATTCGCGATTATGCGACTTCTCAGGCTGCCGACGGGAGAGAAATGTCCCTCGAGTACGCATTCCTGCGCTACCTTGGTTCCATCATCGATAAGCCCTCTTTCAAACCTGCCGAGGAGCAGAGCGAGGCCCATCCGCCAGTTTATGCTGTCCGGACTGCAGATCTGAACACGATCCTGCGCGCCCTCAACACCTTCAACCGAAACGGGTATCCGTTGTTCACGCACTCCGACATCTTTCTCAGAGCATCGACGTCGGCGCAGTTGCGCTCGGTCTTCCCCAATGAGGGCAAGCTCCGAGAATTGCATACGAGGTCGTTCTTGCACGAAAGTCGCATGGCGTATCGAGAAATGCGCGCCAAGAAACGGACGCCTCGTGCTCCGAGGACGCCTCAACCCTGTGCGGCCAGGTCGGGCGGCGGACCGGCTACGAAGCGGTTGCGGAGGGGGGACGAGCTTGGTTCGGCTGCAGAGGTGATTGCCATTCTAGACGATGAAGAAGAATCACGCCCTGGCATGGCGTCGTCGCCGAGGGGTGGCTACCAGCGGGGCAAGAACCATTACCATCGCGGGGGGGGACATCGACAGCAGCAGCAGCAGCAGCAGCAGCAGCAGCAGTGGCAGTCACAGTCGCAACAGCACCCACAGAAAAGGAAAAGACATCAAAATGACCATTGGAATCGCCAGCGGACATCTGCGGCGGAAAGTCCGACTAAACCTTTTAGACACAATGACGCCACGCGGAGTGGCAGTAAGATAGAGTCATCAGGCGGGTGGTCATTGGTCGGCAACTCTCCGAATATAAAGCACTTTACACAATGAGCATAAAGTTCAGATGTCGCGGTATCTGGGGGAGGGAAATGAGGGAGGAAGAATCGAGAATCAGGTCGTGACGTGATGACTGTGGGAAGCAGGTCCATCATCAAATTCTGCGCAACACATGAATGATGGTGGGAGCAATGTGGGAGAGGCAGTTTGCAGAAATTCTGGATGTGATAAGTGGAGTGCCTTCATATGAATTATGTGTAAATCAATTACTTTACTTTGAGAAAGGAATCATTTTGCTCTTCACGCTATCGGGCGCCCATTAGCGTTATTTAAACCGTCATGGCTAATCGAAACCTTGGCCGTGGGATGGCAAAGGCAAAGAAGTCTTCTACAACTATGTCGTGGCAAATGTCACCCCCGTGCCAGGCAGCTTGTCGGCGGACAGGTCCGAAGTCCTCAGGTATGTCTCGTATCTTGGCGTGGGCATGAGACGTAGTTAGGCGTTCCCATGAGATTACGTGTTAGAAGCGTATACTACTGTTTACGTAAACTGTGTAGACTCATTTGTGTCGTTTTGTGCTCAAACTGCTATGATAATCGCTCTCTGCTATTGTAATCGCTGTTCCATATCAAAATCGCTCCTCATCACATCATCACACCATGCGAGTTTGTAGCTCCTTATTTTCGTCACGCAACCCTTTCAGCTGCTTGCCAAATTCTTTGTTCACCCACTCCCAGTACGAGGTCCAAACTCCAGCTGCTCCCGCATTGCTCATGACTGCCCCGGCATTGCCAGTCATGGCCTTCATTTTGTCTCCAAGCAGAAGTGTGACTCTGAGAACACTCTTCTTTGCCTCCTCCTGCTTCTCCACGTCTTGCTTGACCGCGTTGTCCTTGAGCTTGACGGACAAGACACCCCTGTAGGCTTCCGCAATCGAGTCCAGTCGGCGAGCAGTCTCGTCGGGGTCAATCACAATCAGCTTCGTCACCATGAGATTGCAAAGCTGCCGAATATCGTTGTCGTCTTTTAGCCCTGCTACAACGCGGTCGTAGAAGTCGATATTATTAATGCGTGTGAATGCTGTCTCCATCAGGGCATACAAGGTCTCGTAGGCACTCTGTTGTTATCAATGTAAGGGATTGTCTCTTTCCACGAGAAAAGAGGGCAGGGAAACAAGACGTATATCTCACCTTTCTGACTTCTAGTCCATCATCGACTGTATGTTTGAAGGGACCCAACATGACCTCCTTGACCAGCTCGGGCTTGATTGCAGATTCAGTCAAAACAAAAGGCATCAGCTCCCCAAGGTGTGGCAGAATGAGATCAGGCTTGTTGTGGGCAGCAGAGTTCAACGTAGTCATTGCGAGTCTTCGAATCTCCGTGTCTGAGTCTTGCAACATGGTCAAAAGCATGCTAATGAGTGTGGTCTTGAGCATGGCATCGAAGGCTTCCTCGCTCTCGGGCAAAGTGTAACGCACAGCTTGAACGGCCATGCCTCGAATACCCGACGACTTGTCTTTGAGAAGAGACTGAATTTACTTCGGTCAGTACACGACGACTGTAGAAACTGTATCGTGAGACCTCACCTGTAGTTTAGGCATAAATGCACCAGGATCGAGGGTTACCAGACGTCCGACACACTCCGCACAAACAACTCTGTTGTCGGCCGTCTCCGAAGCCCTCAGCAGCTGATGCCAGATAGGAGCAGCATGTTCGCGTAGGTTGGCTGATTGAACTGTCACCGATTGAAGGATTTCCTTGATCGACTGGATCAGGAGATACTGTGTGTTTCCGCCGGCCTGCATCCTGTCCAGGATATTTGGAAGAAAATGGGCGACGTTTCCAGATCCAGCGCGGCCGAGAGCAATCGCGGCGGCCAAAGATACCTTGTCAGGCTCCGAATGGAACTGGTCCAGGAACAGGTCTGGCTTCAAAGGAGACATTGGACCCAATCTCATACCAGTCTCTCCAAGCACAGCGAGCGCAAGACTGACACGGGCCTCGTCGCCATTCTTTGAGCTGTGCTGTAGTTCTGAAATAAAGCTATCGACGGAAACGCCTGCTGAACTATCACCAGTGACCAGCAGAGTGCCAATAACCTTGCCCACGACGGAAGGATCTCCAGAGACACTAACATCATTCAACAGTCCTTTCATGAGGGGTTGACTTGCACCACTGCCCCCAATCTTGGCTACCAGCTCGAGGATTTGATCCAGCACAATGCTAGCAAAGTGGGATTTGAGGAGCTGACAGAGAGAGGCGACCATTGCTTGCGAGACAACTATACCAGGGTGCTCTGAGACTAAAGTTGCGAGTATCAACAGAGCCGGGCTGAGGAGATGGATGTCACTGTTCGTGATAGCTGGCATAAGCGCGGAGACGACTCCCTCGACCGTAGCTTGCTCTAGCCTGTTCTTGGTAGCAGCGGACAGAACCAAGTGCTTCAGTGCACTGGCGCTTGATCCACGAAGAGATCGGTTCGCTTTACGAAGCTGGGTAGAAAGCTCAAGAGCGACTTCCTGAATCCAGGCATTTTCGAGTTGTCCAGGGCTAATCGCAAAAGCCGCGACATTATCGACGGCACGCACCGCAGCAAGTCTGGTGGTCTCGTTCTTGAGTCTCTCACGCAGGATGTTCAGGGCTTTCTGACGATCTTTGTCTGGCAACAGACCAGCATCTTCTACCAAGGTTCTAGAGACCAGGACTCCAAGGGCATGGATGGCTCTTTGGCGAACTTCAGCATCAGCATCATTGGCAGTACATCTGTCGGTAATGACTGAGTAGAGTGACTGCATCTCTGACTTGTACTTTGAACCCGAATCGCGAGAATGCGGGGGAGTGATAGCCTTAACAAGCTCCTCTGCGGTTCTGATGGCTTCGCTCGAGATTTTGTAAAATCGGTCGTGAACTGCTGCAGTCACGCCTGCGACGATCTTGGTCAGATATGGCTGCAAGACAGACGATGAATGCGTCTTGGAGATGTCGCTCATCAGCCTCAACGTCGCAACTCGTAGGGTACTAGGCGTCGCGGAAGCAGAGCCACCGGCCGCGGCCAGTGATGATGCCGTGGCGCCATGACCAGTGGACTTTGCAGCCTCGAGTATGGGATCAATCAGCTCAGCGAAGAAGAGCGCGAGCCCTCCAGACTGAACTAGAATAACATCGTCGAGCAAGTTAATGATTGACTGCTTCGTGGGAACAGCTTTTCCCCTGAGCTGTTTGATGGACGCCTTGACGATATTTGGGGTAAGCTGGGCCAAGTCTGCCCGAGGGCCCGTGGCAGGCACCTTTTCGAGGACTGGTGACGTGAGGCCGGACCCAGCCATGAATTGCGAGACAGTGGTAGCTGTTCCAGCGCTGCTCTGACGTCGCCTCTTGCGATTGAGGGGTGCCTGTGCAGCAGGTGCGGCTGGCTCAGGATCGTCCAGAGAAAGGTTGGCGATGTGTAGTCCCTCGCCAGTCTTGCGAATCAGAAGAGCCAATGCTGAGATGACTTCCAGACGCACGTTTTCTTCTCGCTCATCGATGCGTTTGATGAGATGAGGAGCAGCTTGTTTGTAGAGCACTCCATTATCCAGGAGATCTCCACTACCACGAGTCGAGATGAGTGTATAAAGAGTTTTGGCAGCACAGCGGCGAACTTTCCAGCTTGCGTCATCATCGTCATCCTCGAAACCGTCGTCGGCATTGAACTCATCATCTTCTTCATCCTCAACCTCATCCTCGTCCATATCTACATCGTCGTCATCATCAACCGCATAATTTGGGTCGTATTTGAGGTATCGCAGAGCGGATGCTATGATGTCATCGGTAAAGAAACGCATCTCTTGAGGACAGGATGCCAAAAACGCCTCGGAAGAAACCAGCGCTGCTTCTCGTACTTCGTTAAATTCCAGACCAAGATCATCACCATCACTTATTTTTTCCAGATGACTTGCCAGCTCCTCTTCAGAAAGAGCCTGCAACAAGAACGGCGTGGCTTTTGCAATATGTGGGCCAAAGCGGACGGGTATTGAGCGAGCCATGCTGCCCATTATAGAGATGTAAAGGCGCCGCGTCACGGCGCTGGTGTTAGGGTCAGCTAGCCTTGATGTTAATCTCTGGATAACATCATCCAGATGCTCATCTGTGAGGTAAACGGCGAGCATAGAAATGGCAACAACAGCCCTCTTCTTTACTACCGACATGCCCTTTTTGCTTTCGAGCAATTGCATGACCACTTGTTGCATAGCTTCGACCTCGACTGACTGGAGAAGAGGACCAAAGCAACGTACCACCTCAATCAATACGTCGACAGCCTCGGGATTGACGTCGCTTTGATCCTGAAGCATGCCAGTGGGAACAATGGGCAAGGAGCCCTTGCTAGAAGAACGACTCTGACTTGTCGCTGCACTTGGTCCAATCAAGCGAGGTATAAGTACACGATGAATGGCATCGTAAGCCGTCTGAACATCGTTCGTAGCAGGAAGTCCCGGTACAGGGCGAGGTAGGGCTATCAATACGGATCGAAGCGCGAGAGAAGGCACAGCATTGTCGACAGAGTTCTTGAGCTTTAGCGATGACAGCTTGTCAATCATGGGTGCAATGATCGGTGTTGGGACCTTGCCAACGAGGGGACCCAAACTATCGTACAGGCTTATTAGCAACAAGTGACCAAGGATGATTATTGATTCATGTAAACCAACCACTTAATGGCCAAGTTCTGGACTTCGCCATTCTGGTCGTCGAGCGTTTTGATGATTCCATCGACAGCTCGCGCGGCTGTGTTGTAATCATGTTGGAGGAAATCGGCTTTGGCTACCTGCAGTAAGTGCAACAAGTCGTTCAATGACATGAATCGAAAGTCAGGGTCCGAGTCACCAAGCTTTTGCACGAGCGCCGTGACGGCCTGCGGCGTAGGATTCACGGTTGAGGTGGCCATCGTGACGACAAGAATGAAGTCAGCTAGGTGCAGTGATAACTTGTTAAGGTGAAAGAGACGAAGTAGTTTATGGTAGGATTAGAGTGGCCTAACCTTACACTAGAGATAACTCTAATAAGGTTTAGTTACATAAGTACTAAGCTAAAGAGAGCTAGTTAAGACTTTATAATTATTATAATTATTATAATTATTGTAATTATTGTAATTATTGTAATTCTTATAATTCTTGTAATTCTTGTAATTCTTGTAATTCTTGTAATTCTTGTAATTCTTGTAATTCTTGTAATTCTTGTAATTCTTGTAATTCTTGTAATTCTTGTAATTCTTGTAATTCTTGTAATTCTTGTAATTCTTGTAATTCTTGTAATTCTTGTAATTCTTGTAATTCTTGTAATTCTTGTAATTCTTGTAATTCTTGTAATTCTTGTAATTCTTGTAATTCTTGTAATTCTTGTAATTCTTGTAATTCTTGTAATTCTTGTAATTCTTGTAATTCTTGTAATTCTTATAATTCTTATAATTCTTATAATTCTTATAATTCTTATAATTCTTATAATTCTTGTAATTCTTGTAATTCTTGTAATTCTTGTAATTCTTGTAATTCTTGTAATTCTTGTAATTCTTGTAATTCTTGTAATTCTTGTAATTCTTGTAATTCTTGTAATTCTTGTAATTCTTGTAATTCTTGTAATTCTTGTAATTCTTGTAATTCTTGTAATTCTTGTAATTCTTGTAATTCTTGTAATTCTTGTAATTCTTGTAATTCTTATAATTCTTATAATTCTTATAATTCTTATAATTCTTATAATTCTTATAATTCTTGTAATTCTTGTAATTCTTGTAATTCTTGTAATTCTTGTAATTCTTGTAATTCTTGTAATTCTTGTAATTCTTATAATTCTTATAATTCTTATAATTCTTATAATTCTTATAATTCTTATAATTCTTATAATTCTTCTTATAATTCTTATTATAATTCTTCTTATAATTCTTATAATTCTTATTATAATTATTGTAATTAGTGTAATTATTATAATTAGTATAATTAGTGTAATTATTGTAATTAGTGTAATTAGTATAATTAGTATAATTAATGTAATTAGTATAATTATTGTAATTAGTATAATTGATGTAATTATTGTAATTATTGTAATTATTGTAATTAGTGTAATTAGTATAATTAGTATAATTAATGTAATTAGTATAATTATTGTAATTAGTATAATTGATGTAATTATTGTAATTATTGTAATTATTGTAATTATTGTAATTATTATAATTATTATAATTATTATTTGCTTGTTTAGCGTATAATCTAAGTTGTTACGTGTAGGTTTAGCACGATATAAGGCGAATCCGTTAGAGGGGCTAATGGATTAGCTATTGTAAGGTTATACTAAGTTCGCTATAAGAGCTACTATTAGGTGCAAGGTAAGATATTTAAAGAAGGTTAATTCTCTCTGTCTAAAGTCCGAATCTAGTCTTATATGAGCCTGCATTTGGCTCCGCCACGTAACACAAGTCCTAACAGAATCCGATGTCTAAGAAATCGCCGTGGCACAAAATCCTTCTAATTCGCACCATGCTCCTAGCTATGCGACCTAGGGCGTGCAGTTTAGCATTGCGGCAAATAATTTGGCGCAGAGAACTCTGGCTGGGGTGTTAGTGCTGCTTAGTGTTACGATACGAAATGTAAGATAAATGAGTGTAAAGGTGATAATTCATTTAACTAGCTAGAGGTCAGAGCTATCGTCTAATATAGGGGTTCTAGGTCACGTGCAGGCCACATCCAAAGGTGGCAGGCCACTTGTCAATTCTAGCACGTAACACTTAGCCTTGTGCTAGGCTCTTGGGCCTTTTTTTGCTATTGTTATAGTCAAAAGATTTTAAGGTCGGATTTATCTTCGCTTCCCTTCCCTTTGCTTTTCTTCTCTTCTGCTATATTATTCAATATTTTAAATAGGGCAGTGTCCTTTTTATTACCCTTAGCTATACTATTATATAATTAGTTAGGGGTTAATTAGTTAATTAGTAACGTAAAACCTACCTAGTAATTATAATAAGTATAGTGTGTCTATTAGGTTTAAATTAAATTAGAGATAAGTGAGAATAAGTTATGTTTGGTTTGCCTTAGAGCTTTAAAGCAAAAGTAAGAGAGATAGAATAAACATAGTTATAGAGGTGTTATGGACTGGCCCCTAGGCGACTGCGATAGGGCGTTAATATAGTATTAAGAGACTTAAGGAGAAAGGAGGAAGGGTAAGAGACTATCCCTAGTAATGCCCCTTATACCCCCTAGGCTACTTATATAAGCTTTCTTTCCTTACCCTAATTACTTTTATTACTTCTCTCTTTAACTACTATATAGATAATACTTAGGCAAAGCCTAAGCCCTTATATATACCCTTACTTACCTATTACTAATAAACTCCCCTTTATAACATCCCCTAGTAATATATGTAATACTTATATTACATATATCCTTAGTTATTATAATAAAAACTATCCTTACTAATAGCTATCTATAAAGCGTCTAATAGGCACTTGCCTTACTGCCTTATTATCTATTATAATAACCCTTGCTTACTTCTAAGTATTATTTTGTGGTGTGTGTAATACATTTACCTTACTAATAGGTTATTTATTATAAATAATTACCTTACCCTTACTTATTTATAGTTTACCTAATATAGGTATAACTTTTACTATAAATATCTTACTTTAGCTTATACTTATCTTACCTTCCCCTTTATATAATACTATCCCTTTATTATTATAATTCTATTAAGCCTTTTTTTTTATTCTATTAGCTTCCTTCTCTTAATTAGTTATTCTCTTACTAAAAATACCTTACTATTAAGTCCTTACTCTTACTCCTATAGCTACTCCTATAGCTACTTCTATAATACTAATATTCTATTTTATTAGTAAGTACCTTATAAAAGGGAACTTTAATAATAAATAGTATACTATACTTAAGTTAGTTTAGTATTCTTATAGTCCTTATATTAAATAAGCTCTTATTACTAGTATTTTAAACTATTATTTACCTAGAAGTAAAGAATTATATTCTCCTTATTAGTAGTATTATATTACTTATATATAGCATACTAGGCTTTTATTTACTAATCCTTATCTTTATTATACCCTTAAAGATCTTAAGGCTAAAATTACTATAAGTATATATATTATTAAACCTAAAGTCCTTAAGATTATAAATATAAAGAAGAAAATACCTATTTTATCTTAAAGATATTACTATTTTATTAGTTACTAAAATACTCTCCTTAACTAAGCATAGTTTAACCTAGCTTTTATTTACTTAGCTCTTAAGGTATCTTTAGCTATAAATACCTCTATAATAAATATAACTAGCCTTAATATTATCCCCTTTATTAGCGCTAGCCCTTTAGCTAGTTATAGAATAGTATAGTTTATATAATAAGTTACTAGTATTTTATTCTAATAAAACTAATAGGTTATTAGTAACCTAAATACTATATATAAAGAAATATATAAATAATTTACTACCTTTATCTAGGTACTTATCTCTTATTACTATAGTAAGAACTAATACTATTATTAAATTACTAAGTTAAGTAATAACTCCCTTTCTTATTATTACTAGTAGCTTACTTATTTTCTCTTTAAGTTAAGGTTAATAAGCTTTTCTTTTAAATATACCCCTAGAAACCCTAGAGCTAGCTAGCCCTTAGCTAGAAATAATATTCCTTATCTTACTAAGATTACTATTCTTACTTACTATTCTCTTACTAATACTTTTATTATACCCTTACTTACTTATACTCTATATACTAACCTTACTTATACTATCTAAAACCTAGGTTATATCCTAGGTAAATAACTCTTTATACTATAACTATTACCTAGTAAATATACTATAGCTATATTAGTAAAGTACTAACTCTAAATAAAGGTAATATATACTTATATAAGCTTTTTTATTAATTTAAATAAAAACTTAAAGAATAATTATTCTCTTTAAGTAATAGTAGTAAACTATAATATATTAGTATCTTAAATATATATAGAAGTCTTTATAAGTAAATAAGTTTTTTAAAATTAATTTAGTTTATTATTATATTATATATTTCCTTATTTTACCTTAAACTTATTAAAGGCTTATATTTATACTATATTCTCTAATAGTTTTTATATAAGCTATATATAGCTTACTTACTTAATAAGTATATTATATCTCTTACCCTAGCCTAGAGTATTCTAAGTTACTAGGATTTACTTAACTTAATATTTCTTAATAAGTTTATTATTACTCTTTATAGAAACTTATTTTAGTCTTAGATAGGAGTGCTTAAGCTTTTAACTAAGAAAAGGGTTTTTTATAATATATTTAATAAAGTCTATATAAAATACTAGGTAAATACCTCTTAGAATATTAAGCTATACTATAAGTAATATTAGGACTTTTATAACTATATACTTTACTATTACTTAATTAAGTTTCTATAAGAGGTAGTTAGTTTTAATATTTTTAAGTAAAAGCTATACCTTATCTCTAACCTAAAACTATTTTACTAGTTAATATAAAGTAAATATAGTGTCTTATTACCTTTATTATATATAGGCTATTATAGCTTATACTAGATAAGTACTCTCCTAAAGGTACTTAAGAAACTATATTACTTACCTCTTTAGTATTATTATAGAAGTAAACTTATCTAGTAATAACTAAACTAGCTCTAGGTTATAGCTATATAGTAGCTTATTTAGGCTAACTTTTATTATAGAAAATAGCTTATTATTAATTATAAGCTAGTAAGTAGCTAAATATTCTAGCTAGTTAAACTATAAAAAAGAGACTATAATATATAGTATTACCTATACCTCTTAGTTTACTTACTTTATACTATTATTAGTTTATAGGTAATATAATATAAAAAGTAACTAATTAATTCTAACTAGGGAGTATAATATTATCTAGAATTTTCCTAACTAATTTAAACTATAATTTATAATAATTAATTAAGGAAACCCCCTAAACTATTACTAGACTATTTTAAACCTCTTTATATATTCCTTAGCTCTTATAGAAGTTATAGCCTTAAGCTAAATAAATTTAAAGAGTTAATCTATAATAACTATTAGATATTATAGCTTTTCTAGGGATAGTACTAGTAAGTTTATTATAAAGTTAATAAAGATTTATAACTAGAACTAATTAGAGATAAGTAAAGGCTTTAGTAAGCCTTAGTATTATTAATAGCTTTTATAATTACTATAGTAATAATAGTTATAAATAAACCTAGTAATATCTTATAATATCCTATCCTAGTAAAATTACTATTATAAAATTTAAAATATAATATTATAGCCTAAGTGCCTTACTACTAGTAAATTATAGTATTACTATATTAGGGTTATTATAAGAGGCTTTTACACTAGGACCTAGGTATAGCCCCTAAACTAGAGTACTTTATAAGCACTTATAAAATAATTTACTACTTACTCTCTTATAAGTACCTTAATAGAAAACCTCTAAGCCCTTTTCTAAATAGCCCTTAATTAAATACTATATATAGGGTTAGAGATAATAGCTTAGTCTTATAAGGTCTAAAGGTATTTAGTAGTAAAGAAAACCTTACTAGCTAGTAGTAATACTATATTACTATTATCTTACTATTTATTTAGTATTAGTAAAAGCTATATAATAGTAATAAGTTATAGGATATATCTTATTCTAAAGATTACCTTTTCTTAGTCTTACTCCCTTTAAGAAAGAGTATTAAGCTACTATACTTATATACTAGGTTTATACTAGAGGTAAAAATTAAATAGTGTAAGTATATTTACTTATTAAGCTTATTACTCTAATATTAACTAGGGAGTTATAAAGTACTCTAGGTTCTTATAGTTTATATAGATTATAAATAGACTAGAAATACCCTATAGCTTAGCTAACTATACCTTAAGGTATAAGATAATAGCTAATAATTCCTTATTATAAATTATATAGTTCTTTTATAAGGTTATAAGGCTAGCGAAGTAGTAAGTAACTAGGTATATAATACTATCCTAGCCTTATTAGGAAAGGCATTCTTTAATAACTATTCCTAAATAATTAGCTTTTATTACTATAAGGAGATCTAGGTCCTATTATACTAGTACTAGGTATATAATAAAGGTGTCTTTTAGCCTATTAAAGGCATTATTCTCTTTAGGTCCCTATTAAAAAGGGATATTTCTTTTAGTTAATTATATTAGTAATACTACTAGTTCTAAAAAGTTACTAATAAAGTTATAGTAAAAGTTAGTAAACCCTAGGAAGCTATAGACTCCCTAAAGTTTTATTAGAGCTACTTACTCCTTAATAGCTATAACCTTTACTAGGTCTAGATAGATAAAATAACTTACTATAATAATATATCCTAGGTATTAAACCTCCTTTACTATAAATATAGACTTATTAAGATCTAAGTATAAACCTATAGCCCTTAGGTAGCCTAATATTAACTAGACCTTAGCTATATAGTCCTTCCTTAATCCCCCTAAGTAAACTAAGATATTATCTAAGTATACTATAATAAAATCCCCTAATATATCCCCTAAGGACTTATTAATATAATATTAGAATATTACTAGTACACTAGCTAGGCTAAAGGGGTAAACTAGCTACTTAAATAGCCTAAACCTAGTTTAAAACGCTATAAGGTACTCCTAGCCCTTAGTAATCTATAGCTTATAAAATACTATATAAATATTTACCTTTATAAACTAGTGTGCCTAGGATAAGAAATAGAGTGTTTTCTTAATTAATAGGAGAGAATAGTAATCTTATACTATTATCTTATTAAGAGTGTAGTAGTTTATATAAAAACGCTAACCCTTATTAGCCTTTTTAATAAGGAGAACTAGAGCTATAGCTAATAATAAGCTAGTATAAATCTAACCCTTATTTATTAAGTCTATAATCTAGTGCCTAACCTCTAGAAGCTAGTCCCTTAGTATATTATATAGTAGTCCCTAAGGGAGTGTTAGTTTAAACCTATTCTAATTCTTATATAAGTATATATAGTAATTAAGGGACCCCTAATAAGGGGGTAAGCTATTAGCTTTAGCCTTATTAAAAAAGTCTATAAAGTTAGCTAACTCCTTAGGTAATATTAATATATCTAGGCTATTAGGCTTTATCTTAGGCACTATAATCTATAGTACTATTATTATCTCCCTAAGGCTTATAGTAATAAATATTATAAAAGTATCCTTCTTATAGTATACCTAGCATGCTTTTATAGTATATAAGGACCTAATAATCCCCTATACTAGAGTCTTTACCCTATATATAAAGGCTTTAGAGATATATAAGCCCTTTATTACTCTAATAACTAATTACTATTTTACTATATAAATAACTATATTATAATATTCTAGCTATAGTATCCTAAGTATAATATCTTATATAAGGCCTAGGATAATATATAAATATACTAATAACTCCTAGCTATTAATATTTATTCTAGTATATATTATATAGGTAATTAAGGAGGTGTTTTCCTATACCCTTTTTCCCTTCTTTTTTATTTTTACTATAGTCTAAATATACCTTCTCTTTAGTAAATATATAAGCTTTAAGCTAAACTATTTTACTACTAACTTACTTATAGTACTATAATAATTATAACTATAATTAATCTAGATATTAATATAATAATATATATTAAAGAGTATAGGAATTAAGAATAGTAGTTAGTCTATATATTATACTATATCTTACTCTAACTCTATATAGATTAAATAGTTACCTTATATTATAGTATATAGTTAGCTTACTTACCCTTATATAAGACTTTACTTAGGGGTTACTTATTTTCTATAAGGGGAATATTTATCTCCTTATTTATGCTTTTCTTATTTACTTTATATAAGTTAATACTAACCTATAGGTAATAGGGTAAGAGAAAAGTATACTCCTAAATATAGTAATCCTTAGATTTATATTATAAGTAATATCCCTTTTAATAGTAATTAGCTAACTTTACTTCTAATACCTATTTAGCCTATTATATATTTATAATAGGCTTTAGACCTTTTTCCTTCTTAACTAGCTTATTTTATTTTCCTAATTAAGTCCTTACTATATATACCCTAGTTATTAGTATATTACCCTTATAATTAGTCTAAGGTATAGGTTTAGCTAGCTATAGTTTATATTAGAACTAGTACTTATTCTCTATAGTAAGGGCCTTAATATTAACTATAATCTTATAATACTATATAATAGCTATATACTATATACTTTAGCTAATACCTTAGCTTATACTAATTTCTCTTAAATACTTATTAAGCGCTTATTAAAGCTTTACTAGCTTTATATTATTCTCTTAATAATTCTCTCTTACTAATAAAAGCTTCTTTATAAAGTAAATAAAGAATATAGAAAATAGCTTCCCTAGGCCTTATTTTATTTAGTTAAGCTTTATAAGGGCTATCTCCTATTTATATAGATTAAAGAATATAAACCTAAGGTATTCTAGGAATTTAGCTAGGTTAAAATTATAAGTACTACCTTATTTAAAGAAAGTAATTACCTAGGACTAGACTTTAAAGGATAGGTTCTAGTAAATAAATATTTACTTATTCTTATTAGTTCTAATAAAGTTCTTATTTACCTATAGCTTATATTCTATTAGAAACCTTTATATAGTAAATAAGGCCTTATTACTATTATATAGGTTACCTATAGGGATAGGTTTTTATTTTACCTTAAGTATAGTTAAAACTAGGTTAAAGGTAAGAGGTAAAGTAAGGTTAACTATTAGGGCACTAGGTTAAGCTATAATAAGTAATTAGGTTAAAGGTCTTATAGTATTTATAGCTACTTATTATTAGAGGTATATAAGCTTTACTATTTGCTTATTAAGTATAAGTTAAAGTGTCTTAAATTAGGCCTATTAAGCTACTAGTAGTGCTATAGTATTAGATAAGGGGGTTATTATCCCCTAGCTAGGTTAGTCTTATAGTTAAAGCGTGTTTACTATATTTATTAATATATCTATTAGTATTTCTATTATATCTTTTAGTAATTATTATAAAGAACTAAAGGAAGTCTCTTAATTATTATAGACTAGCCCCTAGGTAACTATAATAGGGTATTAATATAGTATTAAGAGACTTAAGGAGAAAGGAGAAAGGGTAAGAGACTATCCCTAGTAATACCCCTTATACCCCCTAGGCTACTTATATAAGCCTCCTTTCCTTACCCTAACTGCTTTTACCACTCCCCTCTCTAACTGCTATACGGACAATGCTTAGGCAAAGCCTAAGCCCTTACAAGAGGGGGAATTACATTAATTTATGCTATAAGTAAAACTTAAATAAATTTTAGTTTAACTATAGTTATAAATTATAACTCTTATGCTAATATAGCTATAAAGTTTATTATAAACTTTGCTCTAACCTTATAGCCCCTTATATTTATAACCTTAAAGCTTATTTATTACTATAAATCTAAGTATTTAGTTATTAATTATTTTACTAGCTAGGTATTGCTAGTAATTGTTGTTAAAAATAAGACCTATTTTTAGCCCTTTCTAGTTAAAGGACCTTTTTATTACTAGCTTGCATTGCAAGCCTAATAGCTATGTTATAGCTGTTAATAGTTATAACTAACTATGTGAATAACTAATTCTAATTAATTATAAATTATTTAATTGCGTTATAGCTGCAAGCGTAGCTACGACCGCGTCACTAGTAATTAGGTAAGCAAGTTACCCTATACACAGGTTACCCTATAGCTATATTTAATAGTGATTTTCTCTTTAACTAGAGGTTACATAAAAGTCTTGCATATAGTAAATTAAAGCTAGAAGATAGGGCTTTTATTTAATATAGGAATATTTTTTAAATTAAAATTTAGTGCATATAGGTTACTAGTTTATATAGTAGTAAGTTAATTTTTTAGATTTTATATATAAATAAATTTTATAGAAAATAAAAAGTGGCTTATAAGACCTCTCTAGTATTCCGGATTTACTAATATAGTTAGTAAGTATATAAGAGGAAGAAGATCTTTTTAATCTAGCTAAATAGCTAGGCCTCTAAATCTAATAGCCACATTACCTATATAACATTACTAAAATTAATCCTATTGCTCTATTAGCTATTATAAAAGTAATCTAAATTAAATTTAATTAGTTAATAACTACTATAACCTTCTATTATATTATATTAGTTATTCTAATGTAGTGGTTTTACTAGTCCCTAACTATAAAGCTATACCTATATAGCTATTACTAACTAGTAACTAGCTCCCTACATTTTAATAAGTTATAAGCCTAGCTTCTATTACTATAGATTCCTTTTAAGTTACTTTATATATAGTTATAGAAGACTTCCCTTCTATAAAAAAGGAAGGACTTATAAGATAAAAGCTATTCCCTTTTATAAAAAAGGAATTATTATAGTTATAGAAAACTTCCCTTCTATAAAATAGGAAGCGCATAAGCAATATAGAAGTTTTCCCTTTTATAAAAAAGGAAGTTTAGTAAGTACAAAAGCTTTTCCCTTCTATAAAAAGGAAATTGTTAGGAGCGCAGAGGTTAGAGATAGGATATTTATTAAAGCAGGTCTTTAGAGAACCTTTAGGCTATATAAATAATAAAGAGGCTAGCTAGCTATAAGATAGCTATATACTTATAAAGTAAGGTATTTATTAAAGACTATATATATTATTAGTGCTAGGTTAGAGATTAAAACCTTTATATACTTACCCTTAGCTAGTATTTATTTAGTAATAACTATAATAGACTTAGCTATTACTTTATTCTTAACCTTTTAGTATAAGCTATAATAAATTAATCTCTTTTAACTTTTTTAAGGATATAAACTATTAGCTAGATTATTATATAGCTAATGCTTTAAAGAATTATAAGAAATATACTAGTACCTTATAATAATAAAGCTATAAATAATTAGAAAAGCAAGGAACCCTTACTATCTAAAACTAAGGATAATAATAAAGTATAATAAATATTACTTAATTTTAATTTAGGTAAAGGTATAGATAATATAACTAAAGAGAAAAGGGAATTATAATAATAATATAAGGTTATATAAGCTAAGCTATATTACCTTTAAAGAAAATAAGAGATCTTATAAATAAAGGTATAAATTAAGAAGCTTAAGGTAAATCTAGGATTAGCTAGACCTTAATCTAGACCTATAATTACCCCTTAAATATTAGCTATAATTTTACCTATAGTTTATAGTAACTTAGTAGTAATTATATAGTAAGGTAGTCTTATTAAAATATAAATAAAAATGCCTATATATAAGAGAGAAATATATAAAAGCTTATAGAATTTCTTAGTAAACTTAAATATATTATTTAAATTAAATTACTATACCTTTAGGGATAATATAACTAAGGTAATATATATAAGTAATTACCTAGCTAGTAATATAAAGTAATAATAAATATATTATATAACTATAAATAAGTATATAAATTATTTATTAATTACCTAGGTAAATTTTCTAAAATAGCTAAAAACTAAAATAATAAATATAAGTATAAGATACTTAGAAATAAGAAAGTTATTATTAAATCTTAAGTAAAAGAATAACTAATTATTTTAATTTTTTATATAAGCTTAAGCTAAGGTAAAAGCTAAGTTACTTAAAGAAATCCTTATATATCTAAGAATTATAATCTTTTTAAATAGCTTAAATAATACTATAAAAAAGTAAAGAATTAGTTAAGAGATTTTAATAACTTAAAGCTAATTATAAAGCTAAGGTAAGAAAGTAAAGGTTATAATAAGCTTAAGCTAAAGTAATAAAAAAAGTTAAAATCTTAAAAAAAAAAGGTAATACTTTTATTTTATATTACTTATAAATAAAATATAATAATAAAGTAAAGATTAAAAAAAGATTATTTTTAGTATACTATAAATATAAAAAGCCTAAGTATATATTACTAGCTTATTAAGTACTAGATTATTTTACTTATAAAAGTACTAGGTATATAACTAAAAAGTATAGTAAAAGTAATAATAAAGCTATATTTCTTAATATAATACTAGTTTAATTAGTATAAACCTAGAAATATAATCTTACTATAAGATATCTTATAAATAATAAAATAAGAATATAAGTATCTTTATAATAAAATAACTAGTAATTAACTATATAAGTACTATTTAATATAAGTATATAGTCTTTAATAATTTATCTAAAATTATTATTAAAAAAAGATTAGGAAAATATAATTTAATTAAATAAAATACTAAAGAGTATAAGTAAAAAAGTAATTTTATATTAAGAAATCTTAAAAAAATTAATAAAAATAAAAAATAGTATAGGATTTATAAAAGTTTATTAAGTTAATTACTTTATTACTAATATAAGTAAAGGGATAATTTTAGATATAAACTAAATTAAAGAATATTTACTTATAATTATATATTAGAAATATAAATATTAAAGATATTTAGTAATAATAAAATATTTTTCCTTTACTTATAAAAAGTAATAAATATAAAAAAAAAATAATAGTTACTTTATTATTAAAAGTAATAAAAATTAAGCTAAGTATTTTAGAAAATAAAAATTAAAAAGGAAAAGGTAAAAACTAATTAAAAAACCTAGTAATAATAAATATATAAATAAATAATAAAGTAATTATATAAATCCTAGAGTATACTTATTTATAGTAAAAAAGTAAAGGTATTATAGTTATATAAATTCTAGAAAATATAAGTAATAAAGAAACTATATTAAATTAGAATAAAAGCACTAAATACCTTATACTAATAATCCTAGAAGAATATAAGGAGTTTATAAATATTTTTTTAAAGAGTTAGTAAGTAAGCTTTTTAAACTAGGAGATTATACTTATATTATTAAATTAAAAAAAAGAAAATATTACCTTAAGGGCTTATATATAATTTAGTAAAGAGAAAGCTAAAGGTCCTTAGAAAGTATTTTATAAGTATATAGCTTAAAGGGTAAATTAGAAAATTAGTTAGCTTAGCTAAAGCCTTAATTTTATTTATTTATTTTAAAGAAAGAAAATTAAGGCTTTATATAAATTATAAGGGCTTAAATAAGGTTATAATTAAAAATAAAGCCCTTTTACCCTTTATTATTAAAATTCTTAATTAATTAGTAAGTTTAGTTATTTTTATAGTCTTAGATTTAAAAGATATATATTACTAGCTATATATTTACTTAGGTAATAAGTAAAAAATAGTATTTTATTATTAATATAGTTACTTTAAATATCTTATAATACTATTTAAACTAGTTAATATATTAGTAACTTTTTAGAAGTATATTAATAATACTTTTAAAGAACTTATTAATAAGACTTATATTATTTACTTAGATAATATACTAATATATAGTAATAAGGTTAAAGAGTATATAAAGTATATTAAATAAGTTTTATATAAGTTTAAGTAAATAAGCTTTTTTATTAACCTTAAGAAGTATTAATTTTTAGTTAAAAAAGTTAAATTTTTAAGCTTTATAATATTAAAAAAAGGTATTATAATAGACTTAGTAAGAGTAAAAGTAATTATAACCTAGCTAATACTATATAGTGTTTTTAATATTTAGTTATTTCTTAGTTTTACTAGATTTTACTACTATTTTATTAAATAGTATAGTAAAGTTATTATTTTATTAATAAATTACCTTAAAGAGAATTAACTAGTAATATTTAAACTAAAACCCTATATATATATATGATATACACTAGCTAGCTCTATGTAAGGCTAGTACTAGTACTCCTATTACTAAGTTAAAAGGGAAAACCCTTAATAAGGAGAAAAAACCCTCCTATATCTATGTGTAAGCTAGCGCTAGCCTTAATCTAGGTCTATGCCGCTTTTATTATTACTTATTATAGGTATTTATGTCAGGAGCGCAGAGGTTAAAGATAGGATGTTCATCGAAGCAGGTCTTCGGAGAACCTTCGGGCTATGTGAATAACAAAGAGGCTAGCTAGCTATAAGATAGCTACGTGCTTATAGAGTAAGGTATTTATTAAAGACTACATATATTATTAGTGCTAGGTTAGAGATTAAAACCTTTATATACCTACCCCTAGCTAGTATTTATCTAGTAGTAACTATAATAGTCTTAGCTATTACTTTATTCTTAACCTTTTAGTGTAAGCTATAATAAATTAATCTCTCTTAACCTTTTTAAGGATATAAACTATTAGCTAGATTATTATATAGCTAATACTCTAAAGATCTATAAGAAACATACTAGTACCTTATAATAATAAAGCTATAGATAATTAGGAAAATAAGGAACCCCTATAATTTAAAACTATAGATAATAATAAGGTATAATAAACGCTACTTAATCCTAATTTAGGTAAAGGTATAGATAATATAACTAAAGAAAAAAGGGCATTATAATAATACTATAAGGTTATATAATCTAAGCTACGTTACCTTTAGAGGAGATAAGAGGTCTTATAAATAGAGGCATAAATTAGAGAGCTTAAGGCAAATCTAGGATTAGCTAGACCTTAAACTAGACCTATAATTACCCCTTAAATATTAGCTATGATTTTACCTATAGTCTATAATAACTTAGTAGTAATTATATAGTAAGGTAGTCTTATTAAAACGCAGATAAAAATGCCTATATATAAAGGGGAAATGTATAAAAGCCTATAGAATTTCTTAGTAAACTTAGATATATTATTTAAATTAAACTACTATACCTTTAAGGATAATATAACTAAGGTAGTATATATAGGTAGCTACCTAGCTAGTAATATAAAGCAATAGTAAATGCGTTATATAGCTATAAATAGGTATATAAATTATTTATTTATTAATTATCTAGGTAGATTTTCTAGAATAGTTAAAAACTAGAATAATAAATATAGGTATAAGATACTTAGAAGTAATAAGGTTATTACTAAATCTTAGGTAAAAGAATAACTAATTATTTTAATTCTTTATATAAGCCTAGGATAAAGTAAAAGCTAAGTTACCTAAAGAAATCCTTATATATCTAAGAATTATAATCTTTTTAAATAGCTTAAATAACACTATAAGGAAGTAAATAATTAGTTAAGAGATCCTAATAACCTAAAGCTAACTATAAGGCTAGGGTAAGAAAGCAAAGGTTATAATAGGTTTAGGCTAAAATAATAAAAAAGGTTAGGACTCTAAAAGAAAGAGATAATACTTTTATTTTATATTACCTATAGATAAGGCATAGTAATAGAGTAAAGATTAAGGGAAAAGATTATCCCTAGTATACTATAAATATAGGAAGCCTAGGCATACTTTACTAGCTTATTAAGCACTAGATTATTTTACTTATAAAAGTACTAAGTATATAACTAAGAAGCATAGAGAAAGTAATAATAAAGCTATATCTCCTAATATAATACTAGTTTAATTAGCATAGACCTAGGAATATAATCTTACTATAAAATACCCTATAGATAATAGAATAAGAATATAAGTATCTCTATAATAAGATAACTAGTAATTAGCTATATAAGCGCTATTTAATATAGGTATATAGTCTTTAATAATTTATCTAAAATTATTATTAAAAAAGGATTAGGAGAATATAATCTAATTAGATAGAATACTAAAGAGTATAAGTAAAAAAGTAATTCTATATTAAGGAATTTTAAAAAAATTAGTTAAGATAAAAGATAGTATAGGATTTATAAAGGTTTACTAAGTTAGTTACTTTATTACTAATATAAGTAAAGAGATAATTCTAGGTATAAACTAGATTAAAGAGTATTTACCTATAATTATATATTAGGAGTATAAATATTAGAGATATCTAGTAATAATAGAATATCTTTCCTTTACTTATAATAAGTAGTAAGTATATAAAGAGAAAAAAATAGTAGTAGTTACTTTATTATTAGGAGTAATAAAGATTAAGCTAAGTATTCTAGAAAATAAAAATTAAAAAGGAAAAGAAAAAGGCTAATTAGAGAACCTAGTAGTAATAGATATATAAATAAATAGTAAAGCAGCTATATAGATTCTAAAGTACGCTTATTTATAGTAGAAAAGTAAAGGTATTATAGTTATACTAATTTTAGAAAACATAAGTAGTAAAGAAGCTACATTAAATTAGGATAAGAGTACTAAGTGTCCTATATTAATAATCCTAGAAGAATATAGGGAGTTTATAGATATTTTTTCTAAAGAGTTAGTAAGTAAGCTTCCTAAACTAGGAGGTTATACTTATATAATTAAATTAGAAGAAAGGAAAATATTACCATAGGGGCCTATATATAATTTAGCTAAGAGGGAGCTAGAGGTTCTTAGAGAGTACCTTATAAGTATGTAGCTTAAAGGGTGGATTAAAAGATTAGTTAGCCTAGCTAAAGCCCTAATTTTATTTATTCTAAAGAAAGGAGGGAAATTAAGGCTTTATATAGATTATAGGGGCTTAAATAAGATTATAATTAAGAATAAGGCCCCTTTACCCCTTATTACTAAAATTCTTAATTAATTAGCAAGTGTAGTTATTTTTATAGTCTTAGATTTAAAAGATATATACTACTAGCTATATATTTACTTAGGTAATAAGTGGAAAATAGCGTTTTATTATTAATATAGTTACTTTAAATATCTAGTAATGCTATTTAGACTAGTTAATATACTAGTGACTTTTTAGGAGTATATTAATAATACTCTTAAAGGACTTATTAATAAGACTTATATTATCTATCTAGATAATATACTAATATATAGTAGTAAGGTTAAAGATTATATAGAGTATATTAAATAAGTTTTATATAGGTTTAAAGAGGTAAGTCTTTTTATTAACCTTAAGAAGTATTAATTTTTAGTTAAGGAAGTTAAATTTTTAGGCTTTAAGATATTAAAGAAAGGTATTATAATAGACCTAGTAAAAGTTAAAGTAATTATAACCTAGCTAATACTATATAGTATTTTTAATATTTAGTTATTTCTTAGTTTTACTAGATTTTACTACTATTTTATTAAATAGTATAGTAAAGTTATTATTTTATTAATAGATTACCTTAGAGGGAATTAACTAGTAATATTTAAACTAGAACCCTATAAGCTAGTAGTGTTTAGAGAGCTTTAATAAAGATTTTAGGAAGCACTAATTTTAGTGTATTTTAACCCACTTATATATCTTAGAGTAAAGATAAATATATCTAGATATGCGATTAGGGCTATACTTATAATATTAGTGCTAGGTTACTAGCACTTAGTTATATTTATATTAAGGAAAATAACTAATACTAAATTATAATATTTAATACCTAATAGCAAATTATTAGCTATCTAAGAGGCTTTTTATATATAGAGACACTATCTTGCTTATTTAGCTTATATAATTAAAGTTATTATAGATTATTTAAACTATAAGTACCTTACTATAAAGCCTAAGCTTACTAGTAAGTAGGTAACTATGCTTAATAAGCTTTATCCTTTTGATTTTAAGATTATATATTATATAAGGAAATTAAATCCTACTAACTTACTTTTAAGAAAACTAGATTTTATAAGTAAGGTAAGGAAAGAGAAAGTAGTAACTATATAACTTCCTACCTTTTTATCTAAATTTATAAATACTAAGAGATAGGAACACTATAGTAATATTATTAGTGCTATAGGCTCTATAAAAACATTACTTAATATAACTAATAGTTAGTTATAATAACGCTATAATAATACTGCTAATATCTAGGGTTTTAAAAAATTATAACTTAACTATATTCTTAAAGAACCTAATAATCTAGATAATCTTAGAAGAGTTATATTAGTAAGGTTATTTAATACTTTTTATACTTCTATTAATAAGTAATAAGCTAGCTATAGTAATACTATTAGTACTTAGTGTATGTATTATTTATTGCTTAATTATTTTAATTTTCCTATTAGACTAGCTATTTCTAATAGGAATAGACTAGTATAGGTTATTACTAGTAAGTAGTAAGGGTACCCCTTAAAAATATTACTTATTTATATCCCTATAAGACTAGAAGTATCTATTAAACTAATTACTTATAGAGATATTATAGCTAGGATTTAATCTATTTAAAGAACCTTTTCTAAGTTTAACTCTAACTTTCTAGAAAAGAGCTTAGAATTAAAACCCTTAATTTAAGTCTTATTATATAAAGTATAGTAAGGTAATAACTTTACTATAGCTTAATTAAAGTTACTTAAAAGCAGTAATATAACTATATCCTAGATATAGTTAATTAGACTCTTTAAGCTATTAATATTTAAGAATTATATTTTTATTTCTCTAGGTATAAGGAAAGAAATTTTATTACTAACTTATAATAACCTTATTACTAGGCACTAAGGAGTAAGTAAAACTCTTTATTAAATTATAAACTAATATTATTAGCTAATAATAAAGAAAGATATAAAGGTATATATTAGTACTTATATAAATTATTAGACTTTAAAACTAAGGTATTATAAACTATATAGTAAGCTAGCTATATTACTAGTGCTTAATTGCCCTTTTTAAGAATTATTAATAGATTTTATTACTAGACTTTTACTAGTAAAAGATTTAAATTAAACCTATAATGTAATTTTAGTTATTATTAACTATTTTATAAAATATAGTATTTATATCCCTATTTTAATATAACTAACTAGTAATAGGCTAGTAACTATATTCTTAGAATATGTTTTTAGAGACTATAAAGCCCTAAAAGGTATTATAATAAACTAAGGTTTTATATTTACTAGCGGTTTTTAGATAACTTTTTATTATCTTCTTGCAATAAAGCGGCTACTTAGCACTGCTTTTTACCCCTAAATAGATAGTTAAATAGAATATTTAAACTAGGTCTTAGAATATTATTTAAGGGCTTTTACTTATACTAAATAGACTAATTAGGCAGATAACCTATTAATAGCGTAATTCGTGTATAATATAAGCAATTACTTAATATATAGCTACACACTAGTGGAGGCATTATAAGGTTATAATCCTAGAGGTTTATAGTAAGTAATAGTAAATATCCCTTTAGTAAATAATTAAGCTAAAAGTAGGATTTTAGCACTAAAAGAGAAGTATACTATAATTAAGTAGCTTTTAAGTAACTTATAGACTTAGTATAAGAAATATTATAACTAGAAGAGAACTCTAATAAGGTTTAAAGTTAGTAACTATATTTTATTATTAATAAAAAACATTAACCTAAGATACCTTAGTAAGAAGCTAGCTATAAAGTATCTAGGCCCTTATAAGATTAAAAAGATAATTAGGAGTTATAGATTAGCATATTAATTAAAATTACTACCTAGGACTTAATTATATAATATATTTAATATTACTAGTCTTAAACCTTTTAAAGGGGACCTAATAGATATAGAAAATATATCCTTACTATAAGATACTATTAAAGATAATAAATAAGAGTTTAAAGTTAAGAGAATTATTTTATATTACTATAATAGAAGGTATTATAAATATCTAGTTAAATAGAAGGGCTATAATACCTTAGAGAATTCTTAGGTATTAAAAAGGGATTTTATTACTAGAGAAAATATTAATAGCTATAAGTAATAGCTAAGTAGTAAAGTTAATATAAGGTAATTATATTTTATAACTTAATATACTAAAGATATTAGAAAATAAAGTTAATTTACTTAGATAACTTAAATAATCTATTATATAGCTACTAAGCACTTATTCCTTTATAATAAAGTTAGCCCCTAAGACCACTAGTCCCTTATTATTAGTAATAGCTATAGAAGCTATAGAGAAAGAAGCCTTAGAAGTATCTTTATTATTAGAATCCCTCTCTTTATATATATAGACTTAAAGTATACTAGGGAGCTTAATAAAACTAATATATTTAGGTAAATTAATAGTATTTAGTATAAACTACTAGTAAGTTAGTTAAGTATTAGCTATATATATTAAGAAAGCTTACCTTTAGGATATTCTAGGCTATAAAGTAAAGATAGTTTAAAATATTAATCTAGGTCTTTAGATTTATAGTATTACTTAGTAGTACTATTATAGTATATTTATTATATTTTACCTTATAAGTAATATTAGTAAATATTTAAGTATAGTAAATATAACTACACTTATTAGAATTTTTATAAACTAGGATAGTATTTTATAGCTTTTTCTTTACTTTTATAATAGGCTAGTAGTAAGTTAGTAGTAATCTAGTGTCTAGGTAATAGAATTATACTTACTTTATTTTAATAGTAATAACTACCTTTAGGAGTAGCTTTAATAAGTTTAAATAGCCTATTATAAAGCTATATAATTTAAGCTAAAGTCTAGTAGTATATTAGTAATAAGTAAGTAAATTCTAGTTAAGAAAGATATACTATAATATAGTTTTTATTATTTTAGAAGTAATAAGTATATTTTATTAAATAGCCTATTAAATATTAGCTATAAAAAAGTAGTAAGTAAGTAAAGAAGTTATACTTAAAGATTTATTATATTTAGCTAGGAAGGTTTTTTTATTAATAAGGTATCCTAGAATCTTATAAGTATTATTTTTAGGAGGATATTTTATATTACTACTTACTAATAATAGTATATATATAGAATTTTCTTTAAAGTTATTTTACTAGTAGTAAGTTAGTAATAAAGACACTATAAGGATATAATAAACTTATAATAAGATTTTAGAAGAAGTTTGCTTTAGAGAAAACTTTATAGGAGACTTTATAGGAGACTTTATAGGAGATTTTTTAGTTAATAGATTTTCTTAAGGTATTAATAAAGGTAAAGTTTAGGTATAAGACTTAGATATAGTAAACTAGCTATAAGTTAGCTATAATAGACTAGATAGGGAAGTTATACTAATAAGAGTATAAACTTATAAGCTAAATAAGGGTAAAAAACTAAGATAAATAAGGATAGATAATAATAATAATTAGGGACTAAAAGAGATTAGTAATTACTAAGTAATAGTAATAAGAGAGCTACTACTTAGCTAGTAAGGGTAACTTATAAGGTTAAGGGATATTATAAAAGAAAGGAAAAGTGTAAAAGGGGGGGAAAATTAGTCTCTTTTATATTAACCCTAGACCCCTTAAGTAATCTAATGCATTACATATAGGTGATTTATAAATTATAATAATAACTATTAGCACTACTAAACGCATATATACCTAATAGCTATAAGCTTATAGTAACTATAATATAAGCCCTTTAGTTAGACTATTTAGAACCCTAGTATTAGGTACCTTATTTATTTAACTAATTATAAAAATTAGCATAGGTTATTTATTTTTATTTTCTAGCTATATAATAGGTGGTAATATTTATTTCGCTATAGTAAAGCTATATATAGGCTACTATTTAAATATTACTAACTATAATAAGGGGTTATTTTTAATTAGTAATATTATTATTATTATTTCTTTTTATTTACCTATGTGTCTAGATATAAGGTACCCTATCTTATTTTCCTTATAAAGCTCTAATATAGTAACTATACCCTAAGTAAGTAGCTTATTTTATAATTAAGGTTAATTATATATAGGGGAGGTATTATATTAGAAGCGTAAAGGTTAAAGATAGGATATTTATTAAAGTAAGTCTTTAGAGAACCTTTAGGCTATATAAATAATAAAGAGGCTAGCTAGCTATAAGATAGCTATATGCTTATAGAGTAAGGTATTTATTAAAGACTACGTATATTATTAGTGCTAGGTTAGAGATTAAAACCTTCACGCACCTACCCCTAGCTAGTATCTATCTAGCAGCGACTGTGATAGTCTTAGCTATTACTTCGTTCTTAACCTTTCGGTGCAAGCCGTGACAATTTATTACTAGCTTACGCTAGCCTTATCCTATAGAAATTTTTATCTAAAAAGAGAAAATAAAGGAAAGATACTATAATAAGAGTCTTTTATCCCTAGCTAGTGTAGGATTAGGTTTATTTTACTACTACCCTAGGTTACCTTATTTTACCTTATAGTAAGGTAAAATTAGATTTATAAAGATATTTTACTTTAGGTTTACTTTTATATAAATACTTTTATAGCCTTACTTTTTAGTTATTTTTAACTTATCTCTAGCTTATATATATTATAAAGTTAGAGTACCTAGTTATATTTATAAGCTATAAGGGGAGGGTAATCTTAACCTAGACTATAAGTAATCCTAGGCTTAAGTTAATCTTTAGTTATTCTCTTAACTTTTTATATTATACTTTATTTTTTAAGCTATAGCTTTAATTTATTCCCTCTCTCTCTCTTATAAGTATAAGAGAGATTCTCTCCCTTATAGGATTTAGGCTTTTTTTCTTTTCCTTTATTAAACTTCCTATAGGTTTTTTTTCTTTATAAATTTACTTAAAGCTATCCTAGGTTAGTTTAGGGTTATTTACTAATTTATTACTATAGAATAAAGTAATATTAATATAATATTACTATTTATTACTTTAGACTCTATAAGTTTACTAATTTCTATATAATTTTAGTTTTAATTTACCTAGGATATTAAAATATTAAAGGCTTTCCTAGGAAAGTCTCTTACTATAAAGTAACTTTAGTAAGCTTAGGCTAAGGGAATAAGTATAAGTCCTTCTAGCCTTATTTTAAGTTTATTTCATATTTATGTGAGAACAATAGTAGCTAGGCAAGAGGTATAGGGGCTCTAGTATATTAACTAAAGCTTGCTAGGTTTAAATGTGTTATGTGTGCGAGTCACTGTCTTATAGCTAGTAGCTTACTAGTGTTACGTAAACCTAGCCCTAGGGCCTTGCTAGCCTATAAGATATATAAGTGCACTTATTATTATAAGTAAGGCCTTATAATTACCCCCTTACTTATAGCTAGGCTTTTAAATAGCTTTTACTAAGTACCCTATAGCTATTTACTAAGTATTAGCTAAATTAAAATAATAATAAATAATAAGTAGTGCTTATATATAAATTTATTTATAACTTCTTATTATATTATAAACTTTTTCCTCTAGTAAATATAGTTATCCTTAATTAACCTTATTTATACTTTATTTACCTTAACTCTTTAACTCTTAATTTATATCCTTTTACTATAAAGCTAGATATAATTTGCTTTTATATTTACTTATATATATACTATCTTTAAACTAAGTACTTAGACTTTAAGAAGCACTTACTAATTAAGATTCTTTTACTAGTAATTATATATAATTTCCCTTATTCTTTAGTTAGTATAGTAACTAAAGGAAAATAATTAAAATATTATATTTAGTGTAATAAATATAGTAATATATATAAGATAGTAAGTTACTTAGTATTTTATTATTTTATAGCTATAAATTACTAACTTTTTTATACTAAGCTATATTAACTTTAGTTAGTAACTTCTAGGACCTTTTAGTTATTTATAAATAGGTTTAAGCCCTTATAAATATTACTATTATTACTAAGAATAAGAAGAGTATTCCTATATTTTTAAATATAACTTACTATAGCTTTACTATATATATCTTAAACTTAATAATAGGTTTTAACTATACTAATACTATATACTATATTACCTTTAAGCTAACTAGTGCTATAAAGGTATATTAAGTGTATTAAGTTACTTATTTTTTACTTATTTTTTACTAATCTTTTTATATAAATTACCTTTATCTTATACTAGAACTATTTAGTTTTATAGTAATAACTATAAGTTTCCTTAGTAGCTATAGCTCCCTTTCCCTTTCTTTTAGTTTATATATAGCTTTCTTTTATTTTTTTACTTAGTCTTTACTAACTTTTCTATAGAAAAACCTTAAGAATACTATATTTATTTAAGAGATAAAAATAGTCCTTTAGCTCTAGCTCTCTAACCCTAGGTATATAGCTTAGGTTATAGTAGTTTATTACTTTTACTATACTATAGAGAAAGTAATTTAAGGTAATAAAAACTAGGTAAAGTATAGCTTTAATAGCTAGACTATAGTTTCCTATATAGGGGCTATAATAGAGGGTTTTCCTATTATTTTACTTACACTCTAGGTATATTTTCCTTTATTATTTAGTAATATAACTTAAGCCTTTAGGTAATAGTTTTTATAGTAACTAATAAGGTTAGGCCTTTTTTATAGTATATTTATATTCCTTTATTAGTGCCTTAATTTTATATTACTATCTTTATTACTAGACTTACTTAGTAACTAGTAAGGTTAGGTCTTTTTTATAGTATATTTATATTTCTTTATTAGTACTTTAATCTTATATTATTACCTTTTTTACTAGACTTACTTTAGTAAAATACTTAAATTATATATTAAGTGCTTTTTATATTATTTACTAAAACCTATTAGTTATATTTACTTAGCTAATCCTTTTATTTTACTAGGTATTTATTACCTTTATAGGTTTTCTTATAGTTTTTAATCTCCTTAACTTTATATTTATTTTCTTTATCCTTAAGATTTAGTATTAGTATTTCCCTATCCCTAGTGTCTTTATAGTGGTTTTATAGCTTTAGTAAGCTAATATAAAATATATTATATAGTTAGCTATACTTCTTAGGTAATATAAGTTAGTAAGCTTATTTTTCTATAGTATTAAGTACTTAAAATAGTCTTATAAATCTAGGGATTAGCTTTTATTTTACCTCTTTAAGTCTAATATTCTTTACTAATAAGAGCACTAGATTACCCCTTTTTAGTATTAGTAGCTAGTAGTATTAATTATAGTACTTTACTTAGGTTTTAGTAGCTTTTACTTAGTTTTACTTTAACTATTCCCTAACTTTATATAGTTTTATAATATATATATAAGTATTTAGTACCTTCCCTTTTTAAGTCTTATCCCTAAAAGCTAGGTAAAACTCTAGTAAGTATTTTATAAGAGTATAGTTTAAAGAGTAACTTATAGTTTTCTTTACTATATTATTATAAGTAAACTAGGCTATTAGGAGTAACTTAAGCTATATTTATTAGTTCTTAGTAATAAAATATTAAAGGTAATACTTAAGTACTTAGTTTATTCTCTTTATTTACTTATTAGTTTAGGGGTAAAATACTATAAAAAGCCTATATTTTATATATAATAGGTAGCATAAGTCTAACTAGAATTAACTTATAAAGACTAATTCTCTATTAGATATAATGCTCTCTAGGGCTTTAAATTATAGCTTAATCTCTTTATAAAATAGTTTTACTAGTTTAGCTATATTAATTATAGTAATTATAAGTAAAAAGATAAAGTACTTAGTAAATTAGTTTATAATTACTAGGATTATATTAGTTTCTTATTTACTTACTTAGGTAATAGGTAATCCTATAATAAAATCTATTAAGATTTTTACTTATAGTTACTATAGTATTAGTAAGGATTTAAGGCTTTTATATAAGCAGTGCCTTTTAGTTATTATTTACTAGTAAACCCTATAGCTTATAATATAGTTAAATACTAACTTACTTATACCTAGCTACTAGAAGTAATACTTTAGTAGCTTAAGAGTATATTTAGTCTTAAAGTAACTTACTAGTAAATTATTATAGTATAGCTATAAAAGCTCCTATTATAAAATAAGCTCCTAGGGAATAACTACCTAGTCTTAGTATATTAGAAAACCCCTTATACTATATAACTATAGACTAGCTTTTCCCTTACCTTTTACTAGGGAATTATTAATCTTACTATTTTGCCTTTATAAATCTAAATCTTAATCCTATACCTTTTATAGTAATTACACTAATAGTTTATTTAGCCTAAATTAGTAAGGATTTAGTAGTATAATAGTCTTCTATATCTCTTATATTATACTAATATCTTAGATATATACAGAGCATTGCAATACAATACAATACATTTGATGTATTGTGTATTGTATTGTTTTGTATTTTTTTTTCTTTTTTTTAGTTTTAAGTTAAATTCCTTTATTATAAGGTATATATAGTTTATTTAATACCTTTTAATAGCTTATAATACTCTATAATAGCTTATAATACCCTATAATAGCTTATAATAGCTTATAATAGCTTATAATAGCTTATAATAGCTTATAATAGCTTATAATAGCTTATAATAGCTTATAATACATTATAAATTATAATACATTATAATAGGTTCTAATAGCTTATATATATATTACTTATATTGCTTATATAACTCAAAATATTATTAGTGTTAAAGTTTAATTAAAATTAAATAGTAAATAAATAACTTATATATAAATATAAGTAAGTATAAGGAAATTACTATAAGAAAAGCTATACTTTTTAATTACTTAGTATTTTAAGGTTTTTAAAAATATTAATAAAATAAAATACTTTTCTTTTTTATGTTTTTTTAAAATAATAATAATAGTAATAATAATAGTAATAATAATAGTAATAGTAATGATAATAGTAATAGTAATAATAATAGTAATAATAATAGTAAAAATAATAGTAAAAATAATAGTAAAAATAATAGTAAAAATAATAGTAAAAATAATAGTAAAAATAATAGTAAAAATACTGTAAAATATAGGAAAACATTTATAAATATAAAAAAATTTATTAAGGGAAAACTAGACTAAACTAGGAAAAAACCCTTATAATAACCTACTTAAAGGTCTGAATTAGAATAAATATTATCTTTAGAGGAAGTTTTAATATTAGGTAAATCATTAGATTTACCTAAGTTAGAATCTTCCTTTAAAGAAGATTTAGACTCTTTAGAATCAGAGCTATAATAATCATAAAGCTCTGAGTATTGCTTAGTAATAATATTTCCTTCCTTTTCCTAATTCTTTAATAAGATTAATTCCTTTAAAGTAAAATTCTTTAAAGAAGTTTGTCTCTTTGTAAGAATATTACCTCTAGTATTAAAAGTGCTTTCTATAGCACTAGAGGTAGTAGGAATAGCTAGGTATTTCCTAGTAATAATACTTAAAATAGGGAAAGATTTAGTATTATCTTCCCACTATTTAAAGATATCCTCCTATAATAATATTAATATATTAATAAGATTATTAATATAAGAAAGGGATTTACTTACCTTATCTTCTTAAATATCTAGCTTAGTATAAGTAGAAATCTCATTTTTTCTATTCTTTTGAATAGACTTTTCCCTCTTATTAGGAAATAAACCTTTATAAAGGTTAGTTTTAGGCTTAGGCCTAGGATTTTCAAAAGTCCTAGGTTAACTAGGCCCTATAAGATTAACTATAAATTGGGTATTTACGTGTTAATCTTGCTTGCTAATATTAATATTAGCTTAGTTCTCTTTATAAAGAGGTAAAATCCTAATAACATTATATATTAGTATATTAAAACTATAATTAAGAAAGGATTATTATATAATACTTACAAATTATAATCCTTTTTAAGGTTTTTTATTAACCTTTCTAAGGTTTAATCTCCTAGCTTTAGCTTCTCCTTTATAGTAAGAAGGTTAAGCTAAGGGTCTAATAACATAGCATATAGATAAGGCTAATATAAGAAGTAATTATTTCCTATATCTTTAGGAAAATAATTAGCTAGCTTATTTAAGCTAATATCTATAGATGCTATAAAGGCCTTGCCTTAAGGGCTATAAGCTTCCTATTATAAGTTAATATATAAAGGATATAATATAAGAAAGTAATATACATACCTGGCGAAGATAAGCCTTTTGGTCCTCTTTTATATCATTAAGATATTTATATATCCTAATAATAAAAAGTAAGACTAAACCTAAAGTATTATACTTCTGGCTTTAAAGTATAATAGTAGGTTTATAAAAAACCTCTAATATGCTGCTTAGGGTAGCTAAATCTGCCTATTCTTAGGTAGTTAGTATAGCATCCTTAAGAGCTATAATATTAGACTCCCTATTAAGAAGAATAATAGCTTCTTTAAGCTCTAAAGAAGTATTAATTATCTTATAGGTTAAATTCCACCTAGTTTTATTAGCTAAAGATATAATTAGTATTATAAATAAGATATATATAATAAAGATAACTTACCTAAAGGAATTCTTGTAATATTGCAATTTTTAGCAATATAGCCTTTATTTTTTGCCTTATGTAAAGATTTTAACCAAGTCTTATATAATCCTTGGTTATTCTTGATAATAATAGCAACCCTTTTAACTTTACTAAGGATTCCTATGAAAATATTAGTAATAATACTAATAATAATGATAATAAATTACTTACTATTTGCTAAGGATTTGAATTCCTTATAATCTTGTCTCTCTTTAATAGAAGAGATATCTTCTGTAGAATAATGTAAAAACTTACTATTCTTAAAAGCTTCTAAATCCTCTTTAGAAGACATTGATTTAATAAAATTCGTTATAATATCCTTTGTAATAATGTTTAAAACATATGCTATACATTGGATATTATAAGGTTCTTCTATAATAGTACTTTTATAGTTCTTATTAATATAAGAAGACATAAAAGTATTATTATTAGACCTATTATCTCTAGTAAAACTAGTATTATTTTATTAGTAAAAGGTTATATAATATAAAAGATAATAGCTAACATACCTTGAGATTATCTTTGGCTTAAGCTGATATTCTTGAATCATTTTATTAAAGGATTCATAAATATAAGCTCCAGTATGAGAATTTAATAGATATTCAAATCCTATAATATAAGATAATTAGTATAATAATTATAACTTACCTTATAGTTATAATAGAATAATAGGATTTACTTACCTAAAAGCTTATATTCAAGTTTAAAGTTTAGGTCTAGCTAACTAGCTATAACACCTAAATAGGACTTAGAATTAATAGAAGTCTAGATATCTAACTGAATAGATATAGATCCTTAATTTTGAAGATTATATTAGATCTTCTAGATAATTTGCTACTTAGAAATATTATATATAGTATAAATTCTATGTGTAATACTTCTATAACTTAGCAAAGAAGCTAAATTATTATTCCTAAGTTTAAGTTAGCTTATATATATATATATTATAGTATAAGAAAAAATGCATTACTTACCTAGAATAATAATTTAGTAATTCTTTAAAGGAGTTACTATTAATAACAGCAAAAGCAATGTTATTTTCTAGTATAAATCTTATAACTAGATTAATTGCCTAACGAAAATTCCTCTAAGGAAATTGTAGAATTTCGAGCCCTTTTAGTAGGAAAAAAGGATGTTAAAGATAATTAGCCTAGCGATTGTGGCTGGATTTCTGGCACTATTATAATATTAGTAATAAGATATAGTTATTAGATAATATAAATAACTTACTTATCATCTTACTAGGTTGTTTTTCTTCTAATTTAGAAGTAGCAATATCCTTATGCTTTAGCTTATAATGGGATATTCCATTAGAAGCTTAGAATCTCTTAGCCTTACTTTTAAAGGTAAAAGTATAATTAGGCTATGAATAAAAACATATAATTACCCTTTCTTTATTTAAATTAATTTTAGATAACTAAAAATTAAATAAATTATAGGTAAATATATATGATTTTAAAGAGAATTCATAACTAGCCTAATTTTCTAGGTCTTTTTCATGTAAACCTAGAAGATTACTAGGCTAGCTAGACCTAATAGGCTAAGAAGATTCATTAGAAGGATAAAAAGAGGAATCTATATTAAATAAGAGGTGTTTTTGCTGTTTTTTGCTGATATTTTGCTGAATTTTGCTGAATTTTGCTGAATTTTACTGAATTTGTTTTTTTCTTTTTTCCTTTTATTGTGTTTTTTGTTGTTTATTTTGTATGATTTTCTGTGTTTTTTTTGGGGTTTTTTTGGGGGTTTTTTGTGAGGTTTTTTTGGGGTTTTGGGGTTTTTTTGGGGTTTTTATAGCTAAAAGGAGATTTTAAAGAAACTTAAATTAGAAGAATAATAAGGGATAATAGTAAGAATAGTAGGTTAGCTTTTCCTATGTGATTTAGATTTTTTACAATTTTTTATGATTTTTATAAGGGAAAAAGAAAAGAAAAGAAAAGAAAAGAAAAGAGAAAAAAAGAGAAGTGAGGTAATAGTATTATATAAAAATTTTTACCCTACTTAAATAACTAATTTACTTAATTTGCTATAAATTACTTATATAACAAAGCGCCTTACTTTAGACTTACTTTTTAGACTTACTTTTTTATTTATATTCTTTATTATAAGAGAATTATATCTTATATATAAATATATAGTAAATTCTTTTTTTTTATATTTAAAATACTATTTTCTTTTATTTAAAAAAAGCTAATTTTATTATATAAAATTATATAAAACTATATAAAATATATATATAGCTAAGACTTTTATAAAGCTTTTTATTATATTTATATAAACTATTAAAAAGTCTAGTTATTAAATTAAAATAAGTATTTTTAATTAAGATAAGTATTAAGAAACTTTTTTATAGACTTTTTACTTATTCTTTTATTTAAAAAACCTATAAAGTTAAAAAAGTATATTATAAATCTAAAAAAAATTCTTTTATACTTAGGAAAGTTTTATTTAAGATAAAATATTTTATTTTATTTTTTAAAAAGTTTACTTATATTAGTATATTTTTCTTTAGATTTAATATCTTATTAATTAAGAATATTAAATAATTTCTTTAGGGTAATTATTATAATAAAAGCTAAAAAAGGTATAGAAATTAGTAGTAAATCTATAAAAAATAATAGAATAGTAGGAAGACCTTAATAATATAGAAAAAAAATTAAAGTATAAGCCTATATTCTAATATATAATATTTAGCTACCCTAAATATATAATAAGCTTACTTTACTAAATAAGCTAAAACTTTATAAAATTTTAAATAAATTTCTAAATTATTTAGAAAAATAGGAATACTATATTTAAATTACCCTTAAAATCTAATATATTTAGGATATATATACTACCCTTAATATTATATAATACATTATATTGTATTATATTGTATTGTATTGTATTATATTGTATTGTATTGTATTATATTGTATTGTATTATATTGTATTTTTTATATAATAAAATCATTAATAAATCCTATAAAAAAGATATAAAGTTAAAAAAACCTTTTAAATATAGTAAATAAATTAAGGTATAGGATAAGATAAAAATAAACCATAAATAGCTACCCTATATATATAATAAGCTTACTTTACTAAATAAGCTAAAACTTTATAGAATTTTAAATAAATATCTAAATTATTTAAAAAAATAGGAATACTATATTTAGATTACGCTTAAAATCTAATATATTTAAGATATATATACTACCCTTAATATTAAATATATATTATATTATATTGTATTGTATTATATTGTATTATATTATATTGTATTATATTGTATTTTTTTATATAATAAAAGTAATAGTAAATCCAAGAAAAAAGATATTAAGATAAAAAGACTTTTAAAAAGTATAAAAAAAATTATTCTATAAACTAAACTAAGAATTACTTTATTAAGGTATATAATATCTATAATAAGCTTACTTTTATAAATAAGCTAAAACTTTATAGATTTTTAAATAAATAACTAAATTATATATAAAAATAAGAATACTATAATTAAATTACTTAAAAAATCTACTATATAATGAATTTATATAATACTCCACTTTTTTTTTCCCTAACAATACATTGTATTATATGTATTGTATTGTATTGTATTGTATTTTTAATACAATACAATACACAATATAATACATAGGGCAATACAATACAATACAATACATCGAAGGGCCAAAAAATACAATACAATACAATACAACAATGCTCTGGATATATATTACTTTCTCCTAGAAATTACTCTTATTTAGCTAATCTTTTACTAGATTAATAGTAGCTAACTAGCCTCTTAACTAGGCTACTTTAGCCTCTAGAGCTTTCTTTATAGTAGCTAGGGTATTTTCCTCCCTTAAAGGTATTTTACTAAGTCTCTTTACTAAGACTAGGGTATTTTTCTTCTCTAAAGATATCTTATTATATTTTCTTTAATATATTAAGACTAAGGTATTTTCCTTCCTTAAAGGTATCTTACTATATTTTCTCTTATATATTAGTATCTTTTCTTTTATTAGTTTATTAGTAGCTATTATTTTCTTTTAAAGCTTTAGTAAAAGTACTTTATTTATTAAGGGTTTACCTTTATAATTAGACTTCCTTAATAGTGTATTTACTAGGTTACTTTTCCTAGGTCTATGCCCAATTATAAAGTAAAAGAGGTAAAGGAATATATACTATTTAGCTTTTATTACCTTATAAAAGTCTATAAGTTATAGTAATCTAATAGGACCTTTACTAGGGTTACTATACCTTTAATATAGTATTACTAGTGTTTAAATAACTTTACTATTATTAGGAGCGCAAAGGTTAGAAATAGGATGTTTATTAAAGCAAGTCTTTAGAGAACCTTTAGGCTATGCAAATAATAATGTGAGGCCCCACTCATAACATTGTGAGGCCCCACTCATAACACAGGTACACTAGCGCACCTCGCAAACAGGCCACGCCCTAGGGCTAAGCTTACGTGACGCTAGCAAGCCACTAGCTATAAGCTAGTAACTTGTATATATAATACACTTAGACCTAGTAAGCTTTAGTTAATATACTAGAGCCCTTATATCTCTTACCTAGCTATTATTATTCTTATAATTCTAAAGCTTCTTTTACTAGTTACCTAAGAGTAATATAGGGAGGAGAACTACCTAATTTACTAGAGTAATATTAGATAATAACCTAACCCTAATAGATAAGAGTTATACCTAATTAAATAAGGGTAATACTATAAGTATAAATATATTATATACTACTAAAACTACGCTTATAATAAGACCCCTTATCTCTTATACTAAAGCTATAGTAATACTAAAGCAAATTACTTAGTTAGAAAAACTCTAAAAACTATAAGAGTAAGAATAAGAGCTTATTAACCTTATTAAGTATAGTTTAGGAGAAGTATAAGGGAAAATCTAGTAAAAAGCTAGTATCTTATTAAGTAATAGTAGCTAAGAAGTTAAAGTTAAGAATATTACTAAGCTTTAATACCTTATAAACCTATAGAGATATAAGATATAAATAAATAACCTAAACTATGTCTTTAATAAGGTAAAGAAAAAATACTAATATAATTACTAAAAGATTCTCTTTATACTTAACTATATATATACTAACTATAGGGTAAGATAGAATAGATACCTTAATAAATAATAGGCTAATAGCTAGGATAATCTTAAGGATAACTAGGATATATTCTAAACCTAGATGCTTATATTACTTAGGGACTTTATAAACTATAATACTTAAATAGCTATATAGCTTAAGAATATAAAGTAATATAAGGGCTAGAGCCTTATTAAATTTAGTATCTTCTTAGATTTACTAGAGATATACCTAGAAAAAGCCCTAGAAAAGTCCTATACCCTTATATTCTTTATAAAATTACTCCCTAAGCTATAGGACTATATTAACTTATATACCTTTATTACTAGGAAAATATAAGAGAAGGTTATATAACTTACCTAGTGATTTTAGGAGGCTATGCTAAAGAGTAAGTAAAAACCTAAGTATTTAGAAGATAAAGGCCTATATAAGAATCCCTAATATTATAGAAATAACTTACCCTAGGGTTATAGGCCTTATAGGGACTATAGAAATAAGGACTAGGAAAGAGGCCTAGTTACTTACCTAAATAATAGTAAAGTTAGGGATAAAAGATAATATTATAATTATAATAGCCTAGACTACCTTATAAATAAGTATAGTAAGCTAAGAAAAGAGCCTTAAGATAGCTAGGGAAACTTCCTAAGGCAGAAGTAAAGGCCCTTATCTTTACCTTAAACACTAAGGTACTAATTAGGTATTAATTTTATATACTAGCTACTATTTATAGGTATAAAGACATTAAAATAGTAGTAAATCTAGATAGCTATGCTAAGCTTAACCTTATTAGCATTAATTTCGCAAAGGATTATAAGCTTAATAAGGCTAAGGCTATAGTACTTATTCTCTAGGTAATAAGGGCCCTTATAGTCCCTTAATATAGTGTTTATAAGGTGCCTATTATAATTAAAGACTTAAGAGAAAGGGAAGTACCTTAAGCTACTATATATAGCTATAAATAAAGACCTAAGAGTAAGGGGAAGTCTTATCTTAATTAGAATATATATACTTACTAAAGAATATATATATCTTTATTTATACTTATAAAAGTAATGGTTTAAGAAAAAGAAAATAGCCTTTTTACTTATAACTCCCTATAAGTTTATAAAGGTAATATATAATAAGGCTATTATATATACTATTATAGGAGTTATAGAAGATAAGTTTATTACTCTTAAAGATAAGGAAAAGGTAAAAGTATATAGAACTATTAAAGATATCCCTAAGGAACTATATAAGTTTAAAGATATATTTATAGTAAATAAGGTAAGTAATTTACTATTAAGAAAGGAGACTAATTATATAATTAACCTAATACCTAGGGCTATACCCCTATATAAGCTAATTTACCCTCTCTCTTAAAGTAAGCTAAAGGAGCTCTATAAATATATTAATAAAAACCTATAAAAAGGCTAGATAAGACTCTTTAAGAGCCTTATAAGCATACCTATCCTATTTATACTAAAGAAGGATAAAATACTTTAGTAATATATAAATTATTAGGGACTTAATAAAGTAATATAAAAGAATTACTACGCTCTCCCCTTAATTTTAAAGATCCTAGACTAGTGCTAAGGAGCCTATTACTTCTTAAAGATTAATATTAAGGATACTTACTATTAAATCTATATTAAAGAGAGTAATAAGTAAAAGACTGTATTTTATACCTATTATAAACACTATAAATATCTTATAATACCCTTTAAGCTAACTAATACCTTAGCTACTTTTTAAAGCTATATTTATAAAGCACTATATAGGCTAGTAAACACTATTTATATAGTGTATCTAGATAATATCCTTATTTTCTTAAAAATATAAGAGAAGTATACTATATATATTAAGGAAGTCCTAGAATATATAAGGTTAGTAAAGCTATATATAAAACCCTTAAAGTGTTTATTTTACTAGGAATTAGTAAAATTCCTAGGGTTTATTTTATTAGTTAATAGCATTTTAATAGATATATATAAAGTTAATATAATCTAGAACTAGAAAGAGCCTATAAGCTTTAAAGATATATAGTCTTTCCTAGGATTCTATAACTTTTACTAAAGGTTTATTTACTAATACTCTAGGATTATAGTACCCTTATATATGCTAATAAAAGGTAGTTAAAATAGTATCTAGACTAGGAAGTTTATATTTAAGAAAAGGGAATAGCTAGTATTTAACTAGCTAAAGAATGCCTTTTAATAGGTATCTCTCCTTTATTATTATAACCTAAGTTAGCTAGTGTATATTAAGATAAATACTTTAGTCTTTATAATAGTAAGAATCTTATCTTAATAGGATAATAAAGGCTAATAATATCCTATAGTATTTTAGTTAAGGAAGTTTATAGACACTAAATATAATTATAATATAGTAAATTAGGAGCTACTTACTATAGTAAAGTTATTTAAATACTAGTAATACTATATTAAAGATATAGTAACCCTAGTAAAGGTCCTATTAAATTACTATAACTTATAGACTTTTATAAGGTAGTAGAAGCTAAATAGGAGGTAAGCTAAATAGTATATATTTCTTTACCCCTTTTACTTTATAATTAAGTATAGACCTAGGAAAAGTAACCTAGTAAATACACTATTAAGATAGTCTAATTATAAAGGTAAACCCTTAATAAATAAAGCACTTTTACTAGAACTTTAGAAGAAAATAGTAGCTACTAAAGAACTAGTAAAAAAAGAGATACTAATATATAAGAGAAAATATAGTAAGATACCTTTAGGGGAGGAAAATACCCTAGTCTTAATATATTAAAGAAAATATAATAAAATACCTTTAGGGGAGGAAAATACCTTAGTCTTAGTAAAAAGGCTTAGTAAGATACCTTTAGAGGAGGAAAATACCCTAGCTACTATAGAGAGAGCTTTAGAGGCTAGAGTAGCCTAGTTAAGAGGCTAGTTAGCTACTATAAATCTAGTAAATGATTAGCTAAATAAGGGTAATTTCTAGGAGAAGGTAATATATATCTAAGATATTAGCGTAGTATAAGAGATATAGGAGACTATTACGCTACTAAATCCTTACTAATCTAGGCTAAATAAACTATTAGTATAATTACTATAGAAAGTATAGGATTAAGATCTAGATTTATAAAGGTAAAATAATAAGATTAATAATTCCCTAGTAAAAGGTAAGGGAAAAGCTAGTCTATAGTTATATAGTATAAGGGGTCTCCTAATATACTAAGATAAGGTAGTTATTCCCTAGGAGCTTATCTTATAATAAGAGCTTTTATAGCTACACTATAATAATTTACTAGTAAGTTACTTTAGGACTAAATACACTCTTAAGCTATTAAAGTATTACTTCTAGTAGCTAGGTATAAGTAAGTTAGTATCTAACTATATTATAAGCTATAGGGTTTACTAGTAAGTAATAGCTAGAAGGCATTACTTATATAAAAGCCTTAAATCCTTACTAATACTATAGTAACTATAGGTAAAAATCTTAATAGATTTTATTATAGGATTACCTATTACCTAAGTAAGTAAATAAGAAACTAATATAATCCTAGTAATTATAGACTAATTTACTAAGTACTTTATCTTCTTACTTATAACTACTATAATTAATATAGTAAAACTAGTAGAGCTTTTCTATAGGGAGATTAAACTATAATTTAAAGCACTAGAGGGTATTATATCTAATAGGGGATTGGTTTTTATAAGCTAATTCTAGTTAGACCTATGCTACCTATTATATATAAAGTAAAGGCTTTCTATAGCTTTTTACCCCTAAACTAATAGGTAAATAAAGAAAATAAACTAGGTACTTAAGTATTACCTTTAATACTTTATAGCTAAGAACTAATAGATATAGCCTAAGCTACTTCTAATAGCCTAATTTACCTATAATAATATAGTAAATAAAACTATAAGCTACTCCCCTAATTACTCCCTTATAGGCTATTTACCTAAGTTTTACCTAGCTCTTAGGGATAAGACTAAAGAAAGGGAAGTGCTAGAAGCTTATATATATATTATAAAGCTATATAAAGTTAGAGAGTAACTAAAGTAAAACTAGGTAAAAGTTACTAAGACCTAAGTAAAGTACTATAACTAGTATTACTAGCTATTAATACTAAAAAAAGGTAACCTAGTATTACTATTAGTAAAGAATATTAGGCTTAAGGATATAAAATAAAAGCTAACCCTTAGATTTATTAGACTATTTTAAGTACTTAATACTATAGGAAAATAAGTATATAGACTTATATTACCTAAAAAATATAGTTAACTATATAATATATTCTATATTAGCTTATTAAAGCTATAGAATTACTATAAAGATACTAAAGATAAGGAAATACTAATACTAGACTTAGAGAATAAGAATAATAAGTATAAAGTTAAGAAAGTTAAGGACTATAAGAAAAACTAAGAAGGTAATAAATACCTAGTAAAATAAAAGAATTAGCTAAGTAAATATAACTAATAAGTCCTAGTAAAAGATATAGAGAGCGCTTAATATATAATTTAGACTTTTTATAGAAGTAAGTCTAGTAAGAAAAGTAATAAGATATAAGTAAGTTATAGGTAAGAAAATATAATATTCTTATAGAAAAGGCCTAGCCTTATTAGTTACTATTATACTCTAATTAATAGTTTAGGAATTACTACTAAAAAATAAAAGAAAAAGGCCCTAAAGGTTAGGTAATACTAGAGGAAAACTCTCTATTATAGCGCTATTATAGCTTAATACCTTATTACCCTAGATAGTATATTTTATGCTATTCTTATTTATATTAATTACCTTCTTTATAGTGTAAAAAAGGCAGTAAATTACTATTACCTAGGCTATATAGCCTAGGTTAGCTAGCTAAAGCTAAAGAACTATATATACCTCCTAGATAGCTATAGCCTTATAATAGTCTTCCTATAGAAAAGTTAGTAAAAACTTACTAAAAGTATAGTAAAAACTAAGGGAACTTATAATACTAGGGGTAGGAGTAGTAAAAAATATAGTAACCTAGAGTTATTACTAAGAAATAATATATTACTAGTATATAATAAATATAGCTTATATAAAAATATAAGTAAAGACTAAGTAAAGAGATAGGGAATTACTAACCTAGTAGCCCTTAGTAATACTAGTTAAACTAAATATAATATAATAAGTAATATTAGTATAGTTAAAGCCTATAATAAGGCTAATATAATACTTAGTAAGTTAGTAGTAAGTTACCTTTAAAAACATAAGGATAGGCTTATTAGACTCTTTATCTTCTATAGTATCTAGAAGTAACTAGACTTAAACTAAAATTATTAATAAATTAGAAAAATCACCCTTTATAGTAAGTATAGCCTATAATAAAAAGTTAGTAATAAGAAGTAAAAAAGTAAGTAATAAGGGAATAAATTATAGTCTTATAGGTATTACCTCTTTTCTTATACTAGATATAGCGCTTAGAGGCATAGGCCTTAGCTAAGTTAAATAATAAAGCCTAGGGGAAAAGACACTTAATCTTAGGTATCTTAAGCTTAATAAGAGAGTATTTCTTAAACTTAGTGTATTTTATATATAAATAGTATATATAAGAGCACTTCTTTAAGTAAATAGTTATTATTTTAATAGTAAGATAGTAATAACTAATAAGGGAAAAGTAGTAGTATATAAAGATTATAATATTTTATAAAAAATAGACTATAGTTATATAAGGATAAAATAAGTAAAGTGATAAAGAGTTATAGGTATATTTATAGTTAAGCGCTATATATTATTTATTATTATTTTAATATAGCTATTACTTAGTAAGTAGCTATAAAATAGCTAGTAAAAGCTATTTAGGAGCCTAGCTATAAGTAAGGGGGTAATTATAAGGCCTTACTTATAATATTATAAGGCCTTACTTATAATATAAGTATACTAGCGTACCTCGCAGATAGGCCACGCCCTAGGGCTAAGCTTACGTAACGCTAGCAAGCCACTAGCTATAAGCTAGTGACTCGCACGCATAACACACTTAGACCTAGCAAGCTTTAGTTAATATACCAGAGCCCCTATACCTCTTGCCTAGCTATCATTGTTCTCATAAATAAAGAGGCTAGCTAGCTATAAGATAGCCACATGCTTATAAAGCAAGGTATTTATTAAAGACTATGTATATTATTAGTACTAGGTTAAAGATTAAAACCTTTATATACCTACCCCTAGCTAGTATCTATCTAGTAGTAACTATAATAGTTTTAGCTATTACTTTATTTATAACCTTTTAGTATAAGCTATAATAAATTAATTTCTCTTAACCTTTTTAAGGATATAAACTATTAGCTAGATTATTATATAGCTAATACTCTAAAGATCTATAAGAAATATACTAGTACCTTATAATAATAAAGCTATAGATAATTAGGAAGTTAAAGAACCCCTATAATCTAAAACTATAAATAATAATAAGGTATAATAAACACTACTTAATCCTAATTTAAGTAAAGGTATAAATAATATAACTAAAGAAAAAAGGGTATTATAATAACACTATAAGGTTATATAAGCTAAGCTATATTACCTTTAGAGAAAATAAAAGGTCTTATAAATAAAGGCATAAATTAAGAAGCTTAAGGTAAATCTAGGATTAAATAAACCTTAAACTAACCTTATAATTACCCCTTAATCTAGACTTATAATTACCTTTTCAATATTAGCTATAATTTTACCTTTAGTCTATAGTAAGTTAGTAGTAATTATATAGTAAGGTAATCTTATTAAAATATAAATAAAAATACTTATATATAAAGGGGAAATATATAAAAGCTTATAGAATTTCTTAGTAAACCTAGATATATTATTTAAATTAAATTACTATACCTTTAAAAATAATATAACTAAGGTAATATATATAAGTAGTTACCTAGCTAGTAATATAAAGTAATAATAAATATATTATATAACTATAAATAGGTATATAAATTATTTATTAATTACCTAGGTAAATTTTCTAAAATAGCTAAAAACTAGAATAATAAATATAAGTATAAGATACTTAAAAGTAATAAGATTATTACTAAATCTTAGGTAAAAGAATAACTAATTATTTTAATTCTTTATATAAGCTTAGGCTAAGGTAAAAGCTAAGTTACCTAAAGAAATCCTTATATATCTAAGAATTATAATATTTTTAAATAGCTTAAATAATACTATAAAAAAGTAAATAATTAGTTAAGAGATTTTAATAACTTAAAGCTAACTATAAAGCTAAAGTAAGAAAGTAAAGATTATAATAAGTTTAAGCTAAAGTAATAAAAAAAGTTAAGACCTTAAAAGAAAGAAATAATACTCTTATTTTATATTATCTATAAATAAGATATAGTAATAAAGTAAAGATTAAAAGAAAATATTATTTTTAGTATACTATAAATATAAAAAGCCTAGGTATACTTTACTAGCTTATTAAGTACTAGATTATTTTACTTATAAAAGTACTAAGTATATAACTTAAAAATATAAAGAAAGTAATAATAAAGCTATATTTTCTAATATAATACTAGTTTAATTAGTATAAACCTAGGAATATAATCTTACTATAGAGTACTTTATAAATAATAAAATAAAAATATAAGTATCTTTATAATAAAATAACTAGTAATTAGCTATATAAGTATTATTTAATATAAGTATATAGTCTTTAATAATTTATCTAAAATTATTATTAAAAAAGAATTAGAAAAATATAATTTAATTAAATAAAATACTAAAGAGTATAAGTAAAAAAGTAATTTTATATTAAGAAATCTTAGAAAAATTAATTAAAATAAAAGATAGTATAGGATTTATAAAAGTTTACTAAGTTAGTTACTTTATTACTAATATAAGTAAAGGGATAATTCTAGGTATAAACTAAATTAAAGAATATTTACTTATAATTATATATTAAAAGTATAAATATTAGAGATATCTAGTAATAATAAAATATCTTTTCTTTACTTATAGTAAGTAATAAGTATATAAGAAAAAAAAATAATAATAGTTACTTTATTATTAGAAATAATAAAGATTAAGCTAAGTATTCTAGAAAATAAAAATTAAAAAGAAAAAGAAAAAGGCTAATTAAAGAACCTAGTAGTAATAAATATATAAATAAATAGTAAAGTAACTATATAAATCCTAGAGTATACTTATTTATAGTAAAAAAGTAAAGGTATTATAGTTATACTAATTCTAGAAAATATAAGTAATAAAGAAGCTATATTAAATTAAGATAAAAGCACTAAATACCTTATATAAATAATCCTAGAAAAATATAAGGAGTTTATAAATATTTTTTCTAAGGAGTTAGTAAGTAAGCTTCCTAAACTAAAAGATTATACTTATATTATTAAATTAAAAGAAAGGAAAATACTACCTTAAGGGCCTATATATAATTTAGCTAAGAGAGAGCTAAAGGTCCTTAAAGAGTACTTTATAAGTATATAGCTTAAAGGGTAAATTAAAAGATTAGTTAGCCTAGCTAAAGCCTTAATTTTATTTATTTTAAAGAAAGAAAAGAAATTAAGGCTTTATATAAATTATAAGGGCTTAAATAAAATTATAATTAAGAATAAGGCCCCTTTACCCCTTATTACTAAAATTCTTAATTAATTAGTAAGTATAATTATTTTTATAGTTTTAGATTTAAAAGAGATATATTACTAGCTATATATTTACTTAAGTAATAAGTAAGAAAAAGTATTTTATTATTAATATAGTTACTTTAAATATCTAGTAATACTATTTAAACTAGTTAATATATTAGTAACTTTTTAGGAGTATATTAATAATACTCTTAAAGAACTTATTAATAAAACTTATATTATTTATTTAGATAATAAACTAATATATAGTAATAAGGTTAAAGAGTATATAAAGTATATTAAATAAGTTTTATATAGGCTTAAGGAAGTAAGCCTTTTTATTAACCTTAAGAAATATTAATTTTTAGTTTAAAAAGTTAAATTTTTAGGCTTTAAGATATTAAAGAAAGGTATTATAATAAACTTAGTAAGAGTTAAAGTAATTATAACCTAGCTAATACTATATAGTGTTTTTAATATTTAGTTATTTCTTAGTTTTACTAGATTTTACTACTATTTTATTAAATAGTATAGTAAAGTTATTATTTTATTAATAAATTACCTTAAAGGGAATTAATTAGTAATATTTAAACTAGAACCCTATAAGTTAGTAATATTTAAAGAACTTTAATAAAGATTTTAAAAAGCGCTAATTCTAATATATTTTAACTTACTTATATATCTTAAAGTAAAGATAAATATATCTAGATATATAATTAAGGCTATACTTATAATATTAGTGCTAGGTTACTAGTACCTAGTTATATTTATATTAAGGAAAATAACTAATACTAAATTATAATATTTAATACCTAATAGTAAATTATTAGCTATCTAAGAGGCTTTTTATATATAAAGACACTATCTTACTTATTTAGCTTATATAATTAAAGTTATTATAGATTATTTAAACTATAAGTACTTTACTATAAAGCCTAAGCTTACTAATAAGTAAGTAACTATACTTAATAAGCTTTATCCTTTTAATTTTAAGATTATATATTATATAAGGAAATTAAATTTTACTAACTTACTTTTAAGAAAACTAGATTTTATAAGTAAGGTAAGAAAAGAGAAAGTAATAATGATATAACTTCTTACCTTTTTATTTAAATTTATAAATACTAAGTAATAAGAATACTATAGTAATATTATTAGTGCTATAAGCTCTATAAAAACATTACTTAGTGTAACTAATAGTTAGTTATAATAATACTATAATAATATTACTAATATCTAGGGTTTTAAAAAATTATAACTTAACTATATTCTTAAAGAACCTAATAATCTAGATAATCTTAAAAGAGGAATATTAGTAAGGTTATTTAATACCTTTTATACTTCTATTAATAAGTAATAAGCTAGCTATAGTAATACTATTAGTACCTAGTATATATATTATTTATTACTTAATTATTTTAATTTTCCTATTAGACTAGCTATTTCTAATAAGAATAGACTAGTATAGGTTATTACTAGTAAGTAGTAAGGGTACCCCTTAAAAATATTACTTATTTATATCCTTATAAGACTAAAAGTATTTATTAAACTAATTACTTATAAAGATATTATAGCTAGGATTTAATTTATTTAAAAAACCTCTTTTAAGTTTAAGTTTAACTTTCTAAAAAAGAGCTTAGAATTAAAACCCTTAATTTAAGTCTTATTATATAAAGTATAGTAAGGTAATAACTTTACTATAGGTTAATTAAAGTTACTAAAAAGTAATAATATAGCTATATTTTAGTTATAGTTTATTAGACTCTTTAAGCTATTAATATTTAAGAATTATATTTTTATTTCTCTAGGTATAAGAAAAGAAATTTTATTACTAACCTATAATAACCTTATTACTAGGCACTAAGAAGTAAGTAAAACTCTTTATTAGATTATAAACTAATATTATTAGCTAATAATAAAGAAAAATATAAAGGTATATATTAGTACTTATATAAATTATTAGACTTTAAAACTAAGGTATTATAAACTATATAGTAAGCTAGCTATACTACTAGTGCTTAATTACCTTTTTTAAGAATTATTAATAGATTTTATTACTAGACTTTTACTAGTAAAAGACTTAAATTAGACTTATAATATAATTCTAGTTATTATTAACTATTTTATAAAATATAGTATTTATATCCCTATTTTAATATAACTAACTAGTAATAGGCTAGTAATTATATTCTTAGAATATATTTTTAGAGACTATAAAGCCCTAGAAAGTATTATAATAAACTAAGGTTTTATATTTACTAGTAGTTTTTAAATAACTTTTTATTATTTTCTTATAACTAAGTACTTACTTAGTATTACTTTTTACCCCTAGATAAATAGCTAGATAAAATATTTAAACTAGGTCTTAGAATATTATTTAAGGGCTTTTACTTATACTAAATAAACTAATTAGGTAAATAACCTATTAATAGCGTAATTTATATATAATATAAGTAATTACTTAATATATAGCTATATACTAGTAAAGGTATTATAAGGTTATAATCCTAGAGGTCTATAGTAAGTAATAGTAAATATCCCTTTAGTAAATAATTAAGCTAAAAGTAAAGTTTTAGTACTAAAAGAGAAGTATACTATAATTAAATAGCTTTTAAGTAACTTATAAACTTAGTATAAAAAATATTATAACTAGAAGAAAACTCTAATAAGGTTTAAAGTTAGTAACTATATTTTACTATTAATAAAGAATATTAACCTAAGATACCTTAGTAAGAAGCTAGCTATAAAGTACTTAAGCCCTTATAAGATTAAAAAGGTAATTAAAAGTTATAAATTAGTATATTAATTAAAATTACTACTTAGGACTTAATTATATAATATATTTAATATTACTAGTCTTAAACCTTTTAAAAGGGATTTAATAAATATAGAAAATATATCCTTATTATAAGATACTATTAAAGATAATAAATAAGAGTTTAAAGTTAAGAGAATTATTTTATATTACTATAATAAAAGGTATTATAAATACCTAGTTAAATAAAAAAGCTATAATACTTTAAAGAATTCTTAGGTATTAAAAAGGGATTTTATTACTAAAGAAATTATTAATAACTATAAGTAATAGCTAAGTAATAAAGTTAATATAAGGTAATTATAATTTATAAGTTAATATACTAAAGATATTAGAAAATAAAGTTAATTTACTTAGATAACTTAAATAATCTATTATATAGCTACTAAGCACTTATCTCTTTATAATAGAGTTAGTCCCTAAGATTACTAGTCTCTTATTATTAGTAATAACTATAAGACTTATAGAGAAAAAGGCCTTAGGAGTATCTTTATTATTAAAATCCCTCTTTTTATATATATAAACCTAAAGTATACTAGGAAGCTTAATAAAACTAATATATTTAGGTAAATTAATAGTATTTAGTATAAACTACTAGTAAGTTAATTAAGCATTAGCTATATATATTAAGAAAGCTTACTATTAGGATATTTTAGGCTATAAAGTAAAGATAGTTTAAAATATTAATTTAAGTCTTTAGATTTATAGTATTACTTAGTAATACTATTATAGTATATTTATTATATTTTACCTTATAAGTAATATTAGTAAATATTTAAGTATAGTAAATATAATTATACTTACTTTATTCTAATAGTAATAATTACCTTTAGAAGTAGCTTTAATAAGTTTAAATAGCCTATTATAAAGCTATATAATTTAAGCTAGAGTCTAGTAATATATAAATAATAAGTTAGTAAATTTTAGTTAAAAGAGATATACTATAATATAGTTTTTATTATTTTAGAAGTAATAAGTATATTTTATTAAATAGCCTATTAAATATTAGCTATAAAAAATAGTAAGTAAGTAAAGAAATTATACTTAAAGATTTATTATATTCTATAAGGAAGGTCTTTTTATTAATAAGGTATTCTAGGATCTTATAGGTATTATTTTTAGGAGAATATTTTATATTATTACTTACTAATAATAGTGTATATATAAAATCTTTTTTAAAGTTATTTTACTAGTAATAAGTTAGTAATAAAGATACTATAAGAATATAATAAACTTATAATAAGATTTTAAAAGAAGTTTACTTTAGAGAAAACTTTATAGGAGATTTTATAGGAGACTTTATAGGAGTTTTTTTAGTTAATAAATCTTCTTAAGGTATTAATAAAGGTAAAGTTTTAATATAAGACTTAGATATAGTAAACTAGCTATAAGTTAGCTATAATAAACTAAATAAAGAAGTTATACTAGTAAGAGTATAAACTTATAAGCTAGATAAGGGCAAAAAACTAAGATAAATAAGGAGAATAAATGATAATAATAATTAGGGACTAAAAGAGATTAGTAATTACTAAGTAATAGTAATAAGAGAGCTACTACTTAGCTAGTAAAGGTAACTTATAAGGTTAAGGGATATTATAAGAGAAATAAAGTATATAAAAGGGAGGGAAAATTAGTCTCTTTATATTAACCCTAGACCCCTTAAGTAATCTAACGCACTATATATAGGTAATTTATAAATTATAATAATAACCATTAGCACTACTAATTATATATATGCCTAATAGCTATAAACTTATAGTAACTATAATATAAGCCCTTTAGTTAGACTATTTAAAACTATAGTATTAAGTACCTTATTTATTTAAACTAATTATAAAAATTAATATAGGTTATCTATTTTTTTTCTTCTAGCTATATAATAGGTAATATCATTTATTTTACTATGTTAAAGCTATATATAAGCTACTATTTAAATATTACTAACTATAATAAAGGGGGTTATTTTTAATTAGTAATATTATTATTATTATTTCTTTTTATTTACCTATATATCTAGATATAAGGTACCCTATCTTATTTTCCTTATAAAGCTTTAATATAATAACTATACCCTAAGTAAGTAGCTTATTTTATAATTAAGGTTAATTATATATAGGGGAGATATTATATTAGGAGCGTAAAGGTTAAAGATAGGATATTTATTAAAGTAAGTCTTTAAAAAACCTTTAGGCTATATAAATAATAAAGAGGCTAGCTAGCTATAAGATAGCTATATACTTATAAAGCAAGGTATTTATTAAAGACTATATATATTATTAGTACTAGGTTAGAGATTAAAACCTTTATGCACTTACCTTTAGCTAGTATTTATCTAGTAGTAACTGCAATAGTCTTAGCTATCACTTCGTTTATAACCTTTTAGTGCAAGCCGTGACATTATAGTTATTTAAGCTAATTTATATAGGAATAATAATTTAGCTTCTTTACTTAGTTACTAAACAATAATACATAGAATAAATACTATGTATTATTTATCTAAGCAAAAAATCCTCTAACAAATCCAATATTAAATTAAATATTAAGGTTTAATTTCGGTTTAACTAGATATTTGGACTTTATTTAATTTAAAGTCTTATCTAGGGGTTATTATAAGCTAGCTTAGTCCAAACTTTAAGCTAGAATATAAGCTAATTAGTAAGTCTTTTAATTAGTATTAATTCTATTATTTACTAATTATTCTAGTTATAGGATTTAAATATCTATCAAATTCACATACAAGAGCTTATATTTACTAACGCTTTAATAATCTTATTAAAGACCATTACTTAAAGCCTAAGGATATTCTTAGGTAAGTTATTTCTTTAAATATTATAACTATTATTACACTTTAATTCTAATTTATATATAGTTTTACTAGGGATAATAGTTCTAATAATAATACTTTTATAACTTCTTATATTAATAAGAGCTATAATAGTATTAGTATTAAACTATATAATATCTAATATATAGCTCACGTTCTTAATATTATAGCTAAGGATATTATTATGAATTTTATTAAATCTATGTCTTCTAAGGAAAACTTAGAAAGTTTTAAAAATAGTAAATATCTTTACTATTTTACAGAAGAAACTTTATATATCTAAGGGAATCCTGATTTTTAATAATTTAAATCCTTAGCAAATAGTAAGTAATTAATCTATTATTCTTTACTATTTTTTTTCTAATAATACTAATATTAATTATAGGTATACTAGAAAAGGTTAAAAGGATTACTATTTTAATTAAGAATAACTAAGCTTTATATAAAACTTAGTTAAAATGCCTTAGAAAAGCAAAAACATAAGGTAATCTAGCTAAGAATTATAATATTATAAAGATTCCTTTAGGTAAGTCTTTAATTCTTATTATAATTATACCTAATACTAATCTATTGTATTTATAGCTAATAAAATAAGGTAGAATTTAACCTATAAGAAAATTAATACTTCTTTAGAGCTTAAAGAAGCTATTATTCTTCTTAATAAGGAAACTAATATTACTACCCTTAAGGATACTATACCTATAACATAAGAATAAGCTAATTTAGTAACCTTAAGCAGTATATTAGAGGTTTTTTATAAACCTACTATTATACTTTAAAGCTAGAAGTATAATACTTTAGGTCTAGTCTTACTTTTTATTACTAAGATATATAAATATCTTAATAATATAAAAGAGGACTAAAAGGCTTATAATAACTAGGTATTTATCTATTTTACTTTCTTTTTAATTATATTATACTAACTTATAAAATTAGAAACACGTTTATAATCCTTTTAGTAAGGTCTTTATAGCCTCTATAGATATTAGCTTAGAAAAGCTAGGTAATTATTTCCCACAAGATATAGGAAATAATTACCACTTTTATAAGCCTTATTTATATGCTATGTTATTAGACCCTAGGCTTAATCTTATTACTATAAAAGATAAGCTTAGATTATAATTAAGAATAATCAAAAAGTTACTAGATAACTTAGAAAAGGATTATAATTTATAAGTATAATATTTATTATTATTATTATTCTTATTACTAACTTTAATACTAGGCTTCTTCTTACTTATAAGGAAAATCAGGCTAATTTAGGCCTAGGGCTAGGCTTAGATAATTCAAAGCTAGAAAATACCTAATTTCTAGTAGAAATTAGAGGGCTTATTTAGCCTAAAACCTTTTCTAATCCTTAACCTAAGCCTAAGTCTTCTAACCTCTATAAAGGGTTATTCTTAAATAAGAGAGATAAATCTATTTAAAAAACTTAAAAAAATAAAATCCTTACTTTTACTAACTTAGAACCTAAAGAGAATAAAGTAAGTAAATATTTCTTCCTATTATATCTTATTATTATACTAATATTATAATAAAGGAAGATATCTTTAAATAGTAAGAAGATAACCAAAAGTCTTTTCTTATTCTAATTATAATAGCTAGAAGATATCTAGCTATTCCTGCCACTTCTAGTGCAATAGAAAGCACCTTTAATACTAGTGGGAATATTATTACTAAGCGCTAAACTTCCTTAAAACATTCTATAATTAAGGAACTAATTCTATTAAAGAATTAGGAAAAGGAGGATAATATTGCTACTAAGTAATACTTAGAGCTATATAACTATTATAGCTCTTTTTCTAAGGATTTAGATACTATGTCTTCTTTAAAGGAAAAAGAGAAATTAGATAAATCCTAGGATTTATCTAGTTCTTCTTTAGAAGATATATATTCTAACTTAGACTAAGTAAATCTTTAGAAAGGTTTTTTCCTAGTTTAGTCTAGTTTTCCCTTAATAAAGATTTTTATATTATTATAACATTTAGTATAACTATTATTATAACTACTAGTATAACTATTATTATTACTATTATTATAACTATTATTACAACTATTATTTTTACTATTATTATGACTATTATTATGACTATTATTATTATTTTAAAAAACATAAAAGAGAAAATATTTTTATAATATTAATATTTTTAAAAACCTTAAAATACTAAATACTTAAAAGATTTACTTTTTCCTATAGTAAATCCCTTATACTTACTTATATTCTTATTTATATATTTTATTTTCTATTTATTTTTTATTAAACTTTAACACTAATACTATTATAAAGTAATATAAGCTATTATAAGCTAGACTAGTATAAGTATTAAGCTATTATAAGCTAATATAAGCTAGTATAAGCTATTATAAGCTATTATAAGCTAGTATAAGCTATTATAAGCTATTATAAGCTATTATAAGCTATTATATATGTATATATATACTCTCTTAACGCTTATAATTAAAGCATTTACCTTAAAGAGAAAAATAAAAAATAATTACAAATAATTACATATAATGTAATGTAATATTTAGGGGTTAGGTGTAATGTAATGTAATGTAATGTGTATTAAAAACATTACATTACAAACATTACACAATGTAATGTAATGTAATGCAATGCTCTAATAGTTTATAAATAAGCTAACTAGTTTATTATAAAGCTTTTAATAATCCCTCTTAGCTTTCCTCCTTTCTTTATTAGTATATAGTATACGCTTACTCTATAGGTAAGAATAGGCTAAATTACCTATATATATAGGAGTTAGGTGTCTCTAAAGCTATAACCCTATACTAAGGCTAATAACTTAGTAAGTATAAGTTATTACTAGGCTAGTTTACCTTTAAGGATATTTTTATAGGCACTTTAATTAAGCTTTCTATTAACCTAAATTCCTAAGAACTTATATAACTTTATAGGCTTTATCTCTTTTATTCTAAGCTAGACCTAGGTCTAAGGGGGCTAGTAAGATTTACTAAAATATATAAGTTTTATCTTTACTAGGTTAAATTTTACTCTTACTTTCTTTACTTATTTATTATAAACCTTTTATATAGCCTTAAGCCTTTTCTAGGTTTAAGCTATATTTTTCCTAAATATAGCTATATTTATATTATTAGTAAATCATATAGCTACTATACTTAAAATAGTCTAGAGGTAAATATATAACTTTACTAAGTAAAGGAGGAAGAGAATAGGAGATAAAGGTAAGCCTTATAGTGTACTAGCTTTAATCTTAAATAGTCTAAATATCTCTTTATTAAAGCTAAGCTAGCTTATTTTATCTATAAGAAAGCTATATATTATAGCTATAAGCTAGTGTAAAATACTTATTATAATAAGTAAGGTAATAAAGTATAAGTAGCTAACTTTATTAAATACTAATAATATATCTAGTTATACTAGTAAGGTAAGTTTGCCTTTTCTCTAAGCCTCTCTTATATATTTTATAAGGGCTTTAATTATAGTCTTTATTAATTTATTTATTTTATTACCTATTTATAATTTAAGGAGAAGGCCTTTTACCTTAGTAAAGGCTATAAGTTACTTTATAATTATTACTTCTATAACCTTTCTTACTATATTAAGGAGTAATATAAGTCTTTATATATTAGCTTTTCTTATTTCCTTAATTATCTTACTAGGCTTTCTAATTATAATTACTTTTATAACTTAAAACTAGGCTAGGAAGTATCTTACTTTAAGGGCTATATTTAGGAGCCTAGTTATAGCATTCCTAGCTAGCTCCCTGTAGGCTTTTATAAGGCTTACTAGGATTTTATTATTACTAGGGGCTTTTTAGTTAGCTATATCTAATAGAATATTTATAATCTTCTCTAGTTTAAATTATTCTTAGTCTAAGAAAAGTATATTATTTAGCTTTAGGAAGGAGAGGTCTAGGATATAGGAGAGGTTTACTATAGGTTTAGGGAAGAACCTTTACGCTAGTATATTAGCTTTATTTATATATATAGTAGCTAGGTTAGTATTATCTTTAGTCCTTTTTAGCTTTAGAAGCCTAGGTAGCTCTAGGGGGGCCTAGCTTTAAAGCTAGGCTTATCTCTTTAGTCTTTAAATCCCTTTATTCTTAGACTAGGTATTAGCTTTCTATAAGGCTTCTCTCTAAGTATTATACTTTTCTTTCTTTATAACTTATTCTTAGTTCTTATTTACCTTACTATAAGCTTACTAGTTAGTATTAGTCCTTTTCTATCTTTACTATCTCTTAGCTTATCTAGCTTTTATAACTAATTCTTTAGCCCTTCTTAATTACTATACCTCTAGGCTAGGGAGGCCTTAGGGCTTCTATAAGGCTACTATATTTACTATCTATTATAGGTTTATAATAAGCTATATAGTGTATATATTAATTCCTTCCTTATCTCTAGAATCTAAGGTGTTTTTCTCCTAGAGTTAAACTACTACCTTTACTATAGCGTATGCCTTATCTATTATAGCCTAGATATATTTACTAACTAAGGGGGTTTATTCTTAGTGTTTAGTAGTAATACTAATTAGCTATAGGATATAGTTAAATCCTATAAGTTTTACTATACCTTTATAGTAAACCTAAATATTAGGTATTACTTATATAAGGTCTAAAATATTATCTCTATCCCTATTATATTATCTTATAGGTTCCCCCTAGGGTATAACTAGTCTAAGCCTTTATTAGCTTATAAAGTCTAGTAGCTTATTTACTTTATTACTTATTTTATTATATATATCCTATAGGGGGTGCTTTTAGTTAAAATTACCTATAAATATACTCTAGCTATAGGGCTTTTTTATATTAATAGTATAGATTAAGGTATACTATTTACTATTATATATTTCTAAGTAAAGAGAGTAAATATTAACTTCTTATATTTTAACTAAAGACTAATTAAGTCCCCCCTAGGCTATTTATAATCCTATATTATACTTCTTATTTATATATACTATATTATACTTATTATAGTATACTAGCTAGAATTAGGTAAGGCCTAGGGCTAGAGGCTATAGCTACTTTATATATTCCTATTCTTAGATTACTATTATATCTATATTAGTTTAGTATTATAGTATAATATATATAAGGTTATCCTTCTTATTTATATTCTAGAAAAGGACTTATAATATTACTAAATTAATTAGGGAGGGAAAGGGTCTTTACTATTTTATACTAGCTTTAATCTAGCCCTAATTAGTTTAGCGTATTTTCTTATGCTTCTTACTTTAGGCTATTTAGCACTTTATTCTATAAGTATTAGGTAGCCTTTTTTTTTACTTATTATACTAGTTACTTTAAGGGCTATAATAAATCTCTCCTAAGCTAGTGCTAGGCTTCTAGTTAGGGATCTTATAGTAAAATAAGATAGGTATTTAAGGTATTTTACTTTTACTATATTTTACTTCTCCTTAAGGATAAGGTAATCCCTAAACTAGGCTAGGTATAGTCTAGAGTATAGAATATATTTTTCTCTAAGTTTACTATTAGTTATAAGGCATAATTCTTCTCTATTATTATATTAGCTAGCGCTATACTTACTATACCTTAGGGCTACCTTATAAAACTTTATAATATAGCTTATTTAAAAGTAATTATAGTATTATTAAGGTTATAGGGTTTTATTATAAGGTTTAGTTTAAAATAGCTTTACTTTAAAGACTATTTTATTACTATAAATCTTATTAGCTTCTTTTACCTTTACTAAGCTAAGGATTAGTATAGTTCTCTAGGCTCCTTTACCTTAGGGTTATCTTATAGTTACCTTAATTATATTTACCTTATTAGCTTTTTTAATCTTAGCTATAAGGTTTTTAATAGCTATATATTTAGTAAGAAATCCTTTAATAATAACACTAAGTACGCGTTAGTAAAGGGTTACATTTAGACTAAATATATTAGGGATTTATCTTTAGTTATCTCTATATTAGGCTATATTTCCTTTAAAGGTAATAATTATACCTTTACTAAGGAGTTTTCTAGCTATTACTACTATAGTTTAGCTAGTAGCTTTATTTACTACTATTACTATATCTTTAGCGCTCTAGGACTAGAGTAATTCCTAAATAGAGTTTCCTTTTATAAGTACTTTATAGTATTATTTACCTAGTATTTAAAGGGGAGGGGGTAATATTAATAAGTTATTTTTATAAAGGCCTAGTAGTAATACTTACCTAGGTTAAAGTAGTATTACTCTTTATTTTTTCTTTAATTACCTCCTTTATAACTTATTTAAGAGTTTCTTTTATAGTATAAATATTTCTATTATTACTTATAGATTTTACTTTAGCATAGGTATAGTTTACTACCTAGTTAGCAATAGCCTTAGTAATGCGCTATACTTAGTTAACTTTATTACTAGGGATAAGGCTAGTAATCTTATTATAATATTTTATATCTTCTAGGTATTTAAATTAGATTTAATCTATTATTAGGTTATTATTACTTCTCTAGATATTAAACTATCCTATGCTTATATTTAGGTAATAGTAGCTTTATACTAACCCCCTTTCTCCTATATTAATTACTATTAGTATTCTAACCTCTAACTTACCTTTATCTTTATTATAATATAATATTATAGGAAGGGGTAAATAAGGGTAAGGAATTTAAATTTTAACTTAGTTTGTGTTTTAGAGGTAATTCTAGACCTTTAGAGTGGTGCGGAAAAGTAATTATTATAATATATATAAAAGGGCTTATAATAAAGATACTAAAACCCTATAAGTTAGTAGTATTTAAAGAACTTTAATAAAGATTTTAAGAAGCGCTAATTTTAGTGTATTTTAACTTACTTATATATCTTAGAGTAAAGATAAATATATCTAGATATATAATTAAGGCTATACTTATAATATTAGTGCTAGGTTACTAGCACTTAGTTATATTTATATTAAGGAAAATAACTAATACTAAATTATAATATTTAATACTTAATAGTAAATTATTAGCTATCTAAGAGGCTTTTTATATATAAAGATATTATCTTACTTATTTAGCTTATATAATTAAAGTTATTATAAACTACTTAAACTATAAGTACTTAGCTATAAAGCCTAAGCTTACTAGTAAGTAAGTAATTATACTTAATAAGCTTTATTCTTTTAATTTTAAAATTATATATTATATAAGGAAATTAAATCTTACTAACTTACTTTTAAGAAAACTAGATTTTATAAGTAAAGTAAGAAAAAAAAAGTAATAACTATATAACTTCTTACTTTTTTATTTAAATTTATAAATACTAAGTAATAGAAATACTATAGTAATACTATTAGTACTATAAGCTTTATAAAAATATTACTTAGTATAACTAATAGTTAGTTATAATAATACTATAATAATACTACTAATATCTAAGGTTTTAAAAAATTATAACTTAACTATATTTTTAAAGAACTTAATAATCTACTAAATCTTAAAAGAGTTATATTAGTAAGGTTATTTAATATCTTTTATATTTTTACTAATAAGTAATAAGCTAGCTATAGTAATATTACTAATACTTAGTGTATATATTATTTATTACTTAATTATTTTAATTTTCCTATTAAACTAGCTATTTTTAATAAAAATAGACTAGTATAAGTTATTACTAGTAAGTAATAAGAGTACCCCTTAAAAATATTACTTATTTATATTCTTATAAGACTAAAAGTATTTATTAAACTAATTACTTATAAAGATATTATAGCTAGGATTTAATTTATTTAAAGAACTTTTTTTAAGTTTAAGTTTAACTTTCTAAAAAAAAGCTTAGCATTAAAACCCTTAATTTAAGTCTTATTATATAAAGTATAGTAAGGTAATAACTTTACTATAAGTTAATTAAAGTTACTTAAAAGTAATAATATAGTTATATTTTAAATATAGTTAATTAAACTCTTTAAGCTATTAATATTTAAAAATTATATTTTTATTCCTTTAAGTATAAGAAAAGAAATTTTATTACTAACTTATAATAACCTTATTACTAAGTACTAAGAAGTAAGTAAAACTTTTTATTAGATTATAAACTAATATTATTAGCTAATAATAAAGAAAGATATAAAGGTATATATTAATACTTATATTGTTATAGACTAGCCTCTAGGCAACTGTAATAGGGCGTTAATATAGTATTAAAAGACTTAAGGAGGAAGGAGAAAAGGTAAGAGGCAATCCCTAGTAGTGCCTCTTATACCCCTTAGGCTACTTATATAAGCCTCCTTTTCCTTACTCTAATTACTTTTACTAATCCTCTCTTTAATTACTATATAAATAATACTTAGGTAAAGCCTAGGCCCTTATATATACCTTTACTTACTTATTACTAATAAACTCCCTTTTTATAATATCCCCTAGTAATATATATAATACTTATATTATATATACCCTTAGTTATTATAATAAAAACTATTCTTACTAATAGCTATTTATAAAGTATTTAATAAGCACTTACCTTATTACCTTATTATTTATTATAATAATAACCCCCTTACTTCTAAGTATTATTTTATAGTATATATAATATATTTACCTTACTAATAGGTTATTTATTATAGATAACTACCTTACCCTTACCTATTTATAACTTACTTAGTATAGGTATAATATCTAGTATAAATATCTTACTTATACTTATACTATCTTACTTTTCTCTTTATATAATACTATCCCTTTATTATTATAATCCTATTAAGCCTTTCCCTTTATTTTATTAGCTTTTTTCTCTTAATTAGTTATTTTCTTTACTAGAAATACCTTACTATTAAGCCTTTACTCTTACTCTTATAGTTACTTTTATAGCTACTTTTATAATACTTATATCTTATTTTATTAGTAAGTATCTTATAAAAGAAAACTCTAATAATAAATAGTATACTATACTTAAGTTAGTTTAGTATTCTTATAGTCCTTATATTAAATAAGCTTTTATTACTAGTATCTTAAACTATTATTTACCTAGAAGTAAGGAATTATATTCTCCTTATTAGTAATACTATATTACCTATATATAGTATACTAGGCTTTTATTTACTAACTTATAACTTTACTATACCCTTAAAGATCTTAAGGCTAAAATTACTATAAGTATATATATTATTAAACCTAGAGTCCTTAAGACTATAAATATAAAAAAGAAAATACCTATTTTATTCTAGAGATATTACTATTTTATTAGTTACTAAAATACCCTCCTTAACTAAGTATAGTTTAACCTAGCTTTTATTTACTTAGCTTTTAGGGTATCTCTAGCTATAAATACCCTTATAATAAATATAACTAGCCTTAATATTATCCCCTTTATTAGCACTAGCCCTTTAGCTAGTTATAGTATAGTATAGTTTATATAATAAGTTACTAGTGTTTTATTCTAATAAAACTAATAAGTTATTAGTAGCCTAAATACTATATATAAAGAAATATATAAATAGTTTATTACCTTTGTTTAAGTACTTACCTCTTATTACTATAGTAAAAACTAATACTATTATTAAATTACTAAGTTAGGTAATAACTTCCTTTTTTATTATTACTAGTAGCTTACTTATTTTCTCTTTAAGTTAAGGTTAATAGGTTTTTCTTTTAAATATACCTTTAAAAACCCTAAAACTAGCTAGCCCTTAGCTAGAAATAATATTCCTTATCTTACTAAGGTTACTTTTTTTACTTACTATTCTCTTACTAATACTTCTATTATACCTTTACTTACTTATACTTTATATACTAACCTTACTTATACTATTTAAAACCTAAGTTATATTCTAGGTAAATAACTCTTTATACTATAACTATTACCTAGTAAGTATACTATAGCTATATTAGTAAAGTACTAACTCTAAATAAAGGTAATATATACTAATATAAGCTCTTTTATTAATTTAAATAAAGACTTAAAGAATAATTATTCTCTTTAAGTAAAGGTAATAAACTATAATATATTAGTATCTTAAATATATATAGAAGTTTTTATAAGTAAATAAGTTTTCTAAAATTAATTTAGTTTATTATTATATTATATATTTTCTTATTTTACCTTAAACTTATTAAAAGCCTATATTTATACTATATTCTCTAATAGTTTTTATATAAGCTATATATAACTTACTTACTTAATAAGTATATTATATCTCTTACCCTAGCTTAAAGTATTTTAAGCTACTAGGATTTACTTAATTTAATATTTCTTAATAAGTTTATTATTACCCTTTATAAGGACTTATTTTAGTCTTAGATAAGAGTTTTAAAGCTTTTAACTAAGAAAAGGGTTTTTTATAGTATATTTAATAAGGTTTATATAGAAAACTAAGTAAATACCTCTTAGGATATTTAGCTATACTATAAGTAATATTAGGACTTTTATAATTATATACTTTACTATTACTTAATTAAGTTTCTATAAGGGATAGTTAGTTTTAATATTTTTAAGTAAAAGCTATACTTTATTTTTAACCTAAAACTATTTTACTAGCTAGTATAAAGTAAATATAGTATTCTATTACCTTTATTATATATAGGCTATTATAGCTTATACTAAATAAATACTTTCCTAAAGGTACTTAAGAAACTATATTATATATCTCTTTAGTATTATTATAAAAGTAAACTTATCTAGTAGTAACTAAACTAGCTTTAGGTTATAGCTATATAGTAGCTTATTTAAGCTAACTTCTATTATAAAAGATAGCTTATTATTAATTATAAGCTAGTAAGTAACTAGATATTCTAGCTAGTTAAACTATAAGAAAAAGACTATAATATATAGTATTACTTATACCTCTTAGTTTACTTACTTTATATTACTATTAGTTTATAGGTAATATAATATAAAAAGTAACTAATTAATCCTAACTAAGGAGTATAATATTATTTAAAATTTTCCTAACTAATTTAAACTATAATCTATAATAATTAATTAAGGAAACTCCCTAAACTACTACTAGACTATTTTAAACCTTTTTATATATTCCTTAGCTCTTATAAAAGTTATAGCCTTAAGCTAAATAAATTTAAAGAGTTAATTTATAATAACTATTAGATATTATAGCTTTTCTAGGGATAGTACTAGTAAGTTTATTATAAAGTTAATAAAGATTTATAACTAAAACTAGTTAAGAATAAGTAAAGGCTTTAGTAAGCCTTAGTATTATTAATAGCTCTTATAATTACTATAGTAATAATAGTTATAAATAAACCTAGTAATATCTTATAATATCCTATTCTAGTAAAACTACTATTATAAGATTTAAAATATAGTATTATAGCCTAGGTGCCTTACTACTAGTAAATTATAGTATTACTATATTAGGGTTATTATAAGAGGCTTTTACACTAGAACCTAAGTATAGCCCTTAAACTAAAGTACTTTATAAATACTTATAAAATAATTTATTACTTACTCTCTTATTAATATCTTAATAGGAAATCTCTAGGCCCTTTCTTAAATAGCCTTTAATTAAATACTATATATAAGGTTAAAGATAATAGCTTAGTCCTATAAAGTCTAAAGGTATTTAGTAATAAAGAGAACCTTACTAGCTAGTAGTAATACTATACTATTATTATCTTATTACTTATCTAGTAATAGTAAGAGTTATATAATAGTAATAGGTTATAAAATATATTCTATTTTAGAGGTAGCCTTTTCTTAGTCTTACTCCCTTTAAGAAAGAGTATTTAGTTACTATACTTATATACTAAGTTTATACTAGAGGTAAAAATTAAATAGTATAAGTATATTTACTTATTAAGCTTATTACTTTAATATTAACTAAGGAGTTATAAAGTACTTTAAGTTCTTATAGTTTATATAAATTATAAATAAATAGGAAATGCCTTATAGCTTAGCTAACTATACCTTAAGGTATAAGATAATAGCTAATAGTTCTTTATTATAAATTATATAGTTCTTTTATAAGGATATAAGGCTAGTAAAGTAATAGGTAACTAGGTATATAATACTATCCTAGCCTTACTAGGAAAGGTATTCTTTAATAGCTATTCCTAAATAATTAGCTTTTACTACTATAGGGAAATCTAAATCTTATTATACTAGGACTAGGTATATAATAAAGGTGTTCTTTAGCCTATTAAAGGTATTATTCTCTTTAAGTTATTATTAAAAAGGGGTATTTCTCTTAGTTAATTATATTAGTAATATTACTAGCTCTAAAAAGTTACTAATAAAGTTATAGTAAAAATTAGTAAACCCTAGGAAGCTATAAACCCCTTAAAGTTTTATAAGGGTTACTTACTCCTTTATAGCTATAACCTTTACTAAGTTTAAATAAATAAAATAACTTACTATAATAATATATTTTAGGTATTAGACCTCCTTTACTATAAATATAGACTTATTAAGATCTAAGTATAAACTTATAGCCCTTAGGTAATTTAATATTAGCTAGACCTTAGCTATATAGTCTTTTCTTAATCCCCTTAAGTAAACTAAGATATTATCTAAGTATACTATAATAAAATCCCTTAATATATCCCCTAAGGATTTATTAATATAATATTAGAATATTACTAGTGTACTAGCTAGGCTAAAGGAGTAAACTAGCTACTTAAATAGCCTAAACTTAGTTTAAAATACTATAAGGTGCTCCTAGCCCTTAGTAATTTATAGCTTATAAAACACTATATAAATATTTACCTTTATAAACTAGTATACTTAAAATAAAAAGTAAAGTATTTCCTTAATTAATAAAAGAAAGTAATAATCCTATACTATTATCTTATTTAAAGCGTAGTAGTTTATATAAAAATACTAACTCTTATTAGGTTTTTTAATAAGAAAGACTAGGGCTATAGCTAATAAAAAGCTAGTATAAATCTAACCCTTATTTATTAAATCTATAATCTAGTGCCTAACCTTTAGAAGCTAGTCCCTTAGTATATTATATAGTAGTCCCTATAGGAGTATTAGTTTAGACTTATTCTAGTTCTAGTATAAGTATATATAATAATTAAGAGACCTTTAATAAGAAAGTAAGCTATTAGCTTTAGCCTTATTAAAAAGGTTTATAAAGTTAGCTAATTCCCTAGGTAATATTAATATATCTAGATTATTAGGCTTTATCTTAGACACTATAATCTATAGTACTATTATTATCTCCCTAAGACTTATAGTAATAAACTTTATAAAAGTATCCTTTTTATAGTATACCTAGTATACTTCTATAGTATATAAGAAACTAATAATCCCTTATACTAGTGTCTTTACCTTATACTTAGAGGCTTTAGAGATATATAAGCTCTTTATTACTTTAATAACTAATAACTATTTTACTATATAAATAACTATATTATAATATTCTGGCTATAGTATCCCTAGTATTATATCTTATATAAGACCTAGGATAATATATAAATACACTAATAACTCCTAGCTATTAATATTAATTCTAGTATATACTATATAAGCAAAGCATTGCATTACATTACATTACATTGTGTAATGTTTGTAATGTAATGTATTTAATACACATTACATTACATTACACCTAACCCCTAAATATTACATTACATTACATGTAATTATTTGTAATTATTTGTAATTATTTTTTATTTTTCTCTTTAAGGTAAATGCTTTAATTATAAGCGTTAAGAGAGTATATATAAACATATATAATAGCTAATAACAGCTTATAATAGCTTATAATAGCTTATAATAGCTTATAATAGCTTATAATAGCTTATAATAGCTTATAATAGCTTATAATAGCTTATAATAGCTTACAATAGCTTATAATAGCTTATATTACTTTATAATATTATTAGTGTTAAAGTTTAATAAAAAATAAATAGAAAATAAAATATATAAATAAGAATATAAGTAAGTATAAGGGATTTACTATAGGAAAAAGTAAATCTTTTAAGTATTTAGTATTTTAAGGTTTTTAAAAATATTAATATTATAAAAATATTTTCTCTTTTATGTTTTTTTAAATAATAATAATAATAAAATAATAATAGGAATAATAATAGTAATAATAATAGTAATAATAATAGTTGTAATAATAGTTATACTAGTAGTTATAATAATATAAAAATCTTTATTAAGGGAAAACTAGACTAAACTAGGAAAAAACTCTTCTAAAGATTTACTTAGTCTAAGTTAGAATATATATCTTCTGAAGAAGAACTAGATAAATCCTAGGATTTATCTAATTTCTCTTTTTCCTTTAAAGAAGACATAGTATCTAAATCCTTAGAAAAAGAGCTATAATAGTTATATAGCTTTAAGTATTGCTTAGTAGCAATATTATCCTCCTTTTCCTAATTCTTTAATAGAATTAGTTCCTTAATTATAGAATGTTTTAAGGAAGTTTAGCGCTTAGTAATAATATTCCCACTAGTATTAAAGGTGCTTTCTATTGCACTAGAAGTGGCAGGAATAGCTAGATATCTTCTAGCTATTATACTTAGAATAAGAAAAGACTTTTGGTTATCTTCTTACTATTTAAAGATATCTTCCTTTATTATAATATTAGTATAATAATAAGATATAATAGGAAGAAATATTTACTTACTTTATTCTCTTTAGGTTCTAAGTTAGTAAAAGTAGGGATTTCATTCTTTTAAGTTTTTTAAATAGATTTATCTCTCTTATTTAAGAATAACTGTGATAATCTAGGCTTTGCCTAGACCTAGCAATATAGGTGTCAATTGTACAAGTAAATAATGACTTGTACAATGCGTATTCTTTTGTGTGGCGCAATGGAATTGGGGTTAAACCCACATAGTCGCGCAGGCACCCGCGATTAGCCCTTAGGGCTAGACCATGACAATAACCCTTTATAGAGGTTAGAAGACTTAGGCTTAGGTCAAGGATTAGAAAAGGTTCTAGGCTAAATAGGCTCTCTAATTTCTACTAGAAATTGGGTATTTTCTAGCTCTGAATTATCTAAGCCTAGCCCTAGGCCTAAATTAGCCTGATTTTCCTTATAAGTAGGAAAAAGCCTAGTATTAAAGTTAGTAATAAGAATAATAATAATAATAAACATTATACTTACGAATTATAATCCTTTTCTAAGTTATCTAGTAACTTTTTGATTGTTCTTAATTATAATCTAAGCTTATCTTTTATAGTAATAAGATTAAGCCTAGGGTCTAATAACATAGCATATAAATAAGGCTTATAAAAGTGGTAATTATTTCCTATATCTTGTGGGAAATAATTACCTAGCTTTTCTAAGCTAATATCTATAGAGGCTATAAAGACCTTACTAAAAGGATTATAAACGTGTTTCTAATTTTATAAGTTAGTATAATATAATTAAAAAGAAAGTAAAATAGATAAATACCTAGTTATTATAAGCCTTTTAGTCCTCTTTTATATTATTAAGATATTTATATATCTTAGTAATAAAAAGTAAGACTAGACCTAAAGTATTATACTTCTAGCTTTAAAGTATAATAGTAGGTTTATAAAAAACCTCTAATATACTGCTTAAGGTTACTAAATTAGCCTATTCTTATGTTATAGGTATAGTATCCTTAAGGGTAGTAATATTAGTTTCCTTATTAAGAAGAATAATAGCTTCTTTAAGCTCTAAAGAAGTATTAATTTTCTTATAGGTTAAATTCTACCTTATTTTATTAGCTATAAATACAATAGATTAGTATTAGGTATAATTATAATAAGAATTAAAGACTTACCTAAAGGAATCTTTATAATATTATAATTCTTAGCTAGGTTACCTTGTGTTTTTGCTTTTCTAAGGCATTTTAACTAAGTTTTATATAAAGCTTAGTTATTCTTAATTAGAATAGTAATCCTTTTAACCTTTCCTAGTATACCTATAATTAATATTAGCATTATTAGATAAAAAATAGTAAAGAATAATAGATTAATTACTTACCATTTGCTAAGGATTTAAATTATTAAAAATCAGGATTCCCTTAGATATACGAAGTTTTTTCTGTAAAATAGTGAAGATATTCACTATTTTTAAAACTTTCTAAGTCTTCCTTAGAAGACATAGATTTAATAAAATTCGTAATAATATCCTTAGCTATGATATTAAGAACGTGAGCTATATATCGGATATTATATGGTTTAATACTAATACCATTATAACTCTTATTAATATAAGAAGTTATAAAAGTATTATTATTAGAACCATTATCCCTAGTAAAACTATATATAAATTAGAATTAAAGTGTAATAATAGTTATAATATTTAAAGAAATAACTTACCTAAGAATATCCTTAGGCTCTAAGTAATAGTCTTTAATAAGATTATTAAAGCATTAGTAAATATAAGCTCCTATATGTGAATTTAATAGATATTCAAATCCTATAAGTAAAATAATTAGTAAATAATAGAATTAATACTAATTAAAAGACTTACTAATTAGCTTATATTCTAGCTTAAAGTTTAGATTAAGCCAGCTTATAATAACCCCTAGATAAGACTTTGAATTAAACGAAGTCTAAATATCTAGTTAAACCGAAATTAAACCTTAATATTTAATTTAATATTGGATTTATTAGAGGATTTTTTGCTTAGATAAATAATACATAGTATTTATTCTATGTATTATTGTTTAGTAACTAAGCAAAGAAGCTAAATTATTATTCCTATATAAATTAGCTTAAATAACTATAATAGTTATAGGAAAAGAATTAACTTACCTAGAATAATAATCTAGTAAATTTTTAAAGGATTTACTATTAATTATAGCAAAAGAAAGGTTATTTTCTAGTAGAAATTTAATAACTAGATTAACCGCTTCTTTAGATAAAAATTCCTCTAAAATAGTATAATTTTAAGGTCTTTTTGTTAAAAAAAAAGAAGTTAAAGAAGACTAATTAGTAGGAGTAAATACTACTAGAATTTCAGGTACTAGATATTATAGTTAGTATAGAATTAATTATTTAAAATTTAAAATAAATAGAATAAAATAGAATAAAAGATTTACTAATAATCTTTTTAGGTTTTTTTTCTTCTAATTTAGAAGTAGCAATTTCTAGATGCTTAATTCAATAGTGTTAAACCCTATTAGAAGCTTAGAATCTCTTTGCTTTGCTTCTAAACGTAAAATTACATTTAGATTGCGTATAAAAGCATATAATTTCCCTTTCTTTATTATATTTAATATTAGATAACTGATAATCAAATAAATTATAGGTAAAAATATATGCTTTTAAAGAAAACTCGTAATCTTGTTGATTTTCAAGGGTTTTCTCATATAATCCTAGAAGATTACTTATTTAAGAAGGCCCTGAAGCTAGGCTAGCCTAGCTAGGCCTAGAAGGTAAGCTAGGCCTAGAAGGTAAGCTAGGCTTAGAAGGGCTAGGCATACTAGCATTAGAATCGTTATCTAAGGGGCAAAAAGAGGAATCCATAGTGAAGTGAGTCTAGGTCTTTTTTTCCGATTTTTTCTGATTTTTGTAGATTTTGCAGATTTTGAGAGGTATAATTTTCCTAATTTTTCTGATTTTTTCTGATTTTTTCTGATTTTTCCTGATTTTTGTTTTTTTAGGGGTTTTGTAACTTATTTGAAAAGTAAAAAGATTATAAAAACAAGAGTAAACACAAGTAATAGTAATATAACTAGCTTAACTATATAAAGGTTTTTCTAAATTTTTTTTTTGGATTTACTAAGGTAAAAAGAAAAGAGAAAAGAAAGAAAGAAAAGAGAAAGTAAGGGAATACCCCTCCTTAAAAATTTTTTCACTTAGCTAAGCAAGTGGGTCACAAATGACGCAATTAACTAAACAGTCTAATAAGACCAATCAAACTAGTAGAGACCCACATTAGACCCACTTTTTTATATTTACTCTATAAAATTAAAATAGTATACCTATAGCTTTAAAATTATGTAAATCTAGCTAATTTATAGCTTTTTCTATGAATTTTACTAAGAAATAATTGATTTTTATTTATAAAAAAGTATTTTCTATATAAAAAAGTATTAATTTTAAGTATAGTAAATCTCTTATAATTATATTATACTAATTATATTATATATATCTTATATTACCTAATATAAAAGAAGCTATAAATTTAAAAAAAGTATAAAAAAAAATATAAATATGTAAGGGCTTGGGCTTTGCCTAAGCATATTGCGGATAGTAGGAAGGGTAGGGGCAAGTAAGAATAGGTAAGGAGGAGCTTATATAAGAAGCTAAGGGGGTATAAGGGGCGCTACTAGGGATAGCCTCTTCTCCTTTCCCTTTTTCTCCTTAAGTCTCTTAATACTATATTAACGCCCTATTATAGTTACCTAAGGGCTAGTCTATAATAATTAAGAGACTTCTTTTAGTCCTTTATAATAACTACTAAAAGACATAATAGAAATACTAATAAATATATTAATAGATATAGTAAATACGCTTTAACTATAAGACTAACTTAGCTAAGGGATAATAACCCCCTTATCTAATACTATAGCACTACTAGTAGCTTAATAGGCCTAATTTAAGACACTTTAACTTATACTTAATAAGTAAATAGCAAAGCTTATATACCTCTAATAATAAGTAGCTATAAATACTATAAGACCTTTAACCTAACTACTTATTATAGCCTAACCTAGTGCCTTAATAGTTAACCTTACTTTACCTCCTACCTTTAACCTAGTCTTAACTATACCTAAGGTAAAATAAAAACCTATCCCTATAGGTAACCTATATAATAGTAATAAGGCCTTATTTACTATATAGAGGTTTCTAATAGAATATAAGCTATAGGTAAATAAGAACTTTATTAAAACTAATAAAAATAAGTAAATATTTATTTACTAGAACCTATTCTCTAAAGTCTAGTCCTAGGTAGTTACTTTCTTTAAATAAGGTAATACTTATAATTTTAACCTAGCTAAATTCCTAGAATACCTTAAGTCTATATTCTCTAATTTATATAGATAGGAGATAGCCCTTATAAAGCTTAACTAGATAAAATAAGGCCTAAGGGAGCTATTTTTTATATTCTTTATTTACTTTATAAAGAAGCTCTTATTAATAAGAGAGGATTATTAAGGGAATAATATAAAGCTAGCTAAGCTTTAATAAGCGCTTAATAAGCATTTAAGAGAAATTAGTATAAGCTAGGGTATTAGCTAGAGCGTGTAGTATATAGCTATTATATAGTATTATAAGATTATAGTTAATATTAAGGCCCTTACTATAGAGAATAAGTACTAGTCCTAATATAAACTATAGCTAGCTAAACCTATACCTTAAACTAATTATAAGGGTAATATGCTAATAACTAGGGTATATATAGTAAGGACTTAATTAGGAAAATAGAATAGGCTAGTTAAGAAGGAGAAGGGTTTAAAGCCTACTATAAATATATAATAGGCTAAATAGGTATTAGAAGTAAAGTTAGCTAAGTACTATTAGGAGGGATATTACTTATAATATAAATCTAAGAATTACTATATTTAGGAGTGTACCTTTCTCCTACCCTATTACCTATAGGTTAGTATTAACTTATATAAAGTAAATAAGGAAAGCATAGATAAGGAGGTAAATATTCCCCTTATAGAAAATAAGTAACCCCTAAGTAAAGTCTTATATAGGGGTAAGTAAGCTAACTATATACTATAATATAAGATAACTATTTAAGCTATATAGAGTTAAAGTAAGATATAGTATAATATATAGACTAATTACTATTCTTAATTCCTATACTCTTTAATATATATTATTATATTAATATCTAGATTAATTATAGTTATAATTATTATAGTGCTATAAGTAAGTTAGTAGTAAAATAGTTTAGCCTAAAGCTTATATATTTACTAAAGAGAAAGTATATTTAGACTATAGTAAAAATAAAAAGGAGGGGAAAGAGAGTATAGGAAAATACCACCTTAATTACCTATATAGTATACACTAGAATAGATATTAATAGCTAGGAGTTATTAGTATATTTATATATTATCCTAGGCCTTATATAAGATATTATACTTAGGATACTATAGCTAGAATATTATAATATAGTTATTTATATAGTAAAATAGTAATTAGTTATTAGAGTAGTAAAGAGCTTATATATCTCTAAAGCCTTTATATATAAGGTAAAGACTCTAGTATAAGGGATTATTAAGTCCTTATATACTATAGAAGCGCGCTAGGCACACTATAGGAAGGATACTTCTATAATATTTATTACTATAAGCCTTAGGGAGATAATAATAATACTATAAATTATAGTGCCTAAGATAAAGCCTAATAGCCTAGACACATTAACATTACCTAAGGAGTTAGCTAACTTTACAGACCTTTTTAATAAGGCTAGAGCTAATAGCTTACTTTCTTATTAGGGGTCCCTTAATTACTATATATACTTATATAGGAATTAGAATAGGTCTAAACTAATACTCCCTTAGGGACTACTATATAATATACTAAGGGACTAGCTTCTAGAGGTTAGGCACTAGATTATAGACTTAATAGATAAGGGTTAGATTTATACTAGCTTATTATTAGCTATAGCTCTAGTTTTCCTTATTAAAAAGGCTAATAGAGGTTAGTGTTTTTACGTAAACTACTACGCTCTTAATAAGATAATAGTATAGGATTACTATTCTCTCCTATTAATTAAGAAAATACTCTATTCCTTATCCTAGGTATATTAGTTTATAAAGGTAAATATTTATATAGCATTTTATAAGCTATAGATTACTAAGGGCTAGGAGCACCTAATAGCGTTCTAAACTAAGTTTAGGCTATTTAAGTAACTAGTTTACTCCTTTAGCCTAGCTAGTATACTAGTAATATTCTAATATTATATTAATAAGTCCTTAAGGGATATATTAGGGGACTTTATTATAGTATACTTAGATAATATCTTAGTTTACTTAGGGGGATTAAGGAAAGACTATATAGCTAAGGTTTAGTTAATATTAAGCTACCTAAGGGCTATAGGTTTATACTTAGACCTTAATAAGTCTATATTTACAGTAAAGGAGGTTTAATACCTAGGATATATTATTATAGTAAGTTATTCTATTTATCTAGACCTAGTAAAGGTTATAGCTATTAGGGAGTAAGTAGCTCTAATAAAACTTTAGGGGGTTTATAGCTTCCTAGGGTTTACTAACTTTTACTATAACTTTATTAGTAACTTTTTAAAACTAGTAGCATTACTAATATAATTAACTAAGAGAAATATCCCTTTTTAATAGGGACTTAAAGAGAATAATACCTTTAATAGGCTAAAAGATACCTTTATTATATACCTAGTACTAGTATAATAAGACCTAGATCTCCCTATAGTAATAAAAGCTAATTATTTAGGAATAGCTATTAGAGAATACCTTTCCTAGTAAGGCTAGGATAGCATTATATACCTAGTTACCTACTACTTCACTAGCCTTATAACCTTATAAAAGAACTATATAATTTATAATAAGGAATTATTAGCTATTATCTTATACCTTAAGGTATAGTTAGCTAAGCTATAGGGTATTTCTAGTCTATTTATAATCTATATAAACTATAAGAACCTAGAGTACTTTATAACTCCCTAGTTAATATTAGAGTAATAAGCTTAATAGGTAAATATACTTATACTATTTAATTTTTACCTCTAGTATAAACCTAGTATATAAGTATAGTAGCTTAATACTCTTTCTTAAAGGGAGTAAGACTAAGAAAAGGTAACCTTTAGAATAAGATATATCCTATAACTTATTAATATTATATAGCTTTTACTAATACTAGATAAATAGTAAGATAATAGTAATATAGTATTACTACTAGCTAGTAAGGTTCTCTTTACTACTAAATACCTTTAGACCTTATAGAACTAGGCTATTATTTCTAACCTTATATATAGTATTTAATTAAGGGCTATCTAGGAAAGGGCCTAGAGGTTTCCTATTAAGGTACTTATAAGAGAGTAAGTAGTAAATTATTTTATAAGCACTTATAGGGTGCTTTAGTTTAGGGGCTATACCTAAGTCCTAGTGTAAGAGCCTCTTATAATAACCCTAATATAGTAATATTATAATTTACCTATAGTAAGGTACCTAGGCTATAATACTATATTCTAAATCTTATAATAGTAGTTTTACTAGGATAGGATATTATAAGATATTACTAGGTTTATTTATAACTATTACTACTATAGTAGTTATAAAAGCTATTAATAATACTAGGGCTTACTAAAGCCTTTACCTATCCCTAACTAGTTTTAGTTATAAATCTCTATTAACTTTATAATAAACTTACTAGCACTATCCCTAGAAAAGCTATAATACCTAATAGTTATTATAGATTATAGTTTAGATTAGTTAGGAAAGTTTTAGATAATATTATACTCCCTAGTTAAGATTAATTAGTTACTTTTTATATTATATTACCTATAGACTAATAGTAGTATAAAGCAAGTAAACTAAGAGATATAGGTAATACTATATATTATAGTCTTTTTCTTATAGTTTAACTAGCTAGAATATCTAGTTACTTACTAGCTTATAATTAATAATAAGCTATTTTCTATAATAGGAGTTAGCTTAAATAAGCTACTATATAGCTATAACCTAGAGCTAGTCTAGGCATTACTAGATATATTTGCTTCTATAATAACACTAAAGAGGTAAGTAATATAGTTTCTTAAGCACCTCTAGGAGAGTACTTATCTAGTATAAGCTATAATAGCCTATATATAATAAAGGTAGTAAGACACTATATTTACTTTATATTAGCTAGTAAAATAGTTTTAGGTTAGAGATAAGGTATAGCTTTTACTTAAAAATATTAAAACTAACTACCCCTTATAGAAACTTAATTAAGTAGTAGTAAAGTATATAGTTATAAAAGTCCTAATATTACTTATAGTATAGCTTAATATCCTAAGAGGTATTTACCTAGTATTCTATATAAACCTTATTAAATACGCTATAAAGAACCCTCTCCCTAGTTAAAAGCTCTAGGACTTCTATCTAGGACTAGAATAAGTTCTTATAAAGGGTAATAATAAACTTATTAAGGAATATTAGATTAAGCAAATCCTAGTAGCTTAGAATACCTTAGGCTAGGGTAAAAGATATAATATACTTATTAAGTAAGTAAGTTATATATAGCCTATATAGAAACTATTAGAGAATATAGTATAGATATAGGCTCTTAATAAGTTTAAGGTAAAATAGGGAGATATATAATATAATAATAGACTAAATTAGTTTTAAAAGACTTATATACCTATAAAGACTCCTATAAGTACTTAAAGCACTAAATTACTATATTTTACTACTATTACTTAATAAGGATAATTATCTATTAAGTTATTATTTAAATTACTAGGAAAAGATAAATAAGGGCACACTACCTTTATCTAGAGTTATACTACTACTACTATAGCTATAGTATTATTATTACTAGGTAATAGTTATAGTATAATAAGTTATTTACCTTATTTACCTTAGGTATAACCTAGGACTTAAATAGTGTAAATAAGGTTAGTATAAGGAGTATATATAGAAGAGGGTATAATAAGAGACCTAGTAAGAGAGTAGTAAGTAAGAGAAGAATAACTAAGGGGGGGAGAAGTATTATTTCTAGCTAGGGGATAGCTAGCTCCTAAGGCTCTAGGAATATAATTATAAGTTAAACCTATTATAGAGAGGAGGTAAGAAAGTTACTAGTAGTAATAAGAAAGAGATTTATTACTTAACCTAGTAATTTAAATATATTACTAGATTTTATCCTAGTAATAAGGTATTAAAGCTTAGAGAAGTGTAGTAAATTACTTATATATCTCTTTATATATTATAATTAGTTTACTAATAACTTATTAGTTTTATTAGAATAAAACACTTATAGCTTACTATATAAAGTAAGCTATACTATAGCTAGCTAAAGGGCTAGTGCTAATAAAAGGGGTAACTTTAAGACTAGTTATATTTATTATAATAGTATTAGTAATAGGGGACGCCCTAAGGACTAACTAAATAGAAGCTAGATTAAACTAAGCTTAAGTAAGGAGGGAGTTTTACTAACTAATAAGGTAGTAATACCTTTAGGATAATCAGAGCATTGTTGTATTGTATCGTATTGTATTTTTTGGCCCTTCGATGTATTGTATTGTATTGTATTGCCCTATGTATTATTAGGGAAAAAAAAAGTGGAGTATTATATAAATTCATTATATAGTAGATTTTTTAAGTAATTTAATTATAGTATTCTTATTTTTATATATAATTTAGTTATTTATTTAAAAATCTATAAAGTTTTAGCTTATTTATAAAAGTAAGCTTATTATAGATATTATATACCTTAATAAAGTAATTCTTAGTTTAGTTTATAGAATAATTTTTCTTATACTTTTTAAAAGTCTTTTTATCTTAATATCTTTTTTCTTGGATTTACTATTACTTTTATTATATAGAAAAATACAATATAATACAATATAATATAATACAATACAATACAATACAATACAATATATTATATGATATTAAGGGTAGTATATATATCTTAAATATATTAGATTTTAAGCGTAATGTAAATATAGTATTCCTATTTTTTTAAATAATTTAGATATTTATTTAAAATTCTATAAAGTTTTAGCTTATTTAGTAAAGTAAGCTTATTATATATATAGGGTAGCTATTTATGGTTTATTTTTATCTTATCCTATACCTTAATTTATTTACTATATTTAAAAGGTTTTTTTAACTTTATATCTTTTTTATAGGATTTATTAATGATTTTATTATATAAAAAATACAATATAATACAATACAATACAATACAATACAATACAATATAATACAATATAATGTATTATATAATATTAAGGGTAGTATATATATCCTAAATATATTAGATTTTAAGAGTAATTTAAATATAGTATTCCTATTTTTCTAAATAATTTAGAAATTTATTTAAAATTTTATAAAGTTTTAGCTTATTTAGTAAAGTAAGCTTATTATATATTTAGGGTAGCTAAATATTATATATTAGAATATAGGCTTATACTTTAATTTTTTTTCCATATTATTAAGGTTTTCCTACTATTCTATTATTTTTTACAGATTTACTACTAATTTCTATACCTTTTTTAGCTTTTATTATAATAATTACCCTAAAGAAATTATTTAATATTCTTAATTAATAAGATATTAAATCTAAAGAAAAATATACTAATATAAGTAAACTTTTTAAAAAATAAAATAAAATATTTTATCTTAAATAAAACTTTCCTAAGTATAAAAGAATTTTTTTTAGATTTATAATATACTTTTTTAACTTTATAGGTTTTTTAAATAAAAGAATAAGTAAAAAGTCTATAAAAAAGTTTCTTAATACTTATCTTAATTAAAAATACTTATTTTAATTTAATAACTAAACTTTTTAATAGTTTATATAAATATAATAAAAAGCTTTATAAAAGTCTTAGCTATATATATATTTTATATAGTTTTATATAATTTTATATAATAAAATTAGCTTTTTTTAAATAAAAGAAAATAGTATTTTAAATATAAAAAAAAAGAATTTACTATATATTTATATATAAGATATAATTCTCTTATAATAAAGAATATAAATAAAAAAGTGAGTCTAAAAAGTAAGTCTAAAGTGAGGCGCTTTGTTATATAAGCAATTTATAGTAAATTAAGTGAATTAGTTATTTAAGTAAGGCGAAAATTTTTACGTAATACTATTACCTTACTTCTCTTTTTTTCTCTTTTCTTTTCTTTTCTTTTCTTTTCTTTTTCCCTTATAAAAATCATAAAAAATCATAAAAAATCCAAATTATATAGGAAAAGCTAACTTACTATTCTTACTATTCTTACTATTATCCCTTATTATTCTTCTTATTTAAGTTTCTTTAAAATCTCTTTTTAGCTATAAAAAAACCCAAAAAACCCCAAAAAAAACACAGAAAATCATACAAAACAAACAACAAAAAAACACAATAAAAGGAAAAAAGAAAAAATCAAATTTAGCAAAATTCAGCAAAATTCAGCAAAATATCAGCAAAAAAACAGCAAAAAAACAGCAAAAAACAGCAAAAAACAGCAAAAAACAGCAAAAAACAGTAAAAACACCTCTTATTTAACATAGATTCCTCTTTTTATCCTTCTAATGAATCTTCTTAGCCTATTAGGTCTAGCTAGCCTAGTAATCTTCTAGGTTTATATAAAAAAGACCTAGAAAATTAGGCTAGTTACAAATTCTCTTTAAAATCATATATATTTACCCATAATTTATTTAATTTTCAGTAAATCTGAAATTAATTTAAATAAAGAAAGGGTAATTATATGTTTTTATTCACAGCCTAATTATACTTTTACCTTTAAAAGTAAGGCTAAGAGATTCCAAGCTTCTAATAGAATATCCCATTATAAGCTAAAGCATAAGGATATTATTACTTCTAAATTAGAAGAAAAACAACCTAGTAAGATAATAAGTAAGTTATTTATATTATCTAATAACTATCTTATAACTATCTTATTACTAATATTATAATAGTGCCAGAAATCCAGCTATAATTGCCAGGCTAATTATCTTTAATATCCTTTTTTCCTACTAAAAGGGCTCAAAATTCTACAATTTCCTTAGAGGAATTTTCATTAGAAAAGGCAATTAATCTAGTTATAAGATTTATACTAGAAAATAACATTACTTTTGCTATTATTAATAGTAATTCCTTTAAAGAATTACTAAATTATTATTCTAGGTAAGTAATGCATTTTTTCTTATACTATAATATATATATATAAGCTAACTTAAACTTAGGAATAATAATTTAGCTTCTTTACTAAGTTATAGAAGTATTATACATAGAATTTATACTATATATAATATTTCTAAGCAGCAAATCATCTAGAAGATCCAATATAATCTTTAAAATTAAGGATCTATATTTATTTAGTTAGATATCTAGACTTCTATTAATTCTAAGTCTTATTTAGGTGTTATAGCTAGTTAGCTAGACCTAAACTTTAAACTTAAATATAAGCTTTTAGGTAAGTAAATCCTATTATTCTATTATAACTATAAGGTAAGTTATAATTATTATACTAATTATCTTATATTATAGGATTTGAATATCTATTAAATTCTCACACTAGAGCTTATATTTATGAATCCTTTAATAAAATAATTCAAGAATATTAGCTTAAGCCAAAGATAATCTCAAGGTATGTTAGCTATTATCTTTTATATTCTATAACCTTCTTTTACTAATAAAATAATACTAGTTTTACTAGAGATAATGGGTCTAATAATAATACTTTTATGTCTTCTTATATTAATAAGAACTATAAAAGTACTATTATAGAAGAACCTTATAATATCTAATGTATAGCATATATTTTAAATATTATTATAAAGGATATTATAACGAATTTTATTAAATTAATGTCTTCTAAAGAGGATTTAGAAGCTTTTAAGAATAGTGAATTTTTACATTATTTTACAGAAGATATCTCTTCTATTAAAGAGAGATAAGATTATAAGGAATTCAAATCCTTTGTCACGGCTTGCACCGAAAGGTTGAGAACGAAGTGATGGCTAAGACTATCGCAGTCACTGCTAGATAGATACTAGCTAGGGGCAGGTATATAAAGGTTTTAATCTCTAACCTAGCACTAATAATATGCGTAGTCTTTAATAAATACCTTACTCTATAAGCATATAGCTATCTTATAGCTAGCTATTCTCTTTATTATTTATATAGCCTAAAGGTTCTTTAAAGACTTACTTTAATAAATATCCTATCTTTAACCTCTACGCTCCTAATATAATACCTCCCTTATATATAATTAACCTTAATTATAAAATAAGCTACTTACTTAGGGCGTGGTTACTATATTAAAGCTTTATAAGGAAAATAAGATAAGGCACCTTATATCTAGATATATAGGTGAATAAAAAGAAATAATAATAATAATACTACTAATTAAAAATAACCCCTTATTATAGTTAGTAATGTTTAAATAGTAGCCTATATATAGCTTTACTATAGCAAAATAAATATTATTACCTATTATATAGCTAGAAAAAAAAATATAGATAACTTATATTAATTTTTATAATTAGTTAAATAAATAAGGTACCTAATACTAGGGTTTTAAATAGTCTAACTAGAGGGCTTATATTATAGTTACTATAAGCTTATAGCTATTAAGTATATATGCGTTTAGTAGTGTTAATGGTTATTATTATAATTTATGAATCACCTATATATAATATATTAGATTACTTAAGGGGTCTAGGGTTAATATAAAAGAGACTAATTTTCCCCCCTTTTATACTTTTCCTTTCTTTTATAATATCCCTTAACCTTATAAGTTACCCTTACTAGCTAAGTAATAGCTCTCTTATTACTATTACTTAGTAGTTACTAACCTTTTTTAGTCCCCTATTATTATTATTATTTATCCTTATTTATCTTAGTTTTTTACCCTTATCTAGCTTATAAGTTTATACTCTTATTAGTATAACTTCCCTATCTAGTCTATTATAGCTAACTTATAGCTAGTTTACTATATCTAAGTCTTATGCCTAAACTCTGCCTTTATTAATGCCTTAAGAAAATCTATTAACTAAAAAATCTCCTATAAAGTCTTCTATAAAGTCTTCTCTAAAGTAAACTTCTTCTAAAATCTTATTATAAGTTTATTATATTCTTATAGTATCTCTATTACTAACTTACTACTAGTAAAATAACTTTAAAGAAGATTTTATATATATACTATTATTAGTAAGTAGTAATATAAAATATTCTCCTAAAAAATAGTACTTATAAGATTCTAGGATACCTTATTAATAAAAAAACCTTCCTAGCTAAATATAATAAATCTTTAAGTATAACTTCTTTACTTACTTATTACTTCTTTATAGCTAATATTTAATAGGCTATTTAATAAAATATACTTATTACTTCTAAAATAATAAAAACTATATTATAGTATATCTCTCTTAACTAGAATTTACTTACTTATTACTAATATACTACTAGACTTTAGCTTAAATTATATAGCTTTATAATAGGCTATTTAAACTTATTAAAGCTACTCCTAAAGGTAGTTATTACTATTAAAATAAAGTAAGTATAATCCTATTACCTAGACACTAGATTACTACTAACTTACTACTAGCCTATTATAAAAGTAAAGAAAAAGCTATAGAATACTATCCTAGTTTATAAAAATTCTAATAAGTATAGTTATATTTACTATACTTAAATATTTACTAATATTACTTATAAGGTAAAATATAATAAATATACTATAATAGCGTTACTAAGTAATACTATAAATCTAAAGACTTAGATTAATATTTTAAACTATCTTTACTTTATAGCCTAGAATATCCTAAAGGTAAGCTTTCTTAATATATATAGCTAATGCTTAACTAACTTACTAGTAGTTTATACTAAATACTATTAATTTACCTAAATATATTAGTCCTATTAAGCTCCCTAGTATACTTTAGGTTTATATATATAGAGAGAGGGATTCTAATAATAAAGATACTCCTAAGGCCTCTTTCTCTATAGCTCCTATAGCTACTACTAATAATAAGGGACTAGTAATCTTAGGGGCTAACTCTATTATAAAGGGATAAGTACTTAGTAGCTATATAATAGATTATTTAAGTTATCTAAGTAAATTAACTTTATTTTCTAATATCTTTAGTATATTAAGTTATAAAACATAACTACCTTATATTAATTTTGCTACTTAGCTATTACTTATAGTTATTAATAATTTCTCTAGTAATAAAATCCCTTTTTAATACCTAAGAATTCTCTAAAGTATTATAGCCCTTCTATTTAACTAGATATTTATAATACCTTCTATTATAGTAATATAAAATAATTCTCTTAACTTTAAACTCTTATTTATTATCTTTAATAGTATCTTATAGTAAGGAGATATTTTCTATATTTATTAGGTCCCCTTTAAAAGGTTTAAGATTAGTAATATTAAATATATTATATAATTAAGTCCTAGGTAGTAATTTTAATTAATATACTAATCTATAACTTCTAATTACCTTTTTAATCTTATAGGGGCCTAGATACTTTATAGCTAGCTTCTTACTAAGGTATCTTAGGTTAATATTTTTTATTAATAATAAAATATAGTTACTAACTTTAAACCTTATTAGAGTTCTCTTCTAGTTATAATATTTTTTATACTAAGTCTATAAGTTACTTAAAAGCTACTTAATTATAGTATGCTTCTCTTTTAGTGCTAAAATTTTACTTTTAGCTTAATTATTTACTAAAGGGATATTTACTATTACTTACTATAGACCTCTAGGATTATAACCTTATAATGCCTTTACTAGTGTGTAGTAATGCGTTAAGTGATTACTTATATTATACGTAAATTACGCTATTAATAGGTTATTTACCTAATTAGTCTATTTAGTATAAGTAAAAGCCCTTAAATAATATTCTAAGACCTAGTTTAAATATTCTATTTAACTATCTATCTAGGGATAAAAAGCAATACTAAGTAGCCGCTTTATTATAAGAAAATAATAAAAAGTTATCTAGAAACCACTAGTAAATATAAAACCTTAGTCTATTATAATACCTTCTAGGGCTCTATAGTCTCTAAAAACATATTCTAAGAATATAGTTACTAGCTTATTACTAGTTAGTTACGTTAAAATAAGGATATAAATACTATATTTTGTGAAATAGTTAATAATAACTAAAATTATATTATAGGTTTAATTTAAATCTTTTACTAGTAAAAGTCTAGTAATAAAATCCATTAATAATTCTTAAAAAGGGTAATTAGGCACTAGTAACGTAGCTAGCTTACTATATAGTTTATAATGCCTTAGTTTTAAAGTCTAATAATTTATATAAGTACTAATATATACCTTTATATCTTTCTTTATTATTAGCTAATAATATTAGTTTATAATCTAACAAAGAGTTTTACTTACTTCTTAGTGCCTAGTAGTAGGGTTATTATAAGTTAGTAATAAAATTTCTTTCCTTATACCTAGAGAAATAAAAATATAATTCTTAAATATTAATAGCTTAGAGAGTCTAATTAACTATATCTAGGATATAGCTATATTACTGCTTTTAAGTAACTTTAATTAAGCTATAGTAAAGTTATTACCTTACTATACTTTATATAATAAGACTTAAATTAGGGGTTTTAATTCTAAGCTCTTTTCTAGAAAGTTAAAGTTAAACTTAGAAGAGGTTCTCTAAATAGATTAGATCCTAGCTATAATATCTCTATAAGTAATTAGTTTAATAAATACTTCTAGTCTTATAAGGATATAAATAAGTGATGATTTTAAGGGGCGCCCTTGCCGCTTACTAGTAATAACCTATACTAGTCTATCCCTATTAGAAATAGCTAGTCTAATAGGAAAATTAAAATAATTAAGTAATAAATAATATATATACTAGGTACTAATAGTATTACTATAGCTAGCTTATTACTTATTAATAGAAGTATAAAAAGTATTAAATAACCTTACTAATATAACTCTTCTAAGATTATTTAGATTATTAGGTTCTTTAGGAATATAGTTAAGTTATGATTTTTTAAAACCCTAGATATTAGTAGTATTATTGCAGCGTTATTATAACTAACTATTAGTTATATTAAGTAATGTTTTTATAGAGCCTATAGTATTAATAATATCACTATAGTGTTCCTATCTCTTAGTATCTATAAATTTAGATAAAAAGGTAGGAAGTTATATAGTTACTACTTTCTCTTTCCTTACCTTACTTATAAAATCTAGTTTTCTTAAAAGTAAGTTAGTAGGATTTAATTTCCTTATATAATATATAATCTTAAAATCAAAAGGATAAAGCTTATTAAGCATAGTTACTTACTTACTAGTAAGCTTAGGCTTTGTAGTAAGGTACTTATAGTTTAAATAATCTATAATAACTTTAATTATGTAAGCTAAATAAGCAAGATAGTGTCTCTATATGTAAAAAGCCTCTTAGATAGCTAATAATTTGCTATTAGGTATTAAATATTATAATTTAGTATTAGTTATCTTCCTTAATATAAATATAACTAGGTGCTAGTAACCTAGCACTAATATTATAAGTATAGCCTTAATCGCATATCTAGATGTATTTATCTTCACTCTAAGATATATAAGTAGGTTAAAATGCACTAAAATTAGTGCTTCCTAAAATCTTTATTAAAGCTCTCTAAACACTACTAGCTTATAGGGTTTTAGTTTAAATATTACTAGTTAATTCCCTCTAAGGTAATCTATTAATAGAATAATAACTTTACTATACTATTTAATAAAATAGTAGTAAAATCTAGTAAAACTAAGAAATAACTAAATATTAAAAATACTATATAGTATTAGCTAGGTTATAATTACTTTAACTCTTACTAGGTTTATTATAATACCTTTCTTTAATATCTTAAAGCCTAAAAATTTAACTTTCTTAACTAAAAATTAACACTTCTTAAGGTTAATAAAAAGACTTACTTTTTTAAACTTATATAAAACTTATTTAATGTGTTTTATATAATCTTTAACCTTACTACTATATATTAGCGTATTATCTAGATAGATAATATAAGTCTTATTAATAAGTCCTTTAAGAGTATTATTAATATACTCCTAAAAAGTTACTAGTGTGTTAACTAGTCTAAATAGCATTACTAGATATTTAAAGTGGCTATATTAATAATAGAACGCTATTTTCTACTTATTACCTAAGCGAATATGTAGCTAGTAGTATGTATCTTTTAAATCTAGGATTATAAAAATAACTATACTTACTAATTAATTAAGAATTTTAGTAATAAGGGGTAAAGGGGCCTTATTCTTAATTATAATCTTGTTTAAGCCCCTATAATCTATATAAAGCCTTAATTTCCCTTCTTTCTTTAGAATAAATAAAATTAGGGCTCTAGCTAGGCTAACTAATCTTCTAATTTACCCTTTAAGCTATATACTTATAAGGTACTCTCTAAGAACCTCTAGCTCCCTCTTAGCTAAATTATATATAAGCCCCTAAGGTAGTATTTTCCCTTTTTCTAATTTAATTATATAAGTATAACCTCCTAGTTTAAGAAGCTTACTTACTAACTCTTTAGAAAAAATATCTATAAACTCCCTGTATTTTTCTAGGATTATTAGTATAGGGTGCTTAGTGCTCTTATCCTAATTTAATATAGCTTCTTTACTACTTATATTTTCTAAAATTAGTATAACTATAATACCTTTGCTTTTTTACTATAAATAAGCATACTCTAGGATTTATATAGTTACTTTACTATTTATTTATATATTTATTACTACTAAGTTCTCTAATTAGCCTTCTCCTTTTCCTTTTTAATTTTTATTTTCTAGAATACTTAGCTTAATCTTTATTACTTCTAATAATAAAGTAACTACTACTATTTTTTTCTCCTTATATACTTATTACTTACTATAAGTAAAGGAGAGATATTCTATTATTACTAGATATCTCTAGTATTTATACTCCTAATATATAATTATAGGTAAATACTTTTTAATCTAGTCTATACCTAGAATTATCCCTTTACCTATATTAGTAATAAAGTAGCTAACTTAGTAAACTTTTATAAATCCTATACTGTCTTTTATCTTAACTAATTTTTTTAAAATTCCTTAATATAAAATCACTTTTTTACTTACACTCTTTAATATCCTATCTAATTAGATTATATTCTCCTAATCCTTTTTTAATAATAATTTTAGATAAATTATTAAAGACTATATACTTATATTAAATAGTGCTTATATAGCTAATTACTAGTTATCTTATTATAAAAATACCTATATTCTTATTCTATTATCTATAGGGTATTTTATAGTAAGATTATATTTCTAGGTCTATACTAATTAAACTAGTATTATATTAGAAGATATAGCTTTATTACTACTTTCCCTATGCTTCTTAGTTATATACTTAGTACTTTTATAAGTAAAATAATCTAGTGCCTAATAAACTAGTAAAGTATACCTAGGCTTTCTATATTTATAGTATACTAAGGATAATCTTTTCCCTTAGTCTTTACTCTATTACTATACCCTATCTATAAGTAATATAAAATAAGAGTATTACCTCTTTTTTTTAGAGTCCTAACCTTTTTTATTATTTTAGCCTAAACCTATTATAATCTTTGCTTTCTTACCCTAGCCTTATAGTTAGCTCTAGGTTATTAGGATCTCTTAACTAATTATTTACTTCCTTATAGTATTATTTAAGCTATTTAGAAAGATTATAATTCTTAGATATATAGGGATTTCTTTAGGTAACTTAGCTTTTACCTTATCCTAGGCTTATATAAAGGATTAAAATAATTAGTTATTCTTTTACCTAAGATTTAGTAATAACCTTATTACTTCTAAGTGTCTTATACCTATATTTATTATTCTAGTTTTTAATTATTCTAGAAAATCTACTTAGGTAATTAATAAATAATCTATATGCTTATCTATAGCTATATAATATATTTACTATTACTTTATATTACTAGCTAGGTAGCTACCTATATATATTACCTTAGTTATATTATCCTTAAAGGTATAGTAATTTAATTTAAATAATATATCTAAGTTTACTAAGAAATTCTATAGGCTTTTATATATTTCCCCTTTATATATAGGTATTTTTATTTACATTTTAATAAGACTACCTTACTATATAATTACTACTAAGTTACTATAGACTATAGGTAAAATTATAGCTAATATTTAAGGGGTAATTATAGGTCTAGATTAAGGGGTAATTATAGGTCTAGTTTAAGGTCTAGCTAATCCTAGATTTGCCTTAAACTCTTTAATTTACGCCTTTATCTATAAGACCTCTTATTTTCTCTAAAGGTAATATAGCTTAGATTATATAACCTTATAGTGTTACTATAATGCCCTTTCTTCTTTAGTTATATTATTTATACCTTTACCTAAATTAGGATTAAGTAGCGTTTATTATACCCTATTATTATCTATAGTTCTAGATTATAGGGGTTTTCTATCTTTCTAATTATCTATAGCTTTATTATTATAAGGTACTAGTGTGTTTCTTATAGATCTTTAGAGTATTAGCTATATAATAATCTAGCTAATAGTTTATATCCTTAAAAAGATTAAGAGAAATTAATTTATTATAGCTTATACTAAAAGGTTAAGAATAAAGTAATAGCTAAGACTATTATAGTTACTACTAGATAAATACTAGCTAGGGGTAGGTATATAAAGGTTTTAATCTCTAACCTAGTACTAATAATATGCGTAGTCTTTAATAAATACCTTACTCTATAAGCACATGGCTATCTTGTAGCTAGCTATTCTCTTTGTTATCCGCACGGCCCGAAGGTTCTCCGAAGACCCGCTTCGATAAACATCCTATCTTTGACCTCTGCGCTCCTGACAGCCTTAGCAAATAGTAAGTAATTTATTATAGTTATTATTAGTATTATTACTAATATTTTTATAGGAATCCTTAGTAAAGTTAAAAGAGTTACTATTATTATTAAGAATAACTAAGGATTATACAAGACTTAGTTAAAATCTTTACATAAGGCAAAAAATAAAGGCTATATTGCTAAAAATTGCAATATTATAAGAATTCCTTTAGGTAAGTTATCTTTATTATATATATCTTATTTATAATACTAATTATATCATTAGCTAATAAAACTAGGTAGAATTCAACCTATAAGATAATTAATACTTCTTTAGAGCTTAAAGAAGCTATTATTCTTCTTAATAGGGAGTCTAATATTATAGCTCTTAAGGATACTATACTAACTACCTAAGAATAGGCAGATTTAGCTACCCTAAGTAGTATATTAGAGGTTTTTTATAAACCTACTATTATACTTTAAAGCTAGAAGTATAATACTTTAGGTTTAGTCTTACTTTTTATTATTAGGATATATAAATATCTTAATAATATAAAAGAGGACTAAAAGGCTTATCTTTACTAGGTATATATATTACTTTCTTATATTATATCCTTTATATATTAACTTATAATAGGAAACTTATAGCCCTTAAGGCAAGGCCTTTATAGTATTTATAGATATTAGCTTAAATAAGCTAGCTAATTATTTTCCTAAAGATATAGGAAATAATTACTTCTTATATTAGCCTTATTTATATGCTATGTTATTAGACTCTTAGCTTAACCTTCTTACTATAAAGGAGAAGCTAAAGCTAGGAGATTAAACCTTAGAAAGGTTAATAAAAAACCTTAAAAAGGATTATAATTCGTAAGTATTATATAATAATCCTTTCTTAATTATAGTTTTAATATACTAATATATGATATTATTAGGATTTTACCTCTTTATAAAGAGAACCAAGCTAATATTAATATTAGTAAGCAAGATTAACACATAAATACCCAATTTATAGTTAATCTTACAGGGCCTAGTTAACCTAGGACTTTTAAAAATCCTAGGCCTAAGCCTAAAACTAACCTTTATAAAGGTTTATTTCCTAATAAGAGGGAAAAGTCTATTTAAAAGAATAGAAAAAATAAGATTTTTACTTATACTAAGCTAGATATTTAAGAAGATAAGGTAAGTAAATCCCTTTCTTATATTAATAATCTTATTAATATATTAATATTATTATAGGAGGATATCTTTAAATAGTGGGAAGATAATACTAAATCTTTCCCTATTTTAAGTATTATTACTAGGAAATACCTAGCTATTCCTACTACCTCTAGTGCTATAGAAAGCACTTTTAATACTAGAGGTAATATTCTTATAAAGAGACAAACTTCTTTAAAGAATTTTACTTTAAAGGAATTAATCTTATTAAAGAATTAGGAAAAGGAGGGAAATACTATTACTAAGCAATACTTAGAGCTTTATGATTATTATAGCTCTAATTCTAAAGAGTCTATATCTTCTTTAAAGGAAGATTCTAACTTAGGTAAATCTAATAATTTACCTAATATTAAATCTTCCTCTAAAGATAATATTTATTCTAATTTAGACCTTTAAGTAGGTTATTATAAGGGTTTTTTCCTAGTTTAGTCTAGTTTTCCCTTAATAAATTTTTTTATATTTATAAATATTTTCCTATATTTTATAGTATTTTACTATTATTTTTACTATTATTATTACTATTATTTTTACTATTATTACTACTATTATTATTACTATTATTATTACTATTATTATTACTATTATTATTACTATTATTATTACTATTATTATTACTATTATTATTACTATTATTATTATTTTAAAAAAACATAAAAAAGAAAAGTATTTTATTTTATTAATATTTTTAAAAACCTTAAAATACTAAGTAATTAAAAAGTATAGCTTTTCTTATAGTAATTCCCTTATACTTACTTATATTTATATATAAGTTATTTATTTACTATTTAATTTTAATTAAACTTTAACACTAATAATATTCTAAGTTATATAAGCAATATAAGTAATATATATATAAGCTATTAAAACCTATTATAAGCTATTATAAGCTATTATAAGCTATTATAAGCTATTATAAGCTATTATAAGCTATTATAAGCTATTATAAGCTATTATAAGCTATTATAAGCTATTATAAGCTATTATAAGCTATTATAAGCTATTATAAGCTATTATAAGCTATTATAGGGTATTATAAGCTATTATAGAGTATTATAAGCTATTATAGAGTATTATAAGCTATTAAAAGGTATTATATAAACTATATATACCTTATAATAAAGGAATTTAACTTAAAACTAAAAAAAAGAAAAAAAAATACAAACCAATACAAATAATACATGTATTGTATTGTATTGTAAAATTTTAGATGTATTGTATTGTGTAATGTATTGTATTATATTGTATTGCAATGCTCTGCTTATCCCTAACTAGTTTTAGTTATAAATCTTTATTAACTTTATAATAAACTAACTAGCACTATCCCTAGAAAAGCTATAATATCTAATAGTTATTATAAATTAACTCTTTAAATTTATTTAGCTTAAGGCTATAACTTCTATAAGAGCTAAGAAATATATAAAGAGGTTTAAAATAGTCTAGTAGTAGTTTAAGGGGTTTCCTTAATTAATTATTATAGATTATAGTTTAGATTAGTTAGGAAAATTTTAGATAATATTATACTCCTTAGTTAGGATTAATTAGTTACTTTTTATATTATATTACTTATAAACTAATAGTAGTATAAAGTAAGTAAACTAAGAGATATAGGTAATACTATATATTATAGTCTCTTTCTTATAGTTTAACTAGCTAGAATATCTAGCTACTTACTAGCTTATAATTAATAATAAGCTATTTTCTATAATAGAAGTTAGCCTAAATAAGTTACTATATAGCTATAACCTAGAGCTAGTTTAGTTATTACTAAATAAGTTTACTTTTATAATAACACTAAAGGGGTAAGTAATATAGTTTCTTAAGCACCTCTAAGAGAGTACTTATCTAGTATAAGCTATAATAGCTTATATATAATAAAGGTAGTAAGACACTATATTTACTTTATATTAACTAGTAAAATAGTTTTAGGTTAAAGATAAGGTATAGCTTTTACTTAAAAATATTAAAACTAATTACCTCTTATAAAAGCTTAATTAAGTAGTAGTAAAGTATATAGTTATAAAAGTCCTAATATTACTTATAGTATAGCTTAAGATCCTTAAGGGTATATTAGAGTTATAGGTTAGTAAATAAAAGCCTAGTGTATTATATATAGGTAATATAATACTACCAATAAGGAGAATATAACTCCTTACTTTAGGGTAAATAATAGTTTAGGACACTAGTAATAAGAGCTTATTTAATATAAGGACTATAAGAACACTAGACTAATTTAAGTATAGTATACTATTTATTATTAAAGTTTCCCTTTATAAGGTACTTACTAATAAAATAGGACATTAGTATAGTAAAAGTAATTATAGAAGTAATTACTAAAGCTATAGGAGTAAGGGTATTAGTTTAGTATTAAGGTATTTTAGTAAAGAAAATAATTATTTAAGAGAAAAGAACTAATAAAATAAAGAGAAAGGTATAATAGGATTATAATAATAAAGGAATAGTATTATATAAAGGGAAAAGTAAGATAAGTATAAGTATAAGTAAGATATTTATAGTAAAAGTTATACCTATATTAAGTAAACTATAAATAAGTAAGGGTAAGGTAATTATTTATAATAAATAACCTATTAGTAAGGCAAATATATTACACACACTATAAAATAATACTTAGAAGTAAGGGGAGGGTTATTATAATAAATAATAAGGTAGTAAGGTAAGTGCCTATTAAATGCTTTATAAATAGCTATTAGTAAGAATAGTTTTTATTATAATAACTAAGGGCATATATAATATAAGTATTACGCACATTACTAGGGGATGTTATAGAGGGGAGTTTATTAGTAATAGGTAAGTAAGGGTATATATAAGGGCTTAGGCTTTGCCTAAGCATTATCTATATAGTAGTTAGAGAGGGGATTAGTAAAAGTAATTAAGGTAAGGAAAGGAAGCTTATATAAGTAGCCTAGGGGGTATAAGGGGCACTACTAGGGATAGTCTCTTACCCTTTCTCCTTTCTCCTTAAGTCTCTTAATACTATATTAACGCCCTATTACAGTCGCCTAGAGGCTAGTCCATAACAAGATAGGCTTTTTACCTTCTCTAATAGCAAGTTAATAGTTACTTATTGCTTAATAGCTTGCTCTTTTAACTAGTTATTTAAAACCTCTTACGCACTAGGATTAGGGGGTGGCGAGGCCTCCTTCCCCTTTAATTTATTATCTATCTTCCTTTTTATAGAAGGGAAGCCTTCTATTTATACTAAAATTCCTTTTATTTATAGAAGGGAAAAGCTTCTATTACTTACTGAATTTCTATTACGGCTTGCACTAAAAGGTTAAGAACGAAGTAATAGCTAAGACTATTGCAGTTACTACTAGATAAATACTAGCTAGGGGTAGGTATATAAAGGTTTTAATCTCTAATCTAGTACTAATAATATATATAGTCTTTAATAAATACCTTACTTTATAAGTATATAGCTATTTTATAGCTAGCTAGCCTTTTTATTATTTATATAGCTTAAAGGTTCTTTAAAGACTTACTTTAATAAATATCCTATCTTTAACCTTTATACTCCTAATATAATACCTCCCTTATATATAATTAACCTTAATTATAAAATAAGCTACTTACTTAAGGTATAGTTACTATAATAAAGCTTTATAAAGAAAATAAAATAAAGTACCTTATATTTAAATATATAAGTAAATAAAAAGAAATAATAATAATAATATTACTAATTAAAAATAACCCCTTTATTATAGTTAGTAATCTTTAAATAATAGCTTATATATAGCTTTAATATAGTAAAATAAATATTATTACTTATTATATAACTAGAAGAAAAAAATAGATAACTTATATTAATTTTTATAATTAGTTTAAATAAATAAGGTACTTAATACTATAGTTTTAAATAGTTTAACTAAAGAGCTTATATTATAGTTACTATAAGTTTATAGCTATTAGGTATATATTTTTTTAGTAATACTAATAGTTATTATTATAATTTATAAATTACTTATATATAGTATATTAAATTACTTAAGGGGTCTAGGGTTAATATAAAAAAAACTAATTCTTTCTCTCTTTTATATACTTTCTTTCTCTTATAATATCTCTTATCCTTATAAGTTACCTTTACTAGCTAAGTAATAGCTCTCTTATTACTATTACTTAGTAATTACTAATCTCTTTTAGTTTCTAATTATTATTATTATTTATCCTTATTTATTCTTATTTATCTTAGTTTCTTATCTTTATTTAGCTTATAAGTTTATACTTTTACTAATATAATTTCTTTATTTAGTTTATTATAGCTAACTTATAGCTAGTTTATTATATTTAAGTCTTATATTAAAACTTTACTTTTATTATTACCTTAAGAAAATTTATTAATTAAAAAAACTCTTATAAAGTTTTTTATAAAATCTTCTATAAAGTTTTCTCTAAAGTAAACTTCTTTTAAAATCTTATTATAAGTTTATTATATTTTTATAGTATTTTATTACTAACTTATTACTAATAAAGTATTTTTAAAAAAGATTTTATATATATACTATTATTAGTAAGTAATAATATAAAATATTCTCCTAAAAATAATACTTATAAAATCCTAGGATACTTTATTAATAAAAAAGCCTTTCTTATAAAATATAATAAATCTTTTAGTATAATTTCTTTACTTACTTATTACTTTTTTATAGCTAATATTTAATAGGCTATTTAATAGGCTATTTAATAAAATATACTTATTATTTCTAAAATAATAAAAACTATATTATAGTATATCTTTTTTAACTAGAATTTACTTACTTATTACTAATATATTATTAAACTTTAGCTTAAATTATATAGCTTTATAATAAGCTATTTAAACTTATTAAAGTTACTTTTAAAAGTAATTATTATTATTAAAATAAAGTAAGTATAATTTTATTACTTAAATACTAGATTATTACTAACTTATTACTAGCTTATTATAAAAGTAAAGAGAAAGCTATAAAATACTATGTTAGTTTATAAAAATTCTAATAAATATAGTTATATTTACTATACTTAAATATTTACTAATATTACTTATAAGGTAAAATATAATAAATATACTATAATAATATTATTAAGTAATACTATAAATCTTAAAATATAAATTAATATTTTAAACTATCTTTACTTTATAGCCTAAAATATTTTAATAATAAGCTTTTTTAATATATATAGCTAATACTTAACTAACTTATTAGTAGTTTATACTAAATATTATTAATTTACTTAAATATATTAGTTTTATTAAGCTTCTTAATATACTTTAAGTCACTGGCCTGCCGCCGCCCCTCCACCGACCCGGAATTGGCCCTATTCCTCTTCAGGAACTAGGATTGCATTCTCCATTACCTTGCTCTTGCCCTTAGCCACTAGGCTAGTGACTAGGAGCTAGTTTGTTTTCACCGCATAAGCGTTAAGCTACTAGAGCTAAAAGATAACCTTATTATATTATTCCTTAGAAAACCTAGACTTAGCTAGGTTTAGGCTTACTACTATAGTACCTTATTTCTTCTTAGCGTGATTTTTAGTATAAAGTTTCTTAACCTAAGCTATATAGTCCTCTAGGGCCTAGATAATTAAAGTTAGCCCTAATTTAAAGCTACTACTATACTAGAGTAAAATTACTTATATTACTCCTAGTAATTATACTAGCCTAAGTATTAACTAATTACTAATACTCCCCTTACTAGCTAGTAATATTTAGCTATAAATAAATTAGCACTAGAGTAAGCTTAGAGTAAGTATAGAAGCTAATATTACCTTAGAATATCTATAGTTATAAACCTAATAGTTAAAGTAAGTATTAGATATTACCCCTTTATATATAAATTAGCCTTACTTCTAGGCTAGAAATAAACTAACTTACTAATAATATTATAGCACTAATACCCTAGATTATTAATTAATTATATCTTATAAGATATATACTATAGTGCTTAAGTTTTACCTAGCTACCCTAAATTAGACTTAGAATAGGTATAAAATAAAGGTAAAAATAACTTACTTTAAGATCTTTAAACTTAGCTTACTTTAATTACTTTACTATAAGGGATTTCCTTAAATACCTCTTTAAGGTTATAATTTCCTAGGTAAATTAAAACTAGAATAGCACTAATAATAAAATACTTATAGTATTTAGTAATATTTTATTATAAATTTCTATATAAAATATTAGTAATTAAACTAGTACTAGGCTAGAAAAGCCTTAAATAGCTTTAAGAAAGGGTAAGGAAAATAAGAACCTATAGGAAGTTTAATATAAGAAAAGAAAAAAGGTTAAAACCTTATAAAGAAAAAAGCTCTTTTTTATACTTAAGAGAGAGAAAGGGAGAAATAAATTATAATATTACTTAGAAAATAAAGTATAAGATAAATAAATATATAAATAGTATATAAGTAATTTAGAAGTAAAATTACTTAAATACTAGGCTAAAATTACCTATCTCTTACTATAAGTAAATAAAACTATATACTTAGACTTTATAAGGTATTTAGTCTAGTACTAGGCTAGAGTTAGCTAAAAAGTAAGGCACTAGAGAAGTTAGAAGTAAAGTAAATAAAAAGTAAATTACTATTATAAATTAGAATTTACTATACTATAAAATAAAGTAAAAGGCATAGAGTAAGGCTAGAATAAGGCTAGATTAGTATTAAAGGGAGCTAGTTAGGATTATTACTATACTTTTTTCTTTTTCTTTTATTTTCTATAGGATAAGGCTAGTATAAGCTAGTACTAAATACCTATAGTTAGCTATACCTAATATAACGCAAACCTATAAGAGAGTTAGCGCTAGCTTATTTATAGATATAAGAGGGTTTTTTTTCCTAGTTTAGGGTTTTCCCCCTTAACTAAGCAATTAGAGTACTAGGACTAGCTACTTAATTAGCTATCTAGCGTAAAGAATATATAAATATACTTTAAGTTTATATATATAAAGAGAGAGATTTTAATAATAAAAATACTTTTAAGGTTTTTTTCTTTATAGTTTTTATAGTTACTAATAATAATAAAAAACTAGTAATCTTAAGGACTAACTTTATTATAAAGGGATAAGTACTTAGTAATTATATAATAAATTATTTAAGTTATCTAAGTAAATTAACTTAATTTTCTAATATCTTTAGTATATTAACTTATAAATTATAATTACCTTATATTAACTTTATTACTTAGCTATTACTTATAGTTATTAATAATTTCTTTAGTAATAAAATCCCTTTTTAATACCTAAGAATTCTCTAAAGTATTATAGCTTTTTTATTTAACTAGATATTTATAAAACCTTTTATTATAATAATATAAAATAATTCTCTTAACTTTAAACTCTTATTTATTATTTTTAATAATATCTTATAATAAGAATATATTTTCTATATTTATTAAGTCCTTTTTAAAAGGTTTAAAACTAGGAATATTAAATATATTATATAATTAAGTTCTAGGTAATAATTTTAATTAATATACTAGTTTATAACTTTTAATTACCTTTTTAATCTTATAAAGGCTTAAGTACTTTATAGCTAGTTTTTACTAAGATATCTTAAGTTAATATTCTTTATTAATAGTAAAATATAGTTACTAACTTTAAACCTTATTAAAGTTTTTTTTTAGTTATAATATTTTTTATACTAAGTTTATAAGTTACTTAAAAGCTATTTAATTATAGTATACTTTTCTTTTAATACTAAGACTTTACTTTTAGCTTAATTATTTACTAAAAGAATATTTACTATTACTTATTATAAATCTCTAGGATTATAACCTTATAATACCTTTACTAGTATATAGCTATATATTAAGTAATTACTTATATTATATATAAATTATATTATTAATAGGTTATTTACTTAATTAGTTTATTTAGTATAAGTAAAAGCCCTTAAATAATATTCTAAGACTTAGTTTAAATATTTTATTTAGCTATTTATTTAAGAATAAAAAGTAATACTAAGTAATTACTTAGTTATAAGAAAATAATAAAAAGTTATTTAAAAACTACTAGTAAATATAAAACCTTAGTTTATTATAATACTTTCTAAGGCTTTATAGTCTTTAAAAATATATTTTAAGAATATAATTACTAGCTTATTACTAGTTAGTTATATTAAAATAAGGATAGAAATACTATATTTTATAAAATACTTGTAAGGGCTTAGGCTTTGCCTAAGCATTGTCCGTATAGCAGTTAGAGAGGGGATTGGTAGAAGCAGTTAGGGTAAGGAAAAGGAGGCTTACATAAGTAGCCTAGGGGGTATAAGGGGCATGTTGAGGTGGAGAACGGCTTAGGTAATGGTTGACCCTAATTATATAGGGCGTAGCTAGAGTATAGACTAAAAGAATATAACTATTATTATCCCTATTATTTTTAGTAAAGTTTTATAGTAATAAGACTAGGACCTTATAATGCCCTTTAGTTAGGTTAAATTATTGCTAGACTTAAATATCTAATACCTAAGAACACTTAATAAATAACTTCTAAGAGATTATTAAGTTAAATAATTAAAGAACTATAAACTAGACTAAAGGTAAAAGGAGTTACGAACTTTATTAGAGTATAACTATAGCTAGAAATAATATAGAAGAATAATAGAATATAGCTATAGTTATTACTATACTTAAGGAGATCACCTAGCTATAGTTAGAAAACACCACTATTAGATAATGTAAGAATATTAAGGACTATAGGACTTAATAAGATAGGCATAGAACTATAAGGCTATGTAAAACTTACGAATAATTATAGGAGGGAGTTCTTAGAATACCTATAATAAGATAGCTAATAGTAGCTTAGGATAGGATAGATAATAAGGACTAATTATTTTAAGAAGTAGTATTATAATAGAGAATAGGAAAGTCCTATTATAGGAAATAAATAGGCTAGACACTTAAATAAGAAATAACCACTAGGGAATAAGCATAAAGAATAATTACTAAAACACTATAGCGCTAGTATAGCATAATACTAGTAGCTTAGATAGTAAATAATTATAACCTTAGTTAATTTAGGGGGTTATAAACTAGTGGATTAAATATAGGCTAGACACTAGTAAATAGGGCATTTAAACTTAGGGAATTAAGGAACGCTATAAACTTTATTTAAGCCTAGGAATCTAACCCTAGGAAACAATATTTATATACTTAGTAAAACAAGCGCTATAATATAGTAAGCAAATAGAAGATAGATAATAGCGGATAGTGGTTATAACCTTAGAGAATCTTCTAATCTTAGAATTTAACCTAAACCATAGAACTTAGGCGTAGGAACGCGCATTTATATACTTAGTACCACTAGAATTTCACCCTTAGTTAATAGAAAACTAGTATATATTATAATAGATATAACATAATATAGACCTTAAACTTATAACTTTAAGAAGCTTATAGGAAGTACTATAAACTAGGAAAACTATTTATAGGATATACTACAAAACCTACTAGGAGCGTTTACTTACTAAAGTAACTATACTAAGAAGTTATAATATTTATATAGTATTATAACTATAGACACTCTAGGGGATGCGCTAGATATAGTGTAAACTAAAGACTAAACTTTATACTTTAAGGAACTAGCTATAGTAGCTCTTAACCTTAAAAACATTAGTTTATAGGAAGGATTATACTACTATAATTAGAGGTATAGCGCATAGACTATACCCTCACTTTTAACTTACTTTTGACCTTACTTAGTCACTTATCTAATCTTTTAATTAGATAGCATGGTGTAAATAGAGTATTATATACTATGTTTATAATAGGAGATTGCTTAGATTAGGAAGGTTTAGACTTAGTAAGAAGGAGTTAGGGAGGTTAAGAGTAAAAAGGTTTTATTTTAGGGGGAATAGAAATAGTTTTCTCTTTTTCTTTTCCTTTTTTTTAAGGCTAGGTAAATACTAAGTAATAAATTATACGTAATAATTTAAGTTTAGCCTTAAACACTTTCCTATTTTCTTAAAAACTTTATTATAATAAAGTTTATAAGCTCTTTTAATAAAAACCCTAACTTTACTATCTAATCTTAGTTAAGAGATTAGACATATTATTAATAGAATTATCCTCTATTAATACTAATCTATCCTAGGAAACCCTTAAACTCCTATTTCTTATCTTAATTACTTTATATAAGATTAGGCTTTAGCAAAGCTAAACACTAGGACTTACAAAGAATTAGACTTAAGTTTAGACTTAGAATAGGATAATAGAAGATCCTTAGAGTTTATTCCTAGCCTAATTAGCCTTATTTACCCTCTAAGACTACCTTATTTAGTAAATAAAATCTTACTACTCTTCCTTTCTCTATTACTCTAATTTAAAGAACCTATTAAAATTAGAGAAACTAAATAGACACTTAATATAGGTAGTCCTTTTTTCCCTATAAACCTAACTATAGGCAAGGGAATTATATTCTCTAGCTTACTAAGAGATAGGCTAGCTAAGGAATATATAAAATATTATAAAATAATAGCTATAATAGTATAAACTCTAAAGGAATATATTAATACCTTTACTTATTTAATATTTATTTAGGGCCTATAAGGAAAAGTAACTCTCTAGTATAAGGACTTAGAATACAAAGATAGGACTTAGGAATAAATAGCCTTTAAATTCCTAGCTAAGTTTAAAAACCCTAATCCCTTTATTAAAATTTTCACTTAGTAAGAGGTATATAGTTTTATATAAGAACTAGGTAAGACACTAAATACTTATATCTAATAAGCTAAGTATCTAGCTTCTAAGATAAAATCTAATATATAATAAGTTCTCTTTATAAACTTTATTACCTATCTAGTAAATAGAGAAGTAAATATATAACTATAAGAGAGAGTGTTAGATTAGTTATTTACTTTAAATAAGTAAATAAATAGCATAGCTTTAAAGGACTTAATAATATCTAACCTAAAACTTATCCTATATAACTATTGCTTATTTACCTCTAAAAAGATAATATAACTATTTAATAATAAAATCTTAATAGCTAGAATAGGACTACTATAGAAATAAATAGAAAAATAATAGTAAAGAGAGAAATAAGCTACTAACTAAATAGTAGACCTAGTAAGATAAATAGAAGCGTTCTAGGCTTAAGCTACTAGGAATATATAATAAATAGCTAGTTAGTATAATTAATTAAAATATAATTTAAATAATAAATCCTAATCTCTAGGAAGACCTTTAGGGAATAATATTAGTATATACCCTTAAGATAGACTATAAAGGGACCTAGACTTTTTCTAGTGTTTCTTATGTAGTAAATAGGGATATATAGGTTATAACTATACTAGGAAGAATAAATACTTATCTAAAGACTTTAATAGACACTAGGACTAGTAAGCTTATAAAGGGCTATAAATAAAGAGAGATTACTAAAGAGAATTAAATAACTTAAACTAAACTAATTTTATTAGCACTATAGAAATAGACTAACTAATCCTACCTAAAGGATATATTCTTAATTTAGAACTCTAATTATTTATAGTATTACTCCTAAACTACTATTCCCTAAGCTATATTTAGGAGAAAAATAAAGCAAAATAGGTTAATACTATAATATTACTAAAGGGAAAAGAGAAGGTAAGTAAGCTAGTATTTACTAGAGGACTAGCTAAGAGAATTATTAAATTAAGGACTAAACCTAAGAATATATTAGGAAAACTATTATAATAATAAATTAAAGAAATTCTAGAATTAGATAAGACTATATAAGAGAGAAGTAATCTAGGTCTAAGTATGCATTAATTACTCTAGGAGATAAGTGCTAAGGAATTCTAATAAATACTTCCTATATTATAACTATATCTAGAGAAGACTATAGTAAACCCCTATAAACTTACTACTAGTCTTACTCTAAGAGAAGTAGTAATAGGTAATGCTACTTTAAACCCCTAACCTTATTAAAGATTAGCTCTAGAGAATATCTAAGCTACTAAAGAATATAAAGTCTTACTATTTAACCTAGGGAAATAGTTAAGTAAAACTACTATATCTATTAGTATTCTATAACTTCTTTAGATAGCCCTAATTATCTAATAGTAACTAAGCTATTTAATATAATGTTATTAAAAAATAAAAAGTAATAGGGTAAAGTTAATAGTTTCTAATCTTATAGAACTATATAAAGAAGTAGTATACCCTAATATACTAGTCTATAAGTCTTTAGGTTTAATAAATACTATAATTACATAGAATAATATTACTTAGCTAGATAGTAAGGTTCTAATAACCTTAGGATATATTATAGCTTACATTAAAGGCATCTAGTGTAACTTAGCCTTGCTTAATAGTAGCTTAAGTGTGAAATTAGTAAGTAAGAGCTACCTAAAAAGACATAGACTTCTAACTATTTAACTTTAAGAAAAATAGTCTATTTAGATAGTAAATAATAGAAATTAGCAGATTTCTTACTATACTTACCTCTAGATTATAGTAGGTAAAATCCTAGTATTATTAAAATATTATATTATACTAGCTTAGGATTAGGATATATTATTAGGAAAAGTTTAGCTATAAAGAGTAAATACTATTAAATATTATAGATAGAAAAAGATTATAATTACTAGAATAAAAGGGGAAACTTAAACTTTACTAATATATCCTTACCTAGACTTATTTTAAAGATCTAATATAAGAGCTTAGCTACTATAAAGAATAGATCTAGAGGAGATTATAGAGTTTATAGAAGATAACTAGGAAATTCTAGAGGAAGTTAAATAGCTTCTAAGAGAATTAAATAGCTAGATAATAGAAGAAGCTAGGAACTAGGAGTTAAAAAACTAAGTGTTATAAATAATAAAGTTAGCAATTATTTGCGTTTTCTTATTTAACTATAGCTAGTAAATAAGATAGAAATAATAAGCTTTAAGGGAATACTAGTGGAAAATACTTAGGGAATAAAGCATAAATAAAGAGTATATTAGGAAGATAGGAAGACTAAGGGGGATATTATTAAGAAAAATAATATTACTATAAGTAAAATAGGAATGGAGTTATATAGCCTATATAGTTTAAATTTAGATAATATAGCAAAAATAACTAGTAAATAAGTTCTTATTAACAAACTAGAACTAAAGTTTACTACTATGGTTATCTAGAAACCGCTATAAAACGTTATTATAGATAGAATAGCTATTAAGTTAAGCTCTAAGATAGAAATTAAATTATTTACCTCTTATTATACTAGTGTCCCTTAACTAAAACCTATATTAGCCTATTAGATAATTACTTAGAGTTAGATTAAATATTATAAAGTATTATAGAAAAGGGAATTATCCTTAAATATAAGTTATAACTACTTTAAATAAGATCTAGAGGAAGTATAGTGTAGCAAGGAATTAGGGTTATCCTAGGGAGACCTAATAAGAGATAATTTAAAAGACTTAGATAAGGAGGAAACTAATAAGGGAAGAAATAAGAAATATATAAAGATTAATATAGGCAAAGAATAGGATTAAGATAAGGAAAATAATCTTAACCTATTTAATGTCTTAGGAGGGGCGCGTAATATAGTAATATTATAGGAAGAATATAAGATAAATACCTTTAGACATAGTAAGGACTTAATTTATATAGGAAAATCAAAAATTAAGGGTACTCCCTTACTAAGTGAGAATTACTATATAAATAATAAAAATCAAGTCTTACCTAGAGAAGCCAGATATAGGTTATATAATGCGTTAGACTTAGGTATTTTAAAGGTTTAAGATCTAGAGGTAAACACACTAGGATATAATAGTAACTTAATTTATATAGGAAAACCAAAAATCAAGGTCTACCCCTTAAAGAATAAAAATCACTATATAAATATTATAATTAGAGGTTTAGTAAAAGAAACTAGGGATAGGAACTAGTATTTATGTAGTTAGTAATATAAGTAAGAGGGATTAGTTATAAGAAAAGGATAGTATTACGCTATATACACTCTAGCACACCACCTACGCTTAATTTATATAGGAAAAGAGAAAATTAAGGCCTCCCCCTTAAAAATCAGAAATTACTATATAAATAACTAGATTAGAGAATTAACTAGCAAAACTAAGGATAGTAGGGACTATAGTATAGACTTAGTAATATACTTAAATATTATAGGTTAGGCACTAGTTTATAATATAAATAGGAAGAAAGCTATATAAGATAGTATAAGACTAGGTAAATTAGAAATTTATATAGGAAATTAGGAAATTAAGGGGTATCCCTTAAGATTCCGGAATTTACATATAAATTAACTATTAGTAAACTTAGTATCTAAAACCATAGTTTCTTAGTTTAATTAGTCTAATATTACACTTAGAGACCGTGTAAGGACTGCAAAATAATAGATAATAATTATAAGGCTATGTTATATATTTAAAGATTGCTTTATTAAGAAGCTTAAAGATATTCGCATAACTAACCTATTATAATACTACATTCCCTTAGTTCTAAATGCCTGCCCTAGGAAAAGGAAGTAGTACTACTACTTAGAGATATATTATAAGTTTTTAAAGAAGGTATTTCTAGCTATAGAGAAAGCAAGCATTATTTGCTATAGAGATTTAGAATAGGTAGCCTTAATAATATTTGCCCTAAAGCCTAGAAAGGATTTTTAAGTGGTTTATAATTACTATAACGTGAATAGTAAGATAGTTAAATTAGCATATCCTTGCCACAATATAGAAGCTAATTTAGATTTAATTTATTACAAAAGGTTAATAATAATCTCATAAGCAAATACTTTAAATAGATTCTAGGTAATTAGAATTTATTTACCTAATAAATATAAGACAGCCTTCTTAGGCCCTAATAGAATGTATTACTATAATAATATAGCATAAGAATTAACTAGGTTACTAGGAATATACGCTAGATTTAGAGACACTACCTTTAGGCATTTGTTCTTTAAAGATAGATTTAAAAGCAAATTAATATTAGGATATATAGAAGACATTAAGACCTTATTTTCTATTTACATAGATAATCATTACTTAGGTTCTAAAATATAGGAAGATTACTTTAACTTCTTATAAACACGCTACTTCCTAAGAATTACCTAGGCACTAATTAGACTAAGTAAACGCAAAATAACTCTCTTTATGTTAAAGGTAAACTATATAGGATTTTCTATTAAAGATAAAAAGATTAGACTAGCAAGGAAACATTATAAAAGATTTACTAACCTAATAAGACACTTCTAATAGTAGCCTCTAAAAACTTAGAATAAAATCTTAGTTCTAATTTACCTAATGCCTTTCTTAAGAAAGTTTATCCCTAGTAAATTAAATCTAGTATTAACTATTAAGAAAGTCTTTTTCTAAGAGGTTTAGAAAGCTATAAAATCTAGAAAGCTATTAGTCTAGAAGGCAGAAGTTCTAAAAGAGAAACCTAAATAAATACTAGAAGCTTAAAATGCCTTACTTTAGATTTACTATAGTATTTAGGTAAATATTACTTTTAGGGCCTAGCTAGGGATATAGTTTTATTTAGTAATAAACGCTTTAGATATAGGAACTAGAGGAGTTTTATTCTAGCTAGAAGACATAGAACCTAGTATAAGCGCTATAGACTTAAATTTTATAAAGGTTTAAATTATTATATAGATATTATATAGATTAGGGGACGTAGAAAAATACTATATAATGCTAGAAAAAGAAATATTAGCTATTATTATTAGACTAAAAGAGACATAATAGCTAGTTAATAGTTTACCTTATTTATTAAAGGTATACACAGACTATAAAGGGATTATTAATTTAATAGCAAATCTCTCTAAGGTTTATAGGAAGGTTACTTAATAGGTAAACATTCTATAAGAGTTAAATATGAAATATATACACTATCCTAATATAATAAAAATCATAAAGATCGCAAATAGGATATTATAACTACTAGAGGAACTTAGATTTAATCTATATAAAGTAAAGAGAAAAATAGGAGTTAATATATTCCTAGCTATAGGAGATTAACTAGTAATAATTTTAATAAACATAATAATTATACTAGAAGGAGAAAGATTAGATAATAAAACTTTAGAAATAGTTAAAACTAAGCTTTAGGAATAGCTAAACTCTAAATAGTATAGGGAAATTCTTACTTTAATTATTTATAGTCCTTATATAATCCTAACTAAATAATAGAAACTAGTTTAGCATTAAGCTTTAAAATATTAAATTATAGACTAAAAACTTTATTATTTAAAACTTAATAAATCCTTAGCTAAATATATTATCTTTAAAGAGGTTCTGCTAAAACTTTAATAAGCTTATAATATAGTAAGGCATTTTAGCCTAACTATTATAATATAAAAGCTTTATAAGATATATTTCTAGCTAGATAAAGCAAAAGATATTAAGTCTTACTATTAATCTTATCTTATTTACTAGTAAACTAAAACTAGGTTACTAAGATTAGCTCTAAAAACTATTATAATATTAGAACCATAGGTATTAGTTACAATAGATTACCTTAGACCTATTACTCCTAAGGCTTAAAATAGAGACTTATATATACTAATTGCTATTAACTATATAATAAGGTTTGTATTAGGTTAATCCTATAATAAAGCTACTAGAGATTTAGTTACCTAGATATAGGATAAAAACTAGAGCTTTATTTTTAGTTAGCTAAGAAGAATATACTATAATAATAAATCCCACTTTAAAAATCTAAACTTCAAATTAACTATAGGGAAACATAGTATAATAGTTACTTTTAGACTTATCTCTTATCTATCTTCTATAGGGCTTACTAAACAAAATATCTACCTAGTAAAATAATAATTAATAAAGTAAGTAATTAAAAGGGATAGAGTGTTACTTAATTTGTAAAACTAAGCTATTCTAAGCATTATAGTTATTCTAAATAATTAGTTTATGTTAAGCATAGGGATAACTCTAGTAATATTAATATTAGAATTTAATCTATTTACTAAACACATAGGAGTTAGTAATAATTAAGATAGGATAGACTTATTAGAATTAGAAACTAATCCTATCTTAGTCTAAGAAATAAATCTATAGCACTCTAATTTAAGGGAGGAGAGAAGGGAATTAGTTTAAACTTAAAAGGTAAATAATAAGGAGAATTCTTCTAAGTTACTTAATAGTTTAAAGTAAGCAATCTTATATAAGAGAAAATTAATAAGGAAAATAAGCTAAAGGGGAAGTTTTATAAGACCTAGGGAAAGCTTTTAATAATTAAGAGAAAGTTATTATTAGTATTATATAAGATTAAACCTCTAGACAGAGAATAAGGTTAAAAGATTTATATTAATAATCTAAAGATATATATCCTATGCTAGGAAAGACTATTAACCTCTAAGACTAAACACATAGGATATAGCTAATTAGGATCTAGAGAAGGAGATATAGAATTAGTAAGGGATAGAGAATAATAATTAAGAAGGTAAATAGCTTATAGTGTTTTAGAAGAATTATAGTGTTATAGTTAACACTATCTTAAAATAGGCTAGCCTATTAAGGTGAAGAACGGCTTAGGTAATGGTTAACCCTAATTATATAGGGCGTAGCTAGAGTATAGACTAAAAGAATACAACTATCATTATCCCTATCATTTTTGGTAAAGTTTCAGGCACCACTAGGGATAGTCTCTCACCCTTCCTCCTTCCTCCTCAAGTCTCTCAATACTATATCGACGCCCTATCGCAGTCGCCTAGGGGCCAGTCCATAACAATACTTAATAATAACTAGAATTATATTATAAGTCTAATTTAAGTCTTTTACTAGTAAAAGTCTAATAATAAAATCTATTAATAATTCTTAAAAAAGGTAATTAAGTATTAGTAATATAGCTAGCTTATTATATAGTTTATAATACCTTAGTTTTAAAGTCTAATAATTTATATATGTAAGGGCCTAGGCTTTGCCTAAGCATTGTCTGTATAGCAGTTAGAGAGGGGATTAGTAAAAGTAGTTAAGGTAAGGAAAAGGAGGCTTATATAAGTAGCCTAGGGGGTATAAGGGGCACTACTAGGGATTATCTCTTACTCTTTTTTCTTTTTCCTTAAGTCTCTTAATACTATATTAATACCTTATTATAGTTACCTAGGGGCTAGTCTATAATAATTAAGAGACTTTCTTTAGTCCTTTATAATAACTACTAAAAGATATTGTAAGGGCTTAGGCTTTGCCTAAGCATTGTCCATATAGCAGTTAGAGAGGGGATTAGTAAAAGTAGTTAGGGTAAGGAAAAGGAGGCTTATATAAGTAGCCTAGTGGGTATAAGGGGCACTACTAGGGATAGTCTCTTACCCTTTCTCCTTCCTCCTTAAGTCTCTTAATACTAGATTAATGCCCTATTATAGTTACCTAGGGGCTAGTTTATAATAATTAAGAGACTTCCTTTAGTCCTTTATAATAACTACTAAAAGATATAATAGAAATACTAATAGATATATTAATAGATATAATAGACACGCTTTAACTATAAGACTAACCTAGCTAGGGGATAATAACCCCCTTATTTAATGCTATAGCACTACTAGTAGCTTAATAGGCCTAATTTAAAATGCTTTAACTTATACTTAATAAGTAAATAGTAAAGCTTATATACCTCTAATAATAAGTAGCTATAAATACTATAGGACCTTTAACCTAACTACTTATTATAGCCTAGCCTAGTGCCTTAGTAGTTAACCCTATTTTACCTTTTATCTCTAACCTAGTCTTAACTATACCTAAGGTAAAATAAAAACCTATCCCTATAGGTAACCTATATAATAGTAATAAGGCCTTATTTACTATATAAAGGTTCCTAATAAAATATAAGCTATAGGTAAATAAGGACTTTATTAGAACTAATAAGAATAGGTAAATATTTATTTACTAGAACTTATTCTTTAAAGTCTAGTCCTAGGTAGCTACTTTCTTTAAATAGGGTAATACTTATAATTTTAACCTAGCTAAATTCCTAGAATACCTTAGGTTTATATTCTCTAATTTATATAGATGTAAGGGCTTGGGCTTTGCCTAAGCATTGTCCGTATAGCAGTCAGAGAGGGGAGTGGTAGAAGCAGTTAGGGTAAGGAAAGGAGGCTTACATAAGTAGCCTAAGGGGTATAAGGGGCACTACTAGGGATAGCCTCTTACCCTTCCTCCTTTCTCCTTAAGTCTCTTAATACTATATTAACGCCCTATTACAGTTACCTAGGGGCTAGTCTATAATAATTAAGAGACTTTCTTTAGTCCTTTTTAATAACTACTAAAAGATATAATAGAAATACTAATAGATATATTAATAGATATAATAGACACGCTTTAACTATAAGACTAACCTAGCTAGGGGATAATAACTCCCTTATCTAACGCTATAGCACCACTAGTAGCTTAATAGGCCTAATTTAAAACACTCTAACTTATGCTTAATAAGCAAATAGCGGAGCTTATATACCTCTAATAATAAGTAGCTATAAATACTATAGGACCCTTAACCTAACCACCTATTATAGCCTAGCCTAATGCCCTAATAGTTAACCTTACTTTACCTCTTACCTTTAACCTAGTCTTAACTATACCTAGGGTAAAATAAAAACCTATCCCTATAGGTAACTTATATAATAGTAATAAGGCCTTATTTACTATATAAAGGTTCCTAATAAAATATAAGCTATAGGTAAATAAGGACTTTATTAAAACTAATAAGGATAGGTAAATATTTATTTACTAGAACCTATTCTCTAAAGTCTAGTCCTAGGTAGCTACTTTCTTTAAATAAGGCAGTATTTATAATTTTAACCTAGCTAAATTCCTAGAATACCTTAGGTCTATATTCTCTAATCTATATAGGTAGGAGATAGCCCTTATAGAACTTAACTAGATAAAATAGGGCCTAGGGGAGCTATTTTCTATGTTCTTTATTTACTTTATAGAGAAGCTCTTATTAGTAAGAGGGGATTATTAGGGGGATAATATAAAGCTAGCAAAGCTTTAATAAGCGCTTAATAAGTGTTTAAGAGAAATTAGTATAGGCTAGGGTATTAGCTAGAGTGTATAGCATATAGCTATTATATAGTATTATAAGATTATAGTTAATATTAAGGCCCTTGCTATAGAGGATAAGTACTAGTCCTAACGCAGACTATAGCTAGCTAAACCTATACCTTAGATTAATTATAAGGGTAACACGCTAATAACTAGGGTATGCGCGGTAGGGACTTAATTAGGAAAATAGAATAAGCTAGTTAAGAAGGAGAAGGGTCTAAAGCCTACTATAAATGCATAATAGGCTAAATAGGTATTAGAAGCAGAGTTAGCTAAATGCTATTAGGAGGGATACTACCTATAATATAGATCTAAGGACTACTATATTTAGGAGTGCACATTCCTCCTACCCTATTACCTATAGGTTAGCATTAACTTATATAGAGCGGATAAGGAAAGCATAAATAAGGAGGTAAACATTCCCCCTATAGAAAATAAGTAGCCCCTAAGCAAAGTCTTACATAGGGGTAAGTAAGCTAACTATATACTATAATATAGGATAACTATTTAAGCTATATAGAGTTAGAATAAGATATAGTATAATATATAGACTAACTACTATTCTTAATTCCTATACTCTTTAATATATATTATTATATTAATATCTAGATTAATTATAGTTATAATTATTATAGCGCTATAAGTAAGTTAGCAGCAAAATAGTTTAGCCTAGAGCTTATATATTTACTAAAGAGAAGGCATATCTAGACTATAGTGGAAATAGAAAGGAGGGGAAAGAGAGTATAGGAGAACACCTCCTTAATTACCTATATAGTACACACTAGAATAGACATTAATAGCTAGGAGTTATTAGTGTATTTATATGTTATCCTAGGCCTTATATAAGACATTATACTTAGGATACTATAGCTAGAATATTATAATGTGGTTATTTATATAGTAAAATAGTAATTAGTTATTAAAGTAGTAGAGGGCTTATATGTCTCTAAAGCCTCTACGCATAGGGTGGAGACTCTAGTATAAGGGATTATTAGGTCCTTATATGCTATAGAAGCACGCTAGGCACACTATAGGAAGGACACTTTTACAATGTTTATTACTATAAGCCTTAGGGAGATAATAATAGTACTATAGATTATAGCGCCTAAGATAAAACCTAATAGCCTAGACACATTAACATTACCTAAAGAGTTAGCTAACTTTACAGACCTTTTTAATAAGGCTAGAGCTAATAGCCTTCCCCCTTATTAGGGGTCCCTTAATTACTACATATGCTTACGTAAGAATTAGGATAGGTCTAAACTAACGCTCCCTTAGGGACTACTATATAACATGCTAAGGGACTAGCTTCTAGAGGTTAGGCACTAGATCACAGACTTAATAGACAAGGGTTAGATCTATGCTAGCTTATTATTAGCTATAGCTCTAGTCCTCCTTATTAAAAAGGCTAATAGGGGTTAGCGCTTTTATATAGACTACCACGCTCTTAATAAGATAATAGTATAGGATTACTATCCTCTCCTATTAATTAAGGAGATACTTTATTCTTTATCCTAGGCACACTAGTTTATAAAGGTAGATGTTTGCGTAGCATTTTATAAGCTATAGATTACTAAGGGCTAGGAGCACCTAATAGTATTTTAAACTAGGTTTAGGCTATTTAAGTGGCTAGTTTGCCTCTTTAGCCTAGCTAGCGCACTAGTAATATTCTAATGTTATATTAATAAGTCCTTAGGGGATGCGTTAGGGGACTTAATTATAGTGTACTTAGATAATATCTTAGTTTACTTAGGGGGATTAAGGAAAGACTATATAGCTAAGGTCTAGTTAATATTAGGCTACCTAAGGGCTATAGGTTTATACTTAGACCTTAATAAGTCTATGTTTGTAGTAAAGGAGGTTTAATACCTAGGATATATTATTATAGCAGGTTATTCTATCTATCTAGACCTAGCAAAGGTTATAGCTATTAGGGAGTAAGTAGCCCTAATAAAACTTTAGGGGGTCTATAGCTTCCTAGGGTTTGCTAACTTTTACTATAACTTTATTAGTAACTTTTTAGAACTAGTAGCATTACTAATATAATTAACTAAGAGAAATGTCCCTTTCTAATAGGGACCTAAAGAGAATAATACCTTTAATAGGCTAAAAGATGCCTTTATTACGTACCTAGTACTAGCATAATAGGACCTAGATCTCCCTATAGTAATAGAAGCTAATTATTTAGGAATAGCTATTAGAGGATGCCTTTCCTAGTAAGGCTAGGATAGCATTATATACCTAGTTACCTACTATTTTACTAGCCTTATAACCTTATAAAAGAACTATATAATTTATAATAAGGAATTATTAGCTATTATCTTATGCCTTAAGGCATAGTTAGCTAAGCTATAGGGTGTTTCTAGTCTATTTACAATCTATATAGACTATAAGAACCTAGAGTACTTTACAACTCCCTAGTTAATATTAGAGTAGTAGGCTTAATAGGTAAACACACTTATGCTATTTAATTTCTACCTCTAGTATAAACCTAGTATGTAAGTATAGTAGCTTAATACTCTTTCTTAAAGGGAATAGGACTAGGAAGGGGTAACCTCTAGGATAGGATATATCCTATAACCTATTACTATTATATAGCTCTTGCTAATACTAGATAGATAGCGGGATAATAGTGGTATAGCACTATTACTAGCTAGTAAGGTTCTCTTTGCTACTAAATACCTTTAGACCTTATAGGACTAGGCTATTATCTCTAACCTTATGTATAGTATTTAATTAAGGGCTATTTAGGAAAGGGCCTAGAGGTTTCCTATTAAGGCACTTATAAGAGAGTAGGTGGTAGATTATTCTATAAGCGCTTACAAGGCACTTTAGTTTAGGGGCTATACCTAGGTCCTAGTGTAGGAGCCTCTTATAATAACCCTAATATAGTAATGCTATAATTCGCTAGTAGCAAGGCACCTAGGCTATAACACCACGTTCTAAATCTTATAATAGTAGTTTTATTAGGATAGGATATCACAAGATATTACTAGGTTTGTTTATAACTATTACTACTATAGTAGTTATAAGAGCTATTAATAATACTAGGGCTTACTAAAGCCTTTACCTATCCCTAACTAATTTTAGTTATAAATCTCTATTAACTTTATAATAAACTTACTAGCACTATCCCTAGAAAAGCTATAATATCTAATGGTTATTATAGATTAACTCTTTAAATTTATTTAGCTTAAGGCTATAACTTCTATAGGAGCTAAGGAATGTGTAAAGAGGTTTAAAATAGTCTAGTGGTGGTTTAGGGGGTTTCCTTAATTAATTATTATAGATTATAGTTTAGATTAGTTAGGAAAATTCTAGATAATATTATGCTCCCTAGTTAGGATTAATTAGTTACTTTCTATATTACACTACCTATAGACTAATAGTAGTATAAAGCAAGTAAACTAAGAGATATAGGCAATACTATATATTATAGTCTCCTTCTTGTAGTTTAACTAGCTAGAATATCTAGCTACTTACTAGCTTGTGATTAATAATAGGCTATTATCTATAATAGGAGTTAGCCTAAATAAGCTACTATATAGCTATAACCTAGAGCTAGTCTAGTTACTACTAGATAAGTCTGCTTTTATAATAACACTAAAGGGGCAAGTAGTATAGTTTCTTAAGCACCTCTAGGAAGGTACTTATTAAGCATAAGCTATAATAGCTTATATATAATAAAGGTAGTAAGACACTATATTTACTTTATATTAGCTAGTAAAATGGTTTTAGGTTAGAGATAAGGTATAGCTTTTACTTAAAAACATTAAAACTAACTACCCCTTATATAAACTTAATTAGGTAATAGCAAAGTATATAGTTATAGAAGTCCTAATATTACTTATAGTATAGCTTAATATCCTAAGAGGCATTTACCTAGTATTTTACATAGACCTTATTAAACGCGCTATAGAGAACCCTCTCCCTAGTTAGAAGCTCTAGGACTCCTGTCTAGGACTAGAATAAGTCCCTATAAAAGGTAATAATAAACTTATTAAGGAATATTAGATTAAGCAAATCCTAGCGGCTTAGAACGCCCTAGGCTAAGGCAAAAGATATAATATACTTATTAAGTAAGTAAGTTATATATAGCCTATATAGGAACTATTAGAGAATATAGTATAGACATAGGCTCTTAATAAGTTTAAGGCAAAATAGGGAGATATATAATATAATAATAGACTAAATTAATTTTAAAAGACTTATATATCTATAAGGACTCCTATAAGCACCTAAGGCACTAAACCACTGCTTTTTACTACTACTACTTAATAAGGATATTTATCTATTAAGTTATTACCTAAATTACTAGGAGAAGATAGATAGGGGCACGCTACCTCTATCTAGAGTTATGCTACTGCCACTATAGCTATAGCATTATTATCACTAGGTAATAGTTATAGTATAATAAGTTATTTACCTTATTTACCTTAGGTATAACCTAGGACCTAGATAGTGTAAATAGGGTTAGTATAAGGAGTATATATAGGAGGGGGCATAATAGGAGACCTAGTAGGTAGGTAATAAGTAAGAGAAGGATAACTAAGGGGGGGAGGAGCATTATTTTTAGCTAGGGGATAACTAGCTTCTAAGGCTCTAGGAATATAATTATAAGTTAGACTTATTATAGAGAGGAGGCATAAAAGTTACTAGTAGTAATAAGAAGGAGATTTATTACTTAACCTAGTAATTTAAATATATTGCTAGATTTTATCCTAGTAATAAGGTATTAAAGCTTAGAGGAGCGTAGTAAATTACTTATATATCTCTTTATATATTATAGTTAGTCCGCTAATAACTTATTAGTTCTATTAGAATAGAACACTTATAGCTTACTATATAGAATAGGCTATACTATAGCTAGCTAAAGGGCTAGCGCTAATAAAAGGGGTAACTTTAAGACTAGTTATATTTATTATAGTAACATTAGTAATAGGGGATACCCTAAGGGCTAACTAAATAGGAGCTAGATTAAACTAAGCCTAGGTAAGGAGGGAGTTTTACTAACTAATAAGGTGGTAATACCTTTAGGATAGTATAGGTATTTTCTTTTTTATAGTTAAAGTTTTAAGGACTCTAGGTTTAATAATATACATACCTATAGTAATCTTTACCTTAATATCCTTTAGCGTGTAATAGAGATAAGGGTTAGCAAATAAAAGCCTAGTATACTACATATAGGAAAGGTATTACTTCTAATATAAAGGGCATAATTCTCTAGACTTAGGTAAATAATATTCTAGAACGCTAGTAGTAAGGGCCTGTTTTACACATAGCCTATAAGGGCGCTAGACTAATTAAGGAGTAATAAATTATTTATTATCTAAGTTACCCTTTATAAGAAACTCGCTAATAGAATAGGCTAAAGGCATAGCAAAAGCAGCTAGGGGCAGAGGAGGGTTAGATAGATTATAAGGTATATTCTAATAGGAGAATAATTATTTAAGAAGGAGGTTCTAATAGGATAAAGGGGAAGGTATAATAAAATTATAATAGTAAAGGGATAGTGTTATATAAGGGAAGGTAAGATATAAAAAAGGAACTAAGTAAGATATTTATATATGGTTTTAAACCTATATTAGGTAATTAACAAACTAGTAGGGGCAGGGCTAGAGACTATAATAAACAATAGGTTAGCAGGGTAAACACGTTACGCACACCGCAAAACTAAGGCACGGAAGTAGGGCGGTTACTATTACTACACAATAGCTAGCAAGGCGGATACATTACGCATCTAATAATAATAAGCAGGGAATAGGATTAATTACCTATGGAATAATTCACAGAACTATTACAAAAAGGGGACTTATTAGATATACCTAAGTAAGGGCATATATAAGGGCTTAGGCTTTGCCTAAGCATTATTTATATAGTAGTTAGAGAGAGAAGTGGCAGAAGTAGTTAGGGTAAGGAAAGGAGGCTTATATAAGTAGCCTAAGGGGTATAAGGGGTACCACTAGGGATAGCCTCTTACCCTTCCTCCTTTCTCCTTAAGTCTCTTAATACTATATTGACGCCCTATCACAGTCGCCTAGGGGCCAGTCCATAACAATAGATAAGAGATAGCCCTTATAGAGCTTAACTAGATAAAATAAGGCCTAAGGGAGCTATTTTTTATATTCTTTATTTACTTTATAAAGAAGCTCTTATTAGTAAGAGGGGATTATTAGGGGGATAATATAAAGCTAGTAAAGCTTTAATAAGCGCTTAATAAGTATTTAAGAGAAATTAGCATAGGTTAGAGTATTAGCTAGAGCGTGTAGTATATAGCTATTATATAGTATTATAAGATTATAGTTAATATTAAGGCCCTTACTATAGAGGATAAGTACTAGTCCTAATATAAACTATAGCTAGCTAAACTTATACCTTAGACTAATTATAAGGGTAATATACTAATAACTAGGGTATGTGTAATAGGGACTTAATTAGGAAAATAAAATAGGCTAGTTAAGAAGGAAAAGGGTCTAAAGCCTACTATAAATATATAATAGGCTAAATAGGTATTAAAAGCAGAGTTAGCTAAACGCTATTAGGAGGGATACTACCTATAATATAGATCTAAGGACTACTATATTTAGGAGTGCACTTTCCTCCCGCCCTATTACCCCCTACCCTATTACCTATAGGTTAGTATTAACTTACATAGAGCGGACAAGGAAAGCGTAAATAAGGAGGTAAACATTCCCCCTATAGAAAATAAGTAGCCCTTAAGCAAAGTCTTATATAGGGGCAAGTAAGCTAACTATATACTATAATATAGGATAACTATTTAAGCTATATAGAGTTAAAGCGGGATATAGTATAATATATAAACTAATTACTATTCTTAATTCCTATACTCTTTAATATATATTATTATATTAATATCTAGATTAATTATAGTTATAATTATTATAGTGCTATAAGTAAGTTAGTAGTAAAATAGTTTAGCCTAGAGCTTATATATTTACTAAAGAGAAGGTATATCTAGACTATAGTAAAAATAAAAAGGAGGGAAAAGAGAGTATAGGAAAACACCTCCTTAATTACCTATATAGTATACACTAGAATAGATATTAATAGCTCGGAGTTATTAGTGTATTTATATATTATCCTAGGCCTTATATAAGATATTATACTTAGGATACTATAGCTAGAATATTATAATATGGTTATTTATATAGTAAAATAGTAATTAGTTATTAGAGTAATAGAGGGCTTATATATCTCTAAAGCCTTTACGCATAGGGTAAAGACTCTAGTATAGGGGATTATTAGGTCCTTATATACTATAGAAGCGGGCTAGGTATACTATAAGAAGGACACTTCTATAATGTTTATTACTATAAGCCTTAGGGAGATAATAATAGTACTATAGATTATAGTGCCTAAGACAAAGCCTAATAGCCTAGACATATTAATATTACCTTGTCATGGTCTAGCCCTAAGGGCTAATCGCGGGTGCCTGCGCGACTATGTGGGTTTAACCCCAATTCCGTTGTGCCATAGAAGGCAACAAAAGAATACGCATTGTACAAGTCATCATTTACTTGTACAATTGACACCTATATTGCTAGGTCTAGGCAAAGCCTAGATCATCACATACCTAAGGAGTTAGCTAACTTCGCAGACCTTTTTAATAAGGCTAAAGCTAATAGCTTACCCCCTTATTAGGGGTCTCTTAATTACTATATACGCTTATATAAGAATTAGAATAAATCCAAACTAACGCTCCCTTAGGGACTACTATATAATATACTAAGGGACTAGCTTCTAGAGGTTAGGCACTAGATTATAGACTTAATAAATAAGGGTTAGATTTATACTAGCTTATTATTAGCTATAGCTCTAGTCCTCCTTATTAAAAAGGCTAATAAAGGTTAGTGTTTTTATATAAGCTATTACGCTCTTAATAAGATAATAGTATAGAATTACTATTCTCTCCTATTAATTAAGGAGACACTTTATTTCTTATCCTAGGTATACTAGTTTATAAAGGTAAATATTTATATAGTGTTTTATAAGCTATAAATTACTAAGGGCTAGGAGTACCTTATAGTGTTTTAAACTAGGTTTAGGCTATTTAAGTAGCTAGTTTACCCCTTTAGCCTAGCTAGTGCACTAGTAATATTCTAATATTATATTAATAAGTCCTTAGAGGATATATTAGGGGATTTTATTATAGTATACTTAGATAATATCTTAGTTTACTTAGGGGGATTAAGGAAAGACTATATAGCTAAGGTCTAGTTAATATTAGGCTACCTAAGGGCTATAGGTTTATACTTAGACCTTAATAAGTCTATATTTATAGTAAAGGAGGTTTAATACCTAGGATATATTATTATAGTAAGTTATTCTATTTATCTAAACCTAGTAAAGGTTATAGCTATTAGGGAGTAAGTAACTCTAATAAAACTTTAGGGGGTCTATAGCTTCCTAGGGTTTACTAACTTTTACTATAACTTTATTAGTAACTTTTTAAAACTAGTAGCATTACTAATATAATTAACTAAGAGAAATATCCCTTTTTAATAGGGACTTAAAGAGAATAATGCCTTTAATAGGCTAAAAGATACCTTTATTATATACCTAGTACTAGTATAATAGGACCTAGATCTCCCTATAGTAGTAAAAGCTAATTATTTAGGAATAGCTATTAGAGAATACCTTTCCTAATAAGGCTAGGATAGTATTATATACCTAGTTACTTACTACTTCACTAGCCTTATAACCTTATAAAAGAACTATATAATTTATAATAAGGAATTATTAGCTATTATCTTATACCTTAAGGTATAGTTAGCTAAGCTATAGGGCATTTCTAGTCTATTTATAATCTATATAGACTATAAGAACTTAGAGTACTTTATAACTCCCTAGTTAATATTAGAGTAGTAGGCTTAATAGGTAAATATACTTATACTATTTAATTTTTACCTCTAGTATAAACCTAGTATATAAGTATAGTAGCCTAATACTCTTTCTTAAAGGGAGTAAGACTAGGAAAGGGTAACCTTTAGAATAGGATATATTCTATAACCTATTACTATTATATAGCTCTTACTAACACTAGATAAATAGTAGGATAATAGTAGTATAGTATTACTACTAGCTAGTAAGGTTCTCTTTACTACTAAATACCTTTAGACCTTATAGAACTAGGCTATTATCTCTAACCTTATATATAGTATTTAATTAAGGGCTATTTAGGAAAGGGCCTAGAGGTTTCCTATTAAGGCACTTATAAGAGAGTAAGTAGTAAATTATTCTATAAGTGCTTATAAGGTACTCTAGTTTAGGGGCTATACCTAGGTCCTAGTATAGAAGCCTCTTATAATAACCCTAATATAGTAATACTATAATTCGCTAGTAATAAGGCACTTAGGCTATAACACTACATTCTAAATCTTATAATAGTAATTTTACTAGGATAGGATATTATAAGATATTACTAGGTTTATTTATAACTATTACTACTATAGTAGTTATAAGAGCTATTAATAACACTAGGGCTTACTAAAGCCTTTACCTATTCCTTACTAGTTCTAGTTATAAATCTTTATTAACTTTATAATAAACTTACTAGCACTATCCCTAGAAAAGCTATAATATCTAATAGTTATTATAGATTAACTCTTTAAATTTATTTAGCTTAAGGCTATAACTTCTATAGGAGCTAAGGAATATATAAAGAGGTTTAAAATAGTCTAGTAGTAGTTTAAGGGGTTTCCTTAATTAATTATTATAGATTATAGTTTAGATTAGTTAGGAAAATTCTAGATAATATTATGCTCCTTAGTTAGGATTAATTAGTTACTTTTTACATTATACTACCTATAGACTAATAGTAGTATAAAGTAAGTAAACTAAGAGGTGTAAGTAATACTATATATTATAGTCTTTTTCTTATAGTTTAACTAGCTAGAATATCTAGCTACTTACTAGCTTATAATTAATAATAGGCTATCTTTTATAATAAGAGTTAGCCTAAATAAGCTACTATATAGCTATAACCTAGAGCTAGTCTAGTTATTACTAGATAAGTTTACTTCTATAATAACACTAAAGGGGCAAGTAATATGGTTTCTTAAGCACCTCTAGGAGGGTACTTATCTAGTATAAGCTATAATAGCTTATATATAATAAAAGTAATAGGATATTATATTTACTTTACGTTAACTAGTAAAATAGTTCTAGGTTGGAGATAAGGTATAGCTTTTACTTAAAAACATTAAAACTAACTACCCCTTATAGAAACTTAATTAGGTAGTGGCAGAGCATTGCAATACAATACAATACATCTAAAATTTTACAATATAATATAATACATATATTATTTGTATTGTTTTGTATTTTTTTTTCTTTTTTTTAGTTTTAAGTTAAATTCCTTTATTATAAGGTATATATAGTTTATATAATACCTTTTAATAGCTTATAATACTCTATAATAGCTTATAATACTCTATAATAGCTTATAATAGCTTATAATAGCTTATAATAGCTTATAATAGCTTATAATAGCTTATAATAGCTTATAATAGCTTATAATAGGTTCTAATAGCTTATATATATATTACTTATATTGCTTATATAACTTAGAATATTATTAGTGTTAAAGTTTAATTAAAATTAAATAGTAAATAAATAGCTTATATATAAATATAAGTAAGTATAAGGGAATTACTATAAGAAAAGCTATACTTTTTAATTACTTAGTATTTTAAGGTTTTTTAAAATATTAATAAAATAAAATACTTTTCTTTTTTATGTTTTTTTAAAATAATAATAATAGTAATAATAATAGTAATAATAATAGTAATAATAATAGTAATAATAATAGTAGTAATAATAGTAATAATAATAGTAAAAATAATAGTAAAAATACTATAAAATATAGGAAAACATTTATAAATATAAAAAAATTTATTAAGGGAAAACTAGACTAAACTAGAAAAAAACCCTTATAATAACCTACTTAAAGGTCTAAATTAGAATAAATATTATCTTTAGAGGAAGATTTAATATTAGGTAAATTATTAGATTTACCTAAGTTAGAATCTTCCTTTAAAGAAGATATAGACTCTTTAGAATTAGAGCTATAATAATCATAAAGCTCTAAGTATTGCTTAGTAATAGTATTTCCCTCCTTTTCCTAATTCTTTAATAAGATTAATTCCTTTAAAGTAAAATTCTTTAAAGAAGTTTGTCTCTTTATAAGAATATTACCTCTAGTATTAAAAGTGCTTTCTATAGCACTAGAGGTAGTAGGAATAGCTAGGTATTTCCTAGTAATAATACTTAAAATAGGGAAAGATTTAGTATTATCTTCCCACTATTTAAAGATATCCTCCTATAATAATATTAATATATTAATAAGATTATTAATATAAGAAAGGGATTTACTTACCTTATCTTCTTAAATATCTAGCTTAGTATAAGTAAAAATCTTATTTTTTCTATTCTTTTAAATAGACTTTTCCCTCTTATTAGGAAATAAACCTTTATAAAGGTTAGTTTTAGGCTTAGGCCTAGGATTTTTAAAAGTCCTAGGTTAACTAGGCCCTGTAAGATTAACTATAAATTGGGTATTTATGTGTTAATCTTGCTTACTAATATTAATATTAGCTTGGTTCTCTTTATAAAGAGGTAAAATCCTAATAATATCATATATTAGTATATTAAAACTATAATTAAGAAAGGATTATTATATAATACTTACGAATTATAATCCTTTTTAAGGTTTTTTATTAACCTTTCTAAGGTTTAATCTCCTAGCTTTAGCTTCTCCTTTATAGTAAGAAGGTTAAGCTAAGAGTCTAATAACATAGCATATAAATAAGGCTAATATAAGAAGTAATTATTTCCTATATCTTTAGGAAAATAATTAGCTAGCTTATTTAAGCTAATATCTATAAATACTATAAAGGCCTTGCCTTAAGGGCTATAAGTTTCCTATTATAAGTTAATATATAAAGGATATAATATAAGAAAGTAATATATATACCTAGTAAAGATAAGCCTTTTAGTCCTCTTTTATATTATTAAGATATTTATATATCCTAATAATAAAAAGTAAGACTAAACCTAAAGTATTATACTTCTAGCTTTAAAGTATAATAGTAGGTTTATAAAAAACCTCTAATATACTACTTAGGGTAGCTAAATCTGCCTATTCTTAGGTAGTTAGTATAGTATCCTTAAGAGCTATAATATTAGACTCCCTATTAAGAAGAATAATAGCTTCTTTAAGCTCTAAAGAAGTATTAATTATCTTATAGGTTGAATTCTACCTAGTTTTATTAGCTAATGATATAATTAGTATTATAAATAAGATATATATAATAAAGATAACTTACCTAAAGGAATTCTTATAATATTGCAATTTTTAGCAATATAGCCTTTATTTTTTGCCTTATGTAAAGATTTTAACTAAGTCTTGTATAATCCTTAGTTATTCTTAATAATAATAGTAACTCTTTTAACTTTACTAAGGATTCCTATAAAAATATTAGTAATAATACTAATAATAACTATAATAAATTACTTACTATTTGCTAAGGATTTGAATTCCTTATAATCTTATCTCTCTTTAATAGAAGAGATATCTTCTGTAAAATAATATAAAAATTCACTATTCTTAAAAGCTTCTAAATCCTCTTTAGAAGACATTAATTTAATAAAATTCGTTATAATATCCTTTATAATAATATTTAAAATATATGCTATATATTAGATATTATAAGGTTCTTCTATAATAGTACTTTTATAGTTCTTATTAATATAAGAAGACATAAAAGTATTATTATTAGACCCATTATCTCTAGTAAAACTAGTATTATTTTATTAGTAAAAGAAGGTTATAGAATATAAAAGATAATAGCTAATATACCTTGAGATTATCTTTGGCTTAAGCTAATATTCTTGAATTATTTTATTAAAGGATTCATAAATATAAGCTCTAGTGTGAGAATTTAATAGATATTTAAATCCTATAATATAAGATAATTAGTATAATAATTATAACTTACCTTATAGTTATAATAGAATAATAGGATTTACTTACCTAAAAGCTTATATTTAAGTTTAAAGTTTAGGTCTAGCTAACTAGCTATAACACCTAAATAGGACTTAGAATTAATAGAAGTCTAGATATCTAACTGAATAGATATAGATCCTTAATTTTAAAGATTATATTAGATCTTCTAGATAATTTGCTGCTTAGAAATATTATATATAGTATGAATTCTATGTGTAATACTTCTATAACTTAGCAAAGAAGCTAAATTATTATTCCTAAGTTTAAGTTAGCTTATATATATATATTATAGTATAAGAAAAAATGCATTACTTACCTAGAATAATAATTTAGTAATTCTTTAAAGGAATTACTATTAATAATAGTAAAAGCAATGTTATTTTCTAGTATAAATCTTATAACTAGATTAATTACCTTTTCTAATGAAAATTCCTCTGAGGAAATTATAGAATTTCAAGCCCTTTTAGTAGGAAAAAAGGATATTAAAGATAATTAGCCTAGCGATTATGGCTGGATTTCTAGCACTATTATAATATTAGTAATAAGATAGTTATAAGATAGTTATTAGATAATATAAATAACTTACTTATTATCTTACTAGGTTGTTTTTCTTCTAATTTAGAAGTAGTAATATCCTTATGCTTTAGCTTATAATAGGATATTCTATTAGAAGCTTAGAATCTCTTAGCCTTACTTTTAAAGATAAAAGTATAATTAGGCTGTGAATAAAAACATATAATTACCCTTTCTTTATTTAAATTAATTTCAGATAACTGAAAATTAAATAAATTATAGGTAAATATATATGATTTTAAAGAGAATTTATAACTAGCCTAATTTTCTAGGTCTTTTTTATATAAACCTAGAAGATTGCTAGGCTAGCTAGACCTAATAGGCTAAGAAGATTTATTAGAAGGATAAAAAGAGGAATCTATATTAAATAAGAGGTGTTTTTACTGTTTTTTGCTGTTTTTTTGCTGATTTTTTGCTGTATTTTGCTGATTTTTGCTAAATTTAATTTTTTCTTTTTTCCTTTTATTGTGTTTTTTTGTTGTTTATTTTATATGATTTTCTGTGTTTTTTTGGGGTTTTTTTTGGGGGTTTTTTGGGGGTTTTTTGTGAGGTTTTTTTTAGGGGTTTTGGGGTTTTTGGGGGTTTTTTGGGGTTTTTTATAGCTAAAAAGAGATTTTAAAGAAACTTAAATAAGAAGAATAATAAGAGATAATAGTAAGAATAGCAGGTTAGCTTTTCCTATGTAATTTAGATTTTTTATGATTTTTTATAATTTTTATAAGGGAAAAAGAAAAGAAAAGAAAAGAAAAGAAAAGAGAAAAAAGAAGAAGTAAGGTAATAGTATTATATAAAAATTTTTACCTTACTTAAATAACTAATTCACTTAATTTACTATAAATTACTTATATAATAAAGCGCCTTACTTTAGACTTACTTTTTAGGACTTACTTTTTTATTTATATTCTTTATTATAAGAGATTTATATCTTATATATAAATATATAGTAAATTATTTTTTTTTATTTAAAATACTATTTTCTTTTATTTAAAAAAAGCTAATTTTATTATATAAAATTATATAAAACTATATAAAATATATATATAGCTAAGACTTTTATAAAGCTTTTTATTATATTTATATAAACTATTAAAAAGTTTAGTTATTAAATTAAAATAAGTATTTTTAATTAAGATAAGTATTAAGAAACTTTTTTATAGACTTTTTACTTATTCTTTTATTTAAAAAACTTATAAAGTTAAAAAAGTATATTATAAATCTAAAAAAATTCTTTTATACCTAGGAAAGTTTTATTTAAGATAAAATAATTTATTTTATTTTTTAAAAAGTTTACTTATATTAGTATATTTTTCTTTAGATTTAATATCTTATTAATTAAGAATATTAAATAATTTCTTTAAGGTAATTATTATAATAAAAGCTAAAAAAAGTATAGAAATTAGTAGTAAATCCTTAAAAAATAATAGAATAGTAATAAGACCTTAATAATATAGAAAAAAATTAAAGTATAAGCTTATATTCTAATATATAATATTTAGCTACCCTAAATATATAATAAGCTTACTTTACTAAATAAGCTAAAACTTTATAGAATTATAAATAAATATCTAAATTATTTAAAAAAATAGGAATACTATATTTAGATTACGCTTAAAATCTAATATATTAAAGATATATATACTACCCTTAATATGAAAAAATACATTGTATTGTATTGTATTGTATTGTATTATATTGTATTGTATTGTATTGTATTATATTGTATTGTATTGTATTGTATTATATTGTATTGTATTGTATTGTATTATATTGTATTTTTTTATATAATAAAAGTAATAGTAAATCCAAGAAAAAAGATATTAAGATAAAAAGACTTTTAAGAAGTATAAGTAAAAAAAATCATTTTATAAACTAAATTTAGAATTACTTTATTAAGGTCTATAATATCTATAATAAGCTTACTTTTATAAATAAGCTAAAACTTTATAGATTTTTAAATAAATAACTAAATTATATATAAAAATAAGAATACTATAATTAAATTACTTAAAAAATCTACTATATAATGAATTTATATAACACTCCACTTTTTTTTTCCCCTAATAATACATTATATTGTATGTATTGTATTGTATTGTATTGTATTTTTAATACAATACAATACATAATACAATACATAGGGTAATACAATACAATACAATACAACAATGCTCTGCTAACCGCTATACGGACAATGCTTAGGCAAAGCCTAAGCCCTTACATATCTATAGCTCTTACTAGTTATATAGAGGGTATAAAAGCTACTAAGCTTACTAGTTAAGAATAAGTTTAGTAGCCTATTAAAGAACCTAAATCTAGTTCTATATAAGTAGCCTTTAATAATTTAGTTATTAAGGAATTTAATAAGAGGGTTTATAGCTTCCCTAAAATTACTAAGCTTAAGGAAGCTAAAAATTTTAATTAATAGAAATAGGCTTTAGCTATCTAATTTAGAGCTTTAGGTATGCCTAATTTTCTAGATAATCTAGATATTTCTAGGGTGCTAGGGGACGCTAACTAAGCTATTATTCTTATGCTACTAAGAGATAGCTATACGAAAGGCCCTAAGCCACTATAACTTAGCAAAAATCACCTAAAGAAGCCTATAATTTACTTATATAGTAGTATTTATATAGCGCTAAAATCTAGAGGGAGTCCCTATATTCTAAATTTTATAACCTAAATTTTTATAGTTTTAAAGGGACTTTAGAAGCTTTTAATATAGTCTTTAATAATTTACTAGCTTAATTATTAATTTTAGGGGTCTTAATTAATCTAATAGATTCGGTTAATTAATATCTTTAATCCCTAAAATTAACTTTCCCTTAGTAAGCTAAGAGGTAACAATTTAGTATATATATAAATAAGGCTATAGGGGTTCCCCTAGATACCCTAAACCTTTAATTTTTAATAGTAAACTCTCTAGCTAAATAGAGGGATAAGTTATTTATAGTATTTAAAGCCCTAAATTATAAGGCTAAAGACTAAGAAAAAGGTGCTAAAGATAAGGAAAAAGCTCTTAAAGGTTAGAAAAAGAAGAAAGAGAGCTCTAAAGAAAATAAAGGCTTTTCTAATTTTAATAAGAAGAAAAAGAAGTAAAAAGGTTAAAAATTAGATAAAAAGGATAATAAAGAGCCTATAAAGGGGTCTTTTATGCTAGGAAATTATAACCTTTCTAATAGAGCCCTTAATCTATATAAGAAACCTAGCTCTTATAAGACTAGTTATAAGAGCTCTAGTAATAGTAGCTCTAATTCTAGCTCTAGTAATTTAGATAATAAAAAACAAGAAATCAATACCCTAAACGGTTTTAATTATTATAGTAAAGATATAAAAAAAAGCCCTATTATATAATATAGGTTTAACTATACATATAGTTAATTCTAGGGAGGTCTTTAGGGATTATACCCCTTATAAAAAGGGGGAATCTAACCCTATTATAACTAGTAGTAGTCCTATTTACGCTAAGGGCTATAGTAATGCTATTTTTAAGGTCCTATATTAAAAGAATCTTACTAAATATAGGACCTTAGTGCTAAAAGATACTCTATATTTTCCTTAGCTTAATATTAATATAGTTAGTGGTCTTATACACTATATATCTAGTAGTTACTTTATAAAAAACTATCTTTTTCTTAAAGATAGGTCTTATATTACTACCCTAGATATAGAAAAACATGGTTTTTTCTTTTACATTAAAAATTAATTTACACCTAAGTTACATAAAGGGCCCTATAACAAGGAATCTCATTATATCTAACCTTTTACCTATACTAGCTTAGGGGTCATAGCTACTCTATTAGCTACCCTATAGAGGTTTAAATTTCCTCTAAAAAGCTAGATTAGGCTTCTAATTTAGATGAAATCACTAAAATTAAAGAAGATAATAATAATATTAAAGATATTATATAGGATAATTTAGGGGATTTAGTCTTTTCTCTAACGCCTATAGCCCTAGGTTAAGTCCCTTATAAATCTAAGGATATAGATTTAGGGGTATTAGAGAGCCTTAGTAATAGAAAAAGGTCCCTAATACCTCTTTAAGAGGCCTAGTAAGGGACTGTTATGGCTTGCACTAAAAGGTTAAGAATGAAGTGATAGCTAAGACTATTGCAGTTACTACTAGATAAATACTAGCTAGGGGTAAGTATATAAAGGTTTTAATCTCTAACCTAGTACTAATAATATATATAGTCTTTAATAAATACCTTACTTTATAAGCATATAACTATCTTATAGCTAGCTAGTCTTTTTATTATTTATATAGCCTAAAGGTTCTTTAAAGACTTACTTTAATAAATATTTTATCTTTAACCTTTATACTTCTAATATAATACCTCCCTTATATATAATTAACTTTAATTATAAAATAAGCTACTTACCTAGGGTATAGTTATTATAATAAAGCTTTATAAAGAAAATAAGATAAGGTACCTTATATTTAAATATATAGGTAAATAAAAAGAAATAATAATAATAATATTACTAATTAAAAATAACCCCCTTATTATAGTTAGTAATATCTAAATAGTAGCTTATATATAGCTTTAATATAGTAAAATAAATATTATTACTTATTATATAGCTAGAAGAAAAAAAATAGATAACTTATATTAATTTTTATAATTAGTTTAAATAAATAAAGTACTTAATACTATAGTTTTAAATAGTCTAACTAAAGAGCTTATATTATAGTTATTATAAGTTTATAGCTATTAAATAAATATATATTTAGTAATACTCATAGTTTATAAATTACTTATATATAGTATATTAAATTACTTAAGGAGTCTAAGGTTAATATAAAAAAGACTAATTTTTCTCCCTTTTTATATACTTTCTTTCTCTTATAATATCCCTTAACCTTATAAGTTACTCTTACTAGCTAAGTAATAGCTTTCTTATTACTATTACTTAATAATTACTAATCTCTTTTAGTTTCTAATTATTATTATTATTTATCCTTATTTATCTTAGTTTCTTACCTTTATTTAGCTTATAAGTTTATACTTTTACTAGTATAACTTCTTTATTTAGTTTATTATAGCTAACTTATAGCTAGTTTACTATATTTAAGTTTTATATTTAAATTTTACTTTTATTATTACCTTAAGAAAATCTATTAATTAAAAAAACTCCTATAAAGTCTTTTATAAAATCTCCTATAAAGTTTTTTTTAAAGTAAACTTTTTTTAAAATCTTATTATAAGTTTATTATATTTTTATAATATCTTTATTACTAACTTATTATTAGTAAAATATCTTTAAAAAAGATTTTATATATATACTATTATTAGTAAGTAATAATATAAAATATTCTCTTAAAAAATAATATTTATAAGATCTTAAAATACTTTATTAATAAAAAGATATTCTTTATAAAATATAATAAATCTTTTAGTATAATTTCTTTACTTACTTATTACTTTTTTATAGCTAATATTTAATAAGTTATTTAATAAAATATACTTATTATTTCTAAAATAATAAAAACTATATTATAGTATATTTCTTCTAACTAGAATTTACTTACTTATTACTAATATATTACTAAACTTTAGCTTAAATTATATAGCTTTATAATAAGCTATTTAAACTTATTAAAGTTATTTTTAAAGGTAATTATTACTATTAAAATAAAGTAAGTATAATTTTATTACTTAAATACTAGATTATTACTAACTTATTACTAGCTTATTATAAAAGTAAAGAAAAAGCTATAAAATATTATTTTAGTTTATAAAAATTCTAATAAGTATAGTTATATTTACTATACTTAAATATTTACTAATATTACTTATAAGGTAAAATATAATAAATATACTATAATAATATTACTAAGTAATACTATAAATCTAAAGATATAAATTAATATTTTAAATTATTTTTACTTTATAGCTTAAAATATTTTAATAGTAAGCTTTCTTAATATATATAGCTAATACTTAACTAACTTATTAGTAATTTATACTAAATACTATTAATTTACTTAAATATATTAGTTTTATTAAGCTTTTTAATATACTTTAAGTTTATATATATAAAAAAAGGGATTTTAATAATTAATAATAAAAATACTCTTAAGGCCTTTTCCTTTATAATTCCTATAGTTACTAATAATAATAAGAGATTAGTAATCTTAAGAACTAACTTTATTATAAAAAAATAAGTACTTAGTAACTATATAATAAATTATTTAAGTTATTTAAGTAAATTAACTTTATTTTCTAATATCTTTAGTATATTAACTTATAAATTATAATTACCTTATATTAACTTTATTACTTAGCTATTACTTATAGTTATTAATAATTTCTTTAGTAATAAAATCCTTTTTTAATACTTAAGAATTCTCTAAAGTATTATAGCTTTTTTATTTAACTAAATATTTATAAAACTTTTTATTATAATAATATAAAATAATTCTCTTAACTTTAAACTTTTATTTATTATTTTTAATAATATCTTATAATAAGAATATATTTTCTATATTTATTAGGTTCTCTTTAAAAGGTTTAAAACTAATAATATTAAATATATTATATAATTAAGTCCTAGGTAATAATTTTAATTAATATACTAGTTTATAACTCCTAATTACCTTTTTAATTTTATAAGGGCTTAAGTACTTTATAGCTAGCTTTTTACTAGGGTATTTTAAGTTAATATTCTTTATTAATAGTAAAATATAGTTACTAACTTTAAACCTTATTAGAGTTTTTTTCTAGTTATAATTTTTTTTTATTAAGTTTATAAGTTACTTAAAAGCTATTTAATTATAGTATACTTTTCTTTTAATACTAAGACTTTACTTTTAGCTTAATTATTTACTAAAGGGATATTTACTATTACTTACTATAGACCTTTAGGATTATAACCTTATAATACCTTTACTAGTATATAGCTATATATTAAGTAATTACTTATATTATATATAAATTATACTATTAATAAGTTATTTACTTAATTAATTTATTTAGTATAAGTAAAAGCCTTTAAATAATATTTTAAGACTTAGTTTAAATATTTTATCTAGCTATTTATTTAAGAGTAAAAAGTAATACTAAGTAATTACTTAGTTATAAGAAAGTAATAAAAAGTTATTTAGAAATTACTAGTAAATATAAAACCTTAGTTTATTATAATACTTTCTAAGGCTTTATAGTCTTTAAAAATAAATTTTAAGAATATAGTTAGTAGCTTATTATTAGTTTATTATATTAATATAAGAATATAAATACTATATTTTATAAAATAGTTAATAATAACTAAAATTATATTATAAGTTTAATTTAAGTCTTTTACTAGTAAAAGTCTAGTAATAAAATTTATTAATAATTCTTAAAAAGGGTAATTAAGCACTAGTAATATAGCTAGCTTACTATATAGTTTATAATACCTTAGTTTTAAAGTCTAATAATTTATATAAATACTAATATATACCTTTATATTTTTCTTTATTATTAGCTAATAATATTAGTTTATAATTTAAGAAAGAGTTTTACTTATATCTTAATACCTAGTAATAAGGTTATTATAAGTTAGTAATAAAATTTCTTTTTTTATACTTAAAGAAATAAAAATATAATTTTTAAATATTAATAGCTTAAAGGGTTTAATTAACTATATTTAAGATATAGCTATATTATTACTTTTAAGTAACTTTAATTAACTTATAGTAAAGTTATTAATTTATTATACTTTATATAATAAGACTTAAATTAAGGGTTTTAATTCTAAGCTTTTTTTTAAAAAGTTAAACTTAAACTTAAAAGAGATTCTTTAAATAAATTAAATCCTAGCTATAATATTTTTATAAGTAATTAGTTTAATAAATACTTTTAGTCTTATAAGAATATAAATAAGTAATATTTTTAAGGGGTGCCTTTATTACTTACTAGTAATAACTTATACTAGTCTATTTTTATTAGAAATAACTAGTTTAATAGGAAAATTAAAATAATTAAGTAATAAATAATATATATACTAAGTATTAGTAATATTACTATAGCTAGCTTATTATTTATTAGTAAAAGTATAAAAGGTATTAAATAACCTTACTAATATAACTCTTTTAAGATTATTTAGATTATTAAGTTCTTTAAGAATATAGTTAAGTTATAATTTTTTAAAACCCTAGATATTAGTAGTATTATTATAGTATTATTATAACTAACTATTAGTTATACTAAGTAATATTTTTATAAAGCTTATAGTACTAATAGTATTACTATAGTATTTTTATTACTTAGTATTTATAAATTTAAATAAAAAGGTAAGAAGTTATATAGTTATTACTTTCTTTTTCCTTACTTTACTTATAAAATCTAGTTTTCTTAAAAGTAATTTAGTAAGATTTAATTTCCTTATATACTATATAATCTTAAAATTAAAGAAATAAAGCTTATTAAGTATAATTACTTACTTACTAGTAAGCTTAGGCTTTATAGCTAAGTACTTATAGTTTAAGTAATTTATAATAACTTTAATTATATAAGCTAAATAAGTAAGATAGTGTCTTTATATATAAAAAGCCTCTTAGATAGCTAATAATTTACTATTAGGTATTAAATATTATAATTTAGTATTAGTTATTTTCCTTAATATAAATATAACTAAGTACTAGTAACTTAATACTAATATTATAAGTATAGCCTTAATTATATATTTAAATATATTTATCTTTACTCTAAGATATATAAGTAAGTTATAATATACTAAAATTAGCGCTTTTAAAAATCTTTATTAAAGTTCTTTAAATACTACTAACTTATAGGATTTTAGTTTAAATATTACTAGTTAATTCCCTTTAAGGTAATTTAGTAATAAAATAATAACTTTATTATATTATTTAATAAAATAGTAATAAAATCTAGTAAAACTAAGAAAAAACTAAATATTAAAAATACTATATAGTATTAGCTAGGTTATAATTACTTTAACTTTTACTAAGTTTATTATAATACTTTTCTTTAATATCTTAAAGCCTAAAAATTTAACTTTTTTAACTAAAAATTAATATTTCTTAAGGTTAATAAAAAGGCTTATTTTCTTAAACTTATATAAAACTTATTTAATATACTTTATATACTCTTTAACCTTATTACTATATATTAGTATATTATCTAAATAAATAATATAAGTTTTATTAATAAGTTCTTTAAGAGTATTATTAATATACTCCTAAAAAGTTACTAATATATTAACTAGTTTAAATAGTATTACTAGATATTTAAAGTAACTATATTAATAATAAAATACTTTTTCTTACTTATTACTTAAGTAAATATATAGCTAGTAATATATATCTTTTAAATCTAAGACTATAAAAATAACTATACTTATTAATTAATTAAGAATTTTAGTAATAAAAGGTAAAAGAGCCTTATTTTTAATTATAATCTTATTTAAGCCCTTATAATCTATATAAAGCCTTAATTTTCTTTTTTTCTTTAAAATAAATAAAATTAAGGCTTTAGCTAAGCTAACTAATTTTCTAATTTACCCTTTAAGCTATATACTTATAAATTACTCTTTAAGGACCTTTAGCTTTCTCTAAGCTAAATTATATATAAGCCTTTAAGGTAATATTTTCTTTTTTTTTAATTTAATAGTATAAGTATAATCTCCTAGTTTAAGAAGCTTACTTACTAACTCTTTAGAAAAAATATTTATAAACTCCTTATATTTTTCTAGGATTATTAGTATAAGGTATTTAATACTTTTATTTTAATTTAATATAGTTTCTTTATTACTTATATTTTCTAGAATTTATATAACTATAATACCTTTACTTTTTTACTATAAATAAGTATACTCTAGGATTTATATAGTTACTTTACTATTTATTTATATATTTATTATTACTAGGTTTTTTAATTAGCCTTTACCTTTTCCTTTTTAATTTTTATTTTCTAGAATACTTAGCTTAATCTTTATTACTTCTAATAATAAAGTAATTACTATTATTTTTTTTCTTATATACTTATTACTTATTATAAGTAAAGAAAAGATATTTTATTATTACTAAATATCTCTAATATTTATACTTCTAATATATAATTATAAGTAAATATTCTTTAATTTAGTTTATACCTATAATTATCCCTTTACTTATATTAATAATAAGGTAATTAACTTAGTAAACTTTTATAAATCCTATATTGTTTTTTTTTATTAATTTCTTTAAGATTTCTTAATATAAAATTACTTTTTTACTTATATTTTTTAGTATTTTTTAGTATTTTATCTAATTAAATTATATTCTTTTAACCCTTTTTTAATAATAATTTTAGATAAATTATTAAAGACTATATACTTATATTAAATAGTACTTATATAGCTAATTACTAGTTATCTTATTATAAAAATACTTATATTCTTATTTTATTATTTATAAGGTATTTTATAGTAAGATTATATTTCTAAGTTTATACTAATTAAACTAGTATTATATTAAGAGATATAGCTTTATTATTACTTTTACTATATTTCTTAGTTATATATCTAGTGCTTAATAAGCTAGTAATATATACCTAGGCTTTTTATATTTATAGTATACTAAGAATAATTTTTTTTCTTAATCTTTACTTTATTACTATATTTTATTTATAAGTAATATAAAATAAGAGTATTATCTTTTTCTTTTAAAGTCTTAACTTTTTTTATTACTTTAGCTTAAGCTTATTATAACCTTTACTTTTTTACCTTAGCCTTATAGTTAGCTTTAATTTATTAAAATCTCTTAATTAATTATTTACTTTCTTATAGTATTATTTAAGCTATTTAAAAAGATTATAATTCTTAAATATATAAGGATTTCTTTAGGTAACTTAGCTTTTACCTTAGCTTAAGCTTATATAAAGAATTAAAATAATTAGTTATTCTTTTACTTAAGATTTAGTAATAACCTTATTATTTCTAAGTATCTTATACTTATATTTATTATTTTAGTTTTTAGCTATCTTAGAAAATTTACCTAGGTAATTAATAAATAATTTATATACTTATTTATAACTATATAATATATTTATTATTACTTTATATTACTAACTAGGTAATTACTTATATCTATTACTTTAGTTATCTTATCTTTAAAGGTATAGTAATTTAATTTAAATAATATATCTAAGTTTACTAAGAAATTCTATAAGCTTTTATATATTTCCCTCTTATATATAAGTATTTTTATCTATATTTTAATAAGATTACCTTACTATATAATTACTACTAAGTTACTATAAACTATAAGTAAAATTATAGCTAATATTTAAGGGGTAATTATAAGTCTAAATTAAGGGGTAATTATAAGTCTTATTTAAGGTCTAGCTAATCCTAGATTTACCTTAAGCTCTTTAATTTATACCTTTATTTATAAGATCTTTTATTTTCTCTAAAGGTAATATAGCTTAGCTTATATAATCTTATAGTATTATTATAATACCTTTTTCTCTTTAGTTATATTATTTATAACTTTACTTAAATTAAAATTAAGTAATATTTATTATACCTTATTATTATCCTTAGTTTTAAATAGTAAGAGTTCCTTACTTTCTTAATTATCTATAGCTTTATTATTATAAAGTACTAGTGTATTTCTTATAGATCTTTAAAGCATTAGCTATATAATAATCTAGCTAATACTTTATATCCTTAAAAAGGTTAAGAGAGATTAATTTATTATAGCTTATACTAAAAGGTTAAGAATAAAGTAATAGCTAAGACTATTATAATTACTACTAGATAAATACTAGCTAAGGGTAAGTATATAAAGGTTTTAATCTCTAACCTAGCACTAATAATATATATAGTTTTTAATAAATACCTTACTTTATAAGTATATAGCTATCTTATAGCTAGCTAGTCTCTTTATTATTTATATAGCCTAAAGGTTCTCTAAAGACTTGCTTTAATAAATATCCTATCTCTAACCTCTGCGCTCCTAATAGGGACTAAGGGAGAAGGCCCTAATTTAGACCTTAATTCAGGCCCTAAGGATCTTTAATATTAACGGTTACTAAAACTAGCTAGCCTATAGCATATATAATTAGGGCACCTAGGGCTTCTTTTGCTAAAGAAAACTAGCTTTATTACTAAAGAAATCCCTAATTTTTCTAAAATTAAGGATAAAGACTTTAAATATATAGCTTATAATTAATCTAAGGTAGTTAGAAGACCTAGGAAATTAGCTATCCCTAACCCCCCTAGATCTCTAAATTAAATAGAGGGGGATACGCTAAAAATTAGCCCTATACTATATAATAAACAGTTAATTTGCTTATTTCTAGTTAATTAAAAGACTAGATATAAGTGGGTATTCTTATTACCTAATAAGGAAAGCCTAACTATTTATAGGGCTATTAAGGGCTTCTTTAAAGAGCTTAAAAATTAACTAGGTTAATATCCTAGGTACCTTTACTTTAATAGGGGCTAAGAAATTAATTCTAGTTATTAAACCTAGTTAAATTCTAAGGGAATTAAATTTATAACTTCTAGTCCCTATATCTATAAGTAAAATTAATTAGTAAAGTATTTAATTTGTACTATTCTAGATTAATTAAGGGCTACTATCTAGTGAGCAAAATTACCTTTATATCTATAGTGTTTTATATTACCTATAGTTATTAACCTAGTTAATATAACTACTAATACTATAAAGGATAAAAGCCCTAAATAACTACTAGCTAGGGAGCTAAATTAGCCCTATATAACTAATATTAGTAGTATTAGAGCTATAGGATCTTACTATAAGATTCTAATCCCCTTAGAAAAATAACCTAAAGCCTAGAAGTTAGTAGCTAGGACTATCCCTAGAAGATTATTAGTTACACTAGGTTTTAACACCTACCTAGTGTATATCCCCTCTAAAAGGCTAGTTATAAAGACTAGCTTTATTAAGATTATAAAACCTATAGGTCCTATCTCTAAAGGATTACCTAGGCTTTCTATAAGGGATAACCCTTTAGAGGGGGAAAATAATTTAGTATAATAAGATCTAAATTAAGGTTTAAAGGATTACCTTATAAATAACATAGGTATCCCTATAGGTTAAAAAAAACTACCTATAGGCCCTAAAGAACCCCCTAAAGGTCTAATTCTAAAGGCCTTAGAGAAGGCTATGCCTATAACTTAACTAGGAAATTAGTTTTTAACTCTAGACCTAAATTTTAATAAAATTACTAACTTTAACCCTAATATTAACCCTATAGATATTAATATTAGTTCCTTTTTTTCTCTAGATTTTATTAAAGAAATTTACTTTAAGGTATAGAAAAAGCTAAAGGAAAATAACCCTAATAGCCCTAAACCTAAGACCTAGAAGTAAGCTATATCTAGCCTTAAAAGGGATAAATAAATAGAAGCTATATATAAGGAATATAAATAGCTTCTAAAGGCTAGTATATTTAAATTTATAGGGAAAGACTAAGTACCTAAGGGCTAAAAACTACTAAAAAATAGGCTTATATATAAGCTTAAAAAGGATAAAGAAAATAATTGTTGGTTACACCAAGGAACGTTGCACTAGTGCGAAGAGGTTGAATTCAATGAAGTTAATAATAATAATAGCTAATAACTAAGAGAGAAGAGAAGAGGGAGAAGGAGAGAAATCTAGCTAGAAGAGAAGGTAAGCAAAAAGGGGGAAAAGTGGGGCTGTAGTGCGGTGCCACTGCTAACGGAGTGGGGTAGCTTGCGATGCATCTAATCGCATCGCGTGTATCCCTTTAGTGGCTTTACTCTTTAGCTATAGTTAGACTATCTATTATCTAAAGGTCTAAAGGAAGCCACACTAGTAGTCTCTCTTTTCTTTATGGCTAAAGGAGCCTAAAAACGTAATAAAAATCGGATTAAAGGAAAGTATATATAAGTGAATCCCTTAATAGGAATCTATGGTTCTTATTAGCTATTATAGCTTTGGTTATTCTAATTAACCTAGTTATTATAGTCTATACCTATATGCCTATTATATTAATTCTCCCCTTTGCCTAACCTTATAGGTCTCTTAACCTATCCTTCTACACAAATTGTTAATTCGTTTAAATTAATTAAGGTTAAAAGGGCTAAATTTAGCGATGCCTTTGTTATTATATTAGCCGGATTATTGCTACTATTAATCTATCTAACTTTGTAGACTTCCCTTCTCTTATATAACTACTAAAGGGCTATAATATTAATTATTAGCCACTTCTCTTTTATTATGCCTAGCTTTATAAGGTATTTATATAATAAGAAAGAGTCTATATAGAGAATTATTAGGATTTAAGGTATCTTTAATTAGTCTATGATTATATAAAGGGTTATAGATATTGCGTACGTAATATTAGTACCTTAAACTATACTATATAGCTTAGATATAAGTGTGCTATAGGTTATACACTTACTTTTTGTAGAGCTATATATAATAATATTCCCTTTTAAGATAAAGGTATTATTTTCCTTTATTACTTTATTGCTAATTATAATAATATATCTGATTTATAAACTTAGATCTTTATTATTAGTAAGGGACCTATTTATAAATATAAAGAGCTTTGCTTCCTTAAGAGTTAAAGGGATATACTATAGCCCTTACTACTAATTCTTAATCTGCTACTTAAGGTGTTTATTAAGTTATAAGATATTATTAGTAAAGGGTTCTTAGTGTTATGTGGTAATTAATAGATTATATAATGCTTCTAGTTAACAGACTATTATAATATAGCTCCCTTAGGCTCTTTGCTCTATGTAATCCTGCCTTGCTATTAGTGATTATAGGTTAATTTTCTTAATCTTCTAACTTTAGCCTTTTTAGTTTAAGGTTAGTAAATTATTATTATTCTAAGTTAGAATATAGCTATTAAAGATAAGGGGATTTGTAGTTATTAGGTATTATTTTTCTTTAGCTATAAACTTTGCCTTCTAGAGCTTTTTTTCTTCTTTCTTAAAGAAGTTATTATTACTAAGGCCTAGCATATTATCTGTTTATATTCTTATAATACTAAAGAGGTTTTTGTTATTTAGGGCTGTAATTAGTAGGCAGGGATTGTATATTAAGGTTATTATATTAAGATTATCCCTATAGTAGTGAAAATATGTTACTTACTAGTAGGTTCTAGCCTCTATAATCCTATAGAGGGGCTTGATTACCTCTATTATTATGCCTTTTAGAAAGAGATATGTAATTTACTTTAGTAACTTTATAATAATTAGCCTATTTAGGGTTATTTAGGATTGAACGTAAGCTTGTGTAATGTCTTGTAGCTAAAGGTAAATTCCCTTCCGCTTTAATAACAAAGTAAGGGCTATAATAATCTATTAGCTTAATTGCTATATTATTAGTAATTAGGTTAAGATAGCCTCTTTTCCTCTATTATTATGCCCTTATATAATAAGGCATAACTTCTTATATAGTAATTTAGTGCCTTTGCCTTTAATCTCTTAGACTATATAAGAATTAAAGATCTAGTAGCCTCTGTGCTTTACTAGATTAAACATTGTAAATCTAAATATATTATAAGCTTATAAGGCGTTAATCTTAGCTTAGTTAGATTATTTAAAGGGGCTCCCTAGGGTTATAATCTTTCCTTCTTAGTGAAGTTAAAAGGCAAGGTTCTAGTTAGCCTCTTCTTTTACTATAAGAAATACTATATTTAGCACTTCTCTAGCTATAATCCTCTTAATTAATGCTTTCTCTTAGTCTTTATTAATAAATATAAGAGGCTTTATAGATTTAATAAGCTCCTTAGGATTATAAACCTAGGCCCTAATTACCTTTGCTTTCGCTTCCTTAGGGCTACTAGCTTTATAGCTTTCTATAAGGGTAGCTTTAGTTACCTTAAGGCTTACTATAAGTTCTTTAACTTTATAGCTTCCTATAGGATTACCTTTAGCCTTAATAGCCTCTATAGGCTTCTCTATGCCTTTATTAATATAGAATTAAACTATAAGGTTCTTCCTTAGCCTTCCTTATTTTCTCTTTACTAGTATCTTTTTCTTTTCTTTTACCTTACTACCCTTTATAAGTAGCTTATCCCTCCTAGCCCCCTTAGCCCTTTCTTATAATAGGACTATAGTATTAGAGAGGGCTATAGTGTAGGAAAGGGCTATATTATAGGCAGGGACCTCTAGGCCTAGGTTATATTCCTTAATATCCTAAAGGCTTTACTTATTAGCCCTTATATATTATAGGTCCTTATAGTATAGCTTTACTACTATAAAGTAAAACTTAGCTAGGCTATAGGGTATCTTAACTATATAGGTCTCCTTATTAGTAGCTAATAGCTTATAAGGGCTATGCTATTTACCTTTTTCTCTTTATATATATATATTAGCCTATAGTAGTAGCTAATATATTAGCAATATATTAGGGCTATTCTAGGCACTAAGGGCCTTATAAACCTATCTCTTAGCTAGGTAATAGCGGACTTTGTTAGTTACCTTCTAAATTACTTTAGCTTATTAAATAATAGAGATGCTTAGTAATAACTTATTTATTATCTATAGGTAAGCTCTAAAGACTAGTAAGGTTAGTATAAGGCTATTAGGGCTTGCTAAGTTATTAATAGCTTTAATAGCTATCTAGAGTTATTACTTAGGAGTAATCTCTTTACTAATTAAATCTATAATAATATTATAAGCCTAGTAAAGAGGTCTATAATATCTTTTAACCTTTCTAATACTATTATAGGCTTTAATAGGTATCTTATTAATATTAATTAATATTAAGCAAGCATAATGCCTAAATTTAGCTAAAGTAAAGTTATTACTAGTATTATAAATAATCTAGTCTAGAGGGCCTAGATATATATTAATCTAGCACTCTCTAATTATATCCTAGATATTATAAGCTTTTTACTTCTTAGGGTTAAGAAATTAGGCCGCTTAAAATAAGGTTACTAAATTAATAATATAAAGGACTAGTTAGCTATTAATTTATATAATATTAATAATAATCTTATAGTTAAAGTTATAGTTATCTTTAAGGGAGAATTTAAACTAGCTAAGGGCTTTTCTATTTATCTAATAATAGTAATAGACTTTAGTAAGCTTCTTAATTATATAGTGTTTAATATTATAACTAGCTTATTAAAGGATCTTTATAAGCTATTAAATTAAGGGATAACTAAACCTTTAGTAAAGTTAATAAATCTCTCCTTCTAATAGGTGGAAAGCGGCGGTTTCTCTTGCCTTTAGAAGCCACTAAGGGTAGCCCTATTTGCGCATAATAGGTATAGTCTTATTATTTTAAATTAATATATTAGTAAGGTTATTAATCCTAACCTTTATTCTATCTATATTAGTAAGGGAAAAAAGAAAGGGTGTAGTAGTATTAAGGATATAGAAGTTAATTTAGCTAAGCTTTGTAAGCATATAGATAATACTATGTGTTATTGCTAATCTAGCACTAAAGCAAATAACTTCTAGGTTATAGGGTTTGATTATTAATAATAGTATTAATCTTAGTAAGGCTTTAGCTTATACTAGACTAGTAGTTAATTAGCCTAAGGCTCCTATATCTAGTATGATTTCTCTAAAGATCTCTTTAGAATAGTGTCCTTTAGAGGTATAATAGATTAAATTATCTTTATTAGAAGCCTCTTTAAGGTATAGCTCTTACTTAAGTAAGGCGTGTTAAAAAGCTTAATTCTTAAGTATTATAAGAATATTAACGTTATCTATTATTTATAATCCTATGTAGAAGAATTATATAATGCTAAGTTATGCCTTTAATAATGGTTTCTTCTTAATATTATTATTACTATTATCTTAGTCCTAAGTAAAGGCCTTAAGCTATATTTCCTAGTCTTCTATTTCCTTTTTCTTATTACTATTATTTCCTTTAAATAAAGTAAGGAATGCCTAAAACTTTATCTCTATAAGTAGTAAATAATAGTTCTTACTAGCTTACTACCTCTCTTTCTCTTTCTAATATTTAGCATTAGTGTAGTTTAATAACTAGTAGCCACTCTTACTATAGATAAAGCATTACTTAGGTTATTTAGAGTTACTATAATAACCTTCTTTTCCTTAGTCTCTTTAATTCTATTAGCTATATTAGTAGTCTATAAATATTACCTCTAATAGGTCTTTGTCTTAATACTAGTGGTATTAGTTACTCCTTATATTACTCTTTATAATTATAAGTAACTTATAGAGGTTACTAGTAAGGTTCTTAAAGCCTAGTGTATATATATACTTTACTACCTAATATTTAGGAATACTAGAGATTATATTTAATATTTACTTATAGAGCTTTATATTTATTATATTAAAGGGGTATAACCCTCTATAGATTCTTTTTAGGGTAGTTAATATAATCTTAAGGTATTTAGACTTAGTCTTATTAGGGTTTTAAGTAATAATATTCTTAAGAGTTATATTACTTTATTTATATTAGTAAAATTATTAATTACTCTCTATCTTAAAGTATTAATAGATATTTATAATTATCTCTTTATATAAGGGGTTCTTACTAGTAAGGTAATTAAGAAAGTACTATTTAGTATCTCCTATTAATATAATAAGAAATACTTTACTAAAATATAACTTAGGGAGGTTAATCTAGTTATATTTACTCTTAAAGAGCGTAAGCTTTAGTAAGAGAAAGTTATATAGCTTTTTACTATAGTAATTACTATCCTTATATATCTTTATAAGCTTAGAGATTTTCTTTATAATTTACTTATTAAAAGGAAGGTATTAGGGAGGGAAATTAAACTATTAAGGGTTAAGCTCCTAATATAACTAAGATTATTATAGGGGTTCTTATAGAGAATATAGTAATTATTCCCTTTAGGAGCTAGGAATATTAGGCAAGGTCTTTATAGCAGTGGCCTATAAAGGTTATATTTAAGGTAGTTTAAAGGATCTTAACCTTTCTTCTAGCTAATAAGGCATTAAGGTTTAATAAAGCACTTCTTTAAGCAATACTAGGATTAGATATCCTAGGCCTTATTTAATAAGAACGCCGTAATCTTATAGAGAGTTATATAGCTCTCTTATAATGTCCTTATTTGCTCTTTTAAAGGTATCCTTAGACTAGCCTTTAAAGTCCTCTTAGAATAATTCCTAGAGGTTATTATCTCTCTAGCCCTAACGCTTACTAAGGTTAATAAACCCTATAATATAATTATTAAGCTTAGGCTATATAGTAGTCTTAGGATCTAGCTTATTAGATTCTTTTTAATCTCTTATAAGCTTACTAGCAAGTGGTTATAGACATAGTGGGAGTTTATTCTCTTAAGGTCTTTTAAGGATAGTTATCTTTAAAGATACTTATAAGGGTTTAGAGAAAAGGGGTGTGTTTTAGGAAGTGCCCCTTATTATTCTTTTGCCCTCTAGTTCTATTCCTCTAGTAATATTAGTCTTAAATTAATAAGACTAATAAAAACAGGGTAAAAGTGCTATAATTAACACAATAGAGCCCGGAGCTTTGCTTGTGAAATAAGCAGGATAAACGGGATAAATAGGATGGAATAAATAGGATAAACAGAATAGGATAAATAGGATTAGTAGGATTAATAGGATTAATAGGATAAATAAAGGGAAATAACAAAAAATAACAGAAAAAGTGTAAAAGAAGGAAAAATAGTAAAAATAAGAAAGAATAGGCTGTAAAGATAGCATAGAAGTAAAAGTAACTTAATGCCTAGAACACTAAGGTATAAAAAGCTATAAAGAGAGAAAAAGAGTTATAAAGAGAGTGTAAAGGGAGGTTATATAGGTTAGCTAGCTTAGCTAAGGGTTGTTTTTAACGTTAGGTTTAAATAAAATGCCTTACAGCAATAGATTTAGTTATTTAGTTAGTTTTCTTATAATAGATAATAAGATTAATAATTAACTAAATATCCTAAAGGCCTAAGAGTTAATAGATTAATCTCTTAGAAGTCTAATAAGCCTATTACTAGGATTCTAGTCTATCTTCCTTTAGCACACTTTGTAGTTATGCCTCTTTACTATAATAACTGTTAATTTAGTATAATAAGGGGTAGTGGCTATAGTATCTGTAAAAATGTCTTTTCTTATAATACCTAACTTATCTATGGTTGTAGTTAACCACTAATTAGTGTTAGTTACACTAAGGAACGTTACACTAGTGCAAAGAGGTTAAATTTAATAAAGTTAATAATAATAATAGCTAATAACTAAGAGAGAAGAGAAGAGGGAGAAGGAGAGGAATCTAGCTAGAAGAGAAGGTAAGTAAAAAGGGGGAAAAGTGGGGCTGTAGTGCGGTGCCACTGCTAACGGAGCGGGGTAGCTCGCGATGCATCCAATCGCATCGCGTGCATCCCTTCGGTGGCTCCACTCTTTGGCCACGGTCGGACTATCTATCGTCCGAAGGTCCGAAGGAAGCCACAATAATCCTTTAAAATATAAGGCCTAACTTATTACTAAGGGATTTATATAAATTAAAGATCTAGATTATCTAGAGACCTTTATAGCTATAAGCATTCCCCCTAGCTAAAGGATTTTACTAGCCTTAGTGGCTTAGAATAACTAGGAAATTAAATAGGTTAATTTTATAGGGGCTTTTCTTAATAGTAAGCTTTAATAATAGATTTATATAGTTATTCTAGATAGATTTATTAAATTCCTTAAAGTAAATCCTAAACTAGCTAAATTAGCTAGAAGTTTTAGCTATAAACCTTTTAAAAATTAAGTAATTTTATTATAGAAGTCTTTATATAGCCTAAAATAAAGCTTAAGGGAGTGGTAATAAGCACTAATAGTAGTGCTAAAGTCCCTAGGATTTAACTCTCTTATATTTAACCTAGCTATATTCTTTAATCCCTTTACTAAAACCTTTATTATTATATATATTAATAACTACTTTCTAATTAGACTAGATTTACCTTATATTTAAAGACTTAAAAAGAAACTTTATAAAGTCTATTTAATAGAAAATAAAGGGCTTACTAAATTCTTCTTAGGGGTTTAAATTATATAAGATAGGCCTAATAGAATACTAAAAATTTATTAATCTTAGTATATCTTAGAGGTTTTAAATTAATTTAATATACTAGATAGTAAGCCTATTAGTATACCTCTTTAGCTAGGCGTATTAGCTATATAAATAACTAAGCTTTTAATAGCTAGCGAAATCAAGCTTTATTAGTGTATTATAGGGACTATAATATACCTAATATTACTTATAAGGCTAGATATAGCCTTTATACTTTAGTGGCTATTTATAGCACTAGCTAGCCCCTATATAAAGCACCTAAAAGTAGCTAAAAACCTGCTTAAGTACTTATTAGGGACTAAATTCCTTACTATAATCTATAGGGGAGACCCTAAAGGTATAGCTAGCAAAAGCCTAATAGGTTATTATAATAGTGATTTTATAGGGGATAAAAAGACCTCTAAATTTATATATACTTATTTATTTAAGCTAGCTAGTAAACTTATTAGCTAGAAATTAAAGAAAGCTAGTATAATAGCTTTATTAATATTAAAAGCTAAAGCTAACGCTATTTACAAGACTTTCTAGGAGCTATAGTAGCTTTAGGGCTTATTTAAGGAGCTAAAAACCCTTATTTCTCCCCCTATATAGATATTCTATAATAATTAAGGCGCTATAATTATAGCTTATAACCCTGCCCTATATAGCTATACTAAGTATACTTTACTAAAGTTTAACTATATTAGGTAATAGGTATTAGCAGGTTTAGCTAAGATTAAATATCTAGATATAAAGTTAATACTTATAAATAGTTTAATAAAACCGTTATCTATACCTCTTTACTAGGCCTTTATTAAGCTTTTAGGGCTTAATAATGACTAAAAACTAATAACTAACAACTAAAACCCTTTAACAGAGAGCCAAAAACAACGCTAAAAAGGGAGCTATATTTAACAATAGCTAGGAATTCAAAAAGGGGGTCTTTTATCTTTTCCTGTTTTTTCCCTTTTATCTATTATTTAAAAGTTATTATTTACCCTATAGTCTCCTTATATGCTTTTAATTGCTTTTAATGTAATTCTTTTGTAAAGAGAGTGTTAAAAATAAGACCTATTTTTAGCCCTTTCTAGTTAAAGGACCTTTTTATTACTAGCTTATATTGCAAGCCTAATAGCTACACTGTAGCTATTAATAGTTATAACTAACTTTGTAAATAACTAATTTTAATTAATTATAGATTATTTAATTACGTTATAGCTATAAGCGTAGCTATAAGTGCGCCACTAGTGATTAGGTAAGTAAGTTACCCTATACGCGGGTTACCCTATAGCTATCTTTAACAGCGATTTTCTCTTTAACTAAAGGTTATATAAAAGTCTTATATATAGCAAATTAAAGCTAGAAAATAAGGCTATTATTTAATGTAAGAATATTTTTAGACTAAAATTTAGTGCATATAGGTTACTAGTTTATATAGTAATAAGTTAATTTTTTAGATTTTATATATAGATAAAAAGTAGCCTATAAGACCTCTCTAGTAGTCTAGATTTACTAATATAGTTAGTAAGTATATAAGAGAAAAAAGATCTTTTTAATCTAGCTAAATAGCTAGGCCTCTTAATCTAATAGCTACATTGCCTATATAATATCACTAAAATCAATTCTATTACTCTATTAGCTATTATAAAAGTAATCTAAATTAAATTTAATTAGTTAATAACTACTATAACCTTCCGTTACGTTGCGTTAGTTATTCTAACGTGGTGGTTCTACAACTTCTACCAGTCCCTAACCGTAGAGCTGCACCTGTACAGCTGTTGCTAACTGGCAACTAGCTCCCTACATTTCAATAATTGTGTTATAAAAAATCAGATGCATTGGCTATAACTAATGACGTAAAAAAAATTAAAAATCAATAGACTTTTACTATTAGTACTTGTCCTTGTTAGTTTAAACGCTAATTGTTACACCTGTGGTGTGCGCGCATATTGCATGACCATTGGCCGAGCATTTTCACTTTTGGTCGTGAATGTTATGATTCACAGGTTTCAGGTGTAGCTAAACCTAGTACTTTGCGGAAGACTATAGCTGCAACTGCGCCTAAACCCAAAAATCGTAAATTTTCGTGACTATAGCCACCCTAGTGTGTGATAAGAGACGTATGTGGGCACGTATACACAGTGTAAATCCTTCCTTCCTAACTTCCTTCTAATAAACTAACTTGCTAACTAACGATTTATTTGACTGACCGACGATTTGACTGACTAGCTGACTAACTGATGGACTGATTGACTGATGGACTGATGGACTGATTGACTGACTAATTGACTGTGAGTGTGAATTTACACTAAAATACTGTAAGGTATGTGAATAATTTTTTAACCGCCTACCTAATTAGGAGTTAAAAGGTTCTATTCCTTACACGCCCTACGAGTTTAAATATCAATTTTTAGGTTTAGGCACGGTCGTAGTTATAATATTGCATGAAGCGTGCTTAATCCACCGCCCTTATGCTGCGGAAGAAAAGTCTGATTCTGCCGTCGTCGGTATAAGAACAGGCTCTTTAGAGCCATTTTCCCACTTTCACGAATCGTACGACCTCCATTATCACTCCAATACTCAACAAAGTCGAAAGGGTCTCGTTTCATGCTAGTCGCCAACAACCTCGCAATCCTACTATCATCAACATAAGCAATACATCTGTTGAGCATTATATGCTCGTTTATCGCAGCCACTATAAGGGGTGCGCACTCCGTTTTTGGCCTAGTTGGCCTGGCTTCAATAACATCTACAGCGTTGTAAAACAAGATGGCATCGAGAAACTCAACCTACTTGCCCTTCGAAATCATCCTTATGGTAGCCCGGGCCCTGGTAGAAGATGACGATAACCTGGCTCGCTTCGCTACAGTATCGCGTGACTGGCAAAGGATAATTGAGTCACACAACTTTGCACAGATCAGACTCACGCCGTCCCGCATCGCCGAGCTTGATGTAATGACACGCCGCAATCGAGGTCGGGTGCGCTACTTATGGCTCTGCCTAGAACTCGAACAATATGGCTGTAGCCCCCCTAGTCCGAAAACTCTTGTCATGAAAGCATTTCAGGATCTCTTCTCAGTCCTTAGAGCCTGGGAGCCAAATGGCTTTTTATCACTGGATGTTAGCGTTTACTCGACTAGTAACGCAGAGCATTGTTTCAATTATATAACTTCTGAGCCTGATCTACCAAAAAAAGGTAGCCATGATCAAGAGGTCGGGCAGGGACGGATGGCCAGAGCACGGGCAGCTATTTCGAGGTCCCTTGACTTCGTCGATAAGTTCGAGTGGGATGAAGATGAGGAGGGAGAATATGGAGAGGAGAGAGATGAATGGTGGCGACATTTACCACCGGTACCAGCGGTGACACGTCTGCTGTTGCGTCAGCAAACCCGCCAACGTTGGACACCTCAAGCGCTTGCTAATATTCTTGCGCTGCTTCCTCGATTACGTGAGCTCTATTATGAGCCTTTTAGAGCAGAGCAAGACGACTCCTTCGAAGAGTTCACAGATTTCGGCAAGTGATTCCACGATCGCACGGATCACTGCAACCACAATAAGAACGAACACCAATGCTGATTCTTTATATAGATTTTCTGCATCTCCTTAATTCTCCTGCTGTTAAAGCACTGAGAAAACTAACAATCTTCGAGAATTTCAGCCCCCACCACGCGCACATGGACGCTGTTGACGCTGTTCACGCTGATGACGCTGATGACACTGATGACAAGGATGACACTGATGACACTGATGACATTGATGACATTGATGACATTGAGCACGTTTACCCTTTGTTTCCACCCGCCGTGCAAGACTATGCATCGCTCATTCGACCTCCAAACCATGCTCTGAGTGAGGCACTTGCCACGGTTAGTCGCAATCTTGAATCTATCTCGGGGGCATTCATGGTAGACGCGGGCCTTTTTTTTGGCCCCATTAGCTATCCATTCGTGAAGAGGCGGCCCAATCTGAAGACTCTCGTTCTTACTTCACAGCTACTGGCGCCGGACGAGAGGCAAAAAAATATCGTGAAAATGCTTCAAGAAGCAGCATCAGCAGCTATGCATATGCCACAGCTTGAGACTATGACAATATGGAACGGGCGAAGGAAACTTGCCGCTCTTTTCAAATATGAGCGTACTCGAGAACATCAGATCTCTACTGTGACTTGGAGAGGTACATGGCATTTCAATCTACCGCCGTCACTTATCAAGGCTTGGGAGGCTGTGGCAGCCAAGTATTCCGGGTACGGATTGGACGTAGTACATGAAAGCCTGGACGGTGACGATGTCATGTCTCATGGCGACGCGATAGCCATACTGAAGCTTCCAGAGCTGGTAATCCGGCCTGTCTCACTACAACAAATCCGGAGAGACCCATGTTGGCGATAAGAGGCGGTTTGGGGGGAAGCAGGAAAGGACGAGGAGGCACGACACATCCCCCTCTCAAGCACATCAAGGTTGAGGCAGAGACTGTGGAGGAGCTAGCCAAAGTGCTACTTTGCGAACACCCACTTAAGAATCATAATACAAGACATCTAGTCGCAAATCTTAAGCGCACTCCTCTACGATCCTCGCGTCCTGCTGAGGTGAGAGGTGGTAGGCTTAGGGAGTTTTGAATAGGTCATGTTAAGAGAGTTAGCTATAATCAACCAATTGGAATAAAGAATGGCCTCCTCAACCTCGAACGTCCAGTTCCGACGCTCTATGCTTCCAGTATCCCTCACGAATCGGATCCCACTTCTCCCACAGCCTTTGTAAACACAACTTCGCTCTGCTCGTCTCTCCGGACTGGCAATATGCATCCGCCAGCAAGTCCAGCGCATGCGAGCTTTTGACTTGCTCGCCCTCTTCGCCCAGGTCCTTGACAAACTGTTCCGAGAACTCAACAACATCAGACAAGCATCTACCACCCTTGGCAAGCACGCCACGCAAATAATTCCAGCCGGACTGGTTCTGTGGCGCAAGCGCAATCTTCTCCTTTGCGTAGCTTAGCTCTCTGTCAACGATGGGAGCGGGAACCTCGGGATCGTGCGCCGTGGCCGGAAGATTCGGCGTAGACGTGGCAGGGTCAGAAAAAACAAGAAAGAAACGATGAGCCCAGGCGGAATTGTTGCGGATGTCGTCCTCTATTAGATTTTGAGTTGCCGCCAGCTCGGAAACATTCCACATGCCCAGTTTCCTGACGAGATACTGTCGATAGGACCAGACGTGATAGTTCTTGGTGTCCTCATCCAGCATGGCATTGACAAACTGAATTTCAGTCCGCGCTAGCTTCTTGATGGTCTCTTCGTCTGAGGCAATGACGGGGAAATAGTAATCCATCAACAGTTGGCGGTGATGCCAGATCTGATAGTTCTTGAGATTCGACAAGGCCACCGCGTTGAGCCAATCGATTTCTTCGGGAACTGGGAGTTTCAGCGTCTGGACTATCTTGAAGCGATACAACCAGACGGTATAGTGTGCGGGATTCATCGAGATGATGTGCTCTGTGAGACGGAGGCACCTGGGTGAACATTCCTGTGCAGCCATGACAGCACGAAGATACGAAACGGCTGGGCTCGTCAGCGACGTCATAGCAAAGTCACAGTCGGCGTGAACCCACCTTCAGCGTAGTCGTCTGGGTAGGCAATCTTGGCGAGGGCATCGTCAGGCTCGCTGTGGGGGATGGGAATAACATCGTCCCATTCCGGATCATTGACGAGCGAACCGGTAATCTCGCCGTATAGGTCCCTCTTCAGAGCTGCCATCTCTTTTCTCCTCGTCTTTTCCTCGGCAATGTCTTGTTCCGACAGTTTACCGCCGTTGGAGAGTGTCTTTTTCCGCCCCGACAAGAACTGACGGTGAAGAATGTCCAATGCAGACAGTCGAGCTTGTTTGAAAGCACGTTGCTCAAAGTCCTCGAGCCTATATGTGCCGATGTCTCTACCACTCCGGTCCTTGCCCCAGGCGTAGTCCTTGCGCAGGCGGCGGATAGGGAGACCGTCCTTTGTGACTTGTTTCCAGTACTCGCGCTCCGCCTTGTTCGACAGAGGAACTCTGTGATCGGCGACTGGAAGAATAAGCTTTGTGTACGTGTAGGCCGTCTGTTCTTGCGGAGTCAGGCCCGGGAACCCAACTTCTTCGAATCTCTTCTCGGCAGGGTTCGTTTGGTAAAAACGCTGGGTCGTACGCTCGCCAACGGTTACCGGAGCAAGTTCTGGGGCTCGAGAAGGCTGGTGAGCTTTCATGGACGAAATCATTCCTCTCCTCGCTGGTGGCATGTTTGCAGCGACGATGGTGGGGTAAAAAGATCAAGAATGGAGAGATGTGGTGTGGTCAAGCTATTGTTCTTGATGGCTCCACCGATTTTCCTTGCTCTTCGCTCTGCGCCAACATCAAGCCCGTGTTATCGTGTCATCACCCACGCCTCGTTCAATCAATCAAAGAAAGGCAAACCATCAATAGCGAATCGTCTGAGAGGGCAGTGCAGTCTGTAAATTTGATTCACGAGCAAGTTGCATGGATTCGTTGTGTTGCCGGCGAATGGCCTACTACCGGCTTGCATCTATTATTATTATAAGACTTGAGAGATTACTGATAACAAGAGACTGGTAAGCCTGCCAACTCCATCACCGGGACTCCAGGTCGTCTATTCATCCAGTCGTCTTCCACCCGACTCCCGAACATCCGTCCCTTTCTTTTTCCGGTCATTGTCATTTGATCATAGCGAGTCCCCGCAACGTTTGAGTCAAACTCATAGAGCGCGGAAGTTTTGCGACATGATGAGCCATCGCTTAAGGCCGCGAGGAGGGTTCCTAGCCATAGAATCCCAATTCGGTACGAGCACGAACGTCTCATTGAACATCTTCTGCGGCGCTTCTCTGCCCTTGCCAAATTGTACTCTGCCCATGGTTGTAACCACAACGCTCATTCGCCCACCGTTCTTCTCGACTTTGTCATTATCGTGAATGTTTTCGGGCGCTCCGTATTGTGACGAAGGATTGATGACGTGCGCGTCAAGGGATTCTATCTCGTAGCGAACGCCTTCGCCTTGTGCGTCCAACAGCGTGGAGTAGTCTGCGGGTGTAGCCACCACGGAGCCATTGATGGAAATGTCGGCGGCAATCGAGTATTTGGGTGACGAGTTGATGTAGAACTGGAGCAGCTGTGATCGGTTGTTGAGAGCTTGGTAGTAGTGGTTGACGAATGTTTCGGCAGCTAAAAATGGCGCGCATCGTGTTAGATCAAACAGAGCGACGACGAGGGCAACGGCGACACGGCACGGACTGACCTTCACTCGAGGCCTTGACCTCAGTGTCCGTATCCGGGAGCGGCATGTTTAGCTTTGTGATCTATGAAGAAGTGGCCTTGTTCGCTCGTAAGCGTAAGTGACGACAGTATTTGTGGTGCCGTGAGCAAGCAAAGCAGACAGGAAGTTATACATGTAAACTTATCTTTATCGGCGAGAAGCATTTCCCACGGTGGGGCTGGAATCTTTTTTTGGACCCTGCAACTGCACATCCATCTCTCTTTGAGCTTCACCAGCTCCAACATTTTAGGACAGCGCACTTGACACAGGCCACACGCCGCACCATCATGAGGCCAGTTTCGTCGCGAGCTCTGGTTGGGCTTGGGCGAGGCCGATTGAACACGTCGTGTCGGCCGCAATGGGTCTGCAGCGGCTGTAGGCTTCGAAATGTTCCTCCAAGCCGATGGAACAGCTCCGACAAACCTACGACCTCCTCAACCGAAAAGCCGTATTACATCACAACGCCGATATTCTACGTCAATGCTGGTAGGCTTCTTCATTCAAAAACTGCAAGTCCAGGCATTCATGGCTGCTAACTATTGGTTACTCGCAGCGCCCCATATCGGTCATCTGTACACGATGGTCCTGGCCGACGTTTTGAATAGGTGGCAACAGATCAAGGGAAGGGAAACCTTTTTTCTGACTGGAACAGATGAACATGGGATGAAAATCCAGCGCGCTGCGGCGAAAGAGGGAATCCAACCGAAAGAATTTTGTGACAACAATTCCAACAAGTTCCGAGAACTGGCGGCGGCGGCTGAAATATCCTACGACGCATTCATACGGACCACGAACCCGGAACACAAGAAGTCGGTCAGTGAGTTTTGGCTGCAACTAAAACACAGCTTGCCCGAGCACTTGGGACTCTACAAAGGCACCCATGAAGGATGGTATGCCGTAAGTGACGAATGCTTCTATCCAGAGGATTTGGTCCGACCAGACATTGTGCCTCAGACGGGAAAGAAGATCATGGTCAGCGACGAGACGGGAAGCGAAGTAGAGTGGGTTGAAGAGGAAACATGGTTCTTCCCACTGACAAAGTACAAAGATGCGTTGTTGAAGTTTTACGATGAGAATCCAAATTGGATAACACCAGCGCACCGAATGAACGAGGTTCGGAATTGGGTGGAAAATCATCTCGAGGATCTGTCCATCACGAGACCTGCGGCACGGCTAAGCTGGGGCATTCCGGACCCCGAAGATGAAAATCAAACCATTTATGTTTGGGTAGATGCGCTGATCAATTACATCACGCAAGCTGGCTACGGAAGCACGTGGCACTCGCCGTCTGATAACATGGGCATCTGGCCCGCGGATATGCAAATCATTGGCAAAGACATCCTTCGATTCCACGCCATCTACTGGCCCGCTCTGCTCATGGCCCTGAGACTTCCGCTTCCAAAGCGCCTGCTATGCCACAACCATTGGACCATGTCGAATCGCAAAATGTCCAAATCATTAGGCAACGTGGTCAATCCATTCTTTGCCGTGCAGCGATGGGACGTTGACCCCCTCCGCTACTTCCTCATGCGCAACGGAAGCTTTACCAAAGACATGAGCTACTCAAACCAGTTGATTGGGTCGGTGTATACCAAGGAACTGCAAGCCAACATCGGAAACCTATTTTACAGGATCGCGCGACCCAAAGTAACCGCCAAGTGGTCGACTGTGGAAGCCGTCTCTGCATTTCGAGATGGCGCATTCAGGCAGATTGCCGAGCAGCATCCAAAGCAGCTCTTCAAAAGCTTGGATGAGCACCTGAAGAAAGCTCCCTCTGCATTCTACGAAGAAATGGAGAATTGCAACACGGGTGGTGCTGTTCGTGAAATGTTCAATCTTCTTCGCGAGGTAAGCTTGCTCCTCCTCTACTGGCGTCAGATGCTCGTACACCCCCGGCCCTAACTCTCGCTTCTCTCGCAGACAAACCGCTATGTATCGGATACAGAACCCTGGCACCTGGTCAAGAACCCTGACCCCGAATCACGCGTGCTCTTGAACCTGGTGATATACAATTGTGCAGAGGCTTTGCGCATCGCAGGCATTCTGCTGCAACCCATCATGCCCACCAAGGCGTCGCTGCTTCTCGACGAACTAGGTGTGGCTCCGGATCGAAGAACTGTCGATTTTGCAGTCAAGGGAAAAGACGCAAACTACGGCACCGAAGCAAAGACTGGCGATCCAGCAGTCCGAACGAAGAAATGGGATACCATTTTTCCACCGACGCCGAATGCAAACGACTCTGACGCAGAAGTCATGAAGCAACTGAGTTCTGCTCTGCACGACAAGACGAGAAATAAGATGAATCAAGTGGCAGAGCTGTTGGCGATGGAGGCAAGAATGGGAGAAGAAGCAGTGGCCAAGATGCTGGCTGAGTTGCACGCCGCGAAGAATGCGCAGAATAAAAATGTATCAACGTGTGGGCTGTATTACGACTAGGTAGATTCGAAGATGCGTCGCGACCACGGCCGCTGTACACTTGTAGAACATGGATAAGCGAAGTTGATTTCTCACCTGAAAAGTGCTCATCATCAATCCACCGCGTTATTGTTTGTTTCTCAGTAGTGATTGGAGCCGATTGCGATGCCGTGCTCTTGTGGAAATGCAAAAATGGAGCCCATTAACGGAGCCCACTTAAAGCAACACGTAAACATGTAGTAGTGTTAGGGAGAGCGCCCTTGAAGCTTAGGATGTATGAGGGCAGCGCGCATTAATAGGGATAAAACGCGAGGTTAGATATTAGTAAATATAATATATTAGATATACCTTCTTATACTAGTTATTACTATAGTGCACTATATACCTTTAAGGTATAAAAGTTAGGTACTATTTATATCTTTAATTAATTAAATTAAATATTTTCTATTATTTATATTAACCCTTACCTTAATAGTTATAAGCCTAGGAGGCTTTTATTACTATTTTTATTAATTATTATTAAAGATATAAGCTCTATTAAATATTATTAATTAACGCTTACCTTTATTATAAAAAAATTCCCCTTTTATTATATTAATTAGTTAAAACTCTTATCTTATAATTTAGTTAACTAATATATTCCTTTTTATAATATTTAAAGAAACTCTAAATATAGTATTATTATTAAAGAAAGATTAAATTAAATAGTTTACTTAAGTTAAAAACTATATAAAATCCTATAGTATTTAGGAGTATATTAACCTTAATAAGGTTAAATTACTTAAAGAACTTATAATACCTATATATTTATAAAGGGGTTTAAGACTTAAAGTCTTTATAAATAACCCTAATACCCTTAAGAATTAAAAGCTTACTTATAAAAATATAAAGAATTAATTTAACTTTAAATATAAAAAGCTTTAATTTAACTTTATAAAGTATATAACTTTATTAAAATAAATACTAAAGATTAGGGAATATATTTATAAAACTCTTTTAAAGAATATATAAGACTCTTTTAACTTTAATACTAAAGTAAAGAAAAAAAGGTTAGTTTAATATTATACTTATAAAATACTTAAGCTTCTTTAAGATTAGTATAAGCTAAATACTTAGAAAATACTAATTCTTATAGAAATATACCTTAATAATTACTTATAAGCTAAAGGTACTTATAATTAATATAAATAAGTAATAATAATAAAAGTACTATAAAGAAATTATTAAGATTATAAAGCTTTATAAAGTATACTAAAAATAGCTAATATACTTATTATGTAAGGCCCCACTTATAACACAAGTGCACTAGCGCACCTCGCAAACAGGCTACGCCCTAGGGCTAAGTTTACGTAATACTAGTAAGCTACTAGCTATAAGCTAGTAACTTATATATATAATACACTTAGACTTAGTAAGCTTTAGTTAATATACTAGAGCCTTTATATCTCTTACTTAGTTACTATTATTCTTATAATTCTAAAGCTTTTCTTACTAGTTACTTAAGAGTAATATAAGGAGAAAAATTACTTAATTTACTAAAGTAATATTAGATAATAACTTAACTTTAATAAATAAGAGTTATACCTAATTAAATAAAGGTAATACTATAAGTAAAGATATATTATATACTAATAAAACTATACTTATAATAAGACTCTTTATCTCTTATAGTAAAGCTATAGTAATACTAAAGTAAATTACTTAGCTAGAAAAACTCTAAAGATTATAAAAATAAAAATAAAAGCTTATTAACTTTATTAAGGGTAACTTAAGGGAAGTATAAGGGAAAAGTAAGTAAAAAGCTAGCCTTTTCTTAAGTAATAGTAACTAAGAGATTAAAGTTAAGAATATTACTAAGCTTTAATACCTTATAAACCCCTAAAGGTATAAGATATAAATAAATAACCTAAACTATACCTTTAATAAGGTAAAGAAAAAATACTAATATAATTACTAAAAGATTCTCTTTATACTTAACTATATATATACTAACTATAAGGTAAGATAAGATAAATACCTTAATAAATAATAGGCTAATAGCTAGGATAATCTTAAGAATAACTAGGATAAATTCTAGACTTAAATACTTATATTACTTAAGGACTTTATAAACTATAATACTTAAATAGCTATATAGCTTAAGAATATAAAGTAATATAAAAGCTAGAGCTTTATTAAATTTAGTATTTTCCTAGATTTACTAGAGATATACTTAGAAAAAGCCTTAGAAAAGTCTTATACCCTTATATTCTTTATAAAATTACTTCTTAAGCTATAAGACTATATTAACTTATATACCTTTATTACTAGGAAAATATAAGAGAAAGTTATATAACTTACCTAGTAATTTTAAAAGGCTATACTAAAGAGTAAGTAAAAGCCTAAGTATTTAGAAAATAAAGGACTATATAAGAATCCCTAATATTATAAATATAACTTACTTTAAGATTATAAGCCTTATAAAAATTAAAAGAATAAAGACTAGGAAAAGGGCTTAGCTATATACCTAAATAATAGTAAAGTTAAAGATAAAAAATAATATTATAACTATAATAGCTTAAATTACCTTATAAATAAGTATAATAAACTAAGAAAAAAGCCCTAAGATAGCTAAGGAAACTTCTTAAGGTAAAAGTAAAGGCCTTTACCTTTACCTTAAGTACTAAGGTATTAATTAGGTATTAATTTTATATACTAGTTATTATTTATAAGTATAAAGATATTAAAATAATAATAAATCTAAATAGCTATACTAAGCTTAATATTATTAGTATTAAATTTATAAAAAACTATAAGCTTAATTAAGCTAAGGCTATAGTACTTATTCTCTAAGTAATAAAGGCCCTTATAGTCCTTTAATATAGTATTTATAAGGTATTTATTATAATTAAAGACTTAAGAGAGAAAGAAAAAGTCCTTAAGCTACTATATATAGCTATAAATAAAAACTTAAGAGTAAGGGAAAGCCTTATTTTACTTAGAATATATATACTTACTAAAGAATATATATATTTTTATTTATACTTATAAAAGTAATAGTTTAAGAAAAAGAAAATAGCCTTTTTACTTATAACTTCTTATAAGTTTATAAAGGTAATATATAATAAGGCTATTATATATACTATTATAAAAGTTATAGAAAATAAGTTTATTACCTTTAAAGATAATAAGAAAGTAAAAGTATATAAAACTATTAAAGATATCCCTAAGGAATTATATAAGTTTAAAGATATATTTATAGTAAATAAAGTAAGTAATTTACTATTAAGAAAGAAAACTAATTATATAATTAACTTAATACTTAAGGCTATGCCCTTATATAAACTAATTTACTTTCTTTTTTAAAGTAAGTTAAAGAAGCTTTATAAATATATTAATAAAACCCTATAAAAAGGCTAGATAAAACCCTTTAAAAGCCTTATAAGTATACTTATCTTATTTATACTAAAGAAAAATAAAATACTTTAACTATATATAAACTATTAGGGACTTAATAAAGTAATATAAAAGAATTACTATACTCTCCCCTTAATTTTAAAGATCCTAGACTAGTGCTAAGAAGCCTATTACTTCTTAAAGATTAATATTAAGAATACTTACTATTAAATCTATATTAAAGAGAGTAATAAGTAAAAGACTATATTTTATACTTATTATAAATACTATAAATACCTTATAATACCCTTTAAGCTAACTAATATACTAGTTACTTTTTAAAGCTATATTTATAAAGTACTTTATAAGCTAGTAAATACTATTTATATAGTATATTTAAATAATATCCTTATTTTCTTAAAAATATAAGAGAAGTATACTATATATATTTAGGAAGTTTTAAAATATATAATATTAGTAAAGCTATATATAAAACACTTAAAGTATTTATTTTACTAAAAATTAGTAAAATTCCTAGGGTTTATTTTATTAGTTAATAGTATTTTAATAAATATATATAAAGTTAATATAATCTAAGACTAAAAAAAGCCTATAAGCTTTAAAGATATATAGTCTTTCCTAGGATTTTATAACTTTTACTAAAGGTTTATTTACTAATACTCTAGGATTATAATACCCTTATATATACTAATAAAGGGTAGTTAAAATAGTATTTAAACTAGGAAGTTTATATTTAAGAAAAGAAAATAGCTAGTATTTAACTAGCTAAAAAATACCTTTTAATAAGCGCTTTTTCTTTATTATTATAATTTAAGTTAGCTAGTATATATTAAGATAAATACTTTAGTCTTTATAATAGTAAGAATTTTATCTTAATAAAATAATAAGAGCTAATAGTATTTTATAGTATTTTAGTTAAGGAAGTTTATAAATACTAAATATAATTAATATATAGCAAATTAAAAGCTACTTACTATAGTAAAGTTATTTAAACACTAGTAATACTATATTAAAGGTATAGTAACCTTAGTAAAAATCCTATTAAATTACTATAACTTATAGACTTTTATAAGGTAGTAAAAGCTAAATAGAAAATAAGCTAAATAGTATATATTTCTTTATCTCTTTTACTTTATAATTAAGTATAAGCTTAGGAAAAGTAACCTAGTAAATATACTATTAAGATAGTTTAATTATAAAGATAAACCCTTAATAAATAAAGCACTTTTACTAAAGCTTTAAAAGAAAATAGTAATTACTAAAGAATTAGTAAAAGAAAAAATACTAATATATAAAAGAAAATATAGTAAAATACCTTTAAAGAAGGAAAATACCCTAGTCTTAATATATTAAAGAAAATATAGTAAGATACCTTTAAGAGAGAAAAATACCTTAGTCTTAGTAAAAAGGCTTAGTAAAAGACCTTTAAGGGAGGAAAATACTTTAGTTACTATAAAAAAAGCTTTAAAGGCTAAAGTAACCTAGTTAAAAGGCTAGTTAGTTACTATAAATCTAGTAAAAGATTAGCTAAATAAGGGTAATTTCTAGGAGAAAGTAATATATATCTAAGATATTAGTATAGTATAAGAGATATAGGAGACTATTATATTACTAAATTCTTACTAATCTAAGCTAAATAAACTATTAGTATAATTACTATAAAAGGTATAAGATTAAGATTTAGATTTATAAAGGTAAAATAGTAAGATTAATAATTCTTTAGTAAAAGATAAGGGAAAAGCTAGTTTATAGTTATATAGTATAAGAGGTCTTCTAATATACTAAGACTAAGTAGTTATTCCTTAAGAGCTTATCTTATAATAAGAGCTTTTATAGCTATACTATAATAATTTACTAGTAAGTTATTTTAGGATTAAATATACTCTTAAGCTATTAAAGTATTACTTTTAGTAACTAAGTATAAGTAAGTTAGTATTTAACTATATTATAAGCTATAGGGTTTACTAGTAAGTAATAGCTAAAAGGTATTACTTATATAAAAGCCTTAAATCCTTACTAATACTATAGTAACTATAAGTAAAAATCTTAATAGATTTTATTATAGGATTACTTATTACCTAAGTAAGTAAATAAGAAACTAATATAATCCTAGTAATTATAAACTAATTTACTAAGTACTTTATTTTCTTACTTATAACTATAATAATTAATATAACTAAACTAGTAAAGCTTTTCTATAAGAAAATTAAACTAAGGTTTAAGGCACTAAAGAGTATTATATCTAATAAGGGATTAGTCTTTATAAGCTAATTTTAGTTAGACTTATATTACTTATTATATATAAAGTAAAGGCTTTTTATAGTATTTTACCCCTAAACTAATAAGTAAATAAAGAGAATAAACTAAGTACTTAAGTATTACCTTTAATGCTTTATAGCTAATAACTAATAAATATAGCCAAAGTTACTTCTAATAGCTTAATTTACTTATAATAATATAGTAAATAAGATAATAAGCTACTCTCTTAATTATTACCTTATAGGCTATTTCCCTAAGTTTTACTTAGCTCTTAAAGATAAAATTAAAGAAAGAGAGGTACTAGAAGCTTATATATATATTATAAAGCTATATAAAGTTAAAGAGTAGCTAAAGTAAAACTAGGTAAAAGCTACTAAAACCTAAGTAAAGTACTATAACTAGTATTACTAGCTATTAATACTAAGAAAAAGTAACTTAGTGTTACTATTTATAAAGAATATTAGGCTTAAGAATATAAAATAAAAGCTAATCTTTAGATTTATTAGACTATTTTAAGTACTTAATACTATAAGAAAATAAGTATATAAACTTATATTACTTAAAAAGTATAGCTAACTATATAATATATTTTATATTAGCTTATTAAAGCTATAGAATTACTATAAAAATAGTAAGAATAAGGAAATACTAATACTAGACCTTAAGAATAAAGATAATAAGTATAAAGTTAAAGAGATTAAAGACTATAAGAAAACCTAAGAAAGTAATAAATACCTAGTAAAATAAAAGGGTTAGCTAAGTAAATATAACTAATAAGTCCTAGTAAAAGATATAAAGAGTACTTAATATATAATTTAAACTTTTTACTAAAGTAAGTCTAGTAAGAAAAGTAATAAGATATAAGTAAGTTATAAGTAAGAAAATATAATATTCTTATAAAAGAGGCCTAGCCTTATTAGCTACTATTATACTTTAATTAATAGTCTAGGAATTACTATAAAAAAATAAAAGAACAGGGCCTTAAAGGTAAGGTAATACTAGGGGAAAACTTTCTATTATAGCACTATTATAGCTTAATACCTTATTACCCTAGATAGTATATTTAGTGTTATTCTTATTTATATTAATTACCTCCTTTATAGCGTAAAAAAGGCAGTAAATTACTATTACCTAGGCTATATAGCCTAGGTTAGCTAGCTAAAGCTAAAGAACTATATATACCTCCTAGATAGCTATAGCCTTATAATAGTTTTTTTATAGAAAAGTTAGTAAAAACTTACTAAAAGTATAGTAAAAAACTAACAAAACTTATAATACTAATGTTATAGCTTGCACCGAAAGGTTGTAAACGAAGTAATAGCTAAGATTATTACAGTCACTGCTAGTTAGATACTAGCTAGAGGTAGGTGCGTAAAGGTTTTAATCTTTAACCTAGCACTAATAATATATATAGTCTTTAATAAATACCTTACTTTATAAGTATATAGCTATCTTATAGCTAGCTAGCCTCTTTATTATTTATATAGCCTAAAGGTTCTTTAAAGACTTACTTTAATAAATATCCTATCTCTAACCTTTATACTTCTAATATAATACCTCCCTTATATATAATTAACTTTAATTATAAAATAAGCTACTTACTTAGGGTATAGTTACTATATTAAAGCTTTATAAGGAAAATAAGATAAGGCACCTTATATCTAGATATATAAGTAAATAAAAAGAAATAATAATAATAATACTACTAATTAAAAATAACCTCTCTTATTATAGTTAGTAATATCTAAATAGTAGCTTATATATAGCTTTAATATAGTAAAATAAATATTATTACTTATTATATAACTAGAAGAAAAAAATAGATAACCTATGTTAATTTTTATAATTAGTTTAAATAAATAAGGTATTTAATACTATAGTTTTAAATAGTTTAACTAAAGGGCTTATATTATAGTTACTATAAGTTTATAGCTATTAGGTATATATATAATTAGTAATACTAATAGTTATTATTATAATTTATAGATTACTTATATATAGTATATTAAATTACTTAAGGGGTCTAGGGTTAATATAAAGAGACTAATTTTCCCCCCCTTTTATATACTTTCTTTCTCTTATAATATCCCTTAACCTTATAAGTTACCCTTACTAGCTAAGTAATAGCTCTCTTATTACTATTACTTAATAATTACTAATCTCTTTTAGTCCCTAATTATTATTATTATTTATCCTTATTTATCTTAGTTTTTTACCCTTATTTAGCTTATAAGTTTATACTCTTACTAGTATAACTTCTTTATCTAGTCTATTATAGCTAACTTATAGCTAGTTTACTATATCTAAGTCTTATATTAAAACTCTATCTTTATTAACTCCTTAAGAAGATTTATTAACTAAAAAATCTCCTATAAAGTCTCCTATAAAATCTCCTATAAAGTTTTCTCTAAAGTAAACTTCTTTTAAAATCTTATTATAAGTTTATTATATTCTTATAGTATCTTTATTACTAACTTATTACTAGTAAAATAACTTTAAAAAAGATTTTATATATACACTATTATTAGTAAGTAATAATATAAAATATCCTCCTAAAAATAATACCTATAAGATCCTAGAATACCTTATTAATAAAAAGACCTTCCTTATAGAATATAATAAATCTTTAAGTATAACTTCTTGTTAGGAGCGCAGAGGTCAAAGATAGGATGTTTATCGAAGCAGGTCTTCGGAGAACCTTTAGGCCGTGCGGATAATAAAGAGAATAGCTAGCTATAAGATAGCTATGTGCTTATAAAGCGAGGTATTTATTAAAGACTATATATATTATTAGTGCTAGGTTAGAGATTAAAACCTTTATATACCTGCCCCTAGCTAGTATCTATCTAGTAGTAACTATAATAGTCTTAGCTATTACTTTATTCTTAACCTTTTAGTGTAAGCTATAATAAATTAATCTCTCTTAACCTTTTTAAGGATATAAACTATTAGCTAGATTATTATATAGCTAATACTCTAAAGATCTATAAGAAACACACTAGTACTTTATAATAATAAAGCTATAGATAATTAGGAAGATAAAGAACCCTTATAATCTAGAACTATAGATAATAATAAGGTATAATAAACACTACTTAATCCTAATTTAGGTAAAGGTATAAATAATATAACTAAAGAAAAAAGGGTATTATAGTAATGCTATAAGGTTATATAATCTAAGCTATATTACCTTTAAAGAAAATAAGAGGTCTTATAGATAAAGGTATAAATTAGAGAGTTTAAGGTAAATCTAGGATTAGCTAGACCTTAAACTAGACTTATAATTACCCCTTAATCTAGACTTATAATTACCCCTTAAATATTAGCTATGATTTTACCTATAGTCTATAGTAACTTAGTAGTAATTATATAGTAAGGTAGTCTTATTAAAATATAAATAAAAATGCCTATATATAAAGGGGAAATATATAAAAGCCTGTAGAATTTCTTAGTAAACTTAGATATATTATTTAAATTAGACTACTATACCTTTAAGGATAATATAACTAAGGTAGCGTATATAGGTAGCTACCTAGCTAGTAATATAAAGTAATAGTAAATATATTATATAGCTATAGATAAGTATATAAATTATTTATTAATTACCTAGGTAGATTTTCTAGAATAGTTAAAAACTAGAATAATAGATATAGGTATAAGACACTTAGAAGTAATAAGGTTATTACTAAATCTTAGGTAAAAGAATAACTAATTATTTTAATCCTTTATATAAGCCTAGGATAAGGTAAAAGCTAAGTTACCTAAAGAAATCCCTATATATCTAAGAATTATAATCTTTCTAAATAGCTTAAATAACACTATAAGGAAGTAAATAATTAGTTAAGAGATCCTAATAACCTAAAGCTAACTATAAGGCTAGGGTAAGAAAGCAAAGGTTATAATAGGTTTAGGCTAAAATAATAAAAAAGGTTAGGACTTTAAAAGAAAAAGGTAATACTCTTATTTTATATTACTTATAAATAGGGTATAGTAATAAAGTAAAGACTAAGGGAAAAGATTATCCCTAGTATACTATAAATATAGAAAGCCTAGGTATACTTTACTAGTTTATTAAGCACTAGATTATTTTACTTATAAAAGTACTAAGTATATAACTAAGAAGTATAAGGAAAGTAGTAATAAAGCTATATCTCCTAATATAATACTAGTTTAATTAGCATAGACCTAGGAATATAATCTTACTATAGAATACCCTATAGATAATAGAATAAGAATATAAGTATTTTTATAATAAAATAACTAGTAATTAGCTATATAAGTGCTATTTAATATAAGTATATAGTCTTTAATAATTTATCTAAAATTATTATTAAAAAGGATTAGGAGAATATAATCTAATTAAATAGGATATTAAAGAGTGTAAGTAAAAAAGTAATTTTATATTAAGGAATTTTAAAAAAATTAGTTAAGATAAAAGATAGTATAGGATTTATAAAGGTTTACTAAGTTAGCTACTTTATTACTAATATAGGTAAAGGGATAATTTTAGGTATAGACTAGATTAAAGAGTATTTACTTATAATTATATATTAGGAGCATAAATACTAGAGATATCTAGTAATAATAGAATGTCTTTCCTTTACTTATAGTAAGTGGTAAGTATATAAGGAGAAAAAAATAGTAGTAATTACTTTATTATTAGGAGTAATAAAGATTAGGCTAAGTATTCTAGAAAATAAAAATTAAAAAGAAAAAGAAAAAGGCTAATTAGAGAACCTAGTAGTAATAGATATATAAATAAATAGTAAAGTAGCTATATAAATCCTAGAGTATACTTATTTATAGTAAAAAAGTAAAGGTATTATAGTTATACTAATTTTAGAAAATATAAGTAATAAAGAAGCTATATTAAATTAGGATAAGAGCACTAAGCGCCTTATACTAATAATCCTAGAAGAATATAGGGAGTTTATAGATATTTTTTCTAAAGAGTTAGTAGGTAAGCTTCCTAAACTAGGAGGTTATACTTATATAATTAAATTGGAAGAAAGGAAAATATTACCTTAGGGGTCTATATATAATTTAGCTAAGAGGGAGCTAGAGGTTCTTAGAGAGTACCTTATAAGTATATAGCTTAAAGGGTAAATTAGAAGATTAGTTAGCCTAGCTAGAGCCCTGATTTTATTTATTCTAAAGAAAGGAGGGAAATTAAGGCTTTATATAAATTATAGGGGCCTAAATAAGATTATAATTAAGAATAAGGCCTCTTTACCCCTTATTACTAAAATTCTTAATTAATTAGTAAGCATAGTTATTTTTATAGTCTTAGATTTAAAAGATATATACTACTAGCTATATATTTACTTAGGTAATAAGTAGAAAATAGCGTTTTATTATTAATATAGCTACTTTAAATATCTAGTAATGCCATTTAGACTAGTTAATATACTAGTGACTTTTGAGGAGTATATTAATAATACTCTTAAAGGACTTATTAATAAGACTTATATTATTTATTTAGATAATATACTAATATATAGTAGTAAGGTTAAAGATTATATAAAATATATTAAATAAGTTTTATATAGGTTTAGAAAGGTAAGTCTTTTTATTAACCTTAAGAAGTATTAATTTTTTATTAAGGAAGTTAAATTTTTAGGCTTTAAGATATTAAAGAAAGGTATTATAATAGACCTAGTAAGAGTTAAAGCAATTATAACCTAGCTAATACTATATAGTGTTTTTAATATTTAGTTATTTCTTAGTTTTACTAGATTTTACTACTATTTTATTAAATAGTATAGTAAAGTTATTATTTTATTAATAGATTACCTTAGAGGGAATTAACTAGTAATATTTAAACTAGAACCCTGTAAGCTAGTAGCGTTTAGAGAGCTTTAATAAAGATTTTAGGAAGCGCTAATTTTAGTATATTTTAACTTACTTATATATCTTAGAGTAAAGATAAATGCATCTAGATATGTAATTAGGGCTATACTTATAATATTAGTGCTAGGTTACTAGTACCTAGTTATGTTTATATTAAGGAAAATAACTAATACTAAATTATAATATTTAATACCTAATAGCAAATTATTAGCTATCTAAGAGGCTTTTTATATATAGAGACACTATCTTGCTTATTTAGCTTATATAATTAAAGTTATTATAGATTATTTAAACTATAAGTACCTTACTATAAAGCCTAAGCTTACTAGTAAGTAAGTAACTATACTTAATAAGCTTTATCCTTTTGATTTTAAGATTATATATTATATAAGGAAATTAAATCTTACTAACTTACTTTTAAGAAGACTAGATTTTATAAGTAAGATAAGAAAAGAGAAAGTAGTAACTATATAACTTCTTATCTTTTTATTTAAATTTATAAATACTAAGAGATAGGAACACTATAGTAATATTATTAATGCTATAGGCTCTATAAAAACGTCACTTAATATAACTAATAGTTAGTTATAATAACACTATAATAATACTACTAATATCTAGGGTTTTAAAAAATCATAACTTAACTATATTCGTAAAGAACCTAATAATCTAGATAATCTTAGAAAAGTTATATTAGTAAGGTTATTTAATACTTTTTATACTTCTATTAATAAGCAATAAGCTAGCTATAGTAATACTATTAGTACCTAGTATATATATTATTTATTACTTAATTATTTTAATTTTCCTATTAAACTAGCTATTTCTAATAGGGATAGACTAGTATAGGTTATTACTAGTAAGTAGTAAGAGTGCCCCTTAAAAACATTACTTATCTATATCCCTATAAGACTAGAAGTATTTATTAAACTAATTACTTATAGAGATATTATAGCTAGGATTTAATTTATTTAGAGAACCTTTTCTAAGTTTAATTCTAATTTTCTAGAAAAGAGCTTAGAATTAAAACCCCTAATTTAAGTCTTATTATATAAAGTATAGTAAGGTAATAACTTTACTATAGCTTAATTAAAGTTACTTAAAAGCGGTAATATAGCTATATCCTAGATATAGTTAATTAGACTCTCTAAGCTATTAATATTTAAGAATTATATTTTTATTTCTCTAGGTATAAGGAAAGAAATTTTATTACTAACTTATAATAACCCTATTACTAGGCACTAAGGAGTAAGTAAAACTCTTTATTAGATTATAAACTAATATTATTAGCTAATAATAAAGAAAGATATAAAGGTATATATTAGTACTTATGTAAATTATTAGACTTTAAAACTAAGGTATTATAAACTATATAGTAAGCTAGCTATATTACTAGTGCCTAATTGCCCTTTTTAAGAATTATTAATAGATTTTATTACTAGACTTTTACTAGTAAAAGATTTAAATTAAACCTATAATGTAATTTTAGTTATTATTAACTATTTTATAAAATACGGTATCTATATCCTTGTTTTAATATAACTAACTAGTAATAGGCTAGTAACTATGTTCTTAGAATATGTTTTTAGAGACTATAAAGCCCTAGAAGGTATTATAATAGACTAAGGTTCTATATTTACTAGTGATTTCTAAATAACTTTTTATTATTTTCTTGTGATAAAGTGGCTACTTAGCACCGCTTTTTATCCCTAGATAGATAGTTAGATAGAATGTTTAAACTAGGTCTTAGAATATTATTTAAGGGCTTTTACTTATACTAAATAGACTAATTAGGTAAATAACCTATTAATAGCGTAATTTATATATAATATAAGTAATTACTTAACGTATAGCTACACACTAGTAAAGGTATTATAAGGTTATAATCCTAGAGGTCTATAGTAAGTAGTAGTAGATATCCCTTTAGTAAATAATTAAGCTAAAAGTAGGATTTTAGTACTAAGAGAGAAGCACACTATAATTAAGTAGCTTTTAAGTAACTTATAGACTTAGTATAAAAAATATTATAACTAGAAAAAAACTCTAATAAGGTTTAAAGTTAGTAACTATGTTTTATTATTAATAAAAAACATTAACCTAAGATACCCTAGTAAGAAGCTAGCTATAAAGTATCTAGGCCTCTATAAGATTAAAAAGGTAATTAGGAGTTATAGATTAGTATATTAATTAAAATTACTACCTAGGACTTAATTATATAATATATTTAATATTACTAGTCTTAAACCTTTTAAAGGGAACCTAATAGATATAGAAAATGCCTCCTTACTATAAGATACTATTAAAGATAATAAATAAGAGTTTAAAGTTAAGAGAATTATTTTACACTACTATAATAGAAGGTATTATAAATATCTAGTTAAATAGAAAGGCTATAATACTTTAGAGAATTCTTAGGTATTAAAAAGGGATTTTATTACTAGAGAAATTATTAATAACTATAAGTAATAGCTAAGTAATAAAATTAATATAAGGTAGTTATGTTTTATAACTTAATATACTAAAGATATTAGAAAATAAAGTTAATTTACTTAGATAACTTAAATAATCTATTATATAGCTACTAAGTACCTATCCCTTTATAATAGAGTTAGCCCTTAAGACTACTAGTCCTTTATTATTAGTAGTAGCTATAGAAGCTATAGAGAAAAAGGCCTTAGGAGTATCTTTATTATTAGAATCCCTCTCTTTATATATATAAACCTAAAGTATACTAAGGAGCTTAATAGGACTAATATATTTAGGTAAATTAATAGTATTTAGTATAAACTACTAGTAAGTTAGTTAAGTATTAGCTATATATATTAAGAAAGCTTACCTTTAGGATATTTTAGGCTATAAAGTAAAGATAGTTTAAAATATTAATCTAAGTCTCTAGATTTATAGTATTACTTAGTAGCGCTATTATAGTATATTTATTATATTTTACCTTATAAGTAGTATTAGTAAATATTTAAGTATAGTAAATATAACTATACTTATTAGAATTTTTATAAACTAGGATAGTATTCTATAGCTTTTTCTTTACTTTTATAATAGGCTAGTAGTAAGTTAGTAGTAATCTAGTATCTAGGTAATAGAATTATACTTACTTTATTTTAATAGTAATAATTACCTTTAGAAGTAGCTTTAATAAGTTTAAATAGCCTATTATAAAGCTATATAATTTAAGCTAAAGTCTAGTAGTATATTAGTAATAAGTAAGTAAATTCTAGTTAAGAGAGATATACTATAATATAGTTTTTATTATTTTAGAAGTAATAAGTATATTTTATTAAATAGCCTATTAAATATTAGCTATAAAAAAGCAATAAGTAAGTAAAGAAGTTATACTTAAAGATTTATTATATTTAGCTAGGAAGGTTTTTTTATTAATAAGGTATCCTAGAATCTTATAAGTATTATTTTTTAGGAGAATATTTTATATTACTACTTACTAATAATAGTATATATATAGAATCTTCTTTAAAGTTATTTTACTAGTAGTAAGTTAGTAATAGAGATACTATAAGAATATAATAAACTTATAATAAGATTTTAGAAGAAGTTTACTTTAGAGAAGACTTTATAGGAGACTTTATAGGAGATTTCTTAGTTAATAGATTTTCTTAAGGTATTAATAAAGGCAAAGTTTAGGTATAAGACTTAGATATAGTAAACTAGCTATAAGTTAGCTATAATAAACTAGATAGGGAAGTTATGCTAATAAGAGTATAAACTTATAAGCTAGATAAGGGCAAAAAACTAAGATAAATAAGGATAAATAATAATAATAATAGGGGACTAAAAAAGGTTAGTAATTACTAAGTAATAGTAGTAAGAGAGCTATTACTTAGCTAGTAAGGGTAACTTATAAGGTTAAGGGATATTATAAAAGAAAGGAAAAGTATAAAAGAGGGGAAAATTAGTCTCTTTTATATTAACCCTAGACCCCTTAAGTAATCTAACGCACTATATATAGGTAATTCATAAATTATAATAATAACTATTAACACTGCTAAACACACACATGCCTAATAACTATAAGCTTATAGTAACTATAATATAAGCCCTCTAGTTAGACTATTTAGAACCCTAGTATTAGGTACCTTATTTATTTAACTAATTACAAAAATTAACATAGGTTATCTATGTTTTTTTTTCTAGCTATATAATAGGTAATAATATTTATTTTGCTATAGTAAAGCTATATATAGGCTACTATTTAAATATTACTAACTATAATAAGGGGTTATTTTTAATTAGTAGCATTATTATTATTGTTTCTTTTTGTTTACCTACGCGTCTAAATATAAGGTGCCCTATCTTATTTTCCTTATAAAGCTCTAATATAGTAACTATGCCCTAAGTAAGTAGCTTATTTTATAATTAAGGTTAATTATATATAGGGGAGGAATTATATTAGGAGTATAGAGGTTAAAGATAGGATATTTATTAAAGTAAGTCTTTAGAGAACCTTTAGGCTATATAGATAATAAAGAGAATAGCTAGCTATAAGATAGCTATATGCTTATAAAGCAAGGTATTTATTAAAGACTACGTATATTATTAGTGCTAGGTTAGAGATTAAAACCTTCACGTACCCGCCCCTAGCTAGCATCTATCTAGCAGTGACTACGATAGTCTTAGCCATCACTTCGTTCTTAACCTTTCGGTGCAAGCCGTGACACTTCTTTACTTACTTACTATTTTTTATAGCTAATATTTAATAGGCTATTTAATAAAATATACTTATTACTTCTAAAATAATAAAAACTATATTATAGTATATCTCTTTTAACTAAAATTTACTAACTTATTATTTATATATTACTAGACTTTAGCTTAAATTATATAGCTTTATAATAGGCTATTTAAACTTATTAAAGCTACTTCTAAAGGTAGCTATTACTATTAAAATAAAGTAAGTATAATTTTATTACTTAAATACTAAATTACTACTAACTTATTACTAGCTTATTATAAAAGTAAAGAAAAAGCTATAGAATACTATTTTAGTTTATAAAAATTCTAATAAGTATAATTATATTTACTATACTTAAATATTTACTAATATTACTTATAAGGTAAAATATAATAAATATACTATAATAGTATTACTAAGTAATACTATAAATCTAAAGACTTAAATTAATATTTTAAACTATCTTTACTTTATAGCCTAAAATATCCTAATAGTAAGCTTTCTTAATATATATAGCTAATACTTAACTAACTTACTAGTAGTTTATACTAAATACTATTAATTTACTTAAATATATTAGTCTTATTAAGCTTCTTAATATACTTTAGGTTTATATATATAAAAAGAGAAATTCTAATAATAAGGGACTAGTAATCTTAGAAACTAACTCTATAATAAAGGGATAGGTACTTAGTAGTTATATAATAGATTATTTAAGTTATTTAAGTAAATTAACTTTATTTTCTAATATCTTTAGTATATTAACTTATAAATTATAATTACTTTATATTAACTTTATTACTTAGCTATTACTTATAGTTATTAATAATTTCTCTAGTAATAAAATCCCTTTTTAATACCTAAGAATTCTCTAAAGTATTATAGCTTTTTTATTTAACTAGATATTTATAATTCCTTTTATTATAGTAATATAAAATAATTCTCTTAACTTTAAACTCCTATTTATTATCTTTAATAGTATCTTATAATAAGGATATATTTTCTATATTTATTAGATTCCTTTTAAAAGGTTTAAGACTAGTAATATTAAATATATTATATAATTAAGTCCTAGGTAGTAATTTTAATTAATATACTAATTTATAATTTCTAATTACCTTTTTAATCTTATAAAGGCCTAGGTACTTTATAGCTAGCTTTTTACTAGGGTATCTTAGGTTAATATTCTTTATTAATAGTAAAATATAGTTACTAACTTTAAACCTTATTAAAGTTTTTTTTTAGTTATAATATTTTTATACTAAGTCTATAAGTTACTTAAAAGCTATTTAATTATAGTATATTTTTCTTTTAGTACTAAAACTTTACTTTTAGCTTAATTATTTACTAAAGGGATATTTACTATTACTTACTATAAACCTTTAGGATTATAACCTTATAATACCTTTACTAGTATATAGCTATACGTTAAGTAATTACTTATATTATATATAAATTACGCTATTAATAGGTTATTTACTTAATTAGTTTATTTAGTATAAATAAAAGCCCTTAAATAATATTCTAAGACCTAGTTTAAATATTTTATCTAGCTATTTATTTAGGGGTAAAAAGCAGTGCTAAGTAACTACTTAGTTATAAGAAAATAATAAAAAGTTATTTAAAAACCACTAGTAAATATAAAACCTTAGTTTATTATAATACTTTCTAAGGCTTTATAGTCTTTAAAAATATATTCTAAGAATATAGTTACTAGCCTATTACTAGTTAGTTATATTAAAATAAGGATATAAATACTATATTTTATAAAATAGTTAATAATAACTAGAATTATATTATAGGTTTAATTTAAGTCTTTTACTAGTAAAAGTCTAGTAATAAAATCTATTAATAATTCTTAAAAAAGGTAATTAAGTACTAGTAATATAGCTAGCTTACTATATAGTTTATAATATCTTAGTTTTAAAGTCTAATAATTTATATAAGTACTAATATATACCTTTATATCCTTTTTTATTATTAGCTAATAATATTAGTTTATAATTTAATAAAGAGTTTTACTTACTTCTTAGTGCCTAGTAATAAGGTTATTATAAGTTAGTAATAAAATTTCTTTTCTTATACTTAAAGAAATAAAAATATAATTCTTAAATATTAATAGCTTAAAGGGTTTAATAAACTATAACTAAAATATAGCTATATTATTACTTTTAAGTAACTTTAATTAACCTATAGTAAAGTTATTACCTTACTATACTTTATATAATAAGACTTAAATTAAGGGTTTTAATTCTAAGCTTTTTTCTAGAAAGTTAAACTTAAACTTAAAAGAGATTCTTTAAATAAATTAAATCCTAGCTATAATATCTCTATAAGTAATTAGTTTAATAAATACTTTTAGTCTTATAAGAATATAAATAAGTAATATTTTTAAGGAGTGCCCTTATTACTTACTAGTAATAACTTATACTAGTTTATTCTTATTAGAAATAGCTAGTCTAATAGGAAAATTAAAATAATTAAGTAATAAATAATATATATACTAAGTACTAGTAGTATTACTATAGCTAGCTTATTACTTATTAATAGAAGTATAAAAGGTATTAAATAACCTTACTAATATAACTCTTCTAAGATTATTTAGATTATTAGGTTCTTTAGGAATATAATTAAGTTATAATTTTTTAAAACCCTAGATATTAGTAGTATTATTATAGTGTTATTATAACTAACTATTAGTTATACTAAGTAATGTTTTTATAAAGCCTATAGCACTAATAATATTACTATAGTATTTCTATTACTTAGTATTTATAAATTTAAATAAAAAGGTAAGAAGTTATATAGTTATTACTTTCTCTTTCCTTACCTTACTTATAAAATCTAGTTTTCTTAAAAGTAAGTTAATAAGATTTAATTTCCTTATATAAGATATAATCTTAAAATTAAAAGAATAAAGCTTATTAAGTATAGTTACTTACTTACTAGTAAGCTTAGGCTTTATAGTAAAATACTTATAGTTTAGGTAATTTATAATAACTTTAATTATATAAGCTAAATAAATAAGATAATATCTCTATATATAAAAAGCCTCTTAAATAGCTAATAATTTACTATTAGGTATTAAATATTATAATTTAGTATTAGTTATTTTCCTTAATATAAATATAACTAGGTACTAGTAACCTAGTACTAATATTATAAGTATAGCCCTAATTATATATTTAGATATATTTATCTTTACTTTAAGATATATAAGTAAGTTAAAATACACTAAAATTAGCGCTTTTTAAAATCTTTATTAAAGTTCTTTAAATATTACTAACTTATAGGGTTTTAGTATGGCCCGGAGACGCACGGGAGGCGAGGCTGGCCCTAGACGATCCCCCAAAGGCGAGATATATTGCAAAGTGGTTCCTTAGCACAAGAAGACTCCAATACTACACATTAGCGCAAGACCTAGCCTTTAGCCAACGCAAACCAGGGGAGGACCTAGGCCGCCCTAGAGGTAACTAAACTAACTAACAAACGGACACCACAGACAACCAGAGGGAGGCACTAGGTAAAACAGTGTAGCCACGGAGGTAAGCTAGATATAAGGCAAAATCACACTAAGATAAGAAGACTATAAGTCTAGAATAGTTATTAGATTAATTTTAAGTAAATACTATAGGTATTATTTCACACTAGCTTACCGCCGCCCCTTTACTAACCTAGAATTAGCCCTATTCTTCCTTAGGAACTAGGATTATACCCTCTATTACCTTACTTTTACCCTTAGCCACTAGGCTAGTGGCTAGGAGGCAGTTTATTTTTACTACCCTAGTGTTAAGCCACTAGAGCTAAAAGATAACCTTATTATATTATTTCTCCGTAGACCTAGACCTAGCTAGGTCTAGGCTTACTATAGTGGCGCCTTATTTCTTCTTAGCGTGGTTTTTAGTATAGAGTTTTTTAACCTAAGCTATATAGTCCTCTAGGGCCTAGATAAATAAAGTTAGCTATAAAATAGAGCTACTACTAAGCTAGAGTAAAACCACTTATATTACTCCTAGTAACTATACTAGCCTAGGTCTTAACTAACCACTAATATTCCCCTCACTAGCTAGTGACATTTAGCTATAAGTAAATTAGCACTAGAGTAAGCTTAGAATAGGCATAGGAGTTAATATTACCTTAATATATTTATAATTACAGACCTAATAATTAAAGTAAGCATTAGATATTACCCCTTTACATGCTAATTAGCCTTACCCTTAGACTAGAAATAAACTAACTTACTAATAATATTATAGCACTAATAGCCCTTATATTTAATAGATTATGTCTTATAGGACACACACTAGATCTCTTATAGCTTACCTAGCTACCCTAGGTTAGACCTAGAAACAGGGCGGAATAGAGGTAAAGGGGACTTACTTCTAGGCCTTTTACCTTTACCTAATCTAATTACTTCTAGGTTAGGGACTTCCTTAGATACTTATCTAAGGTTATAAGTTCCTAGGTAAATTAGAGCTAGAATAGCACTAAAAATAGGGTACTTATAGAGCTTAGTAATATTATAGCGTGTTTTTCTACGTAAAACATTAGTATTTAAACTAGCACTAGACTAGAGAAGCCTTAAATAGCTCCTAAAGGGGATAGGGAGGAAAAGAACCTATAGGAAATTTATTATAAGAAGAGAAAAAAGGTTAGAACCTTAAGGGAAAAGAAGCCCTCTTTTATACTTAAGAGAGAGGGAGGGGGGGACTAATTATAATATTAGCTAGAAAATAAAGTATAAGATAAGTAAACGCATAGATAGCGCATAACTAATCTAGGAGCGGAACTACCTAGCCACTAGGCCTAAATCACCTACCCCTTACTATAATTAAATAAAACTATATACTTAGACTTTATAAGATATCTAGACTAATACTAGGTTAGATTTAGCTAAAAAGTAAGGTATTAAAAGAGTTAGAAGTAAAGCAAATAAAAAGTAAATTATTATTATAAATCTAAATTCACTATACCTTAGGGCAAAGTAAGGGACGCGGAGCTAGGTTAAAGTAGGACTAGACTAGCACTAAAGGGAGCTAATTAAGACTACTACTATATATTTTCCTTTCTTTTTTATTTTCTTTAGGATAAGGCTAGTGTAAGCTAGCATTAAACACCTATAATTAGTCACACCTAATGCGGCGTAAACCTAGAAGAGGGTTAGCGCTAGCCTGTTTATAGACATAAGAGGGTTTTTCTTCCTAGCAAAGGGTTTTCCCTCTTAACTAAGCGGATGGAGTACTAGGAACAGCTACATAGTTAGCTAGCTAGCGTAAAGAATATATAGGGTTTTAGTTTAAATATTACTAGTTAATTCCCTTTAAGGTAATTTATTAATAGAATAATAACTTTACTATACTATTTAATAAAATAGTAGTAAAATCTAGTAAAACTAAGAAATAACTAAATATTAAAAACACTATATAGTATTAGCTAAGTTATAATTACTTTAACTCTTACTAAGTCTATTATAATACCTTTCTTTAATATCTTAAAGCCTAAAAATTTAACTTCCTTAACTAAAAATTAATATTTCTTAAGGTTAATAAAAAGGCTTACTTTCTTAAACTTATATAAAACTTATTTAATATACTTTATATACTCTTTAACCTTATTACTATATATTAGTATATTATCTAAGTAAATAATATAAGTCTTATTAATAAGTCCTTTAAGAGTATTATTAATATACTCCTAAAAAGTTACTAATATATTAACTAGTTTAAATAGTATTACTAGATATTTAAAGTAGCTATATTAATAATAAAATACTATTTTTTACTTATTACCTAAGTAAATATATAGCTAGTAATATATATCTTTTAAATCTAGGACTATAAAAATAACTATACTTACTAATTAATTAAGAATTTTAGTAATAAGGGGTAAAGGGGCCTTATTTTTAATTATAATTTTATTTAGGCCTTTATAATCTATATAAAGCCTTAATTTCTTTCCTTTCTTTAAAATAAATAAAATTAAGGCTTTAGCTAAGCTAACTAATTTTCTAATTTACTCTTTAAGCTATATACTTATAAGGTACTCTCTAAGGACCTTTAGCTTTTTCTTAGCTAAATTTTATATAGGCCTCTAAGGTAATATTTTCCTTTTTTCTAATTTAATAGTATAAGTATAATTTTTTAATTTAAAAAGCTTACTTACTAACTCTTTAAAAAAAATATCTATAAACTCCTTATATTCTTTTAGGATTATTAGTATAAGGTATTTAGTACTCTTATCCTAATTTAATATAGCTTCTTTATTACTTATATTTTCTAGAATTAGTATAACTATAATACCTTTACTTTTTTACTATAAATAAGTATACTCTAGAATTTATATAATTACTTTACTATTTATTTATATATTTATTATTACTAGGTTCTTTAATTAGCCTTTTTCTTTTTCTTTTTAATTTTTATTTTCTAGAATACTTAGCCTAATATTTATTACTCCTAATAATAAAGTAATTACTACTATTTTTTTCTCCCTATATACTTATTACTTATTATAAGTAAAAAAGAGATATTTTATTATTACTAGATATCTTTAATATTTATACTCCTAATATATAATTATAGGTAAATATTCTTTAATTTAGTTTATACTTAGAATTATCCCTTTACTTATATTAGTAATAAAGTAACTAACTTAGTAAACTTTTATAAATTCTATATTATCTTTTATTTTAATTAATTTTTTTAAGATTTCTTAATATAAAATTACTTTTTTACTTATACTCTTTAGTATTTTATTTAATTAGATTATATTTTCCTAATCCTTTTTTAATAATAATTTTAGATAAATTATTAAAGACTATATACTTATATTAAATAGCACTTATATAGCTAACTACTAGTTATCTTATTATAAAAATACTTATATTCTTATTTTATTATCTATAAGGTACTCTATAGTAAGATTATATTCCTAGGTTTATGCTAATTAAACTAGTATTATATTAGGAAATATAGCTTTATTATTACTTTCTTTATACTTTTTAGTTATATACCTAGTACTTTTATAAGTAAAATAATCTAATACTTAATAAGCTAGTAAAGTATATTAAGGCTTTTTATATTTATAGTATACTAAAAATAATCTTTTCTTTTAATCTTTACTTTATTATTATACTTTATTAATAGGTAATATAAAATAAAAGTATTACTTTTTTCTTTTAAAGTCTTAACTTTTTTTATTACTTTAGCCTAAACTTATTATAATCTTTACTTTCTTACCCTAGCCTTATAGTTAGCTTTAGGTTATTAAAATCTCTTAATTAATTATTTACTTTTTTATAGTATTATTTAAGCTATTTAAAAAGATTATAATTCTTAGATATATAAGGATTTCTTTAAGTAACTTAGCTTTTACCTTAGCCTAAGCTTATATAAAAAATTAAAATAATTAGTTATTTTTTTACTTAAGATTTAGTAATAACCTTATTACTTCTAAGTATCTTATACTTATATTTATTATTTTAGTTTTTAGCTATTTTAGAAAATTTACCTAGGTAATTAATAAATAATTTATATACTTATTTATAGCTATATAATATATCTATTATTACTTTACATTACTAGCTAGGTAATTACTTATATATATTACCTTAGTTATATTATCCTTAAAGGTATAGTAATTTAGTTTAAATAATATATCTAAGTTTACTAAGAAATTTTATAAGCTTTTATATATTTCCCCTTTATATATAGGCATTTTTATTTATATTTTAATAAGATTACCTTACTATATAATTACTACTAAGTTACTATAAACTAAAGGTAAAATTATAGCTAATATTTAAGGGGTAATTATAAGTCTAAATTAAGGGGTAATTATAGGTCTAGTTTAAGGTCTAGCTAATCCTAGATTTGCCTTAAGCTCCCTAATTTATACCTTTATTTATAAGACCTCTTATCTTCTTTAAAGATAATATAGCTTAGCTTATATAACCTTATAGTATTATTATAATACCCTTTTCTCTTTAGTTATATTATCTATACCTTTACCTAAATTAAAATTAAGTAATATTTATTATACCTTATTATTATTTATAGTTCTAGATTATAGGGGTTCTATAACTTCCTAATTATCTATAGCTTTATTATTATAGGGTACTAGTATGTTTCTTATAGATCTTTAAAGCATTAGCTATATAATAATCTAGCTAATAGTTTATATCCTTAAAAAGGTTAAGAGAGATTAATTTATTATAGCTTATACTAAAAGGTTATAAATAAAGTAATAGCTAAGACTATTATAGTTACTACTAGATAAATACTAGCTAAGGGTAGGTATATAAAGGTTTTAATCTCTAACCTAGCACTAATAATATATATAGTCTTTAATAAATACCTTACTTTATAAGTATATAACTATCTTATAGCTAGCTAGCCTCTTTGTTATTCATATAGCCTAAAGGTTCTCTAAAGACTTGCTTTAATGAATATCCTATCTCTAACCTCTGCGCTTCTAACAGTTTAGCTATGCTTTTTATATAGTAATATTAAAAAGGCTTTATTTATAGATAATATAAGGGATAAGATAGCCTTTACTAGTATTATAGTTTATAATTTAGCTCCCTTAATACCTAGTTAAAATAGTAAGGTAAAGTAATCTAAGGGAGTAATTAAGTAAAAGGCTTATATATTAAGTCTTAAAGTATACCTTCTATTAGAACTTAATAATAAGGTTTTTAATATAGTAGTTTATTTACTAAATAAAATACCTTTTAAGTATTATAGGAAGTAAGCTATACCTTATAAACTATAGTAAAATTAAGTATAGAAAACTATACTAGCTTATTTATAAATATTAGAGGTTTAAAAACCCTTAATTATATATTTATAAGCTTATAAATATAAGGTTTTTCTAATAATAATAAAGGCCTTAAAGTATATTAAATTATATAATATAATACTATAGTTAAAGTAAAAAGCTTATATTAAATACCTTATTAGTTATAAAGGTAAGTCCTAGTATATTATTTAGGTGCCTTTACTTTATAATTATAAGGTTATTATATTAGTATATATTTAGTTTAATAAGAACTCCTTCTTTAAGCTAGAAAAAAAGCTAGAATTAGCTTAAAAGAAAAAAATATTAATAATTATATTACTTAAAGAGTTTAAAGCTAAACACCTTAATAAAGAGATTAGTTAAAATCTTATAGAAATAGATCTTAAAGAGAATAATTCTATCTCTTTACTATTAGCTATAGGCTAGGAAAATTAGTAATTTAAAGTAAAAATACCTCCTTATATAATAGGAAATAAAGAGAACCTTTCTAGTGTACTTTTAATCTCTCTTAACTTCTCTTAGAAAGCACTAGTTACTATAGAGAACTTAAAGCTTTAAGTATAAGGTAATAATACACTATTTTAAGAGATTAATAAATTTATATATAAAGTAATAACTAAATATATAAAGATTACTATAAGGACTAGTAAAATTATTACTAAAGGTAATAAGGCTATAGAGAATTATAGTCCTTATAATAATAGTATTAATTTTAATAATATTATAACTAGAAAATACTAAAGAAAGAAAACAAGAAAAGCTAAGTAAGTATAGTTTTCTTTTACTTTTTTAATAGTATTATAAGGCACTTAATATAGTTTATATATTAAGGGTATACCTCTAGAACTTACTTATTATTATTAGGTAATAGCCTTAGTATATTATAATTACTAAAAGAAAGTAATTATAAAGAAGCTTTTAAAGCTTTTATTCTTAAATTACTAGGAGAATATACTAGATAAATTATTTAATTATAAGGAGATTATTAACCTTAAATAGGGTTTTAAGTATAAAACTAATAAAAAGAGTATAGTTATAAAGTTTAAGGCTTAAATAATTATATAAGGTAACTAATAACTAAAAAAAACCTTTGCATACTTTTCCGCACCGACCCTAAGGTTCGGAATCGCCTCTAAAATACAAATCACATTAATATTCGAAATCCTTGCCTTTGTTTCTCCCCCCCTATAATATTACACTATGACAGAGCTAGTGGCAGGAGTGTGAATAAGACGCTAATAGTAATTAACATGGGCTTAGGGGGGCTAGCTTAGAGTAGCCACTACCTAAATATAGGAATAGAATAGTTTAATATCTAAAGAAGCAAAGATAACCTAATAGTAAACTAGAACTAATTTATATACCCTAAAGATATAAAATATTATAATAAGATTGCTAGCCTTATCCTAAGTAATAAAGTTACCTAAGTATAGCGTATTACACTTACTATAGCTAACTAGGTAGCAAACTATACCTAAGCTAAAATAAGAACTATAAACACTAATAATAGTAATATTTATACTACTAAAGAAGCATTAAAAATAGCCCTTAAGGAGGCTATTAGGGAGGAAGCTAAAGATAATAACTCCCTAACCTAGGCTAGTATTGTAGCTAGGCTTACCCTAAAATAACTAAATACTAACCCCCCCTCTCTCTAAGTCCCTAGAAGATAATATAGAGAAGTACTTATAAAAGAAAATACTATATAAGAATCACTCTAGTCTAGGGGCATAAAAGATATAGTTATAGCTATAAATAGAGCTATTAGGTAAGCCTTAGTAGTAGTAGCTAGAAGACTCCCTAGTAAGGATATAATTATTACCTTTAAAGGAAATATAGTGTAATATAGAGAAAACTAAAAATAAATCACTAAAGTATTTAGCCTAGAGGTAGCTATTTACTACCACGTACTTAGTGTTATTATTAAGGGTTTTCTAATAAAGTATATATCTATTAAGAACCTAGTAATAGAAATTAGAAAAGTAAATAAAGTAAATATAATTAAGGTAACCGCAAGACGCCCCTAGGGCAAGAATACCTAGTAAACTACCCTAATTCTTAGACTAGCTAAAGTTAAAGATACTAATAAGATATGCTAAGATAGAATAGTCTTTAAAGCAGAGCTATTCTAAACTAAACTATATAATAAGACCTTATAATCTAAATAGTGCTATAATTACTTCTAAATAGGACATATTACTAAGTTTTATAAGGTAGCACTAAGGTATAGTAAGTGTAAAGCTAGCTAGTATAAAGATAGTGAGGTATTATGCCTAATAATAAATAGATAACTTAAGGAAAACTATATCCTATACTCTAGACTATACCTAGCCTAGTCTAGAGACTACCTAGTACTAAAAGAGAAATAAAATATAATAAAGGCTAGTTACCTAGAATAACTATCTTACTTTACCTCTAGCTCCCCTAGTAGGAACCTAGCTCTAGCCTAAGAGAGAGCTAGTATAGCTATAGAACCTATAGTAATAATAGAAAGAAAAAGGGGTTAACCTATAAATATAAAGTAAAGCGCTAAATAGCTAAGAGCTAGGAGTATTAAGCGCTATATAGAATAACTTAGGGCTAGAATAGAACTAGCATAGGATAGCTAAGACTTACTACTACCCCCCTAATTAATATAGTAATATTATAAGTTCTTTTCTAGAATATAAATAAGAAGGATAGCCTAATATATATTGCGCTCTATTACTAAACTAATATAGATATAATAGTAATTTAAGAGTAAGAATATATAAAATATCTATAGCCCCCTATACTAGGCCTTACCTAGTTCTAACTTACATACTATAATAGGCATAATGCTATATATATTAATAAGAAATATAATATAAGGTTATAATTAGCCTAGGGAGGGCCTAACTAGTTACTAGTGGAAATTCATAGGATTAATATCTATTCCCTTTATTTAGAAGGTTATAGTAATAACTAGAACACCCCTATATAAGACATTAACACAAAGACGCCACGTAACTAAAGTGTATTTATAGGAGATTTTAACTAAAAGCATTCTCTTTAGGATAGGCTAGATAGAATTACTAATAAAGTAAATAAGCTACTAGAACTTATAAGCTAGTGGAGGCTTAGACTAGTAATACCCTAAGGGGAACTAACTAGATAATATAAGGATAATAGGGATAGTACTATAGACCTAGCGTAGGTAACCCTAGATATCTAAGTTCACTATAAAGGAGTAAAAGACCTTACTAGATCTAACTATATCCTATAGCTAATTAGTATCTTTACTAGCCTATAAGATAATATCCTATAGGCCCTTAGATACACATGGAATATAATAGATAAACTATATATAAAGGCAAAGGTAGTAGTATGCTTTTAACCTAAAAACGCCCTAGATCTATAAGATAAAGAAGGGATAGATATATACGCTACCTAGCTTATTATAAACCTTTAATAAATAGCGGATAAGGTAGCCTTATAAAAGCCCTAAGGGCTCCCTAGCCTAGAGGCATAGTAGTTAAGAATAGCTAAAGAGGCAGTTACTAAAGCTAGATAGGTAAAGAGATAATAAAGATAATAGAGAATAGAAGTAAACTAGTAAGCCTATACTAAGGCAAATAAGGACTAAGAATAAGTTATTAAAACTAAGAGAAAAAACATATAAAGAGACACCCTATAAAAGGCTAATATATAGAGAAAGGATAGGGGAGTGTAGAGACTAAAGAGATAGGCCTAGCTCTAAAGCTAGGCCCCCCTAGAACTACCTAGGCTACTAGAGCTAAAAAGGACTAAAAACAACCTAAACCTAGCTACTACACATAAGGATAAAGTAAGCATGCTAGCACTAAGGTTTTTCCCTAAGCCTATAGTAGACCTCTCCTAAATCCTAGACCTCACCTTCCTAGAGCTAGATAATATACTATTCCTAGATAATAACTAGTTTAGATTAGAAGAGATATTAGACATTATATTAAATATAGCTAGCTAGAAAGCACTAGGTAATAATAAGCTCTTAGTAAGCCTTATTAAGGCCTGTAATAAGCTAGTAAAAGAAGCTATAATCTAGCTCCTAAATACTATCCTTAAAGTAAGGTATTTCCTAGCCTAATTCTAGACTACTAGAGTAATAGTAATTAGGAAACTAGGTAAGATAATAAAAGAGATAAGAAAGGCTAATACTTAGAGGCTTATCTCCTTACTAAATATTATAGGAAAAATTATAGAAGTAGTAATTATAAAGTAACTTATAGCCTTTACTAAGGTAAAAAGACTCCTCCTAGAGCTATAGATAGGGAATAGGATAAATAGGTTAATAGAGACTATAATTAGGGTCTTAGTAGAGTGCGTAAGAGAGGCCTAGAGTAAGGGCAGAATTGCCTCGCTTGCCTAGATAAATATCTTATTTACTTTTAATAGAGTTAGCTATCTATACCTAATTTACTTGCTAATCCTAATAGAAATCCCTTACTAGCTAATAGCTATAATATAAAGCTTCCTAGTAAATAAAATAAGCTAGCTTAGCTTTAATAAAGAACTCTTTAAACCCTTTAAGATTAAGGCTAGCACCCTATAAGGATTTTCTCTTTTACTAATTCTTTTTCTCCTTTACTTTATAAAACTTTATATATGCCTTTAGGCTATCCTAGGTATAGTAGTAATTAGATTTACTAATAATATAAATATTATAGTATTTAGTAAAAACATAGCGTAGACCTAGAGAAGACTTAAGGCTACTTAGAAGATCTATAAGGAATAGGTAAAGAAGGTAGGAGTAAAGTTTAACCTAGTAAAAACTAAACTTATATACTTTAGTAAGGCCTATAGGCCCCTATAGGCTAGGATCTAGCTTAGTATAGAGGAGATAGCGCTAATAAAGGTATACTAATTTCTTAGGGTATAGGTAAATAGGAAACTTAACTAGAGTGCCTATAAGAATATCCTTAAGGGAAAACTAGCCTAGTAGTAGCTTACACTCTTTATATTAGTAGCGTTAGCATAGGGCATTAGCTTTAGAGACACCTAGCTTATATATATATAAGTAGTCTAGCCTATTCTTACCTATAGGGTAAGCGCTTACTATACCCTAACTAAGAAGGGAGAAAAACTATAAGGAATAGTTAGAAGTTTTATAGCAGACTAATTAACCTATCTCTAGACTATAGCTAGAGTGTTTAAGGCTATACTAATTACTTAGCTAGAAGTTAAAACCTATATCCCCCCCCTAGACCTTTACCTAAATAAGATAAAGTAAAAGTTTAAGGAAAGGATTATACTTAGTAAAATAATAAATAAGATATAGGCTATAGCTAACTTAGTGTAAATAGTACTATAATATAGAAGAAGACCCTTACTTACTAATAATAAACTAGATATATAACTATATAAGGAGTAAAAGAAAAGATAGGAAGACTAGTATTTTAATAGGTAATAGAGATAATATAGGCATAGGAGAGAGCTAATAGAGAACTACTTACCTACCTATAACCTAAAGGAAATCTAGAAATTTTACACTAGGCTTAATAAGCATATCTCCTTTATAATAGTATAATTATATATAGGAAAGATTAGCCTTAATAAGTTTCTCTTCTAAAGGTATGTTCCTAGGGTAGCTTTACCCCTATATAGCTATAGTTATGTAGTTAAAGACTAGTACTATGTAATTATTAACTACGCTAACTATAACTATAGATGCCCCTAAATAAGATAGCCTAGAGACATATAGGAGGTAAGGCTAGCCTTAGATAATCCCCTAAAGGCAAGATATATTATAAAGTAGTTCCTTAGCATAAGAAGACTCTAATACTATATATTAGCGTAAGACCTAGCCTTTAGTTAATGTAAACTAGGGGAGAATCTAGGCTACCCTAGAGGTAACTAAACTAACTAATAAACGGATACTATAGATAACTAAAGAGAGGCACTAGGTAAAATAGTGTAGCCACAGAGGCAGGCTAGATATAAGGCGAAATCACACTATAATAGGAAGACTATAGGTCTAGAATAGTTATTAGATTAATTTTAAGTTAAAAAGCTATAGGTATTATATTATACTAGCCCACTACCACCCCTTTACTAACCTAGAATTAGCCTTATTTCTCCTTAGGAATAGGGATTATACCCTTTATTACCTTGCTCTTACCCTTAGCTAATAGGCTAGTAGCTAGGAGCTAGTTTGTCTTTACTACTTAGGCATTAAGCTACTAGAGCTAAAAGATAACCTTATTATATTATTCCTTTATAGACCTAGACCTAGCTAGGTCTAGGCCTGCTATAGTAGCACCCTATTTCTTCTTAGCATAGTTTTTAGTATAGAGTTTTTTAACCTAAGCTATATAGTCTTCTAGGGCTTAGATAATTAAAGTTAGCTATAGAATAAAGCCACTACTAAGCTAGAGTAAAACTACTTACATCACTCCTAGTAACTATGCTAGCCTAGGTCTTAACTAACTACTAATATTCCCCTTGCTAGCTAGTAATATTTAGCTATAAGCAGATTAGCACTAGAGCAAGCTTAGAACAAGCGTAGGAGTTAATATTACCTTAATATATCTATAATTATAGACTTAATAATTAAAATAGGCATTAGACATTACCCCTTTGCATATAGATTAGCCTTGCCCCTAGACTAGAAACAAACTAACTTACTAATAATATTATAGCACTAATAGCCCTTATATTTAATAGATTATGTCTTATAGGATATATACTAGATCTCTTATAGCTTACCTAGCTACCCTAGGTTAGACCTAGAAATAGGGCAAAATAAAGGTAAAGGGGACTTACTTCTAGGCCTTTTACCTTTGCCTAATCTAATTACTTCTAGGTTAGGGACTTCCTTAAATACTTATCTAAGGTTACAAGTTCCTAGGCAGATTAGAGCTAGAATAGCACTAAAAATAGGGTACTTATAAAGCTTAGTAATATTATAGCGTGTTTTTCTACGTAAAATATTAGTATTTAAACTAGCACTAGACTAGAGAAGCCTTAAATAGCTCCTAAAAGGGATAGGAAGGAAAAGAACCTATAGGAAATTTATTATAAGAAGAGGAAAAAGGTTAGAACCTTAAGGGGGGAGGAGCCCTCTTTTATACTTAAAAGAGAGAGGGGGGGGGACTAACTATAATATTAGCTAGAAAATAAAGTATAAGATAAGTAAACGCATAGATAGCATATAACTAATCTAGGAGCGGAACCGCCTAGCTACTAGGCCTAAATTACCTACCCCTTACTATAATTAAATAAAACCATATGCTTAGACTTTATAAGATATCTAGACTAGTACTAGGTTAGATTTAGCTAAAAAGTAAGGCACTAGAAGAGTTAGAAGTAAAGCGAATAAAAAGTGAATTATTATTATAAATCTAAATTTACTACGCCCTAGGGTAAAGTAAGAGACATAGAGCTAGGTTAGAGTAGGACTAGACTAGTACTAAAGGGAGCTAGTTAGGATTACTACTATACTTTTTCCTTTTTCCTTTCTTTTTTATTTTCTTTAGGATAAGGCTAGCGTAAGCTAGCACTAAATACCTATAATTAATTATACCTAATGTGGCGTAGACCCGGAAGAGGGTTAGCGCTAGCCTGTTTACAGACATAAGGGGGTTTTTCTTCCTAGCAAAGGGTTTTCCCTCTTAACTAAGCGGATGGAGTACTAGGAACAGCTACATAGTTAGCTAGCTAGCGTAAAGAATATAAACTAATAACTAAAGAATAAACTTAATAACTATACTATAATACTTACCTCTTAATCTCTATATATAATACTTACTATTTACTATACTAATAATCTTAATATATATTAATATAATATTTAAAATACTTTCCTATATATAAAACTTAAAGAACTTATTTTCTATAAGCTACTAAAGGGTATAAATATATAAGGTTATCTCTAGAAGATAATAAGAGTATTATATAGGCTATAGGAAGCTTCTTAATAATAGTTTTTATACCTAATAAAATTCTTACTAAATCTAGGCTTTATCTAAGGAAAGGAAAACTTATATATCTTTATAAAAGGTAAATTTATCCTATTTTTCTATATAAATAATATTATAGTAATGTTTTTAAATAGATTTAAAGTAAAATTTAAAGAGCTATATAAGTAATTAATAAATAGTTTAAATATTAAAGACTAAGGTAATTTAAAGTAATTCCTAGGTATTAAAATTATTAGGAATTATAATACTAAAGAGATATAGTTATTATAGGAGTTATATATTTAAAAAATTACTTAGAAGTTTATTCCTAATATTATTAATAATAATTAGAAAAGATTAATTATAATATCTCTTATAATAGCTATAATTATTTTAAATAATAGTAAGGCTACTAATAAAGAGATTAACTACTATAGAGTAGTTATTAGCTCTTTAGTTTATTTATATATTATTAGGAGACTAAATATAGCCTTTATAGCTTTAAAGCTTACTTTCTTTATAATAAACCTATTAATAAAGTATATTAAGCTTATAAAGGCTACTCTAATAAATACTTAAAATATAAGGAAGCTATGCTTATAATACTTAGGTATAAATAGCTTTAATATATTATTCTCTAGCACTAATACCTCTCTTAGTAATAACCCTAATACTTAAAAGTTAATATAAGGCTATATTTTTATTATATATAAAGCTATAATTAATTAAAAGTCTAGAAAGTAATATTATATAATAACCTTAAGTATAAAAGTAAAGCTCTTTATATTAAATTATAGTATAAAAGAGTATATATCTCTAGGTAAATTACTTTATAATATTAGTATATAAGTCCCTTTACTATTAATTATCTAATATAATAATAAGTAAATAATTTATATTATAGAATATAAGAAAAAAAGGCTTTAAACTAGTCTAAAGTATCTTAATATAAATTAAATATAAATTTAAGAGTAATATACCCTAGGTAATATTAAGGTAAATTAGTTAAAGACCTTTAAGATACTTACTAATAGCTTTATAAAGCCTTTATTAAGGTAAATATATAGTAACTTTTACTACTAGATTAGCTTATAGGAAATCCCTATATAATTATAATACTAAGAAATTATTATAATCTTTTCTTATACTTATAAACTCTAGCTTCAATAAATATCTTAGCTAGGGAAAGTATATTAAGAAAAGCGCTTTTAAAGCTTAGAATATATAAGGGTAATATGTATTAATAAGGATAAAATATAAGGTTAGATATTAGTAAATATAATATATTAGATATACTTTCTTACACTAGTTATTACTATAGCACACTATGTACCTTTAAGGTACAAAAGTTAGGTGCTATTTGCACCTCTAATTGATTAAATCGAACGTTTTCTATCATTTACATTGACCCCTACCTTGACAAGTAGTGATTTTTTGATTATATAGTAGTAACTAGGCCTAAAATAAAAGAGGTACCTATACCTATAAACTTATAAGTAAAGTAACCTCCTATAATTTATATAAGTAAATTAAGGCATAAAAACTAGCTAGTTTACTTATTGATTTTTTTTTACGTCATTGGTTATAGCCAATGCATCTGATTTATATAGGTAAGTATAAGTATAGCTTAATAATTAATTATAAGGTATAATATTAATAAAAGCTAGTACTAGTAAATCTTTTAGTTTTGTAACTTACTTAGTATACCTTTTAGGTTTTAATACTTATAAATATATTTAATAAAGTAATATAAATTATACAAATTATACAAATTATAAGAGGTTACTCCCCTTATAATTTATAGGTATAGGTACCTCTTCTATTTTAGGCCTAGTTACTACTCTATAATTAAAAAATCACTACTGTATGTTTACGTGTTAGTCACCTCCGAGTTCAGTGTCGCATTGCTAGGCCGCCCCCTCTTCACGGTGTGGGTCGCTCCTTCCAAATTATCAGCCGCGGCGTCAAGCTGGTGGTTGTTCACAATTTCATCAATTGCCGCCGCCCCGTCTTGTATGTACCGTCATTTTCGCTTGGATAAAAGGGGACCCCTTCCTGCATTTCCCTCATTTCCCTCACACCACAGCGGACATCTTGGCACTGAGGATGCTCGGATGCTACTCTAAAATGACTCATATTGTGACACTGTCAGGCCCGCAGGAGGGCAACACGAATACGGATTACTTCCTATCTCCTTGGTGTCGTGATACAGCTTGTGGAGTCACATTAACTAGGGTCTGGTATGTATAGTTTACTTTTATGTGATTGGTTACATACAAACCCTAGTTGACGTGACTCCCTCCACAAGCTGTATCACGACTACGTAAGGAGATTATTACATAGACCACAATGTCGGCGTCATGCGACAGAACCATGGATTTTCCCTCTATGTATGTACGGATTGCGGATTGCGGACTACGGATTAGTCTGTGTTCTTTGTATTAATATTCGTACGGGCTATGATTTTAACCGGTGAGTTCGAACCCTACTTGGGTTAACGGGCGCCCTAGGGGGTCCGATTTTGGAGTCCTGGTTGTTTCCTAATCACCATGCTTTGCGATGAACTGAAAAACAAAGTATGACTTAGATTGCGCGCTGTTGATTTTTTGGAACAATGGTGGTCATCTCTGAAAAAGTAGCCCTGATCGCGGGCGTCATTTCCTTCAGTAGTGCGAGCCAAACTCCTGGACCTGTTCAGCCAAGGTCATTCGTTCCAGATGGATATTATGTGCCTGCGTATTACCCAGCGCCGTATGGCGGATGGGTGAAGGATTGGCAGGAGAGCTATCGCAAGGCGAGAAAGCTTGTCGACTCCATGACACTGGCGGAAAAGACCAATATCACTGGCGGTAGTGGTGTATTCATGGGTGAGTTCGTTCCTTCCATAAAACTTGCAAAAATAATCGTGTTGGAGCTTGCATTAATAACATCGTGTGACAGGGTGAGCTTTGATCTTGCGAGACTTGGACGTCCATGCATCTTTGCGGTCAAATCCAAGATGACGCGTTTTGTGGTAGTTTGCCCCTTGTGAAAATGAGCTTCGGCTGACTCGTAAGCAGACACTGTACTGGCAACACCGGCTCTGCTCTCCGAGTTGGATTCCCACAGCTGTGTTTGAACGACGCTCCCAACGGAATCCGTAACGCGGACCATGTCACCGTCTTTCCAGACGGTATCACGGCGGGTGCCACATTCGACAAGAAGCTCATGTACCAGCGAGGTGTCGCCATTGGCAAGGAAGCTCGCGGCAAAGGCGTCAACGTCTGGCTCGGTCCAACGGTTAACCCCTATGGGCGCAAGCCCAAAGGCGGCCGCAACTGGGAATCCTTCGGTGCTGATGCCTGTCTACAAGCCGCCGGTGCTCGCGAGACCATAAAAGGTGTCCAGGAACAAGGTGTGATTGCGACAATCAAACACTGGATTGGCAATGAACAAGAGATGCATCGCATGTACAACCCTCTTCAATCTGGTTATAGCGCCAATATAGGTACGGGAGCATCATGGCTTCATCTTTGTGGACCATTTACTGATAATCTACCAGATGATCGTGTTCTGCACGAGCTCTATATGTGGCCTTTTGCAGAAGGTATCCGCGCCGGCGTTGGCTCCGTCATGACTGCCTACAATGCTGTAAGTGTATAGACGGAAGAGCAATTCTCCCTTGGGAAATAGGATGCTGACACATGACTTCAGGTCAATGGCACTGCGAGCAGCCAGCACCCGTATCTCATCAACGGACTTCTCAAGGATGAGCTGGGCTTTCAAGGCTTTGTCATGTCCGACTGGCTCGCCCATATGTCAGGCGTGGCGTCCGCCATATCTGGTTTGGATTTGGACATGCCTGGGGATACCCAAGTCCCCTTTCTTGGCAACTCTTATTGGATGTACGAGCTCAGCAGATCTGTCCTCAATGGCTCCGTACCTATGGATAGGCTGAATGATATGGCAACACGGATCGTCGCTGCTTGGTATCAGATGGGCCAAGACAGAGACTTTCCAGAAACAAACTTCGACATTAACACGAAGAAACAAAAGGGACTTCGCTACCCAGCTGCCTTCCCGGATACACCCATAGTAGTTGTCAATCAATTTGTTCCCGTTCAAGCTGATCACGACATCATCGCTCGTCAGGTTGCCCAGGACGCCATTACTTTGCTGAAAAACACGGATAATCTGTTACCACTCGACACGTCCAGACCGTTGAAGGTCTTCGGCACCGGAGCCAAAACCAACCCCGCTGGTCCAAACGCCTGCCTTGACCGAAATTGCAACAAAGGCACCCTTGGGCAAGGGTGGGGGTCCGGCTCCGTTGATTACATGTATCTGGATGACCCGATAACAGCGATTCAAGCACGTGCCAATAAAGTCCAGTTTTATAATTCTGATTCCTTCCCAGGCAGTATCGATACCCCTGTGGATGACGATGTTGCTTTTGTCTTTATCACGTCAGACTCTGGCGAGAATACCTACACTGTGGAAGGTAACCACGGTGACAGAGACGCATCTGGGCTGTACGCTTGGCACAATGGAGACAAACTCGTCCAAGATGCCGCTGCCAAGTATAAGAACGTGGTCGTCGTGGCACATACCGTCGGACCGCTCATACTTGAGAACTGGATTTCTCTCCCGTCTGTCAAATCAGTACTGATCGCTCACTTGCCAGGCCAGGAAGCAGGACGATCTCTGGCCGAGGTGATCTTTGGTGAAGTGTCGCCAAGCGGTCACTTGCCCTACTCCATCACCAAGAAAGAGGATGATATGCCCAAGAGCGTCACAGAACTGGTCAGCCATGCCTTTTTCAAGCAGCCGCAGGATACATACACCGAGGGCCTTTACGTTGACTACAGATGGCTCAACAAGAATGGGGTCCAGCCACGCTATGCATTCGGCCACGGCCTCAGCTATACCACCTTTATGTATTCTCAAGTGAAGATCACAAAGGTGACCCAAATGAGCAGAACACCTCCCGCTCGGTCCCCCAAGACTGGCATTCTGGCGTATGCTCAGGCTATCCCGGCTGCAAGTGAGGCAGTCGCGCCGACGGGTTTCCGCAAGAGGTGGCGATATATTTACTCGTGGCTCAACGCTTCGGATGCAGAGGCGGCCAGCAAGGACGCTGGCCAGAAGAAGTACCCATACCCCGAAGGTTACTCGACGGATCAGAAACCAGGCCCTCGCTCTGGCGGCGGCGAAGGGGGAAACCCTGCCTTGTGGGACGTTGCTTATAAGCTCTCTGTCACGGTGACTAACAGCGGACAAAAACACTCTGGCAGAGCCTCCGTGCAGGCTTATCTCCAGTTTCCCAAAGACGCCGGCTACGAGACGCCCACCATTCAGCTCCGGGACTTTGAAAAGACAGGAGTCCTCGCGCCGGGGGAGAGCACCACTGTTGAGTTACATTTGACAAGGAAGGACCTCAGTGTGTGGGATGTAGAGATTCAGGACTGGGTCATCCCTGCTGTGGATGGGGCATACAGCGTGTGGATTGGAAATGCAAGTGACGACTTGATCGTTCGTTGCGACGCCCTAGGCTTGAAGTGCGAGAACGTGATCAAGGGGTGATTTTAGAACGAATCGTCTGGGCAGGTTAACACATTGCAATATCCGGGTATGAAGACGTTTTGCACACGTGCCACTTCCCGTAGACACATAGCTATGGATGGATGCAGGCTTTCCATTCCATGATAGCGGTACAATCTCACGTATTGACGATTTTGTGTCCGGCGTACGATTTCGTCCGTTTCGTTCTACGCCTCCTCCCACTGCCCATCCAGCCCATAACGTACAAGCTCCTGGCTCCAACGCAGACAATCCACGCTCACTCTCACTGAGCCAATTGCTTTCTCCCCTTGAGTCTCCTCCTCCAAATAATCTTTCGTCCCGTCCTACTCCGCATTCTGTGCAAAAACCCATGTCTACGCTTCTGCACCAATCTCGTATGCCCATTCATCGTGTTTCGCGGACCAAAGCGCATTTGCAGCCCGCACAGGGAAGGATGTGACGATACGGCGCTCCGGGAGACGACGTCTGCTGCTTCGGCGGCAGAAGCGGCGGGTGTGGGAGTGGGAGTGAAGCTCGTGAGGGCATTGGGACGACGGAGAGGCGTGAGGGATGGTCGCAGGGGGGAGAAGGTGGTGAATGTTCTGGATGTGTTAGTTGGGTTTGATGGCGCTGGGTGTACAAGGTGGGATTTTTTTTTTTTTTTACCGAGGGATATGATGGAGCGGCTTGGGGGGTAGTAGCGGGCGCGCGAGGCGCGTGAGGGACTGCATCGTGGTTGTGGTCGTGGTCGGTGATGGGGGCTGATGATGAGCAGCGTCAAGTTGGAACTTGGAAGGAAAGCTGGGGGTTATTAAATCCAATGATTGGGTGGATGGGTGGGGCGCAGGTCATCACGCAGGCACAACATCTCTGCGCCAAAAAAAAAAAAAGCCCATGCAAACATGTCCTTTCGCCATGGCGGAATCGGCGTCAATGAAACGTCTACGGAGTATATTAACGGTTGCTGAGGATAAGTGCATGTACATGTATGTACGGAGCTGCTCCGTAGCCCGTATGTACAAATCACTCAATAAAAGGAGGCAGGTCGGCCATTATTATCGCTGGCGGGTTGATGATGCATGATGAAGTTGAAGGCGAGAGATTTCAATGCAACGAGATGAATAAATTTCAATCAACGAGCCCCCCTTCCCTTCCTCACCAAGTCACAACTCATACTTGACCTCCTCGTAATGATACATGTCCTCCTCCGCCATTCCCATCCACCCCTCCACCAGCCTCTCGACTTCCTCCCACGACATCACCATCATGACCTCCCCAAAGTAATTCACCTCCCCGCTCTGCCTAAACCCCAGCTTCCCAAACAGCCCTCTGCTCCCCTCGTTGCCCTCCTTGATCTTGGCCATCAATCCCACCATCTTCCCTCCCGCCGCCGCCGCCGCCGCCGCCGCCGTGCCCTCCTTGGCCGCGTACTCCCTCAGAATACCCCGTAGATTCCGCCATATATAAACAAGTAGACATCGCACAGACGCGCCTCCGTACCCCTTTCTCCAATTTCCCCTCTCCGCAACCATGACATCGATCTCGCCACGAAGCCGAGCCGTCTCGCCCCCCCCATCGGGACTCTGGTCGTCGTGGTGGTGGATGAAGAAGTTGACGTCTCCCCTCATGCGGTCATTCGCGTCCGCGACGCCGGCCTCGACGCCGGCCGACGACGGACCGAGGGACTCGCAGACGATGAATGTGAGTTTGTCGTGCGATGCTCGCCATGACCGCTGGTTTTCGTACTCCTCCTCCAGGGTCAGCGGCTCAGATGCGGTGGCTTCCTGGATTGCCTGGTTCGGGCATCCTGATCAATACCTTTTTTTCCCCCATGTCTTTTTGAATCAATGCAGCGGAGGACCGACGTACGGGATCTTGCATCCAGCTGTGGTACCTTGGGACATGGCGGGCTTCGTACGGCACAAGCAGGACTTTACTGGCCTTGATGGCTGTACCATGTTGGTTGGAGATGGGGAACGGGCGAGTGAGTGAGTTTTCTTTTTGGGTTCTTTTTGGGGGAGGAGGCGCTGGACTTTACCTGTTCCTTCGTTGACTCTCATTCTCGAGTGCCCTTTCGATCCGGGTTGCGCTGCGTGCTACAACTTGGACCGGAGATGAGTGACATGTCAAGCTTGCTGGTCTTGACTCTTGAGACGGACGCTTTGAGTGCAACACGTAAACATGCAGAAGTGATTTTTTGATTATAAAGTAGTAACTAGGCCTAAAATAGAAGAGATACCTATACCTATAAATTTACAAGGGGAGTAACCTTTGATAATTTATATATTATATATAGAAGGTATACTAGGTAAGTTACTAGACTAAAAGATTTTATTAATATTAGCTCTCACTAACATTATACCTTATAATCAATTATTAGGCTATGCCTATACTTACCTATATATATATATATACTTAATAATAAAAGAGAAAATATATTTTTAGGCCTTTTTTAAAGATATAAAGCTTTTATTATAGCTTATAAGTAAACTAGCTAGTTTTTATACCTTAATTTACTTATATAAATTATAGGAGATTTGTGGCTTCCTTCGGACATTCGGACGATAGATAGTCCGACCGTGGCCAAAGAGTGGAGCCACCAAAGGGATGCACGCGATGCGATTGGATACATCGCGAGCTACCCCGCTCCGTTAGTAGTGGCACCGCACTATAGCCTCACTTTTCCCCCCCTTTTTGCTTACCTTCTCTTCTAGCTAGATTCCTCTCCTTCTCTCTTTTCTCTTCTCTCTTAGTTATTAGCTATTATTATTAACTTTATTAAATTTAACCTCTTTACACTAGTGTAATATTCCTTAGTGTAACTAACACTAATTAGTAGTTAACTATAACCATAGATAAGTTAGGTATTATAAGAAGAGATATTTCTATAGATAATATAGCCCCTTACCTCTTAAGCTAACCTAGACAGGCTATTTAGGTAGAGAGGCATAACTATAAAGTGTGCTAAAGGAAGATAAACTAGAATCCTAGTTATAGGCTTATTAGACTTCTAAGGGATTAATCTATTAACCCTTAGGCTTATAGGATATAACCTTATTATATCTATCTAGGATATTTAGTTAATTATTAATCTTATTATCTATTATAAGAAAACTAACTAAATAACCAAATCTATTGCTATAAGGCATTTTATTCAAACCTAATATTAAAAACAACCCTTAGCTAAGCTAGCTAACCTATATAACCTCCCTTTATACTCTCTTTATAACCCCTTTTCTCTCTTTATAGCTTTTTATACCTTAGTGTTTTAAATATTAAGTTACTTCTACTTTTACGCTATCTTTATAGCTTACTCTTCTCTCTTTTTACTGTTTTTCCTTCTTTTATACTTTTTCTATTATTTTTTATTATTTCCCTCTGTTTATCCTATTAACCCTATTTATCCTATTTATCCTATTCTGTTTATCTAGTTTATTTTGTCCTATTTACCCTATTTATCCTATTTATCCTATTCTGTTTATCTAGTTTATTTTGTCCTATTTACCCTATTTATCCTATTTATCCTATTTACCCTGTTTTTCCTGTTTTTCCTGTTTTACCTGTTTTTTAGATTTACCTAGTCTATCCCTCTTAATAAGCGTAGAAATTATGCTATTATTATACTACTATTTACTTTATTTAAATTATTTAAGAAGACTAAACCCTTCTTAAGAAAGGGATAAAATTAAATATTAGACTATTAATAAGATAGACTCCTTACCTTACTTCCCCTAATAATAAGATATCCTAAAAGCCTTTAGAAATAGCTTTTAAAAGACTAGAAAAGAATAGTTTACTAAGGTAATTATAGCTATATTTATTTATACTTATAAGAGACTAGGAAAAGCTTACCTAACTAAACCTAGAGACTACTATATAGCCTAAACTTAATAATTAGATTATAAGGTTTATTTATACTAGTAAGTATTAAAATTAGTAAGGAGAAGATCTTTAGAAAAACTTTAGAGAAGATTTTAAAGGTTAAATAAAAGACATATTTAGGAGAGCTTCTAATAAGCTTATAAGAGAGCTATAAAACTCCCTATAAGATAATAATGTTTATATTAGCTAAGAAGTAAGCCTTCCTATTCTAATAGCCCTTAAATATATGCTTTAAGAGATAATAATAACCCTATAGTTAGGAAATAAGTTATAATCTCCTAAACTACCTTATATATAACCCTTATAAGCTACTACCTTAAAGACTTTCCTTAATATTCCTTACCCTTAAAAGGAATAATCTTTATATTCTCTATAAGAACCCTTATAATAATCTTAATTATATTAGGAGTTTAACCCTTAATAGCTTACTCTCCTTCCTTATTCCTTCCCTTTAGATAAATAAATTATAAAGAAAATATCTAAGCTTATAAAGATATATAAGGATAGTAATCACTATAGTAAGAAGCTATATAACTTTCTCTTACTAAAACTTACGCTCTTTAAGAGTAAGTATAACTAAATTAACCTCCTTAAGTTATATTTTAGTAAAGTATTCCCTATTATATTAATAGGAGATACTAAATAATACTTTCTTAATTACCTTACTAGTAAAAACCTCTCTTATAAAGAGATAATTATAAATATCTATTAATAATTTAAAATAGAAAGTAATTAATAATTCTATTACTATAAGTAAAGTAATATAAACCTTAAAAATATTATTATATAGAACCCTAATAAAAGTAAGCTTAAGTGCCTTAAGATTCTATTAATTACCTTAAAGAGAGTTTATAAAGGGCTATACCCCTCTAATATAGTAAATATAAAGCTCTATAAGTAAACCTTAAATATAGTCTCTAGTATCCCTAAATATTAGGTAGTGAAGTATATATACACGCTAGGCTTTAAGAACCTTACTAGTAATCTCTATAAATTAATTATAATTATAGAGAGTAATATAAGAAGTAACTAATACTACTAGTATTAAGATAAAGACCTATTAGAGGTAATGTTTATAGACTACTAATATAGCTAATAGAATTAAAGAGACTAAGGAAAAGAAGGTTATTATAGTAACTCTAGATAACCTAAGTAATGCTTTATCTATAGTAAGAGTAGCTACTAGTTATTAAACTACACTAATACTAAATATTAGAAAAAGAAAGAGAGGTAGTAAGCTAGTAAGAACTATTATTTACCTCTTATAGAGAAGAAGTTTTAGGTATTTCTTACTTTATTTAAAGGAAATAATAGTAATAAGGAAGAGGAAATAAAAGACTAGGAAATATAGCTTAAGGCCTTTACTTAGGACTAAGATAATAGTAATAATAATATTAAGAAGAAGCTATTATTAAAGGCATAACTTAGCATTATATAATTCTTCTACGTAGGATTATAAATAATAGATAATATTAATATCCTTATAATACTTAAGAATTAAGCTTTTTAACATACCTTACTTAAGTAAGAGCTATACCTTAAAGAGGCTTCTAATAAAGATAATTTAATCTATTATACCTCTAAAGGACACTATTTTAAAGAGATCTTTAGAGGAATTATACTAGATATAGGAGCCTTAGGCTAATTAACTACTAGTCTAGTATAAGCTAAAGCCTTGCTAAGATTAATGCTATTATTAACAATTAAACCCTATAACCTAGAAGTTATTTGCTTTAGTGCTAGATTAGTAATAACACGTGGTATTATCTATATACCTATAAAGCTTAGCTAAATTAACTTCTATATCCTTAATATTACTATACCCTTTCTCTTTTCCCTTACTAATATAGATAAAATAAAGGTTAGGATTAATAACCTTACTAATATGTTAATTTAAAATAATAAGACTATACCTATTATGCGTAAATAGGGCCACCCTTAGTGGCTTCTAAAGGTAAGAGAAACCACTGCTTTTTACCTATTAGAAGAAGAGATTTATTAACTTTACTAAAGGTTTAGTTATCCCTTAATTTAATAGCTTATAAAGATCCTTTAATAAGCTAGTTATAATATTAAACGCTATATAATTAAGAAGCTTACTAAAGTCTATTACTATTATTAGATAAATAGAAAAGCCCCTAGCTAGTTTAAATTCTCCCTTAAAGATAACTATAACTTTAACTATAAGATTATTATTAATATTATGTAAATTAATAGCTAACTAGTCCTTTATATTATTAATTTAGTAACCTTATTTTAAGTAGCCTAATTCCTTAACCCTAAGAAGCAGAAAGCTTATAATATCTAGGATATAATTAGAGAGTGCTAGATTAATATATATCTAGGCCCTCTAGACTAGATTATTTATAATACTAGTAATAACTTTACTTTAGCTAAATTTAGGCATTATACTTGCTTAATATTAATTAATATTAATAAGATACTTATTAAAGCCTATAATAGCATTAGAAAGGTTAAAAAATATTATAAACCTCTTTACTAGGCTTATAATATTATTATAGATTTAATTAGTAAAGAGATCACTTCTAAGTAATAACTCTAGATAGCTATTAAAGCTATTAATAACTTAGCAGGCCCTAATAGCCTTATACTAATCTTACTAGTCTTTAGAGCTTACCTATAGATAATAGATAAGTTATTACTAAGCGTCTCTATTATTTAATAAGCTAAAGTAATTTAGAAGGTAACTAATAAAGTCCGCTATTACCTAGCTAAGAGATAGGTCTATAAGGCCCTTAGTGCCTAGAATAGCCCTAACATATTGCTAATATATTAGCTACTACTATAGGCTAATATATATATATAGAGAGAAAAAGGTAAATAGTATAGCCCTTATAAGCTATTAGCTACTAATAAGGAGACCTATATAGTTAAGATACCCTATAGCCTAGCTAAGTTTTACTTTATAGTAGTAAAGCTATACTATAAGGACTTATAGTGTTACGTGGCGGAGCTGAATGCAGGCGCATATAAGACTAGATTCAGACTCTAGATAAAAAGAATTAACCTTCTTTAGACATCTTACCTTATACCTAATAGTAGCTCTTATAGCGAACTTAGTATAACTTTATAATAGTAAATCTATTAGCCCCTCTAACGGATTTACCTTATATTATACTAAACCTACACATAATATTTAGTAGTAATTAGAGATTCTTTTATTATGCCTTTCTAGAAACCTAGAAACAAAAACTATATATCTAAATCTAATTATTTATAATGTTAATTTATAGATATTTAGTCTAACTTCCTAGTTACTAAAAATAAACTATAACTTATTTACTAGTTTTAGGCTTTTAATAAAGTAAACCCTATGTTTAAGTACTAAAAACAATAACTTATTAGAACTAAGGAATAAGAAGATTTAATTAAACTTACAAAATATAAATTTAATAATAAACTACTTAAAAGATATGAAAACCTAATATATTAAGAACCACTTATTTACTAGAATCTAATAGATTTATAAGCTATATATCTCACATAGAAGGAAGTTAAATTATATATTTATAAAGCTAAATCTATAGGTTTTCTTAATAAATCTACTAGATCAGAAGGCAGTGAGGCATTAGAGGGATAATCTAAAGACATTAGCCCTACTTATAGCACTATAACTACTAGAACTAAGAATAGTATAGATAAGGATAAGAATAATAAAGGAAAGGGAATTAAAAACTATCCTAAAAATAACACCGCTATTTAGCGTACTAAACCCCCTAACTAGCTAATAGGGTTATATCTAGAGGACTTATAATTAGGACTCTTAGGGAACCTACTAGATTTAGAGGAATTTTATAACCTCTAGTTAGGATCCTTAGGGAACCTATAAGATCTAGGGGAGTTTTACACTAAGATTAATAAATCTAATACTATAAGGATTTTATAGGAGGTAATAAAGTAATATTAGGCTATGTAGAAAGAGATAATAGCTAAAATAATAGTAGGAATAGACTAGCTAGTAATAAGACTAATAACCAAAATTAGAAGCTTATAAAGTGTAAATGCCTTAGTAGGATTAACACTATTAGCGTGAAATGCTACCTAGGGAATATTATATTTACTAAATAACTAGGGTTAGTATAATAGCTACCTAGATGCTAAAGTAGGACTATTAGCATAACTAATATACCTATAGTACCTATAGTATTAGTAACCGCAGTACCTATAGGATTTTATATAATAATAGGCGAATTTACACTAGATATAGCATTAAACTATGTATTCCCTAGGACTAGAATAGTATATAACTTCCTAACCTAGAAAAAGAATAGATTTAGCGTTTAATTAGAATTAGGATAACTAATAGATAGAAAACGTAAAATAAAACGCGGATTTAATATGGAAAATCACAGATATTAGATACTTTAAGTCTTATAATAAATTAGAAGAGGCTAGTAAAGACCTTATAATATATAACAGAAAGTAAACTATTTTTTATAATATTAAATTATAGGTCTAGGTAGTTAAGGATTACTTATATTATGCTAACCCTAGTTAATAAGACATTATTTAAAAGAAGATCTAGACACTATTCTAAGGAAATATAATAGTATAGTACTAATAATATCTTAATTTAGAAGAATAAAGCACTATATTTAGTAATATACTATTAGTCTTTAAGGTAGTTTAGAAGGAATTTAGTATTTAAGTCTAGGATATAATAGCGTAGCTTAATAAAGTAAAATATACTAAAGAAAATATTAAGAATAACATATCTTTTCGTGATTTTACGTTAAAAATTTTCTAGTATACTAGAGTAAATAGCGAAATAATAGATTATTAGCTTCTAGTGTGCTTATATCTTAAACTTTATCTAGGATTACGCTAGATATATCTAGTTCTAATAATAATAGATATAAGATTAGCTTATATTACTATAGTAAATAATAAAAGGTAGGATTTATATAATTACTTATAAAGTAAAGATTAGTCTATAGTTAGAAAAGGCAAAGGGAAGCTAAAAGTTTATTTTAACACTAAGATATTTAGTAGTAACTTAGAAGAGAATAAGAATAAAGCTTAAGTAAATTAGAATAGACTATTAAATATATAATTTTAGCTAGGAAATTAATATTATAAATAGGATAATTAGAATATTTAAAGATCCTTAGGTTTTTTCTAACTAAGGCTATACTAGTAAAATACATAGATTAAGGGATAAAACTAAAGACTATAGTAAAATAGACTATAGGAGAATAAAAAAGAGTGTCTAGGTTTTAGTTAGAATTAATAAGATAACCCCCTAGTCTAATGTAATAAATAATAATCATAGGATCTAGGACTATTAGAGGCGTTTAGCTAGTAGTAGTAGCCTAGGTAATTTTAATATTAGGAGAAACTATTTACTAAGGATAAGGAATATACTTATATTATAGTATATAATAATAATTCTAATATATAATAATATAAGACTTATCTTTAGGAATATAGTTATTATATAGCTAAAGAAAGGGAGGTTAAAGAGAATAACTATATAGAAACCTAGGTATAGGACTTAAATTTTATTAAAACTTACTTTATAGAAAATATTAAAAAGAAGGCAAATAAAAACACTATAAGGATAGATTTAATAAAGCTAAACTAACTAGTTCTAGGATAAGTAATTAAGGCTATTATAAAACTATAAGAAGTTAAATATAATAGGAAGTAAGCGAATATATATTTAAAGATTAATATTAAGTTTAATAATAAGGGTAAGAGTTATTAGATTTACCTTAACTTAGGAATATTATTAATTTTAGCGGATAAGGCATAGCTCTAGTAAAATAGATTAAATGTAAAATAGGTAATGTAAGAACCTAAGCTTATATCTAGAGTAAGGTCTTTCTTTTTTATAACTAAAAAAGCTATGTTTAATTTTTATATTCTAGGGATAGCTTATAGAACTAAAATCACTAGATATTTCATAGTAATAGCAGATATAATGCTAAATCTAGGACTAAAACTATTACTAGGAATAAATTTCCTTTATAAGTATAGAGTAAAGCTTGATTTTATACGCCCTAGGGTGGTTTTTTAGTTAGTCTATAGTATAATAGTACTAGTAGAGGTTTTTAGGCTAGCTACTAAAGTTCCTTATTAGAGGGTAGTTACTATATAGATAGTGTTAATTCCGCTAAAAGCGTTAGTATATATACTAGTTAGTTAGAAAGTAACACAAAGAAATTAGGAAATAAGCGTGTATTATATATAGTTATGTTTAGAATATTTTCCTAATGCTTTGTTTAGTAATACTAGTTAAAGGTAAATAATTACCTATAACCTAACTAATAAAACCATTATAATCTATAAGTATAAAAAGGTTACATAGCTAATGGCAGCTAGCGAAGTTAATACTAACTACGCGATTAATAACCCTTTTATATATTATGCTTATTTTAGCAAAGATATTGTAAAGAAAATAGAAGATAAGGATAAGGATAGTAATAAATCTAATAAGGAAAAGGATAAGCTTAACCTAAAGAAAGTTAATATAGGAGTGCTATTATATAGGATTTTATATCTAGAAGAGATTCTATATATTACTAATAAATTTAGAGTATAAATTGCTAATATTAACCATAAAGCTATAAGTAAATTTATCTAGCTTTCTAATAAATATAATATCTATTAGGATAAAGGCATTATTCCTATGCCTAAGGATAAGAAAATAAGGATTAATCTTATTAATAGGTGGTAATATTAAATAAAGCTAATTAGACCTTATAGATTAGGTAGCTAAGATATAAGCAAACTTAATAAAGTATATAATAAACTTTACCTAAAAGGGAAGATAATATACCTAGATAAGCTAGTAGCTATAGTATGTCTAGTGTTTATAGTTTAGTAAGAAACTAGTTAGAAAAGGAAAGGAAAAGTTATAATTAATATAAGACCGCTTAATAATATAGTAATGCTAGATATATACCCTTTACTAGACTAAAGTGATATTATAGATAACACCTATAGTAAGGAGGTTTATTCTTTATTTAATAGAATAGGATTTTTTTACTAGCTACTAGTTAGGAGAGACCACTAGGCATGCATAGTGGTTATATTAAATTAAGGCCTTAAGGCATTAAATGTGGCTTTAATAGGATATAAGAATTCCCTTACTTTTACCTAATAATTTATAGATAAATTATTCTAAAAATATAAACATTTTATATAAATATATATTAATAATATTATTATATTTTTAAATAGTATTAAGGAGCATTTAGTTTACCTTAATATTATACTTAAAATCCTTAAGGAAAATAGGATAATAATTACTATAAAAAAGTCCTTTATTAGTTACCTAGCTATTTAACTACTTAGTTTTCTTATAAATAGTAATGGAATTATTAACACTAATAATAGACTTAAAGCCTTTTAAAAAATGATTTTTCTAAGTAATTTATTAAGTCTTAAAACTTTTATTAGAATAGCTAGTTTCCTCTATAATAGAATCCTGTAGTTTAATATATAAATCTAACTATTATAGGAACGAAAAATAGCGTTATTAAAGGAGTTTTATAATAAGGATAAGAAAATCACTAGTATCTTAAAGCTAGTATAGAAAAGATTAATATAATAAAAGATATTTTTACTAACTAAGGAGAAGAAAAAGGCTTTTAAAGATATTAAAACATTCTTAAGCAAGAAATAAACCCTATAGTATTATAATCTAAAGAAGCCGCTTTTCCTTAAAATTAATGCCTATAAGGAAGGATTTAGTTTATACATATTTTAATTATAAAAAGAATAGGATAGTTAAAGTATTCCTAGAAGGGATATTAAGAGTAATAAAATATAGCTAATTCTATTTCTTTTAAGAGTAATATTAAGTGTTAAGAAATAATATAGTTTAACTAAAGTAAAAGTAGCTATAATTATATAGAGTGTTAGGAAGCTCTAAAAAATAGTTTAATCTAATAACATAGTGGTTAATATATTAACTAACTATTCTCTAGTAAAAGGCATTATTAAATATACCTCCTTATTAATAATAGATTTAGATAAGGCTAATCTAAAATTAGCTAAGGTTACGAATTATCTATTGTAATTTAACTTAAAAGTAATATATATACTAGGAGTGCTAAATATAGTGCTAGATACACTTTTAAGGTTACTAGTAAAGGTAACCTATAAGGAAGTAACGCAAAAAAGTTAATATAATAAACTAGATATAAGCGTATATTTTGCCACTAAGGAATACATTATAACTATAATAATTAATAATAACCTTAAGGCTAGAATTATCTAAGGGTATTAATTTAACTAAAAGTTTAGCTAAATTATTATAGCTATAAGAGCATACTAAGAGAGATAAGCAGCAAAGAATGCCTAGATTAGACCGAAAATTCCCCTATATAGATAGGATTTGCGCGAGGATAGTTTATTATACTATTATAGTGAAGATAGGTTTTTCTACCTTTATATTCTAATAATAGAGGTTAAATCTATACTATAACTAGTTTATAATAAATAGTAATATTTTAGAATTACTAGGATAGTAGCGGAGCTTTAATTAGTATGTTTCCTATGAATAAGCTAATAAATTTATAACTATATAGCTTATTATATAGTATGTTAGGAGAATATAATTAATTGCTTAAAACCACTAGGAGAGTTATAACCTTTATAGTTAAAACTAATGCCTTTTTACATAATTTTACTTAATTTTATTATAGATATGCTAGAAGTATTAGCTATAAATATAATATAGTAAATAGAAGGATATATAACATATAATTTATTATGCCTAGTAAATTACTTATTTAGTAAAAGAACTCTTCTAATACTAGGGCACACTATATACCTAGTAGAAATCTAGGTGAAATTACTCCTTTATACGCTATATATTATAGATTAGGGATTACTAAGGCAAATTATTAGTAATAAAGACCTAAAATTCATATCTAATATGTAAAAAGAGATATTTAGATATATAGGAGTTAAACTTCTTATAGGTATAGTATACTATCCCTAAATAGATAGAATAGTGAAAAGGAAAAATTAGATAGTAATAATCATAATCTAATATTATATAGTAATAGACCTAGATATAGCATAGACATTGCTACTTCTAGCGCTATAGTATTAACTAAATAACACTATAGTAGTAAGCATAGGGTAGGCTCCTAATAAGCTATTATATAGATTTCGCCCTCTAAGTATTATTAACCTTCTTTCTTTAAATAACATAACTAATACTAGGGCTAGCGTAAATAATATAGTAGTATTATAGAAGCTATACTAGTATAAGGCTTAGCTAGTAATTATAATAGCTGCTACCCTTACTAAGATTTAGTATAATAATTATCACAAACTAGTTAATATTAACGTAGGAGATATAGTGTATTTATGATTATATAAGGAATATAAGTTACCTAGTAAGCCTAAGAAAAAATAGTTACTATAGAGAGTAAGGCTATATAAGGTGCTAGAAAAGGTAAACCTATTAGTATATTAATTAGATTTCCCTCTAGACTCTTAAGTCTATTTAGTAGTGTTAGTAATTGTTAAAAATAAGACCTATTTTTAGCCCTTTCTAGTTAAAGGACCTTTCCATTACTAGCTTGCATTGCAAGCCTAACAGCTGCACTGCAGCTGTTAACGGTCGCAAAGGTGGCCGTCAATGGCTGCGTCGCAGCTGTCAACAGCTGCGACTGACCGTGTGGATGACTAATCCAAATCAATTATTAATTATGGATTATTCAATTACGTTATGGCTGCAAGCGCAGCCACAACCGTAGCGCCACTAGTAATTAGGTAAGCTAGGGTGACGTAAGCAGGTTACCCTATAGCTATCTTTAACAGCGATTTTCTCTTTAACTAGAGGTCATACAAAAGTCTTACATTGTAAGGGCTTGGGCTTTGCCCAAGCATTGTCCGTATAGCAGTTAGAGAGGGGAGTGGCAAAAGCAGTTAGGGTAAGGAAAGGAGGCTTACATAAGTAGCCTAAGGGGTATAAGGGGCACCACTAGGGATAGCCTCTTACCCTTCCTCCTTTCTCCTTAAGTCTCTTAATACTATATTAACGCCCTATTATAGTTACCTAGGGGCTAGTCTATAATAATTAAGAGACTTCCTTTAGTCCTTTTTAATAACTACTAAAAGACATAATAGAAATACTAATAGATATATTAATAAATATAATAGACACGCTTTAACCACAAGACTAACCTAGCTAGGGGATAATAACTCCCCTATCTAATGCTATAGCACCACTGGTAGCTTAATAGGCCTAATTTAAAACGCTTTAACTTATGCTTAATAAGTAAATAGCGGAGCTTAAACGCCTCTAATAATAAGTAGCCACAAACACTATAGGACCCTTAACCTAACTACCTATTATAGCCTAGCCTAATGCCCTAATAGTTAACCCTACTTTACCTCCTATCTCTAACCTAGTCTTAACCACACCTAGGGTGAAATAAAAACCTATCCCTATAGGCAACCTATATAATAGTAATAAGGCCTTATTTGCCATGTAAAGGTTCCTAATAGAATATAAGCTATAGGTAAATAGGGACTTTATTAGAACTAATAAGAATAGGTAAATGTTTATTTACTAGAACCTATCCTCTAAAGTCTAGTCCTAGGTAGCTACTTTCTTTAAATAGGGTAGTATTTATAATTTTAACCTAGCTAAATTCCTAGAATACCTTAGGTCTATGTTCTCTAATCTATATAGGTAGGAGATAGCCTTTATAGAACTTAACTAGATAGAATAGGGCCTAGGGGAGCTATTTTCTGCGTTTTTTATCCGCTTTATAGAGAAGCTCTTATTAGTAGGAGGGGACTATTAGGGGGATAATATAAAGCTAGTAAAGCTTTAATAAGCGCTTAATAAGCGTTTAAGAGAAATTAGCGTGGGCTAGGGTGTTAGCTAGAGCGTGTGGCACATAGCGGTTGCGTAGTATCGTGAGATTGCGGTTAATATTAAGGCCCTTGCTATAGAGGATAAGTACTAGTCCTAACGCGGACTATAGCTAGCTAAACCCGCACCCTAGACTAACCACAAGGGTGACACGCTAATAACTAGGGTGCGCGTGGCAGGGACCTAATTAGGAAAATAGAATAAGCTAGCTAAGAAGGAGAAGGGTCTAAAGCCTGCTATAAATGTATAATAGGCTAAATAGGTATTAGAAGCAAAGTTAGCTAAACGCCACTAGGAGGGATGCTGCCTATAATATGAATCTAAGGACCACTATATTTAGGAGTGCACCTTCCTCCTGCCCTATTACCTATAGGTTAGTATTAACTTATATAGAGTAGATAAGAAAAGCGTAAATAAGGAGGTAAACATTCCCCCTATAGAAAATAAGTAGCCCCTAAGCAAAGTCTTACATAGGGGTGAGGAGGCTAACCACATACTATAGCATAGGATGACTATATAAGCTATATAGAGTTAGAGCGGGATATAGCATAATATATAGACTAACCGCTATTCCTAATTCCTATACTCTTTAATATATATTATTATATTAATATCTAGATTAATTATAGTTGTGATTATTACGGTGCTATAAGCGAGTTAGTAGTAAAACGGTTTAGCCTAGAGCTTATATATTTACTAAAGAGGAGGCATGTCTAGACTATAGTGGAAATAGAAAGGAGGGGAAAGAGGGTATAGGAGGACACCTCCTTAATTACCTATATAGTACGCACTAGAATAGACATTAATAGCTAGGAGTTATTAGTGTATTTATATGTTATCCTAGGCCTTATATAAGACATTATACTTAGGATGCTGTGGCTAGAACATTGTGATGTGGTTATTTATGTAGTAAAATGGTAATTAGTTATTAGAGTAGTAGAGGGCTTATGTGTCTCTAAAGCCTTTGCGTATAAGGTGGAGACTCTAGTATAGGGGATTATTAGGTCCTTATATGCTATAGAAGCGCGCTAGGCATACTATAGGAGGGACACTTCTATGACGTTTATTACTATAAGCCTTAGGGAGATAATAATAGTACTATAGATTATAGCGCCTAAGATAAAACCTAATAGCCTAGACACGTTAATATTACCTAAGGAGTTAGCTAACTTCGCAGACCTTTTTAATAAGGCTAGAGCTAATAGCCTACCTCCTTATTAGGGGTCCCTTAATTACCACATACGCTTACATAAGAATTAGGATAGGTCTAAACTAATACTCCCTTAGGGACTGCTATATAATATACTAAGGGACTAGCTTCTAGAGGTTAGGCGCTAGATCACGGACTTAATAGATAAGGGTTAGATCTATGCTAGCTTATTATTAGCTATAGCTCTAGTCCTCCTTATTAAAAAGGCTAATAGGGGTTAGCATTTTTGCGTAGACTACTGCGCTCTTAATAAGTTAATAGTATAGGATTGCTATTCTCTCCTATTAATTAAGGAGATACTCTATTCCTTATCCTAGGCATACTAGTTTATAAAGGTAAATGTTTATATAGTGTTTTATAAGCTATAGATTACTAAGGGCTAGGAGCACCTAATAGCGTTTTAAACTAGGTTTAGGCTATTTAAGTAGCTAGTTTGCCCCTTTAGCCTAGCTAGCGCACTAGTAATATTCTAATGTTATATTAATAAGTCCTTAGGGAATGTATTAAGGGACTTTATTATAGTGTACTTAGATAATATCTTAGTTTACTTAGGGGGATTAAGGAAAGACTATATAGCTAAGGTCTGGTTAATATTAGGCTACCTAAGGGATATAGGTTTATACTTAGACCTTAATAAGTCTATGTTTACAGTGAAGGAGGTTTAATACCTAGGATATATTATTATAGTAGGTTATTCTATCTATCTAGACCTAGCAAAGGTTATAGCTATTAGGGAGTAAGTAGCCCTAATAAAACTTTAGGGGGTCTGTAGCTTCCTAGGGTTTACTAACTTCTACTGTAACTTTATTAGTAACTTTTTAGAACTAGTAGCACTGCTAATATAATTAACTAAGAGGAATGTCCCTTTTTAATAGGGACCTAAAGAGAATAATGCCTTTAATAGGCTAAAAGACGCCTTCGTTACGTACCTAGTACTAGCATAATAGGACTTAAATCTACCTATAGTAGTAGAAGCTAATTGTTTAGGAATAGCTATTAGAGAATGCCTTTCCTAGCAAGGCTAGGATAGCGTTATATACCTAGTTACCTACTACTTCACTAGCCTTATAACCTTATAAAAGAACTATATAATCTATAATAAGGAATTATTAGCTATTATCTTATGCCTTAAGGCGTGGTTAGCTAAGCTATAAGGCGTTTCTAGTCTATTTATAATCTATATAGACTATAAGAACCTAGAGTACTTTATAACTCCCTAGTTAATATTAGAGCAGTAGGCTTAATAGGCAGACACACTTACGCTATTTAATTTCTACCTCTAGTATAGACCTAGTATATAGGCGCAGTGGCCTAATGCTCTTTCTTAAAGGGAATAGGACTAGGAAGGGGTAACCTCTAGAATAGGATATATCCTATAATCTATTACTATTATATAGCTCTTGCTAATGCTAGATAGATAGCGGGATAATAGTAGCATAGCGCTGTTACTAGCTAGTAAGGTTCTCTTTACTACTAAATACCTTTAGACCTTATAGGACTAGGCTATTATCTTAGACCCTATGTATAGTATCTAATTAAGGGCTATCTAGAAAGGGGCCTAGAGGTTTCCTATTAAGGCACTTATAAGAGAGCAGGTGGTAAATTATTCTATAAGCGCTTATAGGGCGCTCTAGTTTAGGGGCCGTACCTAGGTCCTAGTGTAGGAGCCTCTTATAATAACCCTAATATAATAATGCTATAATTCGCTAGTAGCAAGGCACCTAGGCTATAATACCACATTCTAAATCTTATAATAGCAGTTTTACTAGGATAGGATATTATAAGATATTGCTAGGTTTGTTTAGAACTATTACTACTATAGTAGTTATAAGAACTATTAATAGCACTAGGGCTTACTAAAGCCTTTACCTATTCCTAACTGGTTTTAGTCACAGATCTCTATTAACTTTATAATAAACTTACTAGCACTATCCCTAGAAAAGCCATAATACCTAATAGTTATTATAGATTAACTCTCTAAATTTATTTAGCTTAAGGCTATAACTTCTATAGGAGCTAAGGAATATATAAAGAGGTTTAAAATGGTTTAGTAGTAGTTTAGGGGGTTTCCTTAATTAATTATTATAGATTAGGGTTTAGATTAGTTAGGAAAGTTTTAGATAATATTATGCTCCCTAGTTAGGATTAATTAGTTACTTTCCACATTACACTACCTATAGACTAATAGCGGTATAGAGCAAGTAAACTAAGAGGTATAGGTAATACTACGTGTTATAGTCTCCTTCTTGTAGTTTAACTAGCTAGAATATCTAGCTACTTGCTAGCTTATGATTAATAATAGGCTATCTTCTATAATAGGAGTTAGCCTAAATAAGCTACTACATAGCTACGATCTAGAGCTAGTCTAGTTATTACTAGATATATTTACTTCTATGATAACACTAAAGGGGCAAGTGGTGTGGTTTCTTAAACACCTCTAGGAGGGTACTTATCTAGCATAAGCTATAATAGCCTATGTATAATAAAGGTAGTAGGACGCTATATCTGCTTTGCGTTAGCTAGTGGAATGGTTCTAGGTTAGAGATAAGGTATAGCTTTTACTTAAAAACATTAAAACTAACTACCCCTTATAGAAACTTAATTAGGTAGTGGTAAAGTATATAGTTATAGAAGTCCTAATACTACTTATAGTATGGCTTAATGTCCTAAGAGGTATTTACCTAGTATTCCACGTAAACCTTATTAAACGTGCTATAGAGAACCCTCTCCCTAGTTAGAAGCTCTAGGACTCCTGTCTAGGACTAGAATAAGTCCCTATAGAAGGTGATAATAAACTTGTTAAGGAATATTAGGTTAAGCGGATCCTAGTAGCTTAGAATGCCCTAGGCTAGGGCAAAAGATGTAATATACTTATTAAGTAAGTGGGTTATATATAGCCTATATAGGAACTATTAGAGAACATAGCATAGATATAGGCCCTTAATAAGTTTAAGGCGGAATAGGGAGATATATAATATAATAATAGACTAAATTAATTTTAAAAGACTTATATACCTATAAAGACTCCTATAAGTACCTAAGGCGCTAAATCACTACGTTCTACTACTACCACTTAATAAGGATATTTATCTATTAAGTTATTACCTAAATCACTAGGAGAAGACAAATAGGGGCGCGCTGCCTCTATCTAGAGTTATGCTGTAGCCGCTGCAGCCATAGCATTATTATTACTAGGCAATAGTTATAGTATAATAAGTTATTTACCTTATTTACCTTAGGCATAACCTAGGACCTAGATAGTGTAAATAGGGTTAGTGTAGGGAGTATACATAGGAGGGGGTGTAATAGGAGACCTAGTAAGTAGGCAGTAAGTAGGAGGAGGATAGCTAAGGGAGGGAGGAGCATTATTTCTAGCTAGGGGATAGCTAGCTCCTAAGGCTCTAGGAATATAATTATAAGTTAGACCTGTTATAGAAAGGAGGCATAATAGTTACTAGTAGTGATAAGAAGGAGATTTATTACTTAATTTAGTAATTTAAACATATTGCTAGATTTTATCCTAGTAATAAGGTATTAAAGCTTAGAGGAGTGTAGAAGACTACTTATATATCTCTTTATATATTATAGTTAGTCCGCTAATAACTTATTAGTTCTATTAGAATAGAATGCTTATAGCTTGCTGCATAGAATAGGCTATACTATAGCTAGCTAAAGGGCTAGCGCTAACAAAAGAGGTAACTTTAAGACTAGTTATATTTGTTACGGTAGCATTAGTAGTAAGGGACGCCCTAAGGGCTAACTATATAGAAGCTAGATTAAACTAAGCCTAGGTGAGGAGGGAGTTTTACTAACTAATAAGGTGGTAAAACCTTTAGGATAGTATAGGTATTTTCTTTTTTATGCCTAAAGTTTTAGGGACTCTAGGTTTAATAATATATATACCTATAGTAATCTCTGCCTTAATATCCTTTAGCGCATAATAGAGATAAGGGTTAGTAAATAAAAGCCTAGTGTACTACACATAGGAAAGGTGTTACTTCTAATATAGAGGGTATAATTCTCTAGATTTAGGTGGATAATATTCTAGAACACTAGTGGTAAGGGCTTATTTTACACATAGCCTATAAGGGCGCTAGACTAATTAGGAAGTAGTATATTAATTATTATCTAAGTCACTCTCTATAAGAAACTTACTAATAGAATAGGCTAAAGGCGTAGTAAGACTAGCTAGGGGCGGAAGAGGGTTAGATAGATTATAAGGTATGTTCTAATAGGAGAATGGTTATTTAAGAAAGAGGTTCTAATAGGATGAAGGGGAAGGCATAATAGAATCATAATAGTAAAGGGATAGTGTTATATAAGGGAAGGTAAGATATAATAAGAAACTAAGTAGGATATTTATATATGGTTTTAAACTTATATTAGGTAAGTAATAAACTAGTGGGGGTAGGGGCTAGAGACTATAATAAACAATAGGTTAGCGGGGTAAACATGTTATACGCACCGCAAAACCAAGGCATAGAAGTAGGGCGGTTGCCGTTACTACGCAATGGCTAGCGGGGCAAATGCATTACGCACCTAATAACAATAAGTAAGGAATAGGATTAATTACCTATAGGATAATTCACAGGACTGTTACAAAAAGGGGACTTATTAGACACGCCTAAGTAAGGGCATATGTAAGGGCTTAGGCTTTGCCTAAGCATTATCTATATAGTAATTAAAGAGGGGAGTGGCAGAAGTAGTTAGGGTAAGGAAAGGAGGCTTATATAAGTAGCCTAAGGGGTATAAGGGGCACCACTAGGGATAGCCTCTTACCCTTCCTCCTTTCTCCTCAAGTCTCTCAATACTATATCGACGCCCTATCGCAGTCGCCTAGGGGCCAGTCCATAACATACATATAGCAAATTAAAGCTAGAAGATAGGGTTTTTATTTTATGCAGGAATATTTTTTGGACTAAAATTTGGTGCATATAGGTTACTAGTTTGTATAGTGGTGAGTCGATTTTTTGGATTTTACATACAAATGAATTTTGCGGAAAACAAAAAGTGGCCTATAAGACCTTTTTAGCGGTCCGGATTCACTGATACAGTTAGTGGGTATATAAGAGGAAGAAGATCTTTTTAATCTAGCTAGATAGCTAGGCCTCTCAATCCAACAGCCGCATTGCCCGTACAATATCACTAAAATCAATTCTATTGGTATATAAGATATTGTAAAAGTCATCTAGATTAAATTTAATTAGTTAATAACTGCTAAAACCTTCCGTTACGTTGCGTTAAATATTCAACGTGGTGGCTCTATTGGTCCCCGACTGTAGAAGCTACACTTATACAGCTGTTGCCAGCTAGTAACTAGCTCTCTACATTTCAATAGGTTATGAGCCCGGCCTATCACTATAAAATTCTTTCTAGTGCACTTTACATACGGTTACAGAAGACTTCCCTTCTATAAAACAGGAAGGACCCGCGAGATAAAAGCTATTCCCTTCTATAAAAAGGAATTATTATGGTTACAGAAGACTTCCCTTCTATAAAACAGGAAGCGCACGATTAATATAGAAGCTTTTCCCTTCTATAAAAAGGAAATTCAGCAAGAATAGAAGCTTTTCCCTTCTATAAAAAGGAATTTCAGTACAAATAGAAGACTTCCCTTCTATAAAATTAGAAGATAGATACCAATCAACAAGGTCAGGGGCCTTCTGCCCCTAATCTTAGTGCGCAAGAGGTTCTAAATAACTAGCTAAAAGAGCAGGTTATTAAGCAACAAGATGCTATCAATCTATTATTACAGAAGCTAGAGGCTCTGACTATAGCTGTTAATAATAGAGGCATAGAGGGTGTGGAAGCTACTAAGCCCGCTAGTCAGCAGCAAATTCAGCAGCCTATTCAAGATAAGGCACCTAAATCTAGCTCTGTACAAGCTGCCTTTAATAATTCGATTATTAAGGAATTTAATAAGAGGGTTTATAGCTTCCCTAAGACTGCTAAGCTTAAAGGAGCTGAAAATTTTAATCAATAGAAACAAGCCCTAGCTATCCAATTTAGAGCCTTAGGCATGCCTAATTTTCTAGATAATCCAGATATTTCTAGGGCGCTAGGGGACGCTAACCAAGCTATTATTCTTATGTTACTAAGAGATAGTTATACAGAAGGCCCCCAAGCCACTATAACTTGGCAAAAATCACCTAAAGAAGCCTATAATTTACTTATACAGCAGTATTCATATAGCGTTAAAATCCAGAGAGAGTCCCTGTATTCTGAATTTCATAACCTGAATTTTCATGGATTTAAGGGAACTTTAGAGGCCTTTAATACAGTTTTTAATAATCTACTAGCTAGATTATCGATTTTAGGGGTCCTAATTGATCCTATAGATCAGGTTAATCAATATCTTCAATCCCTAAAATCAACCTTCCCTTAGTAGGCTAAGAGGCAACGATTTAGCATGCGTACAAATAGGGCTATAGGGGCTCCCCTAGATGCCCTAAATCTTCAGTTTTTAATAGCAGACCTTCTAGCTAAACAGAGGGATAAATCATCTACAGTATCCAAAGCCCTGAATTATAGGGCTAAAGACCTAGAAAAGGGTGCTAAAGACAAAGAAAAGGCCCCTAAAGGTTAGAAGAAGAAGAAAGAAAGCTCTAAAGAAAATAAGGGCTCTTCTAATTCTAATAAGAAGAAAAAGAAGCAAAAGGGTCAAAAATTAGATAAAAAGGATAATAAAGAGCCTACAGAGGGTTCTTTTATGCTAGGAAATTACAACCTTTCTAACGAAGCCCTTAATCCGTACAAGAAACCTAGCAATTACAAGACTAGATATAAGAGCTCTAGCGATAGTAGCTCTAATTCTAGCTCTAGTGATTCGGATAATAATAAACAAGAAATTAATACCTTAAATGGTTTTAATTATTACAGTAAAGACATGAAAAAGGCCCTATTATATGATACAGGTTTGACCGTACATATAGTTAATTCTAGGGAGGTCTTTAGGGATTATACCCCTTATAAGAAGGGAGAATCCAACCCTATTATAACCGGTGGTAGCCCTATTTATCCTAAGGGTCACGGTAGTGCTATTTTTAAGGTCTTATATTAAAAGAAACCTAATAAATATAGGACCTTAGTGCTAAAGGACGCTCTATATTTTTCTCAGCTTAATGTTAATATAGTTAGTGGCCTTATTCACTATATATCTAGCGGTTGCTTCATAAAAAACCATCTTTATCTTAAAGATAAGTCTTATATTGCTACCCTAGATATAGAAAAACATGGTTTTTTCTTTCACATTAAAAACCAATCTACACTAACATTACATAAAGGGCCCTGTAAAAAATCTCATTATATCCAACCTTTTACCTATGCTAGCTTTAGGGGTCATAGCTATCCAATTAGCTACCCTATAGAGGTTCAAATTCCCTCTAAAAAGCCGGATTAGGCTTCTGATTTAGACGAAATCGCTGAAATCAACGAAAATAATAATAATATTAAAGAAATCGTACGGGATAATTTAGGGGATTTAGTCCCTTCTCCAACGCCTATAGCCCTAGGTTAGGTCCCTTATAAATCTAAAGATATAGATTTAGGGGTGTTAGAGGGCCTTAGTGAAGGAAAAAGGTCCCTAATACCTCCCCAAGAGGCCTGTGGTTCTTAAGGGGCCTAGCAGGGGACTAACAGAGAGGGCCCTAATCTAGACTCAAATCTAGACCCTAATTCAGGCCCTAAAGACCTTTAATATCAAAAGTTACTAGAACTAGCTAGCCTATGGCATATACGATTAGGGCACCTAGGGCTTCCTTTACTAAAGAAAACAAGCCTTATAACTAAAGGAATCCCTAATTTTTCTAAAATTAAGGATAAAGATTTTAAATATATAGCTTATGATTAATCTAAGGCAGTACGAAGACCTAGGAAATTAGCTATCCCTAACCCCCCTAGAGCTCTAGATTAAATAGAGGGGGATACGCTAAAAATTAGCCCTATACCATACAATAAACAGTCAATTTGCTTATTTCTAGTTAATCAAAAAACTAGATATAAGTGGGTGTTCTTATTACCTAATAAGGAAGGCCCAACTGTTTATAGGGCTATTAAGGGCTTCTTTAGAGGGCTTAAAAATCAACTAGGTCAATATCCTAGGCACCTTTACTTTGATGGGGGCTAAGAAATCGATTCTAGTTATTAAAGCTAGTTAAATTCTAAAGGGATCAAATTCACGACTTCTAGTCCCTATATCTATAAGCAAAATGGATTAGCAGAGCGTTTAATTCGTACTATTCTAGATTAATTAAGGGCTACTATCCAGTGGGCAAAATTACCTTTATATCTATAGTGTTTTGTATTACCTGCAGTTATTAACCTAGTTAATATAACTACTAATACTACTAAGGATAAAAGCCCTAAACAACTGCTAGCTAGGGAGCTAAATCAGCCCTATATAACTAATATTAGCAGTATTAGAGCTATAGGATCTCACTATGAGATTCTAATCCCCCTAGAAAAACAACCTAAAGCCTAGAAGTTAGTAGCTAGGACTATCCCTAGAAGGTTATTAGCTACACTAGGTTCTAACACCTATCTAGTGTACATCCCCTCTAAAAGGCTAGTTATAAAGACTAGCTTTATTAAGATTATAGAGCCTATAGGTCCTGTCTCTAAAGGATTACCTAGGCTTTCTATAGGGGATAACCCTTTAGAGGGGGAAAATAATTTAGAAGATTAAAATCTAAATTAAGGTTTAAAGGATTACCCTATAGATAATATAGGAGGTCCCCCTATAGGTTAAGAAAAACACCCTATAGGGCCTGTACAACCCCCTAAGGAACCGATTCCAGAGGCCTTAGAGGAGGCCACGCCCGTAACTTCCCTAGGAAATCAGATTTCAACTCCGGACCTCGATTTTAATAAAATTACCAACTTCAACCCTAATATTAACCCTATAGATGTTAATATTAGTTCCCCTTTTTCTCTAGATTTCATAAAAGAAATCTGCTTTAAGGTATAGGAGAAGCTAAAAGAAAACAACTCTAATAGCCCTAAACCTAAGACCTAGAAGCAAGCTATATCTAGCCCTAAAAGGGATAAATAGATAGAAGCTACGTACAAGAAATACAAATAGCTTCTAAAGGCTAGTACTTTTAAATTTATAGGGAAAGACTAAGTACCTAAGGGCTATAAAGTACTAAAGAATAGGCTTGTGTACAAGCTAAAGAAGGATAAAGAAAATAATCCTCTAAAATACAAGGCCTGACTCGTTGCTAAGGGATTTATGCAAATTAAAGGTCTAGATTATCTAGAGACCTTTGCAGCCACAAGCATTCCCCCTAGCTAGAGGATTTTACTAGCCCTAGCGGCTTAGAATAACTAGGAAATCAAACAGGTTAATTTTATAAGAGCTTTTCTTAATAGTAAGCTACAATAACAGATTTATATGGTTATTCTAGACAGATTTATCGAATTCCTTAAAGCAAATCCTAAATTAGCTAAATTAGCTAAAAGTTTTGGCTATAAACCTTCTAAAGATTAAGTAATTTTATTACAGAAGTCTTTATATAGCCTAAAACAGAGCTTAAGGGAATAGCAACAAGCACTAATAGCAGTGCTAAAGTCCCTAGGATTTAGCTCTCTAATTTCTGACCTAGCTATATTCTATAATACCTCCACTAAAACCTTTATTATTACATACGTAGATAACTACCTTCTAATTAGACCGGATTTACCCTACATCTAAAGACTTAAAAAGGAATTTAATAAAGTCTATCTAATAGAAAATAGGGGGCTAGCTAAATTCTTCTTAGGGGTTTAAATCGTATAAGATAGACCTAATAGGATACTAAAAATCCATTAATCTTAGTATATCTCAGAGGCTTTAAATCGATTTAATATGCTAGATAGTAAGCCTATTAGCATACCTCTTTAGCTAGGCGTTTTAGCTACGCAGACTACTAAGCTTTTAATAGCTAGCGAAATCAAGCTCTATTAGTGCATTATAGGGACTATAATGTACCTAATGTTACTTACAAGGCCGGACGTGGCCTTTACACTTTAGTGGCTATTTACAGCACTAGCTAGGCCCTATATAGAGCACCTAAAAGCAGCTAAAAACCTGCTTAGGTACTTATTAGGGACTAAATTCCTTGCTATAATCTATAGGGGAGACCCTAAAGGTATAGCTAGTAAAAGCCTAATAGGTTATTATGATAGTGATTTTGCAGGGGATAAAAAGACCTCTAAATTAACCTACGCTTATCTATTTAAGCTAGCTAGCGGACCTATTAGCTAGAAATCAAAGAAAGCTAGTACAATAGCTCTATTAACATTAGAAGCTAAAGCTAACGCTATTTGCGAGACCTTCTGGGAGCTACAGTGGCTTTAGGGCTTATTTAAGGAGCTAAAAACCCCTATTTCTCCCCCTATCTAGATATATTGCGATAATTAAGGCACTATAACCACTGCCTATAACCCTGCCTTACATAGCTATATAAAGCATACCTTGCTAAAGTTTAACTATATTAGGTAATAGGTTTTAGAGAGTTTAGCTAAGATCGAATATCTAGATACAAAGTCAATGCCTGCAGATAGCCTAACAAAACCATTATCTAGGCCTCTTTATCAGGCTTTTATTAGGCTCTTAGGGCTTAATAATCACTAAAAACCAACAACTAAATCCCTTTAACAGGGAACTAAAAATAACGCTAAAAAGGGGAGCTATATTTAACAATAGCTAGGAATTCAAAAGGGGGTCTTTTATCTTTTCCTGTTTTTTCCCTTTTATCTGTTTTTATCTAAAAGTTCTTATTTACCCTATATCACTTTATACGCTTTTAATTAGCTTATATATAATTCTTTTGTAGAGGGGGTGTTAAAAATAAGACCTATTTTTAGCCCTTTCTAGTTAAAGGACCTTTCTATTACTAGCTTGCATTGCAAGCCTAATAGCTACACTGCAGCTATTAACGGTCGCAAAGGTGGCCATCAATGGCTGCGTCGCAGCTATCAACAGCTACAACCAACTGTGTGGATGACTAATCTAAATCAATTATCAATTATAGATTATTCAATTACGTTATGGCTGCAAGCGCAGCCACAACCGTAGCGCCACTAGTAATTAGGTAAGCTAGGGTGACGTAAGCAAGTTACCCTATAGCTATCTTTAATAGTGATTTTCTCTTTAACTAGAGGTTATACAAAAGTCTTATATATAGCAAATTAAAGCTAGAAGACAGGGTTTTTATTTTATATAGGAATATTTTTTGGACTAAAATTTGGTGCATATGGGTTGCTAGTTTGTATAGTGGTGAGTTGATTTTTTGGATTTTATATATAAATGAATTTTGCGGAAAACAAAAAGTGGCCTATAAGACCTTTTTAGCGGTCCGGATCCACTAATATGGTCGGTGGGTATATGAGAGGAAGAAGATCTTTTTAATCTAGCTAGATAGCTAGGCCTCTCAATCTAACAGCCGCATTGCCCGTATAACATCACTAAAATCAATTCTATTGGTATATAAGATATTGTAAAAGTCATCTAGATTGAATTTAATTAGTTAATAACTGCTAAAACCTTCCGTTGCGTTGCGTTGAATATTTAACGTAGTGGCTCTATTAGTCCCTGACCGTAGAAGCTACACTTGTACAGCTGTTGCTAGCTGGCAACTAGCTCTCTACATTTCAATAGTAATATAGATATAGAAACTAGTATATATATTCTTTACGCTAGCTAGCTAACTATGTAGCTGTTCCTAGTACTCCATTCGCTTAGTTAAGAGGGAAAACCCTTTGCTAGGAAGAAAAACCCCCTTATGTCTATAAACAGGCTAGCGCTAACCCTCTTCTAGGTCTACGCCGCATTAGGTGTAATTAATTGTGGGTGTTTAGTGCTAGCTTACGCTAGCCTTATCCTAAAGAAAATAAAAAAGAAAGAAAAAAAAAAAAAGTATAGTAGTAGTCCTAACTAGCTCCCTTTAGTGCTAGTCTAGTCCTACTCTAACCTAGCTCTATGTCTCTTACTTTACCCTAGGGTGTAGTGAATTTAGATTTGTAATAATAATTTACTTTTTATTTGCTTTACTTCTAACTCTTCTAGTGCCTTACTTTTTAGCTAAATCTAACCTAGCACTAGTCTAGATGTCTTATGAAGTCTAAGCACATGGTTTTATTTAATTATAGTAAGGGGTAGGTGATTTAGGCCTAGTGGCTAGGTGGTTTTACTCCTAGATTAGTTACACGCTATCTATGCGTTTACTTATCTTATACTTTGTTTTCTAGCTAATATTATAGTTAGTCCCCCCCTCTCTCTCTCTTAAGTATAAAAGAGAGCTTCTCCCCCCTTAAGATTCTAACCTTTTTCCTTTTCTTATAATAAATTTCCTATAGGTTCTTTTCCTTCCTATTCCTTTTAGAAGCTATTTAAGGCTTCTCTAGTCTAGTGCTAGTTTAAATACTAATATTTTATATAGAAAAACACGCTATAATGTTACTAAGCTTTATAAGTACCCTGTTTTTAGTGTTATTCTAGCTCTAATCTGCCTAGGAACTTATAACCTTAGATAAGTATCTAAGGAAGTCCCTAACCTAGAAGTAATTAAATTAGGCAGAGGTAAAAGGCCTAGAAGTAAGTTCTCTTTGCCTTTATTTTGCCCTGTTTCTAGGTCTAACCTAGGGTAACTAGGTAAGCTATAAGAGATCTAGTGTGTGTCCTATAAGATATAATCTATTAAATGTGAGGGCTATTAGTGCTATAATATTATTAGTAAGTTAGTTTATTTCTAGTCTAGGGGCAGGGCTAATCTATATATAAAGGGGTAATGTCTAATGCCTATTTTGATTATTAGGTCTGTAATTATGGATATATTAAGGTAATATTAACTCCTGTGCCTATTCTAAGCTTGCTCTAGTGCTAATTTACTTGTAGCTAAATGTCACTAGCTAGCGAGGGGAATATTAGTGGTTAGTTAAGACCTAGGCTAGCATAGTTACTAGGAGTGATATAAGTGGTTTTGCTCTAGCTTAGTAGTAGCTTTATTCTATAGCTAACTTTAATTATCTAAGCCCTAGAAGACTATATAGCTTAGGTTAAGAAACTCTATACTAAAAACCGCGCTAAGAAGAAATAGGGCGCCACTGTGGCAGGCCTAGACTTAGCTAGGTCTAGGTCTGCGGAGGAATAATATAATAAGGTTATCTTTTAGCTCTAGTGGCTTAATACCTAAGCGGTAAAGACAAACTAGCTCCTAGCCACTAGCCTATTAGCTAAGGGTAAGAGCAAGGTAATAGAGGGTATAATCCCTATTCCTAAGGAGGAATAGGGCTAATTCTAGGTTAGTAAAGGGGTAGTAGTAGGCTAGTGTAATATAATACCTATAGCTTTTTAACTTAAAATTAATCTAATAACTATTCTAGACCTATAGTCTTCCTATTATAGTGTGATTTCGCCTTATATCTAGCCTGCCTCCGTGGCTACACTATTTTACCTAGTGCCTCTCTTTAGTTATCTGTGGTGTCTGTTTGTTAGTTAGTTTAGTTACCTCTAGGGTAGCCTGGATCCTCCCCTAGTTTGCGTTAACTAAAGGCTAGGTCTTATGCTAATATATAGTATTAGAGTCTTCTTATACTAAGGAACCACTTTATAATATATCTTGCCTTTAGGGGATTATCTAGGGCTAGCCTTACCTCCTATATATCTCTAGGCTATCTTATTTAGGGGTGTCTATAGTTATAGTTAGCGTAGTTAATAATTATATAGTACTAGTCTTTAACTATATAACTATAGCTATATAGGGGCAAAGCCACCCTAGGAACGTGCCTTTAGAAGAGAAACTTATTAAGGCTAATCTTTCCTATATGTAATTATACTATTATAGAGGAGACATGCTTATTAAGCCTAGTGTAGAATTTCTAGATTTCCTTTAGGTTATAGGTAAGTAAGCAGTCCTCTATTAGCTCTCTCCTATACCTATATTATCTCTATTACCTATTAGAATACTAGTCTTCCTATCTTTTCTTTTACTCCTTATATAGTTATATATCTAGTTTATTATTAGTAAGTAAGGGTCTTCTTCTGCGTTATAGTACTATCTATACTAAGTTAGCCATGGCCTATATCTTATTTATTATTTTACTAAGTATAATCCTTTCCTTAAACTTCTGCTTTATCTTATTTAAGTAAAGGTCTAGGGGGGGGATATAGGTTTTAACTTCTAGCTAAGTAATTAGTATAGCCTTAAACACTCTAGCTATAGTCTAGAGATAGGTTAATTAGTTTACTATAAAACTTCTAACTATTCCTTATAGTTTTTCTCCCTTCTTAGTTAGGGTATGGTAGGCGCTTGCCCTATAGGTAAGAATAGGCTAGACTACCTATATGTATATAAGCTAGGTATCTCTAAAGCTAATGCCCTATACTAACGCTACTAATATAAAGAGTGTAAGCTACTATTAGGCTAGTTTTCCCTTAAGAATGTTCTTATAGGCACTTTAGTTAAGTTTTCTATTTACTTATACCCTAAGGAATTAGCATACCTTTATTAGCGCTATCTCCTCTATGCTAAGCTAGACCCTAGCCTATAGGGGCCTATAGGCCTTGCTAAAGTATATAAGTTTGGTTTTTACTAGGTTAAACTTTACTCCTACCTCCTTTACCTATTTCTTATAGATTTTCTAAGTAGCCTTAAGTTTTCTCTAGGTTTATGCTGTGTTTTTACTAAATACTATAATATTTATATTATTAGCAAATCTAATTACTACTATGCCTAGGATAGCCTAGAGGTATATATAAAGTTCTATAAAGTAAAGGAGGAAAAGAATTAGTAAAAGGGGAGATTCTTATAAGGTGCTAGCCTTAATCTTAAAGGGTCTAGAGAGTCCTCTATTAAAGCTAAGCTAGCTTGTTCTATCTACTAGGAAGCTTTGTATTATAGCTATTAGCTAGTAAGGGATTCCTATTAGGATTAGTAAGTAAATTAGGTATAGGTAGCTAACTCTATTAAAAGCAAATAAGATATTTATCTAGGTAAGTGAGGTAATTTCGCCCTTACTCTAGGCCTCTCTTACGCACTTTACTAAGACCCTAATTACAGTCTCTATTAACCTATTTATCCTATTCCCTATTTATAGCTCTAGGAGAAGTCCTTTTACCTTAGTAAAGGCTATAAGTCACTTTATAATTACTGCTTCTATGATTTTTCCTATAATATTTAGTAAGGAGATAGGCCTCTAAGCATTAGCCCTCCTTATCTCTTTTATTATCTTGCCTAGTTTCCTAATTACTACTACTCTAGTGGTCTAGAATTAGGCTAGGAAATACCTTACTTTAAGGATAGCGTTTAGGAGCTAGACTATAGCTTCTTTTACTAGCTTATTATAAGCCTTAATAAGGCTTACTAGGAGCTTATTATTACCTAGTGCTTTCTAGCTAGCTATATCTAATATAATATCTAATATCTTTTCTAATTTAAACTAGTTATTATCTAGGAATAGTGCGTTATCTAGCTTTAGGAAGGTAAGGTCTAGGATTTAGGAGAGGTCTGCTATAGGCTTAGGGAAGAACCTTAGTGCTAGTATGCTTGCTTTATCCTTATGTGTAGTAGCTAGGTTTAGGTTATTTTTAGTCCTTTCTAGCTCTAGTAGCCTAGGTAGTTCTAGGGGGGCCTAGCTTTAGAGCTAGGCTTATCTCTCTAGTCTTTACACTCCCCTGTCCTTTCTCTATATATTAGCCTTTTATAGGGCATCTCTCTATGTGTTTCTTCTCTTAGTTTTAATAACTTATTCTTAGTCCTTATTTACCTTAGTGTAAGCTTACTAGTTTGCTTCTATTCTCTGTTATCTCTATTATCTCTTTACCTATCTAGCTTTAGTAACTGCCTCTTTAGCTATCCTTAACCACTATGCCTCTAGGCTAGGGAGCCCCTAGGGCTTCTATAGGGCTACCTTATCTGCTATTTGTTAAAGGTTTGTAATAAGCTAGGTAGCGTACGCATCTATCCCTTCTTTATCTTGTAAATCTAGGGCGTTTTTAGGTTAAAAGCGTACTACTGCCTCTGCCTTTATATATAGTTTATCTATTATATTCCACGTATGTCTAAGGGCCTGTGGGATATTATCTTATAGGCTAGTGAAGATGCTAATTAGCTATGGGATATAGTTAGATTTAGTGAGGTCTTTTACTCCTTTATAGTGGACTTAGATATCTAGGGTTGCCTACACTAGGTCTATAGTACTATCCCTATTATCCTTATGTTATCTAGTTAGTTCCCCTTAGGGTGTTACTAGTCTAAGCCTTTACTAGCTTATAAGTTCTAGTAGCTTATTTGCTTTATTAGTGGTTCTATCTAGCCTATCCTAGAGGGGATGCTTTTAGTTAAAATCTCCTATAAATACGCTCTAGTTACGTGGCGTCTCTGTGTTAATGTCTTATATAGGGGTGTTCTAGTTATTACTATAACCTTCTAAATAGAGGGAATAGATATTAATCCTATGAATTTCCACTAGTAACTAGTTAGGCCCTCCCTAGGCTAATTATAACCCTATATTGTGTTTCTTATTAATATATATAGCGTTATGCCTGTTATAGTGTGCGAGTTAGAACTAGGTAAGGCCTAGTGTAGGGGGCTATAGATGTTTTATATGTTCTTACTCTTAGATTACTATTATATCTATATTAGTTTAGTAATAGAGCGTGATGTGTATTAGGCTATCCTTCTTATTTATATTCTAAAAGAGAACTTATAATATTACTATATTAATTAGGGGGGTAGTGGCAGGTCTTAGCTATCTTATGCTAGTTTTATTCTAGCCCTAAGTTATTCTGCGTAGCGCCTAATGCTCCTAGCTCTTAGCTATTTAGCGCTTTACTTTACGTTTATAAGTTAACCTCTCTTTCTTCCTATTATTACTATAGGTTCTATAGCTATACTAGCTCTCTCTTAGGCTAGAGCTAGGTTCTTACTAGGGGAGCTAGAGGCAAAGCGGGATAGTTATTCTAGGTAACTAGCCTTTACTACATTTTACTTCTCTTTTAGTACTAGGTAGTCTTTAGACTAGGCTAGGTGTAGTCTAGAGTATAGGATATAGTTTTCCTTAAGTTATCTGTTTATTATTAGGCATAATGCCTTACTATCTTTATACTAGCTAGCTCCGCACTTACTACACCTTAGTGCTACCTTATAAAACTTAGTAATATGTCCTGTTTAGAAGTAGTTATAGCACTATCTAGGTTATAAGGTCTTATTATATAGTTTAGTTTAGAATAGCTCCGCTTTAAAGACTATTCTATCTTAGCATATCTTATTAGTATCTTTAACTTTAGCTAGTCTAAGAATTAGAGTGATTTACTAGGTGTTCTCGCCCTAGGGGTGTCTTGTGGTTGCCTTAATTATATTTACTTTATTTGCTTTTCTAATTTCTATTACTAGGTTCTTAATAGATATGTACTTTATTAGGAAACCCTTAATAATAACGCTAAGTACGCGGCGGTGGATGGCTGCCTCTAGGCCGAACACTTTAGTGATCCATTTTTAGTCTTCTCTATACTACGCTGCGTTTCCTTTAAAGGTGATGATTGTGTCCCCGCTAGGGAGTCTTCTAGCTGCTACTGCTAAGGCTTGCCCGATGGCTCTGTTCACGGCCGTGACTGTGTCTTCCGCGCCCCTGGACCTAGAAACTAGTATAAGAAAAGGATTTATTTAATAGGGAAGAACTAGCTTTACTACTAATTATATTTAATAATCTAGAGGAAGCGGATTATTAGGAGATTAAATAAATCTATGGTTATTAGGTTAAGATTTTTAAATAGACTAAAATAGTAAGAGTAAAATTCCTTATTAGATAGAAGGGATATATAGCTAAAGATAATTAATAGATAGCTAAAAGTAAAATGCAAATTAATATAGCTAAGATAGTAAAAGACTACCTTAAGAAAAACCTAATTAATTAGTAAAGAGAATACGTAAAGAAAAGCCTTAATTTGCCTATAGAATAGTAATAATAAAGAAAAAAAGTTAATAGTAAATAGCTAGATTTAATAAGATAGATTAAAGCCGCTAGACCCTTTTATATATATTACTCTTTTATACTAACTAGAGGAAGCTTACTATACTCTTACTTTATATTATCCCCTAATACTACTACTACCTATATATAGTTAAATCTAATAGAAGCATAGTTAAATTTATCTTAGTCTTATTTTTACTTAATAGCCTATAAGCCTAAAGATAATAATATAGGTTATAAAGTTTTCTAAAAGTTATAAGAAATAGAATTAATTTAGCTATAGGAGATATAGAATTATAATAACTATAAGAAACATTAAGTAAAACATAAAAACATTACACTAGAAGTTAAATATAAGCTTTATAGATATTATATAAATCTATACTATAACCTAGAAGCTATACTAGATTTTATTTATTTTAATAATAAGGTTAATATATATAATTAAACACTTTATAAGCAAATATAGGTAGGATACCTTTATATTTAAATCCTAGCTTTAATATAATAGAATTAACTATTAGGTTAGCTTATAGTTATAGATTTAGGATAGTAGTAATCTACTACTAATAGGGAAAGAGCTAAATATATTAGGTAAATAGATAAGCTTTTAGTAAAACTAGGAACTATAACCTATTATAAAGAGAAGAAGTTCTTTAAACACTATTTAAGTTAGGTAAAACATTAGAATTAGCTAGAGATATATTTACGCTCTATATAATAAATTATATAGTTATAATAGTAGTAGTATTTAGATAAACTAAGAATAAGATAGAATAAATTAAATATACTATTATAATTAATAGAGGGATATAATAAAAACATTAATATAGTAAAGGTTATTTAAGATATAGTTAATACTAAGGAGTAAGGTAATAATAATAATAATAATAACTTTATAAGTATAAAGTTAGATTTAGATATAAAGTAGCGGAAAAATAAATAAGTAATAGAAGATTTAATTAAGGATAATTATATAAGAGTTATAAGATAAGAGTAACTAAAGAAGATAGAAGTGAATTAAAAGAATAGGGATTTTACTAATAAATTAAATAAAAACAATAGTAATAAGGTAAGATTTAACCTTACTAAGGATAGTCCTAAACTAGAGTCTAAACCTAAAAGTAATAAGAAAACTAAAGCTAAAGGCACTAAGGGTAAATATAAGGATATAAAAAGTAAGATAGATAATAATATTAGCAAAATGCCTACTAAGTATATTATTAGACTATTATAGGTCTATAAATAAATTACAGACCTTAATTTTAAGCTATTATTCCTTAGATTTAGGAAGCCTAGATCTAGAACTAACGCTTAAATACTAATGCCTAATATTAGTATAGTAGCATATAAAAGAGTAATAGAAGAGTTTAATGTAAAATATAAAGAAAAGAGTATTAAAGGAGTTAGTTTTAGTAAGTTTAGATATACTAAATTAGGTTATAAGAATAGTAATTAGGATATTAAACACATAATATAAGCCTATACATATAAATTCGCCCTTAAAGGCACTATAATAGTATTTAATAGATTAGAAGTTAACTTAAAGGATATATATTTTATATTATAGTAAAATATAATTATATAGATCTTTACTATATTTAAAGAATAAAAGGCTATATTAATTATAAAATAAGCTATAGTAAGATAAGTAGGAAAGCCTATATATTAGATTACTATTAATCTAATAGAATATAAAGTAATAAGAAGAGTAAAGGGCTAGGTAAAAACAGTAGTAGTAGCTTTCTATAATAGCGTAATAGTTAAATATAAATAGCAGATAGCTATATATAATAGCATATTATCTTTACTACTATAAGCGAATCTTTTAGCTCTTTATTTTACTAATAAATATAGCGCGGTAAATGCTATAATTACAGGCGCTTTAGCTAGTATTAGATAAGCAGACTTACTCTATATTAGTATAGAGAAGGAGTTAATATAGAAATCATTAGAATTATAAAAGGATAAGGAAAGGAGTAAATAATATAAGTAAAGTAAGATTAATAACCTAGTTAATTAAGTTAACTAGGTAAAGAAAGGATTTAAAGATACTAGAAAATAAGTAAATAAAGTGTATATAATAGTAAAGGATTTAGCAAAAGAAGTTTACTAACTAATAGCTTTAATATAGAAGGAGGTAATAGTAATCTAAGATAAGTTTTTAAAGATATTAGATATATTAAAAAACTAGAAAAAGAGAATTACTAAACTTAATATAGGTAAAATACTAATTAAATTTAATAAATAAATTAATACTTTAAAATAAAGTATAGTTTAAAAGGATAAGTATAAGGAAAAGATTATAGCTCTAGCTAATATAGTAATAGAGATATTAAAAAAGATATAGAATTAGGTAATAACTATTAATAAGCTAATAAAGAAGTAAAAAAGATATAAAGAATATACTAGGAAGGTAAGAGTAGCTTTAGTAATGCTAACTCTAGTAATACTAACTCTAGTAATACTAGCTTAGGTAATACTAAATTTAGGTAATAGGTAACTATAAGGTAAGATAGGCTTACTATTAATACTAAGTAAGAAGAATTAGTCTTTAATAACACTAGTTTTAAGTAAATTTAACACCCTATAAGATAAAGAACACTAAAAAATACTAAGATTAGGTAATAAATATTTATAGAAGAAAATAGCGCTACTACTAATACTAATAAAGAAGCTTAAGCTACCTAGTAAAATAGTAAAGAACTAAACAGTTTTATAATAGGGAGCGCTAGTAATACTAGTCTTACCTAGCCTAAATAAAACGCTACCTATATTATTAGATAAATTAAAGATAGTAGTAATATAAAGATAAATAGTATCTCTAACTTTACCCTTACTAATTATTAAAGTAATAAAGATAAATAAATTCGCTAGTTTACTAGATTAAGAAGATAGATTTAGACTAAATTAGGATAGGAATAGATAGTATAATAGAATTTAAGAATTTACTAAAAGCTAGATAAATTCGCTAGTTTACTAGACTAAGAGAATAAATTTAGACTAAATTAGAATAGAAATAGTTAGTATAATAGAACTTAAGAATTTACTATATAATAGGAAATTAGCAATAGAAAATAGGAAGGTAGCAAATAGAAAATTAATTTTAGAAAGGTTAAATATATTATTTAACATAATAATTCTAGAGGGCTTATTAAGGGATATAGGGCGCTGAAAAGTCATCGCGATACATAGCAATAGCTATTCTGAATTTTCTTTTGTGTGATTTTAATAGATAATTTTTCATTGATTTACTTAGCTAGGTGGAGTATAAATCTGGTTATAATCTAACTACCTTTAACTAGGATAGTTATCTTTTAAGGCATGCCTAGCACTTATTATATAGCAGAGCTAAATATAAGCGCATATAAGACTAGATTTAGACTCTAGATAAAAAGAATTAACCTTCTTTAGATATCTTACCTTATACCTAATAGTAGCTCTTATAGTAAACTTAGTATAACTTTACAATAGCAGATCCGTTAGCCCCTCTGACAGATTCGCCTTACATCGTGCCAAACCTGCACGTAACATATAGTATATAAGGGCTAATAAGCAAAGCCTTTAGGATATTAGGGAATATAACCTAGGCCTAGAGGTCCCTGCCTATAATATAGCCCCTTCTTATACTATAGCCCTCTCTAATACTATAGTCCTATTATAAGAAGGGGCTAAGGGGGCTAGGAGGGATAAGCTACCTATAAAGGGTAATAAGGTAAAAGAAAAGGAAGAGATACTAGTAAAGAGAAAGTAAAGGAGGCTAAGAAAGAACCTTATAGTTTAATTCTATATTAATAAGGGTATAGAAAAGCCTATAAAGGCTATTAAGGCTAAAGGTAATCCTATAGGAAGCTATAGAGTTAAAGAACCTATAGTAAGCCTTAAGGTAGCTAAAGCTACCCCTATAGGAAGCTATAAAGCTAGTAGCCCTAAGGAAGTAAAAGTAAAGGTAATTAGGGCCTAGGTTTATAATCCTAAGGAGCTTATTAAACCTATAAAGCCTCTTATATTTATTAATAAAGACTAAGAGAAAGTATTAATTAAGGGGATTATAGCTAGAGAAGTGCTAAATATAGCATTCCTTATAGTAAAAGAAAAGGCTAACTAAAACCTTACCCTTTAACTTTACTAAGAAGGAAAGATTATAACCCTAGGGAGCCCCTTTAAATAATCTAACTAAGCTAAGATTAATGCCTTATAAGCTTATAATATATTTAGATTTATAATATTTAATCTAGTAAAGCATAGAGGTTACTAGATCTTTAATTCTTATATAGTCTAAGAGATTAAAGGTAAAGGCACTAAATTACTATATAAGAAGTTATGCCTTATTATATAAGGGCATAATAATAAAGGAAAAGAGGCTATCTTAACCTAATTACTAATAATATAGTAATTAAGCTAATAGATTATTATAGCCCTTACTTTATTATTAAAGCAAAAGGGAATTTACCTTTAGCTATAAGATATTATATAAGCTTATGTTTAATCCTAAATAACCCTAAATAGGCTAATTATTATAAAGTTACTAAAGTAAATTATATACCTCTTTCTAAAAGGCATAATAATAGAGGTAATTAAGCCTCTCTATAGGATTGCAAAGGCTAGAACCCACTAGTAGGTAATATATTTTTATTACTATAGGGATAATCTTAATATAATAATCTTAATATATAATCCCTGCCTACTAATTATAGCCCTAAATAATAAAAACCTCTTTAGTATTATAGGAATATAAATAGATAATATACTAGGCCTTAGTAATAATAACTTCTTTAAGAAAGAAAAAAAAAAGCTCTAGAAGGTAAAGTTTATAGCTAAAGAAAAATAATACCTAATAACTATAAATCCCCTTATCTTTAATAGCTATATTCTAACTTAGAATAATAATAATTTACTAACCTTAAACTAAAAAGGCTAAAGTTAGAAGATTAAGGAGATTAACCTATAATTACTAATAGTAAGGTAAGATTACGTAAAGCAAAGAGCCTAAGGGAGCTATATTATAATAGTCTATTAACTAGAAGCATTATATAATCTATTAATTACTATATAATACTAAGAACCCTTTACTAATAATATCTTATAACTTAATAAATGCCTTAAGTAGTAAATTAAGAATTAGTAGTAAGGGCTATAGTATATCCCCTTAACTCTTAAGGAAGTAAAGCTCTTTATATTTATAGATAAGTCCCTTACTAATAATAAAGATCTAAGTTTATAAATTAGATATATTATTATAATTAGTAATAAAGTAATAAAGGAGAATAATACCTTTATCTTAAAAGGGAATATTATTATATATAGCTCTATAAAAAGCAAGTATATAACCTATAGCGCACTTATATTTAAGCTATATAGCATAGTTTAAGGTGCTAATATTGCGTATATAATATCTATAACCCTTTATATAATTATAGACTAATTAAAGATACCTTAAATCCTAATAATTCTCTATATAGACTCTTTCTTATTATATAAATACCTTATAAAGCTAGGTATAATAAAAGAGAAGCGGCTAATAATTAATATTATAGCCCTTTAGTAGTTATATAAGAGAAGGGAAGTCTATAAAGTTAGATAGATTAATAGTGGCAATAATCTAGCTAATATAATAATAAAGGCATTACTAAATTTAGCCCTTTTAACCTTAATTAATTTAAATAAATTAATAATTTATATAGAAGGATAGGTTAAGAGACCTATAAGGTTAGGTAAAGGGGAGAATTAATATAATAGGCATATAGGTATAGACTGTAATAACTAGGTTAATTAGAATAACTAAAGCTATAATAGCTAATAAGAACTATAAATTCCTATTAAGGGATTTACTTATATATACTTTCCTTTAATCTGATTTTTATTGCGTTTTTAGGCTCCTTTAGCTATAGAGAAAAGAGAGACTACTAGTGTGGTTTCCTTTAGACCTTTAGATAATAGATAGTCTAACTATAGCTAAAGAGTGAAGCCACTAAAGGGATGCACGCAATGCGATTAGATGCATTATAAGCTACCTTGCTCCGTTAGCAGTGGCACCGCACTGCAGCCCCACTTTTCCCCCCCTTTTTACTTACCCTCTTTTCTAGCTAGATTCCTCTCCTTCTCCCTTTTCTCTTCTCTCTTAGTTATTAGCTATTATCATTAACTTCATTGAATTCAACCTCTTCGCACTAGTGCAACGTTCCTTGGTGTAACCAACAAGATTACTTTACTTATAAATTTTTAGGTATAAGCACCTCTTTTATTTTAGGCCTAGTTACTACTATATAATTAAAAAATCACTACTGCATGTTTACGTGTTAGGAGGTGACGGCTTCTTGACCTGCAGCAACTAGTGCTAGAACAGCAAGACGAAATGAAACGTGACGAAGAAATGCCTTTGTTCGTTCAGACGCTGGCGAAGAAACAAGTCGAATGAAAGCCGGACCCATTTGTTACTAATTAGTTGTCTGATCCATGTTTCTGCGTGAATTTACTAGGTCCAATCCGTCTCGCGCAACTCAACAATTGCTAGTCCGTAATCCGTACAAGCCTTAGCATCCCCTGATTCCCACGTCACATACGGAGTATGTTATCACACATATAATCGCATACATTGTATATTGTTCTTCTTGCTTCAAGCTTGAAATATGTCCATACTCGGCAACAGCAGCGGCCACGAAGAAAAGGAGGCGTGGCCAAATTGGACACTAGCTTGGCATGACTGGCGCGCCTGCGTCTTACTCGACACGCAATCGCCACTTTTCCTTCCCCACGTTGCCCGGTTTTCGTCAACACTTCCTGAATAGTGACGAAAATTAAGTTCGACGTAGGGGATCCAACCGTTCCTGATTCTCGCATGCCTGCGTCACTGCATTGCGCTCAACCTATCAATTTCCCTTGACTTCTCTCCCGTCCTAGGCTTTCCCTCAAGTCGACTAAACCAGCGGGCACGCGACGGCACTTACCGAATTCGTCCCCCCCCCCCCGAGATGGTAACGACTTCGCAATAACATAGCATAGCATCATGGATATGTCGAAGGCGCGGGGTGGCGTGCTGCCTCGCCTATTTAAACGCATCGCCTTTACCGTCTTTGCCTTTACTGCCGCCGCAGGTCTTGTGTTTGCCTTATTCACATACGCACCCGAGGCACATTTGCAGCACATTTCTGAGACCGTCAAGGCATGGGAGGCTCCATCCAAGCCAACCAAGATATCCAAATGCGGCGCGTTCAATAAAATCGATGAAATCTGGAAGGAGTCACAGCTGAAGTACCAACATCTGCGCGATGACAAATTTACGTAGGTGCCGACACTGCCGCGCCAACAGCCCAGCTCTTGCATTAACCTTGACTGCTTGATTCTAGCATTGCCATGCAAACCTACCGCCGACCGAAAGAACTCAATGATACCCTCCATGGCTTATTGTCCGAGGAAATTCCCTCGCTTCTGGAAGTTGTTGTGGTGTGGAACGACTTGGAGACGGCGCCCCCTGAAAACTATGCATCCGAGCATGGTGTGCCTGTTCGATATAGGCACTCACCTGTAAACAGCCTCAACCAGAAACTGTGGCCCGACCCGGCATACCAGACGCAAGCCATTTTTCTGTCTGACGACGACATCTACTACAAGCCCAAAGATCTTGAGTTCGTGTTTCAATCATGGCGCAAGTTTGGACGTCGCCGGATGACGGGAGGGTTCACACGCTGCGCAGTCGAAGAGCCCAACGGCAAATGGAAATATACGTTTTGTTCGACCGACCCTGCGCACAACTATTACAACTTGATTCTATCGGGTCTTGCCTTTGCGCACATTTCCTTCATGGACTACTATTCTTCAAACGATGCGATGACTACCAAGATTCGGGCTTATGTGGACAAGCACTTCAACTGCGAAGATTTGGCCATGAACTACTTGGTATCTATGCTGACGGGCGAGGGGCCATTGCTTGTCAAGGGCAAAGAGCCCTATGTCAGTTTCGTGCCCAAGGTAGGTATCAGCACAAAGCCAGGCCACATCGAGGCTCGAAGCCAATGCCTGAACTACTATAATGAGCTTTTCGGATGTATGCCGCTGATCAATGAGACAGCACATATTGAGCCTGGGGTGATTATTTCATAACATGAGGCTTTCTTTCATTCTATCTCTTCTTGCCCCTTTCCCCATTTGTTTGGGATGTTTTCCAAAATGTGCCTATTACATAATACCTGGCAGCCTCCCGAATTGACCCAGTACATGTACTACCACCACCCTGTTAGCCCTGACGCTGCATATCTAGATTGTCGAGCACAGTCCCGGACGCCTGTGGAACCTCGTCCTATATATCTATTCCTTTCGTCCATCAATGAATGGCACCGCCACACCTGCTGATCTGGAGAATGTTTTGATTCTTGGCGGGCGGTTTCTTCTTTTCGTCTGTACAAATTCTTACCATACTGACCCGGGAACCTCCTTCAAAGTTGGGGCCTACATAGCGTGGCTGTGGACTTTCCTACATCAAGTCGTTGCAGAAACGGAATGATGTTTCTCGTTATGGTACGTCTGCCTGTGTGCCATGGTACAGATTCATGTGATGAAAATCGAGTAGTCGATGATTACGGCATTGTACATTTGCGATGGACAGATGATTGCCGTCCAGCACAGGCCGGACAGCACGTTGCGATAGTGCCATTGACTATAAATGTCTGAATAGCGCTACATTGTAGAACTACCAATTTTTTCCCTGGTCATGTTAGACAAGACGGTGACGCGCGGCCAAACTTCCTGCGCATCACATCACGCAGCGGCTTGGCTCATCTTCAGAGTCTACGATTGGCGACATTGCGACGTCCACCGCTCTGCATGACAGCCCATGTAGTTTTAGAATTGGGACTTGGCCAACTGGGGACCGTCTCCAGGAAACTCGAACTCGTAGACAGAAGGGGAGATTGGACTCCAGAGGACATGAAGCGTGACGAATTAGGGACATATCTCCAGTGTCAGCATCTACCTTGACCTACTACACGAGCAGTGTAGATGTCCCAGGTTGCACGACGCCAATTCATGTTCCAGCCTCGGTCTTAGCCTCGAGACAAGCACAGACCCGAACCCATTGGAAATGAAGCACATCGGGATGAGAAGGAACCCTCAGTTGCGGTGTGCCTCGATTCATCCCGTTTGAACCACCATGCACCGAGATAAGAGTACGACATGGTGCATGGCGCGGCAATGGACCGTTTTGCATCAGTGCGCGACTTGCTGTTTCTGTATAAATGCTCCGGATGGGCTAGTCGATGTTTTCTCCTTGCGTTAGCCTATTCTGTCGTGTTCTCATCAAGTTGTGGGATCGAGCAATGATGGTGGCTCGCCATTCGTCGCAAGTCCACATCGTCGCTGCTGCAACATCTCAGTAGAGCGAAAACACCGAATTCCTCCAAACAATTCTACATGTAAATCGCCCTGTGATCCAATATCCCATGCATCCACAACCTCCGAAATTCGAATTAGCTCCACCGGCCTCGAGTTCCATACTACGATGTTGCCTCCTATTTCGGCGACGATTAGTACCGTGAGGCCCTCGCTAACGGACCCAGTTGGGAACGAGCTCGCACAATATTCGCGGCGGCTTCATATGGCGTGAAACCATGTTTCTTGGGCGCATATGTGTATTGCATTGATGTTCATGCGAAGCTTATGAGACATGTAGTATAACTGTTCACAGTGCGAATGTCACGTTAAAAAAAATGTGGATTGGGGCGACTGGGCTGCATGAAGACGGCAAGAACAACAACTGATAACAAAAAGGAAAAAAGCATGCGAAGCACATTGGAACCCCGGAGCTGATGTGTTCTGCGTGCGTTGCATAGTTCCGATGCATCCGTACATGCGACTCTAACTTGCAAGCCTTTAAACGCGCATTCGCCGCTTTTCCCAATAATTTATCTTCAGAACCCGCTTATATATATGTCTTCCCACTAAGCTTTACGGAGAAGATATATAGTCTTTGTTTGAAAAAAAGGAGCATAGCCACGTGGACTATTCTTACTAGCGTTACTTGATAATTTTGACATGACGCTAGTATCCTTATCGCAGTATAACACAATGTAACCTTTTTTCTTAAAGCCCTAGAAAACGCACTTATTATAGGCATTGTAATTGACTTATGTAAGACGTGGGTGTGAAGAATCATAAACGTCAGCCACACTAAAAAAGTGTGGGTGGGTCGTTCTGACCGGATTAGGACTAACGGCGAATGCGCATTCACGAATCAGTAAATGCGCATATCGCGTTTTTTGAAAGTGCATACATCCTTAGACTCGGTCCACCTTATGAAGTCACGTTAACTAGGGGTCTATATGTATCTAATTAGATAAAAGTAAACTAGAGATACATACAGACCCTAGTTAAAGTAACTCTATAAGGTAAACTAAGTCTAAGGAGATAGTCTAACTGTCAGGGAGAGCTCCCTTGAAGCATAGGTTGTATGAGGGCAGCGCGCATCGATAGGGATAAAACGCGAGGTTAGACATTAGTGAATATAATGTATTAGAAGTACCTCTGTAAACTAGTTATTACTATAGCGCACTATGTACCTTTTAGGTATAAAAGTTAGGTGCTGTCTGTACCTTTAATTAACTAAATCAAACGCTTTTTATTATCTTTTTACACCCTTACCTAATAGTTATAAGCCTAGGAGGCTTTAATTGCTATTTTTGTTAATTATTATTAAAGATATAAGCTCTGTTAAATATTATTAATTAACGCTTACCTATATCACAAGATAATTGCCCTTTTATTATATTAATTAGTTAAAACCCTTATCTTACGCTCTAATTAACTAATATATTCCCCTTTAAGATATCTAAAGAAACTCTAAATATAGTATTATTATTAGAGAAGGATTAGATTAAATAGTTTACCTAAGTTAAGAACTACATGGAATTATATAGTGTTTAGGAGTATATTAACCCTAATAAGGTTAAATTACTTAAAGAACCTATAATACCTATATACCCTTAGAGGGGCCTAAGACTAGAGATTACGCTAGATAACCCTAACGCTTTTAAAGATTAGAAGATTACCTATAAAGATATAAAGGACTAATTTAACTTTAAATATAAAGAGCTTTAATTTAACCTTATAAAGTATATAAACCTATTAAAGTAAATACTAAAGATTAGGGAATATATTTATAAGACCCTTTTAAAGAATATATAAGACTCTCTTAACTTTAACACTAAAGTAAAGGAAAAGGAGTTAGTTTAATATTATACCTATAGGATACTTAAGCTTCTTTATAATTAATATAAGCTAAATACTAAGAAAATACTTATCCTAGTGGAGAATTATCTTAATAATTACTTATAAGCTAAAGGTACTTATAATTAGTATAAGTAGGCTATAATAATAAAGGTACTATAGAGGAATTATCTAGATCTTAAGACTTAATAGACTAAGGAGATAATACTATATAAGTTTATTATTTCTCTTTAAAGTAAATTTAAGGTATTCTAGAAGAAATAGAATAACCTACTTAATAAAAGAGAGAATAATAGCTTTCTTAAGGCAGTTAGCAAGTTTAAAAGAGACTATAAAGCTCCTTAGAGCTTAATAATAATAAAATTAGCTAATAATACTATTACTACTAATAGATTAAATAGTTAGAATAGATTAGAGCGAAGGAAGTGCCTTAGATGCTCTAGTTATAATATTCGCAATGTATTAAAGTGGTGGGAATCCTATAATTTATTTAAAGCTATCTATAAGCTAGAGGCTACTCCTAAGGATTAGGAAGTTAGGAAAAACTCTAAAGATAATATTAAGAGATATCTTAAGGAGAATTTATAGGAGAGATTAAAAGCTATAAGTTAGAAACCAGAGAAAAAGGAGAAAAGCAGTGATATTGTTATCCCTTTGTAAGCTCTAATAAATAACTTACTCGCGGTGACTCTAGGCAAGAAGACTGCGAATGTATTATTATTTATATGCTTATAGAGCTCTTAACCTTTAAAGAAGATTATTAGTTTAACTTTAAACGCTATAAATAGCTTAGAGGGGAATTAGAACATGGTTATCTATGATTCTAGGGCTAATGTTTATATCTTTAATAATATTTATTAGTTTAAATAGTCTGAATTTAACGGGAACATTATAATAGAAGTTAGAGCTAGAGGCATGGTTTATCTATCCCTTAGCTAAGGGCTAGTCTATATATTAGTTATAGATCTAGTATTATGAAGGTCTAGAAGGATTATATTGCATGGTGCTTTACTAATTCTAGAATTTCATGTTAACCTAGTATTAGCAATAATCCTTATAAAGGCAGGAATCTATTAGAATTAGAAGAAATGCTTCCTATTCTAAGGAAAATATCTAATTGCTAAGCTTTATAATATTAATAAGCTTTATGTGTTATCTATCCTCTCTAATAATCTAAAAGAGGCTTACGCTATGACTAGTAAAGCTCTAAGGCCCCCTATAAAAGGAGATATAGAGCTTTAGCATTAATAATATAGTTATCTAGGTAAGAGGGCCTTTGTAAAGATTATAAACGCTACTCTTAGCGTTAAATTAATAGGACCTAAGCTTATAGAGTGTGAGATCTATGCTATAGGCAAAGCTAAGCGCTAGAGATTATAGGTTACACTAGAAGGACTTCCTTAGGGACCTAGTTATAGTCTTTTAGTTAATTTAGAGTATTATAACTCTCCTTGCTAGAATAGTGATTAGTATTAGTGTGTTTTTACATGCCTTATAACCTTAATACATTTCTTTTATTTATTTAAGACTAAAGATAGAATTCGCAATAGCTTCCGTATAATAATAGCGTTCCTAAGTATATAATTTAGGGTTTAACTACGCTTTTTGCATAGTAATATTAAAAAAGCTTTATTTATAGAGAATATAAGGGATAAGATAGCTTACGCTAGCATTATAATCTATAATTTAGCTCCCTTAATGCCTAGTTAGAATAGAAAGGCAGAGAGATCTAGGGGGGTGGTTAAGCAAAAGGCTTATATATTAAGCCTTAAAGCTTACCTTCCTTTAGAACTTAATAATAAAGTCTTTAATATAGTAGTCTATTTACTAAATAAAATACCTTTTAAGTATTATAGGAATTAGGTTACACCCTATAAGCTCTAGTGGAATTAGGTATAGAAAACAGTCCTAGCCTATTTATAGATATTAGAGGTTTAAAAGCCTTTAATTACATATCTATAAGCTTATAGATATAAGGCGTTTCTAATGATAATAAAGGCTCTAGAGCACGTTAAATTACATAATGCAATACTATAGCTAGAGTAAAAAGCTTATATAGGATACCTTATTAGTTATAGAGGTAAGTTATAATACATTATATAGGTGCCTTCGCTTTATAATTATAAGGTTATTATATTAGCGTGCATTTAGTTTAATAAGAACTCCTTCTTTAAGCTAGAAGAAGAGCTAGAATTAGCTTAACTAGAAAAGATATTAATAATTAAATTACTTAAGGAGCTTAAAGCTAAAGACCTTAATAAGGAGATTAGTTAAGACCTTATTAGAATAGAGCTTAAAGAGAATAATCCTACCTCTTTACTATTAGCTATAGGCTAGGAAAATAAGCAGTTTAAAGCAGAAACACCTCCTTATATAATAGGGGATAAAGAGAACCTTTCTAGTGTACTTTTAACCCCTCCTAACTTCTCTTAGAAGGCGCTAGTTACTATAGAGAACTTAGAGCTTTAGGCATAAGGTAATAATACGCTATTTTGTAAGATTAATGAATTTATAAGTAAGGCAATAGCTAAATATATAGTAACTACTATAGAGACTAGCGAATTTACTATAAAAGGTAGTAAGGCTATAGAGAATCGCAGTCCCTGTGATAATAGTATTAATATAAATAATATTATTACTAGGAAATATTAGAGAAAGGAAATAAGGAAAGCTAGGTAAGTATAGTTTTCTTTTACTTTCTTAATAGTATTCTAAGGAACTTAATATAGTTTGCGTATTAAAGATATGCCTCTAGAACCTATGTATTATTATTAGGTAATAGCCTTAGCGTATTATAACTGCTAGAAGGAAGTAATTATAAAGGAGCTTTTAAAGCTTTAATCCTTAAACTACTAGGAGGATATACTAGATAAATTATTTAATCTTAAAGAGATTATTAACCTTAGATAGGTTTTTAAGTATAAAACTAATAAAAAAGGTATTATTATAGAGTTTAAGGCTTAAATAGTAGTCTAAGGTAACTAATAACTAAAGGATAACCTTAATAACTACACTACTACGCTTGCTTTACAATCTCTACGCATACTACTTGCTATTTACTACGCTAATAATCTTAATACGCATTAATATAATATTTAGAATGCCTTCCTATATATAAAACTTAAAGAACCTATCTTCTATAAGCCACTAAAGGGTATAAATACATAAGGTTATCTCTAGAAGATAACTAGAGCATTATATAGGCTATAGGAAGCTCCTTAATAATGGTTTCTATACTTAATATAATTCCTATTAAATCTAGGCTTTATCTAAGGAAAGGAAGACCTATATATCTTTATAAAAGGCAGATTTATCCTATTTTTCTACGTAGATAACATTATAGTACTATTTCTAAACGGATTTAAAGTAGAATTTAAAGAGCTATATAAGTAGTTAATAAACAGTCTAGATATTAAAGACTAAGGCGATTTAAAGTGATTCCTAGGCATTAAAATCATTAGGAATCGTAATACTAAAGAGATATAGTTATTATAGGAATTATACATTTAAAAGATAGCTTAGAAGTTTATTCCTAATATTGTTAATAACGATTTAAAGAGCTTAATTATAATACCTTTGATAATAGCTATAATAGTCTTAAATAACAAGTAGGCCACTAATAAAAAGATTAATTACTATAGAATAGTTATTAGCTCTTTAGTTTATCTTTACATTATTAGAAGACCTAATGTAGCCTTTATAGCTTTAAAGCTAGCCTCCTTTATAATAAACCCTTTAATAAAGCATATTAAGCTTATAAAGGCTGCTCTAATGTACGCTTAGAACATAAGGAAGCTATGTATTTAATACTTAGGAGCGAATAGCTTTAACACGCTCTTCTCTAGCACTAATGCCTCTCTTAGTAATAACCCTAATACTTAGAAATTAACATAAGGCTATGTCTTTATTATACATAGAGCTATAATTAATTAGAAGTCTAGAAGGTAGTATTATATAATAACCTTAAGTATAGAAGCAAAGCTCTTTATATTAAATTACAGAGTAAAAGAGCGTATATCTCTAGGTAAACTGCTTTATAATATTAGTGTATAAGTCCCTTCTCTGTTAATTATCTAGTGTGATAATAAGTAGATAATTTATATTATAGAATATAAGGAAGGAAGGCTTTAAACTAGTCTAAAGCATCTTAATATAAATTAAATGTGGATTTAAGAGCAATATGCCCTAGGTAATATTAAGGTAAATTAGTTAAAGACCTCTAAGATACTTACTAATAGCTTTATAAAGCCTTTATTAGGGTAGATATATAAGGAATTCTATTACTAGATTAGCTTACGGGAAATTCCCGCTTAATTATAACACTAGAAAATTATTGTAACCTCTTCCTATGCTTATGATCTTTAGCTTTAATAGATATCTTAGCTAAGGGGGGTGTGTTAGGGAGAGCTCCCTTAAAGCATAGGTTATATAAGGGTAGCGTGCATTAATAAGGATAAAACGCGAGGTTAGACATTAGTGAATATAATATATTAGAAGTACCTCTGTAAACTAGTTATTACTATAGCGCACTGTGTACCTTTCAGGTACAAAAGTCAGGTGCCGTCTGCACCTCTGATTAACTAAATCGAACGCTTTTTATCATCTTTTTACACCCCTACCTGACACTAACCCCTAAATGATTTTACACTTATTACAAGCCCTAGGGGCAGCTACTATTAGCTATCTCCTTAGACTTAGTCTACCTCGTGGAGTCACGTTAACTAGGGTCTATATATATTTAATTAGATAAAAGTAAACTAGAGATATATATAGACCCCTAGTTAACGTGACTCCACGAGGTGAACTAAGTCTAAGGAGATAAGTGACTATAGTACGGAGTAAGTAAAGCTATTAGGGATTTTATAAGGGTATAGAGGTATTAAATAGTCCTAGTATAATATAGGTATTCTAAGGTACTCTTTACCTTACCTAGTGATGTTAGGAGCGCAGAGGTCAGAGATAGGATGTTTATTAAAGCGGGTCTTCAGAGAACCTTCGGGCTATGTGGATAACAAAGAGGCTAGCTAGCTACAAGATAGCCACGTGCTTATAGAGCAAGGTATTTATTAAAGACTACGCACATTATTAGTGCTAGGTTAGAGATTAAAACCTTCACGCACCCGCCCCTAGCTAGTATCTATCTAGCAGTGACTGCGATAGTCTTAGCCATCACTTCGTTCTTAACCTTTCGGTGCAAACCGTGACAAGTGATTTGTTATTAGCCTACTGCCCCTAGTCATGTACCTCGTGTAAAATCATACAGGGGTTAGACTATAAGTATTGCGTTAGTCCTAGTCCGAAAGGATAGCGTGCAGCTAGTCCTAATTAGGAAGGACAATCCCCACACCTAGCTACTAGTTAACTCCTGTGCAAATCCCTTGCTTGCTTGCTAGGTATTAATAGTGTAAATTGTATCTTCTGCAGTCGTACAAATAGCTGTATCTTAGGGAATGACACAATAAAGGGTATTTAAAAGAGCCTTATTGCGTTGCGTTGTGAGGCCTCACGCGATATGCGCATTTAGTGACCCGCGCATTTACTTTTGACTAATAATGCGCGTTTAGTTGTCCTTGTGCAGGACTTTCAATTTGCAATTTTGGGTATATAAGGCCACTTCTTCCACCTCCGTTGATTTACCGCAACACCTGTGACAGCTTAGCAGCCGCCACCAATGGAGCAATGATGAGAAAGTGCGGTTTCACCAAATGTACTCCAGAACTATACCGGAGGTCGGTTAAACTTGTTTCTGCTGAAGTGAGCGGCCATGGCCGAGATGCTAAGAGGATACCGCATAGCTTCCCGTGTATACGACACCGGGTCAAAAGTCGATAGGCATCCAAGAATCAGAAGATGAAAATGGCAAAATGGGAGCCATGGGTGAACATCCGACCTAAGACAACTTGGTGTTGTTAGCGCTAGCACTAACTCATAAACGTCAGACTAGCAGCGTGTACAAATCATTGGGCAATTGAGAATTTTGCCTACTATGGGCTTTCCTGACTCTCTTCTCGATCGTGGGGAAGGCATGGTGTGACTGCTCCTTCCGTAAGTCCATCATAATGGGCCTCCATAGCGTCAGGAACAAATCGTAGATGGCTTCGAGGAAGGGATGTACAAAATAACAGCATCTATCTAACCCTTTTTCGAAATTGCCCATTGACAAAGAGTTTGATAAAATTTGCCCTTTGTCCACCAGGCCCTTGGTTCATCCAGACCTTTTCGCCAACCAAGGTCTGCTGCGATGAAACGCGCAGTGCTCCGCACTGTGTTGCTTGTACGGATTAAAAGAAACCACTATACTCCGTACTGCGCGTTTAGTTGCTCAAACATACGATAATCGGCTGGCGGTGCGTGATTTTACATGATAGAATCAAGCAATAATATGGAGTAATAGCGTGAGTAAGCGTAAAACAATACCCGTTCTTGGCGCACAGAGACTTGTACATACAGTCTAACCCCTGAATGATTTTACAACATTCTCTCCTTATTAGTCGTGATATGGCTAGTGGTGTCACGTTAGCTCGGGTCTGTCTGTAAATAATCGGATAAAGGTGCATGAGAAGTACATGAATTTATGTTAGCCAATAATTATTGTACTAGTAGACTTCCTTTATCTCCTTGAGTCTGTGAGGCCTCCAAATTGTACGTATCTCTAGTTTACTTTTATCTATTAGATACATATAGACTGTTACGTGGCGGAATGCGAAGGAGGCTGATATAAGACCAGATTAGGACTTCGATAGTACGAATGCAACTTATGTACTTCCAACATCACACATTACCCCTCACAGTAGCTTTTACAAGTGAACTTAGAACGAATTGCGCCCGCCGAATCCGTTGGCCCCACTGACAGATTCGCCCCCTTATCGTGCAAAGCCAGCACGTAACACAGACCCTAGTTGGCGTGACTTCACGACGTGGACAGCAGCTAAGGAGATACAAATCACTACATCGCACTTATTGATTGTCCTAGTCTAGCAACGCGTACCTGCGCAGTCACTGACGTTGTGGCAGGGGGGTTATGGGGGCCCCGCAGCCCCACAAGCCATATGACGACTACATATCTCCTTAGTCGTGATAATCCGTAGCTTATGGAGTCACGTCAACTAGGGTCTGTATGTACCCAATTAGGTAAAAGTAAACTAGAGATATATTACAGACCCTAGTTAATGTGACTCCACAAGGTATATCACGGCTAAGGAGATAGTAAAGCTATCATGGATGCTAGAGGGGTATTTACACTCGTAAAGAGTACTAAGTAGTCCGAGTAAAATACAGGTAATTTGAGGTACAATACACCCCCTTTACTAGGCTTGATGCGATAAAAAGATTCATCATTAGCCTGCTGCCCCTAGTCATGTACTTTGTGTAAAATCAAACAGGGATTAGACTGCTGTACTCCGTACATACGGATTACATACGAGGTTTCGGAACACAATGGAGTCTTCAAAGGTGGCAATAGCCGCCGTCTAGTCGCATTGGCGTGCCGCCCCGAATGAGCCGAGGGGCATTGCAATACAAACCAGCAAATCAAGTTATTCCCTGTCTACTACTCCGTACAGAGAGCCGAACGGCAATTGAACATGGCAGATTGGCCTTGTTATAAATATAACGTTGGGCACGGAGTACAGCTGCGCACTATTTTATTACTTGATGGCGCGCTGAATCTTTCCCTCACCTCACTCACATCGTGGCATGAGGAAACAAACTTCGCCGAATGGGGTCGCAGTGGGCGGCTCGAGCATGGATGAAAAGACAGAGCACTCGGCGACGGATGCGTACGTTTGTTCCCAAGTTTCAAATTCCTTGCATCAATTCGAGACGCTAACCTTTTTGTACAGCCACGGTCGGTCGCTGGTGCACGTCGATGCCCAAGAAGAAGCCAGGGTCCGTCTCAAGATGGACCTTGGGCTGATTCCGCTCGTCAGCTTGCTTTATCGTGAGTACGCGACACATGCATATGCGTCTTGTTGTGGACGCCATCTGACCTAACCACTGACGAGTTCGCAGTCCTCGCCTTTATTGACCGCTCCAACATTGGTAAGAAACTGCCACTTCTCATCGGAAATTTTAGAAGCAAGAGATTCCAAGTCATCATCCACTGCCCTCGCTCAATACTGCCATGATGAGAAACCTCTTCTTACCGAAATTGTAAATTTCAGGCAACGCCAGACTGGCCGGCCTCGAAAAGGACCTCCACCTCCAGGGCTCCGAATTCAACGTCGCCCTCTCCATCTTCTTCATCTCCTACATCATCTTTGAAATTCCCTGCAACTTGCTCTGCAAATACGTTGGCCCAGGATGGTTCATCCCCGCCACGACGCTCGGCTTCGGCATCCTGACCACCTGCACCGCCTTTGTCACCAACTTCTCCACCTTGTGCGCCGTCCGTTTCCTCCTCGGCATCTTCGAGTCAGGCATGATGCCCTCGCTCGTCTTTTTCCTGTCGAGGTGGTACCGTCAGAGCGAGTTGACGTTTCGGGTGTCTCTGTTCATCATCTCGGCTGCCTTGGCCGGTGCGTTCGGTGGGCTGCTGGCGTCTGCGATTCTGAGGCTTGATAGTTTGGGGGGCTTGCATTCGTGGAGAATGATCTTTGCCATCGAGGGTATGTTTGTTTCCCCTTTTGAAGTCGTTTTGAGGACAGATTGATGGGGAACAAGATTTTAATGGTTGGGTGGTTTCATCATCAGGCATAGCAACCTCTGTCGTCGGCATCATCTGCTTCTTCGCTCTTCCCGACCGTCCCGAGACTGCTCTCTGGCTCTCCCCAAAGGAAAAGGAACTGGCCAGATCGCGCCTCAAGTCCGAACGCATCGCCGTCACCGAGCTCGTCGACCAGTTCAGCTGGAAAAAGATGCGCCTCGGCATCTTCAACCCCGTTGTCCTCCCCACCGCCGTCCTCTTCCTGCTCGACAGCATCACCGTCCACGGCGTCTCCTTCTTCCTACCCACCATCGTCAAGACCATCTTCCCCCATCAGACGGTTGCGAATCAGCAGCTCCTCACCGTGCCGCCCTACGTCGTCGGGGCCATTTCCTGCGCCGCAACAAGCTACGTATCATGGCGCGTGAACCGCCGCAGCATCTTCATGATCTTCTGCGCGCCCCTCACCGTCGTCGGATACGCCATGTTCCTCGCCACGACGAACCCAGGCGTGCGCTATGGAGCCACGTTTCTACCGTTCCTGGGCATCTTTACCTATGGTGCCTTGACGAATTCCCACGTGGCGGCGAATGTGGTCTCTGATACCGCAAGGTCCTCGGCCATTGCGACAAATGTCATGCTGAGCAATGTCGGCGGGTTGATCTCCACGTGGGCTTTTGTGGCGAAGGACTCGCCAAACTATCACATTGGGAATGGGCTGAATCTCGCGGCGCAAGCGACCATGATTCTAATCGCCGCGGCCTCGTACTTCTGGGCCAAGAGGGATAACAGGAGGAGGGAGGCGGTGGATGTGGTGGCTGCGCTGGAGGGGAAGAGCATGCAGGAGATTCAGGACATGGATTGGAAACATCCTGGATTCAGATGGAAGGCATAGATTTGTGCACGAGGGACAGATGAACTGGATACAGCATAGGTGTAGTAGACGTTTCTTTTTTTTTTCTTTTTTTTTTAAAAAGCCCATTCGACTGTTGAAGCTTGTTTCTGTTTCCACTATCCTGAGGCTTCCCCCGAACTGTCCGTCCGTCTCAGCCAGGTCCGGCCTCACGGATTCTCCGCTTCTTGCCATGGCATGGAGAAAGAAAAGAAAAACTGTCCCTACCCACTCCGCATTTTCCCACGGCCCAGTTCATCTTGGCCCCCAACTCTCTCTCTCTCTCTCTGCCCCCCCCCTCTTCCCTCCCTATTCCCTCTTCCGGTTAACCTCTCCCACGACGGCGCGGCTCCCGTGGTCCCGTGCAGAAAGAGGCCCGGCAAGGATCGGAGATGGACAAATCATTCATGCATGATGCATGGGATCGACTTTCTTAGCCCCCTCCCCCGCATTAGCATCCTTGGAGGAAGGGGGAGGGGCCGCGAAGGCGCCACTTGGTGCAACTTTTTCCTCGTCGCATCGCATTCGGACGATGCTACTTCCGTACAACTTCCGTACACACGCACGCTTTGCACATGACCCGCGTCGAGGACGGGGCAGCGGGCAGAATAACCTATTCGGGCGCCTTGGTCCGGATCCAAGAGCTGTGCGACTTTCATGCCACATGCCACAACACACAACGTTGGGTTGGGGTTTGGATCAAAACGTTTCCATCCATGTACGGATCATCCACTCACCGCCGCCCCCCCACGGCTACCGACCTTCTCGACAGAGGAACGACTCGTTTTTTTTTTTTTTTTTTCCCTTGCATCGAGGTAGCCATGCCATGACCATGGGGGCTCATGTCCGTCGCTGTCGCAAAAGAAAAAAAAAAGGAAAGAAAGAAAAAATCCAGTGGCTGGCGCTCAGCTCGGCCACGCGACGCTGCAAACAAAAACAAACTGGGGTAAAGGAGAAACGCCCGAGTACTCGAGGCTTCCCCGTGGCTAGGACGAACAAAACAGAGCGAGCGGTCTTGGTGTCCGCCGTTTGCTATGAGCAAACGACCATGGCATGGCCTGCTGCAAGCACGGTAGTCTCGGAGAAAGAGGAGGGGGTGCGTGAGGCGACTTATGTATAAAGCCGTTCTTGATGCCCGTGCAGAATTTCGAATCGTAAGTTGTAAGACGCGGGATGAGATTGAGTCCAGAGCAAGGCTTTGTCGTTTACACAACAACCCTTGGGTTTCAAAGAGTCACTTTTTTTTTTTTTTTTCCTGTTCTTGTATATACTTTTTTTTTTCTTCTCCCCTTTTGGCTGTGAATATCCAGGACTATGCTGTTGACGTCTGTTTTGGGCTTGGCCGGTCTGGCAGCAGCTACGCCTGTCGGCAGCATCGAGGACTATGTCACGTCCCTCGACGATGGAGGTTAGTTTTCCTCGCAAACTTTTTTTTTTTTTCCTCTATCGCATGGGGACTTGCCAGTGACGTACATGTCGTCGTCCTGACATGGTGCGTTCGGTATACAGGCGGTGCATCCGAGCAGGACTACACCAGCATCAAGTACTACGTTCAGCACGCCGCGGCCGCGTACTGCAACTTTGACGCCGCCCCTGGCAGGACCATCGTGTGCGGGAAGAATGCTTGTCCCCTGGTGCAGCAGAACAAGCCTACGGTTGTGGCATCCTTTGCGTACGTCCCTGTCCCTCTCTTTCCCCTCTTCTTGACCAGATTTTGTTTTCCTCTGGCATTGACACGAGACTCCTACCTCCCCCTCATATAGCGGCCGATACACCGGTATAGGCGCCTACGTCGCGGTAGATGCTGTCCGGAGGGAAATCGTCCTCTCCGTCCGCGGAAGCAGCAGCATCCGCAACTTCATCACAGACATCATGTTCGCCTGGCAAGGGTGCGACTTTGCCAGCGACTGCAAAGTCCACACGGGCTTCGCCAAGAGCTGGGAGGAGATCCAGGACGCGGCCGCGCGAGCCGTCAGGACGGCCCGCGAGCAGAATCCCGGGTTCCGCGTCGTCGCGACGGGCCATTCTCTCTGCGGCGCATCTCCGACGGAATAACGGCTACGCCGTCGACGTGTACACCTACGGGTCTCCGAGGGTCGGCAACGACAAGTTCGCCAGCTGGATGACCGGCCAGCCCGGCGGCCAGTGGCGCGTCACGCACCATGATGATCCTGTCCCGAGGCTGCCTCCCATCTTCGTCGGGTATCGCCATATTTCCCCCGAGTATTGGCTGTCCGGTGGCAGGAACATGCTGCATGACTGGCCGATTGGCCAGCTCAGGGTCTGCAAGGGCATCGCGAGCACGGCCTGCAATGCCGGGACCTTTGGCCTGGATATACTCGCGCACTTGCATTATCTTGGGGAGACCTCTGCGTGTGCGGGCTTCCCGCTCGTGTGGAAGAGAGATGACGTTTCGAACGACGAGTTGGAGCAGCGTCTCGATGACTGGAGTCGGAAGGATCAGGACTATGTCGGGAAAAGCAAGAGAGAGAGAGCTGACGCTGGGCCTGCTGAATGACGTTCTGATTGATAGCTCCATTTTCACCTGGCCAGGTATAATATATTAGCCAGCATCTCTTGTGTAAAAAGAACCAACCCCACGCGGAAAAAAAAAAAAAAAAAAAAAAAAAAAACACTCCGAAAATCAATCATGATGATTGACAACGTGGTTGAGCGCATATGACAAAGTCGCAGATGTATAGGCCAAGAGCACATGGTCACGACATTGCTACATCACAAGGTTTGCATATTATAGTCTTGATCTTGGAGTAAAAATTTTTTTTTTTTTTTTCTCTTTTTCATCAAGCCCATTCTGGTGTGCGCCAACGTGAGAGAGATCCAACAGGGGAAATGAACATGACAACCACCAAACGCCGGTGCTGCGTGGGAAAATGGTACAATGAGGTACAATGAAAACCTACACATAATACTAACGTCTCGGCGGAACCTCAGTCCATGCCCTCCGTGATCATGCCCTGCGCGTTGGGCACACCGACGAGAATGGTGCCCCTCGGAACCCTCACGGCCTTCACCTTCATGCAGCCAAACACGTTGACTTCCTTGATTTTGGGACACGCGCGGAAGATGGACCCCAGTATGAAATCAGTCACCTCCTCGCAGAAGCTGATCTCCAGGCGCTTCAGCTCCGGGTACACTGCCGTCTCGTCAAAGACGTCCTCAAATGCCTGCTGAGAAATATGCCGACAAGCATGGACATTCACATCCACTAGCTTCGGCCCGGAGTGTGCCATGAGTGCCTTGAACCCCTCGCTGCAGAGACCGACATTCTCGTCGTTGGCACGTGGACGGCTGGCGTCGATGTATCGACATTTCTGCAAGTCCACCTTCTGCAGGGGAGGATTTACCCAGTCCTTGAACAGGTTGACGAATCCTTGGTCGGTCATCTTCTCGCTCTCGGTAATGCGAAGCTTTTGCAAAGACCGGCAAGACTCGTGGATCATTTGCAGTACGCCGTCGTCCGCCTCGGGCACAATCTTGAGTGAGAGTGTCTTGAGTTTTGGCCCAATCTTGGAGACAGCTGACGTGATTGACGCTGATGACAACGGATGATGCAGCTGCAAGCCAAGATGTTCCAGGGCAGACAGATTCCCAATAGACTCTACGCCCTTCTCCGTCAGCTTTTGATTGTTTTCAATTTTCAGGCGCGACAAGTTGGGACAGTGAGTCGCCATCACATCAATGGTGTCATCGCCAAAGTGTCTGTCTGTATAGTATACTTGAACGCCCTTGAGGGACTGGCCCTTCTTTTCGAACAGTTCGTGCCACTTCTCCTCACTGAGAAGATTGGCTCCATGCAGGTAGAAGCTTTCCAGGGCAGTGTCACGAGACAATAGATAGTCCATGACTTCATCTTTGAATTGGATGGCCGATCGGGCTTTGAAACTACGCAGGTTGGGTGCAACCTGGAATATGCTGATGTAGTCTTGAGCACTCAGGTTTGCGCCGTCATATATCTTGATGCTTTCCGTAGTTGGCTGCGCGAAGAGCGGTAATGTTTCTGGGCGGAGAAGTCGTCTTTTGGAGAAGATGCGGGCAATCTTGTCAACGAGGTGCTCGGGGAGGTCACCCAAGCTTTCCGCCATGTCGACGTTTTTCGCCAAGGTCTGCACGCACAGCGTTGCCAAACTCTTTGTGCCGACATCGCCGTCAAGGATGCGACTCTGAATGCTTCGGCGAGATCCTACTCCGCCAGTCTGCTTTCTCGGCTTCTTTTTGTTGGGCTGTGCTCCCTGGCGCTCTTTTGCGATCTCTCTACCGCACGGGGCGCAAAGGAGACCGCCATCGGGCCCAGCGACCGAGTAAGGAGTTACAGTAAATCTTTTGTCGCAAATGGCGCAATTTTCCATCTGACCAGGCAGTGGTGCATGACGTTCTTCGAAGATGGCGCGGGCAACTTCATCTGAGTCATCTGAGTCATCGACGTGCTTCTTGCGCTTTTTGAAGGCTCTGCTGGCTTTGATTTTCTCAATGGTTTTCTGCTCCGTCTTCTTCCTCTTGGACGATTGGGTACCAGTCAAATTGCGGCCAGAAGACTGTTCTCCAGCAGCAGCAGCAGCAGCAGCAGCAGCAGCAGCGCTGGACTCAGCAACAACCGCTTCAGCTTCCTCAACGGGCGAGGTGTGTCCGTTTATGCCAGCGCGGTTGTTGGCTTCCATACGCCGCAACTCTGCGTCATCGCGAATTCGACGAGCTGAGATATTATGTGACTGTGATTGCGGTGAGCAACAATGCCAACTGGCAGTTGGGAAGAATTTGTAGACTTACAGCCAGGAAATCTGTCAGGGCTGACTGACTGGTATTGCCATGTTAGGTCAAGTACAATGCTGAGCGGAAGGGAATCAATCATCTTACGGTCCAGTGATGTTTCGGGTCGGCCTTGGGGAGCCAGCCGCATCTTGATTCTGCGCTCGACTCCGACGAACCCTGTGTGCGCACATTGTGAGCTCATCAATTGGAAGACGCGGCCAGCCTTGAGAGAAGAGGACGAGGCGAGAAACTTACATGATTTCATGCAGCCTGCTCTACAGAGCCAAGAAGACTATTTGTTCAAGTGCTTATTGATTATCGGAGAATGAAGTACCCCGTATGGTCTTGCTGTTCGCTGACGCCATTCACCATTCACAGCTCTGACACTGGACAGCACCGCCCAGGCCAGAGAGTCCAGTCTGGTCTGGTGGTGGTTTTTTGCTCTGTTCAACGACGACGACTTTACTGTGTGAATCTCGGCAGACAGTTACTGTGACCCACCCGCCTTGGACCAGTCCAGAGTTTGGCGCTGTGACCCCTGTCTTGGCCCATTCACACTGTGGACGGTGCACATGGTTGGGTCAAGAATCGCGGCATGTGGAATGAGTCGTACAGTGCGTGATTCACGCAAAAGACGGCCTCTTTAAAACAAGGTCCCTGCCCCCTGGCACGTGCTTTCGTGTTCAGTTGGCAACTCGGGTGGCGCCCTACGCCTCTCTGGACACTGTGAAATGGTGCGAAAAGTCACGGATGGCTGAACGAGAGAAGGAAGTGGCAACTTTTGCCCCTTGCGTTCCAGAAACTCCAATCCCACCGTCCTTCATCAATTGCCCTCCTTTATCCATGTACATAACCTCGCCATTCTGCCTCACGTCAACCTCGGAACAGGTGTCAAGCTGCCTACAATCATGCCTCGCGGGCGCCGTTCTCTCCAACAAGCTGGTGCTCCTGGTGCTCCAGCTTTGTCGCAAAGCGCCGGTGAGTCTTTTCCCTCTCTCTCTCAAAACATATGCTCAATGAACGAGCGTAGTCTAAGCAAGGACAACCTCAGATATGAGTGAACCTCGACGGACGAGATCTGCATTCTCCAAACCCGCAGCTACAGATAAAATAGTAGTCTCTGAGAACCCACCATTACCAAAAACAAAAAGACCCAGAGGTCGACCAAGCCGCGCATCCCTTCTAGCCAGTCACGCGAGCTCTGCCGCGTCCTCGCCAGCACCACAAATGACCACCGCAAGACACGATGGGAAAGCCTCAGCCATCAGCGACCCTTCTGTTTCGTCTGTGTCGACGCCACTGGACCATTCCTCTGACGGCGAAATCTCGACGCCGGCGACAAGCAAAGTTGCCACGCCAGTCATCCTTGAAGGCTCGGCTTCCTCCAAGTTTCTTCAGCCCACGACTTCTTTGGAAGTTCGATTGCCTAGCAGGGCTAGTAGGGCAAATGTTGAAAAATTCGATGATACTGATCGAGCACTGAGAAATAGCGTCTACTCCTTGAACCCGGCTAAAGGGAAGAAACTAACTGAAATATTCGACTCGGAGGACGAGGACGATGGTGATCTCTCGTCTGATGTGAAGAGAGATGTCAAAACTGCCCGTAGATTGCAAGAAGAAGAGTTTGCGAGAGCAGACGAGGAGGAGGAGTTGCCCCATAACATGTTACGCCAAAGAAATCATCGAGCCGCGGGGGCAGAGGCCTTCCCGCCGCTTCTTCCCACTCGCAACGCTACCAAGCGAGGCAGAGCCTCAACTCGTTCGTCCATTCAACTGGCTCCGCCAGCCAAAAAGAGTAGAATCATTCCTGATTCGGAAGATCATTCACAATCAGATATTGATATGGACGCCGAGCTGGCAGCCGCAGCCGCGTTGGAAAGCAAAATCTCTGATGCACCCGGTTTCTCGGACGACAAAGTTCCAATTGCTGACTCTGATGATGCGGCTGAAGAAGACGGAGATGAGGATTCGTATTCAGAGGATGAACCGCTTTTCAAGAGGAAGAAGGGGAAACAGCCTGCGCAGCCTAAACGCACAGCGACCAAGGGGAAGGCCCCTGCCAAGAGACGACTTGTTTCTCGTTCAAACCCCAAGGCGCCTGGAAAAGCGGCTGGCCGTAGCCGTGGCCGTGGCCGTGGCCGACCTCGTGCGACTGTAATCGAGGACTCGGGAGATGAACTCGAGATTGATGATGATGAAATCGCTGATCTCATTTCTGGAATGACATGGACTTCTTCCGTGCCGACTAATGTCGATTTTTCGACTGGTGTCGACTCTTCGACTGGTGTCGACTCGTCGACTTCTAGTGAGGCTGAGGAAGCTGGAACAGACCTGAACAGGATCGCGGTCCAACGTCGAGCATTTAGATCAGGCAACAAGAGGCGCCTTCAGAAGGAGCGTGACCGCCTTGAAACCCACCATCCGGAAATCATCACCATGTGGGATGATATGGAGAAGATGCCAGTCATCAAAGCTGGCATGGCCGCGCAACCTACAACCATCTCGCGGCAGCTGAAGCCCTTCCAGTTGGAAGGTCTGGCTTGGATGAAAGAAATGGAAAGGATGGAATGGAAGGGCGGCTTGCTCGGTGATGAGATGGGACTCGGAAAGACGATCCAAGCCGTCTCTCTCATCATGTCCGACTATCCGGCCAAGCAACCATCACTCGTTCTCGTTCCCCCGGTCGCGTTGATGCAATGGCAGTCTGAAATCAAGTCATACACAGATGGCACCCTCAAGACGTTCGTCTTCCACGGAACGAACCAAAAGGCCAAGACCATCACCGCCAAGGAACTCAAAGCTTACGACGTCATCATGATGTCGTATAACAGCCTGGAGTCCATGTATCGAAAACAGGAGAAGGGTTTCAAAAGAAAAAATGGCATTCATAAAGAAAAGAGTGTTATCCACTCCATCAACTTCCATCGAGCCATCCTGGATGAAGCGCACTGCATCAAAACCCGAAGCACAATGACGGCCAAAGCTTGCTTTGCCTTGCAGACGAAATACCGCTGGTGTCTATCAGGCACGCCTTTGCAGAACCGAATCGGAGAGCTCTTCTCCTTGATTAGGTTTCTCAACATCCGACCATTTGCGCTGTACTTGTGCAAGCAGTGTCCGTGCTCCACCCTCGAGTGGTCAATGAATGAAGCGAGTCGCTGTACTCACTGCAAACATGCTGGTATGCAGCATGTGTCGGTCTTCAACCAAGAGCTTTTGAATCCTATACAGAAGTTTGGCAATGTCGGGCCTGGTCGCGAAGCATTCCGAAAGCTGCGACTGATGACGGACAGAATTATGCTGCGTCGACTGAAGAAGGATCACACCAACGCCATGGAGTTGCCCGTCAAAGAAGTCCACGTTGACAGACAATTTTTTGGCGAAGAAGAGAACGACTTTGCCAACAGCATCATGACGAATGGACAGCGTAAATTTGACACCTACGTGGCTCAGGGTGTTCTTTTGAATAACTACGCCAACATTTTTGGTCTCATCATGCAGATGCGTCAAGTGGCAGATCATCCGGATCTGCTGCTGAAGAAGAACGCCGAGGGTGGGCAGAATATCCTGGTATGCTGTATCTGTGATGAGCCGGCCGAGGATACGATTCGAAGTCGATGCAAACATGACTTCTGCCGAGCTTGCGTGTCTGGGTATGTTCGGTCCACGGATACACCCGACTGTCCGACCTGCCACATCGCACTGTCTATAGATCTGGAGCAACCAGAGATTGAACAGGATGAAAACTTGGTCAAGAAGAGCTCCATCATCAATCGAATCAAGATGGACGACTGGGTCTCATCCTCCAAAATTGAATTGCTTGTCCATGACTTGCACAAGCTTCGTTCAGATAACGCTTCTCACAAATCCATCATCTTTTCACAGTTTACCACCATGCTTCAGCTCATCGAGTGGAGGCTCCGACGAGCTGGTATCACGACCGTCATGCTCGATGGCAGCATGACTCCGGCGCAACGCCAGGCTTCCATTGAGCACTTCATGAACAACGTAGATGTAGAATGCTTCCTGGTCTCGCTCAAAGCAGGCGGTGTCGCCCTCAATCTGACGGAGGCCTCGAGAGTGTTTGTTGTTGATCCGTAAGTCCTCCATTCCTAGAAGAAGTCAGTGAAAACTCACTCATTCATGTGCATGCAGATGGTGGAACCCCGCGGCAGAGTGGCAATCTGCTGACCGATGTCATCGCATTGGCCAGACTCGACCTTGCACCATCACGCGACTATGCATCGAGGACTCAGTCGAAAGCCGTATGGTGCTCATTCAAGAGAAGAAGGCAAACATGATTCATTCGACCATCAATGCCGACGACAAGGCGATGGAGAGTCTTAGTCCGGAGGACATGCAATTTCTATTCAGAGGTACCTGAAATTTTGTTACTTGCTTTTTGGCACGGCGTTACAGGAAGGTCGAGACTGGCAAAATCCAGTTTTGGTTACCATGTTTCTGGCGGGAAGAATAACGGCAACTGGCAATTGGCCCAGGGCCCCGTGAAGTCTAATCGGTTGCAGAGAGGGGAAACACCAAGGAGTTGGTGGACTTTTTGTTTTGATGGTCGTCGCTGTAGAAATACAACTGTATGTGTCCCCATTATTTCTCGCTCATTACACACGGAGCATCAAATTCATAAACATCTCTATTTTGTACGCACAACACGGAACTTCTGCTCAAAACGGTTTGCGATGCAAGTATGCTAGCCAGTAACACTTGAAAAGATCACAGAAAACACAGATCTGATCACGACAAAGGAAAGTAAAAGTATATTTCGTCTTAGCCACACGAAGTGGCAATAGTCTATGGTCGTGGAGTAGTACCAACACTTTGGGTTCCTGCGCACAAGTTTTACTGCCCCCTCCCCCCTTGGTCCCTGAGAAATAATCCGTCATGATGTCCGTTTCCCATCTTCTCATATTGACATGATATTCGTTGTTCTGGTATATTTTTTTGGTCATGTCTTTCCTCGGTGAGAGAGGGTCTCTCATAACGGGCATGTTGGAATGCTCTTTCAGAGGTGTTATCTCTCTGCCCATTTTCCCTCTCAGCTCAATACTTGTCGTTTGCAGCCACGATGCATAACTCGGCAGAATATCCCCCTCAATCCATTGGAGGTTTATGCTCATTTGTGGTAACGAATTATGCGTTGTGTTGCGACATTACATATGTAAGAGGAGGACGCAGTATAGAGCGGGGGGTTAGAAGCGCGAAGAGTTGATGATGGGACGCATTTAGAGCTTCTGCATGGCAGCAACATCGGTGGACTGGACGAAATCCTCGAACTCCTGGATCTCCTCCTCGAGCTCGGCCAGGGAGATCTTCTCATCCTCAATGACAAGGTTGATCTGGAGCTTCTTGATACCGAAACCAACGGGGATGAGCTTGGAGGCACCCCAGACAAGACCGTCTTTTTCAATGCCGCGGACGGCTTCCTCTAGAGCCTTCATGTCGGTCTCATCGTCTATGAGGGCGCTGTCAGCATGGGCTATGCCACAATAGGCGAGTTCGAGAGGAGTTCTTTTGTGTTCTGTACGCACCCCAAGGCTTCACGTCAAGAGTGACAACAGACTTAGCAATGGTCTTGGGCTTGGCCTCCTTCTTCTTGCGGTACTCGGCCAGACGCTCCTCACGGACACGGGCGGCCTCGCCATCCTCCTCGTCATCAGAGCCGAACAGGTCGACATCATCGTCATCATCCTCGGCGGCAGGGGCCTTGGCGGGGTTCAGGGTGACCTCAGAAACATCGGGTCCGTAGACAGTGTAGGGCTTGCTAGCATCGCCGGAGAGGCTGGCGAATTCGTCCTCAAAGGTAGCAATGTGCTTGTACCAACGAGCAGCGTGGGGGAACTTCTCGGCATCGGGGCTAGACTTCAAGGCCTTGAAGCAAGCAACGTCGGCCTGGGTGGCAGAGTAGCTAAAGAGCAAGACAGAGTTAGTCAACAGAGTTCATCGGCTTTGGTAGCTGCAGAACCGTTTTGATAGCAGATATTGTGGGTGCAGACGTGCAGTGGTGGGGTACCCGGACAGATACAATGCAGCTTCGAAGTTTGGGGGTTTGACAAAAAGTCGTATACGTTAAGAAAGCATATTGAACGGGTCAATGAAGCCACTGTCCGTCTCCTTACTAGCCCCTCCCCCACCATTACACAGCACAACAGAAAGTGCGAATGGTTAAAGACGGCGCGGATCAACTTTATCAACGTACCCAGTAATGTAAGAGCGAGTCTGAACCCAGTTGTTAAGAACTATCCGATCGACGTAGTCAGTCAAAAGTCTACGTTGGCAAGGCCAAACACAAGTCCGAAGAAGAAGAAAATTGTGAGATCGCGAGGAGGCATAGCGGGGGTGGGGGGTTCATCGCCCGCCAGCACCACGCAGGCAGACGTGAAATTGGGTTTCGCGTCAGCAGAGACAAACTCACGGTTCAAGCCAGCATCAGAGAGGAAATCGGTGAAACCCATTGTGACTGTTGCGAAGAAAGATCGACGACGGAATGGGGGCGAGCGAGTCGAGACGGACGGTTGGATGAGTGGGAGATAAGTTGATTACACAGGGAAGAGTGTGAAGCCCAGGAGGAGGGGGATGTTATTTTACGGACCCACTTTCTGGGTTGGAGGGGGTATCGAACTTTTTTTTTTTTTTTTTTTTTTTCTCACTCTCGCAGAACTTGCACAGTTCCAGATGTTGTGTGTGCCTGAGGCATCAAATACTTTCATCACTTATTAATAGCTGTTTCTCTCTCTCTCGTCTTATGCAGGCAGCGGTCGCGCGTACAAGACCTGAAGCGTTGACGGAAACATTAAGCTCTATAGTAATGTTCTGATTCTGCCCACACCTGTGAACCTTCTGCCGTAGTGTCCGTGATTGATTTTCGGAAGTGTTTTTTTTGTCTGGGGCGGTGAAGTCATTGGCCCCGACAAGACAAGAATGTGAGCAAGTACCAAGTCAGGCACCAAGAGCAAAGAGCTTCGTCGGCGGTGTGAGCCAGCCAACAACCCACAACCAAAATCATCGACTTACCTGTTGCTGCACGTGTTGTGTGGATAGCTGCTGACCCAGGAAAGCTGCTGCTGCTGCTATATTTGTTTGCAATCAATGAACAGCGTCAATGAACAGCGACCAATCTAAATTCACCTGCTGATGAGGCAAATTGTAGGCTAGCCATGTAGAGCTCTCATAGCAGCGCAACATGTGCCACTTGGCCAACCAGGTGCAGATCGCCAATTGATTGCTCACGCTCCGTGGTGAGCATTGCAAAAAGCATCAGTGAACAAGGAACGTCTCGGTGGCAGGCCAGCATTCATAATGTGTCTGAATAAACCTATCCAGCTTTCATAATGTGTCTAGATGAACCTATAGATGCCCTTTCTAAAACCTTCACGAATCGAAACTTGTGTGTTTTATTTGTGGCATGAAGCCTTTTCACTCTCTCCCGTTTCACCGTATCCCGAAAAAAAATATAGAAAAAAATAAAGCAACCCTCAAAACATATGTCTTGAGGGTGAATAGACGCGAGCCAACTACAGCATGTTGCTTTACATGTTCAAGAGGGCCTTGGCGCCAGGCTCGCTGCACACATAAATGACATCGTGCGAGTTGGAAAAGCCGTTGAATTGGGTAGCCGAACACTTGGTATACGCACCCATGTCTTCAAAGTAGAGCCAGTCGCCAACGTCCAGAATGGAGTCGAACCGGACGCTCTCACTGATCCGGTCAATACCATCGCACGTGGGCCCCCAAACGGAATACTCGACGCCGTCACCTGCGCTGCAGGGATTAGCCGCCGCGGAGTTGTAGAGGGTACGTCCGCTGGCTCGGAGAATCTTGGCCACTGGTTGCTGGTGATCAAACATGATGCTAGAAAAATTGCCATAGACTCCGTCATTCACGTACACCATGTAGCCTTTGCCATCGAGCGTGGGGTCCTCAACGGTGCGGCGGGCAATTACGTTGCAAGCAATGGTGAAAGCCGTGGAGACATAGTATCGGCCGGGCTCAGCAATGATGTCCACTTTGTTGCCGTCTGGGAAGAACTCGTCCAGGGCTTCGCGGAGGACACCAGCCATTTGCTCAAATGTGTCTCCGCAGAATCCGCCGCCAACGTCCAGGGTGCGCAAGGAGTGGCCAAGCTCCGCGCCCTGCTGAAAGACGATGTGGGCATCACGGACAGCTTTGTAGAAGGCCAAAGGGTCAGAAGCACCGGATCCAACATGGAAGCTGACGCCCACGACGTTGAGCCCAAGGTCCCTGGCTACCGCTAGAAGGCCCTCGGTAGTGTCCATGGCAGCACCAAACTTCATGCTGAGACGGCACAAGCTGGATGTATCGTCCGTCATTATGCGCAAAAACAACTCGGCTTCGGGATAGAGCTTCGCGATCTTGTACAGCTCGTCGGCGTTGTCGAACGTCATCTGCTTGACGCCAACAGATTTGACGAACCGAACATACGAGTTGGTCTTGCACGGCTGAGCATAGATGATGCGATCGGGGCTTGTTCCCATCCCAAGCACCTGCTCAATCTCTCCCTTGGAGGCACAGTCGAACCCAGTGCCGAGCTCAGCCAGGAGGTGGAGGACCTGAGGGTCGGGGTTGCACTTGACGGCTGCAACAGAAAAAAGTAAGTGATTTGATCCGAAGCCAGGTTGTTGAAGATGACCAGTCTGATTGCTTACCATAGAATGGCTTCACACGTGGCAAATTCTTCTTCCAGCGAAGATGCTGGCGGTAGACATCGCCTAAGTCAGCGACGTAGAACGTGTCCTCGTCGCCAGGCTCGCAGAGCTCATGGTCAACGGAAACCACGCGCTTGTGAAGGGCATCGCCAATTAGTTGCTTGGGATCAACCGAAGCATTCTGATAATGATGATAGTCCGATAAAAGCGGTTTCTTCATCAGCGTATGATGGACATTTTGGTGGTGGTTGTCAAGGATAGCCGTTGCCATAACCATATCCCTAGATTGTAACCCCAGAGGGAGAGTTGTTTGAGTAACTTGTTGTCTGTTTCGAGTGTAAGACACCCGAATGTTTGTACCTGTTGCCTTCCTGTCGTGTGGCTTGCAGTTGACGAGTTGCTAGGGACAACCCAAGTCCTCAATGAACATCTAAAGGTGAAAGATGTCAAGAGGGTTGAAGGGGCTGGCGGGGTTATATAGATTTTGTAGATCAGACTCTATACTCAGGCTAGCTGAGCAAGGGCAAGTTCTAGGGGGGTCGGAACAGATGGCAGACTGTTCCTTCGGTGGACTGGCGAGGCCTCCTCGACTCTTCCTCGGTAAGAGGAAGAACCCTAGGGATCCTCCTATGCGGCAGCTGGTAGAATTCTGGAGACGGCCGGGATGGGGGCTGGAATACCGGTTCGCCGAACAACGTGAATGCCTCGAGACGCTTAGAAGCTTTCAGCAGAGACAGTGGGAGGAGGGATAGCGTTGATGATGTGAGCGGTCTTTCGAAGACTGAAATCTTGGTCACTAACAAAGCTTACGGCCTGGGGAGCCGTGACGGAATGGGTTGCCTTTGATGAGACCAAAGGCGAGTCAGGGGAGACTTTTTTGTTGTTGTAGTGAAGTGGGAACAAGCTCTATAGGCATGGCACAAAGTCAGTTCTCAGTTTCTCCGGGATGCGGGAACCAGGCGCAAAGCACTGGGTCGTGGCTCAGGACATGAGCTGGCCCATCGAACTCGTGTTATGGTGGCCACTTTGACGGATGGCCGACGAACGGGTTCGTGGAGGTCGGCAGAGCTGTGCCGGGGCACGGGCTGGCTTGGGATGATGGTGTCACAGTAGAAGCGGCCAGCGGCCGAAGCGAGACTAACCTGGTTTTCAGAATCCCACAGATGTTAGTTACGTTGCAATGCAATTGAAGATCAGGTAGCGGACAAGCCGAAAAGTGCCTATCCTTCGGGGGTGCGACTTTGAACGTGATGTTGTGTGGTTGCTGTTGTCTTGTTGGACGAATTGGACACAAGAGGGAAAAAAGACTTGAGCCCCATTGATGGAGGGGCAGTGACTAATGAATTTTTATTCTGCCGCACGCAGCCACACACATCACTCGATTCCCAGTTCCCGTGGTGCCGCGCTGTTTGTGCCTGCGCCTCACACTCACACTTCCTTGCATGTTGTCCTTGTTGGGAATCAATTTTTTTGCCTGTATTTTCCCACCCCCTGCAGCGCAGCTCCACCATGGTTGGTCGCCTCGTTGGTCTCTCGATCTATCTCCAGTTTTCGCCTCCACATCCGCTATGCATTTTTTCTGCTCTCTTCCCTTGCCATGCGCGTCATAGTCCAACATAGCGATAGACATTGACCAAGTCTGCCAGTCACGGAACCCACAGCCGGGAACAGACGCATTGTTTCACGAGATTGCTTTCTTCCATCAGCCGCATTCGATGGTAGTAATTGCGAGGTCCGAACGAAGCCGCCCGCACCCTCGTGGCTGGATGAACAATCTGTCATGTACTCGGTCCCGGTCAGGATGCTTGGACAATAGCACTGCCTGTCGTGGAAACAAATCTCGCCCCGAACAGCCATGACGATAACTGGTCGACGGCAAGGCTGTGCTGTTCTATTCTCACCTTCTTGGCTGGCCATCGATGAGACCACCAAACGGACATGGTCGATTCATCCCTTGTTAACCGATCGAAGTCACTGGACTGACTGCAAGCTCTAGACAGCACTTTGCGTCAGTTTACCTTGAGGGAATCGGAACTTACTGCCGAGCGCTTGGGCGACTTTGACATGATGTGCACGCTGCGAAACACGATCTGGAACCATGCATGCACTAATACACCCCAGCCGCCTTTCTCCTGCCTCCTTCTTTGCTGTACCGTACAAAATGCCACAATGTGGTTCCTGCCAACCAATGCATTTAGCGCAAGTTTAGACTTTGCCGGTTTGCCACGGAGGTGTGCTATTCCTCCATTTGTAGCCGTAATACTATTATGGGTCCGGCCAAAGCTCGTGTCACACGTGATGTACTTCAAAAACACATGTTGGGCATAAACTCTTCCTTCGCAAGTTCCGCTCTCTTTGACTTTGGAATCGCGCCCATCGCACTAACACCTTTGAAGTATCCTTATTCCCGCGTCCCGCTCCTCGGCAGACAGCTCTCGGCACTGACGGCACACTATTGAGTCATGGCTCACAGCAGCCACCCTCACCGACCGCAATGTCTCTGCGAGGCTGTGTAGTCTTGAACATATAGATCGTCGAAACGTATTGCATCATGGTATCCAGCCTGACGCATTGACTCTGCATTCTACAAAGACATTTGCGGTGAAAGTGGCTGTGAGCCATAACTTATGCATCAAGTGTGCCGAACATTCTCCACACAATGTACTCTGCTCTTTAGTCCGGTAACCCAATGCTCAGGGGCTCCTGCTCTGATAGAACGAGCCCAATGCATTCTCATCCATTGCTTGTATACCATCCTGTCCATCTCCCAATCATACTCCTCGAGACCCTCGTGCACAAAAAGAACACCTGATGCTTGATAGCACCGCGGGCTTTTTGAAGCGGGTTCTGCGTAGAGATGAGTTGGAGATTAGAGTTTTGGCATGACCACAAGGAAGTCACGGAATCGCACGTCATTTCGAATTTTTTTCTTGCGCTGCTCTGTGGTCTTTTAGCCATGGTGTTGAACCGAGAGGGTGGTGATTCCCCCTCGTTCGGCTAAAAGATGTATCGTATCTTAACGCTTCTGGTCCAACTTTGAAATTCAATCACAGGAACGCATTTGTACCACCGTTGAGTTAGCAGTTGGGTGTTCTCATAGGATAGTATTACATGTTATATGGACATATGGGGGAGATTTTTCTTATCTAAGCCTTTGCCGTTTGCGTATCTTGGTATGCAATGAGCATCGTTGTCATGATTGTACACGTTTTTTCGTAAAGTGGACAGTACATGCCTGTGGCGGGGTTGGACGCCCAAGCAGGGCAGTCATATGCGAAGGAGAGTTATATGTGTGCACCCTTTTCGTGTCTTCGTTGACGTTGTGTTTGTGTGTTTGTGTGTGTGTGTGTGTGTGTGTGTGTGTGTGTGTGTGTGTGTGTGTGTGTGTGTGTGTGTGTGTGTGTGTGTGTGTGCATCTTGAGTTATCCGTCTATCCCTCAGACTCATGTGTGAATGACAGGAGCGGGAGAGTTGTCTTCTCGTGTTTTATTCGCCGACAGCGATGTTCATCTCCTGGGTTTTCCATGAGTTATCCACCCATGACTGACGCTCGCCGAGGAAAGCGGTGCGCTCTTCGCCATTTTCAATGGCCTCGACAAGATACTTCTGAGCGACTTGCTTGACTTGGTCTTTTGATACCTCCAAAAGCTGCTCTCTCTTCTTCTGCTTCATGTCTTCCGTGATGCCGGAAAGAAACTTGCCCATGCCTTCTTGATTGACGGCTTTGGGGGCATCGACTGCCTGGAAGACAGAAATCTTGGCTTCTTCCAGATCTTGATCGGACCATTCCTTGTTGATGGCCCACTTTCCAGCATTGCGCATGATGCCCAAGGTGTTCTGGGGATTGGGGTCACGGTAAGAGTAGAATCCAAACAAGCCATCTAGCGGCTTATACATGGCTCCACCGCCGTACGCACCGCCCTTTTCGCGAATCTCATGGTGCAAATGCTTGTGTGTGAGGAGTTGAGAGAGAATTTGCAGAGGTGCGCCCTCGGGGGCCGTATACGATGCTGTGGGAACCGACAAACCACCGTAGTAGACTTGATATGGAAGAGGGAAAAAAGTCTTGCGGTCAATTGGAAGTTTCCGCGGCTCTGGATTCTTCAGGTTGGAAACATCCCTGGGAAGACTCTTCACGAAGCTTTGGAGGTTGTCGGAGTTCTGCGAGACGCTCTCCGTTCCACATGTGACGGCCGTGCGCATGTTATCACTCGACAAAGCAAAGGCTTGAATCTGCTTCAGCTTGTGGATGACGTCTAGCAGCTTGTCAGACTCGGGTCTACCCGCCAACCTTGTGATAAGCTTGACTTGGGATAGTCCAGCTACCTGTTGTCTTAGCCACGCGCTGCGCGTGAGGCTCGATTCGGCATAACCTACGGCGAATCGGTGGCCTGATGAGGCAATGACGTTGACGGCACCGTCCGCGGATGCGTGCAGCAGCTGTCGAATGCGCAAGGGTGCTTCGGGGCTGTCAAAATCGGTTTCCAGTACTAGCTCGCGCAGAATGTCAAACATGACAGGGACGTTACGATCGAGCGCCATCCCAGTGAATATGATGCCCTCACTAGAAGATTGGAAGTCTGTAGGCGAGGGGGTAGAGTGGTACCCCACAGATACACCGCCAGTAGATAGTTTGATGAGGTCCTCGAGTTGCTCCATGGTCTTTCCCTTGGTGCCAAGACGCATAATGCTATCAGTGAAGAGAGGTATCAGCTCTCGAAGATCATCAGGTAAGTTTCCCAACGTGTTGATTGCCCGGAAATAGGTCAGGCCATTCGTTGGAGCCTCACGCCATTGAACTGACGTGTCATGCAGCACTTCTTCACGGACAACCACCGGCTCCTGAGATCGCGGAATATCCTTGACGTGTACAGTTGGCAAACAGCTGAGGTCTTCCGTGTTGGTCTTGTTCTGCTCTAAGAGAAGGTCCTGCTCACGCTGCTCAAACCCCTTGCGAGCCTTCTCTTCGCTTCCAGCCTGCTCAATTGCATCTGAAATTCTGCCAGACAGTCGTTGCTGCTCTTCCTTGACAAGTTCCTCACTGAATGTCACTGACGGTGCCATGGTGAAGGTCAGTGCGTTATCGTTGAGGAGATACTTGTCAACCAAGCCCTCGAGGTAGTCACCCTCCGCAAGCTTGTTCTGGAACGCCGAAATCGTGTCATTCCAAGCCAGAGAGTCAAAGGGGTCCGTTCCATTAAACCATTTCGGCTTGAGCCTGTTCAGCATGGAAAACCCAAAGTTGGCAGTCTTGTGCTTCAGGGATAGCTCCAATTGGTGTAATGCGCCATCAATTTTCGTCCTGTCGAACCCTGTTTCCCGCACTTGACGCAGAATCTTTTGAACTCTCTCCTTCAACTTGGGCACGTCAGCTTCCTGAACGCCGGTCAGACCTATTGAGAAGATGCCATGCTTAGCCGAGCTGTCATACCCGGCATTGGGGCTCCAGTCCGCACCCATGCCGGTCTCGACGAGACCGCGATACAGCGGCGAGCCATAGCCATCCATCAACAAATTTTGAAGCAAGGCAATTGCGAATGATTCGACAACGTCTGCCGTATCGCCGGTGATCCAAGATACAGATGTTTTGTATTGGCGATCGGGGTCGACTAACGGGTCGAGGGGGCCTTGCAACATCACTTCTCGCGGGCCGCATAATTTGATTGGCTCGTGAATCTCTCCATCAGTGTGAATCTTGTCAAAAGCCTGCAGCCTAGCGTCAAGTTCCTGCAGATGATCTGCCAGGGGCATGTCTCCGTAGGTAAATAGCTTTGAGTTGCTGGGATGGTAGTGCTGGGCATGGAAGTTCTTAAGCTGGTCGTATGTCAAGTCGGTAATCTTGACCGGGTCACCTCCCGAGTTGTTGATGTCAGGGAAGATGTGATCTTGGAAACGAATATAGTACAGATACCCAGCATCTGACATCTGTCCCTTCATCTCGTTGTAGACAACACCTTTGAATACCAACTTTTTGCTTTCATCGGTTTCCCCCAGCGGGTTCTCTGGGCCAATTCTCCATCCTTCCTGGTTGAAGTCGGACTCCTTCAGCAGGGGATGCAATGTAGAGTCCAGATAAACGGACATGAGGTTCTTGAAGTCTTGCGCGTTTGTCGTCGCAAATGGATAAAAAGTGTGGTCCGAAGCAGTGAAGGCATTCATGAAGTTGGAGAGGGTTCGGGGAAGCATCTTGAAAAAGGGATCGCGGATGGGATAATCTTTGCTCCCACACAACGTAGTATGCTCGAGGATATGCGGTACGCCGGTATCATCGGGGGGGTTGGTCTTGAAGCCAATGGAGAAGACATTGTTGCTATCGTCTCTGGCAATGTGCAAGTAGTCGGCGCCGGTCTTATCATGCTGAAGGTGGAGAGCCGTTAATTCCAACTCGGGGACATGTTTTGAACGGACTAGCGTAAAGCCATGGAGTGTGTCGCCGGGCTTTGGGTATTGTGACAGTTCGGTTACAGCTTTACGCGCTGCTTTGGCGGCGTTTCGAAGCATCTTGCGCGGATGGATATAGGGAGAAGACCAGAAAGGTTCTGATAGTACAAAAAAAATTACAATATACAATGCGAAAAGGATGAATCAGGTCCTTTCTGGCCACAGCATCGTAAGTTTGACGAATAATGTGCTGCAACAATAGTTGTCTGTCGTATTTGAACGTAGATGTAATATTTCAAGTAGTGCAGGACGGATCTAGCAGACTCATCAACGAGCGATGTCAAGCAGCAAGCCTGGCCCTCAGATTAGTGATTAGTCAGAGCGGCGAGCGGCCCATGAGCAACTCGTCGACCCGCTTTCCCGGCCTGAAGACCACACAGCGCGCCCAACGGGGCTTCAGCGGGGCTGTTATTAATAGTGGAGGTCGCCTGTCAATCAGCTCAATGCAATATGAGGCGAGGGGACACAAGAGCACGGCGGACAAGATAGCGCATTATCCATATTGGCACCGTCTGTGCGGTGCGGTGCATAACCCACTAACGCCCTTTTGACCAGCAAGAAGGCCCTTTCCGACCTCAGTGAAAACTGCATCACTGCTTCGCCTGTCGGTTGACGTCTTCGACTACAACACTAGTTTGTGGTGCCGCGACCCATCCCATCTCACACTGTCGCTGCCCTAAAGCGACTTCAACAGCTCATTCTGTAAGTGTCGGCTATTAAGCTGCCCCAAACTGACCTATTTCTGCCAAGAGACCGGACTCGATGCAGGGAAAAAGCAAGAGACTTGAGCGGTCGTAGTTTTGCTAACCTAGCCATTTACGGATCCGTAGGTCGCCGTGCTTTCGTTTGAGCGATCAATACACTGACCCGCCGAATCGGAACGCATAAGTCGCCCATCCGTTGACGAACTTTGTCCTTGAGGGGTTTTTTTTCCTGCCTCTCCGACATCCAAACCCTCTTTTGCGTTCCATCTCCGCCGTCGACACCTTCACGTATCCCGATGTTGCGCACTCTGTGAGACGACGCTTGCCCCCGTGACCCAACCAAAGAGGAACTGATAGACATCGTACGCTATGCCTGCGAGTCAAGTAGATACAGTTTTGACCAACGGTCATGATGGCCACGTCCATCCTGCACCACCTGCACTGGGAAAGAAGGGGAAAGGCAAGAAGGCGATTGATTCAAATGAGGCCTCCAGATTGTTGCAGGCTCGCATCTCTCAGTTAGAGCAGGATGCCGCGGGTGAAAAGGACCAAGAGCTGGAAATTGGTACGTTTGCGCTCATAAATATCATCTCCTCAAGTTTTGGCATCCAGACACCCTGCTTGAAGAGTTGGGCAAGATAGAGGGGACATCTGGGCTGACCAGCTACACAATTGTGAGAAAACAGAGCGCGAAGTCAAAAGAGCCAACCGAGACCTACTGCAGCAGGTTGCCAAGATGGACGATATGCAAAAGATCGACCACCTCACCAAGCGCTCGAGTGAACTGCTGGCTGATATGCGGCGTCTTGAAAAGGAAAACCAGAAGAATAAGAAGCGCGGAGATGGCCTCCAAAAAGAACGTGACACTGGTCGAACGGAGCTGGGGAAGACTGTTGGACTGAAGGAGAAGCTCGAGAAATTATGCCGCGAGCTCCAGCGCGACAACAACAAGATGAAGGTCCGACCACAAGCGCTCCCATGGCCGACACAACGCAGGTTCAAAATAGTGTGCTGACTTTAGCTTTGTGGTGTAGAATGAGAACAAGGAACTCCAGACCTCACAGAAGCGAAACACGATTTCTTGGGACGAAAAGTACGCGACGCTATTGTCAAAGCTGGAAGGATATCAGGAGGAGAAGGACACGCCTCGAAAACAAGTCGTGGACATGGAAGTCGACGAATTGTGAGTAATGGTCCGGTTTGGAACAAGTTCGCCTGCCCATACTGACGGTAGTGCTATGGCAGGTTCCGTGTTCGATTCAAGTCATTTATCGAGCAGTACGAGCTACGTGAACTACACTTCCATTCACTGATGCGAACGAAAGAACTTGAAGTGCAATATCACCAGTCGCGATACGAGCGAGAAAAGAAGACCGCTGAAGCCGAATCAACAAAAGCACGGCATCTGCAAGCGCAAGTGCAAGCGTTTACTAAGACTGAAACAGAGCTTCGGAATCAGCTGAACGTCTATGTAGACAAGTTCAAGCAGGTGCGCTACTGGACTTCAGCCCTCTGTGCAACTATAGTACTAATCTTGGGTGGCATCACCAGGTTGAGGATACACTCAACAACAGCAACGATCTGTTTCTATCGTTTCGAAAGGAAATGGAAGACATGTCAAAGAAGGGCAAGCGTTTGGAAAAAGAGAATGAGGCTCTAAAAAGACAGAAGGAGGCCACCGCCGCAAACATAATCCGCATGGCCGAAGAACGACAGGGATGGAAAAAGCAGCTGGACATGGCCGAGAAGAAGGTGGACAAGCTCATGAGCATTATCCAACAGATGCAACATCAGGGTCGTAAGGCCCCTCCAGAATTGGCTAGCGTCATGGAAAGCACATATTCGGAGAACCAGGGTGGAGCAGAAGGAGACGATGAGAGCGACTATTCAAACGAAGGCGTAGACGAGGACGAAGGGCTTAGCGAGTTCGACGACGACACCGAGGAGGAGCCTCAACCTGTCGAGAAGCAACCCGCTCCCATCACGTACGGACCAGAGCGGCCACCACCATCTACTCAGCAACAGGAGGCAACGGCTGCGACGACCAATGGACATTAGGACAGCCTGTTGGAAATGCTCCGGGTGATGGGTAGCAACAATTCGCATGTTGCCAGCCTGCCCAAGGCCGACTTGGCGCGGTACATGTTTGCGCAGGTACATCGTATACAAGACAATCCCGAAGCGGTGCAACGGGCGTTGGCTGTTGTGATGCCATTTGTGCCATTCGACTTGTTGCAGATGCGAGTTTCTGAGAGAGCACTCAATGGGGGCGAATTCGACGTGGAGAAGTTTTGCAAGGGGCTGATGTAGGAGTGGTGAAGTTTTGCTCCGCTTGTTTGTCTGTCAGAAGCGCAGTGTACGGAGTAGGACTGCATTATTACGTGTATTGTATGTGTTAGTGTCAATGGGATGATATGGCTTCCATCCAGCGTGAACATCTGTACGCCACGCTCCACCCACGTACCTCGAATAATGGAACAATAATTGTGCACCAGTCGCAATGCCCTGGCGATGAAATGCATTGATCAGGCTCATTTTTTCAACTGCCGGACACAATTGCGTGCGTGCACGCGCAGCACAAAACGGAGATGCTTGCGTCACACTCCACTCGGAGTGGACGAGACAGGAAGGACACCCTGTCAAGTTATTATAAGCTGTCTGTCTACGGATTAATCCGTATCTGTCTGGCTGGAGCGCCTGTCCCAGCTCCCACATCCGCGTCGCAGCACACAACAGGACACGACACATTGACTGGGTGCTTCCCTTCCCCTTCTTTTCATCACCACAAACCGAACGTCCTCGGCCGTCGAAGCTCTCTCGAAGCCATCACAACTGCGATTGTCGTAGCTGACGCCGACGCCGACGCCGACGCCGACGCCGCCACTATGGACTTTCTCCAGGTAAAATCAATTCATTCCACACGTCGTCGGCAACCCGCGCCTCGCTGACCAGTGTTTTCATTCTCCCCTTCCAGCGCCTCGCGCGATGCCTTGATCGCCCCCTCTTCCCCTGGAAGAAGCTCATTCTCGGATTCTCTGTCGGCCAGTACATCTTCGAGTCCTTTCTCACCTTGCGCCAATACCGCATTCTCCAAAGCACCAAGCCCCCCGCCGTGCTCTCCAAGGAAATCTCCCAAGAAACATTCGACAAGGCCCAAGCCTATGGTCGTGCCAAAGCCCAGTTCGAAATCATCTCCGGCCTTTGGGCCCAAGTTCAAAACGTTGCCTTTATCCAGTGCGATGTCCTCCCGAAACTCTGGTCCTGGACCGGCGACTTGTTGCTCAGGTGGGCACCTGCTCGATTCAGCGGCGAAATATCCCACTCCATCGTCTTCGTGCTGAGCTTCATCGTCATCCAACAGATCCTCTCTCTGCCGGCGCGTGTGTACAACACGTTTGTGCTGGAAGAAAAATTTGGCTTCAACAAGCAGACGCCCGCCTTGTTCGTTACCGACATGATCAAGACCAACTTGCTGACCTTTGCCCTGGTACCCCCCATCCTGGCTGCTTTCCTCAAGATTATTCAAAAGACTGGCAACCAGTTCGTCTTCTACCTATGGGTCTTTGCTGCTGGCCTGCAACTCTTCACTACCACGGCGTACCCCATCTTCATCCAGCCCTTGTTCAACAAGCTCTCTCCTCTCGAAGAGGGCGAGCTCAAGACCAAGGTCAACGGTCTGGCTGCTACTCACAAATTCCCGCTTCAGGAGCTCTTTGTCATTGATGGATCCAAGCGTAGCGCTCACTCAAATGCCTACTTTTACGGTCTGCCATGGAAGAAGCACATTGTCATCTATGACACGCTCATTGAGAAGACGGAAACGGATGAAATCATCGCCATCTTGGCGCACGAGCTTGGACATTGGAAATTAGGCCACACTACTCGTCTCTTTGGCATTGCTCAGGTAAGACTGCTCTCTTTTTTTGCCCTCCCCGCACTCCCCCAGGTGCATAGACTGACTCGTCAAACTAGGCCCACCTTCTCTATGTCTTCTCCCTCTTCTCTGTTTTCCTCAACAACAAGTCACTCTATAACGCGTTCGGATTCCATACCCAGTACCCCATCATTATCGGCTTCATTCTCTTCTCGGATGCTCTCTCCCCCATGGACACCGTCATCAAGCTGCTTCTCAACATTCTCTCTCGCAAGTTCGAGTTCGAGGCTGATGACTTTGCCAAGGGTCTTGGATTCCGCTCCGAGCTCGCCAGCTCGCTTATCAAGCTGCACGCCCAGAACTTGAGCACCATGGATGCCGACTGGATGTACGCTAGCTATCACTTCTCGCACCCCCACTTGTCGGAACGTCTCAAGGCCCTGGATTGGAAACCTAGAGCGGCGCTTACTAGTGAGAAGGACAAGGACAAGGATGGCTCAGCTACAGCTACTGGTCGTGATGAGCTGTAAATGGTGGAGGAGGGGAGGAGGTGGATGGCGATATAGTATCCGATGTTGAAAGCGAGATTTGGCTGCCATGGAAAGTCATGGATGCAAATAAAGGGTAGAGTCTGTACAGTGATAGAAAAGTTGAATTACTTCAGCACCTTTTTGGTCTTTCCACGAGACTATTGGTTGGTCTCCCGGAAGTGACTTTCGTCAAGCGATTGTCTGTTTCCAACTAGATGCACATTGTCTTTCTCGATAAGTTGCCTTGTATTTCAGCTGTTCCTTTTTTCTCTCTTTTCGGCACCACAACACCGATCAATTTTCAACAGATCCTTCCGAGCCATAACTCCCCTCTGATCCTTCTTCATCATCATCCTCATCCTCATCCTCTTCGTCCTCGTCGTCCTCGTCATCGGTCTTCAAGCCATAGTCATCGTGGAAATAGCTCAGCTCGTGCGTCTGCACCTTGTACCCCATGCCCCTGAAAGCAGTTTCCATATTCTACGGGTAATTAGCATTCTGATCGTGCACAGGATACCTCTAGGGCATTCTCGTTTCGTTGGGTGCACATACCTCAGTCATTAACTTGGCACAGGTAATCACGACATTGCTCTTCCCGGGCTCAAAGCAGGGCAGGATAAGCTCCTCGAGAGCATTCTTGATCTCCTCCTCTGTCACAGCTCGTACGTTTTTCAGAACTTCCTTGCTCCAGTCCTTGGGCAAGCCACGTATGACGCTTTGGACAAAGTTTTGCTGGGCAGCACTGGGCATCGTGGCTTGTTCGTCGGCAAACATGACGACAATCTGGCTAATGGTTCCTTCGAGGAGATGCTTGTCGATGGGGACTTCACCCGTGGCGATTTTTCGAATGGCATCTCGGGAAGCGGAAATGGCTTTGTAGACGTCGGGGGAGCGATATACACGGTAGGACAGGATGCCCGATTCAATGTTGCGGGAGAAGTACGAGCCATAGGCGTAGCCGGCGCCGCGAACGGCGTTCCAGAGGGGCCCCTCAACGGTTTCGAGGTATCCAATAGCCACCATGATGGAGGCGAATTTGGGGTCAGACAGGGACGTGATACTGGATGCGGTGCTCACAGAGTATGAACTCTCCAGCGTGGTCATGGGGACAATGATGGTGCCCACTGAACCGGGCTTGCGGCCTTCATCGTTCAGGAGATCGACAAATTTGGGGATGGGAATCATGTCTTGCTGTGCCGTTAGCACCGCGGAGAGGGAATCCCAGGTGGCGACGGGATTGTCGAGCTTTGACACGTTTGCAGTGACCAGAAAGCGCATATTTTGAAATGTGAACAGAGACTTGCGTATTGTGTTGAACCACTCTACCACCTTCTCCGGTTCACTCTTCAGAAGCTTCTTGAGGCGCTTCAAATAGACAGCCTTGACTAAAGTGCGCTTCGCGACAGTCAGGGAGGACCTGTCCATGTGAATGGCGGCATCAATCTCGGCGGCCATTCCACGTCCATCCCGCTTTCCTTCGGGAATATCGGCCAGAGCTTTGTTCACAGCAGCCTTGAGACGCTGAGGATCAAAGACGGAGTCGAACATCATGGTCCTCAACCAATCGACCGCGGCAGGGTACTTCTCCGGCTCAACTTGGAACTGGATGAGGTAGCCATCAGCATCACCCAAGGATCGTGATGACCCAATGCCGTAGCCGATGCTGTCTCGCTCAAGCTCCATGACTACCTGCTCGAAGTCGACCTGTTTACCGTCTCTCGTGATGTGGGTGTTGAAGAAGTTGTCACTAAATATGGACATGAGCGGCTTCAATTCGACTGGGACTTGCGAAGTTCCGAGATGAATGTTGATATGCACAAAGTTGGTCGGCACATCTTCAAACTGGATGAAAAGCGGCAGTTTTCCATCCGTGGAAGAGTCGATGGTCTTTTGCGCCGCACCGGTGCCAAGACCGATGGATCGAGCTCGGCCGGATCGCGCCGTATCAGATTCAATGAAGTGAATGGAATCGGTGCCGGGAACACTCCATCGATCAATGACTTCGGCGGGAATGGGCTCGTCATTCTTCTTCTTGGCCTCTTCGAGCTTCTTTGCCAGTTTCTTCAACCCTTCTGGCCCCAGTTCCTCTTTTCTCTTTGAAATACGTGCCTCCTCGTCGCTCTTCATCTTCTTGGCGAGCTCGTGCGAGGGCTTGCCCAGGATAGATACGTGGTGGGCATCTGCCATCCACTTACTCAGAAATGCCCGCCACTGCTCGTCTGTCCACTTCTCCAACACGTCGTACTCGCTGAGAGACGCAAGGTCCTTAAGAGTTGATCCATCTCGCTTACCAAACAGGTAGTCCGTGATAATGTTTGTCGCGTAGAATGACTCGGATGTCTCGGCGTGGAACTTAACTTGGCGTTTCTCTCTTCGGATACACTCTAGCATGTAGTCCATATCGATTGGTTTCGATGCCACTTCCTTGAGAAGCTCAAACAGGCGCTTCTCAACGAATTCCAACTTCTCTGTGGCAATCCCTGTGGGCTGGAGCCAGATGACTGAATTGGGACGGGCCTCCCACCAGTGAGTCACTGAACTGGCGAGTTCTTCCTTCTCCACCAGAACATTCTCAAGAATGGAAACGGATGAGCCACACAAGTAGGTCAGTAAAATATTGAGTGCTGACGTATTTATCAAGTCAACGCAATTGGGACCGAAAAATCCAATGAGAATTTCTCCAACGGACTCATCTTCTTCGGGAAACTCGGCCGTGGTGACAGTGGTTTCATTCAAAGATGGCGGCTGGGCAGATTCAAGCCAAGGTCTAAAAAGTATTGCTCAGTTGGGTTTTTTTCTCAAGAGGCTTTTCCTATCATTTACCATGAAACTTACCTCTGAAACTTCGCATCCAGAGGAGGTATGTCGTTTTTGATGCTCTCTTCAAAGTCGTCCAGAATCTGCAACAAGTCATCGTGGTCCGCCTCTCCAACGATGACCAGACACAAATTCCGTGGCTGATACATGTCGCGGTGGAATTGGCGAATTCTGTCCGGTGTGAGGACGCGCAACGCTTCAGTCATACCACCTGTTTCGTAGCGGAATCCAACATCTTTGGGGTACATCAGACGGCGAACCTGAAGGTCCATGATCTCTGCACTTCGGAACTGGACGGCTTGCATCTCAGAATAGACTACACCGGCATCGTTTCCTTCGCCGTCTATATGCCAAACTTCAGTAGTGATGCCTTCATCTGTAATTGTTGGTAAGATGATGTGTTCGAGGTAAACAGGAAGTACTTGAGCGAATCCTTCCCATCCCGCGGTCTCCAGTGTGTATGCCGTGTGATCTGTTGCTGTCCAAGCATTTGTTCCGGAGTAGGCTCGGGAAGAAAGCTTGTCAAGAAGACCCTTGAACTGGAAGCTTTTTGAGCCCATGAAGACAAGATGTTCTAGTGTATGCGGCGCGCCTGAGTCATCAAATATTTCGGTAGCCAGGGTGAAGTATCCATTGATCTTGGGCCCTTGCCGGTCAGCAACGACCACTTGCATACCACTCCTCTCAGATACATATTGAGTGATGGTGCATGGTGCATAGTCGGTCGCAAAGCTTTGAACTTTGCGAAACCGCGACTGCCTTGTCGTAGAAGGCATGCTGAGGTAATGTGTTGACTCAACCTTGGTTGCAAAAAACTGTCGTTTGTTAGTCCCTCTCCACAAAAGCCCAACACGAAAGGAAGGGGCATGGGACAAGAATTCGTTGTCGTGTGGGAAGGGGGGATCTTTTCAGCTATTGCCTGTTCGTATAAAAGATTGGATGTTCTCTCATCGAAGTTACCCTTATATACTACACAGGGTAGGACCATGCCGTCTTCCCATTGTCGACTATTTGAATCAAGAGCCATCAACTTTGAAAGTCATAGCCGCATCCAGACCCTGAGCCAGCAGGAATTTCAGGACTTGCAGTGCGAGTATTACCTCAGACCATCACTAACAGGTCCGGATACGGCAAGAAGACAAAACATCATTGGTAACTGGGAGTGCATGAACATGATGCGGAAAATCTAAACTCACCACCTACGCGCACCTATAGCGTGTTGCGAGGGCGTAGCTGATCAATGTCGAAGATTCGGTGCCTCAAATAAAAAAAGAAGAAGAACAAACAGGCCCTGTAATGCTGAGGATGAAGTTGGCAAAGTCGATATGTACAGGTTGGTCGAATGACTGAGGAGGAAAAAAGACCATGAAACTACCCCGCTACTGTCAGCTGCGAGCATTTCGAAATCAAGCTCTACCAGACCAGCGTAGGATATAGGAAATCTGACCTTCCTGTGAGACAGGACATCAAACGGACACAGAGTCAGCCAAGAGATTGGTCGAAGGCGGCATCATCAGCAACGTTTCGTCAGGTGATTAGGCTTGCCTGCACGAAGCTCGGGATTCAAGACAAGCTAAAAATGACCCTGCATCAATCTGACCGTACAACAGAAGTTGTCTGGCGAATGGTGGAGTAACTGAGTACGTACTGTCGTCTGGCCCCACTTTCTTACTACATATGACCTCAGCGAAGTTGACAGCTTGTCTGAGATCTAATATTACTGCGTGAGCTTCAAGAGTATCGGACACCAACGCGATAGCATTCCTACAGCCGCGAAATCAAACGAGACGGATACGATGATACAACCGCCGAACATAATCCATCACGCATAAAGCTTTCAAAGCTGGTCCCGAGCACCGTGTGCCACTCGACGCGCTGAACTAACGACATACGCCGTCTTTCTCGTGCGCCGTAGCGAGCCATGACCACGGCTTCAGGGCCGCAACAGCTTAGCGATGCCATCGTCGACTTTTCGCTCCAAGGGAAATTCCCGGATGATGTCTCATCGCTGCCACCTGTCTCGGAGATAGATATTCAGCCTACTATTGAAGCACTAGCCGTGGCCAAGGCCAATCTCAAGGTGCGTGAGTCGTGAGCTGGGTAGCGAAGGGGGAAAAGAAACATACACTCACATCATGGCAGAGCGAGGTCCATACTATTCACGAGGAAACAAAAGAGGATGTCAGTTCCTGGGCCCAGAATGCGAAAGCCTTGCAGGAAGACATCATTCGCTCCAAGACCATTGCGAATGACATTGTACGCCAATCGGAAGCTCCAGATGTGACCGGGGAGATGATAGAAGATGCCGAAGAAAAAATTCGATTCCTGAATCGCGAAGTTCAGTACAGTCAGCAAATCCATACAGTCCTGGCGAAAATCAAAAGCCTGGACGGGCTTTTGACACAGGTCGAGACAGCACAGAACGATAGACGAATCCTTGACTCTCTACGGCTCCTTGAACGTGAGTGCAAGCAGTCGCCACGGCTCTCCAGCCATGCATATTTTGTACGCAGGAGTATGAGTATTATCTAACACGAAGCAGAATCCTGGAATGCCCTCGATGAAGTCGGCGTGAGCAAAACGTGCCGAATAATTAAGTTTTTGGATCATCGAGCTTTTGGACTGAAGTCAAGCATCCATGAGGTGTTCAATCAACTATGGAAAGAATTGGTTCACTTTAATGTCGACGATGGAAAAGTAACCATTCGCGAATCTCTTCCTGGTACGTGTGTGGGAATCCTTTTAGGCCTGAACGCGGCATATTGACTGACACACTGTAGCGGGCGGCATGACCCTATCGGAAGCTGTAATTGGCCTCAAATCATATAAAGAAACCGACGAGCGCATGGAGCAAATGTGGAGGAACCTGAATGGGGCGATAGTCTCGCCGAGAATGGACAAAACCAGACCAACCATTACAAGCGTCATCGCCAATGGAGATGAGCTAGCATTGTCAGGGCAAACTGATGCCTCTGTGGAGTTTCTTCTCTCTGATCTGGCAGTTATCTTGGCATTTATATCGCAGAAGTTGCCAGAAGAATTGCTAAGCCGGCTACAGGGCTTCATGATGGTAGATCTGATACCAAGATTGATCCAACAGTGGCTCAACCCAGCCGTTCCATCATCACTGAATGACATGCCTCGATTTCAAAGCATCATGCAGAGCGCACAGGCCTTCTGTTCTGCACTCGAAAGAAGTGGCTACAGTGGTTTTGGGGACCTTAGAGAGTGGGTTAGCAAAGCGCACATGACGTGGCTGAGACGATGTCGGGAAAATGCCCTCGACACTATTCGGACGAAACTTAGCCAAGGAATAGGTGCTCCTCGACACGTTGAAAGGGTTGAAAAACACATGGTCACTTTTTCCGAGGGCAACGAGCTTGCCACCACCGGTGCTGGTGCCTCGGCAGATACTAATGACTGGGGAGCTGCGTGGGATGATGCGTGGGATGACGATGAGAATGATGAGAATGAGCCAAATGAGACACAGCGTGCCACAGACACCAGGACGACGTCGACAGTCAAGGAAGATGACGGCACTGACGCTTGGGGCTGGGGTGCCGAAGATGAGAACGCCGATCACTACCCCACAGATGAAATAGACGTGCCTAAGAAGACGGATACGCATGTGAAGGGCGTAGGGGATGAAGAGGATGAAGAGGATGTGGGTGCTGATGCATGGGGTTGGGGCGACGAGGACACGACGGTCGAGTCGGCGCAAGCGAAACCCTCTTCTCCCAAGAAACAGAAGCGAGGAGCAGGTCTCGATGAAATGAAAGAGCTTGTTTTCAAAGAAAAGTACTACATCTCTTCCATGCCTGAGCCGGTCCTTGGTATGATCACTTCAATATTGGAAGACGGCGCTACTTTGACAAAGGAGGGAGACAAGTATCAGATTATTGCATCTACTGCGCCAGGTCTTTTCAGCTTGCCAACCTTGGTATTGGCGCTTTTCAGAGCCATCTCACCCTACTACTACTCTTTGACCGTTGGTGGCAACATGTAAGTACTGACTGCTTCTTATCATTATCGAAAATGGTATGGGGAGCCGGAGCCTTTCACTAATCGAGATGATGCAGGTTTTTGTATAATGATGCAATGTACATGGCAGAACAGCTGACCACATTTTCGAAAGCTTGGAAAGAACGTGAGGACCTCACTGCACGGGCAAAGGCCATGTTGCGATTAGACAACGACATCAAGACTCTTCAAAATTTTGCCAATCGAAGCTATGGAAACGAGATGACGATGCAACGCACGGTTCTTCAGGACCTCCTGGGCAGCTCGCAGAGTGTTGTGCAACAGGATGATCCGACGGGCGCCATCGAAGCTGGGACGGCGCGCATTCGTTCCATGGCGACTACGTGGGAATGCATTCTACCCAGATCAGTTTGGTCTCAGGCCATCGGCTCACTGGTTGACGCTCTCGCCAATAGAATCATCATAGATGTGATGGAACTGTCATCGATAGGACAAGACGAAGCTTACAGTATTGCGCATCTGATCGCCACGATAACAAGACTAGATGATCTGTTCCTTCCAAGCAAGCTCGGCGGGACAGAGCCCATCAGCAATGAGGTGCCAACCACGGAGCAGTACGCCCCTAACTGGCCTCGGCTGAAGTATCTGGGCGAGGTGTTGCAAAGCGATCTCAACGGGATCAAAGAATTATGGTGCGAGCAAAAGCTGAGCTACTACTTCACAGTGCAAGAAGTAGTGGATCTGATCCATGCAAGTTTCGAGGACAACCCACGTACGAGGCAGATGATCAAGGCCATTGAAAGTAGGCAATATTCTGCGGTAGATTTGTGAGGGAAGCCGAGTCAGGCAGGATATATGTATACATGTAGATCCGGAAGTACCTTGGTGAAGGCAAATAGATGGAAGGCGATGTATTTGTTCATACAGTCAGTCCATTCATTGCGTGGCTGGCTCAAACCCACGATCTGCTCACCCTTGCCTGAGAACCCCCCTTTTGTTCCTGTGCTTCATTTTCTCACAGTCCTACAGTTTGATGAAGGGAGTACCAAATCCAATCCCAGACGAATGTTTCATCAAGCCCGAATCCCCAAAGCAACCAAGGGCCCCCGGCGAAGAGTTACACGTCGCCAAGACATCCGTCCATCCTTTTTTTTTTTTTTTTGTCTTTCCATCAGCACTGGCGAACAGCTCAATCTAACCTAACCTAGAACAACAGAACAACAGCAACAGCAACAGCAACAGCAACAGCAACCACCCTCATCGTCTCCAGATAACGTGAGACTGCGGGGACTGCGACTTCATCAGCAACCTCGCGTGATCCAAGCGAGGCGTGTGCATGATGATGTGCTGGGAAAGCCGTGTCTCAACTGTTGAACTGCGGGAGGGGTGCTAACGTGGATGCCTCGAGTTGATCGATTATCTTGCGTTGGTCTTCACGAGAAGTCCGACCCCCCCCTCCCCTTTCGATGTGACAAGTCACTTTTCTACGAACCGTGACAAGCCGTCATGCAGCAGATAAGAACATGGAGCGGCGGGGACGGGGAACGGGACATTACGTCAATGGGTCGTCGAAACGTGGTCACATACCCCCTTGTCTCACGGCGTTATCAACTCCATTACTCCGTACATGGCCACCAACTTGCAAGATTGAGAACAAAATCCGGTCGGCGGGTGCCACGGGCGTTTCAAAAATGGTCAGCATGAGGCGGGAAGCAAGGTCAAATCGCCAACGCACCAGGTGTCACCGGAACCAGGAATCAAGAAAATGTCGACTGCCACTTGTTGAAGTATGCCTGGGCTCGTGGTTGTATCGGCACTTGAAAACCACGTTCCTCTCGGGACAGACGGGTGATGCTGCGTGGTGCTTTTTTTTTTTTTTTTTTTTTTTACTTTCTTTTTTTTTGTTCTAATTGATCCACATGCTGTCCTGTCCTGCAACGCACGGCAACAAGACAAGCTATATATTTCTTCTTCTTCTTCTTTTCTTTTTCTTTTCTTTTTTTTTTGGCGCGGCTGGCCCCCTCTTGTCCCCCGTGCTCCGTGAAATACCGCACTTGCGATGCCTTGCGATGCCTTGCGATGCTTGTCTGCAGCGGACCAAGGTGCCTGAGCAAAGAGGGGGGAAAAGAGGCAGGCGTAGGCAGCTGAGCTGGTTGTGCGGCGATGGCGGAAATGGCATAAATTGGACGGGGACGCAGGTTCATGATACTATCACACACACATGCATGTGCCACCTGACGTTGTCTCTCCCGCATCTCCATCACATCTCTCGATGGACCGAAATGGCTTGCTTCCCGTCGGACGTCGGACGCCTTCCCACGCCTTCCCCCCCCCCCCTCCCGCCGCCTCCAGTCCATTCGTCTGTCCTTTTTGTTGCAACTTTCACCGCTGCGCTGCATGTACCCAATTCTCCACTGTAAGCGGGAGTTCCCTTCCCTTGCAACCATCACCGGCGCCAGCCACGGTGTGGGGATAGGAGGGGTTGGTTCGTGACAAGGTGGGAGGGAATATAATACGTGAAATATGAGAATCATGATGTTTCATTCAAGTCTTCTTCTCTCTTCGATTAACCACGCATACTGACATTACAAGGGATTTACTTCATCACAGTAGTCTGTCAACTTTTTGAGCCGCAAAAGTAGTAGTGCAAGACATTCTTTGACTACGGATTAACTGCATATAAGATAAGCCGCCTTATGATATTTGCATGTATATCATGCCCCGCTTCATTGCTCACAAAGGTCCATCTATAATATGCCTTTCCAGAAGAGTCTCCAAACGCAACAGAACCCAGCTTCTAGTCAATGCCAGCTCACGCCCATCTTCATTCTGCCGTCCCTCCATCATGTCGCCTATTCTAGTGCCGGGGGGCTTTGAGGTTCTACTAAGACAAACAATAAATATTAGCTCCGAGGCTGGCCGTATACGGATGGGGGCGACGACTTTCACTTACAAATCATAGACAACCCGGGAGACCCCAGACTCGCTGGTCACCAAAAACACCAACACTACGGTTTGTATCGAGACCAGCAGCAAATGCTTGAGATATCTAGGAATAATCCGCTACATGCTGGTCAGTCAAGATACTTTCGCGGCGTGAGGGACCGATGACATTGCTTACCTCATCAGGCAGACCGCCTGCGTTGTCGTGAGCTGTTCTCTAATGTCAGCTTTTAATATCCGCTTCTTGTTGTGCAAGTCCATGTGGGGGCAGTCTTCTGCTCCCGAGACTTTGTTGCAATGAAATGACTTACACGTCAGGGTACAGTGTCCCTTGCAAATAACCCATTCCACCTTTCCGGAGTTGGGAGTATTTTCTGCTTCATTCTCCCAACCTTGCGAGCTGTTAGCAAGGCACCTCGACTTGTCAAGAAAGGATTGAGCGTACCCTGATAGCCTCTTTCTCGAACAGATCGATGACTTTGATCTTGCGTTTCTTTTCGGGATCAGAAACATCCGCAAGACAGCTCAGGAACAGCTCGCCAGCCTCAACAACTGTGAGATTAATGCCAAGGGGTATCTTCCGAGCGTCTCCTTGACTTGCCCGCACTCGTTCAATCGCATACATCCATTGTCGATGACGATGGCTTTGAAGAGGTCCCCAATGGCTTCACGCATCAGGGTCGCTCGCTCCTACAGTGATGTCCACACCACCGCTACAAAAGCTCCAAGAACGAGTGCTCGGTCACCAATGCCCCTGTACCTCCGTGTTAGTTCAGGTCCAGAAACTTGAGGGATGGGTAGAAAACACTCACAGAATGGGCACATCAAGCTCAAAAAAACAGCGGGGTCCATATCTACACATATGAGCACGGGGTGACAGGACTTTCGGGAGATGGAAACCTTACGAGATCTTGGTGGTACTCGGAAGCAGTTCGTTCAGCGAAGACACCGAGAGCCCGAAGCCGACGCAGTATAAGATGCGGGGGTTGAGCGCCAATGTCGGGAACAAGTATGGTCTAGAGAGCTACATAGCAGCCGATCTAGTCCCCTCCCTCACATTCATAAAACAATTGTACCAGCACGCCCCATCTGGTATCGTCGATCGCAAGTCGCGGGGCTCTCGATTCCAGCCCTCTCTCTACAGAGGAGCACTGTCGGGACGGTACGTATGTCGAAGCTGGCGGGGGGCACTTCGGCCTCGGTATTGGGCGCCATTTCGATCGTGGTTTCGGCAGCGTTCCGCGATACTCGCAAAGTTGGTCTTGTGTGCAGAAATAAATCAATAGGAATGAATGAATGGTTTTCATGACTCCTAACCAGAGGTAGAAGAAGGAGGTAGAGTCAATTTCACTGCCCCTCGGTTTATCTTATCTTATCTTATCTTTTTACCAGGGGCATGTTGTGAAGCAGACAATCCATGTATCAGGGCCATGTTCCGTAATAATAAGTTTACTCCATATTGCGATACGACGCGAATTATTGTTGCATCGTATATAGTTGGTAAATATTCACCTGGCTGGGTATGGCCAGCGTCTATTATGTAGAAACAGACCTTGCTCGTGATTTGCACTCAGGCTCTGTCTGACGTGCGGGGCAGAAGGGGCAGAAGGGGCAGCCACTACACTACTACTGCGACCATTATTATTAGACGAGAAAGCGCCGATGTCTTCTTGCTCCCCTCCCGGTCTGTCGTTTCAAGTCGTCAGTGGTCACACTGTCTACAAATTATGCTGTGAGAAGGCCATGACCGTACACGAACTAACGTGATGCAGCGACTCATCACGGTGCATTTATCTGCCGACGCCACAAACTCTGGTATCCCCGGCCCAAGGGTCATAAACGCTCCCTGTTTCGCTGGTACTGCAGCTACGTACGGAGTATGCAGGTGTCGCACGCACGAATGATGCCACCGATTTCAAACACCATCATGCATGACTTGTCAGGGTCAGACACATATCTGCTGACCAACGTGTTGTCGTTGTCAAGAGGAGCGATTCCCACCTTCTTGGATCGAATCTTGCCGCGTGTCTATTTCCCGAGCCAGCCAACCAACATGTGTAGATCTGACCAGCTGGACAACTTTGATAATCCAGAATGTGATTTGTTGCTATTGACCTTTGCTGTTCAACTCCATCAACAAGAGCCAGGTGAAAGGGATATACTGCCTCTGGCACAGTTGATTTTGCGTCTGCTTGTTCAAGACATGGGCCATGCGATAGATGGAAGAAAGGAGCCTGCAGAACTGCTTTTCCTTTCATCTCATCCAGGCAAGAAAGACAGTGGGCATTGGCGGCCCGGCCCGGGACAAGTCGATCACAAATTGATTTTTTCAAGAAAAAGAGACTAGTCAGATTCAATCCTCACACCATAACGGAGAACGAGAACCTCTGCAATGTTGCATCGCCAACTATCCTTTCACATCAGTCAAGGTATCTAGATCCGGATTTCGGGGATAGGCTACATACAATATGAAGCCACCGTCTCTTGTCACACATTTGTGCACCATGACACTGAGCTGTTGGCCAATTGCGTGATGCTCCCACACGACTGCAAGTTTGTTGGGTATCTGCAAGTCAAACACCATCTTATTTCCTGCCAAGCTCATTCCTCTTGTCAAGTTGGTGGTCAGCATGTTGCACGTGAATCACGAAACACAAGACTATTGTATTCCATTTTGCCGAGACACCATGCCGAGGCCCAATTGGCTTCTGCCAAGTCGTGATTGATGATGTACGCTGCCATCGTAGCCAGAATTGCCATGGCTAGGGCCGAACGACCCGAACGACCCATGGTCAAACATTTTGGAACTGAGAGTTGTTCATCCACATGAGGGCACTGGAAAGCCGATAGCTTTGGCACCCTCGTATTTTGTCGGCCCGGCGCTATCCCAGGCTCTCGCGCTATGCGCACGCAGTAAATGCCAACTCGGCCGAATCAATGGGTTGCAGGCTGACTGACAATTAGCAAACCTGATATGATATGCCGAATCATCCGAGACCGAGACCGAGACGATGACCAACAGTGGTCGCGGTAGTCCCGGTGCACTAATGTCGACCCGGGCAGCTGGGGTGAGAGGTGACTGGATTTTATGCAGAGTTGAAATAATAGCGTCCCAGCAAGTTGCCACGACTGCAAACTGGCATGGCCACGTGAGGTGCAATCGCGGGGTTTGGCAGGGCTTTGGTTGGAGGGACAAAGACTTTTGTTTTCGTGTGCGGGTGTGCATATGCAACTAGCAATTACCTGTGCCGTAATACCGTACCATGTGACATGACAAGAGCCTTGCTCACTTCAACTTGTTCATTTCCTGTAGGCTGTTATTGATATTACGGAGTACCAGTCGTCAAGATTGTCAGGTCTGTTGTGGTGGGCTCTTTGCCTGCCCGCATGCCTTCTAGAAACCTCCCCCATCTGTCCATGGGTGACCAGGGTATTCGGGTATTCTGGTTTCAAAATCCCCCCTGAGCCCGGGCAGGGGAGACCCTGCTCGCGGGGACGCTCGAGTTGTTCATGATTGCCTGCCTGCTGACTCGCAAAAAAAAAATACGGTCCCTCGACATGGGAGGGATTGGCGAGAGAGAGCCTTACGACTCCACAATGCTACGTGTTTCGTTTGAGGGGAACCATTTTGATGCCTCCACTGATACGGATTAGAGGGCCTTTATTTGTGGCATGTATCGACACGCACGTAGTCGGGGTGACCTGAAAACTCAGCTCAATCCAATCGAATCAATCATGGACTACTTACACTGCAACGTCGGCTGGAATTTCCAAGAGGACTGTGATCAGGATTGATCAAGCATGGGTTCCTACATACACCCGAGATACTGGTGATGTTCAAGTAAAACAATGTCAGCTTCCGTGCGAATCCTAGTAGACGAAAGGAAATGAAACATGACACTTGGGAAACGTGTCTCAAAGAGGACAAAGGTCTTCGAAACGAGGTCTTGTGTACCACGACAGCAGCGGCCTGGTCGAATGCACCTCTTCCGCTTGACGTGTGAGTACGCACTCAGATTCGGTGCAATCGAACCGAAGCACCACTCACGGTTCTACTACATGATCTCACGACGACCTGTTTCGGACTTTCTGATATAGGCAGTTGGGCTGGTGGTTTAATGGCGACTTTGATACCACACGCTGTCAATGTACATTGTCCAGGAAGCTACCTACCTAGTGCTTTAATAGTTTAGTAGGTCACTGTTGCTAGTTTTGATGAGCAAGATGCCTGTACGTCTGAATTTCGGTAGATTCATGTCTCCCTATTGATTCCAAGTAGGGCCTCTACCATGGTAGGCAGCCGGCCAGTATGATGAAATCCCAGCTTGGCTGAGTTCGGCGGGGAAATGGTCCAACGTCAGTCAAGTACCGAGTCTTGGACACTCATCAGATGTTAATGAGCAAGGGCGGCGTGCGGTGAACTCTTCGAAAAAAAAATTCCCAACAATCGAACTCCCGAATAGACAGTATCAATGGTGAGCCGTGACCGCGGCATGACGCCACGCTGGCCATGACGCTTCTTTTTGGAGAAAAACCTCCGTCCATGGTACATCGCACAATTAGGCTCGATGTAAAGAACACCCCTCGTAGTGCATCGAGCACCCTAAACTGTGGCTAGGACCCGGCGGCAGTGGCTAAGGATATCCGTTACTAGCCGCCTATAGTAATTCTTATAGAGACCATGTAGTTGTTGTCCTAGAGGGCCCTACTTTTATAACGCACGCCCACGTATTCTTATTATAATAACTAGATTAATTAAAGCTATTTATAACTAAAGCTATTTACAATATAACCTCTTATAATACCTCTAAGAACGCCTTTTCTTTATTAATCTATCCCTAAATCTAAGTATTAATATCTCCTTTAAAGTCTATAGGAATATCCTATTTAAATTAAGAGGTATCCTTATTAATCTAATAAGATAATAATGCTAATATTATAATTATTATAACCGCTATAATTATAATATTCTCCTCTAGGTTTATAATATTCTCTTTTATATCTTTAATTATATTTAAAGCTCTTAAATATACTTAAGGCTATACTATACCTAGCTTATAAGAATTACTAGATTTAAGCCTTTAAAGCCTTATAGTAATTATAGTTATTTAAGTTAAATTAATTATAGCTAGTGCTATTAAAGGTAGTATAATAAATATATTAGCCTTCTTATAATCCTAATAAGCTTTAGCTTCCTTAGCTACCTAAGTATATTTAAATAATAAAGGATCTTAGTAAGTATACTATAAGATATTAGTACTTTTTTTTACCCTAAGAGCCCTCTTTAGCTACCCTTTTCCCTTAATAATAAGAGGCTTAAAGGGTCTAAGAGAAGATTAGCTATTCTCTAAGGGCTACTTATAGTATTATTACTAATATAAATTAATTTCTTTTACTTTAATTAGCTAATTATTATAAATTTACTACTAAATTTAATACTTATAAAGGACCCTAAGGGCTATAATATAATAATAGGGTAAGCATAAGGTCTTTAGTGCCTTACTATAGTCTCCTTTAAGGGCTTTAAGGGCTATATTCTCCTTAATTATAAGCTATAGTATAATATATAATTAATTACTTACACTAAGAAGCACCTAGGCTCTTTAAAACGCTTAAGCTATTATTTAAATACTAATTTTATCTTAGATTATATAAGCTTATTCTATGTATTAAGAAAGCTTATAAAGGCTAGTATATGCTTTATTTTTCTTATTATATAATTAAATATTACCTTTAGAAAGTATTACTTATACTTTAAGAGTATATTTATATTAATATATTACTAGTAAAGAATATATAGAATACTTATAAAGCCTTAGTATCCTTTAATAGCTTATAGTAATCTAAGATTATAATCTATAATAATAACTTAAGGCTTTATAATGCCTTATAATATATAAAGCTTACTAATAGTATTAATAACCTATAAGAAGTCCTTTTTAGTTTTTTTACTTATAAAGTAAGAGGTAAATTAAAAGGTTTTCTTATAAGTAATAACCCTATAGGTATTTTGTCAAGCGGAAAACAACACCCTAAAAGACACGATGCTAGCCCACAGTCATAGGTAGCAGTAACGTTTACTTATATTAGAAGGGTTAATTAACTTAATAGCAGCGATTATAATAATAGCTAAATCTATCTTTATAAATAAAGATAATTTAGATTAAATAGTCTATTAGATTAAAAGTGACTTTTTAGTTAAGTTAGGGAAATAATCTTATTAATTTATCTTATTAAGGTAAATATAATAGTAGCTATAGTAACACTAGGTATTTAAGTTAAAAATCTAAAGTTAGGTATATATAAAGAACCTTAAAAGAATCTAGCTATAGGTAATCTCTTTATAGATTAAATAGTTCTCTTACCTAAATAACTAATATTATTATCCCTTATTATATTATTTATCCTTATAATCCCCTATATCCCTTATGCTTATTATTAAAAATATATATATTTATAGACATATATATTATAGTATATAATACCTCCCTAACTATTTCCCTTTCCTAGCCCCTAGGAAAGGGAAAATAGTAATAAAAGGGTAATAACTAAAGTGTTCTTAAGTATAACTAATAGTATAGTACTATATTTTAAGGGAAGGTATTATTTAATCTAGTATATATAAGTCTAAAGCTTTTATAAGAAAAGAAAAAAAAGAAAAAAGAAAAAAAAAGAGAATAAAAAAGAAACCTCCTTAGCTAAAGACTTAGATTTTTTATTTCCTTAGAGAGCTTTAGTATCTTTAGTGTTTATAGGTAAGTAGTAAGTAATATTAGTAAGGGAGTGTATAGTATAGGTTACTTTAATTCTTACTAGCTTACTCTCTTTTTCTAATCCTTATATTAATTAATTAATCCTATAGTATGCTTTTTCTTTTACTAGTAAGCTTTAATAATCTCTAGCTATATTTTATAGGAAACTAAGCTAGGTAGCACTACTAAAGTATATATAAATAATATTAGTAATAATATAACTATTTTTCTTTAAGCTACTTATTTTAACTTAAGAAAAAGGAGAAAATTAATTATTATAGCTTATCTTATATCTTTAAGGGGGTAGTGTATAATATTCTCTTTTACTTACTTAACTAGAGTTTTATAGTTATATACTTAGTTCTCCCTAATAACTCTATAGATTTACTATAACCTTAGCTAATTTTTAATATCTATTTAAAATAACTTATTAGTTATTACTTACTATTATTAAAGAGTTTAGTCTATAATATTATATACTTATCCTTACTTATCTTACTAGAGTGCCTTAAGTTTTATAGCTAAAGACTATAGTATCTCTTTATATTTACCTTTCCTATTCTTATAATATTTCTTAGATACTAATATTAAAGACTTTAGAATTCTTAGTAAAGGTATATATAATAGGCTATTAATAATCCTAGATATAAAGTCTATTACTTTAAGCTATCTTAGTATACTATTTAATTAGTTAGTTCTTATTACTAACTTTATTCTCTTAGGCTATAATTATTATACTAATAAGTAAACCTTTACTAATTATTTAGGTTATAAAATAAGGTAACTAGTGCTTTATTATATTATATATTAGGTATTAGAGGTTAAAGTCCTTTTAGTAAGATAACTCCCTAGGTAACTAGTCTTTAACTCCTAATTTATTTATAGCTATATCTTATAGAACTCTTATAGTTTTTATAAGAGCCCTAGTATAACTATACCTTAAATCTAGGATATTATTAGTAATTATTTAGTCTCTTAAATAAAGCTTAAAGTAATAACTAATACTTAAATCCTTACTAAATATATATAACTATTTAAATTTAATATTATATTAGTTTAGTGTGTTCTAGTCTTTAGAAAGCAAATTAAGTGCTTAGTGTCTAACTTAGTAATAAATTACTTATAATAGAAACCCTAGATAAGTATATTTACACTTCTAGTTCCCTTTTTATTTTATTACTAAAACTATAATTACTTTAAAATTATATAAGTAGTTTAGTAACTATATAATTTACCCTTATTCTATAGTAAAATTAGTAAACCTCTTTACTTACCCTTTCTTTATACTATTAAAGTAATAAAGCTATCCTTACTTTTAATTAAATAGAAAATATATTTAGTAGTTTATAAAGAATATAAATCCTATAATAAGGTATTAATAGCTTATATTTAAGTAAAGGTTAATAGGGTTATACTTTAAACTATACTTAATATTAATAGGCTAGTAATTAAAATAAAGTCTCCTAGCTTTTAAACTAATTAATTACTATAAAGTATTTAAGTTAAAATCTTCTATTAGTTTAATTATAAATATTTATAGTAGTATAGTTACTATTACTTTAAGGCTATATATAATAATCTTACCTATAGTAATTAGTTTAAACTAGTTAAGCTAGTTTTTACTTAGTATCTTATAGGCTTTTCTTAGGAATTTATAGATATTTATTAAATAATTTTACTAGCTTAACTAATCTTACCCTAGTCTAATTAACATTACCTAGTTAAAGTTATTACTATCTTAATAGACCTTAAACCTAGTTAAGGGTTATAGCTAGCTTTATCTTAGATAAAATAGTAAAGGCTACTAACTATAGAGGTTAACTAAGTTAAGCTTTATAATACTTCCCTTTTCTTCTTTAAAGAAAAAAACCCTTAGTTTTATAAATTAAAATATAGATATAAAATAGTATAAGATATTTACTATAAGTAAAGTATATAATAATACTACTATTTACATTAGTATAGGCACTTTTATTAACTATATTTTCTTTATAATTAGCTATTTCTTAGCTAGATTAAATAGTATAATTATTAATAGTATATTTTTAAAAAGAGAAATAAAGAATAGTAGCTTACTTAATAAAGCTAGGTTAAAGTAATAAGAGAGAGAAAAAGAGATATAAATAAATAGTAAAGGGTAAGTGCTTTTAAGGTCTAAGTAATATAATAATATAGAGATTAGTAAGATTAAATAGTTTCTATAGTCTTAGCCTTACTCTTATAGTCCTTATTAGCTATATAAATAGTTATTAGTAGCTATTTATAAGTGCCCCTTAAAGGTTAGTAAGCTCCTATAATTTATACCTTTATAGTATTATAAATTAGTTATTAGTGGCTATTACTTGCTAGTTATTACTATTTATTATTAGGTAGTGTTTTTATAGACCTAATACTTAGCCCTTTTTTTCTTTTCTCTTTCTCTCTCTTAAACCCTTATTTTTTTTCTTATAACTAATTAATTATAGTAAAATCTCTTAATCTAGCTTATTAAAGACTCCCTAATATTACTACTATTATAAGGGTAAGCATTTTAGAGTATAAACTTTTATTAATAAAGACTCTTAATTAGTCTAATTATACTAAATTTTATTCTCTTTTTATTAGTAAAGATTATATAGGTTTAGAAGTTATTTAATCCTATAATTAATATTTACTAATAGTTATTATTACTATAGTATAAGTTTCTATTTATATTCTAGGTATATAGTAGGATTAATATTAGCTATAGTAATATTCTAATATATATAGAGATCTCTCTTTATATTACTAATAATACTAATAATATCCCTAAGGGAGCTTCTCCTTACCTTATTATAACTATAAGAAAAATAAACCTTCTAAAGGAGTTTATAAGGAGCTATACTAAGGCTAATAGTGCTTTAGCCCTTACTATTAAAAATAGCTATTATTACTAGGTCCTTATTCCTATAGAAGTAGCCTATTTTAATAAGTATTTTCTATATACTTTCTTTTAGTGTTTTAAGCGTTATTAGGCCTTACTAGTATTTATATATAAAAGATTAAATAGTATTTTCTATTCTAACTATTTAAACTTATATATATAGCATATTATATTTTATAATAAAGATATATGCTTTTTATCTTATAGCTATGTTTTAATTCCTAGGGTTAGCAAAGGTACCTATAGTAATTATATCTAGAATAAGTCTTATATAGTAAGCTATAAGTAGTATTTTACTTCTAGGTATTATCCTTAGTTATTATAAGAGAGAGCTTTAGCTTCTTTCTTAGGTAAGGAATAGTTTATAAAGGTAATAAAAACCCTTTTACTTAATCTAAACTTTATTAACTTTAAAAACTCTCCTTATCTAGTAATTAATATACCTCTCTCTTTTCTAAATAGTTTATAAATATAAGATAAAGAGAAGAAAATATAGTTAGTTATTAGGGAAAAGGGTAGTAAATAAAGGAAAATAAATAGTTTAGTTACTAGGCTATGCCTTAATTACTTAATCTTTAGTATTTAAATTAATATTTATATATTTTAGAAACTAAACTAGTAAAGATAAAGAAAATATTTCTTAATTTATATATTATTAGTATATAAGAGAGTACTTTATATACTCCTTATATTATTTATTTATTAATTAAGGTAACTATACCTTAATCCTATAGTATAAAGTTTTCTAAGGTAAGAGTTTAACTTCTTTTTCCTTAAGGATTATTACTTCTTAGTTAAATCTTTCTTACTTACTTATTTACTAATTATTAACTATTTAATTAGATATATTATACTAAGCTACTAATAGTATAATAGCTAAGACTTCTTTATTATACTTATTAAGGGTTACCTTCTTTATCTAGCTACCTTAGGGAGTATATAGCTATTTATTTACTATAGATATTTACTAGCCTTCTAAGTCTAGGATAAACTTCTTAATATAATCTCCTAAGATTATTTTTAAGAGGTAAATCCTATCTAGTGTTTATAGGTAATAGGCTCTAGAGATTAGCGCGTGTTTATAGATTTAGAATAGTTTATTTTACCTTATTATAAGCTTCTTTATAGTAAATATATTAATATTCCTTTAGATATTATATACTAGGATAAGGTCCCTTAGTTTTAGTTAATTTTTCCTAAGAGAAGTAGCTTAGTTCTTATTAGTTTAGTTTATAAAGCATTACCTAAACTCTAATACCTTTTTCCTTACTTTCTTAATATCCTTAGCTTTCCTTTTAAGCACCTAGACTTATACCTTAAATAAGTCTTATTTAGAAGTAATTATATCCTAATTAATTAGTCTCTAGGTTAGGAATTTTACTTCTAGTAGTAAAATTAGTTCCTATCTATAAATTAAATAAAAGGCAAACTTCCTATATAATTCTGTCATGGTCTAGCCCTAGGGGCTAATCGCGGGTGTCTGTGCCACCATGCGGGTGATGTTCCCAATCCCATTGCGCTATAGTAAAAGAATACGTATTATATAAGTCATTATTTACTTATATAATTGATACCTATATTGCTAGGTCTAGGCAAAGCCTAGATTATCACATAGGCTCTTTCCCTAGGTGACCTCTCTCTTTAGCTAGCAATACCACGCATCCCCTAGGGACCCTCTCTTCTATCCCTATAAGCCTAGGAAGAACCCTGTTGTGGCTGCCCTATAGTGCACCTTTTTTGTACACGCAGCTAGTTCGAACCTATAACCTTAGGTGACTTGTACAAATGTCATGGTCTAGCCCTAAGGGCTAATCGCGGGTGTCTGCGCCACCATGCGGGTGATGTTCCTAATCCCATTGCGCTATAGCAAAAGAATACGCATTGTACAAGTCATTATTTACTTATACAATTAACACCTATATTGCTAGGTCTAGGCAAAGCCTAGATCATCACAAATTCTTAGATAGTATTATAGTCTATAAGGAGGGCTTTATTAAGATACTTTAACTATTACCTATTTAATTCTCCTAGCTTTACTAGAGTAAATATAAGGGACTAGTATTTAGCTTTAATAAGTAAGTTTGCTTTTAGGTTATACCTAGATATCTAAATCCCTATAATACTAATATTTACTAGTGCTTCTTTAAGGTTTCCTTATATTTCTAGGCCTTTATTATAGACTATAAAGCAAAAAAGCCTAAATTTACTAATTAAGGAGAAAAGGAACTTCCTAATTACTAGTATTATTACATTTCTAACTAGCGTAGCCTCTACCTATCTAGTTAGGTTATACCTAGCTTCTAAGAGATACTTATATCTATAGTTAATTAGAAAATACTAAGTGTTAATATAAATCTTACTTATTAGGTTCCCTAGTGTAACTAGCACTAAAACTTCTTATAGTTACTAAGGTATAAATTTCTAATATATCTTATAGCATGCTAATATCTCTTAAGCTATATTCTAGAGCCTTTTTCACTAGTATTATTACTTTATTACTTAAAAAACCACTTTAACTCCTTTATAGCTAAGTTCCTTATAAATAGCTTTAATAATTACTTATTATTATTTAGGCATATTAATAACTAGTGCTAGTCCCTTTATAATTCCTATTAGTCTTTTCTAAAGATAACTATTCTCTAGGTAAAACTTCTTTACCTTATTATATAGTTTTCTATAGTCCTTTATACTAAGATTAATTAGTCTTTAAAGGGTTATTAAGAATTTAATAACTTATTATATCTCTTTAAAGTAATTCTTCTTACTATTCTTCTTTATCTTAATACTATTAAGATATAAGTTAATAAAATCTTTAATATCCCCTTAAATATCTTAATTTAATTAATCTAAAGCCCTAGGGCCTTTCCTAGATAAGGCATTTATAATATAGTTTTTTTTGCCTAGAATATATTATATAAAGAAGTTAAAAAGCAAGATATAACTAATCTATTATATAATAAGAGCTCTAGGTATGTTATTAACTACGCTATTAAGCTAATATATAAGAACTTATAAGTCTATTTCTAATATAAATAGGACTTTATAAAGGTAAATTTATAGTCTTCTTAATATATAGATAACTACTTAATATTCTTACTTAGTTATATTATACTTAGCCTTAGTAATAGTCTAAGTATTACTTTTATATTAAACTAGATATTATTTACTATTAATAATTTATAATAATATAGCCCCTTATCTAAGTAAGCTTATATTAACTATTAGTATAATTTCTCTAAAGCCTAGTCTAAGATTAAGTAAAATTAGGATTAAGGCTATTATTATTACTTTCTTTAAGATATCTATAGTTTCTTATTACTCTAGTCCTTATTCCTAATCCTTTATTTTCCTTAGTAAAATTACTAGTGGTTTTGCTTTTTATATATAGTGTTTTACCTAAATATAGTAAACTCCTATTAATCTAATAAAGGATTATACTTCTAATTAATCTTAATAAACCTTCTAGTCTAAAATCTTTATAATCTTTACTTTAGTTAGCTTTTGCCTATTTATCTTACATATAAATCCTATAATTTTTACTAACTTTTAGGAAAACTTTAACTTAGATACTAAGGCTATATAACTAGAGAGCTTAATATTAACTAAAACTTTATTAATATTAATTAAATACTCTATTATATATTTATATACTCCTAGCATAATTTCCTCTTTATTATATATTATTATTAGTCCCTTTACTATAATATTATCTAGGAAAGGTACGTAAATATAAGGGATTAAGTTAAATAGGATTTAACTAATAATCCTAATAAACTAAGCTACTAAGTTAGTAGCTCCTTATAGTAAGTAATAAAGCTATAAAAGTCTAATTATAGTGAAAATTATTATTATATCCTTACTTTTCTTTACTAATACTACTTAATTATATTTAGATAATAAGTTAACTATTAATAAGATCTTATATATTATAAAGCTTTTACTAAATACTTTTATACCTTAAGGAATTAGTATATCTTATATTATTACCTTATTATACTTTATAGTAAATAGAATTAGGTAAATCCCTTTATCTTTCTTTATAATAAGAAAATAAGGATTTCTATAAAAGCTATAACTCTTCTCTAAATATCTATACTTTAGCTTTTTCTTTAGAAAATTAACTAATTTCCCTTATAACCTAAGAGGTATTAGGATTAAGCTTACTTACTATGCTTTATATTTAATAACCTTTATAACTTATAGTAATATAACTAGTAAGTTAACTTTCCTATATTCTAATAAGTCCTAGGCTAGCATTACTTCTTAGTTATAAAGAATTTCCTTAAAAACATTAACTTCTTCTTATATTAAATACTCTTATACCCCTTTAACTATTTAATTTAAATATTCCTAGGTTATTCTAAAACCTTATAAGTCTATATAAAATCTCCTAGTAATATATTTACTATACTTCCTAGATATATCTAGATATAACTTAGCCTTTTCCTATTTCTTTATTTTTTATTTTAGGTCTTTCTTTAGTATTAATTTATTAAAGGGAATATTATCTTAGGGATATATCTTATTAGCCTTTTACTTATATATTATATTTACTATAAGATTAGGTAGTTTTAGTTATTACTAGGGCTTAAAATCCTTTATAATTACTTTAAGTTATTAGGTATAGTTTACTATTATATCCTTAATTACCTCTTAGAAGATATTAGTTCCTTCCCTTATTATAAGAGAAACTAACTATTTATTATTATTTATTTCTATCTCTAACCCCTTATAAACCATTTAATCTTCCTTTATTTCTAGGTAACTAAATAAGATAATATTAATAAAGGGTTACTAGGCTAGCTACTTATTAGTATATTACTATTAAATACTTCCTATAACTCTTAAGATAATAATAATATTACTAAAGTAATATTAGGCATAAAGCTCTTTGCTTCTTAAGTAATTAAACTATATCTAGGATAGTTTAAAAAATAGTATTCTAAGAATTAGGCTAATATTAACTAAGTCTAGGCTAATATAGAAATTAGTAAGTATCTAGATATTTCCTAGATATAGTCTTATCTAAACCTCCCTAATTATTTTAATACTATATAATAAAAATAATATTATATTTATTATATTTATTAGGTAAATCCTTAGTTTAAGTTACCTAGCTATGCTTTCTATAATTATATTACCTTATAATCCTATATTAATAAGTCTAGGGAGAAGCTCCCTTTCTAGGTTATTTAGCTAGACTTAGAGGTATAGTAAGTCTTATAGGTAATTAATAATAGCCTATAGTTCTAAAATTATATTAAGCATAAAGTTTATCTAAATAGAATTAATTAAATTTTACTAGGGTTTATCTTATTTTAAGCAAGCTCCTAGTCTTTCCTAAATTTATTGCTATAAGGTTATATTAATCTCTAGTAAAGGCATTATTAATAAGCTATTCTTAGCTATAGCTTTATTTTTCTTATTTTCCTTAAGGGTCTCTTTTATTAATTAAAGGATTAAATTAATTTAGTTCCTTAGATTAATTAGTCTTAGATTTAGTTTTACGCTAAATATTTTTAAAGGAGAAGCTAGCCCTAATATATCTTTATTATAGTAGTAGATATTCTCTATACCTTTTGCTTATAAGAGATATTTATTACTAACTACCTTTACTAGTATTAGCATAATATAATAGATATCCTAAAAGGGCACTTTAACTTTCTTCTAAAAGACCTTATTATATAATTAATTTAGAATTCTTTATTTAACTTTATTTAATAAATCTTTCTTACCCTTAGCTACTATAGGATTATCCTAAATAGGCTAAGTATAAGGTTACTAGTCTTTTACCTTATTTCCTATAATATCTTTAATCCTTAGGCATTTTACTATTTATTTACTAATAGCTATAAACTTTATAATAATCTCTTTATTTTTCTTCTCTCTTACGCTTAGTTTCTTAAAGGTAATAGTAAATACTATGCCTAATATCTTATGCTTTAAGATAGATATTATATTAATCTCTCTTTTAGGTTAAAATTCCACTAGATTAAACATACCCTTTATTTAATTAAATATATCTTATTTTTCTAGTGTTATTTCCTAGCTTAAACCTCTATAAGGGCTATATTCCTTAATTTGCAAAATTATATATATAATCTTATAGTCCTTAAAGTACTTAACCTAAAATATAGCTAGTTTATATGTATAGTTACTAATAGAAATAAATCTTATAAGAATAAAGGCATAACTTAATATCTTATATTATCTCTAATTACTAAGATATAAACTACTAGGTTATATATAGTAAACTTTAATATCCTATTATATTTTAAAGTATTATACTTTATTATAACATATAATTCTTTATTATAGTAATAATAATAATTTAACTAGTAGCCTCTCCTTAATATTATATTTATTTTAAAATAGCGCTCCTTATCTAGATTAAATAAACCTATATAATTTATCTAATAGGTTTACTATTAATATTAAGAATAGTTACTATACTTCTCCTTAAGTAGCTTTACTATATTAATTTCCTTTACTACTTAGGCTATAACTATGATTTTTAGCTTTACTAGTTATTTTATTAGATCTTTTATTTAATCTTAGTATTTAGCTAATCTAGGGGCCCCTTATTATCCTATATTAGTATTAAATAAAATAGTTTTCTTATCTTACTTATTTAAATTACTAAAGGCTAAGTAATTCTTTTAAGTAACCTAATAACTATTAAAGGTAGCCTAATTAAATAGTATTTATATCTTAAAGCTAAAGTCTTTCTTACCTAAAGTATAATTTTCTATATTAGTAAATTCTAGGTCCTTATTTTTAAGCTCTAGATATATATAAATATATATATTAAGTGTAGTTTAAAGTAGTTTATATTATATAACTAAGACTTCTTTATAAGTAAACTCTTTTTAATCTATAAAGCTTAAGATTAAATATTCTAGTAAAGCCTTATAAATATAGTTAGACTAGGTTATTATAGTTTTCTATTCTATTAAGTTTATATTAGATATTAGAGTATAATACTTCTATAATTAGTAATAGGTTTCCTTAATAAAATTAGCTATATTTTCTCCTAAAAACTACTAAATATTATACTTATTTTATATAATAATAAGAGAAGTTTAATATACTATTATTTCTTTAAGAAGCTTTATAAAGGTTTTTATATTAAGCTCTCTAAGAGATCTAAGTATTTTACCTTTATTATTAAGGTCTTTACCTAAATAGTTATTAAACTAAGTTTAAGCTAGGCTAATAACTATCTTAGGATTAAGTAATTCCTAACTAGTAACTAGAGTACTAGGTAATAGTAAGTCCTAAAGGTCCTTTAAGTAACTTAAGTGCTTACTAGGTTTTACTTTACTTAGCTATTAGAAGTAAGATAGTATAAGGTTAAATATAGGTTTAGTAAAAAGTGCTTTTAATTAATCTTATAAAAGAGTAATTACTTAACTAAATATTATAATACTAGTAAGGATTTCTTAAAGAAAGACTTTTAATAAAGTAGTGTTTATAATAATAAGTAACCTATAAGTAAAGGCTACTAATATAATTATATAGCTTTTTATAATAAGCTATAAGACTCTTATATATAGCTAAATAATAGTAAAATTAGCTATAGGCCTTAAGATTAAATAGTTTATAATACTAGGTAATGCTTTTTATTTTAATACCTTATATTTAAAGACTTTTAGTAAAGGGTTAATAGTTTAGCTAGTATTTATAAGGTATACCTTTAAACTATTTAGTCTCCTTTTTTACACTTTTATATAATACTAGTTTATATTCTTAGCTTACCTTAGCTTAGTATACTTAGCTAGCTTTTCCTTTACACTATAACTATTATAAAGGTTAGGTTAAGGCTTTAGATCTATATCTTAGTATAAGGAAGGTAAAATAAAGGAAGTCTTTATATAGGTTAGCTTAGTAATAGCTAAAAGCGTAATTATTAGCTTACTTTTAATTAATCTTAGTCTATAGTAAATTAACTAGAAAGCAAAAAGGTCTTAGGGGTTTAAAACTATGTTTTTTCACTAGTTTTATTAAGTAAAAAATAATACCCTAAAAGATATAATACTAGCTTATAGTTATAGGTAGTAGTAATATTTACTTATATTAGAAGGGTTAATTAACTTAATAGTAGTAATTATAATAATAGCTAAATCTATCTTTATAAATAAAGATAATTTAGATTAAATAGTCTATTAGATTAAAAGTAACTTTTTAGTTAAGTTAGGGAAATAATCTTATTAATTATCTTATTAAGGTAAACATAATAGTGGCTATAGTAGCACTAGGTATTTAAGTTAAAAATCTAAAGTTAAGTATATATAAAGAACCTTAAAAGAATCTAGCTATAGGTAATCTCTTTATAGATTAAATAGTCCCCTTACCTAGATAACTAATATTATTATCCCTTGTTATGTTATTTATCCTTACGATCCCCTATATCCCTTGTGCTTATTATCGCGAATACGCGCGTTTATAGGCGCGCGTATCACGGCACACAGTATTAAAGAGTAGTATATTAAAGTAATTTATTTTATATATATTATTATAAAGATAAATATCTAGATATAACTTTAAAAGTTTAAGCCCTAAGAGTAAAGTAATAAAAAGCCTTATAATCTAACTATTAGGGCTTTAGAAATCTTTATAGTAATAGAAGGGATTATTATAAAGTTAATTATAAAGCTATTTAACCTCTATATAGCTATTAAGCTTATATTAATAATACTAGTAAATGTAATTATAGATATTAAAGTGTATAATACCCTTAATACTATTAGGGTTATTATAATAAAGATACTTAAGAATTTAAAGAGGTAGGATACTACTATTATAAAGGGAGATTATTTTCCTTTTTACCTTCTAAACCTTAGCTTACTAGATTTATAGAAATAATAAGGGATTAAGCTTATAATTATAGTTAAAGACTTTAGCTTTAACTAGGTAATAAACACTATTCTCTATACCTATTATACGCTTAAAGGGGCACTCTATTATTTATAAGCTTTATTATTTAGGCTTAAGTATTATAAGCCTTAGAATTATACTTTAAGATATATTTATAACCCTTATAGTATTATAGGATAATTCTTATTAAATACTTTATATTAGGCTTACTCTTATAGATTATAATAGTAAAGCCTAGGTTATAATAAGTAAAATTAATAGTAGCTTTAATATTATTAAGGCTACTAAAGGTCTTAGAGTAAAGGGCTTTTATTTTAAGCGCTTATAATAATAACTATATAGTAATAATTACTTTATTAATAGATTTAGTAATAGCTTTATTATATAGTGTATTATATAGTAAAGATTATAAAAAAACACAAATAAGCGTGATTATAGGATCTAAGCCCTAAGCCTATTTTACATTATTTACATATAACTCCTAATACCAGATAAGTTGCGGTCCTAGCCATAGTTTAGGGTGCTTGATGCACCACGAGGGGTGCTCTTGACATCGAGCCCACAATTATTAGCGTAACACTCTGACACGATCGATGTACCTACCAGGTGGATTCCTGGAATGTAGGAGAAGCATTATTAACATCGTACTGGGATTCGAGCCAACAGTCGCAGGCACTTCCCTGAAGCAGTATCATTTATCCAAAACAGACAAGGCGGGACAAAGTACCCAGGTACATAGATAATACTGGTCAGAGAACCCATCGTAAGTTTGGCCCAGGTACGTATATCATAAGCGCCTGGCATCTTGTCAAGCATCACAATGCAGGTTTCGATTGGTGAAGAATCCAACACGGAGCTCGCTACAAAACAAAAGCTGCTGCTGAGATACCCAATAAAAATTGATCAACCCATGATGCCAAGGGCTGTGCACCTTGGCAATGACTTTTATCCAGAATGGCGTCTTTGCAAGAATGCTGTTCAGCTGGCCGGACAATCCTTTCTTCGCGCCCTTTGCCGAATAACCGAGTTCTTTGTTTGACCACTACATAGAACGGAGTACATAGGGACACGATGCACAAAGCCCTAATCATGACGTCACGGACGTAGCTTGGTCAAAGCGCTTTCAAAAATGCCAATGCACGAGCCGCTGCCACTGCTTCAGTCCCAACATTCGCGCTCTCTATGTATTGCGGAGGAGATGATGGACGGCAAAAATTGGCAAAGCTCATTGGCTTAAAAGCCTAATGATTAATCTGACTTTTTTTTTTTTTTCATATTCAAAGTAAAGAAAAAGAGGGGGAGGGGGGAGGGGAGGAGGGGAGGAGGGGACCGGTAACGTGAGGTCGCAGCGACCAGCCAAAGAAGGAATATCCTAGCGAAGCACGACTTTCTATGTACCCCGTCTTTTCGATCCTCGGCGTTGTTTCATTTCATTTCTTCCCTTGCACTAGCCCTCTTCTCCTCTCTTCTCACCCACCCCCCCCTCCTCCTTCTCTCTATCTTTAAAGACCTTATCGCCACTCTGAGCATTTGTAGGAGAGTGGCAGAGACTAGAAAGCATACATACAGTGTGTTATAATGCGAAATGGAACAAAGCTTGGCCACGGAAGCAGAAGAGACATGATGGATCCGTCTGTTAGGCGCACGTCACTCTTGCGTCCTCCAGCTTGACCGAATGGGAAAGGGAAAACAAAAAAGGTTTGTGACCGCGCCACGGCGCGGTCCATCAAAAAAAGTTATATAATTATCTCTTTGCTGCCCATAAGGCTACACTTGCGTACCGACAAGGGCTATTAGCCAGTAGAAACATCGCTATTTGAGGTACTTCTAGTCTATACTAATTTATATTACAATATAAGTACTAATAAACATTTGAGTTACAAAGAGCTATATTGCACGTCCTGTAATAATTAAGTGCATCGCGGGTCAACCCCTTTTGCCACCCAGGAAAAGTGGGTCGGTACGCAAGTGTAGCCTTATGGGCACCAAAGAGATGCCGAAGGCCTCGAGGCAAATGTGGGCTGATTTGGGCTAGCCGGGCGCTTTCGGCTCCGCTTGCCTGCGGCAATTTGGTCAAGAGATGCAGGGCAGAAACTGCGTCACCAACAACTAATAATAAAAATACCAACAAGCCAAGTATCCACGACGAGAAAAATAGGCGCTCGTCACAAGAGCTTGCACCTTGCCCTGACCCGAGCCGGTGGTTCCATCAGCCCAGCCCACTTATTATCACGAACTGTGATTCTATGTACATTACTGAACTGAACAGAGACGACTCGACTTCGGAGTACACCCAATTTGGTCTTATTATGGCGTTCGCAATGTGTCAAAGAGGGCATGTACCCCGCTCATACGAATGCTTATGTATAGCGCTGTACGAGCAATGTTGAGGCAGCTCCTCTCTTGTCATTGACGAGACTTTCATGCCCCTGAGGCCATGGAGCTTGGCGATGCTTGGTGCAGGAATCAGCTCGCAGGAGCAGGATAGGCATACCCCATCACCCCCTCGGTGGTACAAGTCTTACTCTTTCATGTTATAAGGTTCAATTTTTGATGCAATTCTGTAGGCTCTCTCGGCTTCGAATCAACCAGACATTCATTACAAGGCTACAAGCCACGCCCCGCTCGTTTCCACCAATGTACGGAGTACAATCTGGCATTGCGATCAGCTTACGGCGTATGGAGGGCAGCTATTAGCTGTGTGACACTGTCTAATCAAGGCATCAAATCGCACGCCAGCCCTGCTTGCTGGGGTGGTAAATTTGAGAGAAGTTTTTTCAAAATGCAGAATTCGTGTGAATCTAGCCTCTGCCACCAACGTTCGACTGGAAATTATGCCCACGTCACTTTTGGGCACAGACAGACAGACGGGACGAATTAAAGGGCGAAAAGGGTCCATCCATTTCAGATTTGCCTTGTGGCTCTGACATGCGCTCACGCCGCACATCCACTCGCAGCCACGACTGATCAAGATTCTGTCTACCCACCCTGGTAAAGATGAATCATTTTAGATGTCGGACTGGTGCATGCAAGTGCCAGCATGACTCTACGTCAGTCGGTCTAGCTGGCGGTCTAGCTGGCGGTCTAGCTGGCGGTCTGACATACATGCTCTCGGCGCTTGCCAAAAAATAAACAAACATACAGACGAACCACTTGACTAATCCAGCTCACGATGTTATTGGCTTCCGACGCACATCGTGGCACATCTGCATGCCTGAGAGTTGTTGATGTGCCCATCTGCATTCACGTTTGAAAGGCGGACGATTGTGGTTTGCATGGATGTGCAGATGTGTGTGACCACGCACGACGTTGGCGCGCGTCAGTCATCAGGCCACATCATGGAGTGGCTGCGCCGTCAATGGTAGGCGGAGGTTTTGGGGCGTTGACAGGCATTTCCAGCATCGAAAGACTGGTGAAATCATCATCACCATCTTTCTGTTTATTGAAGACAGCTCAGCAGCTGCCAGATCCCACCCGCTTAGGGAGGGAGTCTGGCCAATTCATTCGCGCTCCTGCGTTAGCAATGAGTGTTGGCGCCGCACATGTGCGACAACAGGACGCTTGGCGCATTGCTTGGCGCATGGCTGCAAGGTTGCGCAACTTCACCGGATAGTTTCTTCAGCTATCCATCCCTTTGACAAGTTGCACATAAGGCCTCGAAGATGTACTGGGCTCAGTATTCTAGGTTATTAGCAAGGCACCTAAATCTAGCAGAGAAACTGATACGATTATGTGTATGCTAAAGACCTTTTTTCATGCCTTTTCTAGTAATCCGTAGGCTCTTTATATTATATTGAATAAGCACTTTTAATAGCATGCAATGGAATGAATGGGCCGAGATCTTGTCCGCGACATCTCTGGGTCGGATTTATCAAGGCGCATGCATCGTGGGCCACTCACTGGCTGCCTCGTCTGTCGTGCTGTTCTTGTCGCTTTGTTCTTTTGTTGCCTCGGCGCTCACCGTCAACCCCGGCCCCGGCCCCGGCCCCAGGCCCATAGGAATGCAAGGTAAAACGAAAAGAAAAGAAAAAAGGGCTTCAAAGTCACAAGCTTGACTGCCAGCTGCGTGGCCAGGCGGAGAAAAATTTGCATGAGAGACCATAGCCCATCTTTGCTGTGAAGGAACTGGTCAGAGTCTCTCTCATGTAATTTCCGCCCCCCCCCCGCGCGCCATCGTTGCTCAACCTTGCCAGCGCGCATGGCTTGGGAAGATCAATAGACTACGGATTCGTAACAGAACAGAAATACATCTATGGTCTGCCCTGGCCTTTTCACCAAGTGAATCACGTCCATCTTTTTGAAACGACCTGCCAGACCCCGTGCAATTCCAAGTTCCCGGGTCGATCCTTTACTAGCAGCTACGCCTAGTCGAGCACTGGTTTAGAATCGTAGCCGCTAGACAACCTCTCAGGGCTGGACCCCATGCTGTCATGCTGGCTGGAACGGGAACTACGTATGTAGGAAGCTGATTCTTCGCAGGCCGCACCCCTCCTGATCTGCTGTCGACCAACGATCAATATGAAATGATTGTCCGGTCTGTAGCAGATTGACACACGAGGGGCCTTTGTGTCGTCCCGTCACGTATTACATGCCTCCCTTGAAGTCCAACCCCATACTTGACTCTCTTGGTGCATTGCTGGAAGTCTGGAAGCATATGGACTTAGACACCTGGGTACCTACTAGGTACCTAGGTACCTGCCTCATCTGGGCAGTGTACATGGCTCAGCACCGGCTTTCCTTGGAGTTTCATGTACCTGCACATTTCTCTTTTATTTTTCTTCTGCGTGTATGTAGTCACTTTTGGCGTCGCGCTACGTATCCATCCGACCAAGCCGTCCCAGCTCGGGGAGATTGCCAGCACGCCAGCGGAAGACGGTTCCCTTTCCCCTTTGTGCCCACCTTCCTTCCACCTTCCACCTTCCACCTTCCACCTTCCACCTTCCGCCCCTTTTTTGTCCCGTCGCCTTGGGCCGGTGTGGACCACGTTCTCTGCTGGCACTGTGGCCGCTCCTTCTGTGTTTTCCCTCCCACGTCCTGAGTGAGTCTTTCTATAGCCACCCCCTCCCCTTTGGCTGTGTTTCCTGAGCCCAATGCACGCCCAATGCCGCCAAGTATGTACATTCATATGTACTTACTTCCTGGGGCATGCCTGGGCATGCTTTGGCCTGGCCCCGCCCAGCCCCTTATCATCGCAAAACCACATACCATTGTAATCCGTAGAGTACTTTACTTGGATGGCATCCCGCTCTTTCCAGAGTTGACTCATCTCGTCCTTTCTCTCCCAGAGCCAGGACTCGGGAGATGCCAGCTACCGACTCGGTCTTCTTGAAGCTTGTCACTCACCGACAGTTCTGTGCAAAGATTGTTTAAAAGAAGCATTCCTGTTACAGGACAGTTACGTCCTTTGCAAAACACTTTGCGCCCAGTCCATCATCGATCGGCCAGAGCCTACTGCTCGTTTTTCGTCATCGCTCAGTACCGATTGAGTACGAAGCAGGAGGGACTACTACATAGGGGCTAGGCCGGATTCTCTGCCACGCCACACTAACACACTACCACACTACCAACACGCCGCGGGCCTACCAAGACGCCAGGTGAGTCACTCTGCGCGCCAGCCAACAACAGCTTCAGCACTGGCCTGCTCTGCTCTCTGTCTTGTCACAATCAATTCACTACCGTCAGGGCGTGCCTGGCACAAGCCTGGCACAACCCTCGCTACCACTTTAAAGTTTGGCCCAAGTCTTGAGAGGACGCGGGCCGATTTTTCTTGTTCCTCCCAACCCCTTCCCTATCAACCCCCTCGTGAAGCTCCAAACGAAGACGACGACGACGGCGCTCTCTCTCCCTCCCTCAATTTTTTCAACCCACGCCTTGTTTCGCGATTGTGCAGCAGGATCCTGCCACTGACCTATCCGCTGGGGGTTTCGACGCTCATTCCTAGTTGTGGAAAGTCAATTTCGGAAGCTCTGACAGCCTGGTTGCTGTCGCAACTGCTCGTCCAGGAACCATCACCGGTCGTCGTCCTCTGCCGGCGCAAATCGTACTGCAGGATATCCAAAACTCGCATTACCTCCGGAAACCTCTTTGGGACCACATTCCGTCGTACTACGCGCACCTCCTTGACGCATACATCAATCGACAGCTGTCTTGTCTTGTGGCTCACGACAGGTCCTCGGTGCTTGCGGTACACTGCTTCCCAAAAACAGACACCTGCATAAAGCCAAGGTCAAGGTCGCAGGTCTGCCAGCTCACCACGCATCCCCCGACGCTCCAGATCTGTCGCTAGTTCGCGTTCCGCCACCACCCTCGGGTTGTATTTTGATTGCAACTGCCTTTTATGCCTCCTGCGTTGGTTTGATCAGTCCTATTGGCAGATAAAAGCAGGAGACCATCATCACGCGCGCGCACAACACTTTGCAAAGCTCGTTCTGCTGCTTGACCACGGCGAAGAGGGGAGTCACCCAATATCTCATTACACACACACCCTGGGCAAACACCAATCCAAACATATCCCGGCTCTGCGTAGATCTATCAGCTCGACATTGGACGGTTTTCCCCACATTCCTGCTATACGCCCTGCCTTTTTCTCTTGTCTGCCTCCAGCCCCAGGCGGTTCCAACATGCACACAGCATCTGGCCTGACTTCATAAATGTCAACACAGCCATTTTGAGGCAGCCCAAGGCTCTCACTTCTTCTCCGCTCATGTGCATTTGCTCTGAGAAGAGACACACAAACATGTTGTCCGGTAACTCAGAACCTCAGCAGACAGGTGCCACCCATACTGCAGAACCAACAATGTCTGCACTCGCAACGCAGCTACGGCGTGCTCGCCCCGGCAAAGTTCAGACCACCTTCATTTCCAACTCACAGCCAACATGTGTACCGGCTTCAGCAATCAGCTCGTCCTCTGTTGCCTCGAACTCACAGCAAGGATCTCCAATCATGTCACCAGACGCTGCAGTCTTGACCACGAATTCCTCAATCCAGGCCTCGCCCGAGCCCCCTCGACCCAGAGATGATGATCAATTTTCTAGCAGCTTTCAGCTACCAGACTCCATCTTGTCTCGCAAGACCAGCACCAACTCTCTTGGCAGGAGTTGGATGAGCAGTACAAGTCCCATCGCCGAGGCGATGAGCCCCGAGCCCCAAAGCAACAGCGTGCATGCCGCTGCCTCCACTGGCACAACGCCTACCGCTTCAAGTAGCAAGACGAACTTGATTCGAAGGCTTTCAAGCCGGGCATCAAGGAGATTGACCAGCAGAAGGAGGCAATCCTCCGCTGCTCCGACCAGTAGGGATGGAAGCGTTGGTCCTTGCTTCCTACGCAGACGCAGTGACAGCAACAACACTGCGCCGCCCGACTTGACACCCACTCCAACAACCGACTCAGAATCTGACGTTGATGAACGTGAAGATCTCATGTCAATCAGATCCATTTCCCTCGACCAGGTCCACAAAGGCTCTTCCGCCAACAGCACCACGGGTTCCCTTTCAGGCAGTGGCAATAACATGGCCGGCCCCGTTATTCCGCTACAGCTCCAACGGGGTACTTGGCTGAGAAAGATTTCCAAGAAGAACCGATCAAAACGGATATGTCTTGTTTACGATCGAGAGACCAACAAACTCACGTGGGATCGAACCCGACCGCAAAAGTTTCTTCACGTCGATGAGATTCGAGAAATTCGCCTGGGTACCGACATTCAGCAGTATGCTCGTGAATTCAATATTCCTGAATCGGAGCGACTGACGTGGTTCTCAATCTTGTACACTACACCCGACAAATCCAAGACGAAGCTCATGCACTTAATGGCAGACAGTGTTGAGAACACACGTCTATGGGTAAATTTCTTGGAAGCCATGTTGAAACACCGACAAGATGTCATGACTGCATTGATGACGTTCAATGACAAGGCCATCCGGCAATTCTGGCACAAGGAAATGTCCAAGCAGTTTGGAGACCGACCTCGCACCGAGGACGAGGAAGAGCTCGACATCACCGGGGTAATGCGCGTCTGCCAAAATTTGCATATTTACAGCTCCCAGTCCACCCTGCAGGCCAATTTTCGGCTGGCCGATTCCCGGCACCGCGAGGCACTAAACTTCGCCGAGTTCTTCGATTTTGTTCTTCTCATGCGACAGCGCCCAGAAGTTCAGCGCATCATTCGCGGTATGGCTGCCAAACCTGACAAAGGCCTTGCTTTTGGGGAGTTTTTGGCCTTTTTGAGAGACGAGCAAGGTGAAGATGTCGATGCCAATATTTCTTCATGGGAGAGGCACTTTGCCAAGTTTGTCCGCAAGCATAGATCTGATTTTCCCGACGGCCCAGAGTCATCTCTCGACAATACCTACATGTCCGAGGCTGCATTTGTTGGGTTCCTCACATCAAGACAAAATGGACCACTGACGGAGGAGCCCCAGGAATACACGCTGGATCGGCCCATGAATGAATACTTCATCTCCAGCTCTCACAACACGTATCTTCTCGGCCGTCAGGTCGCTGGTCAATCGAGCGTCGAGGGATACATCCGCGCCCTGGCTCAAGGTTGTCGGTGCGTCGAGGTCGACTGCTGGGATGGATCTGATGGTCAGCCGCAAGTTGTCCACGGCAGAACCCTCACTTCAGCTATCAGCTTCAAGGAGGTCATGACGACGATCAACAAATACGCCTTTGTCAAATCCAGCTTCCCCCTCTGGATCTCTCTCGAAGTCCATTGCAGCCCCTCCCAGCAAGCCCTCATGGTGGACATTATGAAGGAGGCCTTTGGGCACAGGCTGATCACTGAGCCGCTGGACCCCTCATCAGGAAAGCTGCCTTCCCCTTCGGAGCTCATGGAGCGAATTCTTATCAAGGTGAAGAAGCCCAGAGGCAGCAGAGACGAAAGCATGCCCGCCGAGCCCGCGGGTCGGCGGCGTGGAAATAGCCTGACCTCGCCCACCACGCGGCCTTGTGCTCCAGATGGCACAATATTGTCACCCTCACAGTCGCTTCCTCAAAGCCCACTTCTGTCAGCCACCCATCAAGCCCGCCGACTTGTCAGCAAGAGCCGTGTTAACACTATCGCTGAGGGCGAGGTGCAAGATGCTCCCAGTGACACAGAAAGTGGAAGCGAGATTGGAGGCGATGGGAGACGATCGCAAAACAAGACGACACAATACCTCGGCGTCCTCGGCGTCTATTGTGCCGGCGTCAAATTCTCCGGATTCGAGGACCCTGCAGCAAAGACCTTCAATCACATCTTCTCATTCATGGAGAGCAGTTTTGCTAAGCACTCTCGTACCAAGGATGCGAAAATGGCGCTCGACATTCACAATATGCGTTATCTTATGCGAGTCTACCCTGACGGTCTCCGGCTGTCCTCGAGTAACTTCGATCCTCTTATTTACTGGCGTCGTGGCGTGCAAATGGCGGCATTGAATTGGCAAACGTTCGACTTGGGCATGCAACTCAACAACGCCATGTTCCAGGGCGGCAAAGATGAGTCTGGTTATGTGTTGAAGCCTGATGAGCTTCGCGATATTCAAATTCAGCCCTACAACTCGGCTATCGCCGAGGGGAAAAAGGAGAGATCTGTGGTGACTTTTACTATCAACGTCATATCTGCTCAGCAGCTTATGCGCCCAGCCAATCTGCCGGCCAACAAGTCAATGGACACGTACGTGGAGGTAGAGGTTTTCCATGCAAACGACAAGCGAGACAAGAAGGAGGTCGGCTCTGGTTTGACGCATGCGTTTGACGCACCGCTCAAGTTCCAGACAGACGTCATCCGCGAAAATGGGTTTAACCCCATGTTTGCTGACGGAAACTTCAAGTTTACAATCACGACAAAACATCCAGAGTTGATCTTTGTCCGTTGGTCTGTCAAGCTGGCCAGCTACGGAGAAAGCTACAATAGCAAAGAGTGCGCCGCCATTGCCACCTATACCGCAAAGCTCAAAAACCTGAAGCATGGATATCGCACAATTCCACTTCACAACCACGCAGGCGACCAATATCTTTTTTCCACGCTTTTCTGCAGAATCGCTGTCGAACCCATCGAAACCAGATTGTTCGACATCGCTGCCACGACACAGGATGGAAATAAATTCAACCGCCTGGGAGGCAAGGTTTTCGGCCGGGCCAATACCAGCCCTCGCAGCACTTTTGACAAGAACGGTGTGGAGAAGAACAGCTTTGACAGCTTTGCATAGAATGCATGCTTCCCTCACGGTGCTCGCGGATATACCGCCTAAAAACTTTTTATCATTTCAAACATCACTTCTCTTTCTGAATTTTCATTGGCAGGACTGGTTTATCCTAGCTATTTTTGCTCTTTTAATATGCGAATTCCTTTCTTCATTGTACTACATCCCCCCCCCCCCCAAACTGCACCACCGGATTGAGAAATCCCCGGCAGGTTCTCAGACATAGTGGAACACGAGCTACTTTTCACTTCACAAGCAGGATGCTTCTATATCCTCTAAATCTATTTCTTTTGTGTTTATAACATGTGTGCGATGGAAAAAAAGGCAGATGGGAAAAAATACCCCTCATTACACGGAAAGTGAATGGGACAATTTGTTTCAATGACGGCATGTACCGTGTTTTATTAGCACCAAGGCAAGGATGGGCAGCATAAATATGTTTTGTTTTCAAAGCTCTTATGAATTGGGCATAAGCATTGTATGCGAGCTATGGCACAGAGCATTATATAGACAGGATAGGTTCGGACACCAAACACGCATTTATTTGCTCACTATGGCCATGATGATGATGAAGACTTCCTTAACGCCGGTCCTCGCTATTCACTTGTTTTTGCTGTCTTGACGGGGAACAAGTTTTTGAATGTTTCATTTTGTCTCTTTTCCTCTCTCTCACCATTGATGGGAGTTTTTTTCAGCTTTTTTTTTCAGTTTTTGTTCATCATTTTTCCCTGCCCGCTTCAACATGTCTTATTTCGAAGGACAGGACAGCACTGCTGCTGGACAGGGATCGGAAGTGCCGCTTTGGACCTCATCGTGAGGGAGATTGGACCCGACGACGGCTCGGCGTTTTGGAAGGGCAGCTAGGGGTGTACAACATTATACATATGAACTTTGATGAAAAGTGGGGTTACCGAGCAGACCACGAGAGACAAGGTTGACGTCGTCCATTCTACATGTACGTGCGTTCTCCATTCATTTGCCTTCTTGTGTTTAGACTGTGATTTTGTATTGATGGGTGGCGCGGCAGGAGACTGTCTTGTCAAGCTGTCAGTCAAGCATGAAAGGAAGGGCGTGAGGGCGTGGGGGTGAGGGGTCGTGAGTGGTTTGTAATTCAGGGTCGTGGGCAGATTTTCCTGGTCCTGACATAATAGTACAATGAGCAAAAAACGATGTGAAGATCGGGGGGGGTGGAGGGGGAGCCGATAGTATGTACCACTCGCACCTCGCACCTCGCACATTCTAGTCAGCTTTAGGGCAGTTTAGCCTAGAAGCAGGGAAGTACGGATCCGCAAGGCTAGTTATTGTCCAACAAGTAGAGCGTAGATCTTCAAGGGGCTAGTTTGGGAGATACATGTACATAGGGGTCCGATGGTGTGGAGGGATGGACGGACGGATGCAGGGAGGACAAGTGCGTTGGGCAGAGTAGATGTCGATTTGAACTGGGAGTACTTGGGTGTGCGAGATAGATGGAGTGTTTTGGGATGGGCGTGGGCGTGGGCGTGGGCGTGGGGAGCATGATTTTTGGGGTTTGGAGTGGCGTGATGATGGCAAAAGGAATAGATTTGACGTGATTTGTGATGTTCGTATCTATCTATATGTTGGGGGTCGAATCATTGCTTTTCAAGTGGTTGGTTTCGTGGGCCATGGCTGAGTCTAGTCCGAATGGTCTTGCTGATCTGACGACGACACTGTTTGTTGTGGCCATTGTGACGATTGCTGTTGAAAGATTTCTTCGTCCACTTGATGCTGGGATAGATTACTGCTTGACTGATCTTGGTTTCGGTGACGGCGGTTGACATGGGAGACCTGATGACAGCAATAGCTTGGTGAAGCTTGAAGCTTGGAACGCAGCATGTGCTTCCAGAGGACGAGATGTCTCCATACTGAGATGGATTTTCCGCGCTTCATCTACGATACTGTTGGTGTTGTCTTCACTACGCTCTTCAGTAGATCTGTCTGCGCGTGCAGATAGCCATGAGGTAGACAAGAAGAGCTTCGCACTACCAAACACCATGCGTCTGCCTTTGGTCGTGCATCATCGGGCTAAAGTGCCTAGACACTTGAAATCAAACACGTCATGGTGGAAGCTGGTTGTGCATGTGTCATGGACTCGATTCTATATGCATTCTCGTTCGTTTATTCTCGCATGTGCGTCCCATCTCGGCTGCGTAGGGCAGGTGCCGTGGTTGGCAACTGTCGACAGCTGGCTGCCTTGGCTCCAAGGAAAACGACGCTGGCCAGGCAGACTTTCAAAAAAAAAAAATTTGCACTGCAACATCTTCACAGCTCTTCGTCTTACCAAACCACCGCGAGCATGTCTCAGACCATGGAAGACGGGAAGTGGCGCTGCACGCCCTGCGATCGTGAATTTCCTACCTGGGAGTCTCTGAAAAAGCATAAAGCCTACAAGCTCAAGACTGGTGCCAAGGACCACATTCATTGCCACGTATGTGGTCAAGATTTCAAAACTGAGGTCGCCCAATTGCGACATGTTCAACAGGTAATGCAATATCCCCATTACGCGCTCGGATCTTTGGGGAGAGGGTATGACCGAATGCTGACCATCTTTCGAGACTCATCCCCAAGAACAAATGCTCGATTGTCCAGGCTGTGGACGAGGACCGTTCCATCGCCTTGCAAGCTTGATGGGGCATATTGAGGAAGGAGATTGTCCTCGAATTAGTAGCTCCTCTTTGGATGAAGCGCGGGAGAAGAAGGTCGAATTTACGAGGCGCCTTGCGGCGTTAGCCCAAGAGCCCAACAAAAACGACTACACCAGGTTCCTGTCCCTCGAGCAACCAGCAGAGAGCTTCCACAATGCCAGGTCGGCTACACAAGACCCAGGTTTCACCATTGTACAGTCGGAGTTCCCAGCTCTATCTCTATCTGGCGGAAAGGATCACAACGCCACCAAGAGCACGGCGCCGTCTGGTGATTGTAACAAGCCTGGAGGTCCTGCAGCTTGGATAGAAAAGGAGAACTTATTCCCACATGCCGCAGATGCTCGACGTCCGAGTTCGCAGCAGCTGGAGGCTGCCACTCGGCCAGGTGAAAGGACGTTGTTTGAGTCTATGGATCCGGATGATCCTGGAAACCCATCCTTCGATGCCGAAAAGTATTACTCGGGTATTATTGAGCAGTATATCTGCCCCAAACTCGGGTGCGGGTAAGTTGAGCACATGTTCGTGTGAAGCGCGATTCTCAATATATTGACGCTACGAACAGAAAAGTGTTCAAGACTAGCGGTCGCCTGGTCGGCCACCTTCGCTCGCCAGCTCATGGGGACAAGACATATCGCTGTCCGTATTGCTTCAGGATGTTCAAGACTCTGACGGCAATTACGTCGCATGCGGAGTCTAGCTCCATGAACTGCCGCATTCGCGAAACGGACGGCTACAATGCTTTCCTGGACCAATTGACAGCGGGTATGGTCGATGTTGGGAGGCAAAATGAGGATGGAACTCTTCAGTATACCACGGCGAAGAGCGCTCGAGCCTCTCTTGGTCTTTAAGGAGTACAAGCTGAGTGAAATGGGCAAAACTCAGGGTTTTGGTAGTTGGCACGTCTCCCGACTACGAGCATCAGCCAACTCTCTTCGATGGCGCATTACTCGGTTTGACGTAGGATGACAATAAGTAGGCTTTCGATTTCTGAGACGATAGCATGACTAATGAAAGTGGTTTGCGCTTGGAACACGCGGCGAGGAAAATGCAGGTGTTGCTTTGGATGTTTCGCTTTGCAGTAGACCATGGGCTTTCGAGGACACTGACTCTGATGGGCTGTTGGCAAACAATCTCTACGTTCAATCGTATGGTACGAATCATAGTAAGAGAAAATCGTTGGAGGAATGCAAAAGACTCTTCAGAGCGTGCCATATGGGTACGGGGTGGTTGTGCAAATATTTGTCGCAGCCTTAACTTGTGCAGGGTAGGAAGCGAGATCGGCGCTGGCCCAAGTATAATATACACTGTACGGAGTAGTCCGTAGTCCGTAGTACGCGTAGTACGGCGTACACACACGATGTTTGTCGCCGCACGCACCCATGCAGGGAGTCAGGGACAGACCAGATCCGGCGGCATCAGAATGGCCGCCTGTCCCGATCGACTCATTCACGTTTCCCCATATTCAACACGACACGACACGTCAATGCGATCTCTGCCCATAACTGCTCCCTGAGCTCTTGCTTCGCTGAACATCGCCGGATAGCCTGTCGAATGACCTCGAAACCGTTTCGTTTCCGTTGACCGAAGCTGCCACATTGGACCATTCACGATCTGGACCATCACGATCTCGACGGATCGCCGTCGACCCAGGGGACTACCATGTCCCGGCGGTGTGCACGCACAATTGAGCGCACTTGCTGTGCATTTGCCACGTACATACCGCTGATATTCGTGTATGGCATGACGACATGGGCGATCTGGGTGGTGGTGGAGATTGGGATGAAAGCGCCCAAAAGGAGTTGGCTGGGTAGGTCATGTCTTGCTTCATCGCATCATTGAACCTCTACCCGAACGCCCTCTGCGTGTGCTTGTCTTGATGGATGGCAGCTGAACTATGATATGGTAAAGAAGCTAACACCGTTGATTACTTTCTCCACGCAGGAAATGGGTCATCTGCCGTTGGCCTCGTACTATACGCATTGCTGAATTGGTCATACACGACCGCCGTGTTCACCGACCCTGGCTCGACGACAAACCGCGACGGCTACGGCCTCTTGCCTACGGCCCAGGGCCACCCGCCCGCGACGTCATTCACCGTCAAGAGTAATGGCGAGATTCGGTTCTGCAAAAAGTGCCAGGCGCGCAAGCCAGACCGTGCCCACCATTGCTCAACATGCCGACGATGCGTGCTCAAGATGGATCACCACTGCCCTTGGCTGGCTACGTGCCTTGGCCTGCGAAACTACAAGCCATTTCTGCTATTCCTCATGTACACGACTCTGTTATCCTTCTATGCCTTTGCCGTTAGCGGCACGTGGGTGTGGTCCGAGGTGATTCAGGAGGACGTCCAGCAGTTTGACAACATCCTGCCGGTGAATTTCGTAGTGCTGAGCATTTTCAGCGGAATCATCGGCATCGTGGTTGGCGTTTTCACCGGATGGCATGTCATGCTAGCGTCAAAGGGTCAAACAACCATCGAGTGCCTCGAAAAGACGAGATACTTGTCGCCTCTGAAGCATACCTATCACGCCGCGCACAACCCAGCCAATCGCCTACCGCACGCAGCGCAGCAGTTTGTGGATTTCCACACCAACGCCTTGCCGGGAATCACTCGGCCGGAGGAGGGAGAGGAGCGCAGGTCGAGCCAGGATTATTACGAGGCTCAGCGAACGTATGGCGGGTCACGCCCCGTCCAGCAGACGTTTGAGGAGAGGGAGAGACAACAAAGTCGTCTGCGGTACGAGGAGTACCTCGACGAACAGGATTCCACAAAGCTCCCGAATGCGTTTGATCTCGGCTGGAAGAACAACCTGCTGCACTTGCTGGGGCACAACCCATGGCTCTGGGCACTCCCCATATGTAACACCACGGGAGACGGATGGTCGTGGGAAGCCAACCCCAGGTGGCTCGAGGTCCGAAAGCGCATCAGGCGCGAGCGGGAAGAGCAGCGCGCTCGAGAAATCAACGCGGGCTGGGGAGGAGGTGACGACACTTTCGCCGCACCGAGCCCTTACTCCCAGCCCTCGAACGGGAACGAGAACGGGAACGGGAACGGCAACGGGAATCTGAACGGCGCAGGGAGGAACGCGCCCAGCAAAGCTGACCGCGTCCTGGGCCGTGATCCCAACCTGTACGCCGACGGATCCCAACCGAGCATGCAGATGCAGCGTCTCAGCACCCAGGGAAAGTCTCTGGACGACGAGCTCCTGGACACAGATGACGAGGACATGACCGAAACGACGGGCTTCACAACCACAAGCAGGCCGGGCTCGCGGCCGGACGAGCCCAGAGACGACGCCGAGCGCCGCGCACTACAAGTTGTGACCAACGGACGGGGCTGGTCTCGCGGCGGCGCAACCGGCATGTTGAAGAAGGGGAGCACCCAGGGGTGGGACAGTAGAACGGGTCCACTTCCTCTGGACGAAGATGTAGATTAGATATACTGTAGAATGGGAAATAATGAGCATGGAGGAGATCCTTGTCGTAGGATGTGTCGTCTTTTTATTGTTTTGAAATTTCGCACCTCATGTTGTATATTTGCTTTATATATTGCTCAGATTGCTCGTTCAAGGTAGGACGTGCGTGGGATAAGAAGAACAAAAGAGGAAGAATTGCATATGGGCTTTTGAGAGCGACATTGCTTTGTGGAGTATCTAGCTGATATATCTTGTTATGAAACGGATCCAGGTAGTGCAAAGCATACTACCTTTGTATTTTGGCGTCTTCATTCATGGCTCTGTTGAGAATTCTTGAATACGTGAGGGTTCTCGGCCCATACATGCTATTGCTAATCTAGTTCGGGATACGGCGTTCTACCCATTCCCATTCCTAGATCCAGATCCAGATCCATGTCCATGTCCATGTCATGCTCTTCGTCGGTCTGTTGATGGTGGTGGCTGTAACGCTGACCCCCGTATTCTTGCGCTTGACGGAACCTTGTATCGTGCTCGTATCCTTCGTTGTCAAACTCGTCGTCTTCCTCGTCCTCACTAACCGTGTCATCCGCATCCGCATCACCCTCCGAGAGCGTGCCATGTCCGCCAACGACGCCGCTCCCTGCAAAAGGCGTGGGCGTGGACGGCGGGGACTGCTCCGACGCCTCCACGGCAGGTGTGCTTGCTGCGTCACGCAATCGCGCATTGTACCCTTTGCTCTTCTTCTTGGGGGGTTCTCTGCCCCTCAGCAGGGTGAGTTCCTCATTCGTGAGATCGAGTTCCGGCAGGGGCAGGTGGAACGTGGTGGACGTGGATCGCGTGGGCGTCATGTCGCCATACTCCAACGTTGATGAGAAGTCCTCTTTGCCGAGGCGCCGGCCGAATTGGATGGCGACGAGTTTCGTCTTCATGATGGCCTTGACCTTGGCCCATAGCCCGCCGTGGTACCATCCACTGTTGACGTCGCATTCGGGCCGTACGGCTGCGTGGTCGAGGAGCTCTTTGAGGAGGGGGTCGGTAATGTCGCATACTTGCCAGACTTTGCCGTCGGTAGAGTACGCTTCTCCGTCGAACATGTGGCTGTCGGGGGCGACGTCCGGAGTGACGTGTGAGGCGCCCATTTGGTCCCTCCGAACGAATTGCCAGGGCTGGTCCTTGATGGTGCGTCTATGCTTTTTCAATTTGAACATGAGGGTCTGGTAGATGCGGTATTTGGGGTCGGTTCGTGGGTCAAGGCCGTAGGGCACCACACTGTCGCGCCATGGCCCGCCTTTGAACTGGTATGCCGTGTAGCTGAGGTACTTTTTCAGCTCGTTCCAGCTTTGGAGTTTGCCCTGGAGGTGGTTCATCAAGGAACGGCGTGTCCAGATGGGACGAAATTGGAAGGCTTCTTCCAGGTCGGACATGACCTCTAGCATGCGCGGGTCTGTCATGTTGGGCGCGATCTGGGGGCCCGAGGGGGCAGGGTCTTCTGCGCCGATGAAGTGGCCGACGTGCTTGACGGCTGTCAGGTTGAACGTGTCGCCATCTTCGGTGGTGCGCACGTATGGGTTTTGCGAGTAGAAGTAGTTGAAGGGGAGACTCATGTGGGTGAAGATGGGTGGCGGGAGGATGTCCACGTTGGGAGGGCGATCCCTGCCGCCTTCGAAGGCGAACTTTTTCATATTTTGCACTACATCAGGAGGTTAGATGGAGCATGGAGAGGAAGAAAAGTCTATACGCGAAAGAAAGAAACGAAAGGGGGGGGGGGTTAGGACAGAATGCTCACCGTCTCCTGGTAGAACTTGATCGACATATCTCTGAGCAAAATTGGATCGATTCATGTCCCAGTAAAAGTCAGCCAGCGCACGAAATCGATGTGTGTGCTTGATAATGCCGACGGCTTCGACATGGTATCTCCCCACGTTATCTTCTAGTTTTCTTCTCAACACTTTGGGTTCGTCTAGGCGTGCTACAGATTGGACCTGTCCCTTGTTGTTGCCACCACCCTCGGCCGTGGAAGCGTCCGAGATGTCTACATCTCCTTCCCAAGGGCCCTTGCTACCCTTCTTCCTCTTTCGGCCAGTCCGTTTTGGCACGGTGACTTTGAGCACAACATTGTGCGAGGCCGCATTATGGGACATCAATGGCTTACAGAAGGGGCTTTCTGGGCGCAAATACAAGGGTATTGAGTTTCTGGTAGTTTCCAGGGCCTTTTATTTTTTTTGGTGGCAGACATGTTAGCCGCATCTTCATTCCCAAGATGAGACCCGTTTACTTTGTATGTATAAGGGCAGGAAAACTCACATGGGCCAATGTAGGAACCCTGCCAAAGGCCTTCACTGCCCGATCTACGTTCTCCACGACGGCGGGAATCTCAATGGCGGAAAGGTGCCGATGCGCAATGCGATATCGAGGAGCTCCATCGTCTTGGTCAACGGGACCTTGCGCCGACCGTGAGTTGGATGGGCCGGCCAACTCAACGTCATCTAGCAATGAATCCATCGTTTGCACTTTGTGGACAGTAGGTGGCACATATTCTGCCTACTTGCGGCGGGGGAAACCCAAAGAACAAAATGGGGCTGCTTGGAAGTAGAGCTCGCCAGCAGTTGTGTGTCGGATCATGGCTTGCTTGTTGGTGTTGTTGCTTTCAGAGCAAGGAAATATTATTAACAACTCGATTCAATGTGGGTCCATTGTTGTTTGGCCCGTGCACACATCGGAACAGGGTGGCTGGCACTGAGCACTGTGAGCAGTGAGGATTAATCGAATCGCGGTCATCGGCTTGCCGTCAGATGTTTATGATTGGGATAAGCAACCCGACGAGCGATGATGTATTGTATTGCAATAAATGGATGCAGTCGCGCAAACTTCGAGGCCGGGCCCTGTGAATGCATTGGGTGAATTTTGCTGGTACTTTGCTGGTAGTTTTGATGTTTGGCTGCCACCTGGGGCCGCACCTGCCTCGACTCGAAATGAGTCTGTTGCAATTGATGCTCGGGCACTCCCCAAGTCCAGACATCGTGGTCAACTGAACGAACTTCAGTGACGGTGAAGACAGTGTGTGGTCAACCCAGCAGCTGTCTCTCTCGAGTCGTTCGTGCACCTGAATCTGAAGGTCATGCGAAGGAGGGGAGCCACGACAAAAAGTCAAGGCCAACTTCAAGACCAACTTCAAGACCACCACCCCCTCGTCCCCTCGTCCCCTCGTCCCCTACAGCATGCTACAAGGCTACAACTGCGAGTAATTTCTCCCCGGCCCCCCCAACAACCAAACCGTCAACTCCCCCGCACGACTGCTCTGATTTCGAAAAATTAAAACAGGATAAGAATCCGGAGCTGATGACTCTGGTCTACCGTCTTTCTCTCTTCTGCTCAGACCAGACTGCCCCCCCTGCCCTGAGACCAGACCGACGAGCTGCCGCTGGCACGACTTGCACCTTGCACCTGACCCCGTTCTGTTGTGCCTCTCCATTCTCCATTGAGCTACCCCACCGCAGTCGCGGCGTCGACCAGACCTGACCTTGCAGCAACAAGTACATACTTGGTTGCATTCGAAGTTACCAAAGGAAAGTCACCAAGGCATCATTCCGACGTCGACAAACGCGAGTAGCCAGGTCCCGTTGACGATCATCATGAAGCGCTTTGGCAAAGGACTGGTAAGTGATTCAATCCCATACTTGCCCTCCGTCTCGCCTCACTGGCTGGCCCCGGTGTCGCCATTGCAACAACGCGCCGGCGCACTCTATTGACATGCTTCCCTTCTCCAACAGCTCGCGCGAGGAAAGGACGCCAGTAAGTCCTCCAAGAAGAATAAGGATTCCAAGGACGGCACATCGTCCCCTTCATCTCGAGATCCATCCAACCAGTCCCCCGTTCTTACGCCGACGTCGTCCTCTACCGCACTCAACGACATCCGCAACAAGCCCTTGCCGCCCAACACAGGACACGCAGATCACGGAACCGCCAGCCAACCGTCCAACGCTGGCCAGCAGGGCAGCAACCCCGATCGATTCGGCCCCATGGGTGGCGCTTCAAGCCCAAACGGAGGCAGCGCCAATCCCAGATTACCTCCCACGGTGGTCATCAGTCCAACTCCCGGCGTGAGCAGACGTGCCCAAGACTCATGCATGACGCCAAGTAATTGGCCATTGATCCATAGCACTGACCCATCTGATTGTTCAGCATATTCCTCCCCCGGGGGCCGCCGAAACCATGCCTCACGACTTGGCACCCCCCAAAGCCGGCCAGAAGTCACTCATGATTCACCGAGGCATTGATAACCGTGACGCCATTCCCGAGGGCTTACGAACCCCGAAACGACAGCATTCGTCTCGATTCGATATCTCAGCCCATCGGGAATTGGAGAAGCTACCGGGTTTTCACGAAGTTCCCCCGAACAGGAGACAGGAGCTTTTCATGCAGAAGATTGACCAGTGCAACGTCATCTTCGACTTCAATGATGCCAGCGGAGATATGAAGGCCAAGGAAATCAAGCGTCTCGCCCTGCACGAGCTGCTCGACTATGTCGCTAATAACAGGCAAGTGATAACTGAGCCCATGTACCCGAGGGTCGTCGACATGTTCGCCAAGAATCTGTTCCGACCGATCCCCCCTCCCATAAACCCCCAGGGCGAGGCTTTCGATCCGGAAGAGGACGAGCCCGTTTTGGAGGTCGCATGGCCTCACATCCAGGTCGTCTATGAATTCTTCCTTCGCTTCATTGAAAGTCAAGACTTCAACACGAACATAGCAAAAGCCTACATAGACCACGGCTTTGTGTTGCAACTCCTCGACCTCTTCGACTCGGAGGATCCTCGAGAGCGTGATTTTCTCAAGACGACACTCCACCGCATCTACGGCAAATTCCTCAACCTCCGCTCCTTCATCCGCCGATCGATCAACAACGTCTTCTTTCAATTTACATACGAAACCGAGCGATTTAATGGTATCGCCGAGCTGCTCGAGATTCTCGGATCCATCATCAACGGCTTTGCGCTGCCTCTGAAGGAGGAGCACAAGATTTTTTTGACTCGCGTTTTGCTTCCACTGCATAAGCCCAAGAGCTTGAGCATGTATCATCCTCAGCTGGCATACTGTATAGTGCAGTTTCTGGAAAAGGATGCGTCTCTCACCGAAGATGTACGGGCTATCATTTTTTTTTTTCTCAAAAAAAAAACCCCCCCAAAAAAAAAAGAATAAAAAAAGCTGACCATGACTGTTCCATCTAGGTCGTCCTTGGCCTGCTCCGATATTGGCCCAAGGTTAACAGTACCAAAGAGGTCATGTTTTTAAATGAGGTTGAAGACATATTCGAAGTCATGGACCCTGCAGAGTTTGCCAAGGTCCAGGAGCCTCTGTTTCATCAGCTCGCCAAATCGGTGGCTAGCCCTCACTTCCAGGTCGCAGAGCGTGCGCTTTACTTTTGGAACAATGAATATTTCTGCAACCTCGTCAGCGACAATGTAGAAATTATTCTGCCCATCATGTTTGCACCACTCTACGAGAATTCTAAGGGACACTGGAACCGGACAATCCACGGAATGGTATACAATGCGATGAAGCTCTTCATGGAGATCAACCCTCAACTTTTCGATGACTGCTCTCATGACTATACCGAGCAGCAAAACAGTGCTGCGGAACGAGAAGCACTTCGAGAACGCAAATGGGCTGCATTGGCCGAGAAGGCCGACCAAAGGCGAGCATCGGTTGGCGTTGCCGATGCTCCCCAGCGGCCACAGGTTGGTGGAGTGTTGCCTCGACTGGACGAAGTCGACCCTGTCACAGAGGATAACCAGAAGCGGCTTGATTCGCTAAAGCTCCAAGACGCCTCCGGCAGACGACCTGCAGGACACGAACGACAAAGTTCACAAAGCTCTATTCGAAGCAGGTGATCTGTTGGATATGCCCACAAAGCACAATCTTCGTCTCGCGTTGTCGCCCAAGCTCATCTTCACTCTTGCAACTCACGGGAATCAGTGATACAGTGTAGCAAGGTACTATCTGCCTTTTTTTTGGCCGGTTTCCAAATGTCGCCCAATCGTCGACAACAGGCGAGACGAAGCTAAAGCGTATAACTTGATGCTGCTTACACCACACCGACTCCTTGACCAATATATGCAGATTCATCCCTTTTTTTTTTTTTTTTCGTGTCATATTGGCCCTTCTCTTTAACGGCTCTCATGACAAAACCTTGAAACATGGTTTTATCCAGCTGTTCTTTCGCTTGGTTTCCACCACGTTTTTCCTGGGCCGCAACTTCACCCAAGTACTACATCAAGTGGCAAAGGGGGCAGAAAGGCGCCTCTTTTCACATCTTTACATATATATATATATTGTGTCATGCAAATTGGATCAAGGAGTGGGGTGAAGGAAGGGAAAAAGCATGCGAGAATTGATTGCATCAAGCCGACACGGTTTGCATTGTTCTCGTGATTAAATCCGTATTTTTTTTTTGTTTTTCACTCCCCCATACCTGGCCGCAATGCCTCGGGGCGGGCCGAATCCAAGCGTTTGGGGCATGCAAAATGGCCGCGAATGTTCTTTCCCATTGTCGGACTTTTTTGTTTTCTCTCTTAATAATGGCTCCTTTATATGCTGGGAGTGGAACACTGTGGCTTGTAGTTGAGCGCAGAGGGGGAATATGGGCTCTATGGATGCTGCCTGCCCGGTTCGCGAATAATGCCAGAGCCAACCACTTTTTGGCTGTTTTGTTGCCTTTGTGTAGACAAATGATGCATGGTCGCTTCTTTCTTCTTCTTTTCATCCCATAGACTTTCCTGCGTTTCCATATCGTCATCACACATGATCAGAAAAGTGCGTATTCGCTTGTGACGCATATGCAGGCCATTGTGTGTATCATATTGCGTCAATCAATGGGGTTGATGTAACCCTTTTGGATGGTATCTTTGATAATAATCACCATGTCCAACTTGATTCTTTTGTTTGTCTTTACACTGTGCAATCCATTAATCACACACCCTCTCTCTATCTACCTACCCCTTCCGAATCTCCCGGCACCCCGATAATACCCCCTCCCACCCCCACCTCCACGACCTCTATATCCTCCACTGTCAAGGACTCGATTGTCATAGTTGTTGTAATGGAGTTGGTGTTGATGCTGAGGAGGAGGAGGAGGAGGAGGAGGAGGAGGGGGCGGGTGCAGGGGTGGAGCTTGTCCTGGATTCCAAGCACCCATTATTTGGGCGGCGAAGGCAGGGTCAGGCATCCAGCCTGAGTGAGGACCGCTGAGGTTTGAAGGAGGGGGAGGAGGGGGAGGAGGGGGTGGCCATGGTCCTCTATAGCCTGATGGTGGCGGAGGAATCGGCATGTTTGGTGGTGGATGAGGAGGATGAGGAGGATGTGGAAGATTAGGTGGTTGTTGAGTGGGCGAGCGGGAGACACGATCGCGGCTTCGTGGTCGACTTGGCGTGTAGCTACGACTACGACTGCGGCTGCGGCTGCGGCTGCGACTCGATGGAGATGGAGATATGCGGCGGCGCTTGGTGGATCGTGATGACGAGCTGCGACGTCGGCTGCGCGAGTAACTTCTGTCTCTGGATGACGAGCGAGAGCGGGATTGAGAGCGGGAATAAGAGCGGCCTCTACCGCGACCTCTATTCTTGCGATCCTTCATGCGCTCGCAGAATCGTCGAGACCAGCCGTAGTAGGTCTCTCCGCTGATGATATCCCCTGTGTTTTCGTCCAAAATGATTCTCTCGCCTAGCTCGTTGATATCGACGAACCCGTCGTCTTCTGGCAGATTCTCCTTGGCAAAGATTCTCTCCGCATCAGAGAGCAAGGCCTTCACCGCGGAAGTGATGGCCTTGTCTGCTGGTCCGGGAGCAAGTTGGAGCGGCTTGATCAGTTCCGGGAGCATGGGCTTCGTCGAGTTGGGCACAAGATGAGGTAGCCACGTTGCGGCGGGAAGATCGTACCATGCCGTCGAGGCGTCGCCATGAAAAGAAGGAAGTACATAAGGCGCCTCCTTGGCTAGCTTGAGAGTAGAAGACGATGTGGTGGGATCGGGTGCAGACGTGGGCGGTGGTGCGCCGCCGTTTGACAGGGCCTCTTTCAGTTTGGTGACTGCGTCGTCTGAAACGTATTGTCGCTCTTGCCAGAGAGTAATTAGATCTTCTAATTTTCGGACATGCTTAGGACACTTGTCGTATGCTGCGGCGGATGTGAAAAGCGCAGGGAGAAAGGGCTCCCACGCGCTGCTGAAGTCGCGATGGCTCTGTTCATGGTGCAAGGCGTCGTTGGCGATGTACAATATGTGGAGGCGACGGCGTTTGGAGCTCGGTCGTGGTGCGTTGCCGTCATTGTCGACTTGTGCTTTGGAGAGGGCCACGAGGTATTTCGCGAGAGAGGTTGTTCGGCCGCTAGATAAGGCGATGTTGCTTGTGATGTAGTCTTTGCAGTTCTGTGGGTATTGAAGGTGACGAGGCAGGATTTAGTAAGGGAACCGCTTTATCTTTGATTTTGTTTGGGTATATAGTGTTGAGTGACCCCGCGTCTCGCAGCATCGGGAGGAGCATTTGGGCAAGCGGGATGAAATTTGTTGGAGCATCATCAAGAGAGGAGGATTGGGCAAACCTGGACATTGGGACGGGAGCACTGTGCGAGTGTCGAGTTGAGAAGCTGGAAGAAGGAATCGACAGATGGGCGACTTGTGGGTGTTGGATCGGCCCGGAAGAGGGATGCAGAGAGGGCCGCTTTGGCAATGGCGAGTTCCGGGGTCGCCATGGGGAGAGGGCGGCCCTTGGTGGAGGTGTATACTCAGTGGTGATGGTGAGAAGGAGAGGACGAGGACGACGAGGTGCTGTGGTGTTGAAGGCTGAAAGGTATTAGCTTCATTGTAGTCCGTATGTACGGAGTAATCGTGGAGGCCAATCGGGGGGGTTCACCTGGCCTGGAGGTGGGGCATGGCCTGATATTTACCACGAGTCACGAGTTAAAAAAGGGAAGCGAGAAATGATAAATCTTCACGCAATGAAGCAGAGATCCTCGAACTGAGAGTAACATTCAAATGATTGCAGCCGTTTCAGTTAAGTTCGGGCTCAAAATTTCCTAAATTGGGGGTTGAGACTTCACGTTTTTAAATCAGGTAGCTGAGGCTGGCGGCATCATACAACTAAACGTCACTAGATGGCTGGCTTGAGCTTTAAGACAGACAGTCCGTGTTTGGATAGAAGCAAGACAATGAGAAAGAAGAAGAAGCTGAGTGTCCCATATAAGACAAGTCGATTCAATACACGCAAATGCTATTGTACAAGCCCTCCTTGGCTCGGCCCCTGGCGCATACTGGAGCATTACAATGTGACAGACCACAAGCAGTCACACGCAGCTTTCGTCGCCTACGAAAATCTGTCGCCCTTCCGACTCCTGTACGGAGCAGCGCTCTCATATTTGCTCTTCTCTTTCGTCTCATCCGGCTCCGTCACGGCGGCATGTCTCGTTGCTGCAGGATCACGGCTGACCTCCTGGCTGGGCGAACCGGTCGTATCTATTCTTGAAGGGGCGCCATCGTTATAATTCGTCGCCGCTGTCGCTGATGAGGACGCCGGTTCGAGCCCGGCGTATTCCATGGATCGAATCGCTTGTTTCTTGTTGCGGGCAGCCTCAAGCTTGGCCTGTCGGTCGGCGTTTATTTCTCGCTTGGCAAAGTAGTATGCGCCGGCGCCGGCTGAGGAAACACCTGTTAGACAAAACACGACTTTCGTCTAGGGCTCGGGCAAGATCAAAATCAGGGATTCGAAGGCTATCTGTGCGCAAGGAAAGCTCACCGACACAAACGGAGCCCCAGCCGAGCCTGCGTATTGCATGTTGTTAATTTGCAGATGAATCTCTCTCATCGGCACGGTACGGCACGGCATAGGTCGGAAACATAGGAAAGCTTCGGTTTGACGAACCAGAAAGATCGGACCTGCGCGCGAATTAATATGGGCTGAGGGACGAGCAAAACTTACTTGTCCCATGGGTCACGACTTACGGTATTCATTTCGGCGAAGTGTGATGTGTATTGATGTGCCTGAAGTGTTGCGCTAGAATTAAGGTCGGAGCTCCAATCTTGGAAGTGAAAGGGACTGTCTTGGTGGTGGTAATAATGGAACATTTGAAGTCTTTCTGATGGCAGTGGCCGTGAGAGCCGTGGCCCGTGGCTGGTGGACCGCAGCTCCACAATGTTGACCGACGGCTCCGATGTCTGAGGCCAGCACTATTAATTAATTAATAGCCCACCACGGACTAGCCCAGAGCGGACCCAAATCGGCGAGGACATCTGCATACTAGGAGACTGATTCGATGCATATCCACTTCCACTTCGAAACCGTTGAATATGTAGGTTCAGTTCCAAGGTTCGTCATTTCTCATTTGTCATTCGCTGCCCTTTTGACTGTCAGCCACAACTCTATCTGCGTCTGTGACCACATTGCCAGCATCAAATTTGTCTGCTTACAATTACTACCTGCTTGCCTGCGTGCCTGCCCCTCGCTGCAGTGTTCCTCGTCACAGACACAGACACAGACACGCAAGCCCCGTGCGCCCTGCTTCGCAACGCCAATTTTCCAACCGATGGAATAATGACTCTTTGCTCGCAGCCTGTTCCCGAAGTCACATCTGTCACGGTCAACCTCATCAGCGTCAACGTCTGCGCCAACGCACCAAGTTCTCCAACTAGCGCCGTCGCTCTGCCGTCCCCATTTTGTACTATCCACAAACTTTTGGCCCGATAGCTGTCGCTCTTTATCACCACCATCCTCGCGCCTGTTCTTTGTCGGGAGAAACGCGGCCTTTGTCTCGCCAGAACAAGCTTCCTTCACAGCCTTGACTGACGGTAGCAATAGACTCGAATCAGACTCGCGGGAATGACTTATTAGACCAAGCCAAGGAGAATGGGTGTTGGCGGCGGAACAACATCTGCAGCATCTCACGACCCCGCCATTGAACTTTTGTCTTCACGAAATCAATTTCCCCCCCAAACATGGGGCCACCAGCCAGCGATGGCCCGGATGCCTCATCTATTGTATGTGAACTGTGCTTGAACTCTCATTATTAGCAAAAACCCCCTGCTTCTATGCATACTTCTGCTTACACTGTCATCTCGACAGAAACCCGTCTCGTCTCTCCTTGCACGTTTCGAAAATCTAAACCAATCTACACCTCCTGCAACGACGCATAATGCTCCCTCCAGACCCATCTCGCCCGTGCCTAAGCCTGACAGATTCCGGAACTTCAAGTCTTTGCAAGACCCTTCCTCCTTTCAGAACTCAGCTCCAACTTTACCCGTATCGAAATCTGCCGGCATTGCGGCCAGACCTCCTGCGAATCTTACGCAGCTCCAGGCGAACGATACATCAAGTAATACTCGCCATGATGAGGCGCTCCCGATTCCACATCCGTTTACGCGGACCCCAGCGGCCTCGGATGGCAAACCCGCAGCTTCGGTGATGCCCCCTCCGCCTTCCCTCAAGGTCTTGCCACCTCAATCACCACCAAAAGCCCAAGGAGGAACGGTGATTGTGGCGGGACCCCAATCACCCTTCTTGAATCCAGCTGCTGCCGCATCACATGAGCTCCCTGGCGGCTCACCGATACCGATGAAGCTTCCTAGTCGACCTATGACCCCGAATCACCCTCCGTCAGCTCCTCGATCACCTCGACCGGGTTCATCCAGACCGCCGTCCCCCCCTCCTCCGAGACGATCAGGCGAGCTGAAGCAAGACGGGAAGCTACCTCCCCCCCCACCAGCCCCTCGCTTGGACAGATCGCGAAATATCACACCCACTTCGTCCACACTTTCTGATGCTTGGAAGACGAAGGAATCTATCAAAGCCGGTATGGCTGATGAGAACTCTCCCTTCAATAGCCCTCCCAGTAGCCCTGAGATAGAGGCCATCGATGAGGTGCCACCACAACTGCCGATACGGCCAAGACCAGGAACAGGATTAGGCAACCAGCAGAAGGTCACAAAACCTGGCCCTTCTTCGACCGGTTTCGAACCTCCGCCAGTGCATCACGCAGTAGCTGGCCGGAAGATTGACGGAGGCACAAGTATCAATGGGGTCGCGAAACTCTCGCTTGTCGCGCAACGCACCGGGGATGACGGATACTCCCATTCCCCAAAGCGTTTGGCCGGTGACTTGCCATCATATGCATACAATGCCAACATCGCGGCCATGGCTACGCCTCCGCCGAAGCCTCCCAGACCAGCTCAACGGGGATCGCCCAAATCCAGTAGTGCCCAGTCGTCATCAGCCCCCAGTACACGGCCACAAAAGCCTTTGACTACCTTTCAGTATCCTACGCCGCCAACGCGAAATCAGGGCCCCTCAAAAGTCGTCGAACGTGTTGCAGATAGAGGTTTGGGGACAACCACGTGCCCTCAGTCCTCTACCAGTCGATCAACTCCGCGAACTGGGTCCCCTGAGGGTCTTGCAGCAAGTTCTGAATCTGTCGATCACGTAAATATCTTTCCAGACAATGCAAATGTCAATCGGCGGCCACCGTACGTCAAAAAGGGCTGTTACGAGCTGCAAACCAAGTACGATCCAAAGATATTCGATGTTTGTGGACAGCTGGTCTGTACGAGCGGCCACCTAACAAGAGTATGGGATGTAGTGGATGGTGATCAGCTTATGAGTCTGTCCCACACTGAAGGAGTCAAAGCCACGTCCGTCGCGTTCAAGCCTGCGGTAGATCCCGAACACGAGGGCTTTTTCCTATGGATAGGCACGAACATGGGGGAGCTGATGGAAGTTGAAACCGCGACTCAGCGCATCGGGGAACTCCGGACAGGCGTGCACGGTAAAGCTGACATCACCAACATATATCGCCATTACAATGAACTGTGGTCCTTGGACGAAGTAGGCACACTAAATCTCTGGATGCCGAGCAGCGATGGTGTACCCAGCCTCAACAGCCAGCCTGTCATTCAAGCAAGTCGAATTCCCAGAGGACATACTTTCTCCATGGTTGTTGGTGACGAGCTCTGGCACGCAACAGGTAAACTGATCCGGGTGTTTGAGCCTTCAGCAGACGGGAGCAAACCATTCCAAGTGTTGTTCCGACCACTGTCGGCCGATGGGTGTGGCGATGTCAGCGCCGGCACAACGCTGGCTTCAGCTCCAGGCATGGTCTTCTTTGGCCACGTAGATGGTAAAGTGAGCATTTTCTCATCGTCGGACTACTCATGTCAAAAGGTCCTCAATGTTAGTTCCTGGAAGGTCAATGGCCTGGCTGGCGTTGGCAACAACATATGGGCTGCCTACAATACGGGCAAGATCTGCGTCTACGACACGACTAAGCAGCCCTGGACAACCAAGAAGGAATGGCAGGCACATGAACACTCGGTTCTGAAGATGAAAGCAGATCCGTCAAGCCCGTATCGGATGGAACGACTACAGGTTCTTTCTCTGGGCGCTGACGGCAAAATCAAAATCTGGGACGGCATGTTGCAAGACAACTGGCTGGAAGACGATCTCAAGTCCAAAGACATCGATTACTGCGAATTTGAAGAGATCAAAGCCATGGTGTTTACGTGGAATGCCGGTGCTTCAACCCCCCACAGTATGCGTTACTCAGCCGGCGATGCGAGCTTTTTCAAAAACCTTTTGCAGTCAAGTGGATCACCAGATATTCTTGTCTTTGGATTCCAAGAACTCGTTGATCTAGAAGACAAAACTGCCACTGCCAAGAGGCTTTTCAAATCGAAGAAGAAGGAAGGCTCTGACCAAGAACGGATGAGCCATCAATATAGAGACTGGAGGGACTTTTTGCTCAAGTCATTGGATGATTACATGCCCTCGAGCGACCTGTACCATCTTCTCCAGTCATCGCCGCTAGTTGGATTATTCACGTGCGTGTTCGTCAAGTCTAGTCTGCGGGATCGGGTTCGAAACCTCAATGCGGCAGAAGTGAAGCGAGGTATGGGAGGTCTGCACGGAAACAAGGGAGCAGTGGCTGTTCGATTCAAAGTAGACGACACATCGCTCTGCTTTGTCAATTGTCATCTAGCTGCGGGACAGTCCCAAGCCAACTCACGTCACAACGACATTGCTGCCATACTGGAAGCAAATCTTTTCCCAACCGAACGTGATCCAGAAATCCGGTTAGATGCATTTACTGCCGGGGGCGACGGTTCAATGATTCTCGACCACGAACTCTGCATCTTGAACGGCGACCTCAACTACCGTATCGACACCATGTCGCGCGATACTGTTGTCAAAGCAGTTCAGCAGCAGCAACTTTCAAAACTCCTTGAGCGGGATCAACTCCTTGTCGCCCGGCGGCGGAATCCTGCATTTCGCTTGCGTGCGTTTGAAGAACTTCCCATTACATTCTCACCAACCTACAAGTACGATGTGGGCACCGACACTTATGACACAAGTGAGAAGAGACGCAGCCCCGCATGGTGTGATCGGCTACTCTACCGCGGGCAAGGCCGTGTTCGACAGCTCGACTACACAAGACATGAAGTCCGAGTCAGCGATCACCGCCCTGTGACCGGAAGCTTTCGCTTGTGGGTGAAGAAGGTAGATCCGAGAGGAAGAGCAAAAGCTTGGATGGAAAGTCAGCAGCGATTCGAAGCTGTCCATTCACAAATTGTTGCTAACGAGAAGTAAGTCACGCCTCAGAGCTCACCTATACTATGCATCTTTGACGGACAGTCTTTCTAACGGCCACTTCCGGTTTTACTCAGATTGGCGTATCTCGTAGATACCTGTGGGTTCGATGAAGCCACAAGTAAATCCCTTGCTAAAGAACGACCATCGCAAAGGGTCCGCCGGAGCCCTAGCAGAGCCAGACACGGTTATTAAAAGGGCAACATGTCTTATTGTTGAAGCGAATTTTCTTTTTCCTGTTGTTCATATCAAGAGCGAGGGTCTCGTAACAGACTCAAGGTATATACGTATACACACACACGTGGCACAGCGACAAGCATGGAGATGCGATTCCCCTTCATGCTTTTCCTTTTCATTTCTCTTTCCTAATCGCCTGTTTTGCAAGTGCCCTCTCCTTCACGCCCGGTGGCAGAGTGAGAAAAAGGACGCAAACATATCGTTGCGGATTTGGAAGGGAAGCAATGGCGGATTGAATGGACAAAGGACGGGTCGGGAATGGGGGCGTTGTGATGGGACACGATGGAACACGATGGAACACCCTGAAATGAATGACGCTATTTACACGCATCTACACATTGCACCCCAGTATTCCGCACCTGCCTCCGGAGTATTGTGCACGAGGCAACCGGGGACATTGCAACTACCAACAGACCAACAGCACCCGTACTACAAGGTCACAACCCCTGTCGTGATTTCTTCAACGAGTGTGAAAGACCTGCGCGTGCGCAAATAAGGATATAATCATGGTGCCACTGATTCTGTGATTTTCCTTCTGCTCTTGCTTCATTGACTGGACTGCAGGGGCCATGTACTTCACCTTGTCTGCCCATGGACTATAACTCACAAGGAACTATTGGTATATTGGGTCTTGGGAAGGATAGCTTCGTCATTCTCCCCCCGCAAAGGAGAACATTGCTATTCTCGGTCGGTTTGGAAAACCCTGCTCCTGGCGCGGCGGGTATCGACATGTCTAATTGGCACGAGTACCCTGTCCGCCTGGTGGATGGTTGCAAACTGAACCACAAATTTCCTGGTTGGACAATTCGATTCAACGACGTCCTAGATGCAGATGTGCTGCATGACTGCACTTACCGAGCTGTTGGAGATGGGCGATTGGCGTAACTTGGGCGGACGGTTCAGACGAGATGTAGGTCGTCGTCCTGTTCGTGGGAAAACATCAATTTATTTACACGACATCATCATTGGCTAATAGTCTTTTTCCTGTAGAAGAATAATCAACCCAGGATCCATGCACCCGATGAAATGTCAGCCTCGCACCCTGCAGTCGAGTACCAGTTTTCAGTTTTCTCGCAGACCATCTCCTCCCATTCAACGCCTCGACAAGCAACTGAGACTATTCATGGCCCCTGACAGATACCCCGACGCCGTTGATGGTTTGTTGGACCCTGGAAAGTCCCAGCCAGTACGAGACATATCTTCCTTTGACGAGGCCGCCTTGGTGTCAGTTGCGTTCCTCACACACTACTTAATGCCAGCAACGTCATCTGCCTCATGGTTAGCCGGTCGCTCGTCCTGACAGACCTTGAGGCTAGAAAATCACCTCTATTGAACACTCGCGTCTGCATGATTTCGCATTTTGGAAACTATTATTGGGAAGGCACATGGTAGAAGCGACTCACTGCCGCTCTGGGGTCTTCTCCTCGACCTGTCGCACTCGCCACACTCTATGATTTGCGGTATTGCACACAGAATTTCAAAAGAGGCTAGAAAGAATGGCCACGTTTCACAAATCCTGGATCCTTCGAACTGCGCCATGTTCCCATCGAGTATGAGAGACACGATCGTGGCCGAGATTGCAAAGACCTACAAGGAGCAGATGTGCGAGATGGCCGACTTTGCGCCGGCGATCAAAGCATCATCAGAGGGTCTTGAGGGGCCAGGTAGTAAAACTCCTCCGCCTGGAAGAATAGTCGGCAATGCATTGAACCCGCCGAATTGGACTGACGCTGGGGTCAACTCTCTTTTGACACTGGGGCCCGACTACGAGGGCAGATGCGGGATTATGGCCAAGTTATTCATTTTGGTCTTGGACTTCTGTCATGGAGTAACTGCGCGCATGTTGTGAGCAGTCTCGATGCGCACGGAACGGGAGACTCGCCTTGTTTGTTATTGGTTTATTGTATCACCGAAAACTGACTGTGTGTATTATAGACTTATGAACCTTCAAGATCTTCACCAATCGACCCTCTTATTTGACCCGGCTCCATCTTCCATCAAACGCAGTAAAGTGTAGACATGTTGCTTGGTATTCCTGATTTTTGTCTGTCGTCGTACGACGCTGTCGCAGTCCCTCATTTCAGTCGTCCAACATGACTTCCCTGCAAACAAGACCCTGGCCCGCCTAATTTTTCCAGAAAATCAATCAGCAATCGTTCCCTTTTCACCATCTTGCCTCATGTGTATAGGAACGTAACGTACCAGCACAAAAGTGCAGCATGCCGGACAACTGAAAGAAACGGTGCAACAAGCCATTAGGTTATTATGGAGAGAATGGTATGAAACAGCCGGCCATTGGTACGATTGCAGAAACGGGCATCCGGTACGTTTTTCCAGTTCTACATGTATTTGGCGTTGAAACTACAACAACATCAACAATGTGGAATGCCTGCCGATGGAAGAGGCGCGCTGTCCTGAATGCGGAGCGCCCATCGCCCATCGCCCATCGGAGGATCGGATCATCGCAGCTCGCTGGGGTCACACGTGCGCAAGACAGGGATTGAGCCAGACAAATGACGCGTGGCACGTGACATATCCCCTATATTAGAACAGCTTTAGTTTTATATCGTAACAATAAGATTACAAAAAAGTAGTATCATATGATCTTATACACTAGGATAGCTCTCTTTTTAAGATGTATATTAGTGTCAGGGAGAGCTCCCTTGAAGCATAGGTTGTATGAGGGCAGCGCGCATTAACAGGGATAAAACTTGAGGTCAGACATTAGTAAATATAATATATTAGAAGTACCTCTGTAGACTAGTTATTACTATAGCGCACTATGTACCTTTTAGGTATAAAAGTTAGGTACTATCTATACCTTTAATTAACTAAATTAAATGCTTTTTATTATCTTTTTACACCCTTACCTAATAGTTATAAGCCTAGGAGGCTTTAATTACTATTTTTATTAATTATTATTAAAGATATAAGCTCTGTTAAATATTATTAATTAACGCTTACTTATATTATAAGATAATTGCCTTTTTATTATATTAATTAGTTAAAACCCTTATCTTATGCTTTAATTAACTAATATATTCCCCTTTAAGATATCTAAAGAAACTCTAAATATAGTATTATTATTAGAGAAGGATTAGATTAAATAGTTTACCTAAGTTAAGAACTATATAAAATTATATAGTGTTTAGGAGTATATTAACCCTAATAAGGTTAAATTACTTAAAGAACTTATAATACCTATATACCCTTAGAAAGGCCTAAGACTAGAGATTACGCTAGATAACCTTAATACTCTTAAAGATTAGAAGATTACCTATAAAGATATAAAGGACTAATTTAACTTTAAATATAAAGAGCTTTAATTTAACCTTATAAAGTATATAAACCTATTAAAGTAAATACTAAAGATTAGGGAATATATTTATAAGACCCTTTTAAAGAATATATAAGACTTTCTTAACTTTAATACTAAAGTAAAGGAAAAGGAGTTAGTTTAATATTATACCTATAGAATACTTAAGCTTCTTTATAATTAATATAAGCTAAATACTAAGAAAATACTTATTCTTATAAAGAATTATCTTAATAATTACTTATAAGCTAAAGGTACTTATAATTAGTATAAGTAAGCTATAATAATAGAGGTACTATAGAGGAATTATCTAGATTTTAAGACTTAATAAACTAAGGAGATAATGCTATATAAGTTTATTATTTCTCTTTAAAGTAAATTTAAGGTATTTTAAAAGAAATAGAATAACTTACTTAATAAAGGAAAGAGCTATAGCTTCCTTAAGGTAGTTAGTAAGTTTAAAAGAGATTATAAAGCTCCTTAAAGCTTAATAATAATAAAATTAGCTAATAATACTATTACTACTAATAGATTAAATAGTTAGAATAGATTAAAGTAAAAGAAGTGCCCTAGATACTCTAGTTATAATATTTATAATATATTAAAGTAGTAGGAAACCTATAATTTATTTAAAGCTCTTTATAAGCTAGAGGCTACTCCTAAGGATTAGGAAGTTAAGAAAAACTCTAAAGATAATATTAAGAGATATCTTAAGGAGAACCTATAAGAGAGATTAAAAGCTATAAGTTAGAAGCCTAAGAAAAGGGAGAAAAGCAGTAATATTATTATCCCTTTATAAACTCTAATAAATAACTTACTTACAGTAACTCTAGGTAAGAAAACTATAAATATATTATTATTTATATACTTATAAAGCTCTTAACCTTTAAAGAAAATTATTAATTTAACTTTAAACGCTATAAATAGCTTAGAGAGGAATTAGAATATAGTTATTTATAATTCTAGGGCTAATGTTTATATCTTTAATAATATTTATTAGTTTAAATAGTCTAAATTTAATAGGAACATTATAATAAAGGTTAGAGCTAGAGGCATAGTCTATCTATCCCTTAGCTAAGGGCTAGTCTATATATCCATTATAGATCTAGTATTATAAAGGTCTAGAAGGATTATATTGTATAGTGCTTTACTAATTCTAGAATTTTATATTAACCTAGTATTAGTAATAATTCTTATAAAAGCAGGGATCTATTAGAATTAAAGGAAATGCTTCCTATTCTAAGGAAAGAGCCCTATTACTAAGCTTTATAATATTAATAAGCTTTATATATTATCTATTCTCTCTAATAATCTAAAAGAGGCTTACACTATAACTAGCAAAGCTCTAAGGCCCCTTATAAAAGGAAATACAGAGCTTTAGTATTAATAATATAGTTATCTAGGTAAGAAGGCCTTTATAGAGATTATAAACGCTACTCTTAGCATTAAATTAATAGGACCTAAGCTTATAGAATATAAAATCTATACTATAGGTAAGGCTAAGCGCTAGAGATTATAGGTTACACTAGAAGGGCTTCCTTAGGGACCTAAATATAGCCTTTTAGTTAATCTAGACTATTATAACTCTTCTTATTAGAATAGTAATAGGTATTAGTGTGCTTTTATATACCTTATAACCTTAATATATTTCTTCTATTTATTTAAGACTAAAGATAGAATTTATAATAGCTTCTATATAATAATAGCATTCCTATATATATAATTTAGGGTTTAACTACGCTTTTTATATAGTAATATTAAAAAGGCTTTATTTATAGAGAGCATAAGAGATAAGATAGCCTTTACTAGTATTATAGTCTATAATTTAGCTCCCTTAATACCTAGTTAAAATAAAAAGGTAAAGAGATCTAAGGGGGTAGTTAAGTAAAAGGCTTATATATTAAGCCTTAAAGCTTACTTTCCTTTAGAACTTAATAATAAAGTCTTTAATATAGTAGTTTATTTACTAAATAAAATACCTTTTAAGTATTATAGGAATTAGGTTATACCCTATAAGCTCTAGTGAAATTAGGTATAGAAAATAGTCCTAGCCTATTTATAGATATTAAAGGTTTAAAAGCCTTTAATTACATATCTATAAGCTTATAGATATAAGGCGTTTCTAATAATAATAAAGGCTCTAGAGCATATTAAATTATATAATATAATACTATAGTTAGAGTAGAAAGCTTATATTAGATACCTTATTAGTTATAGAGGTAAGTTATAATATATTATATAGGTGCCTTTACTTTATAATTATAAGGTTATTATATTAGCGTGCGTTTAGTTTAATAAGAACTCCTTCTTTAAGCTAGAAGAAAAGCTAGAATTAGCTTAATAGGAAAAGATATTAATAATTAAATTACTTAAGGAGCTTAAAGCTAAAGACCTTAATAAGGAGATTAGTTAAGACCTTATTAAAATAGAGCTTAAAGAGAATAATCCTACCTCTTTACTATTAGCTATAAGCTAGGAAAATAAGTAGTTTAAAGTAAAAACACCTCCTTATATAATAAGGAATAAAGAGAACCTTTCTAGTGCACTTTTAACCCCTCCTAACTTCTCTTAGAAGGCACTAGTTACTATAGAGAACTTAGAGCTTTAGGTATAAGGTAATAATATACTATTTTATAAGATTAATAAATTTATAAGTAAGGTAATAGCTAAACATATAGTAATTACTATAGAGACTAGTAAATTTACTATAAAAGGTAGTAAGGCTATAGAGAATTATAGTCCCTATAATAATAGTATTAATATAAATAATATTATTACTAAGAAATATTAAAGAAAGAAAATAAGGAAAGCTAGGTAAGTATAGTTTTCTTTTACTTTCTTAATAGTATTCTAAGGAACTTAATATAGTTTATATATTAAAGATATGCCTTTAAAACCTATATATTATTATTAGGTAATAGCCTTAGTGTATTATAATTACTAGAAGGAAGTGATTATAAAGGAGCTTTTAAAGCTTTAATCCTTAAACTACTAGGAGGATATACTAGATAAATTATTTAATCTTAAAGAGATTATTAACCTTAGATAGGTTTTTAAGTATAAAACTAATAAAAAAGGTATTATTATAGAGTTTAAGGCTTAAATAGTAGTCTAAGGTAATTAATAACTAAAGGATAACCTTAATAACTACATTACTATACTTACTTTATAATCTCTATATATATTACTTACTATTTACTACGCTAATAATCTTAATATATATTAATATAATATTTAGAATGCCTTCCTATATATAGAACTTAAAGAACCTATTTTCTATAAGCCACTAGAGGGTATAAATATATAAGGTTATCTCTAGAAGATAACTAGAGTATTATATAGGCTATAGGAAGCTCCTTAATAATGGTTTCTATACCTAATATAATTCCTATTAAATCTAGGCTTTATCTAAGGAAAGGAAGACCTATATATCTTTATAAAAGGCAGATTTATCCTATTTTTCTATGTAAATAACATTATAGTACTATTTCTAAATAGATTTAAAGTAGAATTTAAAGAGCTATATAAGTAGTTAATAAATAGTCTAGATATTAAAGACTAAGGTAATTTAAAGTAATTCCTAGGCATTAAAATTATTAGGAATTATAATACTAAAGAGATATAGTTATTATAGGAATTATATATTTAAAAGATAGCTTAGAAGTTTATTCCTAATATTATTAATAATAATTTAAAGAGCTTAATTACAATACCTTTAATAATAGCTATAATAGTCTTAAATAATAGGTAAGCCACTAATAAAGAGATTAATTACTATAGAGTAATTATTAGCTCTTTAGTTTATCTTTATATTATTAGAAGACCTAATATAGCCTTTATAGCTTTAAAGCTAGCCTCCTTTATAATAAACCCTTTAATAAAGCATATTAAGCTTACAAAGGCTACTCTAATATACGCTTAGAACACAAGGAAGCTATATATTTAATACTTAGGAGTGAATAGCTTTAACACGCTTTTCTCTAGCACTAATGTCTCTCTTAGTAATAACCTTAATACTTAGAAATTAATATAAGGCTATGTCTTTATTATATATAAAGCCACAATTAATTAGAAGTCTAGAAGGTAATATTATATAATAACCTTAAGTATAGAAGTAAAGCTTTTTATATTAAATTATAAAGTAAAAAAGCATATATCTCTAGGTAAACTACTTTATAATATTAGTATATAAGTCCTTTCTCTATTAATTATCTAGTGTAATAATAAGTAAATAATTTATATTATAGAATATAAGGAAGGAAGGCTTTAAACTAGTCTAAAGTATCTTAATATAAATTAAATATGGATTTAAGAGCAATATACCCTAGGTAATATTAAGGTAAATTAGTTAAAGACCTTTAAGATACTTACTAATAGCTTTATAAAGCCTCTATTAGGGTAAATATATAAGGAATTCTATTACTAGATTAGCTTATAGGAAATTCCCGCTTAATTATAACACTAGAAAATTATTATAACCTCTTTTTACGCTTATAATCCTTAGCTTTAATAGATATCTTAGCTAAGGGGGGTGTATTAGGGAGAGCTCCCTTAAAGCATAGGTTATATAAGGGTAGTGTATATTAATAGGGATAAAACTTAAGGTTAGATATTAGTGAATATAATATATTAGAAGTACCTCCGTAGACTAGTTATTACTATAGCGCACTGTGTACCTTTTAGGTATAAAAGTCAGGTGCTGTCTGCACCTCTGATTGACCAAATTGAACGCTTTTTATCATCTTTTTACACCCCTACCTGACAATTAGCTTAATTAAAAAACAAGGAATAATAAGGGGTCCCGCATAGTCGCCGTGGCGAATGAGACTCGTTTCGAGATTACTAAGGACCCCCCCTCCCCTCCCTCCTCCCCTTTTTTTTTTTTTTTTTTACCGAAAAGGGGTCCAGTTCTTCAAGTGGGAGCTAAAGAAGTTATTGAGGGGGCTTGTTGTCTTGCAGAAAGGTGTTGTTATGCGGTGAATCGTCGTGCCCGAAAATGGCGATGCCAGATAAGTTCAATGGCGGAGCAAAGCACAACCTGAAGTGACCAACCAGCCTGGCATGGCATGAATGAAGTCACTGGTGCCCCACATGCTCCAAATGACTTCTTTCCTTTGCTGCAGCCCTTCTCCTATTCCTGATGAATCCCCATCAAGGATTCAAGACAGGAACAACTATTCGCAGAAATACATCTTGAACCCATTGCAAATCAGTCATCTTCTCTTTCATTCTTATTCCACGCGGCGATCGCATAAAGAAAAACGTCTCGTCGTCTCCCATTGGCCAGAAAGGGCGTTGCTTACGCACCATCTCCAAACAATCTCTTTGACTCGAAACCTCATCTCTACCCCAACCAACCCACTGTCTGGAACCTCACAAAAACCACAACCGCCCAGCATGCCAAGCACACAAGACTCTTCACCTCGCAAAACGCCCTTCGAGGCCCCCACACCATCCAGCGTGCCCGAGCCTCGCGCAGAACTCACGCCCGACCAAGAAACCAAGTACGAGACTCTGTTAGACAAGGCCCGGGCCTTCACGGAGATCACCTGCCCGACCAAGGAGCACAAGGGGAAATCCGGGCCCATGAATGAACGAGAAAGAGCCTGGCTCACACGTGAATGTCTGCTTCGCTATCTCCGCGCAACAAACTGGATCGTCAAGGAGTCGGAGCAACGCCTCCTTGATACACTGGCGTGGCGTCGTGAATACGGCATCGATGACTTCACGCCCGAGTACATCTCTCCGGAGCAGGAGACGGGCAAGCAGATTATAGTTGGGTTCGACAAGCAGGGTCGTCCGTGTCAGTACTTGAATCCCGGGCGGCAGAACACGGACCCCAGTCCTCGGCAGATTCATCACTTGTTCTACATGGTGGAGCGGGTGACGGATCTGATGCCCCCGGGCGTGGAGAAGCTGAATCTCATGATCAATTTCAAACCTAGTAAGCATAGGCAGAATACGACCGAGCCGGTGTCGACGGCGAGGGAGGTATTGCGCATTCTGCAGAATCATTATCCCGAAAGGCTGGGCAAGGCCCTGATCATCAATGGTAGGTTTGCGCACTCATTATCATATCTGGCCCCTCTGTGTACCTTGTTTTGTTTGAGAGTATGTTTTGCTCTCTTGCACCACATCCCAACCACAGCCGAGTGGTTGATTTGCTCTGAATTACCCAGACACTGACTTGTCATGTTGTGTAGTCCCCTGGTTTGTATGGGGCTTCTTCAAGATCGTCAAACCCTTCATGCACCCCGTTACCCGCGAGAAGCTCAAGTTCAACGAGGATATGAAGCAGTTTGTTCCCGCCGAGCAGCTTTGGAGCACCGACTGGAACGGCGACATGGACTTTGAATACGACCACTCCGCCTACTGGCCTGCACTTAATGCCATGTGTCAACTGAGGCGGGAGCAGCGCATGACTAGATGGACAGCCGCGGGAAGCCAGATCGGCGAGTCGGAGGATTATTTGGCTGGCGGCACGGATGTGAGTGTGAACGGTTTCGTATTTTCGTCTGCGTCTACGTCTACGTCCGCGTCTACATCTGTGTCCGCCTCTGCTGCTCCTACTGTTGCTGTCTCGGCAGAGGGAGAAAGAGATCCGGGAGAGGTGGATGTCGTACAGGAGAAGCTGGCTGGAGCCACGTTGGAGAATGTGCAGAGCAAACCCGCGGAGGTAAGTCCTGCGTAGATTCCCCTCCGTTGGTTGTTTGGAAACCTTGTTCTTTTTGCATTCATCGGCTCTCCGGTCCTTTCATCTTGCATCGCATATGATCACTACATGAGAATCGCCTGCGCACAGCCTACATAACCATTAATAGAATATATCCCCGTAGCAATATCTGCCATGATCCGACCTTTGCTGTAGAGTTTAGTAATCGGTTGTCTGCACCAAAATCGTCCGTTTCCGTCGACATCGTTTCGGCATGCGATTGTTCACGGCCCAAAACCTGGACCGCTTCTCAAAACCTGGACCGCTTCTGCAAACCTCAGGCATCATGGCCCCCCAACATTACCAAGATCGCTTCTCGTCATGGGTGGCGCACCACATGCAGCCAGCATGTTGGTCCGCCAATGATCAAGATACACTTTTTGTACAGTTTTTATACACTTTTCACCCCCAATCATCAACGCGAGGGAACCACAGCTTTGAAGTGTGCCTAACCTTTGCAAACACGTGCTACCTGACCCCCAATCATCTGGACAGGATGCCTCGCCAAGCGTTGAGTCATACGCGGCGGCAACACAGCAGCAGCAGGGCACTTGGAACCATTCCTTTGGGTTTTCTGGCCAGGTAAGGCAGTGGGCACCTTGTTACCAGGTACACTTTACGCTACTAACAATGCGCCTCGGTAAAAAAAAAAAAAACCCAGGTGCCCAATAGAAAGATGCAAGGCGCCGGTTGGTCGTGATGGACAGGTTACATTGCAGCCGGGACCCGCCTGCTGGTCAGTGGTGGTTGGAGCAAGTGGCTGATCTGATCTGATTCATCTGAACAAGGAATGTCCTGTTGCTGATTGCATGCCCCAAATTTGTGCTCCGTACTCCGTGCTACGGCGGGGGAGGACCTGCAAGACAAACTTAACGTGCCCAAATGAATGATGTTATCGTCTCACGGCATGACGGAAACTTTCTTCACTGTTGAGGCTGGTTTACTCGAACATTCCTGTATGCCTGCCGTCTTCAATCGTGAATAGATGAGCCTATACTCCGTATTGCCGTCTCCCGTTGGTTTGAAAAGAAGCTGAGCTGTGGAAGATGCCATGCCATGTGAGGCGCAGAGCTGCATCATGCGCTGGTCCATGTGACCCTTGTCCAATTCAAAGGTCTACGTATGTAGAGATATTCACGCTAGTGTGTCCTGCCAATCTTTGTTGCTCAGTCATGCGTTAGTCGGAGACGACAAGGTACCAACCACTGCGCTAAAAGCAAACTAATGCGTTGCGTCGCGTCGCGTTGCGTTGCTAGTAGATGCCTAGATGCCATGACTTGCGTGCAAGCTACGCCACTTGCTTGGCCTTTTGTTGGTTCCCGAATGGCTGCGTGAATTGAAGAATTTGGAGGATAGAAATGCGAGACTTCATAAGCTCGCTCACACCTCACCTGCACAGCTGCCCACTTGGAAAGTTCTTTCCCAAATTGCCAGTGCTGGCAGTGCTGGCACCTGTTGACACTGCACGGTGCCAGCCGCCCGTAACCTTCCCCGCAACACCCAAAACAGCTTTTCTTCGTCTTAAATAATTTGAGCTCTCCTCCCAGCAGACCGAGAACCGCCTCTCTCTCCATCTCAAAATCGGCATGGTAGGATTCTTGCATACTCTCGGCGGCATGAGTTTCCAACTCCCGTCCATCCTCCAGCAGTCCGGCTTCAATGCCTCCACTGGAAACGGCACCGGCCCCACAGACGCCCGTGGGCCGGCAGCATCCTTTCCGGCTGGTGTCATGGACAGCTTCCTGGCCACGGCCGGACAGGCTTCTCCCTTGATGCAGGTCTTCTTCTTTGTCTATCGCATGCTGGGGTCTCACTTAGGTTTGGACCCGTCCGTTCTGCTGACTTTACTTGGCTTCTTCTGGGCATTCTCCAAAATCGGCTCCCACATCTACGCCCATATATTGGACTTGATTGATCGTCATTTCATGTGCGCCATTTTTGTTTCCGAGTACGATCACATCTACAGTCATGTCATGAAGTGGCTTTCTCAGCAGCCTAGCATTCGCAACAGCCAGTACCTTACGGCCCAAACTGTGTGGAAGAGTGCCTGGGAAGAGGAGGAGGACCTCGAGAGCGCCCTCTTCTTCACTGACGGCGGCGATGGCGACAGTGACCGCAAATATCTCAACTTCTCCAACCAGGCAGCCAGATCGGTTCGTGTGCTCTCTGATTCTAGCCGGGAAATGCCTTCTACAGCACTATTTCGCTGACAATGACATCCTCAGAGCCCCAGGTATGTCCCCGCAATGGGTGCGACCCATTTCTGGTACAAGGGGACCTACTTCCGCGTATATCGGAAAAAGGAATCTTTCATGGGATCATCTGGGTGGTCAGCCATGAAGGATCTTGAAGAAATCAAGATATCCTGTTTCGGGCGGTCAATAGGCATGTGCTGCTGCTGCTGCTGACTTCCAACAAGTTTACCTTACCCATCTATCCGAACGACCCGCCTTATGCTAACACGGAACTTTCCCATCAGAGCCTATCAAGAAGCTATTGGCTGACGCCAAAGATTTATACTACCACGATACTCACCAAAAGACTGCTATATATCGGCCGAAGCCTAAGGAGCTTCGGCGCGATAATAGCATGTGGCAGCAAGTGGCCCGGCGCCCTGTCAGACCAATGCGGACCGTAGTCCTGGATCATGAGGAGAAACATGCCGTACTAGCAGACATGAACGAGTACCTCCATCCCGCTACTCCCAAGTGGTACGCATCGCGAGGTATTCCACTTCGTCGAGGGTATCTCCTCCATGGCCCGCCCGGGACCGGGAAAACGAGCTTCTCCTTCTCATGCGCCGGTGTTTTTGGAGTTGACATATACGTCATCAGTCTGCAAGATATCAACGTGACCGAGGAAGACCTGGCCGTCTTGTTTACCAGACTTCCGCGAAGATGCATTGTGCTTCTAGAAGACATTGACACTGCTGGCTTACGGCGTGACGGGGATGATGATGACAATGGTGACACTGAGCCAGAGGAGAAGCAGAGTGGGAAGGAGGACAACAAGGCACAGCCCTATGGCGTCAGTGAACCCGTAAAGGAAGAAGACGAGACAAAGTCAAGCGGAGACAAGACTGCAAGCAAGAAGAAACGTGAGAAAAAGACCGAAAAGGCTGCCTCATCCGACGAGAGTGCCGGAGACGATGATGACGACGACGACAGCAGTGAGAGCAGCGAGGAGGATCTGCCGGCTAAAAGCAAGCGCAAGAACTTGAAAAGCAAGAAGAATACGCTGAAAAGGAGAAAAGGGGGATCCAAGAAGAAGGTTCTCGCCGTCGAGAACATATCACTCTCGGGTCTTCTGAATGCCATTGATGGCGTCGCATCCCATGAGGGCCGCATCTTGATCATGACGACAAATAAGCCAGAATCGCTTGATGAGGCCCTCGTTCGCCCCGGGCGTATCGATGTTCAAGTCGCTTTCAAGAATGCGTCGAGTCATCAGGCGGGAGAGCTGTTCTATCGCATGTACGAAGAAGTGTCTCCTCCCAAGCCGGTCAGTGGTGACGGCTCAGACTCCGCCAAGGCTGTCAGGGAGGACAAGAAGGACAGACCAAGCAAGATCACGACCCCGTACGGAGAGTTGCTCGACGTGACCATGGACGAAGTCAAGAGTATATCGGAGGAATTCGGAAAGCGAATACCGGAGGGCGTGTTTTCGCCTGCTGAAATTCAGGGCTTCTTACTGAAACGCAAGAAGGATCCACGCAAGGCGCTGGAGGATCTGGAAAGCTGGGTTGAGGGGCTAAAGAAGCAGAAGGAGTCGCATTCCAAGGTGGTGACGGTTCAGTAGATGTATTCTCCGTCGAGGCGCTGTTGTGTCTATACATAGGTGTCTTTTTTTTTTTTTTTTTTTTTTGTTGGTTCTCCAAATGGCGAGTACACAGCGATAATACTGGACTTTTTGGATTCGGGCAGTCATGGACGATATTTCTCTCTTTGAATTTTTGTTGTTCGAACATGATGAAGTAAGTAGCCTGAACGAAACATGGCAGAGTGTGAAGACCCAGCCGCAAACTGCAAGACGCCTCGCCCCCACCTCCCAAATGCCCTCCGGACTTCATCTCCAAGACTTCCAACCACCCACCTCCTCTAGCCAGCCCACACGCACATAAGATCGGAGTCGCCATGTCCAACCTACAACCCACGGCCCAAGGGTCCAAAGAGTCGGGGCTGCGAGTGCCCAGCAATGGCAAGACAATCTACCACCGCCCGTTGAACAGGACCAAGACAGCCGAGCTCAGTCAAGCTAGCTTTGCCTACCTGTTCGGCGAAATGGTCACGTACGCACAGAGGAGAGTGAAGGGGATTCAAGAGCTAGAACAGCGGTGCGCATCATCTTAAACTCCCCTCCCTCTTTTTTTTTTTTTTTTCAAAAAAAAACCCCCGAAACAAAAAGAGAACCAAAAGCTCTAAAAAAAAACTCGCCTTTTTGCCAGCCTCAACTCGCAAGGCCACCCCATCGGCCTCAGACTTCTCGACCTCCTCCTCTACCGCGAACCGCCACGCACGCAGCTCCGCCCCCTCACCATCATATCCCTCCTGCACTTCATCAAGCAAAACGTCTGGCAGCACCTCTTCGGCCGACAGGCCGACCGGCTGGAGAAGAGCAACAACCCCGACACGCCCGAGGAGTACATGGTCATCGACAACGAGCCCCTCGTGAACCAGTACATCAGCGTGCCCCGGGAGATGAGCCAGCTGAACTGCGCGGCGTTCGTGGCCGGCGTGGTCGAGGGCGTGTGCGACGGCGCAGACTTCCCGGCCAAGGTGACGGCGCATACGGTCGGGGAGGGCGACATGTGGCCTGGGAAGACTGTGTTCCTGGTCAAGTTCCGAGCGGAGGTTGTTGAGCGGGAAACCTTTCTGGGGAAGACATGAATAAAAATAAAAAAAAGGGTGGTTTTATTTATTTATTTCCGTGGTTATGAATCTGAAATCAATGTCTACAAGAAACTGGCGCTTTTTTGGGGGCGGGAGGGGGGAACTTGGAAGGCAGGAGTTTCGGTGTACATGATAACATGCGGCTGGGAATATGATTTATTAGGAAACAAAGCATGGAGTTTTTTTTTAAAAAAAAATAGGTAATTACCATCTTTTCACACGCACAAAATAGACGGTACTTTTTTTTTTTTTCGTTTTCTCACGATGCCAAAGTGGGCCAGTGCTCATGTCCGATTACCTCCTCCTCCTCCTCCTCCTCCTCCTCCACTTGTTCCTCCTTGAAAAGATACAGACACCCGACGGATGGCACCCGACGGATGGCACCAACAACCATGTACGTGATGCATCACCTGGGCATCCCCCCCATCTTCACCACGGCCCCGCCCTTCCCTACCACGCTCTGCCCCTCCCCCGGCCCCCTCCTCATCAGCTCGCCCAGCCCGAGATCCTTCCAAGCCGGCTCCCTCACCTTCTGCGTCGCGCGCTGGATCCCAAACGCAGCATGCTGGTCGGGAACCACGTCGTCTTCGTCCTCGGGGTTGATCGGCTGGTGCTGCGGCGCCACGTAGATGTCATCGGACGGGAGTTTGTCCTTGCAGAAGTCTTCGAAGAGATCCGCGTCCGAGGCGCGATGCATGTGGATTTGCGTCAAGCATGAGTCCTTGTTCTGTGCTTCTTAGCTTTGGGGACACTGGGGAAAATAGATGCGGGGGGGGGGGGAGGGGGAGGAATGACACGTACCATTTTGGAGGAGCATCTGTGAACGAGATGTGCTTAGGTTTGTGTTGATGTGTTGATGTTTGGATGTTTGGATGTTTGGATGTTTGAATGTCAAAGGGTGTGGGTCGGCTTGAGGAGACGTGACCAACAGCGCACGCACTCCAGCCATGACACACATTATTTTGCAGTCGAGTATGTTGAATCTTGAGAGCATCTCTTCATTCTTCTTTCCTGTCCTATAACGCGCGGAAAATCCTACACGACTTCCAATCCCACGACTAGACAAATCCTGAAGATGCACCGAGAGGTAAATGTTTTGATGAAATCTTGCGCTCGAGTCCTCCTCACCATTTTTGACTCGGCTCAGTGGCGCTCGACGCGCCAGAACTTCCATCCCTCGCGCTCACCACCATGACCATGAACGCCCACGAGCTCCTCCACGCCATCGGTTCCCTCTGCGTTGAGGAACATCTCCAGATCAATCTCCATGCCGCCCTCGTCGTCCTCATCTGTCCCGTTCTTCAGCACTGCTGGCCAGAGTACACCAACGCCATCGCCACCGAGCGTCACCACATATTTGCCGTAGTTTTCCTTCTTCAATCGATCCTCTAGTTTCTTCATCTCTTCACGGGGGACACCCGGCCGTAGCAGGGTGATGGAGCAGCCGCCGCCGCCAGCGCCTGTGAGTTTCGTCCACCCCACACCCTCGTGATCTATCAACTCTCGTATCCTCTCCAGCCGCGGATGTGATACGCCGAGCGACACCAACAGTCCGTGGTTGATCGTCATCAACTCGCCAAGCTTCCTCAAGCTTTCTTCCTCTTCTTCATCGAACTCATCATGCGTAAGGAGCTTGGCGGCTGAGCCCGCGACCGTGTCCATGGCATCAAAAATTGATCCCACCAGCTTTGAGTGCGTGCTCTTGAGTTGTCCGACTTTGGCAACCTCGTGAGCCGTAGACTTGGCTTGTCTTGTGTCGACCAGAAGGAGTGGCAGCTCGGGAAAGTCCCATAGCGGGCGCACAGTAGTATGCTCTGTTCTCTGAAAAATCACAGCTTTGCCTTGCGTAGCAACTGTGTTGTCAACCCCAGAGGGATTGCCATGAATGCACATCTCGTAGACGAAAGCCCATCGATTGATGCGTTCGATCTGAAGTCGAGCCTCTTCCGGTGGCTGATCGGGATGTGGCCCGGATAGCGCCCGCAGCTGGATGAGCAAAGCCGCAGACACACATACTGCAATTGACGCACTGCTTCCTAGGCCAGCGCCGATGGGAATTGTTGATCGCAATGTGTATAAGCATCCCGGGAAAGCTGGTGAGCCAAGAGAGAGAAAAAGGTAGAGGAATGCGTACGCGGAGTTTCTGTGGATATGACGGATATCTTCGGTCCTGTCAGGAGACACGACTTCGATATGCGGCCCGAGAGCGTCGACAAGATCGGGGTCGAGTTCGGTGACGAGAGAGTAGTAGGACTTCTTCTTGGAAGGTTGCTGGAAAGCATCCCACGGTAATTCATCAATGTTCCATGTGTGAATGAGGTCAATGTCTGGGAATCGTAGGGTAACGGTTCGTTTTGACTTGGAAAGCGTGATGATGTGAAGATATGATCGCAACGAAATCGCGGCAGCAATGGCGGCCTAGTGAGAAGAGCCAAGGCAGTCATCGTTAGCAAACTGTCTGAGCGACCGTCATGACAGCGTACCTTTCCATGAACAACGGAATGCTCGCCAAACATAATGACCTTCCCCGGCGCAGAGACCATGAAAGCCGGCGCCATGGGACTGGACTGCTTGCGGTTGGATCTCATACGGTGAACCAAGGGTCCATCACCGTTGATGTGAGGCATGCCGTCGCTTGCGCCGTTGGTGCCATTCGTCGTACCGCCGAGCATCTTGGGATAATTACTGCCGTGGGCAGTACGAATTGAGGGGGGTTGGTTCCGCTCACGTCAGCAAGAACAATTGAGAGCAGGGCAAAAGAGGGAAATAAAAAGACTGTGCGTATTCTGGAATGGCGAATAATACAGTCGGAGCCGTCGGAAGCTGTCGGGCCTGCGCGAAAAGATATCGAGCCAGACGCACGAGTTGACGGATGAGTCGGAGTACGGAGTATGTACATACATAATATGTACGCGGGTGGTTGCATCATCACAACTTGCAGGTCCTCGACGGGTCCTTGACATGGTGGGGGGCAAGAGGGAAGAGGGAAGTGGGGGGGTTTCTAATCCGACAACCTCCCAGCGCTTTCGTAATTATCAGCTCCCTCCTCCTCCCCTGCATTGACCCCCCCTGAACATTGCGCTAATGCTTATTTATGTATGTAGTCCGTACGGATTACGGACTAATATGTATAGCTTACGCCGGCAGTTGCAAAATGCTAACAGCCGCCCTCCATCATTGCATATTAATTTTTTTTCTTCCTTGTCAACCGGACGTCTTCAACGCATCCCATTTTCGGCATGTGTTTTTCTTTGTGGCCGGCTATACGGATCCGTGTTACCCACCAGCCAGGAGACATGGACAATCATCCAGAGCACCAGTCGTAGCGAGTTCTCGGTGTGACGCGGCATGGGCATGGGCGCATATATGTAATGCTTCGAGTCAAGAGCAGTCATGTTGTGCAACAGCACCGACCATGTGCTGGAATCACAACGTGTGCGTATTTCAATTGCAGCTCGGAGAATCACGTCACGAAGCTGCTGTTCTTTTTGCTATCTGCCATAGAACTTTTTTCCCATGCCATGCAACAACAACGCCTTTATCATTTTCCGCCCGTCTTGCCAGTGGGGATGTAGAAGAGCACAACCCTCTTACCCTTAAGACCAGCCTCTCCTGGTGCCCAGTCCGCCAAGCCCTTGTCCACTCTGTAGAAGCCTCTTCGCTCAAGCTGGATGATGTCGTCCTTCTTAAGCTTCCCAACGCCATCATCACAGACAGCATCGACAAGGCTGAAAGTATTGGGGTTTAGGAAATCCTCTACCTTGTCATCCTCGTCTAGTTTGTCCTTGGTGATGAGATAATCAAAGTCCCACAGCTCGGCCTGCACAGGCTCGAACCCCTCAGCAGACAGCCAGGTGATCTTCTTGTCAGTCGACTTGAAGTCACCCTTCAGGTTAAGCTCCAGGCTCATGGTCTTGATGGGGGTCTCAGAGGGAATTTCGCGGACAAAGGCGTTACCCCAACCCATGAGAGTGATCTCTTCGTCGAGCTTAAAACTCTTGGCGTCTTCCTGGTCAATCAGAAGCTCATGAGAGAAGACGACGTCCTTCAGCCCGACGTCTGGGTTTTTAGGGTGCTTGGGGCGCTGCTCAATAACAACGCCCGAGGGGACCTCGGCACCAGTAAGCTTGACATTGACGAGGTTGTTGCTCAACAGGGCAGTGTGGCGGGCAACAACAGGATCAATCTCCTTCTTGTTGGCGGCCCAGAAACTGGTCCAGTCCATGGTGACAACGTTACGGCTGGGACCCTGGCGAATGATGAAATCTCGCAGGGCTGCAACAGTCATGCCACGACGTCGAACACCGCGAACAGTGGGCATTCTAGGGTCGTCCCAGCCCCATACCTTGCCAGCATCCACGAGCTTGGCAAGTTTGCGTTTGGACAGGAATGTACGGATGAAATTCATTCTAGAAAAGTCCCACATGTGTACCTGGCGAAGGCTAAGAGTATCCAGGAACCACTGATACTGGGGATTGCGATCCGTGTACTCGGTGGAACGCAACGCGTGAGTGACGCCTTCGTGGCTGTCAACTACGGGACAAGCAAAGTCATACATGGGGTACATGTTCCACTTCCGTCCAGTCCGGTGGTGAGAGTTCTCAATGTTGCATCGGTATATAACAGGGTCTCTCATAGCCTTGTTAGGGTCGTCGGCGGAAATCTTGGCTCGGATGCAGTGAGAGCGTCCCTCGTCAGAACCATTCTTCATCTCCTCGAAGATGCGCAAGGTCTCCTCGACAGATCGTTCGCGGCGCTTGGAAGGAATTCCGTCCATTCGCTGGGCACGCATGGTCTCCTGATCGGTATCATCGGCATAAGCCTTGCCCATAGAGATGAGCTTTTTGCACATGTCGTAAAGATAGTCGAAGTAGTCCGACGTGTAGGTAAGTGCATCTGGCTTGATGCCCATGAGAGCGAGATCTTCTACAATGGCGTCTTGGAATTCCTCGCTTTCTTTCGCGGGATTAGTATCGTCCAGTCGAAGTCGCATCTGACCTTTGTAGGCGACGTGAGCGAAGTAGTCACTGAGGAGAGCTGCCTTGGCGTGTCCAATGTGCAGGTAACCTCTGTGATGGGGTTAATATTCCGTCCAGTTTATTATCCGGGACTTTGATTGCAACACTCACGAAGGCTCGGGCAGGAATCGAGTGACAACACCCTTTTCGGTATCTTGAAGAGCGAGGTTGTAGTTGGCACCACCTTTGTTGGCGACCTTGCCCTTCCCAGCTTCCTCCTGAAGCTCAGTGTGTGTCTGCTCGAGGAATGTAAACCATCTCGTCAGATTTGGGAGGCCATTTCTTCTGATGAACCCGATGGCCACTTTGTTGCCACGGAGTGTCTGCCAAATTTTCTTCTCCAGGTCTCCTAAGCTATACCCATCCAGGTAAGTTCTCAACGTCAGGTGCTTGTCAAGATCGCGGAGCCGGGGCTCAATGGTGCGGAAGTCTCCAGAGAGATTGCTGGCGAGAGTGTCGAGCTCCTCGTTTTTCATTTTTAAATTCTTTTCGAGTACCTAAGTGAAACAGTCCCTGAAAAGTCAAACCCGAGAAACGTTGAGTCAATCGCCGTTTTTTTACTTCTGGTGGGGTTGGACAATGGAGGGGTCATGCATGAATCTAGGCTAATAATAAAGGCCAGCGCCCAATGCATGGCCTGCAGTGTGGTCTTATCGATAGCAAAACGTCAAGCTCAAGTTGTCCACCAACAAAAATGAACGCCTGATTTACCAGGCAGGCAGCGTTACTGCCAGGTCGGGCCTTTCCGTGCGCGCGCGAGCAAATGGTCCCCTGTTGCGACAGTTTCCAGGACTATCAAGCTCAACAACAATGACGGCAATTGACCGGTGCTTGGCCTCCATGGCCAGGCTAAGTATTGCACAGATGGCACGGCCATCACCCACTCCAATACCACGTTTTCTTGCGCCGGCAATCGTGCAGCAAACTCGTCAGGCCTCCGTTGTACGGATTAAGAAGGTCACGAAGAAGCGAGCCATCCCCAAAGATTTCAGGCGCCAAAACCTCGATAAGAGACAATTTCCTCGATTCTCACTCTGCGAAGCTATGCGGTATGAATTTGACCCCGTACGAAACTTTCAAGGCGAAGTCCTAGGCAAAAAAACATGCTAATTAAGCTTCTAGCATCCTGCGAGCTGTCGAAGTTGGCCAACCACCTGCATCTATCAAATACGAAGTTCATATCAACCTCAAGACAGCGCGAAATGGACCTGTGGTAAAGAACAGCATTCGACTTCCTCATCCCGTACAAAGCGATTGGCAAATTGCCGTCATTTGCCCCGAGGGTAGCGACATTGCGACTGCGGCTACTGCTGCCGGTGCCGTCGCCGTCGGCGAAGAAACCCTTTTCGAGGCTATCCGCAAAGAGAAAATCGATTTCGACCGCCTCATCTGTCACGAGGCGAGCGAAAAGGCCCTCAACAAGGCTGGGTTGGGCAAGATATTGGGACCCAAGGGCTTGATGCCCAGCAAGAGGATGAAGACAATCGTCAGCGACGTGACCAAATCAATTCGCGATTCTGCCGGAGCTGCTGATTACCGAGAGAGGCAAGGTGTCATTCGCATGGCCATTGGTCAGCTTGGATACACCCCTGATCAGCTCAAGTCAAACATTCAAGCCCTTCTAAAGAAGATCAAATCCGAATGTGCTGAAATTTCCGAGGATGTTTCGAAGGAGGTGCACGAGGTCATCTTGAGCACTACCAACGGTCCTGCTTTGAGCCTGAGTGGGAATTTACACGATGCGGAAGGCGAGACGACATCGGAGGCTTTAAGCGGTGTCATGTAATCAATCAGACCTTGGTAGTAGTGGATGTGTATTGTAATAAAGCCATGTTTCGGCGTCAAATTGTGTCGCTCGTGTGAGATTCTGGTGAAACATGCTGTAGCTTAGCATTGGTATCATATGACGCATATTTATATTCTATTCTCCATGTCTCATTCAAGTCATTATTTAGCCTCCCCTGAGAGACCTGACGGCTTCTCTTTGGGCATTGAGCAAGCGATATACGGCCAAATATTTCAATATCCTGGTGTGACCCTTGAGGCCAGCACCTCGTGCTTCTTTGAGAGCATTGCCCAAGTCTAGAAGTAGGGTATTTCGACACCTTGTCAGCCGTTCCTCCAACTTGACGACGAACGGATGATTCTGGTCAAGGGACTTTTTCAGTATTATAGCATTGCCAAATAGCGTTGCCAAATGCAATAGTTTGGCAGGTGAGCTTCCCAACAGTCCTTCTGCAGACTCACTCTCGTCCTCGTCGCTGCTGTCCGAGTCCCAATCTTCTTCACCACCACCAGGTAAATTGTCCACAGCCAGCTTCTTCTCCAATATAGTTAACCTATCGTCAAGCTCCAGCATCTTTCTTCCCTCCCCGATAGTTTCTCTCACATCGAGTAGGTCGTCGTTGAGCTGTCTCGACTCGTCTCTCATCTTGGCGACCTTGGCTTTGACATCCTCCACGGCCCTACGAAACCCTAGAAGGGCAACTTTTATATCCCCTACCTTCTCATCTCCACCTTTGAGTTCTGATCCCAACGACAAGAACGCTGTGTAGTTTGAGTTGACGAGCTCGAGAAGCTCCGAGCCTATGGTGGCACTTCGGTCGCGAAGATCAGACCGCAAGTCTTCGAGGGTCTGGTGGCGGTGAGGCAGAGCCGACAGGTACGCAGCCGGATCAAAGTCGGCTGCGAGGAAATCCGAGCGAGGAAGAACTGCTGGGAAGGGAAGAGGGGCGTCGTCACCGCTATCTGAAGAGTCGGAGGGTATCTTGTAGGATGTTGATGCGGGGTGTAGGCGGTCTGCGTCTTCCGCCAGATGCGCCATTGTGCGGGTGTCACCCCTCGAGAGGGTGGGCCAGGATCTGGTTGAATGGCGAGGAAGGGCCGTCTGGGAATTCCGCTATACACTCGCGCGCAGTCCGATATTGTGAGTGGCAGACAAGCCGAAGTATGGTTGCTGTGACAGAGCGAGCGTCTTGTTGGGGACGCACCTTGTAATTGCATAACCCCACTACTTGCATCCTCACCAGAAAACGCACAGCCTGCAAGGAAGCTCCATCACGGATCCATCGAGTCCCGTGTTAGCTCACTTTTAGAAACGGCGAACCCAGCAATTGACAAGCTCGCGATGTGATATTATGTCATATGATGAATCGCTATGAACGCAACGCTCTGTTCAAGCGACGAAGAACAGAAGGAAAATAAGAATGTGGCTCGATTGATTTCTAGAGCAGACTCTAGGAAATGCACTACACTTATGGAATTCGGCAAGCGGCGCCCGGAACCGGAGCTAGAGTGAATCGAATCGTCAACACCTTAGATTGACCAAACAGCAAGCAAGCCAGAAATAAGTCCGTGGTCGGTCCGTCCGCACATCGGCACATGCAAACGCAAAATTCTTCCCATGAAGCACATGACCTGATGGAGGCCAAAACAGACTGGAAGGAGGGGAGGCAGGGCTATTAGCGCGACGAGGATGGAGAAAAGGTCTGTGAGATTTTATCAATCAAATCTTATCAATCAATCCACAGCCCACCTTTCCCCTCCTGGAACCGGGCCACCACAAGTCTCTGCCTCGTTCAAATAGGGCCACAGCTGCTCCTTTGCTCGGAACGCAAGCGCCCATGGTTTTGTACCTCCTTTCAAAATCTCAAAATCCCTCACTTCCAAGCCCCGCGCCGCATTGGATTAGGCTGTTACTTCAAGACTCAGCTCTTCTGTATCATCCTTTCACTCAGTGCTGACAGCCTGACTATCCGTATTCTATTGGATTGAGTGGAAAGAAAATCAGAAGGAGAGACCTTGAAATTCATTCCGTTTATTTTTTTGCTGTCATTACCTTGGATTACCCCCCGGCTACCTGAGACTCTCTGCGTCGCATCACACGCCTCTATTCCGCGCAAACCTGCTCGCCAAATCAGAATACCGTTCAAAAGCCGGCGAAGATCAAAAGCAATACCATTCTATCAATACTTTTTTTCTTCTTCTTTTTCTTCTTCAAGCTCTTGTACTCTATCGCATAGATTATAAGCCTGTTTCTTCGCCACCCTGTTCCAGCAAATATCGGTCTAGTCCTTCCTTTTCCCAAAGCTGCAGGCGCCGGTAAGGACCCAGTTTTTCACTTATCTGATCCTGCATAAGTCATACCACCGTCATACCACCCCCCGAATCGGAACTCCGAGGTATTGGTCCACTCCCAGCGAATCACGAGTTAGCATCCACAATCGTCTGCGTTGCAAAAACTCCACTTGTTCGCTTGCCGACACCATGCCTTCCACACTCGCTCCTCTCGCCCACTCTCCTCCATCTCACGAGTCCAGCGTCATACACGAGGACGGCAACAAGAGGCAAATAGCATCTCATAGTGCTTTCAGGGCCAACCAAAAGTTTGTCGTCAGTAATACTGCGGCTACTGCGGGGTCCCCGGCGACTGCTGCTGCCCCACCAGCCCGAGCACCACTCCCGACAAAGCAGCCAAAGGCAAACACCTCCGCCAAAGCAACTGGTGGCCCTTCGCCTCTGCCTCGTCTATCAGCACCCCCAACTACCGAGAAGATGACCATGGCTGCCGCGATCAGCCCCGGTTCTGCCGCGGAGGCCCCAAAGATTTCCATGACCTCAAAGGAATGGGTCATTCCCCCTCGACCAAAGCCAGGACGCAAACCAGCTACGGATACTCCTCCGACAAAGAGAAAGGCACAGAACCGGGCTGCCCAACGTGCTTTCCGTGAGAGAAGAGCTGCCCGTGTTGGGGAACTGGAACAGCTGCTTGATGAAATCAGAGATGACCACCAGAAGGAAGAGAGCGAGCTCAATGACAAAATTCACAGTCTTGAGTTGGACCTGCAATCATTCCGCTCAAGATGTTTGCTATTAGAGAACATGCTCGACCGCGAGCGTCAGGAACGTATCCGTGCCGAGGCTCAGGCAGAAACTTTGAGAAGGAGACATGGCGACGACCTCTCCCGGTCTCGGAACATGAGTGGCCCCCGCCACTCTCACAGTCAACCTCACAGTCAACCTCATAGCCCGACCCATCATCTAACACGCCTCAGCCTGTCGAACGGGCACAGTACTCAGCTCGCCCAAGGGAAGGATTTCTCCATTTCGCAAATCATCACCCCGCCACAGAGCCTAAACATCAGTTCCAACAACCCGGACGCTGATGCTACCATTACTTGCGGCAATTGTTCGCCAAACGGACCATGTGCCTGTGCTGAAGAAGTCCTTGCATCCGTATCAGCGGGTTGTGGCAAATGTGTGTTTGGTGCCCTTTGTCAGTGCTTGGATGACGCTGTTGGTCAAGGACAAGATCTGAAGAGACCTGTCTCGCCGTCAGCAGACTCGTCGGGCGGCAAGCGGCACAGGTCCATTGCCGACGCGAATTTGGTCACTGAGACAGACTTTACTGCCATGTTTTCAAGGAAGCCGGCTCCCCACCCGGCTTCCGAGTCGCTGTATGAACAATCCTCGTTTGATACTCAAATACCATCTGGAGGTACCATGGCTTTCAGGGAAAGCTGTGGATTCTGCAAGGACGGGACGTACTGTGTCTGCGCCGAAGATGCTGCCGGTATGGCCACGCCAGCGATTACGCCATCCGAGACGATGCCCCAATCCTCCCATCAAACTCAAACCCCGCCTCCGTCAGAACCCGACATTTTGCCCCCACCCACGGCTATGGAGATGACTGCTGATGGAGCCGTTAAATTGCCACGTCGAATCGTGGGAAAGAAGCCAGCAAAGGCTGCCTCTTCCTCAAACGGTGGCTGTGGAAGCAATGGCCCCGGAACCTGTGCTCAGTGCCAAGCCGATCCCAAATCCGGTCTCTTTTGCCGATTGATGAACGCCAAGTACAGTCGTGAGCAAGGCCCCTCTGGTGGTTGCTGTGGTGGCAAAGGCGCAGGCGGTGGATGCTGCAAATCAGAGGCAGTCCCAGAGAAGATTACCCTCCCCAGTCTCCCCAGTCTTGGCCTCAGCTGTGCCGAGGCGTACCAGACGCTCTCCAGTCACAGGAACTTCTCCAAAGCCGCGGATGATATTTCTTCATGGCTTCCAAAGCTTAAGACTACCACACCTGTGCCAGCGGGTCGCGGATCCATTCCTAGCCGGCAGGCGATTGAGGTTGAAGCCGCTAGTATCATGAGCGTTCTGAAGGAATTCGACGTCCGATTTGGTCGTGATGCTTAAAGTGCGCGCGATTTGATAATGTATTCATGATTCACCTGACACAAGTGGTTTGAGATAATTTCTGCTATCGAATACATATACCTGTGTGAACTCAACGGGAAGGGGAAAAATACGGGCTTGGTCTTTGACTGGGTTGCAAAATAGGTGGAGTATTCTATTCATGTATAAAACATGAACGCGTTGTTCGCCTTCGGTTCTTGCAATCGCTTGTCATGAGCACTGAACTGTGAATAAACCGGGTTGAGCTGACCTTTGTTCCCAAATAGTTGAAATTCTTCAGCTCAGCTGACATGTATACTGTCGGGACTATGTGAAATCCGGGTTGCCATTAAACAGCAGCGTTGGCTGGCCGGCACGAAGTACACGAGGAAACCCACCCGAAGAATTACCCTACAGACTTTTGGCCCTCCATGCGTCTGTCGCACTTGCCGCAAGCCCTCAGCATCACAAACGGCTGGGATATAAAAACCCATTTCATTCTGCGGATATCAATGAGATGCTTTAGGACTCCCGGTCGACGTTCCTGCTTCCCTTCGAGGCAAATCAAAGCCGAGAGAAGCCAAAACAATGAGACAAAACCGACAAGATGCAGGCTGTGGTTCCATGGTCGATGAACAAAATGCGTGGCCGATTTGAGACTCTGGCCGTTGGCGCATGATTGGGTCGCGAGGTGAGTTGGCGCACGTGTCTACGTAGTGCGTGCGGCTGCTGCATGGCGTTGGCGTGGACGAAGGGGATTGGGCCATGGCCACTGCCGTTTCGTGGTGTGGAGGACCAACCATGATGACTTGGTGGGGTGGTTGTGGTGGAGGATGGAGGATTGACCAGGCCGGCCAGAACCAGATCAGACGCTTGTTTTGCTGGGAGGCACGAGGGTAGGGGTCAGAGGGGGGGGGGGGCGCCGACCAACGAATACATACATGTGTACATACATATATGTACACAGACCCGAGACAAACGACACGATGGACGATCAAGCAGACAACGGATGTCGTCGGTATGGGACCCCGGCTGGAAAGTGTTGAATAAATAGCAATATTGATGGCACCACGTCGGACCACGTCGCACGACCCGAGCCGGATCAACGAACGTATTCCTCGTCGGTTACGAGCCCTCGGGAGGACAACTGTGCGTCTGCATCCATATCATGCACCATGCAGTGCCAACTCACCAGATTATGTACTACGGAGTACTCGTGACGAGTACGGCTTATTTACTCCGTCCTGGCTCTCTATCCCTGTACATGACGCACTTGCACTTATTACGGTGTACACAACAGACAGCCAGACGACTTGCGGTTCAGAGACGGCGGGTGGCGGTCATGTGGCCGCCGGGTGTCGTCTGGTCGGTCCGGATCATTATTCCCTCTATACGGATAAGCAGCGAGTAGAGAAGCTGGTCTGAGAATCCATTTTCCAAAAGGATACGTCTCGCTCAGAGTTCTCAACGGGTGACACACCATCTTTTCTCCCAAACATAAAGTTGTCCAAAGTGGGCGACTTCAATTGGACTCAGCGCGAGGCGCCAGGCTGGACTGCACTGGTTGTTGTATTACCCCACGCCAGCAGGGCACACGCCAGGGCATCTTCGCATGTGCGCCCGCCGCCAACCCACCACTGGAAGCCCCGACCCTCCCTAAGAGAACTGTTATACTGATGTACAGTGCATGCAGGATGTGCTTCAGACTGCTGCGCTGCGCTGCACCTCCAACAACTTGCTTGCCACCTGCCACCTGCCACCTGCCACCTAATAGCATATGTATCGCATCGTCGCCCCTCGCCAGCCTGCCTTGTTGCTCCCTTGGCTCCTCTTTCCCCTTTTTTTGTGAATCTCGTTCTACATACTTTGTCTTTTGTTTGCTGCGCTGCTGCCTCCTTCCGTCCCTTCTTCCTTCTCTTCCTCGCGGGATCCCGCCCGGTTCCACTGCTGGCCGCTCCTTCCCCCTCCCTCTCAGCAACCCTCGGTCTTGCGCGAGCAAGATATAAGATAGTTCGTGCATTGTGATTTCCGACTCGACTCTTCCTCGTAATACACCCTTCTTATCCCCCCCCACAAATACAACTTCATGCTTGGTTCTGATTCTATAGACGCCGTCTCTTTGGGACCTCCCTCAGCAACCTTCGCGCATCGGCCGGTAGGCGGTTTCTTCTAGAAGCTGTCGCTCGCGCTGCTGCACCACGCCAACCCGGGGCCATATGCATGGTATCACTATGATCTCCATGCAACGATCTCTCTCTTCGCCCGTTCGCACCTGTTCTCCTACGAGTATGTCACGTTGTCATAGCTGTACATGACCTGGGAGTTGGACCCCATCTGTTCCCTGTCCAGTCTGGTTGTCTTTGGCGCTGCTCATGTTGCTGACCTATGTACATCTTCCACTGCCAGCTGTGTCGCCGACAACCGCTCATCCTTCGAGGTCTCCCAGCCCGTCCGCGCGCCGCGAAAGCCACAAGGATATTCCCCATCCAACTCGGTATCGCTCACAAAGCCCTGATGATCCTGATCGCTCTGCCGAAGCTGTTCAGTCCCGTATTCCGGTACGCCATACCGATGAAGGAAGCCGATGGAGCTACCAAAGAGCCCAGCAAAGCACGGCAACCTTGAGGAAACCGCTTGTGGCACAGCCAGCTGCTTCCACTCCCACTCAAGAAAGCGACCGGCGTGATCCCAAGGTCCAGCCTGCTACAGCTTCCATCGTACCCAGTGACACGAAACCCCGGCAATCTCGTACGCAAGCACTATTACCAGACCCGACACAGTTTACAAATCCACATATAACAAAACATGACGAAAGCATTACACTGCAGGAGCTGGCTCATGTTGTGCGCCTTTCCAAATATCAGGAGCGCAAGCGCGCCAACACCAGAGTTCGCCTGCAAAGAAGTCTAATTTCTACTGCTCTTAGTGCTCGACTCACCAGGTGTGGTGATATTGCTCACAGGAACCTGGTCGATAGCTTCCGGAAAGATGACAAGGATGGCTTTGCTATGCTATATAATGCTATACAAGATGTTCGAAAAAGCTGTGATGAGCTACGCCGCTATGCCCTGTTGGAGCCAGACTTGGAGCCAGTCTCTTCGCCTGCCTTGGGTTCAACGGAAAGTCTAGATACTTCTACCACCCCCCTTGTCGCCGTTGGCCCCATACGATCTATCACCCCATTTCTGCATGATATTTCCGCATCGTCCCGTGACACTTTTCTTGATTTTTTGTCTGAAGTACGAACCAACCCTGACTACCTGGCTACTCGAATATGTGCGCTTTCTAGCTCTGAGCTGAATGCGTTCCTCAGTTTTCACAAGGGCATGGAACCCGTGGAATCCGTGTTGCCATTTCACGGAAGATCGGCAAGTCGTCATCATGGAGGTTCTTCTAACCGGAGTGGTGCAGGGCCTGACATTGAGCGTCTCCTTTCATTTCAACGACATGATGCACTTTCTATCTTGATTCATTCTTGCTTCGCAAACTCTGCCGGCCCTGACAGTACAGAGGATCGCCGGCGAACAGAAATCTGGGCCACGGTCTTGGCTAGGCTGATTCAGCAGCCAAAGTCCAGTAGCGAGCATTTCCTTATCGCTGTACTGAATATATGGACCGCCATGCGCGATTGGTCCGGAAAATCCAACATGGAATGGTATTTGATGAAAATGTTGGAAGACGGAGCTTTCATCCTCGACCGAGCCGAGGATCAACACGGGACCCGATTCAACCTCTCCGACTGGAACTCTTCTGATGAAGCTGCTGCCAGGGACTTTTACGACAAGGCTGTCCAGGGGCTTTTTGAATTGATCGATGACGAAGATGCCACTGGAATTCCGGAAGGCCTGTTGGAACTGGGAAATGCCATCTTGAACAAACTCGACGACAAGTACTTGGAGAACACATCCCGCTGGCTAGTCTGGAGATGTCTTTTCTTTGTCTTTCTTTTGGGCGTGATTGTCCATCCCGAATCATATGGCATGCTGGCTGAGTATCATATCACACCCTATGCCCGAGAGAAGATATTGAAGAAGGTTGCAATGAAAGCCCACGAATACGTTTCCAGCATGTGGAGCGGCAAACCCTCCGCAACGTGTGTGCCGGTGGATGTACCACCTCGGATCAAAGGACATGTGGAGAGCGTTCTTGCCAGGTTCCAAGGCGCCCGTTCTAAAATTTCCACTGCAAAACTGCTTCCAGCAAGATCCATCACCTCCTTGAGAGAGACCGTCGAGGTTCACCCCTATTTGGTGCTTAGCCCTGCAGACTTGGTAACCTTGGTGAATGCCCTGTTTCCTGAACGCCGCCCCATGGAGTCCCTGTCAAATACACTCCGATCTGGTTCCGCTTCTGTTTCTGGGCTCTCTGCAATCTCACAGCAGGTCCCCGCCTCAACCGGCCTCAGAACTAACAACATGGAAACTGCTTCAATAATTAGCACTAGCTTTTCGTCGGTAATTAGTGACGGAACAACTGCCGCCCGGGAGGCCCTTCAAGATGAGCAATCCAATGGGATGTCACAGAGGTATTCTCCGCCGCCAGCTCATCCTGAAGCACAAAGGCGGCTTAATCAATACGCTGACGATGGCTATCGTTTACGACTTGCTGTTCACGAACTGAGCCAAAAACTGGGACCAGAGGTCACTCGAGGACTTTGCCACCCTTGTGCTGAACGTTGGATTGTGCTTTTTCTTTCTGCAGATGGAAAGAAACTATCCACAGCAATGACCTATGATCCAGACGACGATATGGATGAAGATGACAATACTTCCAGCACTGATACCGATGAAGACGAAGATGCCCAAGGTCCGGAGCTCGACAAAGACTATCATCAGTTACGCGATGCAATCTTGAGGCTTGTTGAAGAATATGAGATTCCACGGAGTTTAGAAATAGCCGGTGAAGGTGCTCCCCAGCTAACGAATCGAGCTTCCAGGCTTCGAAGATACAAGTCCAAGAACCGGATCATCACAACAGCGAAGTCAATGTCAAGCCGCAATCCATACAGAGCCCATTCAGGCCCAAAGGAATTCTCACATGGTATGGATTCCGGTGCCTCAAACGGCTTAGCCACGACCGCAAGTCGGAATGCTTGTGACGGCGATGGCACGGAACCGGTTCTGATCCAAATGTTGAGGGCAGCTTCTTCTCAGTCCAAGGCCCAAGCCGACTTCGTTTCTGCTCATGTTTACTGGAAGACTCTCAAGCTTCTTAGTGCTCTTGCATCGCCGTCTCTGCGGGAGAATGGTTTTGCCGTCCTGATCAATATATTTTCACGGGGCCCCCGGGACTCGATCCGGCGATCCGCGGCAGCTATTGAAGAGTATGATGCGTGGCTGGTATGGCTGAAGCAAAGTCAGGAGCGTCACGATGGGCTGATAGACCGCATGATGAGGCGGGTCAGAGCAATGCGTGACAAAATGTGGTTTGTCACAGATGTTCGCAACTCTAAGGAGTATGGCCACAGCCGCGATATCTGCCAAGCTTTGAAGACAATGGGCATGCCCCGACGATGGAACTCACTCCAGCGGTCGCGCACAAATTTCGGACGAGCTCCTGGTGGTTCATCCTACTTGTATCGCTCGGAGTCTCAGATAATGGATCTATTGGCTGCCTCGGAGGAACAAGGCGGACCGAATAAATTGAGCGATGATCAGGCTGAAATGACATCTATGTGGCTGCAACAGTATGGCATCGAGAATTTCTGCCATGGGGAGGAAAGGATTCACAGATTCTGCTACGAGGTGGACAAGTGTATATCCAAATTGGTTGGAGAGACAATTCGAGATGCGCCTGTTTTATGGTCTAGCGACCTGTACAAGCGTGAAAAGGTGGTATATGATCGTATGAGGACCCGAGACAAGGAGCAATCTTGGACCGCCAGCGACGACACTACGGGTATGGGTATGGTCAGCGACAGCGAGCGGCGCATTGGCTCAACTTCCACCCGGCCAGGTTGGCTGGGACGCGAATCTAGAAACTTGAGCAGTTCTAGCTCGAGTCAGCACTCTTTGGACGCATCCCGTATCAACTTTGCTAGGCCGACAGCCTCCCTATCAGATTTAGTGGAGAACAACGATTATTACGAAAAAGCATCGCCGATCAATACAACGGAATCGTTGAGTACGTACTGGACCCCATTTCAACCTGCCATGTCGCCTGGGTCAGGTCTCTCAAGGGCTTACTCACCCACGACAAGCTTGACCAATCTTTCCACAACGTTTTCTGGACCAATCCATCAAGTGCCACTACCATCAAGCTCGAGTGTGTCAACGGGAAGGCCTGGGACATCGGCATCCTCAAATGAAACAGTCTTTTTGCAGCAAGCCGAAGACGAGAAGACGCGATTCCTGACTGATTTGAGGCAAACTCTCACCAGTCTCCTCCTGTCTGATCTAGGAAGCCAAGTCTTGGGACGTGGTTCTGAGACTGACTCTTGGTTCGATGGCCTTGGACAGGAATGTGTAGATCGCAAGGACGCCCTCGATCGTCGCGCACGACGAAGATCAGAGAAAAAGGACAAGGAAGTTAGCAGTCGAAGCTCCACGAGACCAAGAGTGATCGAGAAGAAGAAGAGCTTCCGAAATCTGCGAGTTGCTGGAGAAATGACGTTTGAACGACACTCGGAGCCGTCAAAGGGTCACTTGGGTGAAGATGTGGACAGCCAACCTGACAGTGGGAACAAATTCCAATTCACTCCATCGGCAAATGCAAAGGACCATCTCGTCGACTTCCCGTTCAAAAAGGCATATTGCCGGCTGCTGAATATGTTTAGTGTCAACCCCAATCCCTTCGCTAAACTGAATGCTCTGAATGAATTGGAGAGCCTCATCATCGCGTCTCTCACCTGGAGCGGCTCCAAGAAGCTGAGGGCCAACCGCTCAGACGCGGGATCCAGCATTGCGGGCGATCGTGGGGTCAACATTCGTCAAACCCCTCTTGATGGGACAATTGATAACGTGAGAGAGCGCCGATCCCAGGCTATTCATTCTGCGCTTCAATCAGGCGGGCACATGCACCAACCGCGCCAAACAAACCCAGAAACGAGATCAATCGTGTCGAATGGCGCTGCAAGTACTGACGTGATAACTGGTGAACTGCAAAGGCTCTTCCGAGATGCTGGTATTCGGCCAAAGTCACTGTTCCGTGACCTTCAGCTCATTGCCGCATTCGTGCCGCCAACTATCCTTGATAAACCTGAACGTGGCAAGGCTTTCTGGAACGCCGGTCTAGCTGCCCTCAAACTCAAATCAGAGGTGTGTCTGACCATGGTGGAAATGGCCGATGAGATCATCGCAGCCCACACACGCTCTCGCAAGTCCGCTGGTGATAACAGCTCACTCCCCGAGGCGAAACCGTCTTTGACAGGAACTCCCCCTCCTCCTTCAACCACGTACAAGTTGGACGATGTTGGGAAAATGTGGGCCATCACAGCCAAGGAAGGCTATCCTACAGCACAGCGAGAGCTTGCTCTCTTTTACCTGTCCAACCCTGAGTTTGTTGAAAGGACCACCCTTCCGCTTTCAAAACCCCGAGAGGTTTTCAAGCAGACAGTGATGGAGAGATATGGACGAAGTGAACGAGCTCGCGGAAATTCGGGAGCAGTTGGATCTGCTGGTTTGGCCACTACTGGAGTGAACCCCCGCGCAATGGGCCCCGGCGCTGCTGCCGCAGGAGGAGGGCCAACGGCAGGCGGCAAAGATGGCGATGTCCGGAATGATGTGGGCCTCATGTGTGTTGCCGTGCATTGGATGGAAGCAGCAGAGCATGGGGGCGATGAGCTGGCAACGAGCTTTTTACGTCAAAATGAGTTCAAGGGTCTGGCGTGAGCGAAGGCCTGGTTCGAGGCGTCTGGTTTTTGATGGCGCTTTGGAAAAATTTGAATTGATATTTAGAAATATTCTCGAACAAGAGAGCGTTATGTGATTTTATATGCAGCATGCAGTATGCCTGTAGAAGATGTGATGGAATTCATTATAGATTGCAGGACAAGAGGACTTGGGTGCGCTTTGATGGCAGCATTCGAATGGTCACCATACGAGCGATATAGACAGTGCTGGGCTTTGTTTGCTCCTTCCTTTTTTCATGACGGGCTCGAGTTTCAGAGTTTCAGAGAGGGGGATATACCATATGATTGATTTGCGGGTGCTGGGCCGAGACTGCGTGCATTTTCTATTATTCACGGGGATGTTGTGATTGCGGACATCAGGATACATAAGGTACCTCGAACAATTACGGGAACGTGGAGAACGGGAACGCGGCGTAGACTGGTGATTTCCACCCGGTATCTCTATGTACAATCAAACACTCCCGATGATGTGACAATCTATTCATCAGTTGATGCCTTCTAGAGATACATAAAGCCACAAATCAAGTGAAAGAAGAAAGGAAATGAAGCTTAGATCTCGTCAGTCAAGTCGGCATTCACATGCTTCTTAAATTTTTTCTTCAAGCCCCCCCCCCCCCCCCCAGTGTCCCTATGCTTCACGTCCCATAATGGATGCAGGCTCGGCTGACGATGATACAGCAATTCTTGGAAAAAAAGGGCCCCACTCCCAGTCCAGTTGTTGGTACGTATTAGCTTCGACTGTTTTGAATCTACTCGTCGTCGCCGGTGGAGTCATCTTCATCATCTGGCATCCTAGAGCCCTCTGATGGGATGCAAAATCATATGGTCAGTATGAATGGATCAAATGCTGATTGGACAGAGGCAATGTGTGTGTATGAATGAAATACACAAGTCCAAGGACTTTCATAACATGGAGGAAAACGACATACCTTCATCGTCGGTGGTATCCTTGTCTTCTAGCCATTTCAGGTGGGAGAGAGGCCTGATCTCCCCTATGAAACGCTTCCAATCTGATCCGACGTACTCGCAGACGGCTCCGTAGCCCCTGAACGAAATTGGTATGGAGTCATACCTCCCACACCAGCACTGTTTGAGCATGCTGACTTTGAAGTGCTTGAGATCTAGGCCGGGAATCTCGGTCAGCTTTTCGAGGAACGAGTCCCAGTAGATTTCCTGTGACTCGGGCTCGGGCTGCGTTTCTTGTCCTCCGATCATGTTGACTTTCCAGAGCTTGAGGGATTTGAGGGATGGGGCGAATTTCCGGACGATTTTGAGGAGGCGAGGGGCATCGATGCGCATGGTGCCGAGACTGAGCTTTTCCAGACGAGGCAAGGAGATGACGACGTCGCCCTGCTTGGTCCGGTCGGTGCTTGCCTGGGAATCCAAGTCACCCACGACCCAGTCGAGGAAAACTGGCAGCCCAACGAATTCGCATAAGGTGGTCTCATTGATGCTAAGGCTCTTCAGATTGGTGGTGTGGGAGAGGAATTTCCGTATGAAGAGGTGTGGTGCTGATTCGAACCAGTATATCAGCTCGTCGTGACCCATGTTGAGGCATCGCCACTCCAGGTCGATGCACAGATGAAGCTTCTCGAGGCCCTCGAGAAGGGGGACGACGGACGGCTGCAGGAAGTCGGGAATGCTGAAGGCAAAGTCGCGCAGGCCCTTGGGGCGTGTCGACATGACCTTGATGCCCCTTGGCCTGGCCTGGGCAATCCCTAGGGCGTAGATGACGGCCGCAAAGACCTGGCTGGGGTACCGGTACGGGAAACCAGCGTCCCACATGGTCGAACCGTTATGGGTCATTTTCACGCCCGTCTCGTTGAAGACGGTTGTGTAGCCGTAGCTGTGCCATTCGGCATCCGGCCCGTCTCTTGACCGGTGGCGCATGTTGAAGTCCCTGATGACGACGTCTTCTAGGTTTTTGAGGTTGCGAAAGGCCTCGACCATCATGTCTCGATGGTGTCCCGTGTACCACAGCGCGAAGTTGTTGGCGCACCGCTTCCTGAACCTGTCTTCCTTCTCTTCGTCTGACAGCCGGGTTCGATCTGAGGAGAGGCAATCTAGTCCGATGTGAACAAAACGCAGGTGTTGGCTCAACCTGCTTTTGGATATATCTATGAGGGCTTGCAAGCTTTCTTGTGTGATCATGAACTGCTTCCGCGTGAAGAACTCGTTGACGAAAGTGGTGTATAAAGATTGCTCAATGGACCGACTGGTCAGACGGAGACGACCGAGATCTGGGGTGGGCAGATAGTAGCTGATGCGCAGCAAGACCTCGAGCGGGAACTTCTGGACCAGACAGGTGCCGGGCAGGGCAGTTGGAAGTGTGTTTGCCATTGTGCCTGCTGTGAGTCGTGGGTTGTGAGTCGTGAGTCGTGAGTCGTGAGTTGTGAGGTTGCCACCTCCAGCCTGGTCAAGTCGAAAGGGTTCGAGCAGGTGAATGAATCAAGTTATATAGACAGAACTATACGGATTACCCACTTTACATAAAGGCCACTTTACATATTAAAGGCCGCTTTACGGAGTACATGAGGCCACTTTCCTCCCTGTTCGGCATTTATCTTTCTGACTAGTAGGGGTCACTAATCGCGCATACAGTACGGACTACACCCCCTGAATAATTTTACAAATCTACATGACAGGGGTAATTAAGCCAATCATTATCAGACAGAAAATGAAGGTAATAGGGGCTAGGATGAACAGATACCTTGATTCCTTTACAATTTATATAAGAAATAATGTATCTTTTAGTGGTGTTTATACCCTACATATCTTCCTTATTAGCTCTCTAAAATAATCTAGGTGTGACGTGGTAGAATTAACAAGTGGCCTATCACCTACATAGGATGTGGCTAGGTCAGTGCCACAAGACGTCGGATGTGGCCCACACGTCTTTACACTCATTATTATATCCTACGTTTTGCATCGTAACACTAGGCTTGCAGCTATTCGCAGCTGTTAGAGAGGAACGAAAAACTGGGGCATGTAGATTTGTAAAAGAATCCAGGGGGTAGAGTGTGTCCTCTGACTATGGCCGCGTGAATGCCTGCAACGGGCTTAAATGCCTTGATGAAAGAAGCAAATTGTGCTAGTTTTTAAGCATAAACTAGGCGCTTGGCGTATTACGGTGTAAAGTAGCCGAGCCGCCCCGTATAAATCCACATACAACTTGTACCTGCACGAACAGCGGCACGATGCCGCACGATGCCGCACGATGCCGCACGAACAGCAGGCAGCAGGCAGCAGGCGGCAGGCGGCAGGCGGCAGGCGGCAGGCGGCAGGCGGCAGAGCACCCAAGACCACAGCGTGAGTCACTGGGCAGTGTGAGTGCTGCCTAGCCAGCCTATCATGGCAATTTTTAGCAACACCACCAGACCAGACAAGACCAGGCAGACCGGACAGGACAGACGCCAGCTGCGAACGACTGACTGGCATAAAACAAACGCATCGACTTGCCATCAGCATCCCATCAGCTTCCCATCAGCTTCCCATCAGCTTCCCATCAGCTTCCCATCAGCTTCCCATTTTCCTCGCTGCACACTTCTTGCTCTCCGCCGCCTTTCCTTTCCTTTTCCGCTCCCGACTTGGATCATATCATGACCCAATGTCTTTCATCACTTTCTAATCCATCATTCTCCCCACCACACGACAAACAATGCCGGCGGCACCCACAGCATCTTCTGCCGCTTCTGTTGTTCAGCCCCTGAGCGAATACCGTCTCGTATTCAGTGGCAAGTTCCCGGGATACTCCCACAGGGACTTGCACCGTCTTGTCATGTCCCTTGGTGCATCCGTGACTGCATCCGTGACTGCACGCAACACCCATCTCGTCTGTGACGAGAAGGACTACTTGAAGAATGCGCCCAAAGTGGCAGATGCCAAAGCAGCCAGTGTCGCTATAGTCAAGTTTGATTGGCTGGACGAAGTCGTCAAGTCAAAGAAGAGGCTTGATCCGGACATCTACTCGTGGCCCAATGAAGACGAGGAGCAGCAGGAAGAGGGAAATGAGGAAGGAAAGCCGGTGCTCGAGGTAAATGGCATTGCGAATGGGAATGGGGAAAAGCGACCAATTGCTGCAGCCAATCCGAAAGAAAGCAATGAAGCTAATGATGAGGCTGAGGATGCGAAACCCAAGACCAAAAAGGCTAGGACTAAGGCGATGAAACCGAAAGGCGGAGCGGAAGATGAGAACGAAAAAGATGCCGAGGAGAAAAATGGCAAGCAGGAGGTTGTGGAGGAAGAAACAATCGAGAAAAGGCTCCAAGAACTCAACAAGGGACAGTTCTTGAAGAAGAAGAACATTGTCATCCCCCTGGATGAGTACTGCCCGCTACAATCTTACTCAGTATACGTTGAACCCAAAAGTGGCATGATTTATGACGCATCTCTGAACCAATCGAGTACGTCGAACAACCACAACAAGTTCTACAGGCTGCAGGTAAGCCGGCCTTCTCCTCGCTGTGAATATATGGTTGGGAAAAAATAGCATGACTGATACTTGACAGATTTTGGTACATAGCAGCGACTACAAAACCTGGACTCGATGGGGCCGTGTCGGCGAAATGGGACAGCATGCCATACTCGGAGACGGCTCTCTGGCAGATGCCAAACGAGTCTTCGAGAAAAAGTTCAAAGACAAGTCTGGTCTCGCTTGGGACGACCGTACAAAAGACCCCAGGCCAAAAAAATATGCCTTTGTGGAACGAAGCTACGATGATGACTCTGATGACGACGCAGAAGACGGAGTTGACGGAGCGGACGGCGTCAAAAAGAAGGAAGAGGAAGACGACTACGAGCCACCCGAGTGCACACTGTCCGACCCGGTCCGTCAAGTGATGGAGCTAATATTCAACCAAAACTTGTTCAACGCGACCATGGCCTCGCTTAACTACGACGCCAACAAGCTTCCCCTGGGGAAGCTTAGCAAGGCCACTATTCTTCGCGGATTCCAGCAGCTCAAGGATCTCGCAGCTCTAATGGATGATCCCACGCTGGCCTCAAGCCAGTGGGAAATGAGTGTTGCAGGGGCCACGGAACATCTTTCCAATACGTACTACTCACTCATTCCACACGCCTTTGGTCGCAATAGACCGCCCATCATCAACAATGAGGCTCATCTCAAAAAGGAGATTGAGCTCCTCGAAAGTTTGTCTGATATGAAGGATGCTTCCAACATCATGAAAATTGACAGAACCAAGGCAAAGACGACGCACCCCATGGATAGCCACTACCTTGGTCTAGGGATGGAAGAAATGTCACCCCTCGACCACGCCAGTCCCGAATTTGACCTTCTCAAAACCTACCTTGATGGATCAAAGGGTTCAACCCACGGCATCAATTACAAGGTTCACAACATCTTCCGCATCCAGCGTGCCGGCGAGTTCGAGCGCTTCGACAACTCCCCCTTCGCCAAGATCCCGTCCGACAAGCGTCTGTTATGGCACGGCTCGCGCTGCACCAATTTCGGCGGTATCCTCAGCCAAGGGTTGCGAATTGCGCCCCCGGAGGCTCCAGTATCGGGCTACATGTTTGGCAAAGGTATTTACTTGGCAGACATGTCCACCAAGTCAGCCAACTACTGCTGCTCGTACATTTCCAACCGTCAGGCGCTTCTCCTTCTCTGTGAAGCTGAGCTTGGTGACCCCTTGCAGAAATTGACGTCTGCGTCCTACAGCGCTGGTGAAGACGCAAAGAGTAAAGGCATGTACAGCACATGGGGCGTGGGCAGCACCGGGCCCAGTAAGTGGATGGATGCTAGCAAGGTCCATAAGACGTTGGCAGGCATAAAAATGGTGAGTGCCTCTTCGTTCCCGTTGCGTTTCGCTTTTTGCATTTGCCTCACAGATTTAGTACTGACACAATCTCTTACTCAAGCCTGATCTGCAAACAGCACCCGGCCCGACCAACGTTGACGGCAGCTACCTTGCCTATAATGAGTACATTTGCTACAACGTCGCGCAAGTCAAACTCCGTTATCTATTCCACGTGGAAATGTAGATTTGACTATTGTTACAGGTATATTATACGTACTATTATTATAACAATGTCATTTAGACCATGAGCCATCAAGTGTTCCTCGCTGCTATAAAGAGCACGATGTGACGCGATGAAGATGATGACTGGGACAGGGAAGAATCACTGAAGTGTGAGATGTATTGGTTAAAATTCATCAATATGGCAACCGTCACATCTTGTAGTCGGAACGGGCGAGTCAGCGTACTGAAGCTGAACGGCTTTGCCAGTCAACGCAGCTTGCTAGTTAACGCAGCACTTGAGCACTTGGTGGGTGGTGGCCTTGTTTGCGTCGGGTGTGCCGCGGTCAGACACTTCGAGAGCATGTCACTTTGCCCGTGTTTACTTCCAAGGGGGGTTTTTTTTAACCCCCCTGCCCCCCCCCCCTCCAAAACAAAAACCCCCAAAACAAAAAAGAAGGAGGAGGAGGTGAAGAACAAAATAAGAACAAAATGGGGTATCTTTCACGGTCTGATTCATCTCCATATCGTGATTGGGCTCCTCTGGAGGGCGAAATCTTTTATATGTCACATTATATTTGTGATCACACTCCAACGCTGTTATTTAGAAAATCTGGCCACTGTAGATCACTGCTCCAATTCCATGGAGTCAATTCAACACCCATAGCGTGAGCCAGGCCGTTGTCCTGATCAAATCCATCGAGGGCGCCTTCATAGGCGCTGTTCATTTCGCTGGCAGCCGCGTCAGGTTTGTTATCAGATGCGCCAGTCAAATCCATTTCCTCCGCCATATTTGAATTATCCGCATTCACGATGGGCAACGTTGATGTCAAGGTAGAAAGCTGTGGCGCGGCGCTCCAAGGGCTGGATGTTGACAGTGTTTGCGCGGACAGCGATGTTTGCGTGGCAGGTACTGTGTCTGGAGTGGTCATGAATGGCTCCGGTGGGTTGGACGCGGTACGCATTGTGGGACACTTCAAGGTAGAAATTACAGACGGATCCTCGGTGAGCTCTATGTTTCGTAAAACAGGGTGCCTTGAAGGGACACCCGTCTCGGTAGAGTGATTGGATCTGCCGGTATCGAGGCAGGGGTCTTGAGGGGAGGATACACCCGAGCCGAGACCTTGACTTATCAATCTTTCCAGGTCGGAGCGAATTGCCCCTGCTGCAGGGCCCATGCAGCATTGCTTGATGGCCTGGAGGCAGACCTTGGCCTTGTCAGTGACAGCTTCGACAGTCAAGCCAAACTTTTCTCCCCCGCCGTGTAGTGCGTATTTGAGCATGCGAGCACATTGATATGCGCACAGGGCAAGATCCAGATCAGCCACAGGTTTCGCCCCGAGTTTTTGCATAGAAGCAAAGATGCTGGCCATCGCTAGCGAGTGAACAACGCATTGACGTTGGCAGTGTGTAAGAAAGCCTGGGTCAAGACACTGCAAGGTAGCTTCGGGCAATGCCTCACGGAACCCGGCCATCGTCATGCGGTACAAGTCGCAGTGGCATTGATGCCACCATACATGGATCATAATGAAGACACAGATGCGAGGAGAATAGGCTCGAAGTCGGAGCGAGCTTTCCGAGAATTGGAACGAGGCGGGCAGTCTGCCGGCAAAGCCATCCAACTGCTTATGCAAGGCCAGAACAGGTTCTTGCAGGCTTGATGTATCGGAAACTGTTCGGCTAACAAGCACATCTTTAGTGAACTCGATGATTTTCTGGCGCAAGTGAAGTATGCGAATGTGAAGTGCCAGACTCCCCACATCCTCCGAATGCTGGACTTCTGGGCCATTACACTCGGGATTGAGCATCTCGGCAGGCTGGGGTAGATCGAATTCGAAGTTTCGTTCGTTGCAAGGCAAGCTGACAAAGATCCTATCCGCTCGCCAGAGTGCAAAGTCACGATAGCCTGCGGCAATGCCTGTATCGATGCAGTACAATGACCACATTAGTCTTCGTCGAGACTCTTGAGCAAGAAAGCATAAATTGGGACTATTGTGGTTCAGGCGAAGGGCAGCGGCAAATCTCGAAGCCATGCTGAGGAGCATGAAAGCACTGGGGTATCTGTTGGAGAGGATCCTATGCTTGATCATGAAAACGAGTGCTTGGACCTTGAAGGTCGATGGTCGAGAATAATCAGAGAAAACTAAGCTTTCAGCTCGGTCAATGCATCGGTCACCATATTCGCGTACGCCACTGCCCATATCTGTAAGGCAAGACGTGATACCAACAAGAGCTAGCAGCAATGCCTTGTCGACTTTTCCAGCATTGTATTGCTCCATGAGTGATGCTCGGTGCAAGAACGAGTACATGGGAATGTGGTGAACATGGCGGAAGAATTGGTCAAATGTGCGGCTAATGACAGAATCAAAAGATCCGTCTGTGCTGGAGCTGCAGTTGGTTGGGAGGCCAAAGTCAGTCTCGTTGCTCAGATTTCCTCAAGAGGTGGCCAGCTTACAGCTTACATGTCATGATTGAACGTGCTAGGCGTGTTGGCCAGATCAGTTAAAGGAGTGTCACTGTCATCGGCCTTTTCATGATCAGTGTCTTTCTGGCGATACCGATTGTCACCGTCGTGACTACGAGGGCTTTGCGTTCCGCGATTTTCGCCTTGGCCTACCGGCCCATTAACACGTTTACCTGGACGGTATACACATTCGTTACCCTGCGCACGGCACCTATCACAGGCCGGCATATGACCCGAGCAACGTGCTTTGCGACTGTGGCAGCTCATGCAAGCCTGCTTTACCCTCCGACGTGGCAAAGCCATGGACCAGTTATCGGCATCAGAGTCGTCATATGAACAGGGGAAACCAAGCCTCTGGCAATTGGAACAGACTGGTCGGCTTCCGTTGCAGCGTACCTTGCGAAATCGACAAGTGGAACAAGTGGAGGAGGATTTCTTAGGGCGATGATTGGGGGAGTGATTTCCGTGCGAGTCAGATCTCGAGTGAGACTGTGTTTGACCCTGACCCGGTGATGTGTGACGTTGAGCTTGAGATTTACGAGCGGAAGCAAACTCTGTTGTTGCTGTCGCCGTCGCGGATTCCGGTTCCATGTCCATGACTGGCGAAGCGAGCTCATGCATGAGGTGGCACTACCAGACAAGATAAGACCATGCAAAACCGTTGGCGACGACCCGAAGCAGTCGCCGGCCTGCCGAGGACGCAGCAATGGATGAAGTAGACGGCCGCGGTGCGGATCCAAAGCAGTACACCGACAACTTGGATTGTCAACAAGAACCTTGGGAGAGATGCAGTGTGAGTAGCACCATGGAGCGATGCCGAGACCGATGCTCGTGGCCCGTGGGCGGCGTGGGGAATGATGCGGATCCGACTTCTCGTGACTCGTGAGTAGAGTACCTGACGGAGTTTGAATCCGCCGGAGTTGACGTGACAGCAGCGGCGTGCGAATGCTAGAAGGTAGGGAGCTGCGGCGGGTAGCAAGATTCTTGGAGCAAGAGCCTTGGGGTTGGGTGTACTGTCAAGCAGTGTACTGTCAAGCATACGAGGCCAACAAGTGTGGAAGGTCTCAAGATAACAGGAATAGGGCACGCGAACATGGTGAGCAGTTTGATGAGTCGGTCTGGTCGAGGGAGAGTGAGAAGAAGGCCTTGTTGTGGTCATTTGCGGTCATTTGTGGGGCTCGCCTGCCCACTTGCACTTGTGCAGGAGCGACCCGGTGCATCTGCATGGCCTCGCCTCGCCGATGGCCCGAGAACCTAGAGTGAAGGTTGCCCATCTCGCGATCAGTGACAGCAGTGCGTTCTCATCGCCGTGCGACCTCCTGGGTCCAGACTTGCTTTGCTGCTGTAGACCACTGTTTCTCAATCTGTCATGTTTACCTATATGTATCACATGTTAATAATAGGCACGGTTCACAGGCACGCGAGCAGAAGTCACGACAACTGCCGTCGATAAAGAACGAGGACCAACCAGCCAGGGAGAACAAATGCCCCGCCTGACAACCCCACTTCCCGCAGCTGAGAAAGCAAATTGATTGACCAGACAGCACGGATGATTTTGACCGCGCCGATAGGTCATCGTGGCGGGGGCGGCCAGAAATCGGCCAAACACCATGTACGGAGAATGAGAACGGGCTCAGGCAGATTCGAATACGCCGCCCGCAGATTGCAGTATGGCGCCAACGATGCTGCCAGCTGCGCCGAGCTGTTTGGTTCCTCCTGCGTCCCAGCTTGTCCCCGAGCCATATGCATGCAGTCCAAGGACCCAGAGAGGTATCATGGAGATAGGCTACCGAGGTAAGTATCCTAGGTAAATGTTCTAGTGCAATTTACAAACGCGATTAAATATAGATCATAAAGGCAATAAATAGATTATCAAGCAAAAAAAGAAGAGTGAATGCACAACGTGGAAAGTTCAATTGACTCGCAGGGCGGTTGCACAAAAGCCCGGAATGTTAAAAAAGCTGCTGGAGAAACGGGGAATTGAACCCCGGACCTTCCGCATGAAGTATGCCGTGATATGCAAAGCGGACGCGATAACCCCTACACTATTCCCCCTGGTATACGCCGTAAGACAATCCCCTTACATATCATCAGCTATTCTCCCGAGACGGCGCTTACTTAGGCAAAGCCTAGGCACATGACTTGCTCTCCTATAAAAAGGAAGCAACAAGACCACACTAGAACCAAGGTTCAACAATATCTTCACTTTATGTATCTACCGATCGGGGGGGCTTCTTTTCACTGCATCACCTGCAAGACTTCTTCCATTGCTTCACGTGCAGCAGCTACGAGCCCGGGAGATCTGAGCCTTGCAACAGAATCCCACGCAAGCTCTGGAAAAAACCACGACGCAGGAAGACCTAGCAAAAATAGCTCTAGGTAAGAATTACTACCTAGGAGCTAGGGGTTGTGTTGCAAGGCACATAAGGGATGATGAACGCACAAGCTAGTGGCCAGTTGGCTGCGCCTCTTTTCTCGGACCAACATGTCCGCATCGTCTGCTGACTGGCACATGCATGATGGCGAAGTCGGCCATGATGACGGTGTAACAACTGCGTGTTTCTTTCTTCGGCGGCAACAGCAAGGGCCACTTCATCAGGCTGCATTGACTGGAGACCTTTCAACACGTTCTCGAACAGGTGGACATGGTTGCTTCGAAACCATCCAGATGTTGCGTCTTGAAGCGAGTGAGCGTTGTAAGTGAGGAGAAAAGGGCAAGACTACAGAGTACTCTGTACCACCCCCTCCAATCTGCCAGGTTTGATCCCGCGTTGTCCTCAGCGTGGCGCTGGCGAGAGAAGACAGCGTTCGGGAGTTACACGACATCAGCACGAAGACAAACTGCAGACTCTCCCACCTTTGCTGATTGCAGCCGGCGGAAACATGCGAAGAAGAATGAGTCATGACCCACGCAGCGCAACCGAACGGATGGCGCAGACCACGTGTATGCATGATATTGTCGTTCACCAGAAGTACAAATACATGGCTTCGCATGTCATACATGATCAACCCTCCCCAAAGAAACCCAGTCGTCGAGCTTCTGCCGCGGAAACAATGGCGCTCGATGTTCGCGACAAGACTGCGCTGGTGACGGGCGGAGCATCTGGGATCTGCTTAGAAGTCACTCGCCAACTTTTGGAACGAGGTTGCAACGTGGTGATTGCGGATGTCAAGGCTAGCAAGGAGTTGAACGATCTCGTTGGAGCTGCTCACGAGGGCGAGGCGCGTGCTTCCTTTATCCAGACAGACGTTACGAAATGGCAAGAGCTGGACAGCTCGTTCAGCCACGCAATCAAGGAATTCGGTCGACTCGACATTGTCATTCCAGGGGCTGGAATATTCGAGCCACAGGTTCCGTGTTCTCTCCAGACTCACCCGCGTTCCCAACGATTCTGAGCTGACATTGTCTCCAGGGTGTGTCGAACTTCTGGTATCCGAATCAAGGTGCCGATACAACGCAGGCATCATCTTTCAAGTGCATTGACGTCAATGTCGCGCATCCAATCCGCGCTACGCAGCTGGCGATTGACTCGTTTAAACGCCAGAGGCTGGGCCATGGGGTGGTTGTGCTCATATCTTCAATTGCAGCCCAGATGCCTCTGCTGCCCATTCCATTGTACTCGGCTAGCAAGCATGCTATTTCGGGCTTCATCCGTTGCCTGGCTGCCCTTGAGCCTGCCATGCACATTCGAGTCAGTGGTGTCGCTCCAGGAATCGTGAAGACGCCAATCTGGGAAGAGGATAAATTGGCATGGGTTGAGGAGAGTGTGGACCAGTGGGTCACCAAGGAGCGCGTCGCCAACGTGATTCTCGACTTGATCACCAGCAAGGACTATGTTGGGGGAACTATTCTCGAGGTTGGCGTTGATCAAGTGCGTCCCGTCACAGAATTGAACGATCCCGGGCCCTCGGGCGTTGGCCATACAGTCCAAGGCATGAGTGTTGCCTTTGGCAAGACCCTCGAATTGATTGACGAAACCTTTGGCAAGTAGAAGTGCTGCCAAGACGGCAGCGGCAAGGATATCAGCAATAAAACAATGGTTTCAATGATGGTGATGCGCGGCTTTTCCCTCTCTGAAGAATGTTGATGACTCTGCACTGCCGTCGTGGCACTGCCGCACTGACCTCTTCCCCCCCTGAATACCACTCACTCGTAATCCGTAGATCGGGTATATGTAATAGCAATGCTGCCTCGGGTGTTGGGTGGTGTAATTAATCCTTGCCTAATCCGTCATAGTCCGTACGGTTATTACGTATGTATGTACATATATAATCCGTAGCAGCCGATTTACAACATATTCACAGGACTGTGTTACCGGCAACAATGAGATGAAGTTGCCGTCTAGTTGCTCGTATTCAGATGCCAGCCCCCCCCCGCCCGCACGCATATACAATGTAGGCCGCTTGATACCGGGGCTATGTTGTACATACATATTACGGCACCTCCGGACTTTGTTTAGTCTGTTCCCTATTTGTTTTTGACACCAACAGGTATGTACAGATGTACATTGTACAATACGGATGACGGATTACATGACGTCGAGTTGCCCCGGACTTTTTGACATGACCATGGGGCGCGGCAAGGACGGGAAACAAGAAACCCCTGACCTCATATGTACTCATAACCTGGCCTTGTCCTCGACGCCATGCCCGAACCTACCGGCTTCTAAATTTGGGTTTCGAACACGAGAAAAGACAATGGACAAGTGATAATAAAGTAAAGCCAGCCGGGCCACGATTCCTACATATAAGAGCATGGAACACGCACACCCGCTCAAGTCAAGTAGTACAATCCATCAATCATCCATCCTTTCCCTCTGCTCCATCGTCGCCCTCGCCGGCGCCGCTCCCCCCCCCCTCAGATTCCTCCCGCCCCCATGAGGACGTCCTAATCGAAAACTTGTCCGTCCGCGAGGATGTCAAAGGCACCAAGTCACTTGTGAGGAGCGTCAACTTCGACCTCATCCATGACAAAATCACCATTAAATGCAAGAACGACGACAAAGCCCCTAACCAGCGCCTCAACATTCTCAAATCCGGGTTTTGCACAGACCCCAAGTACACTTTCTCGCTGCTCACCGACTCGTCAGAAAGAGAGTCCGGGTTTACTCTGCAAGTGTCCCATCAGATTGACGGGTGTGTATCATCCCATCCCATCCCATCCCATCCTGAAAGAACCAAGACGAGACTGACGATCTGGGGCGAAACACAGATACAAATTGACTGGCACCAAAGACGTCCCTACCTATTGCAGAGCAGGCGGTCTCGGGCCCGAAGACAGGATATGCGGCCAACGCGAGGCCGAGCCCGTCGTCCAATTTACCCTTAGCAACCCTCTTCCCCCGACCAGCCCATAAGGGACCCACGAGGAACCCATGGAGGCGCTTCTTTCGCTTGTTGCCCCTGTTATACGGCTCGGCCTGATGTCATCTCATACATCCTGATGAAGCAAAGATTTTACTCTACTTTAGACTAGATGAGATGAAAATACAATCATAGTATATTGACTTGGTTATTCAAACCAGCGATATCAATATGGGTCTTCAAGACAGCGATATACGGTCCCAAGTTCTGTGAATGGGGGCTGATTAGTTGGCTGCTCTCACGAGCTGTTGACTCACTGCATGCCTCACCATCAGCGCACTCCGGGAGACTGTCCGTATCGGTAAAGTCAGCCGAGATGATCAAGTTTGATTTTTTTGCTTTCTGCGATACACGAAGAAGCTTCTGGTGAGAAGCGGCTTCGGATAGAGTACGGCACCGTAGACTTGGAAGCCATTGCGAAGAGATACAACGTTCCTGTCTGGGGCAGTGTCTGGAGAAGAGTGATCAAGTCATGTAGAATAAGGGGTCAAAGGCAAGACGTGGCCAGTCGGTAAACATCCTATAAGCCGCGTCAGCCAACTTATTGGTTTGACGAAGAAAGTTGCAGCTGCGCATCACAGCGCCTTTGGTGCGCATGTTAAAAGTCAAATTGCGACGCCGAGGTCTGAATTATAAGCCACTGGGGGCATGGTGCCTCCTGCAGCCAGCGTGATTGTTTTAAGTAAGTATCGAGAGAGCAGCGAGGCCATGTTTTCCTGGCCTGTTGTTGACCTGTTGTTTGAGGCCGCAATCACTGAATACGTTGGTGGGAATGATGTCATCGAAGAATCGTGGTCCACGTATGGGCAATTTCGCCGCAACGGTCGCTCCCATCGACGTCCTCTCCAGTAACAGACAACGCTTTGTCCAAGTCGGACGCTTGGCAAATAACAACCTGGCGTATGTGAGGCGCATCAGCCATGATGCGCTTCGTCCATTGCCATTTACTGCTCATAGCTCCCGTCACGTCGTCCACGCCTGCCGACGCGTCGCTTTCGTCAATTCCTTGCTCGCTGCTACAGCGTAACTGATATATCAAAGTCGCGTCTTGAAATCTTTTCGGGTCTCTCGTGTAAATTCCCGCTACATCTGTGACGAAGACGCATCGCTGTACCTCAGGCAGCTCTGTAGCCAGCTTGTGCATCAGCGCGTCTCCCGAGAGGATGGTAGTACCCAAGGCGCTATCTAGGACGGCATCTCCAAATAGCACAGGAACGAACCCTTGTGCTAACAGCTTTTGCACCCGAGTGACCAGACGAATGCTTGACTCTGGCGTCAACTCTCCCCGGTCCGTCTCAACCGTGTCGTATGTCGATACTGACAACACTGGTAATCGGCCCCGGTCCTGTAGCCGCTGCAGGACGTGATGATGCAACTGGAGCACACGTTGTCTTGTGAATGCCATGCCGAATTTGACGCTCTCTCGTTGTTCCACTTGTTGTCGTTGCCTCTCATCCTGTGTCACATCATTCACGCTGGTTCGCTCATTCGGCCTTGTCGTCGACCAGCCAGCCTTGACTCGATACTTTTTGGCCGGGGGATGCCCAAAACTACCGGCTCCATGAATCAAAATCAATCTTGTCCCTCTTGGACGAAGCTCATCTCGGCACACTTGAGCGATGCCGCCTACCAAAGTGTCCAGGTCGGGTGACAGAGTGTCTGCCTTGGACTTTACCGTGATGGCAGCGCCGCCGATTTTGACTATCACGATCGCCATGGAGGCAGCGTCCAGAAGCGGGAAACGGGGTCTTGTTTGAGGTCGGCGACGCAAGGCTGTGTTGAACCAATGTCAGAGGGATGAGCATGCGATTCAGAAAAAAAAAAAAAAAAAAAAAAAGAATCACGTGATGGATAGATGGGCCTTGGGCCTTGTGCAACTTCACGACTCACGACTTATCCGCTTCCCATGCCGCGATTCCTATTGCATGCAGACTTCTGCAATTGGACGCTGGACTCGGCGATGAAACCACGGGTACATGTGTACATGCCCTTCTACTCCGTACTCTGTGTGTATACCAATTAATCATGCTCAGGCGCGGACTCTACCCTGTGGCCCTGTCAGTGTGACGGCACAGATGACATACGGCGACGATCCCAACACAACGTAAGCCTGGTGGAAGCTTTCCGGGTCCATCTTGGGTCCACGAGGCTGCGCAGAGCAGGTCCGCAGAAAGGACAAGAGAACAAGAGAGCAATGGGTCAATCTTGACACTAAAAATGCCGTCGTTGAGGCTGAGACGATGATGTCAGATATCGTGATGCATCAAAGGACGTGTGGACGATCCTTCCCTTCGCTCCCCTTCGCTCCCCTTCGCTCCCCTTCGACCCATCTACATATTACTGGCCGTCCAAGCCCCGAAAGAAAGGCCCAGACCGCTACCCGCCGGTAAGCCGGCAGGGATATGGGCATGCCTCTACAATGGTTGTGGACCGTCACCATTGTGCCACGAAGCAAAAGTCGGCAAGCTCGGCACGGATGTAGATGCGAGAGCCCGGGGCGTGACCAATCACAACGCTACCTCCTGTTCCTCATTGCACACAGCCACCCATGTCAGCTCGACGGGCCGGAGAAGTCAAAGACTTGACTTGGTTCTTTCAAGTCGTCTGGGGATTATATAGAGGGGTTGTGTGCCGTCGACTTTCCGTCCCTTCGCTGCCTGTAGACCTCTGCGTACTCTGTATGTTCTGTTGACTCTGATTATTACTCTGTACCTACTACGGTTTACTCACATTCGAACTCGAGAAATCGCCGCCGCAATGCCTGCCTCTGCTGAGCCCGCCCAGCAGCAGCCAATGGCTGTTGAGTCAAGCAATGTCATTACACAGCAGCCTGTATGATCCCTCGGAAGTCATTTCCCCTGCATCCATCGCATCGGGAGGGTAGCCGCTGACTTCAAGGTGTGCCGTCGCCAACTGCGTAGAACACTTCTGAGCAGCAACCTGACATGAGTCACATGACTCTGCGTGGTGGCGAGGAGGCCGGCTGCTCGTTCTGCTGCGGCCTCTGCGACTGCGAGGAGAGTTGCTGTTAGAAGATGCGAGAGAACTACGGAGTAGGGATGTGCGGAGTGGCGCCGACGACGCATGGCTAGCGAGTCTGACACAGACGGGGGCGAATGCGATGCCGATATTCCCTTTTTCTTTTTTTCCTTTTTTATCCAGTCCGTTGACTCTGTGCGGGGTAGTCAGAGTGGTATTACTAGTAGTGTTACTGTAGTATCACTAGTAGCCCTGTACGGAGTAGTTTTGCCCAGATTGATTAGGATCCTCGGTACAAAAAGCAGCGATGGATTCGATATGAAGAAGAGGAAAAAAAAAATTCCACAGTCTGCCCCCCTACGGATTAGACAAGCCGTGATAATGGATCTCTGCCGCCCAACCGGGGGCCTGAACGACCCCCCCCCCCTTTTCAACCCGAATTTCGGCTCAGTGATGATGGATTCGTGGTCCAGCTGGGTACTGAATTGGACCAGAGCCTGGATGGGTATTGTTTTGGTTTGATAAGGCGGATGACAGATGAATCCAAGGAGCTAGGTAGATTTAATCGAGCTTATGGAATCACAGAGAGAACCAGCATCTTCCGCGATATATAGCGCCTAGGTCTATCACAATGGTGAGAAGTGGTAGTGATGCGGCATACAATATAGCAAAACGTTCAGTCCTTTTGGATCTTGGGCCGCCTAACCAGGGAGTAGCTGTGATGACTGCTATCTGACTTTGGCTTCGTAGTGGAATCAAATAGCTGGTACACTTGTAGTTCAAGCGTGGAGTCAAGAGGAAATGTGTGGTGAGACCGACAGAGATATTCTTCCCGTTATTGTCTCCTCATTTTTTTCTGCAGTCATGCTGCCCAAGACTACTGCGATCTCGAGGGAAAAGACCATAGCATCACAACAATGCACAAATAGTTGGGCAGCCAGACCCCAGTCCTCTGTCTGTTCAGCTACTATTGCGCAGCCAACCGTGGCAAGTAATACTTGACATTCTCGTAGACCAAGAAAGTCACCCACGTGGCCGGCATGACTCTCAAAACGCCCGGCACCAAGCCTCTATAGAACCCAACGACGCCTTCCTCTCTCCAGATCCGCGCAATGACGCCGCCTACGCCTCTCCCAAAGCGCTCGTCCGCTCTATAATTCTGCATCCTACTCCTGAGGACTTGGTAAGGGTACGTCACAGCACCAGCCACGAGCTTGGCGACACTGGATATCACGAGCGTAGCTTCGTTGGCCATCTTGAGGCTCTGTTTTCCAGGATCAGAACCACCCTGTTCTCTTCTCTCGTTGAGATACATTCTCTTGGCCGGCTCATAGACGGCAAACTGCACAGCGCCATGCGAAACGCCGAGCAGCGACACCGCAAGGCCCCGGTAGAACCCTCTCACCCCTTCCGTCTGCAGGATGGTGCGCGCACCCGCCAGCATAGAGGGATACGCGCCCACAGAGCCCTTGTCAGAAGAGAGCATGCGCGTCTTCAGTACCCATACGGGATTGGTAAGGGCAGAAGTGGTTGCACCGGCGAGAGCGCTCGCGATGAAGTATTCCGCTGGAGAAGGCCGTTGGTCCCGCCGGGCAATGAGCCTCTCGAAGCGGGACTTGAAGAAGAAGAAGGACGCCCAGGAAGTCGCGTTGCCGACGAGATTGGGCGTGAGGCCGCGGTACAGCGAGGACATGACGGCCTGATTGTTGGACGTGAGTGAACGGAGGATGGCAACGGTCGTGGGGGCAGGTGAAGAAGGTCCTGCGCTGCGATAGACTGCGCCATGTTATCGTTTTGTTGGTTCGTCCGTTCTCGTTGGGGTAAAGCAAAGGGGAAAACCCGAAAAGAACTCACTCTGCATTCGAGTCTTGACAATATCCAAAGGATGCACAACCAGCGTGGCCACCACACCGGCGCTCAAGCCGGCGATGGACTCGACGAGGGCGGGAGATGGACCCCCATGGCGGCGGTCCTGCATGTAGAGAGTTGTGATTCAGAGAGTGCCTTGCTCTACATTGTTGGATGGGGGCTAGCAATGCTGGTTTTCTCGGCAAAATGATGAACTCATGGCCGTTGAGTGGTCTCTGGTGGGAGCTTTTGGTGAAGCGAGGTGAAGGGAAAAATTCAATCAGAAAATAAAAGAAAGGGAAGGGAAGGGCGGGACATCTACGGACTATCGGTTCGAGCTAATACGGAGCACGTCAGTGGATCGCACTCAACAGGGGCCACACCCCCGCCAGGCCAAGTCAAGAACTGACGATTCCGACCAGTGGATTCAGACAAATCGTATAGACACTTGCAGGAAAAATTATATGTGATGAGTGGTCTTCCCTAACGGAAACTGTACACCGGAACAAACAATACATGTCGTACATTTCTTGCCTTCCAACAGAAATCTCCTTGGTCATATACATGGATTGCCACGCTTCTTTATCCCAACGCCACAAAAAACAAAATGCGGCTGCATATCGTTCCTTTCCTCTAGTGCTTGCGCAAAGTAGTGATTCAATCGCCTCGTCCCCTTTGAACTCGTCCCCCTTTGAATCTCTTTCCGCGAGTGTTGACACCGACGAACCGTGAAAAATTTTAGTAATACAGTGTTGCTTCGACGAGATCGGAGCATTCAAGAGAGAGGAGAGAGGAGGCTACACAACTGATTAGCATTTTCCGTAAGAAGAAACGCATATCCCAAGGGATGGAAAAGTAGCACATACCGAATAACGGAGGGACGAGGGTCGCTGCGGGTGTAGCCTGCTCGACGAACAAGATTAGCAATATGGCGCCTATTTCGTTCACTGTGATGAGATCGTACCGAGATAGAGAATCAGAGGAAGGTAGCCACTGCAGATTGTTAGCAATGAAGACATGCAGAATTGGTATCTGGCAAAACCTCACTAATGGATAGCGACGCGAGACACGTCAATGAGCTTGGCAATGCGCTCCTATTCATGCAAAGGTCAGTTTGCCTGCACGCTTGACCCCGTGTCCGCAACGTCCGCTACGGACCTTGGACTCCTCAGAAAGAGCAAGCATATTGAGAAATGGTACGAGAAGAGCGAGTAACCGGTTCGACACTAATGGGAAGGTGAATACGTGCGTCGCCCCGAGAGAAACAGCGTGGATATGTGTTATGTGTTATGTGTACTGGACTGACAAACTCAATGAGGCTTCAGGCTCCCCGAATTCAGAACCAATTTTACTCTGAGAAAATTCGGACCCATAAAAAGGGAAGAGCCCACGCACCAGACGGGTCATCATCGGCTAGAATTTCCAAGCTCCGATATTAATGCGACTTACGGAGTACATATGTACATACAATCAATCAAGCCTTGTCGACAAAATCCAGCCCAACCTCAATGTCCAGACCCCATCCCGCCGTCTTATTCCTCGCCCCTCATCCATCACCAGGAGCGTAGCCAACGCTCAAAATCGCCTCCGAAATGGCCCAAAACCGCCATTGGTACGTCCGCCGGCCGACCACAGCACAACAAAAAAAAAAAACCATCTGCACCTCTTCCCGTCGCTGACTGACCACAAATCACAGGGAGCAAGACAAAGATGCAACCGTCTACATAGGAAACATTGACGAGCGCGCCACCACATCCACCATCTACGAGATAATGCTACAAACGGGACCCATTCACAACATCCACATGCCCCGAGACCGCGTCACCCAAACCCACCAAGGCTTCGGCTTCGTCGAGTTCCGCACCCCCTCCGACGCCGAGTACGCCGCGAATGTCATGAACGGGATAAAGCTCTTTGGGAAGTCGCTCCGCGTGAACAAAGCCTCCGCCGATAAACAAAAGGGCGCGGATATCGGCGCGGAGCTCTTCATCGGCAACCTCGACGCCATGGTCGACGAGAAGCTATTGTACGATACCTTCTCACGCTTCGGCCCGCTCCTGAGCCTGCCAAAGGTCGCGCGGGACCATTCTGGAAATAGCAAAGGGTTTGGGTTCGTGAGCTTTGGGGACTTTGAAAGCAGTGATGCTGCCGTGGCCAACTTGGACGGCCAGTACATGCTCAGCAAAGAGATTAGTGTGCAATACGCTTTCAAGAAGGATGGCAAGGGGGAGAGGCACGGTGACGAGGCGGAGAGAGAGCTGGCTAAGCAGGCCAAGAAGAGGAACATCGTGCCCGAGGGTCAGGGACTGCCTTCGTTTGTGCTGCAGCAGCAGCCACAGTCACAGGCGCAACCGCCATCACAGCAAGCAGCGGCAGCAACAGCAAACCAGACGCCAGCACAACAGCATCCTCCTCACAATCAACAGATTCCACCTCCTGTTCCGGCAGGGTTCGATCCTTCAGCCATGGGCGGCACGCCCGTTCCCCCCATCGGTGCTCTCGGAATTCCTCCCCCCTCGCTGGGCCATCACCATCCACCGCCAGCCGGGTTCGCGCCTCCTCCCCACCGCGGCCCGTCACCATACAATGCCGCTCCTCATGCTGCCCTCCCTCCCCAGTCTCGCGGCTCAGTTCCTCTCCCTCCACCCCCCTCGGGACTTCCAGCCCGTCCGCCCCAGGGCCAAAACTACACCAACCCCGCAGACTTCCACCCCGGCGCCTTCAGACCACCATCGGGATCTCCAAACCCCCAGGCCTATCCTATAGCACCACGGCCTGGATTTCCCACCGCCCCCCCCGGAGCTCCCCCCGGCGCACCAGTTGCTCCTCCGGGGGCTTCCCCCGGTTTCATGCCCCCGCCGCCGGGATTCCAGCCCCCTCCTGGATTCGGATCGAGATGATGATTGGCGAATAAATCAAAAGAAAAAAGTCTGACGAGTTCTCTTAAAGGAAAGGAGGATCAAAAGCAAGGTATTCATGTACAATTACAACAAGACTTGTTATGTTAGCGCTCTGGATTACATTTCCCCGTACAAAGATACAGAATCATGTACAAACACGGGGGGGGGGGGCTTATTATACTTCGCAATATACCCAACGTGAACACAAATGTTGGACGGTACAAACAACAATTCGAAAAGATTCAATTGAAAATCTTCAATGGCACCGAAACCATGCACGTCATGCTCACACTCCCTTTTCAAAAACCCCCTTGCCCAATATCTTGAACATGGAAACCCCCAAATCACGTAAGTAGTAGCCAAATCCGTAACACATTGTTACAGGCAGCACGTCAGAACAAAACAAAAGAGGTCCCTTGACCCGTTTGATGAAATAACCCGCAAACCCCTCCCGCCATGCAGCCGACAAGTTCAGCAGATGAGAGTTCAGAATGGACTACATGCGCAAAACCCGCCAAATCACCAACTCCCAGCAAATGCATCTCTAGCCTCCTTGGTAGCCTTTTGCCACTCTTGTCCCGCCTCTTCCCTCTGTCCCTGGACCTCATAGGACTGCGCGAGCATACCGTCTGCCACGCTTTGCCAGAGCATGTTGCCGCTCCTTTGTGCTTGTTTTGATGCCGCGCGCGCACTCTTGAGGGCTTGCTCACCAATCACGTTTTCGAAAAACCTGCTGCGCATGATGCAGAGTGTGACGGCGGCTCCGAGGATGTTATTAGTCACCTTGGATCCAGACATGGCTGCTTGAATGTGCTGTTTTTGTTGGTTGAGTTGTTGAGGAGGCTCGGTTTCCAGTGCCGCTGCTACATTATGCCAGGCTGTGCGAAGATCAATGTTCCAGTGGTTCGTGCAAAATGGTTGCAAATGCTCGATGAGCTCGTGAGTTTCAACATCGTTTCTACAGCTTGGATGTTGCATAATCCAAAGGCGATTCAGTCCCGCCAGGAGCGCCATCTCTTTTTGACCAGTCTTGACGCCACTCGATGATTGTGGCAAGTTGAAGCAGGGGTGGAGGAAGATATCCAGTGCGCCTTGGAGATTACCTGTCCCTTGGCTGTACACCCCCGACAAGTACGTCGAGAGCAATCCTATTGTGGGTTGTGTGGAAGGTCGAATCAGAGCTTCGAGCTTTGACATGAACTGCTTCACTTTGTTCCACTGGCAATGACTGGCTGCCAGGAAGCCGAGAAGCGCGCAGAGATATGCTTGCGCGTCTGTTCGCCAGGCTCGCTGTCGAATCGCCGTCGATAGCGAGACGGACGGCCCATATGGGATTCCCGTTGTTAGCCCATCCCCTATTCCCCATCTGTCAGTTTCGGCCTTCGTTGCAATCCCGCCATGTAGAGAACTTACAGGTGTCAAGGATTTTCACGCCTTCCAACCAAAACTCGGTAGACCGACGGCCTTGCGAAGAAGGTTTATGCATGCTTGCGAGTCCGCTCAAGGTAAATCTGGAAGCATTGTTGTTAGCTCGGTCCCCGCGCCACCTAGATCCCTCCCAATTCAGATACATACACCAGCGACCTCAGCTCTACTTTGGTCATGAAAGTCATTACCACGAAATCAAATTCGCCGTCAGCTTCTCCTCCAGGACGGATAATGGCCGACGTCTGTTCGCTAACGATCTTGGCCCCGGATGACTGTTTTTTAACAGGAATTTGGAAATCGGCCTTGACGTTATTCCATTCCTCGCAGTCGTCTAGTTTCTTTTGTAAGAGTCGTAGCTTCTGAGCTGTGGTGTCTGGGCTTTGGTGATGCAGACTCGAGGAGAAGTCAAGCAAAAGCATCAAGATATCCAACTGCATGATCTTGACGGAGGGGTCGAACTGATATTTGGCTGCCTGCGCGATGCAAGAGTTGACGCGCTCAATGTTGCTGTCCTTGGACGTCTTGAGAAGTGCCAGACCTTCTAGTATAGACGCAAAGACCGTCATGGCGTTGTCGCCCCTAAGGCTGGCTACACTTTGCACAGCTCGAATATTCTCCAATGCCCCTGTATCAGATGCGTTTCCCATGCTCGAGTAAAACGTCGATTTCAGAAGTCGAAAAGCATAATACCACTGAACGTGTTTGAACCTGTGAGATGTCAGCTTCCTCCCACAAATGTTTTCAAGATCAACGACATCGTCTTACGCTTCACAGTCGGAGATATGACCATCGACAGCTTTCAAAGCCGCCTTGTGGTTTCGTTGAAAAAGAACTTTCAGCATCAGATACTGCATGCAGTATTTCAAGTCAATTAATCGGTGCTGCAATCTGTCAGTCACATGCATGTAGACATGGAAAAGTCGTGAGTCGCAACATGCCTTGTCACACAGCGTGATGCCCTTTCCAAGCGCCGTTTCTGCCTCCATAAGGTTCTCCGTCTCTTCCTGTAATATTGCTGCATATCTCATCCGCAGCCGAGCCTCTTCTCGTGGCGCAAGCTTACTATTCTGCATCGCAGCTTCCAAGCAGGAAAGAGTCGTGGCGATCAGCCTTTGGTATTCGTCAACAATCTCAGAATCAAGAGACATGGCTACATCGTGTACAGAGCTGCGGGCTCTTTCAAGACATTCCTCTGCAATCGCAACCATGAGCGGAATTGTATTGGGGGGACGTGATTTCGGGGCCGGTGACCGCTTCGTAATACTCGGTGAATTTGTCGAGAGTGCAGGAGAATTTGATACGGATGAGTGTGGACTGGATTTGATGCGCACAGGTTCAGGCCTCGGTTCCTGTTTGACCTCCCTTTTCAGCTCTTTTACTATTTCTTGTTTTACTGGTTGCTTCGGCGCTTTCGTCTTTACTATGATAGACTCCTGCTGAGATGGCTCCTTCACACCCTCGCTCGTCTCTGCTGACATTACAAATGCTGACTCTTTCACGGGTTTGGGATCTGGCTCTTTCTTGCCCCGACTTCGGAAGTCGCCCATCGGGAGTGGCGGTAATGGGGGAGGGGGGGGAGCGTTGAATATGTCCAGCGGATTGACATAATTGATCTGTTCTTGTACTGGAGGTGGAAGCGGCGGTTCTGACAATGGATACTCGAGCAAAGAATTTGGGTCGAATTCTGGTTCTGGTTCTGGTTTGGTTTCGTGTTCGGGCTCTTGTACAGTTTCCGATTGGGGTCGGAATTCGGGCATAGAGATTGCTTGTTGCGTCGTGTCTTGCACAGGTTCTTGAGGCAGCTGTTGCGGTATGGGTGGTGGAGGGGTCTGATGGTGCTGATTGTGCTGATTGTGAAAGTGGTTGTTTTGATGCTGTCGATAGTGATGCTGAGATTGAATAAGAGGCGACGGTTGCGGTGAATGCGTCTGGCTCTTCGGGAGAGGCCTCGTTCGTGGCGGTGGCGGCGTTGATTGATATTGCTGATGCAGTTGTTGCTGTATCGGTGATCGTATTGTATGCTGGTTCGTTTGGCTCTGCAGTGAGTGTTTCCGTTGCATCTGCGACGGTGATAGCGGCGATGCCATCTGCTGCGGCGATGGCTGCTGTTGTATTTGAGGTGATCTCATGTGCTGTTGAGCCACTTGTTGCTGCTGGTACATTCTCTGTAGCATCTGATCTGACATCTGCTGTTGTTGCGATTGCTGCATTTGAACCACGTGTTGGGCCAGCTGGGGCTGCTGCGTCCCATTTTTATTTTGCCTCGATGATGGGAGCCCATGAAACTGCTGTTTCGGCGAGGCATTCGTTTGAGGCTGAGGCTGCGGCCATAAAGACTGCTGTTGCTGATGAACGTGCATCTGTTGATGCGGATGGGCATATGAATCGTAATTTTGAGCTGACATGCCACCGCTGCTGCCCATATAACGGGCCATTGACTGGTGGTGCTGCTGTTGTTGTTGCTGCTGCTGCTGCTGCTGTTGCTGGCGTGCCATTTGCAGTCGCAGAAACTCATATTGCCTCGCCGCATGCTGGTCATGACGCTGTGGCTGGTGAAACTGGCCTTGCTGCTGCTGCTGCTGCCCGTAGAACTGATCTCCTGAACCATTCGTGTACAGCGCTTGTTGGTTCTGCATCTCTTGTTGTGGCTGGAACTGGCCCTGCTGATAGCCTATCTGACCACCATACAGTTGGTGATCCTGCTGCTGCTGGCCCGAAAAGCCCGGTTGCCCCGAAGGCAACGTGCCTCGGTATGTCATATCCGCCGTGTCTGCATTAGACTGCCGACCTTGTGAACACGATCGATCTTCAGGGTACAGCGTGACAGAATATGGCGTGACAGGGCAAGATGATGGACGCGACAGATTGGAGCTCCAAGAGGAGGAGTCAGCAAATGTGTCAAGAAATCAGCAACGGGCTAGATTCGTCCGGGGAGGGGGGGCGAATGATTCAAAGCAAGTGTTGAGGTTGTGCATGTATGGCTTCGACCCATAAGATGGATTCAGCTCATGAGCTCCATTCAAGTTCGCCGATTGCTTGATCGGTTCTGTGTCGTGTTCCTGTCGGGCTCGGGCTTGTCGACGAAGTCGTCTAGATCGAGAGCATCGGCGCGTGACGCGAGCCCTCGCTTATCGCAGCAAGCAATGTCGGTAGAAAGCGATGAATGGTGGTAGAAGGGAGTGCGATAGATGACGACGGAGGAAACCGATCGCGTCGTGGATTTCGCGGGGTGGGATGGCACGTCGTTGGGATTGCGGCTCCGAGGTGGCTCCCAGGTTGGAAGGTTGAGCCTCAGGTTTATCTGCATCCCTTAGAGTGCGTCCTGTCTACATACAGTGGGTCCAAGTAATTCCGAAGCAGCAGTAACGCGACCATTGTGTAGCACGTAACAATAATTCTATTAACTACTCCTAAGTTTTAAAAATAAAAACGCTATCTAGGCGGAATTTAGGAACGCAAGGCTTAGTATAAGGGCAGACTACTAAAAAGAGGTTATCACATTCTCTTAAGTTTATTAAAATGCCACACCTATCCCAAAATTCTTATCTCATAGACAGAGGGATTAGACATCCAACCTAACCAGCTACTCATCCATCTTTGTGGAAGGAGAAACTGTATGTTATCGTCCCACGTACGAAGAAAAAAAATCTGAGCGTTGCAAAATATCGTACGTGGGAGGGTAGCATGCAGTTTCGCTTTCCACAAAGATGGATGATCACCTAGCTAGGTTGGAAATCTAACCCATCTGCCCATAAGTATACTATCCTACAGGATACCAATGACCTACTAGTAGGGTTTTCGTGTGTGAACTAGAGAACAGGTATTATTTATCTATTCTAGTTTACTAAAAGAAGGGAAAAGAGAGGTTAAATAGAAGCAAGAAGGTCACGCAGTATATAGGGGAAAAGGGCCGGTATCGGAGGCCACGCGAGGGGAGGTCACGATGCCCGCTGCCAACCTCGCGACGTAATCGTACGAGGCTAGCCTAAGCATGTGGGTCCGCAATGCAACGCGCCCGGCTAATTAGAGGGCGCGCAGCCCTGTTAATATCATGCTTGTTTAAACAATAAGATAACGTGCGTATGAGAACAACAGTAGCTATGTAACACCACGCCAAAAATGTCTCATTTTATAGCCCTGTGGATCGCTTAAGAGGTCACGAGCTTTCTTTGATTCACTACTCCGTAGAGTGTTTCACTATCTCCTTGGACTCTGCCCACCTTGTGGGTCGGTGGGGGCCCCACAGGCCTCCTGCCATATGTAAGGTCAGTGACCATGTTAGTACGCGGAAGTGTGGTGTAGCACTTTGTATAGGGAAGATTAGCAGTACATTTACGGACTGTATAATTAGCCTATTTACATACAAGCGAATGTATCTCTAATTCACTTCTATCCTATTGGATACAGACCCTAGTTGACGTGACTCCACAAGGTAGGCAGAGTCCAAGGAGAACTCCTTGGACTCGGTCTGACTTGTGGGTCGGCGGGGACCCTACATACAAGCCCCTTGCCACAAGGTTAGTGACCGCGCAACCACGCGAAAGTGTAGTATAGTAACTTATAAAGGGAAAATTAGTAATTATTAGCTTATTTATATTATTATTATATATAAGCAAATATACCTCTAATTCAATTCTATCTGATTAGATACTGACCCTAGTTAACGTGACTCCACAAGGTGAACCAAGTCCAAGGAGATCCTTGAGATAGTCTAACCCCGGAATGATTTTATACTACAGTACTCCACCGCGCAATCCAGCCGAAGTGGTCCTGATTGGCTGTGAAATCCAACAACCCACTGGAGACATGTGGAGACATAACGTCTAACAGTTCACATTTCGGAACTCGTCAAGTCTTCATCATCTGTTCCGATGGCGCAAGCTATTTCTCAAGAATGACCAGCTTTATGGTAAAAGAAAAAATCCACAATGTGTCCAAACACCAGTTGTCCTTGTAAGTCCCCTCGAGATACAAAATCTACATAAAACAAACACCTGCCGTAAGCTCCATTTCAAATTCTGTTGACGCCATTAATCAAAATCATGTCGCCGCCGGCTCCCTCATTAATGCATCAAATGATGCTGTGGCTCAAACCGAAAACTCCCCGTGCTTTCTAGGAATATCAACATCCTCCATGCCAAGCAGGTTAGAAGGCACCTGCTGATCTCACTTCTGCCCTCGTGCTCTTCGTCAACCCACGCACATCCACTCAGCAAAAACACACCATCTCGCCGTCCGATCTGCTAGGACCAGACCTCTCCACACGCCTCTCTCGGAGCATTTGATGATGGTTTCCCATGTGCCGCCGTCACTGACATCCTCGTCGCTTGAGAAACCCTTTCCGCCAACTGCGATGCCCTTTCGGTCCTCTTTCCTCATAAGACGAAGAATCTTGCCGCCTGGAGTTTGGATTGCTAATTTGGCTGGCTTTCTCCCTGCCACCGTGCCACTTGCAGAGCTGGGGCACGATCCGCTGACACTGGATGCATGCACGCTCATAGCTGAGCTGGGTCGTGCAAATGGATTCGGGCTTGTTCTCCCCGGGTTCGATGCTGGTGTCAATGCCGAGTTGGGCCCAAGTATAATCGAGTTGGGATGTTGTCTAATGGCAAACACGAACGTGTTGTTGAGCGCCAGTCTTTGGCATTGCGGTTGAACCACGTATATGTCGTGCCGTTGGGCATGTGGCGTGGGATGTCGAGTCACAAACTCGTATGGCGGGTTCTCTCCGGTGTGTACAATCGGTATTGCAAATGCTAGGGGGTGGGGGATGTCCTTGATGCTGTGCATCAATCCGCGTTTCCCGGCGTAGACTCTGAGTATTCCCTGGCCCTCATCTCCTGGCAGGAGCGCTTTGATCGTGTAGCGCTTTACGCCGTTGTACCACTCTGCCTGCGCCAATGCCCTTTTCTTGACAAAATCTCCGCTTTCAAAGACGTCGCCATCTGCGTCACGCGAGTAGGCCCGGGCCTCGACCTCTGCAGCAATTTCAACGTCGGCGGGCACATTGAACTTGATGTGGACCATCTCCAAGTCTTCGATCCTGGTGACAGCCGTGTTGTAATCCACCATCTCGATTTCGTTGCGGAAGAAAGCGGGGCAGGTGCAAGGAAGATTCAACATGATTTCGTGGGCAACAGGTGGCACAATATGCTGTTGATCGTGGTGCTCAGGCACATGCGTCCAACAAACCTCTGTCGGCCGGGCCAGGAACCACCAAAAGTCTGCAATCGGCCCTTTGGTGCTCGAGTACTGGCCTCGTTTGGGATTTGATGGACTCGCCAGACAGCAGTCGATAATTCGCCATTCATTGTCCACAATGACGGCATTCCACCAATGGTTGGATCTCGGCATCATGCTCAGGTCAGAAACATCTCCTGGGGTCTTCAAGTAGCCTCTGACAACTTCGCACTCTAGACCAACGGCGGCACACATCTCCATGACAAGGACGGCGTACTCTTTGGCACAGGCCCGTTTGGACTGAATGACACGACGAGTGTCTACTTGGCCCTCAAAATCTTCCTCCCAGCAGATCTTTTCTGAAACCCATGTAAAGATGGCACGCAGCCGTTGGACATCGCTTCTATATGGTCGGCAAACGTAGGTGGTCGCTAATTGAATCGCCGTCGTCATAGGTGACATATCCGCGATGTATCTCGAGTTCTTGTCCACCTGGCTCAGATTGATAGACTGATAGTTCAAAGCAACTCGGACAGGGTTACCATCTGCCCCTTCATCTCCTTCGATTCCGTCATAGAGCTCGTCAACCGGGTTGAGAACCGGGTGATCGAGTATCTGGCAACGGTCTTGCCGCTCATTCCTCTCGACCTTGCTAATGGAGTTAGACCTGTTAACATCACGGCGCACTTGGACCCAATCCACGCTGCTACCGCGGCAAAGACCCATCTCACGAGCCGCGTCTGATCCGTGATCGGAGCCACTGACGGCCGTCGTTCTTGAGCCCACACCAGAATATGTACCCGATGGCCGGGGCCGGTTGAATGGTGATGCCCGGATCGAATTCCCTCCAGCTATTGACCCAGCTGCGAAACTGCCCCGGTTGCTTGCTACACCCGTCTTGGCAGAGTCGAATATCTTTTTGAAAATGTTCCTCTTCGGTGCTTTCGGCTGAACCAATCCTCCGAGACCCCCGGTCAAGTCGTCTTCCAGCCCAGTCCGTGCCCGTTGTGGTCCTCCAGCCACATTGCTAGCATGACTGCTATGATAGGTGACGCCTGTGAAAGGGGAGTCCGGACGTTCCAACTCTCCTTCGCGTATGTCCATAGCACTACGGGTTCGTAAATGTCGGCGAGCCATGCTTCCAGCACTTTTTGAGCTGAAGCCGCCGGCGGAAACGCCACTCCAAAGACTCCTCGCACTGCTTTGGGTCGAGGAGCTAGTGTGACTCTGGTTTCCGGACGAGCCATTCGTGGTATTGGTTCTCGTGGTGAGTGTTCTACCGATGCTGCCACCAGTGACATTGGCCCTACCAATCTCAAACGCTGATTTCTGTGTTCTTAATCGTCTCGCTTGGCCGCCAGGATCACCAGCTGAGGACTTGGGTCTTTGGTAGAGCTGGCCTTTGGGCGGTGGGGGAGGTGGCATGTCATTGTTTTCTGCGTCCAGATCAATATCTGCCGCCATCGACGCGCTCACGCTGTGTTGATGCATATTTCGCAGTCTTTTTTCCATACGCTCGACATAATTGCTGAGCTCTGGTAGTTCCTGTTTCCTTTCATGGTGTCCATTCTGATAGGATGTCTTCTGGGATGATCCTCCACTCCAGGTCTCATAACCTTCATCGTGATGGGGCAAGCCCATAGAAGTTAAGGGTCTGGCGCGTTCTGGCTCCTTTCGCCTCGAGTTTTGGGCCAGCATGTCGAAGGACTCAGGACCCCACGGGTCAATCGGCTTTTCTTCTTCTTCCGCCCCTTGTTGTTGGTCCCCGGCCCAGTTACTGCCGAGCCCGTCAAGCTGATCCAATTGTTCCATCACACTATCCATGGCCTCTCGCAGCGGAGATGGTGTCAAGTGCAATTCGTCGGACGAACTTTGCCGCGGTGACCTTTCTATTGGCGTGTATTGCCCATTTAGTTCGCGTTGATATTCCCTATCGTCGTAAGTGGTATAGGGTGACTGTCCGGGTGTTTGATGCGGTTGATGAAAGGAGGCATTTGATTCGTGCCGTGATATCACGGCTGGCGAATATGGACGGAAAGAAGAGTTCGACGCTTGCCGCGACATATCAAGAGATGAACCACCCACGTGCCTATGAGGAGGCGGTGCTGGGGGAGGCGCACTGTCTTTCTCAGGGGTGCACCTGTGATTCATGAGGTACATAGGGGACGGAGCTGGTGATGGTGCCCGAGAACCATAGCCACGGACAGGTGGAGGGGAGGGCACCCTTTCGATGGTCTCGTGAACCGACCTGTGGTAAGAGTTGGCGGAATTGTCTCTCGGCCGTTGCTGGTAAGGTTTCGGTGTTGGAGCTGGAGCTAGAGCTGGCGCTGGCGTTGGCGTCGGCGTTGACACTGGCGCTGCAGCCGCGACGGGAGGATCGCGATATGATGTAGGGGTTTTCGCAGTGGTGTAATGCGGAGCCTTTGCGTAAGCCTCGAACGGTTTGCGGAACGTTTTCGATTTGGCAGGTGTTTTATTGAGGCTGGAGGCATTGTGCCCAGGTAAGGGACTGGCGGATCTAGTCGCCGGACGGAAATCCTGAGGAAGAACCTCAACGAAGTTTGATGGGAATGAACCAACCGTTCTCCGGTCGCGGTAAAGACGACCAACCCACCACGATCCGTCTCCAGCGTTAAGGCATTCAATCAAGTCTCCTTCAATGAAGCCCAGATCTCGTTTTGACTACCTTGGTGTTAGTTGGTCGAAGTTTTGAGCCACAAAACATGCAGGACAAGAGGACCGGAGTCCAGGTGATCAACATACCTCTCCTCCCCACGAATAAACAGCTCTACACCAGCACGGGAAAATCGGTGGAACCGAGGACGGTGCTGGCACCATATTGATAGCAAGAGATAATATCGATGGCACTCGTGAAGAACTGGCAGGAAGATAAGTCTAGGCCTGCGTCAAGCTGCTGCGAACAGTGAAGACGTCGCCAGACTTGGTGAAATTCTGAGAAATATGGCGATCTAGTCGTGCGGCCGTGACAATTGTTTGGCGGCAATGTTTCATCAAAATAACACAGAGCAGGTGTGTCGGTCAGCGGAGAATCAGTGATCGCATCAAATGCGCATCATTGTCATGATTTTTCAGTGTCCCGTGTTCCTAAAAAGCTTGGGATGGCGTGGAATGAAAGAAGCTGACTAGATGTGGCCGTAAGACGTTTGAGAAAACGGAGAGGTCTCTTCTTGTCACAATCAGATCTCAGTAGCCAGACAACCCTTGACGCATGGCAACGACAAAGATCGAACAGCGTCACCGATGGGCTCTACATGGGCAATGAGCAGGCTTGGGCTGGGCTAAAGGTGGCTAAAGGTCGACTCCCGGCCGTTTGAAAACAGAGCGTTGATGGTTGCCACGACAACAAAGCATCCAACGCCTAACACGCCCTTGCATTGCCCAACTTGGACGAGCATTGATCCACCGATGGATGCATTCGGCCGGTACATACATTAAATAATAACTGTACACCCACTGCACAACATATCCTCGGGTCAGCAGCGCCAATCGTGCTTGTGCCCTGGCCGCCGTGGCGACGGCTTGGCGTCCAACCCAACGTTCCAGTGCACCACTGCCGTGGGTGTTGAAGCGTTGTAGTGGGTGGCACACACATTCGCCGAGGCAGCGCTTGCACCGAAAGAGAAGATGGAGCAGATGAGATATTTAGTCGACACAACACCTCTGCATCTGCATCTGCAGCTGTGCTCTGTTTTCTCCCCTTCCCTCCGTCTTCAACACCAAGCCAGTCCGTCTCACGATGCAGCAGAAAGACGACGAAGAAGCAGCCTCTCTATCCCACCTGGCCGCATAATCATTGGGGCCACGACACCCCGCTAGCGGACCCCCAGCGGACCCCCAGCGGACCTCCAGCGGACGCTCCCCCCAGCGGACGCTCCCCCCAGCGAACCCCTCCCCCCGTCACAGCTATCCGAATCAGGAGATTTGTAAAACAAAGGCAACGGCCCAAGCTCTGCGCCCTTGCCTGCTGCTGTCCCAGACAACCGACGACAAATCATTAAAGCGAGCTGGACATCACCCTGGCTCAGATAGCCTGCATTGGATACTATATGGCTGTGCGATCCAGTTCGCCTACCTCGATCTTTTCGTTTCTTTATTTTCTCAGCTTGCGTCGACCGAACATCGTCGTCCTTTCGCAACCACTTTCCTAGAATCACGTTTGGTCTTGCCCTCAGGGCGCTCTTGCCACACACAGACACTGCGGCCCCCTCAAACGTCCCAGCCCCAGTCTTATCACGAGAAGGCTGTGCCCGAATCGTTCAAGAAGAGGCTGTTGCTTGATATCAAGACGGCATGGCAGACGAGGGTGTCGCCGAGCACTATCAAGTGTTGGAGGAGCTCGGCCGTAAGTCAGATTTTATTTAGTGACGCGATTGAGGACTGACAGTCATCTTTTCCCAGGTGGAAGTTTCGGCGTGGTGTTCAAGGGCATTGAAAAGGCAACTGGCGAAACTGTCGCTATCAAACACGTACGTATTCGTCAAGATAAAGAACCACTTCCCTTTTTAAAAGCATTGTTTGCACAAGTTTCGATGCTAAACAGCCTGGCTCCGGAAATAGATTGATCTCGAATCCAACGATGACGACATTCAAGATATTCAGGCCGAGATTTCTGTCCTCAGTACATGTGCTAGCCCATATGTGACGCAATACAAAGGCTCATTCCTCCGAGGACACAAGCTATGGATTGTCATGGAGTATCTAGGTGGTGGTTCTTGTCTTGACCTGGTATGGTAGCGGTGGTCGTGGTCGCGAATTTTCCGCACTGGCTCGTGCCTGAGTTGATGTGACCCATACTGACCAGAAACTATAGTTGAAACCTGCAAACTTCAGCGAAACGCACATTGCCATCATCTGTCGAGAACTCCTTCTAGGAATACAGTATTTACACACCGAGGGGAAAATTCACCGAGACATCAAGGCAGCCAATGTTCTGCTTTCTGAGTCTGGCAAAGTCAAGCTGGCTGACTTTGGTGTTGCAGCACAACTCACCAACATCAAATCACAGCGCAACACCTTCGTCGGCACCCCATTTTGGATGGCGCCAGAAGTCATTCAACAAGATGGCTATAGCTTCAAAGCAGACATTTGGTCTCTCGGCATCACAGCCATGGAAATGGCTAACGGCGAGCCCCCCCTCTGCCATATCCATCCAATGAAAGTATTGTTCCATATTCCCAAGAACTCGGCTCCAAGACTGGAGGGAGATTTCAGCAGAGACTTCAAGGATTTTGTTGCTCAATGTCTTACCAAAGACTATGAGCGCAGGCCTTCCGCAAAAGATCTGTTGAGGCATCGTTTCATCCGGGCAGCCGGAAAGGTCGAGGCGTTACAAGAGCTTATTGCCCGACGTCAAATGTGGGATGCCAACCAGAATCGTCAAAGACACCCGATATATTACCAAGAGACGTTGCAAACCATTGTACCAAAAGATGAACAACAAGATTGGGTGTTCGACACTGTCAAGTCCATCGCCATCACTCAACCGAAGAGACCGACTGTCAAACACCGTAAGCCTTCGTCGATGCTGGCTACCGACGAGGGCTTGCGAAGACTCGACATGGTCGAAGGGCCTTTGGGGCCGTCCTCGCCAGCACCTGCAACAGTTCGCAAGTCGACTGTTCGCCGCACTCCATCCCTCGCCCAGTCGAACTCGATCCGACCGAGCGGATCTCCACGTCCCACGGTAGCGCCCAAGAAGCCCTTGCAACCCGACATGTCCTTTGGCAACTCGGGATCAACTATGCGTTTATTCCGACGCGTTCCATCTGATAGCTCTACCAATGGCCAGCTTGGAAGGCCTTCGTCACCAGACGATGTATTTTGTGACGAGAATCCCCCTCCTCCCGTTACAACTCCTATCGAGCCATTCGGGAAGGAGGCGATTCTAGGCAGACGACTTTATATCAAAGCCGTCGAGCCCACATTAGCAGAGCTGCATGCGCAAACGTCAGTCGTGCAGAAACGTGAGGCTCTTGGCAAATTATCGGACGCTTTTGCAGCGTTGGACGCGGTAGATCCGGAGGGTGCCTACCATCTCATGAGCAATCTTGTAGCATCTGTGTCGCAGGACAACAAGCTCAATGCTTCGTTGCTGCGTCAGCCTAGTCAAAAGATTCCGGACGATGGGACACCGCATGGGACGGTCATTGTCAAGAGCTCTGTACCATCTTTAGCTAGTCCCACGAAATTAGTACTCAGCTCGAACAACCCGCACTTGAAGAGCCACAGACGGCGACTCACAGGCTCCCCCAGACCCAGCCTCGGGGACAAGGAGTTGGACAGAGAGCGATCGACGTTGCTCGAAGAGAAATATCCTGGCCGCGAACCTCGAAATGGCATGGAGCACTGCAAACAACTTTCAGATGTTCTCTACCAACGATGGTCGGACAACCTTCGAATTAGGTGGCCAGCTGTATAACAATACACCCGGTTATAAAGACTGATAATGGAAGTACCATGTTTTCCAGGCTCGACTTGGTCATATGGTGGCCTTTTTTTTTCCCTTGTTTCTTGCATTTCCTTCATCATTCTCAGCCTGTCTTCCATGTTTGATATGAATACCCTTTGGTTTGTATGATTTTCAGTGAGTGCGACAGCATGGCCTGGTTCTGGAAGATCAAATTTCCGTTTAAAGAAGCAAAAGTATGTTTTGATTTGTTCAAGACATGGACGACACATATTGGCGTCTTCTGATCTTGAGTTCTCGAGGAAATCGCATTACATTCGTGGCCTATCGGCGAACTCCATCCATGCATGCGCATGTGTGCGATCTGAACAGTTACTGGGTTGATATACGTTTGGATTATGATTTCTTCTATCGGGTCCAGGTCTGATGTAACTTCCACCGGATTACGGCGTTTGGGCATTGGGCGTGTTTTGATGGATCTTGTAAAATGCGATTTTGTTTTCCATAGGTAGATCCAGGTAGTGTACCACCATGTGTGAATTAAATGGAACAAAGATGGCACATGAAATCTTTCTGAACCTATTGCATGCGTGAAGGTTGATCATGATGCTACAGATAGCACCGCGCCGTAGATTAGAGTTGCTCTTATTAGCGGCTTCTTACGCCCTTGCCTCAGGAGAACTCGGTCCAAGAGCAAGCTTGATTCTCCAATTCTTGAACTCCTCTGACAGGATGTCTCCGTGCCCAGTCTCTTCAACCTTGAATACCTCAATACCATTCGATCCTGATCGTCGCCGTATCCTCCATACGCCTTCATCGTTGATTACGTTTCTGAGCCCTGCCACGGATTAGAATAAACCTTGACTTTTCGGTCAGACCGCAGCCAGCTTCGACGACGATGAATCAAAGAAAAACCTGCGCAACGAGTCTGGCACAATATCGTAAGAACTTACATTGGAGAAATTCCCCCGCGAAATTGACGCACATGTCGGCGTTCCATCGCGCGCCTTGTCTCGAGTTCACCGTCTGCGGAATATTCTGCGTCTCAATCTCCTGGACCTCGACTAAGATGCCGTCTCGTGTGCGAAATCCCACTACAATCTTGGGGACGCCAAGGAGGAACGACTGGATCCAGAACTTCATGAGCTTGCGGTGGAAATTGTCTAGATCGCCGGGGGAGCGGATCTCCGCGGAGGTTTTGAGCTCGACCCAGTTGATGGGTTGACCGGGGGGTGGTTTCGTGTCCCATACTTTGGTTGTGGGAGAAGATAGATCAGCATGATGGGTGTCAATTTCTTCATTGGCAAGGAACAGGAGACAGGACATAGTAGGAGGGGGCTAGTATAAACGCACTGGCGTCGACTTCGCCTCCGAGGCAGAGGACTGTGCTGCCGATGCCGGTGCGGACGACTGAGCAGTATTGCTCCTTATTGCTAACTACTTGGTTTTCGCGATCTTCAATGTATTCCCTTGATGTTTCGTGCCATGTCCTGGGGAGGGTGGAGAGGGTTTCGAACTTGTAGCCTGCAGAATTTAGTGTGCTTTCATGGCGGATTTGAGTTTCTGTGTTACTTGGGTGGAGGGCATGTCTTTACCCCAGTATTGCATTACTTCCAGGGGAGGGCCACGTCTAGGACCTCTACGGTTCTCGTTCAGTCGTGATTGAACTTTGAAGTCATTGTTCTCCTCGATGAACCTGTTTTTGTGAGTCGAGGCAACGCATGTAGAGCGAGGGGTTCACTTACAAGCAGTCCTAAAAATGTGTTGGCTTTGCTCTTGGTGAGACTTGGTGTGAATACATACAAGACATACCTGATATAAAGTGGCATTCATTTCAAAGCTATAGGACGGTCAGCCATCCAAGCTTTTTTCTCTTTTAAAGAAAGAAAATCCCGCGCAATATAGGGGCATTGACCCATCTTGTTGTTCAAACAAAGCCGCCATAATCTAAATCTGTCGATAAATATTACAGCTCGTCATGATAAAAGTAAGCATGAGCAGTGGAGGAAACACACCTTGGTCATCGTTCCCCGCCAAGTAACGACGTTGGCGTCAATTTTCTTCCCCGTCTCCTTCTCGTGCGCCACGATCGTCTTCAACAAGCTATCCAGGTGCTCGTCTCCGGAATCGTCGAGTTTTCGGAACGTATCGAATCCTTTGGACAGGTCTGCTCCTAATCGAGGGGTATAGTAATACTTTATGGACGAGTCATCTAGCCGAAACTCATGGTTCTCATCGTACGAGAAGCAGGCGAACTCCTAGGTTGTTGTGCAGTGTGAGACGAGTTTCACGTAATCAAAGGGACAAAGTTCGTTTGGGGAAAAGGCTGCTTGCTACCTTGGGCCGTTTTACGGGTTGGCTGGGACCAGAGAATCTGCCCATGGGCTGCATTGGGAAGTTCGCCGCCATGGTGAATGACCGTTGTTGGCTGCTTGGCCTCACTTCAGTGCGATGAGACGGGCAGATCGGATAACTCTCTGTGAGATGCGTTGGGGGAGAGTGTCTAATTGTGCTACTGTAAAGGCCATGGGCTGCGAACTAGGTGTGAGAATTGACGTTGGAACCTTGCGTAGGGTGCAAAGCGATGGTGAAAAACCTTGTGTTGGTGAAGTTTCGTGTTTGCAGTGGAACTCATCAGTGAGTCTCAGTCAGGATCGCTGTTTGCTTTGTAGCACTGCCGTGGTCGTTCATGCCGCGCAACATATCTAGTATGAAGGTCGCATTTTTATCCAGAAGAATGAGATGAGACGAATCCCCTCCAAATAATACATCAACCTCTGCAACTTCACCTTCATTCAATAGACGGCGGCGGTGCTGGGTACGACTCAGGTCGGCTACCCTAGAACAGTGAACGCAACGACCTCTGGGAGGGTTGTTCAAGGCAGGCACGACTCGGCTTCACTTTCCCCGCTGGTCTGCGGATCCCGTGTAGAACAACTTCCAGTCAGGAAGCCGCAAACAATGTTAAAAGCCAGACCTCTTCCCTCCAGCTGAACCATGTTTTCTGTTTTTCATGCTTCTTCTGTTCCACCGCATTTTTGCCTTTGCCTCTGCCTCTGCCTTCGCCCGTTTCGCATATTCTCTTTGTCACATTCGCAGCCACGTGATTTTGTTACTGGGGTGGTCCACTTAGCCATCTGCAGCCCAAACGATCGAGCCTTCCCAACACGAGCTCTCCAGCGTGGGGTCGGTCCCTTGTCCCTTGCCTTCATGGTTTCATTGTCAGCCTTGTTTCTGGGCGCGTCGCGCGGATCGACTTATATCGGCCGCTCACTCATCCTTTGCGCCAGACAACGTCGCGCACCGCCTGTCTTCGCTGGGGCCTCTATTATTGCTAGAGGTATAACCGGGGTGGTAGGTTGGCACAAAAACTGCCTAACGGGCTACATTTCGCAGTCGGGTCAATGCCAAGAACACGGCGATCTCAAGCTCGCACATTCGGGTCGCGGAAGCGGGTAGCCTCGCCTGACGAGGGCTGGTTCACAATCAGAAGTATTCTCGACGAAAGACTTGTAAGGGGCCGCGTTGAATATCTCGTGGACTGGGACGACGACAAGACGACTGGCGAGGCGTACTCTCCCACTTGGGTAGGTTTCGTTACGTTTTGTCACAGTGGCATGGGGATGCTTCTCTCGCGCGATATGCTAATGAGTCACTGGTTATAGAGTCGCGAGGTTACAGACGAAGCCAAGGAAGAGTGGAATCAACTGAAGACATCACGTAATAGGGAGAAAGCCGAACAAGATAGTCAAGATAGTCAAGACAGCCAGCCTCCACGACCGTCTAATTGGAGGCAACAACAAAAACTCCAGACTGCTGGTCCGTCTGGTGCTTTTCGACGAGAACGACAAGGGCAACCAGAACGACGAGTACGGCTACGTTCTAGCTTAACCGACGAAAGCGAGCGTCCTCGCAAGATCACAAAGGTTACATATAGTGCGACTCCTTCGGAAGAGCCAGTTCCATCTATAGCTTCCCTTTCCTCCACTGATAGCGCCGTCGACGACTGTGCCGATCTTGACGGTCTGAGTTGCCCGAACCAGCGAGCATCAGACGCTCCTCGGTCTCAAAGGCTTGTGGTACAACTCGATAAAAATTCACAATTCGATCCAGCTGAATACAGCAGCCAGCACAACACCCAAAGCAGTGGTCATTCGTCTCAATCGATTGTGGAACTCGAAGATCAGGACGAGCGCCTCATTTTTGCTTCTCAGCTCGGCCGTCACACCATCATTCCGGACTCTCAAGAGCCTTCTGGACAGACCTGGTCGGTGGATCTTCAGCAAGTCGAGGTTGCATCATCGGCCAAAAATTCTCGCGAGACTCAGGATAATTCTCAGTTCGAAGACTATCAATACCCCTCGGGTCTGTTACAAGCCGAGCTTGACTCTGATAATCTGAGAAATCTCTGTGATCAGGAAGCGTCGGGACAATCTCCAGGGCACTTGGACGGCCCCGATATACCCTCTCATCAGTTTGGCGAAGGCAGATCATTGAGCGTTACCAGTCAGGACCTTTGTTCTACAATAGCTGCGACTAAACCTCATTCGGAAGCACAATCAACAGGGTGCAACAACGACCTGGCTGTTGTACCGACTACTAGCCCTGCTCCTGCATTCTTGTCACAGCCACCACTTCCTTCTTCGTTTAATATCCCGGAAAATTTGTCCAGTGAATTGCAAGCTTCTCCGGCCAGGAGTGTGGTTGATGCAACTCCATCGACTCAAAATCAAAACTCCGCAAGTTTATCTGTAGTTGCTGGAGATCAGACTGAATTTCAAGACGCCCAGGTCCTCCGCATCACTCCGTCCGTGTCAGAAACGGAAGCATTTACTGACAGCCACGGTGCCAATAAAGACACAAGCCCCATTATTGCAAACGTCTCTTCGCTCCCGCAAGCTTCCGATACAGTCTCACAACCATCATTCGATTTGATGCACGACAAGATGGAAAATCAGGCGGCACCTGAGACCTCAAATGTGGCTTCGCAATCATCTGCCGTGGATGAGCTGAGCCAAATACTCAACTTGGACAAGGTCATGGCCGACGGTCCAAGTTTTCAAGATCATGACAAACCTTTGGGCGGCGATGCTGGGTCTTCCGAAGCACAGCTATCCAGTCTGAATGTGCCGGAATCCGAAGCAGCTGATCAGCGAAGTCATACTCATGAGTCCGTTGTCGTTGAAAGTGAGCACACACAACCCAAGTCGCCCAGCAGCCCTAAACCATCCGCGGTCCAATCATTACAGGGCATTGTTAACATGATTTTCGATGATCCAGAATTGTCAATCTCCGGTACCATGGTGCGTAATGAGATGCACAATCCTGAGCCGCCTACAGTCTCTTTGGCAGACATTTCAAAGCAAAACAATCTGCATGGCGCAGCTCTACCCTTGATACCACCCCTACTTCCCCAGGATGAGTCTCATGATGCTTTACCACGGACAGGTCATCAAAGCTCGGCCGTCTCCGTTTCGATGGGGCAGCCGCAACCCGATGAAGCGTCAAATGATGGGTCCAGTGATCAAGAACCCGTTGTGTTGAAACATATTGTTACACTTCCCTTTCAAGCAAGCTTAAGGCCATTATACGATGATACCTTACTCGAATACAAGAAAGAAGTAACACAATTCGGCGCTGTTTTCAACAGCGAAGATTTTATTGAACCCGAGGAGGCCTTGGTGCACAAAATAGATCAGGTCTTTAGTCGATTGCATAATATCTGCGACTACCCGCCCGACGCGGTAGGCAGCGCACTCGAGGAATTACCATCCGAACAACTTATCAAGTACTGCTGTGATGGTAACTCCAAATTTAATTTTCTGCATGAGCTTCTTCAGGGACTTACCAAAGAAACGCGCGTCTTGATTGTGGCTAGATCTGTCGATATTTTGAAGCTTCTGTACCGCCTTACGGAGGCACTAGATATTGAGTGCATCTGTGGAGACATTGATAAATCATCAAAGACCAAATCAGCATCTTCAGTTGTCAGAGCTACTCTAGTTCTTCCCGGAACAAATGTTGATGAAGATGATTTTGATGTCATTGTCGGCTATGATCATTCTTTTGGGAGTTCAGAAGTTGGCAAAAAGCTTGAGCCAGATATTCCGGATGCAAGGTCGCCGGTAGTGTTGATGCTGGTCACCATACACTCTATTGAGCATATCGACCTATATGTTCCTGACGATTTGACTCCTTTAGAGCGAAAAAACGCCCTTATATCTGGGATCGTACGGGCGAGACAGCTCGTGGGCGACCCAGACCGCGGACACCCGGAACCACATGAAGCTGCCAGCCTATTTCTGGAATACCTGAACGGACTGGTCGAAGGTATCGTATGGGATCCAGTCCCCGTCCCTGAAGAAATCTTGGATGTTTATGTCAACTCTCAACCACGCTCACAAATGCCTGTGACCGGTGATCCGGACGTTGAGAATGCTCGAAAGCGAAAGCTGGTGAGCAAGAGAAGCTCGCAACTTCCGATTGTAGTGTGTTGCTGATTTGAAATAGGATGATTTCGACGACGACGATGCTAAAAGACTGCGCATGTTACCTTTCAAACAATCCACCATTCAGGTGAATGATACTCCAATACCCGATGACGTTCAAGGGTTGTTGAGCTCCGTCAAGCCCGAAGAGAGTACGATCAAATCCAAAGGCGTCGTCAGTGTGTCGGTGGCGGTTTTGCAAGCACTGGCAGAACAGGTATAGAATCTAGATCAATGACGAAATGAACAAATCGCGACTAATAATATGCGGCAGGTTTCGGAGCTCAGGCGGCAAGTGGACGCAACAGATAGGGATGCACAATATAAGAGCCTGATATCAGGGATGGAGATTCGAATCAAAGAATATGAGAGAACGAGCGCAAAGATGTATTCGTCACAGCGGGAGGCGTTGGAAGACCGCATGAAGTTCGAGCGACAGACAAGAAAGGCAGAGGCAGCACTGCAAAGCGCGACAGAAACAGCGCAAAAAGACGCAGAAAAAGCACAAAAGAAGATGACTGATTTAGAAGCAACTGTTATACGGCTCACTGCAGATCCAGATGGGGCGAAAGAAACCCCGTTGGCCAAGACGCAGAAGCTTCTGCAAGAAGCTCAAGAAAGAACCCAAATGTTGGAGAAGCGGTTAGAAAACGCTCATAAAGATGCAGACTATGCACGAAGTCTTTACCAGGATGCCACGACGACGAATAGCGTCCTTCGGGGTGAAAATGCGGACCTCAAGGAGCAAGTGACTGATCTCCGAAAGAAAACAGAAGACACATTGGGCAAGATTCACGCTATTCAGGCAGACACTACAGCGAAACAATGTCTCCGCCAGGTCCGAGATCTGAGGTCTCAGCTACGCGAGCGGGAAATCGAACTGGATTGTATCAAAGACGAACTACGGCAGCTTAAGAGTGGTCGCCGGGAGACACGCCAAGTCAGTGTTCCTCGGAGTCCTCGTACGGGTATGATGAGTCCTCGCATAGGTCGAGCAACGCATGGCGGCAATGGCGGAGGGGGATCAGCCAGTAGGGAGACGAGTCCAGCTCCCACGTCTGGGGTAGATGGAGTGGCATCAAGTCTTTTGGCTGGAATGCAGTATATGGCACAGCCACCAGGGAATGGAAGGTGGAATCATCTTCGAGATTAGCAGGCATTATATAGGATTTCGTGGCTACCTTGCTTGGTTACGAAACGAAACGTGGCTCGTGAGCTGAGAAGCTCTGCGTGGGCAACGGAATTTATTCATTTGAGGGTTTATGTAGAATAGCAATGTCTTATCAAGCATCGGGCTTTAGCCTTTGGTCTGTCAATAAGCCTGTATGGCCAGAACATTCGGCTGGGATGGCGCGTCGGGGGGAGTATTAAGCAACATTTCGACTTGTGCACCCATGAGTCAGTCGTCTTCATAGACGTATCCCACACATTCCACTTGGGACATGGATAAAGCACATGAGTGAGTCAAGAAATTGTATTGGAAAAAAAACCAACATGGTCCTCCCGTCTATTTCTTTCCTACGCCACCGGCCACTTGGCATTCAATTCCTCTTTCTACCTAGAATAACATGTACAACAATTGATATGCTTCAAAAGGCGGCAGCAGACAAGAGTATTCCCTTTACAAGTAACAACACTCACGGTGCTACGTTTCTTCCCCGCCCCTTCTCGGGCTTTGCGAATTTGTTTACAAAACAATAGAACATTTACTTCACCTCAGGGTACAGGTCTTCCTTCAAGGGGACGCCGAGCTCTTCCCGGAGAGACTTGAGCTCGGTGAGATATTGGTCGTATTGGCCCTTGTTCTCGACCTTGGCCTTGACACCTGCAATTGGGGTAGAACTAGTAAGTAAGACGGGTCGCGCTAGGTCAATTCGACTGACAGGTATTCCAAAGCATCGGGACGGCCCGAGGAGGTGATGATGACATCAAGGTTGAAATGACGGTGACGTACCCTCGAAGATGCGGACGGCAGTAGCAAAGTCGTTGACCCTTCGGGCAGCCTTGAGGGCGGCGGCGATGACGGAGGTGGAGGGGACGAGATCGTACGCGAAAGCGTTGTTCAGGTTGCGCTGGCCAATGGCGATTAGTACGATTGGCAGCACATGGTTTTTATTTTATTTTAGGATGACAGGGCCATCATACCTGGAGCTCGAAAACATCCTGAACACTCTCGAATTCCTTCTCGAATCTGCAAAGGATTGACGACTCGTCAGTCATTGAGCCTATTCAGTAATGCTACTATTGCAAGATTTCGGAATGCATTTCGTCAAGATTGGCGGGTAGCGCTGCATTCGGGAATTCGGCTCGCGTCGTTGGAAAAACACTCATGTCCCGCTAGAATCCGAGAGGGACCAGGAAACAGCCCAATTAAGTTGCGTTCCCCTCGTTCCCTCGTTCCCTCATCCCCTTGAACACTGCATTGGTGTCCCGACGTGGCAACGACGTGGCAAAGAGCTATTCCTCACCTGGTAGTGAAGTCCTCAAATGACTCCTCGGCATGATCGCTTGGTCGGGGTAGAGAAGTGCTGAAGGCAGCGCGAACCATCAGGGGCCTGGTGGCAGGACGAGCGGCAGCGCGGGAAAAGGTCGTCGAGCCACGACTGGCGGCGCGGAGCAAAGAGGTTGACGGCATCATGGTCGATGTCGAGGGGGGAGAGGTGGTTCGACTGGCGATGTTATGTTTTGTCGTGCGGGTGGTGATGTGGACACTCGGGGGAGGGTTGGATGTGCGTTTTTCGACGATGAATTTGCTGATAGCTTGCTTTGCTTGCCTTGCCAATTGGCTGGCCGATGGACTGGGTGACTAAGCTGCTCGTGAGGTTGCACGGTTTTAATTTTTACGCACTGTGTATGTAAAGACCAGCAGCATGATTTTGCCCAAATCCAATTTGATGTGATGACGCTTTTCCTTCCTTCCCTCTCATTCCTGGGGTTTTTGAACCTCACTCTTCGGGCAGCAAACTACGGGCTCGGTTGGTGAAGAACTGATGTATTACGCCATATCGTGCAGAAATACGGAGTAGAGATGATCGATAATGCGACCCGGAGTGGCCGACCATCGATGGCCGACCGACGAGGGCCGCGAGGCAATGACGCAATGGGCTTCACTTCCCAAAAAAAACTCGGCTGCATGGTCACGTCGTCACAGCATGCGATTGCCTTCTGGCAAGCCAAATGAAATGATGTACGCACGCCAGGCAATTGCAAGCATATGCCGCAATATCGAAGCAGAATACGTCCGTAGTCGCGCCCCATAATACACATTGGGCAATGCCGAGGTCCAACACGGCGAGACCCTCTTCTCTTGATGAATCAACAACACCGAGAAACGAAGACCGAGAAAAGGGGATGCGTGTCTTAATATTGACACGGGACAGATATTTGTGCCGTGCTTAATCGGGCCTTGTAATCCCAAGCCTTGCTAATAATCTGCAATGGGCACGCAAACTCGCAAATTAACATCTATCCGGTCCTACGTCGTGCCCCATCGCGCCTCGCGCTTGTCTGTACTAGGACTCCGTAATCCGTAGGCCCTTACATATCAACTGTACTATCGTAAAAGTGCTTCTTGATAAATAGAACTATATAGACTTGGTATCTGAACAAGCAACCCAGATACCAAGCTTATATACGGAGTCAAGAATTCTATCCTTGTCGGTACGGGTGCGAGGCCTTACCGGCACCAAGGAGATATTACATATGTAAGTACTACTAAGGAGTACGCCGTAACGTGACTGGGGCCATTGAAATTGGCAGGCAGAGCCTCGTCGATCACGGTCACGTGCTGTGTCCCTTTGAGGCTGGGTCTCACAAAGTCGGGTCGGCGATTTTGATCCCGACGAATCACATGCGAGATGGCCTCAACATTGCCAAGTCTGTACGGATCCGTACCTCTGTGCCTGTTAAGTATCGTGTCTCTTTGTACCAGTCGCAACGCGCATGTGTACTTATTCATCATCCAGCCGAAGGAGCCCTTTTCTGCCCTTCTCTTGCCTCTCCTCCTTCCCTCCCTTCCCTTCCCTTTCCTTCCCTTGTTCACTGTTATCCGGCCTGCCCGTCCGCCATCTGGTGTATTTTATTAATCTTTCCGCCGATTGCTTCTTTGTTCGCAAAGAGCCATTGGCACTTCCTTTCTTCTTGTCGCTCCTTGCTTGCGTGACGCCGGTCTTGCACCAGTCCCGAGAAGCTCAAGCGTTTCGCGCGTCTTCGTCTCCACGTCGAGTCCGGAAACTTCAAACCTTGCCGAGCAAACAGTCGTGCATTAATAATCATTCGCGCCTGCTTCCCACTCGACTCGATACCCTTTTCCTCCGCATCAAATCCTCGTCGAGCTCATTCTCTTCGAGGTACGCAAAGAAAACAACGCCGTCAATCGCCAAAATGTCCGGCCTTCTTGAGCAGCTCCCGCTGCCTACGATCGATCGTCCCTTCGGCGTCCACCTATGGCCTATCTTCAGCAAGGCCTGGGAGGCTGTTGTTGGATATCCTGCCGAGCAGTTTAAGTTCGTCCCTTTCGAGACGCCCATGTCGACTCTCAAGTCGACCTCGGTTTTCATCGTCATCTACTACATGATCATCTTTGGTGGTCGCGAGTTGATGCGCAATCGCGAGCCTTTCAAGCTCAAGGCGCTCTTCCTCGTTCACAACTTCTACTTGACCGCCATCAGCGGCATCCTTCTGGTTCTCTTCATTGAGCAGCTCGTTCCTGAGCTCTACCACAATGGTGTCTTCCACGCCATTTGTCACCGCGATGGTGGTTGGACGCAGCCCATGGTCGTTCTGTACTACGTGAGTTGCCAGCCCAGAGGGAAATTGTATTACTGATTCGCTCATGATGAGTTTGCACTGACATGACAATTGCAGCTCAACTACCTCACCAAGTATTTGGAGCTCCTTGACACGGTTTTCCTGTTCCTCAAGAAGAAGCCCCTGAGTACGTGTCCTTTTTTTTTTTTTTTTTCCTTTTTTCGCCAAAATCTTGCTGAGAGATGCCATTGCACTTGAACAAATTCACTGACTGATTGGCATAGCCTTCCTTCATTGCTATCACCACGGTGCCACCGCCCTCCTCTGCTACACTCAGTTGATTGGTTCCACGTCGGTTTCTTGGGTTCCCATCACCCTCAATTTGACCGTGCACGTTGTCATGTATTGGTACTACTTTCAGAGTGCCCGCGGCATTCGTATCTGGTGGAAGGAGTGGGTCACTCGTCTCCAGATCATCCAGTTCATCATCGATCTTGGTAAGTTTTCCCGCAATACATTGGGAAGAGTCCGCAAGTCAGCCGTGTTGCTGATAACTGGAAAATAGGTTTCGTCTACTTTGCCTCGTACACCTACTTCACCTCGACCTACTTCCAGTGGCTGCCTAATGCCGGCAACTGCGCTGGCGAGGAGTTTGCTGCTTTCTCTGGCATCGCTATTCTCAGCTCGTATTTGGTTCTCTTCATCTCCTTCTACTTTGCCACTTACAAGAAGGGTGGCAGGAGCACTACTCGCAAGTCGCTCCGTCGAATGTCACAGGCTCCTCTTCCCGACCCTTTGCATATCCAGGCTGCTGGCTCTGCGAACGGTCACGGCAACGGTGCTACCTCAACCGGGTCCAAGACAAATGGCTCCACTGCGCGCTCCCGCAAGGCCTAAGTACAAACTCGTCAGCCTTTAGTTCGGCCTAGAGGCGTTTGCGCAGCCTCAGGGCTGAGAGAGAAGAAGGACACCGTCAGACGCAACGACGCCGAGCTGTTCTGGATCGAGGGGGCAAGTTGCAAACCACCATTCAGGCTTCAATCACACATGCCCCCTGAAAATCACAAGCCTGGCATATACGACGCCCTAATTGTACAAAAGTTGAAGATTATTTATTCTTTCTTTTTTGGAGATACTAGGGGAACATGATATACGCGGATTAGGCGCTGGGCAGGCGTGGGGGATTTTTATCAACTTCACGACGTGGTCGTCTCGGAGAGGAGAGACCTCACTAGTGTCTTTTTTTCCGGCGGTAATGATGGCAGGCGGCTGATTGATGACAACTCGCGCGTTTCACTTGGGTTTATGCGCGGCAGTTTCATGGCAGGGGTGGACAACTTCAGAAGGAGTATTTTGGCCGGATCGCTGACTGCTCGGCAGAGCAGCCAAGGTGCATGAAAGTTGTGACGGCGACGTCAAGCACCTTTGTTCTGTTCTGCCATGGTCCGTTTTACAACTGGTGCATCACAGCGTGCTCCCGGCTCGGAGCGCGCACAGCAACATGTAGAAAGGTGTAATGGGGTCATTTTGAGCAACTGCTGTTGCTGCTGCTGCTGCTGCTGCTGCTGCTGCTGCACGTATGTGAAATATGTTTCTGTGAATGTGTTCTCAGTCATGATGTGTATATCTCGAACGTCCGGGAGGTTCTGGCGCATGCGTGTAGACGGGCAATTCCTGAGTCGATTGGCGAGTGCGCTGGAGCTCTTGGTTGCGGAGCGGAGACGAATGCCAGAACAATAGCACTATGTAGAGGCGCAATCGCTCCGTAAAGAGGACAGGAATATTAGCTCCACGTCGATGCCTAAAGGATACTCGCGATGGAGTATTGAGTATCACAAAGGCTGCGAGGTGAGCACACTGGCAGATTGGGTGGCCCAAGGGCAAGCCGCGAGACGACTAGCCGCCGATCTGAACAATGAATCATCCACTTTGGCCAAGCAAGCGCCAAGTACGGATCAGCTATTAGATGGCGGTCGTCTTCCCCACACCAGCGAGGAAAGCTTGCCCCTGGCGTGACCACGCTTGACGTCGATGTTCGGTGCAATACGTATGTACGGATTAATGACTTCACTTCCTTCCTCCGGCGTGCAAGGAATTGATCAGACGAATAGAGGGTATTAGGGCCACGCCACAGCCGTGACAGGGCAAACTTTGGCTTCGGTCCAGCAGCCCAGCCGCCTTGGCCCAGCCGAGCCCAGCCCAACCCAACCTAGCCCAGCCCAGCCCAGCCCAGCAGCATAGCCCAGCAGGGCTTCTCCTCGACTGGCGAGGAAGAGGAAGGAGCAAGTAGCAGTGGCCCGCCCCTCAGCCGCCGGGCAGCCGACAACTGCCAGCCTGTCACGGCAGGCCCTTCTGCCTTCTGCACTCGGGTGTGTGTTCAGGTGTGAGACAGAGACAGCACGGATCAAGAACGACAGGTCTCGACGCGAGGGGACAATGTCCAGAGGACGACAAAGGCCAACGGCATTCTACGTAGCATTCGAACTGTTGTTCAAGTCCTGCCTGTCCTTGCTCGACCTGACAAACCACACAAACCACCTCACCTTACCTGACTTCACCTCTTCCCCTTCCTTTCCTTTTCTTTTTTTTTCCCCCGTTTGCACTTTTGGCAGATGTCATTCCGACACAGTACTTCGAACAGGCCAAACCCCTTCTTGACGCAGCGGGCACTCCTACGCCACCACGCGACAATCACATAATCACATTGGGGCTTCAGCAACAAGTTCATCATGAGATTGCCGTTTCGCAAGAAGGATAAGAAGAGAGACGGCAGGACATCACCTACCCCGGCTGAATTTCGACCCACGGGCGGGTTTGGTCCGGATGCCAACGCCTCTCCTCCATCCCGATCCTCCGCACAACTTTTGGCCGCATTGCCGCCCAAGGTACTCGCGCGAATATTCACTTTTGTCTGCCCACATGCTTTGGACGAGAGCTACGAAACGTGCGAGGAGAGCGCCAATGAAAAGGGATGCATGCTTTGTGATTTGCGGGACTTGTCGCGCTGTGTGCAGGTGAACCGGGCATGGAGGGGAACTGCCATTAAGATCTTGTAAGTCGGTTGCATTCTTTCATTCTTTTTCTTTCCATTTGTTCTCCTGCTTCGACCTCCCCTTTTTCCCAAGATCGCTATCAGCTCGGGCCAATCCTAAAGTTCACGATACTAAAGCTTTCGAACATATAGGTACCATAGCGTTCGAATCGACCCAGTTCACTATTGCATGCTTGAGGCTTTTTTGGCAGAGCGGCGGAAGAAAACTTCGAGATTTGACAGAAATGGAATCCCTGAGGACCCAGCGCTTGCACGCCTGAGGCTCTTGCGACGAACTGTTCGAGACGACCCGACCAGGCTTGGCAAGACGGTGCAGTTCCTCAAGACGCCTTACATGATTCGCGAGTCGTGTCATGTGGAATTAGCACAAACCATTGCCGTACTACCCAACTTGAAGTATGTCGACCTCCCAGAGGGCATGTTCTCCGATGAAACGGCGTATGCAACGCTGCGACTCGAAGTACAGGCGCGATGCCCTAATCTCCGCAAGACAACATACTTGGGTGGCTCAGAGCGCAGTTTTTCCACACTCATGTCTGGCCAGATCTGGCCGTACCTTGAAGTCTTGGAGTTGAGGCGACTGAAGGTTGACCCCAAAATTCTGAGAGGGGTGTTGACTTGTCTGACCAACCTCCGTGCTCTCAAAGTGGCCGAAACATATAGTCTGTCAGATGAGGTCCTGGCAGCTGATGAGAACCTGCCTCCTCTGCCCGCGGTCGAGGAGTTGGTGCTCAAGGATACACCAAGCCTTACATCAGTCGGACTGGTGGATTACTTGTCATTTTACGAAACTCAAAAGTCTCTCAAAGTCCTAACGCTAAAGGACACTGGGATCCAGCCCTGGAAATTGCAAGAAGTGCTGGCCATGGCCCCGTCACTCAAGACATTGGCAATCCAAGCTAAAGTCAAAGACTCATTTCCATCGGGAGAAGGGGTTCAGCCCTTGGTGCACAAACGGATGAGAACACTTCGCTACGAGATATCTGCCAAGTCCTCGGCAGGGCCGTTTGCGACACAAGGGTATTACTCTTATCTTTCAAATTCTGTCTTATCTGGGGGTCTGCCCAGATTGCGCAGACTCTACGTACTTGATGAACAGTTCCCAGATCAACTCCAGAACTTGCCGCCGCCCCCGACGCCGACGTTTGCTGCTGGGCGAGTCCGTTCGGGATCGAATGCTTCAGCCCACAGCCCGCCTTCACTGCGCGTGTCTCCTCCGGGCAATGGGCCCTTATCCCCGAAATCGCACACGCGCCAAAACATGTCCAGCATTAGCAACCCCAACAGATTCAGCTCCAACAACCCCTTTGCCCAGATGGCCGGCAGGGGAGGTCCAGGGTCAGGGCTGCCACCTATCCAGACCTTGGAGGTCTTCACCAAGAGCGATGAGTTTGGCAAGTGGAACTTTGCTCGGATAGACTCGTACATGGGATCGGCTGCCGCCGCGCCGCGCAGACCAAACAGCAGCTACGGGTTGGCAGCAGATGTTGCAGGACAAGGATGGGATCGCGGCGAAGCGCGACGCAGCATCATGATCGGCAATGGCACAGGCGGGTTCTTGCCCTTGCCCGGTGGTGAGGGGGCACAGGAAGCATTTTCACTCGGATCCGTACCGGTACCGCCGGGTGGTCCAGATACCACGCGACCTCGGAGTAGTGGAGGCGATAGAAATCGAGCGATGTGGAACAGGGTGTAGGAGACGAATCGTGTTGGAAAGGGCATTGATGATGAGCAAGCAAGAGAGAAAGAACAAGAGCAAGAGCAAGCAAGCAAGCAAGCAAGCGGAACAAGGAATCACTGGGAGAGCCGTTGGAGCATGGGGGGTAATGATGATTTTGTTAACATGTGGCTATATCAGAATGACCGGTGGGATTGTCGAATTCATAGGCCACGTGAAGGATGGTATGAACTTGTCACAGTACATACGCATCCATGGGAACATGATTTATTGAGTTCATTACTGGGTGAAGTCCCCAAGACTTGTTCATATAACGCCACATTGCGTGCGTCATGCCACGAGTCCAGGAAGCGTATACTGATTGCAAGCGAAGACGGCTACTAGAACATGATTCGAGCGTAGACACATTACACCGTGAATATACCCAGATCGGGCATGCCCCTCGCGCTTAGCACAGGAGCGTCCACCCCAAAATCACACGAGGATAATAACCCATGACTATCTGAATAGATGCAAAGTATGAGCGCAAACCCAGCACGCTTGCGGTGGGGGCTTGGCAGCAGGGATTATCAGCTAATAAGAGGCGCACATATGTACTTTCTTCAGATGATATCGCTGGTATGTATTACATGTATGTCCCCATCCCCCATCCCCCAATCTTTGCAGAGTAATACAGGGATCATGATTATCCCGTCTTGTTATAATACTCCGTACTCCGTACGGAGTACAATTTCAATCTCAACTTTAACACGCTCTCCAGGCCCCTCACCCGTGACGCGCCGTGACGCGCCGCACTGGAATGCGCGTGGACGAGTTCAGCCTTGGCACAAATGGTATTTGGATCCTCGTTAATTGAACCCTGCTGAGGAAATTCATGCTACTAGTCATTGGGATTCTTTTTTTTTTTTTTTTTTTTTTTTTTTTCCCTACTCCGTGCCACTCCGTATGAATCTACGTGTAGTTTTTTGTAATGAAATCGATCGGTGGTTTCACGGTTACACTTTGCATGAAGGAGACCACTGAAACTTTGGATTTGGACTGAGACCCCGTTTCTGGACGCGTAATTTTTCATTCCTGGGCACAGTTCATGGGGACACCAGAGGTTGTTGGTGGCGGAACAAAGTTACATGTAGATCTGCGTACGGCGCGACGGTCGGGGGATGACGATTTCCTTGCTTCCTGGTATGGACAGGATTCACAGGATAGACACCACTTGGCGTCCCATCCGTGAGTTAGACGGTACCGAAGTGGGATGGGTGTCGGAACCTATGCGATATGTACAACGTGCATACCAAACGGTGGCATGACTTGTTGGTGATAGAATACAGAGAGTATATGTCCACCATCCAGCCAGCCAGCAGCCAGCCAGCAGCCAGCACAACATGATGATGCTAATTCCCGCGGCTGGGAACGGGTGGCTGGGGGTTTTGTCGCGCCAATCCGGAACTTTATTACCAGCTGTGGATACCCCGTGCCCGCCCCACAAAGAACGGAAAAAGGGGGGGGGGAAGGAAAAAAAAAAAGTGCTGCTATATCGGGAAGTGTGGATCCCATATTACATACCAGCCACGCTTTGCTACAAAGCCAGGGCAGGGCAGAGATATGGCACCAGATAATCCGTACGGAGTATATGGATGGATGGATGATTGAGTTGACTACGGATTAGATTTGAACAAGTGGCAATGCTTTGTTGCAGCTAGACTTGTACAATCGAGCGATAACCTTGTCCATGGTCTCATGTTGCCGTGATAAGCCCCGCCCACTCACAATGTGCGTGTGTGCGTGTGTGCGTGCGTGCGTGCGTGCAGTTCCGATAGCAAAGGTGGGGCGGGGCACGTTTTTGGGCCATGATGCAACGAAACTACTCTGAAACCACACAGCACAGACTTGATAAATATGTACGTTGACTTACGCGGAAGCAACAATCAATCGTGACGACAAAACCAGAACCCACCCGTGCCATTCTCGATATGTAGTATGCATGTATGCACGATGCTGCACCAGCGCACAGACCTAAAAAAATAAATCGCCGACTCTCGGACCTGTTCTCTGCGACCGACAGGGCGGTATGTTGTGTTTGATGGCTGTTCATGGCCCCTTTTAATAAGGGAGAGCGGCGACGGGATGAATTACACAGGGCAGACAGACCCCTTTGTGAGGAGCAGCACACCATTCTTAATGCGCTCAATGGTCTTCATGGCATTCAGAGACAATCGGACCAGGGCGGCTTTAGTTCATCGAATTTGCCCATCGTCGTGCCGCACTGTGACTTGTCTTGTCTGAACCAACCTGTACGGAGAAAATCCGAGCGTGGAATCCTCTGTAAACGAACCATCGATTTACTTTGAACCGACGTTGCAAGCTTGTCAGACGAGACAGATCACACAGATCACACTTTCCATACGTAAAAAAAAAAAAAAAAAGTGCACAGCAATTCGTCCTCATGAGCCCCAATGAGCCGCGATTGAGCCTGAAAAGTCGGTCTGGTCTCATTGACAAGATGCGTGTGATCAGGGTTCAAGCTGTGATTCGTGGAAAGCCGATTTGAACGGGGTGGACCCAATGTCGCCTTGGCAATTCCTTGGTGGTGTGGGTGTTTTTTGGGGGGGGGGGTTTTGCCATCTGCCCTGCCACTCATTTTAATATGCATACATATTGGCAACTTCTCACCAGCTCATCAGCGTCACCAGCGCGATAAGGTTGGCCGAGGCGGGCAAAAGAAGGACAGGACCAGCCTCCGGTCAGTGGTTGGTAGCTGCCATTGATGATGATGCGGCTGCTGGACATTTTTCCCACGCAAATGTCTGCGTACATGCTCCGTACATACGTGGACATTAACACATGATCCCCTCGACAAGTGGTGAGGCCTCAGGCATGTCACGAATGATTGATTCTACACGAACTACTCCGCAATAGTACATAGCTCGACTTGCAATGTACCCAGTGCGCCTTGGCTCAACTAGCACGGTAGCCATCCCACCGCAGTCTCGTGTTGTCCATGGCATCCCTGCTCATGGCACCATGGGTATATGGGTATATGGGTACATGGGTACATGGGTACATGGGTACATGGGTACATGGGTACATGGGTACATGGGTACTGGGTAATGGGATGAAGTGCCTAGTACGGATTACGGAGTAAATATGTAGTGCCTTAGTCCTTAGTCGGCTATGTTCATCCATATCCATATCTCGTCAGCGTCAGGGCCTCCCACGCCTTCTCTTCATGCCATGCCATTGTGTCTGTGACCATTCCATTCCCATACATCTGGGGACTCGGGGCCGGACACAGTTGAAACATTCCTCTGCCCTTCCCTTTGTCCCTCATTATTGAATTCCTTTCCCTTGCTACAACGGCAACGACACACTTACGCACGCATTTCCACCGCCGTCCATCCGTCCGGTCGTTCCTCCCACGTCCTGCGTCTGCGTCTTTTTGTTCTCTGCTACCGAGTTACTCGAACCAGTTTTTCTCTCGCCTACGTACTCGGTATACATTGTCTCTATACGAGTAAATTCAGAGAATCGACAGACTATACCAAGCAATCCGATTAGAGACCTCCAAACAACGAGGGCCTTGACATTCCATTCTAAAACCGGGCACGGGCAGGTTTGTTCCTACGCCCGCCCCTTTTCGTCGTCTCAACACTCTACAACTTTCCGTGTCTCACGGTCTACTCCTCGGAGTTGACTTTTGAAACACACACACACACACACACACTTCTCTCATTCAAACATTCACAATACTCCGTACACCGTTGGTCATGTCGCTACCAGAACCAGGACAGCCTAGGCATCGCGCGGGCTCCATTCCAGTCCAGCAGCCCATCTCGGATGGTCCTGCCAACGGCCAATCCCTGTCAGACATGATTTATAGAGGAGGCTCCCTCTGCTCCTGCACTACTTCGTCCTCATCATCCGCATCCTCGACGTTGACCTCTGAATCCGACTCACTTTCTCGGCCTTCCACCAAAGACCAGTCTCGCCTCTCACAGAGCCCAAGCCGACGTGACAACGCGCAAGACCAACAGGATCAGCATTTGAGCAGCGACAAGACCAGCAGCACTACTAGCAGCGTCAATAGCAGCAACAGTAGCACGCACGAAAACTTGGGATCAAAACCACACGACAACGACATGCTGTCAGTCGACAACAACAGCAGCAGCAGCAGCAGCAGGAGGAGCGGCACCATCAGCCTCGCCGCTGCCACTGGCGAGGCCCCCATGCTGCCTACCAGGAGTGCGCGGCGTGCTTCGCGACTCATCACGCCCATTCCTCCAAAGAAGACGGCTAGCGATGAGCGACCCATGCTGCCACATGCTGCACCTCACCAAATCTACCTCTCTTCAGAAGAGGATGCATCTTCCTCAGCAGATGACTTCTCTGACTCTGAGGAGGAGCTAGAATCAGACAGCCAGCCATCACAGAGAATCAAAGACACGGCCCGCATGGTGGCGGTTATCTTCTATGGCAAGCCATCTATTGTCACACTGTCTCCACGGAGGTCGATTTCGCCAAGTTCGAGCAATGGCCAACAAACTGGCGCCGGTATCCTTCGAACACTGACCGAGCCTGCCCTGAGCCGCCCTCGATCTGTCTCGTCCACTTCCTCTACAACCACCTTGAATCACCCACCTCGATCGAGCAGCATGATGACGGCTGGCTTCGGGAAGAAGCGACCGGGATTTCTGCACATTGACCCGCATGCCAAAGGCAACGATGCCAACCACGAAACTGCCCGTACGCCCAAGACGCCAACTACCATGCTTCGAAAGACGCTGAATCTGGTCAAAAAGCGTAGCAAGCAGAACCTGCACCAGAGCGAAAGCCTCATCACACCCATGGAACAAGTGGGCGAAGTAGAAGAAGAGGAGGAGGACGACCCTCGGGAAAGCATCTGCCTGGAATCCCCTACGCTGTCTTCTGTCAGTCATCAAGACATTGTCAAGGGCGCCAAGAGAAATGCCTCTCTCTCGGTACCACGAAGCGAAGTATCGACTCCAAAGTCACCCAAGAATCGGTTCCGAACAGGGTTGTCGTTGACCCGACAAAGGAGTGTCAGGGCATGAGCGACTTGACGCCGTATGGACGATTTAATTCGTCGCCACACAATCTGTTGATTACGACTAATGACACGACTATTGTCCTCGGTTGTCCTCACATCACAATCTTGCGGCAGAGTTTGACTTTATGGCACGGCGTATTACTATTATTACCAAGACGGGGAGAACCTAGCGGAGCTACGTTTGGGGGAGGGGGGCTATTGTCTATGGCGCACTGGGGGGGGGGGGGGGGTAAGCTAATGTCCTGTTATGTGGACGAGTATATATTATCATGGGAGGATAAAACGGGTTCTTGTGGTATGGCGTTATGGGATGGAACATGTTTGGGGAATGCCAAGCAAGACTGGAAGACCAGAAACTGGACGACCAGGGTAACACACTGACTGTAGGGGACGAATACGTCTACAGAGCTAGTTAGAAGTTTCAAGGAATCAGAGAATATAATTTATCCCTTGTCACTGAAACTTTCGAGTCTGATTATCATATCATCCGTACAGGACAGACAGAACACGTTGCAAGCCAAGCACGTGTCTCTGTCTCTTCTGGGTGACGTGAAGTGTTGTTGCGTGAGACCAGGTTCATTTCTGCGCCGTCGTGGCAACGACTGCACGTTTTTAACCAATGGAAAGAGCCGGCAACAGCCATCTCTGTAGCGAACGTTGAGGAAGGATTTATGTACTTCAACATGGCTGCGTACTCTGTACACGCATGAGAGATAAATCTGCTCCGAGGTGATGCGGTGTTCGAGAAAGACATGCATATATATGTGCATGTTGCATGTTGTACATATGTTGCATGTTGCATGTTGCATGTGGGGAGAACAAGGCGCCAACGCAAACTTGATTCGCCGGGAAGGCCATGGGTTCGGTTCCGCAAGGATTCTGCTTGATTGTTTTGTCCTCGGCGGAATTTATCCAGAAAACCTGTCTCGTCTCGTCCTCGTTCTCGCACGGTAGAAGTAGAGTCATGTATGTACGGTGACGTGCTCCTTGTTCTTGATGGTGAATTGGCATGCGGACAGGGTGGGAGGGCAACGCAGCTCAGTCGGGTTTGGGGAATTGGGGAATTGGGGCCGGCCGTCTTTGGATTCGAGTACATGTTAATCCGTAGTGTTTCTTTGACACAGACTTGGACGGGAACCTGGTTTCCCTGCTTTTTTTTTTTTCTTTTCCTTTTTCTCGGTCAAAATGTTGGAAATCTGACCAGGCCAACCTGCTGCAGCTGCTGCGCAAGTAGTTTAGTCCGTAATTAATCCGTACAATCACGAACTTATCCATGCCATGCCATGCCATGCCACGCCACGCCCCAGCCAGGGTACAGGGTACAGGGGATCCAGGCGTAACAAAAAGACCCCCCCCCCAATGCGGAGAATTACGGGCCCCGTGGCCATGACGAAAGGCCCCCATTCGGAGCATGGCACGGCCCCCCCCCCTCGCTGTCCTGGTTCATTTCGCATCGTCTCAAAAAAAAAATTATCCCATGGCAAGCAAATCTCGGCTGCGAAGCAAGAAAAACCCTGGACCCGCAATTAACTTACCGACCCCCGTTCCGTGTACTCCGGACCCCGTACTCCCCGTATGTACGTACATATTCCCACTTTACGTTGGAGGAACCCGTCCAGTCCACTTTACACAGTGCACTCCGAGACATCCGTGTGGACCGAGCTCGAAAACGAACACCAAAGACCAGGACGGGCTCGTAATGTATGATACGGAGTAGAAAGAACCACCAGGGCAGACTCCCCATCAAAAAAACTACGCAGCAAATAAAGCCAACTTCACGAGAAAAAAAAAAAAAGAAGACGGAAGACGGACGGGCTGCAAGCTGCACAACAAACACCCTGCTGAACTCCCATCACCTGTACGGCGGTGCGGTGCGAGCTCCGTTCCATCCCTCCGCGAATTGAATTTCCCCCAGCCACTCCACCCGCGACGCATTCGCGATGGACGACACGCACATGTCAAGAATTGAACATGCATATTCCACCGGTCCTAATCGGGATGGATAGACAGTTCTACCTACTTATTTTTAGTTTGGCTTGCGTCTACTATAGACTTGACCACAATAAATCCCTTACTAGCTGATATATTCTATAGTGTAAATAATAGTTTCTATAGTCTATAGGGAATAATATTATAGCGAGGGATTAAGAGAAGTGTTATAATTTATAATGTTTACTCCGTAGAGATTATGCCTTAGTTTCGCTAGCAGCATATGCGTGTTTAGGCGCCCTGTCGCGATTCGTGTTTTCCTCTGAACGGTTCCAGGTCTGTCATCTTGGCTCCCGGGAAATGTAGAAAGATGGCGCGGTTCGAGAAACGGTACACGATACTACTTCACAGCACAGACAGCAGCACTGGGCATCAATTATACAGGGACTACCCTATCATAGATCGCTAGCAAAAGTCAAGTCGCACGCACATGCTTCCTCCTCGTTCGTACAACTTGGTTCTACTATACGCCCATCTAAATAATCATATTACATTCTCAACATATAAGAAAAGCACCGAAATGCGGTGCACTGCCCTCGGTGCAGTCCCCTTTCACCCCTCTTTTGCAATAATGTTGCATCGTATAGAAAAGAAACAAGCAGATGACAACGAAAAATGCAGCCGAAAAAAGACAAGAGACATGGTTTTACATGAAAAGTTTTCGCTTGTCGCTATGCACTTAGTTTCCGTTCAGCGCGGCCGGGGGCAACGGGCTCTCCACGCCGGGCTGCTTCGTTCGCAACGTCAACGGGAACGGATATTCCTCTGGGTCCTCCTCGTCACTGAAGATGCTTGAAATTAGTATTCGTTAAACTCCGGCAATGGACTTGCGGCCCTGCCCCAAGGAGGAAAAGAAAAGAAAAGAAAAAACCTACGGTAGCTTCCAAGCAACATAGTCCTCCGTATTCAAACCCTCGTGGCTCTCCTGCAAACTGGCAAAGTCTCCGGGTGTCATCATGCCGCTCCTATCTCGTGGTGATCCGGGGACTGAGAAAGGTCGGGAGATCTTCTGCTCCACGCCGGGGATGAAGTCTTCTGGGTCTTCGTCCCCAGAGAACGAATCGGGATACGCTCGGCGCAATGCCAGCTGACGAGCCTTGACGTACTCCATGCCCATTCGCTTCCAGTCGAGCAGGTCGCTCAGACGCTCGGTCCGGTTTCGCTGGTTGATGCGCTGACGTCGGCTCTTGCCGCAGAATTCGTACATGTACGACGTGAGCTGGTTGACGGAATCATCCACACCCTTTGTTCGGCGATCAACAATGTAAATGCCATAGTCGCTCGAGTTCTCAATCAGCTCTTCCATGTAGCACCCAAATCCAGACAGGTTGGTCGTAATGCTGGGGACGCCCATGACGGTGCACTCCGCTGGCGTGTAACCCCAGGGCTCGTAGTACGAGGCAAAGATGCCCATGTGGCAGCCGCGCACAAAGTCGTCATAGTCGAGAGGCAGCACCGGATTGGCAGAGTTCAAGAACTCCGGGTGGAACACGACCTTGACACGATCGGATGGGTGGTTGAAGAGCTGCACACGTCTGATCTGGTTCAGGACAGGATCTTCCTGATCGTTGACCATGTTGTGCGTGACAATCGGCGGCAGCCCACTGCGCTTCATGGCAAAGAGACGACGACGAAGCAAGACACGGTCCTGGCCCGAGATGAGCTCCTTCTCGTCCGGCATCGGGTCTCCCTCGTGCCACTTGAGCGATCGCTCGAATATCCTTCGGCCAATGCTCTGCTCGATCATGGTTGATGCGTCACGCAACGATTTGATGACAGCCTGGCCCTTGAGCGCCTCTACAGTGAGTGATGTAGTCTGTGCCGGCATGATGATGAAGGCCACGACCGTCATCTTGCTACCGGAAGACTTGAGGCGATGGTTCAGGCGAGCCAGAGACTCGATGAACATGTCCACACCTTTATTTCGGTACTCATATCGGCCAGCCGTGAACACATAAAGCGTATTGTCCGGATCGAAGTCGTAGTGTCCGTAGAAATGGCCTCTGACGAAGTCGTGGATCTTTTCCTTGGACACCTGATGCAAGTTCTGGAACTCGTGTACCGCGGAGAATTTGGTGACATTGAGACCGTTGGGCAGAACACCATCAGGCTTTCTCTTCAACAGATGCTCAGATTCAAAGGCAGTGATGTGGGATACTGTTGTGAAGACGTCGCACGCATGTGTGGCGGCACGCTCAATACAGTACCGGTGGTAGATGCCTCGCTTGCCAGCCTCTGCGTCCACGTCAAAGTTTTGCAGGTTGTTGTAGAAGTCGACAGAGCCGGCACAGAGGTATCGTCCAAGGAGCGTCGCGTGCGTGGTGAAGATTGTCGTCACGTCAATTTGCCTCTTCTTGGTGAGTGGCAGGGCGACACCAGCAAGCCATTCGTGGAAGTGGGCAATGACTGCCTTGTCCTTCTCATGGCAGACAAACTGTAGCGCTTCAATGTCAGCAAAATGTGCATAGCCCATGGTGCGCGCGTGCGCGTGACGTGCTCGTAGTACTCACTTCTCCCAGAAACCATGCCACCAGGTACCCAAACACAATGGCCTCATTGGTTTCGTCATCGTTGGGCGGAGAGGGAATGCTCGCAATGTTCCAAAGATCTGTTTTCCACTCATTCATGTAGCCGTAGGCCGTCTTGGTGTCGATCAGCAAAACCCTAGGTGCTCCTTCGATGAGCCATCGTCCGTAGAGCATGCCGACGCCTCGATCCTTCATGGCCTGCATAGTAGCCGTGATGGCCGGGTTGGTGGGCTCCATTTCCTCCACCTCGACAGCGGCCTGTCAACCATTTGTTAGGAGGAGCTGTGGCCCGAAGCATATATACAAGGCATATTGGGGGAGGGGGTATTAACGCACAGAGGCATGATTGAGAGGTCCAATGAGGGTATATCGATCTCCATATTCAGCCGTCGTCACCGGCGCCTTGGACTTGAGGACGGAGTAGATACCACCAACTACCCAAGCAGGCAGGCAGGTCAGTTCGGTAAAGAGATGAAGCACGGCAAGAGCCGAGGCCATGTACGGTCTTACCTCTGTGAGCTACCTCGGTTGCAATTTCGAAGAGCAGGTGGTTCTTGACATCGCGGACTCGCTCACCAGCGGCGGCCATTGTGAGCTCAACGACGGAGGGGAGGAGGTTGGGCTGCAGCCTGCGACCAGGGTGGGGAGAGCAGATTTGCGATTGCTTTCCTGCAACTAGTCACAACAGCTAGCAGCAGAGAAACGGTTTTGCACAACGATGGCGAAGCTGCACGAGACGTATCCGGGGGACGAAGAAGGTGAGGGCAGAATGTAGGAGAGAGAAGAAAAGAGATTGCAGAGCTGGACGATGCGCTTTTGCAAGCTCTGTGCTCTGTCGGACTGGGCGATTTGAATGCGGCAGGGATGGCGTCACGGTTGGCGTCACGGTTGGCGGGACTGTTAGTTAATACTACGGAGTACTCCGCAAAGGACGCAAAGGAAGAATGGGACAGGGATGACGAGGCAAGGAAGGCCAACAAGCTAGAGGCAGTTCCGGCAAGGGCCAAGGCAGTGTGATGTTGGGAGGATGTAGGAGGATGGAAAACAGCAGCAGCATGAGAGTTGCCCAGCCGTGAGCAACCGGCCGTGAGGAAAAGGAGCGGGCCGTGGCTATGAGGGATGCAGGATATGCAGGATGCAATGGATTGACGGGCGGGCAGCCGAGCGAGCGGATGTCTACAGATGTCGACGTCGACGTTCGGTCACGATGGTCGATCCACACAACTACGGAGGAGAACAGAGCAGGTGGGTCTGGGGAATGAGCTGGAGCTGGAGCGGAGACCTGGTTGGCTGGTGGCTGGTGACGTTTTGGGACTAGTGTTCCTGCCGCTCCTGGTTCTCTGCGTGCAACCCGAAGATATTGGATATCCAACCTCACTAATTGTCCATCCCTCTTGGCAAGTGGCTTTTTTTTTCTTTTTTTCTTTTTGCCCGCGGCAACCCCCAACTGGACCCTACAGTACCAAATCACCTATTGAATCCAGTCCGCGATACGGAGTACTCCGTACCGCCACCCTTTTCGGCGCCAGCCCATTCAACCCATCGAATGATCCGTAAGGATATGAGAATAGTCAACAGTTGCTTGCAAAGTCTGGCGGGTCCGACTTGACTTTATAGTTGGGCGGCGTGGGCGGCCACAAAAAGCGAGGATTATGCTCGCCAAACTTTCAATGGCCTGGATCCTACTCTCTCTCTGCCGGCCTCATCAAATCGAACGTACATAGAATATACTATGCGAAGAGAGAGCAATGGCGATGAACGGTCTTGACATAGCGTTACATTGAACTTCATTCTGCGTCTAATTATTTCAAGAAACGTTTGTTGCCTTCTGAAGGAGTTCGTCTTCAACACACCTCTCAGCCTTGTCCATGCTCCCTACCGTGATTGGCTTCCTCGCGCCTATACAATCCCCGCTGTGGATCCCTGCTGCAAGGCTGAGTATGGCTCCCAGTTTTTTTTCTGGAAAGTGCTGCTTCACTCGATGTCGGCGTTTTATCGACAAGCATTGTATGCAGTATTGCGCGCTTCTCAATAAGTTTTTTTTTTCCTCAGTCCAGTCGCCACGAGATCAACATACCTGCGACAGCACTCGTCATCGAAGATGGACACCTCACCGACCCAAGTGAAGGTCATCTTCACCACAGATGAGCAGGATCTGCAACTCCCCGAGACCAAGAGGCAATTACTTGTCCCGGCAGGTTCGTGAACCAATGTATTCTGTTTGAGGTAGTCACTTGTTCGGGATTAATGCTCCTCAGATATAAAACGATATGGACTTTCTCGAATCCTCAATTCCGAGTCCATGCTCGATACTTCGTCCCCTGTGCCGCTCGACTTCCTCGCCAACGGCACCTTTCTGCGCACCTCTATCGAAGACTACCTCAAGTCCAATGGTCTCTCATCCGAAACCACACTCACGCTGCAATACGTGCGCTCCTTGATCCCGCCCGTGTACCAAGCTAGTTTCCAGCACGACGACTGGGTCAGCAGCGTTGATGTCCTGTCAGCCACGGCCCCCGCGGGCAAGAGCGTCGACGGTGTAATCAACGACAGAGTGGCCAGCGCTTCGTATGACGGCCTTGTGCGAGTATGGAATCCCTCCGGTGATGTGATTGCCACGGCCACGGCCGGCAGAGCGGGTGGCCATACAGCCAGAGTCAACGCCGTGCGATGGTTGTCTCCCACGAAACTCGCGTCCGCGGGGTTGGACATGAAAATTATCATCTGGGACTACGCCGAGACGGACGATGGCCTCTCGGGCTCGTTGAGGCATAACATGGAACTGTGGGGCCATGAGAAAAACATCAACGCCATCGATGTCAACTGTTCCACGAAGCGGATTCTCACTGCCTCGTCCGATGGCCGTGTTGGGCTGTGGACATCGTCCAAGCGTACCGCCCCCCAGGCTGACGCCGAGATTCTGCCAACAGCGCATTCCACCAAGCGCGTCAAGGTTTCTGCCGCAGCGACGACGGCCCAGCGTGGTCCGCTGGCCATGATGCCCATGCACGATGTCCAGGTGACGGCTGCCATATTCCACCCCCACGATGCGACCGTCGCCTACTCGGCGTCGCAAGATCACACCGTCAAGACAATCGACTTGACCACTCAGAGGGAGGTGTCGAGATTAACAACCTTGCATCCCATTATGTGTGCTGCCGCCCTGGATAACTCCCTTGTCGCAGCTGGTTCGTCCGCCAGACATATTACTCTGCTTGATCCCAGAGAATCCACTGCTGCCACGGCCGCCATGACCCTCCGTGGCCACTTGAACATGGTTGTTTCCGTCAGCCCATCTCCCGAGAACGACTACTCACTTGTTTCGGCTTCTCACGACAGCACTTGCCGGGTATGGGATCTTCGAAGCACTCGACAAGCCACGTCTGGCGAGACCACTGGCCTTGTTAGCGAGCCTGTGTACACGATTGGCAGAGAGTGGCTGAACGGCAAGAAGTTGCCGCCGGCTGGGGATGGCGCCAAGGTTCTAAGTGTCGTCTGGGACAAGTCATGGGGCATTGTTAGTGCAGGCGAGGATAAGAAGGTGCAAATCAATAGGGGCAGAGGGTTATTGGTCTCATAGTCTTATATTTTTTAATATAGTCTCAAGTAAAACTCGAACAGGCCAAAAATGTACATATGTGTGGTTTTTAACCGAAAGAAGTTGCACATGGAGAGCATGTGCTCGGGAAATTGCTTTCACATCATGTTCTTCTTCGCGTGACTTGTGTGCCTGCAGTGACAGGTTCAAGTAAATACGTGTGTATTACGTATATATTCATATATATATGATTATAGATAGATATAGGTAAATATGATCATGTTCTAGATTGAATTGCATTTTGTTCGCAGCTCCTCACCAATGCGCCATATCGAGGTCCCATCCTTCGTCTCTGATGCAACAGGGGTATCAGTTCAAGCCTAAGTCTTTCCTGATCATGGGGCAACTTTCCCACCACAATTGCGTCTAGGATATATGAAACCACTGTGTTGGTTTGTAGTGGTGGATCTCTCAGTATTCTGGCGATGGCCTCCGGCGAAAGGTCGAGGTTGTCATACCAGAGATGGTAGGCTCTGAGGGCAGCTGGCTGTACAGACACGACGTTTTTGGAGGCTCGGTACTGCGCAACTTTTTCCTCTGCAGCCATGATGCGATAGTCTCGTCGTTGGTTCAAAGCCAGCCTGGAAGCACTTCGCTGCGGAGGAGTGGCTGGTGTCATTTGCGACGGTTTGCTTTGGGAATCCGTGCCAGCATCGTACGAGTCATCAGACGGCTCGTCTGCGTCTTCTACTTCTGGCTCGGTCTCGGGTCTGACAACTGGAATCGGTAGCCCGAGCTCACTGTGATGAGGACGCTCTGGGCAGGGGTGCAGCGTCTTGCGCCTTGTTTCAAGGACGTGGTATAGCTGGATGCCCGCATAGGCGTCAGAAGCAGAGTCTACAAGTCACGGTCAGCACGGATATCATGATACGCTATTGAGTGTCATGCTTACATAGGATTTGTCGATGGTTAAGCCTCCTCATCCAATTGCTTGACCTTACTACGTCGCCTTTGAACATTGGTAGCCTCAGTACTTCTTGCACCTGGGTGGACAACGCCACAACGGTTTTGTTAATAAGTTTTGGTGTCTTGGCCTCCGTGAACTTGACTTGTTTATACAAGTGACTGAGCTCGAAGATGCCCTTCGCCGTCACGCCCAGATACTTCTTCAATCTGGTGAAATCCGCTCGAATGTTAACGCCGACCTTGCTCACATTTGGGTCTTCCATGATTTTTCGAAACGTGGGCGACGCCAAATCATCTTCTTTTTGCGAAAACAAGGCCACGTGGAACAGACCTATTCGGTCCGGACTCGAGACTTGAATCAGAGATACATTCTCACGAGCTCCGGAGTTCCGGGTAGCGAAAGCAAGCCACTCGAGGTCGAAGCCGATAACTTCCTGGTGTAGAAAGTGTTCCTTGCAGACCCATTCCATGGTCTGTTTGCTGGTACAATAATGTACTTTAACTTTTTCAGTGACGCCAGCGGCAGATCTTCGTTGGTACATGGTGTATGACCAGAACGAGTTACTGGAGCCCGCCTTTGCAGAGCGGGCAGCATAGAAGAGATCTGGAGAGATGTTGAAGCTCAAAGATGTCGACGGTGGCTCGACCGTGCCATTTCTTATAGATTGTGTCTCAAATTGAGCCTTGCTTGATGATTGCATGGTGTTTGGCGCAGAATCAAGGGCAGTAGTCAGGTGTTGACTCATGCTACCGGCCGCCGGCGACAAGATTCTTGACGGCCGGGCGCTCTTGGTACTCAGCTCAGCCGACTCTCGATTTGGGCCATCTTTGTTCACTTGAGCACCAGGAACATCTAACCCCTCTTTTGACGACGCGAAGCCCGCTTCAGCACCACGGCTTGTGGTCTGAAAGAAACGCGACACGTCCAATGCTGGATATGATGGTCCAGGGCTTGGATTCGGACTTGGCGATGGAGAGGGAGAGAACCGAATACCCGATTCGGGACTCCATAGCCGCGTCTTGGCTCCTGGTCTCGGAGGTCCAGCCGTTGTTGATAAGGGCGTTGTCAAGGCTACGCTGCTGGGAATGTAATCGGTGGCAGATGGTCTACCGTGATCGAATCTACTGGGCCGAGGTGTAAGTCTACTTGCGGCGGCAACACGCGGGCCTGCCATGTTCATAAATTTCATCAATGGGCATAGAAACGGGGCGTGAATCGGTAAGACACCATGACAACGGCGGCCAGTTATCATGGCCTAGCGTGCGGATTTCGATTCGTGAACATGCAGCCATGAATGGTGCATGGCCAAAGGAGCGGTGGTTTTCGCGAGGTTTGTGGGTGGCCGCTGAAGTACAACCGCATGTGCTGCTATAATAGGCCGACTAGAACATGCTTTCGTGGGTCATGTGTGCTTACGTAAGACATCCTTCCCGCACAAGGAATATAGCCTCCAACAACTGGATACGGCCGGTGGAAGCAGTCCTTCTTATCTTTCACCTCTTCATTCCTCGTTCAACAGCTGTCGACTTCTCAGCGTGTTATTGACTACAAGTTCGCAATGGCGTCACAACTACTGCCCCTCGGTGAGCGCCATTGCCTCTCCAAAAGCCTCGTTGCATATACTGACCCGCCCTCAGAACTCATCGACAAGTGTGTCGGCTCAAGGATTTGGGTCATAATGAAAGGAGACAAAGGTTCGAGTCGTGACTCACTAGCTATCAAAGTGACGCAAGAGCTAATCGTTGTGCAGAATTTAGCGGCACTCTTGTGGGCTTCGACGACTACGTCAGTAAGTGCGATCTCGAACTGTCCCGAGTAATTGTAACCGCATTTGCTAATATTGCGGATAGACATGGTTTTGGAAAATGTGACAGAGTTGTACGTTTGAATTAGGCGTCGTGCTCGGCCCGAGACTGTTTACTGACCTGCTCCTGTAGCGATTATTCGGGAAATCACACTAAACTGCCCAAGATTCTACTCAATGGCAACAACATTTGCATGGTAAGAGTTTTTCAATGCATGAAATGAAGCTTGGTGCACTAATGTAATATAACAGTTGATTCCTGGAGGCGAAGGACCAGCTTGAAGAAAGATGCTTCAAAGACAATACTGCCGCCTTGGGTTGGTAAATCCATGGAATTGTGACATGTTAGAGCCTGTCAGTATTGCGAGGGTCGTCAGAGCAACAACCCAAACTTCATGTTTGATGCCCAAATAGCAGTCTGTAAGCCCTGGATCGACAGAACGCGCAGCACAACACAATCCAGCACGGATTTAAACTACGATGCCTCAGATGGAGAGATTTGAGCTTTTCTCTCTTTGTTGCTACCAAGAGACATTTTCCATGAATGTAATAATACCTACATGGAATGCGATAACATGAATAAGATTACCTTGTTGTTCTTGAAATAAACACCAAATGCTACCAGACTTCCCAAATCGAATAACGCCGGTACCTCTAGAGTCATGCGTATAACCTGTTCATATCTTAGAAACCATTGCCCTGCATGTTTCCTTGTTCTCCGGTGTTGGTAATACGCCGCAGCTCCCATTCCCGGGTGAACTCCTGATGAAGCGACTCGAGCTGATTGATGAGCTTCTCACACACAGATGTGAAGACATCGCGAGGAGTCTTGGTCCCATCTGTTTGCAATCGGATGAATAGCTGGGGCACGTTGGGGTGGCCAACTACACGATGTTAGCTTGGAAGAAAGCGTTTGACCCTCAGCTAGGAGACATACGCTTGTAACCCGCCATGTAGACGTTGGGGTGAGCTTTGAGATGTTCGGCCAAGAGATTGCCCAGCGTGTGGTCTTCCTTGTTCAAGACAAAGTCTGAGGTGTTCGACATGCCTGACGTTGTGTTATAAAGGGATCGACTGCAACTTGTGTAATGGTCACAGGAAGCACAAGCCTGTGTACTGGTCCATATCATCGAGAACAGCACTTGCGGAAGCTCATTATAGTCTTACCAGAGTACACCTTTTCTTCAATCTTCTTTTCGCCTTCGCTCAGCAAGAAGAGCTCGAATCTGGACGGCTGTCAGTTGGTGTCAAGGCGATCCCATCCAGACAAAGTTAACGTAACGGGCTATCTTGAACATTGAAATGCTTCGGATTGCAACCAGTCATGGCGAAGAGAATTTGGGAAGAGAGAGGATGATGGAATTGGGATTAGCCAGATTGCTACCGCATTGCCACACAGGTCAACTTTGGGGGTCCGAAATTGAAGCCCACCAGCTGGCAGCAGCGTCGCCAACTGGTTACCACCTGCCAGTGTCAGGGTCCAAGGCCTCAGCCAATAGATGTTCCAGTCTCTGATGCGCGGTTTCCCCGAAAGACTCTATGGTTCCCTTGAGTTTGAGTAATCGGCGACTTTGACATCGATGTTGATGTTTATCTCTGCCACATCTTTGCCTTGACCATGACTGGCTGCTGTGAAAGGGGCCGCTTTCCGATCAAACCGACGCCCTCGCTGTCAAACTCCTCTATTGACTTACCGATCTGGCGCGTTCATTTTTTAAACACCGATTCCTGCCCGTCAAGCTGCTGCTGAAGAATAAGCAATTCAGCGGTCCTCGAGGCTACTGTGGTGCGGTCGTTCTCGGTGACGAATGGTGACGGAATGAAGTTTGCTCTTTCAACAGTACTAAGTCGATATTGAAAGTTTTCATATCCAAGAAAAGAAAATGAACAACAAACAGCGATGAATTGAACGAATGAGTGAATCCGAAAATGCGGCGCCTTGTGGCAATTCAAGGTTCGCTGCGGCATGTCGGAGGGCGCAAAGGGTTTAGTTCGGGTAAACCGCCCAACAAATAGCTTCAAGGCTCAGCTCAAGAAGCTCCGCCCGTTCAACAACAAACCAAACCTTGTTGAAGTACAACTCGCAATTCACCGAGACACAATGAAGACCATGTGAAGACAAAACAACATCTTAGTCAATGCCGCGACTCCCTCCAAGCCTTTTCAGGCAAGCTCAACGTCAATGCCCCAATCTCGCGGCTCTTGTTCCTGCATGTCGTGACCTGCAATCGGCCAAAAGCGAGCTGAGATGGTTGACTGAGTTTGCGAGGGAGACAACACCGCAAGGCCATATTGGTGCACAACACAAATTGCTAGAGAGGCTGTGTCGGAGAAGAGGTCGCGGCGTCCCGTTGCAGTACATTCTTGGATCGCAGCCCTTTGGCCCTTTGGATATCAAATGCACGCCAGGCGTACTTATCCCTCGAGCTGAGACCGAGGCTTACACTCTCCACCTCGTGAACATGATCGAGTCGAACAAAGGGGCAATGGAGAACAACGGCAAAATCAACATCATTGATTTCTGTACAGGGACTGGATGCATACCGTTGCTTATGTTCGCGCTACTACAGCACTCATTTCAACGTTTAACAGTTCGTGCAGTTGACATTGCGCCGGCCGCAGTGGACTTGGCCCAGCGTAACATCGAGTATAACATCAACTTGGGTAGAATGGCTCCATCTCGGCAGAGGCAAGCACTTGAAATCACGAAAGGGGATATTTTTAGCGACGACGATGTTGAGCGTCTTTCAGAAAACAAATGTGATGTTCTGATCTCGAATCCACCATACATATCTCGTAGAGTCTGGGACTCTGGTTGCGGACAATTAGGATATTCTGTTCGCAAATACGAACCACGTTTAGCTCTGGTGCCAGACGCGACCATCGAAACGCCCGAAGGATGGCAGCTTGAAGATGTTTTCTACGTGCGACTTTTAACCATTTCCATGACACTGAAACCGAGTGTCGCTCTGTTCGAAATGGGAGATGAGGACCAGATATGTCGTGTGCTTTCTGGATTATTTCGACACGAGATTGCGGCCATGACGGAGGTTGAGGTATGGAGAGACTGGCCGGATGTCGAGGCAGACGCGGGGCAAGACACCGAGCTTACCATCTTGGGCGGGGAACAGATTCAGACGGTTTCGGTTAAAGGTCGTGGTCGGATGAGATCGATATTCATGCGACATCGCTGGGATCAATAAAATCCTTGATAGGACACCTCTGTGCGAGCAAGCACAGTGCTCACATGAGTTAGTTTTACATGGCTGAATGAGTACACGAGGATCAACGGGATTAATCGGCAGAGGCTCTTTCACCGATGAGAAACCGAATTCCTACTCCGTAGTCAAATTGATGATTAGTCAGTTCATACCTATTCTGCCAGCCACTAAATATTCATTTGTTCTTGTGCAAGTCATAATAAATAGTCGTGTCGTCATTCCCGGATGCCTACCCTATGGGCCCACAACCCCAGCATTAGCGCCACGTGACGCCCATGAATTTCCAGCTTGCAAGCAAGTGAACTGCTCATCATTGAAAGGGTCAATACTTGAGCAGCATCGAACCTTTTTCTGCGTAGCATTGATTTCTCTCAGGCACACGCTATTGTTGGATGCCCATTCCTCGAAATTGCCATCTTTTGAGCTGTAGACAACCGGTCTACGCTGCTCATGAGATAGGGTGGTCGGTCTCCTTTCAAAGACACCAACTGCGGTGGTTCCGTAGTCTGCGACAGCTTCGATATGCCCACCATGTCAAGATATCTCCGACAGTCGAGCCAGCTCACGCGCTTAGCTAGACTTTCACAGAAGCCAAGCGTCCAGCGAAGCCTGCGGCTTACAGCCGCGTCACGATCGTTCCCTTCGCAGACACTGCCGGCTCCCTATGGCATCAGCGCGAGGTACTATTCCTCGCAAAAGTTGCCACAGCCCGATGAGGACCCGAAGGCGAACAAAGACAATAAACCCGACACACCGAGCAGCCAGAACGACTCCAAGAAGAAGGACGCAGGAGAGAAAGATACTGATTCCCTGAAGGTCGCGCCGTTGCCAGAAGGATGGATTCGATTATCGAAAGAAGAGATTGCCCAGTTGGAGGCATTTCAAAAAGTGCTACCAGAAGCACAAAGAGCCACACTGAAGGATATTCTTAGAGGGCTTCAGCAGACGGGCGCGCCTGCTGAAGTACGGGAACTGTTACAGAAGATGCGCAAAGGCCCCGGTAACTTGTCGATCCTAGACAAGGGTCGATTAATGCGTTGTGTGTTTATGATGGCAGAAAGACTGGCAGAATGGGAGATCGAAGAGCAACGAAAAGGCAACAGAATGTTCGACCAAAATAAAACGCCGAATGAAACACAAAACGAGACTGGCAAAACCGGCAAGAGTGAACCTGAATTTGAATCTCGCGACAAGAAAGCCGACGACAGCGGATCTAATCAACAAGGACCCGGACAACCCAAGAAGCCCGAGCGTAACGGCTGGATGGACGCTTTGCAAACTGGTCTGGTACTCGGAATCACTCTATGGGCTGTGGACTCTCTCAGCAAGCCATTTTCAGAGAAGGAGATTACATGGCAAGAGATGCGGAGGGCCTTCCTAGACAAGGGTCTTGTGCAGAAAATGGTGGTGGTTAATGGCTCGCAGGTTCGTGTTGAGCTGCACCCTGACGCCATCCAGGGTGACGCTGGCTCTAATGGCAAGAGGACGTATGTTTTCACCATTGGCTCAGTAGAATCATTTGAGAAAAAGCTCGAAGAAGCCCAAGATCAACTCGGAATTCCCGCTTCAGAGAGAATACCTGTCAGCTACGAAGCTGGCGGCAGCACAATCGGCAACCTTGTCTTGGCTTTTGGCCCGACCCTCCTTTTCATCGGCCTCATTCTCTGGACTCAGCGATCTATGGGTGGCCGAGCCGGAGGCGGCGGCATGTTCAACTTTGGCAAGAGCAAGGCCAAGAAATTCAATGCCGAGAACTCTGTCAAGGTTAAGTTTGCTGACGTGGCTGGCCTGGAGGAAGCCAAGACGGAAATCATGGAATTCGTCAGTTTCCTCAAGCAGCCCGAAAAATTCGAGAAGCTGGGAGCAAAGATTCCCCGCGGCGCTATTCTCGCCGGCCCTCCGGGTACTGGTAAGACGCTTCTCGCAAAGGCCACTGCTGGCGAGTCTGGCGTTCCCTTTTTCAGCGTGAGCGGTTCCGAATTTGTGGAAATGTTTGTCGGCGTTGGTCCGTCAAGAGTTCGAGATCTTTTTGCAGAGGGACGCAAGAATGCTCCTTGCATCATCTTCATTGACGAAATCGATGCCATTGGTCGAGCTCGTCAAGAGAGCGGACGAGGATTTGGTGGCAACGACGAGCGAGAGGCCACGCTCAACCAGATCCTGACGGAAATGGATGGGTTCAACACTCGTGAGCAAGTTGTCGTCTTGGCCGGTACCAACCGCGCAGACATCCTGGACAAGGCTCTCATGCGACCAGGTCGTTTCGATAGGCACATCTTCATCGACCGACCCACTATGAACGGCCGAAAGGAGATTTTCAAGGTGTACCTTAAGAAGATTGTCACCAATGAAGACCAAGACTTTCTGGTTGGTCGCCTGGCTACGCTGACGCCTGGCTTCTCTGGTGCTGATATTTCCAATGTTGTCAACGAGGCGGCTCTGATCGGTACGTATCTACGACTTTTGTTTACTTTTCCCTTCCAGGAGCAATTCTAATCAATGCAATATGTAGCTGCCCGAGGAAATGCCGAAGAAGTCAAGATGGAGCACTTTGAGCGGGCTATCGAGCGAGTCATCGGCGGTCTGGAACGCAAGTCTCTTGTGCTTAGACCAGAGGAGAAGAAGACTGTGGCATATCACGAGGCAGGCCACGCCATCTGCGGCTGGTTCCTTCGCCACGCCGACCCTCTCTTGAAAGTGTCTATTATCCCTCGTGGACAAGGGGCCCTTGGTTATGCCCAATACCTGCCGCAAGATGCGTACCTGATGAACACGAACCAGCTGATGGATCGCATGGCCATGACAATGGGCGGCCGTGTATCGGAGGAACTGCACTTCCCTACAGTCACTACAGGAGCCAGTGATGACTTCAAGAAGGTCTCCGGCATGGCGCGCAACATGGTTACGCAGTGGGGTATGTCTGACAAAGTCGGACCTGTTTTTTTCGAAAGCGACCCAAATCGAATGCAGAAGCCATTCGCCGAGTCGACGGCCCAACAGATTGACCAAGAGGTTCACAGAATTGTTGATGAGGCTTACCAGCGATGCAAGGGCCTGCTGCTAGAGAAGAAGAAGGAAGTCGGCCTGATCGCAGAGGAGCTGCTGAAGAAGGAGGTACTGGTCCGAGATGACATGGTCCGAATCCTGGGAAAACGACCATTCGACGACAACAATGAGGACTTTGAGAAGTACTTTGGCGGCGGCAAAGAATCAAGCGCACCACCTCCGTTCCCTGCTGAGACAGACACGTCCAAGGATGAACCCCCTGCTCCCGCCCCAGCCTTCAGCCAGCATCCCGAGAGCTCAAGATGAGGCGTGGGGGAAGGGGAAGCGGGGTTTCGACTCCCGCCTGCTCGACCAAACGGAAATCAATTCTTGAATAAGAATAGGCTAAAATATGTTGCCCGCTTCGGCTGTGGTCGAGGCGGGATTCGGATCTGCTCGGAACTTGATTGCGGCCAGCAGATTGGCCGGTTCAACATGACACCGAAAAGTTGTGATGCATGTGATGGGAACCCAAGGTACCAGGACTCCCCTGCACTTGGAATCAAGTTGTATTGGTGTTTTGCAAGTCATGCTTTACTCTCTCAACTCCATGTATACACGCAGGGCGTATGACATCCCCTTACCGACCTGTAAACAACCAGCATCATTGCTCTCCTCTGGGACGGCGCATGTGGATGAAGATACTCGTTCATACCATATTTTTCTCTTTTTTCTTTTTGTGTATCTGCACCCCATGTAAACCACTGTATGTATGTACTTTAGGGCCTAGAATATAAGTCTCGGTGTGGACGAGCGGACGAGAAAGATGGCGAAATGCACCACTACCAAACCAAACCAAGCCAAACCAAACCAAATCAAACGGGGCCGTGACTTGCGACTTGTGGCTTGCCTGCATATGAATATCACTTCCTTTCTGGTGGCAGCCAGAAACGAGGGACGTTGACGTGGATGTGGACGTTGACGTCGACTGGCCGCACTGTGATTGGTCGAGAAAGTTCCATTTGGCAAAGTTACGGACTTGGCATGGACTAAGTGGATCCCTTCGTTTACCTCGCCAAGCTTGCAACATCTTGAACTTCTCTCTCTGTCTACTGATAACGGACCCAAGTGGATATTTTTTTTTTTAGGTCAGAGACAAAACGGGAAGGAGAAGATTTAGGATTCAATTTCTTGGACTTTGTTTTTTCTCTTTTTTCTTATTCTTCTTGTTCTTCTTTATTATTTTCACATGACCATTTTTTGCTACGTTCGCAACCGGCTTTAATCAACCTTTTTGCTTCTTCTTGTTTTTGCTCTCAGCAGCCATGTTTTTATAATATACATTTGTTGACGCAACGAGAAAGGAGATACAGGAAGTAAAAGAAGAAGATCCAATTGCTCACCATTCTCTCTGCCCTGCTCTGCGCACAAACACCATGCCTCCTCGCGATGCCGACGACGACGTTGCTGCGCGGCGCAAAGAGCCGTGGTGGAGAGTCCATCTCTTCCGCGGCATGGCCAACGATGTGCGTAGACGGGTGCCGTTCTATGGGAGCGATTGGCTGGATGCGCGGGATTATCGCGTCGTTCCTGCGACGGTGTACATGTATTTTGCGAAGTAGGTTGCTTTCCGACTTGTCTCTCTTTGGAGGAATCGAATCGAATCGAATCGAGGCTGACGAGCTTGTCACATCGCAGCATCTTGCCCGCCCTCGCCTTCTCCCTCGACATGTTTTCCAAGACGGGCTCCAACTATGGAGTCAACGAGGTCCTGTTGGCGTCCGTGCTGGGATCGCTTGTCTTTGCCGTCTTTGCGGCACAGCCTCTTGTTATTGTCGGCGTGACAGGTTCGTTGTTCGCGCCTCTTTGTGGGCTCATCGTGAAGTTATGCTGATGCGCGTGCCCTGCAGGACCAATCACTGTTTTCAACTAGTTCGTACACCTCAGTTTTGTCTTGTTTGGGAAACCCATCCGTGTGCAAGCACAGACAACTGACTGCTTTCATTTCTCTTGCTCAGCACTGTATACGACATCATGAAAGATGCAGGCGTTGATTACATTGGCTTCATGGCCTGGATCGGCATGTATGTGATGCTCATTCCAACTGTTCATGTCCTCCCCAGACTAACGTGGCGAATCCCATGCAGATGGTCCCTCATTCTGCACGTCATCCTCGCCGTGACAAATTCTTGCAATGCCCTCCGCTGGGTCACCCGGTTTCCCTGCGACATCTTCGGCTTCTACGTTGCCTTCATCTACCTCCAGAAGGGCATCCAGGTGCTTGATCGCCTGGGCGACGGCTCGCCCTTCTACCTGTCCATCATGGCTGCTTTGCTCGTCTTCACGGTCGCATATGTTTGCGGTGAGCTCGGCACAAGCGGCCTGTTTAGACAGCCCATCCGTGTGTTCCTCAAGGACTACGGCACGCCCCTGACGCTCATCTTCTTCACGGGCTTCGTGCACATTGGACGCATGCGCAACGTGGAGCTGGAGGTGCTTCCCACGGGCATCGCGTTCGAGCCCACGAGCGGCCGGCCTTGGCTCGTCCGCTTCTGGGACCTCGGCGTTGGCGACATCTTCACCGCGCTGCCCTTCGCCGTCCTGCTCACCGTTTTGTTCTGGTTCGACCATAACGTCTCGTCGCTTATCGCTCAAGGCAGCGAGTACCCGCTTCGCAAGCCCGCCGGCTTCCACTGGGACATCTTCCTCCTCGGCATCACCACCGGTGTCGCCGGCATCCTGGGCATCCCCTTTCCCAACGGCCTGATCCCCCAGGCCCCCTTTCATACCGAGTCCCTCTGCGTCACGAAGCCCGTCAAGCAGCTTGATGAAAAGGGCGAGGACAAGGGCGACTATACCTACGAGGCAACCCATGTCGTGGAGCAGCGCGTGTCCAACCTCGCACAGGGCCTGCTCACCCTCGGCACCATGACAGGTCCCCTCCTCGTCGTGCTCCATCTCATTCCGCACGGCGTCCTAGCAGGCCTCTTCTTCGTCATGGGCGTTCAGGCCCTCGAGGCCAACGGCATAACTAGCAAGCTCATCTTTCTGGCCAGAGACAAGTCCCTCACGCCACCCAACTCCCCCCTGCGGAGCATCAAGCGTCGCTCAGCAATCTGGTACTTTGTCGTGATCGAACTGCTTGGTTTCGGAGCCACCTTTGCCATTACCCAGACCGTCGCGGCAGTGGGCTTCCCCGTCTTCATCTTCCTCTTGATCCCGCTGCGTGCCCTCGTGCTGCCCAAGCTTTTCAGCGAGGATGAACTGGATATGCTGGATGCGCCCACTGCGTCTGAATTCATCATGGAAGGCATTGGGGGCTCGCGGGGACGCCGAGCGTATCCGGGGCAGGAATCCTCGGAGCAGCAGGGAGATGAGGAGACTGCCGTGTCGAGGGTGCCCTCGCAGACGCAGAGCAGAGAGTCCCCCATGAAGACCACCTCCCGTCGCGACAGCATTTTTGCCAGTCCCGGAGGTTCCGGGAAGAGTCGGGAGGATTGATAAGGCAGAGCTGGGCAGAGCTGGGCAGAGCGCAGAGTGGCCAGAGAACTCACCGCTAATACAAGGCGGACGAGCGTGGACAGAAAGTCTGGTCGTGCGAGCACTGGAAGCTTTACCCAGGAAGGGGGCCCCGTACATGAAGATGACATTTCCGACTCACGCATGTCTGTTCTGTACCCTTTTATGAAGGATGTCTTTATGTCTTTTAATTATTCTTCAGCCTGCTTCCCCGCCTCATTTCTTCTTCTATTACACTTTTGCACCTTTTGCACCTTTTGCATTTCGGAGCTCAAGCGAGTTTCTCCCTGAAATGTACAAACGCTTTGCATGACGATAAGAACACGACTGAAACACTAGGAGATGCTGGATTTCAACAGAATACGCAAAGTGCACGCAATAATATCGAGCAGGTATACTTCTACATACTAGCTCATTCGCCGCAGAACTCGACTTGATTTGGAAAACAGTAAAATTACGATCCCATCATTCATACCGAGATGCTTGCTCCAAAAATAACCAAACTCACTTTAATGTTCCGTGTCCAAACGCCGGATATCATGCCCTTCCCGTATGACCAAGATTAAGAATATAAACCCATTTTTCACAGTAGACACGAAATATCTACTCGTCATCATCACTGTCCATGACAAAACCGCCTCGTACTCTGGGCCGTCTCGTCACAACAGCCGTATCATCTTCCCTTTCTTCTTCCCCTTGCGGCTCGTCAATCTTGGACGCACTGCTCATGTCCAAGTCTGCATCCGCGCCGTCTCGCTCTTCCCCTTCGCTGGTCTTTCTCCTTTTTCGAGCCTCCCTGTCACTTGTGTCCACTGGCATGTTGTCGTCCGTTTCATCATCATCTTCATCATCCTCCACATCGTCCTGAGTGCCAAGGATCTTCCTTGTGAGGCTCGCACTGTCGGCGTCTTGCTCGTCATCCTCGCTGCCGTCCGATAGAACGGTCGACTTTCTCTTCTTGGGCGCCACGTAGGGATCCGCGACAGACCTTGTCGCAGCCAGCTTTGCGCGAGCTGCGATTTCGCGCTCGCGGGCAAAAAACGCCTCGTCCTCGTCCGAGTCGAACTCGTCGTCTCCGTCGCGCACGTACAGTGCTGACTTGATGCGGCGTGCCTTCTCCAGATCCTTTTCGCGTCGTCTTCTGACCTTTTCCTCTAGCTCCGCGTCATCCGGCTCTTCCGCGTCGCCGCCCTCGCGCCTGTTGCGTGGTTTCTTGGCCTTCTTCTTCTTGTCATCGATGATCTTGCGCGCGGTCGGTCCGCCTGCGGGGAACAGCGTCTCGTCGTCGAGGAAGCCGTCGTCATCGGCGGCCCCGGCTCCTCCTTCATCGTCATCGTCATCAAAAGCTGCTTTCTTTCGAGGCGCCGTCTTGCGTTTAAGCTGGTTTTCTGCCAGGACACCATCCTCGAATGTCGGCGGGCTGAATTCTGCTTGGTTGATGAAGTGAATCGTGTCCTTGAGATGGTCTGCCGACACGTCTTCCGGGATGATCCACATACTCTCGGGAGTTTCCTCAGAGGCGGGGCCGATGAGGCGCATTCCAGACAACTTCATCAACAGACGCAGGTACGAGTTCTTGAATACGGCGGTGCGCCGCTCAGAGCTGTCACGTCGCACACCTACGTTCGACTTGGTCAGCATGGTTCTTATCTGGTACAGTTGGTATTGTGAGTGCGCGCAATGTTAGTCTTACTGAATATGGGAGGCATCTTGGCTTCTGCATCCATGGCAGGCTCGTCGTCTCCAAAACCCGCCTCAGTGTCACGCTTGGCCTCGTCTGCTGCGGCCCATGCACGGCGCTCAGTCTCGGCTTCGCACAGCCTCTGTCTCACCCAATCGATGTGCTCAGCACCGTTCTTGTCCAGCAGAGCGCCCACGACAATGGCAATCTGCTGGTCGCGCTCTTCGGTATGCTTGAACACCAGCTCGGCTCCTGGTTTAGGCTGGCTTTTGCTTGCCGTCTGTTTCTCGTACCCATACTCCAAGAAGAACGCGGTGCCCTGTATCTTGCTAAATAGCAGCTCGACCAGGAGCTCCGGTCGTTCTTGAATCTTCTGGGTGCATTTTCGCAAGATCTGCTTGACCAGTTCCTCCCAGTCCTTGTACAGACTGGCCGAACGGTCCAGTTGGTTGGGGCCTTTGATCATGGTATAAAACAAATTGATAATGTCAACGCGAAATAGCATTACGCTCATGCCCTGCTTGAATGCGACACGATAAAAGTAACGGTGCGCTCGTTTTAGTTGTACATCTGTCAGGTCGCGATAGTACTTTGTAAAGGTCGCGAAAGTGTCTACAACGCCTTGTGGCGTGAATCGGGAGCAGAATTTGTGAAAGTCAAATTTGCGCTCTTTCGAGGTCCGCTCTGCGGCTTCTTCGTCGTCGGCCGAGTCATCCAAGTCCTCTTCTGCATTCTCACCACCATCCCCTTCTTTGGTGGCCTGCTTCTTCTTCCGCCTGCTTCGTTTTTTGAAACGCACTTGCATATCCACGTTTTGCTTCGAGTAAGCCTCCAGAATGCGAAGAAAGTGATGCACGAGCTCCGTGGCAGCATCTAGGTAATCGAACCGTTGATCCTTGTATGTCCGAATGATGTTCGCGATGGCATCGTGTGTAGCCTCTTCGTAGAAGAGTCGGCTCAGGACATTTTCAGCAATCTCCTGATCGTCCTCATTGCCCAACTCCGTCATTTCCTGAACGGTCAAGAGAATTTGTGTGAAGCAGCGCATAACAGCCGTTAGCTCGGTCCAATCCTTCATATCGTATGACTCATGTAGCGCGCGGTTCAACGTGATAAACATCTCCTGGTTCAACACTCCCGCAACAAGGTGAAATCTGTTGACATCGTTGTCATCGACGTCCGGGCTGTTCGACTTCTTGACTTTGCGTCCGACACGTTCTGCTTCGAGGAACCAAGCCACTAGGTAGAAGTATTGCCGTCTGTGATGGGCAAGCAGGTGTGGTGCCTCCCGATCAATCGTCTTTCGAATATGAAGGAAAAGAGGGTTGAAACCAGAATCAATAAACTCTTCAACAAAATTTCGCAACTGATCATTCGCGCGGGCATTGAGTTTGACGCGAGGACCGAGATCTCGCTCGTCTTTGTTGTCCTTCCGAGCCCTTCGGGCCGGCTTGAAAGTCTTGTTGTCGTCCATTTTTTTATTTCGGGTTGTCGAATCTGCAAGTGCATCCTGGCCTGATAGAGAACTCATTTTCCCATCGTCTCGTTTCACCCAAATCATGGTGCCAAATCGATTATGTCTGGTCGGACCCATGCGATTCTGCGACTTGAGCATGACTGCCTCCTTTTTCATCATGGCCGACAACTCGCTGGCCTTGGCCTGGTTCAATTGTCTCTCGTCCATGAACAGCTTATCGATCTCTACCTGCTTGACAAGATGGTAGATGATTTCCATGACGGTTGTGTCCTCCGTTCTAAAGTCCTCGCCCATGTTCGATGCCATTGTGAGGAGAACATGGAAGATGTCTTGATACGAAAAGGCATCGATTGTAGCCGAGCGGGAAATATGAGATTCATCGCCATCGTATTTGCCGTCTGGAGGTGGTGCAATCGACGCCATGTTTCGAAGAAAAAACAAAACAAGCTTGATGATGCCTTGGTCTCGCGCGGTCCTGTCGCCTATGGGCAATGCCATGGCTGGCAGTGCTGCTCTAACTGCGGCATGCAGGATACGAGCGCCGTCAAAGTTGATGATTGCTCTCTTGTACTGCACTTGTGCCAGCTCGAGAACTGGGAGATGTCTGTGGTGGTTCACTGTCATTCTCTCCTTGTCCCTCTCCATTGGCCAAGTGAGCGGAACCATCAATTCGAAGCAAGCCAACGCAATGCGTGATCGAAACTTGTTGTCCATGGCATTCTCCGGCCATGCCTTGAGGATCGGCAACAAATCGCCCTCGATCAGGTTTGCCTCGTGAATACATCGTGCTACATCCATGCGATTCGTTTTCTCGTCATAGAAGCGAATCCAGCGCTTCAGATCGCGCAATACTTCGAGCGCATCGTCACCGAGTTGATACTGACCATCGTCGTCTAAAGCTATGCCGCCGAGCTAGACAGAATTTCGCAAAGTGAGCTTCTCCCTCTGTAAGCATTTATCGAAAAGGTCACGTTGGCTTACCGCAGACACAAGACTGCTGATATGTGCTCGAACTTCGGGATGCACAATGTCCCCTGCGCCATCTGCCAGCTCCATGCTGGGATTTAGAAGATTTCCGCGGGGAACTTCTTCACAGCGAGTGTAAGCGTGTGCCGTAGTGCATTTGTTGTCTTCTGACACCTGTTTCCAGATCTTCAAACGCTGGGATAATTCGACTGACTACGGAGCACCAAGCGTGGCCTTGTGCTGCGCTGGGTCTGCAATTTTTACAATTTACGCGCTCCGACGCGTCTGGAGCGGAAGAACCATACCGCGTAAATGGGATGCGGAACTATCTCCTTTGGGACAGTTGGCAGCTACAGAAGCCCGAAGTCCACCCCACAAAAGCCGAGGTTACCCGAATGACCGACTTCATCATTTCCAACACCCTCTTCCCCCTCCGGATTTCCTTCCATACGTCGCTTCGAAGTCATAAACATTGCTGTCACACACAAATCGCTATGGCCTGTCCGCTTCTACGCATGCGAGCGCTTCAAGCATGCCGGCAAATTCGCTCTTTCAGCGGCACGACGCGCCGCAATGCCGCGGATGTCAAATCTCTGGGTGTCATTGGCGCTGGACAGATGGTACGAGTTTTCTCCCCAATCACCAGAAAAGAGACGAGGAGATAACGGAGGAAAAAAAAAAAAAAGAAACACACCCGGCATGCGATCTGGCTCCGGGCCGGTGGAGCCATGAATTTCATGTCCATGAATTGTTGAACAGCGGACTGATGGGATCATTGTACCCAAATGTAGGGCCTAGGTATTGCATTGGTAGCCGCTCAAAAGGCCCAAGTACCTGTCACAATCATCGACACCTCCGACAAAGCATTGAGCAATGGACTCGCATTTGCAGGTAAACGACACCCTTTAGCGTCACATGCTGTTTTACTTGCCCGTCAGAGTGGAGCTTGATCTCTCCATTACGATGCTTGTTGTTCTTTTTGGACCGTGGTTTTGCTAAGACGCAATCTTCTCTTCTTGGACAGATAAACTGCTTGCAAAAGACGTGGCCAAGTCGCGCATTACCCAGGATCAGGCCGACCAGGCACGAGCACTGTTGAAACCAAGCATGAAAATGGAGGACTTGTCATCCGTTGATTTCGTTATTGAAGCCGTGCCCGAGATCCCCAAGCTAAAGTACGACATATTTGGTCACCTCGCAAAGATCTGCCCGAAGCATGCCATCCTCGCGACCAATACTTCGTCCATCTCCATCACTAAAATTGCCGCCGCTACAACAAGCGACCCTACCGACACCTCTGCCTCGTCCCGAGTCGTCTCAACCCACTTCATGAACCCCGTCCCCGTCCAAAAAGGCGTCGAGATCATCAGTGGCCTGCAGACGAGCAAGGAGACACTTGACACGGCAGTCGAATTTTGCAAGAGGCTGGGGAAAATAACATCGGTTTCGGCGGATACGCCCGGGTTCCTGGCCAACCGCATTTTGATGCCGTATATTAATGAGGCCGTAATTTGTCTTGAGACTGGTGTGGGCGATCGCGACTCGATCGATGCTATTATGAGGAATGGAACAAACGTCCCCATGGGTCCCCTCCAACTTGCAGACTTCATCGGCTTAGACACGTGCTTGTCCATTATGAAGGTATTGTACCAGGAGACTGGAGACTCAAAGTACCGCCCCAGTGTCTTGCTTGGTAAAATGGTAGATGCTGGTTGGCTTGGCAAGAAGAGTGGCAAAGGTTTCTATGATTATTGAGGTTGTTGAACGGTTGGTGGGCAGTGGAAGGACATGTGAGATTGTGATAAACACAACCGCTAGGGACGGAACGATCCATTCTTGGCTGAACATGGAAGAGTTGGGGAAAATACTTAAGGTATCTTGTTATAATACTGACTACTCTGGACTGAGCTCCCGAACCCCGGAACGGACTTGGTCCTTCACCGAGGCTTGGAGAGTGTACTGCTGTACAGATTACTCCGTACGCACACAACAATAACAGCCAACTATATCATTCGTACGATTGCATGCTGTTGTGACTTGCCTTTATCTAAGGGGAGGGGAACCGATTACCCCTTCGGTAGCGGGAGAGAGGGGGGAAATGACACCGGGATGTTACATTCTGGGAGTAGTTTCTGGGTCGATGGGAGCGGTATTGTGTCGAGCAGAGAAGCGTCTATGTCATGACAAAGCTATGATCTCGTAGCTCGGCGGGTAATTGGGGACTGAAGTTCCCTATGTCTGGCGGGAACAACACAAAGGCGTCAACCAGTAGTGCAGAGTGGCTTGTCGTATGCAGCTTGTGAAAATACGGCAATTCGTTATGTATATGCAGTGGTTAGTTTTGTTGCCGACGGAAGAGATGAATGCCAGCAGGCCACCTTCGCAGCGAGGCACAAAAAGCCTTTCTCGATTGCCCCACGGATGCTTTGGTGGGAGTGCTAGGAGTACTGGGAGTGCTATTAGGGAAGGTGTTACTCATCTGTGGTCAGGCCCCAGGGGCAGGGGTGCAGGGGTGCTTCGGAAGGCTTTTTCCCTGGTTGGATTCTCGGCAGACCGAAAAGCCTTGCTCCAACTATCAACGGGGATTCATTCACGCCACCGATTGAAACATTCTTCCATCTCGCGACGATTTCGGGTATCGTCCGGTACGCCATAATGATGCGCATCTTATTCGATATTGCCTTTGCAGATGGGGATTCAGCGAGAGCTTTCAGTAGCAAGAGGCGCGCCCCTACTGTGACCACCGGTTTACCGAAGGGGGGGTGCTTGAGTACGCATCACGGACCGCTTGCACCCAGAGCAGCCGCTGACCATTGATGATGGGGATTTTTTGGGAGGGGGATGTGCGGATTTCTTTCTCGATCTCTGGACATAGGATAACAGCTGGCACCGACAGACATCAAAGTGCGCTGAACTCGAGTCAATGTCTCGTCCCTTGGCCCTGATCAACACGCATACGCCTTTTTGGAGCAGTGACCCAAACAAACAAAGATCGGACTCGTCAGATATTATTAGGTTTACATAGGAGGCAAGAGGGTCTTATCTTGCTCTGCACCCCTTGCCGCGTGCACTGACTGTACTGGCATCAGTCCAACCGGTGCCCAGCGATGCCAGACAGCAGGCATACATACATGCGATGAGTTGTGCTACACAGGGACAGGCACAGGCACAAATGGACAATCTCGGACAAGTCACATTGATTATTCCCGACTTCTGCAAAACCGGCAGGTGGCTTCCCGTGACAATATTCTCGGCGGTCCCCGATGAAGCCAGACCAGGCTGGCTGCCCAGGAGAATGCCATGACAAAGGCTTGTGATGGTGAAGGACTTGTTAGTGGGCACGAGGTATTGCGGATTTCTCAGAGGTATCGGTGCAAACCGACGTTGGATGCGTCCCGGAGGCTTTTGAGATTTGCTCGCCGAAACACCCCGAAACACCACGTCTACCAACACGCAACCAACGGAGCATTTTGTGTCCAACCTGGCCATTTCAAAGATGATTAGTAAGCTCACAGGCCGCCAAAAGTGTTGGAGGAATCTAGTTGGCTTGAAAGAAACCTTCGTCATCAAAAGCAAGTACACCTCAAATTCACTGGACGGGTGCCATGATGACCAACAACATTTCATCACTGTGCTCTAAAATGCCTTCCGAAGATGAGTTGGCTGGGATGTCGGCTTCGGTAGGTGCGGGCATGCTTGCTTTCTAACGGTTCATGCCCGTCCGTGGGTGTCTTTCAACTTTTTTTGACAGTGTGCATACATCGTCATGGGGACTACAACTAGATTTCAGATGGCGCCAACCAGGCGAGCTCTGCGCTTTCACTGAATACGGCAGTACCTTTTGTTATGGCGTCCACCTCTTCTTCTCCAGGCAAATGCAGAATGGGTCAAAGCTTCGTTTTCCCTTGTCCATGCCTTGGATGGTGCCTTCGGCATCGAATCCACGGAAACAAGCATGGTGGGTTGTGGGCATGTATGTGGACAACTGGACGCACAGGTTCGTCTATTTCCTAATATTGGTATTTGCATCCATTTCCCCCCCCCGACTTGACCGACTTGGACCTGAGAACGAAGCATTAGGTCAGCCCGCGTATCTTCTTCTTCGTCGTCTTCCACCTTCTCTTCTTCATTCATTTGGCCAAGGCGCTGAAGATGAGTTACACGAGAGGTCGCAATTCGATACGGAAACTTGCAATACCATTCAGTAATCTTGTAACACATGGGTACTTACTTGCTCCTTCAGCGATCCCCAACCCGCACTGCCAGCCATACTCTGTCCGTATTTGGTTTGTTGGTCTTTGTTCTCGTAGGCATTGGCCTGGGCTGGCTCGTGCTGACACAGAATGTGCTGCAACGCAGGCGGTCCTTGGGATAAACAGCACCTTGGAGAAGACATGATGAACGTGAGGTTTCATCATCCCGTTGACCATGGTCCGCCTTGGTCCCCATTGGTTCCCATTGGTTCTTGACTGGTGCCTTCGGAACTGGGCCCCCTGTCACTAGCCGTGGTCTCCGTCTGAAATTAGACGGCGGGTATAGTCCGATTCCGTTGCTGTCCTTGTCGCTTGGCCTGGATATCGCTTGCTTACACGACAGCCAACTTTGGATCTATTATCAAGCTTGGCGGCGCTGCATCTAGCCGAAGCAAAGCACGGGCACGCCCTACAAAGTCATGTAGATGGACCGCTGTTGGCGCCAGTCTGGAAACGCTGTCCTCAAGCTTGTAACTGATAAGTATCAAGGACTGGCGGGCGTGCCAACCTGGGGCATCACGGACTGGGCCAAGTGTGAACCGTACGGAGTGCGGAGTACAGAGAGCACTTGTTTGAGAGGCAAACCAGGGCCCAGTTGCAGCTCTTGTTGCGACTGACACTGACTCCGCGACCTAGATCTCCTGGATCCGGGACCGAGGTCTGAGGCCTAGCTTGGACGAGAAGATACTCAATCAGCCAATTCATACAGCGTGCATTGCCCAGCTCCTCTGTGTTTTGCAACACGCCTGATTTACCGCACCTATTGGCGGCCGAACTCCGTTCTGTACCGGCAACCATGGCCCTGATCTGTCTGGTCTTTGGTCCCCACACATGATCAAGCCTACACTACGGATTAGTCTTCCTTCATGGTATCATGGTATAGCATTACCTTACTTCCAGAGCCAAGCCCATGTTCTGCTACCTCAGTAACGCTGATCAATAGACCACAACACAGAAGCATCTTCCCCACGCCAGCTATACTGTCGTCAAACAGTCAACGTTGCCTCAAGTTTGAGATACAGTCATTGTCACCTTCCCGCTGTTGTGCGATTGATAGTTATATCACCTGTCTCTCCTTACCCCATCGGTAATGAGACATAGTTTCTTGGACCGAATCGGACTATCTGCGTATTCACAGAATTCCCAACAGAAGGACAAACCTCATCCATGAGTCAGTCATTACAAAGCATTCTGAACCGTCATCAATCTGTTACCGCCTATCCTGCAAACTGTGGATTTGCTCCTCTCTTGTTCCAACGAGTGGTTCGTGATAACCGAACAAAAGCTTTCACCCACAGGGGCTCAGCCGCGTGCAAAGACCGGTACCTGATCCCCATCCTTGGACCTGCCCCTTTCAAAATCAAAGACCTCAAGACCCTCACGTCATCCTCTCAATGCTTATTACGAGGCTCTGTGACACTACAGATCACAGCCACTGGGCGGCCTTTTATAATCACAGCCGGCCACCACTCCGTCCGTCAAGCTCACGCATGTCGGACAAACAGACCCTGCCGCCGCCATCAGTGGAGCCAGATCGGCAAGCACAGTATTCTTACCTTTCCTCCACCGAGATTGGCACCTCGCGCTCTTTTACGGACACGAGAGACCATGGCGAGCATAGAGATGCTGGTTTGACGCCGCCGCAAACAGGTCCTCACGCCCCCCAGAGCAGACTTTTCAATCCAAGGGCTCTCAAATCCAAGGGCTCTCACCAAAATGCGACCTCTGATATCATCATGATGGGTTACAGCCCTCGGCGCAACAAAGATTCGCCATCAATATTCAGCGCATCAAGCGCTGCTCCCAAAGAACATTTTCACAGGCAGGATCTGAGTTCAAGGACGGAACAATTGTCCTTTTCAAAATCATCAGAATCCGGCAGTGTCTACTTCGGATCTTCGGCGGTCCAAACATCAGCAACTGAGTTCATTTCATGCGAAAAAGACGATCAGGACCAAAGTTTGAGCCACGGTGTGGACTACGAGATAGAAGATGAGAACGGAGACGGAGATGATGGCGAAGGGGACTGGCAGTCACATGGCCAAACTGTGGCCGAAGAACGACTGGCCGCCCGTCGCAAAATGAAACGATTCCGGTACTTGAAATATTGCCTCCGCATCAACCAGAGGATCATACTCACGTTGCTAATCTCAAACAGGCTTACACATCAACAAACTCGATTTTTGATGAGCGAGTTTGCCAAGCAACCACATCCAGATGCAGCTCACAGAGAACGACTTTCCCGCGAGATCCCGGGCTTGAGTCCACGACAAGTTCAAGTCTGGTTCCAGAATCGGTACGATGAACTGAAGTGAACATTTGAGAATCCAACACTAATCCAGATCGAATTGAATTTAGAAGAGCAAAAATCAAGAGACTCACAGCGGATGACCGTGATAGAATGATCAGAATGCGGGCAGTTCCAGATGATTTCGACAACGTACAGGCCCTCCACTCACCCTATGGTGCTGTTCGTGGGGTTACGACGATGCTCTCCCCGTCCGACTTGTCGTCGATGGGCAGCCACCACGGCGCGAGACCGTTGATGCTGGATATGAGACGGGGGGGAGGAGACTCGTATTTGTCTCGTACGGGGCTGACACCGTCGTTTGGGGGCATCGAACTGGGCCAGTTGGGGCCGATGGGTGGTTCGGACATGGCACCGTCAGCCAGTTTAATATCCCAGGATCGACTCGCCACTGGCGGCTCTTCGCCATCCCCTTCGGGCCCTTCGGGTCTTGAATTCCGTAGTTGCGGTCCTTACTGGAATTCGGGGAGCAGCAGCATGGATAGGTCAGCACAATCCAACAGAACAGGCTTGAGGAATAGTCAAGCTATGCATGGCCGGGACTGGAATCCGAGAAGTGCCCCGGATGCACTACACACCCCTCTTGGCGTCTACCAGGGAGACATTCCTGGGTCAAGTTCATCAGATCGTCAATTGGATTATGCCAGTAGTCAGTTTGTACCACCAGCGCCAAGCGACTTCAGTGGCATGGAGCCCCAGATATACCCAGGTAAGTAGAGGAATTTTGCTCATGTACACTACTCGGACCTGTTCCTCATTCTGCTAGATGATACTGATGCGTCTGGGAGACAGGTAATGCGCAAATGACGGGAAAGAGTTCGGATAACACCACGACGATGGAAGGACCAGACCAAAGTAGTGTCAGAAGTCCGCATGCCATTGTGTCAGGCCCGCGGGTCATGGATTCTGGATTCAAAGACTCAAGTCGAAATGCTGGATTATCCTCTCCACACTCACATGTCCAAGATCGAGGTCATGCACTACCGCCTCTCCGATCAAACATGTTCTCATCTCCAGCGAATCACCCCCGTGGACCAGTATCTGCGCCCTTGGACATGCCTGCCGGCCGAGCTTTTTCAAATTCAGGATGAAAAAGCGGCAGACTACTCGACTTCGCAGCTCAGTGCTCCGATATCAGAACCTATCGAATACAGCTTTAGTCGACCGTATGCGGCGCCTTTATCTGGCTATGGTTTCTTTACTTTCTCTTTAAACTTATCTTGTACTAACTCTCCTTTCGTATAACAATGTTCATGTCTGGATTGCTTTCCTCCCCAGGGCATGATGATGGCACAACTATTGGTCAGTGCAGGTGCGCAGGGTGGGCACTCGTGGTTTTGTGCGGAATAATGCAGTGGCAGAAATTCGACTACTTTTATTTACAACAACTCCTATCGTGATTGGGGCGTTGGGGCTACTGCGAGCTACCGAACGTGGTAAGTTACACATATGGTCTATCCAGAATATACCGACGTCCATTGTTCACAAAATCGTCCAGTGTATAGCCCATGACCCAGGACGACGCCGTTCTTGCGTCAAACGCCACGGCGTCTCTCTCACCCTTTCCACGATGTCCCTCTGCACAACATCGTCCAGTCTGCTGCTGGTCACGGGGACTGCGTTGTCATCCTGGCCCTGGTTATTATTTCCCAACGACCACCTGGCTGCCTTCTCCATAAACTCGTTCCCAAAGGTACTCGAGTTGGAGAAGTGCTGAATGATGGAGCAGCGGATGGGCGAGGGAGCCGGCAGAGGCCCAGTCCTCTGTTGTACGGGGCGCTTCGTAATCGGAGAAGAGAAGCGCGCCGGTGACGAGCCCAGATTCGTGACAGCCGTAGGTGACTATGCGCTTCTCGCCGGCATCGATGACGTTGGCATGGTTGTTCTCGGGGCCGACGAGGTCGTCGATACGGGCCTTGGCGTATTGCGGAAGATGAGCCCAGTCGGAGGGTCTCATTGTCCATCGGTAGACGCTGAGGCCCGAGGGCTGGACAATGGCTTCTTTGACGATGGCCCTGCGGATGGTGCTGCGGACGCCGTCGCCGCCGATGACGAGGTCGCTCTCGTACATTGAGCCGTCCTCGGTCGTGACCTTGCCGGATGCCACATCCTGTCTCGACAAAGGCGGAAATTTAGAGCTGGCATTGGAGCATCATCGAACGTTGAAATAAAAAAAAGAATGCCCCATGAAAGAGAGACGAGATCAAAATTTCAGAAGGAAGAAGCAATACTCACGACGTCGACGACCTTCTTCCCAAGGAATAACTGCGCCGGTGGTGAGCCATGGCCATCATCATCCGCACCCGTAGCCTTCTTGACCAGTGCATCGAACAGTGCTCCAAGGTGCGCAGTAAAGCAGGTTGGTGGAAGCGGACCAGTCTCTCGTCTTAAGAAGCCATCCTTCCAGTCCAGCTCTAAGATAGATTGCACCCGCACAGCTTGCACGTCTCGAATAGGGTCCACGCCGAACTTTTGCAGGACCTTGGTTCCGCAGGGAAGCAGAGTCAGTCCCGCGGCTCGCACGTCCATCTGCTCTATGTTTCCGGCTGCTTCGAGCAAGATGATGCTGGATACGTGTTTGCGCAGGGCGACTGCCGCGGAGAGACTGGCTATACCGGCGCTAACGCATGTTACGCGGAGAGTCATGACATCGTTTTTTCCGTTTCTTTTCCGTCTTTCTACTCTGACGGTGGCGAAGCGAGTGAGTTGACTTTTTTTTTAAAATCCTCTAGCGAACTGTTAGGGTGTTGTCGAAAATATTTTTTTAGTGTGACCAAGACGGGGTTATAGTAAATGTCGGCTCTAACAAAGTTCGTCTTATATTCAGGGTGGAACCTTTTGACTGGCAGAATGACATATGTATGCTTGGCATATGCTGCCCATATGCTAACGTACTATATGAATTATATTATAGGGCATATACGGACGTGCTACCTATAGCCCCTATAGCTCCTTGACTTGCTTGACTGACTGACTGACTGACTGACTGACTGACTGACTGACTGACTGGTTGACTGTAAGTGTGAATTCGCACTCATACACTGTGGTCTTTAGCATATGCTTAGTACGGATTATATGCAGTAAAAACCCCTTAATTTTTCACTACCTACCTAATTAGGATTTAGAGGCTCCCCCCTGGATACGAGACGAACTTTGTTAGAGCCGAGATATACTGTGTGCCCGACCAAGACCGTTACCGTTCTCGCGAATCAAACGCATGATGGACGGCTCATACGGTGCCACCGGAGTCAAGATGATTCGTGGGAGCATGTTTGGTGTAATTGTTGGAAATCGTGGCAGTGGCCGTCCGGAGTTACGGACTTTCATGACTGCGTTGTTGAGACTTGGAGGCACTGGGAACTGGTGATTGAACTTTCACACGAGCATAGCACGTGATGCGAATTGATTTCGGGGCGGGGGTTTTTTTTTTCTCTTTCCCCCCCCCCCCAAACCACCATGCCATGTGACACCATGTGACAGACTTTCAATGAATCAAAAATCGAGTCTGCGGTGACCATCTATCTCGCCAGCCCACCATGAACTACTTCTTCAAATCCCGCCCAGACACAGACTGGGTCTCCGTAGGACCAGCCTCGACCTTCCCAGAGCTCGGTGAGGACACGGGCAATCTCGTAGAAGCCCGCTTGTGCAAGGCCCGTATGCAGCCCGGTTGCAAGGTCTTCCACGTTCCCAAACAAGATCCGTCACAAGCAAAAGAGATGATTCTGTCGGCGGACAGTCTAGAGTCATCCATGACCGGAGACGAGTTGCTGGACCAGGTCGTGGTCTTCCAGTACAGGGGCAGGTTCCACGCCGTCGATCATGTGAGTCTCGAATCCTCGATCCTGGCGGAACCGCCCTCCAGAAGAATGTTGTATTCGAGCATGAGTTTCCGTTGGTTGACATGACATTTAACTCTGTGTGGATTTGCAGCGGTGTCCCCATTCCGCGTACCCGTTGTCAAACGGGATGCCCTTTGACATTGAGGACTTTGGTGTCAAACTGAGCGCGGGCTTGACGTGTCCAAAGCACGGCTGGTCTTTCGACCTCTTTACGGGCCTGTCTGATACTGGTCGCTACAAACTGCCTGTGTGGGAAGTGCAGCTGCGTGACGAGGCCGGAGCCAAGATTTTTGACCTCTTGAAAAGTGATGGCCGCGCTGAGGAACGAACCGTTTGGATCCGACGCAAGCAGAGAATGGGCTGAAAAAGATTGGAGAAACAGGGTCTCGCGATCAAATGACCACGGCCCACGGTTGCGGTGTCGCTGTCGCTGGATATGATAAGCAAAGTGACAACTCGCCGTGTCAAATCCTCAAGATGCTCTTGGCAGCTGCCGAAACGGCATCGTTGCCCAATGCCATTTTGAGCACAATCACCCGCGCTCAGTTTATGCCACCTGTCTGAAGTATCACCCGTGTCCTCGAAGATCCCCAGGATGGGATATCAGCTCATCGAGGGGCCATAGCTCTAGCTCAAGCGGCAAGCCAGGACTACCAGGGGGGAGTTTTATCATGCCTCCTCAAGTGTTGTGTTGGGACGGCAATCAGGCCGTGACTCTTGCGGCTACGCCTTTGAGACTACTACACAAAGTAAACTATAGCGTCACACATATATGGCTCTCCTGTACGGAGTAACACGACGTGAAAGGTTAGCACTTATTTGTTGATCCACGCAATTTATTCTGCGTCACGCATGATCAAGTACAGAATTTGCGTCATTTGGGCTGCCACATTACAGGAACCATGGAGTAGAAAAAGATGCATCACTACTGACTCGCAAACGCAATCACACACACCTTGACATGCATGGTGAATCTCGTGATCGGAGTACATGGGCGCAGCAAGCTACGTTTGCTTCAAGTCAGATCTAAATGGAACAAAATGCGAGTTAGTCCCGCTTTCTGCTCCAATTGCACGATGTATCTGAATTGCGGCTCAAGTTTCAGAAAATTGCTTATCCTCCTGCGGCCACGCGGTTGGTTATTCCGTTGCGCGTGGCGACGTCACCGACTACAGCTATGGCCAGTAGGGTTACCAGAGATATAATTGATTCATCATCAACTCGGTGTGGATGTGTGTGCGAATAGGGGCCACCGATGAGGCTGGTAAGGCCGCTGCATCGCAAAAACCTACATTAAGTATAGGTAGGCATTTCGTTGCGAGAATGTGCCAGATATAGTTCAATTGTAGGTCATGTTCGCAAATGGCCGTATCTCGGATCAACACGTACTTTACAACAAGCGATAATAATAGCCAGGCCGAAAAAGATATAAAAAAAGATTTGTCACTTGCATCAGGTCATCATCGCATCATGGCAGCCGCGCGTGGGGCCCTCGTGATGATGGTTTTAGGCAAGGTTATTTTTTTCTAGACCATGGCTCGAGTATCGTCAGCAGCGTCGGGAGTTTGAGCAAAGTCAAGCGAGACTGGCGAATTTATGGTATCGAGCGATGTGGTCGGGTGATAAAGAAAAGAAAGAAAGAAAGCTTGTGCTCCACTCATTCACCAAAGATATATGTCGTCGGCCGCAGAACCCAGTCACGTGGTCATGTGGCGCTACCGGGGAACGCCTTAGGATGATCCATCAGCGTGAACCTTTCATCCGCTTGATGCCTCACGCTCCCCCGTCAAACTCTCGCCCTTGACCGTCTCCCGGCTCGAGAATCCGACAGAATCTCTGCCGCGCTGTCGAAGACTATGGCTGCCGCTCTTCCTACGCCCGCGCACAGCGTCAGCTCAAGCAGCTCACAGCTTGATATCATGATGTCCGACGAATCGCCGTTCAAGAGAAAGCGTTCACTCGACGACATGGGCGACCGCGACCGCGACCAGAAAAAGATGCATCTCGAGGGCAGCGCACTAGGCATCGAAGACCTACATCTTGATGTGGGCGAGAAATACTTGCTTTGCCAACACCCTCCTGTTGGCCAAACTCGTAAGGCTCCCTTGACTGGCCCTTTTCTCTATTGTCCCGTCGCACAGGGTTGCCGGCCATCGTAACCCCCCCCCATTTCTTTCGGCAGGATCTAGAAATCTTGACAGTATCTGGGAGAATGGCGGATGCTCTCGCAACCGTTTGCCATGATTAACAAGTGTGTCACATTTCTAGAGCAACCTCAGCGGTTACCTCGAGCCTCGGAAGACCTGTATGAGATTTTCGGCCTGGCCGGCCTCGCAGCGGAAGTCGCTCGCGAGAAACCAAATGGCGAAAAGAATGCTCTGCGGAAGACGTACAAGGGTCACATTAAACGGTTGGGCGTAGCTGGCCACTTCGACGTGCAAAAGAAGAAGGAAGATGCACCGTCAGAGTTCATGGCGATGCTCCAAGTCCCCGAGCTAGAATGGAATGTTCACCAGGCCAAAGGCCGTGAAGTAACGGATGGCTTGTCAGAGTCCACGTTGTCCAACCTTGGCCGTGCCATGACCATGTCCAAAGGTCCTGTCCCCAAATCCGTCTGGGATACGTCCGTCTTGGGAGACCCGGCAACAACCAATGCAAACCCGTCGAAACCAATGTCAGCCAAGCCGTCGACACCGAATACACCATTGTCATCGACACCAAACGCATTGAGTAGACCGAAGTCCCAGCTCCCGCCTGGTCATGACCCGGACCGACCTCGAAGGAACATCAAGAAACGATCATATGGCGATAGTAGCTACGAGGGCTACGGCGAAGGCTTTCCCGACGATGATGGTGGAATAGATACGGGATACTCAACAGGAGAGGGCGAGGGCGGTCACAAACGACGCAAGAAGGTAACTCATCAACACATGCAGACGCTGCTGCTGCTGCTGCTGAGAACTCTACATCTAACAAACTTTCAAAGAATTCTGGGAACTCCACACCGAATCACCTCATGCAACGGCAAAGTTATGGCCCCGGCATGGTCGGCGCGTGATCGCTTCCTCAGTCGCAAGGACAAAGAAATCCCTCCCCACCCCGACATCCCGCCGCGCACAAACGACGTGTCTACCCGTGTAACTACTTTACTAGCCACGAAGATATTCCCCGGCAGACTCACCCAGAGTCAGCTGCGATGGCCACTCTACCTACACCTCTGGTCCCGCAGAGCCACGAAATTCCACACATTCTGCCATTGTTGCAACGCTCGATCCACTCACCAAGGCAATCGGCAGTCTAACACCGTCCACAGTTCCAGACATTCAGCAGAAATGGTACCAATCATAACTTGCTACGCGTCTAGGGACATTATATAATACACAACTGTTTCTACCACATCTTCGATTCGTCAGGAAACTACGAATTCGTCCTCTCTATATTACTTGACCGTCTTTTGGTCAACACGCATATCATGTACAGGAAAAAGGGGAAAAATAAAATGACGGTGACATGAACCTCAGATCAGGGTGCTCTACTTAGCGATGCAATTGGCGTTCTTGGTGTTTTATAAACTTTGCATTTTGGCTCTTTCTCTCTTCCATGTTCAAATTATGGACTAGCGTCTTTCAACAGAAAGGACCACAGCTTCTTCTTTCTAAAAATAAATAAGAAAAAAAAGAAGAAAAAATCCAAGAAAGCTCTTTTTCGTCTTGTTCCAATCAATCATCATTATTGACTCGTGATAATATTAACTGACAGAAAAAAAGAAGAGAAGAGGCAAAAAGAAAAAGAAAAAAGCATGATCTGCACCGAGCCTCTACGATTAATGTCTATGCGTGTCGCTACCGCCATAATTCCCATTTTCTACCGAAGGATACGCGCCGCCCGTCATTTCGGACCAGCTCCAGTCCAATGTAGTAGGCAGACCGAACAAGTCTTGCGGAAGAAGTGGTTGAGCAAACGGGCGGGCAGTCAGCGGCAAGGGAGGCGGAGAGACACCCATGGCCCCAAAGGCATTCATGTTGTTATATGAGTCAAAGTTTCCCATCTGTGGAGGTTGGTACTCCTGTTGCCAGCCTGACGACGCCGCCGATGGGGAACATCCGCTGTGGGACGTCGAGGTGGCGGGGCCGAACGAGCTGGTATGCTCTGATGTCGACGAGGGGGACAACTGGGTGCCGGGTGAGTCTCTGGAGGCCGACGACACGGAAAGGTTGCGCGGCTGAGCTGTGGCCGCTGCGGTGCCGGGCCGGCGCGTATCTGACGAGGAAGCATCTTTGAGGTTGAAAGTTGGTCTGGTCGACAAGCTGCTTTTCGAAGCAGAGTCGACGTTCTTTCGCTTTCGGCGAGAAGACTGCTCCTTCTCTGCTCGCTCAATCACCAGCTTGGCGATGCGGCAAAACTCGGCGCAGATTCCTAGCATACGGTGTACACCGCCTTGTTCGGCCTCCTGGCCTAGCATGGAAAGGAAGGCCACGACGAGGTCCATCAATCGGGTGTCTGATTTGGCACGGGGATCCAATGGGTTTTGCAGGATGTTGCTGAAGAGGGTCATGAGAGCTGAGACGGGGAAATACAGAATGAGCCTATTTTTTTTCACCATGATTAGTCCCGAGTTCCTCTCCATTTTTTTTTTACCTCTTGCAATTAGGGAAGAAAGGGACAGAATAGAAACAGAGTGGCGTAGAAGAAGTTGAGAGGGAACGAACAGATACGGAGGGAGCAGACTGGAGAGTAAAACGTACCATACGCAGGAAAAGTCGCCTTGCGGAACATATTTGAGCAACGCAATGGACGCTCTGGCAGCAGCTGTGCATAGCTGAGCAGAAGAAAATACTCGTGGATTGAGCGGTCGAGAGTTTAGGCCCTGAATGGCGTAGTTTGACAACCTGCTTGTCCAGTAACCGTGATGGATAGACATGCGATGAATGGTCGTCAGGCAGTTGTAATATGTGAAATGCAGCATGACAACATGTAGAATCAGCGGCGTGTGCGATGCTTTGATCTCGTGCTCCGGTCGGAAGTCAATAGGGATGCTGTCCTTCCAGTCTTCCAGTTCCTGGTCCAGCTCGCCAATCATATTTAGCAGCTCACCGTCCGACTGCTTCGTTGCCTGCGTTGAGTAGAGTTTCTTGTATACGCGGCCTTCAATGAGGGTGAATTCACAGATGACGCGGAAGAGGTTCATCTTGCTTTTCCCGTCGGCGAGCGGGATGTTTCCAATGTTGTCCGCTGGATCGGCGTCCGGCAGCTCAACATTCATGTCGTCGTCATCCTGGGCAGCCGGGCGACCTGATCGTAGACACAGGTCTTTGTCTAGCATGTAGGCAATCCAGAACACCCTTTTCCGTTGCTCGATTTCAACGGGGTTGAGATTGAACCCGGTACCGCGCCTGTGTAGGCCGATGCTGTGGGACAGCCGAACAGCGGCGGCAATTAGGAGAGAAGTGGGCTGAGGGTTTGGCGTGCCTTGCATGAAGAGCGCCATGCCCAAGAGAGCCTGAACGCTGAGCAGATCGGTGTTACGCATGGACAGCTCCGGGAACACTGCCATGGCGTTCTTCAAGTACGCCCATGCCTTTTCGTCTTCGTCCTGGGATACAAGATTACTCATTACTCGCAATCTATGGGCAATGGCCAAGGCGCAATTGATACTCGCCCACCATCCGGAGCCTTCGTAAGGGTCCGAGGAGTATTGTCTCTCGACCAGGTGCATGAAAGTCGGCTGATGAAAGAGCGGGAACATGCAGTTGAAATTCTCGAAGTAATCCTGAAGGAGAGAGAGGGCCTCGTGTTTGGGCGGCAAGGGTCGAAACACACGCCTCTGGAATAAGTCGCCAAAGACCTCGGGCTTCCAGTTTGTCCATTTGTGATCATCGACGGATACCTCGGATATCATGGTCGCAAACGATTCGTCGCCAGTGCGTGAGTTCACCCATTGGATACCCTTGGGCGAGAAGATGGAGAAACCGGACGACGATCCAATGTATCGAGTCTCGCCAGATTGGTTTGTTACAAGAGAGCACATCATTTCTGACAGAGCCTCGACTTCCTCTTCGTCTTCGTCGTCGTTCTCATCGGCGGGGGCGGCGGGGGTGACGGACTTGCGCTTCTCATCCTTTTCCTTGTCCTTGTCCTTGTCCTTGGCATGGCCTGGAGATGTCACGATGCTGTGCGGTGTTGAACTGTTTGCTTCTCGTGCTGGAGTAGTTTGCAACGGCGATGGGGGGCTGGTGGCGCCCGTTGACGCCCGAAGGGACGCTTCCGTCAGCTTCTTCTCCAACGCACCGAGATCAAGGCCATTGTCATCTTCACTGAGTAAACCTGGAGGTGAGAGGTGTTGTGCGTTAGCCAAATCCGCGTCCCGTCCTGTGAGCTAGACCAATGCATTGTCAAATACCTGAGAGCCGAAGCAGGTGTTCCATGCGGCCCAATCTGTTCTCCAACCCTTCGATGTACTTGGCACTACACCAAGTGTTAATACTTGGATGCAAGGAGACTTAAGGAGACTGGGGCGGGAAATGCTAGGAATAATAACGTACCCTTTCGGAGGACTTCGCTTCTTCTCGACCTGCGTGAAAACGCAATCGGTTTTGTAGTTGATACAGTGCGTGCATGCGGGGAGTTTGCCATCGCACTTGATCTTCTTTTTTCTACACATATCGCAGGCCTTTACACACAAAAGTCAATGTCCATCCGTGCTGGGCCAACAGCAACCAAGAAGAGCTTCTTTTCTCACCTTTGCAATTCTTCTCCTCTTGGCTTCACTCATATCTTCCATGAGAAGATGAGCGTCCGGAAACATATGTGCGGTAAAATCTGGCGGCATTTGAGGCTCGTTTGGTAGGCCTCCGCCATTGTATCCGCCAAATATCCGAGGCGGTTGGTTCATGAGCGGTGGCGGCGCCATGCCAGGCATTTGAAAACCCATATGGTCCATGGTCGTGGATTGAAGACCTGGTCTTGGCCGTGGGCACGAAGTGCGACCAGACCAACCCAAAAGTCTGAATGGCGATGAGTTGGCTGGTGGTAGACGCTGGATAAGCTAGAACGGAGGGTCAATGTAGCACGCCGATAGATGTTGTTCACCAGCAGACACAGACACACAACCACCGGATGCCGGCCACCGAGCAAAGACCAAGTCTCCTGTCGAATGTCGCGATACAGCAATGCGCAGTGCAGCAGTGCAGCAGGAGGAATTGGGCAAGAAGAGGGCAATGCGTGCGTATTGGTCGCAGATTTGGGCGAGATGTCTGGGCGGGAGAGAGGCAAAGGGGACGCCAGGGGGGGGGGTTGCAGTGCAGTGGGTTTGTATGTAATGGCGAGGGAGGCTAGGCCAAGGCTGGACAAGGCTCGCTCGGATGCCGATCCAAAACGAACAATGCGATGGATGATGGCTTGATGGGCTTGATGAGCTTGATGGAGGGGTTCAGGACAAGTCTAGAATAACGTCGAGTGGAAGGAGGGATCTGGATGCAAATTGCCCGTACTGGCGGACGCTGGGGCGGTCTTTGCGGCTTCGGGGTGGCGGCCCTGGCGGGGGCGCGGAGTAGCGGAGTTTAGGGAAGACGAGCAAGCACTGTCACGTGCAACAGATTATGTACTTCGCGGGTCAAGTTCCTCTATTACGGATTACATAATATGTCTGACAATTCATTCACCACACCCCTCCCATACCGACCTCTGCAATGGTTTCACCAATGACCAATGCATCTCGGTCGATGAGATGTCGGCGCTGACCAAAACGTTTTGTAAGACGCACGCATGACGCAGAGGGCAAACCGGTTGCGTTTGATGTTAGTCCGGTCGGTTGTGACAAGTTGCCTGCACCATTTGCACCCTGGACCCTGGAACAAAACTCGTCAGGCTGATGATGAGGAATCAAAAACATTCATCCGATTTCCCCCTTTCTCCCCCAACTCGCTGTATCCAATATCAACGCGGGGCCCAGAACGTATTGATGCAGGCCCGGTATTTGTCATGCCAAGACCTATACGCCAAGGCGCACGTAACTTTTAAACTTTTATGATCAGTTATACCTGTTCCCGCACCGCGCTAGCCTTTATCGGAACCAGGCGGCTTCCCATTCCTCATCTACCCCCCACCCACAGCATCTATTATGTTATGTTTCACTCCAGTCTCGAGAATGCCAGTGCGCCAACGTACCACTTTAATCCAACACTGCTGCGAAGAGATACAGAAGCGCCGTGCAATGTGCTTATCGTAAATGTTTCATTTGCAATCTTGTACATTGTTTCCAGCAAGTCTTATCTGCCGCAGCCATCTGTCATGAGTGTCTTGACGACGCCACGAGTGTTTGAAGTCAGACATCTATGCTCAACAATGACATTCAATTTAGTGGAAAATTTCACGGCACGACATGTGAGTAGAAGCTGTGCATATTTGTACAGTATTCATCATTAGCTTCCTTCGAAGCTAGACTAGGAAGAAGAGATGGGGGAAAGGCCAGGGCTCATCATAAACGCCATGAGGGTAAATAGGAGGAGAAGAAGAAGACGAAAACGATGCCCTGGCTAAATTCTTTTTGGGTGATCCAGTGGTTGAGAATGAGTTCAAAGTAATTTCCCTCAGCTGAATGTCGGCAAGAGAGTTTAGATACACACAAGCATCTTCATTTTGACATGCCGATATAATATGTACATCGAAACAAGATTGAGAAGAAATTGGCGGGTTTTTAAATCGTCAAAAGTATGAATGAGAGCAACTCGCTGGCTGCAGTGTCTTCATTTGAGGTGGAATCGGCAAAGACACGGGAAATGGAAGGAGAAGAAGAAAGAGTATGACGCAATGAAGCCAGAGACTAGATTCCTTCTTGAAACCGAGATCCAGAGGCTCGCGGGCTGTCGCGTGTGCCCAGTGTTGGCGAGGATAGATTGGTCGGGGTTGTGGGGCGTTTGGGGTCGGCAAAGGGGTTTTTGGTGATGGCTACTCTCGCAGGGCCGGACCGCATCATAGGAACACCGCTCACAGGGCGCATCGGGGCACCGAGGGCTAACTGTGCCACATTTCCGGAACCTGGTTCAAAGGCCTGTGAACCTCGATAGTAATCAGAACTGCCGCTGGCAGCGCTTTGTCTGGGGTCAGAGTATCCGTCTCCTCCATTATGGAGCACTGATGGTAACTTCCTGCCCGATACGCGATAGAACCCTCGTTCGCCAGTCGCCGTTGGTGGTGGAACAGGCGGTGATTTCTTTCCCGTTAAATTTGCTAGAGCAGACGCCACGGCCCCAGATGCTGTAGACCTCTCAGCCATGGCAGCACCCGAGCCGCCGGCCGGTTTGACGTCTCCGACGAATCGAGTTGTTGTAGTCCCGGACTGCGAATCCAACAGCAATTGGCCTCCTTTCCGCTTTTTGTATCGAAGAAACAACATCAGTAGGAGACCGATGATGGCGACGCCGGCAATACCCCCAATAACACCACCAATAACTTGCTTTTGTTGAGGGGTTAATTCGATACCACTGCCTCCACTGCCTCCACTGCCTCCACTGCCTCCGCCGCCACCACCACTACCATCGCTGCCATTACCAGCAGATGTACTTGTGGGATGACTGCCAGCAACGGTCAAGGTGCGATAGCCATCGTCGAAGCTTGATGTGGAAAGCGTTGAATAGGAAGACTGGGATATCGTCGAGCTGGGTGCGGTTGTTTGGGCCTGAGACGATGTTGTCGAGTGGAGTTCGGAGGTAGATATCAACACAGGGCCGGGGTATGAAGTCGGCTTGTGGATCGGCTTGCTGTTGACATTTATGGTTGCAGCAACCGAGGAGTTGGCATGGCAGTTAGCTACGCCATGAAGAGTTCAGTTAGCATCAGCACCAGAGGCAGAATGACGAGGTCTTGAGGTGTCTTGTGCAGCCTACAGTTTGTTGAATTTCGAATATCAACCAAGCCTGGAAAAGCAGACTTCGTTGACTGCGCTGATAAGCTAGAAGTCAACTTTGTCTTGTGGGGTGTCTGGGCCGTATTGCTCGAAGAGGATGAGGCAAACCCGCTCCCACCAGACGTAGACCTGGGTAGGGCTGCACTCGATGGTGTACCGACCGAAATGACGACGGTTTTCCCGGACTCGGGGTCGACAACAACGGTGTTTGGCGCAGCAAAAACAGTCTGGGTCTTGAATGCCGAACCCCAGGGATCGACGTACTGAACGAGCGAAATGGTCTGAACGACACGGGTAACGAAGGACTCTTGTTTGCTACCTATGGCATTGACAGCTTTTTCGACGACGGCACTGCGGTCGCGTTTGGCAAGAGAGTCGTTGTCGGAATCGAGCTCGCCCTCGCCGCCGACTTTGCTGGCGGGATCGTGTTCAGCAATGTTGCTGGCGTTGCCTTCGTTTGGATCTTGTGAAAGAAAGGGATTACGTCGCAGTCGGTGAAACAAAGAGTGTGCGTGCGAGTGAGAATGAGAATGAGAGTGAGAGTGAGAGTGAGAGTGCGAGTCGCGGGTCTGAAGGAGTGAAGACCAACGAGATGCTTTAGTCATGGTAGCAGCTTTGGCGTGCGTGACCAGTCCAGTGTGGATGGCCTACGATTGTTATTCCCGACAAGTGGGGTGCGTGTGCCTCTTTGGCTGAGGAGTCGTCGCTCGACAAAAGAATGGAGAAATTTCGATTTTGTTTTCAAGTTTGGAGACAATCCAGCGTCGTCATCGTGCCGATCGATGAAACTAGAAATCAAAGAATTGGAAAGCGGCTGCGTCGAATGACTAGCATTGAATCTGTGGCCTCGCTGTATTAGTTGGAGTATAACGTCGCCGGTCTGCCTGCTGCTGTGACAACAAATGCCTGGTCCTTTGGGATGTGGCCGTGTGTATCGTCGCCCATCGATTTGGGCATTGGTCTGGTATGTACTCGGCGATAGTGAACGAGCAGATCGCTGCAGGATGCTCAGTGGGAAAAGAGCGACTTCTAGTTGGGGTGGAATGGCTGCCGCTAAATTCCAGGCAACGTCGAGTTGTTGTTGGTGGTGCAAAATGAAGGAAAAGAATCGAAATAACAATAATCCTGGCGTACCTCTTAGACCTCAGATCAGCTTCATCAACGACGCCCAATAAAACGATGCAACACAAATGGGCATCGCGAGGCGACGGTAATCTACAGCTTGGGGGGGAGGGGAGGGGAGGAGAGGGAGAAGGAAAAATGGAAAAGGAGACCAAAAGTCGAGTGCTCCCTCTCGCGGCTGGATCCTGACACGGAACGGGGACAGGTCGGACGACGGTACGGCGGTAGGACGGGGACAGTCAGGAACAGCCAGAAACCCCAAATTTCGCTTGCAGGCGGGCCTCTTGCGCTAAATATGTACACACACCCTGGGGCAGAGACGACATCCAATCAAGCCCGGGGACGTGAGCCTGCTGATTGAAGTGGAGACACTTGGCAGGACATGCACAGACTGGGATGAAATGCCATCTCAAGTTTGGATTGACCTATCAGGGCTGGCTGAGTGAATCCATCAGAACATCATCCCACGACCGACAACTCGTACCGGTTGGTGCGTTACACATGCTCGTACGGATCCGTATTGAACAGGTCTGTTTGAATGGGTTGGCCGTTGGCAACTGGCATGTGGGCGGAGACCTGGCATGTAGCCAACAGATCATCGAGTTGGACGCTTCATTGGGCGAGCCCGCTGATCGGGTTAAATAAATACAAAAGACGTGTGTGTGTTTATTGATGGTTCCGCTACTCATATTCTTTGACTGCGCATTGCCATAATATCACGCTCCGAAGAGGAGTGTGGGATTAATTATGTAGCAAATATTAAAGGCCCAAAACAGAGGAGCCGGCCCCGATTCTGCTCACCTCTCTCGTCTGATGCCCCGTTGGTGAATTGACTCGCGCAAGATTTTGCTCTGTCAATCCGCTTCTTACCTGAATTTTGGGTTGCAAAAACATGGTCAGGGCTGCTTGGCTTGGTCATGCTATCCTAGTCGGCTAGGGGCCCCTCTTTGTGTTCTTGAGAATTTTGAGACAGAAAGCGGGCGAATGTGGGGCGGTAAGGAATCCCAATCGTGCCACTCGTGAGCCGTGACATTACGTAGGCTTGACGCTCACTACACAGATGATGGCCATGGAGACGGGCTAAGGTTATCGAACTGTTATCGAGCTGTTACACGACCCTAGATTCGCCCCGATTATCAGCCTTTTCGATCTAGTCTGATTCGGACTTGCAGAGTCACTACTGACCCAGCCGACCTCCTGCCAGCTGGACGAACCGCGGCCTGACCCAATAAGGCGCCCGAGCGATATCAAATATAAGGGTATCCTCGCTTTGCGGTGCTACTGGTACATCTTACACGTTGGCATTTTTATTTGACTTGGCTGCGTGATAATGTCACTCAAGTCTCGACCACCACCGCTTCCACCACGTCTTTTCTCCGAAACCACATCGCAAACATCTGTCTCATTCCTATCGCCATACCCTGATCATGTCGCACTGCACTCTGCGGACCCACGCACTTCTTCGACACAGTCTCTTGTTCCCTCCATTTCCGAATCGGAAACTAGGCGCAGGCTTCTCGTCGTCTATATTCACGGATTTTATGGCAATAACCAATCATTTCGATCGTTTCCCGCTCACGTCCATGCCTGCCTGACAACCCTGCTGGCGGACAGCCATGTCGTTCACTCAAAGATCTACCCTAGGTACAAGACGTACAAAGCTATCGAGGTTGCTCGCGATAACTTCAGTGCTTGGCTAGAGCCTCACGAGTCGCCGAGGACTGATGTTATTCTCGTGGGGCATTCGATGGGTGGTCTTTTGGCGGCTGAGGTGGTTCTGATGGTATGTATTCCAAAGCATGGCTTGGGTAGCAGGTGACAAAAGAGATTGCATACATCAAATAATGATCGATGGCTAACGCGGACCTTTGCCATAGCCAAACCGTTGTCCATACCATCAACGTCCGTTTAAACATGGAATTCTCGGGATCATTGCTATAGATTCCCCGTTCCTGGGTCTGCATCCTGGGATTGTGATATCAGGAATTGCGAGCTTGTTCCAGCCTTCGCCAAAACTCGAGGACGTTCAGCAACAGCCACAGGAAGCCCCCTTGGAACGTGGATCTTCATATGGATTTGGTTCGTCGTCGATTGAGCGGTTGCCTCCCGTCGACTCTCGAGCGGAATCGATTTACACGGAGGCATCATCGCCGGGCCCACATCCGCGACAACCAACTGACCCTTTCTTTGACCCCCCGTTCTACAACGATGCGCCATTCAGGGAGCAACCATTCGTGAAGCGTCTGATGAATTTCACTGCCAAGCACAGACGAGAGGGATTATTCAACGCAATGGGCAATCATATCAACTCACATCTGGAATTTGGGGGCTGTCTAGCCGACTATCGGGGGCTGAATATGCGGTATAACCGGCTTCGGGCCCTGGAGGATGTTGATGAGATAAAACTAATATCAGAGGGTCAACCAGCTGGCGATCACGCCAGAGTTCGCTTTGTGAATTACTATACACTGTCTCCTGGCCGACCAAACCCACCAAAGCCAGAATCGGCAATTGACGACGAGTTGGCGACCAATACCTGCGAATCGACCGAAGTATTCCAGGGGGGCAGAGCGAGCAACGAGGAAAACAAGAACAGGGAGAAACAATGTCCTCTCCATGCAGAACCGAAGTTTTGTCACGGAGAAATCAGCGATGAGAAAACCTATCTCGAAGCCTCTGCTCCCTCCTTAGCATTCAATTCGCACGAAACCATCGACCAAGTAGAGATTACTGACAAGTGGCCATCGAAAGAAGAGGATCAAGATATCGCGCCTGTGAAAGCAGAAAACGCAAATAGTAGCCAACTCTCAGACACACTGCCCGTCATGAACCGGATTCCCATGCATAACTTGGATCCCATGCCTCTCACAGACGACGAGGACGACGAGGACGACGACAGTAAAGAACGGACTCGGTCTACCGAGCCTCCAACCCAAGACCATCATCCACATGACCTCGATCTACCTGCCATTCCAGACCCCCCCGAAAAGCCCACACTTCCAGATCCATCTCAATTCACAGACAAAGATGCCAAAAAACAAGCCGAGAAGGAAGGAAGGCGACTCCAAAAAGCCCACGACCAAGCCATCAAAGACCACAACAAGGCCGTCCAAGAACGCGAAAAGCTAATTCAGAAGAGACGCAAAAGGGCCCCCAAAGAGGCACAAAAGAAGGCACGAGAAGCAGAAAAAGAAAGACTACGCATGGAAAAGGAAGAGAAAAAGCGACTCGCGCGCCAAGAATCAGAGCGGGCGGCGAGCCTTGCATCAGCCCCGACCACCACGTCTGGAGATGGGTCTACTTTCGATACAGCGGCGGGGACAGACAAGAAGAAGAAGAAGCTGAAGAAGTTCTGTTCCCTGCCTAGTGAGAAGAATGGTGTCAGGGACTCGACTTGGATTGATGTGTACATGGAGGGTATGGATGAGGTTGGTGCCCATTGTGGACTGTTCTTTTCGGGGCCCCATTATGATAAACTTGTTGGGGATGTTGGCACGAGGGTTGCAGGGTGGGTAGGTGATGATCTTAGCAAGAGGGCGGTCCTGGACACGAGGTGATGGTTTGACGATGCATGCATGCACGCACCACACTCCGCTATAACGAAGGCACGGGGATTGCATATACGATATGGGGCAAGAGATTGAACAGGCTGGTGGTTTCATGGGATGGGCAAAACCCCCGTGTACACACATCTGCTCCCAAGGTCTATGACGTTCGAGGGAATTCGAGAAAAGTGCAGAAAACATTGCTGCCGCACACGCCAAAAGAAAAAAGGAGAAGAAGGGTTTGCTCGAGAATAAATACAAATCAAGCTTCTCGCAAACGGATCCGCAGGTCTCTTTTGCAAGTACTCATCTATCTCGATGCCTTTCATGATGGCACCGTCCGTCACTTGTCCGGTGTGAGAGATTCACAGCCAATCGCCACCGCGCCGAGCCGAGCCGCACCCAGGGAGCATTTGCTTCCCATTCACTGCCAAGGAAGGCCTCGTCGAGAAGGCAAATCGATGGAATCCGGCCGCAGCTGCTGATTCCAACCTGGGACCCATGCGTGCGGCTGGCTCTCCCTCCGTCATCGCACCTCGGAGTCCGTCCGTATCACCCTCGTCGAGCCGCCTGCGGGACTAACAATACATATGCGCGAGAGCTTTCTCGTGGTCGATTCTTCCAATGCCAGCCCGTCGGGTCGCGCCCGCGTCGGCGCCCGCGCCAAAATCCCCGAAACCCTGCCAACCTGTGGCCCAATTGACCGGCTTGATGCGTCGTTTCTTTGGCCGCCGCCGGCTGAGGATTGCCCACCCACGTCACGCTACTATAACTTGCAATCAAGCAAGTCTCTGTCAGACCTAGCCAGGCCATTTCAAAGGCAAGATCCGCTTGAAATCGAACAAGTTTTGTTGGTCAAGAGGCCGAAGAAGTGGTTTTTAAGCTGATAGTGAAGGGTGTTCGTTCCATGCAGAACTCCGTGTGCAGCAAGACACATGAGCTAGCTGTAGTGAGACTCGGATGTCACCGTCGCAAATGAACGAAAGCGGCTTCCGATCCATCCGCGTCAGATTGGCAGATCATGCAACAAAATTCAAAACATGGATTGTAATGCAAACGATTCTTGTAGGAAACCAAATCTAGGGACGATTCGCACAAAGCTTGATGGACATGCTTATTTTTCCAATTCATCCGCTATTTGATCGCTTGGGTATACACCCTTTCTTCTCTTTTGGCTCAAGCATAAGACAACGTGTTGTCGTCATTTAGCTTGACAGCAACTCCCAGACGCGCCTCGCCTCCAGACACACAGGGTCCACGAGCGACGATCTAAAATGACTTGAGTCAGCATGGTGTGGTGGCTATAATTCTAGCAAAGTTGAAAGAAGGGGAGCGGTAAAGTCCTTACCTCGCCTTGGACTACGTCATCAGTGGTCTTGTACGCTCCCATATCCTTCAGATACATCTCAACAGATGATGGAGGGACACCGAAATGGGCCTTGACGGAGGGATTGATTCTGTAATCGAACAGCGCTGTCTGTGTCACGGAGCCAGCAACTCGAGCTGCCGTCAGAGCGTAGATGATCCTCGCGCCACTGAATATTCTCAGATCAGACAGGGCCTGGGATGAGAGCAAAGGTGTATCAGCGCCAACACGCTCAGCTACATATACGAGGCGAAGCTTCCCGGGCTTAGTACCGATGCGGAGACGGGCCCCCGCTGCTAGGGCAGCCAAGGCGTTTGGAGCTGCGTGAACGCCACGCTGGGTGAGTGCATTCGTGGACAATGCGTGAGAAATCTTGGCCAGGCCACCCCCCAGCCTGCGGATGGATTCTCCATGTGATCGGAGCAGTGTGGCTGGGCTGGCGACAATGACGGTAGGTGCAACGCCTTGCGTAGCAAGAACAAGATCGGCAGACCGGCCGGCTACCGCATTGAGTGCTACCGCAGCATTGGAGAAGAGTGCTGCCAGTGTCAGGGTCAATGTGTGAATGTTGGACAGTGCATCGACGGGCAAGAATAAATCAGCATGTGTAAGTTTCTCCCTACTAGGGATTGCGGCTAGTTGCCCAGATATCGCCGACACGAGGTTTGCTTGAGTGAAGCGCACCATCTCCTCGAGGTCGCCGGTCTTGCCCTGCCAAAATGTCACGACATCCTGGGGAACAGTCTCCTTGTCCACGGGTGGTAGTTCCGTGAGCGCACCGGCAGGAGTGTCGTTCAAGAGATCCTGCCAGGTGGTTACATTGACACTTCCACCCATTCCCTCGGGCACGTCGTTCCAATCCATGTGGCGGGATCCCTCGTCGACGACCCAAATGAGTTGACGGAGGGAGGGATAGGCCTTGACCACGGAATCGAGAGGGAACGTGCCGGTGGCAGTAACAACGGTATCAACGGCCGAACGACGGAGCATGGAGATAAGCTCAGACTCGGGGACGTCAAATGGTATGATGACAGTCGTCAGGTTAGGGTAGAAAGAGCATGCGAAGAGGGTTATGAGCAATTCGATAGAGTTGGGGAGATAGACTGCGACTTTGATGGAGCCTTGTTCTTCGATGTATCGGCCGATGACATTGATTTGTCGATTGACGTCGGCTTACTCATGTTAGCTGTCTTTTTGGCGGCACCTTCTCATGTTTTGCTATGCTTCCTGACATAGATTGGATATAGAAAAGAAGCCATACCTATTTCATGCTCGATGACATTTTCAGAACCAAAAACAGTCAATAGCCTTCCTGTCGCACTGGCATGTCCTCCAGCGGCGGCCTTCCTCCACACGTCACGCAAGTCGCCGTCTCTGCCACGCGAGAACTTGGGCGCACCAGGGTCCTTGATATTCAATCCAGCATTGAGCGGCATACCATGCGGTGCAGACTGGGACCGATACACTGCGCTCTCTTCTTCGTTACGAACAGCAGATGGCATGGCTTGCCTGGCGAGCAAAAAGGGGTGGGCGTCGGGCTCGGTGGCAGACATGATGCGGTAGGTGACGAGGACGACGAGCGCCGTTGCCAGCACAGTCGAGTAGGCGTTCCATTGGGAGAACAGGTCTGTGATGGACGAGTCGATCATCTCGAGTAGGCCCATGATGGGAGTGTCGTCAATGTGAAGGGGGAAGGAAACAAAGCACAAACTTGTTGAAGATGTGAAGAGACACGGGAAGTGCAAGAAATTGGCACGATTACCCCACGGCGGGAGTTCAATATTGCCGGCGGAACAAAGCGAGACGAAATGATGACACCGGAACCTCGCTTAGATGCCCCGGGTCAGCGGAGACGTACGTACACCCACTGTACATACATACAATTGTCTACATATTGCAAGTGGGGAACTGGCGGCCAGGTTGGCAGGTGGCTGGGCTGAGGTGCACGCACTCGGCCCGATTGGTCAACGGCTTGGAAAGGGGTCGACATTTTACATGTGTGTACATATGTACAGTCTTTTGCTAGTCTCTTGACTTGTGATTGAACCAACCCGGAGATTCCTACGTCCAACTACCTGGTTACCTGGCTAGATACCTGAGTTGCAGGTTTTTCTCATCGCCAATGAATTGCTCGACGTCTATTACTGTAGCTTCTGAAGAACCAGCTACCGCCCGAGGCGAGGGGACCTTCCCAGCTAGAATGAGATTCACCTTGTCAAAACGTATTCTGTGAATGTGATTGTGTGTTTCTCTGGTGCGGCGGGCTCAGAAGTTCAAACATCGAGTATACTAAGATGACTTACTCAAGACTGATAACAACATGTCTGCCCGCTGTCGGCAGTGAAAGAGCCGCCAGCTGTCAGAATGCTTGCCAGCCGTTTGCTTCTTTTCACTAGCCCCCCCCCCGGGGCGCTCGCCAGCAGTGGCAAGATACAGTTCAAGGATCATTACATCTGTTTGCAGTTCTGTCTGTTTGCAAAGTCACTTCTCATCGGGCCTGCCGCTCGTCGTTTGCAGGGAGTTGAAAGCAGGTTCTTCCGCCCTGAATCTCTACCTCTCATTGCGCTCTAAGCATTGATCCAGAACTTGGCCAAACTCTCTACAAAACTTGGGTGAAAATCGGGTTGAGCCTCTCGGACTGGAGAACAAGACTATCTGATACTGTGACAACAGTGTCAACGTCGTTTGACGACATGGAAAATTAGTAAGTCTTCAAAATAATGATGCCAGTGTACTTTGCTGATGATCTGAACAGTCGGCCATCTCATGATGCAACGTCAACGTCGAACTCACCCGACATCTGTTGGGCATACGAACGAACCGGACACTGCAAGCATGGTAAACGGTGCCGCTACTCCCATGAACTTGCACCAAATCGGCAGAAACAAGAACTGCCCCCCGAAGTAGTTAGGTTTTTCGCAAATCACGACATTGCAAATGTGAAGCCAAAGCCTGACGGAAAACTTCGTGAATGGAAGCAACTGCTTGCTCAAGGGCTATCCGTTTCGCGACCATCCCCAGCAACTATTAGTCGCTTCTTTGTACTTGCACTGGAGCTGATGGATGGTGATGTCAGCTCTTCACAGTTTGTCATCAAACATGTCGCAAGCGAAAGCGGACTGCCATTCATGAAAGATGTTGTCGAGCGGCATGTTCAGATAGCCGAACGAACGGGCCCAAGCTTAACTTTCTGGACTACGGAGATCAAACCGCTTTTTCAGCTGATAACTCACCCTCGAGTCATCGACTCAGCCGTCTTGGAACAGGAGGTGGCTACGATCTTCAACTACGTCTTAGGTCTCGGTGGGCGCCGGATGAAGTATCTGTTTGGCCACCTTGTCAAGTTGGTTCAGGCATGGCCAGTCACAGACGACAACGCCGATTCGACGATGATGTCCGCTGTGGAACTTTCATTGGCTGTCTTGACCAAGATACTGGATTGCAATACGGTCAATATTGTAAATGAGGCATTCGCCCATCTCAACACCCAATTCGCAGAAGTCGTGGCAGAAAGTACCGATAATCAAGAGTCGTTTGCACGATTGCAGTCGATGAAGTACATTGATTACATACGTCGTCGCATTGAAGTGGGCGACGAGATTGTCGCTTACCAAGATCTCCCTACTGAACCGGTAATTCGAGAAAACTTTGTTCTACGACGAGACCTGCCAGGAGCTCTGTCGGCCGAAGGCCCAAGGCATGACAATGACTTTGCTGACATTTCCAAAATCAGCATTTTACCAACCTGCGAAGAAATAATGTCACCCCGAGCCGAGTATCTGCCTACAAACGACAGCAGTACTTGGCACGTTGGTGGCATTCGTGGACGCATTGATAGAGAGTTTCGCCTTCTTCGAGAGGACACAGTTGGGCAACTTAGGGATACCGTACGACACGTACAAGAGCAAATGAGAAAACCTCAAGAAGACCGTCCCACGACAAGGAACAATCTCAGAACTTACACATATGAAGATCCCACGCCCATCAATGTCATGTTTGGCAGGGACGGTGGACTAGAGCTGCTGGTGCAGTGCCAACAACTCACTGCCGTAAACAGCCTGAAGGCGAAAGACCGGGAGGCCTGGTGGAAACAAAGTCGCAGGATGCAAACCGGTGCTCTTGTATGCCTCATTGATGCCAGCGGAAATGTTGGGTTTTTCGTCGTATCTCAGTCAACTCTGAGAAGTAAAGAAGATGAGAGGTCTCGACGACAGACGAGCAAAGCAGAAAAGCCAGAGGATGGACAATCAAAGCCTATATACACGTTATCGGATGATTCTAAATTCCTTTATGTCATACTGCAACTGGTTGAGAGCAATGCCGAAGAAGTGCAAAGGCTGTTAGAATGGTATCGCGCTATTGGCGCCACGGAACGGAAGTTTCTCGTGGAGTTCCCAGGTATTCTGCTTGATTCGTTCAAACATACACTTACTGCACTACAGGACATTTACAAAAAGCCCAACGTGCCTTTCAGTGACTTACTTGCACCGTCGTCAGGAAAGAAGACTGGCGTGTTGGTCCAGCCTCCGTTGTTTGCTAGACGACCCGGTTTCAATTACAAGGCCCACTGCCTCCAAGAAGGATTGATAATATCAGCGGTCGGGGACACAGAACCGGAAGAGCTCGTCGCTTGCTCAACCCTCGATCATAGCCAGTCTTCGGCTATTCTGAACACATTATCTAGAGAGTTGTCTCTTGTGCAAGGGCCTCCGGGAACTGGAAAGAGTTATACTGGAGAGAAGATGATCCAGATATTGTTACAAAACAAGAAGCAGGCAAATCTAGGCCCCATTCTTTGCGTGTGCTATACCAATCATGCTCTAGATCAACTTCTTGAGCATCTTCTGGACAAAGGAGTTGAGAAGGTCATTCGCATCGGATCACGATCAAAGTCTGAACGAATGATCAATCTCAACCTGAAAAACATCGTCCAGGCTTTTGACAAGACCAAGAGTGAGAAGGCTGAGCTCGGACAAGCTCAAGGAGAAATCAAACGAGTCACGCGAGAAATAGTGTCAGGTCTTCGGGAGTTGGCAGCGTCCCAGGCTACAACTACTATCAAGAAATACCTACAGAGCCACCACCCGCGATACCACAACGAACTCTTTCCGCCATCAGAGGAGGGATGGACTCGAGTTTCCTACCAGACTCCGGCTTCCGCATTCGACAAATGGCTGACTAGTGGTCACGAAGATTCGTTCAAACACAAGCCCGTGGAGGACCTCGAGCTAGCCAATTTGTGTGAAATGAACAGTTACGAGAGACGCGTTTTGTTCGAGCACTGGCTTCGAGAGATGAGAGATCCCATCATCTGTTCTGTTGTCGCTTTACAGGTAGAATATGCTGCATTATTTGAACGGCGAGACAGAGTAGGAGGTGACGTTAAACTTCGTTGCCTCCAAGAGGCAGATGTGATTGGAGTCACGACCACCGGGCTGGCAAAGAACATTGGATTGCTGCGACGCTTGCGAAGCAAAGTCATGCTCTGCGAGGAGGCTGGCGAAGTTCTTGAAGCGCATGTCCTCACGGCGCTGCTACCATCGCTCGAGCAGGCCATCTTGATAGGAGATCACTTGCAGCTTCGACCCCAAATTAACAACTATGAACTTCAGAGTACAAGTGCTGAAGGAGAAAAGTATTCTTTGGACGTGTCTCTTTTTGAGAGACTGGTCCAGCCTCTGTACGATACTGACCCACGAGTGCCGTACAGTACACTTGAGACACAGCGACGAATGCACCCATCTATCGCCTCGCTCATTCGGTCCACACTTTACCCCAGCCTGAACGACTCGGAGCTCGTGAACTCTTATCCAGAAGTCAAGGGCGTGAAACAGAGATTGTTCTGGCTCCACCATGAGCATTTTGAATCCGGAGCTTCGGCTCACGACCCGCTGAGCACTTCCCATTCAAACGACTTTGAGGTTGAAATGACAACAGCTCTGGTATCGCACCTCATACGTCAGGGCGAGTATCAGAATGGGAAAATTGCTGTCTTGACGCCATACTTGGGTCAGCTTCATAAGCTTCGTCATCGCATGTCCTCAATTTTTGAGATTTGTGTCAACGACAGAGACAACGAAGACCTTGAAGCTATGATGACTGATTTGAGCCCAGTTCCGCACCCCTCCCCAGTCAAGGTCAGCAAGAGCTCTCTGCTTAAAACGATTAGAGTGGCAACCATAGACAATTTCCAAGGGGAAGAAGCCGACGTCGTTGTCATCTCCCTCGTGAGAAGTAACCCACAGAGCAGATGCGGGTTTCTCAGTACGAAGAACAGGATCAACGTCTTACTATCGCGTGCAAAGCATGGCATGTACATCATTGGTAACTCAAACACATATAGAAGCGTGCCAATGTGGCAAGATGTCATTGAACAACTGGACGCCCAAGAAAACATTGGCACGAAATTGGGGCTTCAGTGCCCCCGGCATCCTGAAACACCCATATTTGTTTCCGAACCGGATGATTTTGCCGTCCATGCTCCAGAAAGCGGTTGCAATCTCCCCTGTCAGATGAGACTCAGATGTGGGCATTCGTGTACAGGCCGCTGCCATTCCGAAATACTGCACGAAGCTGTCAAGTGCATAGAACCATGCCCGCGATCGCTTGAAAGCTGCGATCACTCGTGCCCTGAGCGCTGCGGTGACGTGTGCCCTTCAGAATGCCGAAGACTTGTCAAAGGCCTGGATATCACGCTGAAATGCGGACACCGAGTGAAGCAGGCGCCATGCTTCCAGGTCCAAGAGCCATCACTGATCCAATGCTCGGTCACTGTCAGGAAAGTAGTGCCCGGGTGCGAGCATCACATCAGCATCGCGTGCTGCGAGGATGTGACTGACGAAGAATATAAGTGCGGAGCAGCCTGTGGACAGCATCTCTCATGCGGTCACGATTGCAAAGACCCTTGCTCGAAATGCACCCGGCGACAGCACGGTAAGATCGTGAACTCGGACCATGGGGACTGCAGACAAGTCTGCGGCAGGAAATATTCGACGTGTCGTCACAGTTGCACTGAAACTTGTCACGACGGGGCCGGCTGCCCTGCTTGTGGTGAGCCTTGCGAGGTCCGGTGCAGTCACTCACAATGCAGTAAATTATGCCACGAGCCTTGTGCACCATGTGCCGAAGAGAAGTGCCATTCTTGCTGCCCTCACGCTCAATGCACAATGCCTTGTTCTGTACCTTGCGACTGGATTCCATGCTCCGAGCGTTGCGACAAAACCCTCGTCTGCGGACACAGGTGTGAGTACACACCCCCTTATGCTGCGCAATCGCGGATCGCGGATCGCTAACCGAAGTTCTCAAACAGGCCCTTCGATTTGTGGCGAGACTTGTCCCGATTCTACATTCTGCCAAGAATGCGCTTCCGATGAGATCAAATCTACTTGTGTAGACTTCCTTGAATTGAAGGAATACAGAGACATCGATTTGGATCACGATCCGTGTATTTTCCCAGACTGCGGACACTTTCTTACGATTGCATCCATGGATGGTCAAATGAATATGCCATCGCACTATGTGATGGGTCCCAACGGGTGCCCGGTCGACATCAACAAGGCTTCTGAGCCCTTCTCCATGGATGGGGCGGGAGTCTGCGTCTGTGCCAAATGCAGAGGCTCACTGCGAAATATTGCGAGGTACGGCCGCATCGTCCGTCGGGCAACTCTCGATGAGGCGACCAAGAAGTTTATTTCGTGGTCGAGCACAAAGTATCTCGCTCTCGCATCGCGGCTTTTTGATGCCGAATCGACTTTGAACGAGGCCGCCAATCTTGGCGTTGCAGTCTCATCTGCAAAGCCTAAACGTCCCCATTTTACAGTACCTCGATTCAGCTACCTCGGCTTTTTAGAAAGAGGTGCCAAGGTGGAACGCTATGGGTCGTTGATGCAGTGTTGGAAAGATATCAACACCTTTGCGAACCAAGTCAAAAAGGAGGAGCAGCCGTTCCAGAGGGTTGCAGACTTTGTTCGGCACATGAATCGCCAGAGAAACACGCGCAAAGGGTTTCGTTTTGACAATTCGGTACTACAGGTCAAAGGATTCCTTCTCGCTTCATTGCTACGCCTGAGATGCGAGATCTGCATCATGTCCGACTTTTTCAGCAAGACCAGAGGACAGGCAGCAGGTCTGCCTCTGGATCTTGTACTGGATCTGACGGAGCAGTTCAAAGACTGCGAGCAAGTGACTCGGCTGGCGCAAGAGTCAATGTACCCCAAAGAAGAAGTCCAAGCTCTGATTTACAAAGCCCATCTCAGTGCGATCGGGTCCAGTCTCGTCGCACCTGTTGAAGGGGCGGAGTCAGACTCTGACGGCGGCGGCGACTCACTGAGGCAGCATGGATACAAGTGTCTTGGTCAGGCAAGGGGACTCCTGGACAAATACCCATCCACTAGGGTGTTTGAGGGAGAGATTGACTCCCTACAGCGGACCCTTGATGATGGCTCTCACAAATCTGCCACGCAGGAAGAGCTGCGCGCAGTTTTTCAAGCCATGTCCGGCGAGCTCGGAGGAAGCGGACACTGGTACGCTTGTGAGAATGGACATTATTTTACGATTGGAGAGTGTGGCCGACCAATGGAGGAAGCTCGCTGCCCTGACTGCGATGCTCGAATCGGTGGCCGTAACCACAGCATGGCCGAGGGAGTGACGGCGGCAGAGGACATGGAGGAACTTGGAAGAGGCATTGACGGACTTGGTTTCTAGCTTGCGAAAGAAAACGTTGTGGTTCGACCTGGTTCCCCCTACTGAGGCTGCGAGTGGCTGTGTAGTTGAGCTTGGAAACGAATATCAAGATGGCCATGCCGCCGGTTAGGAAAGCAGCATTGTCCGCACTGGTCACAGACCACGGCAACGGATGGAAATCACAGCATGTAGGATTTAGACTCTGTATGGGCTATTTTAGCCCGGAATCGATGTAATAAATAGACAGAATGACGATACAGCCTCGAGTTGGACAATTCCATCTCACCAACAAGTGCCAAGTTAACATGCCATCTAATCTGCAACATACTCCAAGGACAACACCCACCGTACACCCGGGGGCACCTGCCATGCAGAATCCCCCGACTGCACGTCGAAAAAAAAAAAAAAAAAAAAAAAAAAAAAAAAAAAGGACGGCATTCATCCTTATCCCGCCATATTCATCCATTGGATCCAGCCAAGTCAACGACGCGCATTCTCGTGAACCGCATTGTCATGAAGCGCTGTCTCGTCACAACGTAGTCTTGAGTTTCTTCATCAGCTCAATGGCCCCCCGAGTCTCCGCCCAGGCAGGGTACGTGTAGCCAATGACCAAGATGGCCTCCTCCCGCGAGCGGGGTGAGAAGTAATTCGGGCGATGGGCTATGGCGCTCTCTGGCCTGTGCAGCATCGACGGCCAGAAGTGACCATTTTGCTTGTCGATGGATTTGAAGAGAGCCGCGACCTGGGCTTTGACATGTTCCACAACGCCGCTCACCCGATCAACGGTCGTGCGATCGAGGAGGAGCTCAGGTCGTGCCTTGAGCGTGGGCCCAACGAGCTGGTCTTGAATGAGGTGCAGGATCTCTGCGGGGAGTCTTCCGGCGAGATGGCAGGAGGAGGCGGCCTGGAACGCTTCGAGGTCCAGCAGCAGACGCGTCTTGATGAGAAGCACCGATATGGCATGGCTGAGCTCGAACCGCAGGTCGTCGGCGGGCTCGAGGACGTCGGCATCCTTGACGTCCAGGAAGGGAAGGCTCGTATCCCCCCAGTCGTAGTCGCTCTCGTTGCCCGTCGTGGCGTACCACTTGACGAAGTCGTAGGCCTCCTGGTCTCGGCCCAGCCGGATGAGCAGAGAAGGGACAATGTCCCGTAGGCCCATGTTGTCGGAGCGGCACAGCCTCATCATGTCCTGCAGATGGTCCAGAGAGACCTGGACGACGTCCACTGGGGCCCCTGCGGAGCCAAGGTTGACGAGGAGGGCGTCGACGAGGCCGTACCGAGCCCGCATGTACGGCCTGGTCTCCCAGATGCCCCAGAAGTGGCCGACGCCGTTGCGGAAGACGTCGTCGGGGACGAGCACATGACCGGACATGGAGCGAAGGGCTTGATCCTCGTCGAGATAGTTCTGCCGCGCCTTCTTGACCGCGGTGCAGGCCTTTTTGTGCGCGGGCCTGTGGGAGACCTGATGATGGCGGCTGCAGTAGAAGGTGACCTCGCAGGCGGAGCAGCGGAGGAGGCCGTCTCTGCAGTGGCAGACTGCGCAGGCTCTGGGGGCGAGGCCTTGGCCTGTGATGAGGCACGCCATGAGACGGTGGCGGATGGGTGGCGGATGGGTGGTGGCTGGGTGATGGGGAGAGGGAGAGAGGGAGAGGGAGACCACTAGGAGACCGTCTTGTTCTGGGTGTGATGCACGAAGCCGCGCAAACTTAATAATGACTTGCGGGGTACATGTATTGTAACTGGCTGTGACTGGCTGTGCCTGGCAAAGCTGCCAGGAACAATGAGCCCATTTCCTGGGCGTCCCGTTATTAGAGCATCTGGTTCAAAGTCAAAATGGTGGGGGGGCAGCACTGCAGCAGTAATTTGTAAGATTTATTTATTTTTATTTGGGTTTTTACCCTTTTGTATGCATCGCACAATTTTTTTTTTTTCTATTTCTCATGTCTTGATGCTGCGGAATAGGAACAGACGACCGGGAAGGAAGACGAGTTATTATCAGATCTCTCGGTTGGGCAGGCATCACGTGGTACCTCTGCAAAACAGCTCCGCAAGCAAAGCAACTTCAAAGCAAAGCCATGTTTTTCCTGTTTTTGAATCGGGCGCTCCTCGCACTCTTCTTCTGCTTCTTCTTCTTCGCACGGCAGGCATGGTCCCTGCCTGCGCCTCTGCCGAGACAAGGACGACAAGGACGACAAGGACCTGATAATATTACTACAAGACCTAATATTCTTCCGAGCCAGGATCCATTCTACCTGGTCCCGCGAGACCTGGACCAGCTCGAGCCCGGGTCCATCCTGCGGCATAGGAAGCCCCCGTCGCCCTTCGCCGCACTCGGCACATCAAAGGCCAACATCAATGACAGCCACCAGATCCTGTACAGGACAACAGACAGCCACGCCAATGCCACGGCGACTGTGCTCACAGTACTGGTCCCTCACAACGCAGACTATGCCAAGGTCCTGTCCTACCAGGTCGCCGAGGATGCGCCCGCCCTGGACTGTGCACCGTCATACGCGCTCCAGCTTGGCTCGGCAGCCCGTGGTCCGTCGGGCATGGGCACCACTCGGGCAGAAATGCTGCTGATCGAGGCAGCTCTCGAGCAAGGCTGGGTCGTTATCATCCCGGACTTCCAGGGCCCCAGGGGAGCCTTTTTGGCAAACAGGCTCGCCGGCCAGGCAATCCTGGATGGCATCAGGGCGGCGATCCGCTCCTCCAACTTGACGGGGATTGCTCGTCGTCCCACCGTGGCCATGTGGGGATATTCCGGGGGGGGCATCACCAGTGCCTGGGCTGCCGAGCTCCAGCCCACGTATGCACCTGATCTGGAGATTGCCGGCGCTGCCATAGGAGGCATCGAGCCGGTCTTGCCCACTGTCATCAAGTTGACGAACCGCGGGCCCTTTGCAGGCCTCATTGCGTCAGGCCTCATGGGTCTCGCCAACGAGTACCCCAGCCTCGTCAGGACGGTGCAGCAGCACCTGAGGCCGAAGCATCGAAAAAGGTTTGCAAAGGCAAAGACCCAATGTCTTTCTGCCAATGCCAAATACTTTGCGTTCAAGGACGTCGTGGGCATGTTCAACGACAGCATCTTGACGGACCTCGAGCTGGCGAGGATCCTCGAGGATAACGGCCTCGGCAAGGCTGTGCCCACAATTCCCATCTTCATGTACAAGTCCATCTTTGACGAGGTCAGCCCGGTCCGGGAGACGAATGATCTTTACGACTTTTACTGCTCAGGGGGCGCGAGGGTAGAGTACGAGCGTGATGTGCTCTCGAGTCATGCCGTGGCGATGGCGACGGGGGCCCCGAGGGCATTGTCGTATCTCATTGATGTCATGAAGGGGCGGACGCAGCGCGAGGGATGCTCGGACAGGACGGTCTTGTCGTCGTTGCTGACTTCGAAGGCGATCAAGATTCTCCCGGGTTTCATTCTGGATGCTATTCGGGGGTTGATGGGCAAGGCGCTTGGGCCGTCCCACTCGTATTAATAAGACGGAGTGAGACACCATGAAGAAAGACCGGGGGATGGTTCCACTTTTGCAATTTTATAAAAAAAAAAAAAAATTGTCTGCTAATAATCAAATGACACCCCCCCCACCAATCTGTACATAACAAAAAGTGTGTAAACATTCAAGTACCTGTGTACATATGTAGATGCGCCGCCCCCTTTTACAAGTTCTTGGAAGTTGTTCACTCACTATCACGACAGACCCCAAGTCGCAACATTGCTCACCAAGATACGAAGAAGAAAGAACAAGAAAAAAGAACAAGAAAAAAAAAAAAAACAATCCCCCCGGACTAGACGGGTCGGCTTACACGCAGCCAATCAGCCAGCGTGTTGCCCGCGTGTTAACGGTCGCTCAATCGGCCCCCCCTCCCCCCCAAATTGGTTGAAGACATGCACTGATGACGAGGCGCTGCGGGGAGCAATTATGCATCATGGATGGATGCGCGCGACGTCAACTCGAGATAGACACGGATCGCGATATAAAACAGCATGAATACGCGGCTTGTTGCTCATCTATTACCAGTGACCACTGCCTTCTCGGAGTCATGCCCGCTCTGCTGGCGCCCGTCCAGATCAAGCCCGTGAAGCTTGTCGGCGTACTTTGCTCTCGTCTGGTGGTCCATCTGTGTGACGTCCATCGCAAGTGTCAGCTACGCAGCACCTTTCGTTTCATCGGCAAGGAAGGGCGAAATGCTCTCTTACCATGCGGACCAACCACGTGTAGCCAAACATGACTGCCGCACAGACGATGGTCGCGATGCCTCCCTTCTTCCAGTAAGGGGCATCGGCAGCGGAGAAGAAGACAATGCCCCAGAACGTCCAGAGAACCATGGAACCGATGTTCATCGAGTACAGAGTCACGCTTCGGACGGCGTCATCCCCGCTGCGCTGCAGAATGATGTTGGCCCATCCGAAAATGAGCGGCTGCACCATGTACGCCGAGCCGGCGAGGTAAAAGGCGAAGAAGGTGAGTCCAGGGGGAATGTCCTTGACGAGCAGGATGGTGCCGACGACGATCTGTATCGAACACGCCAGCACGGCCATGGGAGCTCTCCTGCCCGTGACGTCCATGTAACAAGCTGCCAGGATGGTGGCAACAATGCCGACTGCCTGGACACCGAGCGGGTACGTGTTGATTTGTGTCTGTGTGAAAGTCTTGCTGTTGTACTTGAGCCAGAGCAGGAAACTGTTCTGGAAGGGGAAGCCTTCGATGGTGGCGCACACAGGAGACCAGAAGAACAGGATCCAGCTGTTTCGGTCGCGCCAGTCAGTCAAAATTGTCCACAGTGGGAAGAAGAAGAAGAAGAAGAAAAACAAAAGGGGAAAAAAAAAAGACTAACAAGACGGGAGTAAATGCGACACGCTTAATCAAAGACATGGGAGAAATATTGTGCCCATCTTCCTGGACGGGAGGCAGTCTTGCAACCGCCAGCTGCTTCTCCTTCTCCGAGAGATACCCGGCCTGGGTGTTCTCGGGAATGTCGGGGAAGAAGAGGTATCCAAACACGGCGATGGGGAGAGTGATGAGGCCATCTGCCACAATAGGTTAGATGTTTCCATCCGAGAAGGGATTTTTGTGCCGGTCGGGTAAGGTCATAGTCATACCGACGAGAAAGACCCATTGCCAGCCCTCTAGGCCAGCCAGACCAGACATGTCCTTGTAGATGGCAGTCATCATGATGCCCGCAAACATGGTGCCCACTTGTCCAAAGCCGGAGAAGATGGCCGTCCGTTTCGATATCTCATCTGGCCTGTACCATGCGCCAATGATGTAGATTGTTCCCGAGTAGGTACTTGCCTCGGCGAGGCCCAAAAGGAAACGGATCACGTAGAGCTGCGTTGTATTTTTGGCGGCTGCGCTGACCATCTGCCCAGTTGGGGTTAGTCACAGCCCAGAGCGCAGAATGGATGCATGGTTCGAGGTGAACAGAGAAACAGGGACATGAGGAAACAGGGAAAACCAGAATACATGGTCCGAGGGGACTTGCCGTCAACCCAGCCCAAATGACCATCATGAGGGGAAGCCAGATGCGAGGGGGCACCCTCTGAATGATAATTCCATGAGGAAGTTGGCCGATGGCCATTCTAGCCAAAACTCCGTGTTAGCTGCTTTTGATCAAATCATCGCAAGGCAAGGCTGATGGGGTTTGTTTTGTTCTATTTTTACCCAGCAGTGGTGATTGAAAGCACGTTGTTGTACTCTTGGCCGGTCATGCCGAGGGCCTCGCGAAGTCCCGAGACCTGTACTCGGCAGAAGCAAGAACACGGCGTTAGGGAACTCCATTTTCATCATGGCGCGACGCGTGGTTTCCAAAAAAAAAAAAGGGGGGGGGGGGGCATGACGCACATAAGCATTGGCAAAGGCCGCGCGATCTGGGAAAACGAGATCAGCTCATGCGAAAATTGCCTTGTTTCTGCGCCAGGAGTCAGGAATCAGACTTAGGACCCATGTTCTTACCCAGAAAATTCAACAAGTAGCTGACACAGCAATACGTCTACCACGACGGGGTCAGGTCAGTCCCAACCGGCTCCAGCCCAAGTCGCCAGATAAACATGGGAAACAAACGTACAAGGATGAAGAAGTCTACACGGGAAGAGATACACGGTTAGCCCAACGGAAGTTTGGGTCCGGCGCCGCACCGCATCGCAGTGCCGCAACATTGCAGAGATGAGAATTAGAGATGGCGTACCAAGTTTCCGAACCAGCCGCCTCTCTTCCTTCGTCTCGGCTTCTGTTCCGAGGAAGAACCCTTCGGCGAGTTGGCTGTCAGTCCATATTTGCGCATCGCGCATCCAAAAAAGAAAAAGACATTAATAACGTACTGCGGACCATAACTCTGACGGAACCCTTGGACTGCATATTTTTTTTTTCGCACTTCACAACCAGCGTGACGCGTTCACATGTAAAATTGCTAGTCACGTTGTGTTCCTAACAAAAAGATAGGTGAAACCATGAAGGAAGGAACGTCCGTTTTTGCTTTTGCGCAAGATGCGAGACCCGGGTGATTTTCTTATCTTGGTCTGCGGCCGAGCCATCTAATCTATTTGATCAATGATTGATAAGAGTTTTTTATTGCCTTTAGGCTATTTATATCCAACACAGAGTGGGGACGGGGCCAATATATGTGCTACATGATTGGCCTCGTGCCTGGCGAGTTCCCGCTTTTCCCCCTTGCAAAAGGTCTAACTTGAATGAACCCCTAGGGGCCGCAAACAAAATATGTAAGTGGCCACTTGGCCATTAGTTTTGTGGGATGGCTCTTGGGCTGTTAGGGCTCGTTGACTTCAACTCCACCTGACGAAACTAGCAGAGGTTCGAAATTCGATCGCATAACCTATTAATACGGTGCGTCAAATGATGTGGACAAAAATGATAATTTTCCTACACGTATGACTAGGCTTCCTCAGCAAAGCTTGTTACTTCATTGTGAGTGCAACATCAATATAGCTCTTCTATATCCAACTCATCGCTCAATCTGGTTACCGAAATATCGGGCTCAGCACCCCCGAGGCAACTCGGGTTTCCATTGGACAGAACAGCATGAGCGAAGGGGGAGGAGGGGTAATGCATCCCACTAATTCGCTAGGCTCATCATGACTCATCTGACACAACAAATGTTGGCCCGAATGAACTCCAGTTAATAACAGTCTCTTACTCCTCGAACAAAAACAACACGACGGCGTCGACCCGTGTCAAATATTCCACTCTCGATTTCGTCGTGATGACGTCTGCAGAAGATATCGCTTCGAAACTAGCTTACGTTACCGGACAGCTTAATGCTAGGGGAACGAATGCACAGATGAGAGAATGGTACACCGAATATAAAAAACTCAAAGAGGAGTTGAAAGCGGCCGAAGCCATGCGAACAACTACTGCCTCTACCACCGCTACTTCTACAAGGACGGAAGGCCGACGGATCTAAGCGCTTTCATGCATGCATCGTTCAATAGATGCCCGCCTTGGCCCTTGGCCAGATCAACATCAGGAGACTTGTGGTATTGCGATTCCTGCCCACGTTGGCTCCCGCTATAGAGGGTCATCCTATACTGCTACTGCTACTACTACTCAGTATCATCGCATGGGAAATTGACCTTGTCTGCAAAATAGCGCTTGAGGATTTGTCATGGTATAGCTACGCTAGAGAGGTGTCTACTTTTTCCTTTAGGTGCATCCCTTCTGTTGCCCCATCCGACCGAACACTTTTGTCCCATCAAGATCCGCCGAAGGATAGAATGACCCAAGCAAGGGAAGGATGGTCACTCGTCAGGAAAGTACAGTGGAGTCGTTGAGGAGGCGAATGTCGCGGTGAGCGGCAAGGGAAAAGACATCGCCGCCGTATTGTCCTCGGGCAAGAACGCTCAAGAGAAAAGACGCCGAAACAGGGAGAACAAGGATAAACAGGAGAGAGAGGATGCACAGAAGAAATAAGAGGGGCTTCATTTCGATTGGCAGGGTTCATTCACATTGACGGGAACCAGTCAAACCCAACCCACCAACGGAAAAGGATTCACGATATGTGTTAGCGTTTCTCCAGTCACTGAAATCCACCACGGTCTTTTTATCGATTTTGGCCTTGGAGGGCTAGTAGCGCAGAGCCCCTTCCAGTCATTCATTCACAGAACATCTTTCGAACTTGATCGTCGTATGCTTGCTTATCCGCCATCTTCTTCTGAACAACATCCTCCGAGTCTCTGCACCAGAACCTTGATAGACACTTCTCGGCCTCGGTTGAAAGAGATTTGGGCGGATACATATGAGTCTCGAGAAGATAATACATAGCATTCACAGACGACAAACAATGCCAGAACCACACTCCTTTTGACTCCCATGTGTCTTGCATGACTTTAGAGAGAGTGATATTGTGCTTAGCTTTCGTAGCTTGCTCTTCCTCCTTGAATACGCGCATAAACTCTTGTCGTGCCTGATCAAACCGGTCGAGTGTCTCGCCTTTGATCTGGTCGATAGCACAGCCAGTCAACCAACATGGTACCTCAAGCATCTCTGAGGGAAGGGCGCATATCCACTCCAGGTCTATCAAGCCCGTGACATTCCAATGCTTGTCAACCAGGACGTTGCTCGCGTGAAAGTCAGTAAGTTGGAGTAGAAATGGGCCGTTGCGGAGTTCTCGTTCAATGTAAACGTGTGATAAGACTCGGAGCAAGGTTTTGACTGCCATCTGGCCTTGACAGTCGCTCTCACTATAGACCGCGTTTGGCTGACTAAGAAATCGGTGATCGTGAAAGGTGAGCATGTCCGATACGAACGCATCAGTACAGCTAAATGTAGTGCCACGTTGTATTGTCTTCGCTGCCCCGTCATTCTCCAAAATCATCATCCAACATGAGAGGGGTCGATTCGTCAGCGTAACAGTGCCATCATTATGGAACTGGAAGGACCCGATTTGCGCTTGGGGAATGCGGGCGAGCGAAGGCAGAATCCGCGACATACCCCTGAATAGCCTCCGCCTCCGAGTTTCGTCGTCCCGGTGCGCATCAAACGAATCTGAAAGCATCTGACCCGTTTCAGGACCTAGGTATTCCAACACCATATACGCAGTAGGCACTTACCTGATGGCTTGCTGGCGGATTCCAGACATAGTGGGACAGTAACGGAAGTCGGAGGAATTTGTAAATGGAGCGCCAAAACAGACGGACGATACGCGAAAAGAACGGCATGTGGTTCGTATGTGTAAACTAATTGATAAGCGAACGCACAAACAATCGAGGAGCAAGACTCACGTGGCGGCCGTCCGAAAAGCCGAAGCCAAATAGGGAGGGCGAGCGGATCTCCAGGCATTTTTCTTCCACCCATATAGACGCTCCTATCTCGCAGCTCACTTTCTCGTCTATGCTACCGGGATACCTAGCTTCAGCAAGCTTGTGTGGCATGGGACAACGGAAGATGACTTTCCTGTATGGATTGTTGGAGTTAACCTCGACGAAGACGCAAATATTGAAACTGCCTCGAATCCAGTGAGACGGTGGCAGCACAATGCATGTGTCTCGCTTGCCTAACGCCAGATGATGTTTGACAAGAGCTTCTATCGATGCTCTCTGTTCCCAAAGTCCTTGATACAGTTTATCAGTCGCGGGTCCATACGATGCCCAATTAATGACATTTCTTTCTTCCTCGATAGCAGACTCGATCGAGATTGGGGGTCGACCGACAAGTTCCAGCGTTGGTGGCATGGCGAGCGAATGCTGACGAAATTGGGGGACAGAAGATAGGGACAGCCAAGTACGGACGTACGCCATGGGATATTTGGATGGAGAGGAACTCTAACCGTAGTAATAACCTAGGTGGGAAAAGCTTTATCTATTGAATCATGTAATTAGTAATAGCAAGAAGTACCACGAGATTATTCATAATTATTGCGTCAGTATCAGAGGTTTAATAGACTAAAAGCTACCTATGTACGGACCGTAGAGCCGTGCGTTACCGGGGCAATATAGAAATCTCTTAAGTAGCGAGAGGTGGAAAAGTGGAGCGAGGGACGGCGTCTTACCTATGCAGGAAGGCGGTCGAGAGGGGCAGTTAATTTGCAACGATTGGCTTTACGGGCGACAGCGAGAGCCGAGCCGGGGAAACTCGATATGCGCTAGGGTCGGAGCCTGGAGGAGTCGTGTTTTCGGTGGGGGGTTCCTGCCCCCATTCCCCTTTTTCCCCCTTTTTTTTTCATCTATAAAATGCCTGGCTGCAGCGGGGGGCACGCCTCCAAGCTGCTGGTCGGCGTATGACGGGCAGACTGCTAATTGAGATATATCCGGCCCTTAACACAATGTTACTGATAATAGAAATGAAATAAAATGTTGGACCGTCGTGCACTGAGCGGTGATGTCTCATACTTGCACTGGCAGAACTGGACTAACTCGGGGGCACAATGAGACACAATGCGAGAATGGCGCACGCAAGATGATTATTGTTTCAATCATGTACATGCATGAGTCTTAAGACACAAGGTTCCCTCTAAATTAGCGCCGAGAAGAAGCAAAAGAAAAACTACGTTGTGTAGCGGCCAATGTCTGAACCAGGGATCCAGCCACCGATAAATCCATCCTGTGCCCGGACTTCGGTGCCATCACCAAGGCGAAGAGCGACGCTGGTGTCCTTGGCACATAGCCCGTACGCCTGCAGGTTCTTGGGGGTCTTTGCAATATAATGCATGTGTTCTACGCGAAGAGAAAGATTGTCAGCAAAAGGAAAAGATACTCAAGCTCGTAGGTTTACTACAGGGGGGGGGGGTAAGAAGGGAACCTACTTTGGCACTGGTACGCTCCCGAGCACTTTTGGTATCCCGGGCCACTGAAAAAGGCCCAAGATGCAGACCCGTAGTAGATGATGTCGGAGCCACCCTGGATGTAATTGGCAAGACCCATGCGACATCGCTTGTCACCACGACCGCACCATGAGAAGTCTGGGTCTCCCCAGCCCTCGACGTCGGCTGTCCAGGGCGCGGGCGGGACCTGTCTCGCGTTGTCGCCTTGGTCGTAGTTGGTCTCACTCTGGAGGAGGGTGACGACGACGTTGCTCGCGGAGCGGAGGTTGAGCTGGTAGAGCCACCAGTGTTCGCTGCCTAGGGCGTGCAGCCATGTGCCCTTTGTGGACTCGACGAGAGCGCCGCCCTTGGCTGCGATGCTGGAGCCGCCGTCGAATCCCTCTGCGATGTGATCGGCGACCCAGTTCCAGACGTTCTCGACGTAGGCGGATGAATCTTTGGCGAAGTGGAGGCCGAGGAAGGCGCCCTTGCATTGGGTGCTGGCGTCGTTGCATGAGTCTGCCAGGGCGGGAGCGCCGAGGGTCCCGCCCACCGTCATGACCGAGTTCCAGAGCGCAACGTCGCCGGGCTTGCTGCCAGCGGCCCGGAACTGGACGATGATGGCGCCGGGGAGGACATCGGCGACGGTGAAGCGCATGTCCTGGATCTGGGCGGTGCCCACGTCACCGGGCTTGCCGACTTGCACAACGGGCTGGGGCTTGGAGCCATCTTTGAAGAACTTGCCTGCGCCGGAGATGGTGGACCAAGCTTCGCCGACGATGCGAGATCCGATGGGGATGAGAAGAGTAGACTCGACGCGGTAGTCTCCGAAGGGGAAGTATGCAATCTTGTTGTTTTCCGCAGCAAACTGGAGCACCTTGTTAAGGGAAGCGGCCTCGTCTGACTGACCATCGCCCCTGATGTCGTGACCACCGTTCTGGTTCGAGTCCTTGACGTTGATGAAGTCGGCAACCGGGTTGTCTGCGTATGTCGGGGCAGCCAACACGGGGATGCGGCCTCCTGGCGCGGCCGCTTCCGATCGAGGCTCGGCGGAGTGGATTGAGCCGTAGATGGGATCACGGCCGACCGTGTTGCCGAATGAGAAGTTCTTGACGTGCTTGGACGAGCCGAGGGCCGTACCGCTCGGCAGTTGCACAATGTTGGAGTCAGTGTCCTTGGTCAGGTTGTCAATGACGATGGATGGGTATACGGATGAATGAAATGTCACGCCCGAGTTGATGGACTTGGCGTCGATGACGCCGATGAAGGGGCTGCCGCCCGTGTTCTTGACCGCCGTTCCCACCGTATCAAAAGTCGGCGCCAACAGACTGACGGTGTTGCCGCCGGTGATGAGGATGCCGACTGTATTTTGGAAGAAGTAAATACTCTTGTAGAGCGCTTGCTGATGGCCATTGTGCCAAATGCCGTTCTGTATACATGGGTGGTCAGCGAGTCAAGTTCATGGACAACATCATGGCCAGGAGGAAACGCGAACCAGTCCCCTTTCGACGCGCACATCAGCTAGTCCGAGTGTTGAGCCGCGCCCAAGCTTGATGCCAGTGTGGCCCTGGCCGTCGCATGAGGAAGGCATGCGGATCTTTAGATTCTGAAGATGGGCGACTTGGGCTACGCCCCAGTACAGAGCTGTAAAGGGTTGGCCTACCGTGACATGTCAGCAGAGAGGTTCTGATGGATTTGTTGCCTTCATAAGACGCAGTAGCGCGCATAGGCGCATAGGGACATCTCACCTCCGTCGACAGAAGTGGTATCGAGAATCAAGTTCTTCAAGCCCACAGCAAATGACAGCTCACCCTTTTCGCCCGTGGCAGGATCTTGACCTATATTGAGGGACACTTTAAGTTAGTGGCTTGTTCGCGATATTTTCGCAAGAGTCTTGACTCCTGACCGTTGATGAGAGTGTCGCCGTCGAAGCCAGCAGCTGGTTTCAACACCGGGGGGTCGGTTGCATCGCCCATGAGGATCGTGTCTGTCCGCATATTGATGGTCTTGCAGATGGTGTATGTGCCTGATGGGAGGTATACGACCTGCAATACGAGTCAATTATTGCCCACGTCGTTCTCAAACGTGTGGAATGGATCCCATCTCCCACGTACTCGAGGTTGAGATGCAAACCACTCTTTCTGTCGATGTCCATTACCAGCCGAGTCAATGGCCTCCTGGATACTGCTACTATCGCCGGACTTGACAGCCTTAAATACGGAGTATGATGCGGCGTTCTCAGCATAGGGAGCATATCCCCGGGATGCGCCAGAATGGTCCATCTGGGCGTACCAGAAACCACTTGCTCTGGCTTCCACACTGCTCTGTCCGAGTGGCGAGGCCGAGACAGAGGCCGAGGCCGAGGCCAAGGCCAAGGCCAAGACGGCGATGGCACTCTCCAATAACGTGAGCATCATGACAAACTACGGGCTCTGTCGTAAAAGAGCAATGCGCAAGTGAGGAAAGGAAAGGAAAGGAAAGGTGTGATAGTAAGCAGTACGGAGTAAGCATGCGTGATTCGAAAGTCGATGCGGCAACGTTGGAGAAAGTCGGTAGGGATCCTCCCGGAACCAAACAGATCAGACACGTATATACGAGAATTCCTTATGACTTATGATTGGCGTTTCTGTTTTCCCCCATCAGCACCAAGCACGGCGTGCTAAACCTTTAGATACGAACTTTCGAGATCCAATGCAAAAAGTCTGGTGGATGTGACTCGACAAGCGGGCTGGAATGGATTCGCTCGCGTGCGGGACGCTCAGGCACAGCCTTCGCATTGGTGCAAGAACAAATGCTTGTCGCCCCAATGCCTGTGTATCTGTCCTCCCATCCCTTGCCAGAGTTAAAGGGACAGACAATTGCCAGTGTGTCTTAGATTTGCTTGTCGCGCCAGCGCCACCCATAGACGCGTGTCATTGTCTGGAGTCTGATTTATTACTAATTTTAAGCCGTGTTAGCGCTATTATTAGCGTTAGCCCTCGAGCTTCGATGAGTCGGACGGAGATTCTGGGCACTCGAGGAATTGGGATTGCCGAGACGCCATTTACGGAGCGCAGCCTCATGGCTAGGATGTGAAAAGGCGAGAGCTCACACAATCTGACCATGCCCCATAGTAAAGACGTAACCATCCTCTTAATAACCATGTATATACGGAGTATATTATATATGTATATATATGCTAGCCCGCCCTAACTATACTTGAGATTTTTATAATGCATAATTACAGTGCTTTTTTTGTAGGTTTCATATTTAACATTTAATATGATTTACAATTTTCTTTATACTTTGCATAGCATGGCCAGGTTAGGTCTTAGTCAGGCATTGGTCGCATGGTATTATGTGATATGCACACACTGATGGGCTGGTTAGCAGAAGCGTTATTTAATACCCGCCATCATCCTCGCTCAATTGCTCACGTGGGCTCAAAACTGTCAATGTAGGGGTAAATGTAGATAATGAAAAGCATTCAATTCGGTTAATTAGAGGTATATTAGACAGCACCTAACTTTTGTACCTAAAAGGTACATAGTGCGCTATAGTAATAACTAGATAACGGGTAAATACGATATATTAGAAGTACCTCCGTGGACTAGTTATTACTATAGCGCACTGTGTACCTTTTAGGTACAAAAGTCAGGTGCTGTATGCACCTCTAATTAACCGAATTGAACGCTTTTCATTATCTTAGATACATTTACCCCTACATTGACACATTGCGCTGCAACATGGCGTGATTTTACCCTAGTAACATGATGGGAGCATGACGTCTCGTTCCGTTCCATTTGTCACATTTGCCTTCTTGCCCCTCTTTGAATTCTTGACGCTGTCCGTTAAAACTACTTGCCTGCTGCGACCGTGTACCCTCCATCCACGACAAGTGTATCGCCGTTGAGATACTGGTTGCAACTGGCGAACAAAATGGCCGAAGCCATGTCCTCATCCTTCCCCGGCCGAGCGGCCGGCACTTTGCCTTCAAAGTCTTCCTTGGGCAGCCCGCTCTTCTGCGCGTCGTCGCTTTCACCAGCCGTCATTTCACTGGGGAACACTCCGGGCGCAATGCCATTAATGCGAATCTTGAGCCCGGCCGATGCAATTTCCGAGGCGAGCATGCGTGTCAGATGAACAGCTGCCGCCTTGGAAGAATTGTAGTCGAAATGCCGCTGAGCTGTCTTTACCAGCCCCGAGATGGACGTGATGTTGATGACGGTTCCTGACCAGCCCTGGTGTTGCTCCGATGACACCTGGAGAAGAGGCAGGAAAGCTGCCGTGGTGAAGTATACTGCCGCGACATTGGTGCGGTATAAATCGGTCCAGGTGTCAAACGATGAATCATTGAACAGAGTCGACTGCAAGGCCTTGGCTGACTTTGCCTCGCCATCGAAGGTCTTTCCGCCAGAAATGCCCGCATTGTTGACGAGGATGCAGAGACATTTCTCCCGGGATTCGATTTCTTTGAGCAGAGACTGTATGCCCTCCTTGGACGTGACGTCTGCTTGCAGTGGTATAACTTGTTCAGAATTGCCCTTGAAGTGCTTAGATACGACTTTGTCGAGCTTTTCCTTGGTTCTCCCGGTGATGTAGACCTTGGCACCGTTCGCCGCCAGGGCTTGTGTTGCCATCAACCCGATGCCTGAACCACCACCTACAATTTAGGTTGTCAGTTGCTCGGACTTGGACTTGACTAGAGCCAGGGCGTGTATTCAACCAAAGCAGGTCATGCCCTTCCTCCACGCTCCAAGGAAGAATTGACGAACCGGTGACCAGAGCCACTCTCCCCTTGAGGTTGAAGAGAGTGTCTCTTGTTAATGCTTCCGTGCTAGCCATTCTGAATTTGCAGTTAAGTGGAAGTGAGATTGGCGAAAGCAGGCGACTTTGGCCGGAAACTTGTTAAATGACGAGGTGTTTATCTGGTCATAAATCGCAGCCGTGGTCACATATATAGAGTTGCTGCAGACCCAATTTCCCGCGTCACATAATCCTGATGACGATCAATTCGATTTGACCCCGATTTGGTCCCGATCAAAAGTGGCCCGGATGGAATGGCGTCAAAATCCCGGCGTTTGTTTCCGTCCAGTCTCCAGCGCGGGCCGGTTGGTGCAATGGTCTGGTCATGATGATGTCAGACACTAGCGATGCCATGTCGATGATGACACACTTGAGCATGATGAGGCGCGAAGATGATGATGTATTGACTTTTGCCAGCACTCGACCACGTCATGATGCGACGCTGCATTGCTCAAAACTCGTTTCGGAACAGTCTTCTATCCAAACCTCATGAATCTAAACCTCTCTTATCCAAACCGAGCCGTGCCTCCTGGCGGTCCAGCCGTCGTCGAACATGCCGGGTTTCGAGTGGGGGTCCTTTTATTAGTGGTGCGCTACGGTGGCACATTAGAGAGGCCTTGCAAAGGGCTACTAAAATAGAAAACCTATATTATGATTTTAGGTAAACTATATAAATAGTAAACTAAATCTATATATAAATTTAAGGAAGTATATATATATAAAATAAAACTAAGTTAAGCTAGTTTTTACTTTACTTAACTCTTATATATAAGAGTAAGTTACTAACCTAAAATACTATAAGAAAGTACTAGGTATTATTTTAAATTAGCTAGTATTACTAGCTAATATCTTTATTTATAATTACTTAGTTAAAAGCTTTATTAATAGTATTATAATATATATAAAAAGGCTATAATATAATCTTAAAGTAAAAAAAATAAGAAAAAAATTATATATATAACTTTAAAGAATAATAAGATTATCTATAGTTTTATCCTTATTTAGTATAATTAAGTTATCTTTAGTTTTAAGTTTTTTAATAAGGTTAACTAGCTATTCTTAGAAAGCTATATTTAATTTTATATAAGTATTTATTACTTATAAACTTACTTAGTCTTTATTAAAATAAGAAAATATATAATCTAGCTATTTATAGTTATTATATATATTACTAAAGTAACTTAGTAAGTATATATAAACTAGAAATAGTATAATAAGATTATCTTTATTTTATATTATTTATTACTTATAATAATTATAAGGATTTATATACAAACTATTTTTTAATTAAATTAAAAAGTATTTATATATAAAAGCTACTTATTTTTAATTTATAATAATTAAACTTAATCTTAAAGAAATTATATATTATAGCTAAGTAAAGTAAAAATAGTATATTACTCTTATAAATAAATATATAGGCTAAGACTATTCTTACTTATATAAGCTAAAAGTAACTAAAGTATACTAGAAATACTATATATAAGACCTTAAAAAAGGTCTTAGTTATATATTATAAGAGTTATTAAAGCTATATATATAAGTAAGTTTAAGGTATTAAAGCTATTATATTATTATTATTATTACTATAGTTTATACTAAAATTAAATATAAGAAATTAAAATAATTATAATATATATAAAGAAAGTATATTAACTAAAAGAGAAAATTATTAGTATAAAGTATAAGAATAAAGGGATTATATATATATATATTATTATTATTAGTATTATTATTAGTATTATTATTTTTATAAAAATTAAAAAAAGAAAAGTTTAAAATTATAGCTTTTAGCTATAGGTTTTTTTTCCCTTATAATATATAGCTATTTACTATTTATTAGCTTAACTTTTCCGCACCGCTCTAAAGGTCTAGAATTACCTCTAAAACACAAACTATATTAAAATTTAAATTCCTTACCCTTATTTACCCCTTCCTATAATATTATATTATAATAAAGATAAAGGTAAGTTAGAGGTTAGGACGCTAATAGTAATTAACATAGGGGAAAGAGGGTTAGTATAAAGCTACTACTACTTAAACGTAAGTATAAGATAGTTTAATATCTAGAGAAGTAATAATAACCTAATAATAGATTAAATCTAATTTAAATACCTAGAAGATATAAAATACTATAATAAGATTACTAGCCTTATTCCTAGTAATAAAGTTACCTAGGTATAGCGTATTACTAAGGCTATTACTAACTAGGTAATAAACTATACTTATACTAAAGTAAGATTTATAAGTAATAATAGAAATATTTATACTATAAAAAAAGCTCTTAAAGAAGTTATAAAGGAGGTAATTAAAGAAAAAATAAAGGGTAATACTACTCTAACCTAAGTAAGCATTACTACTAGGCCTTTATAAAAATAACTTAATAATATACCTCTCTCTCTTTAAATACTAGGTAAATAATACTATAAAGTTCTTATAAAAGGGAACTTTATTTAGGAATTACTCTAGTCTTAAAGCGCTAAAGATATAGTAATAGTAGTAAATAAAGCTACTAGCTAAGCTATAGTAATAGTAGCTAGAAAACTCCCTAGTAAAAATATAATTATTATATTTAAAGGAAATATTACCTAATATAAAGATAACTAAAGATAGATTCCTAATGCATTTAGACTAGATATAACCCTTTACTAATATATACTTAGCGTTATTATTAAAGGATTCCTTACTAAATATATAGCTATTAAAAACCTTATAGCTAAGATTAAAAAAGCTAATAAGGTAAATATAATTAAGGTAACTATAAGATAACCCTAGGGCAAAGAAGCCTAAAGAACTACACTAATCCTTAGCCTAGTAAAGGTAAAAGAAGCTAATAAGATTTATAGTAATAAAATAGTCTTTAAAGTAAAGTTATTTTAAACTAAACCTTATAATAAAACCCTATAACTTTAATAGTACTATAATTACTTTTAAATAAGCTATATTATAAAGTTTTATAAGGTAACTCTAAGGTATAGTAAGTATAAAGCTAGCTAATATAATAATAAAGAAGAATTATACCCTATAACTAATAGTAAACTTAGAGAAAATTATATCCTTTACTTTAAACTATACCTAGCCTAATCTAGGGATTACCTTATCCTTAAGAAAAAATAAAATATAGTAAAAGTAAGATACCTTAAATACTTATCTTATTTTACTATAAGATCCCTAATTAAAAGCCTAGCACTAGCTTAAGAGAGATTTACTATAGCCCTAGAAGTAACTAGTATAATAAGTAAAAAAAGAGGTTACCTAATACTTATAAAGTAAAGTACTAAATAGCCTAAAGTAAAAAGCATAAGAAAATATATAAAGCTAATTAAGGCTAGATTAAAGCTAGTATAAAATAGTAAAGACTCTCTCCCCCCCTAATTAATATAGTAATATTATAAGTCCTTTACTAGAATATAAATAAGAAGAATAACCTTATATATATTACACTATAATACTAAACTAATATAAATATAATAGTAATTTAAGAATAGGAATATATAAGGTAACTATAGCCTCTAGCCCTAGGCCTTACTTATTTCTAGCTAGTATACTATAATAAGTATAATATAGTATATATAAATAAGAAGTATAATATAGGATTATAAATAGCCTAGGGGGGACCTAATTAGTCTCTAGTTAAAATATAAGGAGTTAATATTTACTCCCTTTACTTAGAAATATATAATAGTAAATAGTATACTCTAATCTATACTATTAATATAAAAAAGCCTTATAGCTAGAGTGTATTTATAGGTAACTTTAACTAAAAGCACCCCTTATAGAATATATATAATAGGATAAGTAATAAAGTAAAAGAGCTACTAAACTTTATAAGCTAGTAAAGGCTTAGACTAGTTATACCCTAGGGGGAACCTATAAGATAATATAATAAGAATAGAGATAGCACTATAAACCTTATATAAGTAATACCTAATATTTAGGTTTACTATAAAGGTATAGTAAAACTTATAGGGTCTAACTATATTTTATAGTTAATTAATATTATTACTAAACACTAAGAATAAACCCCTTTAGTTAGTAAATATATCTAGGCTATAATAAATAAGGTATATACTATAGTAAAGGTAATAGTATAGCTCTAGGAGGAAAATACCCTAGATTCTAAAGATAAGAAAGAAATTAATATATACACTATATAGCTTATTATAAACCTATAATAAATAGTAAATATAGTAGCCTTATAAAAGCCCTAAGGCCTCCTTAGCCTAGAGGTATAGTAGTTAAGAAAGGCTAAAGAATTAGTTATAAAAGCTAAATAAGCTAAGAGATAGTAAAGATATAGGAGAACTAATACTAACTAGTAAGCCTATAGTAAGGTAAATAAAAACTAAGAATAAGTTATAAAGAAAGAAAAGTATAATACTTAGAGGGAAGCCTTATAGAAAGCTAATACCTAGTCTAAGAATAAAGGGATTTAGAGACTAAAGAGATAGGCCTAGCTTTATAGCTAGGCCCCCCTAGAGCTACTTAGGCTCCTAGAGCTAGAAAGGACTAAAGATAACACTAACCTAGCTATTATATATATAGATAAAGCTAATATACTAGTGTAAAGGTTCTTCCCTAAACCTATAGTAAATCTCTCTTATATCCTAGACCTTTCCTTTTTAAAGCTAGATAATATACCTTTCCTAGACTAAGAATAATTTAAACTAGAGGAGATTATAAATATCCTATTAGATATAGCTAACTAGAAAGCCTCTAGTAATAATAAAATCCTAGTAAGTCTTATAAAGGCTTAAAGAGAGCTAGTAAGGAAGGCTATAACTAGGCTTTTAAATATAGCCCTTAAAGTAAAATACTTCCTAGCCTAGTTCTAAGTTATAAGAGTAATTATAATTAGAAAGCCTAGTAAAATAATTAAGGAAATAAGAAAAGCTAATATATAAAGACTTATATTACTTCTTAATATAGTAAGAAAGGTTATAAAAGTAATAATTATAAAGTAACTTATAGCCTTTACTAAAGTAAAAGGTCTTCTCCTTAAATTATAAATAAGTAATAAAATAAATAAATTAATAAAGACTATAATTAAAGCCTTTATAGAATATATAAGAGAGGCTTAGAGAAAAGGTAAACTTACCTTACTAGTATAGCTAGATATATTATTATTATTTAATAGAGTTAGTTACTTATACCTTATTACCTTACTTATTATAATAGGTATCTTACACTAGCTTATAGCTATAATATATAGCTTTCTTATAGGTAAAATAAGCTAGCTTAGCTTTAATAAAGAGACCTTTAGACTATTTAAGATTAAAGCTAGTATACTATAAGGCTTACTTTTATTTCTTATTTTTTTCTTTCTTTACTTAGTAAAGCTATATATTTACCTCTAGACTATTCTAGGTATAGTAGCTATAGGATTTACTAATAATATAAATATAGCTATATTTAGGAAAAATATAGCCTAGACCTAGAAAAGGCTTAAGGCTATGTAAAAGATCTATAATAAATAGGTAAAGAAAGTAAGAGTAAAATTTAACCTAGTAAAGATAAAACTTATATATTTTAGTAAATCTTACTAGCCCCCTTAGACTTAAGTCTAGCTTAGAATAAAGGAGGTAAAGCCTATAAAGTTATATAAGTTCTTAGGAATTTAGGTTAATAAGAAGCTTAATTAAAGTACTTATAAGAATATCCTTAAAGGTAAACTAGCCTAATAATAACTTATACTTACTAAGTTATTAGCCTTAGTATAAGGTTATAGCTTTAAAGATACCTAACTCCTATATATATAAGTAATTTAGCTTATTCTTACCTATAGTGTAAGTATATATTATATACTAACTAAGAAAGGAGAAAAGCTAAAAGAGATTATTAAAAGCTTTATAATAGACTAGTTAGCTTATTTATAGACTATTACTAGTATATTTAAGGCTATACCTATTATTTAACTAAAAGTAAAGACTACTATTTTACCCCTTAATCTTTACCTTAATAAAATAAAGTAAAAATTTAAAACTAAAACTACTAAGAGTAAAATAGTAAAAAAGATTTATACTATAGCTACCTTAGTAGTAACTATACTTTACTAAGTAAGACCCTAAAGAAAGTATAATCCTATTAATAATAAACTAAATATAGATTTATATAAGGACTAAAAGTAATAATAGGAGAATTAGTATAATAAGGAATAATTAAATTAAGGCTAGATTACTAGAGAACTCTTAGAGAATTACTTACTTAGTTATAACCTAAAGGAAATCTAGAAATTTTATATAAGCCTAAGAAAGTATATTTCCTTAATAATAGTCTAACTATATATAGGAAAAATAGGCCTAAATAAGTTCTTATTCTAGAGGAATATTCCTAGGGTAGTATTACCCCTTTATAGCTATAGCTAAGTAAAAGAAAACTAGTACTATATTATAGTTAACTACTATAACTATAACTATATATAATTACTATAAAATTAGCCTAGAGATATATAGGAAGTAAAGCTAGCCTTAGATAACCCCCTAAAGGTAAGGTATATAGCTAAATAGTTTCTTTATACTAGTTAACTATAATACTATATACTAGTATAGGACCTAGTATTTAACTCCTATAATTAAGCACTAGCCTTAAGCTACTTCTAATATATAAATAATAAAAATATAAATAAGCCTAAGATAAAGTAAATAATATAAGTAAGCCTAAGATAAAGTAAATAATATAAGTAAGTAAGTAAGTTAAAAGTAAGGCTATAATATATATATATAAACTAGGTAAATAAATAATACTTTATTAGAATAGACTTTAGATTTTTAAAAAATAAAAACACCTAGTATTATAACCCTTTAACTTACCTATACTTTTTCTTTAAACTAACTTTTAGCTATTACTTACTTCTTCTCTAAAATAGGGATTTTACCTTCTATAATTTTAGCTTACTTAGTTATAGAAAGAGTAATAACTAAGAGATAGTTTATCTTTATAGTATAAGCATTAAGGCACTTTAGCTAGAAAACTACCTTATTATACTAATTACTAGATATAGAATTAGCTTAGTTTAGACCTATTACTATAGTACTCCTTTTCTTTATAAACTAGTTCCTAGTGTAAAGTTTCTTAATATAATTATAGTAGTTATCTAGGACTTAGTTTAGTATTAGTTAGACTTAGACTAGGCTTAGCTTTAACTTACTATAGTAATACTTATATTACCCTTATTAACTATAGTTACCTAGGTTTTAACTAATTACTAATACTTAATTTAATATCTAGTAAGTTTTACTTAGGATTAAATTAGCATTAAACTAGACCTAGAATAAAGGTAAATATTACCCTATAATACTAGTAATTTTAAACCTAATAATTAAAGTAAGTATTAGTTATTACTCTTATATAAGTTAAAATTACCTTTAGGCTAGGACTAAACTAAAGTAGCTTATACTAGAGATATTATAATACTAGTGCCTAAGACACTTAATTAATTAAGTTTTATATAAAATATACTAACTCCCCTATAGTTTACCTAATTACCTTAGATTAAAGCTAAAGTAAGTATAAAATAAGGGTAAAAGGTTATACTTTTATCCCTTTCTTAAGGACTTACTTTAATTACTTTTTAGTTAAAGACTTTCTAGGGAACTAGTTAAAGATTATAGTTTCCTAGGTAAATTAGGGCTAGAAATACATTAAGTTTAGAGAACTTATAGGTTTAGCTAATATATTTATAATAAATGATTATTCTTTATAATATACTATAGTAAATATTAGTAACTAACCAGAGCATTGTTGTATTGTATTGTATTGTATTTTTTAGCCCTTCGATGTATTGTATTGTATTGTATTGCCCTATGTATTGTATTGTGTATTATATTGTATTAAAAATACAATACAATACAATACAATACATACAATATAATGTATTATTAGGGAAAAAAAAAGTGGAGTATTATATAAATTTATTATATAGTAGATTTTTTAAGTAATTTAATTATAGTATTCTTATTCTTATATATAATTTAGTTATTTATTTAAAAATCTATAAAGTTTTAGCTTATTTATAAAAGTAAGCTTATTATAGATATTATATACCTTAATAAAGTAATTCTTAGTTTAGTTTATAGAATGATTTTTTTTATACTTTTTAAAAGTCTTTTTATCTTAATATCTTTTTTCTTGGATTTACTATTACTTTTATTATATAAAAAAATACAATATAATACAATACAATACAATACAATACAATATAATATAATACAATATAATGTATTATATGATATTAAGGGTAGTATATATATCTTAAATATATTAGATTTTAAGCGTAATCTAAATATAGTATTCGTATTTTTTTAAATAATTTAGATATTTATTTAAAATTCTATAAAGTTTTAGCTTATTTAGTAAAGTAAGCTTATTATATATATAGGGTAGCTATATATGGTTTATTTTTATCTTATCTTATACCTTAATTTATTTACTATATTTAAAAGGTTTTTTTAACTTTATATCTTTTTTATAGGATTTATTAATGATTTTATTATATAAAAAATACAATATAATACAATACAATACAATACAATACAATACAATACAATACAATACAATATAATATAATATAATATAATACAATATAATGTATTATATGATATTAAGGGTAGTATATATATCCTAAATATATTAGATTTTAAGGGTAATTTAAATATAGTATTCCTATTTTTATAAATAATTTAGAAATTTATTTAAAATTTTATAAAGTTTTAGCTTATTTAGTAAAGTAAGCTTATTATATATTTAGGGTAGCTAAATATTATATATTAGAATATAGGCTTATACTTTAATTTTTTTTCTATATTATTAAGGTCTTCCTACTATTCTATTATTTTTTATAGATTTACTACTAATTTCTATACCTTTTTTAGCTTTTATTATAATAATTACCCTAAAGAAATTATTTAATATTCTTAATTAATAAGATATTAAATCTAAAGAAAAATATACTAATATAAGTAAACTTTTTAAAAAATATAATAAAATATTTAATCTTAAATAAAACTTTCCTAGGTTTAAAAGAATTTTTTTTAGATTTATAATATACTTTTTTAACTTTATAGGTTTTTTAAATAAAAGAATAAGTAAAAAGTCTATAAAAAAGTTTCTTAATACTTATCTTAATTAAAAATACTTATTTTAATTTAATAACTAGACTTTTTAATAGTTTATATAAATATAATAAAAAGCTTTATAAAAGTCTTAGCTATATATATATTTTATATAGTTTTATATAATTTTATATAATAAAATTAGCTTTTTTTAAATAAAAGAAAATAGTATTTTAAAAAAAAAAATAATTTACTATATATTTATATATAAGATATAATTCTCTTATAATAAAGAATATAAATAAAAAAGTAAGTCTAAAAAGTAAGTCTAAAGTGAGGCGCTTTGTTATATAAGTAATTTATAGTAAATTAAGTGAATTAGTTATTTAAGTAAGGTAAAATTTTTTATATAATACTATTACCCTACTTCTCTTTTTTTCTCTTTTCTTTTCTTTTCTTTTCTTTTCTTTTTCCCTTATAAAAATCATAAAAAATCGTAAAAAATCTAAATTACATAGGAAAAGCTAACCTACTATTCTTACTATTGTCCCTTATTATTCTTCTAATTTAAGTTTCTTTAAAATCTCCTTTTAGCTATAAAAAACCCAAAAAAACCCCAAAAAACCTCATAAAAAACCCCAAAAAAACATAGAAAATCATACAAAACAAACAATAAAAAAACACAATAAAAGGAAAAAAGAAAAAAACAAATTCAGTAAAATTCAGTAAAATTCAGTAAAATTCAGCAAAATATCAGAAAAAAACAGCAAAAACACCTCTTATTTAACATAGATTCCTCTTTTTATCCTTCTAATAAATCTTCTTAGCCTATTAGGTCTAGCTAGCCTAGTAATCTTCCAGGTTTATATAAAAAAGACCTAGAAAATTAGGCTAGTTATAAATTCTCTTTAAAATCATATATATTTACCTATAATTTATTTAATTTTTAGTTATCTAAAATTAATTTAAATAAAGAAAGGGTAATTATATGTTTTTATTCACAGCCTAATTATACTTTTACCTTTAAAAGTAAGGCTAAGAGATTCTAAGCTTCTAATAGAATATCCTATTATAAGCTAAAGCATAAGGATATTGCTACTTCTAAATTAGAAGAAAAACAACCTAGTAAGATAATAAGTAAGTTATTTATATTATCTAATAACTATCCTATATCTTATTACTAATATAAATTTACTAATATTATAATAGTGCTAGAAATCTAGCCATAATCGCTAGGCTAATTATCTTTAACATCCTTTTTTCCTACTAAAAGGGCTTAAAATTCTACAATTTCCTTAGAGGAATTTTCATTAGAAAAGGTAATTAATCTAGTTATAAGATTTATACTAGAAAATAACATTACTTTTGCTATTATTAATAGTAACTCCTTTAAAGAATTACTAAATTATTATTCTAGGTAAGTAATGCATTTTTTCTTATACTATAATATATATATATATAAGCTAACTTAAACTTAGGAATAATAATTTAGCTTCTTTACTAAGTTATAGAAGTATTGCATATAGAATTCATACTATATATAATATTTCTAAGCAGCAAATCATCTAGAAAATCTAATATAATCTTCAAAATTAAGGATCTATATCTATTTAGTTAGATATCTAGACTTCTATTAATTCTAAGTCCTATTTAGGTGTTATAGCTAGTTAGCTAGACCTAAACTTTAAACTTAAATATAAGCTTTTAGGTAAGTAAATCCTATTATTCTATTATAACTATAAGGTAAGTTATAATTATTATACTAATTATCTTATATTATAGGATTTGAATATCTATCAAATTCTCACACTAGAGCTTATATTTATGAATCCTTTAATAAAATAATTTAAGAATATTAGCTTAAGCTAAAGATAATCTTAAGGTATGTTAGCTATTATCTTTTATATTATATAACCTTTTACTAATAAAATAATACTAGTTTTACTAGAGATAATAGGTCTAATAATAATACTTTTATATCTTCTTATATTAATAAGAACTATAAAAGTACTATTATAGAAGAACCTTATAATATCCGATATATAGCACATGTTTTAAACATTATTATAAAGGATATTATAACGAATTTTATTAAATTAATGTCTTCTAAAGAGGATTTAGAAGCTTTTAAGAATAGTGAGTTTTTATATTATTCTATAGAAGATATCTCTTCTATTAAAGAGAGATAAGATTATAAGGAATTCAAATCCTTAGCAAATAGTAAGTAATTTATTATTATTATTATTAGTATTATTACTAATATTTTCATAGGAATCCTTAGTAAAGTTAAAAGGGTTACTATTATTATTAAGAATAACCAAGGATTATATAAGACTTGGTTAAAATCTTTACGTAAGGCAAAAAATGAAGGCTATATTGCTAAAAATTGCAATATTATAAGAATTCCTTTAGGTAAGTTATCTTTATTATATCTTATTTATAATACTAATTATATCTTTAGCTAATGAAACTAGGTGGAATTTAACCTATAAGATAATTAATACTTCTTTAGAGCTTAAAGAAGCTATTATTCTTCTTAATAGGGAGTCTAATATTATAGCTCTTAAGGATGCTATACTAACTACCTAAGAATAGGCAGATTTAGCTACCCTAAGTAGCATATTAGAGGTTTTTTATAAACTTACTATTATACTTTAAAGCTAGAAGTATAATACTTTAGGTTTAGTCTTACTTTTTATTATTAGGATATATAAATATCTTAATAATATAAAAGAGGACTAAAAGGCTTATCTTTGCCAGGTATATATATTACTTTCTTATATTATATCCTTTATATATTAACTTATAATAGGAAGCTTATAGCCCTTAAGGCAAGGCCTTTATAGTATCTATAGATATTAGCTTAAATAAGCTAGCTAATTATTTTCCTAAAGATATAGGAAATAATTACTTCTTATATTAGCCTTATCTATATGCTATATTATTAGACCCTTAGCTTAACCTTCTTACTATAAAGGAGAAGCTAAAGCTAGGAGATTAAACCTTAGAAAGGTTAATAAAAAACCTTAAAAAGGATTATAATTCGTAAGTATTATATAATAATCCTTTCTTAATTATAGTTTTAATATACTAATATATAATGTTATTAGGATTTTACCTCTTTATAAAGAGAACTAAGCTAATATTAATATTAGCAAGCAAGATTAACACGCAAATACCTAATTTATAGTTAATCTTGTAGGGCTTAGTTAACCTAGGACTTTTGAAAATCCTAGGCCTAAGCCTAAAACTAACCTTTATAAAGGTTTATTTCCTAATAAGAGGGAAAAGTCTATTCAAAAGAATAGAAAAAATGAGATTTCTACTTATACTAAGCTAGATATTTAAGAAGATAAGGTAAGTAAATCCCTTTCTTATATTAATAATCTTATTAATATATTAATATTATTATAGGAGGATATCTTTAAATAGTGGGAAGATAATACTAAATCTTTCCCTATTTTAAGTATTATTACTAGGAAATACCTAGCTATTCCTACTACCTCTAGTGCTATAGAAAGCACTTTTAATACTAGAGGTAATATTCTTATAAAGAGACAAACTTCTTTAAAGAATTCTACTTTAAAGGAATTAATCTTATTAAAGAATTAGGAAAAGGAAGGAAATATTATTACTAAGCAATACTCAGAGCTTTATGAGTATTATAGCTCTAATTTTAAAGAGTCTATATTTTCTTTAAAGGAAGATTCTAACTTAGGTAAATCTAATGATTTACCTAATATTAAATCTTCCTCTGAAGATAATATTTATTCTAATTTAGACCTTTAAGTAGGTTATTATAAGGGTTTTTTCCTAGTTTAGTCTAGTTTTCCCTTAATAAATTTTTTTATATTTATAAATGTTTTCCTATATTTTACAGTATTTTTACTACTATTTTTACTATTATTTTTACTATTATTTTTACTATTATTTTTACTATTATTATTACTATTATTATTACTATTACTATTATTATTACTATTACTATTATTATTACTATTATTATTACTATTACTATTATTATTACTATTATTATTACTATTATTATTATTTTAAAAAAACATAAAAAAGAAAAGTATTTTATTTTATTAATAGTTTTAAAAACCTTAAAATACTAAGTAATTAAAAAGTATAGCTTTTCTTATAGTAATTTCCTTATACTTACTTATATTTATATATAAGTTATTTATTTACTATTTAATTTTAATTAAACTTTAACACTAATAATATTTTGAGTTATATAAGCAATATAAGTAATATATATATAAGCTATTATAAGCTATTATAAGCTATTATAAGCTATTATAAGCTATTATAAGCTATTATAAGCTATTATAAGCTATTATAAGCTATTATAAGCTATTATAAGCTATTATAAGCTATTATAAGCTATTATAAGCTATTATAGGGTATTATAAGCTATTATAGAGTATTATAAGCTATTAAAAGGTATTAAATAAACTATATATACCTTATAATAAAGGAATTTAACTTAAAACTAAAAAAAAGAAAAAAAATACAAAACAATACAAATAATACATGTATTGTATTGTATTATAAAATTTTAGATGTATTGTATTGTGTAATGTATTGTATTGTATTGCAATGCTCTGTAACTAACCTAAATCTAGCCTAAGATAGCCTTAAATAGTTTAGAGAGAAAAAGAAAAAAAAGAACCTATAGGAAGTTTAATATAAAAAGAGAAAAAGAGATTAAACCCTTATAAGGGAAAAGATCTCTCTTATACTTATTAGAAGAAAAGAGAGACTAAATCTAAATTAAGGCTTAAAAAATAATATATAGTAAAGGTTATTTATAAATAACCCTAATATAAATAAGACCTAGTATTAGGTAAAGCTTAGTTTAAAACTACCCTTCCCTAATAGTATATAAATAAAACTAAGTACTTTAACTTTATAATACTTATAAACTAAAAATAGGTTAAAATTAGCTAAAAAGTAAGGCACTAAAAGAGTAAGTAAGAAAGTTAAAAAGAAGTAAATAATTAACCTAAACTAGAATTTACTATATATAAAATAAAGTAAAATAGCCTAGGATAAGTATAATATAGGACTAGATTTACACTAGGAGGGGGTTTAGTTACTCTTATTTTAGTAAATCTTTTCTTTATCTTTCTTTTCTTATAGAATAAGGCTAGTATTAGCTAGTAATAAATACCTATAGATAACTACTTACTAAGTAGCATAGGCTTATAGTAAGACTAGAGCTAGCTTAAACACAGATATAAGGGGGTTTTTCTTCTTATTTAAGGGTTTTCCCCTTTAATAAAGTAGTAGGAGTACTAGGAATAGCTATACATAGAGCTAACTAGTGTATATAATATATATATATATATTTATTAGCTTAGGCTATATAATTTATAACTATATATCTTAACTTATAGCTAGTAAGTATAGATTTATTTATATAAGGTAAGAGTAAGTAACTCTTAGGATTTTAAAATTATAGAATTATATTTAGCTTAAGAATCCTTATATATATATATATAACTAAAATCCCTTTTTACCCCCCTTTTTTTCCTTTTCTTTCTCTTTTCTTTTTTTTCTTTATTTATTTTCTTTACTTTCTTATATAATACCTAGCTACTTAAATTATTAGTAGTAAAAATAATACTTAAAGGTATTATATATATATAAAGATATTTAGAAAGCTTATTTAAATACTACTTTTTATTTATATTATAGCTTATATTAGCCTTAATTAATTACTATTAATTTAGATAATAAAATATTAACTTCTTATATAAAATCTCTATTAATATTATTATAGCTAATTCCTATAGTGTAAAGTAAGAGGGATTATATATTAAATTTTACTAAATATTTTTAAATAAAAGTATAAGAGGTAATATAAGCTACCTAAGCTTTTACCTCTAAGGATTTATATAATTATTCCTAAGGGCTTTATATATAGTTAATCCTATTGCTTTTATATAGTTATTTTAATAAAGGCTTTTTTATCCTAAAATTAGTTATTAAGCTTAGTTTATATAAGACTTCTTACTATTATATTAAAGCTAATTTTATTTAAAGCTAATAAAGCTCTAATCTCTTTTATAGGAAAATAAGCTTAGTAAAGTTAGTTTAGTAACTAAAGCTAACTAGCTATATAAGTTTATATAACTAAGCTTTTTAAAGTAATTTAATAAAAAAATTCCTTATAAGCTTAAATAAGCTTACTCTAAGGTATCTAGCTTCTATTAGCTCTCTTAATTATATATTAGATTAAATTATATAGTTATTAATCTCTTTAGAAAAAAAAATTATATAATTAGAAGATTTTAAATAGTTATATTCTTATTTTTCTAAATTTTTATATTATAAAAGAAGACTAAATAAAGGAAAAAAAGACTATTATAATAATAAAAAAACATATAAAGTATTAAAAGAATATATTATAATTTAATAAGTTACCCCCTTATATAAAAAAACTATTATAAAGCTTCTCCCTTAGCTTATTACTAATAAGGCTAATTAAATAAAGTAAATCTAAAGGTCTTAATTCTTATATAAATAAGTAATCTTAATAAGAATAATAATCTATACCTAATATAAAAAAGCATATAAATATAAAAAAGCTTACTAATATAAAAGAGCTTTCTAATATAAAAGAAAATTCTCTAGCTTATTATATAAGAAATATTTAAATATGATATTTAGTAAAGAAAAGTTATATATAATAAGCTTAAATACCTTTAATCTCTTTACTTTAAAACTATTAAAGTTATTCTTAAAGGTCTTAAGAAATTAGGTTATTATTAAGGTTTTAGTTTTATAATAGTTTATAGTTTTATTAAAAAAGTTATATAAGTTTATAAACTCCCTTATAAGAAATTAGGCTAAGTTAAAAAACTAGTTATTAGCTACTTTCTTAATAATTTTAAATTTACTCTTATAATACTAAATAAAATAATATATATAAACGTATATAATCTTTAATCTCTTAATTATAAAACCTAAGTAACTATAGCTCTTATATACACTAATCTTTTATTTCTTATATAAGAAATTAGTTAATATTAATCTTATTAAGGGGATTATGTCATGGCTTCACCAAAAGGTTGTAAACAAAGTGATAGCTAAGACTATCGCAGTCGCTACTAGATAGATGCTAGCTAGGGGCAGGTACGTGAAGGTTTTAATCTCTAACCTAGCACTAATAATATACATAGTCTTTAATAAATACCTTACTTTATAAGCATATAGCTATCTTATAGCTAGCTAGCCTTTTTATTATTTATATAGCCTAAAGGTTCTTTAAAGACTTACTTTAATAAATATCCTATCTTTAACCTTTATGCTTTTAATATAATACCTTCCCTATATATAATTAACCTTAATTATAAAATAAGCTACTTACTTAAGGTATAGTTACTATATTAAAGCTTTATAAGGAAAATAAGATAAGGTACCTTATATCTAGATACGTAAGTAAATAAAAAGAAATAATAATAATAATACTACTAATTAAAAGTAACCCCCCTTATTATAGTTAGTAATATCTAAATAGTAGCCTATATATAGCTTTAATATAGTAAAATAAATATTATTACTTATTATATAGCTAGAAGAAAAAAAAAATAGATAACTTATATTAATTTTTATAATTAGTTTTAATAAATAAGGTACTTAATGCTATAGTTTTAAATAGTCTAACTAGAGGGCTTATATTATAGTTACTATAAGTTTATAGCTATTAAGTATATGTGCGTTTAGTAGTGCTAATAGTTATTATTATAATTTATAAATTACCTATATATAGTGCGTTAGATTACTTAAGGGGTCTAGGGTTAATATAAAAGAGACTAATTTTTCCCCCTTTTTATACACTTTCTCTCTCTTATAATATCCCTTAACCTTATAAGTTACCCTTACTAGCTAAGTAGTAGCTCTCTTATTACTATTACTTAGTAATTACTAACCTCTTTTAGTCCTTAATTATTATTATTATTTATCCTTATTTATCTTAGTTTTTTGCCCTTATCTAGCTTATAAGTTTATACTCTTACTAGCATAACTTCTTTATCTAGTTTATTATAGCTAACTTATAGCTAGTTTACTATATCTAAGTCTTATACCTAAACTTTACCTTTATTAATACCTTAAGAAAATTTATTAACTAAAAAATCTCCTATAAAGTCTTCTATAAAATCTCCTTTAAAGTAAACTTCTTCTAAAATCTTATTATAAGTTTATTATATTCTTATAGTGTCTTTATTACTAACTTACTACTAGTAAAATAACTTTAATAAAGATTTTATATGTACACTATTATTAGTAAATAGTAATATAAAATATTCTCTTAAAAAATAGTACTTATAAGATCTTAGGATACCTTATTAATAAAAAGACCTTTCTAGTAAAATATAATAAATCTTTAAGTATAACTTCTTTACTTACTTATTACTTCTTTATAGCTAATATTTAATAATCTATTTAATAAAATATACTTATTACTTCTAAAATAATAAAAACTATATTATAGTATATCTCTCTTAACTAGAATTTACTTACTTATTACTAATATATTACTAGACTTTAGCTTAAAATTATATAGCTTTATAATAGGCTATTTAAACTTATTAAAGCTACTCCTAAAGGTAATTATTACTATTAAAATAAAGTAAGTATAATCCTATTACCTAGACACTAGATTATTACTAACTTACTACTAGCTTATTATAAAAGCAAAGAAAAAGCTATAGAATATTATCCTAGTTTATAAAAATTCTAATAAGTATAGTTATATTTACTATACTTAAATATTTACTAATATTACTTATAAGGTAAAATATAATAAATACACTATAATAGTGCTACTAAGTAATACTATAAATCTAAAGACCTAAATTAATATTTTAAACTATCTTTACTTTATAGCCTAAAATATCCTAAAGGTAAGCTTTCTTAATATATATAGCTAATACTTAACTAACTTACTAGTAGTTTATACTAAATACTATTAATTTACCTAAATATATTAGTCCTATTAAGCTCTCTAGTGTACTTTAGGTTTATATATATAAAGAGAGAGATTCTAATAATAAAGATACTCCTAAGGCCTCTTTCTCTATAGTTTTTATAGCTATTACTAATAATAAGGGACTAGTAATCTTAAGGACTAACTTTATTATAAAGGGATAAGTACTTAGTAGCTATATAATAGATTATTTAAGTTATCTAAGTAAATTAACTTTATTTTCTAATATCTTTAGTATATTAAGTTATAAATTATAACTACCTTATATTAACTTTACTAATTAGCTATTACTTATAGTTATTAATAATTTCTCTAGTAATAAAATCCCTTTTTAATACCTAAGAATTCTCTAAAGTATTATAGCCCTTTTATTTAACTAGATATTTATAATACCTTTTATTATAGTAATATAAAATAATTCTCTTAACTTTAAACTCTTATTTATTATCTTTAATAGTATCTTATAGTAAGGATATATCTTTTATATTTATTAGGTTCCCTTTAAAAGGTTTAAGACTAGTAATATTAAATATATTATATAATTAAGTCCTAGGTAGTAATTTTAATTAATATACTAATCTATAACTTTTAATTACCTTTTTAATCTTATAGGGGCCTAAGTACTTTATAGCTAGCTTCTTACTAGGGTATCTTAGGTTAATATTCTTTATTAATAATAAAATATAGTTACTAACTTTAAACCTTATTAAAGTTCTTTTCTAGTTATAATATTTTTTATACTAAGTTTATAAGTTACTTAAAAGTTACTTAATTATAATATACTTTTCTCTTAGTACTAAAACTTTACTTTTAGCTTAATTATTTACAAAAGGGATATTTACTATTACTTACTATAGACCTCTAGGATTATAACCTTATAATGCCTTTACTAGTGTGTAGCTATATATTAAGTAATTACTTATATTATATATAAATTACACTATTAATAGGTTATTTACTTAATTAGTCTATTTAGTATAAGTAAAAGCCCTTAAATAATATTCTAAGACCTAGTTTAAATATTCTATCTAGCTATTTATCTAGGGGTAAAAAGTAATACTAAGTAGCTACTTAGTTATAAGAAAATAATAAAAAGTTATTTAGAAACTACTAGTAAATATAAAACCTTAGTTTATTATAATACCTTCTAGGGCTTTATAGTCTCTAAAAGCATATTCTAAGAATATAGTTACTAGCCTATTACTAGTTAGTTATATTAAAATAGGGATATAAATACTATATTTTATAAAATAGTTAATAATAACTAGAATTATATTATAGGTCTAATTTAAGTCTTTTACTAGTAAAAGTCTAGTAATAAAATCTATTAATAATTCTTAAAAAGGGTAATTAAGCACTAGTAGTATAGCTAGCTTACTATATAGTTTATAATACCTTAGTTTTAAAGTCTAATAATTTACATAAGTACTAATATATACCTGTTAAAAATAAGACCTATTTTTAGCCCTTTCTAGTTAAAGGACCTTTCTATTACTAGCTTGCATTGCAAGCCTGACAGCTGCACTGCAGCTGTCAACGGTCGCGAAGGTGGCTGTCAATGGCTACGTCGCAGCTGTCAACAGCTGCGACCGACCGTGTGGATGACTAATCCAAATCAATTATCAATTGTGGATTATTTAATTGCGTTATAGCTGCAAGCGCAGCCATAACTGCAGCGCCACTAGTAATTAGGTAAGCTAGGGTAACGTAAGCAGGTTACCCTATAGCTATCTTTAACAGCAATTTTCTCTTTAACTAGAGGTCATACAAAAGTCTTACATATAGCAAATTAAAGCTAGAAGACAGGGTTTTCATTTTATGCAGGAATATTTTTTAGACTAAAATTTGGTGCATATGGGTTACTAGTTTGTATGGTGGTGAGTCGATTTTTTGGATTTTACATATAAATGAATTTTGCGGAAAACAAAAAGTAGCCTATAAGACCTTTTTAACGGTCCGGATCCACTAATACGGTTAGTAGGTATATGAGAGAAAGAAGATCTTTTTAATCTAGCTAGATAGCTAGGCCTCTCAATCTAATAGCCGCATTGCCCGTATAACATCACTAAAATCAATTCTATTGGTATATAAGATATTGTAAAAGTCATCTAGATTAAATTCTATTAGTTAATAACTGCCAAAACCTTCCGTTACGTTACGTTAAATATTTCAACGTGGTGGTTCTACTAGTCCCTGACCTTAGAGCTGCACCTGTACAGCTGTTGCCAGCTAGTAACTAGCTCCTTACATTTCAATAGGTTATAAGCCTAGCCTATCACTATAAAATTCTTTCTAGTGCACTTTACGTACGGTTATAGAAGACTTCCCTTCTATAAAATAGGAAAGACCCACGAGATAGAAGCTAATTCCCTTCTATAAAAAGGAATCATTATGGTTACAGAAGACTTCCCTTCTATAAAACAGGAAGCGCACAAGCGATATAGAAGCATTCCCTTCTATAAAAAGGAAGTTCAGCGAGAATAGAAGCTTTTCCCTTCTATAAAAAGGAAATTCAGCAAGAATAGAAGCTTTTCCCTTCTATAAAAAGGAAATTCAGCGCGGATAGAAGCTTTTCCCTTCTATAAAAAGGAATTTCAGTATAAATAGAAGACTTCCCTTCTATAAAATTAGAAGATGGATACCAATTAACAAGGTTAGGGGCCTTCTGCCCCTAATCTTAGTGCGCAAGAGGTTCTAAATAACCAGCTAAAAGAGCAGGTTATTAAGCAACAAGATGCTATCAATCTATTATTACAGAAGCTAGAGGCTCTGACTATAGCTGTTAATAATAGAGGCGTGGAGGGTGTGGAAGCTGCTAAGCCCGCTAGTTAGCAGCAAATTCAGCAGCCTATTTAAGATAAGGCACCTGAATCTAGCTCTGTATAAGCTGCCTTTAATAATTTGATTATTAAGGAATTTAATAAGAGGGTTTATAGCTTCCCTAAGACTGCTAAGCTTAAAGGAGCTAAAAATTTCGATCAATGGAAACAAGCCCTAGCTATCCAATTTAGAGCTTTAGGCATGCCTAATTTTCTAGATAATCCGGATATTTCTAGGGCGCTAGGGGACGCTGACCAAGCTATTATTCTTATATTACTAAGAGATAGTTATACAGAAGGCCCCTAAGCCGCTATAACTTAGCAAAAATCACCTAAAGAAGCCTATAATTTACTTGTATGGCAGTATTCACATAGCGTTGAAATCTAGAGGGGGTCCCTGTATTCTGAATTTTATAACCTGAATTTTCATGGATTTAAGGGGACTTTAGAAGCCTTTAATGCAGTTTTTAATAATCTACTAGCTAGATTATCGATTTTAGGGGTCCTGATTGATCCTATAGATTAGGTTAATTAATATCTTTAATCCCTAAAATCAACCTTCCCTTAGTGGGCTAAGAGGCAACGATTTAGCATGCGTACGAATAGGGCTATAGGGGCTCCCCTAGATGCCCTAAATCTTCAATTTCTGATGGTAGACCTTCTAGCTAAACAGAGGGATAAATCATCTACGGTATCTAAAGCCCTGAATTATAGGGCTAAAGACCTAGAAAAGGGTGCTAAAGACAAGGAAAAGGCCCCTAAAGGTTAGAAAAAGAAGAAAGAAGGCTCTAAAGAAAATAAGGGCTCTTCTAATTCTAATAAGAAGAAAAAGAAGCAAAAGGGTCAAAAATCAGATAAAAAGGATACTAAAGAACTTACAGAGGGTTCTTTTATGCTAGGAAATTACAACCTTTCTAACGGAGCACTTAATCTGTACAAGAAACCTAGTAATTATAAGACTAGTTATAAGAGCTCTAGCGATAGTAGCTCTAATTCTAGCTCTAGTGATTCGGATGATAATAAACAAGAAATTAATACCTTAAATGGTTTTAATTATTATAGTAAAGACATAAAAAAGGCCCTATTATATAATACAGGTTTAACCATATATATAGTTAATTCTAGGGAGGTCTTTAGGGATTATACCCCTTATAAGAAGGGAGAATCCGACCCTATTATAACCGGTGGTGGCCCTATTTATCCTAAGGGTCACGGTAGTGCTGTTTTTGAGGTCTTATATCAAAAGAAACCTAATAAATATAGGACCTTAGTGCTAAAGGACGCTCTATATTTTCCTCAGCTTAATGTTAATATAGTTAGTGGCCTTATTCACTATATATCTAGCGGTTACTTTATAAAAAACCATCTTTATCTTAAAGATAGGTCTTATATTGCTGCCCTAGATATAGAAAAACATGGTTTTTTCTTTCACGTTAAAAACCAATCTACACTAACGTTACATAAAGGGCCCTATAAAAAATCTCATTATATCCGACCTTTTACCTATGCCAGCTTTAGGGGTCATAGCTATCCGATTAGCTACCCTATAGAGGTTCAGATTCCCTCTAAAAAGCCGGATTAGGCTTCTGATTTAGACGAGATCACTGAAATCGACGAAAATAATAATGATATTGAAGAAATCATACGGGATGATTTAGGGGATTTAGTCCCTTCTCCAACGCCTATAGCCCTAGGTTAGGTCCCTTATAAATCTAAAGATATAGATTTAGGGGTGTTAGAGGGCCTTAGTGGAGGAAAAAGGTCCCTAATACCTCCCCAAGAGGCCTGTGGTTCTCAAGGGGCCTAGCAGGGGACTGACGGAGAGGGCCCTAATCTAGACCCTAATTCAGGCCCTAAAGACCTTTAATATCAAAAGTTACTAGAACTAGCTAGCCTATGGCATATATAATTAGGGCACCTAGGGCTTCTATTGCTAAAGAAAACAAGCCTTATAACTAAAGGAATCCCTGATTTTTCTAAAATTAAGGATAAAGACTTTAAATATATAGCTTGTGATCAATCTAAGGCAGTACGAAGACCTAGGAAATTAGCTATCCCTAACCCCCCTAGAGCTCTAGATCAAATAGAGGGGGATACGCTAAAAATCAGCCCTGTACTGTACAATAAACAGTCAATTTGCTTATTTCTAGTTAATCGAAAAACTAGATATAAGTGGGTGTTCTTATTACCTAATAAGAAAGGCCTAACTGTTTATAGGGCTATTAAGGGCTTCTTTAGAGGGCTTAAAAATCAACTAGGTTAATATCCTAGGCACCTTCACTTTAATGGGGGCTAAGAAATCGATTCTAGTTATTAAAGCTAGTTAAATTCTAAAGGGATCAAATTCATAACTTCTAGTCCCTATATCCATGAGCAAAATGGATTAGCAGAGCGTTTAATTCGTACTATTCTAGATCAATTAAGGGCTACTATCCAGTAGGCAAAATTACCTTTATATCTATGGTGTTTTGTATTACCTGCAGTTATTAACCTAGTTAATATAACTACTAATACCACTAAGGATAAAAGCCCTGAACAACTGCTAGCTAGGGAGCTAAATCAGCCCTATATAACTAATATTAGCAGTATTAGAGCCATAGGATCTCACTGTGAGATTCTAATCCCCCTAGAAAAACAACCTAAAGCCTAGAAGTTAGCAGCTAGGACTATCCCTAGAAGGTTATTAGCTACACTAGGTTCTAACACCTATCTAGTGTACATCCCCTCTAAAAGGCTAGTTACGAAGACTAGCTTTATTAAGATAATAGAGCCTATAGGTCCTGTCTCTAAAGGATTACCTAGGCTTTCTATAGGGGATAACCCTTTAGAGGGGGAAAATGATTTAGAAGATTAAGATCTAAATCAAGGTTTAAAGGATTACCCTATAGACAACATAGGAGGTCCCCCTATAGGTTAAGAAAAACACCCTATAGGGCCTGTACAACCCCCTAAGGAACCAATTCCAGAGGCCTCAGAGGAGGCCACGCCCGTAACTTCCCCAGGAAATCAGATTTCGACTCCAGACCTTGATTTTAACAAAATTACCGACTTTAACCCTAATATTGACCCTATAGATGTTAATATTAGTTCCCCTTCTTCTCTAGATTTTATAAAAGAAATCTGCTTTAAGGTATAGGAGAAGCTAAAAGAAAATAACTCTAATAGCCCCAAACCTAAGACCTAGAAGCAAGCTATATCTAGCCCTGAAAGGGATAAATAGATAGAAGCTATGTACAAGGAATACAAACAGCTTCTAAAGGCTAGTACTTTTAAATTTATAGGGAAAGACCAAGTACCTAAGGGCCGTAAAGTACTAAAGAATAGGCTTATATATAAGCTAAAGAAGGATAAAGAAAATAATCCTCTAAAATACAAGGCCTAACTTATTACTAAGGGATTTATGCAAATCAAAGGTCTAGATTATCTAGAGACCTTTGCAGCCACAAGCATTCCCCCTAGCTGGAGGATTTTACTAGCCCTAGCGGCTTGGAATAACTAGGAAATCGAACAGGTTGATTTTATAGGAGCTTTTCTTAATAGTAAGCTATAACAACAGATTTATATGGTTATTCCAGACGGATTTATCAAATTCCTTAAGGCAAATCCTAAATTAGCTAAATTAGCTAAAAGTTTTAGCTATAAACCTTCTAAAGATTAAGTAATTTTATTACAGAAGTCTTTATATAGCCTAAAACAAAGCTTAAGGGAATGGCAACAAGCACTAATAGCAGTGCTAAAGTCCCTAGGATTTAGCCCTCTAATTTCTAACCTAGCTATATTCTATAATACCTCCACTAAAACCTTTATTATTACGTACGTGGATAACTGCCTTCTAATTAGACCGGATTTACCCTACATCCAAAGACTTAAAAAGGAACTTCATAAAGTCTATCTAATAGAAGATAGGGGGCTAGCTAAATTCTTCTTAGGGGTTCAAATCGTACGAGATAGACCTAATAGGATACTGAAAATCCATTAATCTTAGTATATCTCAGAGGCTTTAAATCGATTTAATATGCTAGATAGTAAGCCTATTAGCATACCTCTTTAGCCAGGCGTTTTAGCTACGCAGACCACTAAGCTTTTAATAGCTAGCAAAATCAAGCTCTATTAGTGCATTATAGGGACTATAATGTACCTAATGTTGCTTACAAGGCCGGACGTGGCCTTTACACTTCAGTGGCTATTTACAGCACTAGCTAGGCCCTATATAGAGCACCTAAAAGCAGCTAAAAACCTGCTTAGGTACCTATTAGGGACTAAATTCCTTGCTATAATCTATAGGGGAGACCCTAAAGGTATAGCTAGTAAAAGCCTAATAGGTTATTACAATAGTGATTTTACAGGGGATAAAAAGACCTCTAAATTAACCTACGCTTATCTATTCAAGCTAGCTAGCGGACCTATTAGCTAGAAATCAAAGAAAGCTAGTACGATAGCTCTATTAACATTAGAAGCTGAAGCTGACGCTATCTGCGAGACCTTCCGGGAGCTATAGTGACTTTAGGGCTTATTTAAGGAGCTAAAAACCCCTATTTCTCCCCCTATCTAGATATATTGCGATAATTAAGGCGCTATAACCACTGCCTATAACCCTGCCTTACATAGCCATATAAAGCATACCTTACTAAAGTTTAACTATATTAGGTAACAGGTTTTAGAGGGTTTAGCTAAGATCGAATATCTAGATACGAAGTCAATGCTTGCAGATGGCCTAACAAAACCGTTATCTAGGCCTCTTTATCAGGCTTTTATTAGGCTCTTAGGGCTTGATAATCACTAAAAACCAACAACTAAATCCCTTTAATAGGGAACCAAAAACAACGCTAAAAAGGGAGCTATATTTAACAATAGCTAGGAATTCAAAAGGGGGTCTTTTATCTTTTCCTGTTTTTCCCTTTTATTTGTTTTTATCTAAAAAGTTCTTGTTTACCCTATATCACTTTATACGCTTTTAATTAGCTTATACGTAATTCTTTTGTAGAGGGGGTGTTAAAAATAAGACCTATTTTTAGCCCTTTCTAGTTAAAGGACCTTTCTATTACTAGCTTGCATTGTAAGCCTAACAGCTGCACTGCAGCTGTTAACGGTCGCGAAGGTGGCTGTCAATAGCTACGTCGCAGCTATCAACAGCTGCGACCGACCGTGTGGATAACTAATCTAAATCAATTATTAATTGTGGATTATTTAATTACGTTATAGCTGCAAGCGTAGCCATAACTACAGCGCCACTAGTAATTAGGTAAGCTAGGGTAACGTAAGCAGGTTACCCTATAGCTATCTTTAACAGCGATTTTCTCTTTAACTAGAGGTCATATAAAAGTCTTACATATAGCAAATTAAAGCTAGAAGATAGGGTTTTCATTTTATGTAGGAATATTTTTTGGACCAAAATTTAGTGCATATGGGTTACTAGTTTGTATAGTGGTGAGTTAATTTTTTGGATTTTACATATAAATGAATTTTGCGGAAAACAAAAAGTGGCCTATAAGACCTTTTTAATAGTCCGAATCCACCAATACAGTTAGTGGGTATATAAGAGGAAGAAGATCTTTTCAATCTAGCTAGATAGCTAGGCCTCTTAATCTAACAGCCGCATTGCCCGTACAACATCACTAAAATCAATTCTATTGGTATATAAGATATTGTAAAAGTCATCTAGATTGAATTCTATTAGTTAATAACTGCCGAAACCTTCCGTTGCGTTGCGTTAAATATTTCAACGTGGTGGTTCTACTGGTCCCTGACCTTGGAGCTGCACCTGTACAGCTGTTGCCAGCTGGCAACTAGCTCCCTACATTTCAATAATACCTTTATATCTTTCTTTATTATTAGCTAATAATATTAGTTTATAATCTAATAAAGAGTTTTACTTACTTCTTAGTGCCTAGTAATAAGGTTATTATAAGTTAGTAATAAAATTTCTTTTCTTATACCTAAAAAAATAAAAAAATAATTCTTAAATATTAATAGCTTAGAGAGTCTAATTAACTATATTTAGGATATAGCTATATTACTACTTTTAAGTAACTTTAATTAAGCTATAGTAAAGTTATTACCTTATTATACTTTATATAATAAGACTTAAATTAGGGGTTTTAATTCTAAGCTTTTTTCTAGAAAGTTAAAGTTAAACTTAAAAGAGATTCTCTAAATACATTAAATCCTAGCTATAATATCTCTATAAGTAATTAGTTTAATAAATACTTTTAGTCTTATAAGAATATAAATAAGTAATGTTTTTAAGGGGTACCCTTACTACTTACTAGTAATAACCTATACTAGTCTATTCCTATTAGAAATAGCTAGTCTAATAGGAAAATTAAAATAATTAAGTAATAAATAATATATATACTAGGTACTAATAGTATTACTATAGCTAGCTTATTACTTATTAATAGAAGTATAAAAAGTATTAAATAACCTTACTAATATAACTCTTCTAAGATTATTTAGATTATTAGGTTCTTTAGGAATATAGTTAAGTTATAATTTTTTAAACCCCTAGATATTAGTAGTATTATTATAGTATTATTATAACTAACTATTAGTTACACTAAGTAACGTTTTTATAGAGCTTATAGCACTAATAATATTACTATAGTGTTTCTATTGCTTAGTATCTATAAATTTAAATAAAAAGGTAAGAAGTTATATAGTTACTACTTTCTCTTTCCTTACCTTACTTATAAAATCTAGTTTTCTTAAAAGTAAGTTAGTAAGATTTAATTTCCTTATATAATTTATAATCTTAAAATTAAAAGGATAAAGCTTATTAAGTATAATTACTTACTTACTAGTAAGCTTAGGCTTTATAGTAAGGTACTTATAGTTTAAGTAATCTATAATAACTTTAATTATATAAGCTAAATAAGTAAGATAATATCTCTATATATAAAAAGCCTCTTAGATAGCTAATAATTTGCTATTAGGTATTAAATATTATAATTTAGTATTAGTTATTTTCCTTAATATAAATATAACTAAGTGCTAGTAACCTAGCACTAATATTATAAGTATAGCCCTAATTATATATCTAAATATATTTATCTTTACTTTAAGATATATAAGTAAGTTAAAATACACTAGAATTAGCGCTTCCTAAAATCTTTATTAAAGTTCTCTAAATACTACTAACTTATAGGGTTTTAGTTTAAATATTACTAGTTAATTCCCTCTAAGGTAATCTATTAGTAAAATAATAACTTTACTATACTATTTAATAAAATAGTAGTAAAATCTAGTAAAGCTAAGAAATAACTAAATATTAAAAACACTATATAGTATTAGCTAGGTTATAATTACTTTAACTCTTACTAGGTCTATTATAATACCTTTCTTTAATATCTTAAAGCCTAAAAATTTAACTTCCTTAACTAAAAATTAATACTTCTTAAGGTTAATAAAAAGGCTTATCTCTTTAAACCTATATAAAACTTATTTAATATACTCTATATACTCTTTAACCTTACTACTATATATTAGTATATTATCTAGATAGATAATATAAGTCTTATTAATAAGTCCTTTAAGAGTATTATTAATATACTCCTAAAAAGTCACTAGTATATTAACTAGTCTAAATAGTATTACTAGATATTTAAAGTAGCTATATTAATAATAAAACACTATTTTTTACTTATTACCTAAGTAAATATATAGCTAGTAGTATATATCTTTTAAATCTAAGACTATAAAAATAACTATACTTACTAATTAATTAAGAATTTTAGTAATAAGAGATAAAAAGGCCTTATTCTTAATTATAATCTTATTTAAGCCCTTATAATTTATATAAAGCCTTAATTTCCCTCCTTTCTTTAGGATAAATAAAATTAAGGCTTTAGCTAAGCTAACTAATCTTCTAATTTACCCTTTAAGCTATATACTTATAAGGTACTCTTTAAGGACCTCTAGCTCTCTCTTAGCTAAATTATATATAGGCCCCTAAGGTAGTATTTTCCTTTTTTCTAACTTAATAGTATAAGTATAACCTCTTAGTTTAAGAAGCTTACTTACTAACTCTTTAGAAAAAATATCTATAAACTCCCTATATTCTTCTAGGATTATTAATATAAGGCACTTAGTGCTCTTATTTTAATTTAATATAGCTTCTTTATTACTTATATTTTCTAGAATTAATATAACTATAATACCTTTACTTTTTTACTATAAATAAGTATACTCTAGGATTTATATAGCTACTTTACTATTTATTTATATATTTATTATTACTAGGTTCTTTAATTAGCCTTTTTCTTTTTCTTTTTAATTTTTATTTTCTAGAATACTTAGCCTAATCTTTATTACTCCTAATAATAAAGTAATTACTACTATTTTTTTCTCCTTATATACTTACTACTTATTATAAGTAAAGGAGAGATATTCTATTATTACTAGATATCTCTAGTATTTATACTTCTAATATATAATTATAAGTAAATACTCTTTAATCTAGTCTATACCTAGAATTATCCCTTTACTTATATTAGTAATAAAGTAACTAACTTAGTAAACCTTTATAAATCCTATACTATCTTTTATCTTTATTAATTTTTTTAAGATTCCTTAATATTAAATTACTTTTTTACTTATACTCTTTAGTATTTTATTTAATTAGATTATATTCTTCTAATCCTTTTTTAATAATAATTTTAGATAAATTATTAAAGACTATATACCTATATTAAATAGCGCTTATATAGCTAATTACTAGTTATTTTATTATAGAGATACTTATATTCTTATTTTATTATCTATAAGGTACTTTATAGTAAGATTATATTCCTAAGTCTATACTAATTAAACTAGTATTATATTAGGAGATATAGCTTTATTACTACTTTTACTATACTTCTTAGTTATATACCTAGTACTTTTATAAGTAAAATAATCTAATACCTAATAAGCTAGTAATATATACCTAGGCTTTTTATATTTATAGTATACTAGGGATAATTTCTTCCCTTAATCTTTACTCTATTACTATACCTTATTTATAAGTAATATAAAATAAAAGTATTACCTCTTTTTTTTAGAGTCTTAACTTTTTTTATTACTTTAGCCTAAGCTTATTATAACCTTTACTTTCTTACCCTAGCCTTATAGTTAGCTTTAGGTTATTAAAATCTCTTAACTAATTATTTACTTCCTTATAGTGTTATTTAAGCTATTTAGAAAGATTATAATTCTTAGATATATAAGGATTTCTTTAGGTAACTTAGCTTTTACCTTATCCTAGGCTTATATAAAGGATTAAAATAATTAGTTATTCTTTTACCTAAGATTTAGTAATAACCTTATTACTTCTAAGTATCTTATACCTATATCTATTATTCTAGTTTTTAGCTATTCTAGAAAATTTACCTAGGTAATTAATAAATAATTTATATACCTATTTATAGCTATATAATACATTTACTATTACTTTATATTACTAGCTAAGTAGCTAGTTATATATACTACCTTAGTTATATTATCCTTAAAGGTATAGTAATCTAATTTAAATAATATATTTAAGTTTACTAAGAAATTCTATAGGCTTTTATATATTTCCCCTTTATATATAAGCATTTGTATCTATATTTTAATAAGACTACCTTACTATATAATTACTACTAAGTTACTATAGACTATAGGTAAAATCATAGCTAATATTTAAGGGGTAATTATAGGTCTAGATTAAGAGGTAATTATAGGTCTAGTTTAAGGTCTAGCTAATCCTAGATTTGCCTTAAGCTCTCTAATTTATACCTTTATTTATAAAACCTCTTATCTCCTCTAAAGGTAATATAGCTTAGCTTATATAACCTTATAGTGTTCAGAGCATTGCAATACAATACAATACATTACACAATACAATACAATACATGTATTATTTGTATTGTTTTGTATTTTTTTTTCTTTTTTTTAGTTTTAAGTTAAATTCCTTTATTATAAGGTATATATAGTTTATTTAATACCTTTTAATAGCTTATAATACTCTATAATAGCTTATAATAGCTTATAATAGCTTATAATAGCTTATAATACATTATAAATTATAATACATTATAATAGGTTCTAATAGCTTATATATATATTACTTATATTGCTTATATAACTCAAAATATTATTAGTGTTAAAGTTTAATTAAAATTAAATAGTAAATAAATAACTTATATATAAATATAAGTAAGTATAAGGAAATTACTATAAGAAAAGCTATACTTTTTAATTACTTAGTATTTTAAGGTTTTTAAAACTATTAATAAAATAAAATACTTTTCTTTTTTATGTTTTTTTAAAATAATAATAATAGTAATAATAATAGTAATAATAATAAATAATAATAGTAATAGTAATAATAATAGTAATAATAATAGTAATAGTAATAATAATAGTAATAGTAATAATAATAGTAATAATAATAGTAAAAATAATAGTAAAAATAATAGTAAAAATAGTAGTAAAAATACTGTAAAATATAGGAAAACATTTATAAATATAAAAAAATTTATTAAGGGAAAACTAGACTAAACTAGGAAAAAACCCTTATAATAACTTACTTAAAGGTCTAAATTAGAATAAATATTATCTTTAGAGGAAGATTTAATATTAGGTAAATCATTAGATTTACCTAAGTTAGAATCTTCCTTTAAAGAAAATATAGACTCTTTAGAATTAGAGCTATAATACTCATAAAGCTCTGAGTATTGCTTAGTAATAATATTTCCTTCCTTTTCCTAATTCTTTAATAAGATTAATTCCTTTAAAGTAGAATTCTTTAAAGAAGTTTGTCTCTTTATAAGAATATTACCTCTAGTATTAAAAGTGCTTTCTATAGCACTAGAGGTAGTAGGAATAGCTAGGTATTTCCTAGCAATAATACTTAAAATAGGGAAAGATTTAGTATTATCTTCCCACTATTTAAAGATATCCTCCTATAATAATATTAATATATTAATAAGATTATTAATATAAGAAAGGGATTTACTTACCTTATCTTCTTAAATATCTAGCTTAGTATAAGTAGAAATCTCATTTTTTCTATTCTTTTAAATAAACTTTTCCCTCTTATTAGGAAATAAACCTTTATAAAGGTTAGTTTTAGGCTTAGGCCTAGGATTTTCAAAAGTCCTAGGTTAACTAGGCCCTGTAAGATTAACTATAAATTAGGTATTTGCATGTTAATCTTGCTTGCTAATATTAATATTAGCTTAGTTCTCTTTATAAAGAGGTAAAATCCTAATAACATTATATATTAGTATATTAAAACTATAATTAAGAAAGGATTATTATATAATACTTACAAATTATAATCCTTTTTAAGGTTTTTTATTAACCTTTCTAAGGTTTAATCTCCTAGCTTTAGCTTCTCCTTTATAGTAAGAAGGTTAAGCTAAGGGTCTAATAACATAGCATATAGATAAGGCTAATATAAGAAGTAATTATTTCCTATATCTTTAGGAAAATAATTAGCTAGCTTATTTAAGCTAATATCTATAGATACTATAAAGGCCTTGCCTTAAGGGCTATAAGCTTCCTATTATAAGTTAATATATAAAGGATATAATATAAGAAAGTAATATACATACCTGGCGAAGATAAGCCTTTTAGTCCTCTTTTATATTATTAAGATATTTATATATCCTAATAATAAAAAGTGGGACTAAACCTAAAGTATTATACTTCTAGCTTTAAAGTATAATAGTAGGTTCATAAAAAACCTCTAATATGCTACTTAGGGTAGCTAAATCTGCCTATTCTTAGGTAGTTAGTATAGCATCCTTAAGGGCTATAATATTAGACTCCTTATTAAGAAAAATAATAGCTTCTTTAAGCTCTAAAGAAGTATTAATTATCTTATAGGTTAAATTTCACCTAGTTTTATTAGCTAAAGATATAATTAGTATTATAAATAAGATATAATAAAGATAACTTACCTAAAGGAATTCTTATAATATTGCAATTTTTAGCAATATAGCCTTCATTTTTTGCCTTACGTAAAGATTTTAACTAAGTCTTATATAATCCTTAGTTATTCTTAATAATAATAGTAACCCTTTTAACTTTACTAAGGATTCCTATGAAAATATTAGTAATAATACTAATAATAATAATAATAAATTACTTACTATTTACTAAGGATTTGAATTCCTTATAATCTTATCTCTCTTTAATAGAAGAGATATCTTCTATAGAATAATATAAAAACTCACTATTCTTAAAAGCTTCTAAATCCTCTTTAGAAGACATTAATTTAATAAAATTCGTTATAATATCCTTTATAATAATGTTTAAAACATGTGCTATATATCGGATATTATAAGGTTCTTCTATAATAGTACTTTTATAGTTCTTATTAATATAAGAAGATATAAAAGTATTATTATTAGACCTATTATCTCTAGTAAAACTAGTATTATTTTATTAGTAAAAGGTTATATAATATAAAAGATAATAGCTAACATACCTTAAGATTATCTTTAGCTTAAGCTAATATTCTTAAATTATTTTATTAAAGGATTCATAAATATAAGCTCTAGTGTGAGAATTTGATAGATATTCAAATCCTATAATATAAGATAATTAGTATAATAATTATAACTTACCTTATAGTTATAATAGAATAATAGGATTTACTTACCTAAAAGCTTATATTTAAGTTTAAAGTTTAGGTCTAGCTAACTAGCTATAACACCTAAATAGGACTTAGAATTAATAGAAGTCTAGATATCTAACTAAATAGATATAGATCCTTAATTTTGAAGATTATATTAGATTTTCTAGATGATTTGCTGCTTAGAAATATTATATATAGTATGAATTCTATATGCAATACTTCTATAACTTAGTAAAGAAGCTAAATTATTATTCCTAAGTTTAAGTTAGCTTATATATATATATATTATAGTATAAGAAAAAATGCATTACTTACCTAGAATAATAATTTAGTAATTCTTTAAAGGAGTTACTATTAATAATAGCAAAAGTAATGTTATTTTCTAGTATAAATCTTATAACTAGATTAATTACCTTTTCTAATGAAAATTCCTCTAAGGAAATTGTAGAATTTTAAGCCCTTTTAGTAGGAAAAAAGGATGTTAAAGATAATTAGCCTAGCGATTATGGCTAGATTTCTAGCACTATTATAATATTAGTAAATTTATATTAGTAATAAGATATAGGATAGTTATTAGATAATATAAATAACTTACTTATTATCTTACTAGGTTGTTTTTCTTCTAATTTAGAAGTAGCAATATCCTTATGCTTTAGCTTATAATAGGATATTCTATTAGAAGCTTAGAATCTCTTAGCCTTACTTTTAAAGGTAAAAGTATAATTAGGCTGTGAATAAAAACATATAATTACCCTTTCTTTATTTAAATTAATTTTAGATAACTAAAAATTAAATAAATTATGGGTAAATATATATGATTTTAAAGAGAATTTATAACTAGCCTAATTTTCTAGGTCTTTTTTATGTAAACCTAGAAGATTACTAGGCTAGCTAGACCTAATAGGCTAAGAAGATTCATTAGAAGGATAAAAAGAGGAATCTATGTTAAATAAGAGGTGTTTTTGCTGTTTTTTTCTGATATTTTGCTGAATTTTACTGAATTTTACTGAATTTGTTTTTTTCTTTTTTCCTTTTATTGTGTTTTGTTGTTGTTTATTTTGTATGATTTTCTGTGTTTTTTTGGGGTTTTTTTGGGGTTTTTTTGGGGGTTTTTTATGAGGTTTTTTGGGGTTTTTTTGGGTTTTTTATAGCTAAAAGGAGATTTTAAAGAAACTTAAATTAGAAGAATAATAAGGGATAATAGTAAGAATAGTAGGTTAGCTTTTCCTATGTAATTTGGATTTTTTACGATTTTTTATGATTTTTATAAGGGAAAAAGAAAAGAAAAGAAAAGAAAAGAAAAGAGAAAAAAAGAGAAGTAGGGTAATAGTATTATGTAAAAAATTTTGCCTTACTTAAATAACTAATTCACTTAATTTACTATAAATTACTTATATAACAAAGCGCCTTACTTTAGACTTACTTTTTAGACTTACTTTTTTATTTATATTCTTTATTATAAGAGAATTATATCTTATATATAAATATATAGTAAATTATTTTTTTTTTATTTAAAATACTATTTTCTTTTATTTAAAAAAAGCCAATTTTATTATATAAAATTATATAAAACTATATAAAATATATATATAGCTAAGACTTTTATAAAGCTTTTTATTATATTTATATAAACTATTAAAAAGTCTAGTTATTAAATTAAAATAAGTATTTTTAATTAAGATAAGTATTAAGAAACTTTTTTATAGACTTTTTACTTATTCTTTTATTTAAAAAACCTATAAAGTTAAAAAAGTATATTATAAATCTAAAAAAAATTCTTTTAAACCTAGGAAAGTTTTATTTAAGATTAAATATTTTATTATATTTTTTAAAAAGTTTACTTATATTAGTATATTTTTCTTTAGATTTAATATCTTATTAATTAAGAATATTAAATAATTTCTTTAGGGTAATTATTATAATAAAAGCTAAAAAAGGTATAGAAATTAGTAGTAAATCTGTAAAAAATAATAGAATAGTGGGAAGACCTTAATAATATAGAAAAAGAATTAAAGTATAAGCCTATATTCTAATATATAATATTTAGCTACCCTAAATATATAATAAGCTTACTTTACTAAATAAGCTAAAACTTTATAAAATTTTAAATAAATTTCTAAATTATTTATAAAAATAGGAATACTATATTTAAATTACCCTTAAAATCTAATATATTTAGGATATATATACTACCCTTAATATCATATAATACATTATATTATATTATATTATATTATATTATATTGTATTGTATTGTATTATATTGTATTGTATTGTATTGTATTGTATTATATTGTATTTTTTATATAATAAAATCATTAATAAATCCTATAAAAAAGATATAAAGTTAAAAAAACCTTTTAAATATAGTAAATAAATTAAGGTATAAGATAAGATAAAAATAAACCATATATAGCTACCCTATATATATAATAAGCTTACTTTACTAAATAAGCTAAAACTTTATAGAATTTTAAATAAATATCTAAATTATTTAAAAAAATACGAATACTATATTTAGATTACGCTTAAAATCTAATATATTTAAGATATATATACTACCCTTAATATCATATAATACATTATATTGTATTATATTATATTGTATTGTATTGTATTGTATTGTATTATATTGTATTTTTTTATATAATAAAAGTAATAGTAAATCCAAGAAAAAAGATATTAAGATAAAAAGACTTTTAAAAAGTATAAAAAAAATCATTCTATAAACTAAACTAAGAATTACTTTATTAAGGTATATAATATCTATAATAAGCTTACTTTTATAAATAAGCTAAAACTTTATAGATTTTTAAATAAATAACTAAATTATATATAAGAATAAGAATACTATAATTAAATTACTTAAAAAATCTACTATATAATAAATTTATATAATACTCCACTTTTTTTTTCCCTAACAATACATTATATTGTATGTATTGTATTGTATTGTATTGTATTTTTAATACAATATAATACACAATACAATACATAGGGCAATACAATACAATACAATACATCGAAGGGCCAAAAAATACAATACAATACAATACAACAATGCTCTGATAGTGTTATTATAATACCCTTTTTTCTTTAGTTATATTATCTATACCTTTACTTAAATTAGGATTAAGTAGTATTTATTATACCTTATTATTATCTATAGTTTTAGATAATAGGGGTTTTCTAACTTCCTAATTATCTATAGCTTTATTATTATAGGGTACTAGTGTATTTCTTATAAATCTTTAAAGTATTAGCTATATAATAATCTAGCTAATAGTTTATATCCTTAAAAAGGTTTAGAGAGATTAATTTATTATAGCTTATACTAAAAGGTTATAAATAAAGTAATAGCTAAGACTATTATAGTTATTACTAGATAAATACTAGCTAGGGGTAGGTACGTAAAGGTTTTAATCTCTAACCTAGTACTAATAATATGCATAGTCTTTAATAAATACCTTACTTTATAAGCATATAGCTATCTTATAGCTAGCTAGCCTCTTTGTTATTTACATAGCCTAAAGGTTCTCTAAAGACCCGCTTTAATGAACATCCTATCTCTGACCTCTGCGCTCCTGACATTTTCTTACCTTACTTATAAAATCTAGTTTTCTTAAAAGTAAGTTAGTAAGATTTAATTTCCTTATATAATATATAATCTTAAAATTAAAAGGATAAAGCTTATTAAGTATAATTACTTACTTACTAGTAAGCTTAGGCTTTATAGTAAGATACTTATAGTTTAAATAATCTATAATAACTTTAATTATATAAGCTAAATAAGTAAGATAGTATCTCTATATATAAAAAGCCTTTTAGATAGCTAATAATTTACTATTAAGTATTAAATATTATAATTTAGTATTAGTTATTTTCCTTAATATAAATATAACTAAGTACTAGTAACCTAGTACTAATATTATAAGTATAGCCTTAATTATATATCTAGATATATTTATCTTTACTTTAAGATATATAAGTAAGTTAAAATATACTAAAATTAGCGCTTCCTAAAATCTTTATTAAAGTTCTCTAAACACTACTAACTTATAGGGTTTTAGTTTAAATATTACTAGTTAATTCCCTTTAAGGTAATTTATTAATAAAATAATAACTTTACTATACTATTTAATAAAATAGTAGTAAAATCTAGTAAAACTAAGAAATAACTAAATATTAAAAATACTATATAGTATTAGCTAGGTTATAATTACTTTAACTCTTACTAGGTTTATTATAATACCTTTCTTTAATATCTTAAAGCCTAAAAATTTAACTTTCTTAACTAAAAATTAATACTTCTTAAGGTTAATAAAAAGGCTTACCTCCTTAAACCTATATAAAACTTATTTAATATACTTTATATACTCTTTAACCTTACTACTATATATTAGTATATTATTTAAATAAATAATATAAGTCTTATTAATAAGTCCTTTAAGAGTATTATTAATATACTCTTAAAAAGTTACTAGTATATTAACTAGTTTAAATAGTATTACTAGATATTTAAAGTAACTATATTAATAATAAAACGCTATTTTTTACTTATTACCTAAGTAAATATATAGCTAGTAATATATATCTTTTAAATCTAGGACTATAAAAATAACTATACTTACTAATTAATTAAGAATTTTAGTAATAAGAGGTAAAGAGGCCTTATTCTTAATTATAATCTTATTTAAGCCTCTATAATCTATATAAAGCCTTAATTTCTCTTCTTTCTTTAAAATAAATAAAATTAAGGCTTTAGCTAAGCTAACTAATTTTCTAATTTACCCTTTAAGCTATATACTTATAAAATACTCTTTAAGGACTTCTAGCTTTCTCTTAGCTAAATTATATATAGGCCTCTAAGGTAGTATTTTTCTTTTTTTTAATTTAATAATATAAGTATAATCTCCTAGTTTAAAAAGCTTACTTATTAACTCTTTAAAAAAAATATCTATAAACTCCTTATATTCTTCTAGGATTATTAGTATAAGGTATTTAATACTCTTATTTTAATTTAATATAGCTTTTTTATTACTTATATTTTCTAGAATTAGTATAACTATAATACCTTTACTTTTTTATTATAAATAAGTATACTCTAGGATTTATATAGTTACTTTACTATTTATTTATATATTTATTATTACTAGGTTTTTTAATTAGCCTTTTCCTTTTCTTTTTTAATTTTTATTTTCTAGAATACTTAGCCTAATCTTTATTACTTCTAATAATAAAGTAATTACTATTATTTTTTTCTCCTTATATACTTATTACTTATTATAAGTAAAGAAAAGATATTCTATTATTACTAAATATCTCTAATATTTATACTTCTAATATATAATTATAGGTAAATATTCTTTAATTTAGTTTATACCTAGAATTATCCCTTTACTTATATTAGTAATAAAGTAATTAACTTAGTAAACTTTTATAAATCATATACTATCTTTTATTTTAATTAATTTTTTAAGATTTCTTAATATAAAATTACTTTTTTACTTATACTCTTTAGTATTTTATTTAATTAGATTATATTTTTCTAATCCTTTTTTAATAATAATTTTAAATAAATTATTAAAGACTATATACTTATATTAAATAATACTTATATAGCTAATTACTAGTTATTTTATTATAAAGATACTTATATTCTTATTTTATTATTTATAAAGTACTTTATAGTAAGATTATATTCCTAAGTTTATATTAATTAAACTAGTATTATATTAGGAGATATAGCTTTATTATTACTTTTCTTTATACTTCTTAGTTATATACCTAGTACTTTTATAAGTAAAATAATCTAATACTTAATAAGCTAGTAAAGTATACCTAGGCTTTTTATATTTATAGTATACTAAGGATAATCTTTTCCCTTAATCTTTACTTTATTATTATACTTTATTTATAAGTAATATAAAATAAAAGTATTACCTTTTTTTTTTAAAGTCTTAACTTTTTTTATTACTTTAGCCTAAACTTATTATAACCTTTACTTTCTTACCTTAGCCTTATAGTTAGCTTTAGGTTATTAAAATCTCTTAACTAATTATTTACTTTCTTATAGTATTATTTAGGCTATTTAAAAAGATTATAATTCTTAGATATATAAGGATTTCTTTAGGTAACTTAGCTTTTACCTTAGCCTAAGCTTATATAAAGAATTAAAATAATTAGTTATTTTTTTACCTAAGATTTAGTAATAACCTTATTACTTTTAAGTATCTTATACTTATATCTATTATTTTAGTTTTTAGCTATTTTAGAAAATTTACCTAGGTAATTAATAAATAATTTACATGCCTATTTATAGCTATATAATATATCTATTATTACTTTATATTACTAGCTAAGTAGCTGCTTATATACACTACCTTAGTTATATTATCCTTAAAGGTATAGTAATCTAATTTAAATAATATATTTAAGTTTACTAAGAAATTCTATAGGCTTTTATATATTTCCCCTTTATATATAGATATTTTTATTTATATTTTAATAAGATTACCTTACTATATAATTACTACTAAGTTACTATAAACTAAAGGTAAAATTATAGCTAATATTTAAGGGGTAATTATTTTGTCAGGCGAAAACAACCACCCGAAAACGACGGAAAAGACAACGATAATAATAACAACGAAAACGACGATATTGATAATACTAATGATACTAACGAATTTAACGATATTAAAGCTAGAACCTAGATAACGGGATCTAGGTCTGCGATATTTGCGATCCATCGCGAGGATCTAAGCTACTAAGGTCTCTTTTTAATATTAGGTTAAATTTATCTTATTAGGTTAAACACAATGCTAGGTTATCTTATCTATTAAATAATCTAAGCTAAAGGCAATAAAGGGAGAGTTAATTTTCTATGAAAGGGGAGGGAATCTAGGGATTTTATCTAGCTAGATAGTCACATGACTAGGGATCCGATTAATCCGGCGATGCCAATAGATCCGACGATGCCGAGGTCTAGAGGCCTATGGTCTTGTGAGAGAGGTCTTGAGAGGTCTCAATCCTAGCCACACATTATAAGTCTAGATTAAGGGGTAATTATAGGTCTAGTTTAAGGTCTAGCTAATCCTAGATTTACCTTAAGCTCCCTAATTTATACCTTTATTTATAAGACCTCTTATTTTCTCTAAAGGTAATATAGCTTAGCTTATATAACCTTATAGCATTATTATAATACCCTTTTTTCTTTAGTTATATTATCTATACCTTTACCTAAATTAGGATTAAGTAATGTTTATTATACCTTATTATTATCTATAGTTTTAGATTATAAGGGTTCTCTAACTTCTTAATTATCTATAGCTTTATTATTATAGGGTACTAGTGTATTTCTTATAAATCTTTAAAGTATTAGCTATATAATTGTTATGGACTAGCCCCTAGGCGACTGCGATAGGGCGTTAATATAGTATTAAGAGACTTAAGGAGGAAGGAGAAAGGGTAAGAGACTATCCCTAGTAGTGCCCCTTATACCCCCTAGGCTACTTATATAAGCCTCCTTTTCCTTACCTTAATTACTTTTACTAATCCTCTCTTTAACTACTATATAGATAATACTTAGGTAAAGCCTAAGCCCTTATATATACCCTTACTTACTTATTACTAATAAACTTCTCTCTATAATATCCCTTAGCAATATATGTAATACTTACGTTATATATACCCTTAGTTATTATAATAAAAACTATCCTTACTAATAGCTATCTATAAAGCGTCTAATAGGCACTTACCTTACTACCTTATTATTTATTATAATAACCCCCCCTTACTTCTAAGTGTTATTTTATAGTATATGTAATATATTTGCCTTACTAATAGGTTATTTATTATAAATAATTACCTTACCCTTACCTATTTATATTTTACCTAATATAGGTATAACTTCTACTATAAATATCTTACTTATACTTATACTTATCTTACTTTCCTCTCTATATAATACTATCCCTTTATTATTATAATCCTATTATACTTTCCCCTTTATCTTATTAGTCCTTTTCTCTTAAATAATTATTTCCTTTACTAAAATACCTTAATACTAAACTAATACCCCTACTCCTATAGCTTTAGTAGCTATAGAAGTAGCTACTCTTACTATACTAATATCCTATTTTATTAGTAAGTACCTTATAGAGGGAAACTCTAATAATAAATAGTATACTATACCTAAATTAGTCTAGTATCCCTATAGTCCTTATATTAAATAAGCTCTTACTACTAGTGTCCTAAACTATTATTTACCCTAAAGTAAGAAGTTATATTTTCCTTATTAGTAGTATTATATTACTTATATATAGTATACTAGGCTTTTATTTACTAATCTATAACTCTAATATACCCTTAAGGATCTTAAGGCTAAAATCACTATAGGTATATATATTATTAAGCCTAGAGTCCCTAAGACTATAATTATAAAGAAAAAGATACTTATTTTATCTTAAAGATATTACTATTTTATTAGTTACTAAAATACCCTCCTTAACTAGGTATAATTTAACCTAGCTCTTATTTACTTAGCTCTTAGGGTATCCCTTACTATAAATACTCTTATAATAAATATAACTAGCCTTAATATTATCCCCTTTATTAGCACTAGCCCTTTAGCTAGTTATAAAATAGTATAGTTTATATAATAAGTTACTAGTGTTTTATTCTAATAAAACTAATAGGTTATTAGTAGCCTAAATACTATATATAAAGAAATATATAAATAGTTTATTACCCTTATCTAGGCACTTACCCTTTATTACTATAGTAAGAACTAATACTATTATTAAATTACTAAGTTAAGTAATAACTCCCTTTTTTATTATTACTAGTAGCTTACTTATTTTCTCTTTAAGTTAAGGTTAATAAGTTTTCCTTTTAAATATACCCTTAGAAACCCTAGAGCTAGCTAGCCTCTAGCTAGAAATAATATTCCTTATCTTACTAAGGTTACTATTTTTACTTACTATTCTCTTACTAGCACTTTTATTATACCTTTACTTACTTATACTTTATATACTAACCTTACTTATATTATTTAAAACCTAGGTTATATTTTAAGTAAATAACTCTTTATACTATAACTATTACCTAGTAAATATACTATAGTTATATTAGTAAAGCACTAACTCTAAATAGAGGTAATATATACTTATATAAGCTTTTTTATTAATTTAAATAAAAACTTAAAGAATAATTATTCCCTTTAAGTAATAGTAATAAACTATAATATATTAGTATCTTAAATATATATAGGAGTCTTTATAGGTAAATAAGTTTTCTAAAATTAATTTAGTTTATTATTATATTATATATCTCCTTATTTTACCTTAAACTTATTAAAAGCTTATATTTATATTATATTCTCTAATAGTTTCTATATAAGCTATATATAACTTACTTACTTAATAAGTATATTATATCTCTTACCCTAGCCTAGAGTATTTTAAGCTACTAGGATTTACTTAACCTAATATTTCTTAATAAGTTTATTATTACCCTTTATAAGGACTTATTCTAGTCCTAGATAAAAGTCCTAGAGCTTTTAACTAAGAAAAGGGTCCTTTATAGCGTATTTAATAAGGTTTATATAAAATACTAGGTAAATACCTTTTAGGATATTAAGCTATACTATAAGTAATATTAGGACTTCTATAACTATATACTTTACTATTACCTAATTAAGTTTCTATAAGGGGTAGTTAGTTTTAATATTTTTAAGTAAAAGCTATACCTTATTTTTAACCTAAAACTATTTTACTAGTTAATATAAAGTAAATATAGTGTCTTACTGCCTTTATTATATATAAGCTATTATAGCTTATACTAGATAAGTACCCTCCTAGAGATACTTAAAAAACTATATTACTTACCCCTTTAGTATTATTATAAAAGTAAACTTATCTAGTAGTAACTAAACTAGCTTTAGGTTATAGCTATATAGTAGCTTATTTAGGCTAACTCCTATTATAGAAAATAGCCTATTATTAATTATAAGCTAGTAAGTAACTAGGTATTTTAGCTAGTTAAACTATAAGAAAAAGACTATAATATATAGTATTACCTATACCTCTTAGTTTACTTACTTTATACTATTATTAGTTTATAGGTAATATAATATAAAAAGTAACTAATTAATCCTAACTAAGGAGTATAATATTATCTAAAATTTTCCTAACTAATCTAAACTATAATCTATAATAATTAATTAAGGAAACCCCTTAAACTATTACTAGACTATTTTAAACCTCTTTATATATTCCTTAGCTTTTATAGAAATTATAGCCTTAAGCTAAATAAATTTAAAGAGTTAATCTATAATAACTATTAGATATTATAGCTTTTCTAGGGATAATACTAGTAAGTTTATTATAAAGTTAATAGAGATTTATAACTAAAACTAGTTAGAGATAGGTAAAGGCTTTAGTAAGCCTTAGTATTATTAATAGCTCTTATAATTACTATAGTAGTAATAGTTATAGATAAACCTAGTAATATCTTATAATATCCTATTTTAATAAAACTACTATTATAAGATTTAGAATATAGTATTATAACCTAGGTGCCTTATTACTAGTAAATTATAGTATTACTATATTAAGGTTATTATAAGAGGCTTTTACACTAGGACTTAGGTATAGCCCCTAAACTAAAGTACCTTATAAGTACTTATAGAATAATTTACTACTTACTCCCTTATAAGTACCTTAATAGAAAACCTCTAGGTCCCTTCCTAAATAGCCCTTAATTAAATACTATATATAGGGTTAGAGATAATAGCTTAGTTCTATAAGGTCTAAAGGTATTTAGTAGTAAAGAGAACCTTACTAGCTAGTAATAATACTATACTACTATTATCCTATTACTTATCTAGTATTAGTAAGAGTTATATAATAGTAATAAGTTATAGGATATATTTTATTCTAGAGGTTACCTTTTCCTAGTTTTACTCCCTTTAAGAAAGAGTATTAGATTACTATACCTATATACTAAGTCTATACTAAAGGTAAAAATTAAATAGCATAAGTATATTTACTTATTAAGCTTACTATTCTAATATTAACTAGGGAGTTATAAAGACTCTAGGTTCTTATAGTCTATATAGATTATAAATAGACTAGAAATGCCTTATAGCTTAGCTAACTATACCTTAAGGTATAAGATAATAGCTAATAGTTCCTTATTATAAATTATATAGTTCTTTTATAAAAATATAAGGCTAGTAAAGTAATAAGTAACTAGGTATATAATACTATCCTAGCCTTACTAGGAAAGGTACTCTCTAATAGCTATTTCTAAATAATTAGCTTTTACTACTATAAGGAGATCTAGGTCTTATTATACTAGTACTAGGTATATAATAAAGGTATCTTTTAGCTTATTAAAGGTATTATTCTCTTTAGGTCCTTATTAAAAAGGGATATTTCTCTTAGTTAGCTATATTAGTAGTATTACTAGTTCTAAAAAGTTACTAATAAAGTTATAGTAAAAGTTAGTAAACCCTAGGAAGCTATAAACCCCCTAAAGTTTTATTAAGGCTACTTACTCCCTAATAGCTATAACCTTTACTAGGTCTAAATAGAAAAAATAACTTACTATAATAATATATCCTAGGTATTAAACCTCCTTTACTATAAATATAAACTTATTAAGGTCTAAGTATAAACCTATAGCCCTTAGGTAGCCTAATATTAACTAGACCTTAGCTATATAGTCTTTCCTTAATCCCCCTAAGTAAACTAAGATATTATCTAAGTATACTATAATAAAATCCCCTAATATATTCCCTAAGGACTTATTAATATAATATTAGAATATTACTAGTGCACTAGCTAGGCTAAAGGGGTAAACTAGCTACTTAAATAGCCTAAACCTAGTTTAAAACGCTATAAGGTACTCCTAGCCCTTAGTAATCTATAGCTTATAAAATACTATATAAATATTTACCTTTATAAACTAGTGTACCTAGGATAAGGAATAGAGTATTTCCTTAATTAATAAGAAAAGGTAGTAATCCTATGCTATTATCTTATTAAGAGCGTAGTAGTCTATATAAAAACACTAACCCTTATTAGCTTTCTTAATAAGGAGAACTAGAGCTATAGCTAATAATAAGCTAGTATAGATTTAACCCTTATTTATTAAGTCTATAATCTAGTGCTTAACCTCTAAAAGCTAGTCCCTTAGTATATTATATAGTAGTCCCTAAGGGAGCGTTAGTTTAGACTTATCCTAGTTCTTATATAAGTATATATAGTAATTAAGGGACCCCTAATAAGGAGGTAAGCTATTAGCTCTAGCCTTATTAAAAAGGTCTAAGAAGTTAGCTAACTCCTTAGGTAATATTAATATATCTAGGCTATTAGGCTTTATCTTAGGCACTATAATCTATAGTATTATTATTATCTCCCTAAGGCTTATAGTAATAAATATTATAGAAATATCTTTCCTATAGTATACCTAGCGTGCTTCTATAGTATATAAGGACCTAATAATCCCTTATACTAGGGTCTTTACCTTATATATAAAGGCTTTAAAGATATATAAGCTCTTTATTACTTTAATAATTAATTACTATTTTACTATATAAATAACTATATTATAATATTCTAGCTATAGTATCCTAAGTATAATATCTTATATAAGGCCTAGGATAATATATAAATACACTAATAACTCCTAGCTATTAATATCTATTTTAGTGTATACTATATAGGTAATTAAGGAGGTATTCTCCTATACTCTCTTTCCTTTTCTTTCTATTTTTACTATAGTTTAAATATACCTTTTCTTTAGTAAATATATAAGCTTTAAGCTAAACTATCTTACTACTAACTTACTTATAGCATTATAATAATTATAACTATAATTAATTTAAATATTAATATAATAATATATATTAAAGAGTATAGGAATTAAGAATAGTAGTTAGTTTATATATTATACTATATCTTACTTTAACTTTATATAGCTTAAATAGTTATCCTATATTATAGTATATAATTAGCTTACTTACCCTTATATAAGACTTTACTTAAGGGTTACTTATTTTCTATAGGGAAAATATTTACCTCCTTATTTATACTTTTCTTATTTACTTTATATAAGTTAATACTAACCTATAGGTAATAAGGTAAGAGAAAAGTACACTCTTAAATATAGTAATCCTTAGATTTATATTATAAGTAATATCCTTCCTAATAGTATTTAGCTAACTTTACTTCTAATACCTATTTAGCCTATTATATATTTATAGTAAGCTTTAAACCCTTCTCTTTCTTAACTAGCTTATTTTATTTTCCTAATTAAGTCCTTACTATATATACCCTAGTTATTAGTATATTACCCTTATAGTTAGTCTAAGGTATAAGTTTAGCTAGCTATAGTTTATATTAGAACTAGTACTTATTCTTTATAGTAAGAGCCTTAATATTAACTATAATCTTATAATACTATATAATAGCTATATACTACATACTTTAGCTAATACCTTAGCTTATACTAATTTCTCTTAAATACTTATTAAGCGCTTATTAAAGCTTTACTAGCTTTATATTATTTTTCTAATAATTCTCTCTTACTAATAAAAGCTTCTTTATAAAGTAAATAAAGAACATAGAAAATAGCTCCCTTAGGCCTTATTTTATCTAGTTAAGCTTTATAAGGGCTATCTCCTATTTATATAAATTAGAGAATATAAACCTAAGGTATTCTAGGAATTTAGCTAAGTTAAAATTATAAGTACTACCTTATTTAAAGAAAGTAGCTACTTAGGACTAGACTTTAGAGAATAAGTTTTAGTAAATAAATATTTACTTATTTTTATTAGTTTTAATAAAGTTCTTATTTACCTATAGCTTATATTCTATTAGAAACCTTTATATAGTAAATAAGGCTTTATTACTATTATATAGGTTACTTATAGGGATAGGTTTTTATTTTACCTTAGGTATAGTTAAGACTAGGTTAAAGGTAAGAGGTAAAGTAAGGTTAACTACTAGGGCACTAGGTTAGGCTATAATAAGTAATTAGGTTAAAGGTCTTATAGTATTTATAGTTACTTATTATTAGAGGTATATAAGCTTTACTATTTACTTATTAAGTATAAGTTAAAGTATCTTAAATTAAGCCTATTAAGCTACTAGTAATGCTATAGTATTAGATAAGGGGGTTATTATCCCCTAGCTAGGTTAGTCTTATAGTTAAAGTGTATTTACTATATCTATTAATATATCTATTAGTATTTCTATTATATCTTTTAGTAGTTATTATAAAGGACTAAAGGAAGTCTCTTAATTATTATAGACTAGCCCCTAGGTAACTATAATAAGGCATTAATATAGTATTAAAAGACTTAAGGAGAAAGGAGAAAGGGTAAAAGACTATCCCTAGTAGTGCCCCTTATACCCCCTAGGCTACTTATATAAGCCTCCTTTTCCTCACCCTAATTGCTTTTACTAATCCCCTCTCTAACTGCTATACAGACAATGCTTAGGCAAAGCCTAAGCCCTTACAATAATAATCTAGCTAATAGTTTATATTCTTAAAAAGGTTAAGAGAGATTAATTTATTATAGCTTATACTAAAAGATTATAAATAAAGTAATAGCTAAGACTATTATAATTACTACTAGATAAATACTAGCTAGGGGTAAGTACGTAAAGGTTTTAATCTCTAACCTAGCACTAATAATATACGTAGTCTTTAATAAATACCTCGCTTTATAAGTATATAGCTATCTTATAGCTAGCTAGCCTCTTTATTATTTACATAGCCTAAAGGTTCTTTAAAGACTTGCTTTGATAAACATCCTATCTCTGACCTCTGCGCTCCTAATAGCTTCTTAGTAAAGTAAATAAAAAATATAAAAAATAGCTCCCTTAGTTCTTATTTTATTTAGTTAAGCTTTATAAAAGCTATTTCCTATTTATATAAGTTAAAGAATATAGTCTTAAGATATTCTAGGAAAGTAATAAAGTTAAAGTTAATAATATTACCTTACTTAAAGTAAGTAATTACCTAGGATTATACCTTAGAGAATAAATTCTAGTAAATAAATATCTATTTATTTTTATTAGTACTAATAAAGTTCTTATTTACTTATAACTTATACTTTATTCAAAGCCTTTATATAGTAAATAAGGCTTTATTACTATTATATAAGTTACCTATAGGAATTAGTTTTTATCTTACTTTAAGTATAAGAAAGACTAAGCTAAAGGTAAAAGATAATATAAGGTTAACTATTAAGGCACTAGCTAAGGCTATAGGGGGTAGTTAGGTTAAGGGTCTTATATTATTTATAAATACTTATTACTAAAGGTATTTAAGCTTTACTATTTATTTACTTATTATAAGTTAAAGTATTTTAAATTAAGCTTATTAAGCTACTAGTAATACTATAGTATTAGATAAAGAAGTTAATATTCTCTAGCTAGGTTAATCCTATAGTTAAAGTATACCTATTATATTTATTAGTATATTTATTAATATATTTATTATATCTTTTAGTAGTTATTATAAAGACTAAAGGAAGTTTCTTAATTATTATAGACTAGCCCCTAGGTAACTATAATAAGGTATTAATATAATATTAAGAAACTTAAGGAAAGAAAGAAAGAAGGTAAAAGACCTATTCTTACTAGTGCCCCTTATACCCCTTAGCTACCTTATATTAGCCCCCTTTTTACCCTTACTTGTCTGCACTATAGTAAATGCTTAGGCAAAGCCTAAGCCCTTACATTATTAGAGAATTCCTTATATTTTTGTACTTTTCTTTTTAAGATACCCTTATCTCTAGCTTAAAGCGCTTTATAGCCTAGTTAATTTACTACTTCTTAGTATAATATTACTATAAGGTAAATAAATAGTTAAATAATATACTTACTAAAGAAGCTTTATAAAGCCTAGGTTAATAGTAAATTAAATAGTATAAAGTATAGCGTAACTTAAGTAACTTTAAAAGAGATTATCCTTATAATATAAGATTATTACCCTTAGTATAAATAAATTATAAAGTTAATAAAATAAAACTATTATAGCTTATAAAACTATTAGTAAGTGTTTTTATAAGCTAAAAGCTATTTAAGCACTTAATATAATAAAGTAAAGTATATACTTTAAATAAGTAATATAAATACTAAGTTACTTAAAAAGAAGTTTAGCTTAATTAGAAAAAAGGTTATAACCTAGCTACTGTTAGTTACTAATAATATTACTTATAATACTTAGTATAATATCTTTTTAAAGAACTTACTAGCTAGGGGTACTATATTAGAAGTAAGTAATAATATAGGCTTTATAGTAGTAGTATAATATCTTAATAATCTAATAGATAAAGATAATAATTAATAAGGGAATACTAAAATAGTTAAGAATAATAGTATTAAATAGCTTAAGATTATTATTCTAACTAAGGGGGATAATCCCTTTACCTTAGTATAACTAATGTAATTTACTATTATACTTATATTAAACTAAATTAGCTAGCTTATAACTCTAAGCTTAAGAGAGTTAACCCTAAGCTTTAGAGGGGGATTATTACCTTCTAGTAAATTTACCCTAAGTAATACACTAGTTTAGAGAATTTAGAAAAAGAATATAAATTAATTAATAATAAAAGTAGTTTTTATAGCACTTAAATTAGTATTTTCTTAAGTTTAGAAGTAAGAGTACTCTTATATATATACTATAGTTACCTAGTAAAGTAACCTATTAGATAGTAAGTTTAAAAAGGCATTAAAAGACTATAAGTCTTTTTATAAAAGCTATAGTATTACTTAAATATTAAAAGTAATAAGCTAGGTAAAGAAAAATCTAAAGAATATAGTGCTTTAAAATAAGCTTAGAAGTAAGAATAAAGTAGCTTTTATAACTATAAACTTTAGCTATTATTTATAAAGGTAAAAAAAGAGATTATAAAGTTAAAGGGAGAGGTTAAAAAAGCAAGGTTATAAAGGTAAAAAAGGAAGAGATTAAATAGTTATAGTAAAATTAGCTTAGGTATAAAGATTACTAGCATTTTTACCTATATAAAATTTATATTACTTATAGTTTTATCTCCCTAACCTTATAGTTACTTACCTAATTACCTTATAGCTACTTACTTAATAACCTTATAATTACTTACTAAATAATTTCTCCCTTATTAATTCCTCCCTTATTAAAGACTTTTATTCTTAGGGATCTTAATACCTCTCTCTTACTAGTATTACTAATAACTATAAAAGCCTCTTTTTATAATAATAGTTTACTATATTACTAGACTTTCTCTTATATTAAAGCTATTTACTAGCTTATAAGCCTCTTTAATAAGCTAGAGTTTATTCTTATTTAAAGCCTTTAAGTTAAGCCTCCCTTACTTTTCTAGTATAGTATTACCTAACTTAATAAAGTTAAATAAGCCTATTATAGTATAAATAATCTTAATCTAATTTAGAAAGTTATACTTAGTAATATTATAGTAAATTATCTTAAACTTTTACTTATAATACCTAAAGAGTTTCTTAACTACTACTTAAAGAATAGTATACTAAAGATTATAAAGTTTAGCCCTTATTCTTAGCCTTTCTTTATTATTAGGATTCTTATTTAAATAATAGTAAATACTTATAAAGGGTATAAGTAACCTAGCTTATATATAAAATCCTATATTTATAAGGTAAAAACGCTTTCTATATATTTAAAATAACCTAATAAAAGTAATTTAAAGTAGTAGTTTATTATAAATTAATCCCTTAGTGCTTACTAATATATATATAAAGATATTATGATTAAAATTTATAGTTACTAGTATATTTTAAGAGATATTACTCTTTTAAGAGAAGAATTACTTTTACTTAGCTACTAGGATAAATATAAGTATATATATACTATTAATAGCACTTATTATACTATAAAATCTATATTTACTTAAATCTAATATAATATATATAGAAATATAATTTAGCTTTAGTTAATAAATAAAGGTAATATATAAATACCTTATTAGATTAATAAGCCTATAGAATATCCTTAATACTAATAACTAGCTTATTTTAAAGTAAAAAGCTATATTTTACTATAGCTTATTAAATACTAGAATTTATAGGAAGATTATTATTATTTACTTAATTAACTAGTATTTAGTAAGCTTAATATCTATATTATTTTAAAGCTACTAATAAAGGTTAAAAAACATAGCTTTTAGTATATAAAAGATCTCTTTAAATTACTATTTAGTTAAGATATAAAGGACTTTCTTATAAAAAGCTATTAAGGCTATAAATAATCTATACTTAGTAGTTATAAGAGAATAGTTATTATTTTATAGTAAGTTTTTTATAAAAAGAGTATTATAAATAATTAATATAGTAATAATAAGGTATAGTTTATTATTATTATTATTATCTTTAACTAAATTTAGTAAGAATTACTTTAAAGAAAAGAAGTTTATTTTTATTTTTATATTATAAAGTATAATAAAGAATATAAAGTATACTAGTTTAACTAGAGAGTATACTAATTTAACTAAAGTATACTAAAATATTTAGTATACTCTTTTTTACTATACTAGTAGTAAAAATATAACTTTTTCCCTATAGCTTACCTTTTTTAGCTATTTAACTAGCTTTACTAACTTAGTATATTATAAATAAGGGCCTTTAGAGGTATAGTAATTACTTAGGGTATATGCTATAAAAACACTAACTAAATATAGGAAAGCCCTAGTTTTAATATAATAGTAGGCCTAAAAATAACGAATTTTATATAACTACGCTAATTTTTAAACGACTGCGCTGACTTGGATCGCACCCTTAACCGGAGAACAATACGAGGCTGTACTTGTATTGGCCATGCTTAAGCGGAGAATCGTTGCCTGGTAATCCGTACTGTGTGCCCAGTTCAATGGACTAACAAGCGACGAGCCCCAAATAATTTATTTCCAACTTGTTTCTTTCCAAGTCGTCGCAAATGGGGACAAAGCGCCTGTTTCGTTCAATTCTAACCTTGTCGTCACACTCACATGCAATGTGGCGCTCATTTTCAAGATTTTCACCGTCATTCTCCAAATCCTCCAAGTCATCATCGCCACGCAAATTCCCGTCTACCGGCTTCGAGCTGATCGATCAATCCGAAAAGGTTGAAGAAGAGCGACTCCCGCACTACAACAGAGATGAATATTACCCTATGAAGATTGGCGACGTTATCCATGGTCACTACCAGGTAGTTGCGAAGCTGGGTTATGGTACAACTTCGACGGTGTGGCTCTCGCGTAACTTGCGGTAACAACACCCGTCCCGCCCGCTCATCTTGAGGTCTGATGACGGATGAGCCATGATTACTGACTTCTATTCGTCTCCCTCATGTTAGGGACCAACAGTATTGGGCGATGAAAGTTCACACTAATACTTCCAAGTACAATCACGAATTGGTTGTCTACCAGCACTTGGCGAACCACACAGAAGACCACCCCGGCCGGAAACATGTTCGAGAATTTCATAAGTCGTTTACACTCAAGGGTCCAAAAGGTGATCATGAAGTGTTCGTTATGGCACCTCTAGGCATGAGTTTGAGAAGTCTACAGGAAATTCAGAGGACTGGTATCTTTCAGGAGCAGCTTGTTATTGGTGCTCTCGCACAAGTATGTCTTGCGCTTGACTTTCTCCACGAGGCAAATGTGATCCATACAGGTGCGAGGCAATGTTTTTTTCTCCTCTTTAGACTACACCCAATCACCAATCGCAATCTTGTCGTTGTCAAACCATCCCCAATTATGCCCAGCTAATCAATAAGTGTTAGATGTCCATTCCGATAATCTACTCATCGGCATTGTAGATAAGTCGGTCTTTTCTACAGTGGAAGAGAATGAGGTCCAAAAGCCATCGCCCCGCAAAGTCATGAACGATACCGTCATTCAAGTCTCTCAATATATGCTGGGAGGAAAGGGTCCGCTCATACTTTGTGATCTGGGGCAAGCACGAATCGTTAGTGACGGTAGTGAACAACGTGGCAATGCCATGCCTGTGCCTTATCGCGCTCCCGAAGTAATTCTCAACATGCCCTGGGACAAAAGTGTAGATGCATGGAGTGCAGGTCTCCTGGTATAGATGGCCCAACAATCTCTTCTTGACGCATGCATCAACTAACGGTCTGCGTGCGTGTCTTTGTGTGTCTAGGCCTGGGACCTGCTCAAGGGAGAGAGTCTTTTCAAAGTGTATGACCATGAGTCTGAGGAGCTGAACGATGCACATCATCTTGCGGCAATTACAGCCCTCATTGGTCCGCCACCCCCGGAATTACTACAAAACAGCAAAGAGTCGTGCAAATACTGGCACCAAGACGGTGAGAACCCTTCTATATGACGAATCGCACTGATATATATCACTTGAGACATGACTGCCTTTTCGACAGCGTTTGCTGATATAGGTTCTGTCGTTCGTAACAGGTGAATGGAAGGGACCTGTCCCTCTACCGCCCAAGAGAAATTTTGAGTCTCTTGCTGATGACATCATTGGTATTGACAAAGAAAACTTTGTCAGCTACATGGAATGTTTTGTGGCATGGCTACCTAGAGATCGAATTACGTGTTTGCAAGGCCATTTTCACCCTTGGCTCAAGACTAAACGTAATCCAAATGCAACATGAGTATGAAGGCATGCCCTTACTGCACAAAGGATCTCACGTAATCTACTAAAATTACACGCTTGGTCTGTGCGCCGGTGTCGCGTCAAGCTGCGGCGGTTCAAGGGTCCCATCTTCTCCGGACTGGCATGTAATTTCATGGACGAGACCCTTCGTGAATTATAGACGAAATACTATCGGAAGATGAATCGAGAATGAATGAACAAGAGCAATTGATTTAGGTAACAAAAGGGAAGGCAGAACGAGAAGAGGAGATGGGAAATCTGAGTTTTTATTCTTAATACATCGACTTGCATGCGACGCAACTGCTCACGGCTGGAACAACGGCTCTCCAAAAGGAGCGGTCAGTCACGTTAGACCTGCCCGCGGCCGCCTCGATAGTTTATACTAAGTATAAACTTTATATTAGTATAAACTTTATATAGGGATTCTATAAAGTATATAGTTTGTACTTAAAATTAGTAAAATTTATTTATTTCTTAGTATTTAAGCTTATTTTAGGTATTTATATAGCCTTAGTTAAAAAGATATATTGTAAATAAGAGAGAATATAGTATTTATATAATTTCAATAAAGTTCTATATATTTCTATAGATCTTAGCTAATAAAAACAGCTAGCGTGTCTAGTTATATATATTTTGCACCTGTGCAAAGTTTACACCGGCTCGTGGATCACACGCTTGGCTTTCGTCGCTTGCGTAGGCTGCACCGTGACCGCTGACGACGTCTTGGCAAAACCCAATCACGACTCCAGCTCCAGATACCCTTTGTGCCTCTCTTTTATTTTCCTCGTTCGCGCTGCTGCGCCTCGCTGGGCCCCAAAGTGGACGAAGAAATGACGGACCGACAGGCGGCAATAGCAGTCGCGGTTGTTGCAAGCTGTGGTGCACCTTGAGTTTCTCTCCGCGTCTTTTTGCCCCGGATGACAGCATGTTTTGTCACTTGGTTGCAGGACAGCGCCGCCAGGAAATCCCCGGCTTCGTCACGAAAAGACGACGAGTTGCTCTGTCAACTGGCTGAGCCTCATCCTGCGCCATCGACGCCGACGATATCCTTTTTGCCTTCTATGCTCTGGGGCTGGGCCTTGGTTGATAACCTTAACTTACTTGCATGAAAAAAAACTCGGCTTTTTTCCCGTTTTCCTTTAAATAGTGCGTCTTTATTCTTCCCATCCCTTGAGAAACGAACGCTTTGTACCACTGCTTACAGATCTATGTTCATCACATCAGATGCACATTTCTTCATCACGTCATTGCTCTTAACCCGGCGCCTCTTCTCGCTCCTTGGAGACGGCCACTACGGCGTGCGTAGTGCCCGGTTTCAAAGGCACCCAAAGTCAAGTGTTTGGGTCGATATACAGACATACAAATTTTTATGATACGGCCAATATAAACCAGAACAACAACAAAAGTCATGGCGAACAGCAGTCTATCGCCCGCCACCTCCAATCCCTTTCTAACGCCTGCGGCAACCAGCCGAGCGGCCAGCTTCAGCGATGACCTGGCCACGGCGTTGAGCCCAGATCCCGGTACTGAAGATGATTTCCGCGTAGAAAAGAACCCATTCGCTTTTTCACCAGGCCAGCTCAACAAGTTGCTCAATCCGAAATCACTGGTTGTCTTTCAGGCCCTCGGTGGACTGCGAGGCATTGCGAAGGGGTTGCAGACAGACACTGCCGCTGGTCTGAATATAGACGAGACCTCGGTACCGCAGACGGTCTCCTTTGACCAAGCGGTCCACTCGTCATCCCTGGACATTGCTTACGATAAGCACGTCACTCTGAACAGTGACACATCCTCGGAGTCTTTTGCTGACCGTACACGCGTGTACAAACGCAATGTCCTCCCAGCCAAGGAGCCCATTCCTCTCTGGAAATTCGTGTGGAACGCCTACAATGACAAAATCCTCGTCTTGTTGACCGTTGCGGCTGTTGTTTCCCTCGCTCTAGGTCTTTACGAGATCTTTGCCGTGAAGAAGGAACCCGGCGCTCCTCCACCAGTCGACTGGGTCGAGGGTGTTGCCATTTGCGTTGCCATTATTGTTGTGACGGCTGTTGGATCTCTCAATGACTGGCAAAAGGAAAGGGCTTTTGTCAAGCTGAATGCCAAAAAGCAAGATCGTGAGATTAAAGCCGTTCGTTCCGGAAAGTCCTTGATGATCAACGTTCATAATATCCTCGTCGGTGATGTCTTGCACCTGGAGCCTGGTGACTTGGTCCCCGTCGACGGCATCTTCATCCAAGGCCATGATGTCAAGTGCGACGAGTCCTCGGCCACTGGTGAGTCTGATGCTTTGAAGAAGACAGGAGGCGACCAGGTCATGAGAGCTCTCGAGGCTGGACACGGTACCAAGGACTTGGACCCATTCATCATCTCTGGAGCCAAGGTCCTCGAAGGTTTGCTATTCCTCTCAAGACACTCCCAACACACGTGTACAGTCTTTCTTACCAAGGTTTTTGATACTGACACATGTTCTTCAGGCATGGGAACCTTTGTTTGCACCTCCGTCGGTGTGCACAGCTCTTTTGGCAAGATCATGATGTCTGTCCGCACTGAAGTCGAAGACACCCCTCTCCAGAAGAAGCTCGAGGGTCTTACCCTTGCCATTGCCAAGCTCGGCAGCATGGCGGCCGCCTCATTGTTCTTTGTTCTCTTAATCCGGTTTGTTGCAGGTCTAGCTGGAGACCGACACACCTCTGCCGAAAAGGCTTCCGCGTTCATGGACATTCTCATTGTCGCCATCACCATTGTTGTTGTAGCTGTGCCTGAAGGTCTTCCGCTCGCCGTAACCCTCGCTCTGGCATTCGCTACGACGAGACTCCTCAAGGAGAACAACCTCGTTCGTATGCTACGTGCTTGTGAGACCATGGGAAATGCTACAACTATTTGCTCTGACAAGACGGGCACTCTGGTACGTCACTCCTCCTCCTCCTCCTACATTCCGTCATGCCACCGTAAATGTCCACTCACCAACATGATGCTTCGTTTGTTCGTACTAGACAACGAACAAAATGACAGTCGTTGCCGGCACATTCGGAAGCACCCTCTTCTCCAAGTCAGAGTCCGAACCCATCTCTCAGTGGGCCACTGCCTTGCCCTCCGATACCAAGCACTTGATCACCCAAGCCGTTGCCATCAACTCCACTGCCTTTGAGGGCGAGCAAGACGGCCAGGCGACTTTCATCGGCTCCAAAACCGAAACTGCCCTGCTCCAATTTTCCAAAGACAATCTCGGCTTACAATCTCTTGCGGAGACGCGTGCCAACGAGACAGTTGTGCAAATGTTCCCCTTTGACTCTGGCAAGAAGTGTATGGGCTCCGTTACCCGTAACAGCTCTGGAGGGTACAGATTTCATGTCAAAGGTGCTTCGGAGATTCTCCTCGGCTACTGCGCTACCATGGCCGATCCGCACACCTTGCAGCAGGATGCACTCACGTCTGGGTTGAAACAGAACATGATGGCCACGATTGAAAGGTATGCTGGCAACTCCCTCCGCACAATTGGTCTCATTTACAAGGACTTCCAGTCATGGCCGCCTACTTATGCTGAAGTCACTGATGATGGTCATGTTACTTTTGCTTCTCTGCTCCAAGACCTCGTCCTCCTCGGTGTCGTGGGTATCCAAGACCCAGTTCGCCCAGGTGTGCCCGAAGCTGTGCGTAGGTCCCAGCAGGCCGGCGTCGTGGTCCGCATGGTCACAGGTGACAATATCGTCACGGCACGAGCCATCGCCACCGAATGCGGCATCTACACTGACGGCGGTGTCATCATGGAAGGCCCTGCGTTCCGCAAGCTCACAGACGCTGGCATGAAGTCCATCTTGCCCAAATTACAAGTTCTGGCCCGTTCTTCCCCCGAAGACAAGAGGATTCTCGTCACCAAACTCAAGGAATTGGGCGAGACCGTCGCTGTGACTGGCGATGGCACCAATGATGCGCCTGCACTCAAAGCAGCAGATGTCGGGTTCTCAATGGGCATTTCGGGCACTGAAGTCGCCAAGGAGGCGTCTTCAATCGTTCTTATGGATGACAACTTCACCTCTATTGTCACCGCATTGAAATGGGGTCGTGCCGTGAACGACGCTGTTCAAAAGTTCCTGCAGTTCCAGATTACCGTCAACATCACCGCTGTGCTCCTCGCCTTTGTCACTGCCGTCTACGACGAAAACATGAAATCTGTCCTTAAGGCCGTGCAGCTTCTCTGGGTGAACCTCATCATGGACACCTTTGCCGCCCTTGCCCTTGCCACGGACCCCCCTACCGAGAAGATCCTCGATCGCCCTCCTCAGGGCAAGAAGGCACCTTTGATCACCACCAACGTAGGTTTTTTCACCTTTCCCCCATACTCCCCTTTGACTCCTTCGATTTCGCAAGTGGTGCGGATCGCCTAAATTCAGCCTCCTTGAAACAATATACTAACGAATCTTCTCCCCCAAAATAAGATGTGGAAAATGATCATTGGTCAATGCATCTTCCAGCTTACAGTCACCTTTGTTCTCTATTTCGCCGGCATCTCCATCCTCGGCTACGAGGGCCACGAAGACAAAAGTCAAGCCAAGCTAGAGCTCGATACTATCATCTTCAACACCTTCGTGTGGATGCAAATCTTCAACGAGTTCAACAGTCGTCGTCTCGACAACAAGTTCAACATTCTTGAAGGCGTCCACCGCAATCGCTTCTTCATCTCCATCAACCTCCTCATGGTGGGTCTTCAAGTTGCCATCATCTTCGTCGGATCCCGCGCCTTCGCCATCAACCCGAAGGGTCTCGACGGCACCCAGTGGGCCGTTTCCGTCATCACTGCCATGATGTGTCTCCCCTGGGCCATTCTCGTGCGTCTTTTCCCCGACGCCTGGTTCACAAAGATTGCCGGCATCGTCGGCGGCCCCTTTGCCACGGCGTACCGCGCCTTGGCCAGACTCTGGGCTGGTTTCATGCGCTTATTCAAGCGAAACAAGAAGAATGAGGACGAGGACGAGCAGGTCTACCAGGTGGATGGGCCAAAGGGTACGGTGGACTCATTAATCAATGCCCCGGCCATTGTGGTGAATGACGTCCTGTCCGTCCAGAGTACGGATATCGAAAAGGGCCGATAGGCGTCCTGGCGCTTTTCTATGGATATGTTCTGTTTTGACTGGATTTATTTATTTTCCTTTAACTTTTACTAAAACAGTCTTATGATGGAATACGTAGCTGACGTATTTCTAAATGACATTATTATTCAGCCTTGACGTCGCTTGATCCGTGCGTGATGCGTGAAATGTCGTACATCTGCATCGTGCTTGGGTAACTTCAAGCGGTGTTTGTGCGCGGGTACTTCGCCTGCTAATTTCGTTTCTAGAAGGCAATTAATTGTGTGTGACTGGCCAGACAGACATCAACCCTTTCCGTACTCGTCCTCTTAGAACTTCAGCTAAGGTTCAGCAGTTGGGCTGGTTGGCTCCTCATCAGTCACGGATCACAGAGATGGAGAGCACGCGCGAGAAAATTGACGGATATCCAACAAGTATCACATCACACTGATAGAAAGTTGTCACCATACTTTATCAGCAAAGGAGAGGGATCGACTGCAAAAAAGCGTCATTCCTTTTTTTTTACTTGGACTCCTCAGTCCGCTCTGGTTTGTCCTCTGTCTATTCGCGCGAGGCACGAGGCAACCGAGACGTTTGACCTGGGCATCCTCCAAAAACCCAAAGTCCATGTCTCACTATCCCTGTGCGCGCGTGCAGCTGTCAAAATGAACAAGAGCCTTTTGATGCGCGTGCCGTTCCCTAACCGAAATCAATAACCTATGTTTCGAGTGCGGCTCGTCCTGGCTCTCTCTCTCTGTGACTGTGGAACAGAGGAAAGCCTGTCAAAGTGGCCTTCTTTCCTCCAAATCTATGTTCATTTGTTCTCACCTCTTCCTTCAAGTCTTCCACCGTTGGGAGACCAAATGAGCAATTCTGACCAGAGAACCGAGTAAATCCACTTTTGTCTATATCTGCACGGCGATAACATGACCCTCTATCGTGAAAGCGAAAAATATGCCCCTTGGGGGAGAAAACAGTTCCTCTCCTAGGCAATAAAGAAACATGCAGAATCGTGATGTTCATGACCGGACCTGCGTTTCTTCTTTTCCAGATCCATTATATATCACCACGTTTCCAGCAGTGCCTTCAGTTCCCCCAAATCTCGGTCTAAGGGGTATCAAGCGAGGAAGGTGACGAAATCAAAACAAATGCTGTCTATCACATGCTTCGTGAATGCCCCGTGACCGTTGCTGCTGAAAAAGTCCGGTGAACCGATTAGGCACTCATCCGTCTTCGCAGGTCATGATGTCGCCGTTCGTCCAAAAAAAAATTGGGGAAAAATGAGAAAAGAAATATAAGTCGAAAAGAAAAAAAAACCAGGGAGAAAATCGAGTTTGTCGATGTGCGTCGAGCAAAATATAACAGTGCAAAGCAGGATCAAGCACATGTGGAATCCACAAGTGCCAGTTGCGGCCATCGTTTTCGTGACCAAACCCTGACTCTTGGGTCAAGGCAAATCGCCGTGGTTGCGAACAGCCTACCACCAAGACTGGGCACCAGGGCCGCCAGGGTTTCCATAGCCGCCGCCGCCGTAGCCGCCGCCGCCGCCGCCGTAGCCGCCAGCCTGAGGGCCGCCAAAGCCACCGCCATAGCCAGAGCTCTGTGGGGGGCCACCGAAACCACCGCCGTTGCCTGCTCCAAAGCCGCCGCCTCCGCCACCACCGCCGAACTTACGGAAGTCCCGATTGGCAGCGCCACGGCCACCACCTCCGCCACGGGGTCGGCCGCCGCCACGGCCGCCACCACCGAATGAGGACTCACGGGCAATTGCCTCCAAGAATGGGGGAACCTCCTGGTTAGCTTCCTTGAGAAGGTCCATGAGCTCACGAACAATGCCTCGGTTACCGCGGTTGAAGAAAGCAGTGGCAATGCCAGTATTTCCAGCGCGTCCAGTACGACCAATTCGGTGAACATAATCATCCACATCGGTGGGGAGATCGTAGTTGACGACGTGAGTCACGTTGGGAATATCGAGACCACGGGCAGCAACAGCAGTGGCAACCAAGATGGGACACCGACCGTTACGGAAGAACTCGAGAGCACGCTCACGCTCACGCTGAGTACGGTCACCGTGAATGGAAGTGGCGGGAAAGCTTTGGTTGATGAGAAAATCGGAAAGCGAATCAGCCATGCGCTTGGTCTCGACGAAGATGAGGGTCAAGCCACCAGCATGAGAGTGGAGAATATCAAGAAGAACGGATCGCTTGTCGATGTCCTCGACGAACTCGACCTTCTGAGTGATGTTCTCCGACGTAGAACCAACGCGGCCGACAGACAAGAAGACGTAATCCTTCAAGAAGTCCCTAGCGAGCATCTGAATGTCGCGGGGGAATGTGGCTGAGAACATGAGAGTTTGGCGGTCGGCAACCGAGGGCATATCCTCGCCCTCAACGATTCGGCGAATCTGGGGCTCGAAACCCATGTCGAGCATGCGATCGGCCTCATCGAGAACAAGATACTTAATGTTGCAGAGGGAAATGCGGCCACGCTCAAGCAAATCGACGAGACGACCAGGAGTGGCAACAAGAAGGTCACAGCCTCGCTCAATCTGGCGAAGCTGAGAACCGATGTCGGCACCACCATAGACAACGCAAGGGCGAACCCACGACCGGTAAGCGAATTTTCGTGACTCCTCGTAAATCTGAGAGACCAGCTCACGAGTCGGAGCAAGAATCAAAGAGGTGGGGTAAGCCTTGCGCTGACGGCCAAACTGGCCAGCAGCATTGGCCGGAACTGGAGAGGGGCCGTTGAGGAAGGCCTGAGAGAGGATGGGGAAAAGGAAACCTCCAGTCTTGCCAGAACCAGTCTGAGCACAAGCCATAAGATCACGACCACCCGACACAATGGGAATGGAGTACTTCTGAACAGGGGTGGGAACCTTGTAGTGAGCCATTTCAATGTTACGGCACAGGTGCTCATCCAGAGGAGGGCTGGAGAACTGATTGACTGGCTCGGGAACATTCTGGCCAGAGGCCTCGACGGGAATGTCGTCGTACTTTTCGAAGTTGATCCCAGTATGCTGCTTGGAAGGGTCATCGACGGTTCCGAACAGCTCACGCTCGATACGGGGATTAGCAGGACCAGGAATGTGCTTGCCGTCGCGCCACTGGCCATCACCAGAGCCTCGGGCAGAGTAAGAAGAACCACCCTCATTGCCTTCGCGGCCGCCGCTGTGACCACCTCCACGGCCACTCCAACCACCGCGGCGGTTGTTTTGGAATGGAGGAGGAGCAGCGCCGCCCTCAGGGCCGTTGCTCCAGTTGTTCGGTCGACCGCCTCCAGCGGCGAAGTTGTTCCTGTGTATCAAACTGTTAGCCCACGTGTTCTTTGACCGACCAGCCTGCGACGCTGAAGCGAGGAAGGGGAGAATGAAGGACTTACCCAGCCCAGGAACTGCCGTTCAGGCCATTGGGAGCGGGAGCACCATTGGGGGCGCCGTTGGGAGGAGCGCCATTAGGGACAGGGCCATTAGGGGCAGGACCAGGGGCAGGACCGTTCATGGGAGGGCCCCCAGAGGGCCGATTTCGCATGTGAGGCGGAATGTAAGAACGCGGACCACCACCCTGATGGCCATCGGCCAAGTTCAAGCCGTTCATGTTGAGTTGATCCGCCATGTTGGGATCTGAGTTTTGGATCGTTGTGTTGTTGGTAACGAGTTGTACGTCAGACGTTGATGCCTCGAATCTCGAAAGGGCGCGAAATCAGCGAAATCGCTCGTAATTTACAGCAAAATCACTCCCGCAAAGGACGAAAGAGAGACAGTCTGATGGAACAGGATCTAAATCGGTTATCAAATAGAAAGAAAAGGCAAGAACGTGAGCTCCTGACTTGGACTCTTCCCCAGAAATGATTACACAAGAAGCCGATGCTTGCACGATCCCTCGAAGAACAAGACTTCAAAGGAAAGACCAAGGAAAGACGGATGGTCTCTGGAAATGACCTAGATGAGAGAGGATGAGAGAAGGGGAATGGAAGGGGGTTTGTGGATGTAGAGGTTTGAGTTGTAGGAGGGAAGAAAAGAAAAGGGACAGCGGACGAGTCGGTCGGAGGCAAAAAGGGAAAAAATTACTTGGCGGGTGGCCAGGGAAGGCCAGTTAGTGCCCAATCATGCAGGGCCAAACATTTTCTCGGGTTGAATAATTTTTAATTTTTCCTTCCCCCGTTTCCCTTGCCCCATCGGCCAAGCTGTTTGCCAGCGCGGAGGGGAAAGTGGACACCGCCATGGATTGGGCAGCCACTGATAGTGCGATGCAGCAGCCCCAGTCCGAGCCAACCAACTGGAGGCTTGAGCCGCCAGCACTGGTGCCATCACTTGGGGGTCACCCAGTCCGGCCGCGGCACGGTGGGTTATCTCACGTTATCTCACTGGCGTAGCTCCCTTGTACTCACGGCGGGTCCGCCCACCGAAAAGACTGCACCTGAGTCACGGGAGGTACTCTTGAGTACTCACACTTCAGCAGCCTCGTTCCAACCCGTGTCAAACCCCTTTATGTATGTAGTCGCTGTTGGTCCCATATTCCTCATTTGTTTCATAAAGTAGAATTCGAAATAAACTGGACCATGTTAGAAAACAAATGCTCATATTCGTCACATTACATGTAGCAAATGCGGTTCGTCAAGACCATGGCAATGGCAACCCACCCAAACAAGAGTTTTTCTTTCGGCCGGGGCCGAACAAGATGCCAACTATTTTTGGACTCGACGGCGAAACACGTAAGCATAGCCACGTCACTCACCCTTTACTTGTTCGTACTCTCCGGCTTCCGGCTTGAACAACAAGATGAGGCAGCCCTACATCGGCCCTAGGGATACATCATGGTGCCAGAAGAGCATGCTAGATAGTAGGTTACCGCAACTTGTGACATTCGGCACTGGGTAATTGCATCACAGCATTAGGCTGACCTTGTTCGAGGTCTTTCGTTGGCACAATACGCAAGCAGTCTCTTCGCTTCGTCCAGACTCGACTATGCAAAATCTCGTGCAGAGTTCATTCGGCATCACTACGAAGGAGTAGAGTATGTCGCACTCTCAGTGCGTTCAAGGTATGTATTCGCCGATAGAAGACGCCGTTTCATTGAATAGCCCTTCTTGGCCAATGATCATGTTAATACAGGTCTTGTCATATTCCGCACCCTCCCCGCCATCTACGCGCACTTTACGATCTTTTCATCGTTGAATTCTATGTCAATGATCCCATCAGCCTTGATCGCCTTGACCACCATGCCCTTGAAATCGATTGGTAACCGTCGCTTCAACTCATCCGTGCAGAGCGTTAGGAGCTTGATGCCCTGTCCGAGTGTGATATCGGGATGATGGTGCTTATCCAGAATAGACAAGCAATAGTACCTGCGCACAGAAATCAGTTCGATGGTGGCACACTAGAAATACACATTGTCCCAGCAGCAGTCAAGCGAGCAGGCAGGTGCGTCTATACTATACGTACTGCGCATAGCCGTGAGCGGCGTAAGGAACGTCGGCCAGCGAGGCCAAATAATCAAGCCAGTAAAGGTGCGGCTCGCCGGTGATGGGATCGACTCCTCCCATCAAGAGATTGACATTGTAGGGATGACGCGATCGCAAGCTGGACGCAAGTTCGCCGCGGACAAAGTGTGCCAATCCTGAGGGAGACAGTTCGGTTTCATTTCGCATCGAATAGAGCTGAGCGTTTCGTTGGATGTACTCGGCGAATTGCACTGCCCCGTATCATGTTAGCCATACATTCGAGCTTGTCTACGCTCCTCTTCGTGGTCATCCATCTTTTCGAAGCAGTTTGACTCCCTCGGTGGATGGATCGACAAGGGTTTTCCATGCTGCCCGTACCTGTATCACCAGCCTCTCCTGAGAAAGCCATCAAAGTGTGCTTGTTCAGCGCCCTGGTCTTGTCGTCGGACGCTTTGAGGATCGTAGCACCACGCATCGCTGCTTTTGAGGCGGCGATGATGGTGAAGTCCTTGCCTGTAATTCCCAACAGAACCTCCCTATGTCAAGCTGTCAGCAACTCAATTCGAATCATCCCAGCTACCGAAATCATCGGCTACCCACATGGCGTTGACTTGAGAGCGGTCCTGTTGTCGTGTACTGAGGTGGTATGGGAGGTGTGAAATTGGAGGTTGGGACGTAGCTTAATTGCCTGTTTGCTTGGTTGCGAGCTTGCAGTGAGTGATGCTTCGAGCTCGTTCTGGTATTGTAAGTTAGGCTGTAGCGCTTTGCGTCAACGAGCTTGCCTCATCCCTGTCTGTGCCTGCTGCCCACCAACCTTACCTGCACCTGAGATTGTGCCACCATCCACCGCCCAATCATCGGAAGCACTATTCACCGGGATAGCCCACTGATTGGTTCCACCCCGGCAGAAAGTGGGGTGCACGGCTCTCCAAGCGTTCCATCCTTCTTTTTTTTTTTTTTTTTTTTTTTTTTTTTAAAGAGAAACGAGAAAGTACATAGGCACGCAGCCAGCCTTGGGAGGAAGCCAGAAATACACCACAATACCAAAGGTGAACAAAAAAGCGACCATGTCGTCCTTTTTCACCATTCCTGGCGCCCAAAAGAAGCGAAAGCGACCTGCCGCACCAGAAGCACCAAAAAAGAAAATCGCCGGTGCCAAAACCACATCTCACAGCAAGCCCGCCAAAAGACCTGGTGCCGCTTCCGCCGACGCCGCCTCAAGCAACAGCAGAAAAAGAGCCGAGCGGGACGACTCACTTTCCGGCAGCGACTCGGATGATGACGAGAGCTACGGCAGCGCGTCCGAAGCGGGCGACGACGAAAACGTAGACGACCGGCAGAGCTCAGATGACGAGGAAGAGACGGCCGCCGAGAAGAGACTTCGTCTGGCGGAGCGCTACCTAGAAAATGTCAAGGAGCACGTGGACGAGGCTGGGTTCGACGCCGCCGACATAGACCGCGACCTGATCGCCGAGAGGCTGCAAGAGGACGTCGCCGAGACCAAGGGCAGGGTGTACCGCCAGCTCTGGAACCAATTGGCTCTGAAGAAGGCCTCGCAGACCTTTTTCCGCACAAACACCAACTCCGTCACCTCGATTGCTTCCTTCCCGCCGTTCGTATACACGGCCACCAAAGACCTCACGCTACACAAGTGGCGGACGCAGGACCTGCCACAGCACCAGTTCCCGCAGACGACGAGGAGGAAACCTAAGAAGCCTGATGCTCCGGCCAGAAAGAGACCGGAGCTACTGGCATGGGTCAGAGGGAACAAGAGCAAGAGCAAAGACCGAAACTACAAACGGCATACGGGCCAGATTCTGGCCGTGGCCGCCTCCCCAGATGGCAAGTACGTCGTCACGGGCGGCGAGGACCGCAAAATAATCGTCTACGACGCCGACACACTGCAGCCCGTCAAAGTCCTCACGCACCACCGCGATGCCGTCACGGCACTGGTGTTCCAGCGCGGCACAAGCCAGCTATACTCGGCGTCGAGAGACCGAACCGTCAAAGTATGGAGCCTAGAGACACTAGCCTACATCGAGACCCTCTTCGGCCACCAAGACCACGTCGTCGACATTGACGCCCTGGCGCAAGAGCGCTGCGTCAGCGTCGGCGCGCGGGACAGGACCGCCCGCCTGTGGAAGGTCATGGAGGAAACACAGCTCGTCTTCCGCGGCGGCGGCGCCGACAAGAAGAACAACCCTCCTGGCGTCGACCCGCGCTCGCTCCTCCACGAAGGCAGCATGGACCGCATCGCCATGATCGACGACGACCTGTTCGTCACGGGCAGCGACAACGGCGCCATCTCCCTCTGGAGCCTGACCAAGAAGAAACCCGTCTACATCCAGCCCCTCGCCCACGGCCTCGACCCAGCCCTCGACCCGCTGTCCGCCTCGGCAGAAGTCCACCCCGTCCCCGAAAAGGTCGTTCCAGCACCCACCCCCCGCTGGATCACAGCCCTCAAAACCCTCCCCTACTCGGACATCATTCTCAGCGGCAGCTGGGACGGCCACGTCCGCGTCTGGAAACTCACCGAAGACAAGAAGAAGATTGAACAAATCGGCGTACTAGGCGACCTCCTCGATGACTACGACAACAACTCGGTCCAAGACGTCCCCAACCCCCACGGCACAGCTGATTCGCACCGCCCCATACCAGGAATCATCAACGACATCACCGTCTTTGAGCGCGGAGATCGCGGCAAAGACGGGCTGTGTGTCGTTGCTGCCGTCGCGCAAGAACACCGCTTCGGTCGCTGGAAAGTCTGCAAGGGCGGCGGCGTTCGAAACGGCGGCGTCATCTTCGAGGTGCCCCGGCTGCCACAGCAAGTTAATGGCGACGCCGAGGACGCCTCACCGCCAGAAGCAGACGGGGGAGATGACTCATAGCGCAGACAGACAGAGAGCATACTATGTATATAGAACAAAACAGAAAACTTCATAGTTGAGGCGTCTTGGCACCATTTCATGTGTCTTCATTTCTTCATGTTTGAAAGAGAGAGAAGAAAAAAAGCAATGGGTTTCATTAGGCAGGGAGGTTTATCAGTCATGCATCAATCGACTTACGTACGTACGCATGAAGGGAGTGCTAGATCTGAGCGTCTACTGAGGAAAGAATCTGCGTTGATGTGCCGAGTGGTGGTGATTATGATAATTTGCTCTGCTGCATGTGCGTCCGTTCTTGAATATGCCAAACAAACCCCCTCGTCCGATGTTCTGGGAACGAACGCAAATGGTGCTGAGGAGACTCTAGCCCTCGAAACCAATAGCGTTATAAATCATCTATGGAACAGGACACCATTGCGAATGCTGCACCCAACGCTCTATGTACTTGCAATCTCACAATCATCAACAAAGGGCAGTTTTTCATCCCAAATGCCGATCCCAACGCTATGCAGAAATGCCTCCAACAGGCGTACTTTCCTCAAAGACGCACCAATACCAAGAGGGGGAATTCCCAGACTCCTTCGCAGCGACGTAAAGGAAGGAGAAGGTCAATCGATACCCCCCGGTCAATCCTCTGGTAGTCGACTTCATATAAATGATATACCTCATGTCAAATCCACAGACCGCTCAATACCATCATATTTTGCTTGCAGTTTTTCAGGTGATGGACTCTGACTTGACCTCAAAGGTTGAATTAAGGATGGCGACGACTCTAGTTGTTTAGACCTTTGTCGTGTCGCCCGGTTTCTTGATATTGACATTACTTCTTCAACATCCGCGGACTCGATAGACGTGCGCTTAGTCTTTTTTGGAGTGGCCCGGGTTACCGGTACTTCGGCTTCGGATGATGAGATGGGTAGGGTCTCCACAAGATCCTGCTTATTTGTGTGTCGTGGCGGACTCGACGTCAGGGCGATGGGCCTTCTCACCTCAGATTCACACAGTGCGTCCTTGATCAATTCATGGCTGGTTAATAACAGAGACGAATCGCCTACACCAGTAGCACGACGATTGTTGTTGTCCGTACTCAGATCGGCTTGAGGACCCTCAAAGAGCGCTGCTCTATCTTTCGAGCATCGTTTTGTCGGCGACGAAGCCACCGCCTCCGGTTCTGAGCTTCGAGCATCATCTTCTACAACCGCCTCGGTGGCAAACGGAGCTGGCTTAGAAACCATCACTACGTCAGATGCATCAGGCAATTCTGTGGCCGAAGATTCCCTTCCTAGCGTTGGGGATATATCCTGATCCACTCTCGGAGTTGAGAAATTTGCATTTTCGGCAAGAGATTTCCTCTTGGCGGAGAGCAACCGCTTCTCCGCCCCCTCCTGTTCATGGCGCTCATGCTGTTCGTGCTGCAACTTGAACAACAATTCGCGGAGCGATTTCCGCAACTGGGACGGCCGGATATCCCACCCTAAAGATTCCCGTTGGAGCAGTTTGCGAACAGTCCCATCCGGATCTTTCAAGAACTCTTCCATGTATCCCAAGATGAATACTCCACAGTCGCAGAAGTTGTCTTGTTCAGGTATCCGCTTTGCAGTCATGCCGTTTGGAACTTTGACCAGATCAACACCTTTCTTGTCCTTTGCTTCCGCAATAAGGTATTCCCTAAGTGCCTTGCAAGTTGCAGAGTGGGGATTGGCCAATGAGTCTAATGTGATGATCTTTGGTGTTCTGGGATCATCGTGACGCGGGGCCGCAGGGCCGATTTGAGAACTGGCTGTTGTCGTCTTTTTCAACCCTGGTGACGAGTTCTCCATTGTCCTTGCAGAGCTTGGGGGAGAACAAATAATCTCGACATCGACGAAAAGTTGTTTCGTGTCGCCGTCTCGTATGGTCACGTCGGACATATTTTGCTCGATGGCTGCTATTCTAGGTGACGATTCGTCCACACGCTCAGATTTGTCTTGATCACCGTCGTGAGGCATTCCGTGGACAGCATTTGGCGTATTGCAAATGACCGCCAAGTACCAGTGTGCGTTTTCATTGACTGGTACTACAATATAGTCATAGGAGAGCAAATCAAACTTGGCCGTCCAAGCTTTGACGCCTTCAAAGTTGATCTTCCCCTTTGTCGACCTCAGTTTCTCGAAGAAAAAAGTGCTGAAGAAATAAATCTTGCTGAGGAGTTCGGGTTTCTCGTTTTCTAATTTGAATTGCAGGTATCGAATGTAGAAGCTGATGAGATTATCGTTGAGGAACTCGCCTTCGTCCAACCTGGGAATATCGCCATCATCGACCGTTGCCCTGTTTCTCCCGGTAGCGGGGAACACAAGAGATTGATACCATTGTGCCCTCCAATCTGGATTTTGGCTGGTCCACCGCTCAGGACTTGCTTCTCGAGGAACATAAACGGGAGAAGACCTTCGAGTTCGCCTCGTACCCGGAGCCTTTGCCACAGTAGGAACCTCTTCTCTACTGGCCTCGATGGACAGGTTTTTCTCAGTCCTCGTCGAGTCTTGCATTTGGTCCACTAGCTTGACCGGTCGACGAGACCCATTGACGGTGTCGTCTTTGTCAGTTTGTCGATCCTTGGGAGCAATTTCTTCTACATACTGTGGTAGAGTAGGCAAAGAATCCGAGGATTTGACAGGCATCTGATATTGATAGTTGGCGGCCTTGTCCCACGCCTGTTTCCATTTGATTTCAAGTTCTTTGCTACATAGGAATGATTAGCCGAGGTTCAATGGAATTATAATCATAACTTACACGGGCAACTCAGCCGATTGAGTGTGATTTGCAGAGCGTATGAGATCCATAACATCGCGATGATCCATGAATTCCAACCACAAACTATATCCGCTATTGTTTGATCGAGGCCTCGTCACGTGTACGAGATGACTCTGATTGCAGGCGTGCTGCATCTTGGTGACATTTTCCAAGTCAATAGCCAGCCAATTCAACGGGCCTTCTGCGTTTTGCGGTAAAAGGAGCAGTGAATCGTCGCGATCTTGTTTGAGGAAGAGCTCCTGCTTGCCCTCTGGTGTGGCATAGGTATGCTTTCCACAGACGGCGCTTCTCACGTACAAAGGGGGCACCCTTTTGTATTCTGTTGTACCTGAAGGTTTCGGCTGTGACTTCAAAAATTGTGTGGGCAGAATGTCGCCTCTGGACGAGGTGCGCTTCGGGGTGGCCAAAACCGAGAAGTTTGTGCGCCGGCTCCCTCCATATTGATCCTTGCTCAACTCATCCTCTGACTCTATCGACTCTATGGATTGGTGAACTCGAGGACGCTTGAAATATGGACTGGTTGTTTCTGTGCGTGATGCTGGCCTTGATCGTTTCGGCCATGCGCGCACGATATCAGAGCAAATAGTTGCTGGTGGAGGATCATCCTCTCCCAAAACATCAGGACTCTCTAGTGATGCTGAATTCTTCAGACGATCCGGGGTGTCAGGATTGTTGCCCTCGCTCTTTCTAGCAGCCCCCAGAAGCCGGTGGGTACAAGAATTTGACCGGTTCTTTCTCGCGCGATTCTTCCCCAGATAGCAGCTGTTGGGCTGAGTACTGCGAAACTCTCCCACACCAGCTCGTATGGTTTTTGATTTTCCGGTGCTCGAATTGCTTTTAATATCATACAAATATTCTTGAGAGCCACTGAGAGTTAGATCGTGGGTTTCGTTTGAACCGTGTCGCTCGGGAGTTACGATATAGCGGCTATATACGGGGTCTCTTGGGTCAGGCGAGGTTACGTCGGGTTTATGTCGTTTTGATCGAGGACTTTCGCTGGGCGAGTAGGAACCAGCCGACGGGCGTGGGGGATTTGTTAGTGTGTTTAGCCCTCCTGCTGTGGAACTATTGAGCTGCCTCTATACAGCAATATCAGTCTGGTGCCAGTTCGTTCCCAAAACGTGGGCATCTCTTACCAGCCGCTTCTTTTGCATTTTATCACTAGAAACCCTAGTTTAACTGTCAAGTTAAACAAGACCTCCAACACCAGGTTCGTAGTTGGATCATGGAGAACCATACCCATAGTCGGGGAACGAGTGTGCCTCGGAATGGTATCGGGCAAGCGGGCTGGAACTGAAATGAGCAAAAGTGTGCAATTAGAGTGCGGCCTGCCAACTACACATACTCGCGTGAAGGCCACTTTCGCTTCTGCTTCTCCTCCGTAGGAGCCTCCGCCAGAGCGCTCAGACCTATTTCTTCGGCGTCTTTGGGACTCTTCGGCGTCGGATCGTTGACAATCGCGTTCCATATGGCGACAGTTTGACTGGGGCGGGAGGGCTGCGAGCTAGAGCATGGGGCCAAATAGATGAGTGACGAGTCGACGACGCTACGAAGAAAAGCCCGTGAGCATTGCATCGACTTACAGTGCTTCACACGACTTGGTACCAGACCTGCACTGTCTGGAGGGTTTGGGCAATGATGCGGATGATTTCTGCAGACGTTAGACGTGGGGCCACGCAAGGAAGTTCGACAACCACTTGTGAGTGGATAATGGAAAATTTTAGCGGGTCCGGCGCCACCTGTACGCGGCTGCACCTTCCGTGGTAATAATAATATGTATGTCACGTCTCGCACGCAAGCAGACAAATGACAACTGACAAATAACAAGCGGGAAGCGATGATAATGATGATGAAGAAGAAGGAAATGATGGAGTTGACGATGGCGATTGGCTTTGCAAACACTGAAAGCGGGCAGAATGACAGGAATCATGAGATGGGATCCAGCACTCAACGCAGCAGCGTGAGACTTGGCTGCGGCGAAAAGGCGGCGTTGGTTCGTCTGGTTCGGGTGAGCGCGAGGGTCATGGCTGTCAGTCAGTGTTGATGGCCGAGCCTACATATCGTCGGTGCCGCCACATTATTGCGACAAGCCATCCATCACTGTGAGTCAGTGAAGTGTCATGTCATCAACAGAGAGCTTTTAGGATAACTCCGTGCAAGGCAAGGCACCGTACAAGGCAAGCCCTGAGGTCAGGGGGGTCGTGGCAGCAGCCCGCCCTGGTCTGATCTGGTCCATTTTTATTTTCATCGTCTCCATCGCGATTAATACGGGACCAACCACATCCATCACATCCACCACATCCCTCCACTCCAAGTCTCCAACCAACCCCCTTTGGCCCATCCACTCAAGTTTGCTGCTCTTCTTCTTCAACAAATTGTCCGGTTATTCTTTGCCATCATCAGTTGATACCCGTCTACTTCGCAAGCGTCAGTCAACATGGCTGCACAGAATGGCATCGAGGTCGCTTTGGCCAAGATCATGGAGGTTGTGCAGAAGCAGGTATGTCCTTGTTTGTGCACTCCCCGTCGTAGTTGACACGGTATCGGGTTTGTTCAGGGGGGGCCAGATCGTGAGGTCGCAGTTCGCATGGCAATGAGTTGTGGTGGGCTTTGCGACTTGACGATGCCTCATGCTCTGTATTCTCCGCCTCATTGCGTATTTTCCTTCGCATTTGCGCATACCAAGCTGCTAATGCGCTTTTTTTTCTCCTTTTTTCTTCTGTTTCACCATGTAGAATGAGGAGATGTCAGAGCTGCGCCAAGAGTGTACCCAACTGCGACAATCCAACGCGGAGATCTCGCTGCTCCTCAAAGAGACTGTCCTGGTAAGTCTTGCGCGCTCGTGCTCTTGACGACTCTCTGTTCATGTCGTTTTTTTCTTGCAACATGCAACACATCACTCACATGCCTCCGATTCAAGTCTCGTCGCGACGGTTCAGGCCTGGGTGGCCTCTCACCCGGTCCTGACAGCTCCATGCGATCTTTCAGCCCTCATCCTCTTCCCAGGCTGTCTTCCGCCATGAGATATATCCCACCACCCTCACCCACCCCGCAACTCACCGTCCCTGCCGTGGACCGCGAAGTTGATGGCTTCTACGTCATTATCCCCGCCGGTGGTGCCGGTACGCGTCTCTGGCCTCTGTCCCGCGAGAACCACCCCAAGTTCCTGCTGGACATCGATCTTTCAGGGCGCAGCTTGCTTCAGTCAACGTGGCGCCGTCTCGTTCCACTTGCTGGTGCAAGTCGCATGACTGTCGTTGCCGGCCCTAGCCACTCAGAATCCATCCAGACCCAGTTGCCTCAGCTCGAGGACTCCAACTTGTTCACCGAGCCTGGTCCCAAGGACTCCATGGCCGCTATTGGTCTCGCCGCCGCTGTTCTCCTGCACCGCGACCCGGATGCCGTCATTGGATCCTTTGCCGCCGATCACATGATTGCTGGCGAGGACGCTTTCCTCAACTCCGTCACCGAGGCCGTCAAGGTCGCCAAAGAGGGCTTTCTCGTCACCATTGGTATTGCGCCTTCACACCCTGCCACTGGATTCGGTTATGTCAAGCTGGGTGACAAGCTGGATGTGCCTAGCGCGCCAACCGCTCGTCTTGTGAGCGCCTTCAAGGAGAAGCCGGACGCTTACACGGCTGCCAAGTATGTCTCGTCTGGTAACTACCGCTGGAACGCTGGTATGTTCGTGACTCAGGCCTCTACACTGATGGACCTGGTCAAGGAGTATGAGCCCGAGCTGCACGCCAACCTGACCAGAATCGCCGAGGCTTGGGAGGACAAGACCCAGCGAGACACCATCCTCAACGAGGTTTGGCCCAATCTTGAAAAGGTGGCCATTGATAATGCCATTGCTGAACCAGCCGCTGCTGAGGGCAAGGTTGCTGTCATTCCTGCTACCTTTGGTATGTTTACTCGTTTGACACAAACCATGATGTGCTGTGAAAACTGTGCTAACATGCGCTCTTTCCTAGGTTGGGATGATGTCGGTGACTTTTCCTCCCTCGCTGAAATGCTTCCCGCCGAGGCCAACTCTCCCAGAATTCTGGGTGATCGCAATCTTGGTAAGTTGGTTCTAAACTTGAAAAAAAAAAAGAAATAAACCTCTCACACACTTATCCATGTCATCTTTACGATGATTCGCGAGCTGACTGGTTCTTGCAGTCGTTGCCCAACAAGCCCCTGGTGGCATTGTTGTTCCCGGATCTGGCCGTCTGATCGCTTGTCTCGGTGTGGACGATCTTGTCATTGTGGACGTGCCTGATGCCCTCATGGTCACCACCCGTGCCCGTGCGCAGGAAGTCAAATCTCTTGTTGCCAGCTGCCGCAAAGCAGGCTTCAAGAACCTCATGTAATATGGTGTGGACTACGTAAGAGACGCCGGCGCACGGGTTGTCAAAATCGAAGCAAAGTACAGGGATGAAAATTACAAGAAAAAAAAATGAAGGGTTCAGCGCAAAAAGAGGCAGCTGTGTAATTTAGCTCATCTGTAATGATTAGGAAACATAAATATTTTAATATGACTCAACTGTCACTGACTGGGATCCCAGCAGCTGATCGTTTTTAGCAATTCGTCGCTCATCCGTCAGTCAGCCTCAGCAGCCTTAACAGTCTCACAGTGCTTTCCCTCCGGGTACGGGTCACAGCTTCAGAAGTCATTCAACCTTGGAGTGAAGCAGTGTATACAAAATCAGTGTGTATAAGATTGAGAAGGTGTTTGGGGGGGGAAGACGATGTGGATCGGCTAGGGAGCTGGCTTGTTGTCATGGTGGTTAGCAGCGTTCTAGTTCACAGCTCACGCAGTATACGATATTATCGTCCATTTCACGACCCGCATGACAACGGGAGTTTTGTTCCTGAGGTTCGTTGCACGCATGTCAAAGATCCCCCCCTGGCTGGGCGAAGCCAGCAATACTGAGATCAAATTCGCTGCGGTGACGATGACTCTACGGCCACATGGTGTAGTGGTGTGTTCTTCGGGAGGAGATTGTCGACCGGTAGAGAAAGGGATGTTCAACGGCGTTGTTGCTTCTGCCGACAGAACGATCCAACGACCGCATGATGACCTCGCTGTTCCGTTGCCTTTATAATCGCAACTTGCCCAATGCGGAGCATGGTGCCCCCCCCCCCGCCCCCACAACGTGTCCTTCGAGGGACGTCCATGCTCATCCCGAAGAAACCCCCCAAACACAATCCGTACTCTGTCATCAAGGTAAGCTCAGCTCCGTCCAACTCTCAACCCCCCCCCCCCCGACAGCGAAGCACTCTCTCGCCCATCATGCACAGCTCCTTCACCCGCATCCAGGGTGTCTTCGGATTCTTCACAACAGTCGCCTGCGTGCTAGCCGGCTTCATCGCCGCGTCCGACCTCTTATCCATTCGCAAACCAAGCAGCACCATTGTCCCCACCAACATGCAAGTGTACGAGAACCAACCGCCCTGAAACAACCCCAGCTGGCATTTGCCAAAAATTCCTTGGTACTCTCCAATTATACACAATACATTGTATAAAAGAACCACACGACTAACACAGAGGGTTGGGGGGGAACAAACAAACAAAAAACAGCGTCAAAGGCCGCCCCCACTACTACTCGTCCAAAAAAGAAGAATACGCCATCATCAAGTTCTCCCTCGACGCGGACCTCTCCTCCCTATTCACATGGAACACGAAGCAGCTCTTCGTCTACGTCACGGCCGACTGGCCCTCTGCGCCCGGCGCAAACACCACCGACTCGGCCGTCATCTGGGACACCATCATCACGAGCCCCAGCGCCGATCATCTGCAGAACATTGGGCCCGTGGCCATGAAGAAGCTGAGGAGGAGCTCCGAGGGCAAAGCCATTGATCCTAGTCGGTATGTTGGACACTATTCTCTCTTTGCAACAAAAAAAAAAAAGGGGGGGGGGGCAATGTTGTGAGGTGATTTGCCAGAGAAAAAAAAACCCCCAAAAAAAAAGCGCTGTACAATTCTAATGTTGGAGCATTTGAACAGCGGTCTATTGAAGCTCAAGAATCAGCGACCAAAGTACCAGATTACCCATCCTAGCGGCAAGATCGCCAAGGTCGACGGCGTCACTCTCAAGGTCCATTACAACGTGCAGCCGTGGGTGGGCCTACTGACGTGGGATATGCAAGAAAAGCTGGGGTACTGGAGGGCCATGGACGGCGGCGTCAGTGAGCCGTTTGAGTTGCCGGCCATCAAGGTCAAGGATGCGGGCAAGAATAAGGCTAAAAAGGCCTAGAGGAGGCTTTGCTGCGAGATGATTTGTCAATTGAACTTTGTTCCCGTCATGGCATGTGTAGTAAGTACGCTTTGGCGCATGAAGGACTGGTCTGATTGGCACATCGTTACTGGAAGCACGACAGCAAGTAAAACTTAATGCAACAACTTTTTGCACATCATCTATATTACACCACCGTCATCGTACCATCGTCATCGTGACACTTTGTAGCCCAAAAACTACACATCCATGTTGACGCCCAGTCCTCCCGATGCCCATGATGGATGACATGATCGTCGTAAATGCTTTTTGACACTAGACCTCACACGAAGAAAAAGAACAAGACAAGCAACGCAATACAAAGTTTGCATTAGCCCTGAGTGGTGAGGCCATCAGAAGCTCGCTCCTCCGCGGCCGTTGACACCCCGTCCTCGGTAAGGTCCGCCACGTCCTCTGCCTCCGCGACCACGCCCGTGTCCACCACGGGGGTTGTCCAGGCTCGCGGGGGGTGGCATGTTGCTGTACTTGCCTGGCTGTTCTCCGCGACTAGATTGAGCTTGGAAGAAGCCGCCTCGCTCGCGACCGCGCCCGCGACCGTTGACACTTTGTCCAGGGGGCGGTGTGCCATTGGGACCGTCACGATACACCAATGTGCTGTGAAGCAGATTCGGCGCATTGCCGTTGCCACCACCACCGCGCTGAGGTCCTATGCTGTGACTGCCTCTGCCCCTGCCTGAAGAGTTCCGGCCAGGCGTGCCCTGTCCTCCATTGCCGTTAAGAGCGCCTCTCCAGCCGCCGCGGAGAGGGGCTCTAGCCGCAGCGTCCCTGTATTGGGGCACACCCACAGACCCGTATAGGCCAGTCGTCACGGTAGAAGTCGCTCGCTTCTGCTGTGATTTGCTCGAGTTGGAAATGACCTGCTTGTCTGTGGTGTTCAGGACCGACGAAGATGCCACCGTCTGCCCACGGAACATGGGGCTTCGGTCACCCAACGTGGTTCCGCTCATGAATGACGTGTCCCAAACGACATCGAGAAGAAGGGCCGTGGCAGTTCTACTGATACCAGCGACCGTGCCCCTTGTGGCGATGGGAACCTTGCCAGCAGAGGCGACAAAGGTGACGCGATCACCCAAGCCGAAATTCTGATTTCCCAGGACGAGGTCTGCGTCAGAGGGCTTCAAGATTGCAGCTCGGGGTACCCCCTTGAGCTTCTTGATTTCGACATTTTCGGAAGCTTGGAAGACTTGCTCTCCTGCAGCAGCTAAGCCCATGACAATTTCAGAGTCGAGCTGCTCCGCTTCAAGAGGCACTCTCTCGAACTTTGACGTCTCTTGCTTCTTGAGCCATGCCACAATGTCCTTAACTCGCTGAGACGCAACAGCTGAGTCATTCCACAGATCAGTTTCAGAAGTCTCGCTCCTTTGCGGCTCGCGCTGAATGGCGGCGAAGAAATCAGGGAAGGCCACCATATAATCAGCAATCAGCTTCACAGCCAAAGAGCTGAACTCCCAGCCGGTATGAGACTTGCGAGAGTAGCCCAAGACCTTGAGTTTGCGGCCCTCGAATTTAAGATTGAGACCGAGATTGAGCTTCAGTCCTGCAGATGTACTAATTTGGTACGATGAGGTGATCTTGCTAAGCACCAGAGGGTGTACGCCCAGTTGTTTCGCAACAGCAAATGACGGTGTGTAAGGGTTGTTGCGCTCGGCCTGATGAATAATTTTCCTGGAAAATTCGGGTTCCTTATTCTTGGGTATCGAGACCACTACCTCGGTTCTACCATCGACGTGTCCAGTCACCTCCAGCGGTCGTCCAAAGGCGTATTCTCCCAAGAAGAAGGCTCGTGTGCCCAAAGGAAACTCCTCCTCAATAGGGAGAGCTCCCTTCTCGATGAACCGCTCGTCTTCGTTCACGACTTCGTCGACAACAGTCTGGGAAGCGTAGACGCTGCGAACGCTTGGATTTTCCGCATATTCCTTGATCGAGGCACCCGCTTCAGTCTTGATCAGTCCCTTCAGCATGTGAACATGCACAAGACACTCCACCTGTCCAATGGTTACACCGAGCCGTTTGCCGTGCCAGCTCTCCAAAAAGTCGGCTTCTTTGGCAAAATCGGCCGCCTCTCGGTTAGAGTGATCTCTGGTCACAATGTCCTTTTCATTCTCGGCAAGCTCATAAGTGAAGAGTTCATCCTGTACCTTGACGATCTTGGCCTCTTGGAGGAAGGGATAACCCACATAGCACCGCTGGCCAAGCTTCGCCTTGAATGTCTCAATGCTCGTGCGGAGGTTAGTGTCGGTCAGCGTGACCACGACACTAGGGTTTCTGCTATCCTGCTGGAAGACGTTGATGCCGTAGCCTTCGACGAGTTGTGCGGTGTAAGGGAGTGTGTGGAGCGTCGGAAAGCCGGCCAGAGCCTCAACCTTGACCATAGCTCCATTGGTCAAGCCAGAAACATACTCCAGACCCTCCATATCCGGCAGGTCGAAAATGTTCTCAATGCAGCGACAGTTCTGAACATCTGGGAAGATGCCTGGAAGGGGCGAGGGATAGGTGAAGTTGACCTCGGGGGAGTATGTAAATTTGAGAGGTACGCCAAACCCATTCCGAGCCTTTTCATCGGGCTCCAAGTCATCATTCTTGGTGGCCATTGCATCCAGAAGTCGCTTTTCATCGATGAACGGGATCTTGACAACTGCCTCCCAGTCCATCTTTTTCCCATTCATATCCAGCTCAAAGTCTCGCGGGTAGAAGTCGACGATGGGTGAATTCGGATTTGTCATGAGATCATGATACGCTTTGGGAACGATCCTCTTACTTCTGTCTGGCAAGACGCCCATGAGTTGTTCATAAGGCTTGAATGGCTGGCCCTTTTCGAAGTTGAGGTCAGCCCCCAACCCTTTAGTGACATCTATTCCTGTTAGTCAAAAGAGATAACAAGGCGGACGTGCGAGTGTGCGTATCATACCGGAAATCAGTGGGGCATAATGATAACCATAGAACCATGGCCATGATGCTATGCCCTTGTAGTAGTAGAATAAAACCCACTGCAGACCTTGAACATAGTTCTCACAAAGACTCTTTTGTTCCTGCCCATATTTCTCCGGTTCCCATTCTGGGAATTTTTGTAGATAATACTTGGTCTTCCATCCTGCGTATTTGTCCCGAAACAGCTTGTCATAGCGCTGCTGAGCATCCTCTGCGGTGACATCAACGACCATGGCCTTATCGTAGGATTTAATCACACGGTAAGCAGCCAAGTTTCCCTCCTCTTCCTCGTCATCGTCATCCTCGTCGGTGTTGTCATCATTCTGTGTGCCAAATTTCACGGGGAAGGATAGAACAAGATGGCGATTCGCTTCCTCGTCCTCCTTCGTTGCCCATTCAAGATGCATGGCATCTGCAAGATCCTGCACAAACTTGCGATCCGCAGCCTTCAGTTCGTAACCGAGATCCAATGGCTCATCGGACCGTTTGGAAACATAAGGCCGTATATTCTGTTTCCAAAGATCGCGCTGAGCTGATGTGATGACTAGCTGGCCAGATCTCGTGTTCTTGTGACCCGCTCCGTTCTTGGCTTCCAGCTTCTTTTCCATCTGCCTAGAAGCGAACCATTTTTCATCCGAAACGTCACTCTCAAATGACACCAACTCCAGCTTGCTGAGCTCTGTCAACAGCTTGTCCAGACGAGGCATGTTAATCACGCCGTCCTCGTTAATGTACCCGTCGCATTTGGGTAGTACAGACTTGTAAATTTTAAACATGTTTGCCAATGCTCCTTCATTGATATGAAGTCCGGGAAGATTGGGCAAGAAATCGTTACCAACGAAAAATGCCATCAGAATGAAATCATCAATAACTCTTTCAAGATCGAATGGGAATGCCAAAGTACCGTTCTCGTGCAGTTCCTGAAACTCCATTTCCAAGTATTCCCGCACTATGCAAAGATGGAGCAAGTAAAAATTTTGGTGTTCGAGCTCCTTCGACTTACTCTTGGAAGCTCGTCCAAAAGTGACTTCTTCACGGAGAAGACAGAAATGAGGATCGTGACTGAGCAATCCCAACATGATCAAGTCTGCATCCAACCCGTATAAACAATGTCGCATGTTTTGATTATAGTTCGGCTGCGCCTTGGCATTTCGAATGTATTCCATGATTTTGTGCTCGCCTTCGCCAGGAACTTCATGGCCGGAAAGAACAACTTCGCATCCTTGCCAGTCGGCGTCTTCGGACACCTTTTTATTGACAAAATATCGTAGCTGTTGCGACAGCTTCGCCATGAACTCGGTTCCTTTGGCCCTTGTCAATTAAAGATTCAGCATGACCAGAAGGCGGGCTGATATACCTGGAGTAATGCAATTGCTATCAAATGGCTCTTCTTTCGGCATTTCGACGCCTTCCTTGATAGCCTTCTCGCGGGCGTTCTCAACGTCCAATGCGGTACGAAAACGACGAGCTCGTTGCTGGTTCATCTTCGCTCGCGGTGCGACACCATCGATGGCCATAAAAAAAAGCTGCTTGGGTTTGATTTTTCCGAACAAATGCTCGATATAGTTGAAGATCCTAATGAACATTTCTTCTTCGCTAAGGCGAAATGAGACATCTTCCCCAGCATCCTTGTGCGTGCAGTTATGGATGATACCATTCATATCGAGCTAGAAGAATAAGCAATCAGTGGGTTGCGCGGGACGAGCGGTCGAAGGGTGCGCTGTACATAAAGACAATCGAACTCAGGTATTCTATTCTCAGCAATAACTTGAGAAATGGCGGGGTATCGCTCTGATAGCCATCTGAAAAATTTGGGGACTCTGGATGATTTATTAGCATTTGTTGCCGCAATTGGCAGCATGTGTGGTGTACGAACCCCATAATGGCAATGAGGGCACTCTATGGCCCAAAAGAACTCTATGAAATGAAATCAAAACGAAAGGAATCGAACACGGGCGGCGATGCGATGTAAGTAGCTCCGATGTATCGTCAGCGCAAATGCAGGATGAACTCTGGTCCCCAAACACAATCGAACAACGTCCTTATGCGCTCATGGAAACCACAGGCGGTAAGAGAATGAAGACTGTGAGAATATCCAATCTCAAGCTAGCGTATGCGCAGGAACCTGACGAGAAGGGGGTCGGAAGGGAGGTCGGAGGTCTAGACAAGCCGGATGAGAAAGCTTCAACAGGTTGTAGGAGCGAGAGCGAAAGTCATCACCGAATTGCTTAAATGCTCGACATCAAGTAGACAGGACAACCGCAAGCAACCGCGCCAATGTGGAGGGGCGAAATTGTGGCTCAGAGTGGGTCCCTATCCCCAAGACTCCAAGAGGACGGGGATGAAAGGAAAGCAAAAAGCTACGCTTTACCTTGCTTACCTCTGCCTTGCTAATAACGCAAAACGCAGGCAAAGCTCCGCTTTCCCTGATAATAATAATACCAATAATAATAACACGGCCATCTGACGTTCGCGTGCATCGCCTACGTTAATACCCTCCGTATAACAATTCGACTATCCGTGACTAAAGGGAGGTCGTCTCTCTCCCGTGTCGGTGGAGACACAGTCGCACAGCGTAAGCTTGGACTCAATCAGGACTTGAAGGAACTCGCAGATTAGATATGATATCTAAACACTTATTTACGCGAAAGAATATACCTTTTCTTTAATATAATGCCATTAGACAGTTGATATCATAAAGCAGAGTCGCCCGCGTTGTAAGCTTTCGCGATTGCTATCTTTTGATCTTATTTAAGTATTCTATATTCTAATTCTAGGTACTAGTAACGTGCTATTCACAGTAATCCCCGCGTCCTTTCACACCCGAGAAGACTATGGATCACTCATCTCTGTCCAAATCCTTATTCTCGGGATGCTCATAGTTGAGAGCCATCCACCATCCTGAGAGCGGCTGAACCGTAGTGCGGTCTGCGGAAAGACTCATACCGACCGATCCCACGAGCATGGTCGTAGTGATCAAACTTGGAAACCGCTTGTCCTTTAGCTTTATTGGTACCGTCACCACGCCACTGGGTATCGAGGACGGCGAGATAAATGGGTAGGTGACGCCGTCAAGTACAAGGCGCTTCCTCTCAATAGAGGACCTCAGACGCTCCATGTAGTCGCCCTTTGCCTCTTTGGCATGACCAGATGGATTGTAAGTTTGTCGATCACTACATGCTAGAGACTCGAGCTCAGAGTCCGAGATCTCGTGAGTCCTCTTACCGTCCTGGTCCCAGAAAGTAAAGGCGGTGATCCAGCCTGACAAGGTTTTGTCGCCACGGCCTGAACCCGCTTGTCCTTCCTCTTGGACAACGTGCAGCCAGAACTGCTTGACTTGCTCAGACTCGGGCTCGTCAAAGGTCAGGAGCATGTTTTTGAGAACCGGGCGAAGCCGATCTGCCCACTGCGCCGGCTCTGACCCGTAGTGGGCGAACTTGGCAAGCCGATGCAGGATTTCCTCCCAATCTTGACGATCTCCAAGAAGCGTAACAGAAGGCAGTCCGCACCCAAATGCCATGATATACTCAAAGTATTGTTTGAGCGTGCCCATCATGGTAAGCGACGCTACCTGTCTATCATTTTCGGTTGACGTGGAAAACGCGGGGAGCATCCACCCTCTCAAGGTTTCGTCAACGACATTTTGATGAATCAACGAAACGAAGCCGTCGGTAATCTCGCTAGTCTCGATTTTCGCGAACGGACGCAGCCCAAAATCTAAAATGAGCTGCTTCTGCCCATCGTGAGCTACAAACAAGTGTCGCAGGTCCTCGGCGTGGCCATTGACGTAGTTGCTAAACTGTAGCAGAATCGCCAGCCAGACATCGTCGGGGCGGATGACGAGGTGCAGATCTTGGTTGAAGGCACGGATGAGGCCGCTAACGAAACCGTTTTCGTAGGGGATGATGTACGGCTGCTTGTTTCTATGCTCGTCGAACGACGACCGCAGCACGTCGATTCGGGGTCCTGGCTGCTGTTGCGAGGCTCGGAACGAAGATGATGGAGGGTTCAATTCATTATTCGAATGTTTGAAATCGGCGCATTTCTGGGCGGAAGCGTCGAAAAGGGGTCTTGAACATTTTATCGAGCTTAGGGTCCTGTCTATGGGCTTTCCAACGACCTGGGGGGATGGTCGCGTGATGACAGGCATCGTTCGTGAAATTGAAACAGAGACGTGTGAAATTGGATCTTTTGCAAAGAGAAAATACCGGTGAGCAAGGGAAGAGATGCATGGGCCTTCTTATTCAATAATTGAGCCTCTAATCCGTATGACGCTGCTTATTTCGAGCATGATTGTCTGACTCACTCCAGTATAAGTGGTACTGCAATTAATATCGTGTTGTGGGGAATTTCATGCGCATACATAGAAATTCGTGTTCAAGGCGGCGACCAGGTGCCATTCTTCAGGCACCAAGATTGGTGGCGATTCATGAATAAGACCCTTCGTATGCCACTGTAGGTGGCAGTGCAGACAGGAAGTACGTAATAGGCGACAAGTCCTTGACTTTCTCGTTGCAGGATCCTTGAAGGGCGAAAGAAAGGGCTTTTTTAAATGCCCCACGACACAACAAGCCCTCGGGCTGCCTCATTGAGTCATTGTCCAACAGCACAAGACTGGCTCTGGCTCACTGTAATGACGAATGGGGAGGATTCGCCGTCTCACGCTGATGGCGTGCACGTTGACGGTCATGTATGAAATGCCCACTGGACAGCGCAGCGTACATACGTACTGTATGTCAAGATATCCGGGATTGGTAATGAGTGAACATAATTATTATAGGAATAATACAAGCATCATTTATTTACGGACGTACGCCATATATTAACTTTTGGTCAGCTTTCAGAGCCCTCGCACCGGTACTCCGTACGTACGACGTGGCTCGGCCACCCCACAAGCGTTTGCCGTGATCGTGTCCTATTGGCTGCCGCCTGCTGTCCCTCATCTTTCACTTCACACGCGACGCGTGCGAGCTCAAGGCCTTTGCATTTTCAGCTTCGTCGTCGTTGACAAACGTGACTACAGGCTCCTCATCGCCACAATTGTAGCCTCCTCAAGCTTCCCCGGCTTTCAGTCGATATCTTACCTCTCAGAATCCGTCGAAATCTGTCTTTGAGTCAAAAACAGCCCGCCATGGCTCCCGCGCAAGCTGCAGACCCTGATGTTGACGGTAAGCTCCCGCCCGCGCGCCAACGAGCTTGCTTCGACAAGTACCAATAGGTCGTCCGCCACTTACTAACTTGTGCTGCTTTAGTCGAAATGACTCTTGAGGAGGATGATGACCAGGTCGAGCGTCTCATCAACGAAGGTACGAGTCCTCATTCTGCCTTGGTAGTCGCACGATAGATAATGCTAATCCCATTTAAAGAGTACAAGACGTGGAAGAAGAACAGTCCTTTTCTTTATGATATGATTCTAGGGTATGCGGCTTGTGTGAAGGCTTCTTTCCTCCCATTTATTTGTCTAACAAACACTAGAACGGCTTTGACATGGCCCACCCTCACGGTCCAGTGGTTTCCCGATGTCAAGGAACCCGAGGGCAAAAACTATCATATGCACCGACTGCTGCTCGGCACCCACACATCTGACGAGAGCACAAATTTCTTGCAAATTGCGGATGTTCAGATCCCCAAGGCGGTGGCCCCCAACCCCGACAATTACGACGAAGAACGAGGCGAGATTGGCGGTTACGGTAGCTCGGGCGACGTTGCTGCCATCAAGTGTGAAGTTGTCCAGAAGATTGAGCACCCCGGCGAGGTGAACAAGGCTCGCTATCAACCCCAAAACCCAGACATCATTGCCACGCTTTGCGTAGACGGCAAAATTCTCATCTTTGACCGCACCAAGCACCCTCTTCAGCCTGCTTCGCTCGGCAAGGTGAATGCCCAGATTGAATTGGTAGGACACAAGTCGGAGGGCTTTGGTCTCAACTGGAGTCCTCACGAGGCCGGATGCCTGGCTTCTGGAAGCGAAGACAAGACGATGTGCTTGTGGTACGCATAACACTTTTCATGTGCTTTGACGTGCCATGAGACGGATGCTGACACTGCACTAGGGACCTCAAGAAGCTGGAAGCCGACACCAAAATCCTCAAGCCGTGGCGTCGATATACTCATCACACTCAAGTGGTCAATGATGTTCAATATCATCCCATCTCCAAGAACTTCATCGGTTCCGTATCCGACGATCAGACGCTGCAAATTTTAGACATCAGACAAGAAAGCACCTCGGCTGCTGCACTGGTCGCCAAGCGTGGCCATCTCGATGCCATCAACGCACTTGCATTCAACCCCAACTCAGAAGTCTTGATTGCCACGGCGTCTGCCGACAAGACTGTCGGTATTTGGGATTTGAGAAATGTCAAGGAGAAGCTTCACACGCTCGAAGGACATAACGACGCCGTAACGTCTCTCTCTTGGCACCCAACTGAAGCTGGGATACTTGGCAGTGGTAGTTATGATAGGAGAATCATTTTCTGGGATCTGTCTCGTGTGGGCGAGGAGCAACTGCCCGACGACCAAGACGATGGACCACCAGAACTGTACGTCATTCTGCAAAGTATTGCAACTTGGATTTTGAAACTAATTGTGAAATGCGCAGGCTTTTTATGCACGGTGGCCACACCAACCACCTTGCCGACTTTAGCTGGAACCCCAACGAGCCTTGGCTGATTGCTAGTGCTGCTGAAGACAATCTATTGCAGATTTGGAAGGTGGCCGAGTCGATTGTTGGCAAGGATGATGGCGAGCTGCCCATTGATGAGCTTGACCGATAGGTAAGGTGGAAGTTCGTGGAAGGCAAGAATGGTCGGTCTTCATAGGATGAGGGGGACGAGAAAAATCATGACAGAGAGGCTGCTGGTGAGGCGGACATGACATGACAACAATGAACTTGAGCAAGGGAAAGGAGTTCATGGAGTAGAAAACGTTTTGACTTTTTTTTTTTGTTCACTTTACGTCGCTATTTGTACACTTACAGAGTTCCAATACTTTAATGACGAGCCTTTAGGACATGCATGCTACCTTGGCAGGTGGCCAACAGGTGGCCAACAGGTGTTGGCGGGCTATGAGACCGGGTAGTTCCCAGCTGGCAGAGTGTGTGATTCGGTCCGGCCGGTGTGTTGTCACTGTCATACAGACAGGACAATGGTGAGCAATAAGTGAATCCATCCGACCACTGGCTCCTAATGAGTATGAGTATAGGAAAAGGACAAGGACAGCAAGCAAGTACGTATTGCGTCTTTGCCATCTAACACAACCCCTCGTCAAGTCCAGCCCTTGAACTCAACATGGCATTTCCCTTCGACCCAAATGCAATCAAACGAAACCTCCGCGCCCAGGGCTTCAACTCGCACCAAGCCGCCATATTCACGCACCTCGCCCTAGACAAGCTCCGCGAGCTATACAACCAGACCAACCAGCCTGTCACGCTCGAGCGCATTGCCGAAGCCATCAAGCAATATGCCACCGAGGAGGTTGAACGCGAAAAGGGCGTCCGACCCGAGGTCCGAAAACAAGGCATCTCCATCATCGATGACATGGAAGCAAACCTGCAGCTCCTCAACAACATACCCCAGATAGATACGCACATCGTGCTGGATGAGCACGACGGCAAGCAAATCAAACGATTCAAATTCGACGACGACGGTCTGGAACAGTATTTCGGAAAGGAAGATCCATATCATCCACGAAGAGACTCTGCATCCCTCAGCCTCAAGCACCACAATCGCGATCTCATCACCGCGCTATGTGCCCGGACCGAAATAGCCGTCGAGCTGGGCAAACAGCTTCGTCCCGAAGACCTCGTCACTCTGTACGCCACAAGCAGGATGTTTCACGACGCAATCAACGAGCACCTACTCTCCAGTATGAGGATGTGGATCGCACACAGGGCCCCCGAGGCAGGCCGCATCTTCAAATACAAGCTCTACCGTCGCCATCTGATCCCCGACCCGGCCGGCCGCACATGGGGCGTGCAATACGAAGGCACAAGCACGGAGCAAGACAACCCGCACCTCATGCGACAGATTCGCACAGTCCCAGGCCTGCGATACCTCCAGCTCGTCCTGGGACGAGACAGGTGTTGCCGACAGATCGTGGCCATCATGGCGCGCAACGGGTTCCTCATGCCAACCTCCATGCATCGCACCCTCTTGCGGCTCTGGCTGCTCATGGACGTTCCCACCACGGGACAAAGACAAGCGCTATTACGGAACACGGACCTGTGGACAGACCAAGACCTTTACAACGCGCAAATGCTGTTCCTCAAGCTATCCATGATGTTCAACGACCCCATCTACGGGCCCCTCTCCAACGAGCTCGTCCACGTGGCACTCGGCCAAAAGGGGCTCTACCCGCTGTGGCAGCTCCTCTTGCAGAAGAAGTTCACGACCCTCCCCGAACTGCTCGAATGGAAGGTCCGCTACAACTACGACCCGCCAGAGGAGCTATACGGCGGAGGAACATCCAACCAGTCCACGGTCCACGGCGTGCCCATCCACGAAGTCGGCACAGGACACTTAGAGGGCTGGGGCCTAGGAGACATCCACCTCCAGCGCCCAGATGAGCTCGTCCCCGTGGAGGCCATTGCGCGTGGTCTCGAGCTCGACAACCACCTCGTCTACATGATGCTATGGGGCTACATCGACTTCGAAACCGGCGAGAACATTGTCCCCACAGAACAAGACATGTATATATCCGACGAGGAAACCACCCTCTCGCACATGGACACCACGGGCCATTGGAAGAAGAAGCACGCCCTGAAGAAGCGCTTCATGGACTTGTCCCCCCTTCAGCAACAGCGAATCATGGACGAGGACGAGGACGATCGCCTCAGAGCACTAGCTTGGACGGGAGACACAACCGAGCACGTCGTGTCCGAGCAAGATGAGCAGGCCGCATATACGCTCGACGACGAAATCAAGCGAGGATACATTGTGCGTCCGAGAAACAGTGGTAAAACCCCCCCTGCCGCTGTTCCCGCCAAGGACGACACCCACGGCTGGGTGGACTTTGTCAATGCCGCCTTGACCACAGTCCCAGCCGACCTGACCGAGGAGCAGGCCCTCCGCGCACAAGCCCATGAGAACTACCACAACGACGAGATCTACAACGACTGGGACTGGGCCGCCTGGCTGGCTGAGCACGAAGCTCACGGGGCCGCTGGTGCTGAATCCCCCTGCTCAGACGACGAAGACGGGACTGAGGAGGAAAGCGGGGATGCAGCCGACGAAGAGGACGATGAGGACGAGAAAGAGACGATTATTCTGGACGACCTGCAATCAGTGTATGAAGAGGACAGCAACGGCGACTGCGATGACGAGGGGGAGGATGGAGATGGCCACACGAGCTCCCTGCTGGTCGACGTGAGCGAGTACTTTGCCCAGGACACAGATGCCCCCATGGGCGAGCAGGTCCGCAGACTGCTGGAGGAACATGCACCCGAGCTGGTTCCACGAGAATCAACCTTCTGATGCAATTCTTTCAAACAAATTGAAAAAAAAAAAGAGCAGATTAAAAAAAACAGAGCTTCACAACACGCTGTAGAGATTCAAGAGCTCGTCGAGCCTCTAACGGAACTCCTACTTGATAAAAGAAACAAGACCACGTACAATGCACATTCACCTCGCAAGCCAGCAAAGTCAGTCGAAATGACATCACTGTCTCGACGAAAACAAAAGAGAAAAACTTCTTGGTTCCCCTCCCATGGACGAAGGCTCCTCGACTCTCGCTCCGGCTATACATTGTGTGGTGCGGATATCCACCCTCGCCAACTTTATCAACCCCTTTTTGTTCGGAAAAAAAAAACTGCAACATATGGAAGACGAAGAAACAAAAGAACGTAAGACGTCCAGACGGCTTAATTTAGATAGATCAGAAAAAAAAAAGACATGGCGAGAGGACCTGCGAGACCATAGAATACCAGGACAGATGGATCAAGAGCAATCAGGTTCAGAAAATATAGCCAAGGGCGTAGATGCATATGAAGAAAATTAACACAGGGTCTAGATCCCTAGATCCCCATAATGGACAAATATATGCAGACATGGAGTGAAAACTGGAATATTTGAGTCACACGCCATGGCCAAAGGTATACGTACCCTCACACTCCCTTTCGCTATGCACCCATCCGGGACACTAAAGGCTTTTCCAGCAAATACCACAATCCGTCCCACAAGTCCAAGTCCGAGTCCAAATCCACTTCAAAACCCCGTCTCCCCCCTTGTTTTGCCGTGTAGATGTCGGCCTTCTCTTTCGCTGTTGCGACGGACAGACATATAAAAACAGAATAAAAAAAGAAGCAGGAAACTGGAGAGAATGACAAAAAAAAAACCTTGTCCTGGCAGATCTTGCACCCGAGTCTCATCAACCCAGCGCAGCCGTGGTATGGTGCCTCATTTATTTGTCTTTCCGGCCTCTCGAATTCTTGGTACCACATCCCGCCTGAAATAGAAGTCCGACACTCCGTCCTGGTCCTGCACAATTTAACAAAGATCAGAAGAAAACAAAAAGCCAATACACACCTTTACCTCCCAATCCCTTCAAAATAGCAACCCAAGGTCTGCTTAAGTATGTTTTTGTTGTGTTAAGGTCAATGGCTCTCTATGTTCGTCATTCCAAGGTCGTTCTTATTTTCTTTGTTGAGCAAGGGGGGGGGGGAATCAACATGGGTAGATGCGCAACCGTCAGGGTGAAATTGACAATCTAAGAAAAAAGCTTGGACAAGCAACCGGCCCCTGAATTACAGTCGTAAATGCTTGTTTGCCTTAAGCAGGTGACTTGCTTGGTGGCGCACCGCCGCCATTCTGGCGAGGGTCGTTGCCACTAACGCTGAGTCCACCAATGCCCGATGAGAGGAACGCGAATGGATCATTCTCGCCATTGTTATTGTTGTTGTAGAAGTTGTTCGGAGGCGCTGATCCGGCGGAGACAGGGCCGTTGGAAGCTGACTGGAAAGCAGCTTCAGCAGCCCTGCTATCAAAAGGACCAGCCGAGTGAGAACCGGGAGTCGAAGCATAACTCTGGTTGTTCATGGAGCTGGGGTAAGCTCCGGCACCACCGCCGAGACCAGAAGGAAGGAAGTGGCTGGGAGGTCCACCAAAGTGCTGATTGTAACCTCCGGCGGATCCAAAAGAGTTGGTGGAGTGAAAGGGCCCAGATACCGGTCCGGGAGTGCCCACCATGGATCCCTGGCTCATGCTATATTGAGAAGTATTATCCATAGGGGAAGGATAGCCCGAGTCGGCAACAACGGCAGCACCAGCTCGGCTAGCTCCGCAGCGAAGGCAGCACACATTCTTGGCAAAATTGTGATAACCACAAACCTCGTTGCCACATTTCCAATCGCCAGCACGAAAAGGAACGACACCACCTCCTCCCATGCGACCACCTCCATGACCCATGGGTCCGTGATGTCCACCATGGGGAGGAGGGGGCATAATGGCTGGGGGCCCGTAACCACCACCGCCGCCGCCGCCGCCGCCGCCGTAGCCACCACCATAGCCTCCAGAGACATCGGCACCTGGGCCGGAGCCGGCAGCCGGGAACGAGCATCGGAAACAAGCGGTTCGGCGCTGGAAGTTAGAGAAGCCGCACGAAGGGCATGTCCAGTCGCCAGGCCTGGGCCGGTTCTTGCTGGGAGGGAATGGAGTAAGGATATCTTGAGCCCGGTCCAGAACGCGGCTGGAAGAGGGCGAAACCTCGATGGCCTTTTCATTGAGAGCACGACCATTCATGCACAGGCTCTCGGCAGCCTGCGTAAAGACATGGTAAGTAAAAAGCTTTTGAACCCATCATGTCGAACCAATGTAAAGTTTGAGAGAGAGAAAACATGCAGATAACTAACCTCTTCATGAGAAGAAAACACAGCAAAGCCAGTGCCGGTGGGTTTATGCTGCTCTGGGGTACGTAGAGTCCAGAAAGCAATGGGACGTCCACCAAATTGAGTGAACCAGCTCTCCAGCTCGGATTGAGTTGTATCGTGAGGCAGACCAGACATGTGGAGAACCTTGCTTCTCTCGGATAAGAAGGCTCGAACGTCTGCTCTAGCATCCATTGGCCGAGTCAGAACATCAGGATGCTCCTGAGAAGGTTGTGACTTGCGGATCAATCCTCGCAGAACACGAGCAAGGGTTATGGCCTCTTCCATGGCACGTCGGGGCGAAGCAGGAGCCAAGGCCTGCAGATGAAAAGGCAAATTGTGCTTGATCGGGGCGCTCGACTGAACTGGTTCGACTTCGAGAGCGGCACAAATGTTGGAGAGCATCGAGGGGCCAAAGGGAAGGCTCTCAGGGTGATGCTGTTGCCATCGCTGATATTCTGTTCTGAGATCGAATGTGCGAGAGTGCTGCAAGTAAGGGGGGAGGACGACGGCTTTGTCGCGGGCTTCTCGAGGAAGCTGCACACGAAGATCCCAGGCATCAAGGGTAACAAACACGAAATCAAGATTCTTGGAAGTCAGATACTCGGTAGCAAACGTATCGAATCGAGAAATAGCGTCTCTAAAGGTACCCGCGTTTCGAACATGCTCCCAAGTCAGGGTCGTTAGGCTCGCTGCACACGCCAATAGTGTCAGAAATCTTCTTTCATCGTTTTAATTCCATACCATTGCACGGATGGCACGGGTCAAATGTGACTCAGAACAAGATACGCAACTCTGCTGGAGGGGATTGGGAACAGTGTTCTGCCCGGTTCAATCAAGATGCGTTTTGAGCCGGAAGTTGCTTTACTCACTGCAAAGGGGCGTGATAGGGGTATTCACAGGCTTGACAAGGACGCTCTCGTGGGTAATCTTAGGATGGAAAAAGCCGCCGTCAGCAACACTCGGACAAGTAGACGCATGAATGAAGCGCCTTAATGAACACCTTAGCGGCTAGAGGGATGTGGGGGTGGCATTCTTACCTCGTCGAGCGAATTGGCATCCAGGAGAATCCAACCGAGCTCAATGACTTCGGCAGAGTCCTTGGTCACGTAGACACCGTGCTCATCGCATGTTGTGGCAACATGTATAACAACATAACGATCGATATTGAGCTGGGAGGGCTGCTGAGAAGACATGATGGCGGATTTGGCGGATGGTGCGGGCTCAATGAGCAATGCACGAGATGGAACTTGGCGTAAGCGGCAGCAGTGTCGGGACAATCTGCTCGGTTGTCGACTTCTAGAAAGAAGGTCGAGAGAAAGAAGAGAGAGGACGGAGATGCAGCCTGTGACCCAGCCGGCTCTCCAAAGGTATGACGGTGACGGGACTGGATGGTGTTGGGGTGACAAAAGCCAACTGAAAGCTTCAGGAGGTTTTTTTTTACCGAGCAAAAAGAGCCGCAGACCGACTGGAGAATTGAACGGGCCGACGACAGTGGGCAGATGGAGATAGGGGCGTTAAAAAAAAAACCGGACAGCGAGGCCCGGGCTCGAGGAAGGACCAAAGTCACAGGCAGAGAGGCAGACAGACAAGACAGACAGACAGTGGGACGTAGCAACAACAACAACAAAAAAAAAAAAAACCAATGGCACGCCTGGATGGACAATGAGTGCATATAGCAACACACTCTCGCAGCCAACAACAAACCGGACGATTGTTAATCAGGATCAAGAGGGTCTGTCTGCGTGGAAGAATTGGCTGGGGCGGTGTTGTCCACACGGGAAGGACAGGCCATGCAGCCTTCAGACAGTTGGAAGCACTCGGCGGGGAGCCGGGGGATTTTACTGGGGCAGAGGCCTCCTTTAACCGCTGCGATGCATCTTGACAAGCCGTTTCCCATGCACTGCCTATGTACGCACGTACCTGAGGCGAGATTAATGCTTCCAAAGCCAGGTGCGTTTCAACCCTAAGCCGATGATGATATCGGCGACCTTCGCCTTCGACATTCAAGTATGTGTGCTCTTTCTGTCAAACTCCCTGGCGCTAGCTTTTAGTACCAACCGGTGCCTGAGAGATTGACGATCCGATATCAGACGTGGGCGCATTCATTTTCGATTTTTATTTTTATTTTTTTTGGAGCGGGTTGTTTCTACACAGCATGTGCTGGCTATCTATATCTGACCCGGTGAACATTGACTCACTTTATTACGGACGTACAAGATGCATAATGATTCGCGTCAAGGAAGAAGGGTTTTCCCCCTCCTTCACGACCATGACTTTGCTCCCTCTTCCTTGCACCACCCCTTGCTCTCAGAATCAATCGGTCTCGCTACGCTTGAAATATCGCGCTCCCCCAAGAATCAAGAGCACGAACATCACCTCTAATACCACGAAGACACAACCCGCGCCACCTCAGTACCGTCTAAGAATATGGGGCACAACCACGAACCAAGAGGTACAACTGGCTTCGCAAGCTAATATGTGGCTACTAATATGACCCTCGCAGTAATGGTTCAGTTGGATACAAAGCCCACTGCAACCAGGCAGATTATAGATGCCGAAAGGATTGGCACTATAATCAATGGTGCTATTGTCGAGCTTGCTTGCAATGCTAAGTAGTAAGGAATGCACAATCCGAAGCTGAGCAAGACGGTCGTCAGAGTTGTCAGGGATGCTTATGACGCTCTCCAGGAATCAAAATATTACCGACAATTTATTTATGCTCGTGCTTAGGAGGGAGACGTTGGCGCATAGCATGCATTTTCTGGGGTTTTCATCCCGTCAAATCATTGAAATTTGCCATTTGGCCCACGTGGTTTTCGAACTCAAGTAGGTTCAATATAATACGATCCGTCTCAAAAAGCGCAAGCTTAGAAATTCCCGGGTAGTAGCATCCTTTGACAGGGACCAAAATCGAAGGTGTTGCAGCGGTGCGAGGCACATGTCGAGCTGTGATGACACCCATTCTGCCTGCCATTGGAGTTCTGCCAGAATCCATCCTTGCGGCTCAATTACTCCGTACAACGCTGCGCCATGCAATGAAGAGGCGAGCCAGTAATCGTGCCACGCCCCACTTCTTTTGGTTGGAGACATCCGATAACCAAAAGAAGTGGGGCTTGGCACGATTAGCCCTTCGAGGAAGGAGGCGCATCATCCCCACCCACGTGCACGCTTTGTTGCCGGGGTTGAACCTTTCTGGTGACCACGTCGGTCTTCAACTCGGAGATCGAATAATTTCGCAGGACGGATTCAAAACCTGTTCATACATCCTTTTAAAGTACGTCAGGAGAAGCGATGGGATGCAATTACTCCGCGATAACATATATCAAAAGCTCCCTCAAAATTTGAAAGGAGCAATGGCTGTACTCAGCCACTCTGCTTCTCGATTCTGCCGGGACCCATAGCAGCCAACCTCAACACCGTCCAGTACTCGAAGGAGGTTGGTCATTCACAGAAGCTGCATAGCAATATTGGTCAAGGACAAGCAGAAAGCAAACAAGACAATGCCGCCAGCAAGCCAACTGTGCCTTGTACGACGATGACGACGCTCCATGTTCGCCTGGTAAATCAGCGTATGGGTACTATGCATAGCTTAGTACTCCGTAGAGCATAGAGATATCACAACGCCATGCATTAAGTATCTCTTGTGTAACCTCCTCATTTAACCATCATCCAAAGATGTTGCCTCGCGCTTCGTCGCGCACCCTGTAAGGCGTTGTTTTGTCCTAGTCATCCGGGTCCAGGCAGTTCTGACGGCTCATGAGACCCGGGAGAGCGCAGAAATATCGGTACATTATGTCGAGAAACGAGACGTCCTTCACATTGACTCGAGAGGGACATTAACAGACAGGAAAGGACACCCTCCATGTCTTTTCTCAAATAAAATTCAACCACTCGTTATCTGGGCATTGAAGTGCTGGCATTTCTCGTCAGTAGTATTTCACCGTTGGTGAAGGTTCTATTTTAGGAACGTCCGAGGTTGTAACTTGTTGGTGAATGACCCAGGGTGAATGAAAAAAGAAAACATGATTCATTAAAAAAAGTGAGCCATGACTGTCACGCGCAGTCAAGTACACCGATCTCCGGGGTTGCAGGTAACTGACCTTTGATACGAGTTCAATGCTGTAGTTATGTAGTCGATCGTGGGCTGTCTCATGTTAGAATTGTATGATATGACAGCTTATATTGCATGTAAGGTATAAGTTACATATATACAGGTTGTGGGCAGTACAAGCCCTAATGTACACTCCACCGCGCAATCTAGCTAAAGTGGTCCTAATTAGCTATAGAATCTAACACCTCTCCTTAAGTAGGAGTTATAATAGTGCTAATTCTAGTGGACTCCTTTCCTACTACCCTTATTAAAACCCTATAGGAAAAAGAGTAATAGCCTATAGTAATTCTTTAATATAGTGCCTATAAATTATAATATCCTTTATTCCTTCCTTTAAAGGCTTACTACCTTTATTTACTTCTTTAACTTAGGCCTTACTAGTGCCTTTATCCCTAAGTCTACTAGATTCTCTATTTATAAGATCTAGTTTACCTTAATAATCTCTTTCTAAATTAATTCGCAGATTTTATAGTATTAAATCCTAATATACTTTGTTTATTTATGGAATTTTACGTTATTTAAAATCATTTATACGCTAGTATTATCTATATAAAGCTATAGAGACGCTTATTATTTATAAATCTCTTCTATTAACCCTTCTAAGTATATAGCTTTAAGCCTAGCACTAAAGAGACTAATATATTTTACTTTAGTGCTTAAGGTTATAATAATACTCTATTTCTTACTCTTCTAGCTAATTATAGCTTTAGCTAGAAGGAAGATATAGTAATTAATAGACTTAGAGTTACTCTTATTATATGCCTATTTAGTGTCTAAGAAGCCTATAATTTTATTATTTTATATACTATTAAAGAATAGTACTAGGTTAATTATAAATCTAATATATTATAGTACTTACTTTACTACTAATAAGTGCCTTACTACTAGGTTAGTTATAAACTTACTTAACTTTACTATAGGATATAGTAGGTTAATTTATATTCTAATTATTATAAATATTAGCGTTCTAAGGATATACTAAAAGAGCAATTAATTATCTTTATAATATTCCTTACCCTTTATATAAGGCTCTAGTATCTCTAAGGTATCTATAGGTGTGTTTTATAGCTTTATATTTTCTATATTTAGTTACCTTAGTAACCTTTCTAGGTATAGTTACTATAAAAGAGAGATAGTCCTTTTCTTCTAATCTCTTATAATTACTATGCCTAGGAAGTAACACACTAGGCTAAGATTAGTTATCTTAAACTTCTCTACTAGTTTTACCTTAACTTCCTTAATTATAGTAATATTAGGTCTAAAGAATAGCATATTATCTATATAGATAGTAATAATTATATTATCCTTAAAGAAAATTACCTTATTAAATTTTAACTAAGTAAAGCCTATAGTAATAAGTTTAGTTAAGAGTGTTTTAAACTATACTTATAGGGCTTACTTTAGGCTATAGAGAGCCTTTAGGAGCCTATAAACTTTTCCCTTTTACTTAAATCCTTTAGGGAGCTCTATATAAATAGTTTCCTTTACTACACTATATAGGAAGGCTATTTTTATATTTATCTACTTAATCTCCTAGTTTAGTAAGGTAACTAGTGTAAATAGTAGTTAATATATCTTTTACCTAATCACTAATGTAAAAGTCTTATTATAGTTAATGCTATATTCTTATTTAAAACCTCTAACTACCTAGTAAGCCTTATATTATTTAATATTCCTAGATAGGCTAAGTTTAGCCTTAAAGACCTATTTTCCTAATAAGATATATTAAGTATTATTAATATTAATAACTTTAAAGGTATTATTTTTAATTAGTATATTATACTTCTTCTCTATAGCTTTCTTCTATTTTAGCTAGTTACTTAACTACTAAGCTTTCTTATAGGACTTTAGTTTATTTTCTTTAAGTAATTTATTTAAAGTAGTTAGGTATACTACTAGGAGAGGTATAATATTATTTAAGGCTATTAGCATTCCCTAGAATTTATTAAGAAAGGTAAGTTCTTATAGCCTAAGTTTAGGGTAATTTACTTTAAGTTTAAGGTGCTTTTATTTCCTAATTATAAGGTTTATTAAGGTTAAGTAGTATATTAATGGATTTTCTAGTAGGTAATTAAGGTTTTTAGGGTTAATTACTTTAGTCCTCTCCTAAAACCTTACCTATTTAATTACTTTATTTACTTACTAATTAGGTTAATTATTACCTTCTTATTTCCCCTCCTAGACCTAATTAGTAAGCCTTTTAACTATTAATTAATCCTATAGATTAAGTTATAGAAAATACTCTAGCTAATCTAGTAGTAAAATCTCTTTTACGCATAGTAATGCTAGGAGATTAGTGCTACGCTAAGGAAGCTTAAATTTTACCCTTAGGTTAATTTATATTTGCTTATTAAAGGTAACCTCTTTTACCCTTTTTACTAGCCTTATAATTAGATTCTAGAGTTAATAAATATTATTAGCTTTATAGCTTACTAGGAAGCAAAGATATATTCTATTATTAAGCTTCTTTAGGTGCTTTACCTTAGGCACTAGCTTATAGGCATAATAGCTAAGGCGCTATAGGTATAATATATATAGTTTAATTCCTAACTATACTTTATATAGAGTTATACTATTAAGAGCGCTATATAGAGATTATTCCTAGGTATACACTACTACTTATAGGATCTCTCCCTAGAGCTCCTTTAGAAGTTTACTATTATAGAAGATAGCTCTTACTTTATTTTAGATAGTAAGGTATATATACTCTATTAGGTTCTAGTTTAGTTAATATGCTATAGTTTACTCTAGTATAATACCTTTCTATTTAAAAAAGTTAAGTAAGATTATATTCTTAAACTTTTCTCAATTATCTAGCTTATACTATTAGATCTAACCTAATATTTATGCTTTTACTATAGTAATATTTACTTAGATATAGGTAGTAGCCTATAACTTCTCTCTTAGTAAGTATATCCTAGGTTTCTTAGTTAGGTTATTAATAATAAGTAAGTAATACTTCTCCCTTACTAGTATTTAAGGCTTAATTAGGCTACCTAGATTTACTATTTGCCTTTAGCTATAGTTAAGTGCCCTATATAATACTACCTAAGTATTTTATACCTTTTCTTTACTTACTATATAGGCCTTATAGAGACTAGCCTATTTATTAGTAACTTAGATACTTAAATTATTTACTAGCTTAATATAGTTAGTATAATTTAGGTAACCTATCCTAAGGTAAAAGACCTATAGTAATATAGTCTTAGTGGTATATAAGGTAAGGAATACTACTAGGTTATTAATAACTTCTAGTATATCCTAGTAGTATATAGTTTCTATATAAGAGTACTCTAGGTATCTAAATTTACTATAAGTTATACTATAAATTACTAGACTTTTATTATACTTAACTTCTATATTATTATATATTTAAAGATATATAAAGCTAGGTTATTTAGTAAATACGCTAAGGGATAGTAAGTTAATAGGTAGAGTTAGTATATAGAGGACTTACTAGAGGTAAATTAGCTTTATATTCTAAACACACTACACTATTATTAGTACGCTTCCACTACTAAGTGCATAAGCCCTTTCTCTAATACTATTTATTAGAATAAGGTTAGTAAATTCCTTATAGTTACTAAATATATACCTATTATAGTAAATATAATACTTAGTGGCGTTATTAAAGACCTAGTCTAGACTTCTAGTATTAGTATTCTAGCTATTAATCTTTATACTTAATATAGTAGGTTTATAAATATTAGCTATAAAGAAGTTACTAAGGTCTTATAGCTATATAAGGAACGCATTTACCTTATTATTAAATTCAAAAGAGTGGACCGATCCAACTGCACCTAGGATTACAAAGCCTTATATATTTTAACACTCCCCCTGGAATTGTACATCCAGGTGCCCTATCGGAGGTTTTTTTTTTAGGCTTATACTAGCAATTGAATTTTTAGTTATTTCGGCAGGGTTCGAACTCGTAACCTTGCCTTGCAGAGCAGTGCTCCACTGTGGTGGGCGTAAGTTACGCTGCAGTAGGCCCGACCACTGCGCCACCGGGCTCATAACCTATTAAATTCAAAAGAGTGGACCGATCCAACTGCACCTAGGATTACAAAGCCTTATATATTTTAACACTTATTATCTAGCATATTTACATTAGCATTATATACTAAAGGCTTATTAATAGCCTTAGTGGCCTTTTATCTATTCTAAGTGTTATATTTACTATTATTATAGTTACTTAGTGTAGGAATCTAGCTATATATAGCGTAGACCTTCTAGTAAGGTCCCTTATAGTTATTTAGCTTCTAAAGCTTTATATGCTTCTATAGCTATATTAAGCTAGTTATATCTCTTTTATATTTACTACTAGTGTGGGCTACGTACGCTGCTTTACTAGTAATTATATTGCCTATATATCCTAATATTTTCTTCTTAGTTTATAGGCATTAATCCTTATTTTAAGCTAGCTCTATAAGCGTATCTAGTGTAATATTAGTGCTATTACTAATACTAGCTATTCTATACTATTAAAAGATTTAGGATTAGAAGATACTAAATATATTACCTAGGTTACTAAGGAACTATAGTTAATAAAGCTCTTTAGGTATTTTCTAGTCTAGTTATATTTACTTAAGCTTATAAAGTTATTCCTTAAATACCTAGGTAAAGTCCTAGATATTACTATGCTTCTATAGGGTATCTATAATAAGACCTATAATAACTTTACTAAGGATATTAGTACCTTATTATTAACTAACTTTCTATAGTATAATATAAGCCTTATAGGCCTCTATAGTATTCTTAATTTTCTTGCCTATATAGGGTAAGCACTATCTATAGATTCTAGTAAGTAAGTTCTAGTTCCTATATTTCTAGAATATAAGTTATTTAATATGCTTATTTTATACTACTACTAAGTATAGTTCTATAGGTACTATAAGCATTAGGGTACCTTTAAGAATAGGAGTTATAAATTTAGCTATTATAGTGTTCTTTAGTGCTTTATCCTATTTTACCTAGTTTTCTAACCCCTTTAGCTTTATAATACTATTATAGTTTATATTACTTCTATAGGCCTTTATTACTATACTTTAGACTTTAAAGTTATTAGGGTCTAGATATAATATATTATCTTTATTAGATAGTTAGTTTTAAGATTATATAGCTATTATATAAGCTATATTTTACTAGGGGTAAGCTACTAGAGATTTATAGTTAGTAGCTTTAGGTATATTTATATAGGGACTACCCCTATGTAATAATAACCACTATAGATATAATTAATAGTGGTTAAATAATTAAGTATAGCCTAGTTCCTAGTTATTATATTTATAGTTAGGGAGGTACTAAATATAGTATTAGAGTGTTTAATTTTATAGCATTTATATTTTACTTTTAACCTCTTCTAAACCTAGAGGGATACTATTATAGATATTATAAAGTTTGCCCTCTAAGATTAGGAAGTTATTAATATTTATGTTTTATAGGTCTTAAGGCATAGCCTATAGGATAAATTCTAATCTACTATTAGTACTAGGTAGGGATATTATAGTAAAGGGTTAAGGGCTATAGGTCCTATCTCCTTACTAATAATATCTTATATCTATAAGGTTTTTACCTATATAGATAACTTACTTAAGCTTAGGGTTAATACCTATAGTAAGCGTGTTAATTAGTTTATTATAGTTATTACTCCTAATAAATATAGAGCTTTTAATGCTAGAGTTCTCTCCTAAAGCTTCTAAGCCCTAAGCTAAGGTAATAGCCCTAGAAGAGTTTTTAGTGTTAGTAAATATTATAAGAGTTATAGTGGTTTAGTAAAGTATTAGCAATATTAGAAGGAGTTAGTAATTATAGATTAATTATTTTATTACCTATAGGAAGGGCTTTATTTAAGGATACTTAGGCTTTAGAGTATCTAGGCTTATAACCTATTAGAATTATATAATATAATAGCTTATATTACATGTAAGGTATAAGTTATATATATATAGGTTATAGGCAGTATGAGCCCTAATGTACACTCCACCGCGCAATCCAGCCGAAGTGGTCCTGATTGGCTGTGGAATCCAACATCTCAGTCTCACCAACTGGCAACGGCTGGCTATGATGGGCTCCCAGCTAGTGCACGTGCAGTTACGTCATCCATCATCATCCATCATCCATTTCTGACTGTTAGCCTTGCTCTCGTGGCCCAGACGAGGCCTCGGCCACAACCATTTCAGTCTTCTCCCATGATGATTTAAATCTAGGGCTTGCTACCTGGTTTCATTCCTAGACCAGATATAACCCGTTGCGCCAGCACCACTGCCGCTGCCGAACATCATTCCCTACCCTCGCGCCAACGCGTCGCACTCGATTTATTCTCTGGTCACAGCTACAGTCATAAAAGCTGAGCGTCAAGTCTGTCAACTTTGACACTCCCTATTTTTAAACACCGCTTTCCTTGCAACGTCCAAGGCCTGCTTTGCTTACGGTATCATTTCTCATCGTCAATATGGGTGCTGCATCGGCCATCCTCATTGTCATCATCACCATACTCTGTGAGTTTTTCTCAAGGTCCATAAACAACGACTTGGTGCTGACTTGAATAATAGTCCCTCCGCTGGGAGTATGGGCAGTCGCCGGATGTGGCGTGGGTAAATATTCGCTCCAACCCTATCCGCCGTCCACAATGTCGCTGACGAGGAACAGACTTGTTGATCAACATCTGCTTGACCATTCTGGGCTATATTCCAGGTCACGTACACGCCTTCTACCTCGAGTACATTTACTATGATCGCCGTGAGGAGGCGCATCATGGTCGCTTCCCAACCAGCCGCGCGCCCGGAGTCTATTCCGACAATGTGCAGACTGGTGGCCAGGGTTACGGCACCATTGTGCAACCGACTCACTGAGGAATCATAGGTTTGGAATGCCAAATCGTTCCGACGATGGCGATGTGGTAGCAAGGTCTGACCGTGGGGGACGTTGTTTTGGAGAACACGACACCTGAGCAACGAGATATGAAGCTCGTCAAGCGTTTAACTTGACATGCAATACCATAATACCATTATGCCTCCAACCGCCTTAACCCTCAATTTCAATCCGTAGCATAGGCGTACAACTAGGAAATGACATTAATGTCTATATAAGGGTTCTGAGAGTCCGCAACCCGCCTTCGCACACTTCAAGGGACGTGATGGGTGTGTCAGTGTCTTAGGCCAGTTGCCCAAGTACGAAAAATGCCAGCCAAAGAGAGCCAGCGCAAGTGAGATGAGAAACATCCTCGACGAAGATAGTGCTGCAACACCGAAGGGTGAGGCATTGAGGCCTCTTCAGCACACGACAATGTTTCCTCTTTTAGACGCGATGAGTCAAGCCCAGACTACTGTGCTCTGCGAAGCAGGTTGCCAGCCCATCGTGTGAGCCAACTGGTAGGTGGGAGTCGCAAATAATAGAGTCAGTCAGCATTGGGACGAATCGGGACGCAACATCTGGATCAGGCCGGCCACATCATGTCGAACCAGACTGACGGGACGAGACGTGTTAACTTTGTACAGTCGTGGGCAACCTAATGGTATCGAGCCAAAAAAAAAACCCCAAAAAAAAACCCAACGCTAGAAAACCCCCGAACGTTCCCTTCCCCATCATGTCCGAACTAGATGGGAGATAAAGCCCCACGACTTCACGAGCATGTTCCACGTCGACAAGTGGCATCCCTGGGTGGGCGAGGCATGCGAACAACTCAGCAAGGGTCAACTGGTCCATTTCTCGATGCCTTGCCCGGATCAGCATCTCGAGATGCGCTGTGTTGGATAAACCCTTGAAAGTCGGCCAAGACACCTGTTCTGCCACATCGGCACTCCGTAGTGTGTAGCACAAGCCATTCACAGCTTGCCCTTCAGCAAGCACTTCATCTCCCATCTCGTTCTGGCCTTTTGCTCGCACTGGCCGTCTCAGAAGACAACATATCGCTGCTGCATGTATTCTCTTTTGCCTGCTTACTAAGCATGGCTAGGTCAGGTCCTAGGCATGGTCAGGTGAGGTCTGGCGTGCCCATCGTCTGACTTGCCAAGCGTGTGATCCACGAGCCGGTGCAAACTTTGCACGGGTGCAAAATGCACATAACCGGACGCGCTAGCCATTTTTATCAGCTAAGATCCATAGAAATTCATGGAATTTTGTCTAAATTGCATAAACACCACATCCCCCCCTGTTCACGATGTATCTTTTTGACCAGGGCCTAACCAGGGCCGCGTAATTGCCTGTAATAGGTAATTTTACTAACTTTGCACCTATTTTAGGTGCAAACTTTACACTTTGCGTAGTCCCCGCGCAAAGTTTGCACCGGTGTAAAGAAAGACAGTATAAAATAGCCGCCCTATATAACTCCACATACAATTTGTATCATGCAATGTCGGTGCAAAGTCTGCACCGGCTCGTGGATCACACGCCAAAAGTAGCGGAGAAGGAACGCAACAACCACTTCGGCACTCTCATGAGTGGACAACATCGGACACTGACATGCACATGGCCGGCGAAGAATTGGCGGATGTACACTCCCGGTCTCCTCAAGCCCACGCACGCGATTACTCGTCAAGTCTATTTCTATTTTTGCCTGGTTTCTGCACGGGGCAGTGGCAAAAGAACTCACTTTGGGCCGTGACCTGAAGCGCAAACCTGATTAATAATTCCGTCAACCCGTCGATGACCCCGGCCAGTCAAAAAAGCACTGTTTTAGACGATACGGCTCGGAGCCGATAGTGTGGCCTCCTTTCTTTTTTTTTTTTTTTTTAAATCACTTGGACAATTGATGCAGTGGTCAAGCGATGCAGGAGAGCCTCCATCAACTTTGATCACTGACTTATTATAATATCGTTGTAGTCTACCCGGGACAATTCGGATCATGTCTTCAACAGCCACTCCCCCTTCCCTTCCTCAAGCTCAACAATCTCACTCTCGCGCTCCCCCCGCATCGACAACACCGTCGACTCGTCGTAACAACGACAATCGGAGAGCGTTGCCATTTTCTTTGACACGCCCATTTTGGCCGAATCCATCTTCTACCAGCGTTGCGCCCTCGACAGCCGAGGGCAGAGCCATCCAGGTGGACGATACCACGGCCGAACACCGAACATCCGCATTGCGCGAACTCAACAGCCATTACCCCAGCCGTCATAGATACGCTAAATCAACAGGTGCTCAGTCCAGCACCTACTCCGAGCCCGTCATCGTGCGCAGTTACTACTCACCCGCTCCAAGTCGCCACGACAAGTTCAGTCGACGCCGACCTGGTCGTGGCGGGGCCGGGTCCGAAGCCGGTGGGCCAAGGATCGGTACGACGCGTGGTCTTGGATTTGCGAACAACGCGTCTCAAGGTGGAAGCAGCATGCTGAGCACGATGGCGAGGGCGTACAATCGGAAAACGTCCACTGTGGATGTTCATCAAGATGCACATTTGCCCCCCGTCGAGGCGTTCAGTTTCAAGAATTTCATGGCCAACATGGAAGCACAAGCTGGCGAAGGCAGTATCAACTCAGACCTGGACAGGATAGCAGAAATATGTGCCAGATCACGATATTCACTGAGCAACCAGTATGAGGTTCATTATGCCCCCCATGGGTCAGGAACATCTTTCCTTGCATCTGGCCAGAGCCAGGAACCCCAGGGCCCAACATTACAAGCCGTCCCCTCAGATGACGAGCAGGATGTACGAAGTACAACAAGACGGAGGAGGCAGGTGGGCAGGAGAAACAGTAGAGCAATGGGTACTCTGGAGACAATTATGTCCTCGAGCCGCTCATCAGACGAGGAGAGGTCGAAGAAGACGCCGGCATCCGAACTTGCCGCTGAAATTCGCGGGCGAGCAGTAAGAAAAACGTCGGGGCAATCGTCACCGACGTCATCTTCTCTCAGCGAACGGCAGGCGTCGACCTCGCAAGATGGTGACCAACAACCACAAACTCCGTCGAGACGACCATCAGCCTCGCTGGCTCTGATTGATAACTCCAGACAGAGCGGTACACTCCTGGACACCTCGACGCCTCGGGTTTCTTCAGCATTGGTGGGCGAGCCTGCATTGCCCCAGGCATCTAGTAGTCAATTGGAAACTCGAACTAGTTCGGAAAATAAGCCAAGCAAGACGAAGAGGCTAGAAGATAATACTTTGCCGGTCCCTCGGGCAGATATGCTGGACGTACAGCTTGCTAAAGGGTCAATAACGTCTGCACGTCAAAGCACTTTGGATACAACTATCCTATCAACGATATCCGGCTGGCTACCGTGGGTGTCTTCATCTGATCAGCCAAAATACAATGGCCGTGCCGAGGGCAGCCTGAGGGAGTTGCTGCAAAACACGGAAAACAAAGGCAAGAGCACAGGATCAACTATGTGATGAACAAATGGGGACGGGCACCTAAAAATAGTTGGTTGGCAGTTTTCATAAATCTAGGGAATGAATTTGCGACTCTGGACGACAGAACTGCAATGCCCGAAAAATCATCGGGAACAGCGAAAGCGACTGGTCATGTTTTGGAAACCTGGCGGATGCCTCATCATGTATGACATATTCATTTTGACTCTTCTCTTTGGCGATGGAAGGCACAGGATAATCAGCGCGTGTTACTACGAGATCCCGATTGAACAAGATGTCGTCTTTGATGCAGACGTGAAGCTGATGGGCTACTTTGCGCAACCGTAAGCAAGCGCGCGGAAATGGATTCCGAGCGCACGGTTTCCAAAAGGCCGAGCTGCTCCGTAGTAGCCTATGGCCAAGGGTGGTGTTTAATAAATAAGCGTCATTGCAAATACATACAAGCTAAACTCTTCGCTGGCAAAGTCCAGCCTCATACTTTTCAGAACCCTGGAATGCGACAACTGCAGTTCGTCATCGAATGTGTTTGATCGGGAATGTTGGGCACAGACAACCCCGGGCGCTAGCATGATTGACGTGCCTGTGATGGAGAACCGACAGGCGGAGAACCGACAAGAATGTTGGCGATGATGTCGAAGACCCATGTCTGTGCACCGTGACTGGCAATGATGAGGAATCCAAATTGTAACGTGATATTATGTCCAGTCCAATCAATCCAATTTCATACATACAAATTAAAAAAAAAAAAGAGCAACAAGAGAGCGAAAGATCCGTACGCTGAGACATTTTGAAGAAGAAAAAGAAGAAAGAAAAAAGCTAAAACTGGAATGTAAAGATTCATCATCGTGCAGTCAGCCAACCACGGTCAAGCCAGGCCACCGGCGTGTCCACACCGCGTGCCCAATCCAAGTCAAACCTCATTTCCGATCTCCCCTCTCCAAACCGCGCCACCGTTGCCCCTCCACTTTCCCCCCCCCCCCTTCCCTTTTTTTTTCCCTCTGGCCATTGCGAGAGTTTTGTCTTTTTTTTCTTTTTTCCCCCATCCCCGCGAGCTTACGATGAGAACGACCAGATCAGAAAACTGAAGAAGAGGTTCTACCAATATTTAGGCGCGAAGCTGTTGTCAAAGGTAGCCTTCTGTTTCGTCGCGGGGGCTTCCCTGGCGGCGACGCTGCGCCCGCGGCCGCCGGGGCGAGGAGCATAGAGCTGGTCCCTGATGGGGGCGGGAGCGGGAGCGGCCATGGCGGCTGTGGCCAGGCAGGCGATGATGACGGAGACGGCGTGCATGTTTTTTTTGTTTTCGTGGGTGGTTGTACGAGAGGCTGCGAGAATTCGGCGTGTTTTTTTTTTTTGGGCAAGTTTTAGTTGCGAGGTCAGTCCGTTTGACGAGCGATGGGGACAAAGACTGGCGGGCGAGTTTTGTGTGAGAAGTTGGGGGAGGGATGGGTTGATTGATTTGAGAAACAGGGTCCGTGTGCTTTTATGTGTGAGAAAAAAACGAGATCTGCCTTCTTGACACTACTTGTTTTGGGTGGAATGGGCGGTGATCTCGTCGATCAGGGCCGGGGGTTCCTCGTTCCCTTTTATAAGCCTTTTGCGTCTGTACAATGTGGGCGACTTGCCCTGGGGAACTGGGCCTGGCCTCTCCCCCCCCCCCTTGCTCATCCTCATAAAGCATGCCAGTTGGAGTGTGACGCAGGTACGGGAGGAAGACGGGGGGGGGGGAGGGGAAACGCACAGAGCTTCCCTCCTGTCCAGGGACGAGAACAGCCGACCCGTGGAGTCTGATGCAGTCTGATGCTATACTTGGAAGCAATGGTTCAGTTGAAGTGAGACAAGGCCGGAGAGAATGGACAAGGCACATGCCTACGGAGTAGTCCCCCTCCCCCCCTCCTCATGCTCACGGCAAGCTGGTGCCGTTCCGCGGACTAAAATACTTGTGTATTAGCCTTTCTATGTAATCCGTACTTTAGCCTCTCTATGTACTTAGCCTCTCTACTTAGCCTCTTTACTTAGCCCTTTTACTTGTTGCCGAGCATGTGGCTAGCATGTGACCCAGAACCCCCTATATTAGACGCCCTATTAGATGATAGCTCTGACCGCTAGCTAATAGTTGTAGTCGAATTTAACAACAACCTTTTCACACTCATTTTTTGTCATACATTTCGTATCGTAACATTATCCGTACTGGACAACTAAAATGAAGCCCTTCTTGCTCCTCATCCCGGCTATGGCCATGGCCAATAGTCATAGTCATGCTAAAAAAGAAATTGGTCATGAACCTCAACCGGGTTACTCAATGTCATATGTGTACTGCAGCGACCCCGTCCTTGTTAAACATTGCAAACGCGGGGTCCTTGCGGGTCGTATCCAATGCGTAAGATGACCGTGACGCATATACATTATTCTCTTAGTCTTAATGCTAACTTGCGCCTTAGTGTTCTACTAAACAGGATGAAAACGAACGCTTCCAAATAGCACTTAAGAAAATGGACAAATTCAAATACAAGGATACTGTTCGGTGCAACAACCCTGAGGAGAAACTTTACTGCGTGATGCCATAAGCACTGGCATGGCAGGTGGGGATGCCCGCGCCATGAGATAGGAATGACAAATCTACATGATGCAAGCAACAAGAAGATTTTTTTTTTTTTTACTCGTCCGTCATCGCGGAAGCGCGTTTGACCCCCAAGACCATGTGCTGCTCACTTGTTGTCTGTTTCCTGTGATTTTTCGGAGCTCCCAGTACGCAGGTCCGTAGCCCCAGGACCATCACGCAATGCGACTTTTGTCTTTTGTCTCGCTCTCTCCCGACCCAGACCTGGCCGCCAGACCAATCCACTTACTCGGTACATGTCTCCCAGCCCTAAAATCCGCTGCGTCCCAAACGACCGGTACAGCAGCGCAGCACAACGCGGGAAGATGTTCCAAAAGAAGCGGGGATTCCTGTTAAAAAAAGAACCCCCCCGGTCAAGACAACCGTATGTAAACCGATCCCACAAAGTATTCCCTCAGATAAGGAGATTGACCGGGTCTCAAATGCAGTAAACAGAATGCGGAGAGCCCCCCATCCGTAAAGTTGATTCCAAGAGTCCGAGAATGAGGGGATGAAAAGCCATCGCGTAGAAAGAACGTCATGACGAAATGGACCCGTCTTGCGATGCCGCTCTGCCATCTGGACTGCTCCCGACTTTTTGTGCCATGGCAGTTGTACTCCGTGTGTATGCATGTGGCTATTTTCAGGTACAAACTTCACACATGGATGAGGCAGGCTGGCTGATTGGTCAAACAAGTTGGTTGTTCTCGCCCACGCCCTCGCCCTCGCCCTCGCCCTTCTCCCTTGCCTTGGACGGACGGACTAGTAGGTCAGGTCAAGTGCTCTTTCAACGTTTGGATTATTAACTTGCAGCCATCTATCTGCCAGGGACGCATTATGCTTACACCAGCCTCAGCCTGTGCTGTGTACAGCAAAAGGTTTTCATTTTTCCTGCATGTCCGTCCCTCTTCCTGCCACTCACAGTTTGTTCCGCCCGCCCCTTGACATCTCTCGTACAAGTTGATTCCCCTTATTTTAAAAAAGAAAAAAAAAAAAAGAAAAAAAGAAAAAAACCAATGTGAATGAGCGAGTGCGTCCTCCATCACTTCTCTGACCCTAACGCCTCTCATCAACATACACCCTCTTCGTTTCCAGCTCGCCATCATTGCCATCCTCCGGCGCACGTTTCTTTTCCTGGTCGCGAGGGGTCTCCTTGGTCGCAGCTTTCCGGGCCTCCCGTTCCCGACGTTCATTTTCCTTCCTCAATGCCTTGGACTCAAACTCGTGCCAGTCACCGTCGATTTCTGCAAGTCTGTGGGGAGTTCGGTTAGCATCACACGTCAAAGCCGCCCGCCGCCCACTTCTCGGGCATCAGATACGTAGGCATCGATCGACTCACTCTATTGCCTGTCTCGGCAATGGCTCCTCCTTGGTGAAGTAGGCATGCTGTAGAACCCCGGCAGCTGTTGGCCGCTTGGCAGGGTCATATTGGAACATTGCAGACAGAAGCTCAAAGGCCGCTGGCGTCAACTTGTCGCTGTACTTTTCCGCCAGAGTACTCTTCCGCTTCACCGTCGGCCGCAGCAGCTCGAACCATGCCATGTCGGCCAGGCCAGGCCATTCCTGGCGGCTTGGCGTACCGAGAACATTGTAGATCTTATCAAGTTGGCTCAGCTCTGTTCCATCACCTGGGAAGATGGCTGTCCGGTTGAATATCTCCACCATCACGCAAGCAGCGCTCCATACATCCACGGCGGCCGTGTATTGGGTTTCTCCCAGTAGGAGCTCCGGAGATCGGTACCATATTGTAATCACACGGTTGGTGTAATCCAGCTGGTGTCGCTTGGCGTAGAAGCGGGCCAGTCCGAAGTCGGCCAATTTGAGGACTCCAGTGTTGCTCACCAGGATGTTTGCCGCCTTGATATCTCGATGGAGAACACCTCGAAGGTGGAGATAATCCAACCCTTCAAACAACTGTCTTGCGAGATCTTTTCTTTGCGCAGGCTCGAGCTTAAACGTGGGATGGTTCAACAGGCCCGTCAGGTCGTGGGACAAGTATTCAAAAACCATGAAGCAATCGTTCTTCTCCACCATGACTTCCTGGAGGCTGACAATGTTGGTGTGACGCAACGATTGGAGCAACTTGATTTCTCGAACTGCTGTGACGGGAAATCCGTCCCTCTCCCCCTCCATGCGTATCCGCTTGAGGGCGACCAGGCCCTTTGTGTAGACGTTCAGGCCTTTGAATACTTTGCCATACGTACCAGACCCAACCACCGACTCATTGCCTGGCTTCCTGTAAAACACTGACTCGGATGCTGTCAGGTCAGCATCTAGCATCGGCCGAGCCTTCGGCCGTTGCATCATCTTTTTAACCTTGCGCATTCGAGGGGCCGTCTTAGGGCCACCAGGCGGCGGGTTCCGGAAGTCCATCCGCTGTCTTGCTGACGCTGGCTCCGTAGGTGCTGACCGGGGCGGCTCCCGATCATTGTCGATATCCCTGACCGGCATGTCTTTCTTGGCAGGGGCATTGAACTTTTGCGAAATTTCGGGTTTGGGGGCTGTTGGCGTGGGCTTCGAAGACGCCTTGAAAGCGAAACTAAACTTGCCCGATATGCCGGTCGGGGACGATGCGGAACCTGAAGCACCGGGGTGGGATGGTCCAGATGGCGTAGAGCCAGCGGGCTTGTCATTGACTCTAGGGTTTTCCACCAAGGGCCCTCTTGGAGGCCTTCCGTCTCTGCCAGCATCCATCTCGTTCTGTTTGGGCACATCGTCTTCCCTTGCTGCTGTTGAGTCGCCTTGGTACCTGTTAGCCCCCGGCTCATCATGTGTGTATTGGTTGTTTCGTGCCGATGATTCTGAATTGCCCGGGCCCCAAGGTCTAGTGTTAGGCCCTCTAAAACCACCACGGCTCTGATAAGAAGATCCTCGCTGGCTGTTTCCACGCGTGCTACCCCGGTAGTTGCCTGACGGGAAGGGGTTCATCGGTCCCGATGGGGCTCCATGCGGAGGTGACCTCGGAGGATGGGGATGGGGATGATGGTGGTCTGTGGGACCGCTGGGCGGACCGTGGTGAGCCGGTCCATTGTGATACGAAGGCGGGTGTTGTCTATGATCATTATCAGCATACCGATGGCAAAACATTCAGATACACAAGATTGTGATCAAGCCTACCGTTCGGGTGTGTGTTGTCCGTTCCGTCCTGGGCGAGTATTGGGATAGGGGGAGGTCGATTGAGAATGTTGAAAGGAGCCCCCATGCGGAGGGGACTGCGAGTATCTCCTGGCGACAGTCCCGTAGTGCGACTTGTAGTTGTGCCCGCCGCGATACGTACTACGTGATATCATGTCGTCATCTATGTCCGAACGAGACGAATGATGCGGCTCAACCTCGTCTTCTCCCCTCCTTCCATCTCGATAAGATCTCGGGGACCTTGGTCGATCTGGTCTCTGTGATCGCGCGTTCAGGGGTTTCGGGCCAGGAGATGGAGCCCTAGCGGGTTGGGCAGAGCGCGATGAGGTGCGATGGCGACGAGGAGAAACTTTTAGACGTTCTCCAGTTGGAGAGGGACTTCGCGATGTCTTTCGGTGGTCTCGGGGCCGTTCTCGTCCACTGCTTTTCGACAGCTGAGGTCGCGAGTCAGACGGGCGTCTTGATGGTGACCGTGAGACGGAGTCCCTTTGGCGTCTTGTGAGAGAATCTTTCGTTGGTGAGAGAGATCTGCGTGAGCGAGAAGGGCGGCGTGAAGATGTCGACCGGTGTCTTCGGTGATGGTGCCGGTGATGGCGATCCTGTGATGACTCGCGGCGGCTGTGCTTCCTTGATTCGGTGCTTGGAGAATAGTCTCGGGGGGGCCTGGGAGAATCGTGTGCTCTCTTTGATCTTTTCTTAATGGGCGAATCGGTCGAATGACTCCGTCCTCTGTGTCTTTTCGCGGACGAAGGTGAGTGGTGGTGATATCGTTCACGGCTACGGCTTCGGCGAGGCTCCTTGTCAAGATCCTGTTCGCGAGCTTTCTTGGCTCGATATCGGGGTATAAGGTCGTCCAATTGACTGCGTTGGTCGGCGGAATCGTCTTGATACTTATGCGAGCGATCTCTGCTACGGTCGCGAGAGCGACGATGGTCGTTCTTGGAAGAGTCGTGGTCGGATCTGGAATGGCGAAGGCGAGATCCAGTGCTGGGGCTGCGCCGGGCTGGCCGTGGAGGAGATCTTGGTCTGTCCAAGGACGGTACTCCTCGACCACTCCGGGCCCGTTCTCCCTGATCACTACCTCCAGGATCTCTCATGGTAACATATCGACGGCGACGCGGATGTAGTTATGGATGGCTTTTGGCGTCGACTTTCGAGTACCCCGTCTGAGTTTTAGTGCTGTCACGACAAATCGCCGCACCTTAGCCGAACCACTGGGCCGGGGCGTGCTGTGGTGCAGCCCCCATGAACCCCATAACCACCAGGACCCGAACACCAGGGCTGTGAGTTGGCGCACGACGACGCAGTGCGGACCAACAAATGCTGCATAGCAAACCGCTCCTCATTTCCCCCCTGCGAGCCTGCGAGCCGACCAGGGACAGCATTTTGGCAACTCGTCGGGAATGGAAAGTCGCATCCTCTGATGCCTGCACTATATCATGAATTCTTTGGCTTACCGTGTGCTTGCACTGACTTCCTCCGGCCATGGCCCAGCGGTGGGCATTCATTTTCGACCCAGGATGCCAGAACTGTCAGTCTGACAATTTCATCCATGCCAATTGTCATATCCTGCCGACTCGTATCTGTCGTCCATCTTTAGATTCATGAGTGCTTGCAGTTTCCTCCTGCATTTCGACCACGCAGTCGTCGTTCTCTCCTGCAGCCGCATTTCCAGCCGGCTCTCATCCAAAGTCGTGTGAGGCCCAACCATTGGCCTCACATAATCATGACCTCAACAGCCGTCACTACACGGTCAGAGGGTTGGAGAAGACTATATACGGATCCTCTCGGATCATTTACGAAGCACGCTCAATCAACTGAAATGATGAGTCTGACGATTGAAATCCCTTCAAAAAAAAAATCCGAGTTCTGGAGACCTGGCGACAACACGGTCCCTCTCAAGCTGCGTCAAAAGGTGTCCGAGATGATCAGCATTCGCGTAAATGACAATCTGCTCCCTGGTAATCCGTGACTCCAAAGTTCGACTCTTGAGGCGTCAGAATCGAGTGTCAGTACAGTCTGGTCTCGTAGCTCAGTCGCGATTCGCATTGATCAGCATCTATCCGCGGACGTGACGGGCTGTGGTCTTCAGCCCAAACTTGGTCTTCGTAGGACCAAAAAAGCTGTGAGTAATAGACCGGATCCATCGACTAGAAGCACAGGCAACGCTGACTCCGAACGACAGCAGAGGGAAGTGCAGAGAGTAGCCGCACAGAATGCGGCTAGGACGAGAGCCAAGGGCTTCTAAAAGCCATCATGGTAGATATTGACTGAAGTCGATCCCAGGTTCCTGATAATGCGTAATCAAGTCGCCGCTGAGAGATGCTCTTATCTCCGGTGCTTTTACGAATTGCTGCGTAACCTGGAAGCGTCCTTTGGACAAAGATGACTTTCCACCGGCATATTCTTGTAACTAGCGAATCCGAACTGATTTTGTGAGGTGCCGTTTCTCATTGGTCCTAAATTCGTATCACCTTTTTGGAGTCGTATCCAACAGTGACGGCGAACGTCGCGGCATCGAGTGTATTGGCGTGTTTCGACGAGAAATGAACTTGTAGAAGGCAGCCGCAGCGACCTCGTGCGGGCTAGGCTTGCATCACGGCGACTTCATTTTCGTACGAATTCTTGTCCAGAGCCCGGTCGCCCAGGTCGCTCAAGCCCGATCATTGACTTGTTCAAATGGGACAATTCAACAGTCCTTTGCGGTGCCAAAGAGGTGGGATAACCCAACCATGTTTGGTCTGATCAAGCACGAGGGAGTGGATTGACTTGTGGACAAACGTAGAGCAAAGGTCAAGGTCTCAGGTCTAAATCACGTGGTCGATTTTTGATCAAGCGGATCATCCACGGACTTTACGAAAAGTCGTGTTTCCCTGCAGGCTGCTGCCTGAGGCATCAATACAGCAGCCTTAGGCACAAAAATGCCCTACATATGTAGACAACCCAAAGAAAAGTACGGATCCGTACAGACGTACAAATCACATACAAAAGTGACTTATCGTAGTTATTATTAGATTCTTCCTCTATGTCATTAGAATCCCAGGCATAAAGGTCGTCAGGACCGTTAGGACTGTCAAGCTCGCGAGGGTCTGAGATCCACCTTCTTTCATTATCATCATCATTATTAACAACAACAGCAGCAGCAGCAGCAGCTTCGTCTTCTAACTCTGATAATGATTGTAAAACAATCCTTTAAACCCTCCGACTGTCAGCTCGACCTTCGCGACCTTCGCGACCTTTGCAATAGTTATTATCCCCTTCTAAGCGAATTATTTGCTCAATACGCCTCTCATTCAAGTTACCCGGTGAGATTACGACCCCACTGGCTAATTAGGTCCTTGTGTAATCATTCCCAGGTCTTATGCAGGGGACACGACTTTTGACGCGGACCTTCGTATTTGACGCGAAATGCTCAGTGCTCGGCAGTGGCCCGCCGCAAAAAGAACTGGAACACGGCGATCGGGTTTTGTCAACTTCGCTCGCCTATCGGTGAATTTCGTCCTGCCGCGATTGGGTTACTGGGAAAGAGGGAAGCACCAATAATAGAACAAATCATGTTTTCGGCTCCAATATTACTCAGACGACCCTCTTTGGCAGGCAAGACCGACGGAGCTCATTCCCATATTGAAGTAGCCCATTGACTGTGTTGCTTGCGCAGTCTTTATCTTGTTGTATATGGACGTATCATACTCCGACCTCCTTCACAAGTGCAATGCCATTGTGTTCCAGGACATATTCCTTTTATCGGTTTGTGCTGTTCGCCATCGGCTGTGTTTTCTATGTAGGCTTTACCTCCCCCACCCCACCCCCTTTTTTTCCTGTTCTTATCATCAGTGCACTTGCCGCCAGTCTAGCGCCGTATTTTCTTCACAAAGTTGCCCATTTATTACGGCGCACTAGTCGAGCATCTTCAAAAGATGGAGTGGTTTGGGCACGCCAAGGTTGATTTTACTCATGCGCCCACGCCACGAACATTGAAAGAGAAGGATGGCAAAGAGACGGACGTGCTCAAGATTGTCGAGGCAGCGACGCCGCCTTGCCGATTGAATCCGCTGCTTTTCAATGGCCATGTACAAACGATGTGGACCATCATGAGACCACATGGGCCGCAGGTTTACTATCGGCGCAAGATATTCGAAGCTGACCACAAAACCTACCAGGGAACCTTTGCAGTGGATTTTGCCGTGCAGCCTTTCGAAGGCGGGGACGAGTCTTTACCGAGAAGAACGATGTACTACACTGACGGCGAGTTCGCCAACATTGGCTCCGACGATTCCAAGCCTATGCTCGTCGTTTTGCATGGACTCTCTGGTGGCTCGCATGAGGTCTATTTGAGACACGCTATCTTACCTTTACTGGGTGACGGTGGTTGGGAGGTGTGCGTGGTCAATTCAAGAGGATGCGCGATGAGCAAAATCACGAGCGGTATACTCTATAACGCTCGTACTACGTGGGACATGAGACAGGTTAGTCTCAGGTGCCATGATCGTTGCTGAAAGACTCATGTTAACGTCTGCCGCGCAGACGGTAAAGTGGTTAAGAGAGACCTTCCCGAATCGTCCTTTGTTTGGTCTAGGCTTCTCGTTGGGGGCTAACATGCTCACAAACGTAAGTACGAAAACACATAGGAATACCAATCTCAATCTCCGCACCCCCCTCGGCAATTGGATGCTAAAACGCGAGGCAGTATTGTGGCGAAGAAGGGGAGAAATGCTTGCTCAAAGGAGCAGTTGTCTGCTCAAACCCTTTCAATCTGGAAGTCTCGAATAAAATGATGCAGAACAGCTTGATTGGCAAGGAGGTGTATCTCAGAGCCATGGGCAGTAAGTGATGCACGGCGATCCGAAGTCCCTCGAGCGACTCGTCTGTCTGACATTTTTATAGCGGCCATGAAATCCTTAATTGAAACGCATGAGGAAGCGTTGAAGAAGCATAGCAGCCTCGATCCGCCTTCGATTAAGTCAGTCATCACTTACCTGCACGAGTTTGATCGCGAAGTACAGTACGTGTCGTTCTTTGTCTGTAGTTGTATTCTGAATCTTGCTGACCATTCGTAGGTGTCCGACATGGGGATACCCTACCGAGACTGCCTACTACCGAGATGCATCGTCCACAGATGCGGTGCTCAATATAAGAATTCCTTTTGTTGCTTTACAGGCTACTGACGATCCTGTAAGTAAACTTCTATTGTTCTTTCCCCATCAGATATAGGTCTTGAAACTGACGGGCATTATAGATTGCCGTTAAACAGGCCCTTCCATACGAAGAGTTTAAACTCAACCCCAATACCGTCATGATCACGACCTCACTAGGTGGTCATTTGTGCTGGTTCGAATCAGGTGGCAGTCGATGGTACCCAAAGCCGGTAAGCCCCATGAGAGAAACCACAATATACAGGCGTGCTGACTCTTGGCAGGTATGCAACTTCCTGAATCATCTTGCACGCAAGGTCGATATGGACAGCTTGACCCCATCTACGGAGAGTACTGTTCCCGAAAATTCATCTCACGGTGCAACCTACAAGCCTATGCAACGCAAGCTCGAGGTATATGGATAGTGAAGAAGAAAAAGCGGAGAAGTGCCGCGAAGTACTGGTTGTACGCAAATCGACCTACCATTGACACAACTTGTTGCACAACCAGAAGAATGATTTCAGACAAGTTGAGAATAGATAGCATTTATCAGTTCTGTGATTTTCACATCCCTGCAGCCAGAAATCTTATCCATGGTCAAATGTACACCAGATTTGGAAAATACCAATATTCTCCTGTCCAAGATAAGCCCAAACAAACCCCCGAGCGCCAAACGATGCCGAATGCATAAATAGAGAATTGAAAATGCAAATATCCCATCATCGTGTCCGTCATAGATGGAACCAACCGCCAGTCTTTTATGCAAATGCGACCTTCTTCTTCGTCTTGGTAGCCTTGGATCCCGACATGGCCAAAGTCTTGACTGAGTCGTCGTCGTCGCCCGCCGCGCCCTTTCTCTTTCTCTTCTTCCTCAGAGAATCCTTGGTGTCCTCAAGCTTGGACTTTTTCTCGTGCTCCTTCTTCTGAGCTTCAACCTTGCGCGCCTCCCTAATCTCCTCCATCTGTCGAGCCTTGATCAATTTTGATTCGATCTCGCCATTCTTCTCGGCCTGGACCATGGCCATGATTGTTCCCATGCCCTCCTGTCAACGTGCTCGTTAGCGACAACATTTCTGTGGATCCTCCCCTTACTGCTACACCATTCGCTGGGGTTCAGTTCGGCAAGGAATGACGGTGAGCGACCTACCGTGTCGTCAACGAAAACCTTGCCCTTCTTCTTGCCCCTCGGCTTGACCACACCCACGGGCGTGACCATGTTCAATTCCGGGATGCCGAGCTCTGCCTCCGTGTACACCTTCTTCTTGGGCTTTTTCAACATTGCAGCGCGGTTCTTCTCCTTGACTTGCTGCGACACCACGGGGCCCTTGGGCTTCCTTGATTTCGAGATGCCATCGGTGTCGGAGCGTTTTGCGCCTACGCCGCCTTTGGAAGAGGACCCTCCTTTCGGGGCGGCATGTTTGTTTTTGATCGTTCTTGTTTTGGAGGCCGCCATTGTGGGGGGAGAAAGTCACGATACCCTGATTTGACTTCTGGGTTGGTACTTGTGAAGATCTGGTGGTCTGGTGGTGGTGGTGGTGGTGGGAGCGATGGCTTGGACGCGGCTGGGTAACGAGGCTGGTGGTTTCTTCTTGCAGGTAAATTTTTTTTTTCCCAAGAGGCGATAAGCGATAAGGATTTAGCTTGCTAGAGAAGGCTAGGGGTGGTAGTGGGGCGCCTTTGCCTGAACCCCTCAACCTCAGGTCACCATGAGGTAGATGCCTGGTGTCGTTCACCGGGGAGGATGTCAAATTGATTTTCCGTTAGATTGCATCAAGTTTCGTTGATTGCATGTGACTTTGGTTGCGTCTTCATGAGTGACTTCAATCAACGCCTAAGCTACGGAAAAGGACAGACGTTCTTCTCGAGTTGCTCTTCGAAAATGGAAATGGGAAAGACGGAATCCCCATAGATAGGAAGCGCCGCAAGTAGCAGACGGCGCGGCGGTGCAGCTACGAGGTCAACACAGACAGGGCGGAAGGCGGTGGTGCCTGCCATTGATTGTCGATGTTGTTTCGTTGTTGGTGGCCAAGTCAAGTCAACTAACTGGCCGACAACTCACATGTATGTACAAGTGGGATGGTCCACCAGATAAGATACAGTCACTGTATATAGATGCCTGCCGTGGACGCTGAACCCACGCTGAACCAGACACGGACCTGACAAAGAATTTCTCGGCCTCCACAACACCACACACCTCACCTCCACAAGCTCGTCTCCTGCCAGTCCCTCGTCGAAAAAAAAGTCTCCAGATCCACCACGCAACAACATTCCTCGACTCGACTCGACTCGTTACCGCCCTTCGATACTAAATATCGTCTTCATTATCTCACCATCACCTCGCGCCGTCTCTTCAATATCACTATTTGCATCTGTTTGATCCAATTTACGTCATTCTGCGCAATCGCCACACACGCCCCGTCTGACACACACGACCCACGTTGTACAACACGCCGCCGTACCCTCACTTTGCTTGCACAACTGTAACGGCAACGGCGACGGCAACGGCAACGGCAACAGCAACAGCACCAGCAACCGCAACCACGGCCATCGCGTCCCGCCTCAAGGCCCGTCGTGCGTCACCCTCTTCGTCCTGCATCTGTCCCGGCCTGCAGCGAGCTCTTCCATCACCTCAAACCCAGCCGCCTCCGACGCTTGTCCACCTTTTCAGCACACCAGTAACATTGTCGAAACGTCGCTCCTCTGCAGTGTACGCCTTCCGCCGCCCTTGCAAGTCTCCTCGTCCAACTTCTCCTTTCCTCTTGCTTTGACCCTCGCAAGTCTGCTTCGGGGTGTCTACCGACATCGAGCCGCTCTTTTCAACGCGACGCCTAAATAACGTCTTCATGGCGACCGACAACAATAACCTTTGGACCCGTCGCACAAAGTAAGTTCCGAATACTACCTTCCATACCTTGCTTCGTGCCACACATCCCCACTGTCGCTTTATACCGATCACTATGAGCATAACAAGGGCTGATCACGGTTGTTTTTCTGTCCACTCGCAGCTCCGGTAAGCTATCGCTCACGACATCGTCACCCGGCCCGAACGGCTCATCGGCGAATGATTCCTCACGTAATGGCCCTTTCTCAAGGCGCCATGGAGGCGAAACCTCGGCGCATGGCAAGGCCAGCCCCTTCAACGCGTCAGGCGGTGGCCTAGCATCTCCTACAAGCGGCGCTTCGAGCGCTTTTGGCTTGGGCTCAGGTGCTTTTGCGTCGTTTGGGTCTGCCAAGACACCCAAGTCTGGTGGCAATCCGTTCGATACAGCCATGGCCTCCGCTGTGCCCAAGACTACGGTCCTAAAGGATGGAAATAAGTCCCTGGCTAAAGTCTCTAGCATGGCATCTATCGCCGAGAAGAGGACTTCCGCCTCCTCTTCAGCTGCGAAAGCCCATTCGCTGAAAGATGCGTGGTCTTTCTGGTACCGACCCCCCATCTCCAAGGCCCACGGCTTCATTGCATACGAAAATACGTTGCATGGCATTGCCACTGTACGCACTGCCGAGGAGTTCTGGGACATTTATTCTCACTTGAAGCGACCATCATCGTTGCCTGTTGTGTCAGATTATCACCTTTTCAAAAGTGATATTCGTCCTATCTGGGAAGATGACGTGAATCGCAAGGGAGGAAAGTGGGTTGTGAGGATGAAGAAGGGCGTCGCTGATCGCTACTGGGAAGACTTGATCTTGTCTCTCATCGGGGACCAGTTTGGCGACGCTGGTGAGGACGTTTGCGGTGCGGTACTCAGCATGCGTAACGGTGAAGACATTCTGAGCATTTGGACCCGCACAGTTGGTGGTCGGGTTCTCAAGATTCGGTAAGAGCCTTCTTCGGTATCATATTCGTGCTTACCATGCTGGACGAGGAACTTGACTAACCACTCGTGCTTTCGCTTTGCCTACACAGAGAGACAATGAAGCATGTTCTCAACTTTCCCCCCAACACTCGCGTCGAATTTAAAAGTCATGACTCCAGCATCCAACAAAGGACTGCCATCGATGAGCAACGTCGTGAGAAGGCTCATCAAAACCAGGGCGGCGACAGACGTCACACCTCCAACATGCAGCGACAGAATCAAGACTAGGTGAACATCATGTTGGAAAGCGATTTTTGGCGAGCTTAAGTATTAGAATTCATATCATGTGTTTGTGTTTCTTTTGCGTCAGATTACTGCACAGTATCTGTGAAACACCGAGGCAAGAGCATATATATACACACATGGGTCCACAACCCAGACTTCATGTTGCCGTCTCTGTCTCGAGCGGTTTCGCTCCGCCTCAAGTACATTATTTCTATTGCATCTTCTTTGCTACGTGTTTGGTCGAACGACTAGCGCCCTATTCTCCGAGTCCTTTTTTTGTTTCCAATTCCATTTCATTTTACTCAGCACGACATGGGCAAGGAGTGCTTCTTTGGTTGCGGTTGCATTGTGAAAATTCAATATTCATCCGGTTGTTTCTGAGGTTTCAATGCATACAGCAGGGCGAGCGTGAAGAAGAAACGAGGTCTTTTTTTTTTTTTTTTTTCTCATGGGGGGGAATGGTCGGTCAAATTATCATGATGGGAGAAAAACGACACAGAAGTTGAGAAGCAAAGGGGCTATCGCGGGGGAGAGCGTAGAAAGGACGGCGGAATGATTTTTTTTGAGACGCGGTCCATGCACGGATCGGGTCTTGTCATGCGTGGAGCTTTCTTTCATGCACTGATGTACTATATGTATGTACAGCTAAATGAGTCGAGTGAGATTCCAGAACAAACCCAAGGGTTTGGTCGTGGGGAAAATGAGGCGCTCTGCGCGATTTGGGAGCATTGTATATGTATGTTGCTTGAAGTGTGCGTGTGTGTGAATGATGATGATGATGGGTGTGTCATTGAATTGGGTATTGATTTTTGATGCGATTTCTGACCAAGTAGGCACAACCATCTATTTCGTACACATCCATCTTCATCTTCATCCTTATTGTTCACGACTTGCCATTCGCCTTTGGCGTCCTCCTCCGTTCCCAAATCTGCAGATACGTCTCGCCCAGATACAGCAGCTCGCTCTGGACCTTCTCCACGAACAAGTCCTGGCAACTGACCCATTCGTCCGTCGCGCGATCCCTCACCTGGGCCTTCCACGTTTTGCGCTCATCCCCGCTGTCCGCGACGTCTTCTCTCGTCCGGACAGCCTCGTGCACCACGTTTGCGACCAAATCGTACCAGATTGGTTCCGAGGGCGGCCACTCGGCGGGGTTCGGTTCCACGTAGGGCGATACGTCTAGGTTCCTGGCGTCAAAGGTGACGATGGTGGGGTTGCGCTCCGACACGAACTTGTTTTGGGAGAAGCGCTTGACGTGCAGGATGAGGTAGGGCGGGAGCGGGTGCAGGAGGCGGTATCGCTTGCGCTGGGCGTGGTGCTCTTGTGCTGAGCGGCCGTCGTATTTGGAGAGGATCGTGTGTAGGGGCACCTGGGGGATGATGTTCTTCTCGAGCTCGTCTTGGAAGAGCGGCGCGGCGGGGAGGTCGAGCGTGAGGAGGAGGAAGCGCACCACGTCGACCTTTACTTCGGCGGCTTCTTCGAAGCGCAGACGGTCGGTGGCGTCGGCGCGGGCGGTGATGGCTTGGGACTCGACCTTGAGCTTGCCCTGGAAGGTGCGCTGGATCATGGAACTTGCTGGTCTGGTTTTGCTGCCGCCGAGGCCGAGGTGGAGGTTGTTGAGGAACCAGGAGAGGAATTCGACGGGGTCGGATTGGCTCGTGAGGGTGAAGCGCTTGTTGGAGCGGAGGGCAATCTCCTGGAGGAGCTCGTGCGGCGAGACATGGGCTTTGAACGCGCGCGGGTTCCAGATCTTGCGGAAGAGGATCGAGGTCCGCTTGACGAGCTCTGATGTCTTGGAGAAGTCCTCTAGGAGGAAGTAGTTTCGCAGCGGGGGCACGTGCGAGAGCGCCTGGACAATGACGTTGAGGTAGTCGTTTTCCTTGATGTTGTTCATGCCCACCAAGCCCGGGGTGTATTGCTTGCCGGACAGGGTCCAGGATTTCGTCGGGCTCGCTGTCTGCAATGGGGGACGGTCCAGGCTCATCACCTCGGCCTTGGTGTATCGTGGGTCCGACACGTATTTGATGTCGTCTAGGGATTTGCTCTTCACCTCGTATCCTTCGGGGAGGACGTAGACCTTCTGCGTCTCGAGGTTGATGAAGACGTGGTGGTCTTGGTCGAGAGCATGGAAGTAGGCATGTGATTTGGGGCCTCGTCCCTGGAAGTACTTGCCGCAGACGAGGCAAGCATACACGTTGATGTTGGACAGAGAAACGGAACACAGCTTCTCAAAGTCAAAGTCGAGCACGTGCCGGTCTATCGTGTCGAGATACAGGTCGTCGTAGCCTTCGGTGGGATTTGCCTGTCGCCGGGGCGCCGACGTGACGGGGGCAGCTTCGTCGTCAAAGTCGGATACATCGTCTTCGTCTGCCTCGGCCGTCGTGGTTTCTCGCAGAGGTGTCGGCGTGAGAGCGGATGCGCCATTCTCGTCCGGGGGGGTTTCGAGTTCTGCTGTTCGCGATTTCTTGGAGGCTGGTGAAGCGATGCCTGCGAGCTCGTCGAGTGGCTCGGACGCCTGGCGCTTGGCCATTTTTCTTTGGAATCCGCGTTCGAGTTGAATATGGTTCACCTTGTGCGCCGGGGGCTGGTCCGCGTGCCAATGGGCCGGTGCTGCTGCGGAGACAGTGAAATGGGAGCGTGATGTGTGGTTCGGATGAAGCTTGCAAGTTGCGCAGTCAGTCAGTCAGTCAGTCAGTCAAGTCGCGAGGCCAAAATCAAAAGCTGCATCATTGTGGGGCTGACGGCGGAAGGTGTTGCATTAGCTTCAGCCTACCCGGCATGCTTTCAGATGGGTATTTCGTCCGCACGCATGCCCACTTGTCCTGACCAACATCACCAACATCTTGCCAAAGTTTTTGAAAGTTCTTGCTTATCTTGGAAAGTCATTTTATTTAGTGCCCAAAATTTCCACCATGAACCCCCCCCCCCAAATCACACCCTCGAGCCCGCATGTACATGCATTTCAAACGCCGCAGAATAAGCCAAAATCACCCAACCATGACCGCATCCCCCTGTCCGTCTTCCAAATTCTTCATGGGCACATCGCTTGTCTCGATCGAGGCCAAGCTGTCCATCTCCTGCAGGGTGTATTCCACCAAGTAACTCTCATCCACCAACTCTTCCATGCGTTTGTAGTGGCGCTCCGTGTACACTCGCAGACCCTGGAGCACGTCGTTCAGGCTCTTCTGCCCGCGAGCACCCCTCACTGACAGATTAGAGAACTTGGAAGCAGGATAGCTTCGAACCAGGGTCCACAAAATTCGCTGAGCAACCGGCGCTGTCCGAGCATTGGTATTCCAGTCCCGGAGTCGTAGGAGCAACAGGAAGATCTGCTCATCGGACAAACTTGCCAGGACCTCGTCAACCGCCTTGAGACCACACAAACTGCCTCGTTCGGGAGTGCTACTGGTGACAACCGACGTGAATAGATTTAGCAGACGGCCTGGATGGTTCAGTTGTAGAGCCAGGGTGATGGCTTCTCTGTATGAGCCCGCATATATGTGGTTCTCCAACTCCTGCTGCTGCTCAATCATCTTTAGCGTGGCTTGGGATGCAGCGGCTTGTGTCTCTGCTGTTGTGTCTTTCCAGAATGTCACAGTGGAATCACCACTCCCAGATGCGATCGCGTTAGTTTCTGGATGGACAGCCACGGCCCAAACCCTGTCCTCGTGGTTGTCCAGAGTGCACAATGCTTCGCCTGAGTTGGCATCCCATACCTTGACGAGCCCATCACCAGCAGCGGTAACGAACTGAACTGGTTTCTTCGACTGCTCCTGCTTGGTTGGCATGTTCAACCACGCTACCTTCAGGACACTATTGGAATGGCCTTCAAAAGTTCTGATACAAGTATAGTCTGACAAGCTCCACAACTTCACGCTCTTGTCGCCGCTGCCTGTGATAATCACGCCCTTGCTAGTGACAGGGCCGTCATCCCCTTGGATGGCAGGCAGCTGGGCTGGGGAGAATTGGACTGACCACACACCTCGCTTGTGGCCCCGAAGAATGCCCTGAACGTCACCTTCCTCGACTGACCAGATCTTGACAGTCTTGTCCTGTGATGCCGAGGCGAAGAGGCTGCTAGAGTGATGAATGTTGATGGCATTGATGTCCTTTTCATGGGCCTTGCGGGTGAAGTGAGCCCTTGCTTTGGCGCCATGCTGTTGTGGTTGACGAGGAATGTCCCATTTCTTGATTGTTTGATCCTGCGAACCAGTAATGAGAAACGTAGGCGGGTGCTCTAGAGGACTAGTCCGAGCAGCAGAGCCCTCAACCGGGACAGTTCTGGGAAGCGCAACTGCTCCAAGGGATTCGGCGTGGCCCGAGAAAGTGGCCCAACACACGTACGAGTTGTTAGCCGGATCAACTCTCCACAAACGTGCAGTGTTATCCTTGGCTCCGGTGGCAATCCAGTGCCCTGACCAGTCAACATCCAAAGAGATCACAATGTCCTCGTGCCCTCTCAGTAATGCCACGTCCTGACCAAAATAGGGGGTTGCGGCGGAATCCCATGAGCCTGATACTTGGTCGTCTTGGTCGCCTTCGGCCACTGAGATCAGTCGAACGTCCTCCGAATTAGTTGCCAGAGCCATAAGTGACCTGTCTGGGAGCAGATATCCGAGATCAATGATTTCGTCATGTGTGCCTGAAATTCGACGGAACGGCTCGGGAACCTTCAAAGACTGTGCCGTATCCTTGGAGGGCGTTCGATAGAGTGCAAGTGTATGATCTACTTGAACGCAGAGTATGAATGGAAGACCTGGGCGGTGAATGCCAGCCACAATGCCCTCCTCTTCGCTCTTTTCTGACTGCGCGGGGGTAAGCTCCTTGCCAGAATCAGTGTCCCAAATGCGCAAACAGCCATTAGCACCAGCGGAGAAGGTGAGACGGCCCTCGTCCAAAAACCCCGTCGTCTCAACAAGCTCAAGACAAGGAACGACCTTTCGGATTTTCCACGACCTGGTATCCCACCAAATTATGGTCTTGTCCCTGCTAGCACTGACCAAAGCATGCTGCTCGGGGGAGTAGTCGATCTTTTGGACATCAGAGACGTGCGACTCGAGGTTGGCGACACATGCACGTTTATGCAAGTCCCACACGCGAACCTTTCCGTCCTGGCTACCCGACGCAATACGGAAGTTGATGGTGGTATCGGCATCGACCTCCTCGTCGGAATCGTTATGTGTCGCTGCGCTCTTCTTTCCTTTGCGTGAGCGACTCTGATCACCCGATCGAGCGGCGACTTCAAAAAAGTGTAAGGCCGATACCAGAACAGATGGGCCACGGAAGGTATGTGTCACGTAACCACCCGCAATATCCCAAACCTTGATCGTGCCGTCGGTTCCGCCAGTCGCAAGCAGCGTGCTCGTACGATCGACGGCCAAGACCACAACAGGAGTACCGTGAGGCTTGAGAGTTCGCACGAGAGAAGCTTCAATTGTATCTTCGTCCAAAGAGCGCTTCAAGACAAATATTCTCATGGAAAGCGATCGGGAGCAAATGATCAGGTGCGAAGCGGATGGAGTTACTGGATAGAATTAGTCAATGTGCGGATGCATTGGCGCCGAGAAACAACCTACAGGTCAACGTTGATATCATTTCGCCATCCTATATGGACCGTCAGCACATCATCAGCCAGAAAAGACGAAGCCTCCCAAGGGTTTTATCTTACTCCCTCAATCTGGGCAAGATGCTTGCCGTTGGCGGGGTTGGTAAGGACTGCATCTTCACCCAAGGTTGTGGCCAAGACCTCAGCTTTGTTGTCGATTGCGATTGCGCCACCAGTAAATATAGGCCGAATTACGTGTCCTACGTCAAAAGTCGTCTTTGATGGTTGTTTGATGGGCATGTTGAAGACTCAAGATGTGGAAGTGACAATTTTGAAGTCGTCGAACCTTTTTTTTTTTTCGGGGTGCCGCGCTAATAGCGGCTTGGCCTGGCTGGCAGTTGCTGCCGGCTAGCCAGGTGGGTGGTCGGTCCGGGCAGCTAAGAACGTTTGTAATCTACGCATTTTCAAAATATAATTTGATTTTTGCCCAGAATTTATACATACGACCATACCTACCAGAGAATTCGGGATCCCGTCCGCTCTCCCATAGACAAGCTGGTAAGGGGCAGATTAGTAGTTGGGTCGGTGACGACCAGCGAACACCGGCTGTTGTATGTCTTTAATTTTTTTAATCATGAGTACGTTCGAAGCGTCTGCGTTGGTTTGACATTTTCGTCTGCGACTTGTGGCTTTTCTAGTAACGGCGTATGCACATTTAATTTTTGACGGATGCGCTTTTAGTTGTCTAACTACGGACGTACGGACGTACGGACGTACAACAGATGCCTATACCTAAAATAGTCACATCCCGCGTCACATCGTGAATCTATCACTGCGGGCCCTTTCATTCGTACTGGCTGGGTGGTTATCGTTAGCAATCCCGATGTTTTCACAAATCGGCCACAACCAATGAGTAGAAAAAAACTTTAAAATTCAATACATACATTACTGCATGCCACGCATCCGTATTCACTAGACTGTCCATTAAAACTAACCAGGAGGCAAGGAACTCAAGATGTGCCGGCGCACAGATAAGGCACGTGACGTAGCGCCGCCCTGATGTCTCCCATGTCGCCAATGCCTTCGCTTCGCTTCCACATTTTCTAAAGGAGGGGGGGAAGACAACAGCGAAAAGTCGTAAATAGACCAAAGTTACCCTAGAATCGTTGAACACGCCTGCCGGTAGCCGCATCTTTATGCAGGATTCTGCACGTAGACACCATCAACGTTGACTGCAATTCATACGCAGTCGTTTCAAGTCGCGCGTCTCTACCTCGCCTCCACTCAACATGGGCCGTAAATATCCATCGGCATCGGCATCGGCATCGCTTTAGTTCGCAATCATGGGCATGCAAGGGCCGCTCACAGCGCAGGCGTTGGTGAGTCTCCTCAACTAATCTCACCGTTGGCCGCACCCGGCACTGACATTCTCAAGGGTCGCTCGCCGTACGATGAGGTCGTGGATGGTGAAGGACAAGATGATGGCGACCAACCCACCCAGCAGTACGACCACCGTGGGCGCCCCATCAATCCAGACACCAAGCGCATGAACCGGGACATCATCAGGGCGCACAACGAAGTGATGCTGGTTATCGGGGTCGCAGAACCTGAGAATCCCTTTTCAGGACCAGAAGCCGAGTCGCAACGCCGCCATGAGGCACACGAGGAAGAGATAGGGCTTCGCTTAGGATCTTTAGCCAGAAACTGCATCGAGGCAGTAGGCATCTTTGGCATTCACGGACTTCGACAGCGAATTCTGGTGAGTATCCACGGTCGCAACCAGCCGGAGCCTCCAGCCTCGCTAACCAACTCGCCTGCCAGATTTACAAGAGATACTCTCACATCCCCTTTTGGGACTTGTTCAAACAAGCCAGGACAGGCTGCTCATTTTCTCAGGACCTTCTCGCTGGTGCCCCTACCAGCTGGCTTGTCCGTTACTTGGAGTGGAAAGTATGCATGCTGTGGCTGGATGGGAGCAGAGGCGTCATCACTCGTCTCATGTAAGCACATTTGCTATTCTGTGCGTCTTGCGGACGAAGAGAACTGACAGTGATAAGCGTACACGAAGCATGGTCGTACTTCAAGGTTCATCTGGAGCTATACGTTGCTCTACAGCGATTGGGAATCATGTCTGAAAAGCTCTGGTTTCCACACCCAAGTTTCTTCATTCCCTTTACAGAATCTTCACCGATGCCGGCTCCTCCACCACTGCACGATTACACCATCCCATCAGTATTAGGTTGGCTTGGCGGCGCTCTCGTCTCGTCAACACCCTTCTTAGTCTGGGTCATGTCACGACACATCCTGCAAGACTGGTATCCGCAGATATGGTCCCAGATCTATCGAAGGCTCCCCAACACCGTCTTTCGCCGCAAAGCGCTTCCTGTAGCAGCACCGCCGCCGCCGCCGCCGCCGCCGCCACCACCACCTCCCCCCCCATCCTCACACGATTCACCCGGTACCACCAATATTAGCAGCGAATCTGCTCAGCGGGAAATAGAAGGACTGGATGGCCTTCACCAGAGACAAAACAACGAAACGTCTACCGCAGGCCAGCCTGGTCAAGAGACTCTCCGCCGAGCAAGCGTCTTCTCTACCCGAGGTGATGAATACCCCAGCGACGATGAAGAAAATGAAGGGGTCAGCGCCACTCTGATCAGTTTTGATGTGGAAGCCTCTGAATCTCAAGACGCGCCACCAGGTCTCTGGTCAGCAGAGCTGCGTCCCAGCGCCGGTCCCGACTCACGATCCAGTAGCAATCAGCAGCCCGTATACATGGACACGCAGCTCACGCACCTCCCGCCATTGATAGCAACGCATTTGTTCGCGCATTCCGTGACTCGGATCCTCACGGCTCCGCACGAGGGCACAGCTCTACGTCTCGTCGCTCGAATGTTCCGCCTTCGCCAAGGCCTTCCCTGTGACGACATGTTCAACGCGAACATGCTGAGCGGTGTGACGGGCACTTCGCTGGTAAATCTTCTTGGTACCGAACTTTTGTCCTTGGCTCTTTCGAGCGAGATTTGGGCAGTGTTCGCATTTCTTTCGCAGTGGTACCACATGACGGAAGAGGAATGGAAGGAAAAAGATGGGAAAGCGCAGTGATTGCCCATCGAGATGTTGCAATTGCACTGACTGTGCTTATTGTTCTGCTTTTATTTTTCTTCACAGAATGAATACTCTTTTGCACACTTGGCGGGTTTTGTACAACACTGGTTTCTTTTTTTTTTTTTGCGAGCAAGCGAGCCTTGGACTCGACTCAACTACCATTGAGCGAAGCGATCTATATTTGCTCATTCCCTAGCCACCTGTGCACAGCTCCGTGATTCTCCTCACATCCATCCCCGATTCATACAATCAAGTCCTGGACCACGACGCGATATTCATAAAAGCTAGAAACAACTTGGTGGGCCCGTCGGTTTGCCTGGCGAAAGTTGAAGCAGGAGCGTGCGTCTACCCTAAGGCAGACAATCTTGAGAAGCTCTAAAAAGAAGCTCTATAGGAAGGCATTCCCAAGGCTAATATTTGAAAGAGCAGTAGAAGGGAAAGGTTTATTGATGAAAGAACGGATTATATTATACTCGCTTAAAGTCAACCAGATGAGAGCGACGTCGAAGTTAGAACGATGGTAGGCAGCAACGCGGATCACAGCATTGCGCTGATTGCTTTTTGAAGACAGCATCCATTGACCCTCCAAGCTGTCTGAATGTGGTGAAACGAGAGACGTACAGGCATCACGATCATAAGTCGATGATCGGCTTGGAGCGATTGGTTTTAGTAAGTGGCTGGGACCAGAGGAATTGCCCAAGGCTGCACCAAGATGAGTATCAACGCGCGCTTCATTGCGGCAACGCCCGATCCAACAACACGATTGACAAATGTAATACTGCAAGGGATTTCAGTCTCATTGCACCAAAAACGTTGATATCATCAATCACATGACCAAACGCCCGCGAAACCCCCTCATCTACAAATGTACGCCTGATGCTTCATGCCCAACCGATTACATTATCGTCATGTTTTTCAACCCAAAAAAGAAAAAAAAAAACCACACCAACAAATACTCTCAAATAGCCCTTAAGCTCCATTTCGGTATACTTGTGCCCCTGAATTCCTAAACATGATCGTATCTCTTCTCTGCAGAACCATCAGGGCTCTGTTCAACCCCTGCTCACTGTAGCCCTTGCCCTCGACCATCTCTCGCCTCAAAGTAGCCAAGCTTGTGCTCCAGCCGATTGGCAGTCGGCGCTTCAGCTCAAGCTCAAGACGATTGACTTCCTCATTCAGCTCGCGACTTCCTTGATTGCTTCCCTGGTTAACGGCATCCATGGTCGAGCAGAGGAACAGGCGAATGGCTTCATCAACGTGCTCCTCCGTAGCAATAGACGAGAGTGTCAACTTGGCAAGCGACTCGGTGATACGGACAATTGCTTCCAGCTGACGCACGGTAATGGGAATGGACGAACGGGTATTGGCTTCCATTTCTGCGGCGTGGACCTGTCTTCGGATTGATACGAAATGAGAAGAGAGTTTCTCCGCGGCCTCCGAACTAAGTCGGGGTGCACAGCGCCTATTTCATGGTTAGCAGGGTTGTGACAGTGGGTAGTAGTTCGGAGTTGGGACCAACGTTTTGCAGTAGGTAATATATCTTCGCATCTTGTCGGCCGGAATTTCGGTTTCAATGACCTCTTCAGTTCCCCGACCATCCATGTGAATCCCCATGACGTGCCTGGCTATTCTCTCGTCCTTCTCCCGAGTGTGTTCATCCTTGACGATGAAAATCATGTCGAAACGGGACAAGATTGTAGTTTGGAAGTCAATGTTTTCTCCGGGAGTCTTCATATCGTCGTAACGACCGAAGATGGGATTAGCCGCAGCCAAGACAGACGTTCTCGCATTGAGAATCGTTGTGATGCCGGCTTTGGCAATGGAAATAGTCTGCTGCTCCATGGCTTCGTGAATAGCGACGCGATCTTCGTCTCTCATCTTGTCAAACTCGTCGATACAGACGACTCCGCCGTCGGCCAACACCATGGCACCACCTTCCAAGTAGAATTCTCTCGTTGACTGATCTCGCTGGACGGATGCTGTCAAACCAGCGGCCGATGATCCTTTACCGGAGGTGTAGATAGAGATGGGAGCTGCCTTTTCCACAAACTTCAAGAGCTGTGATTTTGCTGTTCCAGGATCACCAAGAAGAAGCACGTTGATGTCGCCTCTCAGCTTCATCCCATCGGGCAAAATCTTCTTTGATCCACCCAAAAGCAGACACAATATGGCTTTCTTGATATTCATATTACCGTAGATTGATGGCGCGATGCATTCTGCCATGATGTTGTATAAATCTGGTCGCCTGCTCAGCTCCAAAAATTCTTGCTCTTCTTCCTCGGAATATGCAGCAGAGCCCTTGGCAGATTGATCCAAGTCCGTTTGAATCCCCACTGCTCTTAGGTAAGGCGTCCGAATTGCAACTGCACCAGTGGTGGATGAATTCTTGGACGCTTTGTTCTGGTAAATGGAGAAGATTCCCATAACAGTACACCGTGAGCCCGGGACCACACGGTTTGTGAGATATCTGTCAGCAGAGATGAGAACATGTCTAGGAAGCTCTCCCACAGGTACCTGGTCCGGCGCTTCTTGGAGTTTAATGATCTGCTGGTCGACGAACTGGGACCTCTCGTGCATGACGAAGTATGGATCAAGAGGACATTTTTCGGTATGGTCGTTGGGAACTCGCTTGCGAGCACATGTTCTGGGAAGTGTCACACCTGTGAAGCCGCCAAGCACGGGAATGAAATCCTGATGCTGGCAGTTGCGGCACTGAATGTTGAGCTGCGTGGCCTTTGACGACATCACCGATGCCCCGATGACGATTCCTGGGACGCGCACCAATCTTGCAATGGTCATGGAGTCCAAGTTGCGAATAGAGACATCGTCAGCATCGGAATGCAGGAGAAGCTGGTGGTCCGGTAAGTCGACTTTCTTCTCGTGGGGGAAGACGATTCGATGTGTGCACTTTTTCAAAGCTGCCTCGAACTGCGCCAACGTCGTTAGTTGCCCGTCATCACCATGAATTTCAGCTCATGTCCGACGTACAAGGGGGAGGATATCAGCAGGTTCTGAGGCCAGTTTGTGGGCCAGCTCCTCATTGAAGTTGATGAGGTCGTTGATATTAACATCACAGTAAAACTTTTTGAGCAGCGCATTCTCTCGCAGTTGATCACTGGTCGCCGAGTCAATTTCAATCATCTGCTGTGATGCCACACCTGGCCAGCGGGATTTAGTGTCACATACCGATAAACAAAGTTGTTATCAAGTCGGAAATCAAGAATAAAAGTCTCGAGCTGTTGCTGCAACTGCAGTCGAGTGTCGCCGTTCTCGCCAACACTTGGCTCATAAACGTGAGTGGAATATATAGATTGACGATCCATGGTTGAGTCACTGGCACACTTGCGTGGTATTGTGCAACAAAATGGCCCAGGCGATGGTCAGATGATCAGATGGGCAGGTTGAGGATGCAGACGCGACAAGGACTCGGCAGCAAGGCCAAGAACATCCACTTTACGCGTTGATCGCGTCTGATTGGGGGGTGAACTAAGTCGTAGCGCGTCTTGACGCGCTCACATGCTTCCAACGTGGAGCCAAAAAGGTGGGGTGGGGCTGCGGAGTGTTCACACAAGCTGTATTAATGCACGGGGCGTTAATAATATTACGGAGCGGTCTATCGTCACGTGTGATCAAGCCGATAACATATGTAAGCGTTGCGCTCGGAGAATTTTCGGCTGTGGTTTGCAACAGCTTGGCTTTAGCTGAGCTGCCTTCTTGGTGTTGATACCATCACTATCGTAGTCGTCCATGCTGAGAGCGACTGGGGTCGTCGTTAGCAATGCCCCATTGACATCTGCCATATCGATTGCATCATGACATCTGATTCATCCGTTTTGTTGAATCGTATTTCTTGAGTATCTTCTTGACAAAAAGCGAACAGTTTGATTTTCTCTCTATGGTTATGATGATACCCCGGTAGCACTACTCCTTACCAAAGCCGTCTGCACAGCCGTCGGCCCTTTACCGCTGCCGTACTTTTCTTTGTTTTCAGCATTTTAACATTCGTGAAGAACCCAAAAGAAAAACTTCTACTCAAGGGCATCATGTTCTCGTCTCCAAATGCTGGGAAGTCTGTTGACAGCTTCTCGGCGCTGTCACCAGGGGGTCGTCATGAGGTCTCGCTACATAGGTTTGTCCAAGTCACAAGCTGGAATTGTCTGTATACATGCTGACGGGTTGGAAAGCAGCCGATCTGGTCAGAATTATACCCGCTCAGCTTCTCGACGTAATTCTACTGCGAGCTCCATTCATTCAATAGGCGGCACCTTGGACACCTCATCAAACAACGCGTCTCATTCTGTCTACGAGTCTGGGCAAAACGGTAGGAAGCTTCCAGCCCCTCCTATTAGCAATCATCTTTTCTAACCTACGCCTTGTCAGCTATCTCGACACTTCTACAACCTCCTATTGTACGAACGGGTCTTCAGCCGCACACTACAGCGCCGTCATCAAGCTCCCACAAGGCCCCGACCGCGCGAGATATCCCCCCTGTCACACTGACGAATATTCCCATCGTCGATGCTGCCGAATTCAATCCGTACCTTGCGCAAGTAGGTGCATTACACGAACAGCTGCGGCGAGTCAAAGAGAGCGAGGAAGAGGCGGCCAATAGCCGACGCAACATTAAGCACGAAGAGCAGCACGACACGGGTTCAGACAGTCTCTTGCGACCGACCACGAGATCACACCGTCGAGGTTCGACATCCTCCATCACTTCATTGGGTTCTATCGAGGCACCGAGCCCCTTGAGGAGGTCCAGCTCCGGATTGATGCGGAAAGCTGCCCAAGGTCCGGCTCCTTTATCAACTATCCCCACTGTGTACTACGACGAGAATTTTCATCTTGAGAACCCTAGGACGTTTGATGTGGTCAGCGAACGTTCGGAAGTGATTCGTTCTCCGTCATCTGGCAAGGACACCTCCTCCGCCCCTCGCAAGGCATTAGCCACGAATGCTATTCTTCAGGAAAAGCTCTCTTGGTATATGGACACGATCGAAGTTCATCTGATCAACTCGATATCGACGGCGTCTACCACATTCTTTACGGCGCTTGGCTCCCTGAAGGAGTTGCACTCTGAAGCTGCTGAGTCAGTGGAGAGAATAATAGGGCTGAGGGAGGAACTCGCGGCTCTCGATGAGGAAGTGGCCACCAATGGGTTGCTCATTGCCCAGAAACGCCGTCGACAAGAAAATTTGCGCCAACTCAACGACGCCGTCTCTCAGTTACGCCATGTTGTTGAAGGGATTGCTAATTGTGAGTCACTTGTTGATGCCGGAGAGGTAGACGAAGCTCTATCTAGTTTTGATGCACTGGAAAAACTCATCGCGGGCGAACGTGACGAGACGGATAAAAGTGCCTCACTTGATATAGTGCTGCGCGATTTACGCGGAACCTCTGCCTTACAAGGGATCAATCAAGACTTGAACACATTACGATTCAGAGTTGGAAAAGCTTTCGAGTCGCAATTCATCAGCATCTTGCTCACAGACTTGAGGCGTCATTCAGAATCCGTGACAGCACCAGAGGTCCTATCGCGATGGAGCAATGCCGCCTCGAGGCAAAGAGGCGGCCACTCTCGGTCCTCTTCCGTGTTTCCCACCTATCTCACCTTGACCGAGGGACTCAAAGCTCAGCTTATGCCAAACATGATTGGCCTGCATCGTGCCAATCACGTAGTGACGGCAGCCATGGCATATCGAGACACGGTACTTCGAGAAATCCGCAACCTGGTTCGACGTCCACTTCCTAGCTCAAGCGATGATGACAATGAATCCATGCTGTCGGTGTCGACAACGAGCGGCAGCAGACACCTGTCCAGTCAGGAGAAGTCAACTAATCTGGCGAGAAACCTGCGTGCGCTGGATCCAGAGGATGCTGAAGAGCTTCTAGTGAAGATCTATGTTGGTGTTACAGAGACTTTGAGGCGGTTGACAACGCAGGTCAAGGTTCTTTTGGATATCGCGAGCTCCTTGTCTGACCTGCCAAGTCCAGATGGGGTCAGATCGCCGCCTGCCAGATCACCGGCCACAAGCCCTCGTCCCGATCGTTATCCCACGAATCCCATGGTGAGCGCAGACATAGAACTGCAAGAAGAGCTCCATAAGAGCCTGGACATCAACAGTCTTCTCACCCAAGCTGTTGATGTCGCCAACGACAAGATAGTAAAAATCTTGAAGGTGCGAGCCGAGCAAGCTACCCACTTGCCGTTGGACTTCTTTCTCCGGTATTTCACACTGAACCTTTACTTTGCGAATGAATGCGAAGCCATATCTGGGCGAAGCGGAACGTCCCTCAAAAACGTGGTCAATGGACACATCAAAGAGTTTGTCCAGCGGAATCGGGATGCGGAGATGCAAAAGCTTGCGCAAGGCATGGAGGCGGATCAGTGGAACGCCAAAGACTTCTTGGAGAGCGACTCGCAACTACTGAACATGATACTGGGATCCAGCACACAGGATGATGTGTCTATTTGGACGGAGAACAATAAAATATGGATCCCATATCGTGAACTGGAGAAGCCAGCAGAGCCGAGCGCAGAACCTGCCGAGACCAATGTCACCGGCAAAGACAAGACGCGGCCTGCTGTCATTGAGTCGGAAAGGTTTATCCTTCCAAACTCTGCCATCCTGTGCTTAAGCGGCATGGGCAACTTTTTACACCTGATTGCCGGTATACCGTCCATGACAACGGATGTGGCTTCTTCTTTGATTGCTTATTTCCAATTGTTCAATTCCCGCTGCACTCAGTTGATCCTGGGCGCGGGCGCCACCCGTTCGGCGGGTTTGAAGAACATCACCACCAAACACCTGGCTCTCGCCTCGCAGGCGTTGTCGTTCATGGCTACATTGGTCCCTCACACTCGCGAGTTTGTACGCAGCCATGCTGGGTCAGGTGCCGGGGTGTCCAGTCTGATGGGAGAATTCGACAAGGTACGCCGGCTACTGCAAGAGCACCAAAGCAGTATCTATCAAAAGCTCGTCGACATCATGAGTGGGCGAGCGGCGATTCACGCCAAGAGCATGAGGGCCATCGAGTGGGATACATCCAAGGGCGACTCCGTACATGCATACATGGAGATCCTCGCGAAAGAGACCATCACGCTACATCGGGTGCTAACGAAACATTTGCCCGATGCGTCAATCCAGATGATCATGACTCCCGTTTTTGCCAGTTACAAGGAACAGCTGGGGGCTCCTCTTCGAGAAGCAACCCCCAAAACAGAAGCTGGCCAACAAAGGTGAGATGGTTGCCTGTGTTCTACCCCGTAGTTTCTTTCCTGAGCATTTATGATGCTTTATTTCCCGAGCATGACGGAGTAGCTAGCTAACCTGGAGGAACACAGCATGCTGCAAGACGTGAAATTTTTCTCATTTAAATTAGGCAAGATCGAGGGGTCTGGTGACGCGGGAGATTTTCTCACAGAGATTGTCAAGTCCAAAGAAGTGAAGCCCAAGACGCCCGAGCCTTTAAAGGCGGAATCTGCGACAGCCGAGAACGAGAAGGACGAAGACGACACTGCTGTGGAGTCGAAAGGGGAAACGTCATCATCGTCATCACCGGCGAAGGAGGATGATAAGACCAACGCTCCACCAAGTGTAGATGACAAGGAAGCGTCACAGGAAGGCGAATGAAGTCTACAGCCAAGGGAATTTGTTCACACGAAGCTACATCCGGATATTTATTCGTGACGAAGGTCGCGGGGGAGGAGGCATTGTCCAATGTCAGTAATGTGCAAGGGAATTTTGACGAGTTACAAGACATGTACATGTATGGATTTTACAAACAGGCTACGTACAGAGAGAGGTACGCGGGCAAGAGCAAGTCAAGACGGTGTACGGTGTACGATTGATACCCAGGGAGGGTACTTCCAAAAGCGTAGAAGTAACTTGGCTCAATTGACGAGCCATGACGGGTGCTCTGCCATGCCGCATCCAATGGGTAACCTGTGTAGGTACCTGTGTACTCGGAGATGTGTCATCCGTTCCGTCATTCGTTCCGTCATCCGTTCCGTCATCCGTCTGGCACGCTCATTCTGTCCAAAGCAGCAGTCTCGACCGTCTCGACCACCACCACTAGAGCTCTGTTTGTCCCCCCATAAGCCGCACATGCAGGAAAGGCACAGACGCAATGCAGAGATTACTCAAATGCATTTACTTACACGACCTCGTCTCCATACAGTGTTTCAACATGATAGGCCACTCCTGCATTTTCCCAGCCCAACCAGTTCATTCCGACAGTTGTGCTACTGTCCTCTGACGATAGTACGATAGTGTGCCGTCCCGTGAGTTGAGTTGCCGTGCATTTATTTCATTTCAGTTCGGGGGGCGGGGGGAGCGGTATCTTCCGAGAACCAATTCCCCGAGTGGAAATCCATCATCGAATCATGTTTTTTTTTTTTTTTTTTAGGCGAAGCACGCTATGAGAATCAAATCATGACACCAATTATGAACAGGTTTCGGCGTTGCTGTGCGTCGCCCCTCCGTATTAGTACTATACATGATTTTATTTCTATATTTCCCCGACAACGCAACGCTTGTCTGTCAAGGGGGTGGGGGATTATGTTGACGAAAGACGTCCTTCATTTGTATTGGGAACATGTAAATTTTCTTCTTCTTTTTTTTTTCACTTGGTCCGCTTGTAAATCTTGTCGAGAAAGACTTCGAAAACAGCCTTCTTCAGGCCCTCGCTCTCGTCGATGTCGTCAATCATGGAGCGAATCTCGGCAGCCCTCTTCTCCTCGAATTCCTTGTAGCGCTCCTTGATCTTCATGTCGCTGTACAGCTTCTTGATGACGGCCTCCTTTTCGTCGCTCTTCTGGCCGTAGTTTTCCTCGAGGATCCTGCGCTGCTCGGGCGTGGCCATCTCGATGGCCTGGTTGACCAGCCACGAGCACTTGTTGTCCTTGATGTCGGTGCCGATCTTGCCGGTGTGCTCCGGCAGGCCGAAGTTGTCGAGGTAGTCGTCCTGGACCTGGAAGTACTCGCCTAGCGGGATGAGGATGGCCTCGGCCTGCGCGAGGTTCTTGGGCGTGGCGAGGTTGAGCTGGTGCAGGGCCAGCGCGACGGGCAGGTAGAAGGAGTAGTAGGCCGTCTTGTAGATGACGATGAAGCGGTACTTTTCCATGGAGAAGTTGTCGAGGTCGACCCGGTCCTCTGGCGCGGTGAGCAGGTCGCACAGCTGGCCCATCTCCGTCTGGAACGTCGTCTCGTGGAAGAGCTCGACCATGTCCACGTAGGCCGGGTGCGAGCGGAAGTACTTCTTGAGGAGCAGGTAGATGCCCGACTCGAGGACGAAGGCGTCGTTGATGGCGATCATGCCCACGCCCGGCTGGCGGAACCAGCACGGGCTGCCGCGCCGCGTGACGCTGCCGTCCATGATGTCGTCGGACACGAGGAAGAAGGCCTGCAGGAGCTCCGTCATCCAGCCCAGCGTCGCGGCGAGGAAGTATTCTTCCTCGCCGAGGGGCCGGCCGACGAGGAGGGAGACTGAGTCCGGGACGGACATGCCGCGGTTGCATTTCCCGCCGAGGGGGTTGGCTCGGAGGTTCTGTTTTCGTATGCGGGTTGGCGTGTTTTTAGCTTCTTCTTCTTCTTCTTCTTCCTCTTCTCTTGTTTTTTTCTATATGTATATAACATTTTGACACAAGGGAGAAAGGGGGGGTCGGGTGCCAAGTTTGACAGTCCATCGGCCAGAAGTAGAAGGCTTTACTCACACTCCTCAACCAGTCCAGTTCCGCCGAGGGAAGCTTATACGACCTGGCATGCTCCAAAATCGCTTCCTCGAGCTTGGGATACACCGACTCGAACTCCTTGAGCGTCGTTTTCTGCGCCATTGTGATCTGAGGGGCTGTACGGGTCCTGCCGGATATCTTTTTTGCAAATGTCTCTGAAAGAACGAGCAAGTCGACGAGTCCCAACCGGTCTTTGGGGGAGCGGGTGGAGCGGGTGGAGCGGTCAAGCAGAGAAAAATATTACGGCCGACGACGTTGGTAGTTGGATGGTTGGGTTCAACGAGGGGCACTGGACTGGCCCCGTCTTGTTGAGGTAAGGAGGAAAGGTGGGGAGGGGGGGAGGGGGGGGTTGGAAAAATTTGCAATGCATGCGCAATGCGTGCGGGAAACATAATAACAAGCATCGGGGAATTCTTTTCCTTTTTCCCCGGGGCTCAAATCAGGCATCACAGAGGCGGTACATGTCGTCTCTACTAAATGCGGCCGAGCGTACATTTATCTCATCATTCACACATGAAGACCCGACATCTCCTGTGCTGCCGCCTAAACTGCCGCCTAAGCTTGTCGCCTAATAAATGTCCTCGCATAGCAAATGGGCATCGTGCACTGACTGACGGTCCACTGCCACACGTGTCCATCCGATTCACACACACAAAGTACGCGCACACGTGGAAAGGCACCCAATTTAGCCGCCAGCGATCTGCATCGTAACATGTAGATAAGGGGTTCTATTCGGTATCCAATCTATAAAGGGGTATAAGGGGCATAAGGGGTATATGTGATCTGAAGGTGATATGTACAGAAAAGTGACATCGAAAAGTGTGGGGGAAAATTGTTCATCAGTGAAAGTGAGAAGTGTAAAAAAAGAAAAAAGAAAAAAAAAGCCTTCTAGTAACGAGAGCCCGGCCCGTTGCGAATGACAAGGCCACCGACATGGGCAGCTGTCAAGACACACCAAGCCGGTGATTGAATTATGAAGGGAGGGAAAGTGTGTGGTTGGGACAAGCACTTGGATTGGCTCGCGCCAGTCAAGTCGTCGCATCCTCGAAGAAAGAAAGAAAGAATAGTAATAGTCGGAACCCCCGAAAAGAAAAAAAAAAGGAGTCCATTTCCAGCTGCGCCTTTGCTACCAGCAGAAGTTGCTCCATGTTCCCCTGTAACCCATCAGTGTCTCGTAGTCTCGAATCTTGTTTCAAAGACGCGCGAGGGGTATCCTTCTTTTGTGAATCCAAGTTTGCCGTGTTCCCCTTTTTGTAACACTTTTTGGTAGTCCTTTTTTTTCTTTTTTGCACTGTTTTGCATGTACATCATATCATCATGATTTGGGCGCTTAGCGCGCGATTCTTCTTTTTTTTGAGTGCTTTACTGGGCCTGGGCGAAGTTGAGGCCGCTTGAACCGGAGCCCAGAGTGGTGATGAGGTCAGACTCTTTGGTGACCTTGGTCTGAACATCATCGGGAAGCCAGTAGGCGTTGTCGCAGGGGAAGACCTCGCAACCAGACATGGGCCACTGGCCATCAGCGGGCCACATCTGCTTGACGTTGGCGTGATCCGCAGGGCTGACGATGGCAGAGACGTCGAAGTAGGTCATGTCCTGCCAGTCGTGGAAGTTGACCTCGCCGAGCATGCCAGGCTTATTCTCCTGACCCTTCTGGACGGCGTAGTAGTTACCCTTCCACTTCTCGGTAGGGAAAGTGACCTTGGTCTTCTCCTTGTTGCTTACGGTGACGCTCTCGACCTCTGCGTAGCCTACGCTGGGGGTGAAGTGGATAGTACGAGTGGCATTGTCAAGAGTCCAGAAGGTGACGGAGCTGGCGCTGACGGCAGCAGCGGAGGCAACAAGAGCCAGAACGGAGGTAGCGAACTGCATATTGACTGATTGTTTGTGTGTTTGTGTTTTTGTGTGTTTCTGTCGTGAGAGTAAAGTGAAAAGATTGTTTGGAGTTGGTTGGTCTCGAGAAGTGGCCTCAGAGATGAGTGATACGGAGCCGAGCCGTTGTATGGATTGGTTTGTATGTGTTTGGGAATGAGTGCAGAAGCTTATCAAGGATGATGGGCTTCAAAAATGAATGTAAGTCCGAGGACAAAACACGGAAGCAGTTGATTCAAAAGGATAGTAGTATGGTTGGGGAGAAAGCCACGAGATGGGCATGTTGAACGGGGGCGGGAGGCTTGATTTATAGATCTCACCATGGGCTCTCACCATGGGCTCTCACCATGGGCCATGGCGGCACATGGCTCGAGAACAAAGAGTGGCACGGCCGAATTCTGAACAGGACTGACTTGTTCTTGGACGTGTGTTTGGTGTCGACTTACGTGGGTCGTGCTGGATGGAGCCACAATTCGAGTTCGAGAACCCAGCAGGAGAAGAGAGAGATGAGAACAAGAAGAGCCCACTGAATATCTCCTCCACACCTCCATTCTACTTCCTCGCGATATGTATTTCGACAATTGTCGTGGGGGGGAGTTTGCGCCGGTTCGTTGGTACCTGAGAAGTCCCTGGGCTCCAACGCCGCCACGCCGCCACGCTGCTGCTTCCGTGTGGTTCGCGATTACCCGTGCATCTGCGGATGAGCACATGTAGAGTAGAGAGTAATAATGTGTAATCCACAACTTCACAAGTACAAAGCATCTCAGCTTTCGCATGGCTTGCCATATGCCGTCCCACACCAAACTAGTTCCTCCAATCGACGACGCCGTTGTCCTCACGCATGCTTGTACAACTTGTACGGTGCAGACGACGGCAGATACCTTTTTTTAATCTTCTGTTTGAATGACGAGCAGAGAAAACAAAAAAAAAAAAAGGACTGCCTAATCCCAGTCGGGGTGTCGGCCCTCGGGTACCGATCCATTTTAGGGAAAGGTTCCTTAACAAGCTTTTTTTGCTCTGGCGGCAACTTGATCTTGATGAGAATGAATTCCGAGTGTTTTGGAACAGTATCAGTGCCTTCTCCCTCTTCGTGATTCGTTCTCTCGTCCGTTGTGGCGTGGTCGGCAGGCAGATGGGGCTTTATTATTAGTCGACTACTTGTCGCTGCACTGTGCGGACGGCGGCAGGGCGGCACGGCAGAGCGGGTACTGGCGAATTTTACAGACGTTGTTGTAATCCGTACGTTCACGGACTGCGCGATGCCAGATCGAGGGGTTTGGATTGAGGGATTGAGTGGGCAGGCACTGCCAGGCAGGCAGGCAGGCAGGCAGGCAGGCAGGCAGGGCCGCAGGGGTGCCACGCCTGCCTGCCCTGTTGTTCCGACTTCCAAGACACCCCGCCTCGTCGATCCGCCTCGACAACGCAAGGACGCAAGGACGCAAGGACGGCCATCTCTCGCAGATGCCCGGGCCATCGAATAAAAGCGTCATGACCAGCTTGGGAGTGCGCGCGAGACAGGGAGACCAGCAGCTGACTTTGGGAAGAAAACATCTGGTCTGCACAAGCACTGCCACCGTTTCCCTAATTCCCTGATTCCTAATCTCCTAATCTCCTAATTCCCAATTCCCAATTCCCAAGCGGACCTGCTTCGTGGCCATCCATTGGCCCGGCCGAAAGCCTCCTGTACCTGGTACCTGGCATAGCATCCATGTGGCCAACCCTGACAGGCTGTCCTCCAGGCACTGTGTGTTGTACGGATCTGTACGGACGCATGTATTACGCGTCTTCCGGTTTGTGGTGTTTGTGGTGCGGTGCGGTGTGCGGGTCGGCAGGCCCCACTCACCCTCCTCCTCGTCGAGGTGGTGTGTGCAGTCAGTCTGCGGCGACTTTGCAAGTCTGCAAGTGTCCCGGCTGCTAAGTCCATGCCAAAGTACCCAGTACCCAGAAAGAAGACTCGTCGGCCGGAGATTTAGTGCCATGTCAGGTACCCGCTACAGCGAATTGGTGCGTCCGTGACCGGTCGCCAAGGTTGCTCTTACGGCGTGTCATGTTTCATCTTTCTTTCTTTCCAGGCCTCCCGAAGAACTTTCCCAGCGCACCTCGGCCCCCGAAGCAATGGAACCAGTTTTTTTTCTTGTTTTCTTTTCTCTGCTGCCCTGGACCCGCCCGCACGCTTTGGTTGGTCGCATTCCGTGCTCAGGTAATACGCCGTAGTGCCATCCACCCACCCACCCACACGCTGACAGGTCTGGCAGTATTACGGAGTACGCCGCCACGCCGCCACGCCGCCAGCACGGATTCTGGCGGATTACCTACATACTAGCACTGAGAAATGGCCCATCTTTTTTTTTTTTTTTTTTTGGGGGGGGTTACCATGGTGTTTGAGCAGTTTGGCTTGTGTGCGTCCATTTTCACACTCGACCCGTCAGTGTCATCAGTGTCCGCTCCCTTCCAGTCTGCTCGTCATGGAACCCCCGGGCTTTCGCCAGCAGAAGTGCAGACCGCTCGTTCTGCATTGTACTAGACGCAAGCACTCGATTACATGGCATTGTCCACGAATCTGCCAACAAGTCAACAAGAATGCCTTGAACCAGCCGTGACTACCTGGCTTGGCCCAATAACCATCACAGCATGAATGAATATGATGAACAATGTAGCAAGGCCTTCAGTATTCTGGCCCAAGCTGCCCGAGAGACATGGGCCTTGTCTTGAGTGTTGACTATTTGGGCCCACTTCCACACCACCGAAACAGGAGGATAATTCCTGACGAGACCGTCAGACTGTCTTCTCTGGGCTTGTCTCGTGGCGATCCCTGATTTGGAAGGCTGCTGCAAAAAGTCCCGCTTCACGTCTTTAGTATCGCACAAAGAGAATTTTTCAGTCCAGACGGTGGTGATAGTGCAAAGCCAAATCAGCGACGGAGGAAAACTCTTCTTCAAATTCATGAATGCTCGCTGATCCAGAATTTTACTTTTGCCCCTCACCCACTGGATGGACGGATGCAGAGGCTTGCTTTTGCGGGCAAACCTCGATGTCATGGATCAGATTTCACATCCTCGTCAAGCACTTTCTTACCTTGTCCATGCCGGTAATCAGTAAGTGTTGACGGCATATAATAAGGTGTACCATCGCCGAGACGATCACTGCGCCAACCAAAAGAATCAACGATGATCAAAGGTGATTTTGCTCGGGCCAGCGGTCGATTTAGTGGAAGAGGGGGGAACCATGAGTTGCCGACGGAATATGATAAAAACCAGACTCATTGTAGCTATCCGTTGCTCGTTTTGGTGAACTGAGTGCGATATGACAAGTTGGCGTCGTGTGCGAATATGCACTGCAGCAAGACGTTGGCTAGGAATCGTGCCGAGCTTGTTTTTCTTCCGTCTTAGCAGAAGAAAAGGTGTGCAAAGGTGCCTGTCTGCCTGCCCTCCTTGATGTGTGCTACAATAGCTTTGTCCAATATCGTACTTCTGTCGTGGTCTCTCACAAGTGGTGTGGTGAACCTAGCCAAGATAGATGGAACCAGGACAGCTCGCTCATTCTCCCAGGCATCACATGAAAAGTAATGACGATTTGAAGGAACGTGACACATGAGTCCAATATGCTTTCGACGTGAACAAGTAGATTTGAGGAGGCACAAAAGAACTGCCGGTTTTTTCATCGCCTTTTGCCTCGGATTTGATGAAATGTTGGCCGCTGGGTACAGGTGTAACGTAACAGGCCAGTTAGGATTTCATCGAGATCCAAGAGAAAACCCCCGTGCGGATCAACGAGGGTGGGAGGATCTCAGCATTTGGGTGCGCCACCCTTATGCCACCCTTATTGGCGAAGACCTTTTGCTCTGTGAACATGGCAGTTGTTTTCAGGCGAATCAGCAAACTTTGCGTTATTGTTGTTGTGACTTCCCGACAAGAACGACTAGACAAGGCACGAGGCAGCGACTTTCCGCGTTATTAGTGCATGAAAAATTTGCGTGAAGTGATGGAATAAAGTTCGACGACTATGGGGTGGTGGCCTTGATACCTGGAAAACCAGGCCACACGAAATACCTTCACATGCCTTTCCAAGTATGGGCAACGATGAGACGGAACATGAGGCCCGAAAGGTCCTCGGTTGCTGGACGGCGGCGTCCGAAGGGATGGGGATGGCAAAGGGCCCGAAATCAATGTGCATCATGTTTGTAGCCTTGCAAGGAAAATATCTCCACGTGTCCATTTATCCATGACGTGAACACAATGGTGCATATCCTGAGGACAGCGGGGTTCCAGGTTCCAGACGCCAAGGAGTCCGCAACAGCAAATACCTCGTTCGATAATCCACAATTCAACATTCAAGGCAATGAAAACGCTTGATGACGTGAAGTTCCTGAGGCAAAAACACCCAGTGATCAGCAAGGCGACTCACTGTCGACCAGCCTGCCCATCATGGGTGAGCAAGTAAACGGACGCGTCCAGTCACTATGGTTTCTCACCTGATAGCACTGGTTAGACGGGCTCACTATCTGACTCCATGAGTCGGGATGAAGGGTATCTCACTCATGGTTTGTTTCCGCGGTCATCTCTGGTCAGTCACTGGTCGACATTTACATTGTTGCAAGAAGATCGAAGGCATTCACAATTGGATCACCGCGGCATTGCAGAAAATGGGTTGTCAATAAATTCGAGTCAGCAAGGGAAGTTGGAAAGTGGAAGGTGGAAAGTGGAAAGTGGAAAGTGGAAAGTGCGGGCGTCACTCGTCACCCATTGTCGGGAGGAAGAAGAAAAGGGCTGGTGCCTTGTCCAGACAGTGTTGAGATGGAGTGCGCACAGTCACTGAGCACTGGCTAACTAATAACCCCTCCTCACCTGGGGATCCCAGATGCCAACTCATGATCAAGGCCCAACACGAATGACGCGTCAAAGGTCACTTATGCATAGGCCATCGAAAACTACTTGCGTTCATTGTCGCCACAATTTCCTCATTTGGGATTACCACAGACTACAGGCCATCCCTCAATCCAATTGGGCAACCAGAAGCTTGAACTTTCACCGTCGGCCATTCGTCTCAGGACGCCGGGGCTTTGAAATTTGCCTAGTTGCCCTAAACAAATGTCAAAGGCAATTCAAAAAATTCTGCGCCTAATTGCTCGTCGTGGGGTCCCTCAACAGATTTGATGGAGCGAACACGGCAAAGTGCGCCGGCATCACTCCGACTACGAATGCGGCCTGGGCAGTTGCATTCCAGTCTCGCAACCGAAGTAGTGTGAACATGCAACTTGAAGGTCGGCCCTCTTCTCCTTTTGTCGTTCAACAAGCAAGGTACTACTAGCTAACTCAGTTCTCAGCTATGCCAATTACCAGGAACATAGTAATACATAAAGATATGGCCATGTTTCCCACTATGCCGAAGAGGAGAATATAGAGTTATTCACGCAGACGCCATGCTTCTTTATAGGACAGATATTTTCGGGTGGTTCGACTAGAACATGGACGCTCCATGCTCTAGTATGACTTTCTCAAGTCCATCTGGCCATATCCTTAGGACGTTGTTCCTGATAAATGAGACTCAGATGGCATCACCACTGGGCAGGGTCGGATCTATCAAGGTTTCGCCGGCTTTTCTCGAGTTGAAGTAAAGCACACGAGAATGATGAGCACAACCGACAAACTTTGGGACTTACGGCGGTTCCCCACTCGCATCATCAGACTTTTGGACATTACGAGCCATACTTTGTCTAAAGAAGCATCCCGTCATTCGGGAGTCATCTAGCGCCACGTAGCTGACAGCCGGTTGCAGAACATTTCTGTTTACAGACTTGCAACTCCGTCCTAAAAAGGCAATTTCCTCTTCCGGTGATGACCTGGACTGGGTCCACCTTTCTTTGGTGCTATCTGAGACATTGTCTCAGAGTATCGAACGTCCAAGTCTGCTGCAAGTGCTGCAAGCAGAACTGGCTGGTTGATAACAAAGAAGCAGGATCATCCAGGATTTAGGACGACTTCATCTTTTTTCCACCAATCCAAGATACAAATATCAGTTCGACCGCCCTCCTGTTCCAACGGTGTCAACGTCAGCAGCGCGTGCAACTCACTCCAACTTCATCGACCTTCGCTCAACCCAAATTAATTGTCTATCAAAACCAATAGAAAGATGAGATTCGCTCACTTCTTAGCCATGGCCTCCCTGGCCGCCACTGGTATGGCCCAGTCATCCAGCACTGCTGCTGAGAGCTCCGCCGCCGAGAGTTCTGCTGCTGCCAGCTCTTCCGCTGAGAGTTCTTCCGCTGAGAGTTCTGCCGCTGCCAGCTCTTCCGCTGAGACTTCCACTGCTGAGACTTCCGCCGAGAGTTCCACTGCTGAGACTTCCGCCGCTGAGACTTCCACTGCTGAGACTTCTGCTGCTGAAAGCTCTGCTGCATCCGTCAGCAGCGGGCTCGTCGAGACTGTCTGGACAACTGTCATCAGCACGGCTTTCACGACATACTGCCCTGTAAGTACTTCACTCTTGTTACAGAAGAAGAGGAGGATAATCCGTTATGTTTGTCGGTGAATCTCCATATGTCGATGAACAGAGAGTTGACAAGTTTTATTAAGGAACCCACTACTTTCTGTGTTGGCAGCGTCACCTACACCGTCACCGAGCCTACCACGTTGACCATCGCGGACTGTCCTTGTACCGTCACCCAAAATCCCGTGCCGACCCCCGACAACAACAAGCCTGCTCCTCCCCCTGACAACAAGCCTGCTCCTACTCCTGACAACCAGCCTGCTCCTCCTCCTAACAACCAGCCTGCTCCTCCTGACAACCAGCCTGCTCCTCCTCCTAACAACCAGCCTGCTCCTCCTCCTGACAACCAGCCTGCTCCTCCTGCCCCTCCTGCTGAACAAACCACCCCAGCCAGTGGTGGCAATACTGAGCCCGCGAGCTCTCCTGTCGTCACTGCTGCTGCCGACAAGGCGAATGCTGGTCTCGGTGCCCTGGCTATTGCTGGTCTCGCCGCCGTCCTCATTTAGAGAGCTTCCTATGACGTGGAAGGTTGCCAATAACCGATTACTTGCAAAAAAAAAAAAAGGAGATTCCATTCAGTTATTCTCAATAGCTACGACTACGAGCTGGACCATGTCAGGACAGCCACGTCTACGGTTCCTAAGCCGTTGATGATGATGTTCACGTTGAATTTCTCCCTTGCAGATATCAATGGGTTCGGAATTGAACATTGTGGGGGGGGGGGTGAACAAGTACTCTTGGGTATTTAGTAAACAAAGGTGATACTGGGGCGATCAAAGCCCCGCGTATATGTTACCAACTGTCATGTATTCCGTACACGTGCAAATTTGACAACGTGACGTGTAGTGACCAGAGCTTCCCCACCAAATTTGATAATGAATAGCTCATCCAGCTCGACAATGATCATCGACGCTGGATTTCAGTGACGCGGGGAACCAAGTCATGACGTACAGACAAGTGGCGACACGACACGACGCGACACGTATACCGTCCCTGTATGCTGTAGTCTGTCAAGGCTGGCTCCCTGGTGAATAAAGCCGGCATCTATGGATGATGCTCCATCGGCGTGCGTGTTGATAATCACCGTCGAAGAAAAGACCTCCATTAAATTTTTTTATAAATAGTGCCTGTCCATCAACGATAGTCACGCCCTTCACATGAACCGCATCGCATCGCATCGCATCGCATCGCATCGCATCCAAGTCGGCATCATGTGATGACTATTTTGACTCGCCCATCATAAGTATAGCTAGTCCAGTTCACGCAAGAACACAAGAATAGACACATTGCCAACCCTTGCAGTGCCATACCATTTTTCCTTTCCTCTGGCGTTCCCCATCATGGACTCATGTGCTCGTCTTCGAGACTACTCGATGTGGCCCAAATCCCATCCTAGCTATCTGAGCCGAACATGCCGGCCGCCTCCATCCTGGACCTCACTTCCCTTACCAGCGCCTTTGCCTCTTCCACCTCGATGCCATCCTGGCATAGTTCCATGGCTAATCTGTTTGCAGTGGTGTAGTCTGATGTGCGCATGGCGAATCTCGCGAGCCACATGCGTGCTTTGCTCGTCGCCGCCGTCACGCCCGTTCCTTCTGCGGCTCCCGCCCCATCACCGTGGGTCTTGTCCTCGGGGCCTTGTTGATGGAAATCGTCCGATCCGGCTGGCGAGTCGTTATGGGTCATGACGGATTCACCGAGGCCATGGTTCGCGTCTGCTGCTGCTGCTGCTGCTGCTGCAGTGCCTTCTTCCTGCGCGACGCATAGCTCCATGTAGGCTTTTGCCTCTCCCTCTTCACCAAGTTGGTCATACATGGCTGCGATTTGGAGCAGAATCTCGGGGTCCATGTGGCCGATGGCGCCTCGCGCGCCGAGGACATCGCCGCCGCTGCCGAAACTGCTTCCTACGTCGTAGTAGGCGTCGGCTAGGAGGGCCCGTTTCAGGGCTTTGATGCCGTCACGTTCGCAGCCCATTTTCTGGAGACACGAGCCGACGGCCATCCACATTTTACCGTCCCACGGTCGCAGACCAGCGGCCTTTTTGTAGTACCAGAGGGAGTAGGTGTGCATTTCTAGCATCTCATATGTCTGGCCGAGGCCGTACCAAGCACGATAGTCACGACGGTTGACGTCGACGGCGCGGCGGTACGATTCAATGGCCGCGTGGGTGTTTTTCAGCTCGACATACTCGTGGCCCATGAGCGTCCAGGCGGATAGGCATGAGCGATCTAATGTCAGTGCTCGTCTAAAGTACTGGACGGCCTTTTCGTGCATGGATAGTAGGGAGTAGTAGTTTCCAATGACGACGCACGACTCTGGGCGGAACTTGTCGACGCTGGAGCAGAGGTGAGCTACAAAGGCCAGCTTCGGGCGCATGTTTAGCACGTAGAGTATGTTGGAGTAGTGATCTAGCGAGTCCAGGCGGTGCGGGTGCAGCGATAACAGGCGGCTGAAATGTTGCTCGGCTGCCATGAGGTCTTTGGCGTGGTATGCGAGCAGTGCGTTGCAGGTTAGGAGGAACGATGAGGTTGGGAAGATGGACAGGAGCTGCTCAAGAGAGTTGGCCAGATTCGGCGTCTGCTGGTACAGTTCGAGGGAAGTGTGAAGATGGAACATGAACGACACAATGTTCTGAGGACAGTGTCGGGCGATTTGATTGAGCTGGTTGGCAAGCCGAGCCAAGCCATTGCCACGAAATTAGTACATGTGCTTTTTTTATATCGTGCGCGTGTGCCGGGACTTCGCGAGTTTAAAAACAATACCTCTTCGACCCTTGAAATCAAGGATGTCATTTCCAGCCAGCAGCCCCAGTTCATAGGGTATTTGTGCACGCTTCGGATCAAGTAGCCCATGGCCTGCGCGTCGTTCTTCTCCTTTGCCATGACCATTCCGTATCTATATGGCAGCGTCCCCCCCCCTCCCCAACCATGGTCAGCACTCTCTACCATTGAGCTAATGAGGGCGATTCACTTCTCATGACATGAGCCACTGAAATTAGAATCAGTCCGCAAACTCACAAGTATTCCAGCCATCCCTGGCTTCCCAAAACCTCCTCATCCGCCGTCGTTCTCTCCTTGAACCAAGCGGCCAAGAATCTGCCAACCACAAGAAGCTGCTTGTTCGCAACAGTCCCTAAATCCTGAGGGCCCATGACCATTTCCGACTCCTCATTCTTGCGCTTCTCACCAGACATGAATTTTGCATAGAGCGCTAGAAACAAGCTCTTCTGGCTCAGTTTTGGCAACGGTACTGCCGCCGCCACACCAGCGTCCAACAGCCTCTCTCCCTCGGTAGCTTTCGCCTTGCCCTTTGCCTTTGCCCGCTGCGAAGGTGTCGATGATGGCGTCGCGGCTTCAGAATGCGATGCTAACACGGACGATAAGAGAGAGTCGGGGAGGAAGACGGCAGCACATCGATCGAATTCTTTACAGTCGAAAAGGGACTTGGCAAGTAGGTATTTGCTCATTTCCCTGGCTTCGAGAGCTGCCTCTTCTGGGTCGGCATTGGGCGTGAATATGGGACATGTGCGCCTCGTGGAATTTGCGGAAGTGGACTCGTCCTCCTCATTATCGGTCGGCTCGGGGAGGGCGTTGAGGAGTTCGGCGGCCCTGGACGAAGGTGAACAAAACGCTTGGGGAAGGGGGGGGGGGGGGGGGTTGTGGAAGAATTACCATTTCGCTGATGAATAGAGGCATCGTTCCGACGTCTTGATGACAGCATCCTGGAGAGCATCTCGCAGGTGCGAAACCTCTCGCGCGCTTAACGCCATGCCCGACGGGATATCAGCGTCGAGTCGAGCTGCCTGCCAGGGAGGGATTTTGTCGCGTCACCATATCAGATAGGCAATCGTGCAGGCTTCCGGACCTGGGCGGAGATGTTGGCAAGAAGTATTGCGTCGCTCGTAGAAGCTGGGAGAGGGGGAAAGCGCTATCGCGTTCCAGCCAGCACGAAGCTTCTCGTCTCAGCTTGGGAGGTCTATACCGTTTTTTTACTGTAAATACACTGTGTACACACTGTATTCATGAGATCAGTTCATCAGCTTGTCAGTGGTCACTTATGCGAAACCAGACCTCGACTACTACAGAAACGAACGTCACATAACATGATCAAATCAGGTCTTTCTAGTCGTAGCATAATTCATTGCAAACATTATGAAGCACCCGTCATAGATATATAGTTAGTTGAGTGCCCTCCCGGCCCATCGTCAGTCAAATGAACGCCATCCCGGGCCAATCCAGCTAAGAATTCCTCCTGCTTTTCCTCCAGTTTCCAAAGTGTGCCACCTGGGAATCGGGTATCTCCAAGTTAGAGCACAAACACTCCTCGCGTTGTCCTTAACGCCGACTCTTCGCCGTCGCTGTCCTTTGCCTCGTCCTGTCCTTTCCTGTCTTATACGCCTCGCTCGATACATTACAGTGTCATATCATCTATATGACCATGACTAGATTAGTAGTTCATCGTGCCCTGTTCACTAGAGGTTCAGGGGGGCTTCTCGACGGCGGCCGAGAAGGCGCCTCGGCAAGATGCGGGCGACGCATAGGCATTGGCGGTACAGGGTGATGCTTGTGAGCATCAAAGGGGAAATTCCGTCTCTGCGAAGCACTGGATTTGCTTCGTTGGCGCTGAGGGCCTTTGCCTGGAGGAGGAGGAGGATACTGAGTCGGCGGTGGAGAAGCCGCGCCAGCAAGCCCGCCACCGCTGTTAGAAGGCGACAGGCCATGGCGACCAGAGTTTCGTCTCACAGCGGCGTCCCGAGAGTCTCTTGTTGCACCTCCCATTGCGAGGTTGATGAGCGGTTGGCCCGGCGCTTGTCTCACGCCTGGATTGTGGAAGCGGGGCGGCTCGGGGAAGTCCTTTGTGAAATTCAGCAGCGGAGTGGGATGTCTGTCACGACGAGGCACGCCACTCGCGATGGCGGCGGCGGTGGTGGTGGTGGAGGAGGAGGATGTGGGCGTGTCGGCAGTCATTGGTCTCCGTTGTTGCTGCTGCATGTATCGAATACGAGCTGAGTGCTCCGCAGCAGAGGGGAACCACGATTTCGGGCCATCTTTCTTCTCTTCCTGCTCAGCGTGCTCAGCGTGCTCAGCGTGCTTCTTCTTCGAGGTTCCGGATGAATCTAATGAAGACTGAGTTATGCCTCCGTTGAGCAGTGACGGTGTTTCGGTGAAAGGCCCGTCGACGAGTCTGGACGAGGAGCATAGTTTGGCGCCCGTTGTGGAAAGTGTCGCTTCAGTTTGTTTGCGTTTCTCATACGTGTCACCAAGAAGGCCGCCAACAGAGAACTCGGGCTCCTCCTCGCTGACGGTCTTGGGGATCTCTGGGGCGGCTGCAGCGTGCTTCACTCTCACGGAGCCTTTGGATCGAATGGGAAGCAACTTTTGCGTGGCTGTCTTTTCAATGATGATTTTGCTCATGCGGAACCCGTTGACATCCATGAGAGGCTCATCCGCGGCTTCAGCAGCACGGTCCGAGACCTTGGTACCCGCGCCATGGCCGTTCCTGGCGGTGCTGTTCTTGGGACTTGGGCTGTTATGCTTATTGCCAGCAGCATCGAGCACTTGCTGTGGCGATTTTTCCTTCTTGTCCAGAACGATCATTCGGTTGACCATGTACCAACTTCGCCAGCCGTGCACCTTTTCATAGAAGAAAGCAGCTTGCTGGGCATCCTCCGTGGAGAAGAAGTGGACGAAATTCTCTCCATTGGGGAACACGACTGTCTTTTGCTGACTCTTGATGGCATAGCAGAATCTTTTCGGGGGTCTGAGATTGCGACGCATCTCGCTCTCCTTGGGAGCATAGATGTCGAAATCTGTCAGATGGCAAAGAACGGAACTTTCCTTGTCGGATGGTTGTGCGTTGGCCGACTTGGCAGCATACATTTGGCCATTGTCCAGGAGCGTCACCCATCGCTTATTCCATTTGCCAGGTTTGGACGAGTGGTACATTTGCACGCAGAAGCCACTGGGCGGCTCTTCGGTGCGGGGGACGGATTCGATCTCGAGGTCATGGTCGCTCTGGGTAGTGTCGCACGACATGACGAGCAATGAATTTTGCTGATCGCGGTCCCAGGAGTTCATCACGTCACGAATACGTTCATATCGACGCAGGCGACGCTCCAAGCCGAGAACAAAGTAGCATTCAACAATGACACAAGTTGCCGGCGTCAGGTGATGCCTCGTCGTGTCGGCCGCGGCTGTGAGGATGTCCATTGGCGAAGTGTCTGCTGTAACTGGCAGGTTTATTGTCGATGAGAAACATCGTACAATGACTCGCTATATTGAGAAGAGGAGAAAGAGGGTCTGTCAGCCTTTTTTTTTTTTTTTTTTTTTTTTTTTTCACCTTTCCTTCGTTGCCATGAGCGGGCAAGTCCTCCACGTTACAAGAAAGGGCCAGCATCGATCTACTTACTCGTTCTCCGCCATTGATTGCAGATATGGGTGCATCCATCTGGGGCACAATGCCCTTGCCGCCAGGTTCAATGAAGGCCATTTTGGCAGATGGATTCGAGGGCGTCAGTGGTTCCTCCAAGCTGCTATCACGACTGTAGTGGCTGAGAGTTGGTGAAAAAATGGCAGACACGACGGTGCTCGGGGTGCTGGGCTGGCTGCTTGTCCCAGTCAACCGCTTACCTCTCGAGAAAAAGGAAAGTTTCTCGAGAATCTGGCGTTTTGGCTTGGGAGGTGTGACAAGCTGGGCCTGGAGTCGCGCAAGGTCAAGCTTCTTTTGCTCAGCGAGAATTCGATCGGTTTCGGCCTCAAGGCGGGCGACCTCTGCTGCAAATTGCTCTCCGGCGCACTTGCTTATGCCGGGACTTTGTTGTTGAATTGAATGCGACTGTTGTTTTGAGATGATGACTCGTGGCTCCCTTGCGAGCTCCGGCTCCGGCTCCGGCTCTGGCTCTGGCCGTGACGCTGGCTCTGGCTCTGGCTCTGGCTCGGGGTTGAGTCCAGATTCGCCCTTGGCATGGACTTTTTTCTCTGCGCCAATCTTCTGGCTGGAGTCGGGCGAGTCCAGAAGCACGTCTTGTTGTTGTATTGGTGATCTGTGGCTTCCCTGTCCCTGTCCGCGGTGGGGTTTGTATGTCATTGACGGACCCGCTGCGGCGGCGGCGGCGGCGGCAGCAGCAGCAGGAGCAGCACCAGAGCCAGCACCAGAGCCAGGGCCAGGGCGGCCAGGACCAGGACCAGGACCAGGACCAGCAGCCCTGTTCTTGGCCCCTCGACACTTCGGGGCGTCGGCCCTGCTAACCGACCTGCTGATGCCAGACAGCGATTTCCACGGCGGATGCTCGGGATGGAAACTCGGAGATTTTAAGTTCTCCAAGATCTTGAGTTTCGATTGAGCCGCAACGTTGATCGGCTTAGGACACAACACCTCTGTGCGCCTGGGAAGAGGCGGCACCGGCGGCACCGGCGGCGTGGCAACAGACCCCCCGTGCTGCCTCAGGACATGACGGAAGCTCGACACGCTCTTGGACCGCGACGGCGGTGAACCAGAGCTGCTTTGCGTAGGGCCAGCTGAGGAATAGTGGTTCCGAGCACTGCGGCCGTCATCTCGGAAGATGTCGAAATCCCGTGGCGATGACACGCTCTTTCCGCGAAGTGTGCGATAGCGAGAGAAGCTGTGTGGAGGTGGAGGGGGGACTGCGTCGATCGGGCCAAATGCCCTTGCCATGGCATCGTGGGCCATCTTCTTCGGTTGAATTGAGCTCCTGTAATGAGTGACGTTGCGTCCGATGCAATACCTGCGTGGATTGGATAGTTTCGATCGGGAAGGCGATCCGCCCGGCCCAATCAATGAGGCTGAACCTCGAATGGGAAACTCGTCGTGTGTAAATGTATTGAAAATTGCCGCCAAGATAATCCGTGTTTGCAACGAGTTGTGATCCTCGGTATCAATAACCTTATATGTCCAACAGTACAGAGTCCTTTCCAAGAGGCTGGAACAAAAATAAATAAAATAGGAAGCGAGCGTGGTAATGTCGACAGGGGGGTAGCGAGCGAAGAGTCAAATTACATGACGAGTTCCTGGTATAATTAACACGTTCCCAGTAAAAGAGCGTGTGAGGTCGTGAGTAGCGAGAACAAAACTGCCAAGTTTAGAGTTGAAAAAACGACATCATGCACGAGAAGTGGATGAGGCAGGAAGATGGGTGAGCATCCGGGAGCAAAGAGGATATGTGATGGGAGAAGAGGGGGGGGGGGCAGAGGTTGCATTCGCGAGGACGAGATCTAGAGAAGAAACAACTTGAAGAGATGCTATGCCTCCCAATCTGGACATGATGGTATTTTGCGTGTCGAGTACTGGGACATGCCATTGTTGATGCATGGAGTGTCTTTCCTCTGTTCAATGTCATCGCGCTAGTCATGCTCAATATTTCTTTTTTCCCGAACGTGATGGTAACAATGTGCATGCATCGCCGAGCACTGCAATACGTTTTTCTTCGCCTTGCATGCCTTAACGCGTCGTTCTGCTTTGTGTGTCTCATCCGCTCGTGTTTGGAGGTTTCATTCCAGCACAAAGTCTTTGGCCAGACTCTGCATGTCTCGGCGCCCAAAACTGCCCAATCTCCGTCACGGATTCCACGTCGTGTCTCGTTCTTGAAAACAAAATAAAAAAAGAAGGGAAAATCGTTAGGCCATGCCGAGGTGTCGCTCAAACCCTCACAGGTGTCATCCGGGCTGGTACCTGACACGCAGGGACAGTGCTGTTAGTTGTTCTCGTATTATATGAGCCACAACCGGGTCTTCGAGCAACTCGGCCTCACGCCGAGGAAACACCGCATTCTCATGTGCTCAATGAGGCTGGTTGGCGAGCTGACAGGTTGCACTGCACCTCAACCTCTCGTCGTATGCGCTTGCATCCAAGCAAGTCTGTATGCAGCCAGGGCGCCCTGAAAGAGCAATGCCGGCAGATTGAGATCCGACCGATAATCGAGATTGGCAATACGACATCGTTACTCCATAACGAGCTGCCTTGCATCACCACGAGATGAATTAATCCACGACAGCCATCGAGACCGCCGACCGACAGAGTTGCATGCCGTTGCCCGTGGTGAACCCAAGGTAATCCGATCAGCTCACGGGAACGGCAATCGGTGAGAGAGAAAATCGAAGTGAAAAGGGATAATTTGCCGCGATTGACGCTATTGCTTCGTTGAATTGCTTATCTTTCCTTTGCGTTGCGTGAATGTGCGAATGCTGTCCTTTCTTTCTGCACAATTACTCGTTCCTGATATTTCCCAACTTCCCAAGTATCATGGTGGTGCGCTCCGATTTCTGCATCTTGCTTCTTTCGAAAAGCGGCGCTGGTCCCGGCCCCCCCCCCCCCCCATCTTGAGTCCGCAAGGGAGAAAGTATTATTTTGGTACAAAGTACGGAGCACTTGAGAAGAATTCTACGCGTTCCCCCATCTGCCCATAATAGTGTAAATCAGGTCCATGTTCAGCTGGAATTTGACCGAGACAGAGTTCTCAATTTCGCTCTTTTTAACCTATTGGCTGAAAGCCCGCACCTCTCGGCGCCACCAATCAGTAAAATCGGAGGTGGAAACGTCAATACCAAGCTTCCTGAGTGCAGAGCTACTGAGATGGCAGTCGTATGGCCTCTGCACCGTGGCGTTGGGATCATTGCCCTGAGTATTCGCCTCTATTTTGGCAACATCTAGTCCCATAATCTTTCCAAATAACTGACAGATTTCATACTTGGTCATCTTGTCTTCACTTGAGAACTGCAGAATCCAGGGTAGTTCTTTGCGGTCACTTGCTGCATCTGCGTCAAGATATTTGGCCGCGACGTCTGGTTAGCCGTGGAGTTAGTGGATTATCCTTCACATGGAATCGAGGGATGGCTTTCTAGCGCGAGGCTTGAAGAAAAGACCAGACCGTACTAGCCTCGACTTCGAGGGACCGACCCCGACGCGTTGTCAAAACATTAAAAATCCTAGGGAATGAATGCCATTGTTCACGCTTGCATGTGAGACATACCTCGACAAACGCGACCAACGTCCTCAGTGTTGGTAGGGTGGCGAATGGCCCAGTGGTCCATCTTAATCTTTGTGCCCTCGGTCTGAGCCTTCCAGACCGAATCCATCAATACGTTGACGGCGCTCTCGGCAGGTGTTTCTGCATGGCCATACAAAACAGGAACTCGCAGAACGACTGCCGATCCGACTTTACCTAGCTTCTTGGCGACATCCAGGACGGCAATTTCTCCATCAAGTTTGGTCTGGCCGTACAAATTGGTGGGTTTGGGCTCTGCATCAGCTTCATACGGTGCATCTCCAGGCGTGCCTGAGAACACGTAGTCCGTGGAGATATAAATGAGGAGAGCATCCCTCGAGAGTGCCAATTGTGCAAGTCGCTGGCTTGCTGCGATGTTCAAGGCTCGAGCAGCATCTGGATCTTTGTCCACTTTGTCGGGGAATCTTTGGGCCGCCGCTAAAACAGTGATTAGACACTCACACAGCACATGTTCATGTACGGCAGGGGTTTGCCGGTGCCAGAAGCAACGTACAATGGACAATGACCTGAGGTCTGCATTTCGGGTGCACAAGCGTCACATTAGTGTCAAGATCAACGCAATGCTGATAATGTCGGAGAGCGTACCGTGTCTCGTCCAGAATCTTACTGAGCTCCGTAACGTCCTCGTTTTCGAGATTCAGCTTCAGCACGTCGACGCCGTCAGCTCGGGAATGTCCTGTGCCCTTGACAGTCCAGCCTGGACTTTGACGAAAGGCAGCTGTGATCTCCCGGCCAAGCAGGCCCGTGGCACCCGTGACCAGCGCTGTCCGTTTAGAGATCGGTGTCATGTTGTGTTGTGAGTGATGTGTCGGTGATGGAGTCCCAACTCACGGGAATGCGAATCGTATCGGCGTGAACATGGATTTCAACTGCGAAGGTTATTAGTGGGCCTTGTTGCTTAGGAAGGAGGGCCACACGTACTAATTGCTTGCATGGAGGGGTAGCTTGGATTTGGATTTGTCGATTTGCTTCGCGTCGGACCCGATGAGACTTGACAAGAAGAATTGTTAGCTTGTGCACGATGGGTTCAAGGAAGCATGTTCTCAATGGAAGCAGCTTCAAATGATGACTAAATTTGTGCCTGAATCCTTGTTACCCTGATTACCGCGCAACTATAATACCCAAGTAAGTAATGGCGCATCTGGGTAACAAAAAAAAAAGACGAGAGGGGGGGGGTTTTCAGGTTTTCAAGAACCAAAATCCAAGACCAATTCCCATGCAGGGTAAGCCCACCGAGGAGCAACAGCCCCACAAAATTTATCTACAATCAATCAACCAGATAATATCAAGCTCCAACGTTCATGCCCTTTTTCCCTTCGTTCCAAAACTTCCACACTCACCATCTCCCCCATCCCCCAGCCTTTTCAGCCTTTCAGCCATGCCTCCAAAGCGCATGACCGCCAATCCAGCGCGGCCGATGCGCCATCGCGCCGGCAAGCCCAGCGGCCACCACGAATCATCCTCCTCCTCCTCTTCAGGTAGCGATGCCGACGAGCCCTCGGCCCCTACTCCCGCCATCCCTCCACCCCCAAAGGCCGCGAGCGCCGGCAAAATCATCGGCAACCTCGGCAAAATCGACCTCGGCGCCACCAAAAGACAAGAGAAGGCCGAGGCCGCACAGGCAGAAGCAGCGTCCAAAGCGGAACGACTCGCCGCGGAAGAAGGCTTCGTGACCGAATCCGAAGAAGAGAGCCAAGGTGACGACGAGAGCGGCTCCTCCCCCCCCTCCGAAGATGACAGCAGTGAAGAGGACGAGGAAGAAGCCCCCAGGAGATTAATGCTGCGGCCGAAATTCGTGCCCAAGTCCCGACGAGGAAAAGACGCCCTCGACAGGGACTCGCAAGAAGAAGCTGCTCGTGAAGCAGAAGAGGCGGCCAAGAAGAAAGCAACAGACGAGCTCGTAGAGGAGCAAATCCGCAAGGATCTCGCCGCCCGAGCAGCGGGGAAAAAGCACTGGGACGACGACGAGAACCCCGAATCGGAAGTCGACACTACGGACGGCGTGGACCCGGCCGCCGAGGAGGCAGCGTGGCGGGTGCGCGAGCTGAAGCGTCTGAAGCGAGCGCGCGAGGCCATTGAAGAGAAGGAGCGCGAGCTCGCAGAGGTGGAGCGCCGCAGGAACTTGACCGAGGAGGAGCGCAAGGCCGAGGACGAGGCGTTTCTTTCCAAGCAGCAGGAGGAGAAGGATAGCAAGGGCAAGATGTCGTACATGCAGAAATATTACCATAAAGGTGCATTCTTCCAGGAGGAAGCGGCGGCGGCGGGCCTCCTGCAGCGCGACATCATGGGGACCAGGATCGCCGACGATGTGCGCAATCGTGAGGCGCTGCCGGCTTACCTGCAAAAGAGGGATATGACCAAGCTGGGGAAGAAGGGGGCTTCCAAGTATAGGGATATGAGGTCCGAAGATACGGGTCGCTGGGGGGATTTGAATGACGGGAGGGGGAGGAGGCATACTGGCGGGCATGATAGGTTTCACCATGATGACGAGAGGTTCAAGCCTGATGAGAGGGATGCCAAGGGAGCGAATGCTATTCCGCTGGGAGAAAGGGAGAAACGAGATGATGGACGGGGCAGAGACGGACTTGGAAATGGGAAGGGTAGAATCGACGAGTATAGACCGAGCAATCGGGGCAGGCCTAGATCACGATCACGATCACGGTCACGGTCGCGATCGAAGTCGAGGTTGAGGGCGAGGTCAAGGTCAAGATCAAGATCAAGATCACCTCGGAGGGCGTACGACGACGACAGACGTCGCAAGAGGAGCACGTCGCGCAACGGGGTCCGTTACAAGGATAAACGGCGGCGAGTGGACGACAGATGATACCATTACGTGCTTTAGAACGCTTCATGGGAGGAAAACAGATGGGTCATCAAATTCAAAGCGTCGCTTGTAAACTCGTCGCTTGTATTACTTGCCCATACCATACTTGTAGATTTGTCCATATCCAAATACACCTCACCTCACCTCCACATTCGACGAATCATATCCTCACGATTTCTACCCTCGCCCTATCAAATATCCTATGGCTGATCATGTCGCTGGAGCCCTCTACACTTGGGGCATGCAGCGTCATCCGCGCATACGTTCCTGCGCCCTTGCGCCTCGACAACGACCCCGGGTTAATGGCCAAGACGCTTTCAACGACCTAGAGCCAGGAAAGTTATTATTAGTACTGTCAAGCCAGAGCAACGGGCCCAGCCATTCGAATAGTGACGAGAAAGAGGAGGGTTCAAGAGGCAAACAGAACTCACCTTCGCAAACGGCGGCAGCGAACTCGGCACAAGCATCACATCAGGCCGCACATTCACCATCTCCCCCAACCTCAAATAACTCAAGTCGACGACCGCGCCAGTCGCCACGCCCTCCTCCGTACCCGTCTTGGGCAAGTTCCTCCGATCCGTAGGTGGGAACAGCGGGAAATAATGTCTCTGCTCGACCAGATACCTGCACAGACGACCCATCAAGTCACCGCTTGCTCTGGAGAGCTCCTCGCTCCTCAGCTCATAGAGGATATCTTGCGATGATATGCCGATGACCATTTCGTTCATGGAGAGCGTCATGGGGTTGGATACGATTTTTGCGGATTTCGGGAGACCAAGCTCTTTTCGGGGGATTGTATCTTGCGGCCAGGAGACGTGTTTCTCCAGGGTGTCTCGTACGGAGGGGACCACAATGACGGTGAGGTGGGGATTGGCGGAGCACGCGCGGTTGAGGGCTGTCGCAAAGAGGTGTTTGAAGACGGTGGTCATGGTGGCTGTGTCGGGGTCGACGTTGGCTTCTTCGGGGAGGTCGAAGTCGCCGGCGGCGATGAGAGGATGGTCAATGTCGATGAAGGGGCCGGTGAGGACGAGCGCATCGGCATGTGTATCTGCGGCCTGGGAGCAGAGCGCATGAAGGGGTTCATAGTCGAGGTTGTCATCTGCAGTGTACGGGCCAGCCGCGTAGAGGATGCTCAGGGGAACCGGGTCGCCGTCCGGGTCCATGGCGTCCGGGCCGCCCTTTAACCTGTCACGATGGGCGGCGAGTGCGGACGGCGCGGACGCTGCGTTGGGGAGGAGCGGAACTTCAAGAATTTCGTTGACCACGAATTCGTCCCCTGTGGCGTTGTTGCCCTTGAAGGCGACAATCTGGCCCGGGAAGAAGCTCCAGGTTCGGATCTTGTCCATCTTGAGGGGTACTCGGAGACCCATTCCCGTTCGCCGAGATGTTTCCAGAACCAGAGACGCGGCATTCACCTTGCCCTCCATGGAGTCGGAGGCGATTCGCCCGACAGCAACGATTTCAGTCGTACTCTGACTGGCAGCACTGCCAAAGGCCGAATCTTCCAGCTTGTGGTAGTCCTGCACAATGGTCATGAAGTCGTCGATGCGGTCGTCCAGGATCTCGCTCGCCTCGGTCAGCTTCATTGCAAGCGGTTTATATGCCATCTTCTTCTGGTCTGACGCAGCCGTCAGTTTGATTCTCGACTCGGAGAACGGCGCAACGGGTGCCTCTGCCGCGGCAAGATGTGCGTTGAGAACTTCGACGACATCTCCTGGATTTGCACGATCAGCAAACGACGTTGACCTACAACTTGAGTTAGCAACACCGCCACCCATTTCTTCATCAAAGGATATTGAGTTTTGCAACCTACGGCAACCCATTCATAGCCTTCAGCTGGTCGCGCATACCCGCCGGCGAGCTATTCACCTTCAGCCCATCCATCCTCTTCTTCAGCCCGCTCCCTGCGCCTCGATTGCCCAACTTCGACCCCGCCGCCGGCGTGCTCGGCACCAAGCCATCCAACATGCCAAACACATCGCCGCCCGAAACACCCTTGGGCGTAGCGTTCACCTTGCGCTCGCTCCTGACCTGAGTGACGCGATGGCTCTTTTCCAACTCATCCTGGATGCTCTGTTTCAAATTCCGGATATTCTGCAGAGATATGGCAGACAGGGCGTCCAAGTCCATCCTGATACAGTATGCATCCCATTTGAAGAAGAGATCGTCGACGGAAAAGTCGTGGAGGCGAAGAAGGGATTGGATTTCGTAGAGGACATCTGGCTCGAGGGGGTTGTTGGGGGAGAAGCGGGATTGTATGTCGGTTTCCGCCATGGTGGGCTGCTTTCCTGACGAGAGACTACAATGACAGCCTCTCTCTGTGTCGCAGTCTTTTTTTTTTAGCGCTCAACGAGGACAAAAGGCGAATAGAGCATCTCGCGCCTTTGATTGCGGTGTTGCGGGTGGTGTAGTAGTGGGGTTGAACTTTGGCTGCGAGACGCGACGACGTGTTTCCTCGAGTTCATTTTATTGGTGCCGGTGGAGCGCGTAAAGTGCGTGCATACACACATACATTGGAGTACTTTTTATACATGCGTTTCCGACAAGCTGGTACGGATTATTAGAGAGCGGAAATGGGGTCTGGCCTCTGGTGGCCCAACTCGGGCGCTTCCGAGTCATTGTATAATAAATACGGCCACAACATGGAACTTGTACCGACTGAATAGCAGACCTGTCGATGAAAACACTACAACAAAGCATCTGTTACCCTTCGTCTACTCGGTAACGTATTTTAGTGCGTACTGATCTCAACATCCACGAGTTTCCTGCCATTTGCTATTCAGGCCATGCTCCCGGACGAACTCCACGCTTATGAGAACAAGAAGCAAAAGCAATAAAGCGGCCATGTCTCTCCTACATCATAGAATAACCATGCTGATTTGTGTGTGGTATTCCGTCCCCCTCCAAAAAAAAAAAAAACCATTCCCTGTAAACCGTGCTTGCGCCATACATGCAAATGCCATTTAAAATCGTCATCTTCATTCGTCAGGCCTTCTCGGCTGGCTGTCCTCAGCTTGTGTCCGTACAGTTTGCGTCCAGATCCCAGCTCGCCCAAACACTAGCAGTTGCGTGATAGTCAAAAGACATGGATCCATTCTTTGGCGGAGAGCTCGGCATAATGGCGTCAGTGCTCAGTAGGTTGCCAAAGTCGATCAAACCGCCTCCATTGCCATCCAGGCAGGGTAGATTGCTCAAGTCCAGATCGTTTTCGCCATAACCGGTGCCGTCGGAGAACATCTGGCTGATGGTGCGGCTGATCGGGGTGTCAAACAACTCGAACTCCCCTTGATGGTTGCGAGGGCTGCGTCTTCGACCCGCGCTTCCTGGAAACCCAAACGTAGCTCGTGGCGTCATGGTGGGTGTTCGCAGCACCACGATTTTCTGACCAGGAGACGCGGCTGATCGAACGGATCGAATGGATCGGGAGATGCTTCTGGTAATCGGCCGATGACTAGACATAGGCCGTGTAGGTGTTTTGAAAGGCTCCTTCGGCGTTTCGGCGTTGGCGTTGGGCAGAGGCGTGCATGGTCGGGCCACTGTCGGGCTCTTGAAGAGCGCATCGATATCATCATCCTCGGAGTACTGATTATCTGTGCTAGTCGTGGCCAGGTTCTCTTTACCGTCGCTTATACCTTTCGGACGACAATCATCGGGCGTCTGCACAACGTTCACGTCCAGCTCACCCAGTGTCTTCAGCACGCCTTCCTTCCGCGGTGAGGGAAACAGTAGCCTTTTGGTGCTGCCGACTGCATCGTCAAACTCCACGTCTATGGGGCTCATGACTGTACCACTTCCGCGGCTTGCCCTCGAACGAGTTGATCCGGGGTTGGATTGCGCATCTAGACTGGCAGATGCCTCCTCTCGATGACCCATGTCTTGATCCTGTTGAGTTTCCGATACAACTTCTCCTTCTTGCTGCTTCGGAGAAGATGGCTCCATGGGAGCGAGAGCATCCGTGTGAAAATAGGCATCCGAGGTGGGATTCAGCAATCCGTCACTCTTGGCACGGGACCTCTTGGGTCGAGACGTGCTTCGTCCAGAATTTCGTTTTCTGCGTTCTTGGCCCAGTCGAGAAGCATCCCTGTCCCATCTGTCTTGCGGACGGTGGCTCTTACACTTGGTCAGCCAAATTCCGCAAGGATTGCAAAGGAGCAATTCTTGCCACTTGGTCTTGTCATCATCCCCCCCGATATTCTTCTTGATGAGACGGTGCAAGGTGGGTTTCTCGTCGGCATCTCGGCGCAGAATCTCAATCGCCGTGACTTTTCCGGGCTCTACGGAGTACTCGCAGTACTCAGGAACGCCTTCTTTTTCCTGCACCCAGATTTTTCGCCAAGTCGGCGTCTCGATCGCCCCGCAATTGCTACAGTACGGAGGCATCTCGCCATTCATGATGGCTGCCTCCAAACGCTGCTTGATGGCATGCTTCTTCACATGATTCTTGTTCGACCTCGTCATGGTAGGAGGAGAGGAGGGAGGGGGAATGGCGTCACTCCCCGCGACCAACGACTCCAGCAGCGCTTCATCGGAAGCGCTGGCAATTGAGACAACCGGGTCACTTGCAGGAATCGGCAGCGTCAAAGGACCGGTCGAGGCGGCGCGTTGCAGCGTTGACGGAGCTGGGGGCGCTGCACAGGACGATTCGGCAGCCATGGACCGGGACAGAGAGGACGGACCGGCGGGTTCGCTAGCGGGAACAGCCGGCAGAGCCAGAGGCCCAGCCGACTGAGACCGGCCTGGTTGTCGAGATGCTTTCGAAGTAGCAGGAGGTGCCGCAGGAGATGCCGCAGGAGACGCCGCAGAAGGTGCCGCAGAAGGTGCCACAGGAGGTGCCACAGGAGGTGCCGCAGGGGGAGGAGGTTCGAAGCCCCTTTGGCCTTCTTGCTCCTCGCTGCACTCCTCGACGCCTGCTGGCGGTGAGGGCTCGATGGTAGTTTCAGGTGCAATGACTGGACTGCGCTCTGCAGCCATATTCTCCGTCGTATCCTCCGTCCCCTTTTCCATCTTGTCTTCCACTCCTGCCTCCTCGACGGTCAGAATTGGGTTTACAGGCTTCTCGTTCTCGACAGCATCAGTCGTCGGGGGAGGAGTGGGAGCCATGGCTGGCGGGGACGCAGGCTGTCTCTTCTTCTTCTTGGCTGCCATCCTGACGGGTGGTTTCTTCAGTGGAGGCAAGGACTGGCTGTCAGCTGGCGCTTGTGATGGAGTCGAGTTCGGTTGAGGTGTGTTGTAGCTGCAGATGTGGACCAAGTCTTGTCCGCTCAGCCCAGCCTGCATCTGGAAAACTTTGATCGGAACGCCGCTGGCGTTTCGCGCTTCTGTGGGCTTTCGGGCCCGAACAGCACGAGGATGATGAATCGGGTTCGGGGCGACTTGCAGAGGCTGCTCATCACCAAGCAGCTTGTCCAAGTCATCGGCAGCAAAACGGGTATCGCGAAGAAGAGGTTCTCCTGAAGGCATGGGAGGAAGAACGGGACTGGATGGCGGAGGACTAGATCGAATGAAAGGCGTCGTTCGTTGTACGGGCGGAGAAGAGCCGATATCAGCTGGGCTGCCGTCAGAATACGTGGGAGTTGGAGCTATGGAGTCGGGTGATCGGCCATCCTCTTGATTTGGCGACATCGATTGCCTAAATTCTACAAACGAAGAATTATTTGGGGCCGGCTGTTGGCTCAAGGTGGACTCTTGCCTGAGCATGCTAGCAGAGCCTGGCCCCCGGCCTTGAAGGCCACGTTGAGGACCCTCGGGAACTGGAGTCGGAGCGCGAGGAATTTCTTGGAGATGACTGTTATTGCCTGAAGCGGGGTCGATGTTGGCCAGAACGGGCCGAAAGTTGCGAAGTGAGCCAGAAGTGCTGGCAGCCACCCTCAAGGACTCGGGGTCGCTGGCAAAGGGATTGGGCGAAGCTCTCTCGACCACTGTAGTCTTGGCCCTCTTTTTGGCAGGACCGGCGTCCTCGCCCTCTGTGCCGTCTTCGTACCCAGACGTGTTGCCTTCCATGGCCTTCTTCCTGGGTCTGCCGCGGGGGCGACCTGTGGGCTGTTTTCTTCTCGGCGCTCTGTTCGATGCTCGGCTCGACGGTCTTGACGATGCAGCTGCGGCACCATCTGTCCGCTGCTCACTGGTGTCCATGGGCATAGGGGCAATTCTCTGTAGTTCCTGCGCCGCCGCCGCCATTTGCTGGTGGTGATGTACAGGACCGAAGGAGTCACATCTGCCCATCATGCTGGGGTGATGCCCATGGCCCTGCGACAACGCGGGAGAGGCAACACGTGAGACGTTGCTCATTTGCGTTTGGCTCTGGCCGATATGTGGGTTTGATTGTACGCAAGAGTTCCATTCAGAGGTGCCTGTGGGAGTCATGGCACTCTCCATTGGTCTGTTCTGCTGCATGTCCGTGGTGTCGTGACGCATGTGGCTGTTTGGTCTTGCTGCCACTGCCAGGCGTAACCTGACCTCGAGCGTCTCGCGGTTGCCGCCCCCGAAAACGCCCAACACGTTCTTGGTCACTCGTCCCGTTACCATCTTGGGCTGCTGCATCATTGAGTCGTTTCGCATAGAGTTGAGGGCCCAAGATAGCAGGCCCTGTCCCACCAGGGGCGTGTCGGGCTCCGAGAAATCAACGGCGTAGATGGTGTAGTCAGTCTCTTGGCCAGCAAGCTCGGGACTGCATTCCATGATGGCATGGATACATGACCGCAAATCGATGATGCCAATGGAATTGGTCTCGTCGATGGGCACTGTCTGGACGTGGAGTGTCTGCGGATATCTGGCCAAGCAATTGACCTTGCTGTCCTTGTCGAACGTATAATGAACCTTGACTACAAACGCCGTGTTAGCCTAGAACAAACCAGAACGTGCACAATTTTTCCTTGTCTTTGGACATACGGCCCACTGGTCTGACTTGAACACCAGATTCGTCAGCTTCGGCCTGCGGAGGCATTTGGTTTCGGCGGTGACTTTTTTGTTGTGGTGGAAGCTGTTGATGTTGTGCGTGCTGGCCGTTCCAAGGGCCGCTGCCCATGGGCGCGATGGGCATGGGCGACGCCATGGCTGGCTTTTTGAGGAAGACAATGTGAAAAAGTGCCCAAAAAAAATGAAGACAACAACGCAGAATCTAGGGATCCAGAGATCTAGGAGTGGAGTAAAAATGTGTGTGCGGGTAATCAACTGTACGATGATCAAACGGGGGAGGCGGGTGTCATGTTCGTGACGCGCGCTGGTGCTGCCCTTTGGCTGGTCGCGTTGGCACCCGACGTGAAGGCGTGAGTGAGAGTGGATCGGCCACTTTAAACCAGCTGCAGGCGCGCGACGAACGGGCCGGGGCTAGGCTTGCCAGCTGCGCAGCTGTCAAAGACTTTTCAGCAAGACAGAGAGACGAAGGGGAGGGTTAAGGAAAAAAACGATGCAGGAGGAAAGATGTCAACGATCGGCGATTGTGAAGCAGAAGAGCAATATTAGCAAGCGTGGGCGTGCTTTGTTTTGCCGAAAGACAACAATACCCGACGTGCAGAGCAGCCGAATTACCCACTGTTAGTTGTTCAGGCCTTGGATGCTCGAGGGCCGCTTTCCAGTGCAGATCCGGATTCGGTGTCAATGAGGACTATAAAAGCCAACACACCCGAGTCGCGCCAACACACGTGATGATGATGGATGGTAACGGATCCGTAGACGTTGAAGTTTCGTCGCTCGCTATCAATAACTGGTGAAAATGACCACACTTCTTCTGACATGTGGAGCAGCACCGACTGGAGCCCCACCCGCCGAAGCTGGGCCTTGTCCCCCGAGACCACGACTCCGGGACCACTTTCGGTTTCGGTTAAAGTGACAAGTCGTACCTGCCCTGACCAGTGACAGCCAATGAGTGTGAGTCGAGGGAGTGACTCAGTGAGGGAGGGAGCAGCAGAGAGAGAGAGGTTCAATGGCAAAGCTAGGCCATGCCCGGGCTTATGAAGTTGCTCGCTCCGTCTGACCCGTCTGGCCCGTCTGGCCTGGCAACCAGCCGTTGATTTATTAGTGACCTGGCCAAATTGGTGAGAGATATTTCCGGTTTTCCGTCTTTCCTCCCCTGAGGACGTGTGAAGACGGCCCTGCTTGTTGCCCTGCTTTGTTCTCGAGGGGAAGCCGAGTTTCAGGTCTCGCCTCCTGGATGTTTCTTCATCTCGTCATTTTCCCCCATCTCATCTTCGTCCACGAGGAGGAAAACCGGGCGGTCCGATCCTATTTATACCCCAACAAGCTGTCGCGCGCGCCGAGGATGAAGTGAAGCCATCATGCACAACCCATCTCATCCTGTCACGTTCCTTCCACCCACACCCCATGTATGTATGTATGTACATTCTCTCAGAGGTGAGGCGAACCAGATCCCGCTTCTCCCTTGATTGAAAACCCGCTTTTTGTCTCTCTGGTGACTTTCCTAGGCGGGTCTTGCCCCTTGTTGCCTTCTTCGTCTTGGTAGAATGAGGGCATTCCAATAGTTAGGCTGCCATCCGAGTCTTGCACGAAAAAAAGTGGCGCAGCCGACTGACCACCACTTGGGCTAGTACTAGCACCCGCAGACAACTAGAGGTTATTCCGCCCGCCACAATCCGCCATGTAGTTTCCACACCACCAACACCTATTCACTCATAATCACCCCATCTGCACGCATTTAACCGTCTTATCTCAGCGCAATGTTTACCAAGTACTTGCAACCATTATCATGGTTTATCTTATAGCACACGCACTGTGTTTTTCATCTGTATTGTACAAGGCAAAAGTCCCCTATTCCTTTTTTATTTGCATCCTAGATTACAGCCGGCTACTTGCTGACGTGTCCTCGCTCACCCATTTCGCTTTTCCTTGAGCGTCGACTGACGTTTTGCGGCCGATGATCTCATGGACGATATCGGCGATGCCTTGCCGTCCATTTCTTGACGCAATAATGGTCCTGGCAAGCTCCTTGGGCGTGTAGCTGTTACCACTGACGACGGCTTGGATCTCCTTCTCGGTGGGCACACCAAGACCATGGTAGGGGTACTCCGAATAGGTGCGGTCGGTGAAGAGTTGCAGAGGCTGGCCCTGTTCGAATTCGAAGAAGGGTCGGGACACGTCTTCGCTTGCAGGGATGGCCTCGAGTGACTCAGGTTGCCATTTGGGCTTCTCCTTACGAACCAGGAGCGCCGTGACGCCTTCCGTGAAGTCGTGATGTTGCATGAACTTGCTGGCCATCTGGTGCTCCTTGTTGAATGCTTCGGCAATGTCCCACTTGCCCCCGACACGCATCTGCCTCAGCGTCACATGCACCGCGGTTGGGGATCGCTTCTGCAAGGTGGCCAGCGTCTTTTGGGCCCACTCCTCTGTTTCGCCTCTTTCATCCTTCAGGGCAGCGATGACGTCTGCAACGTGGTTCTTGCTGAAGCATCTGTCAATGGCCTGTCGGACCGCGCCACCGAGCTGCATGGCCTGGTCATACGGCAAACCAGTGCAGAACTCGTCCAGAGTGTCGTTGATGATGGCAAGTCTGTTGGGCAGGGAATCGTCGTCCCTGAATCTCAGCTCGGCCAGGCGAGCTTCGAGGTCAGGCAAACTCGTCGAGTGAAGGTAATGTGTGGCGACACCAGAGTAGAAGACGTTGGGGCCGGTCAGGCGATCGCTCGTCAAGGCGAGATAGGTACCAACAGCCCCATTCATCCGAGGCAGGAAGAAGGAGGCTCCCACGTCGGGGAAGAAGCCGATGGTCGTCTCGGGCATGGCAAAGACGGTTTTCTCGGTCGCAATGCGGAACGGGGCGTGAATGCTGAGGCCGACCCCTCCACCCATGGTGATTCCATCCATGAAGGCAATGTACGGCTTCTGATACGTAGCAATGTAGTGATCGAGCTTGTATTCGAGGCCAAAGTAGTCGGCCGACTTTTTCCATCCATCGCTGCCCTCCTGATTGTACTGAGCCAGCGCGGCCACGTCACCGCCCGCACACAGGGCCTTTTCTCCAGCACCCTTCATCACCACGATATTGGCCATGTCAGACTTTTCCCATTCGACCAACCGGGGCACAATCTTGCGAATCATGGAGCCGTTGAGAGAGTTGAGCTTCTCGGGTCGGTTGAGCATGACGGTACGCAGACCATATCTGCTCTCGAAAACGACGTCGTTGACTTCGTCGCCAGGCAGCTCCTTGATGGTCGTGGCCTCGGCGGAAAGCTATGGGCAGAACAAACCCCCGAGCAGTTAGCGAAACCAATTTGTCCATGCTCATCGTCAAACTTGACGATTGCTCGGGAGCTCACGACTGCTCGTCAATTGCCAGTCGCCAGTCAAGAGCAAAGGGGGGGGGGGGGAAGAGGTAGGCAGGATTTTCCGTACAGGTCGAGCGCCGATGGAGCTCAGCACTTGGGCAGAATGCGCCATGTTGAGATTTCTTCTCAAGCTCCAGCCTGCGGCGTTGGCGGCTGACCCAGCTCGCACGGCAAACGCCCGGAAAGACATTTGGGAGGCGTGAGTCGAGGTGAGGAACGGGTGCGCTTCCTTTCCCGAAGAGTGCGCATCGAATAGCCGCGGCAAAAAGGTTTGCCTTTGAGGTGCGGATACGGAGTATTCCGTATGGACTAATCCGTACAGGATAGCGAAAAGTCGTAGGGAGAAAGTCCGGGAATTACCCGCAGTAGCTGCACTTAAAGCTTCGACCCTTCAACAAACCCCACCCATCGGATCCCTCACATTGTGTGCGTACGGTTGTGCGCGAAACCTGCCTGGGATTGTTGCAATCAACAAGCGTGCCAACAGCTTGATGCTGGGAAGTCCAGGAAAAGGAAAATGCCGAAAAGACGTCGGCTCGGAGATGCGGCAACAAGGCAGTTGGTTCAAAAGTAGTAGAAAACGTGCGAGAGGTCTTGTTTTATTTTAATGACGGAAAGCAGGCGAGCCCTGACGGTGTTTGCCATTGAATTTGGATTCACCACTGCTCACTGCTCACTGCTCACTGCTCGTACTCACCCGCTTGGATGTGTGGTGTGTATTTCATGACACCCATACCGGACTCTGGAGCACCAACCAAAGGGAACTAGCCAAGTCATCTGTGTTCTGGCCTTCTTCCATTTTGCAATACCCTACATCTTTCCCTGCATTTTTTCACTCATCACACACACTTCTTCCTAGTGCTTCATGAACATGGTTGACAAGGATGAAACCACTTTTATTTTCCACATGTTGGTGTCAGGCACTGATTGATGCAGGTGGGGCTATCGAACCTTAGATCTGGTGCAAGTGCTGATACCATCCGTCACATTTCAACGTGGTTCCGGGGGGCTACACGAGCATTGTTGGGCGGCTCAATCTTGTGGTCTCGTCTCCGTAGCCAATTCCCATCATCATGATTCATGATGCAGGGGCGGCATGCCGATTTCCTCTTCCGATCCGGCCAGCCAGGCAACAAGGGATGACAGAAAGCCGTTCTGGTTCTGCGCGGCTGGTGTGGCGGACGAGTTTACCAGGCTTACCATTTGCTTCATCGCCTTGGTGGCGAGTGAGTACATCCAGACGTTGGAGCTCTGCTTAATCTGGACTGCCGAGGTTTGGCAGTCCTCGCTGCCGAGGCAAGCTTGGGAGTAGTTCGAGAAGAAGCTGTACAACCCTGCGCTGTATACATGGATTCCCGTCGAGTCAACAATTCGGAGAGCCCACGCCATGGCGCATCTCAGGTCCGTCGCAGAACAGTCCTCGAAGGCGGGGTCGTTTGGGAAGATGCCGGTGGTGAATGGGGCGGGCGCGCGAGGGCTGGGCTGATAATACGGCGTTTCTGTCTGTATCATGCCCAGGAAGATGTTCTTGGCATTGGACAGCTGGTATTGATACAGGACATTGTGCTCCGAAGCTGTCCCCCAGAGCCATGTCGGCTTGCGGCTCTCAATGAGTATCCCTTTTGGGAAATGTACAAATGTCAGATGCATCCCCGTAACCGTGTATGTGTCAAAGTTTGATTGCGTCAACGGAACCCATTACCTCTTCCAACGTAAACATCGATCTGGGTCTGCTCGGTGACGTCTAGGTCATGATCTAGATCGTCGTTAGCGACGTGGTGGCGGCAACGTTGCTAAAGTCTGTCTCACCAGCCGTCCATGCCCAGATGTTCTCGAGATATGCGCTCGAGGACCGTGTAAGATGTAGAAGTAGAGCTGCCCCAACGCAGTGTCTGTTGACTCTGCCCGTGTTTTTCGGGCAATCACGAGCTTGCAAGCCGCTCTTGACGGTGCCTCCAACTCTGATGGGTGAGTCTGACCAGTGACGTGACGTGACAACAGGATTGATTAGCTTGGGAACAACTCGGCGGGCAGATCAGATCAGATCTGAGATGAGTTAATTTGCTTGTACGTACTCCACATGGCCGCCGATCCTTGAGTACTCTCGTGAACGTTCCACTCAACGACTACCGCACCAACTGAGCCTGCGTATGCCGTGAACAGCATGTCAGATATCTCGACAACACCCGAGTCTCCAGGCTTCCCCACTCTGACCACAGGCCTGGGCTGCCGCTCGTCTTGGAACTTCGCGCCCACGCCGATAATCATCGGCCAGACTTGGCCGACAATTCTCGAGCCCACTGGGATATTGATCGTATCCGAAACGATGTAGGCGCCGTAAGGGAAAAACACTATGGATCCAGCGTTTGCCGCATGCTCCAGAACTCGGTTGATGGTGGCTGTGTCATCTGTCGCATGGTCGCCCTTGGCGCCCATCGACTTGATGTTGATGAAGCTCGATCCGAGAACGTCCTGATATGTGGGCGCGCTTCGAGAAAAGATGTTGCCGAACGGCGAAACAGTCAGGCCGTTCGTTCTGTTCGCTGCCGGTATGTTCCTTCCGTTCTGGAACTGCGACGTTTCGACATCCTTGTGGACCATTTTTCCGAACCCCCAAGACTCGACAACTTTGTCCTCCCCTCCCGGGATCAGATCGGCGTCCGTGACGACGTCCTTGATAATTGCTTTGGTTCTTTGGAATCTGCAGTTCTGCACCAGCATTGACGTTGAGTTCTCTTGCAGCAGACTTGTGCGAATCCCGACGCTCAGATCGGTGAACTTGGAGTCGAGAAGCACGAATGAGCCAGTAGCTCCTTGACCGGTGCCACCTGGCCCCCCCGCCTGTACCAAAAAAACCCCCCCCCCAGAATGTCAATCAAAGTTCATCGTACATGTGTTTTGGTGATGGAAACGTCCACTTACGCCACCGACAATGACTATTCCTGTTTGCGATAGGTCTTTTGATCCGATGATGGCAATGTTATGCATCGACCACGCCCAATCCCAGTGAATCTGAACCGCCGTCTTACAATTGAAGAATAGCAGATTTCGACTCGTGAATTGTTGGTTACCGAAATATGCTCTGACGACGAGACCGAGGTCAGTTCAGGAACGTTAGTCTCAACAGCCGTTCCCGGAGCAACATCCAGTGGCGGCATGATATATTGTCTTGCTGCATATCTAGACGCTTGAGAAGGAGAGAAAAGCAAGGATGACGGCGTCGTCTTACCCGAGATTACCTCCCTGAAAGTACAGCTCTGACATGGAACCACCACTTCCATTCTCCATGAAGATGCCCTGCAAGACAATTCATTAGAAACTTCATTCCAGCTTTGGGGAAATGGCAAGCTCAAACCTGCTGGGTCGTCCCCGGCTTCATATAAAAGTCAATCCTGGTAAGGTCGGTGGCTTGCGCCACTTGCCAATGAATCCCGCACACGTATGCGTCGGGGTTCGTATTCGTGATATCAATGACAAAGTTGCGGATAGATCTTTGGAAATTATTCTGTGGAATATACCTGTTGGAAAAGAATTTCAGCCCATAGACTCCTTGGAGTAGGCACACTGTGATTTGAAACAAAAACAAAAAAATAAATGAATAAAAACCACCACTCGGTGGCACTCACCAGGAAGCCCCGCCCCCCCCTTCCACGTAGACGTTGGAAGACATGACTCCCAGACCGACGAAACTCTTGGCTGCTAGAATAATGGGGCGATTTACTGGCTGAAAAACGCGTCAGCCTGGCCAGAGATGAACAGTCGGGTGAAAGTCGATGAACTCACATTTCCCAAAAACTGAGTGTTGTAATACTGAATGATGGAAGAGCTCACGAGATACGTGCCACTGGGAAAGTAAATCACTGCTGGCTTTTCGGTGCTTGATCCGCATAGACGCCCGCACCGATCACCATCGCTGATAGCGCGATTGATGGCCGCGGTGTCATCAGTAACACCGTCTCCCTTTGCGCCATAGTCGCAAACGTTGCGAAAAACCTGCAAGATTCTTTATGAGCGACCAAAGCTAGCTAATAGCTGGGGCTTGTCGCAGGGACTCGGGAGGGATTGGGCGGCACCTCGTAATTGTCTCCAGCAGAAGTTGCGCGACCGTTCATGTTCATCGACTCCATCCAAAACTCGCCGGCATGTCGCTTTCGAGAGAGCAAAGGAGAATTGTTCGCGTCATGCTTTGCCGACCAATGCTGTGCCTTGAGAGATGCCACAGTGGCTTGCTGCTGTTCCGTACTCGCAGTGTGATGCTTGGTGAGCTCGGCAACTATTGCTGCAGCGCGGATCAACTTATCAGGTACGACGTAATCGACGACAGTGAAGTTTGTTGTGTCTCTTCTCCGATTTCCTTCGCGGACAAGGGAAACCGGATGTGACGCGTCTGGTGTCACGGCTGGTGGGAACTCCAATTTGTTCAACCGTGGGTTTTGCAGGCGGTTCCTGTTGGCTGCTCGTAAAGCGGGCAAAGCCTGCTCAACAAGTGACTTCGCATCCTCTCTCGTCTTGTTATGGGATAATGCAGCTTTATGACCCATGTCTTGGCCGCCTCCCGCGTCAGTCCTGCGAAGACTTGAATCGGATACGGCATGGCCATGTTGACCGAATGCCAAGGCAAATGTAATGAGAACAGACGACAGCAGAAACGAAAGCGAAAGAGAGTGAACCGAGAACGAGTGATGAGTAGCCATGGCTAAGTCGTCGTCGTCGTCGTCGAAGCGCAGCAGGAGATGAAGCTGAATGAGCGACCAAAGGGCAAAAGAGGGCTGTTAGTTAGTATCAAGTAGTATTGGACTTCACAAGTGGGATGATATCAGAACGACAAAAACAAAGGCCCAGCAAGAGCCGTTGTCAACTTGCCGGATTTCAGAAACGATGCATGTATTCTCACATGGTACTTACTCTCAGAGAATCTTGGCCAGAGCTGTAACCGAGTTATGTACTCTCGGTTACATGACGTGCCCATGAGGTTGCTAGGACAAGGCTCTCCAACAGAACCACACTAATATGTGCCAAGACCAACATATTTTCTGCACGCTCCGTCATATGTGGATGCGCCAAGCAACCCAAAGGTCGTTGTGAGTCGTGAGTCGTGAGTCGTGACACCACGTGTTGCAGCCCAGAGCCAACTATATATTTGAAGTCCAACTCGGCAAAGTGGATGGAGTGGAGGTCGTCGAGCTCCATCATCTAAACGCTTGTCTGAAAACTTGTGGTCGCTGGTTGTGAACTTGTGAAACCAATTCAAGTCGCAGTGTGATCCGGGATTGGGGAGTTGGCATTTTGCCGAGCTCCAGCAGCGAGCATCTGCCCATTCAACGTCTGCTGCTCCAAATATGGCTTCTGTGGAACCACGGAAGACTTGGCGGCTCAGTGGACCGAGTCATTTGGGTATTATGTATGATATTATGTATGATTTATGAAGCTCGATATTGGACGAGCAACCGCGTCTGGCCAATATTAGTCTTGCGGATTCAAGGTAAATAACAGGATCAGGAGGTCGCTGCTCGCTGGATCGCCTTACCGGTGGCGGTGCTACCCGTGAATGATTTCTTGGGGAAACCGGCCTCCGAAGCACATCTCGCCGCAACGAGTGAGCCGAGTACCCGGTTGTCGATCGGTCGGGCGGCCTTGTGATGCAGCGCTCGCCCTCGGTTGCGAGGTCGAAACAAGGTTTGGGTGGTTAGCCCCATGAGATGAGAGAAATCAAATGTGGACGAATAAACGACAAGTGGGTCTAGCGGCGGGCACCCCTGACGAATTGGCGCTGCACCCTGCTAGCGGTATTGACAGGGGGAAATTAAGCCAATCAGCTATCCCCTTGAGACCGGGACTTAGATTTGTGTAAGATTTTTTTTTTTTTTTTTTTTTTTTAAATAGGCGTACTTTACTCATCAGCCAAGGCTATTCTACCTTGTGGCCTAGTTTCCCCGAGCTTCCCCCAGGTAGTGCATGAAGAGAAACTAGAAGGACTGCGGCCACGATCTCCTTTACTCAACGGGAACAATGCGCGTTAAATGCACACACTCGGCACCGTTATATGTAGGGCACTGTGCCCCCATCACCATGACACAAGCAAGTTCGTTCAAGTCATGGTCGGGTAAATCTGCCGTGGGGTTTTCCAGGCTCCCAACAGCAGGACTCTTTCCTTCCTGTTTCCCGTCTGCCAATTCATCGAAATCGAAACCATGCTCTTCTCTGCAGTCATATCAGCCTACCTCGCAGTCATTGTGTCGGCCGAAACCCCTCGTCGTCGTACGTTGGGGCAACTTGCCAACGGAACATGGCTGGAAAACATTCTCGTGCGCCCAAATAGAGCCATTCTAGCAACGCAGCTTTATCGCGAACCAAACATATGGACAGTGAAAACCCCAAATTCCCGCAACACTTCCCTTGAACTGGTCACCTCTTTGCCCTCCGGCAACGCTGCCGTGAGCATTACGCGGGTCCACAACATCGGTGGGCTCGAGAGCTACGTGGTTCTCGGAGGTAACTTCAGCGACGTTGAACATCCAATCCCCGGACATTTCACAGCGTACACTTTACAGTTCTTCGATGACGAGGTCAAACTTCGAAGGATTGCTGCCCTGGGACCCTCTAGCATCACGGCAAACGGCATCACAAGCTCCGACGCACACCCTGGCGTCGTCTTCATCGCCGACAGCTTGGCCGGTGTCATAGGTAGACTCGATGTGTTCAGTGGCCGTTTCGAGCAAGGGCTCTGGTCATATGAGGAACTGAGGGCTCCGCCATGCTGCTGGACCGGTGTCAACGTCCTCAAAATCTACCAGTCACATCTCTATTGGACCAACAGCGACTTGACCGCAGTGTACAAAGTTCCCATCACGGCATCAGGAAAGCCTGTCCCGAATGCAGTTCCTCAGCTAGTTGCCGATCTATCCAAGATTGTCACTTCCGCCGTAGATAACTTGGTCATCGATCGTCGAGGAAATATCTATACCACCACGAGCTCAGACAACACTGTCATCTTCTCTGATGCAAAGACTGGGGAGAGTAAGATCGTGGCAGGGGGGCTAGAGGACGTTGCACAGGAGGCGCTGACTGCTCTTGCTATTGGAGGAGAGTGGCCAGGGAAAATCCTGCTGTACGCTACAACATCTGGAGGGCTGGGGCGTCCGATAACTAACATGACGGAAGGAGCAAAAATTTTAGCAATCACTCTCAAGACGGGACTGTAGCTTTCTCTACTCAGCAATCTCGAGGATGATGGGTCTGGTTGGCAAACCGTGGGTTACGAGGATGTTTGTTCTTTATTGGATCCGCCTTAATCAGTCTTTTTTTTTCATTCATCATGTGCTCTAAAGATAGAATAGCTCGAACCGTTTCCGACTCGAAATAGAGCGCCAATTTCGCTTTTGCGTAATATTCTCCAACTCCAGCAACTTCATTGAGTTTAAGTTCTGTGATGACGCCTTGTCCAACGCCACATCAGCTCCAGCCACAGCAGTGAGCGCGTTATCTACTTCACGTCATTCATTCAACCATCTCAGTTGTCCTACGGCCAAGGACAGGCTGTAAAGCAGGAGCGCCCGTTCGCCAACCCATTCATCCATTCATCGCTTGATGGCGATGCCGACGCGTGAACATGGCCTGCCCTTTTAAAACGGGGGAGCAGAAGCTGCGCGCATAGCGAGCGCCGGGCAACTTCACAATTCCTCTGGTTATCTTCACCCGTCCTCCTTACGCCTTCAGATCAGCCCTGAAATCGGTGCGGGCAAGGCAACCACGGCCAAGTATTCAAGCTAATCATCTACTATTCTCCCGAATGCCTTGATTCAAGTAGCCCCTGCTACTGTCAGCCAAACATCAGACGAGACCAGGGGGCTTCAAGGGCAACTCGCTTCTTCGGTGTACTCAGTGAGTGATGCTTGTATCAATGCGACCTGAAGAGGGATATCTTGTCCCGCAGAATAACCCACATCAGCAAGAGACAGATTTATGTCAGGCTTATTTTTTTTTTTTTGCATATTTTTTTCTTCTTATACAAGTACCCGGTAATACGTAGCCCACCCCTACTTTAGATCAGCCTGGGGACTTGCTGGTGTGCCTAACAATTTCAGAAAACCACTTCCACTATGATTATAGCGACCTTTGGCAAGTGATGACACCTAATTGTACAACCAATACGCAAACAGGGTTGCGAACAGAAAGGGGAGAGGGAAAGGGGGGGGGGGGTGTCAACGGGATTCTTGCAAAGCAGCCAAAAAAAGAAAGAAAAAAAACCAACAATCGCCAAGCCCACTTTATCAAGCACCAGCCAATCAGAGCGCACACCCAGGCAACCTCTCTCCAACTTTTCGACCCCTCTGAGTCTCGTCGCGATCGCGTGTCGGTGCGAAACCTCAAATCTACCATTCGATACCGACACATTCCCATCATGGCAGACCCTAAGATCCAGTACGTCTACGTCCTCGGTAAAAAAAAAAAAAAAAACCACCCGGCCTCATCGCAAGCCAGTCAAGAGCTAACATACATTCTCCCAGGGAGCTGCTGAACAAGCCCCGCAACGAACTCACGTACGGCATCCATTCCCCCCCCCCCATCCTTCTGCACAACGGCCGACATCAGAAAAAAACCCCCCCAGTACTAATCCCAACATCCCATCCGAGCAGCGAGTACGAAATCGCCGAGCTCGAAGAGCACGAGTTCACGTCGGGCCCCCTCTCGATCCTCCAAACGGCCGTCAGATCGCACACCCAGGTCCTCATCTCCATCCGCAACAACCGCAAGCTCCTCGCGCGCGTCAAGGCCTTCGACCGGCACTGCAACATGGTGCTCGAGAACGTCAAGGAGATGTGGACGGAGACGCCGCGGCTGGCGGATGGCAAGAAGGGCAGACCGGTGAACAAGGACCGGTTCATTAGCAAGATGTGAGTTCTTGCCCTAGTTGGAAGACGGGGACGAGAGAAAGAGGGAGGCAAAGAAAGAAGGAAGGAAAGGATTTTTTTGCCATCGTTTATGCTGACTGTTCGGATGTACACAGGTTCCTGCGAGGAGACAGCGTCATTCTCGTTCTGCTAAGCTAGGGTTGGAGCGCCGGGGGGGGGGGATGTTCCAATGTATGCGAAATGAAGGAGGCGTTGAAAAGAAGAAGTAGCCAAACTGAGATTCTCAGCAGATTCTTTTTTTTTTCTCGGGTGCGTGGAGAGAGAGATCTGCTGGTCGCTTGATTCGCTGATGGGATCCCAGTCATGTTCAAACAAGAGCAGTAGCTCGCGTGGTGGCAACGATGTCGGTTTCCCCTCACGAAACTCACAACGAGGACTGAGATGCTGTATCAATTATACGCTCGCTCCATCTCGCAGCGTGCCCAAACGTTCCGTAATACAATCTGATCAGCCCGCCCGACAATTCCCGGCTTCCTGCGCAAGATGCCGCCCCCCATACTCAACCTAGTCTAGATCTTCTCCCATCCATCCCTCATCAGTGGTCATCACCGTTCAACCCAGCCAGCCCCGCGAAGAAGCAAACCGGCCCAAAGGCTCCCGGGTCAGGAACTCCCTGCCGCCAACATACACGCTCCGTCCTCCCCAGACTGGCCTCCATCCCCTTGGTCTCGTCGGCCCCGGCGTCTCGACAAACGGGTGCAAGGCGTCGACGAGGGTTCTGTCCCCGTGGAAAAGGTGAAACCGTGTAAAAAGAGAAACGTCACAACATACCTTGGGCGCCTCTCTTCAGACCAATGCCACAATCACCATCTCCCACGACGGCATCATACCCATCGTCAAGCCACTACTCGTCCCGACTGTCCTGGCCCTCGGGGGCCCTGCCCGTCCGCTCAGCCGCGTTGCCGGCCTCGGTGGCGAGGGAGAAGAACTGCACTCTGGGAATATCACAAGTCTGGTTATATACGCCCCGTCACATTGTCCGCTCATGGCTGGTCCGGTTTTGCTCGTCATCCACATTCAGTGCGGATACCCTCGCAATGGGATTTCAAAATTGCATTTCCTCTTCATCATTTGTTGCTTTATGCTGACAACATGTCTATGATATGCTACAAGGGGTACCTAGATGCAACGCAACATTTCCATCGGTGTATAAGGGAGGTTGTACAAAGAGAAGAAAAAAAAGAACATAGAAAACGCCAGCAAAGTGCCATGGTCCAGACACCTTCTCCCCGAAAACACATGAAATGTATCGAGCTGGAGCTCAACTCGCTCAGCTTGTCGTCTCGTAACGCCGTTTCAATGTCCAAAACCCATTTTGGGGTGGGGGAGAAACAATAGGATCGGATGTCCGCCCTTCCTCTCTTCGTAAATGCGAGACCAAATAGCGAAGTGAATAATACAATAGGAATTACATGTTTTCATCAATCATCTACTACCTGCGGTCCAGAAGCATGAAAGCGGTGCTTCCAAAAGCTCCCAAGACGAACAGCATCGTGATGATTCCTGCGCCTACCTTGTCCGCCGTCGTCAACGGCTTCAACTTGGTCGGATCTTCGGTGCCACCACTGCCAGCAGAGGGATCGCCCTTGGATGTACCGCCGGATTTGGACGTGACCGGGGGAGCCGCCTTGCCTACAAGGTTGTACATGACAGCATCGAGAGCGTTCATCATGGACCCGACAGCGACAAGTCCATCAAATGTTGCGCCCGTGGTCCAACTAAAACCGCAGGCAGTCCCAGGCGGGCCTTTGTATTTGGTCGCGTCGGGTGAGCCGATACATACCGAGGCAGCCTTGGTAGCGGCCGTCTCGAGGAAGGGCTTGACGGTTTGATAGGTATAGGGTGCCAGTTGCGTAGTGGCCGCGAACCATCGAAGGAGATAGCCCTTGAAACTTTGCTGATCGTTGTTACATAGTTTATTCCCCTCGCAAAACTGCTCAAACACGACACCGTCCTTGACAAACTTGGCGGTTGCGCGCTTCAAGATACCATCCACCGCACTCTTCCACTTGTCGCCACCACCAGTGGCGTTGTACATGGCCGCAGCTCCATGGAGGAAAATACCGGAATTGTAGGACCACTCGAGCACATCGATCCTTGAGCAGGAGCCGTCAAGATCGATGGTGATGCCGTCATGGACGCCCCAGTCCTTGGTGATCAGGCCAACGGTCTGGTGCCATTCGAAAATCTTGGTTGCCCAGTCGCCATACGTCGAGTTTCCCGTGTACCTGTGCAATCGGGCAGCAATGTTGAAGAAGCATCCATTGGAAATCGAATTCTTGTAATTCCAGCCATTGTTGAACTGGAAAATCTGCCATCTCATACCACCCTTGCAGTCTGCCGGGTCCCATCGCAAGACATACTGATTGAAGACGGCCTGCGTGACGGCGAGCCACTGGGCATCTTCCTTCGGGGGGTCGGGGAACTTATTTTCGGCGGCCGTCATGGCGGCCATGGCCCAGAAGCCTTGATCATCGTTGCCTTCCGTACGCGTCTGGTTCTTGGGCATGAAATCCTTTGACGGACCAGCCTGGTGCACCATTGCTTGCAGCGTGGCGTCGTTGTATGAGGAGTCTCCGGTGAGGTGCCAGTAATCAATGATTGTTCCGAACATGGCCCCTGCCTCCCACCCTGCTTGGCTTTAGTAACATTCCCGTGCCATCGAGGTTGGCGAGCGCTTGGCGACAAGTTTTGATGCTTTCTTACAGTAGTATGGGTCTGGAAGATTGCCTGGGGTGTCTCCAGTGTTGTTTCCAGTATAGTATTTCATCAAGCCATGGGCGATGGTCGCTGCTGTGCTCTTCAACGAGCCTAGAAACGATTGGTTGTAAGCACAATGTCCACGACGGCGGGTTTTCCTGGGGGGGGGGGGGTTGATCGGGACATACTGTCATCGTTGACGGTGACACTGAGACTAAGAGCAGGAGTGCTCAGTAGAGCCAGCGACAGAGTCGCCGCGGTGGCGAAAGCTCTCATGGCTTGCAATGGAGCGTGGTCTGAATGTGTCGGAGTCGGGTTGCGGATTTGATGGAAAATGCACGCGAGGCAGTCGGGCTCGCACCAGATTGGTGGTGGTGGGCTTAAGGATGGCGAAGAATCTCTGGCGACACAAGCCCAGCTCGCATCGGTTTTAGTGGTGGCAGATAGAGCACAAGGTTGAACTAATCCTTGGATCGGGGTCGTGAAACAATCACCAATGGCCGTCGGGGTCGGGTGTCGAGAGTCAGGGAATGAATGTCGTCGGTTCGATGGAGGCTGAGATTAGACTTAACGAGAGGAATGGAGGATGATTTCGAGTGAGAGAGTGAATGCGAAGTGAATACAGAGTACAGCTGTCAACGGTTGAAGACGAAAATCGGACGCCACAATGCACAAGGCGTGGCCGTGTCCGCGTAAACTGCCTGACTCTGGCTGAATCTGGCTGGGTGTTGAAGGAGAGGCAGAGGGAGAGACAAGGCAGGCGGCAGGCAGAGACGAGACTTGGTAATTTGGAGAACAAGGGGCTTCAAGGGTTTGGTCGCCATACACGGGGATTGTGGATTCGTCGCGGGGGGGGGGGGGGGGTGCGAATCTACATGTATGTACGGTAATTCTCCGCAGTCGCCGCAAACCCGGCATATTCCCCCATGCCTGCATCATGCGCGGCGATGCGGGTGCAGCTTGATACTGTCCTGGATTGTTCGCATCGCATCGCATCGCATCGCATAGCATCGCATCCCAGCCCGCTGTGTGAGCTGTGTGAGCAACGCTCATCAGAATCGAATCGAGTCTGGTCTGGTGTCATGGGCTTGCCTGAAACAGATTTGGCTGGCGGCGAGGTCTCACGTTGCGGGTGGTGCATGAAAGAAACAATGCAACATGCCCTGTTTCTACGCTGGCGGGTTTAACAACGGGGATTGTACATAGAAATCGAATGCCTAGCACGGAGTACGAGTATCTTGTGCTACTGCGGATTACCGAGTGTATTTCGCGTCTTGTCGACGTCTGGTCCTCCCAGAAGTTCTAATAACGCTCTACCCCTGATCCATGCGGATATCGGCCGAAAGAACTGCTCCATCTCCTTGGTCCTCTTTTACCGTGCGGGGCCTATGTATACAATGCGGTACTAAGAAAGATTGCTAGTACAACTATCGTTGGCTAATTTACACACAAGCTCATGTACCTCTAATCCACTTTTATCTAATTGGATACAGACTCTTAATTCCAAACTCCAAACAGCTGGAGGGCAGTGCAAGCCAACTGTCATCTTTGTCAGGGAAGGCTGCGCTATCCCTGGATATCGCTGTGATTCGCCGACACTTGCCACAATAACAAACAACCAGGCACGAGCTCCACCCGCCTCGCCAGCTTGTCCAGTGACTTTTTAAAAAGGTCGGGCTGGAAGCTTGTTGGTCGAAATGCCCTGAGCCGCCCACACACTTTTTAATCATTACGTGAGCAAGTGTCTGTTCAATATCCGAGGTAGATGCCGCGTTTAGCTCCGCTTCAAAGACCAAGCAAGTATGAATAATTTGATTCCTCACCCTTTCCAAGCAGGGTGTCATACTCCATACTCCGTACGGAGGAACGCAATGCAGTTTATTATCCAGCCGACATGCCCGATCTCGACGACTGATATGGACTGAAATGCCGATGTGCCCCACCGCCCGCTCCCTTTGTGAAATCCTCCTGCACCTCTGTCTGTCTGTCTGTCTGTCTGTCTGTCTCCCTCGCCCTTCCTTCCACATCCACATCCGCCATCCGCCATCCGCCATCATGGGCTTCATCACTGCCCTCACGCTGCTCATCAGCCTCGCGGCCGCCCAGGAAACGGGCAACCATCCGGAATGGCCGCGATGGTGCGGCAAGGCGTACCAGCCGCAGTAAGACCTGCCTGCCACTCCTGACTCCAGAATCCTGAATCCTGACCAGCTCAAGCCCCCATCTTGAACCAAGCAAAAACAAAGTACTCATGCCCTCCAAACAGATATCCCAGTTTCGAGCCGGGCGGACAGACCGTCGAGCCAGCACCTCTCCCCGACGGTCCAGCCCTGAACATCCAGCTCAAGCCCAGATACAGCATCTACCTCGAGAGCGAAAAGCAAGCCGACTTCATTGTGAACGCCAACCTCTCCAGATGGCACGGCCAGAAATGGTCGCGGCTCACCGGGCCGTCCCCGCCTCCCGTCGTCTTCACCATCAAACTCGTCTCCAGCAACGACGTCCTCGTCTCCAGCCGCGTCAACGTCGGCACCGCCGGGACCCTGTTCGCCTTCAACCTGACGCGGCTCAGGCCCAGGTTCGAACCGTACCAGGTGGTTCTCTTCGGGGCCACCCCCGACGGGGCCAGCAACGTCACCGCCACCAGCGAGGTCGTCTTCCTGCCCGAGAAGAAGACGGGCAGCGTGACGAAGCTGGACAACCTGCACGGGGGGATCCTGTTCCGCAGCGCGGCGACAGGCGGCGTGTTTGAGCCGTTTCTGCCGATCGGCTACTATGCCTCCTGTGACGGGTTCCTCTGCGACAGGGACTATGCGAGCAAGGTGAGGGCGTACCAGGAGCTGGGAATGAACAGCATGGTGTCGTTGACGACGGTGCAGGACTCGAGGGGTGTGTATTCGTACATGGATGGCTTGGGACTGCGGTACATGTATGACTTGAGGGGGTCGTATAAGAACTTGTCGGCCGTGCGGGAGCAGGTCTCCGAGATTCGGGACTTTGATGGGTTGTATTCGTATTGGGGCGCCGATGAGTATTACGTCCCACGGTCCTCCGATTTTTCACGCAGAGGCAGAGGCAGAGACTAACAACAGCCCGGTCAGACCAGACGGCCACCAAGACCCCTTCGACCTTCTCCCGCAGGCCCGCGACGCGATCCGCCAACTCGACCCCTACCACCCCGTCTCCGTCACCCTCAACTGCCAGGACTTCCACTTCAAGGAGTACACGGCCGGCGCGGACTTCATCATGGAGGACGCGTACCCTGTCGCCATCAACGGCACTTTTAGCAAATGGGGCACCGCCTGTAACGCCACCTACGGCGACTGCGGCTGCGACAACTGCCGGGGCGGCGTGCAGGACGTGTCCGACCGGCTGGACGGCCTGGCGCGGCACGAGCAATGGCTGGGCCTGTGGCCCAAGACCAAGGCTCACAACCCGCAGGCGTTCCACGGGGAGGGCTACTGGCTCAGGGACCCCACGGACGAGGAGGAGGTGGCCATGGTTGCGCTGGCTCTTCACCACGGCGCCAAGGCGATTGCCGCGTGGCTTTGGCCGTTCAGTGACTCTCTCGGCAGGGTCATGGGCAGGTTCGGCGCGGCGGTGTCGAGGGATCCCGTCCGCGACCTCGTGGTCACGGCAAGGGCGGTGCGCGTGGGGGCAGCAGGGGCCCACGAGGCTGCCGTTGATGCGGCGTGCTGGGTGGGCGAGGGGAGGGTGCTCGTCTCGGTCGTGAACGCGGGGCAGGATGCCATTGATGGCGAGGTTTCTGTTTCGCTGCCCGAGGGCGTCGTGGTGAAGAGCAGAGAGGCCGTGGTTTGGGGCAGCGGGACGTGGACTTTGGACCATGGTCGCGTGAGGCTGTCTGGGCAGAGCGGCATGGCGACCAACATTGTTCTATTGGGTGTTTGAGAGAGAGAGGGGGGGGCGGGGATGACGATGCGAATGGCCGTGTTCGTCGCATAATGTAATGCATCTACGGATTATGTACTTGCTTACTGCTTACTGCTTACTGCTTACTGCTTACTGCTGGTCCTGCCCCCCCCGCCCCCTAAATCGCCACCCCGTTCACATCCCGGTTCATCCTCTGCCACTGAGTCTTCAGACTAACGTGGTCCGAACTGACCAAGACGTTCCGCCACGCCGTCTCGCCCCCGTCCTGTGTCTTGACCAAGCCCGCGCCGAGCAAGAAGGGCCTGCAGTTCAGGTAGATGGTCTCGTGGCCGTGGGCAGGAACCGCAAAGGTCTCGTGGAAGATGCCGATGTGGTGCGGCTTGACCGAGTTGTACCAGTCCCACGCGGCCCTGTGCATGTCCTCGTGCGCGAAGCGGTGAATGCTCTCGACGTCTCTGAAGTAGTAGCTCATCAGCATGGTGTTGCCGTCGGCGCCGCTCGCCTGCTGCGCCTCGGCGCCGGTCCAGTTGGTGATGCTCAGGAGGCCGAGCTCGTCCCGGCGCGCGAGCAGGTCGCGGTTCATGCGGGCGAACTTGTCGGCCAGGTCCCTCGCGTGTGGCGCCAGCCGGCCCCGCGGGTGGTTGAACTGCACGCCGAGGTTGAAGACGACGACGGGGCTGCCCCGCGATGCGCCGCCGCCGCCGCCGCCGTCCCGGTCGGGGAGGGGGAGCAGCGCGGTCGCCCGGCCCGGCACCACGGAGAGCATGTGCGCGGGTGGCGGTGGCGCGGACGGCGTGAGCTTGTCGACGACGTGGGCCGCGAGCGCGATGAGGGCCAGCGCCGCGGGCGGCACCACGGCGAGGCGGCCCGGGAAGAGGGTCGTGATGCCGAGCTGCACCGCCGCGAGGAGCAGGCACTTGCGGCGTTGGGCGAGGATAGATTTGAGGAAAAGCTGTTTATTTGTTTTTTTTTTTTTGGGCGTCAGTTTTGGGGATTTTTCCCCCCCCAAAAACATGGGGGCTTTGGTTCATCTCAAAGTTTGCAGGTTGCAGTTTGCAGAGGGAATAGCATCATACCGTCTTTGTACTGATCATTCTGCCGGGCTTCGGCTCGTCAACCGGCGCGAGCATGGGCGTGAAGATGTCGCGGGCCATGGCGATGGTTTTACAAGCCCGGAGAGAAGAAAGAGAGAGACAGAGAAGAAGAGGGAAAAAAAAAAAAAAAGGTAAAAAGGGGGTTGTTAGAATGGGGGAGACGGAAAGAAAAAGTGTGTGATTATATATATGTTGGTTTGACCTGCAACTCAGCGGCCCACGGGCGGGGGAGTCTGTGAATCAAAAGTTTTGCCTGAGAAGCTTGAGAAATGGTTGTCGGGTCTGTGAATCAAGTTTGCCTAAGAAGTTCGAGAAAGGGTGTGAATCAAGTTTGCCTCGACAAAGTTCAAGAAAGGGTTGTCGGGTCTGTGAATCGCAGTTGTGAAAGATGGGGGGGGCTGCTTCATTCACCTCGCGAGCCCTTTACATGACCCGAACCCAACGCCAACACCAACGACCACAAAGTTCCCGAATCGACCCCAATCAATCAACCCTGTGCCACCAGGACGGGACGACCCCTTGGCATTCGCTTCCGTGGCCCCCGGCGAGCCGGCCTGCGAATGCGAATGCGAGTGCGAGTGCGAATGACAGACACGTCGCACGTCAAGTCACCACAACACGTCACGAATCTCAGCTCCTTCTTCCCAAACAAGTTTGTCATCCAGCGCCGTCCCCTCCCGGCCTATCAAATCAAATGAACCCGGCCACCAAAAGACGTCTCCGGCCCCCAGCCACCAGCCCCCAGCCCCCACAGCGTCGTAACATTGTACATATGACATGACAGGAACATGGACCGCTTACGTAGGTCGATTTTGACTATTCAATCATATCACATTACATCATATCGTCATCTACTTTTGGACAAAACAAAAGGGACCCGACCCCCCTGTGCCACAACCATGGCCTACTCAAACTTGAGCCTCTTCCCAAACGGCACAAAAGTCTAGATGCCTGCCGCCATCTCCTCCCCCGCAAATACCCCCCGTACAGGACGAACCCTCCTACCTCGCTCATCGCCCTTGCCAACAATACACCTTCTAGCAAGCCCATGTTTTCCGCGGAAATTCGTCTGGCCGCCTCGGCCGACATGATGCCCATGGCCATCTTGAAGAAACAAAGTAAAAGATAGAGTCGCTGTCTATAGCTCACGTGCTTGCCGCTGCTCATGCGCTGTAAATATTTACATAGGCCAAGATTCGTCAGCTGCCGCATGTTTTGCAGAAGCTGTTGTTGTATTCGTAGTTGTACAAGGTCATTCATGTTGCAGTGTTTTCTTTGTTGGCCACCCTCACCTCGGAAGGGGCCACCAGGGATTTTTCCCACTCGTCGAGGAGGTTGTTGGCAGTGCGTTTGATATTGCTCGGCGATAGTCGATTTACCACGTTTGGGAGGAGATCTTCGAGCTTGTTTGGGGAAACCTTTGGTGTTTCAACAGTGGGTTTGGTTTTTCTAAGAGGGGGAAGGGGGGGGGCCTTGTTAGCTCTTCTGATGGAAAGAATAGAAGAGGAATTAAAAAAAGTCCGCCTTTCTTTTTTTCCGGGAAATAAGACAGAAACATACGTGGGAGTTAAATTGGTCACTTCCTCGGCATTTTCGGGAATACAATGGATGTCGTCCATGACACCGCTATGGATTGTGGAACCGCTCCATCGGGTGCTCTTGACCGGCACTGGCGACTCCCAATTCGCCCAGTCTGTGTCGTCCATGGAGTCAAAGCCCAACGGAGTCCATGAAAAGTGTTTACTTTTGGCAGGCTTGGGCTTTTCGAGGGGTGCGTCCCTTCGTTTGCTAATTGGCGTTGGCGGCGCCGTCGAAGGGGTTTCGGATGACGAGCTCCCTCGTTGTTGGCCAGATCTGGATCGGCCCAGATCTGTGGAAACGCCTTGGCTGAGGGATCCGCTGCGGTAGTGGCCGGCATGGAGGCTGCGTTGCGAGGGTTGCCCACTGATGGGTTCGTCGCCAATGGTGATCTGTCGGATGTCTTCCACAAACGCTCTCAATCCGAGCTTGAAGTCTTCCACGATCTGAGGGATGCCGGGTGAGTCTTGCTGAGACCGAGGCTGCCAGGATGCCCTCTTTAGCAACGCTGGATTGGGAGCATTATGAGGTGTCCGGTTTGCCGCCAAAGGGAAACGAGCATCCTCGGTGGCGGTGGCAGTGGCGGTGTGCTCGTCCAGGATGGAGAAGTCAGAGGTCGCTTTCGCCGGCGAGAGCAAGGAGAGCGTGCGTGTATGTCCACCCCGCATGACACGCCTTCTACTCTGGGTAGGAGTGCCCTGGTTCTGGAGGAATTGGGCCCTGCGATCGAAATCAACGCTTCGTCTGGGCGAAAGGGCATCGGACTCGGTAGCAGTTGGTGTAGCAGTTCTGCTGCCGCCGAACTCCAGCTGGGTGGCGCCTGCTCTCTGGCGTAATGCGTCCGTGGAAGAGAATTGCTTCTTGAGGAATGCGAGTTCTGTCTCCTCTCGTGCCAACTCCTCCTTCAACTCCATCACCTTGCGCTCCTTTGCGGCGATTGCTATTATGAACTCATTCACATTGGAGGGCGATGGCATGGCAGAACCGTCTTGGGGCGTTGGAGGTACTGAGGATGGTGTCGACGCAGATGCAGATGGCATGGGTCTCGAAGGGTCGCTATTTGGCAGCGCAATTGGTAAAGTGAGTGAGAGTCTGTTAGGAATTCGCGCGGCAGAATCCGAGCGCGAATGGCGTGCCAACGACGATGACGACGACGACGACGGGGTAGTATTATTGTGATCTGCTGGAAGTGGTGGAGGAGGCATGGTTCTTGCATCGCTGCCGGAAAGCCGGTTCAGTTTCTGCCAGCTTCGCGTGGTGACATCGTGGTTGTAGTTTGTGCTGTCGGGAGCCGTTGTCGTGGGTGGTGATGGTTTGTCGGGGGGGATCAATGTGCTTGCAGCTGCAAAGACCGAGGACTCAACGGTGGTGCGATCGGCAGCTGAGGAACGGCGGCGGATTTCTTGATGTGAGGCCATAGCCGGCAGTTTTTTGGTGATTTTTGAAAACGAGTGACGGGGGCGGTGGTTTTGGTATTGGTAAAATTGGAGCCGGTGCTGGTGTCGGTGCTGGTGTTGGGATCTCCGATGCTTGGTCGAGGAAGGCGCAGTGGACGCAGCGCGGCAGTGGTGTTGGTGGTGGTGTTGATGGTGGCGTTGGTGGTGGTGGTGGTGTCTGCGTTGTCGGACAAGGGCACCAGCAGCAGCGACCCTTGGAGAAAGCACGTTGAACAGTTGACCCTGGGTTAGATGGCGATATTCGTCGAAAAGAGCGTAGCCGCGGTCGAGAGCGCAAAAGGGAAGATGAGGTATGATAGTCATGAGGGAATGTGTGTACGGAAAAGAAAAGAGCAACTGAGCCAATGTCGGTCGGCCTCGCTTCTCATTACGGGCTAGGGACTCCGGGAAGGGGGGGGGCGGGGGCGGACCAAGCGAGAACAGGAGATGTACGGATCCGTATTACCCTGGATATCCAATTCGACCGGCAGACAAATCTAATCCTCGGCGGTCAAGTCGATAATAATAATAGCAGCCAACCTTATTGGGATGGTACCGGGGGGCTTGTTCCTTGACGGTGGGCGCCTTTCTCCTCACCAAAGGCCATTGGACAGATGGCAATCTGGCATCAAATTGCGCGGAGCTTGTCGGTGCTGGCAAGCGAAACGAGGTTTTCTCGCTCTGACGCTCTGGCGGGACGCTCTGGCGGGACGCTCTGGCGGGACGCTCTGGCGGGACGCTCTGGCGGGACGCTCTGGCGGGACGCTCTGGCGGGACGCTCTGGCGGGACGCTCTGGCGGGACAACAGCAAGAGCAAGATGACGGGTCGTCGTTTGGCTATGTAGATCGATCAACATGCGAACTCGAGATTTGTTTCTCGCCTTTTGCGCACCATGTCCAGGACGTGTCTGAGAAAATGCAGCGGCCTCGTGTCTCGGTCGCGGACCTTGTTTGAAACGCACGAGAGAGGGCGGGTTTGTGGGTTTGTCTCGGACAAACATGGGACGATGGGAGGGGGTAGAGAAGGGGGGGGGGAAGGATACTTAATAGCTGATGTACGGAGTACGGAGTAGTAGTTATGATGATGGATTTGAAATGGATTTGGTCCCCCGTTGATACCACAACGGAATGTGCCACGCACGACGCGCCGGGCGCTCGAGCTCAAAGTCGTTCTATTCATCGTCGCCCAGCCCTGTCATTCATGCGAGAATGCATCGTAGCGTGCATGTGGTTTTCGTCAATGCACGGCGGCATCAGCAGATGTAATCTTGTTCATGGACGCATTACTGTCAGCTTTGTGCTTTGTTTACCACCAGACAGACAAGACGCCTGAAACTACTTTGACCCGCCGTTCTCCGTTTCCCACGACAACCAGCGGATACAGTGGAGCGTCATGGCCAAGGCAGTCCCTTGCGGTCCCTGAAAGCGCGGCCAATGATTGGGCCTCTCGCCAACGTGTTCACCCAGAGCAAGGGAGGTACAGTGGGTGTGCATGTATGTACCTGGCCCCCACTTGCCAGCAGACCCAGAGGTCCAGAGCCGAACCTGTCAGGAGTCTGCAGGAACTCCAATTTCCCCTGAAATTAGGCCGCCAACCACTTTTCATGTGGGCCAGACTGACTTCCATCTGGATGAAGAACACGAGCAAGCCCGTCAACATCATGTGACATCATGTGACGTCCCGTCAAAGTCGCGTGTCACGGCTGACAAGTGGGCCCCGCTTTTAACATGGATCGAGGGACACCGACGCGATTTCTCCCCAAGGCCTCCCTCTCCTTTCGCTCGTTTCGCGACACCATGAATCGCGGCGCCTCGCCTTGCGCTGGCCGCACGATCGCTTGCTGCGAGCTTCTGTTGCCTGCGCATCACTACTAGGCCCTCGGTTGCGCATGGTTGATGCCGTCCCCGCCTTCAAAACTGGAAGACGTCGGGGAACATGCACATGCCTTGCGAAAGCTAAGCTCCTTCACTCTTTTTTTTTCACTTTTTTTCACTTTTTTTTCACCATCATTCCTCAACTTCATTTTGGATACAGATAGTTTGGGTTTTTTGGATATTCCCAAGTCGTGGAGTCCGTCTCGTTCGGTCTCCCCTCACATTGCAATGCCTATTCCCTTTGCCTTAGTCTGCGACTTGCTAGACGACTGCGAACAGCTATACAAAGCAAAGAAACCGAACACAAAGGCTATTACCCAATGGTTTACTCAAAATCGAACCTGCATCGATTCATACGACACCGACCTTGCTGCTCTGCTTTCAACTTTGCTCCCCGAGAAGCGGACAGATCGCGTGTATTGCATCAAAACCCCAACACTCGAAAAAGTCATTGGCAAGGCCTTGATGCTGGGGGCCTCTCGGCTCGTTGAACTCGGCTTGTATAAACGACCTGACCAGCGCGTCGATCTTGCTGAATGTGTGGAGCGAATCCTCACTGCCACGGTTGGTCTCCTGTTTCAGTCCATTCTTGCTGTGCAGAAAAGAAGAAGAAGAAGAAGAAAAGCTCATTACTTTGCAGCCAAATCCTTCACATAGTGAACATCATCAGATTACCGTAGAAGAAATCGACCAGGTGCTACACGACATAGCCTCCAGGATAATTTGGAGCTCTCCGTCTATTCGCTCACACCGGGGTGTCTCGACCACTCCTCGAGGCAGAAATGACCTGCAAGATGTATATCGAAGGCTTTCGGCTCGTGAGGCCAAGTGGTTCACACGACTTGTTTTGAAGGACTACAAGCCACTCATCCTAGATTCTGGGCTGGTTTACAAATGTTGTGATCCAAATTTGCCGCCTGTTCTGAAAGTACGAGATGATTTCGCGACGGCGATCAAAACGCTACAGGCTCTCAGGAGTGGAATGGCGACCGACTCTGCAAGATCTGCTGCACCATGGGAGAAGATTCTTGCTTCGGTCGAGCCCAAGCTTGGTATCAAGGTAGGCAGACAAAACTGGTTCAAAGGGCGGAGCATCAAACACTGCCTTGATATGGGACATGGCCGAATGAGTGTCGAAGATAAAATAGATGGGGAGTACTGCCAAATCCACGTCAGCGTATTGGATGGAAAGCTCAAAATCCAGATATTTTCCAAAAGTGGAAAAGACAGCACTGAGGACCGACACAAACTAAATGGGTGAGGATATCACGTTGCGGTGCCATCTTCAGCTGCAGCTAACAAGGAGCAGGATCATTGCCGACTCGATCAGATATGGTCGTTCGGATTGCACCGTTCGCCAGGGGTGTATTCTCGAAGGAGAACTCGTCGTGCATGATGATGTGGTGGGTGTCGTACATTCTTCAGCTTACTGCCATTGCCGCTGACACCGTCCAGGAGAACAAGATCATGCCTTTTCACAAAATACGCAACCACGTGGCTAGACGAGGCCGGCTCATGAATGTGGATCTGGATTCACCGTATGTTCTTTATAAAAAAAAACCCCCCCTTCCTGATAGACGCACACTAACGAGAGAAGGCCACGGTCTTACGAGAATTTAATGATAGTGTACTATGACATATTATTCCTGGATCAACGATCTCTACTGGACGTTCGCCATTCTGAACGATTTCGAATCCTGGAAAAGACAATACGCTGCGAGAGGGGCCGAGCGGAGCTGGTAAAGCGAACATTGGTGGATTTCAATCGTCCAACGGGAGCTTCCGAACTCCGCAAGGCATTTGCTAGAGTCATCGCTGCCAAAGGGGAAGGTTTAGTGCTGAAACCTGACGAGCCTTATTTCGACTTTCACAAGCGCAAAGGGCAGAGTTCTGGCCACTGTATCAAGCTCAAGAAGGAGTACATTGGTACTTTTGGCGACGTTGGGGACTTTGCTGTAGTCGGGGCTGGGTTCAATCCTTCCAAAGCGAGATGTTACAAGATTGCCAATCTGAGATGGACTGTTTTCTACTTGGGGTGCCTCAACAACAAGGAGGAAGTCAAGCGCTGGGGTGCCACACCAGAGTTCACAGTGGTCAGCGCTGTCGAAATCACGGAGCCGCTTCTCAAAATGTTCATAGTGCACGGCAACCCCGTGTCCATTCCTTTGGCCTTGAATATCATGACCAAGTTGCGCGTTCCGAAAGTCATCGAGGCCGATGCCCCCTTGACCGTAGCCTTCCCGAGCCCTCCAGTATTCGATCTGAGATGTTTCAGCTTCGACAAGCCGGGAAACACGGGCTTCTGGACACTGCGATTCCCCGTCGTGTCGAAAATTCACTTTGACAGGGACTTTTCCGATTCGGTCACGTTTGAGGAATTACAGGAGATGGCTAGAAAGGCAAGGGCAACCCCTGACTTGGGGGATAGTCAGGAAAATCTCCAGTGGATAGCGAAACTAGAGGGAGCTGACCCCAGGGGACTGGCAGTCGATGCCCTCAGTCAATCGACTACCACGACCATGCCTACTCCTTCGCCGCCAAGTCCAAGGACATCGCTCCCGCCTGTGTGGAGGGGTCGATTCAAAAGCCCGGGGATGAGCAGAACGAATTCGGGAGGCCAGCACTCGGCAAGTGCATCTACGAAATGGCTTCCCACGCCGCCGACCTCATCACCGCCGGGGCCGGACCAGGACCTGGATTCGAGCGGTGGTCAAGAGACGGCGCACAGTGACGGAAAGCGAAAATCCCCTGCAGACCCCTCCCAAGCTGCGTCTCCGAGTCCCAAACGCCGTGCCCATACCGTGGCTCGCTCGCCGACGGCCGCAGCGGCCAGGACGCCTCGGATGCCCTTGCAACATGTTGACGGGAACGCATCGCGAGATACGACCCCTACTCACTTGTCATTTGCCGGCACTGGCACTGTGGGTGGTGAGAACCAGCCCGCCACATCATGTGCTGTTCCAGAGACGCGGGGGGATCATGATTCACAGGGATCGCCCCCGGAGAAGCCCGTTGGACATCATGGCGCTGCTTTGCACTGCGCTCAGATACCACCCATCTTGGCTTGCTCGGAGGAGGAAGCATCTCAGCCGACGCAGAAGACAAATCCAACGAAGCAGGCAAGCAAGGGAGAGTGCATATTTGCCGGCGACAAATGCCACATGTTTGGTTCCACCGTGCTACTTGCTTCGTCGGCTCTCGCAGAATCCGCGGAAAGAGCAGCCCTTTTGGAAGCACACGGTGTGGCAAAGACTGCGGTTGATATGAGCGAGTGGCTTGAAGCAAACAATTTCGGGGCTAAATTGGGCAACAAGTCTCCAAGCATCATCATCCTCGTTGATACGGTCAAGAGGGGGCGCGAGACGGAGAGAGTCCTCGCATCTGTGGAGCTGGCTCGCAGAGAGATGCCCGGAAAGACGCGCGGCTGGATAGCCGTGTATGATTGGCGTGTGCTCGGGCATCTCAAGGTAATGGAGGATACCAATGCCAAGGAGAAGTACTATGATGGGTTTCAAGATCCCTGGCGGCGTTGGTACTGTGGGATTGTGTAATTGTGTAATTGGATACGCCACAGGAATAGAACGATGATTCTACACGGTATATCGCACATCCTTCAGCGCCACGGCTGTTGGTCCGAATCCCGTACCCGTACCTGCCTATGCCTTGTTCTCATTGTACAATGCCCCATAACTCTCCTTGAGCCTCATCAGCAAGTGCTCTCCCGCGGTCAATACCTTCTTCCTCTGCGCATACGGGTTCGCATCGTGCAGTCCCTCCTGTGGCACAAACGCCTTGATTCTATCACTCGGCACCGGCTCCAGCAAGGCAGTTTCCATGGGATGACAGAAATACGCAATCGAGTATCGAGGCTGATCACTCGTCTCCCCTGACACGCTATTGGAAGCCCCGTCCTCGCCCGCAGGAAACACCACCCTATGGACTGTACTTCGAAACAGCCCGTTCGTCCAATACGATAGCAAATCACCAATGTTGATTAAAACAGGGGGGCTGGGGTCGTTTTCCGTCCCTGGCGGCACAACGGGCACAGGAGCCCACGTGTTGTCCTTTTTGAGGATCTCAAGACCGGCTTGGCCCCTGAGGCGGAACAGCAGCGTGATGGAGCCGTAGTCGGAGTGGGCGCCCGCGCGGATTTCGCCGGGGGAGTGGGCGGTCGTCGAGGGAGGAGGATAGCGGAGGAATCGGAGGGTGCTGCCGGAGCCAGATTGGGACTGGAAGTGGGCGGAGGAGAAGAATGTGCCGACCTGTTTGCGAGATGAGATTGGGCGAAGGGAGAGGGAGAGGGTCAAGTGATGTTGAGGGAGTGCGTCACAAACGTACCTGGAGGCCCTCGCCCAGAAGAGTCAGGATCTTGAGGCACAGCGCCCGGCAGAGGTTAGCGAAAGCGGATATACGCGCCTCGTCGGCGGCAATGGTGGGTGGCAAGGGCTTCTGGGCTTTGTGGTCGATGAATTCGCCGAAGTTGAAGGCCCTTGCTGGTGTTATTCACGGGCCTGTACGGAGTATACTCGAGTTTAGTTTCCACATATTCTTACTCTTTCAAGTCCCCGACCTAGTGGGAGCCGCATTAGGAGGCATACTCTCTCATGTTGTTGTAACTTTATAGGTGAGGTGGGGTAGAGAGAGAAGCAATCCGCACCTTCTGGTTCTTGGGATCCAGCGTCTCGGCATGCATGCTCGTCCAGCCGCGGTTGTTCGTTTGAATCGAGCACGCTTGCTTCTCTTCCAGCGGGGCGGCTAGTAGTTTCTTAGACTGTCGGTTTACGCACAAGCGGAATTAGTGTCGTGAGACTGGCTGCTGCTGTTCAGGGCTGGAGGAGGGGGTGTAGTATGTACCAGTGCAAAGGCCTCGTCTACGCTGGCGGAGGGGATGTCGTGCCCCTGGTTGCGGATGTAGATGAAGCCATGTTCTGCGGCGGCGTCGACGAGCTGTTTGGCGATGTCTGGTTGGGTGCCGGAGAGGTCGATGATGGGGATGTCTGCTGGTGGTGATGGCATTGCTGGGTTTAAGTTGGTATGGTGCTTGGGATGTGCGATGGGGGGTTCACGTGAGATGAGTGGTGAGTGGTGGTGACTCTGGTGAGGTGAGGGAAGCGGGTGGTGGGGTTTTGTGGACTGTGTGAGCCCACTGAGCCCACTGAGCCGGACCCCTCCATGTGTGGCTGGAGACGTTGTGGCGGCTCGTGGCGGCTGACACTTGTGGCCCAGCTGGACAACTTGAGCAAGTACGGATTAGCTCCAGCAAGGCATCTTGCATCTTCCCCTGCCGTGTGCCGTGCGGTTCCTTCCTCCAAGACCTCCAAAAGTCGCTTCCGCCTGCGTCTCAACCTGCACAACCTTTGGCTTTCTTCCCGACCACATCCATGCACGGCTGAGACAAAGACAGAGACAGAGACAGAGGCAGAGTCAGAGTCAGAGTCAGAGTCAAAGTCAAAAGTCAAATTAGCTCCGGCAGAGCTCTGGCGCCACAAACGAAGCTGAGCCTATTCTGTTCGTCTTTTCTACTGGGGCAAGCGCCTTTGTCTCTCTCTGAAATCCACAACTCGATTCAACCCGACGACCACTTCTCGACTCGACGACGACGCCGGCGCAACCTCTTGTCTCTTGATCAGGAGCCCGGCGAGTCGGCGAGCGATTTTCCTTTCTTTGAACACGGGCGAAGCGCTTCGGTCGCCATCGGTCTTGCGCAGCATGCCGTGTGAGTAAAGCCTCTTGTTCCATTGCCCCGGCCCTTTCCCTGCCTGATGGGCACTCGCAAGTCTTGTGGGTGAAAACCAGCTGCATGTGCACTTTTTTTGGTGATTGATGGGGTCGTCATGCTGCTTGCGCCCTCTGCACAACGAGGTCGGCTGTCTGGGCTCCAGGAAGAATGGCACAAGCTGCGTCGCGGCGTTTGAGCTCGTCAGGTCCCTCCCACCCACGTGTTTTCCTTGCGATGCTTGGCCAACAGCTTTTCAACGGCTACACCGACATTCCGATTACCCCGAAATACGCTGTGACTCTTGTTGCAGTTGTGCTCGAGAAGCTGACTTGATTCAAATTCAATAGTTATCATCGAGGATTCGTACATCTATGCCCAGGCAACGTATGTTTATGGCCTAGCCGACGACCCAAAAATTCGTCCACCTCTCCTGCCCGCCCCTTCACGAACACGATTTGGCGAAGCCAGACGATAAAGTACTGACACCCATCGAATTTCTAGTTCCCACGATGTTTTTGAGCTCGAAGATTGTTCCATCGCCGTTGATGCGACGTACTACTTGAGCCAGCTGCTCGACACCCCTCCAGCCCACGAACCCCTTCTCTCGGCCCTCGGCGGTTTGACAGGCATCCAGACACATATCAACCAGAACCTGGATCAGTGGGAAAGGAGCCGCATCGTGCCATTTTTTGTTTTCGATGGACAGTCCATGACTGGACAGGATGAGGTCGGTCTTGAGCGCAGGCGTGCAGCAAACAAGAAGACGGACGAGGCATGGAATTTGTACTCGCGTTCGGAAGCTGAACAAGCCGTCACTACGTTCGGAGCCAATCCAGGTAGGTGCCAATTTTGGCAACTCCCTTCCCTGCCCCCGAGTCAAGTAGGAAAGCAGAAGAATTCAGCACTAAATCTTTGTTAGGCGCTTACAACGTCCAAAACCTGTACCCTCTACTGCAGGCAATCTTGAAAAGGCGAGGGCTGCATTTCCTGGTACCTCCCTACAACGCATGCGCTCAGGTATGACGGACCCAATCTGAATCGTAACACACAATATGAGAAAAGAGGGTTGAAAAGTTCTGACACATGCCGAAAAAGCTGGCCTACTTTGAGCTAATCGATTCCGACCAATGCTCCGCTGTCATGGGACCCCAAGAGCTCCTTCTCTACCCGATCAAGGATTCTATTATTCGAGGCTTCGATTGGGACGCAAAGCTGGTTTCGGCCATCTCAAAAAAGAAGATTATGCGAGCCCTCAGCGTGGCCGAGCCCATGTTCATTGACGCCTTGCTCATGACAGGGACCTCCTTTCTGCCCACATTCCCGCCTCTGCTGGACAACGCCATGTATCCGAACCGTTTCACCATTGGCGATGCGGTCAATATCTTGAGGACTTCGGATAAAGGTGTCGCCAACGCTTGCAATTCGTTCAACGACATTCTGCAAGCCCAAGACGCCAACTGGCTGGACAAGTACCGCAAGGCTCGCATGGCCATCCACCACTTCATCTACATCTCGGAAACGGGCCAAGTAACCGTGAACGATCTCAATCAGCTCACCAAGGACAATCACGAATACCTCGGGCTTCAACTACCAGAAGAGCTCTTCCACTATCTCAACACCGGTCTGATTGGTGCACGAAATCTGAACAGTATAACACACGGTCAGATACTCGTGCAGCCGACTCTGGACGGTGTCGTGTCTGCTGAGTACAGGAACCTCGTCACCACAAAACTCGTTCCGGTCAAGGAGCAGGCCCTGGGCTTGATGATTCCCCGCGTTCACCGAGGCATCGGTCACAAGGATATCACCATGCGCGTCTGGTTTGACCCCAAGTTCTCGTACACGATTAACCATCGTGCTCTGCAGCCAGCCCCTTCCAAGCTGGTGGGTACTTGGGATGTCAAGGAGAGCGACTTGCGCAGCGTTTTCCCGGCAGATTTTGCTGGTCCCATCTACCTCGAAGTCTTGGCCCTTGCGAATCTGGATTTCGTGGCCAAGACCCTGGCCAAGGGGAACAAGATTAGAGGCATTGACAGCATGGAAATGGTGACATCTGTTGCCATCTGGCGATTCCTCCACCTGCGTGGTTACGTCAATGACTCGCATACCTTGACCAAATGGGGCAACGCACTGGCAACGACTCTGCTTGCGCTCAAGGATGCCAGCGAGAATCGTCCCGATGTTCCCGGGCTCGACGAGGCAGCCTTGCTCGCTTTTGAACTGATCAGACTAGGCGTACTGGGAGCGAAGCATCAGGAAGGCATCGCCGGTTTGCCTCGCCGCGGCACCGACGAAGACAAGTCGAGCTTGGTACTGATCAGCCAGTGCGCTACGTTGCTCAAGCTGCGACATCAAGCGTACGGGTACACTGGACCTCTTAACAAGAGTCTTTTGGCATTCCGCTCTCTGTCTACGGCTGTTCGTGAGGCTGACCGCGACTTGGTCGAGGCCATTGTGGCCTCCATGTTTATGTACGGGCAGTGCAAGAGAGAGCGAGATGATTACCTGGACATTAGCCAGAGGTAGGCGTTCCTTGAACTCATATTTTCTTTTCTCCTCGGCACGACTTGGAGCTAATTTTTTTTTTTTTTTTTTTTTTTTATATATGAAGACTTCCCTTCTTGCAAGAGCCTGATATCGGGCTTGGCATTGCTGTTCGTACATTCTTCGACGAGGATGAAGTCTTGGACAGCAAGGAGAAGCGGGCTAAGCGCCTTGAAGCCTTCCCCGAGACCTTTGTACCGTTTGCCGAAGCATTGACCGAAGACTTTGGAATCTGTGTCGACTTTGTGAATGCCCTCAACCAAGGCGTGCAGACTCTGGCGACTGACGAGCTGCCCAAAGCAGACAAGACGGCGTGGCTCAAGGCTCAGGCATATTTGGACGCCCGGCCTTTCTGAAGCCCGCCGACAGCGAAAATGCGTAGTGTGATGCGCACGTCACGTTCAGCCAGTCAGGCGGACAAGCAGCAGGTATCAGCAATGGCATCGATTTTATGAAGGCGACTCAAAAAGAATGCGGGCGGGCAAACAGGAATACACTCAAAGTAGGGACTTTTGTTTCCTATCGTTTCTCTTTCTCTTGTCGGATATCGAGTCCATTCCCTTGGACAGAAGCAGTTACTTGGCATGAGGGCACAGCAATTGTCGGGCACGGCCCGAGTGGACTTGGAGCAGCAGACATGGGGATGCGAGCGGGGACGTGCAGGGACGTTCAGGCTATAGATTTGTTGGGTCAAACTTGGTCGTGGTGATGAGAGCGTGTATTGTATATGGCTTGTGCACAAGAAAGGAGACGAGGAAGCGTGTACGTACGCCCACATGGGGGGCCAACATGACTGCAATGAAGAAGGCAAAAAAAAAAAAGGAGTCATGAAGGGGGGAAGGGATGGCCGTGTTGGACGCAAAGATGAATGCAGTCGATTATACCAGGTCAATCAATAGTTCAAGACGATGGATATATTTACGAAATGTTGCTTGAAGCGAGCTGTGAAGTGAATCACGGGTGTACATACAATACAGTACATGCATGAATGAATGATGGCGCCTCAAGTCCATGCCTCTCTCTCTCTCTTGCAACCGCCATGGCCATGACATGACTTGATTCGGGGCGCTTGTTTGAAAAAGAGTCCATGCCTCGACCTGACACGTGCGTTGCTCCACGCCTGTTTCAGGAGACTCCTCCTCCTCCCCCCCCCCTCGTCTCTGTGCGACGAAACGCACCACGTCCGCAAGGTCAGACTTGTGGTGCAGCCGAGGCCGTTCCATGCACATGTGTCTGTCGGTTTCGCAGAATGCTAAGCTTGATATGCTGGAGAGTTTTGAATATTCACTGTTTAGGGGGGAGCACAATTGAAGCAGTGGAATGGTATATTAGGATATAGAAATAGAAATGGAAAAGAAAAAAAAAGGAAAAGAAAAGGGGACCCAGTTTTTAATTATAGCGCCAGGATCATGGTGCCGGCGACCGTGTCCTCGTCCCTGAGCACGCCGTCGACGGGGGCGGCCCTCGACAGCGAAAGGTAGGTTACGCCGGCGACGCCCTGGGGGATCTGGCAGCCTTCGGTCTCGGAGAATCGGGTGAAGGCCGTGCCGCCGGGGACGACGCCGCCCGAGGTGAAGGCGCAGTGGGTCGCGGCGCCGCCGGCGTCGGGGGGGGCGGCGGCCTTGAGCCTGAGCATGGAGCCGGCGGCCAGCGCGGCGGGCTGCTGCGGCTGCGGCTGGTCCATCATGGCCAGGGGTGGGAAGGGCTGGATGGCGAGGTTGGAGCCGGGCGGGCACGAGCGGATGAAGGGGGCGGCGATGGAGAAGACGGCCCTGGGGCCCAGGGGCGCGTCAAAGGCCTGGGGCACGGCGGTCTGGCCGAGCAGCACGCGCAGGGAGCTCTGGTGCCTCGACTCGGTGGTCAGGATGGACCCGGCGGCGGTGAGGATGGCCGGGTCCCGGATGAGCTTGGCGGCGCCGAGGTAGGCCGAGACGCCGACGTTCTCGAGCTGCGCGCCCGTCGTGGCCATGGCCTTGGCGTCGGTGAAGCGGAAGTCGTACTCGCACGGCTGCACCGGCTGCACGCCCGCCTGCGCGAGCGCCGACTGCAGGAACACGACGTGCTCCTGCTCCGTCCTGCCAATCTGCTTGAGGTCGCGCACCTGCTCCGCCTTCAGCCCCAGCGCCTCAAAGTCCGAGTCGGGGAACTTGGCGAAGCCCGTGCGGTAGAAGGCCTCTTCCAGGTGCTCGAGCGTGAGCGCGCTGTGTGATGAAACAACAGGTTGGTTAGCCCAAGAAAGACGGGGAACAAGACGAGGTGGACAGAGGTGGACGTCTTCTCACAATTGCAGAATGTCAGGATCAGTCAGTCCGCCGCCCTCCGCCGGTGCCGCCGGTGCCGCCGCCGTCTCGTTGGATCGCGCGACGACAGGGAACGCGCCCGCCGTGCACGCCAGCAACGCCGGCAACGCCAGCGCAGCCGCTTCGAGCAAGCCAATTCTGATCATCGCCGTTCCTGTCGTGTTGTTCTCGTCAAGTGGAAAACCTGAACCAGCCCGCGGGATAGAAATATAGATGGAAAAAATAAAATTAAAATTAAATAGCACCGGCTTCGTTCTTGACAAAGAATTCGCAAAATGAAATTAGAATAGTGGTGTACTTGTTGTAATTTTGATCATGCAGGCCAGCTGTTATCGTGATGTTGAATGCAGGCCAGCTGTTATCGTGATGGGAAGAAGAGAAGAAGAGAAGAAGAGAACGAAGAAGAAGAAGAAGGAGAAAATTACAAAAGAGAGAGAGAAAGATGGATGAGCGTGTTAGCAAAGAGGAAAAGGAAAAAAGAGAGGCGGGAGAACAGGAAATGGGTGCCAGTGGGATGGCCGACTAAAGTAGTTATTTTATTCACAACCCCCCCCCCCAAATCTCCCAAATCTCTCTTGCGGCGCATGCACCCCTTGTCATTTTGATTTTCTCCATCTTTCCATTATTTCTTCCCCGATTTCCATCAGAAAGAGTACCAAAACGACCCCCATTATGCTCTGCACGGCTGGCCGAGCAGCCGAGGCGGGCTCAACCCCCATCCTAATTCGCTGCGCCCCCCCCCCTTCGTTGCGTGCTGGGAAAATGGGAGAAAAAAAAAAAAGAACGGACGGGCCAGGGGATTTCCGGATCCGTCCTCTTCTCTCCGCCGGTTGGATTCGTTGCATTCAACGACGCGACAAGATGCAAACGAAGCCGCGACCCGGCAGACATTCATTGCATCATTGCATGTTACACCCACTTGCACACAAGCAAGCCACGACCTGTGTGGGGTCCTCTTGGCCGATGGCCGCCGGTCCGTCCACCGCCCGAAACCGTCCTGACACACTTTTGACTTGGCAACTTCACACCTAGTCAGTCAGTGCCTCTTGCCGCGTTTCCTTTCCACCTTCGATTCCTCTCATGAATCGAACTCGCGAGCAAACTAGGTAGTCCCCCCCCCCGAGCCGCCTGGCGACATGACCAACTTCCATGGCTTATATAATCTCCGATGCAACCATCATCTCAGCCTTTCTCCGTTTCTTCGTTTCTTCGTTTCTTCGGCGACCGGCCTTTCTTGACGTGACGTGACGCGAACAAGTTGGCCTACAGGGACAGTCAGTCATGAGCTGCCACTTTCCCCAATTTTCATCTTTCAAGACCCATTGTAAAGAGCCCTTTCACCGACATGGACTTTTTTTTATGGCACAGAATATATATGCAGATGATCAATCGTGGCTTGCTTCCATTTCCTTGTCTCTCAACTGTATCGCCACCGTGCCGTGCCACTACTTCTCATTTTTTTTCCCCCCTTTCGTCTCTAGATGCCATCTGTCCGCTCCATGACTTGCATCTGCTACCTGTATGATATCTTGTACAACACACATCATTGCGCTGCTGAGGGAGCCTTCGCCAGGAGAAAAAGAAGCCAAGCTCCACGAGCTCTTTCAATTGCGTTGCGCCTCTCCATCTCTTTTCCGCCTTGCACCGACCGGTACGCATCACCGCTTTCTGGCTTCAGTCTGATTACAAGGTCGTATTTCGTACTGGGCCTTGTTCTGCAAATTACAAAGCATATGGGTTCAGCGATCGAATAGTCAGGCATCTGTTCATTGTACTATTAGCGTCAAGTTTTCTCCACCTCACGTTACACACACAAAACTCTTTCCAAAAAAAAAAAAAAAGAACCAACAGGGTTACTTACGGTGGGCTCTTGCTCAGGTCCGTCTTCAGAATGATAGGTACCCGAGTCATTTCCGTCACATCCTGAATGTAGTCTCCGCCATCTTCCCTGAGCTTGAACATATTCAAATACTTCTCCCCGTTCGTCGAGCGCGTCTCGGCCGCATCGGTGACGGGTACCTTTGAGTCGGATCGGGTTCGGTGCAGGGTGCCAGCATTTGACGAAGAGCGAGCGGGCGATCCCGGTACGCTCTGAGTAGGACGTTCCGCGAGAGATGCTCCAGCCATGGCTTCTGTCATGTCAGACGTGTTGCCTTCGTCGTCGTCGTCAAACAAGGCATCGACATCATCTGTAGACATGGTCCCTGTCACCGTCTGTTTGCGAGCAGCCTCCTCTCGCTCCTTCTTGGCTCTCTCAGCCGCCTCAGCCTGGCGAGCAGCTGCCATGGCGTTGGTCATTCTCTGCGATGCAGCGGCCTTGGGCCGCTCATCCTCAGGAACAAAGGCAGAGCTGGGGACGCCCTTTTCCCAGTAGAGCTCCAGCACCCGCTTCTCCTTTCGGAATTCGGCCTTCTTTAGGGGCAGCTGGTCACAGTGCACCCGCTTTTCGAAGCCCCATTCAGGAATGAGCACGTCGAATGCCGATTCGTATACGCAGAGGACAATACCCTCGGCGATGAGATCGCCATTGGCCTCCTGTCGCTTCTTGTCCATGGCACGGCACGACTCGATGTGAATGCTTTGGTCCTGCGCATTCTGTGCCGATTCTTTCTTGGTGTTGCAGGCCTCTACCGTCTTGACGAGACCATCCAGGTCGTCGGCAAATTCAATCTTGCCGTCCGACAGAACGGCCTCCAGCTGACGGTGAACAATGATGTCGGCATATCGACGGGTGGGGCTGGTGAAGTGCGTGTACAGTGGGACATTGAGGAAGTAATGTGGCCACAGCTGCTTCGGTGTCTTGCCCGTGATGAAGTACTTGCCCCTGTGCATGGCCTTGAGTACAGTTGTCTCCATGCCCTTGCGAAGGTCAGCATCTTCAACCTTGAACAAGCTGTTCTGGAGAGCACCGCTTCCAGAGGCATCAATGTCAAAACCAAGAGCATTCATCCGCTCAACAAACGTCTGCAGTCGACGTGGGTTAGGCGAGGCCTGGCGGCGGAGCAGCGCCTTTTCGGGCAAGCCTTCGGCCAGGCGCTGGGCAACGTAGGCATTGGCCTTGTGCATCAACTCTTCAACCAGCTCCAGAGCTGGAGTAGAATTGAAAATATTGTCCTGCACAGGATTGTTCTCATCATCCAGTTGCTGGAATAGGCGCAGGGGAGCAATGGGCTCTCCTCCCGTACCCAAGCGCGCTTCGCGGAATTTCTGTGCTATCGCCTGGAGGATCTGGATCGTCTTGACGGGAGCAGCCTCATTGCTGTAATCTGCCGAGTTTTCAACGGCCTGATCAATTTCCTTCAGACTAATTTTGCCCGAGCTCTTGATGATACTCTTGCCAACCCAGCTATCGCCCTCGGCGACAGATCCATTGTTGGGGTTGACGTTGAACACGACAGAGACGGTAAAACGTTCCTGGTCGGGTCCGAGAGAGCACACTTCACTGGAGAGCTTGGCCGGGAGCAGGGCGCAGAAGCGATTGATGAGTTGCACAGAAGTTCCGCGCTTCTTCGCCTCCCGGTCGACGAGCGAGTTGGGCTTGACAAAGTGGGCAACATCCGGCACGTGAATACCAACTTCAATCTTGCCATCGGGGCGGGACTTGACATGGACAGCGTTTCCGAGCTCGGCGCTTCCATTGAAGTCGATGGTGAAGGTTTTCTCTTCACGGAAGTCACGGCGTGACGATACTTCGGCTTCCTCCTCCTTGGCAACAGACCAGTCTTGAAGTCCTACACTGCGCAGAACAGCATCGGAGAACTCATCAGAGGAGAAGTTGTTGTCGCGTAGCAAGGCGTCCGTCTCCACCTTGAGATCGCCCATACGTCCAAGCTGTTCAACGAGGGTACCGAATGGGTGCAGGGAAGTGATGGGCCATCGCTTGATACATGCGACAAAGATGCGATCGGCGTAATCTTGATGCTTCTCGACGAAGTCTCGAGGGGCCTGTTCCGTTGGAATGGCGATGAGTGGCACACGTTTGTCTGTGGGCTTGAACCACACGATTTTGGGCTTCTCTTGTTGACGGCCATCATGGTGGCGATTGTTGGAGCCATCACGGGCGGCACGCTCGGCCTCCTGCTTCTCCTTGGTAGCCTGGCTGCTGGGACGGAGCAGACCCAGAGTGCCAGAGAACATTTGCCCGGCAACACGCTCGACAACTGCCACAACGTGACCAGCATACAATGGTTTGGCGTCATCGCTGATTTCCTCCTCCTCGACGAGCAGGAGACTTTGGCCCTCAACTTCGACATCGTCATTCTTTTTCTGCGTGGGTCGCTGGCGCAGACTTCCACGTCGTCGGAGGCCACCCTCGGGAGGATTGTTGTCATCATTGTTTCCGGAATTTTGACTTCCCTGGTTCGTGGAGCCAGAGCGAGTGTCTGTGATGTCCTTGCGTTTCTTCTTTTCTTCCTTCTCTCGCTTCTGGGACCATACTTCGTCAACGTCCAAAAGCTCAACGGCGACGAGGTCACCCTCCAATGCACGGTTACGGTCTTTGCTACCGCAGATGAAAATGTCAGCATCGAGGAGACCATCTTGGGTGGTCACGTAAGCATCACTTCGGTTTTTCTTGTTGACTCGGAGAATACCAGAGACCAACTGCCCGTCACCGAGAAGGGCTGGGAGAGACGCCTGTGGTAGATATGGGGTGAACAGCGTCTTTCTCTGCTGCTGTTGCTGCTGGCCGCCCATCTGGCCAGCATGCTGCGAAGCCTGAAGCCCCTGGAACTGCTGACCATTCATCTGAGCGGCTTGAAGAGCTTGCAACTGGCTGAGCTGGATCGGGTTCAGCTGCTGGCCATACATTTGCGGCATCATCATCTGGCCTGGCAGCTGCATGAGCTGAGGTTGCTGATTTGGGTTATACTGGAATGCGCCAATAGACGATACAGACTGGTTCATGGAGCCTCGGGATCTATGGCCAGGCTGGAATGAAGGTGCTTGGCCGGCGTTGCCGGGAGAGTCTTGACCTTGGGCCTGGTTGCGCCAGTTGCCCTCAAAGTTCCTGGATCCGGTCCGCGCATGACCACCTCCACGGCGGGACTCATTGTCTCCCCCAGTGTTGAATGCACTGGAACGTAGACCAGAGCCCCCTCGGCTGTTGACAGCCATGCTTTGACTTCGTCCATGTCCGCCGCGGCCCCTGTTGGAGCCTTGGGCGATGGAAATGTCCAAATTAGAAGATGCAGAGATTGGCGTGTTTTCGTCATCTGGCTTGTCCGAGCCCGCCGCGGAAGGGCCAGGGAACTGAAATCCGCTGGTAGTACGCTTTTGCTGTGCGATCTCGGCAGCCTTCTTAGCATCAGCCAAGGCAAGGGAATGACGTCGCTGATGGCCGCCACCAGAGCCTCCGCCGCGACCTCCACGGCCACCGGCGTTCTCTCGATTTTGGGTCTGGGGGGCTTCGAAGTTGCCAAAGGTAGATCCAGAGGCGCCAGAGGATGGTGCAGGAGGAGGGCCCATGCCCATGTTAGGCATTGCCGACTGATTACGGCGATGTGTATGTGATTGACTTGGAGGAGCCATGCTCTGCTGTCCCATTTGGTTGGGGAATTGAAAAGCGTTGCCCATGGGTTGTAAAGGATTGAATGCGCCGTTAGGGCCAAGAGGTTGGCCTGGAGGCATCATGCCCATGTTGACATACTGCTGATGGGTAGCCTGGATCTGCTGTTGTTGCTGCTGCAACAGCTCGATTTGCTGCTGGATAGCCAATTGTTCCACTAGTAATAAAAGAAAAAGAATGAAAAGTCAGTCATCTGAAATGATCCAAGCGCGGGACAAACAACAAGTGGTTGTGAAGATTGATAGTGGGCATTTTCCGAGCACACATCGAACACACGGGAGATGAGGGAAATTGAAGGAAGCGATGGAGCGAGACACAGACGCCCTTTGTAATGAATGGCCAAGGCAAGTTTGGCTCTGACGTTGAACGAGATGAGTGACAACTTACTTCCAGGATTGGCAAACATGCTCATCAATGGGGTCAGCTCCGAAGGGCTTCGCCGATGAGCGATGTGCAGCCTTCTTCCAGTAGGTCCAGGGACACCGGCAGTCGGCTGCTGCGGTTGTTGTTGCTGTTGCTGTTGCTGCTCCATGATGGGTACTCAGGGGCGCACAGCACACAGTTGGATGAAAGTATTTGGGAAGCACGTCGAGTGCGGCCGGTCGATGCGATGCACGACGGCAAGCGTGTGACAATCAAGTTCCTGGAGAGAGGGGGGGGTTTTGGTAGTCGAGTGTGTATTGTCTTTGTTCCTGTCGAGGGGTTATATGATCGATGCGTTGCGCAAGATAGATGGCTGGCGGCTGTTTCAAGATTGGCTGAAAGCTACATGTAGCTTTAGAGACAGTAGCAAGCGAGGCCCTCGGAGCTTAGGCTTAGGCTGGTACGGATGTGATGTGATGCACGGTGGTTGCCAAAAGGAGGGTGGGATTGCGGCTGGGTTGCAAAAGCGAGCTCGACCAGAGCCAAGGAGCGTGCAAAAGGACAAACAGTGCCGTGGTGATGATGAGGGAGAAAGGAAGGCGGTACGGGATGGACGAGATGAGGAAAGAGGGGGAAAGCCCAGCTCTGGATAATAGACTGAGGACAAGAGGATGGTGGTGCACGGTGGGAAGAGACGAAGGGAGTCGAGTGCAGGTAGTAATGGATGCGTCGTGGCAGCTGTCTGCTCGGGTACGTACCTTTGGGAGGGGGCCCTTCGACCGACGGCTCGCTTGGGGGGGGGGGGTTGGCGGCGTGAAGAGCTGGAGGGGGCAATGGGAAAGGGGCAACGGGGGCAACGGGGGCAACGGGGGGGCATCAGCCATCAGCCACCAGACCAACTTGAGCACCAGAATTACTTATTCCATGGTCTGGTGGACTGTGGAATATCCCGTGTACATACGGATCCGTACGTGTACATGTACTTCTATGTATGGTCCCCTCCTGCTCACGCGTGGAGCCACCTCATCAGATACCGGACGCCTGCGCAGTGAAGCTTCGCCATGACTACGGTCGAGAACGAAGGTTGGAAAGCAATCGAATTGTCTGACGACCTTGTGTGACAGCGAGCGGCGCAGACGAGACGAGACAACCGTCAACGTGGAAGAAGTGGGTGGATTGATTAGCGCTGTCACGCTATACATATGTACATAGGCTTGGCCCCATTCGGTGGGGTGGGGTCGACTGTACATACATAAACTCGTTTGACTTGAAATCTCCAACCCTGTTCTGGTAATCCGTATGTACAGCAATCTGTTTGCAGATGCCTGTCGCTTTGTGCAAAACGGCAGATGCTTTGCAAGGCTGCAATGCGATGATGCAGCAAGAAGACGCGCGCATGAGGAAGAGAGTCCGTACGGGAGGCATGGTGCCTGGCGAAAGATACCTGCCTACCAGATCTCGGACAAGAAAGGTAGGAAGCGGTGTTGACGTTATCAGCCCAATTCAGGCTTCCGGAAGTGGCCTGTCCAGGTATACGCCGTACTGCCTGCTAATATCATGTGTGATGCGAACAATCTACGGACTATTACGGACGTAATCACAAAGGAGACTCAAGCCAACGTTGACAAGGGTTATTGTGGTGCAGGGCCGGGGCTAGGGAAATGAGACCATTTCACACAAAAGATGGACTTGATTGACTGCTTTATGACGTTTGATGACTTCAGACAATCAATCCATTGGCAAGCTTTGCGACATGCAATCGCTACCCTACCCTACAGGATTTTCAGAATTTCGTAAACCAACTTTTATTAGTCACCTGTCAGGCTGTCACCGATGATGATGACGTGAGCTACATGTATAAGGTGCGTGGTCGGGCCTTATCTTTGTGGCGTACGGATCCGTACCAACCACCCGCTTGCAAGTGGCGTATCTGCGATTACTAATCACATGCGGTACGTACCCCATCCACGCGATATCACCCACTTACATACTTATCGAGTGCGCTGCTAGCTACCAGCCAGTCCCTGTCCCCTAAAGAAAGTTCCATTCGACGACGAAACCTACATACGTATACATACAACGAAGTACATGTACATAGGGAAACGGCAAGGAGTATCACCCTTGTCGAGTGCATGATTGCAAACGCCTCCCGATGACACGGTAACAACACGCGTCCTTCTCGGCCATCACCGCAACCAACACAATGACAAATTCCTCGCCGCTGAGGAGAAGTCAGCTACTCTCGAGTCCCGACCGCGGCCACGTGTCCAGCTTCCTCCTGGATGATCGAAATACGGAATTGACCCACCGCGATGCCCTGGCCGCGGCGCAAGCTGAACACGATCGAGTGAGAGAGACGGCGCTCCGGGTGTTTGACTTGTATAATCTCAAGGAGGAGCGTAATCGAATATTGGAGCAGGAGCGCAGGGAACAAGAGAGACTAAAGGCAGAGGCGGAAATTGCGGCCGAAGAGAAGAGACTGCAAGAGCTGAGGGCCAAATCGATACCTAGACCTCCGCCGCCCAAGCCAGAACCAGAACCCGTTAAGCCAGTCGAAAAGCAAGCCGAGGAGAAGAAACCTGCGCCAGTGCTGCCGGAGGCCAAGGACTCAGAGGCTCCCTCACGGACGCAGTTCAAGGCACAGCAGCCGAACGCATCACTCCAACAGCCAAATGGACCATTTGCGAATCTGTGCCAACAGGCGAAAAGCGGTCCAGTTGGCACAGTTGGCCAGAAACAAGATCAGCCTCAACAATCACCAGCCCCGGACCAGAACAAGCCCTCCCCAGCAATGCCGAGTGTGGCTCCAACTCAACGACCCGAGTTTGCATCGTCAGTTCAGCCATCGCAGCAGAAGTCATCTCTAGACCCATTGTCGGATCGATATATACAGATTCATCAGGCTCTTAAGCAACTACGAAAAGATCTTGCAACTGAATCAAAGGTCGCAGGGTCACCCCTCAAGGGCAGTGTCGGTTTCATCCGAAGAGAGCTTCGCGTCACGATTGGACAATTGACCGGCGATAGGGGAGCCAACGTGCACGTAGTAAGTCAGATGCTGCATGCCCTACACGCACCATGTCTTTTTCTAATAAGAACAACCTCCCGTAGACAAGCCAGATTATGGCCCTGCTGCGCCAGTCACTTGATGGACAGCTCCCCAGCCCCATGGTTGATGGAAGCCAATTTGTAGCGACACCTCGCCAGCCTTCAACCGAAGACGTCCCAAACAACGGGCCTACCATACCATCTCTGTTCGTCTATTCAATAAACATCATCGCCAAGGGCATAATAGGCCAGTTCATCAACGAGTGTAAGGCGAATCCAAAGGCCGCGGATCCTATCGGCGTCTTCACGGCCCAAGTTTTCTCCCACAAGGATTTCTCTTGGCGAGGGCAGTCCCTGATGGACATTCTGCTCGCCAAGTTTAGAGTCGCATGTCCTGTGCTTTTCGGATCAAGAGGCAACGACAAGTCCGATATGGGTAAACAAGCGCTTGGCTGGAAAAGGGACGGACCCTCATCATGGGTCGAGGAGCATAAACACCATGATATAATGGCGGGTCTCGGAACAGGTTTTGCTTCCATCTCGCTACGGGACTTCAGCAAGGCCTCCAAGGCAAACCCATATCCACCCACAAATTATTGGAAAGCGTTCGCGTGCATTGTGAACAGCCCGCCGAACGAGATTTCCGACACCCAACTGGTGGTTCTGCGATTCATGATCAACGGATATGAGCAGCGGTTCCTCAACTTTTATGGGAACGCTGCTGTGGTGGCACTGAGGCTCGCGCTGGTGGAGTTTCCGAAGAAGGCACCTGCGAACTCATCCTCCGCCGGGTCGCTGCGCGCACTGGGTGAAACGCTTCGTTCAGTCGGAGGGCTAGCATTGGCATAGCGATGGATGAAGCCCCATTTCCTTCGGTCGCACGACGAGCAAGTGAGCGACGCTCAGGGGATGATGGAAAGCGGAAAAGACGGGGCGTCAATCGAGAGAACGGGCATTGAAAGTGGATTGCTCCCATGTTACTGTGCCGGGAACGCGGTGACACATGATGCACCGATTGCGTAGACTCTTGTTCTATCTTGTACATAACGTTTTGGGGATAGGGGAAGGGGGGGGGGGATTTGAACCCACGAAAACATCAAAAGGCCACCGGAATCTGGAAACCCTTTCTAGCCCACCGTGTACGTATACCATAGGCCAAGAGATAATAAACAGCAACGCGTTATTTTCTCATCTCAAGTCAAGACCGACCGTTCCAACCGTCACAAACCCCATCTGTCCTCACCTCGATCGAAAAACTGCGTCACAGAAACATGACTACTGCCAAAAACAAAAACAAAGACACAAACTATATTAGAAAAAAAAAAAAAAAACTCGCTATGCTAAAAAAAATTAAAATTCCACCACATGCGCAGGTTTCCCCGCCCCCGTCCACGCTCCTACAAAATCAACAACAAGAACAACAACAGAATGAGGACAAAGATCAACACCCCAATGCAGCAACTACTCCAGCGGTCCTCATTCTTCCTCATGACGTACTGCAGTTTCTGCATCCCACTCTGCAGCCTGCCGCCGACCCTGTCCACCGTCTCGTCCACCCCGTCCAGCATCTCCCCCTGCTCCTCCAGTTCCCTCCCCATATCATCCGCCTGCCGTCTCAGACTGCCCACCGTCTGAAACACGCCGTCGAGGTGCTCGTCTTGCTCGCGCATCATCTCCACCTGCTGCTGCTGCTCGAACTCGGCGTACGCGTCCGCGTCCGCCTCCCCGCCGACGGCAAAGGAGTCGGGATCGGGAAGACGGCCTGCGGGTGCGGGTGCGGTGCTGTCCCCCAGTTTCGTGGTGAGTTCCTCGCGCATGTCCTCGATCTCGCCGCCGACTTCCTGGACGAGGCGTCTTCGGCGGGCGACTTCGTCGGTGGAGATGCCATACTGGGAGGGGTTGGACTCGATGGCCTGCACGGAGGCGACTAGGTCGGAGAGGTCTTCGGCGAGAGAGGCCAGCGCGGACTCGAGGTCGGTTCGGGCGGAGGCGAGTTCCGGGGAGGACGGGGTCGTGGAGAGGGAGCGGATGCGGAGGTACGAGGCGAAGAGGGGGCGGGTGGACGATAGCTGGGCGAGGACGTCTCTTGGGGAGGCGTGTTAGTTTGGAATTCTTGGGCGGCGAGAGAGAGGGGGGGAGGAATTTTGTCGTACTGCTGGACTTGGAGGAAGGGGTCCTCCTCGTTGGTGGAGGACATCATCCTTTCGGGAGTGGCAGGGCGGGCTATGAGGGTTGCTTCATGTGTTGGCGGGCAGGGAGTGCGTGGCGATGCTGGCGTTGAGAGATGGAAAATGTTGATGTTGCGTGGTGCCTGGCTTGGCTTTGTCGTTGTCGCCAGCTTACATACATGTACATACATAGAGATGACGTTGCGGTTGGACCGGACCCCCCCTTGGCACGTCTAATGTGGAGACGGATAGACCCGCTTATGGCAGCTCACAACTCAATGTACCACCAACCAACGAAAGTCCGTCCATGGGTTTGAAGAGTACAAATGTGCTTTCAAAAGAATGTATGTATTTCCTAGCTAAGCTAGTGGTCCAAATCCCATGTTCAGGAATCAGAACGCGACAACAAAGGCGTGAAAACGAATGACCGACCGTTCTCAAGCGTATCCATCTCCTTGCAGCCCAGCACGTTCCCGAATTTCCGAGCCCCAAAGCCTGCGACCAGAAGGATTGGACACACAGGCATTCGGTGCGTACTTATTAGAAACAGATCTTGTTGGGTGGGTTAGCGTCGCGCTTAACGCATTTTCCCGAGGCACCATTTGGGCCACAGCATTTGATACCGCCACAGCAGCGAAAAGCGGCCCTGTCACAGTATTGGCCTAAGCGCCGGCATCGTCGCTCCTGATCGATCGATCGGTTGTTAGTTATTATTATATGGTTGCATGACTCGGTGCTATGGGTATGAGGGGGAAGTCAGGGGGCGGACTCACGAGGACATTGTCCTCGGCGGGGATAGCAGCCGCAGCGGCGACAAGGAGAGCGAGGATGCTGAAAATCTTCATTTTGTTGGCAATGATGGGCTTGAAATGATTGAGAGCAGGCAGTGTTGGTGAGATGAGATGTCTTGATGATTTGGCAACCGAACGGGCACTCAACCATCCTTAAATACACAAGCCGCCAGCGAACAGCGACCAGCGACCCAGCCGAGTGCGTCATGAAGTTGACATTGCCTCTAAACTCACTCGTCGTATGTCGATCTTCACACAGGGGATGAGATGTTGCCCGACTCGATAGCTAGTAGGTCGGTTAGTCGGAAAATATATTATAGTCGTCAGATTTTAGTTCGCATGATTCTAGATAAAAAAACCTTGATCATACCACAAACTGTCGGTAGGTTCTGTCGTGGTACGGTGTAATTCTGTCATCTACATTACATAGCTTACTCTTGTATCACCTTCAGCCATTGAGTGAGCCAAGGGAGGGAACCATTGCAAAGAAAAAGAAATCCCGTGTCACCACCGGTGAGAATATTACGTAAGACTCGGTACAGTCATCTTGACCAGTGTCCGAGCAGAGGTGCACATATGTGGGTGTGATCCAAGTCGGTGCAGTTGTAAGTCATGCGCCATCCGGAGCGATGCATCACCAGCCCTCAATCTTGGCAGATCTGCGAGAGCATACATCAGAGCGTGCAGCTGACCGTAGATGTGCAATGCCACTTGCATCAATGAGGAGTAGGACTGCTCGAGGTCATCATCTTTGAAAGTCAGGCAGGTTTTCAGCTGCCGGCAGCAGTAAGGTCCAGCTTGATGGACAACAAACAAATAATCTTGCAAGCAGAAATAACAGTTGCACAGCGCTAGCTGTCAGCAACTTTTCAACGGCTGACGTGACGTGACCGCCAACAAGGCCTGACTTCTGTTCAGCTTTTCTTGTGCCACTAGATCAGGACAGATGAAAGTATCATCTCCCCAATCAATGCCGGCACGTGTCTTCTCATAGCCATCTCGAGATGCTCATCGCGGAGGTCGCAGAACGATCGATTCCCCCAATTGCCAGGATCGCTCGATCGCTCCTAGAAAGCCGCGTAATCGCCGACCCTCCATGTACACCCAGCAAGCTTGTCCAGCTGTTCCTTCTTTACTCCCTCTCCTCACTCCGAGCCTTGCTCTGTCCAAATCCTGCCCTTTGTACAAGCTTCTTCACCGTAGGGTCACACGGCTGGTTAGATTCCGGAAACATCGATGCTGTTGCACGAGCCATGGATGAGCTTGGCCATGTCCGCGGCTGACGAGATTGCCGTGTAAGATAGAAAGAAAACTGCTGCTGCCATCAAGCCTCCGTACTGGTTCGGCTCTGCCGCTGTACGATTATGTCTGGCCCTGAGAGCATTCGCAAGACTAGCTCTTATGTCAGAGTTACACACACGGTGCACTCACTCAGTGGTGGAATCAAGGCTCATGTGCTAGGGCGTGAGTGTTATAAAATCCCTGTTCTGCTTCATTGTTTGATTTAGTAGCATGGCTTAGATTGGAAGGTTTTCATACGGCCAGGATCGTAGTTGACATCTGCCCCAGAGCAAGCCGGCAGTTGATAGGCATGTAATGGATTGATCCCTTTATCGGTCCCTTCGAGTGAACTTACGGGAATGACTTTGCAAAGATCCCCTCGTTGCGTGCCAACTGCTTGAGGACTAACATCTCTATCCACTGTACGACCACATGCTACTGGCACCAATTCTGTGAAAATGTTGTCTTTCCCGTACAAGTCTCGCTCCAGCCTGTGATACCGAATGCTAGACTCAAGCCGCGGAGGGCTATACTATTTCGAGTGGCCGAGACATTTTGAAGGGAACGGACCGCGTTTCTGAGTATGAGGGCTTGGTTAGGCAAAAGAGCATAGACGGGCTGGACGGGCTGAACTCGCGGATATCAGTACGCATTGCACGCTAAAAATGTAGTAAGCATCATCGGTTGGCCATTGACTTATGAAGGAGTCGCTTGCTGGGCCGTGTTTTTGATTCATGAAATGTGTAAATTTATCACGTCATGTGAATACAACCTTGTGTTATAGACATGACTCCTTGTAGTTTTGACCCTGCCAGAATTTTGCAAATTCATATTAAATGAAGAAAAGGGACACAAAGGGAAAAAAAAAGGCTGCAAAAAACTTTTTTTCATAATGCATGCGTATTACAACGCCCATCTTGCAATTTATGCGGCCGCGACCAGCGATGGCTCTAAACTCTGCACTCCGTTTTGGAGCTCAAGGTGGTATGAGCGAATAATCGAGTCAGTGTCGTCGATGGCCAGGGGGCGGATGTCCGCCATGGCCTTGATCTTTTGGGTCCTACATATAGGCTGTCAGTGACAAAGGTGATGGGTATCGATGGTGGGAAAAAAAACCTACACTTCCTTGACCTGGTCGTCGGTCATTGACAGACCAAGCTGCTCAACACGACTCTTGATAGCGTTCCACCCAGTCAATCTGGAGGCGAAGTGGACGTATCGGTTCATGCCAAAGTCGGCGGGGTTGATGATCTCGTAAGTGCTGGGCATATTCAGGATGGCCTTGGCGTGGATGCCCGCCTTGTGGGTGAAGGCGCAGAAGCCGGTGATGGGGTTGTTGAAGGGGACATTAATCTCAACGGCCTCGGCAACAAGGTCCTCGATCTCCTTGAGCTTGTGCAGCTTGTACCGCGAAGTGACATAGTCGTGGCTGCCGACAATCATGCGGGCAAGCAAGCCACCGAGGGGCTATAGACAATTAGTCTCGTGGTCACGCGAGGCTCTTGCCAAGTCGTCAAACTCACAGTGATGCCGTTTCGCTCGCCGATACCCAGGACAGAAGTGTCAATGTCTACATGCCAGTCATTAGCCATTGCTGTTGAAAGTCCGAACGGATTTTGCAGACGGTCACGTACGGGTGGCGCCAGCCTCGAGAGCGGCGTATGCGTTGGCAATGGCACAGCCGGTATCGTTGTGCTAGGAGTGTTAGCAAATGTCGCCAGGCGAAATGCGCCAGAAGATGAAGCCAACATCGCTTGTGTGTAGCATGCTGTTGATTCAACAACTCTGGAAATTTTTTTTTTCTTCCGGTCACATTTCGTGGAATCATCTTCATCCAGGCTTGCAAGGGGCCACTTACGAAGTGAGTCTCAATGTCACAAGAGACAACGCCTCTCAGCGTGCGGACCAGGTCGTAGACTTGCCTAGGAGTGGCACAGCCGACAGTGTCAGCGACACCGACACGGTGGACGCCAACGGCATCGACAGCCTTGTATAGTGATAGCAAGTCGACAAGGTCAGATCGGAAAGAATCCTCGGATGAGAATCGGACTTCGCGTCCTTGACTGTGTCACATGTTAGTCCGCAATCCAAGCCTCCTAACTTCTAAGAGCCTTCGGACACATACCTCTTGACATATTCAATAACCTCAATAGCCGTCTTGGTGATGTAAGCCATGTCTTTACCGTGGGAGTGCTCTCGCAGTTGCTTGGACGTGCCAATAACAACGTCGACGCCATCTACACCAGTCTCAACGGCCAACTTGGCATCTTCCATCTGTGAAGATGTGATTGGTTAGAGATACTTGTTGAAGTCAGCGCGGGAGCATTTGCTGCTTACCGTACACCGAACATCTGCCAAACCATGTCAGTACGTGTCAGAACAGGGCGCACAAGAGATGGTATGCTTCTGAAGCTAGAGCAGAACATACGTACGGGTCAAAATTTTAGACTTGAGGCCCAGCTTGCAGATAGCCTCGCAGTCCTTTCGCGATTGTTCACTCGCAGCTGGTGATGTAAGCTCAATATATTCCACTCCAAAGTCCGAAAGGGCAGTTGCGCTAAATGACTAAGAATCAGATCAAGTTTCACCGTATTACAGTATTACAGTCGCAGCTGACGAATTTAGGTTTCGTACATCTTGATCTTGGTCTCTGTTGCAACACATAAAGTTAGTCAACGGTCCAGGAACCGACACTCGATAATAGATGGCTCTAGAAAATATGAGTCATTACCTGTATCGAAAAAAGCATTGGCGAACTGCTCGCCCTCTCTTAACGTGCTCTCAATAATATGGAAATTGTCGGTATTTGACAAGAAGTCACCAACAGACTGGTAGGGAGAGCCGGCATGGTGAGGCTTGTTGGCTTTGCGAGGGGAGGCAGGCGAGGCATTGCCATTGGTGCCGTTGGTGTTGCCGTTTGTGGTTCCATGAGTGGCACCGTTTGATAAACTGTCGGCGGCCATTGTGATGATGATGATGATGTGCTGGTATGAGTGTAAGTGCGTCAGTCGGCAAGGTTGGCAGCGAAGTTGGATGTATCGATGCTCAAGGCAAGCATAAGAATGGTTGCAGAGGAAGGAGGTGCCGAGTACTATGTCCAAGATTCTGGCCAAGAAGAAGAAGAAAGATGCGGCAAAGTGTGTCTTAAATGGTGGAGCGGTATTAAGAATAGTAGATGCATTTGGATCCTGACCTTGCTCGTCAGCTTGACTCTTGTTACGATGCAGCTAAAAGCTCAGGACGCTGAAGAGCTAAGCTAGGCTGGATTGGACTGGGCTGGGATGGGATGGGCTGGGCTGGGCTGGGCTGGGCTCATGGACGGGATCAAAAGATGCGAGGCATCCTCCGCGCTCCGAGCATGGGAGGGATTCCCATGTGGAGGAGATCCACGAGACGAATGTAGGTGATGCACGTAATATATTACGGCAGGTCGAGAAGTCGAGAATCGATATCAACCCTCACTTCATTCGTAAGCACGGCGGGGTGCAGGTGCGAGTTGCGAGGAAGGTGCAGACCGGACACCTGGAAGTCGAGGCCTGGCCGGAAGCGCCAGTCACCACTTAAAATAAATTGGCTTGCATTTGTAACCCGAATTGCCTCCAATCGACACACTTGTCTCACTCCTGAGAAAAATAAAAAAAATAAAAACACACTGCGCGGAGCCATTTCATCCGTCTTGGTAGTGTCTGGTCGCTCATGTTCGAAGACGTGATACTAGTCATCAAAATCGTCATGGCAAACAACACTTGACACGGTACGTACCGAGCACAAAGTGGGGCCAGTCAGCAACTTCTCAGCAACTTCTCAGCACTTCTCAGCACTAGTAGGTTTGCCGGCAAGGATTCCCCTTTTCGCTTTCCCGAACTGCCGGACGACGGGACGAGATGGCTTTTCTTTGCTTGGACCGGAGCGAGCTGAAGAGTAGCAAAGCCCACTCCAGCCAATATTATCACGCAATTCAATATTCCATCCCGGACAGGCATGAGAGTCCAGACAGTTGAGACAGACGGAGCGAGGGTAACAACGGGCCTCAGCCGCCCCAAGCCCGCCTTGTTGGTTGGTCCCTGTCCCTGCGTTCCCCCTCGCTGACATGCATTCGATCACCGGCCACCCTGCCGCGGCCAGTGCCGCCACCGTACCGAGCATTGCGCGAACATCCGCTTACTTCAAAACCCACGGGGTACTCCGTACGGGCTAGTAATAGGCGGAATCAGATGGCGCTAATATGTATGTAATTCGTAGCGCTCTGGAATTCACCCCCTGTAAACCCACAAAGCTAAGATCTTACCCGCATATGTACAGTGGGTATGTGTGAGGCTCTGGCCGAATTTGCTCGACAGGGCGGTGTATGACAACACCTTGAAAATTTTCTCCATCAGGCTTGCTGTAATTCCAAAAAAACACTTCCCTCTTCCACCTTTTTCGTGCGCCAACTTTGACCTTACTGTTCAAGATGCGCGAGACAATTTGCATGTGGGAAGTCCTCGGGCAGTCAAAAGTGAGGTCTTTTCTCGAAACCAAGTAACGTGTCCACTCCAGGATACTGCGCTCATCGTGGAGTTTCCTGGACCATCATGTTTGACGGTCAATACATTGCAACGACCCGGAATGCCTCTGGACAACTACTTATTAGTCCACGATCTGTGTGTGACTCCTCGCAGGGCTGAAGCAGACCATGCGGCGATTCTTTTTCCATGCCAATCGGGTTCGACGACGACTACCCGAGAATAGAGCCAGTCGTTTGCCATTTACCATCTGGCAGTGTTCGTGACGAATCACCTTGGACAAGGAAGGAAGGATTTCTTTTCTAAGCCTACAAGGGTCCAGGCACTCACCCCTATTCGCCGTGTGTAGAACCAAACGATTTAAACCGCGGCTGAGGTCGCGAGCTTACTCATCAGGATGTCTGGCCAGCATATCTCGTGCTGATGTTCTTTTCATGCGGTGGAACAATCAATGCATCCATCCCTATCAACTATGCTATCCAAGCCAGTTGGCGCTAGATTCATGTTGAGTTTCCGCGATATATCCGCAAGCCACAGGTTCACATGTTTTTGATCCCTATGGATATCCGAAACTCGCCCTCAAGGATGGGATCGGATCTTGTCTGCTCTGTAGTGGTGTGCCAAATTCACCAGCGCGTTACCCGGCGTAGCTATTCACGTCCGTGACACAATGGAGTTACGAAGATGAGAACGTAAAGATCAAAAGGTTCATGTACTTCCGCACCGCTTGCACACATGTTTCATTCGCGGGGGGAACAAGTATGAGGACCCCAAGTTGACACGATCAGCTTCCTTCTTTTCGTTGCCACCCGAACCAGTTCTATTAACGCGTCAGTGTTAATGCACAGCTGAAATAGGCATCTCGTACGTTCGGATGTTGTATGGTCAAGGCGGAATCATCAGCAACTTGCTGAAGCTGAATGGCGGTTGAGGACCAGAATTCGTTCGCACGGATGTATCGGGTACAAGGTGTCAGAGAGGAGAAGACCGCGCATGGAAGGGTGTGCAGAGTGCAGAATCGGAGGCAGAGAGGGCCTAATACCAGAAGACACAGAAGACTGAAGGCAGATAGATGCCCGGGGTCATGGCTCGGAAGCCAGCAACAATGGAAGTTGGCACGACAGACAGGCGAGTCTTACTAATTGCGCGTACGGGACGGAATCGTCCAACAAACTCGAAGCGTGCAAGAAGCGGATTTCAGCAGCCAGTCACCTGGGGTCCAGCTGCCGTCCCAGAAACTGAACCCATGAACTACGTCGCAGGTCTCGGCTCGCAGCTTTTTGTCGTAGAGGAGAGATTGGGGAAGCGCATCAGGCGAGTTCTACATCTATCACTGGCCAACATGGCTTATCCCGTGGAACCATGTCACCAAGCAGTAAAGGACGAGTGATAGACTGTTGACGCTAGAAACTTTTATTGAAAATCCATTCAGACCATTTCGCCTCTGTCGCCAAGATACCATACGTACCTACAAGAACAGAATGAAGGAAAAGAATCCCTACTTCTAACCCCCACGCTTCTTTGACGTGCCCGACAGCAACTAACTGGTCGATGGGCCGAGCACAGCTTCTTGAAATGAGACGGCACCCCGATATGCTGTCCACTTTCCTGGTCCATTTTTCTGGGGGGGGGGGGGCGTCGATTGAAATGCCGACTTCTCAATTCGCCATAGGTGCAGTTGTACAATCACCAACATACCAAGGGAAACGCATAGGAAACGCATAGGCAATCGCACTCTGGCCCACGTTGAATTGGACGCTTTTGCAAGAAAGTCTCGTGATGCAGCGAGGCGTGCGTGTATGCCCATCTACCTGGGACATTCCTCAGCCATGATGGGTGTTGACGCGCATGGAAGTATTGACGTCAATCTTCTGATGCAGGTTGCTTTTATATCAACGACTGACGAGGCAGGAGATTGTACAGCTAGGCGAGGGGGGGTTGTTCGTGTCGTGAGACGCATCCATGCAAGACAAAAACAATCAATACAGGGGCCGGCGCTGTCGAGGTGTTGTGCCTTGTTGACCGCGACAACGGGAGCGGGCGATTGAGCCCATGTTGATGCGTATTTGGTTCGAGGGGATGCAGCACAACGTCGAGGCAAGTTAAATTTGAGCTGCATGAACGATATTTAAGCTCAAAGACCCTGTCAACGACGGCCAAGTCGCGCCTTCCCGGGATCGTGTGATGGATGCGTCTCGTACATTAATGATTAGTTGATGTGACGTGACCAGATGTTGCATGCAGCATAGCAGCCGGTGGGGGGGGGATGGTCGGGATCAAGCCACTACATGGGTGACGCAAAATTCGATAACTCCTTCATCCGGAAAGCAAGAGATTATACGGATTGCTGCATGTCTCTCCATGGTGTGCATGTCTGTGAAGAACGTGTCTCAGGGCCATCGTATAACGGTCAGAACGGTCAGAACGGCCCGCAGCATCTCGTCTTGCATGTTGGGTCGGTCTGCCAGCGGACATGGCTGTTGGAGTGAGCGTTGATGGTTTTGATGGTTGGTTCGTTCTTGTAGCACATCAAACGACAACGACGATGCCTCGGTAACAAGTCAGTGCGACGCGACTTGAATTGAGTTTACGTGGTAGCACGACGCCACCCACGGGACACGCACGACCTTGGCTGTATTACCTATTACCAGAACACGATTGTCGGCGGGTGTGGCGCTTGCTGGGGCTTGCTGGGGCTTGCTGGGGCCTGCTGGGGCTTGCTGGGGTGCTCCAAGCCCAATTTCAACAAACTCGTCCCTGCTCCGAGTGAACACGTCACGTGGAGATGGCCATGGTGACCCGGCGCCGCCACCGGCTTGTGGTTGGTCGCCCCGCAGCGTGTGCCTGAGACCCAGCGAGCGCCTGAGGCCCAGCGAGCGCCAGCTGGCAGACTTGGCGGACCACCCGAACCACCCCCCGCTCAGCCGCTCAGCGGTCTTGCTTCGTTGTTATGTACTCATCTCAACAAAGAACTGGACAGGAGAGCAGGACAGGAGAGCTGGACAAATGAACGCTAGAAGCCTCGTCCTCCCTCCTCCCCCCTCCTCCCGACCCTTTTCTTTCTCTTCTCACCATGTCGCGGGGGTTTCTCTGCGAGGGATGCATCATATCATGACTGCGTCTGCGAGGTTTCATCCCCGAGTCACCACGCGGTCCACACGTGTTGCCGTCAGGCACGGCACCGAATGAAGAAGAAATCCCATCTAAATGGGCCCAGGATAAGGTAAGAATGGCATGAGTTGTATCCTTTGCACAACCGCGACGCACAACACCACCCTCCTTTGACGTCACATCGCAGCTGTCTGGACTCCGTCCCCCTGCCCCCCTACCTCAACCCGTCCCAGCTGCTTGGGATCTGGATGGCTGCTGCCACGTAATATGTAGGGGACTGGACGAGTATGTATAGTCCGTACCATACATGTGTTTGCTTCTCAATAGACCGGCGCTGCTGGTCGTTCAAAAAAGAAAAAAGAGTCAAGAAAAAAACATGGTCCCGAGTAGGACGGCATGTAGCACTGCATGCAAATCCAGAAGCGCGGCATGGTCCAGACGCTCATGCTATCCATACATACACACTTGTTCAACCTGCGAGTTGTTTTTCCGCTGCGCGAGCTCAAGTCCGTCTGGTCCATCCATGCCCGTCCTCGTGCGCCAAGAGTCTAAAAAGTCCCTTGGTCGACTTTGCACTTCGGCCCTCCCGCTCTTGCCCTTGGCATCGTTCATTCGATCCTTTTGTCTCCGCCATGCAGCATGGCTTTCTAACCTTCAACTCAACTGCTACAGGCATCTTCTGATATTTCGCAATGGCGATTCAATCAGCACTTCGGTTCGTCGACGCAATAGCTGACCATCGTTTGCACGACTTCCAAGCTGGCCGTCTGTTGCCCTTCGTCCTGCTGGCATTGCTGGCCCTGTACTATCGAACAACGCGCCAGGACTCCAGAGGCGACTTCCCGGTCCTCAACCCACCAAAGTGGTATGAGCTGAAAATTGTCAAACAAGCCCGATTCTTATTCAACGGTATCGATGAGCTGGCCAAGGCTAGATGTTTGAGCAAAGGCAAACCCTTCCGTTTACTCACAAACTCTCGCGAAATCATCGTTCTTCCACCATCCTACGCAGAGTTCCTCGTCAATGAGGACCGGCTGAGCTTCGCCAAGTATTTTGCCGATGTGTGTGGCTTTCATTTTTCAACGTCATCATACATTTGTTAACAGTCTCGGCAGGAATTTGACGGTGATGGCAAAACGCCTGGCCTCGAACCCTACACTCTAATCGCAGATCCGTGCAAGAGAGTGCCCAAGTTGGTAAAGAAGCGACTAACGAGACCTTTAAGTAAGGAAACAAGACTACAAGCCCGCGTTCAATGTGCGGCAAGATTGCTGACTTTTTGCGCCGAAGACACCATACCTGCGACAATGTCATCCGAGGCAAGTTTTGCAATAGAGTATAATTTGGGAGGCCGTCTTGGTCAGTCCAATCCTACTTCATGCACATCTTTCAGAAGCACTCACCTCACTGCCTCACCCCTTCACATTCCGTCAACTAACGGGTCGATAGACTGGCAAGAGATTACAATACACCAGAACCTCTTGGATGTCATTGCGCGAATGATATCTCGTCTGTTCTGGAACGGTGATGAAGTTTGTCGTAACGAGCGCTGGCTCAAGATCATGAAAGACTGGTCAGTGAACAGTGTTATGGCGGCTTTTATGATCAACATGGCGCCAGCCTTTGTGCGACCATTAATTCGTCGATTCTCCTCGCGTGTCCATCAAGCCCGAGATGATTACCAAGCCGCCCGCGACTTTATTGAGCCTTTGATCAAAGCTCGACGTGCCACTCGTGACCAGGCCTGTGCTGCTGGACAAGAGCCCCCTGCATTCAACGACGTGGTGGACTGGATTGACTCGGAAAACGAGGAGCTAGCTTGCGACCCGGTTGCTTTGCAAATGGTTCTTAACGTGGCTGCTGTACACACAACAGCTGCACTCGTTACCAATACGCTCGTTTTCTTGGCGAGTGATCCTTCGACCTTGGCACCGCTTCGGCAGGAGCTGGTGATGGAGCTGCAAAAGGGTGGCTGCCAGACCGTTGCTTTGAACAACCTGAAGCTGATGGACAGCGCCATGAAGGAGTGCTTGCGGCTGAAGCCACCCGGTGTGTGTACGTACGAAAATATCTGGCAGGGGATTGTCATCACGAGTCAATGGCTAACATACTCCATAGTCGGTATGCATCGAGCTGCCTTGCAGGACATGAAGCTCCCCAACGGCCTCGATGTTCACAAGGGCGACCGCGTTTTTGTTGATATTCCTCACATGCGCGACCCCAAAATCTATGAATCGCCGGACACCTACGATATGTACCGGTTCCTGCGCATGCGGTCGGATTCTGACCAAGCCATTAAAGCCCCGCTCGTCCATACCAGTCCCGAACACTTGGCATTTGGACATGGTACGCAAGCTTGTCCTGGACGATTCTTTGCTGCCATCCTGAGCAAGATCGTTTTGTCGCACCTCTTGCTCAAGTACGATTGGCAACTGGCTCCTGGAAGCGAGACCCAGTCACTGGTCATCGGACTAACGAAGCGCATTAATCCAAAACTCAAGCTATTGTTCAGGCGCCGGACGGAGGAGTTCGAGTTGCATTGATTGCCCCCTGCTGCCCCTCCTTTTTTTTTTTCTAACGCCTTGCACGTCGCCAGCAGTCTTCTGTCTCTCTTTTGGGGCTAAATAAACTCTTCCTTATTACGTCTGACGAGGTTGCGTTTGGCATTTTTACCCGCCAATTTCATTTCAATAGACATATACCCGTGAATTATTTTGACGTACATAGATAGCGGAGACAAATCGCACTTTGGCATTGCTGTGATTCTTGGAAGGGAAACGGCATTTTTTTTCTAGATTGCTCCACGGCAAATCAATCAATACATGCAGTATCACTGGACATATTATGTGGATGTATTACAGCGGCATGCTCACGTCCATGTGGCCAATACTCGAAGCATGCATGGTTCAGGACAAGGCGAGACACGATCGCTTACCCCTGCAAGTTCTGCCAGACCCCTGCGCAATTTTGATCATCGCGACCATTCGCGGCGCGCCGTATGTACATGTAACCGCTGATGCTACGTTGCTAGCTGCGGCTATGTATGCGAGTTATGAGACACACCACACTGTGCAACGGAATAACACTTGGAAGTCGCCTTTGAATTCATGTCGTCACGTCGATCTTGGCTAACTCTTGTGCATAGGCGGGGAACAACGCACAATACTTTTCCGCATGGCAAACGGACGCACGGCAAACGGACGCACGGCAAACGGACGCACGGCAAATGAACTCACGGCACCGCAAAGAACAATGTAAATCGATTCTATGCACAGCCGCAGCCTTTCTGGTACGTTTTAGCTCGTTCTTCTTCAACTTGCGTGGAGGGGGGGCTCTCAATTTGACGTGGCATTAGCGAAGGCATTAACCTTTGGGCAACCTGCCTGCCCGTAACTTGGTGATGCACGCACTCTCATACAGGCTACAGCTCATGAGCTCTCGAAGTCTTTGCAAACGACATAACCTTTGTGGCCATAGCCTAAAGCCGGGTCCCTTGCCCACCGCGGACTATACTATATCCCATGACGAATTTCATCGTTTCAAAATCTGTACGCTGGTCCCTAACAATCTAAGAACCGAGCACTCCGTACATGCATGCCAATATGGGATGGCCTAATACTAGATAACAAATAAACAAGCCGACAAGCCGACAAGTCGTCACTGCTGCTCCAACTCCCCACCAAGTTGCTCCTCCTCATCTCCGACACCATCGCGAACCCCATCGACAGGCTGTGCTTCGCCCTCTCGTGCCGACCTCTCCTCAAAGTAGGCTCGTGCTTCTGTTCTGCATGCACGTTCCATCCCTGGAGTCCTGCCGCGTGTCTGGCAGGCGGCCCGAGGATTCCCTCGCGTACCACATGGTCAGGCCTATTGTATTGTATTACCCGCTTGACTGCCATGGGTGCCCCCAGAGGAAAACCTGCGCCGTGCGTGACGTGTTTCTGCTACTTCAAGCTCGATCGTGAATTGATCGAGTATCTTCGCCAAGGGAGCAACGAGGTAATAGGTCCCCACTGGGCGATGTGGGAATCGGATTCGTTGGGCATTGAATTCGAATGCGCGAAAATGTCATTGCAAGTTTGCGTCCGAACTCAGAGGCGTGTTTGCGCTGCATGAGATGATTGATAATTGCTTACCCTACATTCGACCAGACGCTTCCCGATGGAGAGAAGCCCCACCCCCCACCAACGAACGACAAATGCAGTTGCAGATTGGCGGGGCCAACAAGGCGAATGATTTTCAAAATAGAGATTGTTCATATTCCGAGGTCTGGACGCATGGCACACGCCGAATTCTATCGCCTTGTTCCTCCCCACGGGCAAACCCCGACGAAAGCAATGCTGTAGTCAATGGTCATCCACGATTCAACTTAAAAACATGATACCCTCCAAGCCCCTCCCCTTCAACGGCGACTTCGCCTCCCCAGACGAATACATCTCGGCCCTCCTCCACTTCGTCTACAACACCGACCTCTTCCAGATCCTCTGCGGCGGCACCCACATCCTCGACTTCTTCACCTGCAAGCCGGGGCTCTTCCACACCGTCTTGCCCCCGGAATGGCACCCTTTCCTCCTCGAGTGCGACACGATGCGCCTCCTCGACATCTTCATGAGAGACGACCTCGACGACCCGCGCCTCGCGGGCCTCCCAGCCATGCCCGCCACCCTGTTGCAGTACATCAAGTCTGTACGAGACCTCTCCCTCTGCAGGGACTTCACCCCGTCCAAGGAAAAGCTGCCCGTCCTACCGCAGACGGTACGCGTGGGGATGAAGCCCAAGAAGATGCACGAGGTGGCCAATTTCGCAGGCTATGTCGACAGACTGACAAGGGATATCCGTGCGGAGAACAAGGGGGAGGGAATCACGCACTATGTCGATTTCGGCAGCGGCCAGAACTACCTCGGCCGCGCGCTGGCCAGCGAGCCCTACAACAGACACGTTGTTGCGGTCGAGGGGCGCGAGAACAACGTCACCGCCGCGAGGGGGCTGGACATCGCCTCCGGGCTGGCCGTCAAGGAGAAGGTGATGCGGAACAAGAAGCTTTGGAACAAGATCCTCGGGGCCGGCGGGCCGAACCCCCACGAGGACCCTGCCGCGCTGGCAGATACCGTGAGGAGGGTCGCGGGGGGGGCCGAAGGGGGGTTTGACTTTCGGCCCCGCGAGCAGATCACTTCGGGTATCGAGGCTGAGGAAGGGAGGGGGTACGTGCAGTACGTGTCGGGGAGACTGGACAGCGGCGACCTATCCGATGTGATTACCAAGATTGACGCGGGCTGCTGCGACGAATCTCGGCAGAAGGCCAAAACAACGGAAGAAACCAACACCAACACCACCACCACCACCACCACCACCACCAACAACAACAACAACAACAACAAGAAGAAGAAGAAGCTCATGGCCATTTCCATCCACTCCTGCGGCAACCTGAGCCACCACGCCATCCGGTCCCTCATCCTCAACCCGGAGATCAGGGCCGTCGCCATCGTAGGATGCTGCTACAACCTCATGACGGAGAAACTCGGCCCACCGGGCTACAAGCACGCATATCTCCGGCCCACGCTCCAGGCCCTCAACGGCCGCGTAGGACGAGAATCCTCGAGACGCGACCCCCAGGGCTTCCCAATGAGCAACAGACTGAGCACGTACGCCGACGACGGGATCCGCCTCAACGTCACGGCCCGCATGATGGCATGCCAGGCACCACGGAACTGGGGCCGCGCCGACAGCGAAGCCTTCTTTTCCCGCCACTTCTACCGCGCCGTCCTGCAAAAGATGTATCTTGACCGCGGGGTGGTCCGGCAGATATCGCACCACGCCTCGGGCGCAGCAGCAGCTCCTCCCGGCCCCTTGGACACGAGCACCCAGCCCGTCGCGATAGGCGGACTCGGCAAGCATTGCTACGGCTCGCTGAGGGCCTACGTGCGGGGGTCTATCGAGAAGCTCACCACGAGCACCGAGTACAGACAGTACGCCGACGTGATGAGGGAGAAGATGGCGGGCATCACGGACGAGGAGATTGATGCGTACGAGGCCGAGTTCCTGCCACGGAAGAAGGAGCTGTGCGTGGTTTGGAGCCTGATGGCCTTCAGCGCCATGCTGGTCGAGTCGTTGATCGTGACGGATCGATGGATGTATCTACGGGAGAGGGGGGAGGTGAAGAGTGCCTGGGTTGAGAGCGTGTTTGATTACGGGGAAAGTCCGAGAAACCTCGTGGTTGTGGGCGTGAAGAAGGAGGACGCGGCTTTGTAGTAGGAATGAATACGTGAATACGTGAATACGTGTACATACGTGTACATGTGATGTGGATGATGGGGGCAGGGATTGGTTTCTACGTAGATCGGCGCTCGTACAACTCTCATGGGCAGATGGTTTAGAACTTCACGACGCCATTTGGACGCAGTAACTCCGTAACTCCGTAATCCGTACCCCCTCGGATTCCAGGTCGGGCATGCCGAATCCGTTTACTCCTTCTTACTCCTTCTTACTCAACCAACCCCCAACCCCCCAACCCACATCTGCCCCCGCATTCTCCATCCATGCCACGGACCCTTTTCTTCTTATCAAGGAAGCACGCAAGCCATTCCGTGGTCGCCATTGGTCCACACTGCCCCGATAGCGCATATCCTGCAGGGGCTCTCTCGGCTTGACGTGGCGCCACGTTTCTGTACATGTAACATGACATGACTTGGCCCAAACATCGGTTTTTTTTTTTTTTTTTTTTTTGGTCGTCTGTTCTCAGCTCAACTCCATGTATGGCGTCTGGCGTCTGGCGTCTGTCTGGTCGAAAGTGGGTTTCCATCCCATCCACAGCTGCTGTTGCGGTTGCGAAAATAAAAAGGGTCCGGCGACAAGCCTTTTTTTTTTTTCAATCGTTGACAATGGTCGTCGGTCCTCTTGTTCTCCCATCCATCATTGCTTGCCCGCTGGTTTTCGAAAATCGACCTTGTTACGAAGCGGGTTGGACGGAGACCCCAGTTAACGCGGGAAGGGTCGGTCTACCTACGGATTACTCCTTTGCGTTTCTCCTCTTGATGAGAATTGTCGTCTACTCAAGTGTAGGCTCGCTTTTCAGCAGCGGCTGGCCTTGGTCATGAGTGCCCAAATATCTTTCCTGGTAAAGGCCCCTCGATGCCCCCCCCTCCACGCGGACGTCCCCCTCCCCCCCCGCCATGCGTGCGCCGACAACGGCCCGAGGCAAGCAGACGTCAGACATCATCATCGCACATCACACATCAGACATCCGCCGGCAGAGACTGACCAACAGCAACACAGGATGGCACGTACACGCTGATACACATCCCCCTCGACCTTTACAACACCTTCCTCCAACCCATTCTGCGCGTGCTCATCCCCCAGACGCAGAGTCTCCGCGTCGACGGCTCGTCCATGCACCATGAGGACCTCGACGGCTTGTCGGCCGAGAACCAGCACGGGTTCCTGAACATCAGCGTCACACCCCTCGAGTGTTCGATTGTGTGTCACACCTCGTGGGCAAGAAACGTCTTCGATGCCATGGTCAACTCGTTGCCCGCCCACAAGTCCAGGGCCATCTCGGGCCTCGCCGAGTCATACATGATCCTGTCCGTCATCAGTGCCGATCTCGACGCCGCAAGCCGAGTGCTGGACCTGAGCTCACCCCTCGCGCTGGCCGGCATCCCCATCTTCTTCATCACGACATACTACTCCGACTTCATCCTGGTGCCGTCGCGGGAACGACACAATGTCATGGACGCCTTGCACGACAAGGGATTCGAGCTGTCCGACACCACCAACGCCAGCTTCGTCATCTCCCGCAAGAACTCGGCAAGTCACCACCACTCTGCCTCGCCGCCGGGCACGCCACCTCCCTCCAACAACGACGAGCTGCAGTCACGGACATTTCGCCTCTTGCGAAAGCGCAGCGTCTCCCCGCGCGTGGAACCGGGCCTGGAACTGGTCCAGTGCTCCGGCCGGGACATGTCCCAGCTGGCAGACGCGTACGGCCCCCGCTCGTCCGTCAGCCGCCGCCACGCGCCCACCGACAACCGCGATGCCTGGATCGAAAACGTCGACACAAAGTTCTACACGGCCGTCGTGTCGGTCCTCGTCTCGCAGCCGCGCTTCGTGTCGGTGACGCTCGCCCAAGATGATCCGCCGTCACTCCTCGTAGACAAGAGCCTACTCCCCATGTTCGGCGACTCCATCGTCGGCGACAAGGACGCCATTCTCGTTCCCATCTTCCTCGATCTGGTCAACCTGCCGTCCGAGGTGACGGGCATCGTGTGCGGCGTGTCGGGTCGCCTGGTGCACGACATGAAAATGACGGCAACCTCGGAGCTCTCGTATCTCTCGACCGCCCGGGCCGGTGTGGTGATTCTGCCAGAGCAGCAGTCCACGCGGGCGTTGGGCATATTGAAACCACTATTGGAACAAGAATCGAAACGACCATGACGAGATGATACGGCGCCCACGGCCTTTTTTTCATACATCCAATATAGCAAGCCAAAAATAAAAAATAAAGAAAAAAAATAAAGAAAACAAAATAAATTGCCACGTAATTTATAATTTATTTATTTTTTTGCAATCCAATCTCAAATCACCTTCCTCCTCCTCCTCCTCTCCTCCACGACCCCCGCCCTCACCAGCCCATCCCTCGCAACCCCGTTAATCACGGCGAACCTCCTCGGCCCCAGCCTCACGCCCCCATACCACCTGCTCACCACCACCACCACCCCCCACACGTCCATGACCTGCATCAAACGCAGCAGCCTTCCCCCCGCCGCCGTCTCCCCGTCATCGTCAAAGTCCTGGAACTGCGCGCCGTTCGTCGTCCCGCCGTTCGTCGTCCCGCCCCGCGTCCTCCACGCCGTAACGTTGTGCGTCGCCCCCCGAACCTTCCTGTCCGTCGCAAGCAGGTGCCCTACATGGTGCCTCGCCTCCTCCGGACTACGAACCCTCGCCACCCTCGCCACAAAAGTAGACTTGTTCTCGACCACGACCTCTGAGATGGTCCACGCCGGCGTCACGACCTCCTCCTCCTCCTTTCCGTCCTCCTCCTTATCACCATCACCACCACCGCCGCCTCCTCGCTCCTCCTCGACGCCCCCCCGCCGCGAAAACTCCTCCACCCCATCAAAAAGACATACCTCCCCCTTCCGAAACACCTCCCCCACTACGCTCCTGAACAGCGCCGCGTCCCTTGCCCCCGCGCCCCTTACGCCCCCCGACGAGTGGTGCGCGCCTAGCACAACGGGCGCCGTCTGGGGATACCCTGCCGGGAACTGGATCCGCAGAGAGGACGCGCCGACCGGTAGTTTGAGGACGTACGTTGGCGAGGAGGAGGGCTCGTCACGGTCGTCGTCTTCGTCTTCGTCTTCTGCGGGGGTGAGCGAGCCGTCGCCGTAGATGGAGTTGATGACTTCGATCTCGTCTCGTAGCTCGTCAGACATGGCTGTCTGTATCTGTGCAACTTTGAGTTGGACTTGGACTTGCAAGTTGGTCTGCATTATGAATAAAGCCTCTCGCTCGCACCTCTCACACCACGTTACATACATTATGATGATACATATGTGGCTGCAGCTCATCAGGGTTTGACGAGTCCCGCACAGTGTCAGCCGGGGTGGTGGGTCCATGTCTCTCTAGCAACCAAACACCAAACCTGTCATTACATTGATACAAAAAAAAACCGACCTCTCATGTACGAAATAAACGTTTGATTAATGAATACAGCCGGGCAAATTCTTTACACTACCCACAAATACTCGGCATCTCAGCTGTGCTGTTCTATAGTGCCAAACCTCTCTCCTACACCACGCACAGTGCACTAGGTACAACTGCTGCCATCAAGACAATTCTTACTCATCAATTACGGATGCAAATCTATCCATCATCTCCTGTTGAATAGCCTCGTACTATTCAAACATGTTAGCAAAGGCTTCGCGTCCTATATTTGAACAAGGGGAGAGAAGAAAAGGGGGGGGCGTACCTTCTTGCTTATCACATCCTGGCCGTCCGAGGGAATCTCGAATTTGAGCTGTCGTAGCTTAGTCTGCAAGTCACTGGTAGCCTCGCGGACCTTGGACCAGCTTTGTCCCTGCGCAATCGCCTTCTGTGCCTCGTCGTGGAAGCCGACCATCAGCTTCATCATCCACTCCGTCTTCCAGATAGGGCAGAATTGATCGTAATCAGAATAGCCGTTTTGCTGAAGGAAATCTTCCTTGATTAGCGCAGCCAGATCCAGGGTTATCTTGTCAGGGTCAGACAAGGCACTCTTGCCCACAAGCTGCACGACCTGGTCGAGTTCTTCAGAATCAGAAATAAGTTGCTTGATGCGGCCACGGAGCCTTGGGAATTCGGGGAAGTCCTTTTCGTAGAACTTGTCGAGCACCGTGGTATACTTGCTGTATGACAGGGATGTGTTGATGGAAGGGAAATGCTTTCGCTGGGCGAGTTTCTTGTCTAACCCCCAGAACACTTGGACAATACCAAGGGTAGATGTCGTGACAGGATCCGAGAAGTCACCACCAGGGGGACTGACGGCACCGACAATGCTCACACTTCCCTTGCGCTCAGGCGAGCCCAGAGATTGCACCTTTCCCGCACGTTCGTAGAAAGACGCAAGCTTTGCACCGAGGTAGGCGGGGAAACCCTGATCAGCAGGCATTTCTCCCAGACGACCGGAAAGTTCTCTCAGAGCCTCGGCCCATCGTGATGAGGAGTCAGCCATCATGGCCACGTCCAGACCCTGGTCGCGGAAATATTCGGCAACGGTAATACCAGTGTAGATCGAGGCCTCACGAGCAGCCACAGGCATGTTTGAGGTGTTGGCAATCAAGGTTGTTCGTTTCATGATGGGTTCCTTGCGACCATCGACATCAATGGAGAGCTCGGGGAAATCTTTCAAAACTTCCGCCATTTCGTTTCCTCGCTCACCGCATCCGACGTACACAATGACATCACTGTTGGAGAACTTGGACACGGACTGGCTGATGACAGTCTTGCCGCAACCGAAAGCGCCTGGTATGGCAACCGTACCACCCTGCACACTGGGGAAAAGGGCGTCCAAAACACGCTGACCGACCAAGAAAGGTTGATCGGCCGCCAGCTTTTCCGTCGAGGGACGGGGAACTCGCACGGGCCATGACTGCATCATGGGATATTCGGTCTTCTCGCCGTCGAATTCGACAGTGAGGATCTTGTCGACAACGGTGTATTCGCCCTTGGATGCAATCTTTGTGATGACTCCGCGGGCACGAGGAGGAAAGAGGATTCTGTGAGTAGAAATGAAGGAGTTCTCGAAAACTGTTCCCCATACATCACCACCGGCAATGCGATCGCCAACCTTCATGGTAGGGGTGAACTCCCACTTCTTGTTTCGGTCGAGCGCCGGCACCGAGATTCCTCGCGGGATGTAAATGCTTTTGGAAACTTTTGAAATCTCCGCCAGGGGTCTTTGAATACCATCGTAAATGCCATTTAGTAGACCAGGGCCAAGTTCGACGGATAAGGGCTTTCCGGTTCGGGTAACAGGGTCGCCAACCATGACGCCAGCTAATGGAATCAATGTCAGTCGAGGCTGTCATGATGAACCCTATCTACTCAATAACGAGGCATCATACCAGTTTCTTCGTAGACCTGAATCGAGGCCTGGTCGCCATTGATTCGGATAACTTCACCGACGAGGTTATCATGACCGACTTTGACCTACGTACATCCAACAGATCTAGCGTCAGCCAAGGTATTATATAATACACGGAGACAATGTGCCACTGACGAAGCCGACTTACAAGCTCGTACATGGCGACACCAATCATGTCCTCGGCGACAATAACGGGGCTGCGTAATGTCAGTGCATTGATACATTGAACGGGTGTTGCAGAGTGGCGGTGGCGGTGGCGGTTCGAACCCAGAGATGGAGAAGATCTTGCCTACGCCGAGTGTCAGTGTCAGCTTCACTACTCATGACCCTTCAAGAATGATGGTGGTCACTTACCACGGTGAGTGGCCTCTTCGCCAGCATTATCGGTTTTCTGTCAGAAGCGAACAATCAGTACGTTGAAGCATAACCAGCAGTAGGGCAACAACGGCCGACAGCCGTCACCGAGCCACGAGCATGTGGCAACAAGTCGAGCGTCTGGACTTGGAGGATTTCGAATGAGGGGAGCGCATACAGACGGCATCTTGGGCGGACAAGACGAGGTGTTCGGCTCTAGCTCTTGATGGGAGGAAGCGGAGCGCTCAGTTGAGGACGACGAATGCTGTGGGGATGACAGCGACGACGTTGAGGGAGAAGGTGGTGAAGGTGGTGAAGGTGGTGAAGGTGGTGAGGGTGGTGAGGGTGGTGAGGTAACGGAGAGTGGAGAGTTGAGCAGAGGCAGCAGCTCTGATGAAAGTGGTACAGCTGCTGCGGCTGCGGATGGAGAGCGGATTGGGCTAGGCGCGGAGAGTGGAGGCGATGATGCAGTGGAGGCAGGAGCAGCTGGCGTCTCTGCAGAGGCAGGAGGAGCTGTGTGGGATGCGGCCGTGGCAGGCGCAACAGATGGCTCGATGGACAGCGACGAGGGTGACGAGGCCGGGCCGAAATCAACCTCCGTTCCAGGAACTCCAGGAACAGCACGCGCAGCACGCGCAGCACCGGCCCTCGGCGACGACGGCAAAGAGAGAGCGACGGCAGACGGCAACGAATCGCCTGTTGCTGCAACAGACGAGAACGACTTGCTTCTGTGGCGGATCAGGTCCAGAAACGAAGGCCGAGCCTTGAGTCGTGGTCGCAGTCCGGGCTGCATGCACAGCGCTTGAGAAGATCAATGGCCAGAGTATGCCAGCTGTGTACAGGAGGCAGGACGAGCTTCGTACGGAGTAGTCCGTATGATGGCAGGCAGCATATGAGATGTTGTTGCGGCACAGGTTGGGCGTGTCGTGTTGCCGTCAGCGCGCATTGCCCGGCATCCAAGAAGGGTCCCAAGAAGGGTCCAAGGACCAGAGCCTCGAGGCGGTGACAGCAAATCGCTCCTCAGTGCTGTGCTGGGCGAGGGCAGACCTAGCGCGTTAAGGGATCACCTATTACGGATTACGCGCTTATGGAATTAGGGGCGCAGGCAGCACATGCCCTAATACTCCGTAGTATGCGCCTTCATGTTCATACATGAAAGATGGCCTGTACCATGCAGGAAATGTGGAATCTGGAAGTGATTGGAGATGTTTATTATTAGTGGCTCTCTGTCCGCATCGGCGCATCTCCATGTTTTCAGATGCTTCGCACCTCGGTCTTCTCACCTCGATGCCCCATCTCTTACACGCATTCTTGTCAACGGTATCTATCAATCGCCTTTTGAAGAGCCCTACGGACTACAGATAGATCACATTTCCCTTTGTTCAAGAACCGGGGCCACTATCCAACATAGTTCCAAAGTTGGCCCCCGCCCCATCCATACGACTCGTTAGTCTAGGGGTCAGGACGCTGGATTTTGACGACTCGTTGCACTTCCGGAAACATCAGTTCGAATCTGGTACGAGTCTTTCATTGATTTTTTTGGTCCCTCTCTGTTTTGCGCTGCTCCATACGGAGTAATGTGGCATTCTATTTGGGTCGTTTGGGTCGTTTGGGTGGAGGTAGCGTTTCGTTTTGCGGACATCGATTCCTGGATGAAAATATGCTAATTTAGGGGTGAATGATGAAACAAGTAAACAAGGTAGATTACTGTAGAATAGAAGTACGCAGCGATAGGAATAGATCTATACTGTTGTTGTCTTGTTGTCGATTGGTAAGAAACGTTCGTTTCTTGCCGGGACACCAATTGGACTTTTTTGCTCTCAACACCCAAGTTCACACCCTGTCCATTGTGTCATAGACTTGTATCATCGCCTGTCCGGAGAACCAATGCCAACAAGCTATGTTTATTATATACATGAATAAAGCCATTCATCACGTTTTGCCGCTCTCATTTTACTCTCCCATCATGTACACCCACCACCCACTTGCCCTGCGCTGCTCCACGACTTCTATGCACACAACCGTTCCACCAACCAACACGCTCACTCGCTCACAATGCTTCAATTCGACAGAAATCCCGACCAACAACTAACTCTACGCCGCCTGTACTCCCGACACCCCATTCGCCTTAGCCTCGGCAATCACCTCATCCATCACCTCCCTCAACTTATCTAGCACTTCCTTGTCTGCCCCGACAGCATTCAGCGTCTTGAGCGAAACGGGCATTCCGCACTCATCGTGCTCCCCCTTTTCATCATGCACGCCCGACCTCTTGGTCAAGTGAATACCCGGTGTGGGTTTCCAGCAATTATCCTGGGCGCGGCCCGCCCGCAACTGGCAGATCTCGCTGGTTTTGCAATCCCCCGTGCAGGAAGCCGGTTGCCAGCCGCGCGATTTGCGAGCCATGTAGGCGTTGAAGAGGGTGTCGTCGCGCTCAAATGCCTCGGTGACGGAGTGCCAGAATGATGGGGTGAGTTCGGCATTGGGGTCGGTTAGAGGTGGCGAGACAATGGGACCGTAAGTTTCTTTGGCAGAGTAGAATTTTGTCCATACGGGACCGGTAGTCTGGAAGGCAGGGTTGGTCATGTCGGCTATATAGGTTGTATGGTCGAGGACGGCGAATGTATCTGGGTCAACAGAGTAGACGCGAAAGGATGGCATGCCAGACGTAGGTGTCAGGGAGGGCGCGATGTAAGACGTCATGAAGGCGTTGGGGGCAGAGCGGACAGAGTAGTTGGCATAGCTGACTTCAAAGTGGTCGACGTGCGTGTGGCCGAAAAAACCAGCGGCTATGGTGTCTTGATACCGTGTGAAGACTTGGTCGAGGTAGTTGGAGCCGTCATGGAGGGCATCTGCTTCGCCGAGAGGCATGTGGCCCATGACGTAGACGCGCTCGCCGGATTTTTCAGCGGCGTCAAGCTCGTTGATAAGCCAGGCGATTTGGCCATTGGGGTCCTTGGCGTCGTAGTCTTGATACAGCCAGAAATTATGGCGGTAGTAGAGGTTAGTGTTGAGGGAAATGATACGTAGCTTGCCATGAGGAAACTTGGTCGAGTATGCGCCGAATTCTTCGACAGATGTGGTTGAAGATTCGCCAATCCAATGCGCCCAGTCTGATGACAGGAGGTCGTAGATCCATTGGCTGTCATGACCGATGGCGTTGGGGACAAAGCCGTTGACTGGGTGGGCTTCATGATTGCCCGCGGTGCCGTACACGAGTTTGAGAGTCGAGTTCATCGTGCCATAGGCATGGTTGACTAGAGTGATCGGTTAAGGAGATGAGGTTGAGCCTGAATGGGAATGAACGTACTGAGGTCGGTATTGTGCTGCTGGCTCGTGTTCCAGATGGCATGATCAACAATGTCTCCAGTGAAGATGGTAAAGGCCGCATCTGGCACAAACTTGTGGATCGCATCATACATGCTGCGTTCGAGGCTGAAAGGTACATCACACATGTGGTCTCCGTTGGGGCCGGCCGGAAACTTTGTGTTGCCTGGTTCGTCGTCCTTGGTGTAAGGTCTGCTTCTAGTCAGTCCTCGTAATCTTGGAAGCCCCATCACCATCACCAAGACCAGAATGTCGACGTGTCGACGCTGTACACATACCTGCAGCAAATCGGTCTTCCGTTGCACTGAGTACTCGACCCAGCCACATACAAAGGATCAATGTGAATATCAGAATAGTGCACAACCTTGAGGGGCTCCTTGCCACTGGGCTTGGGACGACCACCGGCTGGCTTGGGCGAAGGGAACTCGATGTCCCACGGCTGCACATCTGGATAGCCACAAACTCCCAGGAAGGTGGTGCAGAAGGCCTTGGATGTTCGGGACCCAATCGAAGTTTTACGGACATCTGCGGCAATGATGAGGCCCTCGAGGGCAACCGCACCGTCGCAAACATCATCGGGTTGCACCTAGCAGATATTCATCTTGTGTAAGGGACCACGTTGTCTCGGTGGCTCAAGGCGGAAGTGGTTTTCACAAACCTTGGCAAGCTTGCAGATGCCCTGAATCACCTTGACAAAAGCATTGTCGCCAAGAAAGGCCAACACCTTGAGAGCCCCCAAAAGTGCCTGTTTGGGCGATTGGGAAAGGGGAAAGAGTTGTCAGCAAGAGGCCTTCTTGAAAAGACGAGGCGGCGGGTTTTGTTCAAACTTACCTCGCCGCCAGAACATGTAGTGGCACCCTTCACCTTCTGCCAGATGTCGTCCAACAACCCCCTCTCAACGAGAGCCCTCGTCAGCAACTCGGCCTCGCGAGGGGACAGTGAATCCAGATCCCGACTGGCGAGGAGGTCCAAGTCTCGTGCAAGCAGGTCCCTCGATTCCTCGGACGTAACGGCAGCGGCCTGGACCGCAGGGCTCAACGCCAAAAACGGCAAAAGGAAACCCAAACGCATTGCTATTTACCCGGACAAGTAATCTGTTCGATTTCAAACCGAGTGGCTAACTTGTTCTTGTTTTCTGAAGAGCAGGTTCGAGGAGTTCAAAAAAGCAGTGTCACTCGCGGCCGGAAAATTGCTGGCGTGACTTGTCAAGCACATCACTTCTTCACTGCCCCCTCCTTCAAGACTTGCACCGAAGGGGGAAGATACGAACATTTATAACGACAATAGGATTGGACAAGGATGCAGAAGTGCCTGCCGTATTACGAGCTTTTTCGCCCACGCCCACGCCCACGCCCCTCTCCAAATCCTCAATTTCATCGTTGCAGCGATACACCAACGCCATCCATCATGCATGTCACGAGCTGGGCAGCACTCTTGGGATCTGAGTAGCTTTCTCATCCCCTTCCCCTTAGCTAGTGTCCGCTGGGATGGCTCGCTTGGGAAGGAAGCTTGCAACCGGCATTAGCTCGATCCAAAGACGCACAAGATGAGCAACATGCTTTCTTGCTTTTTGGAGCATTCGGTGCAAGGGAGAAGTTCTGGTAGCGCAAACGGACAAAAGACCGGTGTGTGGCTGATGGCTCTTAAATTTTGAGGGTCTGTATTAGCATTTGACCTCGGAGTTGGGTGAGTCGGATGCGCGTGGCCGTTGGGCAGTTTGTCGAGATGGGCTTCGGGTCAGTCTGGGTCAGTCTGGGTCAGTTCGGGTCAGTCAAGAGGGTGGGGAAGGGTGGGAAATGGCAGATGCAAGCTGCAAGCTGGAGTGCAGGGCGTTTGTGAAATGGGAAATGGGACATGCAGAGTTGACGGTGTGGGAAGCTAACGAGTCATGATTGGTTCCGCCGTTTGCTGGTTGCTGTTCCCTTGCCATTGATGTTGCCATTGATGTTGCCCCAGCATGGGCCGGGGCATGGCACATGACAAAGGACGCGGTTGCATCGGGGCCCCAGGAGTGGAAGGTGGGCGATCGTCAATGTTGCTGACTGTACGGAGTATGTAATAACCCGTAACATGGCTTCGCTTTTAGAGATGGCCCAGTGACCGATTGCCGCTGTCCTCATCGTCCTCAATCTCCTCATCGCCCTCCCTCCCTCTCTGCTTCTGCATCCATGCCAAGCCCGTCAAACTCCACAATGCCAAGTTGCCTCATGTCCATCACCTTCAGTGTTCACCGTAGGCTAGGTACAACATATGTACGGGACGTGCGAGCCAGACCGATAAACACCCTGGCTTCAGATAAAAAACGGTGGCTTGATAGGGTTTGTAGTCGTGTGTCGAAAGGGTAGATCGAGGCTTGTGCCAACATGGAATGTTCTGACTTGTCTGCCCCGTAAGCTTTCTCTCTGCAATGTACGACGGTGGTTGTGCAATGAATCCAGAAAAAGACAGCAACGGACGGGACTTTATCTGCATATGCTAGCTGCTCAGTCAAAGGATAGAACGATGGCACATACAACCCAAGGTTCGTTTCGTGATAGACGTACATAGACGTAGTCTGATATGCCAACGAGGTTCGCTGGTGCAAGGACTCGATCGTATACAGCATCAAGACTGACCAACAACCTGAACATGGGATGCGAATGCGACAAATGATTTTACATCGCTAGAGTTGGCATGAGTCGCGATCGACCAATCATAATGTACACTACTATACAGTCTATTCCGAGAATGCTCCTGATGGCTATGCATGACAGGACATATATTGCCGCCTCCCCTGGCCCAGACCAACATCACGGCCGGGTACTCCTGAACAGGACCTATGAATCGCGTTTGGAAGTTTTATTTGGCGGAAGCGGTTCGGTATCCCACGCCACGTACACCGGGCTTCCAGCCTCTTGTTGCTCCCTCACTTCTCGATATTTCTGCCCTTGCTTTGTGAAAATGGGCAATTGGCCCTTGAACATGCGATACCATTCTGCCGATCTAGTGCCGGGGTCCGTAGCAAGAACATCCTTTCTGCGCTTCTTGATCTGTGCGTAAATGCTCTTGGCTTTCTTGTCCGAGAGCTCGGTAATGGTGTATTGCACAGACCAGTCCAAGGGTTTCCCGGAGCCTACAGGCCTGGGCACGAACTCGCCGTTGACTCTGTTGCGAATACTGACATACATGCCTAGCAGCTCCCCCTTTGGCTGTTCCGTGGCACTGCTATCCTTATGTGCTTCGTTGGCTTCAGAATCCAATGCCTCGAGTTCGTCAGCGCTATCGTCCGAGTCGGTCTTTGCTGTCGTGTCATCGTTGTTTGAAGGGTCCGACTTCTTGGCTTGCGAGGCCAGATCAGCCACCTTGCGCTCAAAAGTTCGCAAATTCGGCTTCTTGTCATTTATGCCTTCCGTGACCTTGAAAATCAGATTGGCCAAAGTCGTGTTGTCCGTATCAACGGGCTGTGATTCCATGCTATTCTGGCCCGCACCTGCGTCATCATTGGCTGTCCGAGACTCTCTGACCTCCTTGGCCTCTGACGAGTGTGCTGTCAACGCTGAGACGAGGTCATCCAGGTACTTCTCACTCTCCAATTCAGTCTTGTCTTGGAGTAGTCCGCTCTGCTCGAGGGCTTCCTGCACTGCTTCTCGTATCGACCTGACACCCAGCGACTCATTCTCCACCGCTTCGTCAACCTTTGACATCATTTCCTTCCAAGTATCGTCGTTCTGGGGATCGTTTACAGACAATTCATCAGTGCCTTTGTCTGCCTCCTCGGCGTTCGAATTTTGCATTCGGGCAGTTTCCGCTTCGCGTTCTTCGAGGCTGAGACCTTGAATATCGCGCTCCAATTGCTCGACAGATGGCTTTCCGGCCTCCTGTATTTTCCGCATTTCCTCCTCAGTCACCGGCTCGACAAAGAAGTATGTAAGAGGAACTTTGGTAGGTCGCGTCTCAACATGCAGGCGAAGTGTTCGTTCCGGGAATCGTTGAGTTGCTCGGTTCATGAGATCGTTAAGCAGTGCCACACTGCACTTGAATTCCTCATCACCTAGCCGGGTGTCGTTTGTCCCATGGATGGCATGATCCATTTCAGCTAGGCTGATGTACTGAAATCCAAAAATCCGCTGAGTATTATGGAAAGCCACAAAAATGCCGTCCATGCGACCCATCCGCACCTGTAACGAGTACTTCAAGAATGCTGCTCGTATCATGTCGTAGTATTCTCGCTCAAACGATTCCCACTGGCCAAACCGTTTTCGAATTTCGTACCCAACACCTTTTTCATAGCCCTTTACGTCCATGCGAATAGAGATGACAGCCCTCGTCTTCAGATCAAAAACGCCAGAGCCAGGTAATCGAGGATCGTGCGCATCTAGCTGCGAACGCATCATGAAATCACCCAAAGTAGTAAAGTGATATGCCTCCTCAACATTCTTCTTGTCGTCTGATAGCTGATGAGATCGTGATCGCCTATGCTTCTCGAACTCCTCTTTTGGCAGAGTGAGTAACTTCTCCATCGACTTGCCCAGCATGCTGAGAATGTTCTCCGTGTCGTACTCTTTATCGGCATCGATAGCGTAAACGCCATCCTTGAAGTGGGCAAATGCAGCCGCTGGCCCACGGGTCAGCGCTGCAAAAGTGAGCGACCCTGGGTTAAGAGATTGTGACAGATTTTCGAAATTGGGACTTCTCCAAGCCGAGAGAAGAAAGTGGAAATGCGACAAGATGGATGTCATACTCGATGTTGAACCGCAATACTTGAGTCCATGCTCCGCGCAAAGCTCCCTCAGTTTTGCGTCCTTGGATGATGTAATATATTCCCTCAAAACGTCGAAGTCGAATTCCTCGACTGGCATAATAGAGGCCAAATAAGGATCGAAGTTGAAGACGCCTGACCGGTGATCCTGCATGTGGTATACTCCCGGGTTGAACAAAACTCTATCTAGATTGTAGGACAACTCTGGAACCTTTTGGGTCGTCTTATTATCGATTGGTCGTAGCTTTAACATCGCTGGACGAATTGTCTTTACGTCCAGTTGAGCTTTGGATTTGCGTTTGGATTTTGACCCAGCCCCTTTCCTTGACGTCGTCGGCTCGGTGGGGGTATTTTCCTCGGCTTCTGTGGCGGTTGCATCCTTCTCATATTTTTTGGGCCGAGACTTTTTCTCCGAGACTTCGCTTTCTGTGGATTGCATCCTTTCCGACCTTCGCGACTTGCGACTATTGGTCGTACGCTTGGATCGATCCCCGAGGCATTGTTGGCTGATGCTTAGTGGTCTTCTTGCGCAAATGGGCCCATTGCAACCTCGGAATCTGACTGATTGCAGAGCCAGGGTCAAATGACCCTTTCGGCAGGGAGTACGCAGCATCTCATATGCTGAGTGTAGTGCGAAAACCTCGTCCGTTGACGACTTACAGGCAGTGAAGATGAGGTCAAACTGGAGATCAAGAAATCGACGACGCGACTTTCGCCCATCGGTTTATCGATAATAAACCACCGCCATGCTTTTTGACAGCCAAAGCGACGTCTCCACATGCCTCGACTTGATTGGCCGTGGGCAGAGCTCCGTGCTCCCGACCCGTATTATGTACTCTCAGTCAGCGTACGGAGAACCAGAGACTCCATCGTTCCTCTACGCAACGTCATCCTTTACCACCTTGCTCCAAGGCTGACTGCTGCCTTGCGCTGCAGAGATGGGCGCAAGCGATTCCAAAATTGTCTTCAAGCAGGGCATTTTCAAGCTCTCAGAAGAGCGCCATATCCGGGCGGACGATCCTTACTGGACCTCAGTTAGTTCACTCCCCACCCAGCCGATGTTGTCAACCGGCAGAACAAAGAAGAGCCCACCCATACTTACAGTCACTCAGTTTTGGCAGCTTCCAGAGTCCTCCGAAGATGTTTTCAGCCTTTTTTCGCCGACTGATATTCGACGTACTCGAGACCAAGCGCTGGAGAATATAGAAACGCTAATATTAGCACTGACTTCTCGGCTCTTCATACTTCGACACCATCCATCTTTCCCCGACCCTGAGCTCGCACCCGAAAGAGATGCTCTGAACTGCATCAGGGTACTAACGCGGCTTCTGCCGTATTTGTACGAAAAAGAAAATCTAGCCACATGGGAACAGCGATTCTTCTGGGGCACTCGCCGAAAACGAACCCGCCGGGCCGTCATTGCCAATGAAGTGCTTTTCGATGAAGCTGAGGCTGATAGACAGGAGATCAAGGTCGATGCCGACGAGTTCGAAGAAGCAAAGCCTCTCGCCGAAGAGCTGATAGATACTCTAATCGACCTTTTGTTTTTCTCGGATCTTACCATTACGCGTCAGCCTCAAGGCCATGACAAGGTTACCTTCGCAATATGGCAAAGCGGAGTTGGATGCAATACGACGGTTGCTACAACAAAAGAGTTCGAGAGCAATCGCGCTGAAATACTACGGCTTTTGCTGGCATTGGCTGGAAAAAGCATGTATTTCACGCCTGCTGTGTTGACTCAGACTGGTGTTCGAACCCTGACCTATATATGTGCTTCTTCGGACAAGCAGATCGTTCTCTCGGTTCTATGCTCTCTTTTAAATACCGTGAGTCTTGTGGAGCATGTGGTGTAGTATTTGAAGGTTGACTTGTGATGCAGACACTGAAATATAACCCGGCGACTTGGCGTGTACCGTATAACAACCTGGTATTCCGCGACTCCAAGCAGATACTTGTCACGTATTCATTACAATTTATGCTCACCTTACTGGTGTACCCAATACCAGAATCACCATCGCAAGCGCCATCGTCTTCAAAGAATTACTATCGTCACTTCCTGGGCCGTCTCCATCGTCCGCAGGATTTCCAGTTCATCGTCGATGGAATGTCTCGAATTCTCAGCCAACCGCTGAGTGAAAAGACCTCGTATCTTCCTGGGACTCATGCCGCTACCAATCTTGCACCCGAGATATTGATGCTGTTTTGGGAAATGACGCAATGTAATAAGAGATTCCGGTCCTTCATCATCGATACCGACAGAGTGCATGACTTCGTGGTGCTCACGATTTTCTATGCCTTGGAATACAAGAATGATGCCGCCAAGCAAGGCGTTGTCCGCATGTGTGCATTCTTGCTACAAACTTTGAGCGTGGATGCCAAATTTGGTCCTAGCTTGAACAAATATTTTGAAGGTCAAGACAGCCTTCCCGCTGGCATTCGTATCGCTGGATTCAAAGGCACATACGGCGACTTCCTGATCCACTCTATTTATAACCTCATCACATCGAGCCAGGGCAGCTTCACAGCCATCTATCCTGCCCTACTGGCGGTGATCAACAACATAGCTCCCCACATAGAGAACCTCAGCGCTTCCGGTAGCTCGCAGCTGATGCACCTGTTCTCATCCATGTCATCGCCGTCCTTCTTGCTTGCCAATGAGACCAACCACCAGCTGCTACACTCGCTAATGGAATCCATCAGCGCCATTATCGATAATAATTATCGAAGGAACCCGGAACTCTTGGTTGCCATTGTGAAGAACAGGAAGCGAATTGAAGCTTTGCGGTCTTTTACTCTCAAGAGCGGACAAGACGAGATAGAGAGGAGAAACCGGCTGAAGAAGGATCACGACGATTCAAATGAGGCCGGATCTGGTCGAAGCTCGGCCGACAGCACGAGAAGCTCGCATATCGCACCGGCCAAAACGGCATCCCTGGATGAGGTTCCGGAGGATGGGACATTTGCCATTGGCGACTCGGACGATGATAGTGACGAAGATCCGCAGCCTACGCCGGCACAATCGACAACAAGTGATAGCCAGTCGCAGACCTCCTCGGCTGCCAATGTCGGCAATGCTCTTCCCACTCAATTAAGGGGTATGTCTGAAAAAGCTCGTGGCAAAATGCCGGTCGGGGCACGAACATTTTCCAGACAGAACAGCACCACCAGCCTGGGTGGTCAGTCGTCATCATCCAGAGCACAAAGCGGCTCTTTCGAACCTTCTTCTGAATGGATTGATAGTTGGCTTCCAGAACTCCCTCTTCATAGCATTTTGACAGTTATTCGGCAGGCAGCCAGCGTCCTGCCTCGGCAAACAAGTCGCGAGACACTCACCCCTGAGATGATCCGCCGCATCCAAGAAATCGACTTGGTCGGCATCGAGCCATCGCCAGCACGAGTTCATTTGTTCGAATGGTCTCCTCTTGCCCTGGGCTGGTATGAATCGCTGCTCTGGGGTGTCATATTCTCCAATGAAATGCAAATGGCCAGGGGCACGATGGGTATATGGAATGGCACGGCAATCAAATTGTTCAGAGTACAGGAGACTGCGCCGTCGGGACCTACCTTGACATCTCCCCGGGGCGCATTAGATGCTGTTGGAAGCAATATCGTGTCCCGCATTGGACAAATCAATCTACGAGGTGGACAAGCGCCAGCGACGAATAACGACTCCAGTACATCGACACGACTTGGCAACTAATGAGCGAAAAGAGATAAAACAGTGACGTATATTAAAAGAGAGAAAAAATATCAAAATTGCACAGCTCAAGTACTACAGCCAACATGACAGATGTTGACGCGAATATGCTAACGTCAAGGACCACCAGAGCAGCCTAGTCGGTTTGCCGCATACTCATGTCGAGGCATTTGTCATTAAACCAAACGGCGAGGCTGCTGCTGGCAGTAAGCAGATGATTTTCGCATGCGATGGACTGGCGTTCGGTGTCGATCCTTCGGTAGACCAGCGTGTGGCAAAGCTGACCTCGTTCTGCCTCGAGATGACAAGCTGCACCACGCATATTTGTCGCCCGGGTAGCGTATGTAACCACATTAGTAATCGTAGGAATGCGAGGGGGGAATGCCCATACGACTTGGGATGGTCAGGCTCTCCCTATAAATAATATCTTCATTCTGTATCGACCTGTTGGGGGCTGCTTTTCACTGCATCACGTGCAAGCTTTTTTTATTCCATCCCCGTTCAAAGACGACTGGATCAAAGCGATGAACGAGGAAATCAATAAACTGAAGGAACGAGGGATGTGGAAGCAGATCAAACGATGTTTTGTGCGAATATACCCATTTCAGCGGCAACAGCCTGTTTAAAGACGACTAGATCAAAGCGATGAGCAAGGAAATCAATAAACTAAAGGAATTAGGGAGATGGGGAGATAGAAGCAGGTCAAACGATCTGCTGCTTAGGAGCAGACGCCGGACTAGCTACCCGCGCGGAGAGCTCAAAGGAAGCACTGACTGAACCACGGGATTCGCGCAAGAGTAGAATGCCTTGGCAGGCTGTGATCTGCTTCTACGTATCGCGCCTTCAGTTTGTTGATTTCCCTATCCATTGCTTTGATGCAGTCGTCTTTGAACGGGCCGTTGCCGCTGAAACGGGTATATTCGTACAAATTCAATGAGAATGGAGTGTCGTACTCCGTAATAGTGCGCGCTTTGCATGTTCCATTGTTCACGGAGTAATACGTCCGTAGTGTGGCTACATACCATTACAGCCAATGATATGAGTTTCAATGCAGTCGAGACTACGGCCCTTTTGCCAAGAGATTAACCCGCTCAGCATGGTGCTTTTTAGGGGGCAAGTTGGGGGCACTTTGGCGCGCAACAAAAGCAGTCTGGTGTCTGACTACGGATTATCCGCCACATGACCGACGATCTGCCTGTCAGGTGGCAATTTACATGTACGGTCTCCTCATCACTGCGGAGTCCTACCAGTGAATCCTTTATCGTCGAACCAGAGTGCCACTTCACGAGCCACAGGTGCTCTCTCTACTATTACGTGCGGACGTAATCCGTATTATACGGGCGATCTCTTCCGTCATAAATCCGTAGATGAAGGGATTCGTACGCACCGCCACTCGTTTCAGATGCGCCATGCTTGCATGACCACTCTGCTCTGCACTAGCCACGTACATGGTCCATCGTGGCTTGCCACAGCCAGACAAAAAAGGAAATTCCGCGCCAAGAGCTTGCCGTGCAACGTCTAGACCCTTGACCCTTACTTTGTGGCATGCAAGAGAGTGAGTGCTCCGTACGTACGGAGTAGATAGATAGACATGGGTTGGGTCTGATTGAGCTTATCTCCCCTCTCAGGACTCGGGAGTACGACCTTTTTTCATCGTGCAGGCACCATACTTTTCATCCCTTCTTATTGATTTATCGCCGCAGATGCTTCTGTCCAAAAACGTTTCTTTGCGCACTGTGAATCCGCTTGAAGGTCGGGTCTCACAAACCACGACGTTAGTAAGCGAGGGCATCGATATGGCTGTCGCTGGAGAGGCGGCATCTCCGCCGCCTGAGGAGGAGGTCAAGCTGTATACCATCCATGTGAGTTGAACAAGGCGCGCTGTTTATTTTTCATTCTTGATTTTTACGGGAAAAACCACGTCGCTTATGACTCTTGTCAAGGTTTCGAGCAAGTACCTGAACTTGACGAGGCAAAAACTCGAACTTACACGCCTTCCACACGATGTTCCCCAGCCGCAGCGAAATGAGTGGTGGGAACCAAAACCGACTGTTGAACCACTGGTTGACTACTGGTATGTTTCTGGCTTTGAAAGACGGTGAACATGCCTTTCAACATGTAAATTTGCCCGGTCACTCATGGAATTCCCTCCGCGATTGCAGGCTGGAACAGTACTCCTGGCGCGACCAGGAAGCCGACTTCAACGCCAACGTGCCCCAGTTCCGAACCGCCATTCGGACTGCATCTTCCGAATTTCCAGTCCGTCTGCACTTTATTCATTCGCGGTCGACACACGCCAACGCCGTTCCATTACTTTTGATACCCCCTTTTCCATTTACAAACCTCTCCTTGACACACCTCATCAGCATCTTCACCACGCCCGATGACCCTTCCAAGGATCTTCCTTTCCATCTCGTCATCCCTTCGTTGCCGGGCCTGGGGTTCAGCGACGCCATAAACAGCAACAAACATATGCTGCCGCTCATAGCCGAAATGCTGGACGCGCTCATGAAACGCCTCGGCTATCAACACTATGTCGCAAGCAGTACCACTCCGTCGCCGAATGTCATCACAGATATCGACTTCAGGCTCGTCAACCACATTGCCCTCTCGTGTCGGGACTCATGTCTTGGCGTCCATTTGGTGTCGCCGTCTTTCCGGGCCCCGACGTGGCAAAGCGCCCCGTTGGAATGGCTCAAGTGGAAGACGGCGACGACTTTGCAAACCCCTTGCTTGGGATATACGCAGGACGACATCACCGCTTTTCGGAAGCAAGCTCGGAGGCTGACGAAGCAGAAGCAGCTACCGTTGGTGCCCGGCATGGGCATTGGGATGAACAAGATTTTCGAACCAAACACGCTTGCGTATGCGCTGTGCGACTCACCTGCGGGATTGTTGCTGTTTATCCTCACGGTCCTGCGGATTCTGGGACCCAAACACGAGTTCTCGGACAAGGAAATCATCAACATGGCTGAACTAACATGGCTTCCTGGTCCAGAAGGAACCATGAGGCTCTGGGCACATTGTTCTTCTCGCTTGGACGACTTGCCGAGCAGCTCCTCGAGAAGACCAAGAGTGGGCATCACAGCGTTTTCAAGGGCAAAGGTTGTCGACACGTGTATTGATTCACAGCAGCAAAGCGGCTTGCCTCTGCCAGTTTCTAGTCCAGACGTACATACCTGTTTCGCCTGGGGCAAATCTAGATACGACATTGTCTCTTCCCAGACCGTCACTGGGAGTCCAGGCCTGTTGGCGTGGGACAGACCAGAAATTATCGCCTCAGGGGTGAGGGGACTGGCGAGAGCGGTCATCGCCCGTGATGACAGGCTACAAGCCGCGAAGGCGCCTGGCGTGGCCTTGTTGGAGCACGTCGTCGTCGTGGGCGTCGATGAGCTAGTTCCAGCAGAGACATCTGGAACCACGATCCAGATGGAGACATCGCCACTTCCTGCACCAATCGATGTGTTCAAGGACTATGAAGACAAGAAGTTGAGCAGCAGTGGAAAGCCCCTTGTCCATAGACGGCCAGCTACGCCGTTGTTTCCTCTGGTCGGCGGGTTGGATCGGGAGCTGGCTATGGATGGCAACGGAGATGTCAGTCAGAGCTCGAACGGAGGAAGCCCAAGTACGATTAGGCCGTTTGTGGCTGTAAAGTAATGAATGACGTGATTCTGCGAGTCGTGATGGCGGCTGTCATGTAGAAACGTCGCATGATGCACGAAATGATCGGACGAGCCAAGTCAAGTCAACATTAAAGACGAAGGACATGCTGTTAGAAGCAACCAGACTACGATCTGGACTGTATTGTAAATGGAATGCGACGTGTTGGTTAGTGTTCAGTGAGGGGGGGGGGGGGGGCGTGTTGCACGCAAAAAACGGTGCAGCCAACTGGCCACCAGCTTGTGCGTATATTATCCCTTATTTCTTCTTGCGACATATCCTCTAGCTCCTAGGTAGGGGCTGTTACCTAGGACTATCTCTTTTGCTAGGCTACTAGGGCCCTCTGCGTGGTGGCAATTGGACTTGCTTAGGATAAAAAGTTGTTTGTGAAGAAATTCCTGCGCGTGCGCGAATTGGTGCTGGATATTATGCGTACATATACAAATAGGACTATCACATCAAGCAACAATCCCAGAACGGGCAGGGATTTGTGCACAGACCACTTTTTTTTTTTTCTTGTCCTAGACGTCTGGGTAGTTTGACTTGTGCAGGCCAGGCGGCTGGCAAACATCTGTTGACTTTAAGTTACTCCGTACACCCCACTGTATTCTCATGGTCCGTGTGTGAAAGCTTCCAGCCAAGTCAATAGCTACATCATTCACACCAGCTCCTGTCGAGTCTCCCAGGATACGACACCTTGCTTGGGGAGTGCAAGCTCAGGAGCTGCTTGCTTCTCTTCAACGCCAGACAGTCTTGGATCCCTTGCGCCATACAATGCTCCTTCGGTGAACCCCCCCTGACCTGACCCAACCGACATCGCGCATCTCGTCACCATGTCGACTCGTTATGGGGGCGCCCCCCCGATGCGCAACGGCAACGGCAACGGCTACGCAAACCTCGGCAGAGCTCCTGACGACTACGATCCTTACAACGATAGCCGCCCGAGAGACAGAATCGATCGATATGGTTCCCCTTCGCAGACCTCACGAGGCCCGCCTCCCGTGGTCCGAAATGTGCCCTCGCGAACGCGCATCCAGGACACGAGTGCTGAGCGTCAAATCACCCAAGTCCTGGAGCATATCCGAGCCGATTGGCCATCAATGTGCGAAAATGAGTCATTGCCCGTACAGCTCGCGCTTCAACTACTGGACACGAGCTCTGTCGGCCGAGCACATGAGTATCGCAAGTTTCAGGACACGCACCGGTATCTGCAAGACTCGCTGAAGAACATTGTTCACGAACACCATCAAGGCTTCAACAGTTCTATCGGCACCTTCCACAAAATCCAGGGCAGCATCCAGGCATCGCAAAAGCGAGTCCGAGAGCTCAAAGAATCGCTGGCAGGATCCAAAGCTAGCTTGTGTTCCACCGATCCCGGGCTCAAGAAGCTGTCCCAGACTTCGCAGGAGTATGACGAGCTTCTGCAGACGTTGAACGAATTGGATGACCTGCGCGCCGTGCCTGATCAGCTGGAAGCTCGGATATCGGAAAAGCGCTTCCTGGCCGCGGTTGAAGTTTTGCAAAATGCATTGAGAAAGCTGAGGCGGCCGGAGCTGGATGGCATCGGAGCCTTGAACGACCTAAGATCATATTTGGCCAATCAGGAAACCGCGCTCATGGACATTCTCGTAGAAGAGCTGCATGAGCACTTGTATCTCAAGTCTCCGTACTGTCAGGAGCGATGGCAGAGTCTTGCCAAGACGCAGGGGGCCTTTGCTGATGGATATGGAGACATCAACAACATCCTGCCATTTTATGCCGTGTTGGACACTATCGAGCTGGAGAAGGCTGCCACGGAGGATCCCATGAAGAACCCGGAGGCAGATACCTTCAACTACATTGGGCTGCTTGTTGAAGCCTTGAACAAGCTGGGTCGACTGCAGAATGCCGTCGAAAACTTGAAGCAGCGACTGCCTGTGGAACTATTCGGTGTGGTCACCGAGACCATCAATGAAGTCGATCAGAGACATCCAAGTTCTCTCCGTGGTGCAGCGGGCAAGGCGGATGGGATATTCGTCTACAACAACAGAGAAACGCAAATGCGGGCAGACGTCATCTATGATTTGTTGTGGACACTATATGGAAAGTTTGAGGCCATCGCTGAAGGCCAGCGTGTCTTTCACGAGTTCATCAAGGCTCTCATCCGCCGCGAGGGAGCTGGGAACAACAGTGCATTGTTGGGCAGTTTCAAAGAGCTCTGGAATTTGTACCAGAACGAAATCCGTTCGCTGCTACATAATTATGTCACAACAGACGCAGATGTCTACCAGTTCGACTCGCCGAGTCTTGGCACCAACTTCAACGGAAAGAAAGACGTCATGCGGGAGCACCTGTTCAAATTCGCGGAAGCGGATGCCAAGTCGGTGGACATGGTTACAGAGTATGATGCTCTAGAGGGCATCATTCAAGCCACTGTCCCCGGGCTGACTGGTGCCTCCCGGAAGGGAGGTCAAGACTCGAAGAAAGGCCGAGTCGCTGTGGATGGCGGCCTCACAAGGCGAGATACGGGACAAGGACTCACGGGAGGATCTGGGAAGCAGACTGGTGGCACTTACAAGTCACTTGTTGAGCCCAGTGTATTCAACATGAGTCTCCTGCTTCCGCCCACGCTGACCTTTCTTCAAAGACTCAAGACAATCGTGCCACCCGGGTCGGATCTGGCTACCAGCACGTTGACGACCTTCCTCGACAATTTCCTCGTCAATGTATTCCAGCCCCAGCTGGACGAAACCCTGATGAAACTGAGCGATTCCGTGTTTGTGGAAGCCGATTCATTCGCTCAAGACCAGGCATGGAATCAGATTGCACCCAGACCCGTCTTCAAGGGGACCACGCTTTTCTTCCAGATTGTCACTGCTTTCTGTAAGATGCTGGGAACCATTCCGCCGGATCAAGCATTGAGTTCACTCATCGTGACACAGATGGCGCGATACTACGATCGATGCCTCGATTGGTACAGGTCACTGGTGACGAAGACGCAAGAACAAGGAAAAGACGCAAACAACCTACGCGCGGCGGCGCGCTTCTCCATCCAGCCTGGTCCGCTGGAGGAGGTGATGAAGAAGCTGTGGAACGCCAAAGAAGTTGATGTCGAGCTCCTCGACAAGGAGATTCAGGAGCTGATTGAGCATACCAACGAGTCTCGTTTGGAAATGAACGATATAATCCAAGACCGAGACACCATCTTGTCACTGTGTCTGCTGTATACGAGTATGAAGTGGCTTGCAGCCAAGACATCCGGTCTGAGGCACATAACAATGCACGAGACAGATTCTTCAAGACAAGCGGCCTCGCGGCAGGCAAACCGGCGATGGACTCTGATGGGCGACCATAGTAAGGCTGCGTCTGACCAAGGACCTGTCCACCTGCCGTTGACTCAAGAAACGGTGCAGTATGTTTTTGTCCTCTTCTACGACCAATCTCTCTCTCTCTCTCTCTCTCTCTCTCTCTCTCTCTCTCTTGTCCTCCGCGCACCAGAATTTATGCGCAAGTAATATATCTCTGACTCATGGATAGGAAATTCGACAACATTGTCACCTCGTACGAAGACCTCGCCACCACAGCCCTCCTAACACTACACATGGAAGTTCGCTGCCGAATCGTCTTCTCCCTCCGCAACGCCCTCTCGCCCGACATAGCCCCGTATCTACTCGACCAAGAAGTCCGTGAGCCGGACCCTCCCATCCTCAGTCTCAATCTCGAGCTCGTCCTCTTCGACGAGACCATCGTCCGATCCCTCCGCGACAAGGAGGTCTCCTTCATCCGCACCGGCCTCGGCCGTCTCATCAACAGCTACCTCGTCGTCAATGCCAAGCTCGCTTCCCCCATGAACGAAAAGGGCTGCGGACGCATGCAGCTCAACATCCTCGTCTTGCAGCAGAACTTGAAAAATGTAGAAGAAGGCGTCGACTTGGCCAGGGCGGCGAACTACTACGCCCTGTTCGACAAGGGGCCCGACGCGATTGTCGAAAAGGCCAAGGGGGACAGGGACAGGAAGCATGAGGATGGGTCGGCCGTCGATGTGTTCACATATGAGGAGCTCAAGGCGTTGATGGAGCTATGCTTCAGTGAGCCCATGGCCGATAGGGAGCGCGGCATAGCCAGTTCGGCGAGGAGGAGGATGGAGGATCAGTTGCTGGGGTTGAGTGAGCACATGTGGCAGTCTTGATGGTTCAAAGGGATGTATTGTGTTTGATTCTGCATCTGCGCATCTGGTGGTTCTGTACGATGGCGTAGACAAATGATTACAAGTGAGGGGACATGTTTACATTTCACCGAGTGTGAGATGGAAAATATTTCTTTTTTTTTGCCCTCGTTAACGATGTATCGACGGCATGCCAGCAACTTTAATTGAACTCGTGTGAGCGCTTGACGTCTACGAAAACACCATGTGGAGGCTTTGGGCAATGCGAGCACAGTGGTGACGTTGATGGGCTGCATGGACTTTACAATGTCGGAGCCCATGTCATGTCTTACCGAACGGGGGGGGGGGGAGTCGATGATCGAATCAGGGCTGTGACTACATGTAGATTTGTGGCTTGACACGATTTTGACTGGGAATCCGGAAAATATAGAACTCTCATTCAGGAGACTGAGACCAGGGCCCTGCGTGGGAAGTTGCTGATGGTGCACCTGCGTGTTGGGTGCGACGAAGATGACGTCAAACGGTGTCTTGGGGTGTCTTGGCGACGATGATTACGGACCCGGTGTGGCGTGGTTGGTCCCCGGACCCTTGGTTGTGATATTGGTTGTTGTTGAGGTGTACTGTACTGTACATACATGGGAAGTTGATGTTTGTCTACGCTGTGATGGGGACGAGTGTGAATGACGGATGGGATGGATGAAGGTGGGTTTGCAATGAATGCCCGCTTCTTTCTCAGGGGGATGGATGGATGGCTCAGCCTTGTCCTGTTTGGGATGGACAACACGTCGCATCAACGGAGGGTGATGGCAGGATGGCATTTCTGTCACCTTTTACGGAGTGAAGAGCATGTCGGACAACGCTCTGAAGCCATCATTGCCGTGCAGGTGCGCTGGTGGTCTGCCGATAAGGCGAAACAGAATGCGGTGGGTGTCGTCACGGCAGAGGAAAAAGGAACGTTTGGGATGTTGTTGGTGGCGGATTGATGGGATTTGGTAATACGGGTTATTCCGCAGAGCGACCAGGATAGGGAGGGGATGGGTCGGTTTGAAAGTGGAGACGGCGGTCTGGTTGTGCCATTTCATCCGTGAAACGAAAGCGAGATGAGGACACAGCAACTCTATATATGTACATTGTACTCCAGGGAAGAGAACCGGTCAATGACGATGGCGGAAAAAGGTCGTCGTAGTCCAAACCCGACTTGTAATATGTACACATGTACGGAGTAATGTACGGAGTACGGAGTACGGACGTAGGAAGCTGGGTATGTATGTACTTGGTACGTACCTGAGCGGGGTCTCGTAAACCTTCTGATCTCGACCCTCGCTCGCCATGTGATTGGCTAGGGCGGGCCCATCCTTTCCACTCACGGGATTTGTCGACGTGCGACTCACATTCCGAGCAGAATGCAGCGCGTCGCGCGTTTTGCAAGACTTCAAGGCCGCATTCCGTGAAGCCGTGGATCAAGGGTCCTCCCTCTCTCTCTCTCTTTCTGCCTCTGGAGTGACAATGCCGGGCGGCTGGTTCTGTTGTCAGTCTTGTTGGCCACTTTTCTCCTTGATCCCTCCTTGATCCCTCCCTGCCGAATTTTGCTTGTGCTTTTGTTGGCAACGTCAGGGGAGTCAGGGCCCTTGCCCCTTGCTCGAGATGCTTGCCTACCGGGCTGTGTTCCATACCCTTATTCGCTTCCCCCTTATGTATGTACATGGTACAGATGAAGGAAGTTCTGCTCGTGATCGTGGTGGTACTGCAGCCCCGTCCGTGTTGAGCCAACACTTCGTCTCGTGCTTGTCCTCTCAACCTCTTCGACGTCTCTGTCATTGTTTACTGCCCCTTTTATCTGTGTTCTGTGTGTAGCGAGCGCCCTGAAAACGCCTCAGCCGAGATCGATCCAACTTTAGTCACCCAGTCACTAGTCACTAGTAGTAGAGCATCACGCGCCGCGCCCCGCAGTGACTGACGCTGTTACGCTGGACGCTGCTGTTACGCTGGACGCTGTTACGCTGGACGCTGGACGCTCTGGAACGGGCCTGGGTTCTGTCTGGCCCCTGGGTCAACAACACATGCGCCACAACCTCCAATCCTGCGCGGTTTTCCCCCTTGATCAGCGAGAGCCAACTTCTCCTCCAATCACGCCGCCAATTCATTCACTGCAACCTGGGCTGCCCGTCCCGTCCTTTTCTTTTCTTCGGCACTGCTCTCCTACTATAACCGCCCAACGCGTTTCTTTTACTTTTATTTCCCCGTCATCGTGTCGCCTTCGTCCGCGCGCCACCGTCTTCGTTCCGCTACTCCTCCCCGTCGCCAACAGCCAACGGCTAGACGCCCCAAAAACCTCGCAACCAAGTGGCAAGTGGCAAGTGGCAAAAGTGGCAAGTGGCCGCGGGACACTGCAATCAGGGGGACCATCCGACATCATCCCGATACCATAAACGAGATACACACCAGACGAGGCGCTCATCTCTCGACACTGAGGTGCTTCGTTTTCGACATTGCTGACGAGAACCTGGCCGCTGGCCTGTCAATTTGTTCACCATGGCGAACCCGTAAGTCTTTGGATCAACATCCCCGTCCCTTCTCCTATCATGCCCAGCTCCGCGCCCGCAACTCAGTTCGACATCCTCATCATACTGACTCTCGAGAGCAGTTTTAGTGCTGCCCTACGCTCTTTCTGGCATACCATGACAAGTAACGATCGACGTAAGTCCTCGCTCGCTCGTTCGCTCTGAACGTCGTTCCATTCACCACAAAAATTCCCACACCTGTCCGAGACGTAGACTCTAAAATCACCCGACTCTGGCAGACTCATCATTCGATTCACCGCAACGTACCGGACGTCATGTGCCCTTGCATAATAATCGCGACGGCATTTTAACAGGTGTCGCCACTGCATCTGACTCTCGCGCCGACATCAGCTCTCCCTATTCAGACGACGGCGGTCGTGGCTCACCTACTCGAAACGGCCATCAAAGCCCCATTGCCAGAGGGTACTCGCCCGGCATGCGCTCTCAGTCGGCTCAGGGAGGCGATGGGTTCGAGGTTCAGAGCCCCGGTGACGTCCCCATGCAGCCTTTTCAAAACGGTCTCCCGCCGGCACCTCCTGTTCGATACTCGTGGCAACGCATTGATTCATGGGCCGAGGAAAACTATCCCGAATTGTGGGATCAATTGGGCGAAGGCGCTACCGTCAACGACCTGAACGACCTCGAGCACCAACTCGATTGCTCCCTGCCCCAGGATGTCCGCGAGTCACTCATGGTACATGATGGTCAAGAGCGCGGAGGACGACCTACGGGCATTATTTTCGGTTCAATGTTGATGGATTGCGAAGAAATCGCCCAGGAATGGGAAACGTGGCGAAGGGTAAATGAGCAATATCTTTTGGAAACCACCACTGCCAAGCCAACCACACCTTCGAAAGCCTTTGGGGGCAGCAGCGAAGCATCTTCGTCGAAGCAGCCGCCACCTCCTCGACCCTCGTCTTCGTCCTCTGCCGGCGACGGCGAATGGCGCCAAACTCTTCTAGCCCGCCAGGGCTCAGTACCGCCGAACAGTGTGCAGAAAGCATATGCTCACGCGGGATGGATCCCCTTGGTCCGCGACTGGGGTGGCAACAACCTGGCCGTCGACTTGGCTCCTGGGCCCAATGGTCGCTGGGGTCAAATCATTCTTTTCGGCCGAGACTACGACACAAAATACGTTGTGGCCCGCTCCTGGGGTGCCTTCCTCGCTCTGGTGGCCGATGATCTCAACAGCGGGAAATGGTTTGTGGAAGAGGATAGCGGCGAACTAAAGCTGCGAGAATTCAGGGATGCGCGAGTGGAACCGGCTTATTTCAATATTCTGCGGTGGAGGATGGACCAGAAACACGGGCGCCGGCCACCCAACAAGCGACAGTCCATGGCTGCCGGCAAGGCCCCTTCCCCCCGTGGCTCCCGCTCCGCCTCTCCCTACGGCAGCCCCGTGGAACCCAGTGGTGATGTCAGGGGTCGATCGTTGCAACGGTTGAATGGGTCGTCACCACTGGCAAGCCCGATGCGAGCCGCGGGATACGGCAAAGTCCCTCTGGGTAGAGTTACGGAGGAAACCGCCATTCCCGGCATTCCCGGCATTCCCGGCATTCCCGGCATTCCCGGCATTCCCGGCATTCCCGGCATTCCCGGCATTCCAGGCGCCACCATTGAGCCCAGCAAGCTGGTCGAGGTCGAGACGCCACGACAGAGTGAGGAGGCAAGAAACGGGCTTCGAATCTCAACCTTGGCCCGATCAGAGTCTGACTTGCTCAAAGACAAGGAAAATGAGAATCCGGCCAAAATGAATGGAAAGACTGCCACAGTGGAGGACGATGCAATGAAGACGATCGAGATTTGAGCAACACGAGACAATTTCAGGAAAGAGTTGCACACGCTCGTTGTCAACATGAGCAGCAAAACACTGAAGGGACGACGGCACGACTTATCATTTTCTTTCTTCTCCATTGACGCATCCGCCCTTGGCAGCATCTACATGCTTGATCTTGATGAGTGGTATGGTGGATGCCGAGATGTTTTTTTTTTTTCTTCTTCTTTTCTTTTCTTCTCACACACATGGATACATAGATTTAGGCGTTTAGGGCATTGAGCAACCGCAGAGTGGCTGGCGGGCTGATTGTTTCGTGTTGACTCTTTCTTTGACTGGAGTCAAGCCTTACAGAATTTTGTGGTGCGCCGGAATTAGGAGGCACGAGCAACAACACCCCAGCATTCGGTATTCTTGCGTCCCATGTTTTTCAAACATTGGAAGTTTTTTTTTCGCCGTCGCGTCAAGACAAGGTGCCGATTTTCGCATCTCTTCCTTCCATCCTGCTGCAGCGACTCGGGTGGGTTCTACCAAAAGCAATTCAAGGAGGATGACTTGATTGACGGGTGGTGACGAGCTGGTTTGGTGTTCCTCGTGCCTAACTGGCTGTAATGCAACACGATGGTTCTTGGCAGCCAAAGCATGGACTGAAATGTATTTTAACAACTTATCTTCTCTTAGTCTGGTGGTGCCTGGGGTGTACAGAATACATTGATTGGGGAATCGACAACTAGGTCTTGATGCTTTGCATTGCAACGCTGCGTCTGGCGTGAGCAGAAAGAACATGTTCGCATCACTCAGCTCAAGTGACCGTGTTGTGTTCATGATGTGTCAGCGAAACGCTACCTTTGCCCCGTTGTATTCGTCATTCTTTACTCTGTAGCATGTTTTTGTCTTTCTCGGGGTATGTTTTTACATTGACAGGTCGTTGGTCTCGTTTGACCAGCCTGCGTGCCCTTTTAGTGTTATCATCCTGCCGGTTCATACCCAGATAGTGCTTTGTGCGGGAAAACGTGCGCATATCGACCCAAGGATCTGACGTCGTACTGTGATTTTCACCCACTGCTCCTTTGTGGCTTGCTGATCACGGTGTAGGAGGACGACTTTCTGACTGTTGTTTGACCGATCTTTGGAAACTGACCGGACCAAGAAATGTGTCAATACTAACAACGTAAAAGGGCATGTTATTATGCTAGATTTTTATTTACTACTCCTTTAGCTAATCATAATATAGGAAAATAACTTCCTAACTATTACCTAACTAATCTTTGGAAACTAACCGGACCAAGAAATGTGTCAATACTAATAACGTAAAAGGGCATGTTATCAAGGCTGCCGCTCAAGCGGCTTTCTGCGGACAAACTCACGGTTGTGGTGGAAAAGCTAAATACAGATGTGGCGCAAAACGCGCTACACAACGGGAGTACATGACTCACATTCTGACCAAAAGAGGAGCGCTCACGTCGAAAAAAAGCAGAACGCGGCAAGCCGTCTTGACATCTCGGAACGGCACGTCGCGCGCCAGATTGACTTTGGGGGGGGGCAACAGGGCACCTGCTGCTCGAGTCCACGGGTTACGGGTTACTGACTGTTCTTTCCCTTGTTCAAAGGGCTGGCGAGTTCTTGCTGATTTGCGAGCAAGGTGGTGAACTTGACTTTAACTTTCCGGGCCATGAATGTGTTGGTGTTTGTTGCTTCCATGGACAGATTTGTTGTTGATCGGCCCCGCTGCGTCGTGAACTCGTTTATGTACAGTGTGACCCTTGTGTGGGTTTTACACGAAGGTACATAACTAGGGGCAGCGGGCTAATAAATCACTACATAGGGTAAATGGGACCCTAGTTGGCTCGGCGGGACGGGCCGCAAAGTTCCCAGCTCGGATAATGACGGAAGTAATCCGTACGGACTACGGACTACAACGACGATGATTAGTACCGGGGCCGAAATGCAAGACAAAATTGCGCAGAGATAGGGGTGGACGGGAAAGGTTATTTTTACCTTACCTAGCTAGCGGTGGGCGAGCAAGATGGGTTTTCAAAGTATCCCCCATCATTGCCAAGCAAACGCACCTGGTCCTACCTCGAGATTCCAAAATTCAGACTGGCCAACTGCCCAAACCCGACGGTGCGTCTGCTTGCCAATTTATGTGCTTCTAGAGTACTCCCATGAGGGCTGCGAGAAAAAGATGATGCATTCTGGTATCCCTGTGTGCGTTATGCAAGTGTCATTGGACGGAATTGGACGGAGATACATCAGAGTCACCAAAGCATTCAATATGATTAAACGTCGATGAGACAGAGCGCAAAATTAAGTCTCTCTGTTGTCCAAGGTGGTACCCTAGTGTTTGACCTGCGTCAATGCAAAACATGTCCACCCATAGCTTCATGAATAAGAAAAGGAAAGAAGAATGTACAATTAAAGTTGCTCCCCTTGAGCGCCAGCAGAGCTTCGTCATTCGCCAAGCTTTCACATGCCCGAATACAAGAGATGGCGCGAGGAGCTCTCGCTCTAACTTTTGGGCATGTTTTTTTAGGCGGCAAACCGTATGGCGCGGCGATGAGTTCGCTTTTGCTTGGCGGCCACCTTGAGTTGACTGGCTTGACCAGGAGTGCAGGAAGTGCCAGCAGCAACAGGCTGGGCCGCAGACCACATGCCGCTTGCACAACGCTGGAAGGATGTTCCGCCAATGCAATTCCACGCACCCTCTGATGAGCAAGCCATGCCAGCAGAGAAGCTCCCAGACGGGCTGCTTCCGCTATTACCGGGACCATCGGTAGGGGCGGGGCTGCTTCCATTAATGGGGGTTGGCTTGGCAATGCTGGCAGATGCAACAACAGGCCCGGTCTGCTGAGGTTGAGTCTGCTGAGGTTGAGTCTGCTGAGGTTGGGTCTGCTGAGGTTGGGTCTGCTGAGGTTGGGTCTGCGCTGGCCCACTTGGCTGGCTTTGAATGAAGACTCCACCGGGGACCGAACTTGCGCAAGAGTCTTTTGGAGCATCAGGAAGAGGAGCAGTTGTTGGCTGGGAAGCTGGGGCATGGGTTGTTGGCTGAGAGGATGGTGAGACAGGGCCAGAGGTTGAGGAGGCAGGATTGCCACTGCCACTGCCACTGCCACCGCCACTGCCACCGTTGCCAGCCTGGCAACCTCCAGTCGGGGCAGCAGCATTACCGGCAGCCCCGAAGTTATCAACATCCTTGCCTGGATTGGGGAATTTCACGTCTTTGCTGTCGACGGTCCCGCAACCGTTGCCGACGTTGGCGACGAACATGTCAGGCAGGCCGTCCACAAAGCTCTGAGAACCGCCAGAGCCAGTGACAGTGAGCGGGGCGCAGTTCATGTACATTTCTCGGTTTCCGATCCTGTTGAACCAAGTCCAGGCGAGGGTGTAGTTTCCGGATGCGAGCTCTTTGGGAATTGTGAAGTCATAGGTAAAAGGGTTCTTGGCATCTGCATTATTTCCCGCGTTCCCGTCCATATTCTTCGCGGGGCAGCCACCCTCGATGGACTTTATCACCTTCCATACCGACTTCTTGGTGGGTTGTACATCGGTCGTCACAGAGACCTGGCAGGAACCTCCTCCATGGACAGCTTGACCGATGAATTCGAGCTTCTGGGTGCTCCCTTGAGCGTATACGTTGCTGGCATCGGTAGCATAAGCATATGCGTCGCCGAATTTGCAGGGAAAGTTGGATCCGTTTGGTTCAAGGGGACCGTTGTTGAGTTTGGCCTGGTTGAAAGGAACAGGGTTGGCCATCTTCATGTGGGCACTGGCAAGAGTGGCCAGGCCGGTGAGTGCAAAAGTCTTGGTATACATTTTCCTTGTTGGGAAAAAAATGGGGAGAAGAAAAGAGAGAAGAAAATTGTCAATCTACACGTGCCAGACGTAAGATTCCAAGGTTGGCTATTGCGAGAATGAGGGCAGTGCCGTCGAGAATAGATCTGATCGAGCAAGCTGTATTGAGACAGCGTCCTTGAAAGAAGGAGTGAGCTACACAATCTAGCATGATTAGTCTACAGTACTTGGAAGGTTGACAAAAGCCAAATCAGTCTCATCAAGATGAAAGCAAAACGACAGAAGTCGAGCTGCAGGTCGAGCTGCAGCTTGTTTTTGTTTTTTTGTGGTGGTGGGGGTACAGCATCGCGAACGTAGGCATATTTGCCACGACCAGCAAAGCCCGGGAGAAATGTTTGCTCGACCGGGAAATGACTTGTCCTGGGAGAGGTACTTACAAGAATGAAAGTGCGAGCTCGTGACACGAGATGGTGGCGAGCAAGGAGACCGACCTACTTCAAACTTCTAAACCAGAGAAGTTGAAGAGAAGCAAATGGAAGCAAACAAGGTCTAGCCTTGGCAAAAATAGTATAAAAAAAAAGGGGGTGGTGAAAAGTGAATGTAAATTGTCTCGACGACAAAAACCACCGTTGAAGAAAAGGACTAGAAAGACTGATGCTTTCTGAAGATGGAGAGAGGGACATGAGAGATGGTCGCGGATCGGGATACAGACCCGTCTTATATGAAAGCGGCTGTGCGTTCAGAGAGGGCTTCGAAAAAGTTCCATGGATGAGACGAGGGGGGGGGTGCAGTCCAGCAGTGAACAGGATACGACGGCGCATTCTTGGCCAGTCAATCATGGCCAAGACGTTGGGCGGGTCGAGCTGTGAGCCTGTGAGTTGTGAAGCACGGTCGATCTGTCAGGGGTCACGTCACGCCGGCCGGGTTGAAGGGATGAAATTGACGACGGGATCATTGATAGGAGGACGAAGGGGACCCTGCGAGATGGGATCGCCCCATCCGATCCGATCCACCCCCCCAGAAGTGAGTGGCGTGCGGCTCCCATCGCGGGAAAAAAAAAAAAAAAAAAAAAAGAAACCAATGTCGGCCGATGGGCTCTGCGCCAGGAACAGGCATGGAGCAAACAAACACCGTGCGTGGCACGCGTGCGCGCGAATTCGGTGATGAAGTGATGAAGTGAACGAGTCCCTGTTGCTGTTCCTGCTCCTGTTCCTGCTCCTGCTCCTGCTGTCAACAGCAGTGGATGACCGTCTGTCAGATGGCAGAGTCTCGCACGGCCACCAGTCGGGCGAGGCAAAATCGTCGCATCGCGTTTCCTGCATCAAACAATTGTCACCTCTCAGAGAGGAAAAAGACACCGGACGTTTAAGTCCCCCAACCCCCAACCCCCACCCCAACAAGCGAACAAAGCCCAGGGCAGAGCTTTGTTTGGCCGCCTCCAACAAGTTAGCGTTGCATCGTCGGCCTAATCAGGCGGCTCCCAGCCAGCCAGCCAGTCTGCCAGCTGTCTGCCAGCTGCCCGTCAGCTGCGTGGGGTGGTTGAGACAGAGACGGAGATAGAGGCAGAGGCAGCCAGCCACACGATCGCCAGTCGGGCGGCCAATTCCAGGGACAATGCGGGGGCTTTCGACTTCAACACGGAGCCCCCTGTTCGCCATGCCCACACCATCAGGTTGTATGTAATAGTGGTTGGACACCAGTGACTCATGAGCCATCATTTGTTTCTGTGGCTGCATCTTTCACAACATCAAGTTTGCGTCGCTTCACTGTGTCATGCAAACAGAAACAGAAGCAAGGAAACAGCCGTGTGTCCACTGTCGTCAATCAGAAAGGATTGTGGGCTCAAAGAATCATGCTCTACTACTCCGTACATACCGTGTCGTGGCGCACGAGCCGTCTACGACTGAGATCCAAAGAGGGGCTCGCAGATACCAGATGCAGCAGCCTCGAGGAACGCATCATCATCAGGTCACACCCACGGCGACACGGCACTACTACGGAGTGCTTTTTTTCAGATTGTTGTGAGCAAGTCGTCACCGACGTTGACTATTGATTTGACACCGAGCTGACACAGGAGGCAGCCCAGAACCCTCCCTGCCGTCGAGCAAACGGACTCTGGCATACTCTGGCATCACCCAGCAGTCACCATAGGATTGTCTTCCCCAACATGAATGAATCCTGCTTTCTTCGCGCACATCGAATATCGAATAGAGAATATACTAGTTATGCAAGGGTCACGAGAGCCTTTGCCATTCAAACCAGTCAATTTGTTCAAACCCCTGCTCAAGTTGGTCTGTGCATTCACAGTCAAAGGGACCGGAGGACACACGAGTTGGGGGGGGGGCGCTCGCGACCAGGCGCTTTCGTGAAACCAGGCCAAAGTTTCAAGTCGAGTCTTTCCCCGATCAAGTTTCCTTTTTCGTACCATGTCCCTTCGCATTAATGCAATGCATCTCCTGGAGCCGCATTCTCAAGGATTCATTGATGGGGTTTCCGCATATCGATGATGTGCGAGCCCTTGTCTCCCTGTTTCCTTCCAGAGAAACGGAACATTTGTAATTCCAGACTGCAACATGACATCTTTGCATTTGGACAATTCCATGACCACGTCTTGTTTTATGTGGTTGCGCACGTGTCGTCAGATCAGTGCTTGTGCGCGCGTAGCTTGTTGGGCAGCCAAAAGCATGTAACCGCTGGTCGGATCGGATCGAAGCGGTGAGTGAGCAGGCGAGGACGGGTCGGACACATCAGACGGCCAACGTGTTGAAGAGAGGAGGTCCTAAAAAGAAATATGAAGAGTCGAAAACTAAAAACGAATCTATCGTGGCCAGAAATGTGTGTACGACTGGACCGCTTGGGCTCTCAAACATGACACCGGATGAAAAATGACACTGTCTCTGTGATCTTTTTCTTCCACGTTCACGTCCCCCGAGACCGCGTAGGAAATCTTCGGTGGATCACGAATATATCTTGATCAATCAAGATTCTCCGTCTAGGCGAGGCATTCCACCTTGCTGTCCTTTTTTTGTGGGAAGAGCGGACAAGTTCATGAAAAAGCAGCTGAATTGGCCAATCGTGGAATACTCCTCTTGTATCTTTTTTCTGGTGGCCTTCCGGTCATCCCCTTCATCATGGTGCATGGTAAAAGTAGCCATCTATTCTGCCGCACCCCGATTCTTTGCACCTAAAGAAGCAGTTTTGAGTGCTTGCGACACGATAAGACAAGTCCAAGCCAGCATTGCATTTCTCACCACCATCTCCGATACGATCTCTATCAAACTTCAGTGTTTATTGCTGCTCCCGTCATTTTCATCTAGGCACAATTTGTTAGAAATGGTAGCAAAGGAGATGGCGACGCAAGAACAAACCATAAGCCCCCAAACCTCTTCTCGTCCAAATGGACATCTTATCGCGTCGGAATTCCTCAAAGTCCCATTCTCGCTTCTCCAGGTCGTCTGCTTTGAGGAAAACATAGACGAACGTGCTGGCCTCCTTTCCTGGAACCTCGTCGTCTCCCACTTTCTCAAGCACCTGCACTTGGACTCTTCGTCGTTCATACTCGGAGCCCTCGAAGTAATCCAGCTTTTCGATATTGGCATCGGTCAAACCCGTCACAAGGACGCCCTTGATTTGGTGCCCAGCTTCAGGAACAGCACCCGGGTAATCGGCGAACTTTACACGATGACGGCAGAAGTCTCGAAGAACTGCGGGCGTGAAAGTGTGCAAATCACGGATGACCTTCGGGGGAGACTCGTCGTTGTAGCAGACGCTGAAGAAGATTTCTCGGGCCATCTGCATGTCTCGTTAGCTCCGTGGTCAATTGGCACATGTCAAGTGTTGCTGCCCCGTATCCTTACCAGCGTGCCTACTGGAATGTTAGTCATGCCCGTAGAACGAACGTGCGGCTGATTGGAATTATTCTTCACCATATACGAACGCGCTGCCTTCTCCACTCATCCTGACTGAGCAAAGGTCCTGCCTTTCTGCTTTTCTCCGACAAGCGTGTTCCGAGAGAGAATTGAGCGGTTGAGGCTTTCGTCGGTGACTGACCTCCTCCGCCTTGGCGTGGTTTCTTTTCTCAAAATTCTTTTAGTTGAACCCGAGTGTGTAGGCAAGAAACGTGGTGCGTACGCGGGAACTGCCCCTTCATGTAATAATTATTATTGATGAACCAACCTTGCACCGGGGGGGGGGGGGAACTGAGCTCTGAACCGAAGAGATGAGGGTTTTTTTTTGAATTCCCGTATCCATAACCTTGACCTCCATTGTAACAAATGGGGCATAGGTGGGGCAGCCGCACGAATAGCAATACTCCCTCCTCCGGGCGAAGCCGAGTCACGGCTGGCTCCTCTGCTTGAAAAGTCGAATCGCCACATGCTCGCCGTGGTAGGCGAACGAGTTATTATCTACACTGCAAATGTCGCCTATGAGATTGCCTTGAAACGGAGCTGCACGACAAGACGCGGCCACGGCGTGAGTCGTGCGAATTCTCCGAGCCGTCCAGCATCTCCTCTTATAAATACTCGTCCGCTTACATCACGCGTAGCACCCGTAGGAGAACCTGTGCAAGAAGTAGTCTAGGCCGTCCAGATACGGCGTTAGGGTGCCTATCGTTCCGGCGTATAACTAAGCGTCTCAATTAGAATCAGGTGAACAGTCGAGAATCCATTCCAGGGTACAGTGTGGGCAGGTCCTGTCATTAGATGGGAGATTCCGGAGCAAATTCCAGCGCAATGCCTGTTCTGCCGGCCAGCGTGGCATGTCGTTTCTGACGGCTCTTTCATCCTCAGTGAACCTCTATGCTACGCCTTCTTAGCCGTACCTGCTTGTATCATCAGTTCTTGGGGGAAACCTGTTTCCTCTCCGTCTCCGTCTCCGTCCCATTTCTATTCTTCTTCCCAATTCGCTCTTCCGCTCCCGTCTTCTAGGGCTCTTCAGGTTCCGCACTATCATACGTCCGTACATGCGCGAAGGCAGGTTGTGAATAATCTCCGACTTCCACCATATCTTGAGACTGATCCATCCATGTTTGATCGTAACTCATCTAGTTGTTGAAGGTCAGGCTTGTTCAGCTTGCCCTGCTACTTCTCTCCGTCTATTTCGTCTGCCTGCTGACAAGCTTGCGCTCCAAAACGTCGAAAGTCTCGCGCGCGAGGTAGGCTTGCAGTGAATTTCACATAGTAAGAGATAAAACATCCACCTTGCCTGCCGCTCCCTGCTGCACAAACATGTGCGATCCGTCCGGGGACAGTCCACACACATCAGCGTGCTTGCAGCTCAGAACAACGGCGCGAATCTGGAACGGTTTCCGTACAACTGACTTTTCTCTGCCTCCGTTGGCTGAAAGCGCAAACTTGGTGATAGTCACGGTCTGCCCACGCGGAAAGATGGTGTTGCTGAGCTCCATCCTCGTGAAGATGCCGGATTCCGCGTCGTGAGCTACCTGAGCCTTTCCTGGCGATTGCACACCAACCTGCCATTTCTGCGACAATGTTAGTTCCGATGAGAAGACGGCAACGGTCTGTCCCAAGCGCGCATTCACAATGCAGGTCTTGCCGGGGCTGCTATAGTCGGGAAACGACACCAGCCACTCGTCGAGGCTGGGGAAGTGAAAATCAGCTGCGAATTTGACATTCTGCGATGTGTTATTGAACTTTGGCGAACAGGCAAGACTAGTAGATCGGACCATTTTGCCAGACTCTCCAATGTCGTACACGCAGACAGAGACGCTCGGCGCAGCAGCGTGCTTGACTTTTCGGATCGGCCCCGCGCAGGCAATGACGTGCTTGCTGTCAGGTGCGAACCGTATGCTCATGCCCTGCCACGACGCCGGCTTATCGAAGCGCAGCCGGCGCACATTAGCCTGTTCTTCAATGAGGGAAAAGATCTTGAAGTGACCAGTGCTGTCCGTGGCGCTGCCAGAATGACAAAGGACAGCCGTGGTGTTGTCGGGAGAAATGTGAGGCTTGTTGCCGTCCGTCGCAGATAAAGCGCACTCCAGTTTGACCCATCCCGTTTCCGAATCCACGATGAGTAGTCTTCGCTGGTCCCTCCCCGAAGCAATCACACACAGCAGGCTTCCATCGGGAGATGGCCTGAAGCCTTCGCCAAAAGTGAGGGGCTCCTCGTTGCCCTGAACCAGCTGCGAGGAGTTGCTGTGCAGTTCCCACAAGAGCGAGTCTCGCATGGCATCGTATACCTGGACCGTTGTGCTTGTGGCCAGCGCCAGTCTGAGATGTTGGGATTTGGAGTGGAAACATCGCGTCCGCAGAATTGCATGGCCGGGGGCAATGCTGGGCGCAATGCAGGAGACGCGCTTCGGGGTTGAACTCCATTTCTTGCCCGCATGCTTTGGGCTGTTGGTCATGGTTAGCGATTTGAGACATGGGCTTGTCCCGGGGCACCTCGACTGCCTTGGAACGTACATACGTGTGTGAGGGCTGTGAGGGCTGTAAGGGCTGTGAGGGCCCTCCACCTTGGATTTTGGGGGAATCGGTAGGAATTCTGTTGGTTATTGCGTCTTGTGCCGTATCCGATGGGTGCGTCTTCTCGTCACTATAAGATACGAACGGCGTCTGCTCGCTGTTGCTGCTCGTGGCATTTTCATACGGAGGCGGCAGGTCGGACGGTGCCGCTGTCGATTGATCAGCCGATGCCAATTGTGTCATGCTGTCTGTCGCTGACGGGGCTCGAGGAGGCGTACGTGTACGTGTGCGTGTTATATATAGTCTAGATGGGCGAGACGGAACACTCAAGTCCTCCTGAGCGATGTGCGCATAGCTCCCAGGGAGCTCCTATAATGATAAGGCCGTTGGTGGAACGAGAGCTCCTATAATGATAAGGTCGTTGGTGGAACGAGGTCGATGTCAAGATGACGAGGTCAACAGGGTTGGGTGATTGCTGACGGAGAGGGTCCCACAGACACAGCCCCATTTTCAAGATTCGTCCAACCAATGTGTGACCCCGAGTGTCAATGGTGATCATGAGTACTCCGTATGAGTCAGATTAGTTAATTAGTTAATAGCCGTAGGCAGGCGTTGTAGCAGCATTCTTTCTGTCGGCATCATAAGGCCATTTCTAGTTTCGACGTCTAGGGTGTCTCACATCAGCCATGATTTTTGTCTTTGTTTAAGAATACGTAAAGATATATTGCCAGGTTCTCAATGGGAACTTTTCAATCGCCGTTGCATCGTCGTTAAACCATTATTTTTGGTTATTTTTGGTTCTTTACATTTTTCAACTATTTTCAAGTCTTCTTCAGTGGCCCTGTCGTGAAACCACGTCCAAGCTGCAACCGATGGTTAATATGCATCCGATAGCTGGCACTGTCAAGTACAACCAGACATTTACATCATCGACGCCATGAGAAAATTAGCCACCGAAAGCATCACGGCAGATGCTCTACCCTGACATTATCAAAAACAGCATCCGTCTGAAACACCCTCACGCCATTCATGCCGCTCCCGAAGCTCCCATCCGACACATGGATCTGGGCGTTTGTCGAATCGCCCGCGTACACACTGATAGCATTCCCCTTGGCCTGCACTCTCACGATATACTTGTTCCCGGGCCGAACATCGGCCTTTACCACCGCCAGCTGCGTCCACGAACCACCAGATGCCCTGCCGAGCACGAGTTTCCCGCCGGTCCCTACGCCGGCGTAGTACCCGTCGTAGGCGTCCGCGCCGATGCCCGGATTCGACGCTCGGAAGACGAGTCCTGCGTCGCCGCCGTTGGACGCCGGGATGGTAATGTCCGCGGAGAGATTGACGTCGCCAAAGTTAGTGTGGAGGAGGGCTTTCCCGCCCGCGGAGCTTCCCGCCTTGAGGGCGTTCGATCTCGGATCCCAGGTGCCGCCGTAGGATGTCCACCCAATCATGTTGCCGTCGTTGAAGTTGTCGTGGACGAGCATCCGGACGGGCTGGACGGTCCCGTCGCCGTTGAAGTGGAGGCGGTCGTACGCGAGGCGGCGGTCGTTGGCGTCGATTTTGTCGCCCAGCGGGTGGCGGTGATAGACAATGTAGTAGATGTCCGTGTTGGGCACGTGAATGACGCCGTTGTGTCCCGAGCCCGTGGCCACGGCCGCGTCCTGCTGCAGGATTTTGGCGACGCGCTTGAAGGGTCCGGTCGGGGAGGAAGACATGGCGTAGGAGACGGCGTAGTCGGGCCCGCCCCAGCCGCCTTCGCTCCAGAAGAGGTAGTACGTGCCGTTGCGCTTGACCATCTGGATGCCCTCAACGTAGTTCTCCGGTGTAATCTCCTTGAAGACGGAGCCGCCGTCACCAAAGGAGCCGAGGCTCGTCATATCCTCGTTCAGCCTGGCGACGTTGGCGTGCCCGTGGCCCCCGTAGTAGATGTACGCCTGGCCGTCGTCGTCGAGAAAGACATCCTGGTCGATGGGCTGCGCGCCGTTGTGGTATTTGCCAATCAGGGGCTTCCCAATGGCGTCTCTGTACGGGCCCTCGGGACGGTCTGCGATGCCGACGCCGATGCCGCCGAGCTCAGAGTCGGACTGGATGTCGTTGGCGCCAAAGTAGAGGTAGTATTTGCCGTTGCGGGAGATGGGGGCGGGTGCCCAGATGGCGCGGTTCGCCCAGCTGAAGTCGGAGGCGACGAGGATGTTGGGATGCTTGGTCCAGTGGATGAGATCGGGCGAGGAGAAGGCGTCCAGGTAGGTCTGCTTTTCGTAGGCGTAGGACGAGGTCGGGTAGACCCAGTATTCGTTGTTGTAGAACTCGTTGTCCGGGTCGGCGTAGAAGCCGTCGACAAAGGGGTTGCCGGCCTCGGACGTGGCAAAGTTGGGTGTGGACAGTGTGGACAGTGTGGAGGCTGTGGAGGCGGTGGAGGCGGTGGTGAGGATGAGGATGGGCGAGAGCCCTGCTGTCAGGAGGAAATACGGGGCGGCTGCCTTCATGGAGACTGCGGGGTTGTTTTCAAATCAAGTCAGAGAGCATGGGTGCTTGGACTTGGTGAGGGAAAGTGAGTGCGTTGGCGGATGGCAGACGGCAGACGGCAGACGGCGTCCCTGAGGCAAGTCGGTCATTTATTGATGAAGCTAGAGAAAGAAGCATCATCATCTTCAAGTCCAGCATAAACGAGGTGAGTGTTGGCCATGATGGACACGGATGCGCACTCACTCACCCCGCTCATCCGTCATCATGTGGGCACCTGACGACCGAATGGATGGGGGCCAAAAAAAGCCGCGCCGGTGACGAGTGCAAAAACGTCAGCCTTGGTGGAGTCCTCGCGCGCCAGTTACCACGACACACAATGAGGAAACGTGTGTTCTGATCTTCCTATACTCCGAATGCTCGAGTAGATTCAGAGATGTAATGTAGTCCGTGCTGGTGAACGCTTCGTGTTTTTCAGTCGCTAGCTGCAACCAGCCTCGGTCCTGCCTCTCTCAGAGCTCGCCGTCATTCTCGTCCTCGTCCTCAAACACAAACTGCACAGGCAGTCCCAGCTTTTCCCCCAGATCCTCCCTGACGATGATGCTGCCCGTACCAGCCACCAAGACCTCATGCAGCGCTTTGGCAGCCTCCTGTAGCGGCCGAAGATCCACCGTGCCATCGTCCAGCCCACTCGCCGCCATCAGAATCCAGTCCACAACAAACGGCAGTTCGCTCTCACGCTCCATGTACGCCGGGGTGAAGAGCTCGCGCAGAACGGCATCGCATGACTCGCGCACAGCGCGGAGAACTTGCCAGCATTCACGATGCATGGGCATGTATGGAAACGAAAACTCGAGCGTCTCGGCGTTGAGGACGAAGACGAGCTGCTTGATCAAATGCTCGACGGTCATGCGGCAGCCTTCGTTTGTGGTGTTGCGCGAGCCTTGTCGCTTCTGTTGCCGTTGCTGCTGCTGCTGCCACTTCTTCTTCTTTTCTCTGAGCTTTTCCGGGTCTTCGATCTGGCCCAGAATCAATGTGCCATCTTCATCAGAACCTTCCTGCTCGAATAAGCTCAGCTCAATGATGCGATTGACGTGTTCGGGAGTCAGGCCGAACTGGCCGTTTTGTTTAACATAACGCGGCTCGAACATGGACTGGACAGGCGAGGCATCCTCCTTGAGGCCCCGGGGACCGGCCTTGGAGAAGAGCGAAGTGCTCTTGCGCCGTCGCGCGGACATGGCCGCCGCGGATGTGCCCATCTGGAGACAGAACTTGAGGAAACAGTCGGTGGGCGTCTTGGGATTTTCGTTCCCGACGAAAAAGCTCTCGGCGCCCAGGTTGGTGTAGACGACGTCCATATCGAGCCAACTTGACCTCAGAAGCTCCTGGCGCTGAAGCGCATTGTACAAGTGCTCGCAGTACTGGATGGAACCCCAGGCATTGGCGAGGGCGGTCCCGGCACTGTGGTAACGCCCGCGGAAGTGATAGAGCATCAGGCCGCTGATGACTGGCGACATGCGGAACAGACGATGAGACTTGATTTCGGGGATGTTGGCGTTCAAGCGTCGAAGCAAGCGAGTCTGTACAGCTCGTACCGGGTCGGTCTCGATCCAACGAATGTGACGCTGCAACGCTCGCAACGCTGCATTGTTTGAAGCCGGCCAATTGCTAATTTTGAGATTGGCGTGGAACTCGAAGTGCGATTCGATATCCTTGTCCATAAAATCCATACTGTTCCTCATGGTATTGAAGGGGCGCTCGATGTTTGGACCCAGTTCATAAGTAATGTCGAGGAAGATTTGCGCAGCAAAGACGGCATAAAATGGCACTTGTTTAGTCTTGTCCAATTCTTCCATTCCACGGATGAATTCGTCATTCGCGAGCCAGTTGTCGAAGCCCCTGACCACGGTCATCAACTCGGTAAAAAGGGGCATGAGAAGTGCACGATCATCCAAAAACTTTTGGCGCCCGGTTTTCCGGCTCCGGTCGCTGTTGGGGTCAAATTGTCCAAATAAGCCTTCCTTGTACAAGGGGAGTTGGTTGGGCTGCAAGACGGCAGCAAGGCTCTCCAGCATTCGGTAGGCCCCCAGATATGTGTCGCTTGCGACCTCGTACGTTTTATAGTTGAAGTTGTCGTTCCAGCTGTCTGTCCCCGCGATTGTAATGTCATCTATATTATAGCCTTTCAGAAGGCACTGCATCACATGAAACTTCTCGAGCATTGATCCAATCCCACCGTGAAGCTGCAATAAGGGAAGTACGTCCTCCATCATGTTTCTGACAAGGTCTATGGCAGTGTTTGTCGCAATTGCCGCGGCAGCCAGGTCAAAAATGCCAATGTTGTAGTTGGACCAGATCCACTGTATGCGGGATCTGACCCGGTTCATATCGTTGACGAGAGTCGTCAAGGCGAAGAATGCGTCTTCTATCGCAGTCATCGGCTCCGACTCGTACCTGTTCTCATCATCTTGCGTCTTGGTCGGTCGTTCAAAGTCGGGCGCATTCAGAAATTCGGCGGATGGTTCAAAAACGACAAGACCAGCGAAGCGGTTACTCAGTTCGCTGGTCTCGGATGAGGTCTGATCCGCATCATTGATGGGCATCAACGGCTTCAGTACTTTACGAACTGTCTCTAGTACTGCAGGCCAGATTCTGATCAGTGCCCAGGCGCCCTCATCTGCATTCAAAGGCCGGACAGGCGGCAATCGAGAGGTATTTCGTGGGCACATGGAGGTTCTTACCTCCCACGAAATGAGTATGCTTGGCAGCTGACAGATCTGGAAGCTCTTGTCCATGTTCTTGGAGCTTGGAGCCAAAGCCAGAGCGAGCATTGATTACACGGTCGATGGTCTCGCCGAATTCGCGTGGAACGGTGGCTGCTTTAGCGGCAATGTGCTCAGCCAATGTCACGAAATCCTTGATATTGATGATGTAAGTAGACTGCGCCGATTTCGCTGGTGAGGCTGCCGAAGGGACTGCGGTCTTCCTTTTGGCCTTCTGCCTCGCCTTGCCTTTGAGTCGTCCGCCAGATGAAGGTTTGCCGGCTTTGGAGGAGACGGGAGAGAGGAGGTCGGCGGGGAAGCCAACGGCCTTTGCAGTTGAGGCGAGCCAAGCTGCGATGGAGTTGGTATCCTCCTTGTATTGCTGGTAGGTGCTTACTAGCACGGAGGGCAACATGTTGAGATTGGAATCGAGCCGACAGAAGAAGTGGGAGAGACGACTTGATCCTTTGGAAGTTTGGAAACTTGAGCTTCAACTTCAATTCAGCCCTCCAATAATGGAGTGAAATTGAAATTGCCTCGTGGGGCACGGCGGGGCCGTGTCAACCACTAGCTGTGCCCTTTTCGGATGGCGTTCGGATGGTATTCCGATATCGGCAGCAGGTTTCTAGTATCAATTCTACAAAACTCTGCTGATCCGCCAAAAGGAGTCGAGATGGGGTTGAAGGGCTACTCGGCGGAGGAAACAGAGAAGTCAGGAGGAGGGCTGACACAAGAGGACTCTGTATGGGATGGGAAGAAGACGAGTTTGAGAGAGTGTTGGCCTCCTGTCCAATTGGTGCTACTTGAATCCCCTCCCGTCTGCTCGAGTTCCAGTAGTTGCAACCAAAAAAAAGGCTGGGCTCCTGTGGTGTGGTACAGCAGACGCCACAGCAACTTCCAGAGGGAGGCAAAGGATATGAGCTATCAAGTCTTGTTATTTTCTCTTTCTGGTTCTCTGAAGCTGACAGTGCCGTTAAGCCCCCGACAACCGATGCCACTTTCGATAGTGAAGCCATCTTAACGACGGGCTGACGGCGCTCGCGGGAATCCTCAAACTACTGGCTCTCAAGATATCAACTAAGATGACAAGATTCTCCATTTAGTTTCACGATTCACTGACATGTCCGCAAGGGTAGATGGCACCGCAGATTATCGACGTGTGCTTTGGATGGGATATAAAGACCGTACCTATCTAATAGATGCGGTGTTGTCATTATCCATGCCTTGAAGAACATCAAACGTGAAAAGTCGTTTACGCGAGCAGAAAGATCTCAAATTGTGCCTGAGGCAAAAGACCAGGACCATGAGCCATGCATGAGCCATGACCGGCTGTGGTGCGAGGTAAATCTGTGTCGTCCTCCCGCGCACATACGTCTTTTTTTTTTTTTACAAATCAACGCACGTCGCCAGAGCTTTCAAGCGCCAACTTACCGAATCGGAATCTTTTTCTACCCATCATGGTCAAGGTGATGCAACGGTGGCACCGATTGCTCGGCCTTAAAGTGCAGTCTTCTTCGTGGTACAAGGCGCGATTGAGGGAGGAGTTGGCCGAACGACGCGAGGCTCGCACCTTCCTCCACCGCTTGAGCGAAACGGCGGACGTTTTCTATACTCTCGGCAGGGCACAATGCGATGGCCATCCGTTGCGACAGTTCCCAACTTTTCACCTTTACAAGCATCCGCCAATTTACGGCTACATGCTACTCAAGTTCACGTCGAGATGGGCCTTCTTCCGAACTGCCGCTTTCCTGTCTGGCTCAACCGCGTATCGACACATCAATGAGGTGGTGAACCCTGCACGGGACTTCAAGATTCGCGAGGTCGCCTCACGACATCCTGTTGAACTCAACAAGTTCGAGTTTGCGTGTCACAGATTGCGACACTTCTGGCCGCTTCTCCCGTGAAAGGGTCGACCGGCAAAACACTCATCTTTGCAGCAGGGAATGCACGTGCAGTGGCTGTCTCGGTCAAAGCACACCGGTGTGCTGTAACGACAGAAATAGATGCAAAGAGCCGAGCACAGGCACCGTGACCAGATCTTTGAAGTGGAAGGAGAACCTAGATGGTTCATTACGGCAGGGAAGGTACAAGAAAAAAGCTCTCGGTCATAATGTTCGACATGCTGTAGAGCCAGCACAAATATGCATGGAGCCGAGAAAAGGGAGCGTGACCAGAGAATAGAACCCGGAAGGCAACTTGATAGTGCATCCGGTAGAACTGTTGAGAATCATGGCTGGAGAGGGGGATTCATTGTTTGCGGCTGCTGTCAACAAGTATTTAATACGCAGTCTATTTTCACTTTGGAACTCCCCTAATGACTTCACTGCACTGACATACTTTCCTCTTCGACATCCATACCTTCGTCGTCCGTGAATGGATGTTCTCCGATTCTGAAGCGATCAAAGACAGCGTTCCCCGTTCTAGAAAGCATTTCACTATACCAACAGACATGGGGGACTTCGAACTTTGTCCTGATTCCATTCTATCGACTGAGATGATCGCGCAGGCAAGCAAGAGGCCTTCTGTGATCGGGCTTTATGGATTGCCGGGCTCAGGAAAGTCGTTCCTACTGAGCGAGTTGAAGAAGCAGTTGAGTCATAGTCAATTTGATTTTTACGAGGGTTCAGACATGATTTCCACAATTGTTCCTGGAGGTCTGGTTGCTTTTCAAAGACTTGAAAAGGAGCAGAAGCAGCACTGGCGAGAGCAGGCGATCGATCGAATCGCTGAAACTTGTCGTCAATCCAAAAAATCCGCTATTGTCACTGGTCATTTCATGTTTTGGTCTCACGAGGAGCAAATCCGTGTGTACACGCCCAACGATATGAGTACTTATACCCATATACTATACCTGGATACCTCGGTTGCACGGATAGCTGAGCAGAGGCAAAAGGACGCAAAAAGGCGCCGTCCGGACCTTTCTGCCGCCCACTTGGAGACGTGGCAGCAGGCGGAGATCTCGGAGCTAATGAGTCTCTGTCAAAAACACGGTATCTTGTTCTCGCGGCTGCCCGAGCCGCCGACAAACCACCTTCTCGCTGCCATGAATTACATTCGGTTCTCATGCCGAGCCGCCACGATACCGAACGCGTCCAGAGTAGATGCTAAAATCAGTGGTTTTCTCACAAAAAGCGATCTCAGAACCGCTGTTGTAGTGGATGCAGACAAAACTCTATCAACAGATGACACGAGTGTCACTTTCTGGGAGGCTATAGGCACGGGTTGTCCTCTAAACGGTTTATTCGACAGTCCGCTTCGTTACTCGGAAACTGCTCTACTTCAAGCTACTCTCTTGTACGAGGAAGTAGCAAACGAAGAAGATTTCGAACGTATCTGTACAATGGCGGCATCAAAGACAAAGATTCACCCCGAATTCGTATCCCTCTTCCGCTTTATCCAAGCTCATGAGCATTTATCTGCTTTAGTTGTGACTTGCGGAATTCGCCGTGTCTGGGAGAAGATTCTAGAAACAGAGGGCTTCTCTCAAAAGATCCAAGTTATCGGCGGAGCAAGAATCTCGGATGATATTGTTGTCACGCCCGACGTAAAGGCTCGGATCGTGACAAAGCTGCGGCAAGAGGGTCACCTGCGTATCGTGGCAATTGGCGATAGTCCTCTCGACTTGCCAATGTTGGAGGCAGCGGACCAAGCAATCGTGGTCACAGGCCCAGAACGAAATCGCAGTCGCAGTATGGACCGTTTTCTCATGGAAGCCATCACGACTCGAGGCCTCAAGCCGCGACAGTGCTTGCTGCCCGGAAACGTTTCTCCACGACTAAGCGATAGCGTACTTCCTCGAATGTCCCTTATCGGTGAAAGCTTTCTCAAGTCGTTGCATTGTGGTCGAAATGCTAGTTCGTACCCAAGGATATGGCAGGCTACAGACAAGAGCGCCGCGAAGCTGCTCATGTCCCCGATGCGCGATGCGGCGAATGCAGGGCCAACTTTGAGGAAAGCCCACGGCAATGTCGGGCTCTACCTGGCCTGGGAGTTCCTGCCAGAGATAGTTGGAGTTGAAGAATATCCTACACAGCATGTACAGGGGCATCAAGTCAGCGGATACCGTCTTCAGCACGAGACTCAAACCACGATTGTTGCGCTGATGCGAGGCGGCGAGCCCATGGCTTTGGGATTGAGCGAGGCATTGCCACTTGCCATGTTCGTCCACGCCAGTTGCCCGGATGATATCAAGAGAGAACATGTTGACAATCAGAGGACCGTGATTCTCGTCGATTCCGTGATAAGCAGTGGCAAGACGCTGATACCTTTTATCAATCAAGTACGAAGCATGGACAAAGACATCTGCATTGTTGTTACCGCCGGAGTGGTTCAGGATGACGCATTGTCCGAAGGGCGCGAGCTTTCCAAGGTGGCAGAACAACATCGCGTCAGCATCGGAGCGCTTCGCCTCTCGAAAAACAAATTTGTTGGATCCAAGGGTACTGATACTGGTCATCGGCTTTTCAACACCACACACATGGCATAGGCTAGGTGTTTAGGAGAAATTGTCTTGTTCATGTTTAGGGCTACAATAGAGTGTGTTTTATTGAACAGGGGAGTGTTTTGTTATATTCATATTGTTCGCACTCCAGGGTCCCTCATCGTAGTCCAAGTCTTGTTGTGCCTTCTAGAACGAATTGAATGCAACTTTGTGCAAGACTATGTAGTCGTGTGTGGTCGCCTCGAGTTGGTCTAGACTCTAGAGAGGTGCTTTTTACTCTGCCAGATTCTCTCTGCTGGCTCATGGGGGTAAGAAAAAGAATGCACATCCCATCGATGGTACCAGAATCAAATATCCCCCGTCCCGTCTGCGCCAATAAAGACGATCCGGGCCACGACCGGAGGGAGACAAGCGCACAAGCGCTGCCCTTGCCGTACCCTTGCCTGCCCCCCCCACACTTGACACCTTAATTCCTTCCAAAAAACACTCCAAAAACACCAACATTCCGTAAACACCGTCTTCTCCCTCCAACCCCCCGATTCAAAGCAGACCCGCCTCTCATTTTGCCATCCGCCACCGTCACGACCATGTCCCTCGGCAACCTATCCGACCTCCTCCCGCCAACGTACAAGTCCCAAATCACAGCCTGGCTCGCCGAAGACACGCCCTCCTTTGACTACGCCGGCTTCGTGGTAGGCGGGTCGCCGCGCACCGCCACCCTCTGGGCCAAGTCCCCCGGCCTCCTCGCCGGCAGGCCCTTCTTCGACGAGGTCTTCTGCCAGACTGGCTGCACCGTAGAGTGGCACGTGGCCGAGGGCTCCGCGCTCGCGCCGTCGACGTCGACGTCGACGTCAGGTCGGACCTCGGACCCGGAGCCCATCAAGATCAGATGCGCCACCGTCAAGGGCCCCGTCCGAGGAATCCTGCTCGGAGAGAGGGTGGCCCTGAACGTGCTCGCGCGGTGCTCGGGCGTGGCCACCAAGTCGGGGGAGCTGGTGCGGCTCGTCCGGCGGGCGGGCTACGCGGGGGTCCTGGCGGGCACGCGCAAGACGACGCCGGGGTTCAGGCTCGTGGAGAAGTACGGCATGCTGGTCGGCGGCGCCGACGCCCACAGGATGGACCTGAGCTCCATGGTCATGCTCAAGGACAACCACGTCTGGAGCAGGGGGGGCATCGCGGATGCCGTGGGGGCGGCCAAGGCCGTGGCCGGCTTCAGCATCAAGGTCGAGGTCGAGGTTCAGAGCGAGGCCGAGGCCGACGAGGCGATTGCCGCGGGGGCACATGTCGTCATGCTGGATAATTTCACCGGCGAGGGCGTCAGGGTTGCCGCGAGGGCGCTGAAGGAGAGGTGGAGGGGGAAGAGGGACTTTCTCTTGGAGGTCTCGGGGGGGTTGAGGGCCGATAACGTGGAGCCGTATGTTTGCAACGGTGAGTGATTGCTCTGCGACGGCGGGCTCTGATCCATCACTGGTGATGTTTTCTCTCTCTCTCTCTCTCTCTCTCTCTCTCTCTCTCTCTCTCTCTCTCTCTCTCTCTCTCTCTCTCTCTCTCTCTCTCTCTTTCTTTCTTTCTTGGCTAACCATGGCATGGCATCAACAGATGTGGACATTATTTCGACGAGCTCTATTCATCAGGGTGTTCCGCACGTCGACTTTTCGCTCAAGATCGAACATTGATCTCTTCACTCCCAACATTGTAGACTGCGAGAATGGGACGATTGGAGACAAGGGGGGGTATATTTATTTACACACACAACGTATAGATGCTCGTTCGTATACATGGATGACTGTTGGAGCCCCGAGGCAGCACGCACCCAAATGCGCTCATGCAAATTCTTGTCATCCATCACATTTCAACCACTTCCATGCCAGGACATATCCGTAACATGTCTCTCCCACCATTCTTTCATGCAACTTGAGCGCCGGCGGTCTGGGCAGCAACGCCATTGTTCGTCCCTTGGCCATGAACGGCGGCATCCTTTTGCGCAGAGCTGCACGAGTCGTCGTTGCCAGAGCCGTTGGAACCGCAACAACGCACCAGAACACTGGTCTCGTTCTTCTTGGATGGGACATCGAGCGATGGGTTGGCCTCGAAAAAGTCGGCCGGACGGAGGTGAATTTGATACATTTCCATTGGCCTTTTTTTTTTTTTTTTTCGAGCATTAGTACACACGTCATGTTTGAGGTGGAATCTATGATTTTCCTGGACTCGGAACTCACATGACCGGCCAGTCCTCCACACGGGGGTTATGCGTGAAGCTATAGACAGGCCACAGAACGGGAGAGCTCTTGGTGCCGTGGCTTGCATGACCACTGACTCCGATTGAGCCATCGGTGCCTTTGGTCGGCGTGCCGTCTTCCGTGAACCAGTCGCCTCGTCGCACCATATCACCAACACCCCCAGCCTCCACTCGGCTCTGGTTGGTAAATTCGCCCGCCACCCAGAACTCACCATCTCTGTACCCAGTGACCCAGGCATTGTGCTGAGCAAACAGGGCACGCTGCGACTGCATGCTCTCCTCGTCGGCCAGAATCATCTGCGTGGGAGGAGCCACCACCTTGTAGGCAAGATTCTTGCCCGAGATGGAGTTCTTCTTGTTGGGATTCTCCAGCTTGATCGTTCGGTTCAGCCGAGGCTCAGCATCGATATGGCTCGCCTTGTCGACGACTCGGCGCCTCACCTCGTACAAGTTGCCGTACGGGTTGGTCTCGGGGTTCATCTTGACGCCGTGGCTCTCCTCGACAACGACCCTGTTGTCGCGATACGAGTCAATGGCGGGATCGATTCTGGCGGCGAAGATGTGCTGGTGGTTCTGTGCAAGAATGCCCGGCGACACCAGGTTGCCATACTTGCTTGTCTTGCCCTCGTCAATGGCAACAACACTGACCATGCCAGTAGCGCGAGTCTCAAGTGTAACTCCTCCGGCCAAATCGAGCTTAAAGGCGAGTATGTATTCGTAATTTGCCAAGGTGCAGATGAACTGCACAACAAACTCTCGTGATCGGACGACAACGGCGTTATTGGTTCTGAAGTTTGTGTGCTTCCACAGGATGCCACCGTCCTGTTCGTGCAGACAAACGACCGACTTGGCGGGGGTTGGAGACCCGTCCGGTCCTGCGAGAAGAGCATCGAAGTAGTGGATGGCTCCGAGGCAGTCGCACCCCAGTGTCAGATTGTTGGCCGCGCGTCCGACGCCGACGTCGCCAAAATCGAATGCCTGCTTGCGATGGAAAGGTGGTCGTGGATCACCGTAAGGCACTGTCAGCTCCGAGAAGCTGAGACGGTAGAAGACGGGCCGGTTCTGGTAGCAAACATCATGGAGAACTGCCCCTTCACGAGGAGTGAATCCAAGTCGGAATCTCCATTTCTGCCACTCGATGAGTCCATCTGGCTGGACCGTGAATGAAGGACCCTCGGGCTGAACGACGTTCAAGGGCTTCAAATCAGCTCTCACAGGTTGCTCGAGAAGCTCAGGAACCCATTCGGCTGGCTTTGAATTCTGGAACAGCTTTTTCGGCTCGTCGCCTCGAGGAGCAGGCTCGAGACCATCATCCGATCCTCCAGTGGCCAAGCGATCAACGCGGACAACCTTCTTGGTCACCCAGTCGATGACGGCGATGATGGGAATCGGATAGCCGTAGTGGTTGGTATCAGGGTGGTTCTTCCTGGCGTCACGAGCAAACACCAAACCTTGCATGTATCTCGGGTCGTCCTCATTGTCTGATCCGCCATACGGCCAAGGGTCAATGGTGAGTTCGAATCCCTCTGGCAGTGCGAACTCCGACATGGCCTCTTTGAAAAGGTCTGATGAGACGCAGTAGTCCAAGCAGTGGGAGATTTCGTCCCTGCGAGGGACATCATCAGTATTGATATTCCAATGTCTACGTCTTGGCATATCCACGAAACAGAATAATATAATGGGTTTTGCAAGTTAGACTCACTCTGTATAGTATGGGAAAGAATGGGCAGAGGCAGTGTCACTACTGACAACCTTGCTGGCATCCAGATCAACGACGCATCTGACAGCCTCGTGCCTCTCTGCCTTGATAATGCCATATTCAACGCGAGCATGACGGCCAGGGCGCGGCGTCTCTGCCGTCAAGGTGCCAGCATGTTCTGCTTCAAGATACGGAATGAGTGACTCTTTGCTGGGCTCTTGAAGGGATATCTGCCGGAAGTAGACGGGCTGCGAGCTTCCGTACAGCTTTACGATGATGTCCCGAGCCTTGGTGAACTCTTGGACGGATAGCTGGGTAAGAGGATGAGGTCGACCAGCAGTCATTGTGGAGGTTGAGTCCGGGGGATGGAGAAAGGTATTTGTGCTGTGCTGACAGTTCGCCAGAGGGGATTCTCGTCATGCAGAAGCTTCGGTTTTCAGTCTGGAGTATGGATCCAGCTTACCCACTTCTATCTGTTATAAGCATCCGAGAAGAAAGAAAAGCAGAAGCGATTGTGGTGAGGTTGGCATCTTAAGTAGGTGGGGTTGGTTGTACAAGGCTCGAAGCACGGGGGCGGAACGGAACGGAGCACCAGACAGAATGCTTCAACAAGGTGGGGTCTTTTATCGACATTGACAAAGGAAGGCGCGCTCGTCGTGGAGCCTTCCATGTCTCCATGTCTGCAAAGAACGACGGCTTTGGTTGACCAGGTCGACGTTCCGATACAGCTCTGTACAGCTCTGTACAGCTCTGGCTTCTAATACCTTTTAGACAGAGATTGTCTATGTAGGTCAAGAACTGGGTTCTAGTGTTGTCTCCCGTCGCCCGGCGTCTCGGGAACTTAGCGGAGGGCCGGCGGGTGCCCCATTTCCCCCCCGCCGCCGTTACGGAGTATAAACTTATCAGTGATGATTGATTGCCCCAGAACAAGGCTGTGGACGCGGCGCTCGCGGCGGGTACGTACCGACTCCAGCTGGCACTTGTCAACTACATCAGTCGATGGACGGACGCGTTAGGGCAAGAAGTGCTGCGCTTCCAAGTCCAACCTCGTCTAACTGGCCTCGTGGTCGGGAGAATGTGAGGTCAGACATGCCACGCCACACGCTAGTATGAACAGCCACTGTAATTCAGAATCAATTCTGGCTCATCAGCCTTTGTAAGCGCGTGCACGAGTCCATTCTTTTCCCCCCCCCTCTGAAGATTGCGGGACGAGTCCATTGGTAAGACAGCGTTCCTGGCTGTTTCATTCATGGAAATGTTTCCAAGTTATACATTCTTGCTCATGCACTAAAACTGGCTGCGTCGGCCGGTATCCCGTCCTGACTATTGATCGGATTATTTACGGATCTCCGTACTCCGTATTCATTGTGCAGATGTCAACGTTGCAGCCAGCCATACGCATGAATGCAGGAAGGCACGACTGACCCCGGTCAAGCTTGCCAGAGTAGTCCGTATGGAGTACATGATCCGTGCTCTGTAACTCTGTACTCTGTACTCCGTACTCCGTACTCCGTACGCGTAGTAAGCCGGCGATCCGTCATGGAATTTGTCCTGCTACATCCATCCTCAAGCCCTCATCATCACTCCATCGCTCCATCACTCTCCGGCCGCTCGCTCGTCCTAGAATTCTTGTGTTCCCCTTTGTCGCAGATGACGGTTCCCGTCTGACCTATACCTTCCTTGGCCGCTGTTGTATTTCCTTTATCTGCTGTGTCTCCTCAGATGCCACCCATACCTTTTCCTATATTATCACCATCGTATCCAGCGCATCCATCGCATCCGTCACATCCGTCACCTATCGCTGTCGTTGTCAGTCCCACGTCAATTACTCACCACCATCCTATCTGTACACCGACATCAAGACTGTCTTACTCGCGCCAGGCCTCATCGCAACCAGCTTAGTTCCTATCGATACCAATACGAGCACCAGCCTGGTTCGATTCGATTGACGCCATCGTCATCCACACCACCATTCACCTTCTTGGCTGGGGCATGCCATCTCCACCTGCGGGTCTGCCTCGCTGCTTGGGAAGTGGCCAAAGTTTTGCGCGCTACGATTCGAAGCGACGAATAGTTGGCCAGTTTGTTACTCTTCAACCCGTCAGGAACTAGACATTCATTCGACTGCAACCCAGGTGGTTAGACACCTCATCAGGTCAGCGAGTGTTTTTTTTTTTTTAGGTTTTTCTTGTTTTTTTTTTTCATTCTTCAGGATTCTATTGTTCTGACTCGATTTTGTTGTCTCTACTACCTAGTAGCCACGAAGCTCCTACTGAGGTCAAGGGCCAAGAGGCCAAGAAAAAAAGTGACGTCCCCTTTTCGCTTACTTTTAAAATCCGAAACGACCTCCTATCTTGACCTGCATCGAGTCAACAATCGACAACGCCGAATCGCCGACGAGCTGCATCGCACTGCTGTGCTTGCCAAGATGCTCAATTCGCGCCGCGCTCTGGCTGCGGCCGCCTTCACAATCACAGTCTTCTTCATTGTCATCCATTCACATGGATCATCGAGCAAGCATGTGGCCCGCGCGCAAGATGCCAACAAGAAGATGTCGACCAACACAGAATCCACCGACAGCAAACGAGCTGTCCCCCAAAAACCCATGATGGACATGTCGCACATGTCAACATATGACAAGCTCGCCTACGCTTATCCATACGATATCGAATCAAAATTCCCTGCCTACATCTGGCAAACCTGGAAGAGGACGCCAGCAGAAGGCGACTTTGAGTTCCGCGATCAAGAGGCATCTTGGTCTCTTCAGCATCCTGGTTTCGTCCACGAAGTCATCACGGACGATGTTGCCATCAGCATGCTCAATCTTTTCTATGCCTCCGTACCCGAGGTAATGGAGGCATACCACGCATTGCCTCTCCCCGTCCTGAAAGCCGACTTGTTTCGCTACCTGATACTTTATGCCCGGGGGGGTATCTACTCCGATATTGATACATATGTGATCAAGAGTGCCTTGGAATGGGTGCCCTCCCATATTCCCCGGCAGACAATCGGCCTCGTGATTGGCATCGAGGCCGACCCCGATCGCCCCGACTGGGCGGACTGGTATAGTCGTCGAATCCAGTTTTGCCAATGGACCATCCAGAGCAAGCCCGGCCATCCCATTCTGCGCGAAATCATTGCGAGGATCACCAATGCGACTCTGACGATGAAGAAGCAAGGCAAGCTATCGTCCTTTGACGGGAAAGACGTGGTCGATCTGACGGGCCCGGCGGCGTGGACAGATGCCGTCATGGACTATTTCAACGATGCACGATTCTTTGATATGAAGACGAGTCAGGGCAAGATAGACTGGCATAACTTTACGGGCACCGGAACGAGTAAGCGGGTAGGCGATGTGATTGTGCTGCCCATCACGAGCTTTTCTCCTGGCGTTGAGCAGATGGGATCCAAGGACTACGACGACCCCATGGCATTTGTTAAGCATGATTTTGAGGGTATGGAGCCTCTTTGTTTTTGTTGCCCCGGATCATTTCGTTTTTGTAGAGAAGATCAAATCCGCTAACATGATGTTAGGCACGTGGAAACCAGAAAGCGAACGACATATTGGCGAGAACAAGGAGGAACAACAAGCTCAACCTCAAGAAGGACTGGTCAACTGACGAGGCCTCTATGTGTGATTAGCGGGGCGACAGCTTTTAGCTTTTGCACTGAGCAGCCTTTTCCGTTCCGGTACGACCTCGTGTGTTTGTACCATCATCTCTCTTTCGAAGCGGCACGACGTTGATCGGTAGGGACACTGCTGCATCTCGCCGCGCGGGAGTTTGTCACACGTTCTCATGCAAGGTCAACCCGCTGCTTCCTGCACTACACTTCTCATCAGCATCTTTTCTTTCTTGTTCTTTTTTTTTTTTTTTTTTTTTTTTTTTGCAATGCATCACACTGGGATGTTGCATTCCATGCGTTGGGTCTCATCACGAGGTTTAGAAAAGGCGCTCAAGGTTTTTCTCATCACGAGTGCCTGGAACTGGTTTCTGAGCGTCAGGTGCTCTCTGTGCATAGACTATATATGTTGGACGGGGAATTTTTCGGGGGGGGGGTTTTTTGTTCAGACCTTGGAGGCTGACGAGGGTCAAGCTTGTAGATGGTAGATGGGTACAGGTACGTGCCTGGGTATCTAAATACCTAGATGGAATCGCAATGGCATGCCCGGCCCGAGAAAAGCCCTGGGCTGGGTGAATATATTTGGGATTGACACTCAACTTTTTGTTTGCTGTTTGCATGAAGCAAATTACAGTGGATGTGTATGTACTCAGTCATCCGTACGGACTTATTCGTACATGTGTGGAGACTGGACAGGACCAGGGTGCCAGGACCCCGGCCAGGACAGCTCAGCTCGACCAGCTTGTGGTGGTGGGGTAAGGTCGACTACGGACGCCAGAGCGTCAGTCATTCTTTGTACTCGGGCTGTTCGTTTGCTCGTCCCCGGTGCTGTTTTTTTTTTTTTTTTTTTTTTCTGCGCAAGCGCTTGTCATCCTACCATTTCCTTCAATCCTTTACGCCTGGTGAAATGAGGGGTCTCGTGCGCCTCTCAAGAAGATCATGCGCCGCTGCCGTGACGTCTGCCTCCTCGAGGAGGAGGATGCTCTCCACAGAAGGATTGAGCTTTCGAACGGGACCGAGTGAGGTACGATGCTTTGCCATTCTCAACATGACTTTGTGCCACGAGAAACTGCTCGCTAACAAAAATCTGCATCCCCTTCGTAGCCCCCATTGTACAGCGGTACCATTCCCGAACATTTCGCCCAGGTCGTTTCCAAGCACGGCGACCGCCCAGCCGTCATGGCGCGCTCCCCCACCCCCGGCTCGTTCGAAACGATCCTCACGTACTACATGCTCGACATCCTCTCGAACCGACTCGCCTCGTCCCTCGCCAGCCTGGGCGTCAAAAAGGGCGACCGCATCGCCATCTCCCAGGGCAACACGCCCGAGTTCGCGGCCCTCACGTACGCCTGCTTCAAGCTCGGCGCCATCCTCGTGCCCCTCAACCCGAGCTTCAACGCACAGCAGGTCGAGGCCGCGCTGCGACATCTCGCCGTGGAGGTGCTCATCATCGGAGCCGTCACCGATCTCGCGTACAAGCCGGGCCAAGGCCGCAGCAACGAGAAGCTGCTGACGAGAGTGGCGGGCGATCTGAGAGGGGGCAAGATGCAGCAGATCCAGAGCGAGGGGGTCCCGACGCTGAGGAGAGTCATCGTGGTAGACAACCGCGTGGGCCACAAGCATGTGCGGTTCAACCTGGGAGACTGCCGAGCCATTACTCCTTACAGAACACTTCTGGACGGCTCGGAGCGCACCATCACGCCAAGCCAGCGGCTCGACGCCCACGACACCATCAACATACAGTTCACGTCGGGCACGACATCAACACCCAAGGCGGCCATGCTCTCGCACCACTCCATCCTCAACAACGGCATCCTCATCGCCAACAGGATGGGGCTCGACCCCTCCGACAAGATTGTCGTGCCGCCCCCTCTGTTCCACTGCTTCGGCTGCATCCTAGGCTACATGGCCACCGCGACGACTGGCTCCGCCATCCTCTTCCCGAGCCCGGCCTTTGACCCCGTCGCGACGCTCAAAATGTGCGTCGACCACGACGCGACCGGCCTGTACGGCGTGTGCACCATGCTCGTCGCCGTCCTCGAGGCCCTCGACAAGCGGGACTCGGTCGCCCGCCCGCCTACCCACCTGCACAAGGGCATCGTCGCAGGCTCCTCGGTCCCCGAAGCCCTCATGAAGACCATCTACAAGCGCCTCGGCCTCCAAGACCTCGTCATCTGCTACGGCATGACGGAGACCAGCCCTGTCACCTGCATGACGTCCCCCTCGGACCCATTCGACAAGTGCTGCGCCTCGGTCGGCACCCCCATGCCCCATACCAGCATCAAGATCGTCGACCCGTCCGACCGCTCCGTCGTCCGACCGCTCAACACCCGCGGCGAGCTGGCCGCGGCAGGATACGCCGTCATGAAGGGCTACTTTGACGACGCCGCCAGAACCGCAGAGGTGCGCGTCTCGGAACCAAACACGGACGGAACCCCCGGCCACACCACGTGGATGTACTCTGGCGACGAGGCGGAGATGGACAAGGACGGCTTCGTCACCATAACCGGCCGCATAAAGGACCTGATCATCCGGGGGGGCGAGAACATCCACCCTCTCGAAGTAGAAAACTGCCTGTTCCAGCTCCATGGCGTAAAGGAGGTGAGCGTGGTGGGCGTTCCCGACGAGAGACTGGGGGAGAGCGTGGCCGCGTTTGTGATTCCCCATCGGGACTGGACCACGCGCCCAGATCTGGGCGAGGATGGAGGAGACGACAAGAAGGTCTTGACTGCGCACAAGGTCCGGGAATGGGTCAAGACGAATCTATCGCCTCATTTGGTTCCAAAGCACGTCTTTTGGGTCACCGAGTATCCCAAGACGGCGAGTGGCAAGATTCAGAAATTCAAGTTACGCCATATGGCGCTGGATTTTTTGAACAAGAAGATGGATGATGGACGAATGAATTAGTTCATTCTCTCTCTCTCTCTCTCTCTCTCTCTCTTTTTTTTTTTTTGTCAAGAGGGAATCTGCGTGCCTTGGCATCAGCATTTTCTGGACCACCCCCCTGGTGGTCTTTCCCAGTCAGTACTGCGCATCATGGTATACAGACTTCCGTTACCAAAGTGGTAGGTACAATGGAAGCACAACCCGACAGTTCGTCAGTCATCCGGACGGCACGGCACGGCACATCACACATTTGACTCGGTCACCCCATCCACGTCAGTGTCCAGTGTCTTCATATGAGCTGTTCTCAGCTAATGCAATCGGTATTCTAGGAGTTCCCGCCTCTCATGCTCTGGGGAAAAAAAACCCCTCAAAAAACTTTTTGCATCCCCCTTTTTGTTTTTCTCTGCACATGTGCATTCGTCAGACTTTCTTTCCGCAGAATTTCAATGACCCTTGCTCGTCCCGTGGGACAAATAGCAAAATCAAATCGTGGCTGTGCCTGTTCCCAGTTTCCGTAAAATCGGTAGGTCCGCCGTAACAATGAACAATAATAAAAGGTCCTGACGAGGCCCAATGAGATAACAGAATAGCAAAATACCAAGTACCTAAGCAACCTTCAATAACAGCCTTGTAGGGTGTGGTCTGATAGATTAAAGAAAAGGGGGGGCTCAATCAAGTAAAGCATGGTTAGGAAAGGTTCAGGAGCCGTCGAGACACTGCATGTCAGCGAGTATCAAGAGATAGACCGCTTCAACGCCTTCAAACTTCCCCTTTTTCGGGTTCCTTTCCTTTTCTCTGTTCCTCAATCAACCTGCTTCTCGCATCCAATGCGTCCAAGGAGCTCTTTTCGATCGCTGTGCCCCGACAAACTAACGCCAGAGCTGCTGGCCTGTCGCTTGACGCCAGTCCTGCGCTCCCAGCTTCGAAGATCAATCTCATCGGCCTCCACCTCCTCCTCCAGGGGCTCAGCCTCCTCGTACACATACTCGTCTTCCTCCTCAACACATTCGTCGTCACTGCGAGAATCCTCGGCTCCATCGCCGCGAATGACCTTCATGGCCACACGCACAATCATTGTGAACCAATAGATGGTGATGCCTTGCAGAGCAATAAGGGGTACCAGGAAAGCCCATTGGACGGTGTTGTTGAAGCAAACTCGGCCAGCAGAGCTGAGAAACGGCTCAACTAGCCACGTAAGCCCCGGCGGAGGGGCTTCAGGTCCTATAAGGTGGTCATTGGTGCCTCTGAAGCAGCCCCAGACCATAACCTCGGCCGTGTGTGCGTATACTGACCAGCAGAGCATCAAATAAATTACGTGGCGGGCTAAAAGCCATGAAAGCATGAAAACTCCAAACATGACGTCGCATATGGCGCTGTAACCAGCATACTTGAGACACTTGGCAGCCTGTAACAAGTTAGTATTTCATAAGTGACTGTGTAGACCTCTTTTTGCTTGGCTTCGCCATTACGCACCGGCAGGAAAAGGTCGACCACATCCATGACGACCAGAATCACGTTGCCGACGCGGGTGAAGTGATAGTAGTAGCAAGACGAGATGAGGGCGGTCGTGATGATGTGGTGGCTAAACATTTGCCAGTGGTCCTTGCGGCGCTCTTCAATGTTGATGACGATAATCTGCTGCAACCAGAATGCCCATTGGGCAAGAACGTAACCCTTCATCAACCCATCCATTTCACGATTCGGCCAGTCGGTCCACATTTCCCTCATGTTGAAATAGTACGGCGATTTGCAGTAAATATACTGTCCCAAGGCTGGTTAGCCGTAAAATGCTTTCACTATGTGTTTGCCTGGCGGGAAAAGGGGGACAGATGCGCAGGACCCGTGTTGGAGATCAATTTTACCATGCCCATTGTCCAAAATACGCTGTAGTACACAAGCAGCCAGGCTTGTTCCGTAAATCGAACCTGGTCCTTCTTCTTTGTCACACCTTGCATTCTGGCAAAAGGGGCCAGGATGTACCCCATGAAGCCAGCTCTCAGGAGTGTGAATAGAACGATGCAGAAACTAATAAAGTAGGCATCTTCAGAGCCAATGCCGTACCGACCGGATTTCCCATTGTAGTAGGCAAGCTGGAAGTATTTTTGAGAGTGTGGTCGAGCTTTCGGGATGAAGTTGTGGCAGAGGAAGAGCAGCGCGAGAAGATTGAATGAGAGACCTAGCAATTTCAAGCCGATTAAAAAAAAGGGAAATGCCTAGCGGAAATGACAAGGGTTTCTCAATTTCACACAATTGAGGCCAATTGATAGGCTTCCCGTGATTTGAAGTACTCTAGTATATCATTTGCACCTGCCATTGAACAGGAAAGGTGTGAACGTACTGATTTGGTTCTCAACAAACCAGCGGGTAAAGTGCTTCCACGTTCCGTCCTCCTTGCGCTTGAGTCTTCGTACAAGGACATGTTTGCCATCAGAGCTCTGCATGTATAAGGGACCTTTGACACCAGAAGCGGCTGGTCCAAGCTTGTATTGGGATGATGCAGGTCCGTCAGTGACGCCGTGATCTGGCGATTCGGTATTATGCTCGTAGCCGCCCATTGTGGGATTGGAGATTCCAGCGACAGCGGATCGAATTTGGTGGGGTGATAGGGCATCAACAAAGAAAATCGCCCAGGACGAATTTCTCTTTTTTTTTCGTCGTTTCCTCAAACACCAACGCTGGATTTTCTTCCGGTGCCTTTCTTTTTCCAAGACCTCGTGAATGCCTCGAGAACATCGGTTTGGGGGAGGGAAAGGGAGCGAAGAACGAGTGACAGGATTGCGGTGAGATAGCACTTAGCTGGGGGGTACAGACCTGTTGAGATGGGTGCTGGTGGATCGCTCGGCCGTGCGCGCAGTGGGCGGTGGACAAGGTCAAGATCCAGTAACACGCACAAGAAAGTGACTTTGGTCACCTTGGGACCTGGTATAACAGAGGACCAGGGGGCAGCAATTGGAGCGGCCAGCGCTGGTCGTGGTGGTGGGATCAACTTGTGGAATCAACTTGTTCAAGGAGGTTTGGCGGATCCAAGGTTAATCAAAGCACTAAACCCGAGTGACCAAAAGACGAAGAGACACGCCGTAGAAAAGAAGGCGTCTGGTACTCCGTAGATAAGAGTAGATCGGGCGGCCGAGTTTCAGCGACGGGTCGGGTGTGGCCAACCACAAAACACCCTGGACGTGGAGGTGGAGGACGAGGCGTGCGAACCCTGGATCGTGCTGAGGAAGTTTCGAGGTCGGCACCCGTTGAATCGATCGACGATTAGAGCTTCTCCAAGGTCAGGGCGGTACTAGAGATAAAGGAAGTCGAACGGTTCTATACTGGACTGCGCGGTAGAAGGAGGATCGAATTGTTTCTCAGGTCATAGAGGTGTTGTATCAGGTACGGAGTAGAGCAAACCGCCGATGAGATGAGGCAGAGAGAGAGGCTGTACATGCGAAGTTGCTTCGTACGGAGAAGGAGAAATAAAAAAGGTGGGGAGGTGAAGGGCGTAAAGTGAGGGGAGCAGGGGGCACGGCACGATACGAAGCACTTTAATTAAAAGATGGGAAGGAACTTCCTTTTCTCCTGCTGCAACAGTCCGGCAGCCACATGATACATCCCTATCACTTGGATTGTGCAGCTGGCTAGAAGCTGCGTCTTATTTCTTTGGCAGTATTTTTTACCGGATGCAGCAAATGCAGAATAAATTCACGTTCCCTTTTCCATTTTCCAAGTTGTTATAAGCAGACTCACAGTCCACGGAAAATATCCTGTTGGCCAGGTCTGACAAGGTACCAAAAGTTGGTGGACTAATAAAAAATGATGCTTGTATTCTCCAGTACAGGTCTGACTAGCTCGTCTCCATAATAAAACTACGTCCAATTACGTACGTAATACGCAACAGGTCGGAAGAACGACTCGTGCTACCCTGCACTTGTACTTGTCCGCTGCACCGCCGCACCAGGCTTCCAGCTCCACTTCTCCCCACGTGACACGTTGCTCCCATCACCGTCACCGCCTGACTCACGACGCTCCTCCAAACGATCCTAATAAACTGTCTCATCCCTGCTCATCCGCCATCCCATCTCATCTCTTCAACAGCACAGAGCTACCATCAAGCGCAGTCAATTTTCCTATCATTAGAGAGTGAAAAATTACTATCCTCAAGCACCATCCCCGGCAGAACATCATGGCCACCTCGAGCACCAACCCAAAGTACCAGCCTGCTCCGCAGCATGATCCAGACGACGATTTCACCCAAGCGCCACCCGCCTACGCCGAGGGCTCGTCTAGACGCGATGAAGAGCAGCGTCTCTTCGGACCTCCTCGCAGCAGTGAAGACAACCTGCCCGACGATTTCAAGGCACGTGGCCCTTCGTCGACTGCTCTTCCACATATGCGTCAAATTGTGGCGATGTCAATCTGGTCATTCAATACTCCGTATCAGATAAAACTAACATGCAAAAACTCACAGTTTGGTGGCTACGTAGCCGAAGCAACAGTCGATATTCGCAACCAATTCGTCCGCAAAGTCTATACCATCCTCACTCTGCAGCTTCTTGCCACCGCGGGCGTCAGCTCCCTCACCTTCTTCAGCGACTCGTACCGAAACTGGATCCAAGCTCGTCCCGGCCTCGTCTGGGTTTCCGTGCGTTGCCTCCATCCCCCCCCACTTTCCAATCCTAGGAAAACAAGTGCCTCCAAACTAACCTCGAAACCTTATAGCTCATCGGAGCCATGGTCTTCATGGGCCTAACCTACTGGAAACGCAAATCGTACCCAACCAACCTGCTCTTCCTCTCGCTCTTCACCTTCGCCGAAGCCTACTCTGTTTCCGTCATCGTCTCCTTCTACAAGACCTCGATTGTTCTCAACGCCGTCATCCTCACGGCCGGCATCTTCATCTTCTTGACTCTGTTCGCATGCCAGACCAAGTATGATTTCACCTCATGGATGCCCTACCTCTTTGGCGCGCTCTGGGCCCTCGTCCTGTTCGGTTTCATAGCCATGTTCTTTCCCTACAATTCGACGGCTGAGCTGATTTACGGCGGAGTTGCGGCCCTCGTTTTCAGTGCCTATATTCTTGTTGATACCCAGCTTGTCATGCGTCATCATCACGTGGAGGAGGAGATTGCTGCCTCCATCAGCTTGTACCTCGACATTATCAACTTGTTCCTCGCTATTTTGCGCATTCTCAATAGCCAGTCTGACAATTGAATGAGGGGAGACGAACATCTCGGTGCGCAACCGGGCATTCGTGGGAGGCTAAGACATTCCGAGGCTGGACATTGAGAGAGATGTGATCCAGTCAATCTGCCTTTTGTGGATGGATATTGCGTGTTAGAGGGCGTGCGGTATAGGCACTCTGGGATTTTTTCTTTCTTTTTGGTTTGGGAACCTCTGGATGGATGTTTGTTCTTTTTTTATTTTACTTTTCTATTGGAATCCATCGTCAGTCACCAAGTAGTAGCACAAACGACAGGCATGATACGCTTGTATGACTTTGTTACTTACATACGATGTAATAAACTTCTTCAAACACGCACTTTGAATAAAAGAAAGGATAAAAGACCAAACATGCTGTCGTTACAAACTGCAATATATATTCGACACTTGCATTAGAAGCTCACTAAGACAGGACTAAGAGAACAAAACAAATGGGAAGATCAACCGGGCGACGTGGTACCAAGGCTAGGCTACAAACAAATGGGTTACCAATACAGCTAAAAGAGGATATCGCGCCGGTGCTGACCAGTCCGCATACCAGAGAATGTCGACCACACGTCGTGTCCCTTTCTTGACCATTCCGCCTCAGCCACAGTATTAATTGCATCACTTGCTAGCCATCGCCGGTTCCCGCCAACAAGCCTGATTATGAGGAACCATTACTAAATCAAGAGCACAGGGGGTAACGTTGTGTAAACATGTACTCAGAATACATACACCACCAATTCTCGTCCATTTTTCTGTTTCAAAATTGGTTTGGTTCCTCCCATCATCTCAATCATAGCCAGCTTTTAGTATTGAAATGCGAAAAAGCACAGCGGCGTGGTGTAGAAACAAGTGTTAAATCGAGATTCCTTTTCTTGGTTGCAGTCCAGGTGGGTGGATGGGGGGATACGCCGATTCTTCTGGTCTTCAGTCGTTATAGGGAGGAGTAAAAGCCAACGCCGACAAGAGATTTCTAAATAGACCAACGTCGCATATCTCCCTTTTTGTTTTCAGCATGTCACTGAAAGACCTGTCGTCTCGCTGGACTCGAATTAAGCTTCGTGATCGCCATTGGCCTCGGCAGGCGCGCTCATAGAAGCAGCCGAAGTCTCTCGCTGCATACGGGCCTCGATCTCTCGGAGCTGTGACTCGCGAGCCAAAAGCTCCTGTCGCTTCTCGTTGATCTCGCGCTGGACCTTGATCTCGATCTCGCGCAATTTCTCTTCTTCTCGTCGGAGCTGTTCCTCCTTGAGGCGAACGGACTGCGACGCAAGGTCCTCGGGGTTCATGGAGCTGTCGATGCTAAGAACAAAGAAATCAGGTCAGCAAAGGAGTCACATCCTTTGGGCTGATTGAAATCACGACTTACTTTCCAGCAGAACCATCCACGCTCTTGGAGAGCTTCTCGGTACGGTAGTTCTCATACAAGAAGTCGTGGGTAATTTCCTTGAGATCAGCCAGGTGGCTATGGAGGAGAGCAGATCGAATGGCGAGGAAGTCGGAGTGGCGAGGGTTGTCAACCTCGACATCACCCCATGGATACTGGCGAGCGCGGACCTTGCGGCCGCCAATCTCAACAACGTCCTCGGAGCCAACAATGGCAAATGGCATGAGGCCTCGGAGCTCAGCGTTCTCCTCGACAGTGTCCTCATCATCTTCCTCGATGTCGTAAGGGAAGTTGTAAACAGGAATACGGTAGTGTTCAATATCCTCCATAACAAGCTTCTTCGACTCGGCCAACTCGGCGGGGGTCAGGGAATCGGCACGTCCAATGACAGGGATGACGTTGCATCGGGGAGCGAGGCGCTTCATGAGCTCGATATCAAGTTCTCGAAGACTGCCGATCACGCGTTAGGAGGGCTGGATCATGGATTGGTTTGCATATTCAGCAACAGATGCACTCACCCATGGCCAGTGGGGGTGATAAGGTATAGCATGGCGTGGACACGGTTGTCTCTGAAGCGGGGGTTACGCTTGATGCGAGATTCCTCGGCCAAGATGTCATCGTATTGTCTCTCGAGGTATCCGACAATCTCTGAAAAGCTGTTTCAAATTTAGTATAGCCGTCACCACAATGATATGCGCGACGATACCAGGGTATGACGACGGCGTACCTAGCTTCGTTGTCAATCTGATCACCGAACCCAGGGGTATCGACGATGGTCAGCGAGATACGAGTACCCTCCTCATCGAGTTCAAGCTCTGCAAAATCCCGTCATCGTCAGTCATGTATTTCCTCTCGCATCGTTTCTCGTCTTCGTCGGACAGCTGCAAACCACGTACCGACAGTGACAGGCTTGATCTTGACACCATCCTCAACGTGGGCATCGGTGGGATCGTCGTCATTCTTATGCGTAAGGACATCCTTGTTGCAGAGCGTGTTGACGAAGGTGGTGCGACCTTTATGAACAGAGACGGTTAGCGATATGTGCACAGACAAGTGCAAATTCCGGACCGCAAGTTATTGAATCTGGGAGACGAGGCATGTTGATCAAGATTGGTGTGGCCAGGACGTACCAGTTCCAGAGGCACCGCACACCATCAAACAGAACTGAATGCCCTTCTTGACATTCTTCTTTTTTCGAAGCATCTTCTGTTATAGGATAGACATGTTAGCAAATCATCACGACCCTCGTTTGATTTGTGTAAAGCTGTATCAGCCACGCAGATCACAATTGTTGAGCAGGTTGACAGCGTTGCGGGCTGGGCAGGTATGCGTCCAGGAGGTGGGCGGGAGCTTGTGAGAAGACACGTACAGTAGCGGCGGACGACATGTTGACTGAAGCTGCGGGTTGGAGATACTGGCCGAAGGAGAAGAACAGGGACGACGAGAGAGCGTCAGATGATCAAAGTTGAGGGGATGGGGGGGGAGACAAGGCTGCGTGGCTATTGCAGAATGGCAGAGCAACTCGCTGGATGAGGAAAAAGAAGGACGGAGAGAGGTACGCTTGGAAATGGGATGGCGGACAGGACGTTGCTGGAGTGGTGGACTCGGAAAAGGTGAGGCAAGGGGGTGGAGGAGCAGGTACGAGCACGGGTTGGTGCTCCAGTCACTCCAACAAGGGAACCAGCAGCACAGCAGCACAGCAGCACAGCAGACCACGCAATACGGAGTGGAGTACTCCGTAGTGGTAAAGTGGAAGAGCTAATTTCACGCCCGGAGCAGCCAATCAACTGCCCCCGGTAGCTGGCAGGAATCACTGGCAGCATCATTCTGGCAGTCACCTCGTCCATGTCGCTCATGTCTAGTGCCGACTTGTGACGAGGAGCTTTCTTCTTCTCCCCCAACTTTCTTTCTTCCTGTGCGCGCCCTGTTGCTCACGTCCATGCGTCCATGTCCATCAGAGCCAGAGCCGCTTGACGTATTTTGCCGGCTTCGCACAGCGCATCTCATCATCGATTTTGGGAGTCCTTGGTGGTTGCCCTGTGGTTTAGCATTTTTCTCAGGGGTTCGCTGGCCAGGAACGAGGTATCACGCCCCAAAAAATTGTCAGTTTCAGTCCAGAGCACAGAGTAGAGAAATACCAGGCACCTGGGTTCATCTCGCAATGTGCCACCACATCACGATGAGCTACTACTACTACCACTACGGAGTACTACGCACTTTTACAGGCACTTAAAAGTGATGGCGACTCCTTTAGCACGGATGGTGCTGCAGGGTCCATCTCGTCCATCCCGTCCCGTCCAATTGGCGGTAGAATGAGCCGTTAATAGGGCCAGACCGACCGCCTTTGTGCAGGTAGGTCCATGTTTGACGTGGTTGTGGGAAAGTGTTGAAGAGGCCAATAAAGCGCATGCAGTCGCCTTTTCGACTAGCGGTTTCTACTCCGCACAGGCAATCACACTACCGATCGTGTGTATACCATGATTTTCTCAACGTTCCATCACGCACACTTTGCTGTCATTTTGTGAGTTCCTTCGTCAACCCCTTGTTGTTGATCTCATCGTGGTCGTTCAAGCCAAGGTCTCTGATTGCTGGATGTCCCCGCCCGTGCGCAACGCTAACCTAATTGGATGAACCCTGGGGTCCGGCAGTTCCTCGGTAGGGCACTCCTATGGTGTTGCTCATCACGTGTTGTCGCTTTTGGTACCTTGTCACTTGGCGACGAAGAGATGACAAGATGACAGACAACTTTTCAACACATGGACGAGAGAGTTAAGTTCTTAGTATTTTTTTTTTTCAGGTACGTTACTTATACTCAATCTTTCTTCTTTTCAATGTCATTAATACTATAAAAGGTTTGTCTCGTCTTGCTCGTCTTGCTCGAGGTATTAAGGCTGTTTCAGGTAGACTAAGCTGTATTATGTTATGCCCCGAGGCTGAGGCTGTCTCTGTCATGCGTGGTGGTGGCGTCTCCACACCCATTCGACCATCTGACGTCGCTGGCTCCAGTCTGTTGGCCTTGCCTTGCATCTGCTCCTTTGTCTAATAATCAATATCGTCAACCCTTTTTTTTTTCTCGATTCAAATGGGGATTTCGGGAGAAGCCTTTTCTCGCTTCTGCTCTTGAATACTTCATCCAAGCATTAATCTCGTGTGCCTTCTGATTACCGAGCATCGCTTCGTTAGGATTGGTCGCGGAAGGGCAGAAACAGAGCATAGACGACGACGACAACAACAACAATAACAACATCATCATCATCATCATCGTGCAAGCGTCTCTGCAACGTTTGGGCTCACCTAAGTTCGGACTGCCGACGCAAACCCCGCTCGAAATGCCTCGATATCTTGACAAATAGTGCTGCTGGATTTTTGTCGCGCGCAACAAGGCATCTATCTCACTTCGCACACTCACCAACACACAAAGTGTCATCCGCCCACGACCCGTTCCTCATTCCTTGCGACCACGCCTCATCTCATCATGAATGTCCGCCCACCCATAGAGTCGTCGAGCCCGACTGCCGTGCTTTCCGTCGCATTCAACAGCGATAGTAGCTGCTTTGCGGTTGGCCTAGAGTCAGGAATATGCAGTATGTTGCGCTGTCGCTCGCCCAAGCCAACCATGTAATTCCCTTTAACAAGATGGCGTAGTTTTTCATACAAAGTCATGCTTGATGAAGGCATCGAGAGGTATAACTTGCAGGAATGACAGCTATGATGCGGCATATTCTCATTTTACTAATACTTGGTCCAGACTTCAATGCTGGCATAGGCCTCGTTCAGATGATGGGCATGACCAACTACCTCGCTCTTGTCGGTGGTGGCAAATCACCAAAATTTGCCATGAACAAGGTATTTCAAGCTGCCATTTAGATTCTCCTAGAAGGCTTCGCCTCCAGATCTGACTCGTTACGTCCAGGCTATCATTTGGGATGACATGAAAGGCAAGATTGCGCTTGAGATATCAGCGCTCAGCTCCGTTCGCGGCGTCCAACTCGGCCGTGAACGCGTCGTTGTCACTCTCCAAAGCAGTGTTCGCGTGTACTCCTTCTCCAAACCCCCAAACCTGCTCCACGTTTACGAAACTGCAGACAACTTTCTCGGCCTGTGTTCACTGGCAAACAAGCAGCTCGCGTTTCCCGGCAGAACCGTCGGTCAGATCCAGCTCGTCGAGCTTGCGACGGGCAACGTCAGTATCATTCCTGCGCATTCGTCGGCCCTGAAAGCTATTCAGCTGAGCACTGATGGAGAGCTACTCGCGACGGCTAGCGAAACAGGGACTCTCATTCGTGTCTATTCGACCAGCAACTGTGCCAAGATTGCAGAGCTTCGGAGAGGAATCGATCCGGCAACGATATTCTCCCTCGCCTTCTCTCCCTCAGGCGCCATGTTGGCGTGCACATCAGACAAATCAACTCTTCACATATTCGATATTCCCAATTCAAAGCGGCAATCAATACAGCGTAGTCAACATTTCGGGGCAAACGAGGCCGACTCCGGAAAATGGGGCATCCTCGGCAAGATCCCCCTCATGCCTCGCATGTTCTCAGATGTCTACTCATTCACGTCTGCGCCCTTTGAGGCCGGTGACGAAACTATGATTGGGGGAATACCCTTTTCAGAGGGCACCGTACTTGGAACCATGCGCCCTGCAAAAGGGATAATAGGTTGGACTGGCGAAGACAGTCTTGCTGTCGTGGGGGCTGGTAGAGACGCCAGGTGGGAGAAGTTTGTCCTTGTAGATGGAGAAAATGGAAAGCGCATCTGTGTGAGGGAGGGATGGAAACGATACCTGGGCAATACGTAACATTTAACGACTAGGGGTGGAAGTCTAAAATTTTTTTTTTTTTTGGTCATGTTGCATTACCATATTGGGACCATTTTGGGACGTCGGGGGTGTTCATCCTAATTTTTTTCTCACAATTCTACACATGTTTTTTTGGTCGAAATTTAGGCGAGGCGCTACTTGTTCACGATACCAATACTACCAACATCACAACTTTGAAACTCCTTTGATGATGCGTGCGTCATGATGCAAGTATTAGTCTCTGTGATGTCGCGGGGAACGACTCCGACTTCTTCGTTTCCTGCCATCTTCGCCACTCCAACGTTTCGACCCCGACCCAATAGATCTATCTCGTCCGTGTCTCCTTCTGTCACGGTCACGGTCACGGTCTGGATCCCGACCATCATCTCTATCGCGTCCTGTATCCTTGCGCCTCTCTCTATCTTCGTCGTCACCGCGATGTCGTCGTTCTTTTCGTCTTTCGTCTCGAGAATCATCACTCCTATGACTGCGCGGGTCGCGGTCCCTATGTCTGTCCTTGCTCCGATCTCTGTCCCGATGCCTATGCCGTCTGTCCTTGTCCTGTGGTGATTCGTTCCTCCTCCGATGCGATCTGTGTCCATGGCCATGTCTGTGAATTTTCTCCTTCTTCTCCGCTTTTCTTCTCGCCTCCTCGACCTCCTTCTTCTTCTCTTCCACCAGAAATGCCTTCATCGGATCGTCCTCGTCATGATCTCGTATCAAGATGGCGAGCTCTCTCTCTTCTGGCAACACTGGCCACTGCGACACTTCCCCCTGCTCACTTTGCTCATCATCAGGCTTCAGTTTTCCCTCCTTGCGCATCATAGCCTCCCAGCTGACGTCAAACTCGGCAGGGTCCTCATCGTCCCTCGCCTTGTATCTCGCATGGTCGACACTGATGATCCGTCCTCCAACGTCGGCTCCGCCGAGATTATCGACGGCGAGGTCTGTGCTGCGCTGGTCTTCGTACTGGAGCCACCCGAAGCCTTTTGATTTACCCGTCTCTTTGTCGCGAGCGAGTTTGAGAAAGGTCGGCTCGCCGAACTGAGAGAAAATGGTTATGACGTCGCCTTCGGTCATTTCATAGGGAAGGCCCCCGAAGTAGATGTATGCTGTGTCGCGGTAGTCAACGTGCCATGATCCTTCTGGAGTTCTGAGCAAAAAAAGGTCAGTGTCGGGATTTTCCATCTCCTGATGGAACAGACGGAGAACAAGTTACTTACATTCCGTTTTCTATTTCTTTCTTGTTGAGATCTTGGATCGCTTTGATTTTATTCATTGCGAAAACGTAGCGGGCGCCGTCTTGGACAGCGACAAGACGTGGATGTTGGGACCAGACATCATCATCATCGGCAAGGCTGTGCGGCCAAGCTCTGCCCGAGTGGTGGGGCGCTGTTGGATCCTGCGTGTCACAGTGAGTGACACCCCTGGAGCACAGGGCATGAACCAACCTAATTCGCTGCCTCGGTAGATTTGCTGCGGGTCAATTTCCGGACCGTCGAGCTCCATGCCCAAGGTTCGTACATAGGAATCGCAATGTGGTAAGGAGGGAAGGAACGTTTTGTCGCTCGGTCATTGGTTGTCACCAGGAACAAAGGACGATTCGGACGAAATCGAAACTGCTTGTCGACACGATATCTGCAGCCTGTTAAACCGCAGGCGAAGATGCCTCCACTGTAACGCCTGAATCTCCCGGAAAAGAATCCCCTTCCCCTGACATCACTACGCGGTTCTTTCGCCCACCGACACGCTAGGACGAGCTTATTATCGAGCGAGCCACACGCGTTTCAAGCCACCACATCAGCTTCTTATGATCTGGGCTCGAGAGTTTTCTCGGAGCTTGTTTGGGAGAATCGCACGAAACAGAATACCGTGAACCCGTACCGCTGCCATGGCGAGCAGAAACGAAAGGGTGTCGACGTACACCTCTGGCTCAGGTGAAACCGAAGGTCGAAACGGCGAACAGAAGAGAAATCTGTGGACGTCTATGCTGGAGTCGGTCGCCAGCGGAAAACGTCTTCCACAAAAGAATCTGCTCGTGCTAGGTAAATGGGCCCTTGCCCTCACTTTTTCTCAAAGCAATCGTAATCTCGAAATGCTAATGTTGGAGAACCAAAAGGTGGTACCCCTGAGACGCAACGAGAATTCATCGAATCACTATCCAGCTCAGAAGGAAGACGCACCTTTGACCGACAGAAAACCCCACCCGTCGCGAACAACTTTGCTCTAGGCTATACATACTACGATGTGTTGGACGCCGACCAAGATGGTGCGTATTGAGCCGCTGCGAGAGTGTCGTGCACCAGGTTCAGGCGGATCTAACATGCGCCTAGATACACTGGCACGAGTATCGCTTTACTCACTATCACAGCCGTCAAACGAATTTGCTTCACTCGTGTCGCCGCTGCTCAACGCCGAGACCGTTCCCCACTCAGCCATTGTGATCCTGCTGGACTGGTCGCAGCCGCATCAGTGGCTTCGCCAGGTCTGGAAATGGATCCAGGTCTTGGAGGAGGTCATGGGCAGAGTGGACGCCGAGTCACGAAACGAGATGGAAGAGGTCATGGCATCGTGGAAAGAGCGCGGTCGTGGAGGCGCCGCCATCAACTTGGATGGCACGCCGACAGCCGCGGGAACAAGCGGCGACGGCGACGGCCTCTTGCCCTTGGGACCAGGAGAATGGTCTGAACCCTTGGGACTACCGCTTTGTGTGGTCTGTCAGAATGTAAGTTCTGTTCACTTCCAACAGACAGATTTCATCTCCGAACCACCAAGGTGACAAATGTTTTTAGGCGCAAAAAATGGAGTTTCTCGAAAAGAACAAAGGCTGGAGAGAACCTGACTTTGATACCGTTTTACAATATCTACGAACAATTCTCCTTCGACGTATGTCGCTCAAACTTTGCAAAGCCCCCAACACCGACATGTTGAAACTCAAAGACGGCTAACTTGTCACCCACAGACGGCGCCTCTCTCATCTACACCTCCCAAAACACACCCTCTCAGCTACCCCTCCTCATACACTCTACTCTCGGAATCACCTCACTGCTAAAACGCCAACCTCTCAAGCACAACGTCATTGACCGCGATAAGATCGTTGTCGCGCCCAACTGGGACTCATGGGGCAAGATCCGCATCCTCGGCGGCACCTTTGACGCCGAGCTCGTCTCCAAAGGCTGGGAGGAAGACATCAAGCTTCCGCCGGGATCCAACCCAGGCGTAGCCGAGGACGTCGCGCCTACCGACGAAGACGCGGATGCGCCTCCAACAACGCCCGTGCATCACGGCCCTAGCGCCATCACTCAGTACGAAGAATGGTGTCGTGACCCCAACAGCGGTGGCTTGGCCGTCGTGGAAAGCGCCATGAACGACGGCAAGACCGTGGGCGTGAACAGTGAATACCCCCAGGATTTCTTCGAGAGACAGCTCAAGATCCTCGAGGCGTTCAAGGCCAAAGCCCCCGAGAAGGGTGCCGCCAACGGCGACCATCTTTCCTCCTCACGGCGGGTCGATTTCCCCGAAGAGAAGAGCGTGAATGATCACATTGGACCAGTTCAGTTCAACATGGGTGGTATACAAGTCGATGCCGATGACATGCTGCAGCGTCTAAAGGTATAATCGTCCTTCTTTTCAAACCTCCCATCACAGCAAGCGTACCTACCTCACAGCCCACCAGAAAAAAAAAAAAGCATTGAATTTCACCACTTTTTTCGCTAACATTGTCGCAGGACCGAAATGCACACGTCTCCTCCCCAGATGAAGACTACCAACTTGATGATGAGGATGCAGGCCCACCAAGCAACATGGCCACCACAAATTTCGACAACGAGCAGCTGCAGAGCTTCTTTAGCAACTTGATGAATAGGACGTCCGGAGCGGCGGATAGCCCGAGGTCATAGTGAAGCACGTCTTGGCAGGAAGACATTTTTGACGAGGAAACAGGGGAGATTCCATTGATTGGCAACCGTTATTGTAAAATAGATACCCATGATTGAGGAAGTGGTGAGATAGAAACAGGGACAGAATTCAATGGACCTGGATGTCAGTGCTTTTGCTTGCTTTGCATCGCAGCACGGCACGGCACGGCACGGCACGGCACGACATGGCACACACAACACGGGGTGAATTGAGGAACGGAATTAATAATGGTGCCGATAACGCGAATGACCAGGATATCTCCAAGCTATCAAACACCAGAACAACAGAACTGGCAAAGACTACGCCTTTTCCCGCCTCCCCTTGTACTGCACGTCCGCCACAGGCCCGCTGAAGCCCAACCGTGCCGTGACCACGGCCCCCAACAGGCCGGGGAACAGCCACGGATGCTGCAGCATTTCTGCCTCGAAAGCGTTCACCGTCCCCCTAGCCAGGGCAGAGTAGGTCTCGTCATCGAGCAAAGCGCCGAGACGGAAGAGATTCGACGCGGCGACGGCGTTGACGGACGGGAGCGACGTGTCCATGCCGTCTTTGAGGCGGAGAATGGTGTGCGGTGATGTAGATGATGTGGAGAAGAAAGCGCCGGCTTGGGGGTCGTGGAAGAGTGAATTTTGAGTTTCTGGTTCGCGGGGTGGTTAGTCGTGTGCGGGTTGTGTAAGAAGAAGAAGAAGAAGAAGAAAAAGAACAAAAGCGAGGCTTGAACAAAACTTACTTTGGAGGACATCTGCGAACTCAAGGAGAGTTTCGTCTCCAGTCGCGGTGAAGAGGTCCAAGAGACCGTTGATGAGGTATGCGTAATCGTCGGCGAAGCCTTCTGTGCCGCGACCGTCTTGCCATATTCTGTACAGGACTTTGGATGATGCGTCCCAGAGGTTCGTCTGGATAAAGTTGGCGGCGGACTGGGCGGCAGTGAGGTACTTGTGGCTGTGGGTAGTGGCGACGCTCTTGAGGGCAATGGACGCCCGAGCGAGTGATGAGATGACGAGACCGTTCCAGGCTGTAATGACCTTATCGTCGAGCTCGGGACGCGTTCGCTCCTTGTCTCGTCGGGCTTTGAGCTCCTGTCTGGCTGTCTGGATGTACCGCTGCACTGTCGCCAGGGGCAAGTTGAACTGTTTGCTCAGCTCGTCGGGGGTCTTCACAATGCGCAATATGTTCTGGTTGAAGAAGTCGTCATTTGCGTCGTGGTCTTCATCGACGTTGCCGTCTTCTTGGACGTCCCAGTGAGCAGCGGCAACTTGGCTGATTTGCTTGTCTCGGCCCGACGCATCTACTACCGAGTCGAACTCGCGCCTCGTCCATAGGTAGTACGCGCCCTCTTTCACTTCCTTGTCTCCTCGTCTCATGAAGGAGTCCGCAGCCTCGCTAGACGCCAGCCCGCCGCTGGGCAAAGCGATGGGTGCAGAGCTCAGATATTCGGCCAGCTCGATCAGCGTATCGAAAAACTCACTTTCGACTTTCCCGCCAGCGAGGCACCAAGCGTCGAGATAGAGGGTCAACAATAGAGCATTGTCGACAACGAGCGTTTCGAAGTTGGGGATACTCCAATCTGGCGTTACGGAGCAGCGAGAAAAGCCAGTAGCTCCAATGTGGTCATGCAACGCACCATCTCGAATTCTGCGCAGTGTGTCTACAGCCATGTCGCTGGCATGCCTGCACTCGGCCTCTCCGACTACATCCTGCACGGCTGATGGGGCAGCGTTGAGCTGGAGCAGAAAGGCCAGTTTGGGAGGAGTCAGAAACTTGGGCGCGAGACCGAATCCACCATAGACAGGGTCAAAGGTCCCCGCGATATGGGTGTAGGCTTCTTCCAGTTGGTCCAGGTCAAGTTCGCTTGACGCCTGCGTGTCCTTCTCCTGAGCCGCCTGCGCCGGAAGCTCAGGAACGGTGGGAATCGCCCAGCTGGGTGTTGCAATTGGCGTTGGGAGCGGGCCGCAGATTCCTCGAGTTCCCAATGTGCCCTCGGCAGCGAATTCTCGCAACTGGCCTAAAACTTCCGATGCCTCTTTGCGACACCTTGCTTCTTGGTCTCGCCAGATATCTCGAACCTTTTTGAAGACTGTCAAAGAGTCCGGCGTTTCGTCCTCGTGCTCGGCAACGGCTCGACGAGAGGTGCCCGGTCCAGGCCAGTAAGTGCCTCCGAATACCGGCTCCAAGTCGGGAGTGACAAAAACATTTAGCGGCCAGCCTCCCACATTGCTCACTGCTTGTACGTAGTTCATGTAAATAGTGTCGATGTCGGGTCGTTCTTCTCGATCCACAATTATAGGAACAAAGGATTCGTTCAAGACGCTGGCGCATTCCGCATTAGAGAATGACTCTTGAGCCATGAGCCGACAGACTGCGGCCAATTAGCTGGTATCGTCTTGGCGATTTTGTCAGGCCGAAACGTACAATGGCACGCCTTGTACCCGACATGCAGGAAAATGAGCTTATTCTCCCGCTTCGCCCGTTCGATCGAATCCGAGTCTAGAGTTTGCCATCTTACCAAGCTGTGCAAGCCGCTTCGCACAAAATTACTCTTGCTCGAGGCAGTTCTGTTCTCTAACGGCGCTGGTTGAGCAGTCGCTCCCGGGTCGGTGACTGAAAAAACAGCTCCCATTGCTCCTCTTGCCGCAGCCGATGCGGTAAGTTCTGATACAAGCATCGTAGGAAGAAGAGGCGATGAAAAGTTAGGAAGCAAGAAAAGGGCAACGGTTGTTACCGTCGAACGGCCCGCGACTAGCCAAATGCGACGAAGACGGCGGGCGGGGCTGGTCCAAGGTGGCACGATGAGACGTTGGAAACTAAGTTTGGGGCGGGGTCGAGCGAGAAGTCGTCTGGTCGACAAACAAGGGCGGGGAGGGTTCATTCAATACGTAAAGCAGGGACTGGACCTTTTCTGGCGTCGTGTCGTGTTGAGAGTCTGTCGCCCTGCCCCCCAAGCGGCCCAAGGTAGACGGATACATGTATGTGTCGCGACAGCAAGGATTGAGCCTCATCTAGTGGCGCACATGACGAGGCGGTGGTCGCAGATGGAGTTCTTGGGAACAGGGTAAGCAGGAAGGTGGGGGGGCATCTCGAGTTTTCGTGGGGGTTTCTAGCACGCACAAAGGGGGGATAGGTAATAATGATATTAGTCAAGTTATATAATCAATTGAAGGAGAGAAAATCCTATGCGTCTTCTAAAATTCGGGGTATAGCATAATATATATATATACCCTAATTAATAGTACGGATATACGGAGTATGTGCTAATGATTTTTATACCCCTTTAGCTTTTCTGCTTATGTAAGCTTCTTAGCTAGGCCCATTAGTCACATGACCTTCTAGCTAGATAAGACCCTTTTTAAATTACTCACCGGCTTTGCTATCATCTATGTAATACTCCGTAGTCGTCCATTACGTTGCCCAAGCAAGTTCTCCTCATAGCCTCGAAGTACGCTGGCCGTCATAGCTGTGATGGGTGTTGTAGGCCGCTTTTTCTGGTTCTTATAGTTACCCTGAAGCCGTCCATGAGACCATGACAGACAGGCGTGCTCACATGATGTCACATCCATCAGTACCAGGTCATACTTTGTCTGGTGCCCACCGCTTTGCATCATGCCCGGACATACATTTGCTTGCTACAAGATTCCTCCGAGGGCCGATTACACTCCGTGGCTCGCCGCATTGACTCACGCCGCATCAGAACCTTCTGCGAGACATACGGATCGACGCTTTTCAACGTGATACAGTTAGCCTGGGCTCTGGTCTTACGTTGCTACACTGGCACAGATGATGTTTGTTGTGGCTACCTAACATCTGGACGAGACATTCCGCTCTCGGGTATTGAGAATGCAGTTGGTCTGTTCATCAATCTGTTGGTGTGTCGCCTACAGTCGGATAGCAACCTTCCAATTCTGTCAATATTGCAAAGAAACGAAAGCGACTTCATTCGCAGTCTCAACCCAATAACAAATCAAGGTCTTGGTCTCAAGCGGCGAAGCTATCAAGGTGGAGAACATCAAATTCTGGGGACAGTCGGTTCATCTCATCAATGCATACGGGCCAGCCGAGTGCTCCGTAGACTGCGTCGTCAACGATCAGGTGGTTTCCAGTCCTTCGAGCATCGGATACGCGAGTGGCGTAACCTGCTGGATCACTGATAGAAACAATCCCGCTCGACTACTCCTCATCAGCGCTGTTGGGGAGTTGCTTGTCGAGGGTCCCGCCGTCGGGCGCGGGTATCTACATGATGGCGAACAATTTCGCCAGACCTTCATCGAACGACCCCTATGGCTCCGGGATTTCAGAGGCCATGACTACTCTCCGCGACACGTATACAGGACCGGAGATGTCGCTCAGGATCTACCTGATGGCTCCCTGAAATATGTTGGACGCCGTGACAGCCAAGTCAAGATCCACGCTCAGCGTATCGAACTAGCGGAAGTCGAGTCTCATCTGCGCCGTCACTTTCCAGGATCCCAAGACGTCACTGTGGAGGTGCTTCAACGACCAGACGCCACATTCCAGGAGGTATTGACGGCGTTTATAGGACGACGGGCACTTGATTCTACGGGAGAAGAATTTCTGATTCTTGAATCCAGCCAAGATTTTGTCACTGATGTCCATTCGCAGAATCGCGTCTCCTTCAGAATGTGCCTCAGCACACGGTTCCGGCCATGCTTCTTGCCGTCAATCATATTCCATTGACTAGATCGGGCAAGATTGATCGATCTAAGCTGCGTAGCCAAGCAACGAAGATCGCATGGACCGACGGGGCCTCCGGGACTCATCACACCTCCCAAAGATCATTGACCCAGATCGAGCGCAAAATACAGTTGATGGCTGCCCGGGTGCTAGAGGTTAATCCAGATGTCATCAGCATGGACTGTCGCTTTTTCCAGATGGGCGGTGACTCCATCAGGGCCATGCAGCTAGTATCCCTCGCTCTTCATGAGGGTCTCTTGGTCACCGTAAGACAATTATTCAACTTGCCAGTGCTAGAAGACCTTGCGAGAGAGGCCCAACGATCCACGGCCGTGTTGCATTCAACAGTATCTGTCGCCAAACCTTTCAAAAGACAGAGATCACGAATTGTGGAGAAGTTTGCATTGGGCCGGCCTGCCCTTCCAAGAGGATGAAGTGGCTGATATCATTTCTGCAACACATGTTCAAGCCTTCTCCGCAACCCGGCCGCAGATCTACTGGCTCTTGGAGCTCCCCGGGCCACCGGACTATACTTGGCTGAAGCAGGCCTGCCAAGAACAAGGGAAGCTCGGGAGCTTAAGAAAGGGTTAGTGATAATCAAGCTTGCCGTGGGTCCCAGCCTGACAGCAGGATGAAAGAGAAGAGCGCGCCTGCTTTAGTAGTAATTTAAATATATTTTTACGCTCATTTCATTCGTTGTGGCTAATTCGTCGGATTTGTGAGGAAATAGGTGTTGCTAGTAATACCTAACTAGTAAAATAAGTAACATATGAATACAGGCAGAGAATTTGCCTTGCGCCACCCATTCTGTACTCAACTACAGAATGTCTTGACGTCGCAGGGGATTCGCAGCAAAGCATGAACTCAGTCTACAACACCAGGGAAATGACACAGCCAAGTTGTCGAAACACACACGAGTCTCCGACAAGGTCAGCCTTTTGCCACAGAAAATGGCATCAGCAACTACTGCTGCGGGTCACCGATGCAAGACGAGGCTGCAGGCACGCAGTGGTATTTATATGCCTACTCCCTCTGAATAGGAATAATTTATCTAATACGCCCATTCACAATCAGACGATAAGCGCAGTGCGAGCCAGTGCGTCTACACAATACGAGAGCAGCGCAAACCCAAAGTACTGAATGATGGGATAGGCCCGGCCGGGTTCCCGCGCACCAGGTCTCTTTGACGCTCACAGGCAATCCAAGAGTCATCTGTGTGTCTGTTTCACCACGGGTTCTTGACAGTTGGCGTGACGGGAAGCAACCCGTGGTGTTGCTGGTGAACAAGGCTAGCGGCTAGACGAGGGCACGCGACGCTTCGCGGTTGGATTATCAAAAAGGCATGTCGTTTTTGTTGCGACTAGTGAGATTTTGATTTCATTTCAGATTCCGATGCTCCTGCGTGCGTGATGAAAACATATTTAAATCTCATTCGCGTGGCGGCGGCCACGGTGTCGGGTCGGGGGTGGTGATGACATAGTCGCGAACTTCTTCGTGTATAAAAGGCATGCGACGAGAAAGAAGTGGATGAACTGTGCAACGCTGCACGGGATACGAGAGGTATATAGGTTCAAATACGTCTAAACATAACGGAGTTGGACCTTCCAAACGAACTAATTTCTTGCCTTTTACCAGAGATTACCGTGGAATGGCCAAAAATACTCCGCTGATAGAATCTTTGGAACACTCTGAGTTCGACTCCCGTCGATAGTCTTTTTTTTTTTTTTTTTTTGGTGGAGGGGGAAGGGGCACTCGGCTTAACTCCGCGCTTTTAAGGAGCACACGCGCGATGTATCGTACGTAGCCAATGCAGTAATTACGGTAGCAAATTTGCATGTTTTTTAGTCCGTAAAACGACGACACTTTTGCAAATTTTAGCGCCAACGTCGTCACATCATCTGTTTTGCTTTGTGCTCAACTCTGGTAATTCACCCACCCGCCGTGCGTTTTGGATGCCGCGTCGATCATCTGGTTTCTTCCTATCGAAATGCAACGTCGAGACTTGAAAACTCAAGGCTAACACTCGCTGCCGAGACTAGAGCATTAATCCATACATTGCTAGAAAAGAACCTATTTAACAACAACTGCCTCCCTCCCTTCCAGAGAGGAACCACTCGGGGCGACGCCGGATCGTGACGGACGGCAATCGCTTCTGCGGGCAAGACGTGTGATCAGCTCATCCCGCGTCATCTCCATGTTCTTTCTTTCTTGTCTCACCAGGCCTTGTTAGTACCACTCTCGTGGTAGGTCGTGTTATTCTTTCGAAGGATTGAAAAAACACAGGGAGCAGAGGATGAGTCGAAACTACGGACACGGCATCGTCCATGTTGATGTGGCCGGGTCGAAGGGGTTGTCCGCCGGATGACTCACAAGTGTGCAAGGCAGAACGCACCTATAAATTACGCCGTGGGAAATCCACACTTCAGGTTGGCTCAGTCAGTCAGTCAGTCAGTCACTCCATCACATCGAACCCTCACAAAAATCGTCGTCACCCCGATGGAACCCATCGTACTGGACGGGCGAACGGGCGAAGGCGGCGGCCAGCTCGTCCGGTTGGCGTGCGGCCTCGCAGCACTCACTTGCCAGCCCGTCACGATCCAGCACGTCCGAGGCAATCGTAGGGGCGGAAGAGGAGGCGGTACGTCGAGTCCATCAGATTGCACCATCCCCTCCTGATTGCACAGGATGGTCTCTGGCCGTCCATCTTCTGACACAAGATACACAGGTCTCAAAGTGCAGCACGTCACCTCCCTTTCATGGCTCGCCAAAGTCACAGACGCAGAGGTCCATGGCCTCGCTGTCGGGTCCGAGAACCTCACGTTCAAGCCCAGGCGCTCTCCTGCGGAGCTCGTTCAAAGAAACTTCGAGATTGAAGCCGACACAGATGCCGCGAGCGCATTACTCATTCTACAAGCCATCTTCCCTTATGTTCTGTTCGCCGGCAACGACACCAATGAGCCCGTGGTGCTGCATATATACGGCGGCACCAACGTCCACTGGTCGCTGAGCTACGAATACTTCGATCAGGTCCTCATGCCGGTTTTCGAAGAGAGATTCGGAGTCCGTGTCCAACGGGAGCTGAAGACACGGGGCTGGAACCTAGGACCCCGTTCACGGGGTCATATTGCCCTTGCAGTTCATCCTGTTCGCAGGGGTGAATCGCTCAAGTTTATGCCCCCGCCGCGATTTGCATATCCTTCTTCCTATCAAGTTCTCAGAGTCGATGCAAGCATAATCGCTCCCCGCGCTTCTCACGAAACCGTCCAAGAAGAGCTTGGTAGATCTCTAGGACAAGTATACCCCGATGCAGAGATCCACTTCGAGATAGTAGAGGACTCAGGTCACGACACCAGATGGTCCATCCTTCTCGTTGCTCACTCACCGGGCGGCATCCGATGGGGCCGAGACTCGCTCTTCTCCATGCCAAAGAAACTCAAGTCTACTCGGGAGAAGTTCATACAGCGTGCTTGTGCGAGGCTCTGCGAGGCGCTGTACGAGGAGACTACTCTGGGCGGCACGGTCGATGAGTTCCTTCAAGATCAGCTGGTTGCCGTGCAGGCCCTCGCAGAAGGATTCTCGACGTTTCCGAGGGGCAGGATCTCGTCGCAGTCAACGGACGGCCTGGTAGAGAAGCTGGGGACAATTGAAGTGCGGGATGATACGGGGACGAGAAAGGAAAAGACACATGAGCCGTTTGGAAATGGGTCCACGCATACGACGACGGCGAGGTGGGTGGCGAGTGAGCTTTTGCCGGGGGCAGAATTCCACCAGGAGGGGGATACAGTCAAGGGAGTGGGTTTCTGTGTATTATGATGGGTTTTGTGTTGTTGATAAGAACGATGTCATGGTTATGAAGGGATACGTGCGCAACTCTGGTCACGTGCATGTACCATCATTCATTCAGCAAATTGTCCCGATGCATACTATTTGGTTGAACAGCACACACAAATCTAACTAGGAACAGAACATTTCCAACCCGGAATTGCGCCCACGCCAAAGGCCGGCCCCTCGTGGCACGGATTTTGACGGAGGTTGTTGAGATGACATGGGGGGTCCCCACACGTGCACCAGTTGGCAGTGGCACAGTTGCCAGCTGCCAGTTGCCAGCTGCCAGTTATGTACAGTGGGGTTGTAGTTGCCCTGCCAGACGCGGCGAGACGCCAACCAAATTTCCAGCGTCAAGAATCTTCAACAAGGTCCCTGACAACAGACAACACCAGAACAACAAAGACGCCAATCCCACTTCACCCGTCACCACATCTGAAATTGCATCTTCGTCGCAATAATCAGCAATTGACCCTACTCACAGAGGTGCAGAGCCTCAGCTTCCTTCACCATGGCTCCGCTCATCCTTCATAACGTTCCCGATGAGGAGTGCTACGTCGGCGACGATGGCATCAAGCGTCCCTACGCCATGTATTTCAGCCAGTTCGTCATCGCACCGTCTCCTTTCCCTCTATAAAGCTCTATCTATCAAGGGCACAAAAGTCTTTTTACTCCCCCGTCCTGCTAACCCAACGAACCGATTTTCAGACACGAAGCGCACACAGGAAGCACTAGGTCACGGCGCAATGTCGCAGAAACTGGTTCCTTTGGCAAATCTACCAGGCGATCTCGATCGAGAACCGGCACACCTGCCCGAAGTCGCGAGAATCCGACCCTCGCTGCCGCAGACAAGCTCTTTGGCGACTGGGTGTCAAATCAAGCGGCTGCCGCTGCTCCGGCCGCAACGAATCAGCGCAAAAGCAGTGGCTTGATGCAAGACGATGCTCCTCCCCCGCGGGTCAACCCGTCCACCCCCGTCGAGCTCATCCTGCGCGGCTACCGCTCTCCATCGCAGCAATATGCTGCCATTTCCCACTACGAGGACCTTGCGGGGGCCATACTGGAAGATTACCCGCGCGACCCTCCCGCCTCACAGCGACGATACAAGTCGGAGCTACGCGATCCTGCCTTTACACGCCGTCGAAACCTCGGTGCAGATGAACGGGCTCTGGTCAACCGCGCAGATGGCGGCGAGCATTGGGTCAAGGTGACGTTTGAGAGCACCGAGGCCGCCAACGCAGCCATGTATGCAAGCCCCCAACGGATCTTGGGCTATCTGGTCTACGCCGAGCCGTACAGGGGCATCCAACCCGCCAAGGACGAAGCTTGCCCCGACGTGGACAGCATCATGGGCGGCGGACACGAGCGCTCTCAGAGCATGCCGGCGGCCGTGGGCACTCCCCATCGAAAAAGCATCAGTGGCATGCCCACCATGCTCCGCAGCCGGCTGCTGGATCTGTCACCTTCGGATTCGAGAACATCCAGCCAGACTCTCGACACGGCTACTCTGACACAATCACACTCGTCGGCCACCATGACGGACGCGCCAGGATTCAGCTCAGGCGGCGTCGAGACGCCGGTGGAGATGAAGGACGAAGACAGCATATTTTGCCGGCGGATTCCCACCGCCCGTCGAGCCCGTCTGCTTCCCGCCGAACAAGCCCTGCTTCCGCAGCAGTCCGTCATGCAGCGGCTCGTCAATGCCGTCCCGTTTGTGAAATGGTTCAGCGGCAGCATGATTGGAAATGAGGTGCCCCGAACCGAGACGGGCGACTTTGACTGGGGCCGTGCCAGCTTGTACTGGAAAATCATATGGTGGCTCGACGCAACCTTTGGTCTGTTCAAGGGCGACGTGTACAACATTGACAAGGATGACTAGAGGGCGTCCAGTGTTGAAGTTGTCGTGAAGCGAAGAAGGCAGAGGCGGCGTAGCAGGCAGTCGGGCTGCGGCGACGGCATGTGATTGTCCAACTGCATCTTTCTTTTTTTTTTTTTTCTCTTCTTTTCTTTTTTTGTCAACTTATGATTTGACGAACAAGGAAAAATACTTGTCATGTCATTTTGATGACGAGGATATTTATTTATTGCCTCGTATTTCGTCTTGTCCTCGTCAAAAGGGGGAGGAGCTGGGGCTGGGGGCCACATCATCTGCATTATCTCAAAAGGCGTTAACTTGGCGTCGGGTACTTATCAAGGGACAACAAGCAACGTGGTTGTCCGAGACAGAAAACGTGGTGGATTCGACAGACAATTTTTTTTTTTTGGTTTTTCTTCTATAGAATAAATCCAGCTTGTACGGCTTACAAAGAGGGATGAATATATTAATACATGATGGTCTGTTTAACGATACAGGCGACGTCCCAGTACCCAAAGCTGCAAGCTGCAAGCTGCATGCTTGCGATGGTCCATGCAATGTAACTGTAACTATAAAGGCAAGTCATGAGAATCAAACATGCCTGACTACCGCCGGCCAATGAATGAAGGAAGAAGAAAAAGTCAAGGCGTGTAGTGTTAAACATGGCCAAATGCAAACAAAGAATAACAGTCAATGGTACACGGAACGCCTCATGGCTCAGTCACGCCAACTTTTTAGTCCCCCCATGCATCTGCCGAGCTCACCCCATCATGATGTCTTGGTTCCCCCTCACCAGGCGACTGCGACCTCTTCCTGCCCCTGTTTTCGTCGTCGTCGTCGTCGTCGTCGTCATGACGGTTCGCGCCCTCCTCTTCTTCTTCTTCTTCCACCATATGCTCCTCCTCCTCCTCCTTCTTGACACGTTGGCTCGAATGTCCACCCATTGCCCCCAACGACTCAAACGTCACGTCGGCGGGTATCCTCCGAATGGGCTGGGGAGAAAAGGGCCTGGCCCCACGGGGCTTGTTGAAGTCTGCTGAGAATGAGAATACGCTATCGGCATCGCCTGCGCCTGCGCCGCTCCCGTTCTGCTTCGGCTCCGTCGCCAGCGCCGCAAGAGACTGGTAGCGTTCCGAGTCCATCAGCAGACTGTCCCCGCGCGTGTGTGCTGGCCGCGCGGAGCCGCCTTCCGATACGGAATCAGCAAGGATGCTCTTGGGCGGCAGTATGGAAAACAGCTTGGTTGAGGACTCGCCCACCCCATTTACGCCGGCTGTGCCTGCGCCGCCACCGCCGCCGACGCCGACGCCGACACCGACACCGACGCTGTCCTCTGTGGCGAACAAGTCTGTTCCCTTCTCCAACAGGTCGTCTAGGCCGCCGCCCGTCCAGCCCTTGCGCGCAAGACTCTCGAAGATGTCCACCTCTGCTCGCACCAAGCTACAGCTTGCGTCGACGATGCGGCCGCTCGTGTCCTGCGATTCGCGCAGCAGTGTCCTAGAGTGGTCGGCGTGGAGGGTCGTCAGGCCGTCGAGCTTGGACGTCAGCTCGACGAGATGTGCTCTGAAGCGGGCGACGTCTCTGCGGCGCTGCTTGTGGAGTTTGAGCCCTTCCTTTTCCAGGCGCTTGACTTCTTTGCTCTGCGCCTTGATCTTGGCCTGGTACGTCTCTTCCTCGTCGTCAATGACGGTCTGCCACTTGTCCAGTTCGTGGAGGAGGGGCACCTCGAAGGAGCGGTAGACGGTCTCGGACAGGATCTGCTGGTGGTTGGCGACAAGGTGGTGGACGCCCGAGGCGGAGAGGAGCGTGTCGGCGGTGCAGGCGCCGCGAGGGTTGGTGAAGGAGGCCGTCATGCTGGTCGCGCCGGGGGCGTGGGGGCCAGAGATGGGCTCCGCGCATGCTTCCTTGAGGCGGGCGCATGCCTCGAGGGCCGAGCCGAACTGCGAGGCGGCGTTGGAGAGGGTGGCCAGCGCGAGGCGGTACGTCTTGGCCGTGGCGAGCAGGTCGGAGTAGGCCTGTTGCGAGGCCTCGAGGTCGGACTTTTTGAGGACGGCGTGCGAGGGCCGGGGCGCGGGCGGAAGGGGGAGGATGAAGCGCGATATCGGGTTCGCCGTCGACGCGATGGAGTAGACGGGCGAGGAGGGGATGGGCGGCAGCTGTGAGGGCGAGGGTGAGGGCGAGGGCGAGGCCGGCCGCGATCGCGAGCGCGAGGGCGAAGGTGACGGGGCCATGGCCGGAGAAGGGGCACAAGTGCCTCTTTGAACCTCGGTTGAGCCTTTATTGAAGGGCCTGCGTATGGGATGGAGGAAGGATGATCGTCGTCCGGGTACATAGGTTTGATACGTAGGTTCTGGTTTGGTGGAGTTGATGAGGTGATTCCCGGGGGGGGGGGAAGGGCAAGTCGGCTGGTCTGGTTTGTTTATTTGCCAACAAGCGGGTCAGGTCAGATGTGCCGACGTCGGACGTTGTTGGTGGGCAACGGCTGGCATGCGGACTCCATGCGGACTCCATGCGGACTCGACAACGAAGAGAAGAGTAATCCGTATGTCACTTGTCGAGAAAAACTCTTTGAGAGAGGAAAGAGCGTCTGGAGTCACTTTACGAAATGCATGTCTTCTGCATGTCTTCTCGCCCGGGATCCCTCTTGCAAGCCTGCATGGCGAAGTCTTGAACGTCTTGTCGACCTGTCGACGCACGCGCTGAAAGACCAAGCCCTCTTGGGCTCATTTTGGCAACTGGCCATGTGAAGCTTAAGCTAAAAGGGCTTGTAGACATCTTGGGCATCGTACAGGACCATAAGACGAGGAATTTAGTATAGCCTGTTACTTCTTTTTTCCGGGGCCTTCTTTGAAGATAGTATATACTTGCCATGTTGCGGTGAGATGGAGTCACTCGTTGATGCACTTTGTGTGATTGGGACATATGTCTGGTGAACCGAGTGCTTGTTCTTGAGAATTTGAAATGAAAAAAATCATCGATACTATCAGAAAAGTCTCCAGACGATGAAAGATATACGTAGCAGTATACGTGGTTCTGTTCTGGATTGCATATATATGCTTGGTTAAATTCGAGAATGCTTCGCCAACGCCGAGAGATTCATGACTAGCCGACCGCATTCATTCCATCAACTTTTCCCAACTGGCCCGCACTTCCAGGAACAACCCCGGTGAAGAAAAGGAACAGCCCTCTCATCATCTGCGAGGCTCAATGATCGTACAATCTTGCCGCTGCTGACTTTCTCGACAGTGCGTATCTCCCGCCACTCCACCCATTCGATTGGGGGCACAATAACCGACTTTTTGCAATTCGTACAAGCGATCCCTCCCATCCCCTTTTGCCGCACGGCTCGTTCCAACAGATGACGAAGATGTGACAGGCCCTCGGGTATATAATGCGGCAGTTCTGAAAGCTGGTTGGTAGAGTAACAGGTACGGAGAGCCATTTCAACTAGTGACGGAACGCGACTGGGTTTGGCCTGGAGACGTGCATCATCCGCGTTTTCGCCCTTGTCACCATCCACCACAGCTGCTTTGTTTGACGCGCCGTAGGCTGGGAATCTAAACGTAGACAGCACCTGTCCTATAGAGTCGGAGATCTGGAGAGGGGTTCGGCCCAAGGGATGCGATACCAACCGTTCTTCTGTTGACTCATAGCGGTTGTTCTCGTCGGACTCATAGTCAAACGGCGACTCTGGTTCGAGGAAAGCATTTGGATATAAGACAAGATCCTTCAAATTAAGATCAAACAGTTGGACAAGTTCGGCAGGAAGTGAGCGGAGCCGATTTTGCGACAAATTTAGCTGCGTGAGATTGGACAGTTTCGCTATTGCAGGTGGAATCTCTGACAACTTGTTCCCTCTCAGACTAAGAATCGTCAAGTGCTGCAAGTCGAATAGAGCTCCGGGTACGAGTCTCAGACGATTCATTGCCAAATATATCTTGAGTTGCGGTTCCTTCTGTTCGAACGCGACGTCCTTTGCCACCATGGGTATGCATGAGAAATTTGACAACGGGCTGAGTGTCTCGTTGCTTATTTCTTCCAACCCCATCGACCAAAAGTCAACGGTCTCGTCACCTTGCTCTAAACAAGCTTGAACCTTCTCCCGCGCGAGAAGCTCTGCCTTGGTCAAGGTCGGCACTGGTGGTCGCTGGTCCAATTGCGGCAATTTGGACGGCAGTGGCATCTCCAAAACTTCTGAAGCTAGGTCGTCGGACCCGTCAGACCCAAGATACACACCGCTATCGAATTCGCGGACGAGCTTTCGCTCTCTCTTGGGCTTCGGCAATGTCAGACAGTCGCTAAATGTTGAATCTGATGACGTGGGCTGCTGCTGAAACCAGGTCCCGACATATCGCTTCTTCTTCCGCCCTTCCACGTAGTTATCCAGACCAGGATCATCATCGCTAGAGAATACAGCTGGATCGCTCGAGTCATAAAGTCCGCCTGAATGCGGATGACGAACACGCTTGCGGGGATTCTTGCTGAAGCTCTGAGAGCACTCATCCCACGACACGGCCGGCAGGCGCGGGAGAGACGGTTCTTCAGCCATTGCGACCAGACTTTGCCACAGATTGCAGGAAAAATTGCATCAAAGTTTTCCTAGACCACGCACGATGCATGGGCCGAGTTTGCAACGGACGGGGACGACACCAGCCGCCGTTAATGAGGAAGAAATGAAGAAATGTAGCGTGTTGAGAGAGAGCTCCGCCGGGACGCGCCAGGAACGCGGATGATGTCGGGGGTCCAGTCCTACTCAGTCCAATCTGCGTTACCTGCCTATCGTGTCCCCGTATCTTCAGCGCCCCACCCCTCCTGTCGTGTGCCCGAATGGTGGGGCTGGCAAGATACATGTTCATTCGCCAGAGCCAGAAAAATTGATGAGAGTTGTCGTCCAAGAGGAGAGCATTTGCTTGCTGCGTAAGGAGCGACTACTCGTTTCACAAGATTGTGTCGATTAGTGTTCTTGCAAGCGTCGTAAATCAAGCAGAGCTCTCGGACTCCAATATTGTCGAATGCGCAGCCAATCGCGAGTTGCTGGTACAAATCATGTATGGCTTTGGGGTTTCGTTTTACGCTGCGTCTCTCGCTGAGGTATGACAATTTCTTTATTCTTTTTTTTTTTTTTTCATGGCGTGTCTTATTCCCAATCATCGTCTTCGCCATCATTTCTTGATCTTCCAGCTGCGCCAGTCTTAATACTTTTGCCCAGTCCAGCCAAGCGTTCGTCTTCAGCTTCCTCGGCGGCTTGTCTCCTCTTGATTACACGCATATCCGATTCGGGAACGGCTCCAACCTCGACAAGCAAGTTGTCAATATGTCGCATGTTCGTTCGAACACCACCGAGTGTCATCAGGGTGACCTCTTGCTTGACAATGTCCCCTTTGTTGTACACCAGTATAGTTGGGCAGTTCCTGTCCGGGTAGTTCTCAATGGCCTGGTTCGCGCGGATTTCGCAAAACTTGACATCACCGTATTCCCTGGCAGCTTGCCGCCAAAGTTCCGAAAGGACTCTTGATTCCACATTCGTTCCAGTGCCGGCTGTCAAGTTGACGAACACATGTCCCTTTTGAGAAGCGTCTGTGACTTCGCGCTGGTAGTCTGGTTTCGATATCGGGTAGACACTACCATGATTTGACTTTTTCTGAAGACTGCTGAGCTCAGCCATGCGCTTTTGCCGATACAGGTCCAGGAACTCCTCGTCCTCCAAATCCTCTAATTCATCAAGCTCGTCCAGGTCCTTTCCTTCGAGTCGATTTTCGTGCGCTAATCTTCGACCTTCAATAATCGCCTCCTCAATCATAGGAGTAGGGCTCGGCGGCTTTTCTGGAATGACTCCATGTTTTCGCAAGATATCGTTCCTGTACGAGTCAGCACTTTCTACATCGAGGTGCCACCGCGGGGTACTTACCACTCTGTATCTGCATTTGGGTCATCAATAGGAACAGCAATTCGCTGATCGCCAGGAGCCGCCATACTGAAATAAATTATGGCAAACGAGCTTCTCGAGAACGTCCGGCCCAAACTTTTTCCAAGGCAAAACGACCGAAGAGTCAAGGCAACAGGACCACAGATTCACAAATGGCAGCCTGATGGAATTAACGACGAGCATCTTCGAAGTACGCACCAGGCTGATGGGTTCAATCGCCCCATATTACAGGGCCATGGCCAAGGATGGCATAAGTTGCACAAGGCTCTCCACCGCCTGCACAAAATACAAGTTCTTGTGGGCCCCTTTCGTGCAATATCTCGTTGTACCCAGCTTACACCAATCAGACATCTCTGAAATCCGCATCACGTGGTGCTGGGCCAGAAAACCCTATCCCGCTAGTCCGCTTCAGACCAAATTCCTGGCAAGTGGCAAACGAGTTTTTCCCCCTCAAGTGCACTGAACTTTTCTCGCTTAACACCTCTCACGCATCTTGCGAGCCTCAAATCTGCCGCCAGATTTCGTCAAGTTTCTCCATCCTCGCAAGACATCGACGGCAAAGTTATCCTCGAACAATCAGTCAAAATGGTGAGCGACAAAAATTCCTCCACAGGCCTCGGCCAACGATGGAATAACCCCCCTGGAACGACGTGCGAATGAGGAGAGAAATGGACACCGCCGACGACACATACCCTCCGAGTCACTGGGGTGAAGTGCTGTCGGTCGGAAGTTCAGGAATCGATTTCGCACAATGAAATATTCATGGAAACTCAAATCATGTTAACAATGACTGGTGCAGGTTCTCGCTGTTGATCTTTTGAACCCCTCGCCGGCCGCCGAGGCCAAGAAGCACAAGCTCAAGGTACGATCATAACAAGTCGTCGAAGCATCGTCCAGACCCCATTTCACAAGCGACGCCTCTACATGCGCCGCCTTCACATCAACTACCATGAGACATCGACTCTAACAACCTGAAACCCCTCTATAGACCTTGGTGCCCGCCCCTCGATCTTTCTTCATGGATGTCAAGTGCCCCGGCTGCTTCACCATCACCACCGTCTTCTCGCACGCCCAGACCGTGGTCATCTGCCAGGGCTGCACCACTGTTCTGTGCCAGCCTACCGGTGGTAAGGCCAGATTAACCGAGGGCTGCTCTTTCCGAAGAAAGTAGACTGCTACCGCTCGGTTTTCTCTCCTCGGGTACTCATGACTCTTACGGTTCATTCATGGTGATCGCATCTCGGATCTGCAGAACGAAAGCATCCAAATCCTTCGACAAATGGGCGTGGGGACGAACTTACTCACACCTTTGCGAACAAAATAATCTCAAACTCTTTTTTTGCAGATAGAAGATGGAATCGCCCACGAACAGGGGCGTTTGGGGTCTCCGGATATCACGCATGGCACATCATTCATCTCGTTTTTTTTTTTCATTACGCGCGCTTGTACCAAAGAGTCGTCTTTGAACCAGGAACAAAAGCACTGCATTAGGGGTGGATAGCTGGAGAAGGGCTTTTCACGAGTGTCTAGGAAGGTCTGGATGACCAACTGGATATGAGGACGTGGAACCGCTGGTTTGAGGATCGCTTCATACCCAAGTGCTCTGAGTAGCGGAGGTTAGGCACAATGCTTGCGAAAATTCAAATAGTTTCCACGAATATTGTCACTCGCTGCCGCCTGTATCGTGTGACTGTCGTGACAGACTTTGTAGCCAGGCTATGTGTGATGGACGATGAGATTGACTCACTGCGCATATGGACCACGAGTGTCAACGGCACCAAAATTAGGAATAACAAATGACTTGATCCCATGTGTCGTGGAACTAGAGTCGGTAAACTGAGTGACCAGCCAATGTGCTCCGAATCTAATATGATCCGTACCAGCTAAAGCCCGATCAGCCAAACTGGGTGGCGATTTTCCCATCCACGACATGACATCGAGACCCATTTCAGGCAAATTAGACCAAGTTTCTCCACCGCCAAAGCAGTGAGCACGAGTTGTCGCTACCGCTATCGAACCTTGCACAAAGTATGTGTGTATTATTAGCACGCGTTTCAACGCCGGTGCCAGGGGTATGGGTCCACGTCTTTAACTTGATATCTCATATGTAATAGGTGGAGTCTTGTCGCGTAAGTCGTCGTCTGACTTGTCCTTGTTTTTCAAGAGTTGTTAATGGCTACTTCTGTCGAGATAACGGTCTGGTTTGGAATGGTGCCGTGAACTATGGGAGCTTTTGTTCTTTTTTCTTCACTGTTCTTTTCACTGTTCTTTTCACTGTTCTTTCAAATCTATAGTCTATCGCGTTGATGGCGCTGTGATGGGAAATCTGCATTAATCACCCAGCGCCCATGTCTCCAGAAAGGGCTGATGTTTTCACCCTCTCCAACCATGACGCTCTGGAGACTGTAAATCAAATACGACAACATGAGAAAATCAAGCTTCACTCCCCGATTTGTATTTTGTCCATGGCTTTCCCTCTTCGACAAGGAAGGCAACTCAAGATTTTCAGGAGTAGAGACGTCGTTGCAAAAAGCAGCTACCCTAACCTAAACGCCGAAAATCAGTGAGCCAATCGGCGTCGACTTGCTTCCCGGTTCGCTCGCCTTCGTAATAATACTGGACGGACCCGGGGCTGAGCACTATACACGAAAACGCCACGTCCAGACGCGCTTCGGCACGTGCTTCGGTACGCGCTTTTGGTTCCGAGGCGAACTTTCTGCTTGAGCAGCGCCGCTTTTATCTCGAGCAGCTGTGATTTCTGAGTCAAGAAAAAATCAATTTCCGAATTTTTTTCGTATGCTCTCATGCTCGCTCACTACATGTCAAGTCCCATGGAGACTTTATGTAGTGAGAGCGGAAGTGTTCTGCTTAATCAATGGTCGCTGTACTCTTGTCCCGGATGGATAATAGCAGTCATTCAGCGACCACGGGGCAAACATCTAAATACTATGAAGTACTCCGCAATAGGTATATTAATACACTGTGCTCGCGCCCCCCCTCCCGAGTACGTAGTATTATTTCACTTGCGGCACTTGCGGAAGCGTGCAATGCAAGGAGACTTCTAGCGCTATCCGCGTGTGGCAGAGGAGGATGAGGACAGGCGAAAACGAAACATGAAAGAAATGACGACGCCAACGGAGTGGACTGAGGATCGAGCAGAGTTAACAGTTAGTTAACTTGATAATCCCAGAGGCAGGAAAAATAAAAAGCACTCGGAAGAAAAGTCTGTCACCTTACTAATTATTAAACGACTTGGGGTGGTACTTGCGGCTTTGTTGAGATATTAGTGTATAAGACAAAATGTCTCGTCGAATTTTCAACCCCACCAGCATTGGCGGAAGACCTAGCCCCCGTAGCACAGTGGTAGTGGTAAGTCCTTGGCCGACTCACGACCTTTGCGTCTCTGGTCCTAGCTTCTAACATAGTACAGCGTGTCACTCGTAATGACAAGGTCGTCTGTTCGATCCAGGCCGTGGGCACATGTGTCTATTTTTTACCATAATGTTTTTGCCAACCCTACGCAGGAGCGCACTTCCTGAAGTTGCAGTCATGAATTCTTTTTCCAATTTCTTCCCGAGAGCCCGACCAACCCCCCCCCCTGGTCCAAAACTATTCTTCATTACGTTCTCATATCGTCAACTTTCGCAATACTCATTACGGACTACGTACCTACTCCCTACCCAGGTAATAAGCGGGTCCCAAGCAAGAGCGGCATGCGCACTAACCCGAATCCGACATCAGCCCACTCAGGAACCAGGAACAAAAACTCCTGCGATAGAGACACGGACCTGTAGGAAGCGTCTCGCACATCCATCCCGACGTCAGCGGGTGAAACATACAGCTGTCCCCTCGAAACAAGGCAACTTTCCTCGTCCTTCTCATCTTTGCATACGGATCACAGCCCATGGCATCTTCCTACTTGACAGCATAGAAGTGACAGAGTCCAGATCCTTCGTTTCGTAAACACCCGCAATCACTGGCATCCGGGCAGCAAACCCTCATCTCGCCTGGAAGAAGAAGAAGAAGAAGAAGAAGAAGAAGAAGAAAAAAACCCCCCCCTTGGCATCACCATCCATCACCATGTCGACTCCACGAACCAAGCGCCAATTCGCAGGCTCCTCCGCCGACCCTGCCCAGCGCCAAATCACATCCTTCTTCCCCTCCCGCGCAGCCGGCGACGAAGCGGCTCCGTCCGAGGCGCAGACCTCCCGCCAGCCATTGCTGCCGTCCAGCGTCCAGGCCAACCTCCTCACCGTCGGCATGCGGATTCGCAAGTCCGTCCCGGAAGGCTACAAGACCTGCGGGCCAAGCGCGTTCAAGCTCTGGACCGACAACACGCCCCCGCCACAGCGGGCATCCGCATTGCGCGCTTCGTCAAGGGAACTCGTCCCGTTTTGCGGCATCAACAAAGTCGGGGGTCTCGACCCCCAGCCCGCGCTTGCGCGTGACGACGACGACGACGACGACGAGGTCCCAGACCTGGATGCCGTTCCGGAGCTGACCTTGTCTCAAGAGAGTGTGGAGAGCAACATGTCTGAATCTTCGCGTAAGCGAGTCTATGATGACAACGACCGTGACGACGAGCCGACCATGCTGACGCAGCCATCCAAGGGGTGGGATGAGGAAGTCAGTCCACGAAGCTTTGCCCCGTCTGAATGGCGGACTTCTCGCGTCATGGCCGTGCCTAGGTCCCGCGTGAGGAAGAGCGCCGTCCCCTTCAAGGGCATCGATCAGGAGAACATGGCTGTGGATGGGGACTTTGAGGACGCTGACTTTCTTGTTCTCGGGGAGGCTCGCGAGATGGATATGTCATGAGTGTTCTTTTGATTTTGGGGTTTTCCTTTTCCGTTCAAGACTTATTGTATTACTGTGCCGGCACATGTCAGGAATTTGTTCGGCTTATTGGGTGTATTCTTAATGTAAGAAGAGCTTGGTGGTGAGCCACAGATGGCTGGTTGGGTGGATATTCTGCTTTCTTCTTTTTCTTCTCGAGCTGTCCCTCAGGTGTTTGGAGTTGGGCAGAGATCAACCTCAGAATGCTCGAGCCAAGGTCAGTCAACCAGGGATGCAAAGTATGGTTTGTTCTTGAAAGCTTCAATTTTTTTTTACGTGAGCTCAGTTGCAAAATTCAGTAAGAGCTCCGTCGAACTACAACGTAGTCGCCAATATACATAAAATCTATCAAGATACGCTGTCAGGATGCAAATTATTGTTCCTAATCGCCACAGATGCCATGTCGCGTTTCCATTTCACAAGCCCAGAAAAGGGTTCCGAAACTCCAACAAGTCCCGTTGTCCGTAGAAATCTCCCGCGACCGTCAAAATCATGCTGAGCGTAGCACGCAAATTCATACGAAGCCGTGTTCTAGCCTCTTTCTGCGCCTCATTTTCTTCCCGTTGCTCCTCTGTATCTGAGTCATCGTTTAGCCTTGCTAAAAGACCTCTTTTGGCGGCTTCGAGATCACCATGCTCATCTCGAGCCTCGCCATCTTCTGAGCCGGAGTCGATTTCCATGGCTGCTTCGTCTCCATTCACGGACTGTTCTTGGACCTCGCCCTCTTCCCCGTTTTCATCTCCATTCGCGTTATTCGTGGCATCAACGTGTGGATTCTCATCATCACCCGCGTTGTACTGACCATCTTCAGGGGCGTCGCCATGTGCGACGTTTTCTTCTTCTGCATCTTCCCCATTCATATACAATGCATCCTCATCCCTGCTACTTGCATCAGCGTCCTCGTTCACGCCAAGTTCTCCATCTGGTAACGCATCTCGCATAATAGCCATCTCCTCCAGGCTTATGCCAAGCAGCACTGCACGACGACCAAGATCTCGTATCCATCCTATCTCAGTGTGGTTGAGCTCACCGCGCTCCGGTAGTCTTGCTAGCAATCCCCAGATCCACTGGGTCGTTCGCTCAGAAAGTGTACGGCCGCGTTGAAGGAAGTTGCCGCCTATGAGGACGCGCAGGATCAGAATCACTGTTTCTTTGGACATGAGTGCCAGTTGGAGTGGGTGGGGGTCGGTATTGCGTATAAGGTTTGCCCATACTTTGTTGGTGTTGGAGTTGCGTCCGAAGGGGGCCGCGTGCGTGACTTGAGTAGACGATAAACGCTTTGCCGCATCTGTGGGGGGCTTGGAATGCAACAATTTACGTAAACGGACATACTTCTTCATCAATGATGCAAAATAGGACTCATGAAGAAGTTGTACCCGAGCATCACCTTCAACATCACTGTCAAGTTCTCCGTCTTCGCCATGGATTTTCCAGTCTTCGTCGGGCATGGCGATGTAGGCCCCATCGTCGTAATATCCTTGCATGACTTCTTTGGTATATGCGATCGGAGCAGCAGCTTCAAGACCATCATCAATCTCGTCGTCGTCGTTGTCTCGGTCGTTATTTTGTAGATCTGGGGGGAGTTGTGGACCGATTTGGACCTTGGGAGCGACGAGCAGGTGTGGGATGTTGTATGCTTCTTTTCTACATACTCACCATATCAGCATCATCTAAAATACAGAAGAACATTTTTTTTTCCACGTTCAGTAAAGAGAAAAAATAATGCCGTGCGGGGAGTTGCGAGCTTGGGGTTGCATATGCAGCTTACCTTACTGAGTGCAGATAGGCCATGGCGTCGGCATCATCCTCAAAGTCCGACTCGTCGCCGTAAGGTATGGTGGTAGCATCTCCCAGGCTTGAGAAGACATACTTCTGGCCCCAAGTAGGATCTATTGACGAATTTTGGTGCTGATGGCGTGGCGTGGCGCCAGTCTGTCTCTTTGCTCGCTTGTTGGAGCCAGGTTCTGAAATTTCTCCCTCGTCGAGGTCCTGGAGCTCTCGTTTGGAGGGCATGGTTTTTTTCTCGGGGTTGAAGCCTGCCGAAACCAAGGCTGTTATGGAAAGCTTGCGGATGAGATCATTGGAAGGAAAGTGCGATGCACAGGTCGAAATTGTGGTGATGTTGGCGCAGACATGGGGAATCTTGTCAAGTGAAAGTGAATGCTGGTTGACGTTGAAACAAAAACAGACCGGAGAGCTGCCCAACAGACCAGTTGACAGCTGCCCGGCCCATGCATGGGGCTATCCAGGCTGGTGATAAGGTGATAATGAAGAAACAGGGAAACAGGCACACGCAGCGCTCCTTCCTGCAAAAATGGGCCTGGCCTTTGGAAATGCGCAACATTGAATTGAACATTGATTGATCCATCCGGTCACCTTCAGCTCTCATCGTAGCCACAACAACCAACAACCAGCCCTGCGATAACTCGAGCAGTAGGCAGTAGCTGACGCAGTAGCTGATCTCGCCGGCTCTGCGATGAGGGCAGTTTGCATACGCTGTGCGGGCCTCCATCCGCATGTGCGAGCACCTGAGGCACTTCTCGGGCCATGTACAACAAGCTCGCTGAGCTCCCGGCGACGATACCGGTCATATGGAACGTCACAACGTCGCTTGAAAAGCGCAAGCTGTAACCATTTCGTCAATTGTGGTGCGTACCTTGTTTCCCTTGCTGCCGGACGACATAGCACGGACGTAGTCGCTGACAAGACATAGACCGGATCGAACCCTCGTCGCCTGCTCCTCCAAGCCATCCCATTGCGAAGCCTTTCCGGCTGGCAGTAAAGGACAACATCGCAACCGCCGAATTCCCTACGCAATGTGCGTCGCCGATCCTCCGCTCGCACCAATCCCCGTATGAAGCTACCATAGTATCACAGCTCCGAGCGCGGGGCGCCACCGTGGTCGGAAAGACCAATATGGACGAGTTTGGCATGGGATCACATTCGACAAACTCCATGCACGGTCCAGTGATCAGCCAGCTGTCTACGGATGAACCCCTCTCAGCCGGCGGAAGCTCTGGAGGTAGTGCAGTTGCTGTAATGCTAGGAGACGCGGACATTGCACTGGGAACAGACACGGGTGGTTCGATTCGCCTGCCAGCATCGTACACAGGAGCCGTGGGTTACCGACCGAGCTATGGAATGATTTCACGATACGGCGTCTTTGCGTATGCCAACTCCTTGGATACAGTGGGGATGCTGGCAAAAGAGGCGAAACCTATTCTTGATCTACTAGTAGATACCAACTTGGACGAGGAACACGATGCGCGTGATCCAACATCATTATCAGCGGCATCTCGGCGGAGATGCGCCGCAGCCTGCCCCCCTGCATTGGGAGCTATGTCGAGTTTGACCATCGGAATCCCAGTCGAGTATAACATCGCAGAGCTCGACCCATTAATTCGCAAAGGCTGGGCTGCCGCGGCGACAGCTCTTGAGAAACTAGGCGCCAGCATCGTGCCCGTGTCCTTGCCCTCCACCAAGGAGGCACTCTGCGCATACTATGTCCTCGCCGCCGCCGAGGCTTCTTCTAATCTTGCAAAATACGATGGCGTCCGATACGGCGTCCGAGGAGAGTATGGCGATGCCCAAGGGCACACGTTGTACTCGGAAGCCCGCGGAGCAGGGTTTGGTCCTGAGGTCAAGCGTCGCATCTTGCTGGGAACCTACAGTCTCAGCTCCGAGGCCATGGACAATTACTTCATCCAGGCCCAAAAGGTCCGCCGCCTCATCCGACAGGATTTCGACAAAGTCTTCCGGTTGGAGAACCCGCTCTACGAACCCACGCAATTTGACCTGAGCGACATGGACGCCGAGACAGACTTGCAGGATAAGAAGGGACCGCCGCAAGTGGATTTTCTTTTATCACCCACAACGCCCTTATTTGCGCCAAAGCTAAGCAACGTTTTGTCAAAAAGTAGCTTGGAAGCTTACATGGGCGATGTATTCACCGTTCCATCCAGTTTGGCCGGTTTGCCATCCGTGAGTGTGCCATCAAGAGTGGCGGAGAGCGCCTTACCGCTAGGGTTACAGTTGATTGGACAACATTGGGATGACAAGCGGCTGTTGGGCATGGCGGAAAGATTAAAATCTGCCGTAGCGGCAGGGACGCCACATTAGAGGATTCGTTACATATCATTACACAGCAGTATTACAATGTGTACATGCGCGAATAGCTCGTTCTATCTCTCGGATCCTGTTGTCGAGACTGGACCTAGCCTTTTCAAGTTTATATCGAAAAATCGGTAGAGTCCGCGATGAACAGCAGCATCTTGGTATGGAGTGGCGGCGATGAACAGAACCCACTTGTTGTGTCCCTTCTCGCACGTCTCGGCGTGCCTTCGCTTTCGCGGCATATTCTCCTACGTTACCGATACTTGTCCGTCAATGCCAGCGCATTACATGGAAGCAACCTGCCCAAGTCCCGTGAGAGGTAGCTCCGTGACAAGCCATGGATGCATCGTCTTTTTTTTTTTTTTTTTTTTTTTTTTTTGTAAATGTCGTCCTGTCCTGCAGCGTTCAAGGCGACCGTGACCGCGACGCGCTCCGACCACTGCCTCTCCCGCGATCGACATGCATAGAATCAACCTCTCCCTCTCTCTCCTCGCCATGGCCATGGCCATGGCCATGGCCGTTCCTATGCTCGTCATCGCCGCCCCGCGCACCCACCCCTTCCTCCTCATCCTCACCCAATATATCCTCCAGGTCACCAAGCGGACTCACTCTCGGCTCCAGCAGTTCCAAATCTTCCAGGATTTCTCTCTTGGGCATCTTCCACAGACTCGTCGCGCAAATCCTTTCCTTGACGAGCAAGTCGTCCACAAAGTCGTCCACATACGTCAGCGACGTCCCGTTTCTCCCCTTCCGTCTCAGTTTTCTGCGATCCTCGAGAAACGGCTCCAGCGTCTCGTATACATCCTTGGCCTGCCTGGTCATGCGAAAGTAGAAGCTGGCCAGGGCCCGCAGGTACTTGAACTGCTCGCCGCCAAAGGACAAGTACTCTGCTAGGATCTCGTCGCTGGGCCCCAGCTCGAGGAGCTTGAAGGCGAGGCACAGGAAGGGACTGGGCTTTTGGGAATCGCCGTAGGTGCCTCCTACGAAGGAGACGTGCTCGACGACTCGGTCGACGATGTCGGCTTCGTTGAGGGCGAAGCACTGCTCCTTGTAGAAGTGGGACTCGATGATGCGGTCCCTGACGGCCTTTTCCATTATGGTGGCGGGGTTGAGGCCGTTGGGGGCGAGTGCGGCGCTGGAGCCGCGCTCGTCGAGGAAGCGACTCGCGTCGGCGTGGATGGTGTCGCGTTTGGACATGGGCGGTTGGGTGATGATTGCGGCGGGCGGGATGTTGCCGGCTGAGCTGGGAGATGGGCTTTATTTTCTCGCTGCTTTTTTTTTTGGGGGTGGGGGGGGGCTCGATAAGATTGTTGCTGTGCCAACGGTTTGTGGGGCTGCAAATGGCGGGCAGCGGACGGCATTGAAGTGACATCCTGGATCGAACAAGATGAGAAGTTGTCAAACTCTGAAAAAAACCATTGTGCTGTAATTTTTTATTTTTATTTTTATCTTTATTTTCATCTTTATTTTTATTCAAGAAGCTTGGCCGGCTCGAAGAAGACCGATTTCATTGGTTGATTCTCCAGAACTGAAATGCGAAAAGCGCTCCTCACCTCATCCGAGGTGTCGGCCCTCGTGTCCATCTGCGTCGGTAAGAACATGACATGCCACGGCCCGTACGCCATGGTCCGTCCGGCATTTCCAAAAGACGTGAGACCCGACCAAAGTTCTAATACTTTTTTTCCGACTCTGTTCCTTTTTTTTTTTTTTTTTTTTCTAGTGATCCTGTTTACACTGGCGCTCTTCCTCAGCGGCTATGCTCTCCAGCAACGTACCCTCCGAGACCTCCGTGTCGCTATACGCCCGGGCCACACTCGACCATCGCCCAAGGCATACCTCCCGAGCTACTTCAAGCGGGAGACAACCAAGCTCCAGGACGGGACTATCATAGTAGGGCAGAGTCAAGCGGACGTTGACGAGAAGGAGCAGCTAGCTAAGAAATATGAGCTTCGCCAAGTCGAGCCCAAGACCAAGTCCAACGTCCGGGGAAAAGACACAAACTCGGCGAAATTGACGGACGAGGAACCGGAAACCCAACAGGAAGAGGCAGCACCAGTTGGAGACCCCGAGGGCAGGGGGCCAGCAACAGAGGAACAACTGCGTATCCTAAGCACGCTCAAGACACAGGCTGCCCGGCAGGCTTGGGGCGTCGACCACCCTGATCCGCTGGCGAAGAATCCCCTCCCCATTACCAGGGCAGAGCGTAGGAAGCTCATCAAGGAGGAGATTCAGAGGTTGGCGCAGGTGGACAGACCGGTTTACTACCAGAGGAGGTTGTGGTGATTTGAGTAAATGTATTTTCCTTTTTTTTTTCACCAACGGTTCAATATGACGAATGAGATGATGCTCGGGTTTTTATGATGGAGCTTTTTTCTCTCACGGGACGCAGTATTTATTCAGTGTAATCGGAAGCTGGGAGAAGTTTTCATCGATAGATGGTTTGCTCCTGTGAGGGAAGGGAAGGGGGGGGGGGTATCGAAAAGATTGGCATACCCATACCCTATAGTTTGATACTGCCGAAGGATTGCATTTGACTCTCATCTGTGTGATGACTCGATTCGTGTCCGAACAAGACAATACTGGTTTCACCCTCTCCAGTAAGTCAGTAATATACTTGCGCGATACTTGGAGTTGCGTAGTCAATGGCCGAATGATGTGTACATGGTTGCTCTGGGAATTTCAATGCCGTTTTACATAATCTGTACATTACGTCAACAAAGATGATGCAATTTGTGGGACACCTTGGAGAAAACCCGCAAGCTCCGAGACGCACGGACCATATGGCTCCAGGACAGGACAAAGTTCGACATTGCAACATTTGTTGATCAAAATCGAAACAACCAACGACCACATGACGCACGCGATGCCGACCTTCCAGAGCAACAGATTCCGCGCGTCGGGCGACGCCAGCAGAATCGGGTCCCAGTACCGACGCCTCATGGCCAAGCACCCCTTCGTCATGTTCGGGCTCCCGTTCATTGCCGTCGTCGTCGCCGGATCATTCGTGCTCACTCCCGCGACGGCGATCCGATACGAGCGGCACGACCGCAAAGTGCGACAGATGACCAAGGAGGAGGAGCTGGGCGTCAGACGGGCAGCGCGCAAGGTGGACATGAAGGAGGAGTACTACGTAAGTCGTTTTTGTTACCGAAAGCCGATCATCAAACTCCCTTCCCTTTTTTTTTTTTCCCCACCTCGGCATGGCAGACGACAAATGCGCCGAGTCGCGACGAATCATCATGCGCAAAGCCGTCGTCTTCTACGAATGATTTTTCCCCTTCCCCCGTCCATTTTTTTTTTTTTTTTCATATCGCGACCAGAGATGCAAGGCGGAGAGAAGGTCGGGCGAGTGCGCCAACCAAAAAGAGAAAGTAACTTTGCTTGCTGATGCGGAATTTCATGACAATCGCGCAGCGACTAGCAGGACGAGATCTCGATGATTGGGAGCAGAAGCGCGTTGAGCGATTACCGGGAGAAAGCGACGGCATACTATGATGCAAGAGGTGTTTTTTTCTCTGTCAAACCCGCTCGGGGGGTGAGCTATTCCGGGCGAAGGATTTGATCGCGCTTGGGAGTTGGGTGGTATTCTTCTCGCCCTTGACTGAAGAACCGCCTTACGGATCTCACACCGATATCAGGTATATTCCAGAGATGCCGGACATCTGACAAGCACGTCATTTTGTTGCAGCGCGCAACGGTTGTTGAATGGACTGTTGATTTCACAAAGAGTCTCCCTTGCTTCCATTTTCTCTGGATATAACCGGAAGTGTGGCCAAGGACCAGAGAGAGAGAGAAAAAAAAAAAAAAAGCAAATTCAACCCGGGTGTGTATTCAGAATTCATAGGGCTCGATGACATGGGGTAAAGAGAACTGTTTTACGCGTCAAAATAAACATGTCGCGCTGGAATGGCGGCCAGGCACACGCATCGATGAGGTGAGACAGATGGACAATAAAACGGCCAATTTTGACGAGGCCATGCTAGTGGGACAAACAATGCTTCGGGCGTGTCAACGGGCTTTGTGTGAAAATACGGAAGTCTCGGAAGATTTTTGTGAACTTGGCGCAAAGGCGTCGACATGAAGTGCTACTCTCTCCCTCGTTTGAAAGTCAAACAGACGACTTGACGTTGAGAGTGGATTCGGGGCTCGGGAGACGGGGGAAAAGATTGTCGTCGATGGGTGGAAACCTCCGATGGGCCCGTGGAAAGTTCGATCCAAGCGAATATCAAGACACCGGGTGAGAAAAGAGAGTCATCGAAAGGATGTTATGTGATGGGTTGTGAAAGAAAAGGTCTCACAGCCTCTTCCGCTCTCCCTTGCATTGTTAGTATGACGAGTTTGTTTGGGGGCGGCGATGGAAAAAAATTTCATCATCGACGGGGTGCCGAGGAGGCGTCGGCATTGTGAGGGACGAAACTCGGCGGATTACTGCAAGCACACACTCTCTCTCGCCAACGACGGCTTGTTCTGTTTTCAAACGATCCGAGTCCAAAACAGCGCCGGAGGACATTCAGACGGCCGCGTATGCAGCGCCATGCCATCACGATGAGAGCAATAGCCATGAAACCGCACATGCAGTTCTGCGCAAAACAAAGAGGAGCATTGTGCTAGATTGTTGTTTCCCAACGTGCATCACGGATCGAGATTCGCAGTATGGCATCAGACATCAAAAAGATGGTGTTGTCTATCCCAGAGCGTGGCCTCGGACTTCTCGGAAGCTAGGGGTGGGGGGGGGGAGGAAGACGGCGCCGCTTCAATGACGACGTGCGCGGACTATGCCCGGCGCCGATGCCTCCATCAAGACAGACAATGACGTTGCCGTGCGACTTGGGGAGGGGCGGGATGGAAATAAAAGTAGAACAAGATCAGATCGATCGAGCTTCACACCACGCAATCCAGAGCTAAGGCAGCGAGCTAAGTATATTTTTCGTTCTCGGGGGGGGGGCCTTTCTTCTCCATAAGCGTTTGTTTCAATCTTCTTTTCCCATCGAGATTAGCGAGGCAGCCTTTGCCGCGCACGCGCATCGTTAATAATAAGGGTAGTGCAGGACGATTTTTCTCCCGTATCAGGTTCTCTCCAACTATGATGGCATTTTACCTTGGCTCGAGCGCCATCGCAGGCAGGGCCCTCCCAGCCATAGAACGACGCTACCCGGAGACGCGAGACTGGCTGAACCTGGCCAATAAGATTGCGCGCGAACGGGGGTGTGCGCTTACAGGGGTGTGCGCTTACGGGACTGAAAGAATAGGGCTTCTCTCCTCGGGTTCCCGGGCGCTGGGGGGTTCTATCTAGTCCGGTTTAACATGTGCAATTACATATTTTGCGCGGTACTTGGGGGTAGAATTTTCTTTCTAAAGAAAGGTGAAACCTCACCGATATACTTCCCTAGAAGAGTTCGAGAATTATAGGTTCGTGACATGCGATTCCGCCTACAAGCGACCGAGAGCAAGGCTCCAAAGGTTGTCTGGATAACCGTAGACTGCCGCTTTAGGAAATGCACTCTACCTGTTTTTTTTTTTTCTGCCAATGCAAGGGGCGGGGGGGGGGGTACATACAACGCGCAGCACGTACGCCACCGACGTTTTGGGAAACGGCAGCATAGAGTTTTCGGGCATACTTTTTTTTCTTCCTAGTTCTGTCTTCTGTACAGGATAAAAAAAAAGGTTGTTTTGTGCGGCTTGCTACGTGGTGTGCATGAAATGGTTCGTTCACCATGTTTGAACTTTGCTAGCTGCTTTCCTCTCCGTGGAGGGCGTGGATCGAGGACAGTCTGGTCGATCTGCTCTTTTTGGTTTCGAGGTGGGGGGAGGGGGGGGCATGGTGGAGCCGGCAGGACGAATGGACGCGTCATGGCGCAAACTATTACCGTTCTGTAAAGTTCTGTAATATATGGGGGATGACGGGTGGGGGCAGGTGCGAGGCACCTGGCCCACCCAGCACAAAAACCCCACCAGCAGATTTTTTTGTGAGGGCTTCTTTTCTCCCGGATCATCACCTCGAACACTTATTTTCGGGTTTAATAAAAATCGTAATAACCTTATTTTCTGTTAGTTTAGCTTCTTAGCGACCACGCTAGGAGATCGGTAATTAAAGCTTCCTTAAGCTACTTAAAGTTAAGTTATTGTTTTTGCATTATCCTTGTTATTATTGGTTGGACTAGGGTGGTCTACTTACTTACATTTCCTAATCCCTGCTTATACCTATAAAACCCTGTACTTTTAGTTATTACTATTATTAATCTAGAGGCATAGGAGTTAAAATCCCTGTAAAATCCGCAGACAGCGGAGGTGTATAACTATGACTTAGAATTAATAAAGTTATTATCTCTAGGAAGTGTCCTAGTAAGAGAAGAAAACTTCCCTCTTACTAGACTAGGAGACTAAGCTATAATCTAGTTAGCCTATTTCTTTAAGTAACTTACTACTATATTAGAATTAAAGTTACCTTTATTAGAAACTAAAAAACCTATAGTTAAAACACTTACTTATTAGCCTATAATAGAGCTATATAAGTTACCCTTATCTTAAGATATTAGGACCTTTAATAGGTCTATATTAGTAGGATAATGGTTAAGTTATCTATAGTGGACTTTCAAGACTATTAATAAAGGTAGGAATATTAACCTAAATACCTTTATCTAAGCTATTAATATAGCCTTAGGTAGTAAGGCAGCTACTTTTATTAATAGCTTAGAGTAATTAAGGCTTATAGTCTTAAGGGCTAAGAATAGTGTAGTAACTACTGCTAATTTAGCCACCCTCTAATAGTCACTATAAGAGCAATACCCTCCTAATGTTATTAATAAAGAGGTGAAGACTAGTACTAATATAGAACTTTAATAAGGTAAGAGTAAGGCCCTTGCTACCTATTATTCTTGCGTTTTAAACATGCTTTATTATGCTAGAGAAAGGGATAAACTAATTACTTCTAACTATTCCCTTACTTTAATTAAGAGTTATACTCTCTATAACTTTATCTAGCGGTTTATTTAAGGATTATATAATAAATCACTAATATAAGAAGCTATTAGCTAGAATATATTAGCTACTAATAGCCTTAGAGAGGCCTAGGAATGCATTAAGTAAGCTACTACTATTTTAGAGGTAAAGGCTAATCTTATAAAAATAACTATATAAGATATAAAGATTACCTTAATAGAGGAATTTATTAAACTTTAGAGTAAATACTTTACTAATAAAGTATTATCTTAGGCATATAAACTACCCCTAGGGTTTATAGAAGTATTAGGAGAATAGAGATAATAGTTTACTTTAGTTAATACTCTAATTACCTAGCTTTAGCCTATAATATTATACCTAGGTCTATTAGGAATATATAGTTTTACTAACCCTTAGTAATTTAGTAAGTATTATCCTATACCTTAAGTAGTTAATTAAACACTAACTCTAGCCACTTACCCTTAGAATTATCCTTAGATATAGAATAAAAGTAATATTAACTTAGGGAATAAAGCTCTAGTAAACCTATAAGGTAATGCTAACTAGTCTATCCCTAGAACTTAATAAGTAAGCTTTCCCCCTTAATATTAGAATAATAGGACTAGTGTATATTAACCCTTATAGAATGCACCTATAATAACCTAAGGTACTAGTTAGAGAGAAAGAGCACTTAAACTAAGGCTAGTAACTAAATTAAAGAATTAGTATATTAATAAAACCACACTATTACCCTATAGGGGTGCTTACTTTAAGTATAGAGTTACTAGATACTATACTATAAACTATACTATAACTAGAAATAATTTATTATAATAATAGGAATCCTTATAGTTAAAATTAATAACACTTCCCCCCTATAATAACTAGTTATAGGTACCTAGATAAATCTATGCTTAGTTAGCTTAAGTATACTTAAATAGTAATAAATATAAGGATATAGTAACATCTAGAGTTATTAAAGAGATTACAGATAAATCATCTATTAGAGTTTAATATGCTCTAATTAAACTAGGTACTATTAAAAACTTACCTAACCTTATAAAGAACCCCTAGCTTATTTAACTTAAATAGAATCCTATAGCTACTATAAGCTTATAGAAAATTAGGGCTTACTATACTAATATAAAGGCATAAGTAAAGGATATTACTAATAAGGAGGAGGGTAAAGCTAGAGTTTTAAGACCTTTTATTAAGAGCCTTAAAAAAGCTAATATAGAAACCCTTAAGTCTATTACTTAAGGTACTCTATAAGTTATAATATTAGTATTAGAAGCTACGCTACTATTAAAAAAACAAAAGGGGATACCCCTTAGTAAGATATTAGAAAGTCTAACTCTAACTCCTAAAGCTATACTATTAGTAAGAGAAAAGGTGGTTAAGCGGAATATAAGGGCATTAAGTAAGATTTAGGGACATAAGGGTCTAGGTCCTATTAACTAGAAGGCCCTAGTAAGTTATATCTTAGTCCTAATTTCACTAATGGATTTATAGTAGATTAGCCCTAAAATATCTAAGTAGTTTTAAAAGCTATTATTAAGGGTAATAGCCCTAAGGAAGCAAATAAAGAAAAAGGTAGCTTTCTTACTTAATATAAGCTTAGTTTAGGCTATATCTAGTAAGGGTTAGAAGAGTCCTATAGCTAATAATCATAATACTAAGTTACTTTAAGAGTATTAATTAGGTGCTAAGTTATTTAGGATTACTATCTAAGCTTATATAGGATTTTAGAAGGAATAGGTATTTAATCTTAAACTAGGATAAGCAGTGGCTAATTAGGGAGCTAAGATTAATATTATATCTTAGGCGTTTATACTACAGGAAAATATACTAGTCTATGATTTAGGATCTATTAGTTTCTAAGGGCTGTAAATAATTAATACTAATAGATAAGAGAACATAGTTACCTATTTTGTGTTAATAAAAGTGTTATACTATAGCATTATATGGTTAGTTTAGGCGGTGATTACCCTAGACTATTAGCCTAAGAACTAGACTATTTTAATTCTAGGTTTACCCTAGCTTTATAATATAGGTATAAGGTTTAACATTAGGAACTCTAAACTTATAATTAAAGTTAAGGAGTATAAAGATAAAGTTATTTCTATTAAGGGACCTTTAGTGGCTTTATCTAATTAATAGAAAGTAATACTCTATCTAGCTAAGCCTATAATCCTAGAGAAGTACATAGGTTAGGATAATATAGACTTATCCCTAGATAATGCCTTATTAGGATCTAAGGATAAGGAGGAGGATAATTTAGATAATTTAGAAAACTAAGTCACTTACTATAACCTAGTTAAGTTAAAAAACTAAATCTAATAGCCTAGAATAGATATAGGAGTAAGTAACTTTATAAGCTCCCTTTTGTTTATTTCTAGGTTAAGCCCTTAGTGTGGTTTTCTAGCTATACGCCTTAGATTACCTGCCTTATTTTAGTGCGAACGAATTTTTAGCTTGTAAATTAACTTAGTCTCTATATATTCCTATTAGAAGTGAATTTGCTTAGAGGGAGAGAACATACTATGGAATTAAGGGTTAATAATAATAATAGGAAAACATTTTAATAGATAAAGAATAATTAACTAGGGCTAGTTACTCTAGATTCTCTATTATTCCTATTTCTAACTAAGCGGAGAGTGTAAAGGAGGGAAACTAACTAGGAAACCCTAATTAAAATAGTGTTATTATAGTTTAAGGGTTATAGAGTAACCTTAGGCCCCCTTATCCTAAAGTCTATAGTAAAAGAAGTTATGCGGACGTTTTATATATATAGAGACCTAAATGCCTTATTAATTGCTAATATCCCCGCTACTAACCTTTACGTACACGTACCTTAGCTAAAAGAAAATGTAAAGCCCTAGGTATAATCCCTAAAGCAAAGATAGTTAGAGCCTTAGAAGTATTAGTTAAATTAGTTAGTAACTAAAGAGATTAAGTTAGGGATATATAAGTATACCATAGCTACTAATAGGAAGATATCTAATTAGTGTGTAAAACCTATACTAGTACTAAAGGATAAGTCTAACCTATAGGCTAAGTAATAACTTACTATTAATTATTCTTACGTTAAGGAGGACATACTAGGCAGTTAGTTGCCCTTACTAGCTAAAATCCACGATTAACTATCTAATCCTTGGATTAATTCCTACTATATATTTAACCTTAAACATACATACTAGTTAATACCTATGGCTTCTAAGTTAAGGTATATGTTTACCTTTAATGTCCCTAGGTTTAGTTAGTTATAACTATCTTATATGCCCTAGGGTTCTTAATTAGCTAGGTTTATAATAACTAAAGTAATAAGGATTGCACTTAGTCTAATCCTATTACCTTACCCTAAACCCTCTCTTACTGCCCCTTAACTCTTAGGTAATCTAAGCGTATTAGCTATATATATAGATAATATCTTCTATAAATATGCCTTATTTAAGGAGTAGTAGTCTTTTATTAAGGACTATCTACTACCTAGGCTACTATAGACCTTACTAAAACTAAGTTTTAAAAAGGTTTCTCTTAGAATAAATTTAATTATTATAGTTAGTTAGGTTTATAAGGTAAGTAGGAAAATGTATATTAAACCTAACTAAGCTATAAAGCTAAGGGATTAGCCTACACCTATAAGTTAGTCTAGCGTGTGGTTATTCTTAGGAGCTATTAGACCTTACTAATAATAGATTAAGAACTATGCTAAGATTACTTAGCCTCTTAATTAACTTACTAGGGATATAAGCTAGTAATAAGGAGACTTAGAGGCTTTATCTTTCTTTATATTAAGGGAGAAAGCTACTACTATCCTAAGTATATATAGGTACGTGTTTAACTTACTAACTTAACTATACTCTAATACTAGCGGATTTAGTAAAGGATATATAATATTATAAGTCTAAGATAAAGTTCCTTATCTTATTTTATATAATTCATTTCTATTTACTAAAATATAATAAAACTATAGCACTTATAAACAGGAGCTTTATACTATTATTAAGTTCTATTAGAAGTATAAGCACTTTTTTAAGTTAAGAATAAGATTAACTATCTTTATAAATCATAAATCACTTATAATGTTTATAACTACTACTAGTTATAAGGGTATTTATGCTAGATAAGTTACTAAGCTAAGGCTATTAAATATTAAGATTTGTTTTATCTAAGGGAAATAAAATACTACTGCTAATAGGTTATCTTATACTATATTTCTATTAGATAATTATGTGGATAATTTAACTAAGTTTAGGTTAAGGGATATAGTCTAAAACTAGTAAATCTAGAAGGATAGAGTTAGAGGATATAAGGAGATATTAAAAACTCTAAAAGCTACTAAGATTTAGAAGGAATCTAATCTTAAGGGGTTAAGCTAGAATATAAGATAGCTAGAGGTATTACCTAGGGTTAAATTGCTATAAAGGAAATACCTAGAGAAGCTATAGTATAAAGAAATTATAAGGTTCCTTATTACTAGGAAGTGTTATAAGAGAGATTATAACTATTATACTACTAGAAGAATAGTTATAAAAGTGTAATAGTATAAACTTAAGGATAAGGTTCTTTAGTTTAAGGGGAGGCATAATAGATAATATTACCTAGTAAGAGAAGAAGTAGTAAGTGCCTTATAGGAGGCTTATAATAAGTCTAGATATTTTAGAGTAAACCTAACCTAGTAATAGTTAACTTAATTAGTGTTTTAGCCTAGGATAGGTAGTAATATTATTAACTACATTCTAGGGTGCATGCTATATGCCTAATATACTACTTAAAAGAAGAAGGCACTAAATTAACTAGTAGTAGTGGACAAACTATTCTAAGTAATAGGGATAGACTACGTTAGACTATTTCTAGAATTAGAGCGAATAATCTAGCATATACTTATTATAATTGATTATTTTTCTTAATTTATATAGCTATTCCCCTATAGGTTAACTAGTGCTATAGAGGTAGTAAACTATTTATAGGCTTAGATAAATAGGTTATTACTTGCTCTAGAGGGTTTTTACACTAATCCTAGGCTAGTATTTAGGTTAGCGGAGTTATTAGTGTTTTTAAAGAGAAAAGGGGTAAACTTAATAAATACTCTAAGATAGTCCTATAGAAGTATTAGACTAGTGGAGGTATTAAATTAAATCTTATAAAGCGTGTTAAATAAGATAATATCTAATATAAAGAACTAGGATCTCTAACTTCCTAATGTGGTAAAGATATTAAATTACTAATATATTAAATCCATAGGGTATACTCCTATAGAGGTGCTATATAGATTAATATAGAACTTAGGGATAGGGCTAGGAGCTTTATTAACCTAAAGTTTAGCTAGTTAAGGTAATAATTTTTATAAGAATTTAGCGTGGTTACTAGAGAAGTCCCTAGAGGGAGATATAGTAATGTATTTTATAGGGAATATTAAATCTTATTATATAGTAGTGAAGGCTAATAGGAAGTTAAAGGCTACTGCTTATAAAGAATACTATAAATAATAAAGAGTTAAACCTTTTAAACTAGGTAAGATAGTAATAGTAGTTACTAAGGGGAAGCCCCTAAAGCTATAATTATAGTGGTAAGGACTATTTTAAATTAAAACTTAGACTAGGCATACTTCCTATTAACTTATTAACCTAGATAGATTAAGAGTAAGGGGAGGGTATAGCTTAGACTTCTATAAGGATACCTTAAAGGCCTATGTCCCTTAAACTAGTTATTTAAAGACTTTATAGGATTAACTATTATTAGGAAGAATAAAATTATAGAGATGAAATTAAGGGAGAACCTTAAGATATAGAGAAATGTATAATTTATGTAGTAAGAGTTAGAGGTTTAATAAAAAAAAAAAAAAAAGAAAAGAGAAAGAGAAAGAAGGAATAAAAAGAGAGAGAGAGGAGGAAAAGGTAAAAGGGCATGGGTTAGTGGTTATTTAAAAGGTAGGAAAAGGTAAGCTAAAAGTGAGTTTAGAGTGAAAATTAGAGGAGACTATATACTTTCCCCCTCTTTCTCTTATATTCTAGTGCTTTCTTTTACCCTTCTCCTTAGTTACTAAGGAAAACCTAGTGGTCCTTATTACTATTCTAAGTTTAACCCTAATAAAAATTTCATTAGTTTCTATTTAAGGGTTAAAGATATCCTCCCTCCTGCTTAGCTATAATCACGCTATACCTATATATTCTTACTTAAAACCGTTTACTATTAAATTTTCTCTTAGCATAGCTCTTATAACTATAAGTCTAGGAAGAGCTCCTAGTCTTACTAAATAGATAGTTACTTTACTAGTAGCTAGAGAAATATACTAAGTAAGTATTAAGTAAAAGGACTTAGACTTATTTAAAGACTTATATTTTATATAGGACCCTAAGAAGCTAGCTTTTACTTATACTATTTAGAAAGAGAGAATATAGGGATAAAGGAGTAGTAAGGTAAAGGGAGTAACCCTTAAGCTAGATAAATAACTTCTAGTTATTAAGAATAAGGGTAAAGTACTAGCAAAACTAGTGAATAAGTTATAAGGAGAAGACCTATTTAAGAATAGAAACCTTTAACCTAGGAAATAGTATGTATTTAGCCTAGTAAATAGGTGCCTAAGGCTATATAAACTTAAGGAGATAGTAATAATTATAACGCTAACTATATGTAATTTATTGCTTATAGGAGTTAAAGGTAAAGGGGCAAATACTGTAATTAAGAGCCTAAAATGAATCTTTATAGGATACCTCTTAGATATAATATACCCTATAGCTATGTAAGCGCTAGGTTAAAACTAGAGAGAGAACTTCCTTTAGGATAATAATTATATAATAGGAATGTTCTTTAACCTAGTAATAGGGAATTATATAAAGCCTTCTCTAGTAATCCTTTACTAAGAACTACTAGTAAAAGGGAATCTAAAAGTAATAAAAGGTTTACTCTTACTAGTAGCTAATTAGACTTTAAAGAATTAAATAACTAGAGAGTTAAGGAAATTAAAGTTTAGGTAGAAGTTACTTACTAAATAAGGAAACCTAACCTTTAATAACCTATTAACTTAGTGCGCTAAAATATATAATTAATTAAAGAGAGGCAATGCTATTAAGCTATTATATACTTAAAAAATTCTAATAGTTAAGATAGTAAGCTATCCTAGATTAGTAGGAGGGGTTAGTAAGATAAACTAGCTTACCCCTTATACTAAAGCTACTCCTAGAGTTTACTTCTATATATTCCCTCTTATATTTACCCTTAAGTTTCCTATATTTATTCTTAAGATAGTAAGAAGGTTTATTAAGGTATACCTAATAGATATTTTCTATACTACTAGCTTTCTTATAGCATTAGTAATATAAGGGGATTTAGTTAACTTAGAGGTATATAAGACTAAAAACTATATCTATGTTTCTAGGAAGAAAGGTAAGCCTATTATTCTAGATATTAAGCTTATTAAGGCTAAAAAATTTTACCTCTATTTCTAGTATTAGCTATAGCTAAGCTATAAACTAAAACTATTAAAGTTCCCTTATTTATTCTAAGTTATACTATTACTCTTAGTAAGAGCTATTAAGCTATTTAGTAGTAATATAAGTATAAGAAATTAAGGGCGCTTAATTAATAATATAGTGTAATAAGAGTTAAGATAAGTAATATTAAGAGTTAAGGGATTATTAAAACGCTTTTAGCTACTAGTAATACTAATTTACCTATAAGATTATCTCTTTAGTATCCCTTATAATCTAGTGAGAAGTAAAGGCTTAATAGATAACACGCTAACTATGCTTATTTAGGGTCTTTAAGCGCTTAGGTTATTTTGCTTAATAGGATTACTTATACCTAGAGATCTAGTTAAAGTCTAAACTATAATAATACCTAAAGACTTCTTACTATAGTGTTATTTAACTAGGGCTATAGTAGGATATATAAGAACCTTATGTTTATATAAGGGAAATAAAAGAAAAGTCCTAATAAGACTAGAAGATAGAAATAAGCCTTTTTACCTATAGAGAGTGAAGTAACTATTAAGAATAAGGGTACTTAATAAAGTTATAGGGAGTGGTAATATCCTAATTACTATAAATAAAGAGAAGTATATTAGAAGTAATAATAATTTATCTAAGCTACCTTTAGATTCTAGAGATAATAATACTAGGGATAGTATATCTAAAGAAGAAATCACTAAGGGTAAGAAAACTAGAGGTAAAGCTAGTAAAAAGAAAGACCTAGAGAATAATAATCCTAAGGGTATAGGAGGTAGTAAAAGTAAGAAGACTAAAGGTAAAGGTAACGCTAGGAAAGGGGATAAAGATAGTAATAGAGGAAAAAGAGAAAATAGTAGCCCTAAGGGCATAGATAATAATAAGGGTAAGAATAGAGAACCTAATAAAGATAAAGATAAGACTAGTAAGGGTACTAAGGGAGGTAACCCTCCTATAACTAATAATAATAATACTAAAGCTTTACCTAGGAGGCTAGCTAGGAATAGTATTAATAAGGAAAGAAAGCAAAAGAGGGATCTTACTAATATTAGGGGTCTGTAACTACTACCTTTACCTCTATTACTACCTTTTCTATAGCTATAAGGGAGAGTAAACCCCTTTATAAGTAAGTAGTTAACCCTTACCTCTGCCTCTATATAAGTAATATAACTAGTTACTAATAAGAAGCTATAGTGAATTTAAGATATGTTTTTACTTAAGGATATTTATAACCCTAGGCTAAAACCTATTATATTAAACTTATTTACTATTTTATTAAACTATACTTTCTAAGTAAGTAGTAAGGGTATAACACTAGTTCTAACCTACCTAGGCAAAATAATAGGAGTTATAGCTAAATGCTAACTAATTATAGACTTATAGAACTTAATAAAACTTACTAATAATTATAGAATTTACATTTCCCTAACTATATTTATCTTTAATAAGCATTATAACCTCTAGTTAAAGGGTGCCCCTTACTTATCTAAAGTCTAATATATAATGGTTAAGGAGTATAATAAGATAGTAAATAAATTTAAGCTAAGGGCTAAATAGGAAGCTTAACCCCTACCACTAAAATTACCTACGCTACTACTACTACTACTAATTAAAGTATTTAAAGATTAGTTAAGTGTCTTATTAGATCTTTACCCTTATAGTTAGGCTATAGACTTACTAACTTAGTAGCCTTTAAAAATAAAAGCTTTAAGGTCTTAGCTCTATAAGAATTAATAAAAGTATAGTAAGGGTAAAATTAAAGCACTTAAGGTACTAGCTATAATATCTAAGGCCTATTGCCTAGTCTATACTGCTCTTATAGAACTTAATAAATTAATTAATTACTACTAGAAAAACATTAAAGCTACTAGACTTAAGGGGTTATGCCTATAAGATTTAAAAGAAGCTAGTGAATTTCTAATATTAGCTTTAAATAGAAAGGAGGGAGTCCTTATTTTCTAAGAGAGTTTTAGGTCTTTGCCTCTAGTGTAAAATAATAGATATATTAAGGGAACTATTAGCTAACTAGGTTTATAGGCTAATACCCTAGGGAATAATTAGTCCGTAGACTCTTTATTTTCTAAAGTAGTGGCTAAGTGTATATATGGAATTAAGGGAGGGCTTTGCCCTCTAAGAATACTAGGAAGGCTAGATATTCTAATTAGGATTAGAGATTACCTAATATAGCTAGGTAACTTAATAAGGCGTAATTATCTATCTAAAAAGGCTTTTACTATCTATAAAGAGTTATTTACTAATTTTAAAGAAGGAGCTAATAGACTATTAGCCCTATTAGATATGGAGGTATTAGAAGTTATTATGATTATTAACTAACTACATTAGACTAAGATTAGAAGAGGAGAAATGCCTAATAGGTTAAGGGGCTAATAGCATAAGCTTATAAGTTAAGGGAAGGGATGCCTATAGTGATATTTAATGTTTTTTTAGACTAATGGTTAGGGGCGACCACTGAGTGGTGGTGGACGTGACAGGTGGGGGCAGGTGCGAGGCACCTGGCCCACCTAGCACAAAAACCCCACCAGCAGATTTTTTTGTGAGGGCTTCTTTTCTCCCGGATCATCACCTCGAACACTTATTTTCGGGTTTAATAAAAATCGTAATAACCTCATTTTCTGTCAGTTCAGCTTCTTGGGGGGATACCAAACGGGCAGAGTGTCAAGACTCAAGAAAGAAACGGGCACTGGGGGCTCTCTCTGAGTTGAAAGTCAAAACGGAGTACGGATTACGGACTAGTATTATCGAGCAGACTTCGCGTTCCGCCCCAGAAATTTTCGTTTCCGATATCCGGTGGGTGGGCCCGACTCGTGAATTCGTTGATCCGTTAGGCCTGATTAGGCTTACCCGTCGCTATTGTTCAGTGTCGCTCACATGTTAATCAATACGGCTGGGCGCCGGCCCCGCCAGCGAAGCGGGGAAGAGTATGCGTTGTGGCGTTGCCTTGTGGCGCGTTGAGAAGGAACCAGACAGAGACAGACAGACCCCTTTTGCCAGTACTCAACCTAATACAAGACGCAGATATGGTACACATACTGAAAGCAAGAATGCGGTGATACACATCACAGACCGCCACCATTGCTCACGAAAACGGGGTATATACGTGAAGCAGAAGCCGAGTTGCAGCGTGAATGAAGATAGTTTCCATTCGACGCCCGTCGGAAAGCCAGGGCCGGCCTCTCATTGGCGCCTATTCGAAGAAGTTCGCGAATGGACGAATCGATCAGAACAGCCGCCTATTTAGAGTTTGGCGAGTGCCAGTCAGTGCGGCAGTTGCCGTATTACTTCGAGGTGATGCAATGGTGGGTGGACGGGGACCTCATGTCGCTGGGGGATGAAACGAGGCCCATCTGATGTCAAACTTTGATATTGACGATGGGAACTTTCATCGGTGCCATGTTTCAGCACAAATGATGCATTATTCTCCGAGGACTAGTGCGCATCGGGCAGAGCGCTCATCATCACCACCAGACCAGCATCATCTTTCACATGCATGGGGAAGGAGAGGAAGAAGAGCGTTTCTCGTCAGCTACAAACCAAAGTTTGAGTTGTTATCCGCGGCAGAAAAAAAGTCAAATTTTGCACAGACAAACCGTAGATCAACACTGCACTGCACTGCACTGCGCCATGGTCGACCCGCCAACGACGCTCTGCTGGCGCGTCGTGAATGGGGATGCAGCCCTAAAAGAACCGCAGAATAATCCGTAACTCCTCCGTAAACAACAGATGATGTGTTGGTGACACCACCACCACCGCCACCACCACGACGAGGACGACCACGACGCAGCCACTCTGTGCCTGGTGCCTGGTGCCTGGTGCCTGCGTGCCTGCGTGCGAGGTGCCCAATGGATAAAAGCAAAGAAAAGGCAGAGAAAAGAAAAATCAACTTCACTACTGTATGCAATGCGACCCAGTGCCAGCTGGACCTGCAGCAGCGCAGGTAGTGTCACGATGCAATGCAATGAAACTTAAAAATCTTGCGGGGAAACCAGGCCTGTTTTCTCATTGGCTGGCACTACGCGACGGCGGTGAAGGCAATGAATGGCATGGAAGCGTCTGTCAGGTGGTCGATCTACGGATACGGAGTATTATTACTCCGTTGTTCCTCGGCGAGAATTGGGCTGTGGACGCAGTGAGTTGTATGTAGGGGATCTTGGTAATCCGTATGTATTTCAAATCAATTTGATTCCATCGCACCGCCCGCACCGCCCGCATCGCAGCACGGCATAGCCCAGAGCCGGTTGATGATAATGGCGATTGCCGAGAGATGAGCAACGGGGTGATGATTCGTAATCATTGTACGAGCCAAAAAGCACTAATCGTGTCCCCGTCCCGTCAGCCTTGTTGCTGTAATCCGTAATCCGTAATCCGTAATCCGTACATGCAATTGCATCATGGTAATCCTTCTGCGGCTGACGAATCATCCCAGTCTGGTCCGTTTGATGATGACCGGCCCCCAACAGCCGAGGTGTCAGGGTCAGCAGCCCCATCCCGCGCACCCGAAAAGAGTTCCCAAACAAGGTTGGTTTGTTGTAATTTCCAATAACAACATCGACGGGTCGCAAATCTGCCGCCAAGAGAGCGGGCTCCTCGTGCGACCCGCCGCGCATCATCTTTTTGTTTTCTGTCTGTCCGTCTGTCCGGTGCGAGTGCAAAAAAAAAAAATGATCAGAAGATAACCCCGGCCGGGCTGATCAGTGAGGTCAGCAGTCACTGGGAAATTGCGTTGTCTTTCGGTGACGGCTTGGCTAGGGGAGCCGCTAGCTGGGGTCTAGAGCAGCTCTCTCTCTCTTACTCTACGGATCCCGTAGTTCTACTCTAGCCTCTAGGCCAGAAGAAGGTCACGACAAGTCACGTCAACAACGGAGAAGGAGAACAAGACAGCTTAGCCCGCTCGCTAGTAGATGGGTGGAGAAGAAGGCGGAGAAGCGCGGTCATTCACATTCATCACGCGCTATTGGCGGTGGTCCGGCCGTACGATGCTGCCCAAACATTGTCTGTGACGGGAAACTCTGTTGTTCAAAAGCGAGAAGCGAGAAGCGAGATATCACGGGTCGCCCGGGGGGAGGGGGGAGGGGGGAGGGGGGGGTTCATCACCGTCGCCCTCCCGTCACAACAAGTCATCGGCAATCGCGCGCGATGTGGGTTTTTGTGTCGTTGAAACAAGATGCCGTGGGATTGATTTCCTCGACTCATGCGCTGTGCCATCAAAGACTTATCTCGCCTGGGAACGAATCCTAATGAACAACTTCGAGGCAAACTCGAGACTCTTACCGAGTGCAGTGCTTGACCACCGTGATTTAGATCTTATCTGGAACCGTCTAACCGTCTCCCAAGAAGGGGGAAGAAGAAAAAAAAAAAAGGGGGGGGGCCATGCACCGTTTGCATTCCATCTCGTTGCCCCTGCGTCAAGCGCATTCTGGTAACAACGTACAAAACTGTCCACCGCCAGTTTGTCGTACCTGTTAGAACGGGCCCTTTTTGGGGAAAGAAAAAGTAAAAAGGAAACTTGTGTGTGTGTGTGTGTGTGTTTTGGCAGCGGGTAGGCCCTGGATTGGCTCGGGAAAAAAAAAACCGACTGCTAAGACATGCAGGCTAACTTACATCGTGAATGAACGAGAACATGAAAAAGCAACACTCACTTCATCACATTCCAGTCGTTGGTGAGCTGTTGTCCGCTCTAGGACAAGTCCATGGCCGATCTGCTTGATCCGGTTCAGGCACAGGAACAAAAAAACTCGCGAGGGGGCCATCCACTAGGCCTGATTCAGTGGGTTTGTCGGTTTGTCAGCCAGTGAGAGAGGCTGCTCTGGTTCTGGTAACTTGACACCAGTTTCGCTTTTTTTTTTTTAAACTTTCCCTTTTACTTTGCGCCAGCAGCATGCCAGCCAGCCAGCCAGCTGTCCGCCTTTTTGGCCCCCCCCGTTGAGCATCGCGAGTGTATTAAAGCCAAAGAGTGCACGGCCCCCACCCGCACCCACCCCCTCCCCCGACCCGAGAAGAAGAAGAAAGTCCTCCTCCTCCTGGCAGTCTCCCTTCAAGACTCCGGGCCCCAAGACTTCCCAAGATCAAAGGCGGTCTGGCCCAGCTGTGGAGTGCTGCGAAATTACATGTTTGCGACAGTTGGTCGCATTGCTGCACGGCACAGACAAGAACGGTGAAGCGACAAGACAGCTTTCTGAGAATTCCTCCTCCGCAAGCAAGCACTTTATGAGATGCAGATTCAAACGCGAGATGGATGGATCGCCAGAAAGCGGAGCGCATTGCATTTCCTGACCTTGGGCAATGAGGAGGGGTAATTACGTACATGACGTGTAATATTACGTCCGTGTGTACGGACGTACATACATACAACTCCGTACGGATACGTATGTACAGAGCATGCATGGGTTTGCGATGGGTTTGCGATGGAGGGGGTTCCGCTCCGCCAGTTGTACTTTTACTCCGTACGGATTACAGATCTCGATATCTGCCTCACTTGGTCCGTTATTCTCGCAACTGACTGACTCATGAACCGATCCGATGCCCATCAGGGCCATCACACGAAGCGAGAAACATGCGTCTCTTTCCCTTCGCACGTCTCGTCTCTGCATATGCTGCTGCCTGCCTGCCTGCCTGCCTGCCTGTCATTCAGTTTGTATTGCAGACGTGCGGAGAAAAGTGATTTGAGTTTCTTTCCCCCTGCCCATCTTTGCTTCTTCCTTCCCGAGCGTGAGATCGCCACTGGGGGTTGCACATCAAGTGGAATTGTGGCTAGATGAGACTTTTGCCTGTCTCGACTTGCCGTCTTAGGCTCGCCTGGCAAGTCGCGACCTAATGGCTAATTTGCTCATGGTCAACTTTGATTCTATCAGCCCATCTCGTACTCCGTACAAAGAGTCCGTTTGCGTCTGGTCCCCAGCACATGTCAATGTCACGATGGTTTGCCGAGCGGCCAAGTCGTGCCGTCGTATGATGTCCAGATATCCAACAATAGAAACAGACACCCCGCGCGCCCTGTATGCATGTATGATGTACGGATTATGTACATATCTCACGCAGTCGACAGGGGGGAGCATACATATTGTGGCTCGTATCACCAATGCCGTCGTTTTTTACGGAGTACTAGCAGAGTGCGCTCCGTAATCCGCCGGCCTTATTAATTGTATGTACAGCGCCGTGTATTATTAAGAAGCGCAGAGAATACTGCCCGCAGGTGTCCAAACCTTCTGCCAGCCCAGCGAGGCCGTTACTAATTTACTACGGATTACTGCCCACGTACTCCGTAGCGGGTGTCTGTTTTTACGAGGCAGAAATGACCTCGCGGTCTCATGGGGCCGAGCAGGGGAGGTTTCCGGGTTTCTGGGAAGTTGAACACCGAGAGGCGAGAAGATGCCACACAAGTTGGATACCAGTTGGTTGATGTCATCTTGGGTCACTGAAAATTGCATCGCCGAAGTGGCCGAGGGATGTCGCATTGGGACTTTCATCACGTCGCACAGTTGTCTTGCAATGTGCGGCACTTGACTTGCGAGATGAGTTCAATTGAAGCCTCGCCATTCCGCCATTCCGCCATTCCGCTCATCCAGAGGGCGACCTGATGACAACTCGAAGCCTGCCTCAGGCTCTTCTTGGCGTGCTGGTACTCCGCTATGGTAACCCGTAGAGCTCGGATTGAATGCAGACGGGCCAACTTGCAAAGCTAATAGTAAAACGGACGCCACAGGCACAGTATCAGCAAATTTGCGCCTCAATCACACACACACAACACGCACTCACGCCTGCTTATTATTAGTGCTCACGTTTCACCGACCACCGCCGGCTTCTGCTGATTCGGGGAGGTGTGTCAATGGTTTGGAAGGTTTGATAGACGGGCAGGATGGACGGATGGATGCACGGATAGACGGATGGACGGACGGATGGATGGATGAATTGACGGACTCTGATCAATAAGAGATGGAGAAAAGCGAGCAGCTTCACTTCATCATCGTCTTGTTTCTGTGTTTGAATAAACCCGCTCAAGCACCATTACGATACGGACCAGTATGTTTCAGCTTGCTGGTGCTTATCGTCACCGCGACTTTGGACACACCCGCTGCCTCCGCCCACCGCACTGCACGCACGCCTCTCTTGCGTACTGGCGGGGCTAGCGCGAGCGAGGCATTTTGGTGGCGGAGCCGCGACTTGACGACGAGCTCGACAGGGGTTCTTGGTTCTTGTTGCGTGTGAAGTGCGAACGTGAGCGTGAATGAATGAATGCGTCGATGGCCGATGGCGATGGGCAAATGGGCGGGAGGCCAAGTGGGGGAAGGGCGGGCGGTGGGAGTCACAGCTCCAGGCCCCACTCACCCACACTGGCACCTGGCACACCTGGCACACCTGGCACCCCCCCCATCCCAGCCATATCCCGGGTCCCATCTCCACTTCCGGCCAAGACCTCGAGACCTCGAGACCTGACCCTGGCCCAGTTGACGTACAGTACCTGCAGCAGGCAGGTGCGGCAGGCGGGTGCAGCAGGCAGCACTCACACATGCTCCGCTCCGTGCATACATACATATATCTCGAATGCCTTCCCTTCCTCGCTTCCTCGCTTCCGGATCTTCCGCTGGGTACCCTTCACGGCATATCACCATTCATTCGTTTCCTCGTGTACAGAGCTTCCACTACTGCTTGCTACCTGGGCAACCAATACTTGCACACACAACTATCCATTACTTACATCACTCAAGTATAAGTGACACTTTAAGCCGGACAATCCGGATACTACCTACCACCACCAACCACAACACCGAAAACACCCCGAAACACCGGGCATATCACAAAACAAGGACACCGTCACCTACTCTTAGATAACCGCTGCTCTCTTCTTTTTTTTTTTTCTTTTTTTTTCTTTTCTCCCCTTCTCTTGCGCAACCTCGTATACGCATAGGAGCATAGAACAACACATATCACACTCAGAAGCAACACCGCCATCATGCACGTCCTCGGCAGCATAGGCCACAGCTTCAACCAACAGCGCAGGGCAACGGCGCCTCGAGACCTTTACATCCGCAAGGTTTCCTTCTCAGGCTGCTCTCTCTCATCCGGCGGCTCTTTCTCCTCAAACAACTCTCGCTCCTCCGAGGGCTCCGAGGGCTCAGAGGGCTCAGAGGGCTCGTCGTCGTCGTCTTCATCATCTTCCACATCCACCGCCCGAGCACCCTCAGCACGAACAAGAAGCAGCTCCACTGGCTTCGACCCGCTCAGCTCGCATCCCACCTTTCGCACCTCTCAAGCACCACTGCGTCTCCACGAACGACCGTTGATCAGCCCCGAGCGAAGCCCGTACTCTCCTCCCTCCACCTTCTTCTACGACGATTCTGCCGACGAAGACAGCCCTGACGACTGCCAAAGCACCGCCGATGAGGAGGAGGACGAGTACACTGTCTGCCGCGCACAAGAGCTGCACTTCTCCCAGCCAACCGAGATGATGCTGCCGTACTACACTATGACGCAAGACGCATCAGAACCCCAGGACTACTTCACACTGCAGCTGGCCAAGAGACCAGCCATGCCTCGCTCCCGATGGTCCGATTCCACCATCCAAACGCTCGACAGTGTCGACGACCTCGCCGCTGACGAGTACGAGATATCCGATGTCGAGGAGGACTCGGCATTGGAGATGCCCAACTTCAGCCGTAAGCGCACCACTGCTCCCAGCAGGCCGCCCATGAGGTCGTTGGACGGGCTCGACCAGTTCATCAAGAAGGGTGGCTGGAAGAGACGAGGGGTTGTCTTCAACGCAGGCGAGGCGAGGCAACACTCTGCCAAGTTCTAACTGAACCACACACTCTCTTGTTCCCAAGAAACCTCCCAAGTACACATGAGGATATTCTTTTTTTTTATAAAAATCAACCTCTTCTCTACTCTTCCCACGATAAGAAAGCATATACTACTTCTGCCATCTCACCACAACGTACTTTTTACGCTCTCATGTCATCTTTTTTTATCTTTCATCTTTTATTTCTCTCCATCATCACATTACTTTGTCAAGCCTTACATACACTCTACTGGAACTTGAACCATTTTCATGTGGCTTATTTTGGAGCATGGCGCAATAGAACGGGATACCCATGGGTATGGAGCGGAATCGGAATGGGAATCATGATAGCTACGGCTATGAATTAAGACGCCTTCGGGCCCATCATTTTGTAATTTTTGACTATTACTTAGTTGGAAACATTCAATTCATGGATGAGCTTTGTTATAGAGCACGCACTTCTTCGTCCGTCTCATTGGTCTCTTGTGAATGCCTTTTTTTTTCCCTCGGCGATTACTTGCCAAGTGACATGGAATGTGCAACTTGACATGGCTGCCGTTTGAGCCCCACTTGAACGATGAGTCCGTCAATCTCGACCAGTTGCCGAAAGCAGCTACAATGTGACTTGGTCTCAAACGTAGCTCATGCTGGCCCCGGGAGGGCAGAATTCCAATCCCAACCCGTCATAATCTTGACGGCCACAGTGAATGCCCTCTTTACTGTTTGGGAAGTTGCCCGGTGCCATCCTTGCCATCCCTTGCGGTCAATTGCCGTGTTAGGGTCGTGACCCGACTACGGAGTATGTACGGATTAGAGATGCCAAAATTCCAACTTGGCCTCGGCCCCGCATCACTACCACATCCGTCGTAATCCGTATTTTCGAGCGATGGATGAACAAACAACCCAAGCCAAGGAAACCCCCCCGGTTTCCGTTCCGTTTTTTTTTGAAAAATCGTTAATAATGCTACCTCGTAATAATTTCCCAAAACAAAGTTCGCTGGGCGACCCACAAATCTGGCCAGGGGCTCTCATCGGCTTCCTCCGCTCGTCGTGTGCCGGGACCAGGGGGAACGGGGGAACGGCATTCATTCATGACAGGGGTCCTGCCGGAGTTTTTTTTTTTTTTTTTTTTTGCAATTCGAGAACCCCTATTTATGAACTACTGGTAAATGAAAAAGGGAAGCAAGAAACATGTATTATCTCTTGTATCAGCCCCGTCTCGATGGTGGTTTTTTTTTTTGGGGGGGGGGGGGAGGCTTGTGTCTGGACCCTGGATTTCCCAGGGATTTCCAAGACCAGACCAGAGTCGAGGCCCGCGTGGCTTTCGCTTGTCGGGCGGGCGGGACTGCCCTCCCCCTCCCCCTCCCTTTTGCGAAGGATTCGAGATTCGAGATTCGAGGATGCCGGATGCCTTTTTCTTATTTTGGGCCTCTCTCTGGAATGTCAGATTGGGCGGATTTAAGCGAGAGCGGCTGGTGGACCGAATGATGTGATTTTTTTTGGGGGGGGGGGGGGGCATTTTCTTTTTCTTCCCTTTCTACGTCCGTAAGGCGTGTTGGAAAACGTGGGTGAGCCGGGTTTTTTTGTCGTGGGCGGGACAGGGGAGGGGGGGTCGAGGTAGCCCTTGCTTGCTTGCGGGTGCGAGATCGGGCACGTCTAGGCCCCCGACACGAAAATGTGAGTGAGCGTGGACGAGACAGATGGGCCATGGTGATCCAAGGGGAGTGAGTGAGTGAGCGAGTGAGTGCGTGGGTGAGTGGGAAGGGTGGTTTGGTGTCTTGGCTATTTCGGATGAACGAATGGATGGAATGGAAGTGGAATGGAAGGACCGGAGAGTCTTCTAGAAAGGGCGTGTCTCTCCGTGCTCCTCGAATCACATCCAACATGAATGTGAGAGGACGGGCTAGACCTTGTCTGGATGATTTCCATTCAACTGCTGTCTCCCTTTCTCAACCTCGCAGTTGGCGCGGGCCCGGAAACCTGATCCGTTCCTGCGAATGACATGATATCAACTCCCTGCTGGGGCCGTGGGTGATATTGACTGCACGTCGTTGATGATGGAGCAGCAGTTGTGGGCAACAATGAAACCCACGTCATCGGCATTCACGCCCGTCTCAGGAAGTGCCAATTTAAGTGATTGACCGACGGTATTGGTGGCAAGTTCAATTAAGGAATGGACCGCTAATCCGAACGCTTCCTATGCAAAAAAAAAAAAAAAAGGAATTGAAATACAAGACGGAAATGACCATCTTTCCCGTCCGACCACAGCTGAAGGAAGCCCACTGCACGGCCACTGGCATAACCCATCTATCAAATGGCCCAGTCGACCGACTCTTTCGGCTCAAATGCTGCTTTCAACGCCTCTTCACCCATCTTGTTTATAGAGTTACAGGTGATGGCAAACCTCACCCCAAATCGGATTTCTACCTCGTCGTGTATCTTCCGATAGCAACAAAAAATGAAACTAAATAGCCCACTGATATAATTATACAAAGGAAAGTAGGGTCTGGCTCACCCTGCCATGATCATAGTCATCTTCTCGTGTCGTTATTCGAATAAAAAGCTATTTTGACAGTTGTTGTATGATTGTGTGACTGTGACGACGACGCGCATGCCCGCAAATAAGTGATTGAGGTTCATCATGGTTCGTGGCATTTGCGGGAATCCGCAACTCGTCTACATTGAAATGTTCATTTCTAGACTCGTCAGGTTCAACCTTCACCGCTCTATTCCTGGAGCAGGTGTGGCTTGCCAGCCGTTGATGTATGCCATCAGTCCCATGCCGATCAGTACCACCCCAATCATGGAGGCATACGGCAATCCTGCTTGAAGTGACTGATCGCCTGAGGCAAGGCCTCTTTGCGATGACAGGGGAGTGATAGTATTCGCCCTCGACAAAGTCGGCCCGTCATCTGAGTCGTCCTTGGCCACATTACTCTCGTTGGCGGTCGCGTCGGAGGACTCGTGTTCCGAAGCTGATGCAGGGGAAGCTTCTTCTTCCCCAGGTTTGCCAACTGAGTTGGCTTCGCTGCGACGTGAGCGTGATTGTCGCCTCTCTTCGGCAGCAACCCGCTTCGCCTCTTCCGCACGAAGTTGCACAACCATCTCAGCCAAGGATTTTCGACTTTCATCTCTTTCTGATTCTGCGACGTCGCATCTTTGCTTCCACTGCTCAAGCTGGTCTCGCATATCCTTCATCTGTTCATCCATGTTGTCAATGCGAGACTGCAAAGAAGCCTCCACATCTTTGATCGACTCCTCGATCTTTACACCTTGCTCTTCCGGCACCAGGTCTGAGTACTCGATATCCTTTGCATCATCTCTGGTCTCCTCGGGTTTTGAGCTCACGTCGATTGTGGTGTCCATGGCCGAAGCAATCGAGCCGTTCATTTGAGCATTGGCGGATGCCTCCAGCCGTTTGGCAAGGTCTTCGGCGAGTTCACGGGCCTCTCGTTCTTTTTGAAGCATCTCCTCAAGCTCTCGCATCCGCGCTGTCTGAGCATCGATATCCCGCTTTGCGTTATTCAGAGCTTCGGTGAGCTGAATTATTTGATTTAGGTTCTCCTGTCGGACAGGTGAAGAAGAGATGGGTGGGCCGGACTTGGGCCTCTCAGAGGGGCCGCGTTTCAAAGACGGAACATCAGGCTTTTCTGGTAAAGGCTGCTGTGGTGGTGGCGCCGGAGGTTCAGAGAATCGCGGTTTTGCATCCGGTCGAAATGGCAACGCCCCGTTCATTGAAGGCTGAGACTGTTGGATCTTTGCAGGCTCAGTCACTTCGGGTTTCTCCAGATCTTTCACATCTTCTTTGGTGAGAAGAGTATGGACAAATTGATTCGTCCGCCCCAAGTCTTGGGCTTGTAATCTCGCATTGCGCATCTCCGTCTTTGTAGGGAATAGTTAGTGCGTTGTAGGGATCTCGTTTCTCTTTGGAAATTACAGCCACATACCGACAATCGCTTCAAAATGTGATCCGTCGCGATAGGCGCCAGAAAGAATGACCGTTGTTGCGGCATGGTGTTGGCCTGGCCATTGATGACCCCGTTATTAGCCATCATTCTATTGCCATTGTTGCCCATTGCCGTGTTGCCGCCTGGCCGACCACGCATCTGAAGAGGCCCGTTAGGTATCATCATAGTCCCATTGGCTGGGTCCAGGTCGCCGAAATTCATATCCAGAACATTGTTGGTATTGCTCAAGAACCCCGCGTGCTCGACTTTGGCTGCAACCTTGTGATGGACCACTGTCTTTTGGTCCTCACTCACGATATCGATCCCGAGCTCTAGATGATCCGCCGTCTGTAGTTCATGAGGCTCCGATTCGCGGTTCTCCAGCGACAGGCGCGCCCCGTTTACGAAAGTGCCGTTCGATGATTTGACGTCTCGAATGTAGATTTTTCCATTTCGTTCCGCGTATATTTCTGCATGTTGTCTGGATAAAACTTTACTATCAAAAAAGCCGTTGGTAGCGGTCGGGACAGTCTTTTGGTTCGTCTGTCGACCAATTCTCAAGCTGTCGGGGGCAAATGGCACGGCGATGGTCTTCCTCTCAAATGTACCATTCAATGAGAGCAGATACAGAACAGGTTGACCAGGGGGAAACTGCTCAGAGCCCACCTGACCACGCATCATGTGTTGCTGCTGTTGCTGAATCATCTGATTCTGGCCAGCGCCTGGCTGAATACCGTTATGGGGGGCTCCCATGCCGTTTGGTCGGTGGTGAGGTAGTCTGGAGTGGTCAGATTGTATCTCCGGTTTGCCGGTTGGCCACGAGCCCTTTGGCTGGGGCCGTTTGCGAGGCCCGGTGGAATTAGACCACTGGCTAAGATCAGACGCAGTTGTGAGAGATGTACCGTTAGATTGCGAACCGTTCGTAGCCACAGAAGTGTTGGATGAGTTGGAAGACAAGGATGAGCCTGAATTGGTTCTCGAGAGTTGTTTCCGCGGTGCGAACATGCCTCTCACTTCGTCAGGGTCCATCGGATTTTTTCCACTAATAGTTCCCCATACTGGTCGGGAAATTTGAGGGAAGGACGGGGGGCCGGCTATTGCAGTCATGAGGAAGGTTCAGACGTGACTTGTGTCGACTAAGCGATGCACTCTGTGGATGTTGATGGTGGCAGCTCGTTGGACAACGAAGCAAGAGAAGCTCACAATTCTCTCACCGACTGGCACCACTTCGCCGCCTCCGGACTCTACCGAAATCGAGTGAAGACGCCTCAAGGATTAGGACGAACCCTCGAAAGGCTAGGCGCCCGTCGTTCTTCGATGATGAGATGTGGGAGGTTTTGGAAGTCTGATGATCAAAAAAAAAAAAAAAAGACGTTAGTAGAAGCCGTTGAAGATGGTCTGGGCTTGCCGTATCCAGTCGCTTTCTAGAAACCGAGGCAGTAACAGCCATCGGTTAACCAGGCAAACAGTTTTGACCGCCGATGAGAGTGTAACCTACCGGGAAGGGCGTTCGACCGAAAGACGAAGGGATCTGGCGCGTTGTCCCAGGAAGCTGGTGTGGAGTGAGGTCAATGGGAAATTGGGAGGCCCCCGTCTCCAGCTAAGCGCTGCTGAGTGTGATGTGTTCAGTGGAATGAGAGCCACATACAGTGCTGGACGCGAGTGGCATTTTCACCAACCACCGATAGGAGAGTTCGTCAAGAACCAGGACCAGAATCCTATTCTCGTCAGGAAGCTCTGATTTACTATACTTAAAGTTTGATAAGATCCCAGCGATCTCATAACTACTTGATCGATGGGCCTCGTGATCATTACTCACGTGATGACGTCTACAGTACTCAACGCTGGCCAAGCCGCCGATACTTACTGTGGGGGGCAGATGCGGGATGCAATAATGATCTTCCGGAAGCCCTCTCCGCCCAATCATGTGCGTCTATTCTTATTGGAAGCTTCACAGGCCAGAATGGTAAAGTGGCAGTAGAGTAGGCTCCAAGACATCCATCAGTCCAAACTCGTCGCTCGACGAATCGTCAAGTTGGTCGCGAGCACAATGCCTCCTGTTGCAGTAGTTCCCACCGGCGGCCAACATGGCCCATCCAATCTTGACAAGTGTATGCTCCAAGCACCTGATGCACATTACTTGAAAACTAACATACCCATCTACAGTCAAAATGGGTGCCATGATGGGTGGAAGTGCGTATAACCCCGGTGTTTTATCTGTCTTTTGACTCCCTGCTGACTTTTATGAAGCTGTTGGAGTTATAATGGGATTCATTTTCGGTATGAGCTTGTCGCCTCGCTTGCGTTCACACATCCTTGAAGGCTAACTTCAGCCAGGAACGGTCAACATTTTCCGATACGGCGCTGGGACACAGGGCATCATGAGGACACTTGGGCAGTACATGGCCGTGTCTGGAACAACCTTCGGGTAGGACTCGAAAACAAATTGCCCAGATGATCGTTGCAAGCTTACATTGTCGCAGCTTCTTCATGTCCATCGGCTCCGTTATTCGATCAGATGCCGACCCTAAGCTACACGAAATGTACTTGCGAGCACAAAGACGACCGATCGTTATGATGGCGAATCCTGCTTGGCGAAAGGACTGAAGGTCAGGCGGTACTCGCACATGATACATATTCGTCGATGTGAACATCACGTCATACTACCTCAGCAGCAACTCTTGTACGATATATACAAAAGCGACTCGATTCACAGTGTCCCATTAGAATTATGAAATATGCGGGTGGCTTGTTCATATGCAAAAAAAGGAATAATGCGGGTGATACCGTAAGCGCATTTGTATGTCAGGTCAAAGCGACAGCACCAATATGTCGTCGCTCGCAGTCATTGTCGTAGGCGCTTGCCAGGCGTTTAGTGGGGTTTATACGAGGTGAACTTGTCCAGCATTTATTTGTCCAGCATTTGTCATGCGGCACACAATAACAATATCGTACAAAGTCGATCTGGAGCACAGCAATGGCAAGGTTACGGAGTACATGACTTGAGATAAGCCACCAGCAGCTGGCATCTTCATCCTCATCAATCTGGGCTTCTGCAACAGGCAGGCGCAGCCCCCTGCACATTGGACAACGCACGACTGCGACGCTCTTCAGACCTGGACACGTACAATTTCGGTCATGCAATGCAATGGCATGAATTGGCTGTGTTCGCTGCTTCCTCGTCGTATGACTTACCACAACCACAGGAGCACGCGTCAATCCGATCCTGGAGCAGAACAACGCGTGCCATGGGCTTTCCCTTCCCAGTAGCCCGCCATGCCAACCTGTCATTTGTGACTCGCTTCTACAAGGAGTACAGAGCAGCTCTCTGATTTTGTTCTTCTTATTTTCCCTTATCCCTGTTCCCCTTCTCCTTTGAGGAACCCTGCAGGGCTTGGCAGCCATGCGATGGGCTGGCTTGGCTGTCTGTCTATTACTCCGTATGCGCGCCAGAAAGAATAAACCAGGGTAACGCCAGATTGAAGCGAAAGAGTCTTGTTATCTCTTTTGTTGAGCGTTGAACTCCACAGGCCGCACGGCAACCATGATCGAGATTTCCCCAGACGAATCTGTCGTAATGATGTGAGTAAGTAAAAATGCAGCAACGGATTGTTAAATACGCAGCAGCAACTAGGCCTAGAACAAGAGCGGTATTTCTTTCTATATTTTTATACTCCGTACGGAGTACTCCGTATATTCAGGTATGTTCCCAGTTTCACACATGATAGTGCTAGACTAAGTCCCTTAGCAAGTCAGAGTGATGCAAGGCACCAAAATTAGCCAAGGCGGCCGCATGCTATTGTCCAGCGACACACTGGGTAGTACGAGAAGTAGCAAATCGTTGCTGCTGCGTATTAAACAATCCGTTGCTACGTGGTTACGTACTCTAACGACGTGAAGCCTGCCACAATGTCTGTTTTCTTCGCGGATAATGCTGCCATTGCACAGGCGGTTTTCCTCTTCTACACTTTCTTGCAGGCCGACAATTATGTTAGCTATGTAGGGTTTTCTCCATTGCTTTCTCTTTGGTTGCGGCCGCAGAAGCAAAGCCGAGCGTGGGCCCAGGCGAAGAGACTGGCGAAGAACTGCTATATATATCGCCGTACCTATCATAACACGAAGGCGACTGACAATTCACAACCAAAGGACATCGGATCTTCATGGTTTCACACTCAATTACTCTTTGTTTTGCGACCTAGTCCTACAAGAGACAATTGTGGCTGTTGATGGACCATGGGATCTTCACTCAGCAACAGCAGGACTGTGACTTATTCGTCTACAGATCTTGGAGGAACGCTCAGACAAAGCAGGACAAACGGGTATGCTTGTTCAAAACCTCCCCGTCTTACTCATGTATGACCCAGACCTCGTATGGGATATGTGCTTACCGTGATTTGTTTCAGAAAGTCCTTGTTGGGAACTTTACTTGCCCCAGTGCTGCCTCTTTTCCTAGACAACAACCCTCTGCCAAATGGATCCCCATGGAGTCTGCTGGATTCCACTACAGACTATTATGATCACTACCCACGGACTGGCGTGATACGCCCGTACGACTTCACCATCAGCCGAGGACTCATCGCCCCGGATGGTTATCAGCGCGAGGTTCTTTTAGTCAATGGCGCATTCCCCGGACCCCTAATCGAGGCCAATTGGGGGGACACTATCCAGGTGACGGTTCATAACAACATCACGAGTACCGGAGAGGGCGCGACCATGCACTGGCATGGGTTTCTTCATCGAGGCAAGCCATGGGAGGATGGTGTTCCAGGCGTGACTCAGTGCCCTATCGCTCCTGGAAGAAGTTACACCTATTCTTTCGAGGCTGAATTGTACGGCACATCATGGTACCACTCGCACTACTCGGCACAGTACGTAGGGGGGACCGTTGGCCCAATAGTTATTTACGGGCCACGAGTCAAACCCTACGACATTGACGTCGGGCCCATTATGCTCTCGGACTGGTACCATCGAGAATACTTTACCCTGGTAGAAGAAACATTGAAGCCCAATAGTCGCCCCTTCAAGTCGGATACCAACTTGATCAACGGAAAAGGCAACTTTGACTGTTCAAAGTTGTCACCGAAAGACAAAACGCCCTGCCAGAGCAACGCCGGCACCGCCAAGTTCAGATTCAAGCGCGGCAAGACTCATCGCCTGCGACTCATCAACTCTGGCGGCGGTGCACTCCAGCGCTTCTCCATCGACGAGCACACCATGACAGTCATCGCCAACGACTTTGTCTCAGTCAAACCCTACGACACCACAGTCGTGACTCTCGGCATTGGCCAGCGAACCGACGTGCTCGTGAAAGCTGACGGTGACCGCGACGCCTACTGGATGCGCAGCAACATTTCCGAGGCATGTAGTTTGGCAAATGGCCTTCTCGCTCACGCATCAATCCACTATGACGATGCAGACGACTCCAAGGAGCCACAGTCGCGGGCTTGGGATATCCCCGACCCCAAAACATGTGCAAATGATGACCTGGCCCTTACTCAACCATTCATGGAGCGAAGGCCCATTGAGCCGGATTTGACGTATGACATGGAGGTGAAGGTGTTCAAGAATGAAAGCAATATCACGTTGTGGTCCCTTGACGGCGTGTCCTTTCGAGGAAACTACAATAGTCCAACATTGCTACTGAGCGCCCTGGGGAACCTTACCTTTGAAAAACAGTGGAATGTCAAGAACACGGGTGCCGCAAAGAGCGTTCGTGTGAATGTCATTAACAACACGCCCGTGTCGTACGTGTGCATTTCATTACTCCAGAATGAGCGGCAGAGCGGACACAGACAAACTGCTAACACGTACATGACTAGGCACCCTGTGCATCTGCACGGATTCAACATGTACGTCCTCCACGAAGGACCCGGCCAGTGGGATGGCACCATCACCAACAGAGACAATCCTCAGCGTCGCGATGTCGTGCAAGTCCGGAAGAACGGCCACCTTGTGATTCAGTTCGATGCGGCATCGAATCCAGGCATGTCTCACCCCGGAGTGCCAGTGCTCCCTGATGGTGCCAGAGGACAGATGACTGACGTGACGAAATGCAGGCGTTTGGCTATTCCACTGCCATATAGCCTGGCACTCTTCCGCGGGGTTCCTCGCACAATTTCTCACTAGTCCAGACAAAGTCGCCCAGTTCCAGCACAAACTGCCTCAGGTTGTGGCCGAAACGTGTCGACAATGGGGCGATTGGACGCATACAAATATCCCAGACCAGATCGATAGCGGCCTATGAGGGGTTGGCTGAACCACGAAACTATGATGGAGCTTGGTTAATGTGCATGCTGTTTATCTTTAGACATTGGACATGATAGAATAACGTATCAGTGCACACAAATTCAACCCATTATTCATCGACGCCTTCAACGTGTCTTTTTTTTTTTCTTTTTTTTTTTTCGAGAAGCACTGTACTCGACCCAACGCCTTGTGTGAATCCCGATGCTTCGTTTTTACCATGCAGCGTGATGAACGCTTTTTACGGCGGGGGCTTTTCATGTTCGATTCTAGTGCCTTTGCCGGGTGCTTCTGGCTCAACTAACTTGGATGGTCGCGACTCCTTGGGCGTCTCATCAGATTGCTTCACCTCATCCACCTCGTCTGCAGGAGTCGGTGAGCCCTTGGCAGCGCCAAGTTCCTCCTCGCCAGCGCCAGCGCCAATAGAAGCTCGTGGGGAGGCAGCGTCCTTGGCGTCCGGTTTCTCTGTTTCAGAGTCAAAGGCACTTCCGTATTCACTGCCCGAGTCTTCGAATTTTAGTGCCGATTCCACGCCCTCGGCCAATTTGTTGACCTCGTCCTCTACCTCTTCTCCCCGCTCCTTGGCACTTTGAAGCTGTCGTTCAGCTTCATCATGGCCAACAAGCCCCCGCCAATACGTCTCCAACTCCTCTCGCCAGCCCAGCTCGTCGGCCAACTTTCGGATTCCGTCATCGCAAGAGCCCAGCTCTATGACATCGTCTGCTCTGCCGCCAAGACTGCCAACTCTCTCCATGTTGAACAGCACGCGCGGCTTGCCTGGTCTCGCCATGTTCGGCAGCCCGGCGAATGGATAGACGGTCAAGCTCGTCCCCAGAATGAGCATCACATCTGCCATGGCGGCTTGATGCGAGTTCTCCCCAAACGCTGACGGGAGCGCCTCTCCGAAGAAGACGATGTCGGGCTTCACTATTCCGGTGCAGCCGGGTTCCTTGCAACGGGGGACCGTGCCGCCGAGGACATGATGCCTCATCTCTTGGTCGGGAAACGGCGTCTTGCACTCGATGCATCTCTGTGTCGCGAAACTGCCGTGCGCCTCAACGACCTTGTCGGCCGGGACACCGGCCCGTCTCTCAAGGCAGTCGATGTTCTGGGTGAAAAGCATCTGCAGAAGCCCCTTTCGGGCAAGCAAAGCGATGAAGGCGTGCGAAACGGTCGGGTGGAATTTCCCAGGGTACAGCTCTCGCGCGAGGACGTAGAACGGTTCCGGGTGTTGTCGGAAATAGGATATGTCGAACACGGCCTCGGCGTAGGGCAGATTCAGCCGCGCGAGGTTACTGTATAGCCCTGTCTTGGGGGAGCGGAAGTCGGGTACTGCGGAATTTCAGATCAGCCCGGAATTACGACAGGATTCCGAGAAAATTCCTGGTGTAATTTTTTTTTTGGCAACACGCACACGCGGCGCGGACGGTGGAAAATGGGTAATTCCGCTGTGAGCAGGATTTAATGAATGATATACGCACTTCCCGCGGCTGTGGATATTCCAGCACCCGTCAACACCACAATTCTCTTCTTGCCGCCGTTTTTGATATAGTCTGCCACGGCAGATAATGACCTTTCCGTCAGAGTCTCCGGTGAGACAGCATCGTCAACGATGGTCGACTCCTCTTGGCCCATTCTGCGACGGAGCCGGCGTGGGAGCCCGGAGCTTTGATTGTTGCGATGGCGGCGTCTCCGGCCTATTTTGGCGGTATAATGGGGGGGAAAACAACCGAGGCGGTACGGTACGGTACGGTATGGTACGATGCCGCAGCTAGGATTGTGCTAAAGTTGTTGTTGGGCCGTTTCGCGAGATCTCTCGGTCTCGGCTTTTTCTTGCTTGTAGTTCTTTGCCTGGGACCTGCCTGTGGCGGTTGGCGAGCGGGGGGGGTTTTCTTGTTCCACCACCACCACACCACCACCACACCACCACCACACCACCACCACACCACCACCACACCACCACCACACCACCACCACACCACCGTTGCATCCATCATATGGTAGTATCTTATCGATAACGTGTTTCAGCAACATGGTGCATGAGAAACAACATGCAAGACATTGCAACATTGCAGGTCTCGAGGAGGCGTCATCAGCAACTTGTACCACGGCCATTGAATTCGCACACAAAACCCCCCGAAACCGTGGAATTCCAATTCCCATGTCAGTCAGCCCGCCTGCTGTGAGTGGCTTGGGTTGCGCCAGCTGAGAGCTAGACTTGGGCTGGGTCCGAAGTTCAGTCACGAGATTGAAATTGTTCCATGGCGGGCTGGAGTCATGCACAACTGACGACCAAACAAAACCACTTGGCATCATGAATCATTTCCTATTCGTGACAATATCAACGCCAAGCAATGCCCGTATCGACGCCCCAGACAATCACAGTTTACCGCCTCTTTATAGCCTTTATGAATTGTTTTTCTCATCCGTGTCGCTCTCTCGCCTGAGCAAACTGCTCCTCTTGCAAGCGGGCGAGCTCTTCCATGGACATGCCGCTACTAGCGAATTTATCCGCCTTCTTCTCTCGGCCCTAGTGTATCGCACCATGTTAGCGAAGATCAATCAATGATCCATGTTGGCCATGAATACAGCGCACCTTCTGTGTTTCCTTGTGTTCTGCAGCAGCTTCCATGACGGCAGGGACATAGTCCGAAAATCCAAGCTGCTCGAGCGCCTTGGTGATGTGGTCACATGCGATTGTCTTTTTTGCTTCCTTCTCCGAGATCTCATTTGCCTCTGAGGAGATGAGGGTGATGAACTCAACACAGCACTCTATGAGAAGGTCCCTGGCCTCCCTGGCAAATGCTATGCCGCCTTGTGCCGGGAGAATCTCGCCGACAATCTTTTGGACAGTGGCTGCGGAGCAATGGTTAGTTATCGATCAAGGGAACACAAACGATGGCATCGAGGTTTTGAGAACTCACCTTTGGGCAGAGACAAATCGTCATTGCCTAGAAAGAAAGCGACTGGTCAGCTTGTGATTCGCATATGATGTGAACGATGGGTTGTAGCCGACATGGACCAATGCCTGAATCTACTGCGGCCCAGTATCGATCCTGCGCAGGGAGAGGCGGCATTGATTGAGAGAGATGAGAAGAAGAAAAAAAAAATCAGGATTTTTAAAAAAAAAAAAAAAACTGGGTGCTTCATGTGCTTCGAGTTTGACATCAGAAACTTGCCCCAGGAACAAAGCAGCTTCATATATCTGCCAATAGACGGAGGTCGAGGCAGTGGCTATGAAGACCAAAGCCGGCAGTCGCGTTGCAGCCCAACACACAACGTGACAATCGACACATGGCTGTGCGAGATATGGCTCTTTTCATTAATCAGTGAGAGCCAGAGGCAGAGGTTGATGCAACGCGCGCGCGTAAGCCTCGATGGAGTGATGCACAGCCGATGAACTGGTCCGACGCAGCAAACAAGGGTGCGAGTTACTGAGTGGCCGCATGTACATGCTTGTGGTCTGAACCCATGGGAACACAGTTGTACGAAGTGATGAAAGATGAAGAAGCAGGAATCATGCCACCGAGGTGGGATGCGCCCCATGGTGAATGATGTCTTACCTGCGAATTCGTGATCCGACATTTTATCGGATGTTGTGTGTATAGTGAGTGTCCAGAGGATAGAGACACAGAGAGCGCCGCAAGGCTCCAAGGAAATAGAAAAAGAAACCAAATAAGGAGAACTAATCAGACGTCAAGACAATTTTCAAAATAACCATCTACTGAATAATGGCCTGCTTTCGGTAGTAGATCCAGAGGTGGCGATGCGAACAGCCGCGTCAGGACTTTCTGTTCGACGTCGATGCTGTCAACGAGACAGATTTGAACGCGCCACGATCGACTACCTGGGTGGGCAGTTGGGTAGTTGGGTGAGCGCAAGCAAAGGTGGTTAACCAGATGGTGGGGCAGCGCTCGCAAATACACACATGTACGGTCCGTACTCCGTAGACATGTAGACCATGTAGACCCGTTGACCTGAAGGGAGCAACGGGGACTTATTATAGCTCGCTCGCTCGTCGGGGGCACTTCTGGGCCTTTGAAAAAGTATCAAGTGCCGCTCACAGCGGGGCACCAGGGACTGGATCCAGCTGCCGCTGTGGCCACTCATCAAAGTGCACTGGGGCCGGAGGTTGTTATTACTTATTAGTGCACCTCGCTGCCTCGCGGTCCTCCTGCCTGGCCAGAACCTCAGGTTCATGCTCCAGTCTTTGTGCACGTGCCAGCGGGTCCTCCATGTTAAAACAACAGAAAAAAAAAAAATTATGCCATCTTGTTTTCCTGTTTCTTTCTTCCCAACGTGTAGCCTTGAGGTTCCATGAGCTCTAGAGCCTCGCCTCCGCGCCAGCGAGCCAAATTTGCTCACGAAATTACCCCGTCATGCCTGGTTTGGCTTTGGTAAGGTAAGAACCGCACCACCTGCACGCCATTTCCCTTTTCAATGATGAGATACGTTGTCGCCCCAGTCTGAGGAGGTTCGACAAGCCTCTTTGCTGACACGACACGTCTTATGCCAATTAGACACTACTGATCCTATACCACACCTTAGATGCATGTTTGATTTCTTTTATTGATGCATTTGAAGCTAACAAAAGCTTCAGTCCGTTGAGATACCGAACCCCACAGACTGCTGTGATGCCTTTGCGCTATCTGGTACTATCAAATACCGATCAACCATGACGGAGAGATGTCAATAGCCTGAGCACAACACTCAAAATCGCGTGCATTGGACAACCTCTGCGACGCGGGCAGGCTGACCTTGCCTTGACGTAGGCTTATTGCATCGTCCTAACTCGACAGGTGTCCTGCCTAGCTGTTGACGATTGACGAGGTAAGAAGAGTCTCGTTGTGCTTGTGATAACGTACCGTGATATGTTTGCTATGATGAAGAAACTTACATTCCATGCTAATACCGAACGCAAGAATGTGGAGTAAATTAAGAGCTTTTCATCTTTCGACTGACTGCAAACCTTCCTTGTTCCATGTTTTCAACATGCTTTGTTTTCTATGGAGTCCAAGCTAACACACCGTTGAAAGTCGCAGATGATGCTCTCCTCTCCGCTCCTACTCTTGATACGAAGCCAATTCCGGTGAGTTCCATCTGGCCGTCGTGTTAGTGATGCATACAAAATCGAGTTGGAATTCAACGTACGACAAATTGTGGCCGCTCAAATCTTTATTGGGACGAGCCACGAATCTTGCAATTACATTGCCAGGTTGCTCAGGCTTAAGTAGTTGACCTCGCTCGAACGCGTCGATGAAAGTGTCGTACTGCGTCCTGTCCATGGAGTCCTGCCCAGACGAGCGAATCTGACCCTGCATGTCTGTATCAACCCGACCGGGTTCCACTGCGACGCTGGTAATATCCTTCTCTTCAAATGCCAGATGTGTAGATAGGGAATTCAGGGCTGCCTTGGATGACCCGTAAGCACTCCAGCCCTGGTAGGCGCGCCTGGCTGCTCCAGATGACACCCACAGGATGCAGCCCTTGGTTTTGCGAATCTCGGGAATTGCGGCTTGGGCCTGGATGAGATTGGCAGCGCTTAGTAATTGACAGAAATAATAAGAATACAAAAGTAATGAGAGTTATCATGATGCCTAATCGCAACCATACCATGGCCAAACAACTGAAGACGTTGACGTCATAAAGGGTTTTGAAAGCGTCGATCGAAGTCTTTTCAAACTTTTCCGACACCAGAAGTCCGTGGTTGAGCACAAGACCATCCAGTTGACCAAATGCTTCGACGGCCAAGTGGGTCAGCTTTCCTGGCATCTACTCCGTTGTGATTACCAGTTATTAGCGTCCATGTGCTTGTGAGTAAGATGTCAGTGTCACACCTGGAGCAACCCTTGGAGACCGCTGCTCAACATCTTAGTTGGAGTCACGGAGATGGATGGGGAGACGACACCTCTGAATCGGTCATGTCACCTGCTATATATTCGACTTGTCCAGGATGGGCCCTTTTCAGAGATTCCAATGGTTCGGCTGAGCGAGCAGCCAGGACGAGCTTATGCGATTGACTGAGAAGGAACTTGGTGATGGCTGCGCCGAGGCCTTTGCTGGCCCCGGTGACAATGATGACCTTGTTTGGCATGGTTTGGAAAACTGCCTGGTGTTGAGTCGCGGGTGCAAGTGCGAGATGAAGAGTGTTGTGGGAAAAGGTCAAGACTTTCGCTGCCCATCTCATCTCACGGTGATGTGATGACTTCCATCCGCGGATGTGCCGATGGCGGGGCACGAACGACGCACATTCACTCGTAAAGTTCTCATTGACGACAAAAGCTTGGCACGCCCCGTTGCGGACAGCAGTTTCAAACAAGGACCCTGATGGCCTCTCCAGTTGTCCACAGCTTGGTCAAATTGAGAAAGCTGCTTCATAGCAAGACCTTTCGCAATCGTGAGATGTCCTCCGAGCTGGCCATACAACAGCCTCCAACTACGATCTGCTTCCATTGTCCACGCGACTCTGTCCCTCTCACAGCCCCGGCGAGCTGCTCTTCCCAGGGCACTCTCTTCACGTCCTTGGTATCGCCTGGGCCTTCCCACTTCTGCGTAGTAGTATTGTATACTTGACCATTCGTTCCATCAGGATACAAGACCAATGCCGGCCACTCCTTTACAAGTCCCTGACGAACCATGTCTCGCATGGTCGTCTCGTATCTCTTCAGTGTCGAGGGCAATTTCCACACCTTGGTGCAGTTGATGCCCACGCCCCAGGGTACTGACCTGGCCAGGCTCGAGTCCAACATTGCCCGCAGTGCCTCCTCTATGGTTTCGCCAGTCGGAAGAGCCTCGTCATCACCGGGATAGAGACAGGACATCCAGAAAGGAAGCCCCGACAGCTCCGACACCGAATCAAGAGCTCTGCGCATGGCGACTATCTCGTCCACGCGCGGAATGGTCTCCATCGCCATGTAGGCCACCCGAGAGGATATGCTCGGTACTTGAGCGAACAAGGCCAACCTCTCGCGATGCCACTGATACAGCGCACTCTGCGAACCATGCTCGCCGTCGTATATGCCGCTGTACTCTTGACTGGGAATCATGCAGGCGCCATAGGGACCGAGACTCAGCGCAACAGAGCCATGGTGCTGTCGCGTGGCGCTTTCCGCAATGGCGATTGCCTTTTCTAGGAATCGGGGGATTTCGCTGGTTATGATTCCTGCGGGGAACGCGTCGCTTTTGCTATCGTTGAAGCCCTTGATGGAGACTTGGTACGTTGCCGTGAGGAGAAGATCGACGGGGACTCGCCCGAAATCGGATTGGCAGTGTAGAAGGGTTTCGGGGTCAGACACGAGCAGGTCGCTTGACCAGAGGGGCGTGGATGAGCCAAATGTGGTCTTGTACTTTTGTTCCAGGGAAGTACCGAGTCCACCGTCCAGAATGAGGATGGGCGCCATGGCTTTTTGTGTTTTTTTTTTTTTTTTTTGTTGGCGCAGTTGACGAGTTTGCCATCTTAATATCGTGGGTTATTATTGCGCCATTCTTGTGTCCCTGGGAACGCCCCACTGATGCGCTGTTGCAGCAGTTGGCACCAGCCAGTGGAGGCTCATTGCGCTCATTGCGCTCATTGACGGCATGAAGGGTTTCGGCGGGGAAATTCATGACGAGTGAGCGGATCAGTGGTCACTGGTGGGAATGGCGGCGAGACCGGCAGCGTTGATTGAGAAATGCATGTTGGTGAGACTCAAGGACGAATGCATTTTTCTTTCCTTTTTCGGATGTGAAACCACTGATTGAGATGGTAGAGTTGAATGTGCTGTCGGGGATAGCCTTCAAGAAATCGCCATGATTTGGGAAGCTCATCTACAGCTCTTGATGAACATGACTTCGCTCGTTCAACAGAAAGCCCTGCTCGTAGCTGCAAGGCAAATGAAATGCCTACTACTCCGTACAGGTACTGCCGTTTGAGGTTCTCGAAATCCGTGGAAAGTAAGCCTCATGTCAAACAGAACACTCTTTCATTGTATTCGGTGGCTTCGTGTTGAAAAAAAAAAAAAAAAAAAAAACTCCGTCCTGGTTCTCAAAAGGGAAGTAAACTCCGTAATATCCGATGGGATGGGCTCTCCCAAGCGGGCGCAAGAGTGGGGGTTAGGGAACCTGATCGGAAGACGGAGAAGAAGGCAGATTATAAATCGAGGACCTGAATGGGGTTGCATCATTTTTTTTTTTCAATGGATGGGATTGGCAGTTACGGCAGTAGATGACGTTTTCGCTACCCACGAATGAAGTCATAGCTCCCTGTTTCGTCAATTCTTTTCTATTTAAAAAACCACATTTGCATCTCAACATGCTCTTGACTAACAACCCGCCCGTCCTATTCTAATTCTTTTCCTGTCTTGCTTGATACAACTCTGTCTCAACTGCAATAAATAATCGACTGAATAAGAACATTTGCACAATGACCGCCAACAAGACCCTAGTCTTCAAGAAGGTGCCCAAGGGGTTCCCCGTCGCCGGCGAGCATCTCGTCGTGGAGAATCGCGACATCGATCTCAACGACATTCCCAAGGGCGGCCTCGTCGTTCAAGTCCAGTACGCCTCGTTCGATCCTTACCTGCGTCCCAAGATGCGCGACCCCAGCATCGAGTCATACTCGCCGGCTTTCCAGCCCGACGAGCCCATTGTCAACGACACCGTCGCCAAGGTCTTGAAGAGCGACAACCCCGACTTCAAAGAGGGCGACATGGTCAAGTCTTTCGGACCCATCGCCGAGTATGCCGCCATTCCTGACCCCAAGGCTCAGCGTGTGTTGAAGATCCAGAACCCCCACGGCTTGGACTGGGCCGTCTTCACTGGCGCATTGGGCATGCCCGGCCTGACTGCGTGGTCCAGTCTGTACGAGATTGGCAAGCCCAAGAAGGGCGAAACCATCTTCGTCAGCTCTGCTGCCGGCGCCGTCGGTCAGATCGTTGGCCAGATTGCCAAGAAGGAGGGCTTGACCGTCATTGGGTCAGTTGGATCCGACGAGAAGCTTGACTTCATCACCAAGGAGCTTGGTTTCGATGCCGGCTTCAATTACAAGAAAGAGTCCCCCGAAGAGGGCTTGAAGCGCCTGGCTCCCGACGGCATCGACATCTACTACGAGAACGTCGGCGGTGAGCATTTGGAAGCCGCCCTCAACCACCTCAACGTCCACGGAAGAATTGTTTGCTGCGGAATGGTACGTATTCAACCCGAATATTTTTTTTCTAGTCTCCTTCTTTCCTTGTCGTAAAAGAGTGCTGACGCCATCGACCAGATCAGCCAGTACAACAACTCGGGCGAGGCACATGGCGTCCGAAACCTCATGAACGTCGTCGGCAAGCAGCTCACCATTCGAGGTTTCATCGTCGCCAACCCCGCATTCGGTCCGGCTTATTACCGAGAGCACCAGGAGAAGCTGCAGCAGTGGTTGGCAGATGGCAGCTTCAAGGCCAAGATGCACTTCACCGAGGGCATCGACCAGGCTGCCGAAGGCTTGATAGGCATCTTCGAGGGCAAGAATTTTGGCAAGGCTGTTTTGCGCATCAGATAGACCGGGAATGAACAAAAGAATCCATCGGGCAGGCTCGGTTAAGAATGGTTGGCTTGGTATAAGACTGAAATGAGATATGATTGACTATTCCGGATATCGATTGTCCTGCGTCTGGTCCGTGGTGTGGTTCGATCCGCGGGCATGCCGCGAATTCCATGTAAAGTGATTTGGCTGTGATATCCTGAAAGCAAAGCTGTAAGCTTAACCACGTGTCATCTTTAGGACTAGCAACTCGCGGGACATTGACCCTCTTTGACAAGGAACAAAAGTTGTTCGGCATTGGCACAAGTCTGGCTGATGCCTCCAGGTCTCGCCGCCAGCCTCGTCTTTCGAACTCGGCCCAGTGTATCTTTTCTACTCCATTGTGAAAATGTCTGGGTCACATCCGTGGCTGCAAATCCCCTCTACCATCGGAGTTGCTGGAGCACTCCCGTGGCCTAGTCGCCGTCTTCATCGCCTGCTCCGCTACTGGAACCTTTCATCTTCAGTATTTGAAAGCTCATCGAGCTCGAATCCGAATCTAATCCTGGACTGCGAGACGATACAAAGGGAGGACGCGACCGCCGAGCATTCATGGGTGCAAGAGGACACCAACCAACTCCAGGCCATGGGCCAATTCATGGAATTGCCATGTGACGGGCTGAGTTTTGACGAAGCTCAAATAGAAATCTGGTGATGATGTAACGAGCAGAAGCGTATCGAAGTATGGTACCGACGTCACGTACGTTGACTGTCGTGCGTGTCACGATGTCGTCCCGCCAAAGTACGATATACACCTCGTTGAGTGAGTGCATCGTGCTCAAGACCATGAACCTCCACCGCACAGTCACTTTCCGTTATCATGCGGCCAAAATGCCCCGGTGCGACCCTGTGTGACCGCGAAATTTGCGTTTTTCATCTACCTTGAATAAAGACAAGGGCTTTTGTTTCCTCGACCACGTCCGGAGTTGAGCTCCGGAATAACCGCTCCTTTGAGTTACTAATACTTCGATGACCTCTTCAGCGTGGAGGTAATGACAGGGATCGTCCGATCCATTGCGTGCATCTCAGATGGAGATTGAAGCGGGAGATCGACCTGGGTGATGGATCGCCAACTTTCAAAATCGGACAACTCTTGGGGTCCTGTGGATTAGGTCAACAAGCAAGCCATTTTATTGTCTGTGACGTGGGTCGACGCGGCGACCGGGAGGCTTGTCGAAGTGACTTCACCGTTTTCCCCTTTCCTGCACGGCCTGTGGTGTAAACAGGGGCTTTCAGCGTGAATCCTGGTGTCAACCATGTCTCCAGGTAATTTGAAGCATTCATCAGCGATCGGGGCGCGCAACGGCATACGGAATTAGTCATGCACATATTACATAAGCCTATGTGCTTGATAATAATAAACACGCCCTTTTTGTGAACGGCCCGGGGCCCCCGTCGGAGGAAATGGCAAAAGGGCCTGGCGTTGGCGTTGGCGTTGATAGGCTAATCCCACGGAGTAATCCGCTTTTATTTGCTAATTGATAATTGATCCCGTGTTTCACGTGCCACAGTGCGTGTTGAGCGCATGTAATATGTGCACAGCCTCCACGACGGTTGTAGCTGCCCGGGATACATCGCGTATGTAGTACGGACTACTCCGTACTTTGATAGTATTAGGCATCTTGAAGGAGCTGTGCTGGGAAGCAATGAGGGTTGATTCCGCTAGACTCGTTCTTGGAGGCTTCTTTCTTCTGTTGCCACGACGGCGTACGAATTAGTTCCGGCCTCTGGCAGGATGGTTGGCTGCTCTTGCTACTCGCAAGACTGTGACTGTGCTTGGAGGAATAACCAGTACCTCCCTCGTATGTACTCCGTACTCCGTACGATTCTCGAAATCCTCCGCCTCGAGGCTGAGCCAACTACTTACTGACTGAGGTGGGGGCGGGGCATCTCATGAGAGGTCGGGGTCAGCCTCTTGGCTGGCCCAGAAGTTTCTGCTACACGCGCCTCGTCATGGACTCCGGAACGCACGACCCCTTCCTTGACTTGCTGCCATCTGCGACTCTGCTGGACTATTCTCGTGGGACGGAGTTTCAGCTTGCCTCCTGAGTCCTGAGGTAAGGCTGAAGATCCGAGGTTGAGTCAGCCGAGCGCAAGACATCAGTCGCGCGACAACTTCTATCTTCCATCCTAATCCATTCCTTTGCTTTCCTAAGCAGATCCATTCTTATTCCATCATTGCCCATCTCTAAGTCCATCATCTCGAGCAGACCAGACCGATTTTCCAACATCGCTGAAGCGTCTTTACGAGTATCCTCCCCTCTCATCGGCTAGCAGCGCGATCGTCATGTCCGGATATCCAGGTCAGGGCCATTACGGCGCCCAGCAGCACTCTGGCGGAGGTGGCGGCTTCCCTCCAGGTCAAGGTCCTGGGTTCGGCTATGGCTATGGAAACTACGGCGGCCCGCCTCAAGGCCCTCCTCAGGGAAACTATGGTCCGCCCCAGGGTAATTATGGTCCGCCTCAGGGGAACTACGGACAGCCACCTCCCGGAAACTACGGTCCTCCCCAGGGCAATTATGGCCCTCGTCCGCCTTCCGGTCCTCCACCTCCCGGCTATGGCCATAGTCCGCAGCCTCAGTATGCCCGTCCTCCTCCGGCCGAGGGCAATTATGCCATGCGAGCGCAGGCCGGACCTCCACCTCCCACAGCCCCTCAGCAGTTCGGTCATGGTGCTCCTCAGGGATACACTTTCCAGTACTCCAATTGTACTGGTAGACGAAAGGCTTTGCTCATTGGTATCAACTACTTTGGCCAAAAGGGAGAGCTCCGAGGCTGCATAAACGACGTGCACAATGTCTCACAGTTCCTAATTGCACGATATGGCTATAAACGAGAAGATATGGTCATCCTGACGGACGATCAACAGAATCCCGTCATGCGCCCTACAAAAGACAATATGCTCCGCGCTATGGGTTGGCTCGTCAAGGATGCCCGACCCAACGACTCTTTGTTCTTTCATTTTTCTGGTGAGCAACAGTTGGGGTCGGACAATGAGTTTACGCTGACAGTTGATAGGTCACGGTGGTCAGACTGAGGATCTGGATGGGGATGAAGATGACGGCTACGATGAAGTCATCTATCCTGTTGACCATCAGCAAGTTGGACATATCGTTGACGATGAACTCCACTTTCGCTTAGTAAGGCCTCTCCGGCCAGGTGTTCGACTAACTGCCATCTTTGATTCTTGCCACTCAGCAACTGCAATGGACCTGCCATATGTCTACTCAACCAAAGGCGTCTTGAAGGAACCCAATTTGGCAAAGGAAGCTGGCCAAGGTTTGCTCAGTGCGCTTGGTTCCTACGCTCGTGGTGACATTGCTGGCGTTGCCAGTACTATGTTGAGTTTCGCCAAGACGGCTTTCAAGGGCGACGGTGCCTACAACAAGACCAAGGATACACGGACATCCCCTGCAGACGTCATCATGTGGTCCGGTAGCAAGGATGACCAGACTTCGTGAGTGCCCTGCCCTTCCCGTCGTCCACAAGCTTGTTCTTCATATCACAGGCTAAAGAAATGTGTTTGTCAGTGCCGATGCTACGATCGCCAATCAAGCCACTGGTGCTATGTCGTGGGCTTTCATCACAGCTTTGACACAAAAACCCCAACAGAGCTATGTGGAACTCCTCAATAGCATTCGAGACGTCCTTGCGTCAAAGTACACACAGAAGCCTCAGCTGTCGTGTAGTCATCCCCTGGGTATGTCGACTGAAATTTGTTCGCTCTTGACTTGTCCGAGAGCAGATTGTTAATGTTCCTTCTAGACACCAATCTACTTTTTGTGATGTAAAATTTGTATGGAGCTGGTTTATCGAATCTTAATACGCTGCTTGTCTTATTATAACCAGGTTCTGGCTGCGGAAGTGATGACTGAATGACGTACGTAGGTTTCAACCCTACAAAACAATAGTCTTTCTTCTACTTTTCGTGAGACGTTATCTTCTGGTGAAGGCGACACTCGCTCTTGATGCACCACAGCGTGGTTTTCTCTGCTTCATGTTGTCCGACTACGCGTTCCTTCTGATGGACTGCCACCTGTAACGATGGATCATTGGTTATGGGATAATTGGTGCTTGTATTCTCAAGAGTTTCTCCATCCTAGGCTCCTCATATCAATAATCCCCTTGTCTCTGCCTTCCATCACGTGACCTCCGCACAACCCCTTTTCTATATCTTCCGCACAGAACCTCACTTTTCAGCCCCTTTTCCTTCCTTTGCTTCGATATACTATAATAGCAATAAGACAAGCACTATTCTTTGGTCTCAACCATTTGATCCTGCTAGTAGGTGTCCTGTTTTCGAGATCTAGCCATCTGTTGCGATTAGCTTATAGTTAATTACTTCAAATAGCTAAATAATCTTATCCCTACCTTTTAGCGTAGCAAGACAAGCTCCCTGTTAGTATTACAGAATACCTGCTAGCAGGATCAAATAGTTTAGACTAAAGAGTAGTAATCGTGTTATTCTATTCTAGTCTGTAAAAGAAAGGAAGGAGAAGGGGGCTATATATATTTAATAAAGTGGTATGAGATGCAAGAATTATAGGAGGTTACTTGTTTGAAAATTTGCGCGAAAAGATATGTCTTCTGTTTTAGGCCTAGTTATTACTGTATAATTAAAAAATCACCACTGCATGTTTACGTGTTAACGCAACTACGCATAGCTAACCTCTGTGGAAGCATGCAGACGGAGGCAAAGAGTAATTAGAAGAGAAGATAATGACGTAAAATTACTATCTAGGAATTCGGAATCTAGGAAGGAAAAGGAAGCTTATTAGAAGCTTTAAATCTATTAATTAGTGATTCTAGGTCTTTAAACGAAGCTTACAACAAGATCCTTATGGCTGCCCGAATTTATCAGCATAATAGGCGCAGGGAAAGCGTCGGAATCTGCCCGGGCTAACTATTATCCGCTTTTTTTTTTTTTACTAACTGGCCTGATTTGACTGATTAACTGGCTGAATGACTGACCGATTTGACGATTTGACTGACTAACCTGCCCCCCCCTTTAAAACCAGGCGTTTTAGAGAGGTAAAAAAAAAAAAGTCTTAACTAGTCGCTAAAGAGTATTTCGCATCTAACTAATTAGAAGAGATATCTCTATAGGGCGGCCTTATTTTAATAAAGGGAAAGCGGGAGGCTTCGCTCTACTCTCTTGCCTTCGCCTTGAAGCTACATCGTCAAACGAAGAGAGGATGACGAGGCTGATGCCTGAGGCTGCGATGTGAGGCTGTGAATATCCTCAACAACCTCCACAGATTACTCCAATCGGGGAAGGATTGACAGCGCAGGCGCCCGTGTGTAATAGTAGACAGTGGCAGGAATGAAACATGAGCCAATCCCGGGCTCTGGTTTTGGCACCCTGGACGCACCAAAGCACCTTGCAGGAGAGGGAGATGCACTGTCAGCCTACGGGTACTGGCAGGCACCCAAGCGTGAGATTCGTTACCGACTTACTGGATGGCGGCGAATTGTTTGCTCCCCCCTGTCTGATGCATCCAACGATGTGATACTGGTGTTGGCCCTTTTGGCCCTTTTGGCCGGTACTGATATCTCCTCACTGAGGCCCTCACTGAGGCCATGTCGAAACGTTTATGAAGAAGCCGGCCTTGAAGCTCCTTGGTGAAGCCAAACAAACTGCAGAATCACCATGTCTGTCAATGTACAAGACTCGTCTCTATCCAACTCGGCGCCCAAAGTATCGAAGCCCAGGGGGTTCCGGAAATGGTTTGGCAGAAGCCACGACCGGCCCAATGCTCAGTCCATTGTTTCTACCCAGCCAGCAGCAGCTCATATCATTGGAACTCAGCAGGTTGTTGGCGCCTTGCCGGACCCATGGTGGGAGAGCAACTCGCCCCAGGCCAGCTCACTTTGGGATCAGGCATACAAAAGCCTAGGAGAAAACAATGCCAATTCGGTCAATGAGTACGAAAGGTTGTTGATTAGGGAGACGCAAGAAGCTGGTACGTTATACGCACGCCACGTCCCTGTCTTTGTAGTCTTTGTGGGAAGCAAGAGAGAATTGCCTTTGCCTTTGCACAAGAACAAACACACCCATTTTCTTTATACGAGAAACAAAGCTGACTTTCAGCAGGCCTTCCTTCGGATCACCCACGCCAAGTCAAGTTACAGTGCATTATCGATCGAGGCCTTGAGCGCCTGGAAAAGAACAAGACAAAATTCAACATCGCTGGCCATGAATTCAATTTGTCCAACCAGATAGCCAACGCCGCGAGCCTGGCGACGTGGGCCAGAGGGCTTGTGGCCGAGGCCGTCAAGGCTTCACCAGAGGCTTCCATCGCCTGGGCCGGTGTCTGTCTGATCCTGCCGCTACTGACGAGCCCCAAGACGGCGAGCGAGGCTAACAGTGCTGGATTCAAATATGTCACGACTCGCATGCGCTATTACAGCGCACTGGAGCCTTTGCTTGCGCGGCTTGGCCTGAGTTCTCGCGTGTCGAGCTCTTTGATGGAGGCTGCCAACAACGACATTGCTGCACTATATCAACACGTCATCGAGTTCCAGATACGAAGTGTTCTGCGCTTCTACCGAAGTCACTTTACAACCTATGCGCGGGATGTACTGACAAGAGATGACTGGAAGCAGATGCAGGACAGAATCATAGATCTCGAAAAGATTGCGCGGCGAGACTTGAACCAGATCAACGAGCTGGTCTCGAGGGAAGCACTGGACTCGCTCGACTACTCGAGTCAGGAAAACCTGAAAACCATGGAACGACTGCATTCTATTGCCGGCCAACACCTGGGTGTCGCAGAAGACCAGAGAGACATTGCGAAGCAGCAGCTGCAACTTCAGACAGCAGCGTCTCAGCAGCTGTTGGGCGTTGTGGAGGAGCAAAAGCACATTGCGAAGCAGCAACTCCAACTCCAAACGGCAGCATCCCGGCGCGCGCTCAGCGAAATGGAAGAAAAGTGCCGCCAGATATTCCGCCTCACCGACAACGGCACGGATGCTACGTACGAGTGGTATAGGGATCGCATCGAGCCACGCGTCCCGGGAACGTGCGAATGGTTTCTCAACCACAAAAGCTATCACGAATGGTTACGACAAAGAGCCGGGCCGCTTCTTGTGACGGCAGACCCTGGATGTGGAAAGTCTGTGCTCGCAAAACACCTGGTGGAGGAGGTGTTGCCGAAATCAACGACCGTCTGTTATTTCTTCTTCAAGCAGGGAGACCAGAGCACCACTCGTCAGGCCTTGTGCGCCATACTGCACCAGCTCTTCTCCCAGCATCGCCCTGTGGTAAGACACGCTGTACCAGAGTACGAGAGAAATGGAACAGGTCTGACCGAATCGACTTCTGCATTGTGGAGCGTGTTGATGAGTTCCGCCCAGGATCCGCAAACAGGACCTTTGACAATCGTTCTGGACGCAATTGACGAATGCGACAACCCTGACTTTCAAGACTTGATACGCAGACTTCAGCGTCTGTTTGAAGAGGAGAGGGAAACCCCGAGCAACCTAAAATGGCTCCTCACGAGCCGCCCATACGGCAAGATTACTTCAGAATTCGAGGCATCAATCAGATACTTCCCCCATGTGCACGTCTCGGCGAGCGGGACATCGGAAGCTATCGGCAAGGAAGTCATCCAAGTCATCAAGTATCGCATCGCACAACTGAACCTTCCAAGCGAGCTCAAGGGCCACATGATCAAGCATTTTCTCCAAGTACCCCAACGCACATACCTGTGGGCTCACCTGGTGTTCGAACACGTGAGGACAAACCTCAAACTAACACCAAAGGGCTTCGACTCCATCCTTGGAAACCTTCCCAAAACAGTCAATGAAGCCTATGAGGGCATACTCAGCAAGTCGCAAGACGACCCCATGGTGGGCAAGGCCTTGAGCATCATCTTGGCAGCCAGTCGGCCACTGTCCGTCACGGAGATGAACGTTGCGCTGAACATGTCGGATGGCCTGCAATCCCTCGGCGATCTGGATCTAGAAGAAGAGGAATACTTCACGGGTCGTCTCCGATCCTGGTGTGGACTGTTCGTGTCCATCTACCAGAACAAGGTCTATTTCCTTCACCAGAGCTGCAGAGAATTCCTCCTCGCCAAGTCGAGCTCGCAAGGCCAAATGGCAAGCCCTCCCCCCTGGAAGCACTCCATCTCTCATCAATACGCCCACGCCTGCCTGGCAGAAATTTGCGTGCTTTCTCTTGATCTGCTCAATTTCGGCAGGCAATCTCGGCCCCGCAGGAAAACACGAACCGCGTCGGCGGCCGACTCTCGCGCTTTTCTAGACTATGCCGCTAGACACTGGGGGTTACACTACTGCGAATCCGGCATTGGCCGCAACAGAGCGGTTTGGGAAAGAGCACTGAGAATATGCGATCCCAGGTCAAAGGCTCACTCAGCATGGTCCAAGGCGTGCTCTGACTACCCGCTCCTGTCTCCGTTGATGCAAGTCGCGAGTGTCGGTCAAGCAGCAGTCATGGACCTGTTTCTCCGAAACAGGGCCAACATTGAGGAAGCAGACACGCTTTATCGTCGAACACCATTGCTGTGGGCGTCCAAAGGGGGGCACGCTGCAACAGTCGACCTGCTGCTAAGGGCGGGAGCCAACCTCAACGCACAAGAAGACAAGACAGAGAGGACGGCGCTCGTTTGGGCGACTGAACTAGGGCATGTGGAAGTCGTCAACGCGCTGCTCTGGCACGGAGCGAGCATACACGAAATGGGATATCCCACAGACTGGACACCGCTCCATCGGGCCGTCTTCTTCGGCCACTTGGCCGTCGTGGAGCTTCTCCTCACGAAGGGCGCCGAATGGTGTCAACCGGACTGGCAGGGCCGCACACCAACTTGGCTGGCCGCATCAAGGGGCCACCTCGAAATACTAAGAATGCTCCTCAGGATGAAAGGCGATGCAGAGTTCAAGGACCAGACGGGCTCGACCCCTTTCATGGAGGCAGCCGCGAATGGCCATGTCAAGATCATGAAGCTGCTCCTCGAGAACATGGAGATAGATGTTGAACAGCGCGACAACTACGGGCGCACCGCGCTTGCTAGGGCCGTGGATGCACAACGCCCAGAAGCCGTCAGAATGCTGCTCAAGAAGCGCGCCAACGTGAATGTCAAGGATGGAGGCGGGATGACTCCGTTGTACATGGCTACTCGGCGCGAGAACAAGGTGTGCATGGACCTGCTGCTTGCGGCTGGCGCAGATTATAGTTTGTTAGAATTGTATTATATGACAGCTTATATTACATATAAGGGATAAGTTACATAAGTACAGGTTATAGGCAGTATGAGCCATAATATACGGAGTACACTCTACCATGTACGGAGTAAAGTAGTCTTAATTAGCCATAGAATACGGAGTACATGACTGCGTTTCTGCGAAGAGCCCCTGATTGAATTGAAACTTGTGTGGCCGTATTGATCGTGCCACGCCCCACTCCTTTCGGTTATCGCGTGCCTTGAAACACCCGAAGATACCAGAAGAAGGGGGGGGGGGGCGTACGAACTACAGATTATTCCAAATCTCCTTAGCTGCGGTCCCTTTTTGGAGTCAAGTGAGCCAGGGCCTGTATCCAATTAGATAAAAGTAATCCGTAGACTATTAGAGATGGATACATTTGCGGGCTCCATAGACCTATAAGGGGGACCACCGCTAAGTAGTAAGGAGATGAAGTCAGTGACCGCGCAGGTAAGCGTTGCTTATCTAAGAGATTTAATAAGTATAACATATAGTAGTTTATACGGAGTACTCCGTAATCCGTATAGTAAAAATGACTTGTATATATTATTAGCCTATTTACGCATGAGCAAAAAATACCCCTCGTCCACTTTTACCTGGCGAGCTCCATACATGATACAAGAGATGGTAGAGTCATCGCCGCGCCACGTCGAACCTGGTCATCGAGCTCTTTGAGCAACGTATTGTTTCAACCACGACGTCAGACGTCAGAATTGCGCCGAGACAGGTCTGCGTTTTTTGGGTTTGGGATCGTGACAAGTTATGTAGATGGAAAAAGTCAACTTCAGGACGCGGATAAATGCATGTACTCTGTCAAGTTGGCCATGGTTCATCAACCTCGTATACAATTCAAGGGGCCGAGTTCATGCACAGTTTCACAGAGAAAGGAAGGAAGATGCGGCGAACTTCATAGCTTCTTTTACTCGGCATTTGTTCTGGATCATAGCTTCTTTTCCTCGGCAAGTGTTCTGGATCATAGCTTGAAACATGCCAGCCAGCCAGCCTAAAATACGTGGTTGCTGTGATTTCTACCGAGCATGAATTACATAAATCAAGGGAAGAATGGGTGATTGTCTCCAAACTGCATAAAACAACCTGCCTCCCCCCTCCGTATGGGAGAGCCCAAATCATTTTCCAGTCAAGCCAAGCCAAACATCATCCAACCTAAGTATGCAGCTGATCACGACCATTGGTCTCCTCGCCACACTCCAGGCAGTACTTGCCTATTCCCAAAATCCCCCAAACCCCCAAGATGCCCAAGACGGCTGCCCGGAAGTGCACGTCATTGCCGCGCGCGGCACGAACGTCAAACCAGGATATGACATCCTCCTCCCGCTCGTCACCCAGATCAAGACCACATACGCGGAGGCCACGTCGGAGTCAATCGACTATCCTGCCTGCGACGGAAAAAGCAGCTGCGGCGGGATCCGGTACCCGGAATCTGCAAAACGGGGCACAGTTGCTGTTGCGAAGGCCGTGAATGGATTTTACAAGAAATGCCCCAAAGCTCAATTGGTGTTGATGGGGTCCTCCCAGGTAATATGGGGAGCCCTCGAAGATAGTATCTGTTGATAAGGGCCATCAGCTAAACTGGATTTTCTGACAGGGAGGCCAAATCATCGACAACGCCCTCTGCGGCGGAGCCGACCCGGGTCCAGTGAGTCCAGCGAGTCTAGGAACAACCGACGCAGCCGTGGCGATCGACCCAAGTGCAGCCAAAATGGTCAAGGCAGCCATCTTGGTGGGAAATCCTAGTTTCCGATCCGGGCCCCCCTATACAGTCGGATCCTGCAGAGGCAAGGGCGTAAGTAGAACCCCCTTTTCCAATCCGTCCCCAAAGCCCCCGTCGGTTGATAACATGTTTGCGTCTTAGGTTGTTGCCCGTCCCGAGGGTTCTACATGCTCGAATGGCGACAAGGTCCATTCGTGGTGCGACGCAGAGGATCCTGTTTGCTGCCAAGGACGCGATTACGCAGTTCATGGTGCATATGTCACGAAATATAAGACGCAAATTCTGGACTTCGTAAACAGCAAGCTTGCTGGCTGATCTGTGCGGTCTCAAATGATCGATTGGCGTCGTAGCAATGCCATATGGACAGAGCCTGAGCTCTTATACAAATGGAGGTCCATTTTTTTGGGCAACAAAATTGTACATAGCGACGGCAAGTAACCCAGAGGCTCTTTCATTCCATTCACCTAGGCCTTTTCTTCTGCTTTCTTCTTTGGTGCGACGTTCTCGAATTCCATAGGTATCTCGCTTCTTCAGCTCATTAAATAACAGAGGCCAGATTATCTCCATCTACTGCAGTCGTCGGCGTGATGCGTTTACCGAGAAAGATCTGCCGGCGTTGTTGGAGGTAAAGGGCGAATGTAAAGCTTCAGACTTGACTCTTCTGTGAATGTCACCGTTGTTTTGCTGAATTGGCCTCGAGCGGGCATGGCGTCCTTGATGGCTCGAATGGTCCAATCGTTGTAGGCAGTGCAAAAATGTCATCACCTCGGTACAGCAGCACTGTGGCATGTCTGAACGCACTGTCATCATTAGTATACACAATAAAGGATCGCCACACGTCTCTCGAGCATTGGGGAATTTAGTTTCCTAGATGGTTGTAACTTGTCGTTGTACCACGAGGTGCGGAAGGGATCGGAACCTTTTTCTTTCTTTTCTTTTCTTTTTGAACCACCGGATTGACTGCATCCATCCAATCAGATGCGGCAAATTGTGATTGCGCGTCTGTCTGTCGCATTTGAGGAAAGAGCAATGGTAGTAACGGTAGCAACAAGGTGGCACCGCACGCAGCACGACTGAGTCTCCCTGTCCAGTCAGCGATGGGAAAGTGGGCGCGTGCGCTCAGCGGGTTCATGGGTTGGCCTCCAGGTTAGTCTCGTGGCTTGCCCGTCTACTTTTCCCAAATGAGACTTTCGGGAGTCATGGCAGTCATGGCATTCATGGCGCTCCAACGATGCAGACCCGTGGTGTCGTTGACGCCTGTCGATGGCCAAAGCAGTTGGTCCGTTCCTCAAGTTGGTTCGCCAAGTCCTAAGTCCTAACCAAATCGATGGCCTGCCGGCCCGGCATCCGTCAGGTGTGTGAGTGAGTGTGAGGCCTGCCGACTTGCAAGAGATATCATCAGCCCGGCTCTTCTATGCCAACTCCTCAGCTTCTGGTCTGTCTTGACTCTCTACATGTATGTTTCGTCGATTGCTGCCATTCCACCAACCGAGGCCAAACGCGTGCTACACCCACGGTCCATGCCTCAAGTCGGCCCAACCAGCCAAGATGCGATTCATGTTTGGCAGATCACGAGGGGAATATCGTCCTCTTCCTCGATATGAAAACCATGATATCCCGTCGGATGTATCGTCGGATATATCGTCGGACTCCCGATGCTCCGAGTCAGCCAGAAGGACGAAATGGATCATTGGCGGCACGGCGCTTCTCCTCGGTACTGTACTGGCAGCTCGCTATCTTGTGGTACGTCCCAGTTCTACCCAGCGATCATGCATGGCTCTTGTTAACATCACCACGCCGTTAGCCTTGTTCAGAATCATTTGGATACGTGACTGATGATGCGCCCCCGTCTGACAAGGTCTTGACCGCCCAGCAATTGCAGGCGCTCCAGACGGGCAATCACTCCATCTCAGCCGGCGGCGATCGTCGTCTCCGGGTTTTCATGTCGGCTGACTCCCCTCACATCAATCTGTGCAAGTCAGCCATGTCAGCCGTTGCCTTGGGTTATCCTGCACCAATTCTGCTGAACTGGGGAGGCGAGTTCTATCCTAAAGAGTGGTATCTAGCCGGAAGCCACATTGCCAAACTCGAGAGCCTGCTATCTGTGATTGAAGACCTTCTTGCTCGAGCCGAGGGTGAGGACAGCGATGCTCATGACCATGATTTAGCTGTTCTTGTTGGCGCCCATGACGTTTGGTTTCAGCTTCCTCCGTCAGTACTGATTCAGCGCTACCACCAGCTCAACCGGGAAGCAGACAAACGAGTTCACCGCCGTTGGCAAGATGCGCAAGGCTTCGCCGCGGACTTCCCCATCCAGTCGCCTAAACAGTCCATTATCGTGACCGCCGCCAAAGACTGCCATTCCACGACCGAATCAGACTCCGATCCTCACTATATGTATGGGAGGGGAACGGACAAGGTCTCGTCAACTCCCTCGTACCCAGCCCGAGAATTCGACAAGATTCAGCCGAGGTGCGTCAACAACGCCATGGTCATCGGCACGATGGGTTCTCTCCGAGATGCGCTTATTCGCGAAAAGGCAAAGGTCGAAACTATCGCCCACAGAGGCAGGCAATTATGGAGCGATCAGCCTCTCTTTGGGGAGGTAATTGGCGCCCAAGAGACGTGGAGGGAATGGGTGCGCGAGCTAGGTGCTACTTGGAACGGCACTACATCTGAGAATTTCTTATCCAAGCTGGCTCGAGACGTGCGCGAGATTGCCAAAGCATCCATGCACGGCGAGCGGTTCGAATACGGTATCGGTCTCGAGGACAGCTTCAGCACGATATCGCCCACCTGTTCCGCCGAAGATCGAGGCGACTTTGTTAGGATAAATGACGTGCAGGCAGTGCAGGAAGCATCTGTAAAGGCTGGCGTGCCCTATGAGGAAGTTCGCATCAGGGGTGTTCCCGGTGAGCTGTCACAAAAGATGGTTGGACCAAAACAGTTGGAAGCTGTGGAATGGGGCGATGTTCCTCTGTACTCGGATTTCTACCTTGGCGTCACCCCAGTTGTCATTCACCACAACGCCTACCCCGACGGCCCCAAGAGGAAGACGCGGCTCGTCGAGTGGTGGAGCAAGATGTGGTTTCATGCTCAGCTCCGCAATCTCGTTGCGCACGCGATGCTGCCAATATCGCCACGGAGCATCATTCGACCTCTCGCACGAGTAACTTTGCAAGCTCAAACAGGCGAAGGAGAAATCAGATATTGGGCTCCGAAATCCGATATACACAACAGAATGGTCAAGATTTACCAGCCATCACCAATCGACACCACGTCCGGAGGCTCGTACATCCCCATGGCCTGGGAGGGCATCTGCCAAAGTGGCACTGAAAGACCATGGCACCAAGAAATCTTTGGCGATGCCAAAGGGCCGTGGCAAATGTAAAGACAAAGGCAATCTCACAAAATGAACCAAGCGAATCGAACTCGAACTCGAACAATGGGAGATGGAGATAATGGGTAATGTTTACTATTTACTAATTGGCTTATCGGCGTTTGAACAGCAGCGACTTAGCGTGTAAACCCTAGGCGAACTTTCCCTACGTTTACTTTTCTTTCTCTTGTCTTTCCTTCCCCATTTCACTTCCATGTACCTGTACTCGGCATGCCCGAGTTCTTCTTGCATTGACCCTTGGCATTGGCAATGAGGCTGCATCAACTTGGGGCAGAGGCCGAAGACTGATGATATGTATGTATACAAACAAATATGCATTCATGTATAAGCGAACCGAAGTCCCGTCTGTCACATTGTGTGCGGATGGGAAGGGCTCTCTCGTGACGTAGCTTGTCGAAGAGGTGGCGGCTCTGATATACGTGGCTGGCCTGACCAACAGCATGTGCAGCTTCACATCGAAAACCAAGCTCAAGCTGCTACTACTGCCAGATTTAGCTACGGCTCTACAAGCATCTGAGAATATCGACGAAAGTGACGACTTGCAAGGCTGCAAGAATGGACCATTTCATTCGTACTATGCTACCAGGTGATCTTGCTACGACGGTTGCTGAGGGGGGTATCTCTGTAAAAGTCTGTAAAAGTAGAATCCAAACTAGTCCCGCCCCAAAATCTACGCTTTGCGCGAACAAAGGAAATATAAAATGAAAAAGAGTCATTACAACGTCTCAAGTCATCATGGGGAGATATCCCACTCATGAAGAGTCCTCGGCCATCCTCACAATCTCGCACAGACTTCTCAGGAAGAGCATGTCAGCATCCTCTGTCTCCATGTCCACCATTCTTTCTTCTCCCGTGCCGTTCTCGGCCATTAACTTGGCTGTGGCCACCAGTCTCGAAACACATCGCAAGAGGCCACTCTGGATAACTCGCAGAGCGTTGTCTTGGGCCGTTGGAGCAGTGCCACGTTGAGTGACCATACCCTCCCTGGTCCAGTCGGCAAGTGGAGAGCCCAGTCGCTTAGAGAATCTGCCCATACTGGCCGCCATGTCGCCACCAGCCGAGAGCCCAAGCAGAGATGCCGCCTTCTTCGGAATGTCATCTTGCGGCTGCGAGTCTCGCGTGTTCATGGTATTTGGGCGGTTGTGTCCAGAGAGAGGCATGGGAAATCTGACCACGAGAGCGGAAATATAATTGTACGCCACAATGTGCGCGTACAGCGCATCGCAGATGTAGTCGGAGCAACACCCAAACACGTTCTTGAGGGACATCCAGGGCTTCGGCGTGTCCACGTCTGCTGAAGAAAGTGGCGACACGCTGTGGCCGTGACGAGAACTAGGTGGTCTCGGAGGGGTCTTGGGTTCTGAGAATTGTGGTCCACGCTTATACGTGACGACTTTGCGCCATAGAGACTTTCGTGCTGAATGTGGCGACGATGTTTCCCCAGTCATGATACTGAGGGAGTCCAATGAAGGTTGCCGAACCTTCTTAGCGTAGCTTCTGATTGTTTCCACTGTCAAGCTCGATGTCAGAAGCATCGTTTCGGGAAAACATGCGACTGATACTCGCAAGGTCTCGACAGCATCTGGCGGCAATGGCACTACTCTTGCGTTATCTTCGGTTTGTGATGCCCAAGGATATGGCTGAAGGCTGCTGTTTAACCAAGACTGTACGCTCCGCAGCGGTTGTGGTGGACTTGGTGGTCGAACAAACACAGGATTTTCCTTGTTCGCCTGCTTCTTCAAAGGCGAGTACATGGCTTCACCGTCTGATTCGGGAAAGTCATCGCTGACTGGTGACAATTCACGTACCAGACTAGACTCAAGAGCCATGTTTCGTGCATGAGAAGTGGAAAAGGCATTGAGTGCGGTGTTTATACGGAGAGATTGTGTACGTTCCGTTTTTTGTGAGCGACGATGATGTCGAGTGCCTGACGTTTGTAACGAGCCGCCCCTAGCGGAGGCCATGCTCAGTTGAGGCTGTGCCGCGGCAAAGCTGCTGGACCTCAATGGAAGATCCAGTGACACCCCTACAGATTGTTTTCTTCGAGGTGGCATTATGGGAGAGCATTCGCCGACGGAATGGGATTTGCGGTGCAGAGCCCGTGATGGTTTAGTCCATATACTGGACATATCAGCCCGAGGGGCTGTCGCCACGACTGGTGATCCCAGCTCAGAGCTATGCGGCGTTGGTGGCCTTGGAGAGAGGGATCCAGCATTGCAGTTGTCGAGGGTTGCATTATCTTGTTCCTCTCTATCAGAATCCATATCAATCCAACTGCATTGATAAGGGCCTTCTGGTGGCGGAGAGCTTTTGCGCTTGCAGACAATAGATCCCACCGATGTGGCCGTCGTGACTATGGAGCCACGATGTCGAAACGACGGTGGCTCTGCTTCTTCAGAACTGTAATGACTCATGGTAGATGCTGAATCGGAATGATGGTCCACCATTGTGTGGTCTTCTTGATCCATAAAGGAAACCAGAGACTCTCGCTCTTCAATAGCCCCGAGGACCTGAACACGGGCTGATGCTGCGAGGTACGGCGAACACAACGACATCCTGCTGGCTCGAGCTCGGCCTTTTTCATCTGAGGATAAGCGAGGACTTGGAGCGCCAGCAGTCGTATCTCTTGACGCGAATAGGTCTGCGGACATCTCTAGATCTCGTGCCAGAAGCTCGGGCAAATAGTCGTCTAGGCGATCCACCACACTGTCGTCTGCCACTACAGACTGGTTACTGCTCCAGGAACTTGACAAGGATGGTGAAAGTGCCAGCGGCATGAGACCCTTCATGCTGGATACTGATCGTCTCCTCCTGGTTGATGGCGACGACCTTGCCGTTAATGATGGTGATTCACTGCGAGTCGATAGTGATTTTGGGTATTCGATTCTTGCTGGTGTGGTCTCGAGGCTGTCCAGGTTCATGGACGTTGTTTCGGTGCTTGATAAGTTCATCGAAGAAGCAACGCCTGCGTATCAGCCCAGGCTACTGATGATGTGGGAGACGTTGTCTTGTTATGTCAATCAATGAGGCCGGATAATGATGACCGGGAATGGCAGTTGAGACAGATACAAGGAGGAGGACTCGAAAAACCAAGGATGAATTATACCCGAAGTTGCCCTGCCTCCAGCATGGATATGAATGTCGCAGAAAAGGTTCTCTTGCGCAGGAGAGCGAGACAAGGAGACCACGGTACGATTCCATGACGAGGGGCTCTGGAAGCATTATAGTAGTGTTTGGGATGCCGCAAAGCAGGGCAAAAGACACTTGGGAAAGACGTTGATGATGGCTTGAGCTAATGGATGCGAATAAGCAAAACTGCGACAGTGCGCAAAAGCAAAGTGACAGCTCCATCCCACGAGAAGTGGCGTTAGGCTCCCTTGGCTCATGCGATTGACAATTTCTAGGGATGCTGGCGTCGACTACAGTACCTTTGCGGAAAGAAAACCCTTTGCTTTTCTGCTCGTGACCAACAAGGTTACTTTGTTCTTGCGGATCGAAGCATTACTGGACATTCAACCACTGTGTCTCGCATGTTGTGCAAAATGGGGGGGGTGTGACGGGATGACAGTTTGTCCGCCTCATGGTAAATTCCAAAGCGAACACGCTGGGATTTTCTCCGGCTGACACGAAGAGGCCTCAGCCAAGTTCAACAATCGTGACTAGGCTCAGTGAGCACTGGCGTTTTCTCATGTGCGACACGAAAACGTGGTAGGTGTTGAAATAGACTGAGAAGACATGGACTTGCTGGCTACTATTATACCGGCCAATTTAGTCAAGTGTCGTGGTGCCCACCCACCTCCTCTGTACCGTTGAATCAAGCTCCTCTCGAGCAACAACATCTCTTGACGAAAGATAGTACCAGGGTTGCCATGTGGTACCTACAGCCCAGTTACTATTGATTGAAGCTATCGATGTCAAGCAAGAAATCGTGGCTTTCAATGAGACTGCTTCCTCCACAGCCACGAGCGACAGAGTGTTTTGTCGTAGTTTGAGCTGAGAATGTTCTCGAATCGAGGGCCGTGTATCTATTCTTGGTACCCTAGTGGGTTCATCTGGCAGATGTGTATCGGAGATAGTGCCACATCGACTCGAGTCAACGGCAAAGCGTGGCAAAGAGCTCAGGGTCGACCCTAAACTAAAATAATGGCCTGCGGTGATGGATCAGATGCAGGGCGAGAGGTGGGAGGCTGGGAGCCCAAATTTGAAAAGGCACGCAAGGGAGCAGCAACGCCCGTTCCCGATTTGGAAGAAAAAGCAACGGTTGCGCTGGTGGTTGGTGGCGGGCAGCGAAGCTTTAGGAACCACGGCGTAATCCGTAATGACTGGCAGTATTACGGAGTACTCCGCAGACAGACCAAATGAAGACAAGACTTGGTGCGAAGGAGCTTCTTGTTGCGGAGCCTGCGGTGGCAGAAGAAACAATCGCAAGCCATCTCAATGCTTTTGGCATTCCAGATTGACCAAGGCAAAAGGCGATGGACAATTCTATGCAGGGTGGCACGCAGCAGTGGATGGGGTTGGAAGGAGAATCCGGGGCCGCACCTGCCGCAAGTCGAACTGTCTGGTGCGATGCTGTTCTCCCTCCAAGTTTGGAGTTGGCTCATTTGGGAGCGCATAGTTGACATGGTAGATGTGTCATTTGGCTCGGCTCATCTCATTTATATTGCTTCAAGCTTCTACCAATGAATTCACCACATGCCCGGCCTTTCGGCGTGAGCAGAAGCGTATTTTCGCATCCGATACATGAAGAGACGTTTCCCGGTAACGAAACAAAATGACAAAAGGAACGAAGGAACAAATGATGAGAAGGAATGGCAAGGGGGATGGATGTGAGCGAAGAATCATCACCTCCATCTCTTGGGAGTACTGACACTGTACTGTACTACATGTCACGAAAGTCTGCCAGCACGGTCTCGCGTGGGCTGGTGGGCTTGGCAATCAAGTTCAGTTCATGATCATGATAGCTCATGTGTGGGGCTCGCCATGTGCATGGGATAGTTTCAAATTTCTTGCTTTTTGCGTGGCTTGCCCAAGGCAAAAAGTGCAGAAGAGCAAAGTAATTGCACAGCCATCGCACCTATTCGCATCCCGCCTTTCTTTGAGCTGCTTACACTCTATTAGATCTGACGGAAGGCTCTTGTATCCAATTATTTGTTTTGTTTTGTAACGTTTTGTTTTGTCCCACTTTATTTTTTATTTTTCTGTTTCTTCCTGCCGACCTGAACCTCCTGGTCGAAGATTACTGCAGACTCTGCAGCAGTCATCGTTACAACGTTTAACCACGAGGTTTCCGACAAAAACAAATTCCTCGGCACTTGCTTTACTCGAAATGCTCTCAGAGCAGGTGTTCTCCTCCATATGCGGTCCGCCGATCGCCGCCAACACGGCAGTATCCAAAGACGTCGGCATATACGGTCATTCCTTGACTCCTTCATGGGCGGTCAAGTCGACGTTCAAGAAGAGCTCCGCGCCACCTCATTGCCTGGCCATCAGCGATACCCACATCTTTGCTGCTCAAGACCAAAAAGCCCATGTGCATGTTTATTCCCGCCTGCGTGGCAATCAGGAGGCACTCGTTGCTTTTCCGGAGCGCATTCGCAGCCTCGCCCTCGCTGGCGACGTCCTCATCTTAGGCACATCAGAGGGGCGCCTAATACTCTGGGAGGTACGTGACGGTACATCTACTCTACTGCAAATGCATTAGAAGGAACGTTGCTCTCTCCAATGCATCTAATTTAGCAAAACAGATTTGCACCGGTAGACAGGTCACCACACCACCTTGTCATGTGCAAGCCGTCACCTGTTTGGCAACGACTCCCTATCATCTCTTGTCAGCATCTGAAGATTCCAACATTCATGTCTGGTCTTTAGCTCGCCTTCTAGAATTTGGCGCTGATGCGGGACAAGAGCCTGATTCGACACTGTCCAGTCATCGAGGTGCCATCACTGATCTTCTTGCTGGCCCAAGTACCAATCCTGAGACGAGCCTCTGCGTTTCGGCCAGCACGGACAAGACCTGTATCTTGTGGAACTATCACTCAGGACAAGTGTTGCGGACGCTCCTTTTCCCATCAGCCCCCGTGTGCGCCGCACTCGACGCCTCGTCCCGGGCCCTCTTTGTCTGTGCCGAGGACGGCGGCCTCTATCTTGTCGAGCTATTTGGGGACAAGCCCCTTATTGGGTCTCGGAGTGCTGAGCTCGCCTCGATTGTCGTTCAGGCTAATGCTCCGTTAGGGGTGGCAGATGGAGAAGATGGCCATGCAACATGTTTGTCAGTCAGCTACGACGGCACTTACATCTTGACTGGTCACACAAAGGGTAAGATCCAACGCTGGAATCTTCTCGATCACTCACACCCGACAGAGCTTGGGAATCTCAATGCCTCTGTGACGAACATTGTTGCGGTTCCTCTATTATCATCCGACAAAAGGTGTAAGACTGTCAACGTGGTGAAACCGAATCATAGCCAACGACAATATTCCATCACCACTCAGCTAGAAGGAGACGTGCATGGTCCAACAAAATTCAGCCACGGTGCTGAATCGATAGGATTGCCTGTCGATACTCTGGAGAATGCTATCATGTCCTTTACCACTTCTCAACCCGACCTCAGCGAGGATTCTGATTTGCGGAAAGAGAACGAGGAGCTGAAAGCGATTATCGAGGAGCAAAAAGAACTTCAGAAGGCTACATTGCAGTATCGTGAAGCCGAGAAGAAGTCATGAAAAGCCCATGTTGAGCAGAACTCTCCAAGCAGCATCGTTCGAGCGAGTTCTATGCTAGGCAGGCATCTGATTTCTACGTGCAGAGTCTATCAGAGTGGATAGGGTGATATTCGAAATGAGAGTGGCGGAACGTCACCGACAAATCTTATTCGAGCTATTCAACACCGCGTCGAACAAACTACACAACACCGCACCGCAATTGAGTAGCATCATCGGAATATTCATGTCTCCAAGAAATAATCACAAATGGAAACACCAAATAAGGTAATAGGAGGTGAACACAGCTCAGCGAATATACACATGTGCTCCAAGCAAAATCAGCATGGAGGCCTCTCGGGTTTCTTGAGCAGATCACTCGTTTGTGGCAGAAATGTCCAATCGAGATGTCCAATCGAGTCGAACCTTGGTTCATCGAGTGGATTCCTCGTGGACATGGGACATAAAACCTCTACAGTATGCCGCCAAATAAAATAAACCGTTCCTGGAGCTCACGGCCAATCAAAGTCGCTGTAATTGATCCAAGTCATTGTTTGGCTCGAATGGATATCTTTGTGGTGGGTGGAGCGCGGCGTGGCGACGACGAAAGCGACGGCGGGTGTGGGTTGTTGGTGATTATCGGGCTCGGACAATTCTCCACCCGAGCCAAGCCCGCGCATTCTCCAGAGCCAGAACGTAATTGTCACTCACGTATTTTTGGAACTGGACCATCTCCCTCCTCATCCCAGGCCGTTATCGTGTCCCAAAATGTCGCTCGTCGGTAGTTTAAAAGGCGACATGCCTCACCAAGTCCGTTCCCTGGTACGTATTGCCAAGCTTTGACAGGGCCAATCTCCCGGTCCGCAAAAGCAAGAATTAATCGGTTGCCTTTGGCGGGAGACGACTGTGATACCCACTAGAGTGCTCAAAACTTGCCTTGGACGCTTGCGCCTGCTCACTCGAGGTGGATCAGGATTGAAAACGTGAGGCTAATCTGCAATCACGCACAGTATCGTCAGTTATTACGGCAAGGCGAGCAATTCACGGCCTACAACTTTCGCGAATATGCCAAGCGAAGAACTAGAGATGCATTTCGAGAGAACAAGTCGATCTCAGATCAGCGCCAGATCCAGGAACTCGTTCAGAAGGGGCTAAAGGAGCTCCAGGTGCTGAAGGTTTGCGGACCACGCGCCTGACACTTCTTATCGCGTTCGGCACAGACTGCGGCTGATCAAATTGGTTTTTCTCTAGCGCCAAACCGTCATCGGTCAATTTTACACAATGGACAAATTAGTAGTGGAGGGAGGTATTTCGGTATGCAACCACGATCATTTTGCACACGATTCAGCGGGACGAGGTATTGACACATGTGATAGGGAAGGGACAACTCTAGCAATGGAGCGGTGGTCCGACAAAAGGAGCAAGGGTAAGTTAGGATTGTTTGTGCAAGCAGTCAAGTCATAATTTCTAGTGTTTCTAATGCTCATGCAGATGGGACTAACTGCATCATGGTTCGGCTGTTCCATGGGGGCCCATGAAGCATTGTATAGTAGGGCGGACAACGAGTGTACATTGAATAATGCAAAGGATCCCTCGGTCTAAGCGCATGGCTCGACTCTAGGTCGGAGTAAATAAAATTTCTTTGGTTGCTAGACAAGACAGGGTGGAAATGAGAAGCGTGTCTCGCTGTTTCGTGGATGACATTGAGTTGAGGGTGTGTATCGCGTGGCCTAGACGTCGGGCAAATCGTAGTGAGGATGCCGATGTCAATCCCACATGCGAAGCCGAGGACATCATCACAATTTGGGGTTCTTTATAACAACATATAGCTCTACGCGCTTCTACTACACAACGCCACGAAATAAGAATCCCGCCGTGTGCTGTATTCACGGGAGTTTTCCACGTCCACAGCGATGCAGCGATGCATTGCTATTTCGTTCACCCGCATGCATCTGCTGTGTGTGTGTGACTCTGCGCTGAGGCAGGTATGATTATGTCAGCGGGCCTAGCCTTGCCATTGGCCTCGTCGCGGTCCGTAGGCCTCATCTCGGATTCAGCAACCCATGAGACGTGCCCCCCCCCCAGCCAGCCCCATTGCAATCTCAAATGACGGCAATTTATGCATCAGGAGAAGACCAACTACCCGTCGCTCATATACTTCAAAGAAGCGAGACCTTGCAGGAGCTGCTGTGAGGCAGTTCGGGTCGACGTGCACAAGGCGCAATGGTTCCGGGAGTTCGTACCACTCATCATTTCCACACTAAACCATACCAGCTAACACGATACTTTTCTCGACAGACAAGACGAGCCAATCGCAGTGGCTACGCCGAACATGATGACTTTGAAGGTTTGCGAAATCTTGCGGTTTCAGACAACGACGGCTACTGACGAATGGAACAGGCCTGCCTGTGCGACAATGGCGACAAGACTGGGTAAATGTTGCGCCTCCGCAACCTCAAGAACAGGTTCAACAAAACGACATCTGGGCAATCGAGCTTATTCATGGCATGCCAAAAGACTCCGCCCTATTGGCGCCTCACAGTCAAGAACTTCTCCGAGCTGCTCGGTCTGGACGACTATATAAGCGACCTGCTCCGGCCGAGGAGGAAGAGGCTGACACTGAGGCCCTGCAAGCAGCAGAGAAGGCGGAGAAGAAGGACGAGGAAAACGCCGTACAAGGATTTTCAATCAAGTTGTGGAAGCAGATTCCAAGAAACAATGAAGGACCGGGACTGTCTCACCTCGCGAAACGACGGAAAGGCACCGTGACCATCTCAAGCAAAACCAGCGAAGAGAAGACGGCGGGACTGACGGTTACGAGGGCAACTGTGCGAAAAGTAGATGCAGCCGGAAATCCATACACAGAAGAAGTGACGTTGGCGGATGGCCAGCAGGTTGTTGGTGAGATCATTTCCACTCGTGTGGAAGCTGCCCCCGCGGCGGCCGCGGAAGGCTTCGTTGCTCCCGCACCACCCCAAAGAAGACGGCCGCCGCCGCCGCCAAAGAGAAAGTCCAAGGCTGGCCCTGGGCGTGGAAAGAAGAAGATCAATAACCCCCCGCCCGGCGAGGGCCTGGCAGCGGGGGTGACACCAGCTGCCAACGGGGTGGGAGCCGTCAAGGTGGAAGGTCTTTGGAAGCATGTGAGAGTCCTCTTTATCGACTCTTAATTGCCAAGCACTGATGCTGATATTTTCAGGGCACCTCACAAGAGGGTACCGGGACCCCTAACCCGGATAGCGGAATGGCCGATGGTAACGGTGACGGTGACGGTGACGGTGACGATGACGACGACGATGACGATGACGACGGCGATGACGACGGCGACGGGGATGACGATGATCAAGATGAAGGAGATCAGCAGGGCGATGATGCTGATGACGCCAAGATTCAGGACGAGGAAATGACGGACGCCATAGATGAGCCGAACCCCCCCACCCCTAGCAAGCCAGTTTTCCATGCCATGGATGGCATCGCGACATTGCCCGACGTAGTACCTCCGAATCCTCTCACACTGGCACCTTCCCTCGCTAGCCTCGCCGCCAGATCGCCCAAGAACGAGGGTAGTCCGCTCAAAAATGTCATGCTTCAGGCGCAGTCGCCCGCGGAATCTCACGCGCCACCAGTCATACCGACGAACGCTGCCGAGGCTGCTCCGGTTCCTGCAGCTGTCCCTGTCGAATTGCCTGCTCTAGAGACAGTAATTAGCAAAGTGATCGACACTGAACCACCAAGGAATGAGTCCTTGGTCGCCGAGCCGCCTTCTATGGTTGCAGGTGATGAAGGACAAGTAAGGGCGGAAATGGATATCACCATGTCCAAGGCGGTCCCTGAGGAATTGGGAAAGGCCGATAAAGCGCCTGCAGAAGACTCAAAAGGTGAGGCGTCGTACAAGGGTCCATCTCCTGATAATGTAAACCCGTTCCCGGATGTGCCCTTGAGGGACGAGGCTTTATTGCCACCACCTCCAGAGCAAGTGGGCAATATTTCAAGCCCTAGGGCGTACGACGGACCAGACAGGGTCTCCGATGTCGGCGACAAGAGCAGAGACAGCCAGATGATTGACTCTGGCAAGATGCCCGAGCGACCGCCTCTGCATGCTCACGACTCAGTCATGACAGAAGACACAATCAAACCCGAGGATTCGGCGTCAGTTCGATACCAAATGACGGAGTCAGGTGCTCCGTCTGAAGTCGGCACTGCGTCGGCTGAGGAGACGAAGGACTCGGCAGTGGCAAGAGTAGGACCAGTGGCAGAGGCGTCTAGGGAGTCTTCTCCCCCCAAGGCAGCTTCCCCGATGGAAGAAACCGAAACGGAGATGACCGCACCCGCCGAACCCGTCAGCGGCAAGATGTCTGACGAAACGAGGCGAAATTCTCCAGTTGCGCCTACGTCAGTATTGGGTGATAACCCTCAAGCACCCGCGATCAGGGCATCCCCGCAAACGCTTGGACAAGAGTTGGTTGCTGAGCCAAAAGAGCCGACCCCATCCGAGGCTGTTCGGGATGAGAATTCCCCGGCACTCAAAAGAGCTGTTCAGGACAGTCGACGCGTAAATACTCCCGAGCAGATGAACCCAGTGACCGTGGTAGAGCCCAAGCCCTACGAAAATGTCGAAGCTGAACCCGTACCAGAAGTGCAAGATCTCCAGGAGCCTGCAAGTACAACAAGAGACGAGAAACCGAAGAGAGGATACCGGGAAAAACAGAGCCAAGAGCCAGTGGAAGAGCGAAAGCAAGAATCGCAGGACGAGCACAGAACCGAACCGATGAAGGAAGCGAAGCCGCCGGCGCTGGAACCAGAACCTTTCCCAGTCGCAAAGCCAGCACCGACTCACCTCCCAGAAGAAGCACCGTCGACGAGCGATGCATTTCCAGTCCCAGAAGCAGCTCCAGCTCCAGCTCCTCCTCTTATCTCGCCGCCCATTCTGCCCCCTATTGCTGATATAGCGTCCGAGAGTCGTCTCACAGATGCGGCAGAAGAAAGGAAGGAAGACCCGCCAGCCGGTGCGTAGAACGTACGGTGGCTGACAACACATGATTACGACAAAGGGATTCAAGGCGTTTGCTCGTGGGGCAAGGTTTGCCATGGGTAGCAAGTCAAAGGCGGGACGGGATGAGAGGGCCACAGATGGAAATCGTAGCGGAAGACGTATTCATACCAGTATTCTCGGTCATAGTATTGTACAACATGGCGCTTGTAAATGCTTTAGCTTATGCATGGTCTGTGTCTGTCGTCTAACTTTGTATGCTGTATGTCCCTGTCCCCCTCATTATATTTGCACCCAAGATGAAAAAAAGCACGTTGAAAACAAGAGTGTAAATCCGACGTGTTATGCAAGAAGTCCTTCTTCAGCATGACGCAACATCCGACGGCCCCCCCCCAATCGCCTTTCTCAGTTCAGTTCCAAATCCTATCCTTAAACAACTTGCCCCCAACGCGGCCATTCTCCCTATCCCCAACAACGTCTGCCTCTGCCTCTGCCTCTGCCTCGGCCCTCGCAACAGCCTCGACGGCACTATGCTACCTCGCAACCCCCTCGAATGAGCATTGCTCGGTCCCAGGATGCCCGCACTCGCCAAGGGTTCGGTTTGTTGGAATAATTCGGCCATTGGGGGGGGGGGGAAAGGGTGGCGTTGGTTTGTAGGATGTGGTGATCCTTGCTGTGGGGAGGTGATGTTTACATGTCGGATGAGAAGCTGGGGTATTGCAGGAAATCAAGTTTTTGTATAGATGGATGGATGGTGGAAGTTGCGCCTTGTGGTCACGATAAAACTCGCAGCACGACGACACGACGACACGACACGACGGCAGAGCGTAGACGGTGGGAATGGATGCAACATTTTACAGGTGTATGATGCAGACTATTGCAACATTTTACAGGTCCCATGTCAACGGCCACGGGGTTCGTAGATAAACAAGCCACGACAGATGTCGACACATCGTATCACGCTGGTGGTGGTCAGGGCTCACATGAATTTGTTCAGCGTTGGGCGTTCATCGGTCGGAGGGTCGCAGCTGTAGCAGCGCCGTTTGCTCGTCGACGCGTGGTGTGAGTTGAGGCAGATTGGCCAGAGCGTGTGACTTTTGACTTGTTGTTGGCGGGCTTCGAAAGCGGAGTTTTGTTGTTGCAGCGTCGTGATGACGACTCGGTTGCTCCGTGCAAGCCCTTCGATTCCATGAGATGGGAGGGGGGGAGGGGGGGGATGGCGCCTCTCAAGACAAGATGTTGCGCATCGACAAGTGGAAATATGTGACGAGGCGCAATTTGCGCAATCGAAGCATCGGAAATGGAACATGGCAAGGTTCGAATCATCATGCCATCGGTTCCTTTGACAATGTAGAGGCAAATGTAGAGAAAGTAAAAAAAGAGCAAATGTTTCAAGAAAAAGGAGGAAAAAAAAAAGCATTAGCTTCTTTATTTCTTACCCTCATCATCCCTATATATAGCATTACGCTGGCTGCCATTTTTCTGTACACGATTCCTTACTACAAGAATGCTTCCCATCTTCTATTAATTTGTTTTCTCCGGACCTAGCACGAACTTATTAGGACGATTTGCGGCAGACACGGACAACAGCAGCACACTTACCATGGGAGCTAGGAACATGACGCCGGCAAAGAGGGCAAGGACAGTGCCAACCAGCGTCACCTTGTTGAAGCCCTTGCCCAGAATGTCAAACAGACCACTGGGGGTGGAGCGGGTGCCGAACACATCCACGCCATAGGCGAAGAGCAAACTGGTGCTCTCGACCACGGCCGGCGTGGCAATGATTTCTTCCACTCCAATCACATCAAGTTCGTGGGAGATGATGCCCCGGCCATCAATCTCGAACTGCGGCGCATACTTCATCAGCGACTCAGCTTCCATTTCAGCTGCTGTCGGTTCTCTGTCAACGGGTCGACGAGGGTCGATGATGTGTCTAGGTAGGGCGAGGATGCCGTGACTTTCGGGGAGGTAGGCCAGCAGCTGGCGACTGGTGATGCCCTGAAGGGTCTTCGTGGTCGTCAACTTTTGCAGCGGCTGCGAAAGCACTATAGCCTGTGAGGTAACCCATGGCAGAGGCACACCAGAAGGGGTGTCGACGGGGTTCAAGGAAGAAAACTTCTCTTCATCGCCAAGAGGACCGCGATCATTGGGCTCGGGAGACTCGAACAGATCGGAGGTGACAAGTTGGTATCCTTTGATGGTACGGTTTGTGCCGTCGTTGGCCATGTAGTCGCCAAAGAAGGTGCATGCGTACCAATTCTCGGCCATTGTACACGACAGACTTTTCGTTGCGTCGACCCCATTGTAAGATTGAGAGGACAGCACCTGACCAGAGATGGTGTCAACCAGCTGGACCGAGAGCTTGCTCGTAGCCTCCTCTGCAATCGCGACGACTACAGTATTTGGGTTCAGATACTTGTAGGCGACCTTGCGGTCACCGAGGACGCGGCCGATGGATGCAGTGGGGTTGTGTTCTGGTAGAGTGGCGACCTCGACGATTTTTTCGCCCTTGCCGACTTGAAGGTGCCACATGTCCGTCCGTGAGACCTTGCCGTCCGTGGAGGACAGTTTGATACCTCTCAAGGCCTGATCCCCTTCTCGAATGACGATAGTGTCTTCGGGAAGAGTTACAATAGGAATGTTGGGGACCGGAGACCCGTCAGCGCCCAATGCGAGGAGCCACTTGCTGGATTCGTCGCCGACAACGGTAGTCCTGGCAATCTTGGTGAAGGACTCATCCTGATGATGCTCGACAACCTGTCCTGTAATTGCGCGAATGACGGCGCGCTCGCCGTTAGATCCAACGACGGACACAAGGCCTTCGTTGTCCTTGGCCGCGATTCCCTTGATAGAGAGACTCTCGCCAGGTTGTGGCTGAAATACAGCCTTGGACCACAGGACTTTCCCGTGATGGCCGGTGTCCAGACCGTAGAAGCGACCACGACGAGTGGCGAGAACAACAATCTTGTTGAATCCAAACGCATCCCGATGCAAAGCCTCCTTGTTTCCGGACAAGTCAGCACCAAAGATGGAATCAAGAATACGCTGCGGGAGACGAGCGAGATACGCCGGCAGATACTGCAGGTCCGCAATGTGGCGGTTGACACGGTGTATGTATGCTGCAACAGGGTTGGCATGAGCTTCCTCGGCCAAGACTTCAGCAAGTCTCTCAACCTCGGGAATGTCGGCCCATACAGCAGCCACGGCACCAGACAACCCTTCGCGTCTAGTCCAGTCAATCTTCCCATCTCGAATCAAGACCCAGTCATGGCCATTGGTCAAAGCAGCGGAGCGAACGGCAAACTCCTTGCCGCCAGCCTTCTTGACGACTTCGGAGACTGATTGGATAGCGTGGCCATCTTCCTTGGCGTTATAGGGCCATCGGGCCAGGACACCATGAGACTCGGACGAGATGACAGTGACCTCTTCGCGCGTGATCCGGGTGAAGTAGACATTGGCGGCCTCTGAGCTGGTAGAGAATGCGCCATTGCCAGCCAAATGTGGGAGGTCGTATGCTTTGGAAACTTGTCCGGTCTTGAGATGGGTGTGGTAAACTTGACCCTTGTGGCCGGTTTTGGTGCCGATGTGGACCAGGAAGTGCGGCAGAGACTGCGTCAAATGAGGGGCATGAACACGGACAGAGACAGTATCAGCGGGCAGGGTGATGTCTTGCTTCGTTTTGGTGCCGAGAACATTGATGCTCAGCTTGGACAATCCGCGACTGGCCCAGGCAGCAATAGGCGCCGCCGAGTTTGCGCCGACGAACATGACATCCTCGGCGCCGTGGATATCGCCTCTGTTGCCGAGAGACCAGTGATCAACTCGACCCCCCGTGGCGGTGTCCAGAGACGTTACCTTGAGGTTGTAAGAGCCTGGTGACCCGTGCAAGCTGAGAACATAAACATTGGCAATGTTGGTTGAAACCTGGACCGGTGCGTCTTTGCTCGTTTCGCGGAATTCCCAGATGACATTGCCCAGCGCTCCATGTAATCGTCGTAGAACCGTAATGCCGTCCTCGTCGAATAAAGCGAGGACATCTTTCCTCGAGCTTTCGGTCAATTCGATGATTTCGATGTCTTTGACATGGCCCTTGAACTCCTGGTGCCAGATGTTCCTGCCTGTGAGGGCATTCCATGCTTGAACCTTGGAGCCGTAACCTGAAACAACCCAGTTCTCGCCCTCGGGGGCTCTCAGGTGACCGCCGCCGTTTGCAATGCCATCACTGACTTGTTGGCGCCATACGACGTTGCCGTTGCTGGGGTTGATGGCGCCGACTACACCCACATCCCCGAGTGTGTAGAGCAAGCTGGCCTTGTCTTCCTTGCGCGGACGATGAAAGAAGGTGGTTTCCTGTTGGGGCAAGCCGACGAGCGAGTAGTGGAAATCGATGTCGCCAACCTCATCTTTGAAGACGGCAGCTACGAGCGACGAAAGGCCCAGCAGCAGGGCGGATTGGAGAGTGCGCCGCATGTCAACGTATTCTGAGCTTGGGCGGCGACGTCGTGCTTGAAGCTTCGAAGCTGGTCTTGAGCTGGTCTCGAGGTACGGGGGTACTTGTTGGCCCCACTGTGGGGGGTCGGTCCACAACAGGAAGGCTCTGCTGACTCATCGATGCACCTCGTTGGCCTATGGATTCGCAGACTTTGATCGCGCAATCTTAATACTGCGACAAAAAGAATGAAATATTTCATGCGACTTATCATCCTTTGCTGTGCTCGAGCTAGCGGGCCGAGTGACATTAGTGAACAATCGCCACACCAGCTCGAATTCTTTGAGAGTTCTTGGTCAGTCCTGAAACCCCCCCCCAGGGTCTTCTTCACAATATACTTTGCCATACCGGCTACTTTGTCAGCTCGCTCGGTCATAGCATCCGATACGTAGTTCACCACCACAGAGGCTCCGTTACGAGCAGCCAGTGCTATGGCGATACCGGGTCCGATGCCCTTCTCGCGTCCAAAACCAGTCACGATGGCGATCTTTCCCTCGAGAGACAAGAGTGTCGATGGCCAAGGGGTCCGGTACAATTTGTGCAAGGTTTTGCAACCTTTTGCTTCCTCCTTTAAGAAGGGAGTGTGCAGGATCATAGTGTAAATGGGGGCGACGAAGGCTGGGAATGACTAGACCAGAAAGAGCAAGGAAGAATGCCGGCTTTAGGCTGACGGTAGTAGTACTCCTCGGACATGGTGATTTTGAAAATGAATACGTGTCAATGGGTCGGTAACCAAGGCCACTTACTAGCGACGACTGCGTTTGAACAGGGTCGTTAGGTCGGCAATGAGTCTGGACGAAAGAGCCTGCAGCCGCTCCCTATTGGACCATGAGAGAGGCTGAGCGCCGTGAATGAATGAATCAACGTTGGGCGAACGCAGAGCGAGGAAGCCGAAATCTCACCTATGCGAACAACCACATGGTTGTCTTCGCCAATGTTTGCCCTTTATTCGCGACGTTGTGGTTTCATTTTTACTCCTCGATCGGTAGCGAATCCCACATCGAAATATGCCTCCCGGACATGCAAAACGTGGAGATGTTGCAGCGTCTCTGTGTCGAGTCAAGGACTTCTTCCGCAAGAAGCGAGGGGCGGAGGAGACTGATTTGCACGGTGCACATGGCATACGGGAGCTTTTGAAACAAGATCGCGATGCTCTTCTACGAGATTTCGAGAGGATCCTGGACAACAAGAGAGCTTCGGAGAGCTTGGTGTCGCCCAGCGAGCTGCATGTCGCAAGCCCGTATCGGTCTGTCGCGACACAGACCGAGGTGCACGAAGAGCCAGCCCGTCCGACCACCCCAGGAATCGAGGAAGCAGCGCGACAGATACCTACCTACACCTCTTCCTCGACACAAGTCGAGATGGAAATGGAGACAGCCGATGAGACAGAACCTAGTATATCCGCAGACGCTGCTTCGTTGCGTCATTCTTCAAGAGGTGTTGGCCCGACATCGGACGCGTCAGGAGAATTGTGTGATGAGGAGCCCGAACCCGCACAAGTCGTCCAGAATGAATCAACATCCGGCCAAGATACTTTTTCTTTTTGTGTCCCTATCCGCGAAACGAAAAGAAGACACGCGTCGTCGGCCTCGGACACACAGAGTGATCCGTCACTCCTAGCGGTGAGAGCCCCCCCCGTGAGTCGCCCAGAGCCGTACATTTTTGGCACCTCGGGGGCAGCGAGGTTGATCAAGAAGGAAATGAGCCCACTTTCCCGGGAAAAGAGAAGAACGATCCGCCGTCGCTCACAGGCTTCTACCCAGAGTACTGGGACTGCACAAAGGCCTAATTTGATAGGTGGAGATGGGAAGAACGTTGGCCGAAGCTGATTCATGACGTGTTTTGGTCGTTTGGCGATAATTCCAGGGAACTCGAGCTAGAGAAGAGAAGCTGGACGGAGGGTGACGGAGCATGATGATGGGGGCTCTGCTTCGCTGCTTTGTCCTCTTTTGAGGAACCGAGAGGCAGCGACACCATCCCTAAGTCTACATGTAATCGCCTCTTCACCTTTAGCCTCAGTCGTCCCCTCAAAACATCTTTTAATCTCCGATACCTACCAGTTGCGAAGAGGTTGGAACAACTTCCAGTGTAGACGCGGAGGGGCTACTGATTTCCTTATAGCTGCAGGCTTAGGACTATTAAGATATGGATTGCCTATTGTATTTTGGAGAGACTGATCTACATGCTCGATGACGATCCAGGAAATATAAAATGTGTTCGTGGATGGAATGGCTCGACACCTTCAACTTCGAGCGGCGTGCTCACCTGCCCCCGTACACCACGCCCCCTGCAATAGCCGATGCCCATCCTCCGTATTCGCGATCAAGGACCGCGACGGACGCGCCCTTCTCGGCGGCCATACAATGGTGTGCGCCGTTTTGTCCATCTTGAATTGAATGCCTTTCCACTTCTCTGTTGCAACCCATATCTCACTATTTCTTCAACGTCACGCATGTCAACAACTTTGTTTTGTTTCACTAGACGACGTACAAGCAGAAAAAAAAAAACCTCGTCGAATGAAGGATGCGGTGTACATGTACGGATTACATTTCCAAAAAAAATTCCATGGGTGGTGGCCCTGGTGGGTGCATGGTTGTGGTTCGGGAAGAGGATAAAATAAAATGCAAAAATCGTTTTACCAAGACTGGGGTTCGAACCCAGGCATCTCTCGATAGTGCAGGTTAAGCGCTGAGCATAGCTTAAATGCACCGCCTTAGACCACTCGGCCATCTTGGTTTGATCAATGTTATCTACAAATTGGTACTATCATGAGTTTGTGGCACTCACAGCTTTGTAGGGTCCTCATCCACTCTTTTTCGCTGGCACGAGGAGGTGACCTTGAGTAACGATTCTTCTGATTGGTCTAACATATTTGTCAGTCATCATATTTGGCGTGGCGGTGCCGCTTTTGTGGGAAATTAAACTCATTCAATAAGTTTGCCCCTTGCCAGCGATGCAAGGTGTACCTGTGTACCTGTGTACCTGCGTACCTGTACGGACACTGCATGGTGACGTGACGCAAGTGACGGCTCCAAAGTTTTGCATCCTCCTTCCTCGTTGTAGCCTTGCACAGCTCCAAGTACAACGACATCGAGTTGTCGAAAAGTCCCCGTCAACATGGCCACGGCCACCGCGCGCTTCAAGTTCCTGGCAATAGCCATTGCCTTCCACCTCGTCTACATCTACTCCGTCTTCGACGTGTACTTTGTGAGCCCCATCGTCACGGGAATGCCGCTTGTCCCCGTCGACCGCCCGCCAGGATCCAAAGCCCCAGCCGATCGGCTCGTCCTCTTTGTCGGTATGACTGACCATGACTGACCACGGCTCGTCAACTGCTCCCCTCCAAACCCCATAAACGTCTCATTTGCTAACGCAAACCTTCCTGGAAATCAGGCGATGGATTGCGCGCCGACAAGGCCTTCGGGGCTTTCCCCGAGCCGTACCCCAAGACCGACCACGATCTGACTCCGCGCCATCTCGCGCCGTTTTTGCGCTCGCGCGTCCTGCAGCACGGCACCTTTGGTGTTTCTCACACCAGAGTGCCTACCGAGTCCAGGCCCGGTCATGTGGCGCTCATCGCTGGCCTGTACGAAGATGTGTCGGCTGTCGCAACGGGGTGGAAGCTGAACCCCGTCAACTTTGATAGTGTCTTCAACAGGAGCAGGCATACTTGGAGCTGGGGCAGTCCTGATATCTTGCCCATGTTTGACAAGGGCGCTACGCCTGGCCGCATCGATGCCTACTGCTACGATGCTGAGTTTGAGGATTACTCGCAGGACGCGATTCAGTTGGATCTCTGGGTGTTCGACCATGTCAAGGACTTCTTTGCCGCTGCTGCGCAGAACAAGACGCTTGATGCTGCCCTGAGACAGGATAAGGTGGTCTTCTTCCTTCATCTCCTGGGCATCGACACAACCGGGCATTTCTTCCGGCCCTACTCAAAGGAGTACCTGCGCAATATCCAGGTCGTTGACGAGGGCGTAAAGGAGATTTCTGAGCTGTTTGACCAATTTTACGGCGACCAACGCACGGCATTCGTCTTCACGGCCGATCACGGCATGGGCGACTGGGGGAGCCACGGAGACGGACACCCAGATAATACGAGGACCCCCCTCATCGCATGGGGCTCAGGCATCGCCAAGCCCGTCGTGTATCCCGAGTCCAACGCCCCTGGCCACGACGAGTACTCGTCCTCCTGGAACCTGAACGGCATAGAGAGGCACGATGTCTCGCAGGCAGATATAGCTGCGCTGATGGCGCATCTGGTCGGCGTCGAATTCCCAGCCAACTCTGTCGGGGAACTGCCCCTGTCCTACCTCGATGCGGGCATCCGCGAGAAAGCAGAGGCGCTGCTTCTCAACGCCCGGGAGATTCTCGAGATGTACAACGTCAAGGAGCGCATCAAGAAGGCATCGCAGCTGCGTTACGCGCCCTACCAACCACTCAGCGCAGCGCATCAAACACCTCGTGAGAGGACACAGGCTATACGGGCGTTGATCGACGAGCAGCGCTTCCAGGAAGCGATTGACCAAACAGCCATGTTGATCAAGATCGCGCTCCAGGGTCTCCGGTATCTTCAGACGTACGATTGGCTCTTTCTGCGGGCTCTCATCACGGCTGGATACCTCGGCTGGATCGCATTCGCACTGACTACCGTCGTTGATCTCCACGTTCTGCAGGGCACGACACAGCCCAGCCGTTCCGTAGGTGGCACGACATTCTTCTCAGCTGTCCTGGCTGCCTTTTACGCGTCCTTTATCGTGTCCGGCTCACCCTTGACATACTACGCATACGCCTTCTTCCCCGTCGTCTTCTGGAAGGAAGTGTTTGCGAGGAAGGACATCTTGACGAAAGGAAAGCAAGCTATTTTCGGACATGTCCGATCGCGGAAAAATGTCTTGTCCCTCATCGCGGGTTCCATCACGTATCTGGGAGTAGTTGAATCCCTGGTAAGACAATTTCGTGGTGCAGACATGCTGATCTCGCGGCTGCTAACTCCTTCCCTTCCAGGCACTCGGGTACATACATCGCGAAGTACTAACGGTGCTTTTCTGCATCGGCGCTTTCTACCCGCTCGCCCTAGGCACATCATTTATAAGAAAATTCGTCGTCCTCACGACGACCTGGTTTGTTTCATGTGTGGCAATGAGCTTATTCACTCTCCTGCCTGTCACGCGGGTGGAGAACCTCACTTTGATGTACGTACGTCTTCCAAACCAATGAGCCGAAGTAAGTACTCACTCACTCACCATCGCAGTGTCATCGGCGGACTGTCCATCGTCGCCATCGGAACACTATACCTGATCCTCGGCAACAACACGGTCGCCGACAGCCCCGGCGCCTGTCGCGAGCAGAACAACACATCGAGGTTCTTGATCGGCGCACAGGTGAGCACAAGCCTTTCCTACACATTCAGCCATTGACGCCCTCTCACCTGAAACACAGACTCTTCTCGTCCTGCTCGCAATCATCGTTACGCGCTCCAGCGCCCTCTCGCTTCAGTCGAAAGCCGGTCTACCCCGCGGCAACCAAGTAGCCGGATGGGCCATACTGATCATCTCCCTGATGATGCCGCTGGCCCATCAGCTCCGACCAAGCAGCCACTACTTCCACCGACTAATGGTGATATTCCTAACCTTTGCACCCACCTTTGTGATTCTCACCACATCATACGAAACCATCTTCTACGTCGCGTACTGCACAACGCTACTCACATGGGTCCGGATGGAGCATTACAGCCAGGCCTTCTCGACCAGCACCACAGCCGGGAAGGGAACCAACGGGTCGACACCACCGCCTTTCCGCCCGTTAAGACTATCTGACGCGCGGGTAGCTCTCTTCTTCTTCGTCCTCCTGCAATCCGCCTTCTTCAGCATCGGCAACATCGCGTCCATCTCGTCATTCAGTCTAGAGAGCGTCTGCCGCCTCATCCCTGTGTTTAACCCATTCTCTCAAGGCGCGCTACTCATTCTCAAGCTGATGATACCGTTTGCCTTGCTGTCCGCCAATCTTGGGGTTCTCAACATGCGATTGGGCGTGGCACCGTCGGCTCTGTTCATGGTTGCCATGGCCACGAGCGATTTGCTGACGCTGTATTTCTTCTGGGTCGTGAGAGATGAAGGCTCTTGGTTGGAGATTGGGTCAACCATTACCCATTTTGCCATAGCAAACTTGTTATGCGTGTTTGTTGCGGGCTTAGAAGGCGTAAGTGCCATGTTCATATCTGGCATTGAAGCATGAAAGAACTAGAATACATTATACGGGGCACAAGGCCAGGCCAAAAGGGCAGCAGGGCAACTTGTTGCGGCCACCGCGGCGTATAGGCCATTACTTGCTATAGGAAATCAGCAGGCAGGGCCTATCATAATTCACATAACTTGGTTCGGCTCAGAGAAATGTCTAGACTTTCATTCGGTGTATTTAACGTGCTGGATAAGAGAAGAAGTAAGGGCAACGACCTATGCCAGTCCCAAGCCTATTTCCAACTGGTCTCTTATAGCCTCCAAAATCGGGTTGACCCGACTCGACTCGTAAAACGCATCGTTGTAACACGCACTGAACACCATTTGATCCCTCCACGTCCACAGATAAACCTGGAAATCACCCGTCGTCATAGTGGAGCTAACCCAATACTTGCTGAGCTCCCAATCGCCATAACGAGAGTCCAGGATATGATCCACGACGCCCATGCTGGACAAGTAAGGCGTGCTGCTGCTGGGTGGTACCTGGCCGCCGGCCACCATTTGCCCATACACGGCCATCCCAGGGCCCAGACAGCCAAGGTCGTCGTTTGCAAAGGAAAACGGATGCTTGTACTCATATTGAAGACCTCTGCTGATACTCTCAAAGCTGCTTCCCTGATCGCAATGAACCACGAACGGCAGCGCAGTCTGCAGACTTGCAATCGAGTCTCTCTCCTTCTGAAACGGCTCGGGGACCCAGCGCCGGAGGTCAATGGTGGTAAATTGTACATCCAGAGACAGCTCTCGATGCACAGCCTTGCCGGGTGGACGTTTGAAATCCACACCGGGGATTCTCACCGAGTGCTCCTGTGATAACCGACCGAATCCCGCCCGGGCCGCCTCAATATTTTGCGGTGAAGGTGTTTGCAAGAAGTGCAGCCACTCATTCAGGGGCTTGTTCAGATGGGGTTGGACGCGACCATCGACGACTTCTTGCGCAGACCGTCGATCCACTGGCGTCTCGGACAAGGCCGAGAAGAGGGCACGGAAACAGATACAGGATGCCTCGGCCGTCTGAAAGGGCGTGCATGGCCTGCACCACGAGCTCATTCGTATTACGCAGGAAGTGGAGCGTGACGGAGAATTGGCTCCTGAAGTCGGAGAAGAGCTGTTCTGCTGTGATGCCATTGTGAACCAGGAACGAGTCTTTCGCCGCTGCCGATCATCCAGTGCACGGGTTGGCCCTCTGGACTGGCGAGACTCAAGTAAAACGTCTCCATGGAGCCCAGGTCTCCTTTTCCAGATGCCATTTTGCTCTTTCCAGGAGTATGGCTTGTCCATGACGCTGTTCAAAGACGCAGAAGGGTGAGAAACGTTGAGTACTTGCTTGGTCAATGTTCGGACACGCAAAGAAGCGGCGCTGGATCCGGGGGTTTGGGCACGCTTACTTCCCACACTTTAATCAACGACCTTGAACCGTGGCAATGTCTCGCAAACAAAACCTCCAGAAAGAATGTCAAAGATGGAGGGAATGCGATAAAATCGGACATCATAGGGTGTATACAACCTGATGCCTTTGCTCCGATTGGCTATAGCCTTTCGGACGTGGGTTGCATCCCGACTTGGCAAAAAGTCTCCGAAGACCCCGGTCCGTCCCGGCCGTTCCGTCCCGGGCACTAATACCAAGCGGGAATTAGTTCCGTGATCGAGCCCAACGAAATGAAGCGAAGGCCGGACCCGATTCATCTTCATCGCACAAGAAGCCGATTGAGCGTGCAAGCACTTGGTAAACGCAAAAAGCATGTAGTGCGTGCGTCAATCCACTACAATCAAGCCGGCGTGATCGCACGCAACCGATACCGGGGATCAGAACAAAGCGGGAAGAAAAGCCCTTCGAGTTGGCTAGAATGATACGAGAACTCGTCAGCGGAGCCGTGGCTCTGATTATCTTGGCGTATACGATCGAATACATGCTCAGCATGGGCGATGACCCTCGCGAACCCCCAGTGGTACGGCCGCGGATCCCGGTGGTCGGACAACATATACTGGGAATCATGAGAGGAGGTCCGACCTACTACAGTGATAGAAGGTTCGTGAATGATGAAGGCCACGCGCTGCTGACTTTGTCTCGCACCGCAACGCAAGTGATGATGGACAAAGGGGCTGATGGAGCGCGCGCAGCAACTCAACATCTGCAGAAATGCATACACTCAGAATTTTCATCTACAAGATATACGTGAGCACCTCGAACCGGCTGCTCCCCATGATCCAAAAGTAATCCAGGACTTTGTCTTTCCGACCGTTTCTGCAAATAACAGCCCGTAAACATGATGATGCATCGGACGAGACATACGAGATATCCGACATTTGGTGGTTCAAGCATCGAGCTGCGGCGTATACGGTAACAATCACCCTCTGCTAGACCCAAAAGTGGAAAGAACTTTCTGGTAAGAAACCCTCTCTTATTTTTACTTACACCGTTCTAATTCGTTCCTTGTCCCTTCTTGAAAGTCTTTTTCCTGTGGGTACGGTACGCACAGGATGAAAGCGAGGAAACTTGTCATTGACTCTTTCAGGCAATGGCAAAATTACCTCACGGCCCATCTGGCAGGGCTGGACGTGTTTGGAAAAGGCTACCGCCGGCTGCGCCAGACAGTCTACGACGCGTACATCAAATACTGCAGAGAACTCCCCGACGACGGCTCGCAGCTCGCCCGGGGACACAAGAGAGTCATTCGGGAGGCGGGCGTCAACGAGCTGGACTACGCGAAGCAAGCGTCGCTCTTCACCATTGCCGTGCTCAGCAACACGGCGCCAACCCTGTTCTGTACCATCTGGGAGCTCTTCTCTCGGCCAAAGGTCCTCGATCAGGTCAGGAAAGAGGTAGAGACGCATGCAGATGGCGCTCGGGGGAAACTCGCCACTTCACCCTCGACGTGGCAGCCCTCAAAACCAAGTGCCCCGTTCTCCTGTCCGTGTGTTCCAGGAGACCCAGCGCACGCGTCATGTGAATGCCAGCTTCCGGAAAGTCATGGCCGACACGGTCCTGAACACGGCCGGTACCTCCTGAAGGCTGGCAACTTTCTGCAGATGCCGGGACATCCCATCCACAACAACACTGCTCTCTGGGGCCCCGGATGCGGCAGAGTTCGATCCCTATCGTTTCGTGTCCAACAGGGAAAAAAAGGGGCCACCCGCGGCGGTGCCGTCTACCGGCTTTGTCGCATGGGGTTCACCTCCGCACTTGTGTCCTGCGAGGCAGTTTGCAGCCGCCGAGGTCCTGATCGCCACGGCGCTCTTGGTGGTCAGAGCGGACTTGCGACCACAGGCCGGTGTGTGGGATCCCTCGCCGTCATTGAACTACAGGGACTTGTCTCTACATTGTTGAATCCCACGAAGGATGTTCGAATCGATGTCATGGCGCGCGACCAATGGGCTGGAACTTGGAGTCTCGAGATGGGGGGTTAGTAGGAGTCGTGTAACGCTTGCATCAGGATGAGCCTTTTATGAATCATGCTGCATAGGCAATGCTTGCTTCTGACTCTGACGCTTTGATGTTGATATGATGGAGCAAAGGATGCTTGAACTGCGCTGGCATCAGACGCTACAGAGGGTGGCCCATTGCAGACAGCTGAATTCAGGCAAGCTGGAGGAGGAAATACGACATTCTTTGATCTTTTTTTTTAAAAAAAAAATGTTACATGAGTGAAATTGCTCGTGAAAGTCATGCATGAAATAGTTCTCACAATCCAGAATACCACCCTGCGTGGTTGGGACGTAGAATAGGGTCAAACAAGATTCCACTACAAGGAGAGGCGGTAATATTGGTGTGGCCAAGACTTTCGACAAGGAGCTTGACGCCTTTGTCCGAGGCTGTCCAAAACCAAGCAACCAGTGGGCGGAGATCCTGCATCTATGATGATGGCGCCTCTTGCGTAGAGACTTGAAAACCTATACGTACAAGAGATAGTCCTACATGTCAGCCTTGGAATTTTTCCAACGGGCTTGTTGTGCCCAGTGAGCCGCCTGGAAGAGGTAATAAAAACTGAAGCATGTTTCATGCGTCTTATGAGGGAAGCCTTCGTACAATTCCCGCGTGGTCGAGATGCGAACGAGTCGGCGCGCAAACGAGCGCTGTTGTCTCTTGCGAATCAAGGAAAACCGGTAGACCTCTTCTCTCGCCCATCATGAGAGCTGGAATGCGGATGTGCGAATGCTGTCGTTCTCCTTCGCGACCCTATATTATGATCTGCTGGTCATGATGTAGGCCCGTCGACTGAGGAGGTACAAGTTTTCACCATGGCATTCGCAACCGCTGCGTGCTTTCAGTCGAGGGGGTGGCATGGCAGACCATGATACGAAATCCAATGAAGCCAACTTGGCCTGAACCAAGACTGTGGCCAGTTGTCTGGCGATTGAAGGGCCGCCAAGTTGCAATCGTCAATGCTTGTTCAGCAGGCTATTTCACGAATGAGTGAAAATAAGAAGGTTGGTCAGATTGTTTTGCATTCCAGCTGCTGAGACCTTTTCCTCCATGGCACAATGTTAAGCGGTAGATAGGAGGCTTGAACAAGATGAACGCAGCAGCGACAGGAGAGACCTAGAGAGACTGAGAAACTCCCCCAAAAACAATAAACAGCGACTGTGTGGTCAATCTGTGACGAGCCAAGCCCATTTCTCATCATCTCCGAAAACCTCCATTGACCCAGGAATACTTATGCTTATGGTCCTTGCGAGCTCTGAGTTCAAATTCCATTGTACACCTAATGTGTCACTGTTGGAGCCCAGTCAACGAGCCCCCGGTTGATCCAACGGACAGACTATGAGAGCCGCAGCCATTAATCCGTGCCGTTCACTCGATCTGTTTTTCGCATCCAATACGATTCAATAACTCTTTCCGATCACGGTGACTAGGAAAGCTGACGCTGCTGACGCTGCTGACGCTGCTGCTGCTGCTGCTGCTGCTGGTGGTGGTGGTCTTGATGACGCCGGTGCGGCGCTCCCGCGCTTTCCAATCGATACCCTCCGCGTCGCACTCCTCCAGGTAGTCGGGTTGCGCAGGTCCATAGCCGTCCTCTTGCTTTTCAATTTTCTCCTCGTCTGTATCCTCTGCTTCACTATTGCTTCTGACATCTTCGGCTCGCTTTCCCTGCAGCATTCGTAGCATAATCCGCATAATCACCACAAACCACACTACCATCATCGCCTGTAGAAAAACAAGAAACGATAGAAACGCATACATGATATTGTTGTTGAAGCAAATGGTTCCTGTAGGATTGAAGAATGGTTCCCATAGAGGCAACCAGCCGTGCTTAGGAATAGGCAATGGACCTTCAAGCTTGGCAGCCGAGCCGCGGTAACATGCTGGTGGCGTCAAACGGGGGACATCAAAGAAAACACTCCAACAGGTTATGACATATAGAACATGTCGCGCAATGACCCAGGAGATAATAAATCCTCCAAATATTACGTCGCAAATCGTAGTAAAGCCGAGATACTTGAGACACTTTGCAAGCTTCAGCTCGCCATGAAAAAGTTAGAGAGGTCAAAGAAGAGAGAAGTCAAAGGCGAAAAAAAAAGATAAAATGAAAAGAAAAATTGAATAACCCCATTGATTAACTGCGCTTCGGCAATGAGGAATCATATAAGAGCGCACAAAGAGTTTGAAGTTGTATCAACGACTTACAGGCAGAAATAGATCAATCACATCCATCAAGATGAGAATTAAATTGGCAACCCGGGTCTGATGATACGCATACGAGCCCGCCAGCAAGGCAATGGTAACGAAGTGGTGTATCAACATTTGCCAATAGTCTTTTCTGCGCTCTTCAATATTAATGACTAGGATTTGCTGGATCCAAAAAGACCACTGTCCGAGAATGTAAGCTTTCATCAAGCCATCTATTTCTCGCTGCGGCCAATCAGTCCACAGCTCCTCCATGTTCAGGAAGTATTTGGACTTGGAATATAAATGCTTGCAATTCGTCCCATGTTAGCCACACCCTGTGCAAGAATCCATGAAGCGGGAAGCGAAACGCACCATTCCTACGGGCCAGAACACGTTGTAGTACATCAACATCCAGCCTTGTTCGGCAAATCTGGTTCTGTCTTTCGCCTTTGAAACGCCCCAGTGCGAGGCAAAAGGTGCTAGCATATGGTTCATAACGCCAGCGCGAAGACCTGTCAAAACGACTATACAAAATGTCATGAAGTAGAAATCGTCAAAGCCGGCGGCATACTTGGTTGTCTCATGATCATAGTAAGACAAAGTAAAGAACTTGGATGTGTACGGCCGTGCGACGGATATGCATCCATGTGTGAGGAACAAAAGCGCAATCAAATTGAAGGAGAAAACTGGTTTCCTTAGCCACATGGGAAGCATCATGGTGATCAACGAGAAAATGAAAGGAGAAGTATGGAGTATGGAGGACAAGATGTCAATGGCCGCTGAGACGCAAAAGGGACATCCGTACCAATTTGGTTCTCCAATAACCACCGAGCGAGACTCTGTGACACCGTCTGGCCTTTGCACAGCCCGAGGTTCTTTGAATGCGCCATCTTGTTGGTCATTTCCAACGATTTAACGGGTTGCTGTCCTGCAGCTGTGTGGTTGGATGAGTAATCTGAGCGGCTATCTTCACGTCGTTGGTACCTTCTTCTTCCCACATCGATCGTGAGATCCGAAATTTGCTGCAGGTTGTGGAAGTCAATGGATCTGACGACTACTTATTGGAGCAGTTGCGGTCAAAGAAAGCTGTTGCAATGGTGCGGACCGGGCAGTAAATAAGTACAATTATCGTGACCAGCTCTGGTGAGGAAATTGAAGGCCGCAGAAAGTGGACACCTCGGGCCTCGGACCTTGCTCAATCTGGATCACCAATTGAAAGGCGGTGAATCAAAAGCCGAGGAGGGTAATTTTTTTAGCCCCCCTCCCCCTCCTTTCTTACCTTACCCTTGCCTTGCCGCGTCTACAACCCCTGCTCTTTTTTTTTTTTTTTTTTTGTACTTACTCCGTACTCCGTACAGTACCAAAAGTACAGTAATATCTCCAGGCTGCTTATGTATGTACATGATATTGATTCCTGTCGTCAGACGCGTCGAGTCGCTGCTGGTCCAAAACGTAACAGCACACGACGACACCTTGTGCACCTTGTTGGGGTGATGCAACTTGTGGGGCGGCAAAATCAAACAAATCAAACCCAGGCGGACTCAACAAGATGAACACAGAGCATAGCACTCAGTGCCACTCACAACGGCGGGATTTGTCTTTTATTATTAGACATGCAAATCGCCATGTCTATCGCTCTGATGGGATGCGGTACGGACCTTCTCTCTTCATGATGCAGATCCAATACGAACCACCACCTTTTGTCCCCGAATGCGCCCATGCTTCAACATCTCCAGCCCCTCAATGATGCCATCCCACTTGCCTGGTATTTCACGAGGAGGATGGCACCGGAGCTGCCCATTGTCCAGAAGCGTCTGTATCTCGTGGCGCCAGCGTGTGGCTAGTTCCAAATTGGCTGGATCGGCCTCGCGGTGATAAACACCACGGATCTCAACTTCTTTGCCCCATAGAGCATAAGCCAACGGCATGTCAACCTTGACTGCCTTGCGAGTTCGCCATTCCGGAAGAGCATAATCAAGGCCAGCATATCGGGGCCCCGCTCTCGCCAGGGCTCCGAAGCAGCAGCGCACAGAGTCAGGACTGGTGATGCAGTCCATTGCGTTCTTCAACGAGCCTTTGGTTTCCTCTCGAATTGTGTCTGCGCACGATGGAGATGTATAAGGGATGACAGTGGAAGCACCAAAGCTTTTCACGAGAGCCGAGGAAGTGGTGGAAGCAGTGGCAATGACATGGTAACCAGACCTGCAAGATGGACGTTGTTAGAGTTGAAGGTGGTGTTCAAGTAACAGTGTGATCTAGGAACAGAGCCACTCACTTGCTCAGAATCTGGCATGCCATTGTGCCCGTGGCCGTGGCGCCACCATATACAAGCACTGGTATACGACTCCCGTCTGCCCTCAGTTGAGCAGGTGCTGATGGACGCCCTGCGAGCTTCAGACAATCCTCCATAGCAAGCGCAACCGTTGCCCATCCGACGCCACCCAGCGCTGCGGCTTCGACGTCGCTCCACGTAGCAGGCACTCGCAACAGTACGCGAGAATCTGCTATGAGATACTCCGCGAAAGCGCCATTATCTGGGTTCGCGGGGTTGCATCCATGCACTGGGCCACAGAGGCGCGTACCAGGGGGGCATTCGTCGGCCAAAGGCCCAGCCTCAACGACGGTGCCTACGAAATCGCACCCCAGTATCGCGCCAGGAGTAGGATGATAAGCTGGCATGCGGTAATCTGTTGGGTTCAAGGCCACTGCTAAAACTCGTATCAAGACATCGAAGGGCTCAGTCAGCACTGGCATCGGGTGTGTCGTGGAAATGACGGGTCGATTGCCCTCATCATGAGGTTGGACAAGGCAGGTCTGCATTTGCACCATTTTCCGAGTGAGTACTTGTAAGATACTTTTCGTAGTGAGAGTAGTTGAGGCTTCGGTGAACTCCATTCTAAACAAGCTTCCTTGACAATAGTATAGCAACTGTCAATCTTTTTTGTTGCCAGTTCGTCGAGAAACCTTCGGCTATCGAATCATCATTTTCGCCAGCCAAAGTGCTTCGTCGGGGTAAAAGTCGCCGAGTCGGGATCGGATGCTGACCAGGTTCGGAGGCTTGGGGCCCGCTACTGAGTTCTCTATCCATAAACTGTCCGATTGGCTCGGCAGCTGCGAACATGGGTTTCACTCACGAAATGTAGTTCTTCCAGAATCATACCGGGAAAAGTCAAGCAGAACGTCTCTGCAGGCTATATGGGAGAAGTACAGTTTCGGGATAGCATTCACCGCTGCACATGGGGTACGTCTCTATTTGGCATCATTCTTCATGCTACGGCAGTTGGTCCTGGACCAAGTTGACCGTATCAGCTGTACTAGCGACGTGTATATTTGATCTTGGCTCAAAGGTCTATCGTGACTTTCGCCTTCGGCGCATTGGCTCTTCGGCTAAGCCCATCCCATTTATGGCACCACTCGGTCAGTCTTGCTCAGCTTGCATCGTTGCAGCAACAAGTCATGGCCATAGTTGAGTACCATTCTAACATGCGGTGCGCAAATATCAGGTCTTGACGTGGGGATTTACTCCCTGTATCGGTTCTTCACCAACACGTACTTTGACTTGGTTTCCGCATGGCTTGACGCGTCGCCTGGTCGAACCGTAGAAATGCGCATGTTTTCTCAGGGGCTAATCCTCACTGACGAGCCGGCCAACATCAAGGCCATCATGTCCACCGAGGTCAGTTATACAACAGTCTTGCCCTCGAATTTGCCATGGGCTACAGGTGGCTGACTTGATAAATAATACAGTGGTCTAGTTTTGGGAAAGGAGAGGTAACACGACGCATTTGGGTCAACATGATTGGTCAAAGGCAAATTTTCGCAAGTAAGAGAGCACAGAATAGATCAAGCATCAACCAGAAGGGAACGAAGAGGAGTGGAGGCAGCATAGGAATACTGAAGCGCGTATTAGTCGACGGGGAACACTGGCAAAAAGCAAAGGCATTACTTCGTCCACATGTAAGCGCAAAGGAGATCCTTCCCTCTGTGCAATCTTTCTAACGGGGGACTCGGATTGGCCACGCTCGGTCAGATGATCTTTTAAGAACTGAGCGCCATGTCAGGAGGCTATTTGATCGATTTAACAGTGAACAGCCACTTGAAGGCTACGATTGGATTGATAGGTTCCAACTTGATGTGACGACGGACATTTTCTTTGGGGAGTCGGCGGATTCCATCATATCTGAGCCGCCGTTTCGACCTGCGATGGACGTGCTTCTTCCCATAAATACGGCTCGCATGCTTTTCGGGTAGGCACCGAGATCAGACTGGTGTAGTACACTGCGACTGACCACGGCTATGTCAGATCGAGGGCCTTCTATATGCCTGACACCCTGTTGGCGCCGAAAGCTTTGCAAGTTTTGAAATAATATACCGACTCGCTGACTGACCGAGCCTACGAAAGAGATTTGTCGAAGAAGAAGCCCCAAGAGTATAACATGCTAGGCGACCTAGTCAGCTAGAGGAAAAGCTATCATGTATAAGGCACACGCCAGTTGTTGGTACTTGGGCCGTGAGAACGTCGTATGATCAGATGCTCACAAGCTGCAGGACATCAAAGAAGATCTCATGTCTGTCATGCTGGGTGGCAAGGTCAGTTGTAGTAACTTGGCTGTACACGAGTTGATGTGGGCTAATTTCGACCCGGCATGCAGGATCCATCTTCCAATTTTGATTACCTGGGCCATTTTCCTGATGGGAAAGCATCCACAAGTCATGAAGAAAGTGCAGGCAGAAGTAGCCAAGGTGTAGGTTAAAGTCCAACCAACAACTGGTGCCAGCCAAGAAGTATTGACACCAGCGCCAATATCAGGTCTGGGACAAAACCGCCAACAGCATCCGAATTGAAAGAGATGACCTACCTTAGACACGTCATCAACGAGACTTTTCGCCTACACCTACACCACCCATGTTAGTATTTGATTTTCTTCCTGACGTGGCAAGCGAATAAAAGCTTTTGCAGTACTATGCAGTAAGCTGACGCGTGCGAACGGCGTGGCATAGTGGGCATGAACATACGAGTCGCCCTGAACGACGTGACATTGCCAACGGGGGGTGGCAAAAGCGGAAAAGAAGCACTGGCTATCGCCAAGGGGCCCAGTATCAGTAAGCAAAGCTCCCAGCGTACACTTTCAATCTCTCATGCAAGCCAATTTTCGTCAGGTCCGAGAGCCGGAACAGAGCCACTGACAGGTGTACTTGGCACCAAAAGTCTACTCTTTGATGGGAATGCAACGCCGGCAGGACATTTTTGGCGAAGACGCTAGCGAGTTCAGGCCGGAACGGTGGGAAGAGAAGAGTGTTCATCGTTGGCATTTTGTGCCGTATAACCAGTGAGTCTGAGTCTGATGGGATGTCCCAGACATTGGCCTCCGCTCCTCATCATCCTCCTCCCGTCCCCTCACACCCCCCCTTCTTCCTCAATCACTTCCCCGGCCCGCTCCTCCCTCTGCTTCCTCTTTTCCCCTAAATTATCTGCGTATCCCTCCTTTCCTCCTTCTTTAAGAAGCTCCATATACGGCCTTGGTAGTGACATGAAATCGTTAAGCGGCCCGCGGATGTGCATGGGCAGAAACTTTGGTCACAGCAAATGGAGTACGTTCTGGCCAGGATATGCCAGGAGTTCGAGGAGATACGGGTTCCGGGAGGCCAACATGAACAGCAAGTCAAAATCGAGCTCAACTGCAAGATGGCGCATCCTTGTATGTGCGAATTTATGAAGAGGCAGTAGGTGAAGCTGTTAGGGTATTTACGCTAGTAGGAGATACCATATTCTTGGTAAAATCCTAAAAATATCTCTGTTGGAACAAGCATGATATCAATCGCGCTTCGCAGCCGCAAATGTCCGGCAAAAGATCGGCTTGCGCGAACCCCACACGTGACCCACACGCGACCCGTTTTCCTTCTCTTCGAATACCTTCGCTTTTGACCACTCTTTCCCTCCTTTTCTTCTGTAGCTTAGAATAGATGATTAACAACGATACTATTCTTCGGGCTCACAATGCTACGGCCATGATATCAGGAATCCTGTGATACTAACAATCTCCTTATGTAGTCGTGATATGGCTTGTGGAGTCACATCAGCTAGGGTCTGCATCCAATTGGAAAAAAGTGCATTAGAAGTACATAATTTATATATGAATTGATCCTATAATCATTGTAATTATCATACTAGTAATTATCATACTAGTAATTTTCCTGCACTTGACAATTTTCTTACATAGATAAGCGGTAACTGACCTTGTGTCAGGAGCGCAGAGGTCGGAGACAGCACGCTTATGATAGTGGAGCTCCGGAGGCACTTCGGACCGTTCAAATGATAAAGAGGCTAGCTAGCTACGAGCCTACGAGATAGCCTCGTGTTCGCGGGGCGGAATAAGGCACTTCGCATGTACCTCACTTGATGCCACACTAGGCCACGGAAAGACCTGTCATTGGCCTGCTGCCCCTAGTTCTGTACCCCCTGTAAGGACAAACAGTGATTACATGTACTCCGAATGTACTGTAAAGGTGGCAGCCAAAGCCGGGCGTCCAGCTGCGAATTCACGGGACCGCCGTGTTCATATTATTTGTCAGCAGCTCGCCACCTAATCCCCTCTCTCCCCCTGCCAACGGGAACTGGACGCTGAAGAATATCTACACGCCTCCTTCAACCAAGACAAAAATGGGCGTTTCTGCGCCTGCCAAGACACCCCAAGCCGCGTGAGATTTTTCAAATTGCACTTCCTCCAACGACTCGCAACATGTTAGAATTGTATGATTTGACAGCTTATATTGCATGTAAAGTACCAGTTACATAGGTACAGATTGTGGGCAGTACGAGCCCTAATGTACACTCCACCGCGCAATCTAGCGGAAGTGGTCCTGATTGGCTGTGAAATCCAACAACACACACCATCACAACCCTATGTAATAGGGACCAATTTGGCCATCAAGGCGATTGACACCAGCTTCTTCATATCTCATGTGCTTATGCGCCTTCATCTCGCCGCGTCAGCATGGAAACGAGCATGGTCGTCCGAACGCCGGCGCAGATACTTGTCGCCGTGACATAAAAGAGACCACCGGGTCGTCGTGACGAAAATCAACGATTCGGACAAGCCGCACCCATGACGACCATGAAGCCAAACCAGCCATCCCTCTGTAAGAGGTATGCGTGTGACCGGTGTAGGGAGCAGAAGCTTCGATGCTCTCGCAGCTCATCGGGAGATAGATCGTGTGAGCGATGTCTCAAATCTAAATCCTCCTGCGTGACCAGCTACGCACGCCCACTTGGCCGACCGCCTCTTCACTCGAGCATCGATAACGGCAATCAACACCGTCGTCACCAGCACAGCAGATTTAGTGTCCAAGGGAGCAGAGCCGATGATGACAGCACAAGACCCACGTCATCACTCAATCAGGTGAAAGAGAAGCAGCATTCTGAAAACTGCTCACATTACGCCTGGCACCAATTCACGACGGCAGATAATCCCCTTCTGTCGCCCTGCAGCTGTTCGTCATCCATGGCTCATGCTCATGGCCCTGGCCCAGACGCGTCTGGTGCGACGACTCACGCTGCCAGCTTCCAAGGTGCACCCGGCATCATCATTCCTCAACAACAAGCCATGCCGGATGTCCAACTTGACTCGTCCCACTTCATCAATGGTGGATGGGACACGGGAGGCTTCGATGACATTGGCGCAGCAGACTTTGAGCTCCAGCTCGAAAGCAGCCCCTGCTGGATGCAGGACCTGCCGTTCGACCATGTTGCACATGCGTCGCCGACGGTGGAGCACGTCACCCATGACGAATCTACTGCTGCCGACACAGACGACGATACTCCGCCATCAAGAGGCTCATGTGCGGCAAGCTCCGCGCTCATGACAGTCGGAAACATCTTCCACGAAATCGCGAATCTAAATCACCAACGCTTGGATTCCGCGAATCTGTGTGACACAAAGCTGCTTCATGAAGCCTTGTTCGGGATGCAGCCCCCGAGGAGTCCTCATGACGGCCAAGAGGGCTGCATGCCCCTGAGACGTGTCTTCGATGTGACCGTGAGATTTGTGTGGGCCCTCCAGACCATGAATCCCGTTGCTTGTGGAACAGGACTGGCTCGACCCTCGCCGCCCGCTCTGTCCGTCCAACTCATGGTTCTCTCAACATACCTTGAACTAGGGCAGTTGCTGGACAGATTCCTGACACGTATGCATGATGACCATGCTTCTCATAGGCGGCTAGCGAATTGCGGACAGCGGGCCTCTCGACATGGCACGATGCTAGCGCAGGTTATTGAGCACCAAATGCACTCCATTGAGCGTTTGATAGGGCTACCGGAGGAGTTCAGGCTCTGGAGCCGGCAAGACTCTTACGTGGGAATCTTGGACCAGGATCGACCCTCTGAACTCGCGCTTGCCGTCATGGGGCAGGCAAAGGGGACGTTTACATCGCTGAAACAGACCATGGACAGAATCACCACGGCTCCGGAGTGACGATGGGATTGAATCACGGTTGTAGTGAATGAATGAATGAATGAATAAATTGAATGAATAAAAAATGAATAAATTGAATGAATAAAAATGAATAAAAACACACGACTGAATTAGAGACAGGGAAACGGGTTCATCGCTCAGTGATGATAACTTGATTCTCTCCAAGATGCAAGGACGACTGGAAGTGCCGCATCCTCAAGTCTCGATTTCCAAAAACAACGTGCCATCACACTACTACAAACGTACTGCGTTTATCTAGCTCATAGCATATAATTCAATGTTCTCTCTTCCGCGCCGATGGCTTCATGGATGTGGGCATCCTCCGGGGCCACGTTTCAGGTCTTGGCCGTATAAGGCGTGAGACGAACTCTGACAGGCGGCTTTTGCCACACCATGTAGACACGCAAGTCCCTGTCCCAGTCGACTTCGTCCCCATTCGCCAGGCGCCAATCAAACCGCCAACACAGCCTTGCAATCATGACTCGAAGCACAGTGTACGCCACGGCTTGGCCGATACAGTTTCGAGACCCGATGCTAAATGGACGAAATGCGCTTTGAGCGTCCGCATCATACATTCGATCGTAGTCTGCGTGGGCGGCGGGAAGCCATCTTTGAGGCTTGAATCCGTATGGGTGCTGGAAGTATCGCGCGGAATGCGTCGTGGCGTAAGCGCAGGTGGAAACTACACACTAAGTGAAGACGATTTAGTTGCCAAGTATTCAATGTGCAGCGAGAATTAAAAAAAGCACCGGAAGAGACAAGGAGACAACAAAACTTTACCCCCTTTGGCACAAAATGACCATCGATCATGTGTCCCGGGCTGATGCGAGGCAGCCCGTACGGGACATTTGTATGGAGCCGAAGCGTCTCCTCGATAACGGCATGGAGCCATGGAAGTTCACGGAGCGAATCATCCGTCATCTCGTCCAGGGAGTGAAACTTCTCGCGCAGCTCTCCTTGCAATTTGCTCATGGGGCCCTCGTTGGTGGTGAGAAAGTAGATTGCAGCGGAAAGCACACTGGAGGATTCGAAATGGTCGAAAATGAGATGAACGGCCTGCGAGACGAGAAACTCCTTTGGGGGCAAGAGACCGCCCTCGCGGACGAACTGAGCCAGGTAATCAAGCTCCTTTGCATCATCTCGGCCCTTGACTCGCTCTTCAATGATTTTGCTGCTCAATCTATGGGCCCTGACATAGCTGAGCGCGACGTTGGGGGGTAGCAGGAGATAGGAGAGCCAAGAGATGAGAGGGAATCGTCGAAAGACCATCCGAATCGTAGTCCACTGGCCTACACCAAGAATCGACGCAAGGATCGGGTTGTTTCTCCCTATTTTTTGTTTTTGCCAATTCCGGATTAGCGGATGAGTCTATCTGGATATGAATAAAAAAATGAAAGTTCTTTCTCGTCAAACGCACCATCCCGGACATTGTGAAAGTCATGATTCACGGCAATAGCTCCACCGATGTCGGTCGTGACTCGCTCGAACCACTACGTCGTCACCACTCAGATCACACACACACATCGAAAACGCCAGGTATAGGGATAGGGGTATGTTATACGTACGGGGACGATATTGAATCCATCGCGGGTTTCCGACATGTCCTCCAGTTTTTCAAGCAGTAGATCAGTGTGACGATGTATCTTCGGTTGATATGCCTTCAAAGCGCGAGGACTGAATGCCGGGGCCAGTTGCTTGCGTGCAGCGCGGTGCTGCTCGACATCACGCTCAGATGCCAGGCCTTCATACTTTTCACCCAAATCCAGCATATCCGACTTGACAAATGCAGGGCGACCTTGAATGGTGCTGGTATAGATGTCTGAGAAACGATGGGAAGTCAGCATGGACACGCATTTGTCGAGCGCAGTGCGGTCGCTCAGCAGGCGGAGTCCAGCTTACCAGTATATGCCTCTGGCGTGAAGAACACCACCTCATTCGGCGCAATTCGCACTACATCTCCTATTCCTGCTCGTCAGCCAACTCAAGGCATCATGGGCGGTGAGTCGTGCGAACCGTGTTCGTGCAAAGCGCGCTGGATAGCCCAGGGATAGCGGCCAGACAGCCTGGAAAACACTCAAGACCCGTCCGTCAGTCACTGCTTTCGAGTCATGTTCTGGGAAAGAGGGCAGGCAGCTTGTATCTTACCAATGATATCCATACCACAGGTTGGATATGGCGGCGAGTTTTGGGCCAGGGAAACGGGCCAGCGGGTGAAACCGAAGCAAGTAGATGGCTCGTGAGAATGCATATATGATTATCTTTCTGCGTATTTAGCCACATCATATACATAACCTGTGCCTCATTAAACAGCCTGATTCTTACACTGGTTAGAAGAACGACTACATATTGCTGGAGGGACAACCTGTTGCTCAAAGTCGTCATCTCCAGGGCCAAATTTCTCAGTTGGGCTTCCATGTTGGGGGTTTCGATTTGCCGGGCCACGAACGCGGATCAGAACAACAGTTCTAGTTGCGGATATGAATTTTGATGGAATTAGAGGACATGTTATTATCGAGACTGGAACGACTTCGTTTTCGGATACATTCTGCTCCCCCACAATCTGTTTGATACCCCGATGCACTGTCATCCTATCGGAGGGCTCAAAATGCTCCGAATCCATTCACGCCGACCGGAGCGTAAGCTCTGCGGAGCTGAGGCGACTCGGTCGGAGCTGAGGCGACTCGGTCGGAACTGAGCCGGGAATCATGCTCAATCGTGATTGTTTCCACTTGCTATATTCTAGTCCTCGGAACCTTTCGAACATTTTTGAGATTCCGTGAACTTCAGTTCGAAGAGTCAACGGCAACCATCACCAGACAGAGATTTTCCAGTCAATACCCTCTGTGATTTCGCATCAATTGCCGAAAATACCACATATTCGCGGTTGTCACGGTCACTCAGACCCACCAAAGTCATATCAAGTTTATCGTACTGTGCTTGAGCGCATTTGCCTCTGTCTAGGTCATACTTGCGTGTCATGGAGACGGGGGAAATGCCTCCATCACAACGAGGCAATGAGCCCATTGCCATTATTGGTAGTGGCTGCCGACTTCCGGGTGGCTCCAACTCCCCTTCGGCACTCTGGAAGCTCCTGAGTGAACCTCGTGATGTTCTCTGCCAGATCCCGCCCAGTCGATTCGATGTGCGTGGATTTTATCACGAGGATCCCCAGTTTCCTGGCCATACCAATGTGAAGCACTCTTATCTTTTGCAAGAGAATATCGCACGCTTCGATGCTGCTTTCTTCAACATCACGCCGACAGAAGCCATGGCCATGGACCCTCAACAGCGGCTGCTGCTGGAAACGGTATATGAGGCCATGGAGGCGGCAGGCTTGACCATACAAGGCTTGAAAGGCTCCGATACGGGAGTTTATGTCGGCCAGATGTATGGGGACTATGAGGCCCTTCAAAACCGAGATCTTCACCGTGTTCCCACGTATCACGGGCTAGGTGAGTGGTTTTTTTGTTGGTCGAACTTGTGCATCGTGGCAGTCGCTGACCAGCTCGCGCAGGCATCTCACGGAGCATTGTTTCCAACCGCATCTCGTATTTCTTCGACTGGCACGGCCCATCTCTTACAGTAGACACGGCATGCTCATCAAGTCTTGTCGCTATGCATCAGGCTGTGCAGGCATTACGAGCAGGGGATGTTCGCGTGGCGGTCGCAGCGGGAACGAACCTTCTCCTCGGCCCTGAGCCCTACATTTATGAGAGCAAGCTCAAGATGCTCTCCCCCGAGGGCCGAAGCCGCATGTGGGATAAAGATGCGAATGGCTATGCTCGTGGCGACGGTGTTGCGGCCGTCATGCTCAAAACTGTGCGTGCTGCTCTCGAAGACGGTGATGCAATCGAATGCATCATTCGCGAAACCGGGGTGAACCAGGATGGTCGCAGCCGGGGAATCACGATGCCTCGCGCAGCGGCTCAGGCTGCCCTCATCCGCGCAACATATGAACGGGCAGGCCTCGACCTGACGCGCGATTCTGACCGGTGCCAATACTTTGAAGCACACGGCACTGGCACCCCGGCTGGAGACCCGGTCGAGGCGGAGGCGGTGCATACTGCTTTCTTCGGCCACCGAGAGAATCATGAGTCCTTCGGTCCGAAGCTGCTCGTGGGCTCCATCAAGACCATCATCGGGCACACAGAGAGCACGGCTGGCCTGGCCGGTATTTTGAAGGTCTCTCAGGCGCTGCAGCACGGGCAAGTCCCCCCGAACTTGTTGTTCAATACCCTCAACCCCGGAATAGAGCCTTTTTACCTCAATCTGGAGATTTCTCAGAAACTCACGCCATGGCCGGACCTTCCACAAGGCTCCTGTCGACGTGCCAGCGTGAACAGCTTTGGATTCGGCGGCACCAACGCTCACGTCATTCTGGAAAGCTGCTTGGAAGCGACATCGCGTGTATCACGTGTATCACGTGTGGCTCGCTCCGGTGGAGCAGCACATGCAGCAGGAGCAGGAGCAGGAGCAGGAGCAGGTGAAAATGATGAGGGTGAAACGCCTCTCACGCCTCTCACGCCTCTCACACCATTTGTATTCTCGGCTCAATCGAAACCGTCCCTTGTCGCAAGTCTTGGTGCTTACGCCGCTTTTCTCGAACAGCATCCAGACACCAACCTTCGTGATCTGGCGTGGTCCTTGCAGACGCGACGATCTCGCCTGCCGCTTCGCATCCATTTCTCATCGCCCACGCATGGTGATCTTTTGTCTCATGTGAGACAAGCGGCAAAGAATCTGCAGCTAGGCCCCCGATCCACGAATGCTGGCGATGATCAAAGAGAGAGAGATGCTCGAGTTTTGGGCCTTTTCACCGGCCAGGGAGCTCAGTGGGCCCGCATGGGAGCAGAGCTCATCGAAACATCGGCCCTCGCCTCCGAGATGCTGTCGGATTTGGACAAGGCCTTGGGGGAATTGCCCGAGAGTGATCGGCCGTCGTGGAATCTGAGAGGCGAGCTTCTTGCCCATGCCTCGTCCAGCAATATTGGCCAGGCTGCCATCTCGCAGCCACTGTGTACTGCCATTCAAGTAATCCTGGTACAAGTTTTGCGCGCCGCTGGCATAAAGTTCTCCTCTGTCGTCGGCCACTCTTCTGGAGAGATTGCGGCAGCTTTTGCGGCAGGATACTTGTCGTCGAAAGATGCCATCCGCATTGCATACTATCGAGGATTCCATGCACACCTTGCCGCTGGCCCCAACGGAGTGAACGGTGCCATGTTGGCAGTTGGGACAACGTTGGAGGATGCTGAGAATCTTTGCAGCGATGAGGAATTCTCTGGCAGGATCAGGTTGGCCGCCTGCAACTCTCGAACCAGTGTCACACTCTCTGGGGACGAGGACGCCGTCAGTGAGATGGCGGACATTCTTGAGGATGAAGGCAAGTTTGTGCGCCGCCTTCAGGTAGACACGGCTTACCATTCACATCACATGGACCCTTGCTCTCAGCCCTATCACCACTCGATTGGGAACATGTCCACTTCCGCGCCGAGTCTCGGACCAAATTGTTCCTGGTTCTCAAGTGTGTACCCTGATCAAAAGCCCGAGGACATGGCTTTCATCGATCCATCGTATTGGGTCGAGAACATGCGATCCCCCGTTCTGTTTAGGCAAGCTTTGGAAAATGCTATTGCCTCTGGGCCATTTGATGTGGCCATTGAAGTTGGCCCGCATCCGGCCTTGAAAGGGCCGGCTCGAGACATAATGGAAGCCCTTCAAATCCAGATTCCTTACACGGGGACGCTGCAGAGAAAGTGCAATCCCGTCCATAGCATGTCCGACACGTTGGGGTATGTTTGGTCATGTGCTGACAATTCATCTGTTGACTTTGAAAGATACGAGAAGAGCTTTGGTAATAGACCAGAGCCCCAGTATCTCCCAGGGTTACCTGTGTATCGCTGGAATCATGGACAGGAATATTGGAATGAGTCAATCGCCTCCCGTGATTTGCGACAGAGGACCTCGCCTGTGCACCTACTCTTGGGCGACTTGATGTCTGGCTCTTCTTCATCACATCAGCTGTCATGGAGCCATGTTCTGCGACCCAAAGACGTGCCCTGGATCCATGGCCATCGCATCCAAGGCCAGACAGTCTTCCCGGCAGCTGGCTACGTTGTTACTGCATTGGAAACTATCCCCTTCTTGGCCATCAACCAAGAAGTGCAGCTGGTTGAGCTGGAAGACCTTGCCATTCATCAGGCCATGGTGTTTGACAACGAAGACCAGGAGTCGGGGATTGAAGTCCGATGCACAGTCTGCAATATCGACCGCAGCAATCCTTCTCGTATAGCCGCCAAGTTTATTTATGAGTCTTGTACGGCAGGCGCCTCGTCGTTTCACTTGGTTGCCGACGGCAAGCTATTGGTGCATCTCGGCAACCCGTCACCCCATATCTTGCCGGCAGGCAAATACGGCGAATTCAATCTAATCGACGTTCCCGAGGAGAGATTCTATTCTACCTTGAAGGAGATTGGGTATGAATATGCCGACTCCTTCAAGGCCCTGACAAATTTGAGACGAAGTTTAGGGAGAGTATCTGGCTCTGTGAACACTACTGCCCTGGAGTCTAACGGGCAGACACTTGCTGTTCATCCCGCCGTGCTTGATGCTGCTTTCCACTCTGTTCTCTTAGCAGTCAGCTACCCTGGGGATGGTGAGCTCTGGTCGTTGCATTTGCCCACTCATGTACGCCGAGTGCGAGTGAATCCAAGCCTGTGTGGCGCTCAATTGATCGTTGAGCAGCAAGTTCCGTTTGAGGCTTCCGTTCCTTCCGTCAGCAGGCAGGAGAACAGGCTAGGCTTCGAAGGTGATGTGGAGATCAGGGATCCTGCAGGAACCAGCTCCGCGATTCAGGTTGAAGGGCTCAAGGTGGTGCCTTTTACTCCAGCAACTGGAGCTGATGATGAGCAGAAGTTCTACTCCATGCAATGGATTGATGCCGAGCCTGATGCGGCAGCTTCTGGCACATGCCAACCCACTGATCAGGAGCGGAAACTGTCCGATGTGCTGGAGCGAGGAAGTTTCTTCTATCTTGGCCAGCTGGAGAGCAAAGTCCCCGTAGACTGCCCGGGTCGAGATGACGAGTACTTCGCCGCCTACATCAATTATGCTCGTCACACAATAAAGCAGTGCGAGGATGGCAGACACCGCTACGCAAAGCAATGTTGGCTTCAAGATACTGAGCAGGATATACTTGAAATGGCTCAGAGCTTCTCAGGCCGGCCTGAGATCAAGGCCATGTTCGCTGTCGGGCAACACATGCACCGCTCGATCTGCGGCGAAACAACAATGTTGGAGCATCTGATCATGAATGGTATTCTGGATGACTACTACGCCAGAGCTCTGAGCATGGCTCAGATGACACCCATACTCGCTGATAGTGTTGCACAAGTAATACGCAGATACCCAACCGGAAAGATCCTCGAGGTCGGAGCAGGCACTGGCGGAGCAACAAGGCAGATCCTGCAACGCATCGGCGACGAATTTGCGACTTACACTTTTACTGACGTATCTGCGGGCTTTTTCGACAACGCGAAATCTGAATTCTCATCCCATGGTGGCAGAATGACCTACAGCGTTCTAGATTTAGAGCAAGACATTAAATCTCAAGGTTTCGAAGACGGCACGTACGACATTGTAGTCGCATCACTTGTCATACACGCCACAAAGAATCTGGAGCAGACGCTACGCCGTATCCGAAGACTTTTGAAGCCAGGGGGCTACCTGATTGTCTGTGAAATAACAAATGCCGATGTCATTCGCGTCAACGCGCTTTTTGGCTGTCTACCTGGTTGGTGGCAGGGAATGGACGACGGGCGAACACTCGGGGCCGCCGTGAACGAGACTCAATGGGATACACTTTTGCGAAACGCGGGATTCTCGGGAATCGACAGCATCTCGTCCGTGCAGGACTCGATGGCTTTTCCGACATCGGTCTTCGTCTCACAGGCAGTCAATGACTGGGTAGACTTCATCCGAGAACCGCTCGTAGCTGGCCCAATGATCTCCTTGGAGCGGTCAATCATCAAAAAGCTTTTGATTGTCGGCGGTGCCACATTTCAAGTCTCACGTTTGGTTGAAGACGTTCAAAAGCTAATTCGCCCATTCTGCGGGGACATGGTTCGATTGCAAAGTCTGGAAACAATGGACGAAGCCAGCGTCACTCCCGACTCCACAGTCTTGATGCTGGAAGACCTGGATCACCATGTTTTTGAAGATCTAACAAGCCCTACATTTCAATCTCTGAAGCAACTTCTGGGTTCAGAAAAGACTGTCTTGTGGGTCACTCAAAATCGCAGAACGGACAATCCGTATGCCAACATGCCTGTTGGTTTCGCTCGTACAGCTCTCTGGGAAGTTCCAGAGCTTCGTCTACAGTTTCTGGATTTCGAAGAAATTGCCAATATAGATCCAAGAACGTTGGTCGAGTCCTTGTTGAGATTTCAGACTCTCGCCTCAAGCCAAGAGCGAAATCAACGCGGTGCGCTTTTCTCGGTCGAGTCGGAGATCATCGTCACCAGCGATGGACGGAACAAGATACAGCGCATGAGACCGGTCCGAGACGCCAACGATCGCTACAATTCGGCACGTCGGCCGATGGAAAAAATGGTTTCCCCGAAAGAGAGTTCGGTCATGTTGACAAAGAAGGATGTGGGATACATCATCAAGGAGGTTTCTATTCCTTCGACAAGCGCAAATGCCCGAGATGAGGACTTGGTCAACTTGGAAGTCACCCATGCTACACTAAGAGCCATCCGTACGTCTGCCGGAGACTTTTTCGTCGTAATCGGGGAATGCGCGCGAACCGGAGTACGGTACGTCACCGTCACGCATTCGGTAAGATCCTCGATGATGATTAGAAGGAGTCGCCTACACCTCTCTCCAGTGCCATCCCAGTTCGCCGTCGGCTTCCTGCGACATGTAGCCGCTGAGTTAGCGATGAAACCGCTGCTCACATGCCTTGGGGCCTGCAAGACGGTAATGATGCATAACACACCTCCTGAGCTGGCAACACATGTTCAACAATCTTACAATAACACGGGGATAAACATCACATTTACGACCACATCCCGCGATGAAGCAGAACATCAAAAGTGGACTTACATCGACCCACACTCTCGCTCATCTCTGCTGGGAGCAATATTGCCACTGAATACTTCTGCCTGCGTGGATTGGACTCTTCCAGAGAGGCCATCTGGTCTTTCAATCTCAAACTTGACATCAAGCTTTGGAGGGTCTTCCATGAAATTGATTGATGTAGATTCAGTACTTCCAGGCACGACCTGCGGAAGGTTCCCTGATGGGGAAGACCTTTTAGCTGATGCGATCCTGAAAAGCGCGTTAGACGAAGTGCTTGACACAATCCCCTCTCACATGTACTCTGTCAGCGATTTCAGTTCAGTCCAAATCAATGATGTGATGGACAATAAAAGTCCCCTGGATGCTCTAACAATCGTCGACTGGGGCGCGGACTCTGTCAAGGTTATAATAAAGCCAGCTCAGACAGAACTGAAGCCAGATAGAAGTTACTGGTTGGTTGGGTTGTCAGGGAGCATGGGATTGTCCCTGGCAGACTGGATGATTGATCACGGCGCTTCAAACCTGGTCATTAGTAGCAGACGCCCCAATATTAGCAAAGGTTGGCTAGATGCGGCCGCACGTCGCGGCGCCGGGGTATGGGTTGTGAGCTGGTAAGTCAACAATTTGTCCTCGATGAGACCTGCTTCATAACCACCATCCTCACTAACCCAAATGACATCAGTGACGTCACGGACTTGAGATCGCTTCGAACGACCTACGATGAGATCAGAAGAACCGCACCGCCTCTGGCTGGCGTTGCTCAGGGTGCAATGGTCCTCAAAGACATGGCAATTCGGGATATGGGGCTGGAGGATTTTGTTGACGTTGTCCGACCAAAAGTGACTGGAAGTCTCAACTTGGATTCACTTTTGCGGGACGAAGCGCTCGATTTCTTCGTCTTCTTTTCGTCGCTTGCCGCGGTTGCGGGCAACCCTGGTCAAGCAAATTACACTGCTGCAAACGCATTCATGAGCGGCCTGGCTCAGCAACGTCGCCGCCGAGGAGCCGCGGCTTCTGTGATGGATCTCGGGCCAGTCATCGGAACTGGTGTCATAACTCGAGGTTTCGGGCATGACGTGAGTGCTGCGTTGGCCGATCGAGGGCTTGTTGGCGTCTCCGAAGTTGATGTGCACCAGTTGTTTGCCGAGGCGATCAACTCCAGTAACCCAGCCTCGACTGGGGAAGGGCAGATGGCAACTACCTTTAGGAAAATACCGGAAAGCGCCCCGAATAGACCTCTGTGGTACGGTTACCCTCAGTTCGCGTGCTTTACCCTGCAGGAAGCTACCACGGAAGTCAACAGTCCCGGTAAGGAAGCAAATATATCGGTGAAAGATCAACTCGCAAGTGCAAAATCGACAGAAGATGTTGGCAAAGTCATCACAGGTCAGTCAGAGTCTCCATTCAACGAAAGAACAGGCATCAAAACCGCGCTTCCAGGCGAATATGTGAGAAAAGGAATACTAACGAAATGGGGCGTGTCTAGACTCATTATTCAGAGAATTGCGTAAAATGCTTCGTTTGGGAGATGACTACGACTTGGCAACATCCCTTCGCACGGATGAACTTGGCCTTGACTCTCTTGTCGCTGTCCGCGTTAGGTCCTGGTTTTTGAACAACTTCCATGCCAACATACCGGCATTGAGGATCTTGATGGGCGCATCATTACAGGATCTCATCCTCCAGGCACTAGAAGACATTCCACCAGAGCTTACTCCGATGGTGTCAGCCGGCCGAAGCCCAGACTCGGAATCAGACAAGCTTGTGTCCAACGAATCTTCACAGTCTTCACTTCGGAGCATGGATGGTGGTGACTCTGAGGACGGGGTTACACCGCCATCCACGTATGCCCAGACAGAGGCCATGCCAGTTGAGGATACGCCACTTCCATCTCCATCACCAGGGAGTGCGAAGGACGATGAGATGAAACTGCAAAGGACAGGTCAAGTTTCATTCACACAGTCAGTTTTTCTATTCGTTCATGAACTACTGAAAGACAAGTCAACTCTCAACAACACAGGGATGCTTTACCTCAAGGGTGAGATTCGCATCCCGGACCTCTCTCGAGCTGTTCGAGCCATGGAGATTCGACACGAAGCGCTCCGAACTTGTATACGCGTCATAGATGGGCGAATTTCCCAGGGGGTGTTGCAATCTTCAAGGCTGAAACTGGAGCATCAGAAGATACGCACCCGTGATGAAGTGATCAAGGTATATGCCGCTTTGAGAAATCACGTCTTTGACCTCTCCTCAGGCTACACCAGCAGAGTGATCTTGTTGTCATTGTCTCCGAGGGACCACTTTCTCCTCGTAGCCTTTCATCACATCATATTCGATCGAACCAGTATTGGGATATTTTTGAAAGACCTAGAAAGAATGTATGACGGAGGCGTGCGGGGCACTCCAGATCCGCTTCAGTATTTGGATTATTCAAACACGCAATATGAAGAATATGAATCGGGACGCTGGAAACAAAACATCAAATTCTGGCGTGCCGAATTTTGCACAATTCCGGATCCTTTGCCGCTACACCGCAGTCAGGTCACTGACCGTCGGCCTCTGGAGCAATATACATCTCATATTATTGACTTTCGCGCTGATCAAAAGCTGTCCGAACGTATCAGACAGCTGGCAAGAGATCATAAATCGACCTCCTTTCACGTGTATCTTGCCGCTTTTGGCGTCTTGTTACATCGATTTCTCGGTGTGAAAGATGTCTGCATAGGTTTTGCGGACAGCTGCCGCACCGATGATCGCACGTTGACGGGCGTCGGCCCATTCTTGAATATGATACCTCTGAGAGTTGAAATCACCGGTGGTCAAAGTATTGGCAATGGCATCATAGAGTGTCGAAAGAAGGCTTTTGAAGTTCTTAGTCATTCTCTACCGTTTGAGGTTATCCTCAATGAACTTCAGGTCATTCGCGAGCCAACTCATACACCGCTTGCTCAGGCATTCTTGAATTACGCTGATAACAACACCGGCGAAGACCAAGCTTATCTAGGATGTCAGATGGAAGCCATGCGAGAAGATCAAGCTGAATTGCCGTACGATATCGCGCTCACCGTCGTAAATAACACGAGTGGTGACACGCGGATTATAATGAACGTGCAGGCGTCGCTATACTCTGAACAGCAAGCGAAAATCATAGCGCACGGCTTTGAAGACGTTCTCAACGAGTTTGTTCAAGATCCCAAGCTTCCAATCGGGGACGACTGGCGCTTTCGAAGGGAAACTATTGAGAAAGCGCTCGTCGCCGGCCGTGGTAAGTTCAAGTTACTATAACGATTCCATTCGCTGCAAACCGTGTGCTGATTTGGCGTGAAAATAGGCACATCTCTACAATTGACATGGCCTCAGACTGTGGTACATCGGTTTGAGGAAATTGTCTCCAGTTCAGGACAACATGATGCAGTCGAGGACGACGAAGGGAATTCCTTGACATACGAAGACTTGTCGAAGCTCATCGACAGGCTGGCCGCAGAGATGCTGCACAATCGAGTAAAACAGGGACACACGGTTGCCGTCTTTCAAAAGCCGACGGTCAGCTGGGCCGTTTCCGTTCTCGCCATCATGAAAATTGGTGCCGTCTATGTGCCTCTAGATGTCGCCACGCCAGTCCCACGACTTTCTCTGATGTGCAATGACTGTAAACCTGCCGCTATCTTAGTCAATGAGTACACCGTCAGCCGGGTCCAGGAGCTGTCAGTGTCTCAAGAGACTCCCATCATCGACGTGGCCAACATACCAAAGCCGCAGAACGACATGATGATCCCGACTCTGGCGCAGGCAGGTGCGGCAGCCGTCATCCTCTACACGAGTGGATCGACAGGAAGACCAAAAGCTGTTGTGCTGCAACACACGTCTTTGGTCCAGGAAATCGAACATTGCGCCAGGACATACAAACTGGAAAACCACGATGTTGTCTTACAACAGAGTGCATGGAGCTTTGACTTGTCCGTTAGTCAAATGTTTATGGCTCTTTGCGCAGGTGCAAGGCTGCAAATAGTATGTCACACCATGCGCCCAGATCCGGATAGCATCATTCATACCATCAGTCGCCACGGCATCACAGCTACATATGCTACCCCTACCGAATACAAAAGCTGGCTCGCTCGCGACAGGAAAATGATAGCCAGTATGTCGGCCTGGAAACTTGCCTTGGTCGCTGGGGAGCCGGTGACAAGAGATCTCTTTCAGCTATTTCGTGGACTGGATCGTAAAGATGTACGCCTCTTCAATATTTACGGGCCAACGGAGACGACATGCGGATCGACAAAGATGGAGTTGCGGTACCAAGATCCTGAGCTAGGCCAATGCGGCACCATTCCGGTTGGGTGGGCTTCTGTAAACGAGGCTGTTTATATTTTGGATTCAAATCAGAACCTCCAACCCATTGGACAGACGGGTGAGGTTGTCATTGGCGGCGTTGGAGTCTCACTTGGTTACTTCAACGATGCCGAGAGCACCCGGGCGGCTTTTGTGCCCAATCCTTTCGTCACGTCAGAGGACATTAGCCGCGGCTGGACTACCATGTACCGAACTGGAGATCTCGGATACCTACAGCCTGATGGAAGTTTGGTCCTCAAGGGCCGTGTTGCAGGGGATACTGAGATCAAGCTGAACGGCGTTCGCATCAATCTGGCAGAAATAGAGGAAACGGTACTCTTGTCCGCGGATGGAGCCCTTTCGGATGCCGTTGCTTGTTTAAGATCTTCGTCGAAACATGGCGATACCCAATTCGTAGTCGTTTATGTGGTATTCAATTGCAACTCCGCTCTCGGCAGTGATCGATCGAGCTTCTTGCAAAGGCTGTTACAGAACCTGCCATTACCAAGCACAACGCGGCCGTCCGCCCTAGCTCCGATTCAAGAAATCCCTCGCTCACTATCAGGCAAAGTCGATAGACAAGCACTGAGCAAAATGCCTCTGCCCCCAAAGGGCTCTGATCTCAGCAGACCTTCGGGCATGTTGCATCGCGAATTGCTGCTTCGAACAATTTGGGAGCAGGTTATCCCTGACGAACTGGTTCAACTCGGACAAATTGACGCAGAGACCGATTTCTTTTCAGCCGGGGGAAGCTCACTACTGCTTATACAGTTGCGAAATAAGCTAGAGGAGCTACTTCAGATATCCGTTCCGCTATTACAGCTCTTTCAAGCCAGCACTTTGCGCTCTATGGCGCGCCTGCTGGCCGAGGAGGAGGAGCTGGAGGAACATACTCGGGATGCTGAGCGTATCGATTGGAACCAGGAAACCATGATCATGTCGGATCTATTCCCCAAGGAAGTCTCACCTGGTCCCCCAGCGAATCTCCCTTCCGTGCCCCCTCGAGTTGTCGTGCTCACAGGCGCCACGGGGTTCCTGGGCCGTCATCTCCTAGAAGCCTTGTTAGATGAAGAACATGTGGACAAGGTCATCTGCATTGCGGTGAGAAACCCTTCCTTTGACGACACTTATTCAGTGGAACTCAAATCCAAACTCGAGTTCTACCAAGGTGATCTGACGTTGCCTCAACTCGGACTGGATGATGCTGCCGTGAGTCAAATATTTGGCGTGGCGGATGCGGTAATACACAATGGAGCGGACGTGTCGCACCTCAAGACGTATGCGTCTCTGCGCAAGGCAAACTTCGTCTCAACTCAAGAGTTGGTCAAGATGTGTCTTTCGCGCAACGTTCCACTACACTACATCTCAACAACAGGGGTCTCGATGTATACCTCATCGGAAACTATGGCGCCAGTTTCTGTCCGTCACTCGCACCCTCCCACGGACGGTCATTACGGATATATCGCATCCAAGTGGACCAGCGAGGTCTTTCTTGAGAACGTCCAGGACAAGTATGGGCTGCCAGTTGTCATACACCGGCCGTCAAGCATCATTCGACCGGAATCAGACATGGCGGGAGATGATCCAGCCGCAGATGTTGTTCAGAACATGCTTCTCTACTCACGGCGCATATCTGCCGTGCCAGCGGCTATGCTAGAGCTACGCGGGACCTTGGATCTCGTTCGTCCTGAAACGGTTAGCCAGAGGGTCATTGAGGCAGTGATGGGGCCACCGCGGCAGTCCGATGCTGGCGGTATCACGTATATTCACGAGTCTGGAGACGTTGAGCTGAGGATACGTGGCATGCGCGAACATATTCAGAAAGCTACTCGAGGCCCCGTAGGAGCAATACCATTGGACGAATGGCTTCTACTTGCCAAGGCTCAGGGGTTATCCGATTCCATGGCGAGTGTTTTCGAGGGCATAGGCTCGGGCGAGGGACTGAACTTCCCGCAGCTGGTCACTGGTGGGCATGGGGAGCCGCTGTTTCCCAACCAATCGTGACAAGTATGTATGTTTCGCCTGTAGCTTACACGGACGAGCAACAGGGGTTGGCATCGATCAAGCTTTTTGCATTCATCATCAAATGTCAATTTGAGCCCAACATAGGATAATAATAATAATAGTATCATCCTTAACCCCCGGTCAAACCCAAAGCTTGCCCTGGTCCAGTACCGAGATAATTATGCCACTCCCTCACGCGCTTTTAGCCTTAGCATTAGCGGCCCCTTTTTCCATACGGTGAAGAGCCGTTGCTTCTGGTGCCAGTCATTCTGTCCCTCCATGACGTCGTAGTCAAATCTATACAAAACTCGGCTGATTATGACTCGAAGCTCATTCAGCGCCAGGTTTTTCCCGATGCAATCGCGCGGGCCGGCGCTGAATGGTTTGAACACGGCATGGTTGTCGTTTTTGAAACGCTCGTCATAGAACGGATGATATGCCGGCAACCATCGTTCAGGTATGAACGAGTTGGGCTCTTTGAAATGCTTGGGGTTGCGGAAAGTGGCCCACTGATATGTAGTCACACGCGTCTAGGAAAAAAAAATTTAAAAAAAAAAAAGCATGGGTGTTAGCCGATCCTCTCTGCGGAAGATGGGGAAGGAGAGAGGTTCATGTCAACTTGCCCCCGGCGGTATGTAAATGCCTTCGATAAAGGCACCAGGCGACACTCGCGCTGGTGTTTCCGCAGCGGGCGGGAAGATTCTCAGAATCTCGTTGACGGTAGCCACGAGATACTCCAAATGGGTACAAGTCTGGAAGCTTATCTCCTTCTCGGAGCTGAAGGAGCTTCGAATCTCCTCTGTCAAGCGCTTATACGCCTCTGGGTGGTTTGACAAGTAGAACCAAAGAGCGGACAGAGCTGAGGCAGTCGTCTCGCTCCCCGCCAGGATGATGGTAGGTGAGCTTTCCAATATTTCCTCGGCTTCCATGCCAATCTGTCCATCTCGCGTCTTTCGCAACATGTAAGTCATGAAGTCCTTCCGCCCGGCAGGTCCTTCTTCTCCGAGCTTCATGCGGGCGCGCGCGCGTTCCTTGCTGCCACTGCGAGCCGCGTGCTGCTTGACACCGATTTCGTCACTGAAGCAGGATAAGATGGTTCGAATTCTAGGGTAGTTCGCGTACAATCTTCGGCGAGAAAATTGCTCGATGGAGTCGAAGATCAACGTGATTAAAGGGTGGACGGTGTTGTTCTCTAGGCTGGAGAAGGACTCGGACAAGGTGAGATCCCCTATGATGTCGAATGTACAAGCATTCATCCACTTGACGGCATCGAGAAACTCGCCATTCTCGGCATGCGTCTGGAGGCGATCTAGCAACAGGTCGATGTATTCTTGGACGACGGCCTCTTGTTGCGCCAGAGAGGCGTCGCTGAATGCATGGCTCAGCTGCCTGCGTTGACGGCGGTGGATGTCGTGAGGCGCAAAAATCAGGCTGCAGGCCTTGGCGGCAAATGTCAGAGGCAGCTTCTCGAATTCCGCTTCATTTGCCTTGCGCCGGCTGAATACTTGTGGCCAGGCAATCTCGCCGTCGAGCATGATGTGGTTGGGACCAACCCGAATCATGGGGCCATATTTCTGGATCAGGTCTGGTGTCTTCCTGAAAAACACGCCTCGGTAATAGTTTTGAAGCAAGAAGGGCAAGTATGAAACGGAGTATTTCACGGGTCCGGGCACCTTGGCCAGCGGATGGAACCAGATGCGGTGAACAATTTGGGCGACAACACATGCAGCGACCTTGAGAGAGAATGGGGGGGGGGGGTTGTACCAACTCAGCTCAGCATCAGGATACGATTTGGAAATAGTTTGTTGCATGGCGAGACCTACAATTGAAGTAGCAAAGCTCAGAACCAGTAGCATGTGTGCGTTGTCCAGTCGAAGGTTGGCCAGGTGACTTGCTGGACCGAGGACATCGGGAAATGATGGCATGATGAATGGCGACCCTGGAGAAGGAGTCAAACTTTGGTGATTTAGAGAAGAGGAAGGAGGACGGTCCGTCTTGGGACGTGGCCGGGACTGGCCGGGACTTTTGTGGCAGCGGACATGGAATATATTATGTATGGTTCTGCTCGTTGTGCTGGTTGATTTCAGCCTCTCTCTCCATGGATCAAGAGCTTGCGGGCATCACATACAGACCACGACCCCCCTCCCCCTTTTCTTGGTCGTATGATCGATGCTCGATTTGAAAGCATCCTAGTCTTCCCACGGTTGACTTTCCTCATCCTTTTACGGGGACGGAGGACTCGGGTCCCCCGTCCACCGTCTGTCTACCGTGCCGCGAGGTTGTGGACTGTGTGTCCCAATGGAAATCATGGCCAAAACAAGTTTTGCCACGGTAATCCGTATATACGGGTGTATACATGTTGGGTAGTATTCGGTGGGGATGAGCATGCAAACATCATGAGCACATGACCAAGTAAATATTCCTTCCTTTTTAATACATACATGTAGGTATCTCCTTAGATGGCAACGTGCGTGACACCTGGTGTGGCCACGGGATACCCTAATTAGGCATAGTGAAAATGCAAATCTTAAGGCGCTATTAGCTATAATCTATTTAAAAAAGCAAGTAGTATTAATGCTAATAAAGCTACTAATACTAGGAATTAGCGCCTGCTAAACCATTAATAGGCCTACCCGCCACGCCCAGCGCTATGCCTAATTGGGTGTCCCGTGGCCACACCAGGTATCCCCTTGTACGTTGCTCACTTGACTTAGTCACTACCCCGCACTCGATGTACTACTGCGCGTTTACGGATCCGCACTCCGTAGTTACTCCATGATGCCCGTGTCCAATTGAAACAGACGGGCTCCATTGCTCTTGCCGTTGCACAAGTCACGCATTACACACATTACACGTTGCAGTATGCGCACTGTGCAGGGTGCAGTTGGCCATGCATGTCATCTCAGGTGGGGCAGACCATGCAGAGTTACATGTAACTCGTCTCGTGCCGAATCAGAAAGCGCTCAACGTTGCATGACTTCGAACTGTTCTTCAATGAAACATGAGATCGCCAAATTGACGGACGCTATTCGGATTCGACGTCTCATCCTGGTTGCGCGGGTCGCTGCCGCATTTCGACCAATTACAGGGAAACTCGGTGCACCGCGGCTTCGTGCGGAAGAAGCGCTCTCCGGCTCATTTCCGCGCTGCCGCCGTGGCCCCGTCGTGGACCGTCGTGGACCCCTCAATTGCCCCCCACCAAACCTCGTGAAGGAAAGAGCTTCCGACGATTGATGCTGTTGCACCCACTTCGATTTTGCCTCTGCCTTTTCATTAACCCCCTCTTTCCCCTCAGACACGATATACAATTCCTCACCAGACAGACAGACAGACAGACAGACAGACAGACAAACGAAACTGTCATTCTTCACCCGCCGAAAATGTCTTGGCTTGCCATCTCGCCAGACTCGCACTTCTCCATCGCCAACATCCCCTTTGGCATCATCACTACCTCGTCCGATGCGACCAAGCGCCCCGCGATTGCCATCGGCGACTATGCTCTAGACCTCAAGGCATTTGCAAGCGCAGGGGGGTTCGAAGACTCTCCCGAGATCCAGAAGCATGCGACGGTCTGGTCCAAAGAATCTCTCAACGCCTTCGCCGCGCTAGGCCGACCCTTTCATCGCCTAGTTCGCGAATACTTGCAGTCTGTTTTTGGCGCTGATACCAAAATACCCCAGGTCCTCAAAGACAACGAGCAACTCAAGCAGGCCGCACTGTTCAAGAGGGCCGAAATTCGGAACCACATGCCTCTCGTCGTTGGCGACTACACAGATTTTTACGCCGGCAAGAACCACGCCTACAATATTGGAGTTTTGTTCCGTGGTCCTGCCAATGCTCTACAGCCCAACTACACCCATCTCCCGGTCGCCTATCACGGCCGCGCCAGTAGTGTCGTTGTTTCTGGCACCCCCATCCGCCGACCTTGGGGCCAGATTCTCAAGGACCCCAAGGCTGAGCCCAAGGTCCCCGTCCTCTCCCCCTGTGAGAAGCTTGACCTCGAGTTGGAGATGGGCATGTTCATCTGTCGTGAGAACCAGCTTGGCAACCCTATCCCAATTGCTGAAGCGGACGACTACGTCTTCGGCTATGTTCTCATGAATGATTGGAGTGCCAGAGATATCCAGGCCTGGGAGTATGTACCTCTGGGTCCTTTCACTGCCAAAAACCTGGGTACTACTGTCAGTGCCTGGGTCGTGTTGGCTGACGCCCTCGAAGGGTCAAAGACTGCTGGTATTGCCAATGACAACACTTTGTTGCCCTACCTCGAGGAGAAGACCAAGGAGAACTGCCTCGATATTCATCTCGAAGTTGACTTGACCAGTAAGTGCCATCGAGGAAAAGCGCAGAGACATGCAATTCGCCGCAACTATGGCCCCACCACTTACCTGACATGTGTAGCTTCCAACGGCGACAAATCCACCATTTCGAAATCCAACTCCAAACACCTCCTTTGGTCTTGGCCCCAGATGATTGCCCACCACACCATCACTGGGTGCAACTTGCGTCCCGGCGACTTGTTGGGCTCGGGCACTATCACTGGTGACACGCCCGGCTCTGAAGGCAGCATTCTCGAACAGACGCAGGGTGGAAAGAAGGCAATCCAGCTGCGGGGCGGCGAGGAGCGCATGTTCCTGCAAGACGGCGACACGCTGACCATTCGGGGATGGGCTGGGCAAGAGGGTGCTTTGATCGGTTTCGGCGAGGTGACTGGCACCATCCAGCCTGCTTTGCCTCTGTTCTAGAATATTCGTGCACGGTGAAACGAAGGCAAGTGGGACTCTTCAAACACAGAAAGAAAAGTGCCGACAAGAAAATCAATGCGCACTGATTTTTGGCCAAGCCAACCGCCCTGGTGCAGTGTACTTGTACAAAGACGATGTAGACTTGGTATTATCTTCGAAGATTATCAGGGCAATCGGACTGTCTGAAATAATCCGCTTTCTGCACAGCTGGGTGCTCATTCAGATTCGCAACCACCTTGGAAACATGGGGGAAAAGTGAAATGTCGACACCAAACCGCTGCGCATTCCAAACAGCAGGCATCAAGCAGGCATCTGCCATGGTGAGGCCATCACCCACAGAATACTTGCCGGCGGAGCTCTTGACAACCGCCTCATAAGCCCTCAGTCCGTCCGTCATCAACTCCTTGTTCCACTGCTCGGCAACGCCACCGAGCGCTCTCACGCGCTTCATGATTCTCAAATTGGTGACGGGCTGGATATCCGCGGCGACAATCTCACACAAGACGCGCACCAGAGCTCGGGCCTCGGGATCGCTCGCCGGTGGCAGTGACGGGACCTCGGGGTGCACCTCCTCCAAGTACTCCAGCGCAGCTATGGACTGGCCAATCTTGAAGCCCGCGTCCGATGCCGTGCGCGACACGAGAAGGGGGACAGACGCGGATGGGTTGAGAGCCCTATGCTCGTCGGAGAGCTGTTCATCGTTGAGCAGATTGACGGGGACGTGCTCGTAGGCAATGTTCTTGAGGTTGAGGATGATGCGTAGGCGGGCGGAACAGGAGGAGCGGTAGTAGGCGTAAAGTGTGTAGTTGGGCATAATCTCAATGATTTTCTGGTTGATCGATTTGCCTTTTTTTTTTTTTTCTTCCCCTCGGTATGTTTTTTATCCTATTTTGTAGGTGATGTTGATTCTCGCGAGAAAAGAGAGGTTGGGGGGGGGGGGGCAAGTTTGCTCCGGCATGTGGCGGAAGCGAGGGCGGAAATGTTTCCGAGCCGCGGGGAAAGCTTTTTGCTAGGGTCACAGTAAATCTCGGCTCTAACAAGACTAGTAGAATGGTATCCAACCCGACCCGACCCGACCGACCGACCGACTGACTGACTGTCTGACTGTCTGACTGAATGACTACAAGCGTGAACTCGCACTAGCACTAATACACTATAGTCTTTACCGTATGCTTAGCATATGCAGTGATTTTTCAACTGCCTACCTAAGTAGGATTCAGAGGCTCCACCCCAGATATGAGACGAAGAGGGGGCTTTTTTTCTTCTTCAAGATTTCCACAACAAGTCGAGATCGGCAGAGGGCGGTGAATCCGAAGGCATCGATCGGTTCTAGAACCTCGGACACGTGCAATGTGGATTCCTCGGGTCATTGTGCCGGAGCGTCGCATCCTTGATTGTGTCTGGAAGTTCACGAAGTGTTTATCCAGTTATGACTCGTGAGCAGGGGTTCTAGAACGAGGGGGCTAGTACATTGACTTACGTACTCCGTACAGTCTAACCCCTATGTAAATGATTTTATAACGGCTATGTACAAGCCCCAAGCGGAGCGGCCATTAGCTCTCGGCGGCCATTAAGCATTATATCAATCGTGTTGCGCAGCTTCAATCCGACCGTAGCCGCGATCGCGACACGCGCAGCGCAGCGTGGCCTCTTATCACGTGTGCCCACAACCCCCCCCCTTTCTACACATACGATAACAACCTCCTCGTTCCTTCTCTCCCTTTCTTAGACAGACCCGGTCCCGTGGATGAATACATACATAAAATATTCCTAATCCAAGCCTCATCCCTGTGTTCCTGACAATAACTCATGGTCGCATAATAATTGACTTACTGATCCAGTCCACTTCAAACCTTGGCATACTATCTATACTATATACCGAGTTGGACTATTATAGAGCTCTCCGCTGACGCTCTGCTAGACCCTAGAGTTGAAGCTGCATAGGCCCCCGCGAGCCCGGCGCTCATCATCCGTACGCCCGCCCGTCAGCGCCGAGCGTCAACGAGGCTCATGGCACAAAATGCCCGCCATGTCCACAGACTCTATGTACACGCTGCTTCGTGCTTCTCCTTGTGATATCTCTCCTCGGTGCTAAGAGCGGCGGGATGCACGATGATGCTAGCCGTACTTACTCTTGTCGGTTCGGTTCCAGCTACATGTACATATGTACAACGCAAAGGGTTAGGTGAGAGAGGAAGGGGGGGGGGGGCACGAGTCATGCCGAAGGAACTAGACTCAGAAGACCTTCTGTCGATTATCATCACGATGCTATAGCTTATTCACCCTAATTTTTTCTGCTGTATAGAAAGGGGGGGGAAAAAAAGTCTATATAACCCATGACATGAGTCCAACCGCCATCTTGGTGCTCAACAACATCTGGTTTTTTTTTTTTTTTCTTCCCTCGCACATTGCATCAATACCACCCACCGTTCGACATTGAAACCACCCCCCCTCAATCATGAAGTCAATCAATTCGCTTCTTCTCTCACTGGCTGTTCTGGGCATGAACATGGGCTCGGAAGCTCATCCCAGCGGCCTCTCACAAAACAGCTCGGATACGCACGTCACGGCCGGCACTCTCGTCAAGCGTGCTGGGAGCGACTTCAGTAAAACATGCAGGTATATCAAGCTAGTCAGAGGCAATCCGAGATTCCTCCAGGCGCATTGTGAGAGCATAGATCACGCACTGCGCTATGCAGAAATTAACCTCGACGGCTGCCTTGCGAATAGAAAAGGCGAATTGAGATGGGGGTGAGTTGTCCCACTAGATGAAGTCCCCCTTTCTTTTAGGTGGTTTTTTTTTTTTTTTTTCTAACTCATTCTATTCTAAGGAGTGGTTTCTCTGAGACTTGTGAATGGAAGTCGTGCGAGCTCATACATCCGGATTATATCTGCCACTGCAACGATGGGAAAGGCGGGGTTAAGAAATCTTCTTATGATCTTAGTCAGTCTCCCGCATGGAAATATTCCGAGTATCTCCCCCCCCCCCTCAGATGCTAATCCCGAGTTCTACGGTAACAGACGATATTATCGAAAATAAAGACGGCAAGCTGACATGTCAGCCGTCGCTGTCGGAAGATTTAATGAAAAAGTTGGGTTTCTAAGGTCCGTAGGCTATCTACAACGTGGCACAACGAGGCTATGTAACGAGGAGGGCAAGGTATCGCGAGGAAGTGATGATGCCTAAGATGCGAGACTGCTACATCCAACATGAAAGGCTAGCTATTGACTCGAGGGCTGTGAGATGAGGCATCCATCGCAGTGTGTTGATCTCGGAACCTTCATAGCACGTAATCACGGAAGATTGTCGGCATTCACCCTCAGATCTCAGAAACTTTTGTGACCTAATTTTTTTTTTTTTTTTTTTTTTTTTCCGTGAACGAATTGCTGGAAGTAGCGTAGGATCCGACAAAGTCTTGCCCGCCCTAGTAGTTTCGAACTCCCCTTTCAAAAATCTTTGTAGATGTGTGTAGCCGGAATCGCGCACCCTCAAATGGTTACGTCACGCCATGATAAAAAAAAAAAAAATTTAGACGAGCATGCGTTTCGTTTTGTAGAACATCACTTCACTTTTTTTTATGCGCTAAAATCTTGGCATCATTACAACTCCTGGCACTACGTACGTGAACCACTGAAATCATCCACGCTAAGCGGCATCACACATCCTCGTGGCCTTTTTCAACTCCAGGCTGTTGCTTGCCAATGTATTGGGATTTCTTCAACATGTTCCACTTGTCTTCTTCCGAGTCGAGGTGGCGGAAGCAGAACCAGAATGCGACACCGCCAACAGTAGCAATGCAGGCAATGATGGTGTAGTTCCAAACCAGGAGAGGGTCGCCGGACAGGGGGGTGAATGCCTGGCCGATGGCGGACGAGACGGCGCTCATGAACAGGTTGATGCTCATCACTAGGGACTTCATGTTCTCGGGAGCCTTGGAGAAGGCATACTCGTATGAAGTGACGTTGGCGAAGATTTCGGCGACACCAATCAGGATGTACGGCAAGCTCTGGGCCCAAACATTGATGGGCGCAGGGTCACACTTCTTGCCGTTGGCGTACCAGCCACAGGGGCTCTTCTCGTAAATGTAGTATTGCATGACGGCGGATGCCACCATGGACAGGGCAGCGATGAGGAAACCGCACGTCATTCGCTTGATGGGAGTGAAGGCGACCCCCATCTTGCGAAGGCCAGGGTAGAGCAAGTGATCAATGATGGGAATCATGACGACTATGGAAATGGGGTTCAGGTTCTGAAGAACATCGTTGGGGACGCCGTTTCGCTGCATCGTGCTGGCCTGGGTGGTCAAGTTGGCCGTCATCTGGTTATACGACAAGAAGAAGATGGGCAGGAACAGGAAGACCTTGCAGGCCATGAGACCGCGGCGGACTTCGTCTACCCAGGCGTCGTCATAAGTCATCCAGACAGGGCGCTGCTCGACGGGGACCCGGGAGGGCTTGGCAACTTCCCAGGTGAATCCCTTGACACCTGAGCGCTTGCGGGCGAACCAGGCCATTTTGAGGAACTTGGAGAGGACGGAACCAGTAGGGGGCTTGAGCTTGTACTTGTTCTTCTGCGACCAGAGGACAACGGGTGCGAGCAGGAACAGGGCAGTGGGAATAAGGAATGCGAGCCAGAAGCCGACGAGTTTCTCAACATATACCATGCCGATCTGGCCGGTGAGGGAGCCAATGTTGATGCATAGGTAGAAGTACAGAAAGATTCGGGTGTTGGTCACGGCGGGGTCGACAATGACGCGCTCGCCGTTGCGAAGTTGGATGCGAGGGAGAACATCCTCGTTCTGTTCGGCAAGCAATGGAGAGACATTGGCCTTGAAGAAGCCAGTGCCGACGCAAAGACAAAGCAGACCGATGAGGAATGCCGCGAAGGACGACTTGTTGTGTACAATGACTGCTGGCGCCGAGGCCGCGACCAAAACAGCGTGAGCAATGGTGGAGATGCCGATGGCGAGATGGAGAGTCCAGAAACGACCCATGCGAGCGTCAGCAACCCAGGCACTGTTGTACTCGGTAGAGTGGAACAAAATCTCTGTTAGCAGGAGAGTCTACCACGGGGAAACCCAAAAGTTTCCATATAATAGCAGTCTAGTCAAGCAGGAAATGCAGAGCTTACCCGACAAGAGGCATCATATAAGCAAAGAACTGGTTAAACAGGCTGATACCCTGCGCAGCCTTGGGGCCCATACCCAAAGCGCCAGGGTTCCCGTCTGGATCAGGGTCGGCGCCGGTGGTAGAGCCTGCTGGCAGAGGGTGATTGACGAAATTTGTGTACAAGACAGCCGAGCCGTAGTATGAGAAACGCTCGCAAAGCTCGACAAAGGCAATGGTCCACATGGCCCACATGATCTTTCCAGAAACACGGCGCAGGGTCCTCATCTCCTCGTCGGTGGGTTTGCCCTCGTAGTCATCGTCATCGTCATCAAGCATCCTCCCATCACGGTTCTGCAATGACGCCTCGCGGGCATGGACGTCCATTGAGCCCTTGGAAGGGTTCACGGCGTGGCCGCGGGTCTCAGGATCAGCCAAGCCCGACCGGGCAATGGCGTCGTTGTCAAGATTGACAGTGGTGGTCATTGTGAAATGCAGTGTCTTTTGTGGTGAAGAATGAAACGAGGACGGAGCCTTCAGGACCGTGTCGGGGAATCGGGGATGCGGCCAGATTTTAACATGACCCATGTACTGTATGTACGGATTATTACCGAGTACAACCAACAACGCTTCTTCATGGCCTGCGGTCCAAACGTGCTGGAGAAGTCGGGACAGATCCGGGGAACGACAACGACCGCATTCATTGTGCCGTGCTGCTCGACAGCCTCGACAGCCAAAAATGCGCCAAGGTTGGCCAAGGCATTCAAAAGATCCCAGTCGTGGCCGTGGCTTGCCGGGCTTGCCCCGCCCCGCTCCATCAGAGATAAGGGCCAAGATATTACCCGCAACCCTTTGCCTGTTGAGTGGCGAACTTATTCTGTTCTCCCCCGTTTGTGACGGTTCTGGCCTCGAAGCTGATTCACCAACTTGCAAGTGTGAGCGGGGACCTTGCTTCAATCGACCACCTGAACATCCACAACATCCACAACATCGACGCCCCGTATCATGCAGGGCCGATTACGCCCGGTGTCGCTCAGCAATAGAATCGCCCCAATAAATCAACATGGGTAATCCGTACATATTGACGAGTATGGTACTCCGTACTACCACTGTCAACCTTGTTCGAGCCCACGTTTTTGATGGCTGGTTGCATGTGGGAGAATGGCGTCAGCCTCGTTCCTCTCCCTTCTCCTTCGCGGGGCAGGCACAGTTGCGACGGAGCATGGGCACACACGCAGTCAATTGTGTTGGAAAAATGGGCTACCCGTCCCGGATCAGTCTTGGCAGGCGTCTCTTCTAGAAATAAATCGTACTTTGACACCTGAGAGCATGAAGAGGAAGTACGCTTCCTTGTCTGCATCGTCCGGGATGGAAACCTCCACGTCAAAGTTGGCAAAAAGGGTGGCAATAATCTTGAACACCATCACCTCTGCCAAATTCCGTCCTGGACAACTCCTTGAACCGCCGCCCCAATTAAGACTGTACTTCTCCATCATGCGAACAGATCTGGGTACAGTCTCGGCTCCCGTCTCGGTCTCGGCGCATAGCCAACGACGTGGCTCGTATGAATCTGGCTTGGTGCCAAAAATCTCCTCTTTACGATGCAACGCGATAGGATTGCATCCCACAGTTGTATTGGGAGGCACACTGAATCCATGTAAATGTAAACCCGTGCGTGGTGTCTTGCGTGGAAGCGACATGGCTACCACGGGGTGAAGTCGCATAGCTTCGCGAATGGCAGCCTTTGTATAAGGCAGTCGGTTACTACCTGCGTATGCAGATGCACCTTTTGTCGTTCGCACTTCATTGGTGACCGTTTGTTGGACGTTACTGTGAGATCCGATCATGGCCACGGCCGCCGTCAAGGTTGATGCCATGGTTTCATGGCCAGCGCCGAAGTTGGTAACAGCCATCTTGCGAAGGTAGTTGTCGTTGAATTCGGGCTTTTCCTTATGCAGCTGAATCAGATCGCCAAAAATGTCCATGCGCTTGTCCTTATGTGAGTTCGGCCTGAGCAAAGCTCTGATGCGACGTACCACCAGCCTATTCACATGCTGTTGCATGTTAGCTGAGTAGCTTTTGCATGCCGCGATTTGTGCTCAGCGCGGATACTCACTGGGAAGAAGGGTCTGAACTCTTTCGGAGTCTTGTAAGTGACCCCCCACCAATATGCGAATAGTCTCCCCAGATGTGGCGACCATTGTTCCAACTTTTTCATGGTTGGGAACACCCCGAACAGGCTCTTTCTTCGCCAGCCTTGATAACTGTGTTCCAATGTTCCCCAGTCAGCGCCATCGCGAAACATCCCTGGAGACCATGACAGCACAGCTGCGCCCAGGCACTCTACCGTAATGATATGCATCCACTCCTTGAGGTCGAGTTCTTGGCCATCAAGCTCTGCGAGTCGTTTTATCGCGACCTTGAGCGCCGAGCTAATGGCCTCCTCATGCTTCAAGATATTCGCAGCACTGTAGACTCTGCCTATCAAGCGTCTCTGTAGGCGGTATCGCTTCATACTGCGCTCTGATAACAGATCCAACGTGTCTGTAAAGTGTGTCTCGAGCCGCCAGTCGACGTGCGGCCTACTCAAAGCTGTGGCCACTGATTTGAAACCTCAGCTTCTTTGTGTCTTTGTGTAGTTGTGTCTCGGCAACAGCAAACTTACGATAGAAATCTGACTTCTCGAATCCTTTACCAGTGCCTGGAAAAGCTCGCCCCATGTCAGCTTCATTCTCGTCCATAAATGCCCGGGCACCGGTTTGCGTACAGTAAATCTGATCAAATGCTTCCGGGGTGTTGAACCACACCTCATTCGGGCCAACTCGTACAACGTCGCCGTACTTCTTGTGCAATTCCAGCCCTAGCTTCGCCATTCTTCCTTGAACTATATTCTCAGCATACCAAAAGTCGGACATGGCAGCCAGTTTGGGGCCGGGCACCCGGGCCAGTGGGTGGAAAGTGATGCGATACAGCGGTACAGTAATGGCAAGCACAAGCAATGCTAAGCAGCTAAAGCGCAGCGTGGCAAGTAAAATCCTGCTCAAGTCAATGGCATTCGCCACGGTGAAATTGAACGACAGCATGAAGGCAGCGGTTTCGCCTATATGGCGAGCAAAATCCTTGCCGAATTTCCCTCCAACTAACCCAGCGATGAAGTCACCACATTCAAAGTCGTCTTTGCCAAAACCGAGCCAGACATTGAGGTGAGATGCCTTGAGCGTTCGAGACACGACGGAGGATATACTCGCCACAAGACGAGGCGGCCATGGTCGTTTGGTGCCGCAATTAAGATGAAGACTCTGTCCATGTGTGTGCAGTGTGCACTGTGCAAGTTGTCGAAGATGAAAAATTCACGGCCTAACCTTGCTGGAGTGCCTAGGGTAGTTGGAGTGGGGCTCGGTAAATAAAGGAGACACACAACGCTGTCCCGCAATGTTCATATTTATTATTCTTGTCTCGAGGACTTTTGTATTCTCAAAATGAGGAAAATGTTGACATACTTTCATGTACGCTGTGCAAATCAAACGACCTGCTTATACGATGTCTTCATCACTTGCGACTTAGCACTTCAATGACACCTCCTCAGCATCGATTCAATCGGTGGCGGAACCATGGTCCTCCACGCTTTGCAATTTCTTCTTTTCCTCCCGCGCTTTTGCCTTTTCCCTCCACCTCATACCAAATTTGAGAAGCACGAGCAAGGGAACTAAACTTATGAAATACAGGCCTCCGACAAGTGTAAATGCGGGACCAACCCCCATGGCATCGATCATAGGGATAATGGCAGCACTGGCACCAGCACCGACAAGACAGCGAGTGAGGTTGTTGGCAGCGGTCGCGGTACCGGCCTTTCCAGGGTTGAAGTCGACGAGCAAAATGTTGGTAGCGTTGTTGAACCCAATCATGCCGATGCCTAGCATGAAACTCAACAAGCACGGCACAGCGACGTGGGTGACCGCATACATTGCCCATCCCCAACCGATCAAACTCGTTCCAGCGAGGCCAAGCAACGGAAGCCCAATTTCGAGACGGGCTCGTTCCAGAGGAAATTCTGAGAGATCTTGTTGTCGCCTGCGATCGTAAGGAACGCCAGATCTGATGCAATGACGCTTGAAGTTGTAGTTGATGAAGGGGCCAACAATCAATGCAGCGCCGATAGACCCAACGGCCAAGGGCAGGTACATCAAGCCAACTTGGACTTCATTGTAGCCGTATTTATTCGCGAACAGGGTTGGCATCGCCGTCGAGATGCAGTAAAAGCCAGCAAAAACAAGGCTGCTGGTCCAGAGCAACAGACCGTTCACTCTCTCAAAAAGGAGAAACAATGATTCGAGAACATTTGGCACTTGAAACTTGAAGTTGTCCTGCTTGCTTGCCGAGCTCGCGCCTGCTGCCACTTTCTCGAGTGTGTTCCCGCGTCGGAGCTTTCTCCTCCGCCGACGCTGTATAGTCTGCCAGACAGACCTGTACAGAGGGGGCGGAGCGACGGAGCCATCGTCGACTATTCGACGACACGTCTCTGGGAAAAACAAGATGATGAACACCAACGCCACGGCAGAAGATATAGCGAGGAACCAAAATATAGATCTCCAACCAAGATATTGAGAAAGAAGCCCGCCAATGATGGGTCCAAGCGATGGAGCAAAAACTGTTGGAACAACGGTGAGCCCAATGTACTGCCCCCTCTCAGCTGACGTCACAACGTCTGCAACGACGGCTGTACAAAGGGCGACGGTGCTACTTGATCCAGCGGACTGGAGACATCTCAGACCAAGAAGAGCACCATAACTCGGAGCTAAAGCAAGCCCGATGTTGGCTGCGATGTAAATGACGAAGCATCCGACGTACGCCGGTCGGCGGCCCCCACTGTCGGCTAGTGAGCCTATAAACATGGGAGTTATGCCTTGAAAGATCATATAAGTCGTTATTGTCAAGTTGATCTGCGTATCAGTCACCTGAAGATCTTTTGACAGCTGCGTCAATGCTGGCAAGTATATCTGAGCGGTTAGAGGTGAGAAGATTGCCGTGCAGGCAGCACCAAGGACGACACTTCGTTTTTGCCATGATGTCAAGACTGAATACGGTGCCGCGTTGTTTTCTCCCGAGGGTGAAGGCGACTTTTCAATGTCCGTGTGACTATGTTCATTTGATGATGGCAACGCACCCTGTTGGCCGTTTTCAAGCGATTTCGGATTCGCCTGCTTCATGGCCACCTATGTTCAGGTTGGTTCTCAGATCAGGCATCAGAGTGTTATTAGAACCATTCGATCGAAGCCAGAAGACGAAAAATACCTCTGGGAGGGAGCCTTTTTGTCTGAGATCCAGACGGTGCGCTACCCCTGCCGTTGTCGGGGATTTGTCCCAATTTTCGGGCATATAAGGTGGGGCGTGGCACGGGTAGGACATGACGGCCGGCAGAACGGCGAGTCTGGTGCCGGATCGGTGCCGGATCGGTGCCGGATCGGTGCCGACGTCGGCCAAAAGATGTGCAATTAGCGGGCCTTGTCGACGGAACATTTGGGGTGAAGCTCCAGTTGATGCTTTTGATGATGAACTTGGCAGTTGATGAATGCTAGGTTCTCCTGCTAGTTGTGCAGTATGACATGAGGAGCCTGCTCAGATCTTTGAACAGGGGCCTGATGTAATAGGAACGGCACACTCAATCAACTGTTGAAAGTAACAGACTAGCGACGATCAAGTCAGAAGAGCGGTTCGCTATCAATCAAACTATTGTTTTTAATCTTATTCTATAATGTGCGTTAAGCCAATCTTGCTATCTGCGTATTTGATGGAATCGGTACCTAGGTAAAGCAATAATTAGTACGTCCGTAAGTACGGATTATTACTGGTTGTAGCAGATGTCAAGGGCAAATGAACAGCGGGCTCAGAGATATTCCGCTTCCGCCTGCACCACCCCTGAGCCAGGTACAAGCCACGTACCTTGGTGCCATTGTATTTTCGGCGGAGCCAGAGGAGCTAACAAGGACACGATCTTCACAAGCTGCAACTTGCGCGCTGCACAACATCAAGGCTGCTATCATGGTGAGCGACCCCGGATTGTATTTCATATGTAACAAGACTAATTCCCATATCAATAGAACGTCCAGTATAATTCTGCCCTGCGGCAGAGCAAATCAATCCGCAGCGAACTCGAGACGCTCAACTCCAAAGGCGCCCCCTCCGCCGGTGACATTGGCAATGTGTCGGCGTCGTTGTCGTCATTCTCCAAGACGATCGACGAATACAACCAACTTGCACGGCAAGAAATAGTTCCAAAGAAGCAAAGCGAAGCCTTCGAGCGGGTCAAGCGATTTCGAGAAGACCTGTCCGATTTCCGATCCCAGATCGATGGCCTGAAGAAAGCTCGAGACGACGCACATCACCAGAGTAACAGAGCAGAATTACTCGGCAGGAGACCTTATAATGCCACTCCCGAAAATCCATACGCAAACACTCCGACGAGTACCAACTCTGCCTTCCAGCCTCGGCAATCGTCACAACCGAGCGGTCATTTGACAACCGGGTCCGCAGACGAAATGCGAGAGGCGCATGCTTTCAGAGAGCAGAACTTCTTGGCCAATACTCACTCAGCCCTGGATGAATATATTTCCAGGGGCCAGGCCGTTCTGGGCGACTTGGGACAGCAACGGGAAATGCTCAAGAACACGCAAAAGAGACTGTACAGCGTTGGCACCACCCTGGGAATCAGCGGAGATACTATACGAATGGTGGAAAGGCGGGCTCGACAAGACAAGTGGCTGTTTTCGGGAGGAGTCGTCGTCTTCTTCGCATTCTGTTGGTTAGTGTTGCACTACCTACGATGAACCAGTGCGTCTTCGGCTGCGGGTATGCTGTACTTGGGCATGAACATTAAGCATGGCGTCTTTGGGGTATATGGGTCAGTACATTTGCAGATTCCTCTTCTTCTTACGGGGAGCTTTTCAACTTTTCAACTTTTTTTCCGGAAATTCTCCATTTCCCTTTTGATTGATTTCCGTCGGCTTCGCCCATTCTAAACCTCGTCTTCCCCGTCAACAGGACGAAGAGCTATGGTGAAAAGCACATCCTTTGTGGTATGGATCTCGACACATCTAGTACGAGGCAACACGTGATTACTGGTGCTTAGCCTTCCTCCAATCTTTGACTCCCAGTCAGACACATCCCATTCCAGGCCTCTGGTGGTGATCCGGCTAGGCTCTTGAAGCGGGATGATTCCAACGTGTTTCCCAAACACAGCATCCTCGCCGTCTTCATTGACGTGAATCTTGTGTGTTCCGGATTTCAGCAAAAAAGTCAGACTTGATCCGGACAGCAGGTATATTCGGCCAGTGGCGTAATCAGGCTCCGATTGAAAGAGATAAAGGTGGTGAAGCTGACTCAGGCCTTGATCAACCCGGCCGCCGATGCCGCCGAGCGCGACTATATCCACGGCGCCTAGCTGTGACTTGCGAATCCAGTTGATGGCTTTCCCGAAGTCGGCGGATTCCTGGTCAGTGTCGTGAATGACCAGTGCGGGCGTGGGCTGTGACGAGTAGAAGTCCCTCACGGAGGGAGAAAGGGAGTCCAAATCACCAATGATGGCTTGCAGATTCGACTAAATAATGTTTTAGCCCCTCCATAAAATCAACGGCATATACCTCGAGTTCTGGGGCAACTGATCCACTGACAAATTTCCCTCGGAACGAAGACAGCTCATGCAGTCGATTGGCGCCGCCATCGGCAGCAACTCTCAGTTTCGCTATACAACAACCCTGGTCAGCATGCAATGTAATCTGATGACATTTGAGCTGCAAAAAATGTGATGGGGTTCCCCCGCAGGCAGATTGTCGTTTACCATTCTTCCACAGTCTGCGCAAGGTGGCTCCATTTTTCAGAGGCTGGTTAAGGACCAATAACGCAAATTCCTGGAAATTATCATGATCATCCTCTAGCAGCTTGGCGGGGTGCCACTCAAATTCCTTGGTGGACATGTTACAGCTTGCAATGAGCCTTGGTCGCCCTGTCCTGGAAAGTTTTTGGAAAGAATTATATGTTTCCGTCGATGTTATCCAAAAGGGCGTTGTTTTTGGTGCCGACGAGTGACGAAAGGAAGGCGGCGGACTGAGACTGAGGCGGTCTGTCGCCCGGGGTGGGAGAAATTGACATGGACCAGACAACTTTCAGGACGACGAGAGGGTGTGAATCATTAATCTTCAAGGATGGCAATTTCTCAAGCATATGTAGGCGCGCGCACCGACTACCAGGGTCAAGTTTCGCACAGTAATAATGGAATTTGTTGGATGCACAATGCACACAAAGTTCGTGTTTTATATAACACGTGGCAGCTGCATATTCCAAAACGCTTGTGTCATGGCTTGTGCTTGTGTGTCGAGCGCTCTTCGGATAACCGGATAACCGGATAACCGGATAAACACCGGTGTGGTGGTTGGTGCTTTTTTTGCTGACTTTTTACCGCCGTCCCGTCCGTGTGTCATCGGGTACGCTGACCAATCGATCCGTACACTTTTTTTTTTTTTTTTTTTTTTTCCTGGTGGAATAATTATTTCCAGTCAATGAATGCATTGCTCACGTAGTAATAATCCGTATCACAACCCGGGTTTCGCAACATCGTGGAAAAATTCCCGTTTCCGTCTCGGCAGGGCCACAACATGTATCGCGCAACCTTGCGAACCGCGTCGCGACAGACTCTGGGACGTCTGCGCCCGCAGGCCTCCCGGTCTGCACCTCGACGGTTTGCGTCGACGTCGACGTCGACGTCCACATCCCCTGCCGATCGGCCACGATCATGGAAGAGCCTCGCGCTGAGATGCGGTCTGGCCATTGGCGCCGTCTCCTATTATTACAGCACAAACTCCGTATTCGCAGAGGAGACAGAACAAGGTACTTCCCAGTCCGCCCGCCCGCCCGCCCGCCGCGTCACCAACAAGTTTTTCAAGCAAACATCATCCCAGCTAACCAGCGCCCAACGGCAAAAAGCACCCCGACCAATATCCGCCCCGTTGACTTTCGCAGAATCCGATCTGCCCACCGTCGAGTCTGTCGTCGAGAAAAAGCGGCAGCAGCTGCGGGGCGAATCCGAAGAGCAGCCGCCCAGATCATCCCAAGTCCAGTCGACCAAATCCACAACCCCTGAGATCCAACCCAGCACCGACGCGCAGACGACCGCGGCGTCTGCTTCCCCAGAGGCGCCGCTGGAGCTGGAGGAGGAGGAGGGCGGCCAAGAGGGCGCGTTCAACCCCGAAACCGGCGAAATCAACTGGGATTGCCCATGTCTTGGTGGAATGGCCCACGGTCCTTGTGGCGAGGACTTCAAGACGGCCTTCAGCTGCTTCGTCTTCTCCAACGCGGAGCCCAAGGGCATGGACTGCATCGATAAGTTCCAGTATGTCGAGGCTTTTTCTTCAAGTGCCGACGCACCACGGGGAGTTACGCTGACACGCGTTACAGAGGCATGCAGGAATGCTTTAGACGATACCCGGATATCTACGGCGCCGAACTCACAGATGATGAGGGCGGTGAAGACGGAGCACCTGAGGGGGACGGAGCTTCCCGCGAGGAAGATGCTTCAAATTCCTCTTCAAAAATTGACCCACTCGAGACGCAAGAGTCGAAAAGTGCTCGGCCAGTGGCCGACAATGGTGTACCAAAGCAGTGGGAGGACGCCACCGACGCGGACAGGAAGGACGCACAAGAGGAACAGCCAGGAAAGCTGGAAAGCAAGGAATAGAGCATGCTATTGTAATATGTATCTATCGCATGGGTGGCGATAATGTATTTTTCTTTTTTTCTTGGGGGGGGGGGGGGGCACTTTTCCAGACCCGTGCCCCATGTAGAATTTGGCATGGTGGCATGCTTGTACAACAACACACTGTACGAGACGGATATGCATAGGTGGAAAAGGCTATGGAACATGGACGGGCAAAGTATCAAGCTACACCATTGAGCACCATAATATTTGTCTCCACTCGGAACGGCATCTCATCTCGTGGTACATGAATCGGAACGCGACATGGCCAGGCGTCGTGCATGGACATTGCTGACTGCAGATTTCAGTCGCAACATGATGCTGAATTGTACATTTAACATTAGACTCAAGAAAATAAAATATAAACTATAAAGAAATGCATCAATACCGTTACAACCAACGCCGCCAAAAAAAAAAAAAAAAAAAAAAAAGAGAGAAAGTGTGCGATATGGCATCGCCATCCCAACTCTCACATTTAAGAACCACCCTTCTTGCCCTTGACCAGATATCGGCCAAGGACAGCCTCCACGGCACCAACGCCAGCCAGAATACCAAACCCTACACCAGCGTTCCTCCAGTTGAGGTTGCCCCTCTCGTACAGGCCCCATGCCTTGTACCCCAGGTAGGAGCTGACGCCGATGACGGCGGCGAAATTGGTAATGGCCAGAGCACCAGCACTGCCATCCGACAGGCTGGCGAATTGCTGGGTGATCCAAGAGTCGGCGTTGCGCGCCTTCTTGGCGGCACGCTTCTTGGCATGTTGGGCCTTGGCCTCGGCGGCCTCGGCCTCGCGTTCCAGCCGCTCAGCTTGCGTGTCCGTCTGGACATGCTGCTCGAGGAAGTCGGACGGCACGGTGCGCACGCTGGGGACGTCAACGTCGATGAGGGAGGCAGTGGATGCGGACTCGTTGTTGACGAGCTCCACGGGCTGAGGAGCAGCGGCCTGCGCGTTTCATGTGTCAGCCAGTCAGTCAGTCAGCCCCATCGGCTAACATCACGAGTCACGTCCCGCGGCGAGAGAGAATCAGGAGAGAAAAAAAAAAAAAAAAGTTGCGCGACGCGACGCGATGCGATGCGATGGCGATGCGCTTCACTCACCTCCTCGGGAGTCTGCTTGGGACCGCTGGCGGCTACTTCGGCGTAAGACACTGCGACGCGGGCAGTTAGCTTCCAGGTTCTTGCAAATTGCGATGGCCAAGAAAGGGAAAAGCCGAACTTACTGATTGATTGGGGTTGTTTTGGGGCTGGGAGGGAATCCGGAAAAATCGCAGGGCTTTGTTTATGAGATTTTGTGTTGCCGTGCCTGGACAAGAAAGAAGGTGTGTTGAAGGGAAGTTGGTGGCGGGGAAAGCTGTCCGGTCCGGGCAACGCCTCCAGCCCCCCCCCCCCCGTCAATGGATGACGTACTTGTTGGCGAACCTCGGTGAGAGCCATGACAGCCATAACCATAACCCACCCACCAACCGGTCAACGGCTGGTCGCCATGGAAGTCATGGACTGAATTTCCCAGGTTGGCCTGCAACCAATCTCTCTGATTTTGTTTTCAGACCAAGGATTACCCTACAACAGGGAACTCGAACTCTGCTCTGGCTTTGGATGACCAGCTTACTTCCTCTGCTGGTATTTTGTCACTGTGTATTCAGCGATGCGGAGCAGAATGCGACGAGCAAGTGAATGCATTTCTTAAGAATGAAAAAGGACAGAAAAGAAAAGAAAAAAAGAAAAAAAAACTGACTCCTAACAATGACAAAAGCTTGATCCCTTCCTGAATTCAGGTCCAACTCCCCAGACCCAACGCCGTGCCAACGGGTATCACGATTTCAGAACCACTCGCCTACCCCTCTTAAAACCGGGGCATCAGCTCCATGCAAAGGTTATTTGTCTCGTGTATCATGCGTTTACTTTTCCAGGGAATGAGCCTTGTTGCCAAAGCCTTCTAATGGTATGGGGTATCATGGCGATTTTCGAAATGCTTCGTCGAGTCTCATTACCCAGTGCTGCTTCATGCGCCAGGACATTTTGCAATATATCAACGCCTTACTCTCCTCGACCAAGACGTTTTCTGCTATCTTGATCTGCAAATCCATATCTGCGTCTGCAAAGTCTCCGAAGAACTGCTCCAGAGCCATTTCACACCATCTTGAGCCGATGGAGGGCCGCACGACGTCACAGGTAGGGTTCTCCGGCGGCGGCTGCGAAGGACTCCGGGTCGATCTTGTCGTCACGAGCGGAGCACCACTTGGTGATTCAGATGCAGATGCACTCGTATTCGGAAGCAGATTGTTTGAAGATGCGGGAACTAACGCCACTGAATCGTCCGCGAGGGAGGTCCGTTGCCTCTTCCCTGGTGACGCGGCCAATAGCAGGGTTCTGCCATAATAGGTTGAAGAGGGCGGCGGCGTTGTGCCAAACAGGCCGTCGCTTTGGGCCATTGGAAGCGCTCGCTTCTTTGCTTGGTTTGCCGGCTCATCTGGAGGAGTCAAGGCGGATGGCTGTGTAGTCGCCGTTCGAGGAGGAGGAAGGGCGGTCGATGTCGGCGTCTGGCTCGAAGATGATTCCGCTGGCCCAGGGCTGTCCTGGCTGGTGGGACCATTTGAAGGTTCAGACTGTACATGTAAGACACCGGTTCCTGGCATCTCAGACTCGTCACCCGGCTGTCCATCGGTTCTCCTGCGCGGTTTCATGATCCTTTTTGGAGCACCTCCAGACCCGATAACGTCGGGGTACAGGATCTCCATGTATTCTTCATGATCAAACGGTCGACCCCTGAGGGCTTTCGAAAGAGGCTCTCTCTGTGTCAACCTGTCATGTCAGTTTTCTCTTTTGCTCTATTTTGTCTTGTCTTGAATGTCCTGACTACGCATCGGCACGAGACACACACCCACCTCTATGTGCGCCCTCCAAGCGTCTTCCGTGGCAGTCACCGTTTTCGACACTGAATTATATACAAAGTCTGGGTCCTCGCGAAGACCACGCCAAAGGCGGAATCGCTTCCGCGCATTGTCGCTCTTGTTGATGAGGTGGCTCTTTGCAGGATATGCACCATGGCAGTCCTGGAGGGCTTGCGCGGCGCGCTCCCAAGCCTCAGCTTTGAAACTGTTATTTTCTCGCAAACCGAGTTGGACGCTGTCACAAAGGCTGCGGAAGAAAGTCGTCTCGTATGCGGGTGTCCAACTAAAACGTGGAGCGCGGCGGTCACGATCGACACGGGAAGACCCTTGCCCGTCGGGGCCGAGCATGTCGATGTCGTCTTCAGACATGGCGCGTGAACGTCTGAGACGGTGCAAATTTCGATACTGCAACCCTTGCGACAGGGCCGGCGATCAGCTACCACGGCGCGCTGCATCAACGCGGCGGCGGCGGCCTGCAAGCTTTCAAAGTTTGTTGGGGTGCGATGGCAGATGTTTTTTTTTTTTTTGGGTGAGAGGACTAGTCAGGACTTTTACTCCGTGGACCAACAGTAAAGCTAGCATGAATAAAGCGGTGCATCGGACCGACCCTGGGAAAGGTACGTCGGAGCGCGGGCATCACCTGCCGAATGCGGCAGCCTGTGTGCAGCCAGTACCCTGGTGAGGATCCAATCACATGAGCCCTGGTGTCGGACTGGAAGCCAGAGATGGCCTTGTCCGCGTGAGCCAGCGTTGTGAAAAGATTATGTATTTCAATAGCGCCCTAAATTCCCATCGGTTAAACCAATGATACGGGCGGATGGTTTAGTGGTATAATACTCCCTTAGCAAGCCTTCATTTGGAGACTAAGCATGGGAGTGGTCCGGGGTTCGATTCCCCGTCTGTCCAGTGTAGGTGGTTTAAATCCACCAGTGTACCTTTGTTTTTTCCCCCACGAGGGGAAAGTCTTGTTTTTGTGGGAGTCATGTTAACGATTACGAGCAGCCTGTGTAATAAAACAATAGTGGCTGTAGACCACATCATAGGGGGAAGTCGTGTACATTGGTTGTATCAATAGCCGTAAAATTCTTTCACATCTAGCCACCATGTTGCTTTGCTTGCATCATCACGCTGGTTGATACAAGACGAAATACCCGAGCCAGTCAGTCAGTCAGTACCTTTGAACGAATCTGGAACATATCATTCGGGAGTTTATCAGATCAAGTGCATCCAAGGAGATAATATTCTGGCGGGAATAGGATAAGTAGGAACAAGCCATCGCGCGCCCCCTTGCACCCAGGGTCGCCATGAAGCGAGAGCCAATCACGGCCTGCCTGCGCGCCTGCCTGCCGGAACCCCCTCATCTTCTTCCTTTCTTTTTCTCAGCTGATCTGTCCAGTCGGCGGTCAGGAGCGCGCCAAGTCGGCAACGTGTGGCTGGTGATGCTCATCCCGTGGAACGTGGTTTCACCTGAGGGACATGTGAAAAAAAAAAAAAAAAAAAAAAAAAAGACATGTTCATGCAAGGGTCCGTGCAACGACTTTGCAAGAGTCATTTGTTGGCGCTGGGGGCAACAGAGCCTGGCATTTCTGGATCCCCCATCGAGTCAACCCACCAAGTCATGTTCGGGCAAAATCGGCAACGACGGGCCGGAACACGGGAAAAGGGGGGAAGAGAAAAAAAATAATAATATTAAGAATGCATGCATTTCATCGCGACAGATTAGCGAGCTCGTTGGCGAAAAGAAGGAATCCGAGACACGGACGCGGGGGGGACGGGGGGGGTCGCTGACGGATACAATGTTATGTATTACGGATCCGTAATGCACGCACGAGTTTGGGGGTGCGGAGAGGTGCGGAGGAGTTGCATTGTGCAGAATCCGTCATCATGTTATTTAATTCCAAAGCCCCCCGACGTGCGACGACGTGTTGCGCTCGTCACGTCACGTTCCATGGGCTCCGTGACACCCTGAACAATCAGCACCACGGGGGGACCTGCATCTCTGGGATGGGGAATCCTTCCATCATCTGGGGGATCTGGGGGATCCACGGCCCAATGCTACCTCGATCCCCGGCCCTGCCACTTTTTCCCCGAACCAAGGATTGGGAAGTGTATTACATGTAAGCCGTTCGGCCAAAGACGAGATGCGCCGTGCCACAGCATAAGCACAGCACATGACTGATGGAACACGTTCCCCGTAGCCAGATATGCTTCCACGCTCCCTCCTTGTATACCGAAAAAAAAAAAAAAAAAAGAGACGACGACACGGAGTTTTGTCCATTTCGCATGGCGTTGAATGGGGGGGGGGAGGGGAGAGCAACATGTTACGCCAGGGCTATGCGCCAGCAACTCTTTCAGTATCAGCTATCTCATCTTCTCTGGATCCCCCCCAAGTTCCCAAAGCCAAGGGGTTTGGCCAAAATGAATCAAGAGAAAAGAAGAGAGTGTAAAAAAGCCCCCCCCCAAGCACGTGTTCCCTCCTCCTGATTCGGCCCTTCCATCATGAGGCGCACAGTTTTCCTGCGCCCGAGCATTCGATCAAGTAGGGACAGGACCATTCAACACATTTTTTTTTTCATCATGCGGTGAAATGTTGCGAGGCTTGACCAATCATGCCCCCCTCTTGTATGAATCGTCTTCCCGTAGGATGCCGCCCCCCCTATGTGAGCTAAGCCCAATGTTGCCTTTTCTGCCCGGATGGGACGTTTCCAAGGATGGGCACTTGTCGTGGTCACTTGGGATGAGATTAGGTTCCCCTTGTCTCGTAGTCCTTGCCATTTGATCTGGAGACTTGTTCTCCCCCCCCCCCCCTAACGTTGTTTTCTGAGGGAACAGAGAAGAGCGCGGAGCTACTTGTGCTAGGTTTGTCTGGAGCTGGGGAGGTATAATAACTTGACCATGTTCCCACCTCTCGCGCTGAATCTTGTTCCGTGATGGAAGAAGGGGGGGGGGGAAGGAAGGGAAAGCAAAGAACGTTTCGCTTCTTCTTCTGTGTGTGTGTTTATACTTGTGGCAGCAGAATACTCGCCGCTGTGTATCATATACACGACTCGTTCTTGTTGTATATATATATTATATCCCCCCCTTGTTTATTCTTCGGCACACAAAAAAAAAATGATCAACCACCAAGCACTACTGGCCAGTGTACTGGCTCTCGCTGCCTCGGCGAGCGCGTGGGGTGCCCCCGGCTACGCGGGATTCAACCTCAGATGGCAGGAGACCTTTGGCGGCGCGGGAGGCAGCGCCCCGAACACGGGCAACTGGAACCTGATCGACGGATTTCTCAACGTCAACGACGAGTGGCAGACGTACACGCCCAGCACGCGCAACGTGCAGCTCAGCGGGGGCAACACGCTGCAGATTGTGCCGTGGAGGGACTCGTCGGCCCGGAGGGGGTGGACGTCGGGCCGGCTGGAGAGCAAGTACGTCTTCACGCCCGACGCCGGCAGGGTCACGAGGGTCGAGGCCTCTCTCCGGTTCGGCGCCAACGCCCGGGCCGGCAAGCAGGGCGTCTGGCCGGCCTGGTGGATGCTCGGCGACTCGATCCGGCACGGCAGGGCCTGGCCGGCGTGCGGCGAGCTCGACGTCATGGAGCAGGTCAACGGGCAGCCGGCCGGGCACGGAACCGCCCACTGCCAGCAATACCCCGGCGGCGTCTGCAACGAGCCCGACGGCATCGGGAGCACCGTCGCCGTCGCCAACGACAACAACTTCCACGTCTGGCGGCTCGAGTTCGATCGCCGCGCCGGGGACTGGGCCCGGCAGTCCATCACCTGGTTCGTCGATGGCCGCCAGTTCCACCGCATCACGGGCTCGCGCATCGCCGACCACGCCACCTGGCTCTCTCTGTGCCAGAGCCCCATGTACTTCATCCTCAACGTCGCCGTGGGCGGCAAATGGGTACGTCCCCTCTCGAGAAAAAGCATTCCTTCCTTCAAAAAAAGTCCCAAGTTTGTACCAAAGTTCTGACTCCGAATCCCCTAGCCGGGCGCTCCCAATGGCGCAACCCAGGACGGGTTCGGTGCCATGATGGAAGTCGCATACGTCGCCCATTACACCACCACCTGAGTGTTGACTTTGACAACTCGACCATTTCCTTTCCATGGCCATGATTCCCACCCCACTTACCCCACCACTCTCGACTGTTTATACTGCATCGCGGTTCGATATCTTATTCTTCTCTGTACACATAGTTCCCCAGTCGCTTCCTCTGGCTGTTCGTACATAGGGCCTGTTTTCGCTACACTACATATGCAGCACCGTACATACAAATTCTCGAGCCGTTGTTCTTAACAAACCCTCTATCGTCAAACAGGTCTCCTGTCATGATGTTTGTTGCGTGATTATGTTCTTATTCATGGACGACTTCCTTGCTCCAGTTCCTCAATCTTCCGTTCAGCCTCCCGTCTGTTCTTCTCCTGCAAATCGTACACCTTCTGCAGCTCGTCCACCATGAATGGTTTCAACGCCGACAACTTGCCTGCTCGATAGTCGTACACGGCCAAGTCCTCGAAACATCGCGCCGCCACGCGTCTGTGCATCTCGGAGTAGATGACGGCGTCGAGGAATATGTTGGTGCAGCTGCTGGTTGGTCGCTGGGAGAGTCTATGTATGACTGTGATCTTGTCGGGATATGTGACGGGCTGGCCGAGTGCGCAGTGTAAGCTTTCAACGAGGTTCCTGGAAACAAAAAGAGGGAGGGGGGGGATGGCAAAAAGGAAGCAAGCAGAACTGACGAGTTTGAAATCAGTCTTGATGCTCTTCAGGATGAGACCAATGCCACGGGGGCTCATCATGTCGAGCCACTGCTGGCGCTCTTCCTGTGGTGCGTACGGCGCAAACGATGTAACCCAGTTGACACGCCCGGATTCAGCGTATCGGTTGTACATGATGTTGTTTACGTGACCTTTACTTGGTATTCGTGAGTACAGATGCTGGAAATGAGAACTCGCCAGTTCCAAAATGCTTTTCTTGCTTACCCTGTTTATCCGTCTGAGCTTGGTGTGCCTTGTGCAACACAAGGAGGACTCACCATGCTATCCTGTATTCACCACATCAGATGGCGCGTCCAAAGTCAGCAGGCGTCTCGAGTTCGTGCTCGTCCTCATCTCTCCTCCGGTAAACGTTACCATGTCGCCCCAGGCCACGCCAAACTTGTCGAGGCCCCTCCACCGCTCTTCGGTGAGGAAGCCCTCCCTGCCGGCCGACAGCGCGAGCCAGTGACTGTCCAGGTAGTCCAAGGTCTTCCTCAACCTCTCGGCATCTTCTCCCCGGGCATCGGCGCCCAGGGTCTTGAGGCGGCTCTGTAGATCCGAGAGCCACCGTGGGTTCAGCGCAAGTGCCGACCCGGAAGCGCTCCTCCTTGCGGTGCTCAGACTGGCCTTCCGCGCCGGCGTCCGCAATGCGTGCCGGGCTGTGTTGCTGCAAGCACGAGGGTTGGCCATGCGCTGCATTGCGTGCATCGCGGGCGGCATGTTCTTACAGCAACGGTAATTGTCAAGGATGGATGGAATGTGGATGAAGTTGCTGGAACCTTGTCTGCGGGTTGTCTGGTTGCTTACGTACAGTGCTCACTGCTTACGTACGTCACAGTGTTGTTTTGTGGGCAATTGCAATCTGCAGGGGCAAGATCGGAGGGGAAACCCCCCTCGCCGGCCCGGTGCGGGCAGCCGGGGGGGGGGGACCGAACTCGAGCCGATGAAGTCGATGAAGTCGAGGACCACGGTAGCAGTCCTTTTTCGCATTCCCAGAAGCTACATAGAACGCTCGCTCTTTCGAGAAGCGCTGCTTTCCCGCAAAAGGCCCGGACTCGTAACCCAACCCCCCCGGGCCTTGGCGTCGGCGAGAAGGGACCGACTTAGCATGACGGACAAGGCAATGTCAGGACTCAGGAATGGGGGGGCCAGAGACAAGGCAATTTACGTGAGTGCCATGGGAAAAGCACCATGGCACTTGGCACATGGCAATCAAAGATACAACATGTCTTGGAAGGAAAGCCAGGTAACAACAGGCTGCTTGCCACGCAGCGCCCATCGCCTGGTTCCCTCGGCGACCACCTCCGCACCATCACCTTTGCCACAGTTTGTCGACATGTTCGATGCAGTCATCTGGACATGGAGGCGTGGTATCATTTTTGCGTTAAATTCACTTGTCCTAATTATGGATTAAGAAGAAAAAAAAAATATTGGTGCAAATGAACAAGTTGTATCCCCCCCCCTCCAACCACCAAAATTTCTTGTCCCAGAGTTGCATCATGTGGACTCTTGTCCCGGCCGCTCCTACTTCTTTGTCGCCAAGTTGGCAACACTCGGTCGGCGACTGGCCGAAGGGGTACCTCGAGGAGTTCCTCTTGGGGTGACACGGCTTTCGCCAAAGAAGCGGTGCTGTTGGCTGTATCGTCGCGCGTTGCCAGGACGTCCCGGCACTCCTGAAGCGGAAGCAGCGGATTCTGTGCGATTTGTTTGGTCAGTTTCATTCGTCCCTGATACCAGTGCACGAGTAGCGCGGCAGTGGAGGAGAAAAGTGCTTGCTTACCTCGGCGTTCGCCAGCGTCGTACGCGTTGCTGCCACGGCGACCTTCTTGTATCTGCTCTTGACGTGCATCGGCCAGCCTCTGAGCAAATGGCGACCTTTTTCGTAGTTCAGGTCCCTTCCAGTAGATGACGTACACGGCAATGACAAGAACGAATGAGATGCAGAAAAGAATGGTGCTGGCATATTCCAGGTTTCTCCCGCTCGATTTACCAATGTTCTCGAAGAACGGCACGGCAGGCACGGTGAGGACACCAGCCAGGAAGTCTCGGGCCCAGCCATTACCACCAGTGGCTGAAGCAGAGTACGGGCCGTAGGCGCAAATCATGTAGTCGATTGTGGCCATGTAAATGGCGTAATTGGCGATGCCGACAATGGCGACGAATATCATCGACCCGATCCAGTGAATCGGCGGGCCTGAAATCGTCCATGCAAACCCAATCAGGCCGATTGGCAAGCACGGTGCTGTGTAGAGCAGGAACCAGAGGCGAGATTCATACTGCGCTCGCTCGTCGGTAGGCTTGGCAGCTCGCTCTTTGATGTTGCGGCGGATGGCGGGAATGAACATCAACCAGGCAATGACGTACCCGACGCCGATGGCAATGAATGCCAATCCGACCTGCACTGTTGTGAAGCCCCATTTTCCATGGTATACCAGCCCGAAAGACTGGATGAACATGAAGATCAGCGCATCGGAGAAACCAGACAACAGCGACAAGACCAGGACGATGGGCTCGGTAATGAACATTCGGAAGGGTCGAACCCAGGTAGTGAGGATCTCCTTGGCAGAGAAGCGGTCGCTGAAGGGGACGAGCTCATCGGGACCCCAGATGTTCTGGCCCGTCTCCTTTCTGCGCTTCTTGGCAATGCGGTTCATCATGATGGTGGTTCGGGTCTCGGGAACAGTGAGTGCGTGGATGATCTGCACGACTCCACCAAGAATCAGCTGAACCCAAATAGACCATCTACAAGAGAACGCGCGGCGCGTGGTGGTTAGAATTGGATGTTTAGTCGTGGGCAAAAGAATAAAAAAATAAAAATAAAAAACACCACGCTTCACTCACCTCCAGTCCAGATATTGCTCAGTGAAACCACCCACGATGGGACCGAGGACAGATCCTCCGACAGAAGAAAAGACAACATAAGCGACGGCGTACTGTTGCGTGTCGGCTTCCCACATATCGGCAATCATTCCCAGTGTGACTGAGCCACCAGCCGACGACAAACCACCCAGTGCTCGTCCAACCATGACGGTGGCAAAGTTGGGCGCTAGTGCTACGGGCAATTGCCAGATGTTGACGAGGAACAGTGAGAGTTGGAGAACCGGCCAGCGGCCGAATTCCTCTGACCAGGGAGCCCACAGCTCACAACCAAACGCATAGAGAACCAGGAAGATCATGGCACCACATCGAGCAGCCTGGTCGCTCACCCCAAACTCCTCGGTCATGCCAGGGATGGCATTGGAATACAGCGAGGTGTTGAAGTTCATCGACACCTGAACCCAGAAGATGACGGTGAGGATATACCATTTCTTCGCGTTCGGGTAGCTGTATCCCAGCTCGTTGTAGCAGTCGTCCTCGGTGATTTCGTACTTGTCGTACGTGCCTATCTTTTCCAAACCAGCACCCTTGTGGTTGGCGTCTGTGGGAGAGTTGGCGTCATCGCCAGAGCCTGCGGTTCCAGCAGCAGTTTGAGCTCCGTTGTTCGGCCCAGCAGATTCCGACCTCTTGAGCTTCTCGTTGGCGAGCTCAAGATCCTGTTGGTTGATGACCTGCGGAGGGTCTTCTGAGAAGTGTGTTTGAGGCATGTTGACGTCTTTGTCTGCCTTGAATTCGTGTTGTGCTTCCCCCCTTGGTACCACGCAAGACGGGATACCTCTTTGAGCTGGATGCAGGATCACGGCACAAATGGGTAGCAGAGACGAATGAGAAAAGGTGGGGGAGGATAAGAGGGGAAAGAAGACAAGGGAGAAAAGGGAGAAAAACAACGAGAGTCAAGTGGGTGGCAGAGGTTTAAAAGCAACTGGACACGGAGAGCCTCTGCGTATAAGCCGTACAAGCTTTTAGTTTCCGGCTAGCAACCTGACAACAACTTTCCCGCGCAAAAAAAAAAAAAAGAAGAGGATGCGGCGGACCCACCGGGGTATGCGATCATTTGAGTTCACAACAAGCCTCCTCCATCCACCCCAGTTTCCTGTTCGCGTCAGAGGTTCTTTTTATTTGACAAGACATTGTCGGTTAAGTCTGCAGGGTGTTGGTGGGTGTGTCGTTACAGAGATGCCAGCAGAAAGGAATTCTTCTCTGCAGGTAACCTGGGCAACAATTTGAATTGCTGTCTTGCTTGCGCTGCTGGTCTCGTCTGAGACAATTCCGTTCGAACCCTTTTTTTTTTGTTCTTTCTTGTCTATTCGCCTATTTCCATTGGGTCCAGCGGGGCGTGCCTGGCCTGGCCTGGCTTGGCCTGGCTTGGCCTGGCTTGGCTTGGGCCGGGGTTTTGTGTTTCGCCGTCTGCGACGTGAAAGCAAGTCAATAATAATGTCTGAGATGGTTGGCATTTCCGGCTCAGCATGCCCCTACATGGTATTGCCAGATTCAAGGATGCAGAGTTCCCTTTTCTCCCGTCGGAAAGTCGATCTATCGACTGTGTAAGAATGCGACAAGGGATGCTCTCTCTGGACGCTTGTCTGGACTCTGGCGTCTTTTCTTGCCCTTCCGTCACCCAAATACAAAGTACATGCAAGGGTGGAGGAGCCCGGCCATGACTTGATGCTTGCCATTTTGGGGTCACCGCCGCACGTCCGAGGTTGCCGGCGTCGACCATGACATCGTTGTCCGCCGGATCGCGGCATCTCGTCTGCGATCGGTCCGCGAGCCTTCTCTGCCTCTTCCTCTGCCTCACTTCTTGGCTCTTTGCCCTGGGACGCCCGCCGGCTCCACTACTTGCCAGGGGGGTAGGTAAGCCGGTATTACATGGATTCGACTTTTCCACGCTATGCTGGGAAAAAGGCTTCTGCCTCGCAGATGATGGAGTCTTCCATGACGCAGTTGTGGAGCTTGTCTGCTTATTGCGGAGAAAAGGTGCCATCACGTGCAGGTCTAGCGAGACTAACCTCAACTTTGTTGGCATGTCTGCAACTTTGAGGATCTGAGTGCTGGCGAATGTACTCAAGTAATACTCGTGCCGTAACGTAGCACCACCCCGGATAGTGCTAAACTTTGTATTCGTTAGAACTTGCCCAAAAGATTTAGAGTATCCAGAACAGCGGAGCAAGCTGCTCACTTTGTCCAAGGCAATATCCATCATGGCAGGGCAAGTCGCAAGACAAAATCGCACCACGAAATGTCGTTTAATCGGTCTTCTTTCGTCACGCCTCAGACAATCAGACAATCAGACAATCGCGGGATCCAACGGTCGGTCGGTCGGTCGCGAAGGTGTCACTTTGTCCAGTCGGTACCCGCTCTTTTCCAAGTTTGACACAACCCTTGATCCATGTCCATGTGCACCCATTGATCGCCGCTTACTTGTTGCGACATTGATCGCGATGAGTTCTTGTTGCTTTTTCCTTGACTCGGTCGGGACTCAGGACTTAGGACTCAGTGCCGACAGCGCTGTTGGGCCACCACCAATTGTCCGTCAGCAGCGAATGTCGTCATACGTTGGCTGTCGCGTGAGGCTGGTGGACAGAGCCCAACTCGTCTCTCACCTTTCACGACGCCCGATGACGCACAAGTGCAGGAAACAGTTGCAAGTTTGGTTTCGACTTGAATGCGGAGATGCGGGGATACGGGCACCCGGTCGAGTTGTGGCACAAATCGAAATCGAAAATCGATGCATTTTAGCATTTTACCAGCTGGTGAGGGTGACGAGTGATTTGAGCAGGCAGGATTTTTCTTATCCAACAATTTCGCTGGCTGCTCCTCCTGGCCGGATGTGTGGGTCCGTGCACCTGCCCTTGCTGGGTTTCAATTTCCCCTTTATTTGTGAACGAAGGGGTGGTCAAAGTCTCAAAGCCGGTATTAATTGATAATAAGCTTTTAAGATGAACACTACGCCAAAATGCCTTGTTTCATTGCCTTGTTTCATAGCCTTATAGGTGGATTAGAGGTCTCTATGCCCTATGTAAGCGCACAAAGCCTAGGGAAGTGAGACTGACTGACTGGGTGGGAAAACCGCGGAAGACCGCGGGTCTTGCGTAAAAGTGGGGCTGACGTGTATGTACATGTATTACATAATGATCAACGCGACCTCGTCTTTGTCATTCTCAACAAGATGCGGGAACTGCCGCCGCTTCTCAGCGCTTTCTTTCAGACTGATCTTGATGCTCTTGTCGCCACCGGGCCAGAATACCAGACTCAATCTGTCGGAGCCCCACGACTCCGCTGATGCATTTTCTGACCATCGGTGTCACAGTCGGGGTTTTTTTCCAGTTCCCCGGCGAGCCTGTCGCTACTTGATGCTGCTGGGAACAGCGCATACACAATGGTAGCCATTTGTTGCCAAGCACGAATGAATTGGTTCGGTGAACCTACATATATAGGTCAGGCGGCCGTTGGATTGAAGTCTTGCGATGGTATCGCACACCTTGTTGGGGCCAGCAGAGTCGGTGACAGCTGCTGCAAGCTTTGGCCACGTTGAAGTTGATGTCGGAATTTGGCCTGGAGATGCCGCGGTGGGAGCGCGACAAATTTGCCCATGGCCTTTTATAAGAAATGAGGAACTGGCTGGACGTACAAAGTTCCAGCACACCCTGTTTCGTATCTTTGTTTGCGAACATCATCCACCTGCCTGGGTGGCGACAGCGTCACGAGTTTGCCATGCCGGCGGCGAATGAAGTTACCGATCGCCTCGCTCTTCCAGCTGAATAAATGCATTCGACTGAGAAAGTCCACGTCAGCATGAGCAGAGGTGATGGACACGGGAATTTTGCACTGGATCATCACACACCAAGTCTTTTCCATAACTGAAAAAAAAAAAAAAAAAAAAAAAAAAAAAAACCAGGTTTGCATCGTCCGGCATTCCAAACGAAGTTCTCTTGGAGAATGCGTACATCTGCTCCAGTCAGCCGACCTCCAGTTCTGTATACTCCGTCTCGTGATTTGTACGCCCCGGCCCTGCGAGGGATTCGCTCACACCCAGCGTTCTGATCTTTTGTCAAGTTTGCGTCCTTCAACAGCAGCAGGCATGTCGTCCCTGCAGCAAATAGTTTCGCAGGCCAGAGTTCACCACAATTTACCCTGACATGTTATTGACATTAGCCCGAGTCCCGTCCTCCTTCTGGGTTCCCAACCATGCTAAAATCTGCGGGTTGTTGTTCATGGACGGACACACGCACGGACACGGTTTGCATTTGAATGTCTGAGTATGTAAAATAGAAAATTAACATTATTCCAAGATTAAAAGTATTGAGTTGTGGCCGAAATATTCAGTCTATATCGTTGGAGCTCGAGCGTTCCTGCGTCCTGCGTCTAGTCTAGCCTCCGCCAGAGCCTGAGCCGCTGCTGCCACCTCCTGAGCCGGAGCCACTACCGGAGTTGGAGCTTTGGCTGGAGCTTTGGCTGGAGCTTTGGCTGGAACCTCCGCCGGAGCCTGAGCCGCTGCCGCCTCCAGACCCTGAGCCGCTGGAGCCACCGCCAGAGCCGGAGCCGCTGGAGCCACCGCCAGAGCCGGAGCCGCTGGAACCACCGCCAGAGCCGGAGCCGCTGGAGCCACCTCCAGAGCCGGAGCCACTGGAACCGCCGCCTGAGCCAGAGCCGCTGGAACCGCCGCCAGAGCCGGAGCCGCTGGAGCCACCGCCAGAGCCAGAGCCGCTGGAACCGCCTCCAGAGCCAGAGCCACTGGAACCGCCGCCTGAGCCGCCTCCAGAGCCGCCACCTGATCCTCCGCCACTACCACCTCCAGAACCGCCTCCGGAACCGCCGCCTGATCCTCCTCCAGATCCTCCTCCAGATCCTCCTCCTGAACCGCCTCCGGAATCACCTCCAGAACCTGAGCCGGATGAGCTTCCTTCCGAGCCTCCGCCAGACCCTCCAAAGACGGAACTCTTGACGCAGCTAACGAAGCTATCTCCAGAATCAGGGTTGTTGGCACACTTCTTGACGTTGTCGTCCGCGAATGGCCCCAAGTCCGAGATACATTTGACCGCGCTTGCTTTCAGCTCAGCCTTGCTCATACCTTCAAGATTCGTGCAAGATGACGGCAGCTCAGTTATGCAGATGTCTTGCGCTGATCCCAAGAGGCAAGAAAAGACGTCAGCTCCCTTGGAGCTTTCCACTATCTTGCTCGGGTCAAGACACGTCTCGATCTTGTTGATCTTGTACTCTTTCAAGGCAATCTTGCATTGGACAAGCTTGGGAATGATTTCCAGCCCATTGCTTTCCTTGATGGAAGCACACTCCTGGGGAAGCTTGGACAGACACTTCTTCGGCGGGCTGGAATCACAGCTGTCGCCGCCGCCGCCGCCGCTTTTCTTGGGCAGGCCGATGGAGCTGAAGAGGCAGCTGATGATATCATCGCCCGTGGTCGATTTGTTATTCAAGCACTGAAGCGCGCCGTTCACGGCGAATGGTCCCAGAGACAGTTTACATTTGGCAATCTTGGCAACCAAATCCGCCCCGCTCGCTCCTGAAAGATCCTTGCAGGCGCTTGGTAGGTCGGAAAGGCATTGACCCTTGACGGCGTTCTTTAAGCAGCTGACGATGTTGTCCCCCTTCGTCGCTGGATTGATGCCAGCCGTCACGACACACTTGGCAACATCTCCAACCGCGAATGGCCCAAGTTCGGCCGAACAGGCCGGAACCGCGGTAATGAGGCCCAGGCCATTGGTGCCGCTCAGCTTTGTGCAAGACGGAGGCAGGTCAGTAGCGCAGACCGATGTAGTAGGAGCCGAGGAGCATGTCGACGAAGGCTTTGTGCTAGTGGGCTTGGTGGATGTGGGAATGTTGGTCGTCGCCGGGCTGGACGTTGGCGCAATACTCGACGTCTTTGCTGAAGTCGACGTGAGAGCAGACGAGCTGGGCTGCGAGCCAGAAGTTGGCTGCGAACTGGAAGCTGGAGCAGAGCTAGGAGCTGGCTGAGAGCTGGGAGCTGGGGCAGAGCTAGGAGCTGGCTGCGAGCTAGGAGCTGGCTGCGAGCTGGGAGCTGGCTGCGAGCTAGGAGCTGGCTGCGAGCTAGAAGCTGGCTGCGAACTAGGAGCTGGCTGCGAGCTAGGAGCTGGCTGCGAGCTAGAAGCTGGCTGCGAACTAGAAGCTGGAGCAGAGCTGGGAGCTGGCTGCGAGCTGGGAGCTGGGGCAGAGCTGGGAGCTGGCTGCGAGCTAGGAGCTGGCTGCGAGCTAGAAGCTGGCTGAGAGCTGGGAGCTGGGGCAGAGCTAGAAGCTGGCTGAGAGCTGGGAGCTGGCTGCGAACTGGAAGCTGGAGCAGAGCTAGGAGCTGGCTGCGAACTAGAAGCTGGCTGCGAGCTGGGAGCTGGCTGCGAGCTAGGAGCTGGCTGCGAGCTAGAAGCTGGCTGCGAACTAGGAGCTGGCTGCGAGCTAGGAGCTGGCTGCGAGCTAGAAGCTGGCTGCGAACTAGAAGCTGGAGCAGAGCTGGGAGCTGGCTGCGAGCTGGGAGCTGGGGCAGAGCTGGGAGCTGGGGCAGAGCTAGAAGCTGGCTGAGAGCTGGGAGCTGGCTGCGAACTGGAAGCTGGAGCAGAGCTAGGAGCTGGCTGCGAACTAGAAGCTGGCTGCGAGCTGGGAGCTGGCTGCGAGCTGGGAGCTGGCTGCGAGCTGGGAGCTGGCTGCGAGCTGGGAGCTGGCTGGGAGCTGGGAGCTGGCTGGGAGCTGGGAGCTGGCTGGGAGCTGGGAGCTGGCTGGGAGCTGGGAGCTGGCTGCGAACTAGAAGCTGACTCGGAAGTTGCCGGTCCTGACATTGGTTGAGAGCTGGGTGCTGGATTGGAAGTTGGGCCAGATGATGCCGGTCCTGACGATGCCGGGCTAGACGATACTGGCTGAGTAGGCGCCGGGCCAGACGACTCAGGGGCGGTTGATGCTGGTCCCGACGAGGCTGGTTGAGTAGTGGGCGCTGGGCCAGACGACTCAGGGCCAGATGATGCCGGTCCTGACGATGCCGGGCTAGACGATACTGACTGAGTAGTGGGCGCTGGGCCAGACGACTCAGGGCCAGATGATGCCGGTCCTGACGATACTGGGCTAGACGATACTGGCTGAGTAGGCGCCGGTCCCGATGATACTGGGCTAGACGATACTGGCTGAGTAGGCGCCGGTCCCGACGACTCAGGGCCTGATGATGCCGGTCCTGACGATGCCGGGCTAGACGATACTGGCTGAGTAGGCGCCGGTCCCGACGACTCAGGGCCTGATGATGCCGGTCCTGACGATGCCGGTCCTGACGATACTGGGCTAGACGATGCTGGCTGAGTAGGCGCTGGACCAGACGACTCGGGGCTAGATGAGGTTGGCTGAGTAGGCGCTGGACCAGACGACTCGGGACCAGATGGTGCCGGGCTAGACGATGCTGGCTGAGTAGGCGCTGGACCAGACGACTCGGGACCAGATGGTGCCGGGCTAGACGATGCTGGCTGAGTAGGCGCTGGACCAGACGACTCGGGACCAGATGGTGCCGGGCTAGACGATGCTGGCTGAGTAGGCGCTGGACCAGATGACTCGGGACCAGATGGTGCCGGGCTAGACGATGCTGGCTGAGTAGGCGCTGGACCAGACGACTCGGGACCAGATGGTGCCGGGCTAGACGATGCTGGCTGAGTAGGCGCTGGACCAGATGACTCGGGACCAGATGGTGCCGGGCTAGACGATGCTGGCTGAGTAGGCGCTGGACCAGACGACTCAGGACCAGATGGTGCTGGTCCTGAAGATGCCGGCTGGGTAGTAGGTGCTGGCCCAGATGGCGGACCTGATGACGCTGGCACAGAGGGTACTGGACTGGACGACACGACACCCGATGAGACTTGGCTCATACTTGGTGACCCTGTGCTCTGCGAGTTGGGCGGACTGGTATTGCTGTCACTCGGTCCGGGCCCATTGGTCTGCGAATTGGGAGGGCTGGCAGTGTCAGATGGCCCCGGAGGACCACCATTGGTATTGCTCGGTCCCGGTCTACCATTGGTCTGCGAGTTGGGAGGGCTGACGTTGGTATTGCTTGGCCCGGGCCCGTTGGTCTGCGAATTGGGAGGACTTGCGGTATCAGATGGTCCTGGGGGGCCCGTATTGCCATTGCTCGGCCCTGGGCCGGGACCGTTCGTCTGCGAGCCAGGAGGGACTGCAGTGTCGGACGGGCCCGGCGGTGGCTGGGTCTTTGTGATCAACGGAGGAACCCCGTTTGAATCCGTTGGCTTCCCGCGGCAAGTTACGCTGATAACAGGCCATTAGCAAAGCCACAACAAGACAAGCAAGCACAAGCATCCATTGTACTGCGGGAGGGGGGGGGGGGGGGGATCTCGCAAACCTACCTCGCGATTGTTGAGGTATACGTATGTGTGATGGTAGTCACGGTCTGGACCCAGCCCGGCCTCGTGATGTGAATGGTATGGCCATCGCAGATGATCAGGTCCGTAGGTTGGGGGCAGTGGGTTGTGAGGGAAACGGGCACTTCTGCCACGACCTTGACCGGCTGAAGATTCAAAGTGGCCAGCCCCTTCTTGGCTGCGCCGTCGGGCATGGGCTTCGCGTCTGCGAGTCCATAGTTCAAGGCAAGCAAGGCGGATACCAAAAGAGGAGAAGACACTGTCATTTTCACCGTTGGCTAGCCTCCGAATGAGTGGCTGTGAGACCCAACTTGGAGTAATGCAGCGCGGGACGAGCGTGAGCTGATCAATGAGAAGTGAAAACACCCGGTTGGTAAGGGGCAGCAATATGTGGTTGGTTGGAACAGAGCAGGCGGTACTCCCAGGAGATTCAGTATTCTTATATATACCCATATGGACATCTCGGTCGACGTCAGTGTCAAGGAACAAGGGGAGAGAGCTAGGCTCAGTGCGAAACTGCACGTCGTCTCCCGCCATCGAGAAGCCATCGAATCCATCGAATCCATCGAATCGAAGCCACCGAGATAACTTTTCAGGACCCAGTCTTGGTCCGTCTGCGTCTGCGTCTGCGTCTGCGTCTGCGTCCGCGTCCGCGAACAACGACTTGGATGGAAGAAACAAGGGGCGCTTGCCCAAGATCCAAGGCCGGAAATGGACAATAAAGTTACGGACGAACTCCAAGGCAGCGAAATCCATCTCCACTCGCCTCGTGCGTCGCTCGGCGCCAACACAAATGCAGCATCCTTTGTTGCTGTACCAAGCACCTGAAAGCAAGCATGAAAATCGCGAGCGAAACGACCGTGCTCATCTCGGCGAGCATGACATCTTCCGGATTTTATTGCGCCGTCCGTGTTCGGCCAGGAAGGCAAGGCGCCTTTGCATTCGGGGCACTAAGTGAAGCTTATGTGGAGTCTAGTCTCGGACCTGCCGAGCTTGCTTTGGCAGCACTCACTTGGGATTTGCACTTGGTCTAGCTTGCAATCCGGATTAATTGCCGCTAACGTGTTCCTGAATTCAATCTCCATTCATGCGGAATAAATAACCTTTACCGGCGCGCTGGGACTGGCTGAAAACGGCCTCTCACTTACACTTCCATCGTGGGTAACGGACAACGTGCCGGGAACAATACTGCTGCCGATCGAGTTATGCTCTTTCCGTCCGTTCTCTTGTTTTCCCACTGACTGCAGAGTGCTCATGGTCTTATTCCGGTCATTTCGAGTTTGTACTGAGCAGTTCTAGCCGCCCTCTCACTTAGTATTAGAAGGCAAGCCGCCCCATCGTACGGGTCTGCATCACTAATTTTCTTCATTCACTCCGTCAAAGAACGCGGCCGGTGCGTCTTCTTTCGTTTTTCTCAACTTTTTGGATTCTCTTCACAACGTTTGTCATGCGTCACTCAACTGCGGTGGTGGTGGCTTTGCCACTACTTGCGAACTCTGGCGTCTTAGCCGCTGAGGACGAATGCTATGCAACAGCAACGGCAACAAACATCCTGCCCGAGATAACATCCAAAATCACAGCACCTACAATTACTTGGGATCAAAGTTGGGGTTACACATGTGTTATACCCACTGGGATTCCCGGAGGTGGCGGAAATAATCCCGGCAACAACCCGGGCTCTCCCGGCAGCCCAGGCTCTCCCGGCAGCCCAGGCTCTCCCGGTACCCCAGGTTCTCCTGGTACCCCAGGCTCTCCCGGCAGCCCAGGCTCTCCCGGTACCCCAGGTTCTCCTGGTACCCCAGGCTCTCCCGGCAGCCCAGGCTCTCCCGGCAGCCCAGGCTCTCCTGGTTCTCCAGGTTCTCCCGGCAGCCCAGGCTCTCCCGGTACCCCAGGTTCTCCTGGTACCCCGGGCTCTCCCGGCAGCCCAGGCTCTCCTGGTTCTCCAGGTTCTCCCGGCAACTCAGGCTCTCCCGGCAGCCCAGGCTCTCCCGGCAGCCCTGGCTCTCCTGGTTCTCCAGGTTCTCCCGGCAACTCAGGCTCTCCCGGCAGCCCTGGCTCTCCTGGTTCTCCAGGTTCTCCCGGCAACCCAGGCTCTCCTGGCAACCCAGGTTCCCCAGGTTCTCCCGGTACGCCAGGTTCTCCTGGAGGCAACGGCAGCAATTCTGGAGGCAATTCAGGCTCTCCTGGCAACCCAGGTTCTCCTGGTTCTCCAGGTTCTCCTAGTTCTCCAGGTTCTCCAGGTTCTCCTGGTTCTCCTGGTTCTCCTGGTTCTCCTGGAGGCAACGGCGGTAACCCAGACTGTTCTGACTCTCCTGGTGGCAACCCAGGCTCTCCCGGCAACCCAGGCTCTCCTGGAAGCCCAGGCTGTCCCGCTACTCCAGATTCTCCTGGTTCTCCAGGTTCTCCTGGAGGCAACGGCAGCAATCCTGGAGGCAATTCAGGCTCTCCTGGCAACCCAGGCTCTCCCGGCAACCCAGGTTCTCCTGGTTCTCCTGGTTCTCCTGGAGGCAACGGCGGTAACCCAGACTGTTCTGACTCTCCTGGTGGCAACCCGGGCTCTCCCGGCAACCCAGGCTGTCCCGCTACTCCAGATTCTCCTGGAGGCAGCGGCGGCAATCCTGGAGGCAATCCAGGCTCTCCCGGCAACCCAGGTTCTCCTGGAGGCAACGGCAGCAATCCTGGAGACAATCCAGGCTCTCCCGGCAACCCAGGCTCTCCCGCTACTCCAGGTTCTCCTGGAGGCAACGGCGGCAATCCCGGCGGCAACCCAGGCTCCCCCGATGGCAGCCCTGGTTCTCCTGGAGGAAATGGAGTTAATCCTGGAGGAAACTCAGGAGGCAACCCTGGAGACAAAGGCGGCCTTGGTGGTACTCCAGGCACTGGCTCTGGAGGTAACCCAGGCAGTGGTCCCGGAGGTAACCCGGGCAGTGGTCCCGGAGGTAACCCGGGCACTGGCCCTGGAGGAAATCCTGGAGGTCCTCCCGGCAGCAACGGCGGATCTCCCGGCGAAAGCTCAGGACACAGCCCCGGCAACAACGGAGGGAATAGTGGGAACCCCGGGGGCAACAGCGGCCCTGGTGGTAACCCAGGAGCAATTGGAGGGGGCAGTGGGAACGGTTCCGGTTCCGGTTCAAATCCAGGAGGCAACGGCAACGGGAACGGCTCAGGCGCAGGCGCAGGCTCAGGCTCATGTCCAAGCACGAACGGGGGCAGTGGAAGCAACGAATCTGGCAGCGGGCCAGGGAGCGGTTCCGGAAGCGGAAGCATTGGCACGGGTGGAGGAAGCAACGGCGAGCCCGGGAGTGGGAGTGGAAACGGCAATGGAAGTGGAAGTGCCAGTGGAAATGGAGGTGCCAGTGGAAATGGAGGTGCCAGCGGAAATGGAGGTGCCAGTGGAAATGGAAGTGGCAACGGCGACAGCGACGGCAACGGCAACGGCAACGACAACGGGAGCGGTGGTGCGAACGGAGGCAATGGCGTCGTATCAGGCTCTGCAAACGCGACAGCCACTGGCGCCGTCACGGCCGCTGCATCGTCCGCGAAGTCAAGAGTTATGCTCGTCTCAAGTCTGGTGGCGGCTGTTGCGGGCGTCTTCTTTGTTCTATAGACTCTATGATTGCAAATAATTCTCTGAGTGGTATGAAAAATAATGTTTACTGTATTTCGATAGAAAAGTGGTCAACCATCGTCGTCAACCATCGATCAATCAGTCGTTCCTGATTCAAACTGTGAAATGGAAACATCAACTGACCTAGAGATGGAGAAGTTCCATGACCAGTTTGCTCCATCTCTCGCAGGCCGGCCCACGTTTCTATGGCCTCTTTGCCTCGGAGTCTGTCTTTACTCTGTATGGAGTACGGGTTACTCAGCTAGATGCAGACATAGAAGTCACCTGGTGTAGAGGCATGTCGTTAGCGGCTCGAACAATCCAGTCTTGTAATCTAAAACATAAACGTGAAAGACAATGGGTTACCCAAACGGGCGATGGAGGATCAAAATCTCATACTCTGTACAGAAGATGGCCCCATCTTTCTCACTTGTGCAGATCTCACTCGCATGTTGTGTCATTCACAGCAAGGAGTCTCCCAACAGTTTCCACGATACACATGTAGCGTGTTTGGTGACAGCTTCAACTAGCGTTAGCCCTTGCCGCTATAATGACGGACCGACTCTGAAGCTATGTTTTTAGGAACGCACCCATGAAATATCGTCTGATCCCACTTGTAGATGGGCAAATTTCGAGCTCGAGGCCGCATTTTGTCCCTCAACACACAATTGGTCTCGGTGAGCGATTTGGGACAAGAAGGCACTATTAGTTTTGTCCATGTTTCATCGAGATCGCTGCGAAAGCAATTACGGCACGGTTCTGGGCTCTACGTGCTTGATTCACTGTCATCATGTATGTCGCAAGACCATGCGACAGGTAAGACGATAAGTCGATGAGTCGATGAGTCGTGCGCCGTGGTCACGCGGAAGAAAATCGTGGGCTTGCAAATTGGCAGAGGCGAGAGGGAAGGAACAGACGACGTGCAGTGTCCATTTTTTTCCAACGACGACTTCCAACAGCTTCCAACAGCTTCCAACAGCTTCCAACAGCTTCCAACAGCTTCCAACAGCTTCCAATTCCAACCGCATCCAACAGATACTTTGGCGGCTCTCTGTCAAGGTTTCTCCATGCCACGACAGGAAAATCAATCGCTTCTCAGTTGTACTCATCAATTCGCATGCATGCTGTTTATTGTGACCAGGCAGTTACCGCTATGCTACCTACGTCAGAGGCTGTCCTCGTCCAACTAGCATCAACTAGTCCAACCGGCATCATAGGCTATAGCACATTGGTCAGCCTGATCCGGATTGGACCAAACGGTCTACCGCTTCAGGCTGGCATCTGGGATGAAGAGGAACTACGCGCGCACGGATGCAAGCTTCATTAGACCTGTCGTCCGTCGGATTAACATGGCACCCATTCTCGCGAAAACGGCTTACGTTCGACGTCCGACGTCCGACGTACGCATCATCAGTTGAGAACTGAAATACACGTCTCGCCCGCCTCGTCTTCACCCTCAATACTTTGGCCCTGGTCAATTTACTGAAAATAACCACTTGGGACAGTTGGATCTGTGTATCTCTCTGTCACTGGGTCACCCTCATCGACAAGACAAGCGCAAGTTTGCCGGGCGAAAAGAAAAAAGAATGCTCTCCAATTTCAAGTCCATCCAGCACCTGCTGTTGGCTGCCACGACCCTCACAGCAATTGTCAATGGCGAGGAGCATGAAGTCGGTCCCACGCTAGGTGCCGTGGCCTCCGAGAGCAGCATATGCAGCAGAATTGGTACACGACTCTTGGAAGATGGGGGGAACGCCGTGGACGCCATCGTCGGCACCATCTTCTGCGTGGGCACCGTAGCCATGTATCATTCTGGCATCGGTGGCGGCGGCTTCATGCTGCTGAGAGCGGCCAACGGATCCTACGAGTTTATTGACTTTCGCGAGACGGCACCGGCTGCGGCGTTTGAAGACATGTACAAGGGCAATGCCAATGCCAGTATGTACGGAGGCTTGGCCAGGTAGGAGTTTTCTGCCGGAGTCCATACGAAAACGACCCGGCACGCGACATGTGTTGAAGATGATGTTTGGCGCTAATAATTTGTTTTTGTTGGTTTCGCAACATCAGCGCGGTGCCAGGCGAGCTCCGAGCCACAGAGTACATTCACAAGAATTATGGAAAGCTCAAATGGGCCGATACCATTGCGCCTTCCATCAAACTTGCTCGATGGGGTTTCCCAGTGACTGAGGATTTGGTCAGGTATGTGACTCGGGCTCAAGTCCGCTCAAGGCCATCACTCCTCGTACAACGGGCTGCTGAAGATGTCCAACGTGTTTATTTTTTGCCAGGTACATGGATTCAGTCTCACCGAACAAATTCCTTACTGAAGATCCCGCATGGGCGCTAGACTTTGCGCCACACGGGCGTCGCGTGAGACTGGGTGAGACAATGACCCGCAAGCGATTTGCAAACACACTTGAGACGATTGCAACTGAAGGCGTTGATGCTTTTTACACTGGCGCCATGGCCAAAGCGACGATTGCCGCGCTAAAGAACGCCAATGGAACCATGACCCTGGATGACCTCAAGAATTACACCATCGTTCATCGGCAACCCATCGACATTCAGTATCGAGGCTACAAGCTGACTAGTACGAATGCGCCATCCAGCGGCAGCGTTGCACTCGGCGCTCTGAACACGCTCAACGGATATGACGAGTTCCAAGAGCCGAGCCGTTCCAACTCATCTACGCAGTTGATGGTGGAAGCCATCAAGTGGGCGTATAGCCAGCGGGCAGAACTCGCCGATCCGTCATTCGTCTCGGGAATGGACGCCTATACCAAGAGAATGATATCGCCGGAGGCGGGTGCGGAGATACGCTCCAAGATCTCTGGCGAAAGAACTTTCAACCTGTCATACTATGACCCCAAGGGTCTCGAATCCCTGGAAACGCCCGGAACTTCCCACATGGTTTCCGCCGATGCATCAGGATTATCCGTCTCCATGACCACAACTGTAAACCTGCTCTTCGGCTCCCAGCTCATGGTTCCAGAAACCGGCATCATTATGAACAACCAGATGAACGACTTTAGCATCCCCGGTGAATCTAACGCATTCGGGTACATTCCAAGTGAGGCCAACTTTGTCAAGGCTGGGAAGCGGCCCTTGTCGTCCATTTCGCCTATAATTGCAGAGACGCCCGACGGCAAGCTTTTCTTCTCCATTGGCTGCGCGGGCGGCAGCCGCATCATCACGGCCAATATCCAAAATGCCATCCACCTCATTGACGGTAACATGACTGTTGCTGAAGCAATCAAAGAGCCCAGACTGCATGACCAGTTGGTGCCGACGACTGTGGCGTTTGAGTACGCGTACAGCAATGACACGGTCTCGTACTTGAAGTCGCTGCATCATAACGTTACTTGGGCGGCACCAGGCCAGAGCACGGCTCAAGGATTGCGGTGGTTGTCCAACGGGACGTTTGAGGCTGCTGGAGAGCCGAGACAGAGAAACTCCGGTGGTTTTGCAGTCTAGTGTATGAGTAATCCCCACGTCCCTCTTTTTATCTTGATTCGATACCTTTGTCGTTTATATAGAGCAAAGACGGCATGATGAGTGTTTACATCAACTGGTGTAGAAAAGTAAAGGTCCATTTTCATGCTCTCTCTCTCTCTCTCTATATATATATATATATATGGAGAGCTATATAGCAAATGACCATGCAACCAATTCCCCAGCTAAATAGTCAGGTCACCTGTGGCAGGCACACACACCACAGGGACTGCTACAACGATTACTGGTGGAAAATGAGGCTTCCGGAGCGCAGTCAGTCAAGTGCTTGCTTCGAACGGTTCATGGGGGTCATCTGGCCAATGATACATACAGTCCCGGCTTCTTCCAAGAGAAAGGAGGCTTACGGCTACTCAACCCGTGCCGTAAATTGTATGGTCGATGCGGGGACGACGCCCGGAACATGCTGAGCAAGAGGATCCAAGTTGCCGTGTTCAATGGGTCCACTCGATTACTTCACTTCAGCTGCAGATACCCTCGTCCTATTCCGTTCCCTTTGGACACCCAACGCCGGCTATAGGCCTTTTTCTTTTAAACATTTCCTTCCGTAGACTCTTCACCATTCTCATTCTCATCGGATTAGACGAGAGGGGCTGAATGCGACGGCGCGATTTTGTCATGACCCTGCCGTCTCTAGTCCACTTCATGCAAGTCGCATGTGTGAACAAGGTTATACTGTGAAACTGCGCGGGTGAATAAATAGCCTCACTTTCCCATCATGCTCTCAACTTGATCGCCATCGTGCCCGGCCGGTCCCCTTTATAACCGGAGATGACACAGGTCACGTTTCAAACTCCTGCTGTAGATGATTCCGAGCGGCAGCAAAAAAAAAATGACTGCAGTCATCACCGCACGGCGATGATCATGGCCACGGCGAAGATGAGTTCATCGTGCAAGCTGGCGGGTGGCGCTGGACGCAATGGACGGCGGTTTTCATGGCCGTAGCCTTTCGTATCCCTGTCTGTTTCACGAAGGAGACGTACAGGAAGGTCATCCTGATAAGGTGGGCAATCCGCCTTGGTCTAGACACGTCTTCGCAGCGGACGTCTCCTGGTCGCGCATTCCGCTACTTTGCTGCAGTGTTGATCCAGCGGCTGTTGCACATGTTGCTCACGGAACCAATCGTCAACTCTCATCGGTCTCTACAACGGCGTCCTGTACGGGCTTCTATACACGTTTTTCATGGCGGTGCCGTGGATCTTTTCGAGAATACTGCGACTTCAGCAAGACTGGTCAGTCACTGTCGTATCTGGAGTCGACGGTCCGAACCCTGGTGGCTTCGGCAACCGCTCATCTTGATCTCGACTTGGAGTTGGAGTACTACCAGAGCCGCCTGGCGCAAGTGGCGGGATACTCATCCTCCAGATGAGGATGGCGTCGAAGAGCCTCTACCATCAGAGCGCCGGCTTGTCGGCGCCATGTTGGGCAACCATGTTCACGATGGACGCGTACGGGCCAATGTACGCGGCGTCTGCTTCGGGCGCCATGATGCTGAGTCGCTATCTTCTCAGTGCGGCGTTTCCGTTGTTTGCTCCGGGCTTCATCGCGGTGGCCATTTCTCCGATTCCGTGTTGTTTCTGGTGGAAGCAAATAGTGCAAGTAAATAACCTCGTCGTTGAACCCGCCATTGCCAAGCCTGGCCAGGTGCACATCCAGTGTCAGCGGCTGTCAGCGGCTGTCATTGGCCACATCACGGAGAATCGGCGGACCACGGCGGCGGGCAGTCAGGGGCCGCCTTAGGGGCCTCAGTGGGGTGGGTTCCAGGCTTCCAGGCTTCCAGGCTTCCAGCAATGTCGGGGGCAAATTCGAAAAGTACAGATCGCACGCAACTCGGCCCGACCAAAGATAAGATTGCTTCCTGTCCCGTCGAATCGCTTCTTCCTCTTGACGGCTGCCTTCCTTTTTCCCCGATGACAACGGCCACGCAGCCTGGCCCTTCGCTTCCAATTCCTACACCAATTGCTGCTGCTGCGCTGCATCTGTGTTGTGTTCTTCCCATAGACCGTTCGTCTTCGTCTCAGGCCTCGTCTCAGGCCTCGTCTCAGGCCTGAACAAGCTTCGTGCTTCGTCGCCCCTCCTTCCCGGTTCGCGCGAGACTGCGACGCTCTCAACGTCGTCATCTTGCACCATGGCGCCCTTGGTCGACAATCCTCAGATCAAGGAGGCCGAGCTGCTACGGCCGCTGCCCTTCCACTTCCATGCCTACGTCTGGCCGTTTGCCATCGTCTGGCCCATCTTCCTGCGATACTACCTTAGTCCCGACCTCTACGAGAAGTACATCGGCGCCCCAGAATGGACCTTCGTCTGGTGTGGTACCATCATTACCTTGCAGTCGCTCGTCTGGCTAAGCACCCATTGGAGTGTTGCTCTTGATGCGCGCTTCAGGGCAGCCAAGGTGAAATCTGTTGATGAGGCTCAGCTGATCAAAGTACTCCCTATTGCAAACGCTGGTTCTGGCGAAATTTGCAAGATTGTGCGCGACAAGGTAAGCCATCGTCCATATTCGCAGTCTCTCCTCTTCAAATTGACTGACACGGGCGCAACCTCCAACAACAGACCGGGGGCAAGGTAAACACATCCTTTCTCTTCCAGAAGCGCCGATTTCTCTACAGCCCGGAAACCAAGTCTTTCGCTGCCCTTCGATATGACATTGATGTTGAGCCTAAGCCCACCATCGGTCACTTCCAGTCCTCAAGGGGTCTGGAAAAGCAGTCTGAAATCACCCGAATCGAGCAACACTACGGTGCCAATACTTTCGATATCCCCGTTCCCACCTTTACCGAGCTCTTCAAAGAGCATGCCGTCGCGCCCTTCTTCGTTTTCCAGATCTTCTGTGTCGGCCTTTGGCTTCTCGATGAATACTGGTATTATTCGCTCTTCACACTCTTCATGTTGGTTGCCTTCGAAAGCACCGTTGTTTGGCAACGTCAGCGCACACTCACCGAATTCCGTGGCATGAGCATCAAGCCTTACGATATTTGGGTTTTCCGCCTCGGCAAATGGACCGAGATCCAGACAGACCGCCTTCTCCCTGGCGACCTGGTATCTGCTGCACGAACCAAGGAAGACAGCGGCGTGGCGTGCGACATGCTTTTGGTCGAGGGAACCGCAATTGTCAATGAAGCCATGCTTTCCGGGGAGAGCACTCCTCTTCTCAAGGACTCCATTCAATTGCGTCCCTCAGATGCTGTGCTCGACACCGAAGGTCTCGACAAGAATTCTTTCCTATGGGGCGGTACCAAGGTTCTTCAGATCACCCACGGTAATCCAGAGCAGGAAAAGTCCAAGTTGCTATCGGGTGTGCCCCCTCCGCCTGATAACGGAGCCATGGCCATTGTGACAAAGACTGGATTCGAGACCTCTCAGGGAAGTCTTGTTCGCACCATGATCTACTCTACCGAGCGCGTCTCGGCAAACAACTTCGAGGCCCTTCTCTTCATCCTATTCCTCCTCATCTTTGCAGTTGCTGCTTCGTGGTATGTTTGGGATGAGGGTGTCCGCAGGGACCGCAAGCGCTCTAAGCTTCTGCTTGACTGTATCTTGATTGTCACCAGTGTCGTCCCGCCAGAATTGCCCATGGAGCTGAGTCTTGCCGTCAATACCAGTTTGGCCGCGCTCTCCAAACTAGCTATCTTTTGCACTGAGCCATTCAGAATTCCTTATGGTGGTCGCATTGATATTGCTTGTTTCGACAAGACCGGCACTCTCACTGGCGAGGACTTGGTTGTCGAGGGCATTGCTGGGCTCGGTCTGGTCGATTCGGACACCAACGATAAAAAGGAAGCTGACGGAGCTCACTCCACCATGGTTCCGGTCACCGAGGCTGGTATTGAGACTCAGCTTGTTTTGGCCACTGCTCATGCGTTGGTGAAGCTAGATGAAGGCGAGATTGTCGGTGACCCAATGGAAAAGGCCACTCTCACTTCTCTCGGTTGGGGACTCGGTCGCAGTGATATCTTGGCCAGCAAGAACAAGAACAACGGCACGCAAGGTTCCGTTCAAATCAAGCGTCGATTCCAGTTTTCTTCGGCTCTCAAGCGTCAAAGCTCTGTTGCTATGGTAAATGGAATCTCGAAAACCGGAAAGAAAGTCCGAGGTACCTTTGTCGGCGTCAAGGGTGCACCCGAGACGATAATGAAGATGCTTGTTGATGTCCCAGCTGATTACGAGGAGACATTCAAGTACTTCACGCGCAAGGGATCTCGTGTTCTGGCTCTGGCTTACAAGCAGCTGACTGTCGACTCTGAACTTGGTTCCGGCAAAATCAATGATCTGAAACGTGAGAAGGTCGAGGCCGACCTCACTTTTGCTGGCTTTCTGGTTCTCCACTGCCCTCTGAAGGACGATGCCAGGGAGGCCGTCCAAATGTTGAATGAGAGCAGTCATCGTGTAGTTATGATCACCGGTGACAATCCTCTCACTGCCGTTCACGTTGCTCGCGAGGTTGAAATTGTTGACCGAGATGTCTTGATTCTAGATGCCCCTGAGGACAACGTTGGTGGGAAGAAGCTCATATGGAAGAGTGTGGATGATAAGATCAGCATCTCTGTCGATCCCACTAAGCCTATCGACTCTCAAATTCTGAAGACCAAAGATCTCTGTGTCACGGGGTACGCCCTCGCTCAATTCAAAGATCAAGCTGGTTGGAACTCGTTGCTGCGTCATACTTGGGTGTATGCTCGAGTTTCCCCCAAGCAGAAAGAGGATATCCTGTTGGGTCTCAAAGACATGGGCTACTACACCCTCATGGCAGGCGATGGCACAAACGACGTCGGCGCTCTCAAGCAGGCTCATATTGGTGTGGCCCTGCTCAACGGTACCAAGGAAGACCTGAGTCGCATTGCTGAACACGCTAGAAATACCAAAATGAAGGAAGTGTACCAGAAGCAATGTGATCTGATGAAGCGGTTCAACCAGCCATCCCCTCCTGTCCCTGTCATGATTGCCCATCTGTACCCTCCTGGCCCCACGAACCCTAACTACGTGAAGGCCGCTGAACGCGAGGCCAAAAACAAAAACATGACAACGGAAGAATACATCAAGGCACAGGGCCACCCCACCGAGACTATCGTATCACCCGGCGCTCAAAGTCTTGTCAATTCCGGAAACAACCGACAAGCTGAAGCTCAGAAGAAAGCCGCAGGCCTTGCTGACAAGCTCGCGAATGGGATGCTCGAGGCCGAGCTCGGTGACGACGAACCTCCGACTCTGAAGTTGGGTGATGCCTCCGTCGCTGCTCCTTTCACATCCAAGCTTCGAGATGTGATTGCCATCCCCAACATCATCCGCCAAGGTCGTTGTACTCTCGTCGCTACCATTCAGATGTACAAAATTCTCGCATTGAACTGCTTGATCAGCGCCTACTCCCTGTCTGTCTTGTATCTCGAAGGCATCAAGTTTGGTGACACTCAGTACACCATCAGCGGTATGCTCATGTCTGTCTGCTTCCTCAGCATTTCCCGCGCCAAGGTTGTGGAAGGCTTGAGCAAGGAACGACCTCAGCCCAACATCTTCAACATTTACATCATTGGCTCTATTCTCGGACAGTTTGCCGTTCACATTGTCACGCTCATCTACATCGCCCGCCTTTGTGAGAAGATTGAACCGTACGTCCTCCATCCCTGAGCCATTCTTGGCATAATTCTTTCTTTTCGGTGAACCATTCATTACTAACATGTCCTTTTTTTTTTTTTTTTCTTCTAGCCGCTCTGGTCTCGTCGACCTAGAAGCCGAGTTTGAGCCCTCGCTCCTCAACTCAGCCATCTACCTTCTCCAACTCATCCAACAGGTGTCCACCTTCGCCATCAACTACCAAGGCCGACCCTTCCGCGAATCACTCTCCGAGAACAAGGCCATGTTCTATGGCATCGTCGGCGTCTCCGGACTCGCCTTTGCCTGCGCCCTCGAGCTCGTTCCCGAAATCAACGAGGGCATGAAACTAGTCAAGTTCACCGAGGAATTCAAGATGAAGATGGCCGTATGCATGGCCCTCGACTACATGGTCTGCTTCGTCATCGAAAAGGGTCTCAAGGCCGCCTTCAGCGACTACCAAGCTCGTGATATCGCGGAGCGTCGACCCGATCAGCTCGAAAGGGAGAATGCTCGTAAAAAGATGGCGGCAGAGAAGAAGGCTGCCGAGGATGAGCAAAAGAGACTGGACAAAGTGGCCGAGTTTGAGCGCCAGGTGGCCGAGAGGAGAAGAAAGCTCGAGGAATGGCGATCTGGTCGTCGGGCGCAGTAGGAGTGGCATTCCCTGGGGGCGTGCTGATTCGCACTGCTTGCGCACCTTGCTGTGTAATACATATGGTATGCTAAATGTTTTTTTTTTCCACAACCGGTTGGGAAAGGGGATGCAGCCCTTGTGCGGCCACGACAAAAAGAAGAAGACGTTTAGACGAGAGGTAGATGTCGAGGTATTAAAAAAAGGGGGCCGACTGAGTGAGGAGTTGTTCTGTCTATCTGCCCTCGGGGCACAGAAGCACGTAACATACGATATACTTGTATTCATTCTCCTTTGCACTCGAGAGAATCAGGAGAATCAGGAGAACCAAGTATAGTATTCGTCGGCGACAGAAAAGCATTGTCAATTTTCATGACGGAGCATTAAACGTTTCTCCCAGTCTCGTCGGTAAACATCCACAAGCATCACTAGACAGGTTGGCTGAAATTAGGTTACTGTTATTTTACAGGAGACTCAATAAAATTAGTCTATGGCTTTCTGAAGAAACGTGAAAAAAGTATTTCGTGGTTCTCTTTTCAGTTTAGCCACTTTTGGGCATCACGCAGCCAAGGATGGTATTAAGTAACTCTCCCCATACCAAGTCCCCGAGTCCGCCTTTTGTCGTCATTTTGTACATCATGCGCCTCGTCTAGCCAAAACTGCTTCTTTTGGCACTAGGTAATAGACAAGGCATGCGGCCTACGGGTGTGCATTTATTTGCCGGGGTTCTGGGCAACGAAAGCAACACCCTTCTCAATGTTCTTCTTGAGATCGCCCAGGCAGGCGTCGAGGAGCTTCTTCTCGTTGGCGTCGATCTTGCCGAGGGGCAGGATCTTCTCGACACCGTTGGGGCCAAGTTCAACCTGGCTGGAGAAGAATTCAATGCCCTGGTCCTTGTACAGAGGGGAGTCGACGAAAGTAGGCTCGACAATGCCCTTCTCGCCGGCAGCAGCACGGAGGAGAGAGTCAGCCATGCGGGCACCAGCCATGGCCATGGAAAGAGTGGCGGAACCGGCTCCGTCCTTGGCCTTGACGACCTCGTCACCACCAAACTGGACTCGGTTGACAAGCTCAGCGTTGGAGCTCAGGTCGGGGTGCCTGCTCTGGCTGAAGAGAGGGACGATGGTGACACCGGAGTGCCCACCGACGACGGTGATCTTCTCGTCCTTGGGGTCAGTCTTCTTGATCTCAGAAACGAAGCGGCTGGCGCGGACAACGTCCAGGGTGGTGACGCCGAAGAGGGTCTTGGGGTTGTAGACACCACGGGCCTTGAAGACCTCGGCACAGATGGGAACGGTCGAGTTCACGGGGTTGGAGATGATGAGGAGCTTGGCCTCGGGGGCGGACTCAGCAACGGCCTTGGCGAGATCGCGGACAATTGAGGCGTTGGTGTTGAACAGGTCGTCACGGGTCATGCCGGGCTTTCGGGGGACACCGGCAGGGATGAGGACGATGTCGGCGCCCTTGACGCAAGAGGCGAGGCCACTGGCAGTGGGCTCGTGGCCAGTGACAGTGGACTTGGTGTTGATATGAGACAAGTCGGCGGCGACACCTATTTGTAGAGGAGATTCTCGGTTAGCCCGGTGTCCGAAATGGAGCGACAATTGCTGAAGAGGAGTCGCTCAACGTACCAGGTCCGCCACGGATATCGTACAGTGCAAGCTCGGTAACCTTGGGGTTAAGCTTCATGAGCAAAGAGAGAGGCTGGCCAATGCCGCCGGCGGCACCCAGGACAGCAACCTTGGAAAGCTATAGACGGAGAGGTCGTGTTAGCAAGGCTTGGACACGGACAACGACGTTGTTGACCTGTCAATTGACCAATGTGAACTTACGTCACGGGCTGAGGCCGAAAAGGCCCTGCGCGAGATTCTAGAGGCCAACATGATGACTTGTGGTTTATGTGAGCGGAGAGTCGCGATGCCGCAAGAAAGAGGCAATAAACGGGATGGAGGTGGTTTCGGTTGCGAGGACGACGGAGGAAAAATCCCAGGACAGCGGGTGGAACAGGAAGGAAGCAGATGTGGTGCTTGTCCCCGGTCGGGTATAGCTCGGCATTTCTCGGGTGCATGGCAAACATGGTGCCGGGGAGAGCTCGTACGAGAAAATTTAGGATTCATGCCGGGTCGTCTAGGACAATGGAGATTTAGATACTCCAGCTTTGTGCAAAGTTGCCCTCTATGTTACTATTTCAATGCCGCTTTGTCTGTCTGAGCAGCAGAATCGTGGAAACCACCTCCCACGTAGGTCAAACGATCAGCGTACAAATCCCTGTATCCACCAATGTGGCTCGAAGAAAGACCAAGGCAATCCCAAAGAGTACGACAAAAGCAAGAGTAAACACGTCCTGTTTAAAAATTTCACCACAGCTTGTTGACCAATTCGCATTTCATATTGAAAGGTGTAGAAATCGGTCTGACTCACAGACTCTAGGGTAGCTGTGCTTGTCAAAATCATGCTTGCCCACTGCAACACTTGAAGTTAGTGCCCCGCCAATGGTATTCACTCATACGGACGTAGATGCAACATCGAATGACGGAACCGACAAAACCTCTACATCGTTCTTACGCTTGCTGATTTCCCACAGCGACATGTCTCTTGCCCAGCTCTCCCAGCTCCTCCCGCTTCCGGAGGAGGACCTTCAGCAAATCCTACAGTACGCCTCGACACTTTCAAAATCGGAAGCTGCCGAGCATTTCAACAACTTTCTTGGTGATTCACCTTTGGCAGTAGACTTCATCGCGTCTTTCAATTCACACAGAAAAGCGCCATCTGGTCCACAGCCGTCGTCTCCAGCTGTTGACAATCCAGCTTCAACCTCAGACGCCATCGGCGCGGTGCCCAAGCCAAAGCGAGGCCCGAAGAAGAAGAAAGCAGAGATCCATGTACCGCAAGCCAGAAAGCTGGAAGTGTTTGCTGGGCTAGCTAGCAAAGCTTACAGCAAGAAAGACCAGAACTTTGAATACATACCGCAACGCGGCAGTGCACCGAGCAGCATCCATGCATCCAGATCAGCGACGCCGCCTGTCCAGCAACCTCAACCGAAGCAGCATGCATCTGCTGCTGGCTTCTTGATATCGGACCGACCGTCCAAGGCCAAGGCCAAGTCAAATCCGGCCTCAAGGGCCTCAACACCAAAGCCGGCCACGAGCAACGGCGCAAAGGTATCGATAGCCGGAGGAACACCCATGGCTGGCCAGTCTACGGCTCTTGCAGACCTAGACGCCGCCATCCGAGCACTGGAAATCACAACAAACCCTACGTTGGAGAGCGGGAAGAGAAAGAAGTGCAATTGCGTTGCAACTAGACATCCACTCCAAGGAGCAGCGCCAAATTGTCTGTCCTGCGGCAAGGTGATTTGCATGAAAGAAGGACTAGGGCCTTGCACTTTCTGCGGCTCGCCCCTACTGAGTTCCGAAGAGGTCCAAGTCATGGTTCGAGAGTTGAAGGATGAGCGAGGCCGGGAGAAGATGGCAGTCAACGCATCACAACACCGCAGAGCCGAGGTTGCTAAGAAGCCGGCCCCATTCTCACTACCCCAAGGCGGCGCGGACGAGTCTGACAGTGGGCCACTCGCTGAGGCGGCTGCGAAGGCTCGAGAACATCGCGACAAGCTGCTGAATTTCCAAGCCCAGAACGCGAAGCGTACTACAGTACGCGATGAAGCCGCAGATTTTGACGCCAGTGGTGCAATGACTGGTTCAGGAAGCATGTGGGCCAGCCCCGAGGAGCGTGCAAAGGAACTCAAGCGTCAACAGAAGCTCATGCGTGAGATGGAATGGAATGCGCAACCGGACTACGAGAAGCGACGACAAGTTGTCAGCATTGATCTTGTGGGAGGCCGAGTTGTTAGGAAGATGGCTGCCATGGAAAGACCAGCTACGCCCGAAGACGAAATCGATAGCGACGCGGACCAAGAAGTGTTCGGGGAAGCTTCAGGCAATGCGAGTGAGCCATTTCGCGAGGGAGGGGGAGCTTTCAGCAGCAATCCATTGCTGGGCTCCCTCATGCGACCTGTCTTCGAAGCTAAAGGCAAGGACAAGGACATGAGTGGTGCTAGGGATCGAGGAGAACGGAGAAAGGGCTGGAGACGAGTACAAGATGATTTGGACGACAACGAGGACGTGATCCTTGATGGTGGTGTTTATGGCCATGTGAAGAATACAGAGACTGGGCGGTAAAACTCTACTGGGATGACAGACGCCGCCAGCGTGGACAAAACGTCGGAAATCCTGCAGAGAAAATATACAAGGGACCTTACAGCGAACTCCAAGCAATCTTCAAGTCATGGCCAGCCAGTCATACGTCGTGATGATATTGATCAAGCTGTCTTTGGTAGCAGCCAGGATGTCCATGTGAGTCTGGGTCTACCACACCTGTTGGCAGTCACGTGATGACGCGTTCTGTTGGTGACCATTGAGGCACCCGGACCCTGCGGAGTGCCTCGTGCCTCGGACTTTGTACAAAGGGCAAATGACGGAGCGTGCCTTTTCTTCTTCAAGGCCTGCTACCTCCAAAACACGCTCATCTTGTTATTGTTCTGTCACTCACTGTCAGTGGAGTGGCAAAACCCGCTGAGCGATTCGTACATGTACATACATATGTAGCCGTTGTCCTTGAGTGGGGTGGGGCACAATCTGCACAAAGCCTCGAAAATAATACATAAGAAACAGAACCCTGCACGTAGCGACCCACATATTCCATATTCCACCTCTACGGAGTACAAAACGGAGCACATAATACGGATTACACGTAGCTTACATACGCTAGCTCGCCGAGCAGTGCCCACGAGTTCGCGAATCAGCGCCGCCCGAGGCTTGCACCCGAGTGAGTTGTCGCGACCAGACCGCGTAACCAACCATGCAGGAAGGCCCGTCCCAAATTTGAAAGAGTCAGCAGGCCTCGCCGCATGTCTGCATGCCTACGTCTGCATGCCTGCGTGCAAAGTGCACAGGCTCCCACTCTGCTCTTCATCATCGACATCGATAACTCGCCAAAGCGGACCGACGCAGCCCATCGCAGCCCATCGCAGCCCATCGCAGCCCATCGCAGCCCATCGCAGCCCATCGCAGCCCATCGCAGCATCGTCGCAGCATCATCGGCGAGCCCCTTCCCTTCGCGCTCATTCTTGCGACAATCCGAGGCTGCCCCCCCCCCCCCCTGCACCACCCGCCAACGTCACGGCTCGATGTTGGCACCGTGGTGATATCCCACAAACTTTCGCCGATAGCAAGGAGCTCGTCGTCGGTGTCGGTGTCGGCCGTGGTCGTTCGCGTTGCGCATTGCGTTTGAGCGCGACACAAATCACTAGAGTTCGTTGAATCAACAACGCATCGTCCCGTCGCGCGACGAGGGACTTATACGACCTCCTCTTGGGACACAACACGTACATATAACCCAGTCGAACCTAGTTGAAGTGGCAGCATCATCAGGAGAACATGGGTCAAGAGAGCGGCACCAGCTCCTCCCAGAGCCAGAGCCAGAGCCAGAGCCAGCGTCCATCTATATGCAGTTCGCAAACGTCTCACATAACATCCACCACAGACCAGGTCGTCACGCCGCCAGCCAGTGATACCAGCGGCGGCATGGACGGTCCCAGCACGGCTGATGCTGCTGCCATGTTGAAACATAGATACACCTCTGCGAGACTTATACCAACAACTTCTGACGCTGCCTCTCGCGATAGCCAACTGCATCATCTATCTGCAGTTGCCGCTGCTCAGGATAGGCTCCATCTCGATCCCTGTGGCTATCCCAGGAAGAGAATGGCTGATGGAGAGGTCAAGGACCGTCGCATCGGGAGCATGAGTCCGGTGAAAGGACATTCCCGAACGACGAGTGCCGTCAGCGTTGCTTCAACGACGGGAAGCAGCACTATTAGTGAGGTACGCCAAGAACCCGCTGCATCTTTTCAATCCACTTCTCCCACAACACACCTCATTTAGACATGATCGCTCACATGATATAATACAGCTATCCGCGGAACTGAGAACACGACTGTCATACGCCATGGTCAAGGTGAATCATGGCTGGCAAGGCCGATCTCTGGATGAGGTTGAGGGTTTAGCATCGCAAGCTGCTTCTCCAACCTCAAGTACATCTACGGTTCATCGTAGAAACGGATCATTGGCCAGTCCGCGACTACCTATCGCCGCACCGTCGTCACAGGTGTGCCTTGTCAACGAACCAACCATACTGAAACGGAACTCCAAGTCTCCCCCATCATCATCATCATCATCATCATTATCATCATCATCATCATCATTCTCCAACAAGCCTGTACTTGCCCCCCCCGCCCCCATCCAGCCGTCTCTGCCAATGTCAGCGCCCAGGTTAAACCCACGACGCAATTCGAACACTCGTTTCACGCCAACGATGCTGTCTCACTCCCGTTCCGCCTCCTCATCAGCATACTCTACCCCCATCAGCAATGGATATTCTCGAACCCAGAGCAACGTGGAGCCCATTGTACACTCACCGCACAAAAATATGCGGGAACAAGACGCCATCGAGACGTTGTTATTCATGAGCAGCCCCGGGAACTCGGCCAACCTGAAACACTCGTTCTCACCATCAGATTCACCAGGACCACAACCCAACGAATTCCCCCCTCGAAGCGTCGGGGACCGGCATGCGCTTCCATCGTCCGGATCACGGCGGGGCTTACCGTCAAACAGGCCGCCTTTGCCAGCCAAAAAGATTGGGTTCGACAAGTCGCCCGGAATGCCACCCCCACAATCACCAATGGATGTCGACTCTCCCCAACAGCAGCGATATCATACGCCGAACAGAGCAACAGCCAAACGGCACACCCCGGGCCATCGTAGAAGCGCGTTATCGCTGCCGAGCGGCCTCGGCCTCGGCAACGGTACGAGCAGGAAAATCTTGCGGGACGAAGACATTGAGCGCATGTTGGATCGTGCAGGTGCCGAGCTGGGAGATAGCTCCGACGACGAAGAGATTCAGTTGCCTCCAGCAGGACGGAACGGCCTGGCACGTGTCATGGGCGCCTAGCGCTTTCTTGTTGCAGGTTTGTTTGTTTTCTGTTTGTGGAGGGACGCCACACTCTGCCCAGCCAAGGTTGGCTGCATCAGTGTCAAAAGACCAGCGACAACGCGACTTGTTGTCACGAAATTTTTACGACTTGTTCCAGGTTGATGCAGGTCCGTCAGTCGAGTCGGGGGAAGCATTTCATCATATTCTCATCATGGCATTTTCCTGATCTCATCTTGTTTTCACTTTTTGCTATTCAAAACACATTTATCGATCCAAGGCGGTTATGATGGGAGGAGATTCATGGACCGGCAAGATGGGTAGTTCTTATGGTGCCGAGGAGGTCTCGGGGAGGGTTTTCTTCTTCTTTTTTTTTTTTTTCTTTTTTCAAACGGATCGTTCTAAGAGCATCATATTCATTTCTCTGGGAGTTTTACCACGGGTAACTGCATTGACGGAATTTCTTCATGCAAGTATGAAGACGGACGTATCTTGGTTTTCAATATGGAGCCCCTTGTACCCTTTGTCTCACGTGGCAAAGCTGAGTCACGTCCATCCGGTATGTAAAGCGCAACCTTTGTATACTGATTGGTACGTCTTGAATCATGGATTATTGCATTCACTTTACTTTCAGAATGGATGGAATGAAAAACGTAGTCCTTGGTTGATAAACGAAAGAGACGCCATCAAATTCTATGTACCCCTGACAGGATGATACTATATCGGAAACAGTCCGGCCATGCGCGCAATGATGTCTGATTATGAAGAAAGAGCATGTCCCGCCATTTGTGAAAATTATCATGAACCCTGTTTCGTACTTGCTCCCATTCCGGGCCTCTCCCCAACCCCAATAGTCGATGAATATGGAAACAGCAAAATTTCCAAAAAAAAAAAAAAAAAAAAAAGTGAATAAACTCCAATGCTCGTGGTGTGTCTCGTCTTGAAAAATCAACTTCTACCCCATCTCGCCAAGACACCCTTCTTCTCGACGAGGGGGCTTGAAGTACTCGGATAGTCGTCGTCCCAGGGTCCTAGGCTGCCTCCTGGCCGGCAGCGGCGCAACAACATCCTCACCCTCACCACGGCCCCGGCCCCGGCTGCTGCTCCTCCTCGACCCGGTGGAGTAATACGCGCTGTCTCGAAGGGCGGCCCCCCCCGGGGCAGTGCTGCCATTTGACTGGCACCGGTCGCGGCCCGACTCGCGCCTCCTCGGGGGGGCCATTCTCGCACGGGCAGCGCGCTCGTTGACCTCTGCCTGGGCCAGAAACGCAGCATAGTCGGTTGACGGGGCGTCGGCCTGGTAACACGACGCCGGCTTGGTAGAGCGAGAGCGAGAGTGGGTGTAGTTGGAGGAGGAGGTGGTGGTGGTGGTGGTGTGCTGGCTCTCGCGGTTGGAGCTGTCGCGCGGGTGGCATTTATCGCGGCCGCTCCTCCCCGAACCGCCCTCGTCGTCGTCGTCGTTGCCCTCGTCTTGACCATCCGCCGGCTCGTTCGTCTCCTCGATCCGGATCGGCGACCGCGGCGAGACGGTGCGGGCGAAACTGGCGGCGGCGTGGGTGGGCACGTAGAATGTTCGCGGGCGGGCTTTTTCCTCGACGGTTGGCAGCGGCTCTGCCGTCACGAATTTGTTGCAGCCCAGGAGGCGTTGCGTGAGGGACGGTTTGCGGCGGAGCCGAGGGTGCGGGTGCGAGCGCGGGTTTTCCTGGTCCTGCGGCGATGATGATGCTGCTGCCGCCGGGCGTGCATGCCGCTTGCTCCAAGATCGATGCATGGCCGTGTGAGACAAATGGGGAGATGGAGGGGGAGGGGGGGGGGATTTATTTGCTCTTATTTGTCGTGTACGGAGTAGATGGGAGAAAAGGTAAGTAGTGGGGGAAAAAAAAAAAAAAAAACCAAAACCCCCCTCTTCCCCCCCCTCAAAAAAAAAAACCCCCCAGGCAGTTAATTAAGAAGAGGAATAATAACAGAGATGCTTTGGTGAGATGGAAAAAGCCGTTTTGTGTCAGGCTTCAATGCCGATGCCGATGCCGATGCCGTAATACCCTGGCTGCTGCAACGGGACCTGTGCAGTGTAACCACGAACCACGGGGGATCTTGGTTCGGATGGCAACACTTTTCCAGCGCGGGTAAATGGTAAAATGGTACGGATCCGTAAATCGAGGAGCGTTTCAGGAAGCGACGGCGAATACGAAGCAAGGATTCAGATTGTATGAGGCTTTTACGGACCGTAAAGTTGAGGAAATAATCCGTAGTGTCCGTATTATAGCAAAGCAGGAATAGGAACCTGGCTGGCATTGTATACATATATAAGCAGAAATAATAAGATGGTGTCCAACAAACCCTGGGGATCCATCCGCTTACATTCAGCCGATTCAGACAGGGCCTCTGCTGACGACTTGTTCTGTTCTCACTCTCACTCTGGACGGGGAGGCTTCAGCCGCCATGGCCAAGATTACTTTGGAAAGTGTCCGCGCATGTACCGAGTGCCGAGTATGAATCTGCTACCGTATGACCGGTACTGGGTACGGAACATTCGCATCTACTCCGTAATGGTCTGCCGCTTTCCCCTTCTTTTTCTTCTTGCCTCGCGGCGCGTTCCGGGTCCACACACTCCCGGGGAAGCTGGGAAGCTGGGAAGCTGGGAAGCTGGGATCTAGGAAGCTAGGAAGGAAGCAAACTCAGCCTCTTGGACAAGGTTGTTGACGAGCCATCCGAGCTGAATCAGGTGGTGCCAGAATGGCCGATAGCCCGTCACCCCTGCCTGCGTGTCGCCACAAGAAGGATGGGATGTGACGGCGCTTGAGCCCTTTTTAATTCTAATTATCCGGAACAAGGCGCTCTGCTGAATGTGTTTCTCCATATTATTTCTTCATCCGCGGCACCGCTGGTCCATGCATACATACATTCGACATGCTGGTCGCGCCGCGTTTGTCGTGTGAATGCGCGGCTCAAATTGGCCGTGTGTTGCACGCCGCGTTTCGGTGAGGCCTCGACGAAGGAAAAAGAAAAGATTGTTATAATTAGCGACGGGTATTACGGAATTACACGATTACACGTATTAGTCCGTACCTACATACTTTTCTCTTTGGGCGTTCCACTGCATCTCCCAAGCGTAGCATGCCGGACTGGAACCACGTTGTCGGGAACAACTGGGGCCTGGGGTCGAAGCCTTTTCAGCTCAATCTCGGAAAATAAAAAAGAGGTAAATTGAGACAAAGGCATCAAAACAATCCCTCGAAACGTGGGCGTGAGACCGACCAGGCGAGTGCGTGAGCAAAGCAATTCATTGGCCGCCTCGTCCGCCACTCTTCATTCGAGCATCGCCAAGTGGCCGCCACCCGGGTCGTGGCTGGGGACTATGGTAGGGACGATGAGACAATGAGACAAGTCCAAGTCGACAAGAAGACCTTTTTTGTTTGTGCATTTGATTTGGGCTGCCACCCCGTGAGCACAGCTGAAAGCCGCGACCAGTCCGTCTGGTCCATCTGATCCATCTGATCCATCTGAACCATGTTCCGCGTGGTCCGTGTCAGACCAATTCACACTTGTTGACATGATGCGTCGGAACCCAACAAGTCACTGACTGCAGCGTAGTATCGTCCAACACGGAAAAGGTCATCTACGGAGTACAAGCATCGGCACAGGCCCAATGTTGCTCTTTCCGTCAAGACACAGATGAGAAGACACTGAGGAGCCTTCTAGGCATATAATGAGCAGATGCACGTCCACGAATGCGGAATTCCGTCATCAAGAGCCATGGCACCTTGGGATGGGAGATGCTTCAGGAGATTGAAACCCCGAATGTGCAGTGCAAGCTCTTGAAGTTGAGGCAGGCCCCGCCGGAGCCAAGTGCCAACGCCTTTAAATGGTTTAGCGAAAAATATCGTCATCATTCCCAACTCGAGTCCGAGTGACTTGACTGCTGAGCAGAGCCAGTGTTGGGTAGCTGAACATTTGGCCAGGACCGCAAAAAGCCTCCATAAATACTTTCCGCCTCGATGCCCTTGGCACGAAGAATGCTGCGGGCAACTCTTGCGCTGTCCCCATCGTAGCTAGCATATGGTTAGTAGTACCCTTCGTAGTACCCTTCGTAGTACCCTTCGGTTCTTCAACATTGCCATTAGTGCCTCAGTGACGGGGATTTCTGGTTCCATCCTTCTTCTGCGCTATAGAAAAAGCCTCGAGCTCCAACCAAAAACTCTTCGAGCATCGTGCAATCATCAGCTGGCTTGGCGAAAGGGAGGGCCTCCGCGAGCAGCGCCTTCCTTGAATGTTTCCAGAGGCATATTGTCGGCGTTGGGCAAATGAAATGAAATGCCTCAAAGTCGCTGCATCTGCGAAAATCAAGGATCTGTGTTCTGGGCTTCGCGACCATGTACTTTCACAGTTCTTCTTCAAAACCGCCAGCAGCAAGTGACATCAATGTCTCTTGGCCGCCAACAGGCTGAATGACGAAGAAGTCGGTCAACAACATCCGAGGCTGTTCTCTCCCATGCATCGTCGTATCGGTACAAGTCCACGTTTCGCGCAGACGCTATGGACTTGTCAAGTAATGAACAACTTGAATGATCCGCAGAACATGATATACTGACCTCGTTTTTAATGGGGCGAAATTTCTCCGGCCCTAGATTTTGGAAATATGTATTCATTCAGATACTGATACGACGGCTAGTCTGAGCAAATGGAGACGCAATTGGTCTCGCCATTGTGCCCTGCCAACTGCGACAAGGTGCCGTCTTGCTTCTTTTTCTCAAGGCGATGAAATAATCCTTGGAGCGCAAAGCCGGAGGAAGGGCCGCATGCGATGCCTTGACGGGTTAGGTCTAGGGACAGACTGTATGACCCCTTTGCGCCCCCCTCCGGGGGAAGTGTGAGTGCACTATAACCCCTGTATTGTTTTAGAGAGCTACAAGGAAAATACATAGGGTGTATAACGCCACAAAAGAGTATATTTATGTGAGAACAATGGACAGCTAGGCAAGAGGCATGGGGGCACTCGTATCTTGACTGAAGCTTGTTAGGTCTAAGTGTATTATGTGTGCGAGTCGGTAGCTTATATCTAGTGGCTCGACAGTGTCACGTGGACCTGAGCTGTACGTCCATACTCCGTAGGTTAGTACAGTGGGGTCCCAGTAATTCCGAAGAATTCCCACCAGAGTCGCCGTTGCTGCTGCTTCGGAATTACTGGGACCCATTGTAGTAATAAAAGGTACTAGCCCCCGTCTCCCTTATTTCCCTGCTAATGCCTGATTCGCTTAATTCCCCCCGTCATGTAGATTTGTACATAATATCTCCTTAGAGGTCATAAGCCTTGTGGAGTCACGTTAACCAGGGTCTGTATGTATCCAATTAGATAAAAGTAAACCAGAGATACATGCAATTTGCGGGCCCTATGGATCCACAAGGCTTATGACCTTTAAGGAGATAATTTAGGGGGTGAACTACGGAGTATACGAACTACAGTCTGATCCCTATGTTTTCACAGGAGGTACAGAACTAGTGACTCTAGGTAGAGTAAAAACGTAAAAACATCAGTAATCCGTACATATGTACATCACTGTATGTACATACATGTATGTATCTTGCACTGGCGCAAATACCCCCCTGTAGTGTCCCTAGCAGTTCCACTCACTAAAGCCACTCAGAGCTGATAGTGGCCGCCCCGCGTGGGGCTTGTAGTCATTGTAAAATCAAAAATCATCCAGGAATTACATTATGTACTACTTGTGCGCCCTTATCAATCGTCCTCACACCCCCATCGATGTCTTTATTGCATCCCTCAGCAACTTCCCGGTGCGGCCAAGCACAGCCCAGCCTCCTCTGCCCTGTCGTCTGCCCTGTCGTCTGCCCTGAGTCTCAGTCGCCCCAAAAAAGACGAGGCGTCAATCCATCCGGACAAGCTGCGTGCACACCAAACTCGTCGGTGACATGGTGCCAGGAACAGATAGATGCCCATGGCAAACAATGTAACAACAACCCGTCCAAACGAAAAAAACTTGCTGTTCTCTTTCCCACCATGTCAATCAACTTATCTTTGCACCACCGAAGATCGCTGTTCATAGACCTGGCATGAGCTAATTTCCATTCCAGAGTTATGGCGGGCCAAACAAGGGAGAGCGCACAGAGAACTGCTGTGTGTCTTGGATGGGAAATGACGATTTTTTTTTCATCTCTCGGTAGCACAAGGGGCAACCGCGGCCCTACTGACGAGTCTAGGGCCAAGGGAGCAATGTTAGCCCTGTTTTCCAAGAATTATGTTTTCAAGAAGAAAGGTTAAAAGGTGGAAGGGCCCCTTTCCCAGTTCAACCTTCAACCCCCACTCGGATTCTTGTTCCGATGGTTGCGGGTTTTTGACATTGGATTCCTAATACCATGGCCCTGAACTTGTTGATGTCGGCCCTGGCCTTTGCCGGCCTCGGTGCATCCGCCGTATGCCTGGAAAAGGCCACAATGCTTCCAGAGGGATGGAAAATGCTTGACGATGCGCCAGATCCTTCGACACCGATGCGAATGTCCGTCGCCCTGCGGCAACCCCATATTCACGGCTTATCATCAAAGATTCTTTCCACATCTTTGCTTGGCGAGGATGACATACTGTCTCTTCGACAGCCCGCCCAGGGGGATGTTGACGATGTCATGAAATGGCTGTCTGATAGCGGCATCACCAATGTTAGAGCCGACCAAGACTGGATACACGCGACGGCGACGGTGGAGCAAGTCGACAAGCTCCTCGATACGAAAATTCGCCGATATGCCTTTGGCGATGGAAAAGCGATTCTCCGAACCACAGAATATAACATCCCGGAGGAGCTTAGCTCTGCCATCGATTTCGTTCACCCTGTCGCCAACTTCATGACACCGGAGCACCAAGTCTCCATCGCACCCCCATTGCCCAATCATCGAAGTCTCAATCGTCGAGGTGTTGCCTGCAGTCCGACAACTACACCGGATTGTATCAACAAGCTGTACGGCATCAACTACTCAACGCCTGACGGCAAATCTCCTATTCGATTCGGAATCGCTGGCTTCTTGGATCAATGGGGCAGCTACGCCGACTTGCACCAGAGTTTTGAGCGATCACGTCCCGACCTCGTCAAAGCTGGATACAACTTTACCGCGGAGCTGATCAATGGGGGCGAGAACAAGCAAGATCCCGGTAGCGCTGGGACGGAGGCCAACCTGGATCTCCAATTCGGGATGGCTGTTGGCTTTCCCACAAATGTCATCTACTATTCGACCGGGGGCCGAGGCGAGAAGCTGGACGCCAACGGCAAGCCATTGACTGGTGAGCTCGATGACAATGAGCCATACCTGGATTTTCTCCAGAACATTGCAAAGAAGCCTTCTGACGAGCTTCCTCACGTCATCTCCATATCGTACGCGGATGATGAGTTGACCGTGCCCAAGCCGTATGCCATCAGAGTCTGCAATGAGATTGGCATGCTCACTGCTCGAGGTGTATCTGTCTTGAGTGGTTCTGGAGACGGTGGTGCAAAGGGTGGCAGAGACGCCACTTGCCGCTCGAATGATGGGAGCAACAAAGACATGACGATTTCCACTTTCCCGGCTTCATGCCCATGGGTGACCTCGGTCGGTGCTGTGAACAACGGCGAGGAACCACCCCAAGGTGCTGTGTTTAGTTCTGGCGGATTTTCAAGCTACTTCCCACGACCGGGCTGGCAGAAGGAGGCCGTGGATGAGTACGTCAGGGCCCTGAACGGCCACCTCGATGGCTATTACGACCCAAACATGCGCGCCGTTCCAGACATTTCTGTAATCGGCACTCAGTTCAACACCGTCGTCAACGGCCAGCCCGTGACGCTTTCAGGTACTAGTGCGAGCACACCTGTGCTGGCAGCCATGATTGCTCTCATCAACGATGCCCGGGTTCGTAAAGGCAAGAAAGTCCTCGGCTGGTTGAACGATAAGCTCTACTCCAAACAAGTCCGTAGCATCCTCCAGGACATCACAACGGGGCAGAGCCTGTCGTGTACATTCTCTGGCGGGCGAACCCCCGGGGGTTGGCCTGCGGCGAAGGGTTACGACGCCATAACTGGGGTTGGCGTGCCGAACAACTTCCAGAAGTTTATGGATGTCTTAGTCGATGCATAAGTTTAGTTGATCTGGGGGCACATTGGGCAAGAAGGCGCATCGTGAAGGGTAGCTATAGAGAGACGTGGTAATAGAGCAGAGCAGACGCATGATTGTGGCAGTTCTTCTGCGTGGTTGCACAAGGCACCCCCAAGGACTAATGAGTAAAGGACGCGCATCGCGGGTAGCAACAGGCACTGACTGCCAGAGCCTACTTGATAATAATAAATGAAGCACTTTGGTTGATATGTACATGTAACTTAAGTAGTGAAAGAGCATCGTACGGACTACGGGTAACAGAGTAAAAGACTTGGGTTGGCTGATGACGGGCGGGAAGCTCCACTGAGAGTGGGGTTCAACCAGTAATAGCCAGCTGCCAACGATGTGCAGGAGAGGTGAGCACCGCGACATGGAGGACTTTTAAACCGCGTTTGCCAATTGTTGCCAAATGTTGTTGGGCGCGTCAAGTTATTAGTTGCCTCTGTACCTGGTCCAAACTGGCAGCATATTCTCGCTCTTGATCGACGGCAGAGAATTTAGGCTTGAAATTGCTGTCTGCTGATTTTCGTGGGCCCTTTTTTTTTTTTTTTTTCGATTCGGAGAATTGTCCGAATCGGCGTCAAGGTCAGTAACTGATACAGTAAATGATAATGTGTACGGAGCATGTACAGTGGGTGTACCTGTCAGGGAGAGCTCCCTTGAAGCATAGGTTATATGAGGGCAGCGCGCATCGACAGGGATAAAACGCGAGGTTAGACATTAGTAGATACAATGTATTAGAAGTACCTCCGTAAACTAGTTATTACTATAGCGCACTATATACCTTTTAGGTATAAAAGTTAGGTACTATTTACACCTCTAATTAACTAAATTAAACGCTTTTTATTATCTTTTTATACCCTTACCTAATAGTTATAAGCCTAGGAGGCTTTAATTACTATTTTTATTAATTATTATTAAAGATATAAGCTCTGTTAAATATTATTAATTAACGCTTACTTATATTATAAGATAATCACCCTTTTATTATATTAATTAGTTAAAACCCTTATCTTACACTCTAATTAACTAATATATTCCCCTTTAAGATATCTAAAGAAACTCTAAATATAGTATTATTATTAGAGAAAAATTAGATTAAATAGTTTACCTAAGTTAAGAACTATATAAAATTATATAGTGTTTAGGAGTATATTAACCCTAATAAGGTTAAATTACTTAAAGAACCTATAATACTTATATACCCTTAAAGAGGCCTAAGACTAGAGATTATACTAGATAACTCTAATACTCTTAAAGATTAGAAGATTACTTATAAAGATATAAAGAACTAATTTAACTTTAAATATAAAGAGCTTTAATTTAACCTTATAAAGTATATAAACCTATTAAAGTAAATACTAAAGATTAGGGAATATATTTATAAGACCCTTTTAAAGAATATATAAGACTCTCTTAACTTTAATACTAAAGTAAAGGAAAAGAAGTTAGTTTAATATTATACCTATAGGATACTTAAGCTTCTTTATAATTAATATAAGCTAAATACTAAGAAAATACTTATCCTAGTAAAGAATTATCTTAATAATTACTTATAAGCTAAAGGTACTTATAATTAGTATAAGTAAGCTATAATAATAGAGGTACTATAGAGGAATTATCTAGATCTTAAGACTTAATAGACTAAGGAGATAATACTATATAAGTTTATTATTTCTCTTTAAAGTAAATTTAAGGTATTCTAGAAGAAATAAAATAACTTACTTAATAAAGGAGAGAATAATAGCTTCCTTAAGGTAATTAGTAAGTTTAAAAGAGACTATAAAGCTCCTTAGAGCTTAATAATAATAAAATCAGCTAATAATACTATTATTACTAATAGATTAAATAGTTAGAATAGATTAGAGTAAAGGAAGTACCCTAGATACTCTAGTTATAATATTTATAATATATTAAAGTAATAGGAATCCTATAATTTATTTAAAGTTATCTATAAGCTAGAGACTACTCCTAAGGATTAGGAAGTTAGAAAAAACTCTAAAGATAATATTAAGAGATATCTTAAGGAGAATCTATAGGAGAGATTAAAAGCTATAAGTTAAAAACTAGAGAAAAAGAAGAAAAGTAGTAATATTATTATCCCTTTATAGAATCTAATAAATAACTTAATTATAGTAACTCTAGGCAAGAAGACTATAAATATATTATTATTTATATACTTATAGAGCTCTTAACCTTTAAAGAAAATTATTAGTTTAACTTTAAACGCTATAAATAGCTTAGAGGGGAATTAGAATATAGTTATTTATAATTCTAGGGCTAATATTTATATCTTTAATAATATTTATTAGTTTAAATAGTCTAAATTTAACGGGAATATTATAATAGAGGTTAGAGCTAGAGGTATAGTCTATTAATCTATTAGCTAAGGACTAGTCTATATATTTATTATAGATCTAGTATTATAAAGGTCGCGGAGGATTATATTATAAGGAGCTTTTCTTATTCTGGAATTCTATGTTAACCTAGTATTAGCTATAATCCTTATAAAGGTAGGAATCTATTAGAATTAGAAGAAATACTTCCTATTCTAAGGAAAATATCTAATTACTAAGCTTTATAATATTAATAAGCTTTATGTATTATCTATCCTCTCTAATAATCTAAAAGAGGCTTACGCTATAACTAGCAAAGCTCTAAGGCCCCCTATAAAAGGAGATACAGAGCTTTAGTATTAATAATATAGTTATCTAGGCAAGAGGGCCTTTATAGAGATTATAAATACTACTCTTAGCGTTAAATTAATAGGACCTAAGCTTATAGAGTATAAGATCTATACTATAGGCAAGGCTAAGCGCTAGAGATTGTAGGTTACACTAGAAGGACTTCCTTAGGGACTTAGTTATAGTCTTTTAGTTAATCTAGAGTATTATAACTCTCCTTACTAGAATAGTGATTAGTATTAGTATGTTTTTATATGCCTTATAACCTTAATGCGTTTCTTCTATTTATTTAAGACTAAAGATAGAATTTATAATAGCTTCTATATAATAATAGCATTCCTAAGCATATAATTTAGGGTTTAACTACGCTTTTTATATAGTAATATTAAAAAAGCTCTATTTATAGAGAATATAAGGGATAAGATAGCCTACGCTAGTATTATAGTCTATAATTTAGCTCCTTTAACACCTAGTTAGAATAGAAAGGCAAAGAGATCTAGGGGGGTGGTTAAGTAAAAGGCTTATATATTAAGCCTTAAAGCTTACCTTCCTTTAGAACTTAATAATAAAGTCTTTAATATAGTAGTCTATTTGCTAAATAAAATACCTTTTAAGTATTATAGGAATTAGGTTATACCCTATAAGCTTTAGTAAAATTAGGCATAGAAAACAGTCCTAGCCTATTTATAGATATTAGAGGTTTAAAAGCCTTTAATTACATATTTACAAGCTTATAGATATAAGGCGTTTCTAATAATAATAAAGGCTCTAGAGCACATTAAATCACATAATGCAATACTATAGCTAGAGTAAAAAGCTTATATTAGATACCTTATTAGTTATAGAGGCAAGTTATAATATATTATATAGGTGCCTTTGCTTTATAATTATAAGGTTATTATATTAGTATGTGTTTAGTTTAATAAGAACTCCTTCTTTAAGCTAGAAAAAAAGCTAGAATTAGCTTAATAGGAAAAGATATTAATAATTAAATTACTTAAGAAGCTTAAAGCTAAAGACCTTAATAAGGAGATTAGTTAAGACCTTATTAAAATAAAGCTTAAAGAGAATAATCCTACCTTTTTACTATTAGCTATAGGCTAGGAAAATAAGTAGTTTAAAGTAAAAATACCTCCTTATATAATAGGGGATAAAGAGAACCTTTCTAGTGTACTTTTAACCCCTCCTAACTTCTCTTAGAAGGCGCTAGTTACTATAGAGAACTTAGAGCTTTAGGTATAAGGTAATAATACGCTATTTTATAAGATTAATAAATTTATAAGTAAGGTAATAGCTAAATATATAGTAACTACTATAGAGACTAGTAAATTTACTATAAAAGGTAGTAAGGCTATAGAGAATTATAGTTCTTATAATAATAGTATTAATATAAATAATATTATTACTAGGAAATATTAGAGAAAGGAAATAAGGAAAGCTAAGTAAGTATAGTTTTCTTTTACTTTCTTAATAGCATTCTAAGGAACTTAATATAGTTTATGTCTTAAAGATATGCCTCTAGAACCTATATATTATTATTAGGCAATGGCCTTAGCGTATTATAATCACTAGAAGGAAGTAATTATAAAGGAGCTTTTAAAGCTTTAATTCTTAAACTACTAGGAGAATATACTAGATAAATTATTTAATCTTAAAGAGATTATTAACCTTAGATAGGTTTTTAAGTATAAAATTAATAAAAAAGGTATTATTATAGAGTTTAAGGCTTAAATAGTAGTCTAAGGTAACTAATAACTAAAGGATAACCTTAATAACTACACTACTACGCTTACTTTATAATCTCTACACATACTACTTGCTATTTACTACGCTAATAATCTTAATATATATTAATATAACGTTTAGAATGCTTTCTTATATGTAGAACTTAAAGAACCTATCTTCTATAAGCTACTAGAGGGTATAAATACATAAGGTTATCTCTAGAAGATAACTAGAGTATTATATAGGCTATAGGAAGCTCCTTAATAATGGTTTCTATACCTAATGTAATTCCTATTAAATCTAGGCTTTATCTAAGGAAAGGAAGACCTATATATCTTTATAAAAGGCAGATTTATCCTGTTTTTCTACGTAGATAATATTATAGTACTATTTCTAAACGGATTTAAAGCAGAATTTAAAGAGCTATATAAGCAGTTAATAAACAGTCTAGATATTAAAGACTAAGGCAATTTAAAGTGATTCCTAGGCATTAAAATTATTAGGAATTATAATACTAAAGAGATATAGTTATTATAGGAATTATATATTTAAAAGATAGCTTAGAAGTTTATCCCTAATATTATTAATAATAATTTAAAGAGCTTAATTACAACACCTTTAATAATAGCTACAATCGTCCTAAATAACAGTAAGGCTACTAATAAAGAGATTAATTACTACAAAGTAGTTATTAGCTCTTTAGTCTATCTTTATATTATTAGAAGACTAGATATAGCCTTTATAGCTTTAAAGCTTACCTCCTTTATAATAAACCTATTAATAAAGCATATTAAGCTTATAAAGGCTACTCTAATATACGCGTAAAACATAAGGAAGCTATGTATCTAATACTTAGGAGCGAATAGCTTTAATACCTTATTCTCTAGCACTAATGCCTCCCTTAGTAATAATCCTAATACTTAGAAGTTAACACAAGGCTATGTCTTTATTATACATAGAGCTATAATTAATTAGAAGTCTAGAAGGCAGTATTATATAATAACTTTAAGCATAGAAGCAAAGCTCTTTATATTAAATTACAGAGTAAAAGAGCGTATATCTCTAGGTAGACTGCTTTATAATATTAGTATATAGGTCCCTCCTCTATTAATTATCTAGTGTAATAATAAGTAGATAATTTATATTATAGAATAAACCTTTGCATACTTTTCCGCACCGACCCTAAGGTCCGGAATCGCCTCTAAAATACAAATCACATTAATATTCAAAATCCTTACCTTTATTTCTCCCCCCCTATAATATTACACTATAATAGAGCTAGTAGTAGGAGTGTAAATAAGACACTAATAGTAATTAACATAGGCTTAGGGGGGCTAGCTTAGAGTAGCTACTACCTAAACATAGGAATAGGATAGTTTAATATCTAAAGGAGCAAAGATAACCTAATAGTAAACTAAAACTAATTTATTATACCCTAAAGATATAAAATATTATAATAAGATTACTAGCCTTATTCTAAGTAATAAAGTTACCTAAGTGTAGCGTATTACACTAGCCATAGCTAACTAGGTAGTGAACTATACCTAAGCTAAAATAAGAACTATAAACACTAATAATAGTAATATCTATATTACTAAAGAAGTATTAAAAATAGCCCTTAAGGAGGCTATTAAGGAGAAAGCTAAAGATAATAACTCCCTAACCTAGGCTAGTATTATAGCTAGGCTTACTCTAAAATAACTAAATACTAACCCCCCCTCTCTCTAGGTCCCTAGAAAATAACATAGAGAAGTACTTATAAAAGGAAACACTATATAAGAATTACTCTAGTCTAGGGGCATAGAAGATATAGTTATAGCTATAAATAAAGCTATTAAGTAAGCCTTAGTAGTAGTAGCTAGAAGACTCCCTAGTAAGGATATAATTATTACCTTTAAAGGAAATATAGTATAGTATAAAGAAGACTAAAAATAGATTACTAAAGTATTTAGCCTAGAGGTAGCTATTTACTGCTATATACTTAGCATTATTATTAAGGGTTTCCTAATAAAGTATATATCTATTAAGAACCTAGTAATAGAAATTAGAAAAGCAAATAAAGTAAATATAATTAAGGTAACTATAAGACACCCCTAAGGTAAAAACACCTAGTAAACCACTATAATTCTTAGACTAGCTAAAGTTAAAGATACTAATAAGATATACTAAGATAAAATAGTCTTTAAAGCAAAGCTATTCTAAACTAAACTATATAATAAGACCTTATAACCTAGACAGTACTATAACTACTTCTAAATAGAATATATTACTAAGTTCTATAAGGTAGCACTAAGGTATAGTAAGTGCAAAGCTAGCTAGTATAAAGATAGTAAGGTATTATACCTAATAATAAATAGATAACTTAAGGAAAACTATATCCTATACTCTAGACTACACTTAGCCTAGTCTAGAGATTACCTAGTGCTAAAAGAGAAGTAAAATATAGCAAAGGCTAGTTACCTAGAATAACTATCTTACTTTACCTCTAGCTCCCCTAGTAAGAACCTAGCTCTAGCCTAAGAGAGAGCTAGTATAGCTATAGAACCTATAGTAATAATAGGAAAAAAGAGAGGTTAACTTATAAACACAAAGTAAAGTGCTAAATAGCTAAGAGCTAGGAGCATTAAGCGCTACGCAAAATAACTTAGGGTTAGAATAAGACTAGTATAGGATAGCTAAGACCTACTACTACCCCCTTAATTAATATAGTAATATTATAAGTTCTCTTCTAAAATATAAATAAGAAGAATAGCCTAATACACATTACACTCTATTACTAAACTAATATAAACGTAATAGTAATCTAAGAGTAAGAACATATAAAATATCTATGGCCCCCTACACTAGGCCTTGCCTAGTTCTAACTCGCACACTATAATAGGCATAATTGTCACGGCTTGCACCGAAAGGTTAAGAACGAAGTGATGGCTAAGACTATCGCAGTCGCTGCTAGATAGATGCTAGCTAGGGGCGGGTGCGTGAAGGTTTTAATCTCTAACCTAGCACTAATAATATGCGCTATCTTTAATAAATACCCTGCTTTATAAGCACATAGCTATCTTATAGCTAGCTAGCCTCTTTATTATTTATATAGCCTAAAGGTTCTTTAAAGACTTACTTTAATAAATATCCTATCTTTAACCTTTACACTCCTAATATAATACCCCCCCTATATATAATTAACCTTAATTATAAAAATGCATAGGTAAATAAAAAGAAATAATAATAATAATACCACTAATTAAAAATAACCCCTTATTATAGTTAGTAATGTTTAAATAGTAGCCTATATGTAGCTTTACTATAGCAAAATAAATATTATTACCTATTATATAGCTAGAAAAAAAAAACATAAATAACCTGTGTTAATTTTTGTAATTAGTTAAATAAATAAGGTACCTAATACTAGGGTTCTAAATAGTCTAACTAGAGGGCTTATGTTATAGTCACTATAAGCTTGTAGCTATTAGGTATGTATGCGTTTAGCAGTGCTAATGGTTATTATTATGATTTGTGAATTACCTATATATAGTGTATTAGATTACTTAAGGGGTCTAGGGTTAATATAAAAGAGACTAATTTTTCCCCCTTTCTATACTTTTCCTTTCTTTTATAATATCCCTTAACCTTATAAGTTACCCTTACTAGCTAGGTAGTAGCTCTCTTATTACTATTACTTAGTAGTTACTAACCTCTTTTAGTCCCTAATTATTATTATTATCTATCCTTATTTATCTTAGTTTCTTGCCCTTATCTAGCTTATAAGTTTACACTCTTATTAGCATAACTTCCCTATCTAGTCTATTATAGCTAACTTATAGCTAGTTTACTATATTTAAGTCTTATGCTTAAACTTTACCTTTATTAACGCCTTAAGAAGATCTATTAACTAAAAAATCTCCTATAAAGTCTCCTATAAAGTTTTCTCTAAAGTAAACTTTTTCTAAAATCTTATTATAAGTTTATTATATCCTTATAGTGTCTCTATTACTAACTTACTACTAGTGAAATAACTTTAAAGAAGATTCTATATATATACTATTATTAGTAAGTAATAATGTAAAATATCCTCCTAAAAAATAGCACTTATAAGATTCTAGAATACCTTATTAATAAAAAAACTTTCCTAGCTAAATATAATAAATCTTAAAGTATAACTTCTTTACTTACTTACTACTTCTTTATAGCTAATATTTAATAGGCTATTTAATAAAATATACTTATTACTTCTAAAATAATAAAAACTATATTATAGTATATCTTTCTTAACTAAAATCTACCTGCTTATTACTAATATATTACTAGACTCTAGCTTAAATTATATAGCTTTATAATAGGCTATTTAAACTTATTAAAGCTACTCCTAAAGGTAGCTATTACTATTAAAATAAAGTAAGTATAATCCTATTACCTAGACACTAGATTATTACTAACTTACTACTAGCCTATTATAAAAGTAAAGAAAAAGCTATAGAATACTATCCTAGTTTATAAAAATTCTAATAAGTATAGTTATATTTACTATGCTTAAATATTTACTAATGCTACTTATAAGGTAAAATATAATAAATATACTATAATAGCGCTACTAAGTAATACTATAAATCTAGAGACTTAGATTAATATTTTAAACTATCTTTACTTTATAGCCTAGAATATCCTAAAGGTAAGCTTTCTTAGTATATATAGCTAATACTTAACTAACTTACTAGTAGTTTATACTAAATACTATTAATTTACCTAAATATATTAGTTTTATTAAGCTCCCTAGTGTACTTTAGGTCTATATATATAAAGAGAGAGATTCTAATAATAAAGATACTCCTAAGGCCTCTTCCTTTATAGCTCCTATAGCTACTACTAATAATAAGGGACTAGTGGTCTTAGGGGCTAACTCTATTATAAAGGGATAGGTACTTAGTAGCTATATAATAGATTATTTAAGTTATCTAAGTAAATTAACTTTATTTTCTAATATCTTTAGTATATTAAGTTATAAAACGTAACTACCTTATATTAACTTTACTACTTAGCTATTACTTATAGTTATTAATAATTTCTCTAGTAATAAAATCCCTTTTTAATACCTAAGAATTCTCTAAAGTATTATAGCCTTTCTATTTAACTAGATATTTATAATGCCTTTTATTATAGTAGTGTAAAATAATTCTCTTAACTTTAAACTCTTATTTATTATCTTTAATAGTATCTTATAGTAAGGATATATCTTTTATATTTATTAGGTCCCCTTTAAAAGGTTTAAGACTAGTAATATTAAATATATTATATAATTAAGTCCTAGGTAGTAATTTTAATTAATATACTAATCTATAACTCCTAATTACCTTTTTAATTTTATAGGGGCCTAGATACTTTATAGCTAGCTTCCTACTAGGGTGTCTTAGGTTAATGTTTTTTATTAATAATAAAATATAGTTACTAACTTTAAACCTTATTAGAATTCTCTTCTAGTTATAATATTTTTTATACTAAGTCTATAAGTTACTTAAAAGCTACTTAATTATAGTATGCTTCTCTTTTAGTGCTAAAATCTTACTTTTAGCTTAATTATTTACTAAAGGGATATTTACTACTACTTACTATAGACCTCTAGGATTATAACCTTATAATGCCTCCGCTAGTGTGTAGCTATGCGTTAAGTGATTGCTTATGTTATACGCGAATTACGCTATTAATAGGTTATCTACCTAATTAGTTTATTTAGTATAAGTAAAAGCCCTTAAATAATGTTCTAAGACTTAGTTTAAACATTTTATCTAACTATCTATCTAGGGGTAAAAAGCGATACTAAGTAGCCGCTTTATTATAAGAAAATAACAAAAAGTTATCTAGAAACCACTAGTAAATGTAAAACCTTAGTCTATTATAATACCTTCTAGGGCTTTATAGTCTTTAAAAACATATTCTAAGAATATAGTTACTAGCCTATTACTAGTTAGTTACGTTAAAATAGGGATATAAATACTGTATTTTGTAAAATAGTTAATAATAACTAAAATTATATTATAGGTTTAATTTAAATCTTTTACTAGTGGAAGTCTAGTAATAAAATCTATTAATAATTCTTAAAAAGGGTAATTAAGCACTAGTAATATAGCTAGCTTACTATATAGTTTATAATGCCTTGGTTTTAAAGTCTAATAATTTATATAAGTGCTAATATATACCTTTATATCTTTCTTTATTATTAGCTAATAATATTAGTTTATAATCTAATAAAGAGTTTTACTTACTCCTTAGTGCCTAGTAGTAGGGTTATTATAAGTTAGTAATAAAATTTCTTTCCTTATACCTAGAGAAATAAAAATATAATTCTTAAACATTAATAGCTTAGAGAGTCTAATTAACTATGTCTAGGATATAGCTAGATTACTACTTTTAAGTAACTTTAATTAAGCTATAGTAAAGTTATTGCCTTACTATGCTTTATATAATAAGACTTAAATTAGGGGTTTTAATTCTAAGCTCTTTTCTAGAAAGTTAAACTTAAACTTAAAAGAGGTTCTCTAAATAGATTAAATCCTAGCTATAATATCTCTATAAGTAATTAGTTTAATAGATGCTTTTAGTCTTATAGGGACATAGATAAGTAACGTTTTTAAGGGGCGCCCTTACTGCTTACTAGTAATAACCTATGCTAGTCTATCCCTATTAGAAATAGCTAGTCTAATAGGAAAATTAAAATAATTAAGCAATAAATAATATATATGCTAGGTACTAATAGTATTACTATAACTAGCTTATTGCTTATTAATAGAAGTATAAAAAGTATTAAATAACCCTACTAATATAACTCTTCTAAGATTATCTAGATTATTAGGTTCTTTAGAAATATAGTTAAGTTATGATTTTTTAAAACCCTAGATATTAGCAGTATTATTATAGTGTTATTATAACTAACTATTAGTTATATTAAGTGACGTTTTTATGGAGCTTATAGCATTAATAATATTGCTATAGTGTTCCTATCTCTTAGTATCTATAAATTTAGATAAAAAGGTAGGAAGTTATATAGTTATTACTTCCTCTTTCCTTACCTTACTTATAAAATCTAGTCTTCTTAAAAGTAAGTTAGTAGGATTTAATTTCCCTATATAATATATAATCTTAAAATTAAAAGGATAAAGCTTATTAAGTGTAATTACCTACCTACTAGTAAGCTTAGGCTTTATAGTAAGGTACTTATAGTTTAAATAATCTATAATAACTTTAATTATATAAGCTAAATAAGCAAGATAGTGTCTCTATATACAAAAAGCCTCTTAGATAGCTAATAATTTACTATTAGGTATTAAATATTATAATTTAGTATTAGTTATCTTCCTTAACATAAATATAACTAGGTACTAGTGACCTAGCACTAATATTATAAGTATAGCCCTAATCGCATATCTAGATATATCTATCTCCACTCTAAGATATATAAGTAGGTTAAAATACACTAAAATTAGCGCTTCCTAAAATCTTTATTAAAGCTCTCTAAACACTACTAGCTTATAGGGTTTTAGTTTAAATATTACTAGTTAATTCTCTCTAAGGTAATCTATTAATAGAATAATAACTTTACTATACTATTTAATAAAACAGCAGTAGAATCTAGTAAAACCAAGAAATAACTAAATATTAAAAACGCTGCGTAGTATTAGCTAGGTTATAATTACTTTAACTCTTACTAGGTCTATTATAATACCTTTCTCTAATATCTTAAAGCCTAAAAATTTAACTTCCTTAACTAAAAATTAACACTTCTTAAGGTTAATAAAAAGACCTATCTCTCTAAACTTACGTAAAACTTATTTAATATGTTCTATATAATCTTTAACCCTACTGCTATATATTAGCGTATTATCTAGATAGATAATATAGGTCTTATTAATAAGTCCTTTAAGAGCATTATTAATATACTCCTAAAAAGTCACTAGTATATTAACTAGTCTAAATAGCATTACTAGATATTTAAAGTAGCTATATTAATAATAGAACGCTATTTTCTACTTATTACCTAAGCGGATATGTAGCTAGTAGTATATATCTTTTAAACCTAGGACTATAAAAATAACTATACCTACTAATTAATTAAGAATTTTAGTAATAAGGGGTAAAGGGGCCTTATTCTTAATTATAATCTTATTTAGGCCCCTATAATCTATATAAAGCCTTAATTTCCCTCCTTTCTTTAGAATAAATAAAATTAGGGCTTTAGCTAGGCTAACTAATCTTCTAATTTACCCTTTAAGCTACATACTTATAAGGTACTCTCTAAGAACCTCTAGCTCTCTCTTAGCTAAATTATATATAGGCCCCTAAGGTAGTGTTTTCCCTTCTTCTAATTTAATTATATAAGTATAACCTCCTAGTTTAGGAAGCTTACTTACTAACTCTTTAGAAAAAATATCTATAAACTCCTTATATTCTTCTAGGATTATTAGTGTAAGGCGCTTAGTGCTCTTATCCTAATTTAACATAGCTTCTTTACTACTTATGTTTTCTAAAATTAGTATAACTATAATACCTTTACTTTTTTACTATAAATAAGCATACTTTAGGATTTATATAGCTACTTTACTATTTATTTATATATCTATTACTACTAGGTTCTCTAATTAGCTTTCTCCTTTTCCTTTTTAATTTTTATTTTCTAGAATACTTAGCCTAATCTTTATTACTCCTAATAATAAAGTAACTACTACTATTTTTTTTTCTCTATATACTTACTGCTTACTATAAGTAAAGGAGAGATATTCTATTATTACTAGATATCTCTAGTATTTATACTCTTAATATATAATTATAGGTAAATACTCTTTAATTTAGTCTATACCTAGAATTATCCCTTTACTTATATTAGTAATAAAGTAGCTAACTTAGTAAACCTTTATAAATCCTATACTATCTTTTATCTTAACTAATTTTTTTAAAATTCCTTAATATAAAATTACTTTTTTGCTTACACTCTCTAATATCCTATCTAATTAGATTATATTCTCCTAATCCTTTTTTAATAATAATTTTAGATAAATTATTAAAGACTATATGCCTATATTAAATAGCGCTTATATAGCTAACCACTAGTTATCTTATTATAGAGATACTTATATTCTTATTCTATTATCTATAGGGTATTCTATAGTAAGATTATATTCCTAGGTCTATACTAATTAAACTAGTATTATATTAGGAGATATAGCTTTATTACTACTTTCCTTATACTTCTTAGTTATATACTTAGTACTTTTATAAGTAAAATAATCTAGTGTCTAATAAACTAGTAAAGTATGCCTAGGCTTTCTATATTTATAGTACACTAGGGATAATCTTTTCCCTTAGTCTTTACTCTATTACTACGCCCTATCTATAGGTAATATAAAATAAGAGTATTACCTCTTTCTTTTAGAGTCCTAACCTTTTTTATTATTTTAGCCTAAACCTATTATAACCTTTACTTTCTTACCCTAGCCTTATAGTTAGCTCTAGGTTATTAGGATCTCTTAACTAATTATTTACTTTCTTATAGCGTTATTTAAGCTATTTAAAAAGATTATAATTCTTAGATATATAGGGATTTCTTTAGGTAACTTAGCTTTTACCTTATCCTAGGCTTATATAAAGGATTAAAATAATTAGTTATTTTTTTACCTAAGATTTAGTAGTAACCTTATTGCTTTTAAGTATCTTATACCTATATCTATTATTCTAGTTTTTAACTATTCTAGAAAATCTACCTAGGTAATTAATAAATAATCTATATGCCTATCTATAGCTATATAACGTATTTACTATTGCTTTATATTACTAGCTAGGCAGCTACTTATATATGCTACCTTAGTTATGTTATCCTTAAAGGTATAGTAATCTAATTTAAATAATATATCTAAGTTTACTAAGAAATTCTATAGGCTTTTATATATTTCCCCTTTATATATAGGTATTTTTATCTATATTTTAATAAGACTACCTTACTATATAATTACTACTATATTACTATAGACTACAGGTGAAATTATAGCTAATATTTAAGGGGTAATTATAGGTCTAGATTAAGGGGTAATTATAGGTCTAGTTTAAGGTCTAGCTAATCCTAGATTTGCCTTAAGCTCTCTAATTTACGCCTCTATTTATAAGACCTCTTATCTCCTCTAAAGGCAATATAGCTTAGATTATATAACCTTATAGTATTACTATAATACCCTTTTTTCTTTAGTTATATTATCTATACCTTTACCTAAATTAGGATTAAGTGGTGTTTATTATACCCTATTATTATCTATAGTTCTAGATTATAAGGGTTCTCTATCTTCCTAATTATCTATAGCTTTATTATTATAAGGTACTAGTGTGTTTCTTATAGATCTTTAGAGTATTAGCTATATAATAATCTAGCTAATAGTTTATATCCTTAAAAAGGTTAAGAGAGATTAATTTATTATAGCTTATACTAAAAGGTTAAGAATAAAGTAATAGCTAAGACTATTATAGTTACTACTAGATAGATGCTAGCTAGGGGCGGGTGTGTAAAGGTTTTAATCTCTAACCTAGCACTAATAATATGCGCTATCTTTAATAAATACCTCGCTTTATAAGCACGTGGCTATCTTATAGCTAGCTAGCCTCTTTGTTATCCGCATGGCCTGAAGGTTCTCCGAAGACCCGCTTCGATGAACATCCTATCTTTGACCTCTGCGCTCCTGACAATAATGCTATATATATTAATAAGAAACATAATATAGGGTCATAATTAGCCTAGGGAGGGCCTAACTAGTTACTAGTGAAAATTCATAGGATTAACATCTATTCCCTTTATTTAGAAGGTTATAGTAATAACTAGAACACCCCTATATAAGATATTAACATAGAGATACCACATAACTAAAGCGTATTTATAGGAGATTTTAACTAAAAGCATCCCCTCTAGGATAGGCTAGATAGAATAACTAATAAAGCAAATAAGCTACTAGAACTTATAAGCTAGTAAAGGCTTAGACTAGTAATGCCCTAAGGGGAACTAACTAGATAATATAAGGATAATAGGGATAGTACTATAGACCTAGCGTAAGCAACCCTAGATATCTAAGTCTACTATAAAGGAGCAGAAGACCTTACTAAATCTAACCATATCCTGTAGCTAATTAGTATCTTTACTAGCCTATAAGATAATATCCCATAGGCCCTTAGACATACGTGAAATATAATAGATAAACTATACATAAAGGCAAAGGTAGTAGTATGCTTTTAACCTAAAAACGCCCTAGATTTATATAATAAAGAAGGGATAGATATATATGCTACTTAGCTTATTATAAACCTTTAATAAATAGTAGATAAGGTAGCCCTATAGAAGCCCTAGGGGCTCCCTAGCCTAGAGGCATAGTGGTTAAAGACTACTAAAGAGGCAGTTACTAGAGCTAGATAGGCAAAGAGATAATAGAGATAATAGAGAATAGAAGTAAACTAGTAAGCCTATACTAAGGTAAATAAGGACTAAGAATAAGTTATTAAAACTAAGAGAAGAAACACATAGAGAGATACCTTATAAAAGGCTAATATATAGAGAAAGGATAGGGGAGCGTAAAGACTAGAGAGATAGGCCTAGCTCTAAAGCTAGGCCCCCCTAGAACTACCTAGACTACTAGAGCTAGAAAGAACTAAAAATAACCTAAACCTAGCTATTATATATAAGGATAAAGCAAGTATGCTTATATAAAGATTCTTCCCTAAGCTTATAGTAAACCTCTCTTATATCCTAGACCTTACCTTCCTAGAGCTAGATAACGCGCTATTCCTAGATAATAACTAGTTTAAATTAGAAAAGATATTAGATATTATATTAGATATAGCTAGCTAGAAAGCACTAGGTAATAACAAGCTCCTAGTAGGCCTTATTAAGGCTTATAGTAAGCTAGTAAAAGAAGCTATAGTCTAGCTCCTAAACGCTATCCTTAAAGTAAGGTATTTCCTAGCCTAATTCTAGACTACTAGAGTAGTAGTAATTAGAAAACTAGGTAAGATAACAAAAGAGATAAGAAAGGCTAATATATAAAGGCTTATCTCCTTACTAAATATTATAGGAAAAATCATAAAAGCAGCGATTATAAAGCAACTTATAGCCTTTACTAAAGTAAAAGGACTCTTACTAGAACTATAGATAAGGAATAGGATAAATAGGTTAATAAAGACTATAATTAGGGTCTTAGTAAAGTGCGTAAGAGAGGCCTAAAGTAAGGGCGGAATTGCCTTACTTACCTAGATAGATATCTTATTTACTTTTAATAGAGTTAGCTACCTATACCTAATTTACTTGCTAATCCTAATAGGAATCCCTTACTAGCTAATAGTAGTAATATAAAGCTTCCTAGTAAATAGAATAAGCTAGCTTAGCTTTAATAGAGAACTCTCTAAACCCTTTAAGATTAAGGCTAGTACCTTATAAGAATCTCTCTTATTACTAATTCTCTTTCTCCTTTACTCTATAGAACTTTATATATATCTCTAAGCTATCCTAGGTATAGTAGTAATTAGATTTACTAATAATATAAATATTATAGTATTTAGTAAAAACATAGTATAAACCTAGAGAAGACTTAAGGCTACTTAGAAGATTTATAAGGAATAGGTAAAGGAAGTAAAAGTAAAGTTTAACCTAGTAAAAACCAAACTTATATACTTTAGTAAGGCCTATAAGCCTCTATAGGCTAGGGTTTAGCTTAGTATAGAGAAGATAGCGCTAATAAAGGTATGCTAATTCCTTAGGGTATAGGTAAATAGGAAACTTAACTAGAGTGTATATAAGAATATCCTTAAGGGAAAGCTAGCCTAATAGTAGCTTATACTCTTTATATTAGTAGCATTAGTATAAGGCATTAGCTTTAAAGACACCTAGCTTATATATATATAAGTAGTCTAGCCTATTCTTACCTATAGGGTAAGCGCTTACTATACCCTAATAAAGAAAGGAGAAAAACTATAAGGAATAGTTAGAAGTTTTATAGTAGACTAATTAACCTATCTCTAGACTATAGCTAAAGCATTTAAGGCTATACTAGTTACTTAGCTAGAAGTTAAAACCTATATCCCCCCCCTAGACCTTTACCTAAATAAGATAAAGTAAAAGTTTAAGAAAAGGATTATACTTAGTAAAATAATAAATAAGATATAGGCTATAGCTAACTTAGTATAAATAGTACTATAATATAGAAGAAAACCCTTACTTACTAATAATAAACTAGATATATAACTATATAAGGAGTAAAAGAAAAGATAAGAAAACTAGCATTCTAATAGGCAATAAAGATAATATAAGCGTAGGAGAGAGCTAATAAAGGACTACTTACTTACCTATAACCTAAAGGAAATCTAGAAATTTCACACTAGACTTAATAAGTATATTTTCTCTATAATAGTATAATTATATATAGGAAAGATTAGCCTTAATAAGTTCCTTTTCTAAAGGCACGTTCCTAGGGTGGTTTTGCCCCTATATAGCTATAGTTATATAGTTAAAGACTAGTACTATATAATTATTAACTACGCTAACTATAACCATAGACACCCCTAAATAAGATAGCCTAGAGATACATAGGAGGTAAGGCTAGCCCTAGATAATCCCCTAAAGGTAAGATATATTATAAAGTAATTCCTTAGTATAAGAAGACTCTAATACTATATATTAGTATAAGACCTAGCCTTTAGCTAATGTAAACTAGGGGAGGACCTAGGCTACCCTAGAGGTAACTAAACTAACTAATAAATAGATACTATAGATAACTAGAGGGAGGCACTAGGTAAAATAGTATAGCTATAGAGGCAGGCTAAATATAAGGCAAAATCACACTTAGATAAGAAGACTATAGGTTTAGAATAGTTATTAGATTAATTTTAAGTAAATACTATAGGTATTATTTTATACTAGCTTACCGCCGCCCCTTTACTAACCTAGAGTTAGCCTTATTTTTCCTTAGGAACTAGGATTATACCCTCTATTACCTTACTTTTACCCTTAGCTACTAGGCTAGTAGCTAGGAGGTAGTTTATCTCCACTACCCTAGTGTTAAGCTACTAGAGCTAAAAGATAACCTTATTATATTATTCCTCTATAAACCTAGACCTAGCTAGGTCTAGGCTTACTATAGCAGTGCCCTATTTTTTCTTAGCGCGGTTTTTAGCATAAAGTTTCTTAACCTAAGCTATATAGTCCTCTAGGGCCTAGATAATTAAAGTTAGCTATAAAATAAAGCTATTACTAAGCTAGAGCAAAACCACTTATATTACTCCTAGTAACTATACTAGCCTAGGTCTTAACTAACTACTAATATTCCCCTTACTAGCTAGTGATATTTAGCTATAAGCAGATTAGCACTAGAGTAAGCTTAGAATAGGTATAGGAGTTAATATTACCTTAATATATCTATAATTACAAACCTAATAATTAAAGTAAGTGTTAGATATTACCCCTTTATATGCTAATTAGCCTTACCCCTAGACTAGAAATAAACTAACTTACTAATAATATTATAGCACTAATAGCCCTTATATTTAATGGATTATATCTTATAGGACACACACTAGATCTCTTATAGCTTACCTAGTTACCCTAGGTTAGACCTAGAAATAAGGTAAAATAAAGGCAAAGAGAACTTACTTCTAGGCCTTTTACCTTTACCTAATCTAATTACTTCTAGGTTAAGGACTTCCTTAAATACTTATCTAAGGTTATAAGTTCCTAGGTAAATTAGAGCTAGAATAGCACTAAAAATAGGGTACTTATAGAGCTTAGTAATATTATAGTGTGTTTTTCTATATAAAATATTAGTATTTAAACTAGTACTAGACTAGAGAAGCCTTAAATAGCTCCTAAAGGGAATAGGGAGGAAAAGAACCTATAGGAAATTTATTATAAGAAGAGAAAAAAGATTAGAACCTTAAGGGAGAAGAAGCTTTCTTTTATACTTAAGAGAGAGAGAGGGGGGGACTAATTATAATATTAGCTAGAAAATAAAGTATAAGATAAGTAAACGCATAGATAGCGTATAACTAATCTAGGAGTAGAACCGCCTAGTTACTAGGCTTAAATTACCTACCCCCTATTATAATTAAATAAAACCATATGCTTAGACTTTATAAGATATCTAGACTAGTGCTAGGTTAGATTTAGCTAAAAAGTAAGGCACTAGAAGAGTTAGAAGTAAAGCAAATAAAAAGTAAATTATTATTATAAATCTAAATTCACTATACCTTAGGGTAAAGTAAGGGACGCAAAGCTAGGTTAGAGTAAGACTAGACTAGCACTAAAGGGAGCTAGTTAGGATTACTACTATATATTTTCCTTTCTTTTTTATTTTCTTTAGGATAAGGCTAGTATAAGCTAGCACTAAACACCTATAATTAGTCACACCTAATGCAGCGTAAACCTAGAAAAGGGTTAGCGCTAGCCTGTTTATAGATATAAGAGGGTTTTTCTTCCTAGCAAAGGGTTTTCCCTCTTAACTAAGCGGATGGAGTACTAGGAACAGCTACATAGTTAGCTAGCTAGCGTAAAGAATATATATTATAGAATATAAGGAAGGAAGGCTTTAAACTAGTCTAAAGTATCTTAATATAAATTAAATGTGGATTTAAGAGCAATATACCCTAGGTAATATTAAGGTGAATTAGTTAAAGACCTCTAAGATACTTGCTAATAGCTTCATAAAGCCTCTATTAGGGCAGATACATAAGGAATTCTATTACTAGATTAGCTTATAGGAAATTCCTACTTAATTATAACACTAGAAAATCATTACAACCTCTTCCTACGCTTATAATCTTTAGCTTTAATAGATATCTTAGCTAAGGGGGGTGTGTTAGGGAGAGCTCCCTTAAAGCATAGGTTATATAAGGGCAGCGCGCATTAATAGGGATAAAACGCAAGGTTAGACATTAGTAAATATAATGTATTAGAAGTACCTCTGTAAACTAGTCATTACTATAGCGCACTATGTACCTTTCAGGTACAAAAGTCAGGTGCCGTCTGCACCTCTGATTGACCAAATCGAACGCTTTTTATCATCTTTTTACACCCCTACCTGACAGTACCACTATATATGCAACCTACAGTGATGTACAGTGGGTGTAGTCCGTACTCGGTAGCGTTCAGGTGTCTACAGTGGGTGTACGGATCCGTACAGCGCGCGCTTCCCGCTCTCCCCGCTCTCCCCGCTCTCCCCAACAACCCGACCCAGAACACGAACAATCGATTCACTTCTCAACGCGCAATTGACCACAACCCGTTCTTGGAGCGGATGGTCTCTGGCCTTGAAAGGCTCACACAATGCTCGCCGAGTTCTTTTCCCTTCCCACGAAACAAATTGCTCCCAACTAGGCCCAGACCTACTTATTACAACCGCTGGGCGTGGCGCGAATTTCAGACGCGTGTGCGTATACTCGGTAGACGCGCCGAAAGTCTCCTTGACACGTCTCAGACGATTTACCACAGAGCACAAATACAAGGTCAATCTCACGAAACTTGGTGGAATCCTGGCGAAGATGCCCACGCAGCATGTTGAGCCGCAAGCGAAAGAGCGCCTTGGAGATGTTGCCGAAGCGCTGCTCAAGGCGCGCAAAGTAGTTGTGGTGACCGGTGCAGGCATAAGCACAAACTCTGGTATTCCAGTATGGCATCTGTTTTCTGTTTTCTGTTCTCTGTTTTCGCAATCCCCGACCCTGACTTTGACTGCGGACCGAGCAGCAAAAGATGAGCAATGCCGAGCACCCGGGAACTGACCAGCACAGGACTTTCGATCAGAGAACGGGCTCTACTCGCTCATCCAGGCCCAGTTCGATGCCGTGTCTCGACAAGCACGTCAAAACGACCCGTCTGACAACGAGGAAGGACTTGACGGAACCGCAGTGGCTCCGCGTCCGGTAAAGAGGCGGAAAATGTCTGGGGATGACGTCGAAGACGACGTCAAGGACTCAATTACGGTCAAAATGGAAACAAACAACACCAGGAGGGATATGATCGAGGTCCAGCCCATTTCACCGCCGCTCTGTACCGCTTCTGAAGGAGCTGGGAAGGATACCGCGAGCACCGTGACAACTACAGCCACAGCCACAGCTGCATCCATAACCATAACCACCACACAGATGGTGGTCGAAACTGGCTTCAGTACACCGAAATCAAAAGTGGCAACCATGTCTGCTGTAGAACCAACCACCTCACCTCTGTCGTCGCCCCCGGGTGAAGACTTCATTATTCCGCCCTCGGCATTTCGATACTGCACCCGCAAGAGGCTCACTGACGCGTCTCTTCCGCTCAGCTCATCGCCTTTGTCATCGCCTCCACCTGTCCTCTTTGATGCCTTCATACCCAGTTCTCCATCAGAAGCTAGCTCTAGTAGTAGAAGAAGCAGCACGTCACCACCATCAGAGGCTGACGAGGACGACGAAGAGCCGTCGGCGAGTCAATATTCCTCATCTCAAAGCTCCTCTGGAGGCAGAAATGCACTCCCCAACATGAAGGGGAAAGACCTCTTCGACGCCAACATCTGGTCCGATCCAGTTAGGACTTCAGTCTTTTATACGTTTGCAACATCTCTGCGGCAAAAGATCAGGAGCGCCGAACCCACCACCTCACATCGGTTCATTAGTCACCTAAGAGACCGCGGGAAGCTTGTCCGGTGCTACACTCAGAACATCGATCAGATCGAAGAAAAGGTTGGGCTGTCAACCAGATTACAGGATGGGCCAGGCAGCCGAGGCAGATTTTCAAGGCGATCGACCGCCGGCATGAACCAGCTGAGCAAGATGGTTGAGGAAGCCAACCCATGCTCAAACGAACAACAACCCGTGCCGGAGAACCCCAACCAGTCAGACACCTCGACTGACTCAAGTCAACAGTCGCAGGACATGGGGGCGGATGCAAGTGACGCGCCTGGCGCTGATGAACTGCTCTTCTTGCCGAGCGATGAGTCGAAATCAATACCCAAGGCTCTCAAGAAACAGCTTCCACGATCTGGAGTCGAATGCGTATTTTTGCACGGATCACTGCATCTTCTGCGATGTTTTCTCTGCGGTCGAGTGTGCTCTTGGGATGAACATGATCGCGAAACAGAAACGTTGTCTGGGCAGCAACCTGAGTGCCCTCACTGTGTTGGCGCAACGGTAGCCCGTGAGGAGCGTGGCAAACGCGCCTTGGGCGTGGGGAAGCTGCGTCCTGACATTGTTCTGTATGGTGAAGAACATCCGAGCTCGCACTTGATCAGCCCAATCATCACTCATGACCTCGGCCTGTATCCTGACATGCTGCTCATTCTGGGCACGAGTCTGCGGGTGCATGGTCTCAAGGTCATGGTCCGAGAATTCGCCAAAGCCGTTCACAGCAAGGGCGGCAAAGTGATATTCGTCAACTTCACCAAGCCGCCGGAGAGCATCTGGGGAGACATTATTGACTACTGGGTACAATGGGACTGCGACGCCTGGGTGGATGATCTCCAACTCAGAATACCGAAACTTTGGCAGGAGCCAGAGCTGCCAAGGCCCAGGAAGAAGCGAGAGTCCAGTGGAACGTCGGAAGAGAGCACCAAGGAGGAGGGGGAGGAGGAGGAGGAGAAGAAGAAGAAGAAGAAGAAGAAGAAGAAGAAGCCACCAGCTGCCAACCCTGCGGCTTTGCGCGACACGAAGGTCACTGGAGCCTACTGGACATGCAAAGTTATAGACGAACTCCATCGCATAACAGGTCACCCGGGAGCAAAAGCCGGGTCGAGCAAACACACCTCTGCTGCCGCTATCCTTTGCACATCATCCACACCAACACCAACCGTGGCGCTGGCAGCCCCGGCAGCCCCGGCAGCCAAGTTGGGGCCGGAAATCCCTCACTCGATGGCTCCCCAGCAGGACACGAGGGCGAAGCAAAAGCGATCGCGCAAGTCAGCCCCTGGAGCACTCGAGAGGGCACAAAGACCGTCATCGACACTGAATCCTAATCATGGCAGATGGCGCAAAAAGATGGCAGACCCTGCTACACAGAAAACACAGAAAACACCAGCGGCACCTGTACCCATGAGCACCAGTTCGATTCTCAGCTCGGTCAAGGAAAACCCCCGCATCAGGAAGAGGAAGATGATTGACGGAGAAGAGGTTCCAGCTCCTTCGGTGGGCAAAAGACGTAACAAGCACGAACCGAAACTGCCGCCCATGCTGCTATCCATGACAAACCTCCCGCCCTCGTTGCATGAGAAACCATGGGCAATGGAACCAGAGAGCAAAAACAGTCCGCCCTCGGGACCTCTCAGCTCATTGTCGCCCAATGTACGAAGTGCGAAAGTAATTGGCAAACCCCACGCCTCTTTCCATCACCACGACGCCATGGTTTGTCTGCTCAAAGAAGCACCTGAATGGGCTTGCACGATGCAACGTGGCGAAAGCAGGCCGCCGGCTCATCAGCATGACATGAGTATGAGGGATGAGGCGAGCGCGGCCATGACACTAGCGGGACTGAGAAACAGCCCGGTGTTGATGACGAGGTCCGTACCGCCGCACAGGCATGGGCAGGGCAACTTGGAAGGCGAGTTGATGAGCTGGGGGTCCAGTTGGAGTTGCAATATGTGAAGGTAAGAAGGGGGGTTTTTTTTTCTTTTTTTTTTGGCATATCAACAAGGCCGGCATGCATATTGCTTGGATTTCATTCGCAGGGACACGAGACCCAAGATGGGTGGTGACAAATTTATGGGTTTTTATTTTTATTTTTACTAGTTTACGATTACGTGTCTTGCGACATGGGACTCTTTGGCGTTTGAGGATTCTTACTGCCATGGCTGAAGACGTACAAGGCTCTTCTAGAAAGAAATGAGCATTAGACGATATCAACATGAATACAAGAGAAGCGAAGGATTGACAAGGAAATGAAGTGCCGTGCCACACACACAATACGGACTAGAGCCGGGCGGCTAGACTCGGCGCGGGGTAATTACATGTACATGTATAGACTGACTGATAGTGCAGTAGGGGGTTACATGTATGTGACATGTGACATGTGACAGTTGAGCAACCAAGACCTCGATGTTATCACCCACCAACTTCCCTCCTCCCACCTCCCACCTCCCACCTCCCACCTCCCACTTCCCAACCCCCATCCATCATGGCCCACGGCGAAACTCTGGCCGTGAGGGGCAAACCTGATGCCGAGCGCAGACCGTTCGGCAGTGAGTGGAAGAAGGAATTTCTATTTGATCCGACGTGGCGGAACCTGAATCACGGTATGGGCTTCGCACGCAACGCGACGATGGACCCTGCTTAATACTTGAGTCAAGGTTCGTTCGGCACATACCCGCTGCACATCCGAGACAAGATGCGCGGCTATCAGGACCAGGCGGAGGCGCGGCCGGACCAGTTCATCCGCTACGACCAGCCCAGGCTCCTCGACGAAGCCCGCGCAGCGGTGGCCAGGCTGGTCAAGGCGCCGGTCGACACGGTCGTGTTCGTGGGCAACGCGACCGAGGGGGTCAACACGGTGCTGCGGAACCTCGCGTGGGCCGAGGACGGCAGGGACGTCATCCTGAGCTTCTCGACCGTGTACGAGGCGTGCGGCAAGGCGGCCGACTACCTGGTCGAGTACTTCGGGGGGCCGCGGGGCCCCGGGCTCGAGCACAGGAGCATCGACATGGCGTACCCGGCCGAGGACGACGAGGTGACGGCGGCGTTCCGCGAGGCGGTGCGGCGGGTGCGGGACGACGACGGGAAGCGCGCGAGGGTGGCCGTGCTGGACGTCGTGTCGTCCCGGCCGGGCGTCGCGTTCCCCTGGGTCGACGTGGTGGCGGCGTGCCGGGAGCTCGGCGTGCTCTCGCTCGTCGACGGCGCGCAGGGCGTCGGCATGGTTCCCCTCGACCTGGGCGCCGCGGACCCGGACTTCTTCGTCTCCAACTGCCACAAGTGGCTGCACGTCCCGAGGGGATGCGCCGTCCTCTACACGCCCGAGAGGAACCAGGGCCTCCTGCGCACGACGCTGGCCACGAGCCACGGGTACACGCCGAGGATGAGGAGGAGGGATGACGACGACGACGAGACGACGACGACGACGACGCCGCTGCCGCCCAAGAGCGCCGACAAGAGCGCGTACGTGAGCAACTTTGAGTTCGTGGGCACGAGGGACAACGCGCCGTACCTGTGCGTAAAGGACGCCATCGCGTGGCGAGAGGACGTCTGCGGCGGCGAGGACAAGGTGCTGGAGTACCTCTGGGCCCTCAACAAGAAGGGCATCAGGTTGGTCGCCGACGCCCTGGGCACCGAGCATCTCGACAACGCAAAGGGCACCCTGACCGACTGCGCCATGGGCAACGTCGCCCTGCCCGTGTGGGCGGGCGGCAGGGGAGCCGGCGCCAAGGAGACGGACGTGGTGGTTCCCGAGGAGCACAGGGACACGGTGCTGCAGTGGATGGCCGAGACGCTGGTCAGGGACTACAGGACCTTCATGTCGCAGTTCATCATGGGGGACCGGTACTGGGTGCGCCTGAGTGCGCAGATCTACCTCGACGAGGGCGACTACGAGGCTGGCGCGGCGATCCTGAAGGAGCTTTGCGGGAGGATCGGGAAACGGGAGTATCTCAAGGAAGTGAGTTGAGTTTAGACTTTTGTTGTTGGTTTCCTTGGATATCGCGGGTAGAGTAATTCGTAGTCAGAGTTTCACTCATCCCCGTCCCCTCCCCTGGGCCGTCTGGGGCTTGGAGGCGACTTGCATGGTCAGACTTGTATTGCAACAATGGGCACATGGCCTGGTTGGGTTTGGTTGCACGGTTGCTGTGGTGAAACCCACGGATTTTTATTTCCCGGGAGCGAGCGGGGCCAAGATGGTGGATTCGCACGAGCAGAAGAACTTGTCAGATTGAATATTCATTGCAACAAAGTCGCTTCAGAAAAGTATCACATGGTCGGTCCCCTTGGTAATTAATAATAAAAAAACCCCGATTCTCCGCCCTCCCCCCCCCTTCTCCCCCTTGTTCGTGCGCTCGATCCGCCCGTCTCCACCCTCGGGCATTGTCTGCAAGTCAGATCCTTTCCTTCCCGACGCCTCTTAGCCAATCGACCCCCCCCCCCGGTCCCCTCCACCCCGGTTTGACAAAGCGGAGCCTCCTTGTGTTTGAACGACCCGACCCCCTGGTGCGGGCGACGACGTTCAACGTCCCATGTAAAAATAGGCGGTTAAAACAAAACGGACAATGTTGCCGCCACCGTCTCCTTGAGGTCCCTGCGTTAAAATGGCTGGACTGAAGACGGAACATGAGGAAGAACCGAACTTACTTCTGGTTCTGCCCTCTCTCTCCTTTGTCATAGCATTCTTTTTTTTTTACTAAAAAAAATCATCTGCGTTTTCTTCGTTCCTTTGGCCAGTCCATTTTATCGAGAGCCAACTTCTCTACAAGTCGCCTTCCTTCATTTTTCTCGACTGCGTCGAATCGCATGTTCGAATATTTTCTTACCCTTCGCTAGCACTGGCCACCTGGCGTGAGCCTCTTTTCTCACTTAAATACCACTTGTTAACGTTTTCCTTGCATCTACGACGAGTCCCCTCCCCCATCCAGTGTCTCCGTTAATAATATCCCTCTTCAATTTCTAATTTTTTTTTTTTTTTACCTCACGATGCATTCTCAGTCATTGCTCGTCCTCTTCTGCACACTCTTTTCGCTGGTGTCCTTGTCTGCGGCGGACATTCAGAAACGTTCGTTCGCTGTCGAGAGGGTCAGGAACCCTGGCTTTACAGGACGGAATGGCCCGCGGGCCCTGGTGAAGACGTATAGAAAGTTCAACATGGCGCTGCCGCAGGGCCTGCTGGACGCCATGGCGGCGCAGGAGAAGAAGGAGGTGGCGGCGGCGGCGGCGGCGGCCCAGCAGAAGCGGCACACGAAGGGACCGTTTAGATATGTTGGCCGGAGCGAGGCCCATCGGAGAGGACTCGTGGACGACTTGCTGACTAGTCTTGGTGTGGGAGATGGAAACCAGAATGGTGGCGGCCGGAATGGCAGACAAAATGGTGGCGGCCAGGCTGGGAATGGCAACCGCAGCAACGGAAACAAGGGTGGTCGGAACGGAAACCAAAACGGCAGCCTCGGCAGCGGAGGACAAACCGGAAACAGGGGCAATCGGACAGATGCTGCCAACAGGGGCAATCGGAATGGCGGCAACAGGAATAATGGCAATGGCAATGGCAATGGCAATGGCAATGGCAATGCCATTGGCGGCGGCAATGCAAGAAACACCACCGCGCAAGCCCCCAACAACAACAGGAACTCGACAAATCAAGTGGGAAGTGTGGCCGCCCTGCCCGAGAAAAACGACGTCGAGTTCATCTCCCCAGTCAAGATCGGCGGACAAACCGTCAATCTCGACTTCGACACGGGCTCGTCCGATCTCTGGGTCTTCAACAAGCAGCTGGACCCGGCCCTCGCGGCCAACCACAGGATCTTCGATGCCGCCAAGTCGGCCTCGTTCAAGCCCATGCAGGGCGCCACCTTCCGGATCACGTACGGCGACGGCTCCGGCGCACAAGGCAACGTCGGCACCGACGTGGTCGACGTCGGCGGCGCGTCCTTTGCCAACCAGGCCGTCGAGCTCGCCACGGCCGTGTCCCAGCAGTTTGTCATGGACCAGGGCAGCGACGGCCTCATGGGCCTGGCCTTTTCCCAGATCAACACGGTCAAGCCCCAGAAGCAGAAGACCTTCTTCGACAACATCAAGGCCGACCTCGCCGAGCCCGTCTTCACGGCCGACCTGAGGAAGAACGCGCCCGGCACCTACTCGTTCGGCACCATCGACAGGACCAAGTTCCAGGGCGAGCTGACCTGGATCCCCGTCAACACGACAAAGGGCTTCTGGCAGTTCGGCAGCGAGAGCTTCGCCGTCAACGGCGGACAGGCGCAGCCCTCGGCGTCGGGTGGCCAGGCCATCGCCGACACGGGCACGACGCTCATCCTGGCCGATGCGAAAGCCGTCACGGCCTACTACGCCCAGGTCCAGGGCGCGCAGAACGATCCCCAGGTCGGCGGTTTCACCTTCCCCTGCAACGCCAAGTTGCCCGACTTGGCGCTTGACGTGGGCAACGTCTACATGGCCAAGATTTCTGGAAACGACATCAACTTTGCCCAGGTCGGCGACGGCAGTATGTGTTTTCCTGCAGTTTCCCCCCATTTCCCCCCCATTTTGGTACAATTTTGGCGCAAAGACTGACACCGTGTGTAGCCTGCTTTGGTGGCGTGCAGGCAACGCCCCCGGGGCAAATGGGCATCTATGGCGACATCTTCTTCAAGTCCCAGTTTGTCGTGTTCAACGCAGGCAACAACACTCTGGGCATGGCACCGCATGCATAGATGGCGTGCTGGTAAATCATGATGAACGCGAGTGTATATATATATATGAATGAAGAATTGTTGAAACAATTCCCGTTGATTTTTTTTTAGATTTTTTTTTTTAGTTTCCTACCTTTTCAAGCTCGCCCATCGATGGCATTGTGCTGCTAAGAATCGTGGCGCATGACGATGAGAGATGTAAGCAGCCATAACTTTCCAGGAAACATGAATGACCAATCAATTGATTCCACATACCTCCCTCCTTCTTCGTGTGGCTTGAGACTTGGTCTCAAGCCCATCCCATGAAGTGAAGTGACATCTCTTGCACTTCTTCCCTGCCAAGTGATATAAAAGCCTTTCGTCGCCCACAGAAAACTTTCTTTTTCTTCCCCCGCCCACCCGGTCCAGATCCCGGCCACGTAAAAACCACACCAACCCGAAAAGAACTCAAGGCCCGCCGCATCGCTCCCAAACATGGGTTCATCGCACAGCCCGCCGGGCTCCGAGCAAGCGCCCAAAGTAGGCCTCGGAAGCACCAGCCGTCTCGGAGGAATGGCCACGGCCGTGGGCTACGGCGGCTGGGGCCCGAGCGCTGAACCGCAGGGTGCGAATCGCGGTATGAAGTTTCCGCCGCGGGATGTTGGGGCGGAGCAGAAGGAGCAGAAGGCTTCGGGGTGAAATGGGGCGAGAACGACTTGACTGGGGCCGGAGAGACCCGGGCTCTGTAGTTTGTAGCGACGACGTGATGTTGATTTGATTGGAAGATGAACTCGTTGGTTTTGTGTCCGATGTGATGAATCGTATTGAGATATGCTGGAGTCTAGACGCTTGGCGCTTGGTTTGGTTGTACAATGGCATTTTTGACTTTGACAAAGCATCTCCAACATTTGCAATAAGCTCTAATGCCATTATGACACGACAGTTGCCTCTCCTGGTTTCTCCGAGCATCCAACAGTTCAAGAACAGATAGCCCACCCCGACCCCCCCGCCTCTCATGCACTCCAAGGATGATGATGATGGAATATTCTCCACAACATTAATCGCTGATACATCAATCACATCGTACGGGGTATAAAGTCTTCCGAATATTTAAAGGCAGCCGCCAATTGGAAATTTCAAGGCCAAGCAAGGACATGCTATGAAGAAACAGGGCCATCAGTTCCACACACTGTTATCGGCTCTGTTATGGAAGCCTCTGGGCCGTGTCGCATCACAGCTGCCGCTTGAGCAAAGAAGGAGTTGGTGCGAATTGTCGCGGCTCGTATCATTGCCCTTGTTGGGATGTGGTCCGTCATGGATATTCTGTTGACCTTGACCCGGAAATCCTCCAACAGCTTGTGCGCTGCTTCAATGTGTGCTCTGTCACCCGCCATGAGGAAAAGGTACACGAGAAAATTTCCACAGAGGATTAATTGAGATCGTGCATCTGTATTATCAATGACAAAAATGGTTAGCATGTTTTCTTTTATCCTCTCCATCGCCAATGAGAAAAAAAAAAAAAGAGGGGGAAAAAAAGAGGGGGAAAAAAAAAGGTGAGCTGTCATCAAAACAACTTACGGCGTCCCCAAAAGCCTCGGAAATCTCCCATGTTAATGCTGACGAAGAACTCTGTGAATTGGGTAAAGTCTGCGAGAGCGTAGGCGAACCATTGGCGCAGGTTCGAATTGGGTTGTGATTTGGCCGCCTTGGTGGCAGGATGCATCAGAGCCCGGTAGAGAAGAACCTTGATTGCATAGAACGTCAAATGCAGCGGACCTAGTAGCGCCATGGTTAGGGAAAATGAAATGGACATCACCGAGAACAAATCAGCATCGTTGATGTCGCGCGACTCACAGTTGAAGCATGAAACCATAGGATCCCGGTTTCGTGGGACAACCAAGCATGAAGGAATCAGACTTGGCCAATTCTTTAACTTGTCGTGTATATCTGCGAGGCGCTCACGGGTCTGCAATCGACCATATGGATCGTGCATCTGAAGATTCACGACTTGGCTGAATGGGCGTGTTGTTGTTGTTGTCAGTGCTTAAACTTCTGCCACCTTCTCACCGCCCCCAGACAAGTACAGTAAGCAGGTAGGAGCACGCAGACGGAAGAAACTTACAAGCTTGAGTCCAGAACAGTCCGTAGGTATCGGGTCATTTTAATGTACTCTAAAAATCTAGCACCTGAAGACACATCAAAGTACGCGTTCTGGACATCGACGAGGTATCGCAAATCGTCAGGAACGTCTTCATCACAGCGTAGATCCTCTATATCGACGGGCGCGGTGTTGAAAGAGGTCGCACTGATGTGAGGAGGGTTTCCAAGGGAGATGGCGGCCCAGCAATCAGTGACGAAAGTCGACCACCACAATTTCTTCCGCAACTTCTTCTCTACGGGCTCCAAGTTCCAGTCTGTGGGGTTTAGGTGAAGGCCAATGAGTTGTGCGCAAGCCGTGGCCTGCGCCGCAAGTGTAAATGTTGAAGGGGCTTCCATGGCATCAATAGAGGGTGGTTGAACGTGGATCAGGAGCAGACATGCCTGGACTACGAACAAGTTCGGGTTCTCAACTTCTCTGCGAAGAGCTATGTGAGCTTGGTCGACGATCTCGTGCTGATGAAAGGGGAAGGGGTTTCCATTCCGTGTCGCAGGGTCCTCCGTCCAGAAGACAGAGGCTAATGCATACACTGCTCCACGCAAACACGCAGGTATTGACTTCCTATTGCTAGCATACCGGCGGAGAAAGCGAACTTTGGACAAGAGTGGCAAGACAGGATGCACGTGCCTGAAGTACAGCCGAACAAGGACGTCTGCGTGAGGCCATACTTTTGTCTCAATGGCGTCCGAGGCTTCCTCCCTAGACAGGTTGGTGTGTTTCGGGTGTCCCATGGACAAGAACAAAAAGTGCTGTGGTAGGTCATCCAAGTCAGAACCACCGCGGTGGATTTGAACGACATTGGCGTCTACGGTGGATGTTTCGCTCAAGATCCCATAGCTAAACCCGTCAAGAACAAAGGGATCTTGCTCTGCCGTACTGCCTAGGAAGTATGTTGACCGTCCTGGGTTGTCCTCTAGAGTATAGGCTGTGCCGTTTACTGACGATTCGGGAGAGTTCAGAGCTGGCTGCACGATGTCCATGCTCATGACGGCCGAGTCCGGCTCTGACTTGATCTGTCTATCCTGGATGAAGCCATACGATGAGTACCCGGTGGATGTTGGTTCATGACCAAATCGTGAAGAGTACTCGCTGGCCGCAGAAGCAGAGGGTGAAGTGACAGTCCGGGGACTCGATTTTGCCGTATTGGGACTCCCCAAGCCCTCAGTCTGCTCCCGATCTCTTGATCCACCAGATATCGCATGATCATAACTGGAGTGTGACCGGGCCAACGCTGCCTCCCCTGCGGCAGTAGATTGACAAATGATGCCTCTTGTCTTGCAGAACACGCCTAGATGAGAGTCAGCCTTGAGCATATGAGATTCCCAATGACAATGAAGACGTAAAAATGGGTACGTCCACGAGTATAAATCTCATGGCGTTGAGGGAGTTTGAAGGTGGGCAGCCATGTCAAGCAACAACGACTCGAGCATGGTAAGGGCCTAGGAAGAGAAGGAAGAGGGGGGGGAGGGGGGGGCACGAGATGAAAACTCACATGGAGGCTCAGTCGTGATGATACACGCCGTCTTCCGGCGGCGACAGGCATCGCAAGGACGGCTCTTGCGACTTCTTCTCTCCCTGGGTACACCAAAGGTGCTCTGTATCACAAACTTGCGGGGGCGGTTGTAGCCTCCTGGCTCGGAGGCAACCTCAGACCGATCAGCCGGGACAGGAACGGGAGTTGGAGCATGAAAATGATGAGCAGGCACAGGCACAGAACCCGGGGCGATGGACTCGGAGCTGTCGCCATCCATGGCCCGTGACGTACGACAAGATGCGGCTCGAGACAATGGGCGACACAGGCGTGTCACTTCGGCCTACTGTCTGGATCGATTCGAAGTGTGTCGGCGAACACATCGGCAAAGCCTGGGACAGGATGGCCACGGGTTGACCGATTATGCCCTTCGAATGTGCTGGCCATCTGGGAGGAGGGGCCCAGGCGGGCGGGGGGGGGGGAGGCCGGGACAGCGAAATTTCTGTGGGCAGCCGTTTTCGCACTAGCCAGTTTTCGCTTCCGGCCCCTTCACGCCCTCTGACTGGCTGGATGCGCCCCGTCGGTGGCACTGTTGGACAGCTTGGGCAGGTGGCAGACAATATTGAAATGGTTAGGCCCGCGCCTCGTCATTCAGCGAATGTAAACAAGAGAAGTCAACTCCTCTAATCCGTACTTTGCTTGCCATGGGGAAACTGGCGAGTCACGGGACCAGACAGACAGGCACAACAAGCCCATCCGATGGGTGGAAACACCGAATTGCAAAACCATGGGCTTGGCCTGGGGATTGATTGAGGTTCGTGAAGATGCAGAGCAAAGCCTGCTCGTGCTCGGGTCCGTCTCCCAACAAGGAGACCACTGCACACAGAGCACAACACAGAGTTGTCCAGTGCACACCATGCAAAGCACCATCGATCGGTTCATCCCCGCCGGCTGAAACTCTCCCTGAGCCAGGACCAGCAGCTGGCCATTCATCAACCGTGCTGCCCCTAATATTATCCCGCCTCGCTCAACCTGCGCAAGCCTTTTCTTTTCTCCATGTCACCCCGTGTTGCCGGAACACACACTTAAAGTAAAAGTTGGCCGAGGCTAACATTTAGCCACAAGCAAGCAGTTGCAGTTCGAGGGTCCATTCCATGACAAACCGATCGTCGGGACCCATCATGCATGATCATGGCCAAATTGGCACTATTTTCTAATTCTCCTCTTCTCCACGCTTAGCCGTGGACACGGCAAGCGTCGATTTCACATTGAGATCAACCCGCTTGTGTCAGGCTTTTCCCGCCCAGCATATCGAAAGCTTGCAAGGTGGGGTCAAGCCACCCCTTTTGAGCGTGGAAGAGAAGAAAAATCATGTCATCACATGCAATCCAGATGCAAAAGGGATGCAAATGCATTCATATCTGTGTTCTTGAAGCCTCCAATCCAGCCTCGTGAACTTGGTCGCAGGACTTAGTCGAGGTTGGTTTGTGGCGGTTGGCAGGTCCCCCTAGTCAATAACACAAGATTGTACTGCTGAACTTGGCCAACGGTATGCTGCACGGAACCGCCCTTTCGAAAACGTGTCACGCCAGGAATGCGAGTGAACTCTGTGCTTCCTTGAAATAGCCATGATGCGTTGGTGACCAACGTAGGCCCAAGGTGTTCTGGTACGGTCCACGCGCTGAACATGCGGTCACTCACCATGTTGCTTGTTGCTTTTGTTTGAGTTTCTTTTGCCCAGGCAGGCAGGCCCTTCCCATTCCAGCGTTGCAACACAAATCTCGCCAAGCCACCACGATCAAGCTCTATCCATCCTCACAACGCAATTGACGGCACCAGCATATTTGTTGGTCCGGTAAATCGGTGTGCTAGGATTGCTTCAAACAGTATTCATTTGGGCAAGAAGAATCAGAGTCGCTGCCACAAAGTGAAAATGGCCTCGGTGAGCATTGAAACATCACGTTGGATGAGCACAAATAGCACGACATAAGTGTACAACAGGTCAGGGCAATTGTATTTCATTCTGACTGACTGCCGACTAATTCATCATTGCCATCAGTATCAACGTGAGCGAGAATGGTCAATTGTATTTCTTTCTGACTGACTGCCGACTAATTCATCATTGCCATCAGTATCAACGTGAGCGTGGTTACGGTCAAATCCCATTCAAAGTAAAAGAATGATGGACGACGAGGATAACGTCAAGTCTTCATTCTCAACCAGTTGTCACACGTATACTTTAGATGGCATTCTGCTTGGCGCGAAGGTCAAAAACCTTGAGCGCTTCCTCGGCAGCCTTGAGACCGCTAAGGACCATTGCACCGAATGTTGGACCTGATAGGGGAGAATGTTAGTTGCGTATAATGTCATAGAACGACGATAGATCACCCTACCCATGCGGTTGGCTCCGTCAATCTCGGAGAGCTCCATGCCACCGACAATAAGACCAGGAACAATTTCACGAGTGTTTTTGACAATGGCATCTTCGGCGGTGTTCATGTCGAGTCCGCGCATACCACCGAGCTTTTCAATGCGCTGCATGCTGACGAGACGTTTCACGCAGAACGCACCCATGGGACCATCATGGCCAGTGGTGGAGATGACAAGAGGAGCATTGATGGTGTTGGGGTCCATGCAAGACTGGTCGTCGTGATGCATAAAGACCAAGGTCCAGTTAGTGACGACACCGGAAATGCGGACGCCTTCTTCAGAGGGACGGGTAATCAGATCCTCAACACACGTTGCATTAAACATCTTGATGTTGGGCAGAGAAAGGACCTTGGATATGATGGTCGAGGTAAACAAGGCGGCGTGCCTAACAACCACATAGTTACCCTCATCCTCGTACGGAACGCCAATTTCTCGAAGGAACGCGTCCGCGGGCTTGCGCATCACCATGGCAGAGAAGAGCTGTCCGCCCAGCCAGGCACCGCCACCAGGAGAAACAGAAGCCTCGATGATGCAAATCTTCAGGTCAGGTCGGTGCTTGCCCAGGACATAGGCTGCACTGAGACCGCAAGACCCTGCGCCAACGATGACAATGTCAGACTCGGCGTAGGTGTCGAGGTCCTGGAAGTATCGGCGAGTCATGGCCCGAGAGACTTGACTCTCACGAATGGGAGCGAACTTGAAGCTGTTCCACTGGCCCATCATCTCATCGATCGTCTGCGTCTTGGAACCGCCCGAAACGGCAAACTTGGAGGTTTGAGTCGCGAGCTCAGCGACCTGCCGAGGGGGAGAAATGGCGGCCGGGGGACTCATGATGGATCTACTCAAGTTAGATTGTGAACCGGAATGATCAGAAAGGGGGGGGGGGGGGGGGGCATGATCCTTTCGCTGGTATTATCCAGATCAAGTTCAGGGCCGTATATTCTCAGCCACACCCCGTTACTTCTTTGCCCGTCTGATATTACAACACGAAAGATGTCGGCTGTCGCATCGGGGGAAAGCAAGCAAGCGGGGTGGGCACCGGCTCATGCAACAAACATTACCTGAAGAGTTGTGATCATGTTTGGATATAGTACCACGGAAGGATGCCATGATTGTTGATACATCACGGGGATCGCGTGTACCGGTTTGAAAATTGGATGTCTGGACTCGTGTTAGATGCATGGTCTCCAACTCTGCTATCGTGGGGAGATGGTTTTATCAAACAAGATGGTATCTCAAAGTGGTATGGATAGCGATTGCAATGTTTTCGATGCGAATATGCAGGTAGGCAGTGCAGGATTGACAGAATCAAAAGTGACAAGACGGGATTGGAGTATTTTGCAAGTATTTTGCAAGAAGGGTCGAGTTGTGCGCGTTGTGTGAGTTGTATGAGGGGTTTTATATTATCGCTCCTTCATGGCCCATGGGGCCTCATGGCGGGGCGTGAAATATTCCGACGCAGCAGCACTGGCAAGTGTAGCACTGGAGTACGGAGTAAGCAGCAGGCAAACATGTTGTTATAATCGCCCCACCCTGCGCGCATCGCAACACGTTGTTGCCTTGTGGTCCTGGACTCCCCTACGCCTCAGCAACCTCTTGAATTGTCTTGACAAACCTCTCGGGATCATGTCCGAAGCGTCCCAGAAACAGTCCATCCAGACCCGACTTCAACTGCGCATACAAGCCGGGTCCTGCGCTCCCACCGTACACAATCCTCGTAACGCCCTCCCTTGACTTGACACAGCCGAGCTGCCGAATGCCCTCAACCACCCCCAGCACATGCTCTTCACCAGCAGGCTCGCTCGCACCAATTGCCCAGACCGGCTCATACGCAAGCGCGACCTCTGCGGCGGGAGACACGCCCGCCAGAACTGCCTCGACCTGTGCGCGACACTCACCAACCGCCAGGGCGATACCCCCCCTCGTCTGCTCCCCCACGCACACCAGAGGGACCATGCCGTTCCTGCTCACCGCTGCAGCCTTTTTCGCCACGACCGCATCGTCCTCGCCAAACAGTCTCCTCCGCTCCGCGTGTCCGACTTCGACAATCCGGACGCCCACTTCGCTGAGCACCGCGGGGCTGACCTCGCCCGTGAACGCGCCGCTGTCTTCCCAGTGGCAATCCTGCGCGCCCGGCCAGACGGGCACCGGGGACGTCTTGACCTGCTCTGCCGTCTCGGCGAGGGACACAAAGTCGGGAATGATGAAGATGTCGACGTGGGCGAGGGATGAAGGCGCAAGCTTGCCGAGGCGTTCCAGAAAGCCCTCCGTGACTTGGCGGTTGCGAGATAGCGAGAAGTACATCTTTGTAGAGAGGCCGACGAGCCGGCGATTGCGCGGTGTTGCTGCCATGCTTGCTGATTCTCCGAATAACAGATGAGTTTTCTTCTTCTTCTTCTTTATTTTTTTTTGCAAATCTTCATTTGATATCGTGAAAAAGAAGAGAGAGAGAAAAACGCCTTGTGGCGGGATCCCAAATTCAAACGATATCGATTGGGAACATAGAAAATTCTTTCCCAGCCCGGAGATCTGCAATTACACCTGCCTTGCTCTACACTTTTTTGCTTGAGGAACCGGAATAGGCTGTTCGAGTTCTGCTTCCTACATGACCTTGTCTCCAAGAACAAGAAAAACCTCGGACCAGACTGACATTGCGGGCCGGTGGCTTTCCTCTTTGGGAAAACCGGCAGCCCTCCGGAGTAAAAAGAGCGGGATGCCAAGACCAGACCCTTTGCATGTCAACTTATGTCAACTTGGCACCGTTGAGACATCCTTCCTCGGACATCACTCCGCTGGCTGCTGAAAGAAGAAGCGTCTTTATCTTTATTTGCCGCAGGCAGTCGAGTATCATGTCCGAATCTGATCGGTGCGATTACTGCTATGCCTTGTCTAGGACCGATCTTTGTCGCTGCTATTTCTCCTCCTCTTCACATCTGCCTCGATGTCCATCATCTCTTTCCCCACTGCCTTTCTAGGTTGATCATTACCGTTGCCCCAACACTTGATTGTCGTCTTGCACAACGCTCAAGTCACGCCTCTAGGTTCGTAATGTCGTCGACCTTCTTGGCGCTCGCGCTGGTGGTGTCAAACTCGTAGCCCAGCCACTCCCTGGCCAGTCGTCGCGCGAGCTCCAGCCCGACGACGCGCTCGCCCATGCACAGTACTTGGGCGTTGTTGCTGAGCACGCTGCGCTCAACGCTGAAGCTGTCATGGGCAGTTACGGCACGGATCCCCCTGACTTTGTTGGCCGCAATGGCAACTCCGAGACCTGTCCCGCAGATGAGCAGAGCTCGATCGGCCTTGCCTTCTGCGACGAGACGGGCGGCGGCGGCTGCTCGTAGCGGGTAGGAAGTCTTGTCCGAGGGTTCGTTCGAGCCAACGTCAATAACTTCGGTGACGCGGTCATCGGATTCAAAGTCGCGCTTGATGACGTTCTTGTATGACACTCCGGCTTCCTGGAATTGTTGGTTTCATCAGTACCCGTTTCCGTGGTGATGCCTCAGCACAGAGGACTTACATCGCAGCCCATGACGATTCTCCACGTCGGTGACATTGTAACGAGTAGTGATGATGTGATAATATGAGGAAACGTGCCAATTCGAGAGTCAATGGGATGCTTTCAAGATGTCCAGTTTCGAAAAAAAAAAAAAAACTTGTTTCTTTGACAGGAATACCAGAAATGGGTTAAGAAAAGATTCAGACTGCAGGGACTCTCAAGCAAGAGTTTCGCAACCGCCACTTCAACCCCACCGTCCGGCATCGCAGGCTTTTCTCTCATCGGTTTCCCTCTATATAATACTCCAGTATCATCGGACCCCCTCCAAAGGAAGCCAGTGCGTATGTACATGTGTGCAGTTTCTGTTTGTCTGTCGCCCGTCGACGTACATGGGGGTCTCGATGGCGGGCTTCCTAAAATGGAAAGCCGACCGCCCTCCTGGGGCGAGAGCTTCAAGCTAAGACGGATTTGATGTCATGAGAACAGCAATGAGGGGCTGAATATGCGGAGCCTTGTAAGAAAAAATACCAGGAACCAAGGACTCGTTTGCGGGAGCTTTGCGCCTGAGAGGATGGATCAAAAACAGTTGTGCTACGGCGGCGTGAAAGCCGTCCTAATTCATGAGGGACCCCGGTGTCTCGCGCTTCGTCCTCATTGACGAGCTCCGAGCTGCGGAAGAAGCGATCCCAGAATGCTGATTCTCTCTTGGTGGTAACCCTCCCCATACTCTCTTTGATGTACTTTTCTTTCGCAAATGCCCTTTTGCTGTGAGCTTGCCGTGAGCTTGCTGTGAGCTTGCTGATAACATTCGGAATTGCGCTCACGCGTGTTCTCTTTCTGTTGCTTTGCTTTTTGCCAAACTTTGTTCACCATGTCGAAACGACATCTTTTCAACTCGCCTGACGGCCTCGTCAACAAAGCCCTTAGGGGAATCATCACCTACAACCCCAGCCTGAGCTTGGATGAGGCAAATCGAGTCGTCTACGACACCACCTACGATACGAACAAAGTCAGCATTATCAGTGGCGGCGGATCTGGTCACGAGCCAGCATGGGCTGGGTACGTCGGCAGCAACATGCTCGCTGCTTCCGTTCAGGGAGACATCTTTGCCAGTCCCAGCACCAAGCAGATTCTTGCGGGTGTCGAGGCTGTTCCCAGTGACAAGGGCACCATTCTCGTCATCACCAATTATACGGGCGACTGCCTTCACTTCGGCCTGGCCAATGAGAAAGCCAATGCTCGCGGACACAACTGCCGCATGATCATTTGCGGAGACGATGTTTCCGTGGGCAGGAAGGGCAGCATGGTAGGCCGACGTGGGTTGGCCGGCCAGATTGCCGTTCTCAAAGTCATGGGCGGTGCCGCCGGAGCCGGAGCATCGCTCGACGACGTCTACCATCTCGGCGTTGCCTTTTCGCAGCAGATTGTGTCCATCGCCGCAACACTGGATCATTGTCACGTCCCGGGCCGCACCGAGCATGGAATGCTCAATGAAGACGAGGTCGAGATTGGCACTGGTCCTCACAACGAGCCAGGTTACAGGAAACTGTCTCCTGCGCCGTCTCCGCCCGAGCTCATCAAGCAAGTCCTGACGCATTGCCTGGACGAGAACGACCCTGAGCGTGGCTACGTCAAGTTCGCCCCGGGTGACGAGGCCATCCTGCTCGCCAGCAACTTTGGCGGCATGTCGCATCTCGAGATGAGCGCCCTCGTTGATGAGCTGCTCGAGCAACTGGAGCAAGAGTGGAAGATGGAGCCCGTCCGGGTCTGCGCCGGCTTTCTGGAAACCTCTCTCAACGCGCCTGCCTTTTCTGTGTCCGTCATCAACATCACCGCTGCTGCGAAGAAGTGCAAATACTCCGTCGAGGAGATCAAGTCCTTCTTTGACGCCAGGACCAACACCCACTGGGAGTCCATGGCTGGCTCCCAGGCGAAGCGACGCAGCCGAAAGGAGCAGCTGGTCCTGGCTCCGACAGAAGAGCCCAAGAAGACTGTGGACGATGAGCGCGACTTGAAAATCGACGCCGCCGTTCTCGAAACCATGCTTCGCAATGCATGCACCCAGCTTGTGGAAGCTGAGCCCGACCTGACGAAATGGGACACCATCATGGGAGACGGCGACTGCGGTGAAACCCTCAAGACCGGCGCGACCGGCCTACTCGCCGCGCTCGATCAGGGCCTCGCAAAGTCCGGCTCGGTTGTCAAGGCCCTCCTGGAACTCGAGGACATTGTCGAGAGCAAAATGGGTGGTACACTAGGAGGCATTCTGGGCATCTTCTTCGTCTCGTTACGAAGCGCCGTCGAGAGCAACATTGACATGGCCGGCGCAGAAGGCCCCGTTGCTCTCTGGGCCAAGTCTCTATCTACAGCTCTAGCCAGCCTGCGGCAGTACACTCCCGCCAAGGTTGGAGATCGCACTGTCATGGACACACTGATTCCTTTCGCGGATGCCATGAGCAAGTCTGGCTTCGACGACGGCGTTCAGGCCGCCATCGATGGAGCGGAGGCCACCAAGGAGATGACACCAAAGCTGGGAAGAGCGACGTATGTTGGCGCAGGCCTGTCAGATTCTCAGGAGCTTCCCCCCGATCCTGGTGCCTGGGGTGCAATGGTTGCAATCCGGGGATTGCACAGTGTGTGGGCCTAAAAACTGTTACATTTGTGATGAAGCGGATAGCACAGGGAACCTGGCGCTCGTAATATTGATCTTTATTCCACTGGATTCAATCGCGATTTGCGTCTCGATGTGACTTTTGCGTTTCTCGATGTGACGGGTGGCTTTACGCTAGCCCAGCCGCCCGTCTCTTTCTCTGTAACCTTTTCCCCCATCCCATGGTTTTTTTTTTATTACAGACACCTCTGCAAGAGATGGCTTGATCGCCTCCCGGTTCGACAGGTTTTCAGCTGACAGTGTCGGCCCTCAGCTTACATACAGCGCGAGCGACTCATGGAGAATCATTGTGCATGCGACACAGCACGCCATCCCGCTGATCTCAGTCAATTTCAGCCAGAGTTCGCGTGGCACAGTTGCGGTTCGCCCCGCTGGCTGGGTTGTATTGCCAGTCCTAATCTCAACAAATCCTGGCAGCGAGGGGGCCGGCATTGTCAGCCAGGGAAAAGCTGACACGAGGAGTCGTCAAGACTGGGATACGGACTGGATCTTGCGCCAGTCTTTTTTTTTTCTTTTTTTTTTGCTTCTTTCTTCTTCCTCTTCTTCGCCCCTTTTTTTGTGGCGATATGGTCAATTGTCCAAGACATCTTCCTCCCTCATACCACCCCCTGAGAGAACTCGTGTGGGCCGAAAAGGTCATGTCCTGGGTCCCTTGAAAATCAAAGAGAGTTTTCTTCGACTTGGACATTACATATTTGACCGTTACCAGGGGCCTCGAACCAAAGACTTCGAATCAATGTGATGTGAATGGACAGCTGGAAGGGCGGGAGGACCCAATCCCGAACAGTAGTAGTAGTAGTTACTCCGAGATGACAAATTTGTCTGTCTCTCACAGACACCCGTAGCATTGTGACGGCGGGCCGGCGGGCCGGCGGGCACTAATCATTGCTTGGACCATGTACACACTCCGTACTTACTCGGTAGACGGACCTATCTGAGGACGCGCTCGAGTAATCGCACCGCTGGAAATGATGAAGAATCTTCCACCCCGGTTAGGTTCATACCGAGAAACATGTTCCAGCACACGGGATCGATCTGTGACTTTGAACGTTGGGCTGGTTGGCCGTCGTGCTCCTATCGATACCGCCCTCCCCAGTTCTTGCAAGAGAGGCGCTGCCAGACACGGCCGTCCTTATTACGTTATACTACTCCGTAATATGCAGCGTGCTGGAGAGAGAGAGTTAATAAGTTTGATCACCACACTGATGCACTATCCCCCCGGCCAGTGATCTGCATCTCCGCCAGCATCACAGGGCTAGTCAACAATGACAGGAGGGATACCGGTGGGCGAATGACAAATACTCACCTGGCCAACAAGGTGACATTACCTAGTCAAGGAAGGCTTCAGGCATACGCTAGAAGCAGCGTTCCCCTCAGTGTGTGTGGTCGTGTGTTCAAACGAAAGGCTAAATGGGCAATGCCGCGCCGTCATCATGTATGAATAGGTGTGGTTACGTATTACCTGTACTCCATAATCCGAGGCGACAACTTTGCCAGACGAAGTAATGGCCGGCCGAACGCGCAGTGTTGCTCAGATTGTGGCCAGCCGATTGGCTTGGGCCAAGGAGCTGTGGTATTACAGTATTCCCACGCGAAGAAGCCAAGTCAGTTACTACAGGTATTGTGACCCCCTGTCAAGATACAGCATTCAGTTGAGTGTAACACGCCTCCCACGTCTACGGACTAGATCAAGGGATATCCCAGCGCTCCGGTTAGGTTGGAATACCTGCGACAATGCCATTCGCTAGATGCTCTGAAATTCTGGACCTGAGAAACACGAGGTGCATGCTGCTCATCTTGGGGCTGCCTCTGATCATAGATGCTTTATTTTGTCTGTTCGGTGGGCTTCAATCAGCCAGTTGACGTAAGTGTCCGAGGAGTCAAGGACGTACCGATTCTCACCCCTGCTTGGGTATCCGTAGAGTCTCTAATACGTACTCCGTAATCCGTACACCTTATGAATGACTTCGGGGCCAGTGCTCCGTAATTGGCCTTCATGCACACAAATGAACAGGTTCCATGTCTTTTGTTTTTGGCCTTGATGGTACCAACAAAAATATCTGATCGAATTACAATGTTCGATGTATTTTGCCCGCGACTTCATTTTGAGTACACATCACACATAGTCGAGCGTCAGCGAAGGCGTAGGGAATGTAGAGATCAGATTTGTTTCCATTTTGCCCAGTATAGCGCTCTCAAGTGATAGGTTCTCGTTCGAGGAAGCCGGCAAATTTCGGGGCTCATAGACTGCGACAAATTCGACAATATGTGCGGGTTCTGTCGGTGCTGTGAGCAGGAACGCAACTTCACCAGATGTGACTACAGTCTGGACGTGTACGGATTACGCGGTAATAATGAGAGGACTGTTTTTAGGTACTTGCAAGTGTCAGGTGATTGGATCGAAGGCTGGATTTAGTCCCCACCAGACACTTTCCTCGCAATTTTATGAGGTGGTACAATGATGTCAATGATGTCGTGACGAACGAGGGAGACAATTGGTCGTCATGTTGGCAAAGTTGCGAGAATCAACTTCATCAGTCGAACAAGGGTCTCGAACGTCTCCCTTTGCTATGGCAGAGAGTCGGCCTTTCCGGTGAGCTGCACTTGTTATTTGACATCCGATGCTCCCAATTTCCTTGTAGTGGCCAAAGCGCTCCTGGAAAAAGCACCGTTTTCTTGAGAAGGCGAAGCCATACCTACACGGGTCGAGCCAGGTCATTTGGCGTCAGGGTCGTCATTAATTCTGGCCAGCTAGGATAGTGTCATGGCGTCTCCTCGGATAGGCATCATTTGACAACGACACCACCAGACGAGAAGTTGGGCCGGGCCAGCCCCCCAATGTCGAACTGCCCGTCATTGCACGGCGTGTGCGGACGATGGTCCATGGCGTCCTTGGTGGCTAGCCAGCATCCAACAAAGGATTGGCATGTTAGACACTTTCAGCCTTGAACTTGTGACAACATCTCCCGCAAGTCCAGCGCAGCTTCGTATGCGATCGCTTGTACTTCACCAAGAGACTGATGCCCTCGAAGTAACATCGATACTATTGCCACTGAACGATTTCCGGCTCTGTGGGTAGGTGGACAAGTTGGAAAGAAGCCGAACAGTGCGAGACTTTATTTGTTGTCGCTGAAGCTATCACCATACCCTATGCTTCACAGTGATGCTGTTTTGGCTTTTCCTCCTAATCGCTTTGATTGCCTGGTCAGCACTCGGAGTAGGAAGGAAAGTCTTTCCTGCTCAGAAGTAGCCGTTCGCCGACACAAACGTTTGACTTTACCTTGATCTTGTTTCTAGTGCATCATTCATATTCGATCGTTATTTTGCCCACATGGAATCTCGTGCTTGTGGTGAGCCAGGAGTATAATGACGCACCCCAGGTTCACAATGAAAAGAACCTCCGTCCACGACGCAAATCGTTCATTCTATATTCGAAGGGTATAATTGACTCAATATCGCTCTCCTCGATGTCAAGTCGCAAGCTCGCATCGGTTCTCAGATTAGCCTCAAGAAAACTGACACCACTTTCCTGCCTTGTTCAAGGTCGTGACCGTGACAGCGGATTGCGGTTAGCAAAAAAGCCGGTATCGTTTAGGCTGGAGTGGAGTTGTATGTACTATACTTCTGGTGTGAACCAGAGTATGTCTTCGCATGCATGGACTTTCCGAATGTCCAGATTCCATTCTCAGTTACCCAGAGTCATGAGCGCAGCATCTGAAAGTTTCACGTGGATTGTTTCCTGCCATTGAAAGTCGTATCAATTTCACATTGTTCCACAGTCTCAAGTTCGCGTGGATTGTGACATGATCGAAGACTGTGGGAATGCGGAATTTACGGACTTCGGCGTGGGTTGTCTCGCTGATGAACAACCGATGCTTCTTGAAGGTTGAGCATGGGGCTAACGCATTGTCTCACATATACTGGCGCTACGGAACGGAACAGTAGCACTACCTACATAACGATTCTAAGTCCTTGGTCCACAAGGCGGGTTGTTCATTCTGGTACGTTAGCATGATTTGTTATTTGTTGCAGAGATTGGGCAAAATAGGCGATATCAAGCGGAAGACCCTCGGATCGAATATTGCGAGAAGTCACTATTCAACGATTCATACCAACTGCCAACACGCTTTGTATCTTGTGCGACTTGATCACCATGATAGGACGGGAAGCTTCCCTGTTCTTTGCTGGGTCGCACCATCCATCTGGAGGTTGGCTCTACCACTCCCACTGTGCTGGGTCAGCATGCACTGCGACTCCATAACAATGTGGCTTGACCCAGTAAGATGGATTAGCCATATGATTGTGCTACAGTTCAAACAGTGGACATCTGCTGCTCATCAAGTTGTGGAAGCTCGAACGGAGACATGATTGGTACAGTCCCAAGATTCTGAAAGTGTGACAAGCGAACCGAGAAGCGTGCTCAGGGATAGTATATCGCTGGTGTAACGGGAGAAATCATACGCGACGTCGAGTGCTCGCTAAGAGCAGTTAGTAAAGGAGAAGGAAAGCAAAGCCCAGCCCAAGTATGTTGGGGCGGCGTATTGAACCGAAGCCAACAATTTGTATTTTAGTAAATTCGACATCGAGGATGCGTTCAGCATGTCTATCCCGGATGGCCGAGTAGGATGGTTCAACTGTGACAAGAGCTTTGACTTGGTCTCTCTCTGGCCGACCGTCTTTCGTTTTGCGCGTACACGGTTGTGTAATGTGGTGCTTCTCTGTGTTCTTCCCTTCCCTGCCATTTCAAAACATCCGCAGTCGACTCCGTACAGAGCTTCTTGCTGCCACAGATCCGTAAGTACATCGAATAAGCAATAGAAACCCATCGATAGCATGTGACGCCTACGTGCGATCCAAGGGCTCAACCGTCTTCATACCAGGTTGGGGGAGGGGTCTAGATCATGCCCTGTTGAGACGATGAAGTCCGACCCTTTTCGCAATTGTTGTTGACGGTAGAAGTTCCCTCCCTCCACTCGGCGATGGCAATTTCGGCCAAATACAATGACATGGGAAAGCTGCATACATACGCCTCTCTTTAGGTGAAGTCACCTGTTCGTCTGGTGTGGCTGCCCGCTCCCTTGCCTCAATTAAGGTGCCGTGCTTGCTCGGTGGCGGTGGGAGCTCCGTACCTTGCATGAGACCAATACAGGAGGTCCGTTCGCTGCCACACTTCGTATTTTGTACGGCGGAGACGATGATTTCGCAACCTGGAGCAACTTGCTTAGTTCCTCTCTAAGAACCGCAGACTAGACTAGGCACCCAAGATCTCGACCAAAGAGGTACTAGTGTCAGTGATTAAACGATTCAATGCCCAACTTGCATCAAGAGATCAAGTATTCGACTTCATCTGCTCCTAGCACAAAGAAGCCTAAGCCTCGTGTATCAGCCTCGTACGGAGTACATATGTACATTCAACCTTTTCGGGAGCACGATGACGATGGGGAATTGAAAGGGCAGGCCAGAGGAACGGTGGCGTCGAGCCCGATGCCAGTAGAGTCATGGAGTCAGCTTCCCCCATACAATGTAAGCGTCAACGGATCACAACAGCGCGCCGACACCCTGGCCCATGTGCCCCTGACAGGAGAGAAGCAGGCCACACCGAGTAGCTAGGGTGAGGGTGTCACTCGTTAGGTGTGTGTTGCTTTTAGCCTGACTTTGCTTTGTTTGCCTGTGACCAGATTGATTTGGTGAAGGAATTCGGGTACGTTGGGTACAAGTTGCGGGGTGAGAACGAGCCAAGTACATAGGCAGAATTCAGGAAGGCGTATCCCGCCACCTGGCAGACTTGCGTGCCTGCTTATTACTGTAACTGCACAGCTGACACTACCGTTTCCGCGTTTCTTGCCAACAAACTGACCACCAGCATACATAAGCAAGCTTTTGTGGTTCGCAACAATACCGGACCATACTAACTTCTCGGCCGATAGATTGCATTACAGGCGTTGACGCCCGACGCCAATGGCAATAGCAACACTCGCATCGCATTGCATGGCTTTGATGTTCATTGACACACTCGGGATTCGTCGTCCAGTTGCCAATGCAAGGTCTCGGGATCTGAGCCCTGTATTGCACCTGCCACTTCTTCACGTCTCAGGCAACTTGGAATGAGGTGCAGCTGGAGAGGAGACCGTTTGTCCGTGGTACCGCCACATCGCCACTTGTTCAGTTGTTCAGGCACATTCACGAACGAGCTGTGGCGACATACTGGATAAGCAAGTCAACATGGTAGGGCAACCTGGTCAGTCAGCCACCCCTGCTTTGCACAACATCATCTCATCTCGCCCTTGTACAGAGTATACGGACGCCAGCTGCAGATCGGCTTCTGCAGGCGGAGATGGTGCAACGGTTGAGCCTACCTCGCCACATCCCCCAAAGCATCGGATTCTGTGGAAGACCGGGTGTTTGCAATTTATTCATTTGCCTAGCCCTCCAATACGACATGCTAGTCTTCGGCAGTATGTACTTTATGTTGGCGACGGAGATACCAGAGCTCTGTGGAAACAATTCCGACAGGCATCCAGCCTTTCAGATCGTCGGTATATTAAGACGAAACGCCCATCGTGAGTGTCTGGAAATCATGAGAGCTGATCACGGCTTATGCCTCCCGAAAGCCACCTTGCAGCTGTTGGAACCCTTTTAATCTCTAGCTTGAGACGAAGGTTAAAGAGGATTTAATCAAGAGCACAAGAAAGAATCCGGAAGCGTCACAACCATCAAAGGGGAAGAAAACGTATCACTGTCACAGTTCGTACGTTGAAATCACACAAACACAGGATGCTCCTTTTTGCTTGACTCGCACTATCAAATGAAAAGTGCAGGCTCTACACCTGACCACACACTCTGATAGCCAAGGGATAGAATAAGGTGAGACAGGCCCAGCTCAAACCCCACTTGAACTATTGTCTCATTTAGATCAGGGCTGAAAGTGAAACAGCTAGTCAAGTCGATAAAACGTCTTCGTGGTATGTCTTCTTCTCTAATAGTCTAAATGTCTATTCGTCATGTTGTTTGTTCTCTTCCTTTTTAGCGACATGCTCTCGTTCAGTAAGCGACACACATGGTTGATGCAGCCTCAATGTGCACTTTCACAACATATCTTTTTGCCCGACTTGAGAAGTTGAGGTCATATTTGTTGGTTCTGTGCGGCGGCGGCGGCGGCACCACTATTTGCATCCACTCATCTCGAAAGCATCAACCTCGCAAATGTGCAAGGGATTGCTTGCAAGCCAAATCAAGGAGAGATCTCCGTTCTTCATTGCGTAGTTGGCCACGGTCCGTAACAAGCAAGCCAAGGAACCTGGCTCCACAAGTCGGGCTAGTAGACGGGACGAAGCAGGGGAGCACTTGAACGGACGAAATGAATGCCACCTCGACAGACCTTGAGCGCCATCAGGGTTGATACCATTATGACTTGGCCAAGTCAACATGCCATCGTCATTGAAATGATGGTCAATTACGGAGTGCCTTCCACGTTTACTCCTGGGGTTGGGGTGACACTGCACCGATCCATCTGCTTCGGATCGTGTCTGTGTGTGCCTTCAAAGACAATCTTCACTGTGCCCGTCACGGATGTGGGGTTTGAGACACTCCGCTACTCCGTTCTCACGGATTGTTGACGATGCCCATGCACGCTCGCCACGCTTCACAGAGCGAGAAGCTCTTTGACAGAGCGTCTTTTACAGAGTGCTCGACATCAACTCAGAAGCATGTGCAGCTGAATCACATGTGAAGCATCTGCCATCAGCGACTGATTCACTCTTCCAAATATCCTATCAAGGACATCGGGGAGTGAAAACTCGAAATGACTGCATCTGTACCTCGCAGGCGTCGCACGGCGCTGACTACTTGCAATTGCCGCCATGAAACGTCATTTCTGCAAAAAGGAAAGGAGTGTTGTGAGAGATTGCATCGACCGGCATCCCGACACGGCACAACAGCAAAATAAAAGGGAGAAGAGAAAGGACGAAAAAAGCAACATTACGGAGGTCTGGACAGCACATCATCCTGGTCTTAAGAATCTTGGCAAAAGGTGCAGGTAGGCGGGTGGGGGTGGACCCAGTCAAGTACCGGCTCCGATCTCTGGGACGTGGCTCCAACTTCATGGAAGTGATACAGCCACCTAATCTCGACGTCTTCCGGCAGCATCCGGCACCGAGGTGGTGGGCAACCAGGGCCAGAGGTTCACATGCAGTCTGAAGGAGCCCCCCAGCCTCCCAAAGCATCCCAAAGCAGCCGATGGACTAAGGCCATTGACTAAGGCCGTTGCGATGCTACTGTATTATTACGGAGTACTCCGTAGGCACTCCGTTCATTTGTTTTGTATGGCTATTCGCCCTGCACATAAAACCCGACTGCTGATACTCAGGCCCAAGCACAAAACGGAGTCGAGCTGCTTACTCCGTATAACTCCACACATCTGTGCTTACGGAGATGATGCTCAAACAGGCTTTCCTAAGAACGGCGCGGGACGGGCAGAGAAGTCGAGTTGGCCGGAATAAACCCATTAGCTGATGCTATCGTTGACGACTGAGCTCTTGACAGGAAGCTCCGTGGCTGACCCTGTCTGTGGTACTAGCTGAAGATGACAGTGGATCTCCGAGTATTGGCTGCATCACCGCCATGCCCATCGAGTATAATCAACAATACGAAACGTGTCAGGGTCTCATCAACAATGCCATCCCTTATCCGTTCTTGTGACTCCAATACCGCTGCAAGTCTGGTACAGCAAGTTCAAGGCAGAATGTTTTCCCACCACGAACAAATAAATGTCGGTTTACCTTGGCTGGATTGGCTCGTGCAAATTGGAAGTTGGGAAGCCGGGCTCTCCTCCATCCAACAACCATTACTCAGATTCCAGGAGTGGGCCATATGTACGGCCTTTCGCTGCGCCTCACATGACCCCATAATGGAGATTCTCTTGACAACTGCTCATTTCAGCAATACGGACGGATTCGTTTCGTGCCTACTCTGCTGTTGGCGCGCAACTCCATTTAATGCCGGAGACTCCGTTGCCGTTGCCTTTGGTACGTGTTTGCGATTCCCGACTTCACCGCGGCACTGCTTGAGCCAAGAGATGCTATAATAGCGGGACTCGATGGGAGGCAGATGAGATGCAATACAGCCAGCCCACATATTGACAAGGACTGAGGACGGAGCAATACCCCTGGTCCAGTCATATTACCTTTTGCCGCCAACGCCGCGCGCCACTGCTTCCCGGGTATCCAGCAGCCCGCAGGCGCTGATCACTTAGTGTTGGGCAGTGGGCACTCAATCCACCTTCATCAGTCTTTCATTGCCGCGTCTCTGTGTCCTTTTCTGGCCCTGCTTTGGCCATGCAGTTGTACCAGACTTGGCCGACCCTCACCCACAGCTTCATGTGGTTGCTGGGGCTGGCCCACCCTCTTCGTACCAGTTTCGGTCTACTCATGTAATATGTACGGCAGTCGTCTGCAGTCGTCTGCAGCTGATCGACCAAATTGTAGGGACGTTGCGAGCCCATCGCCCGCAGCCCACTTTCTTGGGCCCAGCCGGACTGGGATCAAGTTGTCCCTACTTGCGGCCTGTACGGAGTGTTACGGAGTACATGTGGAATATGGGGTACGTACCTCAACTGCATACACAATACACAGAAGAGCAAGGTACGAGATAGGTACACCATCTCTCTGTAGCACAATTACACCCGTGGTTCGGTTCCCAGCACGGCCTTTTGAGCTTTCTGAGCTTGCTGGTCCGTGTAGTACGGAGTACAGAACGCACATTCAGGTGCCTCCTTCGTCCACTTTCGCCATTGCTTCATACCTTTGCTTTCCCGTCCAAAGCCAATCTTTTCCCCTTCCTGACCGAGCACTGCTCATGACGTGGAAGCCGACATCGATCTACATGCCTGACCCCCGGTCTGGTATTACGCAACGACACTTCTGGGGTTCGAGCATACCATGTTGTGGTCGATCCCATGGACGTATCTGCTCTAGTTCCCTGTGCCTGCCCCCTAGGTGCCAGGATACGACTTAGTTGTCAACTCTTGGTGCCTACCATCCATTCCTCGGTACACACCCTTTGAGGTGGTCGGCTTGTTACCAGCGGAGCACCCTACCCTCATCCCATCCACGCGGTGGACGAGTGAACTGGGTCATTGAGCTCGTGTGGTCGGGTGGCTCAATGGCTCAGTCAACTTGCCCACTGCGTGAGGACCTTGTTGGGGATCTATCTCGACGGCTCTTGAATTGGGACAAGCCGAGCCCTCTGCTCGTCCGCGCCCCAGACCCTGGCCCATCTACATATGTCTAACATACCCATTCTACTGGTCTCTTGTGTTTGGCAACTCTGACTACATTACTCTGGACTTGTCGGGTTCATATTTCTCAGCTTCATCTAAAAATTTGCCTGCTGGAACCTCCCTTGGCTTGCTTCTTGGCCGCGATGAGCGGCTGCAAATGTCATCATTTCACGGCATCTACCGGGGTTCGCTCCAACGCCATGCCCGAACTACCCTGGCTGATAAGCCGCTGTTCTCTGCTTACCCTTCCCCTTCTTCCCAAAGTTGTAAACTCACGGTTGCTAAGCGGCGATCACGAGCAAATTGTTCCTTTCTCACCCAACTGTGCCACATTAGCTACAGGGCAGCTTTTAGTAACTTGCATTTTGAGGGAGACTGAGGGAGACTGGTGGTGGGCCATCCCTAGAGCTCGATATCCCAGATTGTCCCCCTGCCCAAGATTTGTCGTTCCATTGCCTCCCCCTACACGCCCCCTTTTGCTTTTGTGGTGGCGGCTTTGCCGTTTACATACCCGTTTACCACTACTTCGTACCGTCCGTCTAATAGTAGACTAGTAAGCCTCTCACTCCTCAGTAACCTGGCAAACCCATTCCACCAAAACCCTGGCAGGGGATTGTTGACCATCACCGCTTGACGCAGGGCATCTAGCATGTCAACTTCCTGCATAAGCCATCCCAGTCTTCAAAAGAAATATTTGCACGCAGTTCTTTCATCTATCTTTCCATCTTTTGGCACACACCCATGATAGCCCGAGACCTTGAAATCTCCTAAATCTCACTTGCATCAGACATTTCGCCCTTTTTTTCCCGTGCCGCCTTTGGTACGCACGCATTCTGTCCTTCAAAATCTGACCCTACTGCACGCCAATTGTGTCCATCGAAGCCGTCCTGAATCTGTCTAATCAGAGAGGGTGGATCTCGAACCGTCGCTTCCATCATTACCGCATATTCTTACCGCTTGGCCTTCCTCACGGAGAGCTTCATTTCCCTCCCTGTGAATGATCTTAAGCAACAGCGGAGAGCACGTTCATTGGTATTCTTGCTGTTCGCAAGTCAGAGTAGCTACATCAACGACTTCTGGATTATTGTTTTCCGGCAAGGGGGGAAGAAGGAGCTGATCGTGTAAGTCTGATGATGGTTAGATCCACCTGAAGTTTTTCCATGCTGCTCTTGACCCTCTTCTCCTTCCGTGCCAAGGGCGAGCGGTGTAAATGCGCGCTACCTACCATGGCCAACCCATGGGCGCGAGCAGACTTGCTAATTAGCTTCAGTCAATAGACCATCGAACGGCAGCCACGAGTTGTAGGTATGTAACAAGGACACACCATACAAAAGCACGTCTAAAAACTAGAAAGACAGCAGAAGTGTCACAGTGGCATCTTCTGTAGCACTCACATTCGAAACTGGTCCACGTTCCTCCCTTGATGCTAAGATTCCCGAAACCTGGCTTTCCCTGGAATTTCCTCCTCACTCAGCATCTACCATTCCTCCAATGAGACCAGCCTTCTATCGGACATCCTAACCCATTACTGCTTCCCACGGCCACACGCTGCGCCAGTTCAAAGAAAATCAAGCCTGGAAGGGCAAGACAATCCACTTGGGTCATCCAGAGCGATCTTGGCTTCTTGGAATGCGAGTGCTCAGAATCGGGACTGTTCTGAGCCACTGCCAGGATCTCATCGTGCTGCCAGTAAGATGACCCCAGCCCGTCTGTTGTCTCACTCAAGCCCCCCTTCTGGGAGGGGAAAGAAGCAAACCCGCCCATGGACGTTCAACTGACAGGTCTCCGCAACATACATAGCAAAAGCATACACATTCACATTAGTCTAGGCCTGTACCGTTATCAAATCTCCGAAAGAGACCAAGCGCTTTCCTGAGGCAAGGTAGGCCCCTCTCGACTGACTGATTCTTGTCGGATAAGACCTGGACGAGACCTGGTTTTAACAGACCTCACATCCACCTTTTCTACCCAAGACAGTGGTCGGAATTCTTCATCTGCTTGCTTCTCTCTTGCATCTTCGACTTACACCACGACTATTCAAGGAGCACCATTTGTCTGGAAGCTTCATGTGTGCTGCCAAGTTCCAGTTCCCTTCACACAAGCTTTTCGAAGTGAGTCGAAACCCCAGACCTTGTTCCAGCATCATCGCTTCCCCGAGAGTAAAGATACAGACTCTTCTCATCCACCGTCATGTTTTCTTTCCACCTCTATTCTGCATCGTGTCTACTGCCCGTGCTCAGCTGGTGGACGTTTCAAACCACCCCTTTCTCTCTGTCTGATATCCTCAAACGAATACAATGACCTGAGTGTTAGTCATTCATGAAGATCAGCAGCTAGACCTTTGGGGGGGGGGGGCATCAAAACCAGTCACCATCGCCACGATATCGGCCAAGACAAGACCGACTTGCTGACAACAACCGAATCTAGCTGGGAGTCGACACCAAAACAATAATACTTGATCAGGAGGACGGACTCGAGTCTCCAAACACCCTCGCCCTCAAGTACGAAGAAGCTGCACGGGCAGCCAGCGGAGGCTGTTCACGGAGGGCTTCCTCGCCATTCCTTGACATGGCAACCTACGGCGGCAAGGCCCAGCTGCCATCAATGCCTGGTGAGTTTTTTTTTCCACTGTTGAAGCTTGTGGCAATCTGTGTCATTTGCACAGTACAATGGCGTACGAGAATAAGAAAGAGAGTTGAGCTACGTACGCAGTACATGGCATAAGATGATGATGCCTGTAGACGCAGCATGCCTTCCAGTAACGGAAGCATTGTCCGAGGAGCCAAGCTATAATACTTACCCCATGTCGCCGAGAACGAACTATTCTAATGAGTTTACCTTGACAGGCTATGATGCGACACGATACCAAGAAGCAACATACGACCAATATCCGGCACAAAGTTTTCCATCGCAACAAACGGAGAAATTCGCTCAACTGAATCAGCAGTCTTTTGCATCGAACAATGCCGTCGCTCAATATATCCCGACAGGGCCAACGGTACTCTCGTGCCAGCCCGCGTCTGGCATATTTGGAACTAAAGTGTTCTTGAAAATTTCTTCACAATATGACTTGTTTTCCATGTCTTCGGCTATGCCCTATTTCTCCATATATTTCGGCTCGGAAAAGGTGCCCGTGCAAGACATGGCCAGAGATGGCCAGGATGCCACGAGTTTCGTTTATTCGTGCAGTGTCGACGCTCCGCAGCTGATGGTCACGGGCTGCAGTGGTAGCAACGTGCCTTTATCACTAGTTGTTGAAGGCCCATCTGGAGAGGAGATGTCGCGGACGGGTGCAGGGTCTTTTCAGTATCTGGACGGGTCTGGGGATGACATCACGCGGACGAACAAGGTCCCCAAGCACGAAACCGCGGCAGCTGGACCCCGGATTGATCAGGCGAGCGCATCGCCAAAAACTGTTCACAGTCATTTGCAGCCGGATGTGTCTACAAATAGCTACGACTATCCGTCACAGCAAGGCCAATACGCAAACACTTTTCCCCAAGGCAACGGCGACATGATTACAACGTATAGGAGCAGCAGTTTTGCGGAACCGCACTACCGACGGCCCGCCCCATCGTGGAGCGGGTTCGGCGGTGGGCCACTGGGAGGCACAGGCACAGGCACGAGGAGCTCCATGGATCATCACTCAGCAATGAGCAGCGGGAGCGGCGGGCGACCGAGTCTGACGCCACTGCCGATGCCATCGTCGGGAAGCAGCGGTACTCCCCAGCTCATCCGCACCAGCACCATCGCCAACGGCGCCGGAAGCAATGGCTCGTATCACCCCGTTTCTCTCTACTCGAGCAAGGCCATCTTGAAAATAAATGGAAAACTTGATACCATGGCCGAGAACTGGACCCAGGAGGAATGGGACAATCGTCGGCGAATCGTCATGTTCCGCAAATCGCAAACGGGCTCAACCCTCACGGCGAATTTCAGGGCTGTGCCCGTCAACGAACGTCCCCCCAACAGCATCTGCGTCTCATGCATTTGGTGGGCCGAAAAGGGCGACTGCTATGTCACCTCGGTTGATACCATTCACCTGCTCGAGCAACTCGTTGCGGCGCCCAACCGGTTCAGCGTCGAGGAGAAGAATCGAATCCGCCGCAACTTGGAAGGCTTTCACCCGCTCACGGTTTCCAAAGCCAAGGCCGACAGCGAGGAGTTCTTCAAGATCATCATGGGATTCCCCAACCCGAAACCTCGCAATATCGAGAAGGACGTCAAGGTGTTCCCGTGGAAGATCCTGGAGCCCGCTCTGAAGAAGATTATTGGCAAGTACAGTGCCAGCCCCAGCAGCACACTCCCACCAAGCAGCTTGATGAACCCAGTGAGTGCTGCGCCGTACGCGCCGCTGCCAACACCGCCTGGTCATGGCATGGCATCGCAACAGAGTCTGCCCCCACAGCACGGAGATGCTCACAACCAGTACTCGGTGCACTCGGGCCACCATGAGCCGATGCCATCTCCTCGATCTCTGTCAGGTTCGCAGCCCGCGTGGACTCCTTACACGACGGCCCCGGCATATGCATCATCAGCACGCACCCTCAGCCCTGCCGGCCGCCATCATCATCATCATAGCCCACATCAAAATCACCATGCGCCGCCCATGCGTATCAATACAAATCCTTTGCCTGCTGTGACCACATATGACACACGCAACGTGTCCACTGCCGGATACAGCTCAAGCGGCTTACATACGCCCATTAGTCAACACCCATCATCTACCGCGACACCGCCGCGCTGGGACAGTCAGTCTGGCGGATACTCGGACACTTATCCAAGCCTGACCTCCCACCATCCGTCCGGTCCTTCAGTCTACAGCACAGGTGGTTACGGGGACGGAGTTTCTCGTGCTTAACATGTACCCATCTACGGTCAAACCAGCCGACTGTCAGAAACCAGGACGTCAGCACGAGCATCTCCTTGTGCATGGCAACGAGAAGAGCAAGATTTTCTGGTTGAATGATTCAGACTCATGACCAGAAGAGTCCTCTTGAGCATGATTCGGGACTGGGAGAAAAGAGTCATGTGGCGGTGGTGTAGCCAATTACATCCTCAGCCCACACACACACACACCCTCTCCATTGCTGTATTGCTGTCCTGTCTCGGCTTCATCCGATAGCCAGCGAGCTTCTCAATGCTGATATTCTTATGATTGATTCAGCCTCGCGCATCGTGTGAATTTTCTTCGGCACTTTCCATTTTCAAAGACATAGCTTACATGTCTATTTTTGTTACATGAGCGTGGTTTTTTTTTTCCTTTTTTTTTCCACCATTTTCTCCGCTATCATCATCTATCTGCCAGGCTACACTGCAAGCCGTCTTGGTTTGCTTCTTGATCTGGGCCCTTCCTCTTCTCTATTCCTCCTTCCAAGAATCAGCATATATATATATACCCCTTTAGGTGCGCATCAAACTTTGTATTTTTTTTTCCTCCTCGACTGCAAGTGTCTTTACGACGGGTGCGTCCTGGTGCGATGTTTTAGACAGTCGTCCAACTTTGGGATGTCTGACTTTGTTTCTGATGATTACTTCATCTCTCATCTGTATGCATCAGAAGGGTGCAATTTTCATATCACGTCACGGAAAGAGAAGGAACCTGGCATGAAACCAACTGTGATGTCTTGGTGTGTGTTGAGAAGCAAGGTGTTGCGGAATATCATTCATGAGTGGGAAATGTGGGACACGCGACGAGCAAACGGATCATGTTAATATCAAGCTGTTAATAATAATGCCACTTCTTCTCCAACTCGAAATTTTCCTGCCGTTCTGTCCCCCTTTGCAGAGCAAGACCAGAAATAGCAAGAGTCCGCAAACAAGTTCCGTCACTAATATCGTGAATGGCTCCCTCCTCAGGAGGGAAAAGAACGGCGACGGCGGTGCAACACTACCCGCATGTTCTGGAGCATCCCTGCACTACGGGGGGAATGAAACGGCGCAGATATTTCTGCTGGGACACATTCTATCACGTCTCGGACATGAGCCGATGCTCGTTTGTCTTGAAAGGGGAGTCGCGGTTCCGCGGATGCTACTACGGAGTATGAGATGAGGGGGGGGAACATGCTTTGCGGAGATTGTGCGATTCATTATAATATCCTTCAATGGGATTGGTCACCGCTGGCCGGGGAAAACAGGAAAACTCGGTACATGGCGAGATTTGTGACCCCCTTGCCGCAGTTATCCGCAAGTGTTATTGTCAAGGCCCTGGTGTTATCATGTCCACCTCCAGAATCCGGGGGAAGCCGAGAAGTGGAAATCAAATCTGGCCAGAAAACCCTTCTTCTGGCCGCTGATGACCAACATGCATTGGCGGCTTGGCGTTTGGCGTGGGACCAACAAAAATAAAGCCCGTCAACAAAACTCCTCCCCCCCACCAGACCCTGGTCTGGACCAACACAACACAACACAACCCCCCCCCATCGACTTTTTCCCGTTCTCCTTCCGGTTTCCGCTTCGTCTCGCCTTCGCCTCGTGCCACGACCGACTTGTCGCAAAGATCAAAGATCCAACAAGTCTGAAAAGCTGGAACGGACATGCTCCACGCCCGCCTCGCCAGCTCCAGCGCCAGCGCCAGCCTGCGCTCGTCCGTCCGCGTAGGACCCCGAATCCAGCTACTGCCGCTCCGCGCCTCGGCGTCCCCTTCTCGCTCTCGATTTGCCAGCAGCAGCAGCAGCGGCGGCAACCACAAATACCACCACAACCACCCGTCTTCATCTGCTGCTGCCCCTCGGTCCACATCATCACCATCGACATCACCATCGACACCAACATCAACGTCTCCCCCGAAAACAAGAACCAAATCAAAAAAATCAATCTACCTCTCCCCCTTCGACATGTCCTCGTCCGAAGCCCCCCCTCCCCCCCCGCCGAACTCTCCAAATACCTCGCCCAAACCCACGACCGGCTCTTCGACAACAACCGCGCCTGGGCCGCCGCCAAAGCCACCACCGACCCAGGCTACTTCGCCAAGCTCTCGGCCGGCCAGAGCCCCGAATACCTCTGGATCGGCTGCTCCGACTCGCGCATCCCCGCCGAGCAGATCGCCGGCCTCGAGCCCGGCGAGGCCTTCATCCACCGCAACATCGCCAACCTCGTCTGCAACACGGACCTCAACGTCATGAGCGTCATCAACTACGCCGTCCGCCACCTCGGCGTCAAGCACATCATCGTCTGCGGCCACTACGGCTGCGGCGGCGTCAAGGCCGCCATGACCCCGCGGGACCTCGGCCTCCTGAACCCGTGGCTGCGTAACATCCGCGACGTCTACAGGCTGCACGAGGAGGAGCTCGACGCCCTTGCCGCCTCCGCCGACGACAACGACGACGCCCGCTACGACCGCCTCGTCGAGCTCAACGTCGAGGAGCAGTGCCGCAACATTGTCAAGACGGCTGCTGTCCAGCAGAGCTACGCCAAGAACCAGTACCCCATTGTCCACGGCTGGGTCTTTGGCTTCCACGACGGCCTGCTCAAGGACCTCAAGATTGATTTCGAGGCCATGCTCGCCAAGGTGCAGAAGATTTACAACCTTGCCGAGGCCTGAATGAAAAAAGAAAAAAGAAAAAAGAAAAAAGGGCTCGCTCCCTTGTTCTTTTCCTGCCTGCACACCATGGCAATGGCATGGCGTAGACGTAGACGAAGACGAAGAATGGAAATGGTCGGGAGGCGCTGTTGATTTTGCGACAAATCTTGTGGCGGCCGAGTCGCACCCCATGTCGAGGAGCGCGGCTTTTTTTTTTTTTTTTTTTTTTTTTTTTTTTTGGTTAGGTTGCGTTACTTTGTATTGTTCAAGGGTGCATGCAGATTAAGGCTGCGTTGTGCAGCAGCATGAACTTGCGAGTTACGTGGTGTCGATGAGGTTATGCATCGTGGCGAGAGCAAATGTTCATTTGTCACTCTACATACGTATGAATTAGTCTTATTATACCTTGCAGCCGTGTGACTAGTATTTGTGCCATTGATTAGTACTACTACGCAGTCATCGGTCTTGTTGACCCATCCTGTCTGGAACTTCTTTTGTTCCCATGAGTCTGATATCAAGCCGCTAAAAAAATAAAAAAAAACCTCCCAAAAAGATGAATTGTTCATAAATCATGCTCATCTCATATGCTCAGATTCCTTCTCTTTTCTGTTCTTTTTAAAAAAAAAAAAATTTGCGAAACAGTTATTTCATGAATATAGAAACACTTCTTGCCTTTCTCTTCTACAGCGACAGCAATAGTTTAAACTTGCTCCGCGCCTTGTACAGGACCTTGGGCTCCCCGCGATGAACTGTACTTGGACATGGAGTCACCAGTGTCCTTTCGTGAAAACGATGCCCACGTCTTGAAGCTCGACATGGACATGGTCTTGCGGAACTTGGGACCTTGATCATCAGGGCCTCCTCCTCCTCCTCCCCCTCCCTGTCCCCAGGCGCCTCGCTGAACGGCACGATCCTCGAGGAGATGTAGTCTTCTCTTGACGAGTTTCCATCCCTCGATGCCGGCAACAAAGATGATGGTGAAGCCCGCGGCCAGCGCCCATTCCCAAGTAATCCCCTTGTGCTTGAAGAACTTTGTGTTGACCACGGGGATATACACAACAGGGAACACGGACAGCGCGCCGATAATGACGGACCAGAACAGGAAGCGGTTCGCATACAAGTCCTTGAAAACGGGCACCTTGCTGTCGTCATCAGGGTTGAGGTGGAACATGGATCGCCGCAAGCTCTTGAATTCCCAGGCCGCGATGAGAATCAGCCACGTCAGTTCGGCAAAGGTGGCAGCGCGAGCGCGGAACACAGCGTTGCATGCGTCGGTGTATTCGGTGTTGCAGTTGATGCCGAGGTCTCCATTGTTGGCGCCGTAGATGATGATGCAGAAAGTGCACATGGTGCATGCACCCATGATGATGCCGTAAACGATCATGTCGACGATGATCTGGTTGGTGAATACACCACGTCGCTTGTCTTGCGGTGGCTTGCGCATGACATCCTGTGCGGCGGCTTCTCTACCCAGTCCAAAGGCAGGGAACGACGAGGTGACCATGTTGATCCAGATGATCTGGAGAGGCGAGACGGGGAAGACGGAGAAGCCGGAGCTGTCGATGAAGCCAAGACCGGCAATCAAGAGGATGACCTCGCCCACGTTGGAGGTGAGCAGATGCAGCACAAACTTCTGGATGTTGTCAAACATGCGCCGTCCCTCGCGGATGGCGGACACGATCGAGTTGAACTTGTCATCGGTGAGCACGATTTTGGAGGCAGACTTGGCGACATCAGACCCAGAGCCCATCGCAATTCCGACATCAGCACGAGACAGGGATGGCGCGTCATTCACACCATCACCAGTCATGGCCATGAAAGCTCCTCGTCGTCGGAGAGCTTCGATCATCCGGGTCTTGGTATCTGGAGCGCAGCGAGCAATCACGAGTGGCAGCTCCTCAAGGGCGTCGATCTCCGCATCCGTCATCTTATCGAATTCCGTCGCTTTCTGGACAATGGATTGGGCAACCTGGCCGGGGAGAACACCTAGGTTCTTGGGGATGATACCAACTTCCTTGGCAATGGCCTTGGCAGTCTCGGGGTGATCTCCAGTGAGCATGTGAACCTTGATACCAGCTTGAGAACACTCTCCAATGGACGGTTTAGTCTCGCGACGGGGCGGATCGTAGATTCCGGCAAGTCCGAGAAGAACGAGGTCTCGTTCGACGTCGTTGCGGAGTGCCTCATCTTCCTCGGCAGAAGTAGACTTCTTGGAGACAAATCTGCCATCCCAAGGACGATACGCAACGGCGAGGACGCGCTGACCCTGAGAGGCGAGAGAGTTCATCTGGTCCAGAACGGTTTCCTTCAAGTCTTCCGAGATTGGCTGTCGGTCAGCCCCAGTTCCAACGTGGGAGCACAAGTCGAGAACACGCTCGACGGCGCCTTTTGTGAACACCATGCTGTTCTCCGTCTCGATGATGGAGCCGCTTTCACCTCGGGGCGCGTCATATATGACGGACATGCGCTTGATGGAGCTGTCAAAGGGAAATTCGGAAAGCTGCTTCCAGCCTTTGCCTTCGAGAGTCTTCTTGCCCTGATTAAATCGATGAGCAAACACCTGGAGAGCAATCTCGGTGGGCTCGCCAGTGGTCTGCCACTTCTCCTCCTCATCGTCGTAACGGACAGTGGCAAGGTTGCAAAGGGCCGTCGACAGGAGAAAAGCCTGAAGTTCGTCCGTCATTTCAGTTTCAGGCTCCACCTCAGCCTGTTTCTCGGGTACCCTGGGGTTTAATTTCTCCTCGGGGACGTCAAACTTCAGAACAGCAGCGCTACGTTCTCTGTCGTAGTCGCGCTTGTGCTCTTCCTTTTCGGCGACGGGCTCGTCCTTGTTTTGGGAGTAGGTGACTCGACCCTTGGTTGGGTCGTTCGGCTTCTGTGAATCTCGCACAGTATAGATGTGTGACGAGGGAATCCAAGCCTTGCGGACAATCATGGCTCCCTCTGTCAAGGTGCCAGTCTTATCCGAGCAGATATTGGTCACACCTCCCAAAGCCTCAAGAGCCGACAGGTCACGAACCACGACGTTGGCCTTTCGCATGACGGTCACAGCAACGACCATGGTGATTGTCAAAACACTAGTGTCCAAGCAATTAGTAAATCGCCAAGAAGAATTGGAGATCCCGGGGACGGACGGAATGTGAAGTATACTTACGCAACCAGAGATTCGGGAATGATGGCAATACCAAGAGATGTGGCGTAAATGATGACTTCGTTTCGTAGATCAAAGTGGTTGACGCCAAACACGACCATGGCGAGAATGATTGCACAGCCAAGCAAGACATATGCCAACGCGGACAGCTTTCGTTGCAGCGGAGTGCCTTCTGTTAGACCGAGGAACTTGCCAATGATGTCGTACGTTCGCTTCGTCAAACCCACGACGGGCTGTTTCTTTCCATATTTGCGCCAATTCATGGAGCGGCCGGCTTTGCGCTGCTTCTTTGAGGTGGACGCGGCAATTTTTCCGACTTCCGTGACCATGCCAGTAGCAGTAACGATACCACGGCCTCTGCCTTTTCGGACAACGGTCGTGGCGTAGGCCATGTTGACTCGGTCGCCAATGCCAATTTCTTCTTCAGTAGTGGCAGGCTTCTCGGCCCCTGGGGCGACGATGTCATTTTCCGAGATTTTCTCGACGGGGATAGATTCGCCGGTAAGTTGACCTTCTTCACATGCGAGATTCATGGCCTCGAACATTCGAAGGTCTGCTGGTACAGTGTCACCCATCTTGAGTAGCACAATGTCTCCGGGCACAACATCCGGGCTATCATCACAGGGTCAGTCGCGGTCCCTTTTTTTTCCCTTTTCCCCCCCTTTTTTTCCTTTTATTCCCATGCATGTTCTCCGATAAAAGGGCCCAAAACTTACTTTGGAATAACTTGTGTTTTACCATCTCGGAGGACCATGGCACTGGGCGAGGACAGAGCACGTAGAGCGTCCATGCGCTTCTCAGCGCGATACTCCTGCCAGAAACCAATGGTCACGTTAAGAACGATGACGAAGACGAGCACGCCGCCTTCAATGTAATCCTTGATGCCAAAGCTCAGAGCCATGGCCAACGCCAGCACGATGATCATGGCATTGAGAATCTGTTTGGTCAAGATCTTGTACCATGGGATTCCCTCGCCCACGTCCAGCTCATTTTTGGGATATTTCTGCTGCAGCTCATTGACTTGGGCTGACGTCAGACCTTTATCAATGTCGGTATTGAGAGCCTTTGCCGTCTCCTCTACGGAAAGGAGGAACGGGTGCTGTGGAAATTCGGCCATTGTGGAAAGATGGACAGTGAGGAGTAGACGTCAAGCAAATGGAGATCGGTTATTACGGTGGGGGGGGGGGTGCATGTCGATATAAGTAGTTGCGAATCTTCATTGGAATCCTCCGCGGTTACGTCTTCGACATCTCGTATCATGGATGAAAACTGAAGAGGCGTTGCCAAGAGGAAGGGCTTGTTCAAAACGTGGGGCTGTTGAGGTTTCTCACACACGAAAGTGCTTGGCATAACCTCCATCTTCGAATGACTGGCACAGCAGAACTTCCTTGAGTGGCATGGTGCAGGTTGTGGCGTGGCGTGCAAGTTCCAGGCGGACCGTCTCCGGAATAGATGCGCGACGATGTTGGTCAATGGTGGGTCGCATAATCATCTAATCATCATCGTACGGATGGCAAGAAAGCTTTCTACTGTTTGCAATGCCAAGACCTTGGGTGGGCTGAACGGGCTGAACGCAGTGCAAGATGCCCATGAGGCGCGCGCAAGGGGGGCATCGGTGGCATCGGTGGGGAGGAGAAACAGCCGTGATGCCTGTCAATGCCATGCAGTCAGTCAGTTCTGGTATGACGAAATTGTTACTCCGTACATGGACGGATTCTGCAAGCTGCTCGCCTACCTGTTAAAGGAGATTGTGTCTGATGAAGCAATGTGAATGAATGGAGAGATGGAGAGAGCCAAGAACTACTCCGCAGAATCCGCAGAATAAGTTGGGACTGGCAGGGAAGGTGACGCCGGCTAGCCTCTCTGGGTCTGCACGCGGAACCACTAGCTGCCCACGAGCACTATTGGCGCCAAGACGGCCGCCAAGAGCCGCCAAGACAGCCGCCAGAGCAGGCAGGCAAGAGCGACAGACGGGAGAAAAAAAATCCCCCCCTCGCTATGTACGGAACACAAACTACAACTACCGAACACTTGCTATTCCGGACTCGACGCAGCAGCTCGTCATTAACAGACAAGCATCGTATGCGATGGCGCCCAGACATGATCCACCGAGGCCGGCCATATTGCCTCTGTCGTCGCTTATCAATTTTGCTTGCCAAGAAGATGTCCGCGCTAGCGTAGCTGCCAAGGCGCGTCACTGGAAGGATGAGCCTAGTACATACATACATTAGGGGCCGTGAGTTTTAAGGTTAATTTAATTCAATTCTTGCTGGGCCAGTCCCGGGCTTCCTTCCTCTGCGCCTGCAACCCCAGTGGGCCAGTGGACAAGCAAGTTCCAGAGGCTTCGGTGGGCATCAGGGGATTCTAACCCCTCTGTATTGGTGGCGCCTCTCTCTGCCGCATGCTTCCCCCATCCCATCAGCCTACAACTGTAGTTAAGCCAACGTCATTATCAACGTGTTTCGCCGTGTGAGACCACAAACCCTATGAACCCATGGCCCCGAGGGTTCCAGTTCAAGTCGTCAGTTTCACATGTTCTTCCACGTTGCCGTCGCACACAATCACACGAGGCACGGTGATGCCCCACTCCCGGACGGACGGCTCACCCTGCTGCTATTGCTATGTACAGCCCTGGACGGATGGATGGCATCATGTGAAGTCGTGCTTTTCTTTCCTTTTTCTCCTTCTAGTCCCCAACAAGTTCGTCAGACCGGTCCCCATCCCTCACAGCAAGCTGACCAGGATGATGCACGCCATCGTGCCAAGCGCAACTGCGCCCGCGCCAGGACTCAGGGACACAACGGCATTCGAGCTTTCGGGCTCGACACCAGTGGCGCCGAAGCCAAGATACCACGCCCCGATATCCGTCAGGTTGCCGCCTTTGTTGAGGAAGGCGGCATTGGCGCCCACGTTGGAGTTCGAGGAGCGGAACGCGCCAAAGTACGTGTAGCGGCCGAGATAGTCGAGCTTGTCAAAATAATCCGCCGTTTGGTTGTAAAAGGCCTGTGTGGCTTGGAGATCCTTGTGCGCGTATGCGTACTCGGTCACCCAGATCTCGGCCTCGGGCCATCTGCGATGGGGGCAAGTGCTCGTTAGTCAAGGCCCCAGGTTTCATATTTGACATGATTTCTTCCTATTTTCTTCCTTCTTTTCTTCCATATTGCTCACCATCTCCCCCCCCCCCCCCTTTTTGTTTATGGCAAGAAATCTTAATTCCGAAAAGGAGAAACGAGTAAAAGTCGGAGAACGGCGGTAGGAGGGGCAGATGGTACTCACGTTGCTCTTCGCTCGCCAATGTGCGAAGCCAACCCGGCAAAGTTATCGTACCAGTGGACGGGCAGGAAATCCCAGGTGCAGTTCTTCTTATCATTATTGGCCGTGCTCACCAGCGCGGAGCAGTTTCCCAAGAATTGCTTCAGCCAGGGCAGGCTGCCTCTTCCACCAGTGCAAGCCGGCAGGCCAAGCTTGACGCCCATCTTGGCCAGGGGCTCAAAGTTGGCGACCCAGGCGAGGGCCGCGTCTGCGGGCCGGACGTTGCTGCCGCCGACGTCCGATGTGGTATCGGGCTCGTTGAATGCCATGGCGTGCTTGATCCTGATGCCGCCATCGATGAGCTTCCTCACGTCGCTCAGAAACGCCGTGTCGTTGGGGTTCGGCCCAACTCCCCACATCATGGGGACGAATTCGAACTGATCCTGCGAGATGGACGAGTAGGCCGGTGACGGCAGGCTCTGGTAGTTGTAGTACCACGTTAGGTCGCTGCCGGGCTGCACCCAGACCTTGTTATCTTCGGGGTGGTTGGGGTTCGGTATGTGGCAGAGGCCACGCTTGCCCGTGGCGGCAGAGCAGAGCCCTGCCAGAGGGATTACCTGCGCGATCCACGATGAGGTCTTCATGGTGGTAAATGTGTGGTGGGCGAAGAATCAGATTAGATATTGAAGAGTAAAAATGTAGCGCTGTCAGTGAGGGCGGTGGTAATTATTTGGAATCCAAGGAGCGAGTAGGTGCCAGGAGGGGGATCATCTGCGATTGGATTTGTAACACGTCGCACAGGACAGGAAGCTGCCGGATCGGAAGAGAAATCGCAAGAACTGGTTCTCGTTCTGCCCGACTGAGGTTTGAAACGGACGAGACACCGGGGACGGACGCTGCGTCGAGCAAGCTGGCGTGGGAAGAGCGGCGAGAACAAAAAAAAAACGAAACCTCAAGAGATAAATGACAATATTACGATTAGGACGCCGCGGGACCGACTGGCGAGCGAGTGACAGTCACGATGATTGAGAGAGAAAAGATTGCGACCGAGAGAAGAGTTTGGTCCGGAGTCTACATGCTTCGAGCGCATTTGCTCGGGTCCCGCGCCACCGCAGGTTGCACCGGCTGCGAGTCTGTGACACGGACGGCGGCTCGTGGCTCGTCGAGGAGAAGTCAGGAGTCAGAAGCTTTGTACGTACAACATTTGCTACCCCACTGTAATCACTGCAATCCGTACATGTACGGATTACAGAAGAATGTTGGACTAGGGGAAAGAGGATCACGCACGAGTTGAGATCTGCACAGGCCCACGACGCCCACCGGCGGCGGCGGCTTGGCACGTCGATTGCTATCGGGCGGTACATCTGCCGTGGCCGTGCGATCCGTTATGCACATGGGTATAATCGCTGACACGTCAAGTCCTCTCCGTTAGCGGGCTGGCGTCTGGTGAGTCTGGAGAACGGGGGATCCGCGGCCTGTGATTGGCTGGCTGGAGCGAAAGGACAGGGGAGGGGCAGCGCAGCGCCATGTCGTAATACCCGACATCAACCTCATGGCCGAGATTGGAGACGGGATGGCATTTACTCGACAGCCATGCCATTGTAGTTGCGAGGCTAGTTGCGCTGTCATTTCATTGTACGCAAGTGCCGGCACACAGTTCGCATCCAGAACTTCAAAATCGCACTGCCCAAGTGCCAGTGCCGGCCATCTGCTTCCACCGGAGAGGGGGGCTTGCGACCGGAGACGGATGTCCTGGTCCCCGTCACCCCGTCAGCCCATTGCCTCGGCTCAGCAGACCCCCCGACCCCCTCCCTCCTCCCTCGGGTCTCTGATCTGACTTTCTGCTCCTCGACTTTTCCCCATAAACGGCCCATCGCCACTCTTCATCCATCAAAGTATCCCCATCCCACGGTGTCATCATGGATCCCAGACCGACCCAGTGATCCAAGATTACATCTACAACCTTCTCCCACTCGTACCAACCGCACAAACCCCACCACAATGGCCGTCGAACGCATCGGCTCCATCATCAAGCATTTGGCCCCCGGGTCATCGCTGAATCAGATGTAAGCAAGCTCTCACTTCACTCGCTCGGCGCCGTCTGCACTCGAGCCGACTCACAAGCCACAAGGTGCGCTGACACGGCAATTCCGCCTCAGGCAGTCCAAGAACCCCGATGACATCGTCATCACCCTGGCGGTTCGAACGCCGCTCACAAGGGCCCGCAAGGGTGGCTTCAAGGATACCAGCCTCGAGTACATGATGTACGCGCTCTTGAAGCAGGTTCGGGAGCGCACCAGCCTGGACCCTGCTCTCGTCGAGGACATTTGCTTCGGAAATGTATGCGCAAAATCACCACAAATCATTCATCGTCCCAGACTCGAGCCAGTACTGACAGAGACACCTTTCCTCTCTCCTCGCGTCGCAGGTCTCCGATGGCAAAGCCGCATACAAGCTCCGCGCTGCCTCGCTCGCCGCCGGCTTCCCCAACACCGCCGCCGCCAGCACCGTGAACCGCTTCTGCTCATCTGGGCTGAAGGCCATTGCCGACATTGCGCATTCTATTTCCCAAAATTCGATTGAAATTGGCATCGCAGGTGGCGCCGAGAGCATGTCCCTCGGTGGCGATCGTCTCGAGGCCCCCTTTGACGCCGACGTTCTCCGCGCCAGCCAAGAGGCCGAGGACTGCATGCAGCCCATGGGCTGGACCAGCGAAAACGTCGGCCGCGACTTCAACCTCTCCCGAGAGGAGCTCGACGAGTACTCTGCCGAAAGCTTCCAGCGTGCCGAGTCCGCCCAGAAGGCGGGCTGGTTCGACGACGAGATCGTGCCCATCACCACAAAGGTCAAGGGTCCTGATGGCGAGGCCAAGGAGGTCACCTTGACCCAGGACGAGGGCATCCGACCGGGCACCACTGCCGAGGGTCTCGGCAAGATTCGAGCTGCTTTCCCCCAATGGGGCAACTTGACCACTGGTGGCAACGCCAGTCAGGTCACCGACGGAGGTATGAGTAGTTTTAGTTTTATACCCCTCTCCCTACCCCCCCCCCCAAAAAAAAAAAAAAAAAAAAAGGCCGTCCTCCCTCTCCCCAATGGGGTAATAAAAACTGAACCTTTTCTCTCTCTCGCCTTAGCCTCCGCCGTTATCCTGATGAAGCGTTCCACTGCCGTCAAGCTGGGACAGCCCATTCTCGGCAAATACGTCGGCTCTACCGTCGCCGGCCTCGCCCCGCGCATCATGGGCATCGGTCCCAGCGTCGCCATCCCCAAGCTCCTCTCCATCCACAACATCTCCCTCGCCGACGTCGACGTTGTCGAGATCAACGAGGCCTTTGCCACCATGGCCGTCTACTGCCGCAACAAGCTAGAGCTCGACTGGCAGAAGATGAACCCCCGCGGTGGCGCCATTGCCCTCGGCCACCCCCTGGGCACGACCGGTGCCAGACAAGTCGTGACGGGCCTGAGCGAGCTGCGCCGCACCAAGAAGAAGATTCTGCTCACGTCCATGTGTATCGGTACGGGCATGGGCATGGCTGCTCTGTGGGTGAATGAGGCGTGAACCCTTGTAAAGTAAAGCAAAGTAGAAGAAAAAAGTGTCAGTTAATTTGTCCAATGAGAATCTGAAGCGTTATTAGTAGTAGTAGTAGTAGTAGTATTCCAAAAATTGTGCCCCTCCTCTCGATGCCATAAAGTCTTTGCGTCCATCTCCGTTCCCGCACCCACAAGTTGTCGGATGGAGAAACTCAGGGTCCGTTAGACAAGCTGTCCTGAAGAATCTACGCAACAAACGGCGTCAATCGCGCCAGGTTGCCCCGCGTCTCACCAATCGAGGCAAACTCCCCGAGACACCAACCACTGCGGGGTCCCGAAACTGGACGCGCATGCATGCAGCCAGCCGGGGGGGAAGAGCAAACGCCTAGCAAGATACATCTAGTATTCCGGTCGCAAAGTTGATAGCTTAGAAGCCACGATCGATCAAAACATGTTCAACCGAGTTACTAAGCGAGCACGCCGATAAGGGTGCCAATGTTGATCTTGGGGGGGGGGGAAGACACAGTATTTTACGTTGGATGTGATGTCGGATATTGCATTCGGTTCAATGGTAAGATTGAACTGGCCAGAGAATGCAAGGATGTGTTGTGAAAAAATATAAAAAAACATACAACAGCCGGTGTTCGCTGGTCGTCACCGACCCAACTACTAATCTGCCCCTTACCAGCTTGACTATGGGAGAGCGGACGGGATCCCGTATATTCTGGTAGGTATGGTCGTATGTGGTTACATGGGCTGGTAAAGTACTATATATTCGTATTCTCCACTGGACGTCTGGTACAAAAAAGACAAAAAACCTACAACAGCCGGTGTTCGCTGGTCGTCACCGACCTAACTACTAATCTGCCCCTTACTAGCTTGACTATAGGAGAGCGGACGGGACACCGCGTCCGAAATTTGAACTCGCCTGACCTTTACCCGACGGACCCGCTTTTCCCGTCTCCTCCGTTTCCCGAAGCGCCGGGCAGTGGATTATCACCCGCCAGACGCTGCACACACCTCGAGTTACCTGTTTTTTCGCCCTGGCCTGCGCATGATGTCCTCCCCTATTGTGGGAGGCGCCAGACGCCCCCCTTCTCTTCCTCTTTGACGACGCTCTCTTTCTACATTGGACTTTCCTAGCATGTTTAGTCTGCCCACAGATAGAGAGCCTTGGTGCCCCCCCCCGGGGTTGTTGGTTAGCCGCTTGAGTCCCAAACTTATGAATTGACTGATCCCGCTACGATCGGTTGGGACTGTGGCATTTGTGGAACAAGCAACATGAATGATCCTTGGGGACCTGTTAACCGGTGCGCCTGTGGCCACCAATTTTGCGGCAACGACCAGTGTCGTACGGTCCAGTGGGACCCTGAAGCATGAGTTAGTCATTTGCTAATTCTGGCGGTTGGATTTTGCTTCGAGTTTTATGATGGGATAAGTAGCTTCACATTATTTTCATTCACTAGCACAGTCACTCGTTCATTACGCTGGTCTGAGGATACTTTGTCTTACAAATACAGTTTTTTGCTACTGTTTGCCCTTACGACCTACTTACCTCTGAATGTGCTGGGTCATTCAGTTGACGAAATCTGTAGAGTGTTCTTTGAGGTTTCTACATAATATGTAGAATATTGTACCTTACCTTGCACTGGAGTGGGGATGTCCAGGAAAGCCCACTAAATAAGCAGCCAAGAAGGAAGGCAGCCCCCCCCCCCCCCCCCCCCCAACACCCACACGTGACCAAGCTCTCCTTACCACCCTGTTAACCAAGGAGTGTTCCTCCATCATCATTTCAACTCAGCAACTTACCTCATTGTGCTTACAGGTTCAAAGCTCGGCGGAGGAGCCAGCACCCCGTTCCAAACAAGCATACGTATCTATCTACTCTCTCGAATAAGCGCCTTGATTTTCCTGCCCAGTTTCATACTTATAGAGCTTTTGCATTCTTGCTTATCATTCATCACCATGCCTTCCGCACAAGACATCGCCTCAAGATTGGCGTATATCACCGGACTACTGAGTGCGGGGGGTACGAATGCGCAGATGAAGGAGTGGTATGAGGAGTACAAGAAGCTGAAAGTAGAACTGAAGGAAGCAAAGGCTCTGCAGGCGAAAAATCCGAAAGCTTTACGTAGGTCCCAGTTCACGCCGCCGGTGCGTACTTGGCTAATTTGGAAGCAGATAAATAATCTTCTGGCGAGGTAACGCCAACATGACCGCATCTCATCCTCGTCAACCTCGGTTTTCATACTTCCATGCTGCTTTATCTCTCGGCTCTTAGCAGACTAACAGCAAGAATGACTACTCCGCTCAAAGAGAGAGCGCGCTCTTGCTATGCCACGCTTTCAATCATTGCGTGACGACTAACGACCTGTTATAAGATGACTTATCTGATCTTTTGCGCCTACGCCTTCCTGTCTTTATATTCATTTTTCAGTGTGGAGATATTGAGACGAAACTTGATCTGCTTGGAGACATGGGTTGAGCTGGGTCAAGTTAGTCTTCGCGAATAGAACCGAAAATGGCCTGACGCGCGTGCCAACAATCCTCCATCCCCTGAATACGCCTCATTAATAGAGGTATGTCCCACGTCTGACTGACATTGGTCCTGGCAAGGTGACCATTCGTGACGTCCATTAACCAACAAGAATGGTATGAACCTGGCATGAGACGGATTTCACCAATGGGGTTAGTTTCACTAGACGCAAGAAGCAAGGCTATTGCAGACCGCCGATATCTGGTCTAGAAGGATCGTCACGACAGCTGCCCTCCGGCGTATCTGATACGCTTGACCTGCACATGCAAGCTACAAATATGCCTTGGAGGAACTTTTGAAGGGGCGTGTTATCGCTATAATCCACTTCATGGTCTCGATCTCCAACTCCGACGAGGCTTTTGACAGGTATACTTGTTCAGCCTGAGCCTAGAGACGGTTTTATTGGGCGAATCTTGAGTTTGTGGTGTGGCTAGATTGTAGGGCACAGGGAATATGATACAAGCAGGACGATCGGATCATCGTGCACGGTTCCTCCCCCACCCCATGGCTTGTATCTTCCACCCCCTTCTGGCTTCTCTCGACCAAAGCCGACTGAGCGAAAGAAGTGTATGTTACCTGAGTGCCAATCGTAGGATGCCCATATTTCTGCAGGTATGCCAACACCCTCTCGTAATGAAGCGGGAGAACGGCACGCTGGTCCAATGGTTTGAGGCTTGCCGGTTCTACCCATTGGACCTCTCTATGAGCCGGGTTCTCTATGTCGAGGTTTTGAACAGGGTGACATATTCCCGTGGTCTTTTGGCAGGACAAAGTGTTTGTTTGACGGTCATAACGGCAGCACTCTTCAACGCTCAAAAGCTCCGTGTTCTCTACGGAGAACGGTCCTTCAGAACATCCCGGGAACAGGACGATGACAGGGACATATCCGGCTTTACCGCACAGAACTTGATACGGAACCCCGGGTTGAGGTAGTGAGATATGTCTATAACCAGCATGTTTTTTTTTTGTTGGAGGTTCGGATTCTGGTATTCTTTTCCCGTCTGGACTTAGGCACATCACATCAGGTGCATTGCGTTTGCTCCCTAGAGAGCTTTCAGAGTCGGATTTGGCGGTGGTTCGTTGCTCCAGAAAGATTTTTGCCAGCGCGTCTGACGAAGGTAGGTACATTCGTGCAATGAACCGAAGTGCTGTTGTACTGGCCAGGGAAGTTGCTCTGAGCGTGCGGTATCTCTGAGACTGACCTCTCCTGACTAGGTAAATGCGACTCTTGCAGAAATTCGTTCTGTAAATGAGCCGGTACATCGAGAATAGCGACCGTCTTTCGTCATTTGAGATTGTTGGGCTCATTGTATGGTCTTTTGAGATCCAAGACATTCTCCGCCCACTCCATCAAAGCTAGTTGATGCAGTTGAAATTGTGGGGTTGGAGCTAGGCATAATGGTTCGTGCAAGGGATGAGGGGAACACGATGAGGAACGGAAAACTGTCAATTACCAGGAGAAGCAAGCTTTGCTTCCAATATATAGTTGTCCACTTCATTTTTTTTCAGCCTGAAGCGTTGTGTCATTTAAAACCCACCATTACACGAGGCTTTTTGTGGCCATTGCGTCCCAAGTCGTGTCGCTAATGCCACACTGCTCAGGCCTTGCTTGGCTAAACCTTGGTAAGACTCGCTTGAGGATGTGGGCATGATTCCATCTCCTCTGTCATCAAAGTGTGTCCGCAGAGATTTCGAGGCCGTCGAAACATGCTTGTTCATGTCCCTTCACACGTTTCTATCCTGCCAACAACATCGAAACCAAACTTTGCGTACAACCGAATACCGGCTGGCGAAGACATAACGAAAGCAGGCCATCCCAGTTCGTCCATGTCATCGCAGACTCGCTTCAATAATGTGGAGCCCAGGCCATGGCGCTGAAGATCGGGATGCACTGACATAAAGATCAACCCTAATTGGAATACAGATGAGAGTCGACGATGGATTGGTACGTGGTGGTAGTAGACGATGGATACATGTCAACTTACAGCAAACATTGTCCCACCCGCCCAGGATCCTTTCCCGCTCGCTCCTCAAATCATTTGACACGCTGAGCCATGCAGACAAATCTAGCGCTTCGGGGAGAGAGAGCAGCTTTTTACCATGTTGTGACAGACTTGAGTTCCTGGGGACTTGCCGGATCTGCCCTCGGTGTTCCATTGTCCATCCGCAGAAGCCCAGTGGTGTTCCGTCCGATGCGCAAACTTGAAGAAGCTTATTCGCCTTGCATCTCAAGGCATCCTCCAACCCCTCAGCATACCATTGAATTATTTCATTCTGCTGAGCTTCTGTCGTAGTTGCCCGAGAAGGAAATATCAAGCGGAATAATGGGCCATCCCGCATAGCTGGATAATCGACTTTTCGAACAATGCGTTCCGCATCAGACACGCTAATGTCAGTGATAGTTCCTTGCATTTCAATAGAGATCGATACAGCGGCTACAGCGTCGCGAAAGAAAAAAATTGGAAGGAGAAAAGAGCGATGGTAGAAGTTCAAGTTGGACTCTCTCCGTACTTAAGCATATGGACAGGTGGGGCTGGGGTTTGCAAGACGAATCTCCTCTATATCTGGAGGCATTGAAACCCTGGGGAAGAGCTTAACGGGATCCCGTATATTCTAGTAGGTATAGTCGTATGTGAGAGAACGGGCTGGTAAACTATTATATATTCCCCACGGGACATCTAGTTCAAAAAGATAAAAAAAACATACATACAACAGCCGGTGTTCGCTGGTCGTCACCGACCTAACTACTAATCTGCCCCTTACCAGCTTGACTATGGGAGAGCGGACGGGATATCTTCTTGAGCTTTGCCCTTCTCCGAGGTTCTGCCGAAATCGACATCCTCGCTCCGTATCGGCCAGCAGAAACGGAAGGTACATGTAGGCCCCGTTGGTCTACGTAACCATACCGTTTTTGACTGCTACCCGCCGAGGACCCGCACGCCCCTCCCCCGATCTTGCACCTCAGCCCCCACCTCAAGTGCCGTCTGAAGGTCGCGGGACCCTGCCGCAGGTACGGCCAGCCGGTCTTAAATTGTTAAACCAACTGCGGCAAACGAGAAGCTTCGCAAGTCCCTGACTTCCAGTTAGGGACCTTTATAGCGGGTTCAACACCCCCCCAGCTTTAGACGTAAAGACTATTATAGGGCCAGATGCTGAGTCCTGAGTTAAGTCGAAAGTTAAGTAAAATGAGAATGAGATTTTGTGATATAATAATGCGGGGAGGCACTATACTTCTTTTATTAGCAAATTTCTGACAGAGTTAGAGTAAATAATCGCTTTGTGTTATAATATGCTAAAAGCAAGTTTTTAGTTGACTTTTTAATGTACCAAGCTAATGCAAGCCATTTTCTAACTACTGATAGCAAAGATTATCACTTCTTTAGCTCACTTCCACACGAATTCTTAACGGCTTGCCGTAACCTAGTGAGAATAAGAAAATTGAGTTAAAAATTGAGTCAAAAAGATACAAGACGGTATTCCTGCTAGTTTGGGTGCTAACAAGTCTCACTTAATTTTTAACTCAATGTCTCACTCGAACTCGGCATCTGGCCCATAGTATAGCTGACTTAAAAACCCGCTGTAATCTGAGTTCCATTCACTGAGAGTTTATATCTCACGCCTTAAGAATCTTAACCAGCTCAGCAACGATGGCATCTCCTGCTTCTGCGGTGCCCGTGCTGCCGCCCATATCCTTAGTTCTCAGCCCGGCATCGATGGCGGCGCGGACCGCGTCCTCGACGATTTTAGCCTCATGGGCGAGATTTAGAGAGTACCGGAACATCATGGCCACGGAAAGGATGGCGCCAACGGGATTCTGGAAATGATGTCAGCTCTGTATTTGCAGCGAATGGATAGGAATCGCCCGAAACGGGGTCTTAACGCACGACAATCCCTTTCCCTGATATGTCCGGCGCGCTGCCTATCATCTGCGGTTAGCGACTGATGTCTACATATGGGCTCGAGTGGAGGATAGGAGTCTCACCATGAATCGGTTCACAGATGGAAGGCACTGCAGAGCCCGGAATCCCGCAGAGACTCGCGCTCGGGAGGAGCCCTATGCTTCCAGCTATGGCGCTCGCCTCGTCGCTGAGAATATCCCCTGAAAACTCGTTAGCTAAACCGCTTTCGAGGTGGACGAGGGGCCTCGCTCACCTGCCAAGTTGGGCGCTAGTATAACGCCATTCAGCTGCGTCGGGTTCTTGACCATAATCATAGCCGCGCTGTCAATAAGCTGATGCTCGACCTTCAGATCGGGGAACTCGTTTTTATAGACCTCCTCAACCACACGACGCCAGAGTCTGCTTGTCGCTAGCACGTTCGCCTTGTCCAGCGAGATGACCCGCGAGTCTCCCCTAGCCCTGGCCAGGTAGCCGCCCAGCCGCGCGATACGCTCGATTTCTGGTTTCGTGTAAACAGTAGTGTCAAACGCATTATGCCCATCGTACTCTTTTCGCTCTCCGAAATACAGGCCTGAGGTTAACTCCCGGACTAACATCATGTCGATGCCACGGCAGACGGACGCCTTCAGGGGGGAGGACTCGACGATGGCGTCAGAGGCGAAGAAGCAGGGACGAAGGTTTCCATAGGCACACATCTCACTGCGCAGCTTCAGGAGGCCCTGCTCCGGGCGGACGGCGCCGGTGCCCCATTTGGGGCCGCCAATGGCGCCGAGGAGCACGGCGTCGGCGGCTTTGGCGGCGGCGAGGGCCTCGTCTGTAAGGGGGGTGCCGGTCTGGTCGATGGAGCACTGGGGAGAAACGCCGAGGTTAGCAAGAGACTTCTCTCGTGGATGTCTTTGGGCCCGTGTGATCCGTCGTCCGGGGACGACTTACCCCTCCGAGCAGGTGGTCCTGCAGATTGAATTTGCCAGCAGTCGGGCTCAGCTCCTCGACCGTCTTGATAACCTGAATCCTGCGTCAGACGTGCTCAACTGCAAGTCGCAAATACCAGACTCGTACCTTGATTGCCTCAGCAATAACCTGTCAAATAACCAAAGTCAGCCTCTCTCCGTCCAGAATCAAGGCTGAGAAAGCTCGGGGGTAGTCAGTCACCTCTGGGCCGCAGTGGTCGCCCGCAAAAACAACAATGTTGTGTTCCGCCATGGTTGCAATACTTGTCCGACGGGGTTCGTCCAAAGAAGGGTCGGGCTTGTGTGATGAAGCACGAGAATGAGTTGAAGACGAGGCGGGAGGTAAGAGGTCCGGCGGAGAAAGTCAGAAGTTTAGAGTTATGACGAAGGAGGCTTGCGTTTCTTCAAAGACGGACGTGTTCGTATCAACCTAACTAATAAGGAAAGATATTCAAAAAATGGGCAATGAGGGATTTCGTAGGAAGGGGCAGTGGAAAAGGAATTGAAGAGGGAATTGAAGAATGTATTCGACAAAACATATGGCAGAGCGAAGTCGGGGACGGCTTGTTCGGCTCCCCGCCCCTGCCAAGTTGGAGGAGAACCCCACCTGCCGAGATCGGAGAGGGAGGAAGCTTCAGCCCGCTTCAATCCAAGGAAAGAACGAAGGTGATGTACAAGGCAATATGGATGCTATTATCTCATACATATACACATGGCAGTAACGTTCCTCGATCGGCCTGTTGGATACGGATACGGAGATACACTTGTTCATATATGTCACCTCGGTCTCAGTTTGTCGATGCAACACTCCTCACCACTTCACATTACATCCGATATTACATCCGAACGCAAGCTTCAAGAGTCGCCCTCTTAAGCACCAGGTATCACCTCTGTAATGGCTTTCACCCGTTACCCACCAGCTGGCAGCCCTGCTCCCCTGCAGCACCGTCCTCCTGGAGGTGTCGTCTTGTCGCAGGTCCTTCCAGTACGTCGGCGCTTTTGCGGCAGTGGTGACTCGTAGCGACCGTGGAGGCTCGTATCGGCGGTTCACAAAGCTCCTTCGGAGGTCATGGACAGCTTACGGAGCACAGTAAGTGTCTCGCTAGCGGTATGGCATCTTAGCAGCGGGCTTGAGGCGTGTCGAGAGGGCTGGCAGCGGGTGAGAAACTCAACATTGAGCGAAGATCGTAACGTGTCGCATTCGATTCTGTCAGGGTGCTAGAGGGTGTCGACATCCACAAGCGTATCAGCGAAAAAGTTGTCGCGAGGGCGGCGGACAGCGCTGTTAGCGCGCTGTAAGATGGAGGAGGGACAAAAACCGCGCTTAAGATGGCGTCGACGTGAGTACATAAGAATTGCGTGCCGCTTACATAATGGTGACGGTCACCTGGCTACTCTAACACAGTGTTAAAGCGCTGTGGCAGTCACTGTGCCTTTTTAGGCTCATAAGCACAGCCGAGCAGACGAGGCGCCAGAGTTGATATATTTCATGTCAATGCTTCATACACCTGAGCCTCCCTCAATAGGGCCGCCGATTCGTATTCAAAGCGAGCAATCTTCAGGAAGCATTCGGTATCATCGTTTCGGACGCGAGAAACTCGGCTCTTTATATGCTGGACATCGATTGAGTCGAGGATATTAAAATATTTGCCGGAAACATGGAGCTGAGTGCTGGGTAAAGCATGGGGCTTGAATGCATCGCGCGGCCTGCAGGTGCCGCTGTCTCCTTTCGATATCCTTAGGGTCGGTCGTCCACTCATCGTTCCTTTCAAGGAGCTTAGACAGCTCACGAATCACATCGGGGGCCGTAGGTTCGCGAATATTCTGGAATAAGGTCGAGAAACTGGAGATCGACATAGACGACCCTCTCGTGTTTTGATCGTAAGAATTCTGTAAAGGCAGTCGTGTGCAGATAGGTCGATTGATAGGACAGCGTCTTGCACGTCCATAATGGACGGGAGAACCGTTCGGTTTGGGAAGAATAATGTAGGCAAGCTGCCCACGGAAGGCACTGAGAGATGTTATCGGGTGCAACCATGCCATCCTCTTGGGCCAATCTAAACTCGACGAGGTAGTGCCGATGAGTCAAAGTTTTTCGTCGTCGGGATGCCTTTCAAATTTGCTTGGATGCCTGGTGTATTACGGAGTAGTAGTCAGCAGCACAAATGGCGGGGCTGAAATTTTGCGGCCAGTTGTCAAGTGTCACCGCTGATTCACTCCGTCTTTTCAAAGCACCCAATTGTATTCCGTAAATAAGTACTCCGTACTCCTCTGAACCAACCGCGGGCGACGGCTCGACAAATCGCCATGCCTCGCGATCCGCTCATCGGCCTCGTGGGCAAACCGTCTGCTGGGAAGAGCACCACGCTGAACAGCTTAACGGATGCTTCCTCCAAAGTCGGTACGTCTTCCTTCTTTCGTTCTTTCTTTCTCTCTTTGCTCGGCCATCGTCTGCTCGCATGTAAAATCGAAAGTGACCTACCTATTCTGACTTACTTCCTTTCCCACAGGCAACTTCCCGTAGGTCCCCCCTTCTTCCCCAATATCCGCATGTCCGACCACCCGACCCCCCCTTCGACCTTCGGTCACGTCCAACCCGCTCACCCATTCCCCTCTAGCTTCACGACAATCGACCCTCAACGAGCAATAGGCTACCTCCAGATAGACTGCGCCTGCGCCCGCCACAACGTCTCGGACCGATGCAAGCCCAACTACGGCGCCTGCGATGGCGGCCGTCGCTCCGTGCCCATTGAGCTCCTCGACGTAGCAGGTCTCGTGCCGGGCGCCCATCAAGGCCGCGGCCTCGGCAACAAGTTCCTCGACGACCTCCGGCATGCCGACGCATTGATCCACGTCGTCGATGCTTCCGGCACCGTCGACGCCGAGGGCAAGGAAACAAGAGGGTACGACCCCTCCGTCGACATAGCCTGGCTGCGAAGCGAGCTGGTCGCCTGGATCCTGGGAAACCTCATGCAGCGATGGCCCAGCGTGCGCAGACGCCACACCGCCGTCAAGGCGACCGCCCTGGAGACCCTCCAGGGCCAATTCTCCGGATATGGCTCGACATCGACCGTGGTTGCGCGCGCCCTCGACCGGTCCGGCGTGAGAGAGCCGCTGGAGGAATGGTCCGACGAGACTGTCGCGCACGTGGTCGATGCGTTTGTCGACGAGAAGTTCCCGACGGTGATTGCGCTGAACAAGATTGACCATCCGGACGCGGACAAGAACATTGCCAAGATTGCCAAGATGCAGGACCCAAGCACGATTGTGCTGTGCTCGGCCGTTTCGGAAATCTTCTTGCGCAAGATGGCGAAGCAAGGGTACATCAAGTACGTCGAGGGGAGCGAGTTCATCGACACGAGAGAGGATCTCATCGAGCAGGGTGATGCCGAGGGTGGCGGGCTCAAGGAATTGGATGACAAGAATCGCAGTCGTATCGAGAACTTGAAGGACATGGTTCTGTACCGATTCGGGTCCACGGGCGTAGTGCAGGTCTTGTCGAGGGCCGCCGAGCTGCTGGGCTTGGTGCCCGTGTTTCCGGTCCGCAACACGGCCACGTTTAGTTCCGGCGCTTCAGAGTCAAAGGCTGTGTTTAGGGATTGCGTCCTCGTCAGCAAGGGCTCGACTGTCGGTGATGTGGCCAGGAAGGTCATGGGCGATGCGCCGATTGCGTACGTCGAGGGCATTGGGGGCTTGAGAGTGGCAGAGGATGATCATGTGGCTGTTGGGAAGAATGACGTGGGTGCCTTTTCATCTCTCTCTCTCTCTCTCTCTCTCTCTCTCTCTCTACCTCTTTGCAATTTTCACATCGCAGACATTATTGTCATGGCACCACGGTGAGCGCTGACATGAAGAGGTAGATCTTGTCGTTTAAAGTCGGTCGAGCATAAGGGAAGGAGTTTGGATATGGGAAAACTAGCATTGGGATGGTTGCCGGCGCATTTAATCTACAAAAAGAAGGGACAAGACAGGTGAAAAAAGAGCTGCCTCACACGTCATTTTGCAGCATCATGGTCATATCTCGTATTCTACATTACATGATGGATTCAGAGGTAAAGATTTCAAGCGTTTGGTTGACATATGAACCCGCGAAATTCTCGTTTCATATGGTCCCCATGCGTCGGACTTCAAGCTCGGATATATATTGCACATGCTTGTACGGAGTAAGACGCCCAAAGATGCATACATCCATCCACCTATGCCTCCAGCGGTACCGGCCACACCTGTGGTTGATGACCCCATATGAGTTTCACACCCTCGCCCTCTGCCACCGTCCTCAGCTGATCCATGACTGCGCCCTTGACAGAAGTTGTGTAAATTGCCTTCAGATGCGTAATCTTCAGAATCGCGGCAACAACACTCGCAAACTCGGCCTCTTCGTAATGCTCCGAGAATATGCTCAACGTCTCCAGGTGAGGGAAGCTCGCTAGGAACTGCGGCAGGGGTAAGTCCTCGTCGTTCCGGGGATAGGATCGGAATCGAAACCCATAGCACCCGATAGATCGGATACTTTGCGCACCACGGATCCATTCGTACTCTCCCAGATGGCGAATGCTCTTGTCTCCGACGCGGTCGTTGAGCGATTCTACGGGGAACACGATGTCGAACGATGACAGCGTTCCGGTGTTCAACGCGTCCGAAAACATCATTCGAGATATATCTGGGGAGATGCAAAACGATTTGGACCGGAGGGAACGCAGGTTTCGAAATTCTGGGTACTGCGGTAAGTCAACATCAGTGTGCAAATAGCGGCTGTTGCTGAAGACTCGAGGCCTGCCATGTCGGTCCTCGTTTTCTGCCGGGACATCGAAACGAATGTGCTGTAGAGAATTGCCGCGGTTGAGGCATGTGAGACAGCGTAGGGTCAAGAGCGAGTTTTCGACCTGTGAGATTGGCCCAACCACGGACGACACCTCGAATATGAGCACCTTGAGGTGATTCCACATTGTCTCCCATTTGTCTCGCCATTCGGCCAGTGAATTTGAGTCCAGGTTTGGTATGTTTGGACCTATCCAAAGTTGCTCGAGTCTTGGGAAGGCATCCGATAGAAAGAACTAAGGCAAAGCGCCCATGTATCAGCTCACTCTCTTATCATTCTACATGGGGTATCGAGGTAAAAGACGTACTATGGGGAAAGAATCACGCGAAGTGGAGGTGTTGCTCATCCGCAAAGTCTTCAGCTTGGGAAGAACGGGTATTGATTGCGTCGTGTACCATTGCTCCGGAATGCCCAGTACGGTGAGATGCTCCAACGAGCTGGCGGCGTTGTTGAGGAACATCAGAGGGAACCCTCCAAGGTGGACTTTGGCAGTGCTCCAGGCAGGTTTGGAAGATTCACCAGTACCGTCGATCGAAACGTGCCTGAGCTTTGTCCATATCTTCTGGTTCGAGGGAAACAATAGGCCTTCAGATTGCGGGCCAATCTCCAAATGCTCCAAGCCGGTCGATGCTTTGAGAAGCAGCATCAACTTTTGTTGAGTGAGCAAGAAAGTCTTGGGTAGTGGTATCACAATCTTTCTAGCACCCCCATTTCCTGCCCAGGACAGCATCTTCTTCAAAACATCGTGTCTTGGCGCTCGTTTCATACTTCTACCGGGAAATATCATGTTCCTCCACAATCGATCATGCAGAGGGCTCGTGAGCGTGCGTCTCCATTGCTTGCAAACGCCCAAGCAGGGACTGAGCTGCGACGTTAGCGAAGAACCTTTCCTTAAATGAGAATGCAGTCGGTGCCTGAGACGGAGGAATTGGGGGAAGAACACACGGTAACTCTACAAAATCCATATATGAGAATATCAGCATGACAATCTCGGTGGGCAGTCGTAGAGGGTCTTGTCTGGAAAAGTGCCGGTGCAGGGGTTTCCGTGCATTATACAGTTGCTAGATTCGATAAGTTGGATACGTCAACATTACAGGAGATAGGACAGCATCTTACCTGCAATTTGGGTGATGAGCCTACAGCATGCTCCTTGTTTGTCTCGATGCCCGCCGTATAGATCTTCCAAGCATATTCATGATTCTTTTGCAGCCGCGCAACTTTCCCCAGACGAAGGTATCCCTAGAGTCGTTGCTCGTCAGTGCAAGTGCACACACGTCACACAAGACCAAGGCTACTTACATCAGGAAGCCTGGGAGCCAGTTCGAGAATCCATTCGGCGTCTTTCATGGCGCGGTCAAGTTTTTCCAATGCCTCAAATGTAGCAGCTCGGAAATCCAAGGCTTGAATATGATGTATGTTATTGCACTTGTTGAAGGTCCTGCCAACATCACATTTACAATTGTACATTGCTTCTTTGAAGATCGAGCCATGCTCGGCAGCCACTTTTTCAAAGTTTTTACAAGAGCACCTGTCACGCCTGACGCCTCTAGCGCAGGGACAGCTTCTCATGACCTGTTATACATGTCAGCCAGGGAGCTTCAAATTGTCCAGGCACTGCAAAACCACTCACCCTGGTAAACTGTTCCAAGGCGCGCTTGTACCTCTTGGCCTCGTAGGAGCGCCGGCCAGATTCAATCAGATCAGCCATTGTAGGCTCCCCCTCCACACCACGGGTTGAAGACATCATGTCCTGAAGAGACTGCGAGAGCCGGCGCATGGGACAAGACGTGGTGACATGTGGTACCCTGCCCGTGAACCAGAATGCAGCATCAGGCAATGCGGCGAGCCACACGGTGCAGATGGCACGCACAACGAGGCACTCTATGTCTTCCAGTCGATTTTCCACGATCGTTCAATGCGTCCTTGGCATCTTCTCGTCTCGTCACGCAGAGCAGCTCGCAACTACTGTCGACATTTGTCGAATGTCATGCGAAGTCAGACTGCTGCAAGGCGCGTCCTGGCACGCGATTTGGCATTGAGTGACGACCCCACCTTTGTTCCTTCCCTTCCTGCGGGAGTGGGAGAGAGGGGAGGGGAAACGGGGAGTGCCGGAGAGAGTCTGCACCGACAGCACAAGAACGTGGCAAGCAAGTAACCAAATCCCAAATCCCCTCGGGATCTTACAGGGATTGGAAAATAGGATGAATTACGGATCAATGCATCACCAATCGCACTTTATTAATCTTGTCTTGAGCTACGTGTTTTCCCGGTTCTATGCGCAAGACATGACTGCCCTATCAACTGGTCCTTCCCAAGCTTACAACTCCCGCCCTGAAGCCACCCACGCCGTTGCTAATGTAGCAGTCTTCTCCGTCGACAAGCTGATCAGCTTGAATCTCCTGCTCAACCGCCAAGCCCCTATATGTCACAGATGTCAGTACTGAAGCATCAGGATTTCACATTGTCGGCATGTGGCATGCGTACCGCTCTAGAGCCCAACGCCTTGTTGTGCCGTCATTTCCCCCGCTTCCATCCTCCCAGCTGAAGGCGCGGGACACGGGGGGCGTGATCCAGCGTCCATCTCGCCAGAAATATGGCGTTGTTATACTTCCTTCCATGATGGAATTGTTTTCTCTACTCGTGATAAGAACCTCCGCGGTATCTGCAGGACTGATCGATCCAATCCCTGCCCTGGTGCGGGCATCATCGTACACAGCTCGATTCGTGGTCTTGAAGTGCGTGTACTCCGAACGAGACGAGTTCACATTGTCCACTACCACCGTGAATCGAGGAGGAACCTGCGGCTGGCTGGAAGTCGGCTGAAGGCCAGGGGCTGGGAGTGTTTCTGGAAACAGATTGCCCATTGCAAGTGCGGGTGTGTTGAATCGATGAACACTGATTTCCCCTTCTTGGGCCACCACTATACGCAATCGCAGCGGATTTTCCGGTTCCTCGGGTCCAATCGCATCTTCAGCAGCTTTGGTGAGCAACTGCAGACCTTTGTTGCCAGATAGTTTCTCAAGCACTTTTTCCCACTTCCAATGGATAGCAGCTCGCAGCATTCGGTCTCGGTGATAGTCGAGCATGTACAGAGGCGATTCATTCTGGTAGTTCCATCCAGCGTACTCTATTCCTTTGGAGGGAACTTGTCTGAGGTTGACATCGTATCTCAAGGAAGTAAATAGGGAGAAGTCAGACGACATCTTCGCGGAAAGGCCTCTTCCCGAAACCAAGAACAGTCGGGCGTAGGGTATGTGGACTTGGAGGTATGCAAAGGAAACTCTAACAGTATGGTATCGTAAAGGGACTCGAGTCTGATGAGACGGTACTTTTCCTCTATGTTTGTAAGGATATTTGGGATGAAGAAGTTACCGACAAGGCGCATTTGTGTCAGGCAGATCGGCTGCATTCAATGATTGGCGCATCAGAATGTGAATGGCGGTATTAGCGGGGAGGTCATCGGAGGCAGTGACTTTCCGGCCTCTCATCTTGATGAGCCCTGGTGGATCGTGCTAATGTATGTCGAACCCAAGCATGAAACCTCGTGTTCACACAATGCGAGGGGTCATGGACTGACCCGATGATCAGGATATGGAAGTTGGATCAAGCCCATGCTAGCCGCGAGATGCAGTTGAACAGCTCGGTCGGAATTGACCTGTTCCTGCCGGTCAGTCAAACGATTAGAGTCCACAAGTCCAGAGGGATGTGCCATTGGCCACGAGTGCGTTAGCTAAGCCGCAGGACGAGCCCTGCACCGTTTGTTCGGGCCAGGTGCCACCGTAGGCCAGAGCAGACGAGCCCTGAGAAATTTCACAGGCCGCTGCCGCTGCCGCTGCCGCTGCCGTGGGCGTGGGCGTGGGCGTGGGCGTACGGAGACTAGTCAACCCCGTCAACCACTTGGCTTCATCCACGCTGATGCAGCTTTTTTTTCCGCGCCTCTCCAGCTTCAGCTTGTCGCTGCTCCTCCCACACCATCCTACCAGACTCCATCTCGGCCTGCCATCTGGTCATCGCGCCATCCAAACGACCTTATCCTGCGACCTTGTCATTTTGTAGTCATATTCCTCCTTTACCAGCATCTCATACCGTCACATCATGTCCAACCCCTTGCCGTCAATGCCTCCCCCGAGGCCCATGGCCATCCCCGTAGATGCGCCGTCGTCAACTTGGGATCGCATCACTTCCTGGGTTTCGGAGAACAAGGCTGTTGTCTACACCATTGCCGGTGTTGCTGTGGTGGTTACTGGTGCTGGAGCAGTCTATTACCTGAATTCTGACTCGGTATGTCTGGGCTCTTCTGGTTTTTTCCTCCCATCGTGCGTTTGGATAGGGCCACCAATTGGCTGATATCACCGCGATGGGTACTCCCTCTCCTACCCTTGATCATCAATTGCACCGTCAGATAGAATGGCCAGGGTACCGTGACTAATGGCTTGCTATTCCAGAAATCCAAGTCAGATCCGACCCCCAAGCTTAGCAAGAAAGAGAGACGGAAGCGAAAAGAAGCTGAGCGCAAGGCTGCCGAGACCAAAGAATCAACCCCTGTCGAATCACAGCCAAAGACCGCCGCGGTGGAAAGCGAAGACGAACTCCCCGAGATCGACGAGGAAAGCGTGAAGAATCTGACACCAGAACAGCGTGAGCAATATGCTGCTAAGCTCAAGCAATCTGGTAACCGAGCCTACGGCGACAAGGCATATAACAAGGCTATTGGCTTTTACTCGCAGGCCATTTTCTGCAAGCCCGACCCCGTCTTCTATTCCAACAGAGCCGCTTGCTATAGCGCCATGAGTGAATGGGACAAGGTTGTTGCCGATACTACTGCCGCCATCAACATGGATCCCGAGTACGTCAAGGCTATCAACCGCCGAGCTACCGCTTACGAGCATCAGAAGAAGTACCCTGAGGCTCTTCTTGACTTCACCGCGTCATGCATCATCGACAACTTCAAGAGCGAGTCTACCGCCCAGGCTGTCGAGCGACTCCTCAAAGCATTTGCAGAACAACGCGCCAAGGAGATGATGGCCTCTCGACCTGTCAAACTTCCCAGCCCCATCTTCGTCGGCAACTACCTCCAGAGCTTCCGACAAAAGCCTCGTCCCGAGGGTCTCGAGGATTCGGTCGAGCTCAACCCCAATACGGGTAAAGGTCAGCTGCAGATCGGTCTTCAAGGGTTGGAGAAGAAGACTGGAGAGGGATACGAAGAGGCCAGACAAGCGTTTGAGAAGGCGCTGGAGCTCGGCGACCTCGGCGAGCACGAGGCTTTGGCCTACAACTTTCGCGGCACTATGCGAACTCTGCTCGGAAACCATGCCGAAGCCACCAAGGACTTCGACAAAAGCATCGAGCTCGACCCCAGCATGGTTCAGAGTTATATTAAGCGCGCCAGTATCAGCCTCGAGCTGGGTGAGCCCGACAAAGCTAATGCCGAGTTCGCCACCGCCCTGGAACAGAACAAGGGCGACCCAGATGTCTACTACCATCGCGCACAAGCCAACTTCATTAAAGGCGATCTTGCCGAGGCCCAGAAGGACTACCAGAAGTCGATAGACCTGGACAAGGACTTCATTTTCTCTCACATCCAGCTTGGTGTGACTCAGTACAAGATGGGCTCCATTGCCTCGTCAATGGCCACCTTCCGACGATGCATCAAGAACTTCCCCAAGGTCCCCGACGTCTACAACTACTACGGTGAGCTGCTGCTCGACCAGGGCAACTGCTCTGAAGCTGTGGAAAAGTTCGATACGGCCATGGAGATGGAGAAGCAGACAAAGCCCATGTCCATGAACGTTTTGCCACTCATCAACAAGGCTCTCGCTCTGTTCCAATGGAAGAAAGATGCCAAGGAGGCCGAGCAGCTGTGCCAGAAGGCCCTCATTAGTAAGCTACCCACCCTCCAAGCCATGTGGCTGCACCTGAGCCCATGTCTCGTCGTTTCAAAGCTAACAATTTCCTTTTAAGTCGACCCCGAGTGCGACATTGCTGTCGCCACCATGGCCCAGCTTCTCCTGCAGCAGAACAAGGTCACAGAAGCCCTCAAGTACTTTGAGCGTGCCGCTGAGCTCGCCCGCACCGAGGGAGAAATCGTCAACGCTCTCTCCTACGCCGAAGCTACCAGAACGCAACTCCGGGTCACCGAAAAGTACCCCGAATTGGCGGCCAAGCTCGGTGGCCCCCCCGGCTTCGGCCCACACGTGCCGATGTAACAAGAAACATTGTGATTACGACCATCGTCGTTTTCCGTCTCGATTCCAGCTTTTTTGTTTATTCTGAAAAAAAAAAAAAAAAAAAAGAACACACATCCTTGGGAAACAGGATACAACGAATTGGAGTGGAGTCATATCCTCACGGAGACAAAGTGTAAGTGTAGAAAAGAGAGTCTCATTCCATGCGTCGTGACCATGGCACACAATGTTGTGGAGGAAGGGGCGAATGCGCAAAGGACAAGCTATAGGGACTATAGTGCAACAGACTGAGCGGGATTGGTTTGTTCAGTTTCCTATGGCCGCGTGTCTTCGAGTGGGATTGGGCTGGCTGTACTATGGGAAAACAAAACCATGAAGTGGACATGTATGTAGTTGATGGGTTGATTGAGACAGACAGTGGTGGTCTTGTACATGTATCGGCACCTAAAGTTAATGGCACTTCGCTCCCCCACGTGATTGACCCTGATGCTCCATTGACAAGTAATTATGAGAGTGCTGTTCTGTGCAGAGTGCCATGGATATAGATATCCAACGATCCAATAATATATATATCCCCGTGCACGTGCTGAGCAAGCTTGAAACCGAGCAAGTAATCTCGTATTATCCACATCGTAAATGTACGTCAACACCACTCATTCCTATATTACGCCCCCCTCGATAGCCGCATCATCCATTGCCGCATTCAATCCTACATCGCCAATGTACAGTCGTATCTGCCGTTGAACCACCTTGGAGGCGAACAAAAATAAAAGAAACTATCTCATCGCTCTTGACTCTCAGTTCATATTACATCAATCTCGTTTCGTGAACAGTCAATGGTCCCGGCTTCTGATTGCGAAGACATGATGAAGCATGTGGAAGAAAAAAAATATATATGAAAAATACCGCTCTTCAGTACTTTCCAGGAAAGAAATCCAGACCAAAGCGAGTTATTGAAACCTGATTTGCCAAATCTAATATGGACAATTTTGGCTTTTCCAGGCGGGAAACAGATATATGATGGTCATGGTCATGGTCGCTAGTAGACGAGATGGGAAATTGGTGCACGCCCCGATCATGGAGTTTGACACCGCCTTCTATGCAATCGTTGCTCTGCCCTTGGCAAATAATAGTCAAGATGAGTTCGTTTCATCACTTGCTGCTGCTGCACTTGTTGCCGGAAAGACAAACGCCGAGACCAACACCGAGGGCGATGGCAATGATGATGATGACGACAATGAGGAGACACCACCATTTGAGCTTGCGGGCGCGTCGGGCAGAATCTGTGGCATGCTTGACTTGCTCGTTGCCTTGCTTCAGGTGGTCAGTGGTCTGCTGCGCGTTCTCCTCGGCTGCCTGGATGACGGGTTCCTGCTGCTCGACCACGGTGGCGAGTTCCTGATAGAGAAGAGCCAGCTCAGAAAGGGTCTGTTCGATGCGCTGCAGTTCGTTGTGACGAGCCCGGACGTTGCCGAGTAAGGATGTAGCGTGGCCGGTGCGGTTATCCTTGAGCTAATGTAGTTGTCAGCTATTATCTGAGAACGCGAGAGGTATGGAGGGTGGTGGTGGTGGTGGTGGAGGAGAAGGAGAATCAAGCTTACCGCCGACTGGAAAACCCCTTCACCGCCATAATTTGACTCCATGGCCTGTTGGATCTCCTGCTCGGTAGCATCGGGATATACTATCTCGTATTGGCGGCGAATTTGCTGGCTGTATTTCTGCTGGTACTCATGCTCCACGCTCTGATACTTGGCCAACTCGGACTTGAAGTAGGTCTTTAGGGATTGCAGTTGGGTATTCTTGGTGTTACGATGGTTGTCAGTGGTGTTGGCAAGGTCGCGCTCCAGGCCTTTAATGCCGTCCTTGATAGCTGTAGTTTGGATTTGCGTTTGCGAAACATAATGCTCAAGCTGGTCCTTGGCCTGAGAATCTGTGCTTGACAAAGTGCGCTGGTGCAGTTGGCCAATGTAATCAATGGAGCCCGAGAGACTGTCGATGTCGCTTCGCAACTGCTTGACACGCTGCAAGAACTGATCCAGGGGAAGGACCCGAGACTGTGATGACGGTTGCGACGACGCTTGCTGGTGAGAGTCTCCATAATCGTGCATTTCGTGTTGGTCTTGGGCGTACGGGTTTTCCTTTGGAACCGAGTCAGCGATTTGATTTGACAGACGCTCCGACTTGAATGGAAGCGCGAAGCAAAGGCCTCGACCTCTTTTCATTTCAAAGACATTTCGCAAAATCAACGTCTGGACTCTCTCTGGACGTACCTGGCCATAGCCATGGCCTGCTTCTTGGGCAGGGCCCTGATAATATGGGTTCTGTTGCCCGTACGACATGATTCAACGCCTCCCGGGTATCAATGGGCAATATCGCAGCGACAAAGGATGAGGTGAGGCGAAAATTGCTGCGAATTGCGAATTGAGCGACGCGTCGGAGATTCGGAGGATTCGGAGACGGACAATGTAATTTCAGAGAAGGTGGTGTGGTTGGGTGGATTGTTTGGCGGGACGAACGGGAACGGGGGGCCACCCACAGCAATTTGAATGGGGATCACATGTACGACCTATGACATTGTTATTGGCACGAAGAACAGTCCAGCATTACGATAGCAATCTGGATTGGAAGAAGCAATTGTCAGGAACAAAGCACGGGGAACAAGGGAAACTGAACATGAGTTGTCCCAACTTCCAAGCCTCCATGCGTTCGTCATCCATCCCTCGGCCACCAGCTTGTGGCGTCTGTTTCTAAAAATTGCCCCGGATTGCACAGCCACATTGATTTGCGCCGCCACCCTTGTGACAAGCATCAGCACACAGCTTCGTTGTCGTCACACTTTCCTCTCCAAGTTGCGATGAACTCTACGTCCGTACGTATGATTCAAAGACTATGTGCACTTCTTCCAACGCCGTGGCTGTTGGCTCAGCCTGCTGATATCCAAGCGACACACGGCTCATAACGAGGTGCCGAAAGTGCGAGCAGCGGGACGTGAAACAAGCAGGCCGAAACATAAATTTAGTATCTGCGAAATGCCAGAGAGCAGCTCATAAGAAGCTTTCGCCGTGTTGTGCAAACTATACTTGATACTTGATATCGAGAGCAATCCCTACAATTCGTGTCATGGGAAAAATACCCAGGATAGAAGTCTAACCGAATCTTGCGTGTTTATTCGGGCATCTTTCTAGGTTCAATGATTCTCTCCCCTCTTCAGACGCTTTATCCTCTCCGTGCTCACCAAATTTGCGATTACTGACCGCAGAACTTCTTGACGGCAGGCAGAACCTCCTCTATTAAAATGTCAGTGACCTGATCTGGGTGCGAATGCAACAAGACACGCTGAGTCGAAGCACGAAGCTACTTACTCAAGGCCCTGTCCGGACCACAAGCACTGACAACGCAGCCAACAGCAGCATTTTGGATTTTTCCGAAGTTGTCAGGCTGGCAAGCACATTTGTAGTTTTTCTCGCCGCAAGGGGTAGATGTCTTGATGGCATCGCTGATGCAGTGACGCGCGCACTCGGGGATGCTCCCGATGTCCTGGGCCATGACGGCAACGCCAAGGACGGAGATGACGGCAGTGTACTTCATTTTGACTGTGCGGTTTGTGTTGAAGTGGAATTTAGTGTTTGCTCTCTCAGAGAGAAACCATGTGATGGAATTGGATATGAGAATGGAGAATAAGCATTCCGGTTTCTGGGAGAAGGAACCTGGAAGGTTTATATACTTGTCCAGCCAGGCCTCTTTGTCCGGGAACAAGAGCACATTCTCTTGTTCTTCACGTCTCGCCGACCAGGCTCTTTCGCCCATAACACAAGCTCCATCCGAATAATAACGAACTTTGTCTCAAGAGGGCCAACTTACTGGGTGTGACCGACACCTCGGTTGCATGCCGTCTTAGTGAGGAGAGGAAAACGCCGTTGAGTCTTGACAACTGAAGACACCTCCGCCAATAATGGCATGTGTGACAGATCGACAAACATTTGAGCCACGCCGGGCATGGTTTCCATTTAGGTCCTAGCAAGTCTTTCACAAGCTTTTCAAGCGTCTTATTATTTTGATTGTTTCGGGCGGTTGTGATACCACTGTACCGAGCTTGCATTATATTCGGTTAATTGACGTCGGACAAACAAGCCCTCGCTCGCATTCGCTGGTTTGTAAGGGCAAACTTGGCACCAGCAAGAGAATTTCCACACCCCAAAGCACCTCTTGCATGATTCTTTCTTCGGCCGGAGACAACACCGCCACGAGAGTGAACAACGAGTGAGAACAAAGTCCCGGCCGGGACTAGGAAGTTTCCTTCTACGTTTGAGGGAAGCCGCCCGCTTTCTCCATGTCTCCCCTTCGCGGGGGAGGCGGGGGGTCGCAAACTCGGGCATCGCGAGGGAGTGGGAGTGCGCAGAGCGAAGAGCTTTGCAGTTGACCCTGCAGGTGATGTCAATCATCCCTCCGTCTCGGCATCCTGTCAAGTGTAACCTTGCATCGCCCATCCCCGCGTGTAAATAAAAGCAGGAACGGCGGCGGAGGGCACCGATGGTCCGCTATGAACCCGTGGATTGCCAAACCTCCTGGCTTCAGACCAAGCAACAAGGTCTCGCTTGCGGTCTTGACGGAACTCCCAAGGAGAAACAAGTAACGTTTGTCAATAGGAGCACTATGTGGGAACCTGTCCTGCATTTGCTCTTCAGTCATTCCGCACGAACGTGCTTGTCCAGTTTTCCTCTGCCCGACAGCGCGGCCGCAGCCCTTTTGATTGGGTTATACACGAGCAGCTCTTGAGCCCGAGGCTTTTGTTACACTTTATTGTTACACTTTATTCGCCACTAGCTGGCCGGCGTGAATATCTTCGACAGGAAGAAGTGATTTGTCCAATCCTACCAGCAATATACCGACGAGTTGGAATGTACGAAATTGTTCATTCTCCCGAATATAGGACATTACAGTGCCCTTTACCTCTGTCCGTACAGTACATCTAAAGCGGGGTATTCCCTTCTGAGAAGTTTCGTGAAACAAGCTTTGCTTCGCCAAAGACTTGGGACACGGAGCTCATGCCGTCAAGCGTCGTATGGCCGATTCCCCCCTCTTCACCGACCATCCGCTTGTAGTCGTTCCATCATAGCACCGAGCCATGTCTACCTTGGCCGTCATATTGCCTTCATCATCGGGGTGTTTGTTACACCGCATGTCTGCGAGGACAGCTGCCCGAAATGCTGTCTATAATGAGGCCATTGCAGTTCCAAGCATCTCCAAAGCCATGGTAGAACCTTGTTTCGTTTCGCGTAAAAGACTGGCAACGAGTCGCCCTCGATTGCCGAGATGTCTGAAATGATTGCCAGACACAGAGTTGAGTCAAGGTTTTGGTTTAAATGCCGCCCAACTTATACAATTCATGCTCAAAGGTAATTCTTCTTCTTCGCTGTTCTTGTGTACTGTGACAGGTGCCATTCGACATCTCCATCCTTATTCTCAAGTGTGCCTCCCCGAATCTCGAACGGTCGCATCGTCATTCTGGGCCCAACCTCCGCTAGCTCGACGCTGTCATATCCTGTTCGGACAAAGACGTGGTGTCTAACTTCAATGCTGTCATCAATGTTCTTAAATGTAACAATTCGGTTGCCCATTTTGTTTTTGCTAGTGATGGCTTCCCTCGGCGGAAAAATATGTTTCAAAATTTTAGCAATGCGGTTGCCCAAAGGCGAAGTGAAGCCGTCCATGATGATATGGGGGTACGACTCTGATACTGTTCCCCTCACGCTCCCTGGAATATCGTGCCGCAGTACAACATTGTGAAGCGAGAAGGATATCGTGGGTCCATGTGGAAAATGGGACAATGTCAGAGCAGTGGGCGTGCCTCGGTGTTCATGAAGGAGAACTAGATCGGACAAACCAGCAGATTGGGCCGACTTTACCAGGTCTGGAAGGATGAGATTTCCACGGTTCAATCGCACGGACGTCGGAAGTAGCAGTCTGATTTCCTTTGCGAATGCTGATAATCGAGCTGAAGGGTCTCGTGAAGTCGTGACTAACACTTGGTTAGTATGTGTTCCAAGTAGGCTACACTCGAGAGCTATCCGTGTACTTACCCAGAACACGAGGGTCTACCACACCGGATAGTTGTGCATATTCATCATCAAGATCCAGTTGCTCATTTGTGCCCAAATCGGGAGCGCTCTCGTCATACTGGTAATCTTTGCGCAATGCTTTATCGTTGGCAATGGAAGGATCCAGAGGCTTTCCCGAGGCCAAAGATGCTCGTAATTTTGCTCGCTTTTCGCCAATCTCTGCATCTCGAAGGAGGAGCGCTCTTCGATAGAGGTAATCGCGCCGTTGCCGTGCTTGCTTGCGCTGTACAAATCTTAATTAGCATGGGCCGTGAGAACCTGTCGACATACTGACGTGGTGACGTACAATCATCCTGCTCTTCTGCTGCTGCTGGGAAAGCCTCTTCTAGTAGCGACAAGCTCAGTGAGTTACTACCGTAATATGTTTGCGGTTCCCTAAGGCGTCGAAAACATTCTCTCAAATAATTTGGGGTTTGGATTTGACCACCACCTGTCGTTTTTCGCGATGGCCCACTACGAAAAGTCCCACCAGCAGTCTTATTACATACTTTTTTTTTTGGCTTTGCAGCCCGCTTATCACGTGGGCGCAAAATGTCCCACTAAACCCCGTCGCCGCATCAGGTCGGGCTTCTTTCCGACAACGACGACGGCAAATCTGTGTTTTTTTTTTCGAAAATAAACTTCGTTTGCAAATTTCCGCTCTATTTGCTCATCATTCTCGTCGAATAATCTCTAACTGGATCGAAAATATCGCGCACCTACTCATTAACGGTGCTCCGCTTCTCTGGGTACAAGCTTAGCAGCGATGATGTGAAAACTACGGCACCACTTGGAATCAACGAAACCTCTCACCCATCCCGCGCCGAGCCGCCTTATTCTGATGCGCTGGACAGAAATAACATAAATCTAAAATAGAGGACCAGGGGTATGTTCTTAAAAGCTCTTGAAACTTGACTTTCTCCTCAGAAGACTGTCACAAAGCTCTGTCAAGAAAGCAGCTTTTTGCGTTACGGCCATTCACCAGACTGACACAACAGGAAATAGGACATCACGCCGCGAGCGATCCCTCAGTCTGACACTACCCCTCGACACAAAACAACATGGAAGGTGCCTTCACTCATGTCGGCAATCATCTGATTTCTGATTCAGCTGCGGCCATCAAGGCTGGAGCCGATGACTTATCTGCTCTTGACCCCGGCGAGAGCTTGCTCTATGGCAAGTATGGCGGTGGTCGCAGTGGTCGTCGACGCGCCGACGACGACGACAATCAGACGGAGGCTTTTGAAGGTGACGAGAATGATAGCCTTAACAGCGTGCCTGTGGACGGCATGATGGGCTTGAAATTGAAGAAACCCGAAGAACCAAAAGAGCTTCCCGCTCATGCTTGCGCGTAAGCAACACTGCCAAGTGCCGTTGGGTTTTTTTTTTTTTGCTAACATGATGATTGAAGCTACTGTGGCATTCACTCTCCCGCCTGTGTTGTCAAATGCTTGACCTGTAACAAGTGGTTCTGCAGCGCCAGGGGCAACGGCACCTCAACCCATATCGTCAATCACCTAGTCCGAGCGAGACACAAAGAGGTTCAGCTTCATCCTGAATCTGCTCTCGGAGACACTGTCTTGGAGTGCTACAATTGTGGGACGAAAAATGCGTTCTTGCTTGGTTTCATCCCGGCAAAATCAGACACAGTCGTTGTACTTTTATGTCGGCAACCTTGTGCAGCCAGCACATCTAACAAGGATATGAACTGGGATATCTCGCGCTGGGAGCCGCTAATTGAGGAGCGAGCTTTTCTAACCTGGCTTGTTAGTGCGCCGTCCGACGTTGAGCAGCTCCGCGCTCGTCACTTGTCGCCCAACACGATTGCCAAGCTGGAAGAGATGTGGAAGGTTGAGCCGAACGCCACTGTTGCGGACCTTGAAAAGGCCGCCAGTATTGACGATGATCCCGACCCGGTGCTGATGCGATACGATGACCCATACCACTATCAGAACATATTCGGGCCGCTCGTAAAAATGGAGTCCGATTATGACAAAAAACTCAAGGAAGCTCAGTCGGAAGACGGCCTCGTCGTGCGATGGGACTATGGTCTCAATAACAAGCATCTCGTCAGCTTTAACCTGCACAAGATCGAGTCTGGAGATGTCAAGCTTGCGGTTGGTGATGAAATGAGGCTTCGATATAACGGTGAACTTCGTGAGCCTTGGGAAGGCGTTGGATATGTCATCAAGATCCCCAACAGCCAGTCCGATGAAGTGTGCCTCGAGCTGCGTAAGACTGGAAATGAGAAACATGTTCCCACGGACTTATCTCACAACTTCTCCGCTGATTATGTTTGGAAAGCTACTTCGTACGACCGCATGCAACTTGCCATGAAAACCTTTGCCGTTGATGACATGAGTGTCTCGGGCTACATTTTCCATACTCTTTTGGGACACGAGGTTCAACTACAACCAATGCAAACAAAGCTTCCCAGGAAATGGTCGGCCCCGTCGCTTCCCGACCTTAACCAAAGCCAGGTCGATGCCATCAAGTCTGTGCTTCAGAAACCGCTGAGTCTTATTCAGGGACCACCTGGAACTGGAAAGACTGTGACTTCTGCCACTATCATTTATCACCTCGCTAAGATGAGTGGCAATCAAGTCCTGGTCTGCGCTCCTTCAAACGTGGCCGTGGACCAGCTTTGCGAGCGAATCCACTTCACTGGTCTCAAGGTCGTTCGTCTGACCGCCAAGTCTCGAGAAGATGTCGAGTCCTCAGTCAAATTTCTGGCTTTACACGAGCAGGTTCGGTTGGCCGAGCATAATAGCGAACTCCTCAAGCTCTCACAATTGAAGAATGATGTTGGAGAACTTTCCAGCCAAGACGAGAAGAAGTTCAAACAGCTTACTAAGGCTGCTGAACGAGAAATCCTCAACAACGCAGACGTGGTTTGCTGCACTTGCGTTGGTGCTGGTGATCCTCGTCTATCCAAGATGAAGTTCCGAAACGTGCTTATTGATGAGTCTACTCAGTCGGCAGAGCCGGAATGTATGATTCCTCTTGTTCTTGGTTGCAAGCAGGTGGTTCTCGTGGGAGACCATAAACAGCTTGGCCCGGTCATCATGAACAAGAAAGCGGCAAAGGCTGGCTTGAACCAGTCACTTTTCGAACGACTGATTCAGCTTCAGCTTGCTCCAATCCGACTCACCACGCAATACCGAATGCATCCATGTCTGTCCGAATTCCCTTCCAATATGTTTTATGATGGTAGCTTGCAAAATGGCATCACGCATGAGCATCGTCTGAGGAAGGATGTCGACTTCCCATGGCCTATTGTGGAGACGCCTATGATGTTTTGGTCAAACCTCGGTCACGAAGAGATCTCGACTTCAGGAACATCATATCTTAATCGCACGGAGGCTTCCAACGTTGAGAAGACAGTTACTCGATTCTTCAAAGCAGGTGTCAAACCTTCAGAAATTGGTGTCATTACACCATATGAGGGCCAGAGAAGCTACATTGTCACCACCATGCAGAATTCAGGCACATTTAAGAAGGAGGTCTACAAGGAGGTTGAGGTGGCGTCTGTCGATGCCTTTCAGGGCCGTGAAAAGGACTTCATTGTTCTTTCGTGCGTCCGATCCAACGAAACCCAGGGCATCGGTTTCTTGTCTGATCCTCGCCGTCTAAACGTAGCTCTCACTCGAGCCAAATATGGTCTCGTAATTCTTGGCAATCCCAAGGTGTTGTCCAAGCACGAGCTTTGGCACAATCTACTGGTACATTTCAAGGACCGCAAGTGTTTCGTCGAAGGTCCCTTGACCAACTTGCAAGCCTGTCTGCTGCAGTTCAGTCGACCCAAGGTTAGCTTCCGTCAGAAGAATAACTACCAGTCGCAGTATGGCGCTGGTGCTAACGGGTACGCCAATGGTCGCTTCAATGGTGGCGGTCCACCTGGACGAGATTTTGACTCGGGATCTATGCTATCGTATATTCCTGACGATGTGTCTTCTATTCAGGGCTCGGCCTTTGGAGGTGCTAACCTGAACACGGCATTCCCACCCATGTTCTCCAGCTTCACCCCTGAACAATGGCCTGGTCTCCCGGGAGTGCCAGCTCCAGGTCGTGGTAACAAGGGGCGTGGGCGAGCCACCGAGAGCATCGCTGGCGAAAGCGTAGCCAATTCCGAACTCACCGACGCTACCAGCAGCGTACTCGGCGGCAAAGGCGTCGGGCAGGGCGGTGTCAGGTTAGGTGCCGGCTTGCACGATGCAGTCACTGGCATGCGTCCGGTTTCGTACACCCAGAGCGACAGGCTCAAGCAATATGTGGAGAGCAACGGCCGTGTGGCGCCAGGAAGCGGCTTTGGTAGACGATATGACGATGATGAGAAGAGCGTTAGCACTGCTTTTCACAGTCAGATTGGCGGTGGCTACGACTGAGTGACGTGGAAATGACTGGAGAAGCTGTCTTTTTCTTCAACAGGCAATATACACTGCTTGGCTTGGTGAGGCATTCACATGGATGAAGGTTTACTGAGAGCCCAGGCAGAACTTGACTGCTAGTAGAGCTGACAAGAGTGATTGGGCGCACGGTCAAACAGCCACCGCTTGACATGATGACGAGACACGCGACGCAGATCATTGAAGCAGGATCCGACGGCTGCTGGCTTGGCCTGGGAAAGCTGTCGACCGACACGATCAGGGATGGAAGAGTCCGCATCGTCTGGATCTCATCTAGCTGCACAAATGATATGGCAGAAGCAACCAGGACAAGCTGGCATGCTTTTCGTGGCAAATCTTTTTTCTTTCTTTTTGGAACCGCAGCAGAAGATGACGCAGCGACTGAAGCTGTCAGAAGCGCTGGCAAACGGAGATTTGACAAAAGTATCATTTGAGGACAGCAGGCTATCGGGGAGAGCTACTTCAGATCAGACAAGGACAAGCGGTGGGAAAGCCCACGCCAGCATGTGCAAGGTGCAGTTCGCCGCGCGGGGTCGATGTCGTTGCTACTGCAATGCATCGTCTAATACGTTGGTGGTTGACGGGGCTGAGAGGCAATGCTTATTATTAGTGATTTTGATTTAACGACCAACTCGAGATACATTCATTAGGAAAAGTAGAGATACAAGAAAAGACCACAAGGTCATCAAAACCAAAGAATTGCAGTCTTCTGTATACATGTCGAGGATATCTGGTCAATCTTTGTGCGCAGAGGGTGACGGACCCAGGAGAAACTACGATGTTGAACAAGTTGAACAATTTACTCATCAGATGTGAAGAGGCACGAGCAAGCGGGGTCGACCGATGGAGTTAGTTTGCTTTGCTGTTGTGCAACGCCGGGTAGGGCTGGAGAGTCGAACATTATTCCGCCGGTCGTACAGAGCTCTGCGGCTTCATCTGCGAAGATCTAATCCGTACGCGGTCACCAGTTGCCTTTCTTTGGAACCAAAAAAAAGGGGGTCTGCGTCCATTTCTAGATGCCAACCCCCCCCCCCCGCCCCTGTATGTTCCCTTATGTAGCTAGGTATAAATTTCTTGTGTCTAAAGGATACTTTGCATAGAGTCGTCTTATGTTTTAATCAAACCGTTGAAGAAGTCACGGAAAATATTTAATATGAATAAACTTTTTACAATAGTAAACTCGCTAGCGCTGCTCGCTGCCACGTGGAATTGTCCAATAATGACAACGACTTGCGATGAGGGACGTAACGTTACGTAAGCCCGAACTGGGGTGCCGTAACGTTCGTTCTCTCTGTCCTCTCTCTGCCTGTGAGATACCATCACTCTCCAATACCCTTGAACGCAACGCAAAATATCATTCTTCTCCCAAGACACTGGAAGTATGCCTGGGAGAATTGCTGATCAATATCTATGTTATCACATTCAAATCCATCCTCAGTGCGGGGCCTGCCACGATACATTCCAGGCCGATGAAAGAATTGTGGCACGTAAGAATAATTCTGAATCTTAATGCCATTTCTAGCAGGCAGCCAAATACTGAACTGCGATAGTTGTATGTCACCGAAACGATCAAATTGAAACCCATTATGCGCATAAATATACGTCAAATGGATACTGCGAGCAGGGGAGCACGCGGGGAGTAATCTTCTGCACAATTCCAGCTTGCAAACACTGCCTGGCCAATACGGAAAGCGCAACCATTCATGCAGATTGCCTCGCACTATTCTCACGACATTGCGTTGCTGGCGACAAGCTGCATCGTCTATGGGCGGCTTCAACGGCAATGGCTCCATGGCGCCACTGTGTACCGCTTGTTCTTCCGTACGAAGGGCAGCTAGGCGATCTGAGATGTGTCAGCAAAGTTCTAGAAATGCCCAAGCTTAATTGCCTTCCTGTTGAACTTGCTGAGATGATTGCCACACATGTTGGCCCGCATATAATCTGGCGATATAGAACAGTCATCGAACGAGCAACCAGTCTTTCGTCCGCCCACCCGAATGAAACGCCAAAAACTGTGTTCCTTGGCGACTTGCTAGGCTGGAGCCGCCAAAGCGAAGCACATACATATGATCAGGCGCCCAGCGCTGCATATATTCGTCTCACTATTGATTCGTGCGGTATCAAGCAGATTGACCGTATCTCCGCTCCTGAGCCGCTCCCAAAGTCCAAACCGACACCATTTCACCTCTACATTACTGAAGACGCCACCACGCTTGCGTTGGTGCAGGCTCGCTTCGAGGTTAGTTTTATGTCTTCGTTGTACGTGCAGTGTTAATGCGGTTGCTAGTTTGGCTACTGTCGTCTTGTTGTGCCCGAGACAACCTGTCTCACGATCTGCAACGTCTCTATATCGCCTGGGCTGTACGCCTCTACTAGCACATTCGCAAAACGGCCATTTACGTTACACACGTCACTTAGGCCTGAATGTGTGCAGCAGTGCAGACGACCCTGTTTCATTGATACTCGAGCATGCTTCGGCATTACCTTTTTCCTGGTGCGAAATGCCATCGTGGCTGCGCACCCTCATACGCAGAGTGCTCCAACCGCAGTGGGAACCTTTCGCTGCCTTTCTCCACTCCAGCAATCTAAAACCTGCTGGATCTACCTTCCCCTCCCAAGAGGCGAAGAAATTGTTGAATATGGCACAAGGTGTCTTGAAAACGATGAAAACTTGTATCCATTCCCCTGTCTTCTCGTAAGTGACCACCGCTGGCTATTCACGAACTCCCCAACTAACAAGGAAGATTCATACGAGGTTGCAAGGCCTTGTGGAGATTGGTCAGTACAAGAACGGAGCTTCAGAAATCCGCATGTACTCTACACAACGTCGCCCTCTCCTTGTCCACGATAAACAAGGTGCTCGTATCACCATCCCTGAGGCACATCTAGCGAAGAAGGCTTCATCGGACCAGCTCGTGCAGCTCAACAGACAACCAGTGTTGCCTCAAAGTCACTTTTCTAGCGCAACTCTTAGTAACGTCGCTGCTGTATACACATACGTTGACCGCGATAGCCGTCTTTGCAAAGGGTTCATTCTGCAATACAGCGATGGAACGAGCAAGTCTCTGGGACAATGCCGACTCGGCGTCGACGAGACCAAATTCGTCCAACGGCCTGTACAGTTTTGCTTTGCGAGCGTTGCCCGGAGCTATCCCCATACTGGTCCGCAGAAAGGGGTACTTGCTGAATTTGGTAGGTTTCATCATCTGCAGCATGATGCCTCCGTGGATATAAATTGGTCGTGCCATGACATGACTGGAGTGGTGATGTTTGCCTCTACTAATCGAGACACCTGGATTGATGTTTCCTAGCCGCCGACGGCGTCTGACTAAGATGACCGTCACTTATCTGACTGACGTTGACCAAATACTGATATACTGCCAGTGACCTTTTCAAAAAAAAAGAGAAAAAAAACGTTGGGGTACATGTCTAGTTCGATATGGTCATAGCACGCAGTGCCAATTTGTACGCGGACGATATGTTCAGTTGGATGGTTTTATGTCACCGTCTTACTCCAGACATGATGTTTCCGACGGCTGACGTTGGCAGTGACCATCTCTGACCCCCTTAGCGCGCGCTCTTGGAACTGCACCTACTCCCTCTCGGTAACGCGACTACCCGCTGTGAAATATGCCGTCATTGGCGTGTTATCGAGACAGACATGGGATCGTTGCGCTTGGGTAGATCTTATATCCTTGACGTAGTCCCGGCCAGGTCCCGGCTGCCTCTCCGTCGAAGAGCTCGCCTAGACCGAGTCATCCTTTTCCTTTGTCTTTCCTCTGTTTATCCCGATAGATAGCAAAACCCCACCCAACGGCATCGTCTAGTTTCTTTGACCCGTCTGAGGAGACAACCAGGTGGGTTCCCGATAGCGTAAACTGTCACGCGATGGATTCTGTTGCCGAGATCTGGTATTGTGATCTTATAATACCGTTGAGACGGAAGGATCTTGTCGCACGACCTTTGTCAAGACTTAGTTTCCCCAGTCGATCGGCTTGTGTTGGTCGCCCCTTTCTCCTCTTCCATAGTTCTTCGGTGAAAAGTAGATCTTGCGCGAATGCGCGGACCAAAGTGGTAGAAGACGTAGGGTAAAGGCGCCATTGCCACAGCGACGAACCCCAAGACAGAGGTTGCCCAGGCAGTACCCAATTTGTCATACATCTCGCGAGAGAAAAGAGGGAACCCGGCACCGAACAGGGACCTGAGTATGGCGTTTGCGGCGAGTGCGCTGGCAGCATACTTTCCGTAGCAGTCAATCAGGTAAGAGGTTATACCCAAAAACAGAGTGACGAAGCCGATCCCAAATGGGATACCCGACACAATGCAGCTTGCCCAGTGGACGGATGGGTTGGATGTCCATGCGAACCAGAACAGTCCTACGGGAATCAACCATGATAGGAACACCAGATGCGGTAATCGAGCTTCAGGCTTGGGCCCGCCCAGCTTCTTCACATGATGACCATATATGCGATTGATATAAGGCGACGCAGCCGTTGCAATAGCCATACCAATTCCAATACCTGAACTCTCCACTTTAGCCGGGGTGTTGCAGCGGTTGAAATGAAGCGTATTGAAAACCTACCCAAAAAGGTTAGGCCGGATATGCCGGCATCCCAGTGTCTCGTCTGCTGGAAGACATATGGGTAGGCGGTAAAGTCAAGATACAAGATGCCGTAAACAAAGGCCATGTAGAGTGACAGGAGAAAGAGGATAGGTTCTGTAAAGAACATGACAGTCGGTCGGGTGATATTGGTGCCGAGCATTAGCCCAAGCTCCTGATGCGACTGCTGGAGGCCATATTTTTGCGCCTTGATGTGCAGTAGCCTCGGGGCATAGGTTTCGGGCAGAAACAGAAGCATGGCGGCATATACAACGCCGCTGATGATGACCACCAGCCAAAAGTCCCTGAAGAAGACTTTAGTATACATGCATTCCAGTTTATCAGGCCTGTAGGTGTAGGAGCTTACCATCGCCACTATGACCATGGTGTGTTAGGCAAGACGGTTTCTCAGCAAGCTTGAAACAGTAAGAAGGGACTTGGTCGATCACATACCGATGCAAACTCAGTAAGAAAGCCACCAGTAATGGGCGCAATGACTGGACCTAAAAAGCTCGCAGCAGTGAATAGTGCAAGAGGGACAGAGCGATGGCTAGGTGGCCATAAGTCGGTCAACGAGCCCCCCGAGTTGGTCACTAAGACTCGCGTCCATCCATCAGCGCCGTCCTTTTAGCGATGTCAGTCAATTCGCAACGGGTGCTTACCGGTGGGAGAACCGAAGAAGCCACACAGGAAACGGAAAACCAGGAGAGCAGCGATGTTGGGCGAAAGGGCGCATCCAAGGTTGAAGAGGACGAAGAGGGCAAGAGTGGTGCGGTAGACTGGATTGCGGCCATAGACTTCAGACAAGGGTGCAAAGATGAGGGGCCCGGAAGCAAAGCCGAGTAGGAATGTGCTGACACCCAAGGTTGCGACGGTTCTAGAGCAATTCAGATGCTCCGCGATACTTGAAATTGCGGCTGTGTGTATGGATGAGCAGAAGGCAATGGTAGCAGTCATGAAGACGACTGATGTTAATAATGCGGCAGGTCAGTGGCACGTCTCAATAAACCCAGTCGGAACCCAGTTGGCTATTGGATGGGAGACTGACCAATGATGGTGCACGTCCATTTTCGGGCAGGAGAGAAGTTCAAAGGATTTTCACCATGGTCCAGGGTGAGGGGGGTGAGGGTGTCGCGGGACGTTGGAATTGGTGGGGCTGATGCCATGGTTTTGGTCTTTTTCGGCGATACTGTTGTTGCTTGTTCATGGCCGTGACCTCCCGTCATGTTGGATACGGTGGGCGAAGTATATTTAAGTGGGAGGAGAGTAGTAGGTAGGCGTAAAGATGGAGGAAATGGGATGGTGCTGTGCTTATTTCAACTTGATAGCCTTGGCGTGTCTTGGGGTCTTGGGGTCTTGGGACTAGGTGGTAGGTCAGGAGCTAATCAGTCCAAGGGGGGCGTACATGTAGCATTCCTCCCTCCTACCCTCCTATCTCGCGCAACCCGAAGTGAAGGCACGACCCGCGCCCGCTAATAATACTCTTTTGCTCTAGAAAATGGAGGGTGCCGCGGCTGCAATCGCTAATTACATCCAACTAGTCCGTAGAACACCTCTACATACTGCACATTCAGGTGCTTTGGGATGACGCAAGCCTTGAATCGGCGAGAGCTTATATCCGTCTTACCCCCGAGTCGCTTCTCGTCTGCAGTCAGGTACACCCCACTGTACTCGCGCCCCAGTGCGGGGACCGGAGCTGCTCCCAGTTGGCCTGTTTTACCTGTTTCCTTGCTGCATCCTTCTTGCACTGGACGCCCCAGCAGCTCCGCCGTCGCTCTACACGCTGAATCAATAGCGCCCGCAATCTGCCCACGATCACGATCAGCAACGGCGCCAGCCCTAATTTGCGGGGTTGGTCTGCAGGGCCAAGGAGAACAAGGCTTGCTTTTTTGCTTACCCAGGTGTGATGGTTCGACAAATGCTCCCCGACAAAGAAGATCTGCCCCTCGCGCTTCTTGGCTACCTCGAAAAAGCGGGAGAACTGTCCGGGGAGGAACATGGCGTCTCCTCCGCACGATTCCGCGGTCCACATTATATCGAAAGCCTCAATGTACTGCTCGTATACGTCAATCTCAGCGTCGTCAGCATAGTATTTGCTGAGGTCGTGAAGGCAGATCTTGATGCGCTCAGCCTGCGGGAGTCCACTCCACTTGGCTGCATCTGACATCCAACTGTACAGCAGCAACACGCCAGATCCATTGCTTCCCATATCATTCGATGGGTACACGATCCAGCGGAAGCGGAGGTCCGTTGTGCTCTGTCCGCCGAAGCAGGGGCTCTTGTCTGTTCGCTCCCAGAAACGAGTGCGGAAATGCAGCCCAATCTTGTACAGAGGCTCGTAGTGGGCGCCCCTGATTGCCTGCTCCTTCATGAACGACCATATGGGCCTGTCCACTATGCTGTGGATGGCAGCCGGAGGCGTGGCAATCACCACGGCGTCAAAAGCTTCCGTGTGCGTCTGGTGCAGTCCGTGCAGTCCGTGCAGTCCTTGTGCAGATAGCTCGACGCGCCCATCATTCAAGTAGGCGATCCGGTCCACCCGCGAGTTGAGACGGATGCTCTTGAAGCCTACAAGGGAGGCTGCACACTGAGTCATGCGCGACATGCCATCGCGGACTGTTGCCCACTATAGCTCGTACACGAGAGACGAGAGAGGCGTCAGTCCTGCTGCAGTCAAGGCCACGTACATACATACGGTGCTGGAAGTGGACTCACATCCTTAGTGTCGAAATCCAGGTTTTGCATAATGATTTCAGTAAAGCTGAGATCGTATTGGTTCGTCTGCGAACAGAACAGCTCAACAAATTCAATGACTTCGTGAGGCCATCCGACAACGGATCGTAAATAGGTGCGGAAGGAGTACTCATCGAACTGCAGCAGCTTCTCAAACCCATCGTCGAAGTTCTGGCGAAGCAGCGTCAGCCATGGGATGACCACACTGCCAAGGAGTTGCTGTGCGGTCTTGTTCCTGTAGGTAGCGGGAAGACCAGCCTTGGCCGCCCAGCGCGGGTCTTGCAGTAGTCCCTTTTCGCCCCGAAAGAATGATCGGTTGTTGTCGTGGTCGAGCACATACGGAATCAACTCGATCCTGTTCTCAGCAGATCCATGGGTGTTGAGATAACGGATGAAGTCAAAGACTTTGGAATGCAGTGAAGACCGAGGGATTCTCATCGCCCCGGCCTCGAAGTAAATGTCATCCGACTTGGCTTGCGACGTGAAGCGATGTGTGTAGATGCGTCCCCCGACGCGATCCGCGGCCTCGAATATGGTTACAGTATGGCCTTCGCGGCGCAACAATAGTCCGGTATACAGGCCGGAAATGCCTGCTCCTATAATACCAACATGCATGATAATGAAGGGGTGTCAAAGAGGAGTGTGAAACTGAGGGTTTTGGAAATTCTACTCTAATTGCTCGACAGCAAGGTTTAATATCTCCTTGGAGGTCATAAGCCTTGTGGAGTCACGTCAACTAGGGTCTGTATCCAATCGGATGAAAGTACATATATCCATGTGTAAATTAGCCTGTTATAGTTGTACTAGTGATTTTCCGCTATACTCAGTAATAATACACGTTACTACATTGCGCTTATCGATTATTTTTTGGATAAGGAACGCGTACCTACGGACGTACATACGCGGTCTCTGACCTTGTGGGCCTGTGGGGGCCTGTGGGGGCCTGTGGGGGCCCCACAGCCACCGGCCCCCACAGGCCCCCAAGGCTTATGACCTATCTCCTTGGACTCGGCCCACCTTGTGGAGTCACGTTAACCAGGGGTCTATATGTATCCAATTAGATAAAAGCAAACTAGAGATACATACAGACCCCTAGTTAACGTGACTCCATAAGGTGGGCCGAGTCCAAGGAGATATACTTGAACGTATTGCCACCAAGCATGGTGAGCATTTTCCTCCTCTCTTGGTACCTTTCGACATCTCCGACGTACAAACAGCATCTCGCTCATTCCTGACGTGTCCCTCAGTACTGAGAACATGCTGAAGCCAGATAAGATGATCATGGCTTCATAGAGACGATCCCAGACAAGTACTATGTGCATCCTCCAAGGACGCCCAAATGGCCCCCCCTTTTCATGGAATCCTACTATGCAACGCCCGGTAAAGCAGCACCGACTCTTTCATCCGCCGTCTCAACCACGCACGCTTCCCACCACGACTTTGGCAGGTTTCCAGTGATTGGACTCGTTACGATACGACAAGTAATGTAGAGGCATCAGGTACCATGGGCGATTTCAGTGTGGGGCGTCGAGGACGCTGCATCTGAGGTCAGCAGTATCGGATGGAAGGATGGAATGCATGCTGACCGAAAAGTGAAATATTGCGTTCTAGACCTCTGAGGCCTGTTGAAGTTTCATTACTCCAATCGGGCTTGTGCTCTCGAGCAAGCAACTTACATCGAGTAGCCTCACAACAAGCATTGACAGGGGTTCCCGTTTTGCCAGATACGAATCCTTCAGGATAACCCTTGGCTCCGCGTGCATAATGCTAAGCCTTTGATGCAGAGTAAGCATCCAAGTGCGATGATAGTTTCACAAAACCAAGGTTACATGGCGTGCTCATGCTCCGGGACGAGTAAATGGAGTCTCTGATTGGCAAAAGCACCTTGCCAAGATCTAACCACCTTCCTTTGGGCTGCGTACTATAATCTCACTGTACGGAATATGTCACTCAAGGTCAGGAGGTTCATTATGCTTCGGGGGATACTTCCATTAAAGGAGCGTCGAGACTAATGCAAACTGATAACACCTCATTCTGCAGGCCCGTTGCTCTGGCTCAAAATTTGTACTATGGTGGCCCGAATTTGAAGCTATCTGATGAGAGCATTGCAGAGGAGTCTTGATGTGGTACGCGTCCCAACACGCAGCTCTTGCCATCGTCGTCACCATCGAGACGGAGGGCAATGATCAGCCCTCTCTCAAACTCGACAGGATAGTGTAGGAGAGCGCCGTCTTACCTATCATCGCGATGTACGAGGTGGTCACTATGTAAAAACGGGCCCTTGGTGTGTATAAATATCAGGAAAGCCGACCCGTCTGCACAAGAGAACTAGAGTATCAGCTCAGCACAAAAACAAACCTCCATCTATCAACTTCGCGACAATTACCCCAGTACCTACTCCTCTATACCCAGGTTTAGAACAAAATGCCTTCGAACAAAGTCCCTCCCGTTATCGATTTCTCCGACTACCTGTCTGGGGACCAGAAGCGCATGGAGCACTGCGCCGCCCAGATCCGAGAGGCGTGTCTAACCCAGGGCTTCTTCCAGATTGTGAACCACAACATCCCCCTCAGCCTGCAGAAGGAGATGTTCAAGAAATCCAAGGAGTTCTTCGACCTCCCGCTGGAGGAGAAGATGAAGCTGGACAAGTCACTGGTAAGTGACAGCACCCAACAAACCCACGGAGTTACCTCATGCAGCGCGACATCTCTACAATCATGGCTCTGACAAAACACAGAATACCTACAACCGCGGCTACGAAGTCATGCACGGCCAGATGATCGAGGCCAACACGCGTCCCGACCTCAAGGAGGGGTACTACGTGTCGCGGGATCTGCCGCTGGACCACCCCCAGGTCAAGGCGGAGAAGTTCGCCCACGGGCCCAACGTGTGGCCCGAGTCTCTCGGCGCGCCGTTCCGGGAGACCTGCATGGACTACCTGAACCGCATCGTGAAGCTCACCGAGGATGTCATGGGCGCCATGGCCATGAGCCTCGGCTATGACAAGAACTACTTCGACGAGTTCTGCACCGACCCCATGTGCTTCTACAAGTTGCTGCACTACCCGCCCCAGCCCACGGATGCTCATGCTCTTCAGCGAGGTAAGTTCGTGATTTCTACTTCCCTTCGTGAGGGTTATCCCCGATTTCCTCTTTTCCACTGCCCACGTTTCCCATCATCACTTTGTTCTTCGCGTGGTGTACCCCTTTTCTTGCGCTGACATGCTGACACAATCTACTCCAACCCCCCGCGCAGGCATCGGCGCCCACCGCGACTTCGGCGTCATCACCCTGCTCCTGCAAGGCGACGTGCCGGGCCTCGAGGTCTGGGACGACGAGGCCAAGGACTGGTACCCGGCGCCGCCCGTCGAGGGCGCGTACGTGGTCAACATGGGCAACCTGTTCGAGCAGTGGACCAACGACCGGTACGTGTCCAACGTGCACCGCGTCATCAACCGGTCCGGCCGGGAGCGCTTCAGCATCCCCTTCAACTACAACGGCAACCCGGACTTTGTGATCCGCTGCATCGAGAGCTGCCGCCGCGCCGCCGACGAGGAGAAGTACGCGCCCGTCAGCGTCGAGGACTACGTCGTGCAGAAGTACAAGGACGTCTACGCGCGCGCCGGCGTCTACAAGAAGGAGACGTTTGCGCCGCCGGCGAAGGCGGCTTCTTCGGCGGTGGCGGTTTGAGGGGAGTCGAAATGGGGAGAATAAACAAGAGTCTCTTGCTAGGTATCAATACATGTAATACCGGGAAGCGTCTGATCTCACTGTTGTCTTATGTATTGATTAAGCTTGCCATAAACGATAACAGCCAGGATATTGATGCATGTGCCCAACACTAAAAAGACATGATGAAGAAAGGGCCAAAGTTACCTCTCTCCGGCAGGGAATTGAACCCCGGGCGATTCACCCGCTCGATTCACCTCGGCCGGGGTTCCCATAGACCTGGCCAGAGCGAATCGTTTGGAATGACAAGCTCGCATACTGACCACTATACTACCAAAGATGCTAGTAGATGCCTGACATCCATTAGGAATGTATATCAAGCATGACTGTCTTTGAAGAGGTCAGTGACGAGCACTGGAGAGCGAATGGAACAGATACCTTTGTCTTGCAAGTAAATAGAATAGAACCATGTTGCCAGTTTACTGTAATAATCTCTAATGGTCACCATGGCTGGTGACAGTGTCTGGCTACATAGTGACGATCACCCACCAACCTGGCCGGCTTGTCTATGTAGGTACCTTCCAACCCGTAACTGCTTAATTAGGTACTTGATTACCATTGAAGGGAAACCACATATGCGCTTGTAAATCTATCAATCTTCTATCGTAACCAACAACGTTACAAAAAAAGTCAGTGCCAACAACAACACCGGAATTGACATCAACAACTACAGAACCTTCTATTCATCATGGCTACACCCACAGAGCCGCTAAACGTGGTGACTGCTACAGCAAGTGACTTACGGCAGGTCCTTAACTCAGGAGACTACACTAGCATAGAGCTAGTATGACTATATCTTAATTAGATTACCAAGTATAGTTACAAGACCCTTATGGCTGCCCAATTTTTTGGCAAGCTTCGCTCCACTCTCTTGCCTTCGCCTTGCACGCAAAACGCAGGCAAAGCTCCGCTTTCCCTGATCATAGCCAATTTCAACCACCTAACCACCTAGAATCACGTAAACCGTCAGTAAAAGACTATGCAGCTACGGATCAAATAAACAGTGTATTTTTCAATTGGCGCATATCAAATTGCCTTTAGCGATTACTCTGTATTTCTACGGTGCCATGCTAGAAGGAATCCATACAAAATTCATACAAACGTGATATAGGTAATCAATCAGTGGGTAGCTGTACAGGGAGCGGACACAAATCGTCCAGACTCGAGGGGCAAAGGACCATAACAGAGACCATCTATTCAGCTCCGTTTCGCTGAGTTCCGCTTTCTTTATGCAAATCTGCATAATTTTCAGATGCACGCAGTTCTCAGTCACATGACTGATAACTAGCTGAGTCTGGCCTGAGTAAAAGCGGCGGGTGCGTGACCGTGCGTCATACCAGTGTCGAACTCCTAACCCCACCCCACTTCTGCCGGCCGCCAGCCTGCTGGTCGGTCGCTGCAGCCCGCCCCCGCACAATGCCAGGGCCCAGGTGGGTGGGTGCATGCATCCCGGCTGGCATCTGCAGCTTGGACCATGCCATGTCATTGGCCCCCCCCCGGCTGACACCAGAAGATCCCTTTGATTGCATCGCCCTCCTTTGACAATCGTGACGAGACAGACTTCCTACGGCACACGGCACATGGCACATGGCACATGGCACACGGCACACGGCACACGGACATGCTGCAGTCATGTTGAGCTGTTTCCAAGGCCCTCCGCCGCGCCGCTACATCGCTCTCGCCCTCTTCCTCCTCCTCGCCATTCTCCTCTGGCACGGCTTCGCCCCTAGCCGCCTGGCCCTCCGGCCGTCGTGGTCTTCGGCTTCCTCTTCTTCCCGGGCCCACAGCGATATTCTCTATGTTCCCAGCACCACAGACTGGAGCAAGGCCAAAATTTTCCATCCTCCCAACAACACCGTCCCGTTGCCATCCGGAAATCCTCAGACGCTGCCCCGAATTCAGCACCGAACCGCCTCGGACGGCAAGGATGATGTCGCCAATGCCCGCAAGGAAGCAGTCAGGAAGGCCTTCATCAAGAGCTGGAATGCGTACAAACACTATGCATGGGGCCAAGACGAACTGATGCCTCTCTCTGGCAAGGGTAAGACGACCTTCTCGGGCTGGTCTGCACAACTCGTCGACGCTTTGGATTCATTATGGATCATGGGCCTCAAGGATGACTTCTACCAGGCCGTCAAGGAAGTTGCCAAGATTAACTGGTCCAAGCACGACGGCAGCACCATCAATGTCTTTGAGGTGACGATTCGCTACCTCGGCGGACTGCTTGCCGCGTATGATTTGTCTCAGGAGAAGGTGCTTCTGAACAAGGCCATTGAGCTCGGCGACGCTCTGTACATGGCCTTTGACACACCGAACCGCCTTCCGACGCATTGGCTCAGCTATAAAAAGGCCCAAGCTGGAGAGACGACAGGTGATCGCAGCATCTCCGGAGCTGCGAGTGGTTCTCTATGCGTAGAGTTCACCCGTCTAAGCCAGATTACGGGCGATCCCAAATACTACGATGCAACCGAGCGAGTCAAGAGATTCTTCTACGACTACCAGAATCGAACCAAAGCGCCTGGGCTGTGGCCATGGGACATGGATTTCCTCAATGGCAAGATCGAGGACGATTTCTTCACCTTTGGTGCCGATGCAGATTCCCAGTACGAGTATCTCCCCAAGATGCATGCTCTGCTTGGCGGCTTGGATCCCCAGTATGTGGAAATGACAACCAGAGCGCTGGATGCTGGTCGAGATCTCTTGCTCTTCAAGCCCATGACCCCCAAGGATGACGACATTCTCATGTCAGGCAACATGGATGTCTCTGCCGCGCAGCGAGATCCTGAAGCATCGATGCAGCATCTGACTTGCTTTGTGGGAGGCATGTATGCTCTTGCTGGCAAGCTGATCGATCGCAAAGACTATGTCGACCTCGCGGTCCGCCTCACTGCCGGTTGCGTGTGGGCTTACGACTCGTTCGAGACCAACATCATGCCAGAATCAAGCATCTTGCACAAGTGTGAAAAGATGGACGCGCCGTGCCCTTACAACGAGGGGCTGTTCACGGCCATGGGCGACGCAGCGCTTCCAGGCGGCTTCCTCCAGGCTACCGACACGCAATACATGTTACGGCCAGAGGCTATCGAGAGCGTCTTCTACATGTGGCGCGTAACAGGGGATGCAGTCTGGAGAGATGCAGCATGGCGCATGTGGGAAGCCATTGTCAAGGAGACGGAGACGGAGCTAGCATTTGCGACCGTTGCGGATACAACGAGACATGGCAGTCGCAAGCTTGATACCATGGAGGTGAGCATCCCAACTACCCAACACATGCAGAGAAGTGTACGAATTCTGACTGTTTTGCGTTGAACCCCTCTAGACTTTTTGGCTAGCCGAGACTACGAAGTATTTCTATCTTACATTTGAAGACGAAGGTGTCGTGAGCCTTGACGAGTGGGTGTTCAACACGGAAGCGCACCCAGTGAAGCGACCAATTGGTTCCTAACCACCAACATAAAATAAAGCCGTGGGATTCTCATGCGTAGCTTCACAGGCCGGGTTCTGCCTCATTGTTTCAAGGTGACGTGATTACACAGGCCCGGCAGTACAACTAACTGTTCGAGTACGTGGTCTCTGCGGCTGCATACTAGTTCAATGTCAAACAGAACGGGAGGAAATAGAAAATAGATGCACAAATGAGCAACCTTGAAACATGACATGGTTGTAATAAATTCTTCAGTGACTCCAGTCTACTTAATGTGCGTGCCAGCGACGTGCAAAAGGCGGGCCCGCCTCGGGTCTCCGGAAAACCCCTTCCCTCTCCCTCCACAGACCTCTCGCACCTCGCACCTCGAACCTCGCACCTCGCAACCTCTTCTTTCCCCAACCCTCACCAACCCACGAACGACATCCGGCCATCCATCTAGTTCTCTTCACCCTCCCCGCGGAGAAAAAAAAACACCAGGCATGCCATGCCATGCCACCCCGCCTCGCAACCCGCCTCGCCATCCCACCTCGCTTCACACCCCAGCCGTGCATCCCACGAGCCTTCCACGCCACCCCAAGACAATGCGCCGACTTTGCCAGCAAGAACCACTACGAGCGGCTCAACATTCGCCATGATGCCTCACCCGGCGAGATCAAGAAGTAAACAAGCTCACCTCCCTTCTTCCCCCCCCCTCTTCCTCTCCTCTCCCTCCCAGTACCAACTCCCAGCCGAACGTGAACGTCTGACTTGCGACCCCCCCCCCCCAGATCCTTCTACTCGCTCTCCAAGTCCCACCACCCCGACGTAAACCGCTCGGATCCCCACGCCGCGCACACATTCTCCCTCCTCTCCGAGTCCTACACCGTGCTCTCCGATCCCTCCAGACGAGCGCAGTACGACCGAGACACACTCCGGCTGGGAGAGCGCCGCCCCGGCCCCGGTCCTAACCCGGGCGGGAGAAGCCCCTCTGGCTTGTCCAGGCGGAGAGGCTCGTTTCGCGGACCCCCGCCTAGCTTCTACAGGAACGGCGGGTGGGGTGCGCAGGGAGAGAAGCGGAGGAAGGCGCATGAGGAATCATCATCATCATCATCCACGCAGTCGGAGTCGCAGTCGCAGTCGCGATACGGAGGAATGGGACCTGGCTCGAATCCCTTTGGTGCAACAGACAGACGCGATGATTCTGTCCCGCACTTTGACACGCACGGCCACACGAGGACGCATCGGAGAGAGGATGAGCGGCGGCGGTGGCGGCGGCGGAGAGCCATGGGCGATGACGACGTCGAGTTTGAGCCGCAGACGAGCTTGGGGGGCCATTTCCTCATCGTGGCGGGCATTCTGGGGGCTACCTTTGTTGCACCGCTTGTGTATCTGCAGGTGAGCAGGTTGGGGAGGCAGGAGAGGGACAAGGGTTGAAGTGACGGCCGGTGAGGTGGGTTGGATGGACAGATGGGATGGATGGATCAAGGCTCAGCTGATATTGTGCATATGTGCATATGCCCTGCGTGGAATCACGGCCTTGTGCTGTTCGTGGCGGTGGAAGAGTTGACTGCATATACTTGCACGGTGGATGGGAATTCTTGACTTGATCGAGGCTACATTGCCATGGCGTTTTGGATGGACATGATTGGAATCTCGAGATTCATCACCCGACCTCACTCGCTACTCGTGAACCCGAAAATGTCGTGAGAAATTTTTTCCTTCTTCATTATTTAAAATTGTGACTTCTCATTCCTACATCTACATGAGGAAGCCTCTACACCCCCATTGTTAATACGTCTTTGTATTTTTCAAAGTATTCCAAGTACGGTACAAAAGCAAGCGTGGGACGCCAGCTTCAAGTGGAGGGGTATCCTGGCAACGTGTGACGGGGGCTACTAGGATATATAGGTCTTGTCGCGCGAGAAGAACAATGTTTAACCCTCGAAGGTGAAGCTAGCACCGAGCTAATCGTACACACAGGTGGTATTAGTGCAAATTCATTTTAAAGAAAAGCCGTGAGAGACGAAGATTTCGTCTTCGTACCTTGTGGGTAGCCTGGTCGAGCTTTTGGGTGTCGAAAGAGCCACCGAGACCCAGGGTAACTCCCTCACGGAGGAGGACGTTGTAGGCAAGAGCGGCAATACCGCGGTCGTTGATCTTGACCTGTACAAGTGATCTTCATGTCAGTACAATTCAGTGGCTCGACAATAGATGTTCGGTCTCTCATTGTCAGGGCGGGATTCAAGAGCAGGCAATTCAAACCTTGGCGAAGGAGACGGGGTCGATGCGGTACTTGCTGGCAACCTCAAGGCCGACAGTGTTGCCGGTCTTGGAGTTCCAGATAGCTTTGGCACCAGCCTCGACCTGGCTGTTGACCTTGTGGTAGTAAGAAGCAGCGAAGACGCTCAGATTGTCAGTAGCGGTGATGGCAGCGCTGTACTGGGGAGCAGCGTAACCAACGGCGGCGCTGTAGGCGGTGACAGCGGCCTTGTTGACGTCGTAGCCAGCAGAGGCACCAGCGAGAAAACCCTCGTGGCCGACAGTGGCGTCAACGTTGGCAACGGGACCCTTGAGAAGGTCGAAGAAGGCACGGCCGTGGAAGCCAGGCTGCTTGAAGAAGAGGTTGAATTTGGCGCCCTTGCCGGCGGTGGCGGGAAGGAAGTTGAAGAGACCCTCGAGCTTGAGGCCCTTGGCGAGGGTGTCATTGACCTCAATCTTGGTGTCGAGGGCGTTGGCGGTGTTCCAGGTCTGGGTTAGAGTGAGGCCTGTACGCGTATACCACATTAGCAGCTGAGCGTAGCCAGGTTGCAAGAGAGCAGCGAATTCTAGCGGCCAGCCGAGAACGCGGTCGAGAACGCGCGACACAAAAAGATTTGGCTGTGAATGATCGCGTCCTCTGTCGGGACGGCGGGGAAGTTCGGGACGGGCTTGATTTTACCGGAAGGCTTGTCGGTGTATTTTCCCTCAATCTGTTGTTCCGAAACTCTGTCAGTTACGTTTTAAGGCGCGGTTTATCTTGCAACAAGTTTTCCTCATCTCGCCAATGGTAATTGCAGGCATTGGGTTTTTACCAAGCTAGCTATCTCAGAGCCAGACTCAGACAGGGTCAGAGGGAAAAACAAGACTACTTACAGCAGCAGAGGTGGCCTTCTCGTGGCTGGACTTGCCAGTCACCTTGAAGGCGACGCCATTGGGAGCAGTGTCCTTGAACTCAAATGTGGTGGCAGAGAGGTGGTAGAAATCTTTGTTGAGGAGCTACAGTGTAGTACAAAAGAACGGGTGATGTTAGCATTGATTCTTCCAGCAGAGGCAAGGGCATCAAATTGTTGAGCTCTCCAGCATGTTCAAGCCGAGGAGTAAAGGCAAGCTCATGGGAGTTTTCTGGAGCAAGGAGAAGCGCATACATCGTTGGCCGGCTTGGCAATGTCGGAGAAGGCAGGGACAGACATCTTGGCTGATGGGGAGGAGGATAGAAGAAGGTGAGGAGAATTAGTCTTTGGTGAGAAGATGAGATAAGTGATGGTGTCGTGACACGATTGCGATGGGTAAGGAGATGATGGATGGCCCAGACGTGGAAGTTTTCGGGCAGAGGGAAAATGTCGGGCTCTGCGCGACGCTTGTTGATTGGGCAGAGGGGTCTGCTGCAGGTCCACTTGGTCGATGGTGTCTTTTTGAGAGACACAACGTTGTTGGGGGAAGCAACAACCGACGGCACTAGCGTTGTTCTCAAATTATTATGGCATTATTCTGCGTCAGTCTACATACATAAGCCAGCAGGGGAAATTCGCGGATGTGCCCCATTATTTCAGCCCGACTCGGGACAAATCGCTTGTTGGGACAGTATGTAATATTTCTCTTCCCTCTTTCTTGGTGGGGGCTTGCCGGGTTGCAGACGAGCATAAATTGAAGCTCGGCCCTCGTCTGCCGATCGATCACATCCGAGGCTTTGTGGTCAACAACTTTCGCGGGGCTGGGTCGATGTGTGCTCGCAAATGTGAGGAGTAAAAAAGTTCACGAATTGCTCCATTGCAAGGCGAGACCGTAGGCATGTTGCTCAGCAGACGTCCGAGGAACTTGGCCTTTGGAGGAAAACGTCACTCACTCTCAACTTGGCTGAATTCTATCGTGTATACCCACCCACACATGTCAACAATATGTATTGAGAACCCATCTATGCTTCAAATGCCTCTACAACTAGAGCACCGGACGTCCCTCGATATGCTAAAACGCAAAACAAACCTAGCACACTGCACTTTTCTTCACATCTATCCCCGTCTGAAATTCTGAATACTTCATTCACGTCTTATTGGTTTGTCTTCTCTCTCCTGCCAAGTCGGCTCTATTCATACAGCGTTGTCGTACTTGGCGTTGTGTGTGGAGATGGCTCTGCGATTTGTTAGCTGTGTACAGTGGTAAAGTGGCTTGGAACACTACCAACCTGCCGCTGGGATCACTTTGCTTGGACCATGTCGGCGCCCATCGCATAACGGTAGAAGCACATGACGGGGGGAAGTGCTCGTCAAACATCAGACGGTACCAGTAGCTAATGACACGGTTAGTTCTCGTGCTAGATACTCGGATGGAAAGCGTGTTTTGTCACTTACGCCTCCTTGGTTTCAGGAATATCGTTGCCCCATTCAGTCTTGGGGTTCTTCATCATCTCATCGGTGACATGCAACTCGGCATTGTCCTTGAGGGCGTCGATCCAGCCGTAGCCTACGCCATCGGAGAACTGCTCCTTCTGGCGCCAGAGGATGTTGTCGGGCAAGTAAGGGGCAGTCTCCGGCTCGTCGCTGGTGTCGAACGCCTTTCGCAGAATGTACTTTTCCATACGCTCCTTCGTGATCATTTTGTCCTGGGGATCGATGCTCATGGATGTCTCGAGAAACTGAAGTAGGGAGAATTAGTAACGAAGAATGGCAAGGCACCTGAATACTAGAGTGACATACCTCCTTGTCGAGGAAAGGAACTCGGGCTTCCAGGCCCCATGCGGATGTTGACTTGTTGGCACGCAAACAGTCGGCAAAGTGCAGGTTCTTAACACGACGGACAGTCTCATCATGGAAAGCATTCTTGTCAGGGGCGGCGTGGAAGTAGAGGTATCCGCCGAAAATTTCATCACTACCCTCACCACTCAATACCATCTTTACTCCCATAGCCTTGATCTTTCTTGAGAGTAGGTACATGGGGGTTGAGGCGCGGATGGTGGTTACGTCGTACGTCTCAAGGTGGTAGATGACGTCGGAGAGGGCATTGAGGCCATCTTCGATGGTGAAGGTCATGACATGATGCTTGGTGCCAAGAAACTTGGCGACCTCGAGGGCAGCCTTGTTGTCGGGAGATCCGGGCAGACCAATGGAGAAGGAGTTGAGCTGGGGAAGGTAGGTGACGGTAGACAGATTATCATCGTCGTCAATACCAACGAGGCCCTCGCCCAAGTCAGGGTCGCCCGAGGGCTCGACTCCACCGTTTGCATCAAGGGCTTTCTGCTTAAGACGAAGAGTCTCGCGCTGAGCAATGGCAGCAACAAGACTAGAGTCAAGACCACCAGAAAGCAACACGCCGTAAGGGACTTCGGCCATGAGTCTCTTTCTCACAGACTTCTCTAGTGCATGTCGGAGGACCTTGTAGTCAACAGGTGTGGACGGGACGTTGGTAGGATCCCACCAATTAGGCCTGAAGTAACGAGTCGTCTCGCTAGTTTTTGAGTCGAAAATGTGGCCGGGGGGGAATGGAACTATCTTATCGCAAATGCTGTGCAAGCATTTTAATTCGGATGCGAAATAAACAGTTCCTGGCTCCTTCCAGGACCAACCTTGGTACAAGGTAGTGATGCCGATAGGATCACGGGCAGCGACGGTTCTATCTTGCTTCTTGTCGTAGAGAACGAAAGAGAACATGCCGTCGAGATGGTTGGGGGCATCGAGACCATATTCCGTGTACTGAGTTTGGGCATAATGATTAGCACCTGATATCTGTCATTATGCCTCTTGATCGGCAGCGAAATAATGTAGCAAAAGACATAGACATACCAGAGGGATGATGACTTCACAGTCAGATGTAGTCTTGAAGTGGTAGTCATGCTTCAAGTTTCTTCGGATCAAACGATGGTTGTAAATTTCACCATTGACTGCAAGAACAAGCGACTCGTCCCCGTTGGTGAGGGGTTGTGCACCAGACTCTGAAAGGCTGTGAGCAGAGCGCATGGAGATTTGCTGAGTGCCAGGAGGAGAAATAAGTACTTACCAACGCCGACGATACTCAAACGCTCATGACACAAGACTGACGGGAGATTAGCTTGTCATTACGTCGCAATGGCTAGTGCGGGGGGGTTTTTTTTTTTGGCAATTTGTATATAAACGTACTCGTGTTGTTGGAGATGATGCTTCCGCCTATAGTGCAAGTCAGTCAGCAAACAATCTTTTTTTTTTTTTTCTTCGAGACGCTCTTGTCAGCTTCACGCATCGCGACGCGCAGGACTCACTCCAATCGGGGCCACGGTGGCGAATTCTCCAGCAATTGAATCAGTATACGGCGCACAAACTATAGGCTCAATTGTCGAACTCACTGCTTGGCAAGCTTGAGAGCAGTTGGCTTGAACCGCTGCACGTTAGGATGGCTGCACAATTGAGGCCGTCAGCAAAACCCTCTGCCCACGACAAAACGATAAGCCATGGTGGGGTGAGCACACTGAGCACTTGGCGGACTGCAGACTGCCCCTCCAAGACACAGAAAAGCAAGTGCGGCCGAATGCGGGATGAGGTCGAGCTTACCAATGGCAGGCGAAGATTCCACACATGATGACTTGCAGCGCTCCAACGAGAAGCAAGCTCACCAAAGGATCGAGTACGGTACAGGATAGGCTCGAAGGGATGGATGAGTGGTGGAAGAAGAGGAAGACTTCGGACAATATGGAGGGAATATGGCTGGGGAAAGAAAAAGGTGGGAAAACCTAAGTTGGTAAAGCCACCCATCGACTTGTTACGCCGCCAAGCGACGAACTGTTTCCGAGACACTCACACGACAGAACCGGAGCTTGACAGCAGATCCATGAGTCAAGCCCCGTGCGCGGCAACGAAAATTGGACCCCCCCTGAAAGCAATAGATAATATGGAATACGGAGTAGATAAGGCCGGAAACAGCCGCGCTTATCGCGTGTGTGTTGTGTGTGTATTACGGAGTAGTCAGGTTTGCCAAGGCCTGGCCGACTTCGGCGGGACAGTCAATTCCCGCAATGCAATTGGCGCGCAGCGTCGATGGACAAAGAGGCCATGCACATGTTACAAATAGTCATGGTGGGCGGTCATGGTGGGCGATCTATCTAACATGATAGATGCGGGTTTCCGGCAAGGGAAACATCAGATGCGTGAGAATTGTTCCGAGTACCCCATGCTTGGTTTTTTTTTTTTTTTTTTTTTTTTTTTTTTTTTTGCGTGCACGCACGCGATACACAAACGACAAGCGAGCGAGCCTCCGCGGGACGAAGAACCATTGGCACACAACATGGTCACAGTCGACTTCATCAGCAGCCACACAAGTGGAATCGCAGAGCGTTCGTTCTTAATTTAGGAAAAGCACAATCTTGCTATCATCTAGCTCATCGTGAACAGCCAGCTTGCCTGATTTTCCCGGTGCATCCAGCCACCCCTCATGACGTGCCAGATACAAAAAGTGGATTTGAATATATATGATGGAACCTGTGCCCCTTGACGCCTATCGCAAAATTTGAACGAAGAAGCAAACATCGTCAAAGAAAGTACCGGGTCCATGCAGTCTCGATGCTTGCTAGAACGTCGTTCCTCTTCGAAGCAATGGTCCTTCATGCTCCTCCAAACGCCCTTGCAATATGTTTTGTATGATGTTTACAAATGTTGTATAACGCCATGGAATGGCGCGAGCTCCTCATGGGGCTGGGTTCTCGCGGACGACACGTTTAACCCGCTTTTCATACTCGACTCGATCCCTCTTGAAGAGGTTGTATGCCTCAGCTTGGGCTGGCGATTCCGGATTGGGGTCGTTGAGTAAATCCTGAATACCCAAAAGAATCTGTTTCACAGTGATGGCAGGCTTCCAAGCCTCTTCTTCGTTGAGAATCGAAAGGCAGACGGTGCCCGACGGGTACACGTTGGGATGGAACAGCGGAGGGACGAACTTGCCTGCATATGTCATTAGAACCGGCATGAACGGCGCATCCTGCTGAGTCTACTCACATTTCGGTGGTTTGGTTGGATATTCTGCGCGGGAATGAAAACATTAGTTGCCGTTGTTGCACATGATGATAGCCGTGCGACTCACCATCAGGAAAAGCAATAGTCAGCTTGAAAAGGCCACCTTCCCAGATTGTCTTTTCCTTGCCCGGAATACCACATTCCCAGTTCTTCAGGTCCAAGACGCCTTCTTTTGTGCGTGCTGGCTTAGCATAGAAGCCGAATGGGTGATCGCGCCGCCACTGTTTCCTGTAGCAAATCCGTCAGTAAGACAGCGTGCGAGCAATTTTGGACAGCCTCAACCGACCGTTCTTCTTGAAGTCGGTTCTGACACAAAGCCATATTGGCGATTATACGATCGGTGACAGGGGTTTGTTTCGAGAGAGGTCAATCTTGATCACTCGTATCCGAGTTGTTGGTCCACGAGGCTCTCGTTCTCGGTAGTGCGATCGCAGCAGCAGGTGGGACTTGGCTCTCAGCTCAGCGAGAGGCCGGAGATTGAGATGCCGTAATAGAAAATGTATCCTCGCAGAAAGTTAGAGGCACGGGGTTGGAGTAGCTGCCTCAACTCCGGATGAGAAATCAGGAATCGGTGCAGTGCGGTGCGGTGCGGTGCGGTGCGGGCCTTTTGGCAGCGCTGAGGTCCTCCAGATTGGCAAAACGTGAATGGGTAAAATAGTGGGGCCACGATGGTAGCAAAATGCCACCACCAGAGCTGGGCGCGGGGCGATCAAGCAAACTCGGCGACCAAATACGTGATTTTCGACTCGTCGTCTGCAACATTAGTGCAGAATGCGCCGACCCGCTTCTTATCAGCGAACAAGATCAATCAATCACTACTGCATGTCATAATCGAGCCCTTCCAGCCTTCCAGGCTGACATGACCATTCTAGTCGCCACATTAACTAGCCCCCCCCCCCTGCCAGCCCAGATTCCCCACTAATAAGCTGGCTGGTTCCTCGGCTCAGCAGTTGCTGCTTTGTTTGAGTTCTCGACCACCACCGCACATGGAGGGGCAAGCGAATGCTATCCACACAGACTCGCATGCTTCCATCTCATCCTCTCACGGCGTCTCACTAACCTGGGCCCCGTGCTTGCTTTTAGAGAGAGTCGACGCGACATCTCTCCATGACACCCAACTGAGTCGAATCAGCAACAATTGGGCTCAGATATTCCGCCTACTGTTCCCCGGATTCGCGCATGTGAGCTTGTGATTGTGGACATTGTCAACCCCAAGGAGACAAGTCATGGACATGAAAACTACCACTCTGGAAGAGGGCAAGGGGGCGGATGCTGCTACTTCGGTAAGCATGCCTATGACGACAGCTCCCGTCACGACAGCTGAGGTCGCGCAACCAGCTGAGGTCGCTGGCGAGGATGTCCCTGACCCGGACGAGGATGATTTGGATGACTTGGATGGTGAGATGCAGCAAGCACCTCCAAGGACTTTTCAACACTGACCATCATTGGCAGACATGCTCGAAGATTTCTCAACTGTCAAAATAGAGGGATCAGCTCAGCAATCCACCCAATCTGCAAGCGCTGCACCCGCAGAATCAACCCCCAAAGCTGCTGATGCTGCCACCAAAGACGCCACGGCTCCTGATGAACCGGCCTTTTCAGAAGAGGACTTCACCAAGCAATTGCAGGCCGGAATGGCTGATTTGCTTGGCGAACTAGAGAAATCGGTGAGAGGGTTTGATACTCGGCAACGGGTTGCAAACGAACCAGAAGCTAACAAGGTGTTCCAGCCCGAGATGCAAGAGCAGTTTGAGGACATGTTCAAACACATGGCTGCTGCTGCTGGAGAGTCAGGGCCCGGGGCTACTGGGGCAGAGAGCTCCTCTGCCAAATCCGATATTCCAGGGAAAAACGATGCATCGTTCCAAGAGACCATTCGTCGCACCATGGAGCGCATGCAAACCTCTGGGGAACAGGCTACAGCTGCTGCTACTGCAGGCAGCGGAGAGGACTTCATGTCTGAGTTGCTGAAACAGATGGGCTCCGGTGATTTGGGCGGCGAGGGCGGCGAGGAGGAGTTCTCCAAGATGCTCATGGGCATGATGGAGCAGCTTACCAACAAGGAGATTCTGTACGAGCCCATGAAGGAGCTCGACGACAAATTCCCAGAGTGGTTTGAGAAGAATAAGGCGTCTACGCCGGCGGAAGATCTCAAGAGGTACGGCGAGCAAAAAGCGCTGGTTAGGGAAATCGTGGTCAAGTTCGAGGAGACCAGCTACTCTGATAGCAATGCTGCGGATCGAGAATACATTGTCGACCGGATGCAGAAGGTATGTGATACACGACAAGCCGAAAGAAAAAAAAAAAGGCCATGCATGTCAACCATTGGTCACTAACATTTACTACTCACAGATGCAAGCTGCGGGCTCACCTCCATCAGACTTAGTAGGGGACATGGCCTCAGCGCAAGAGGCGTTTGGGGGAGCAGATGACCAATGCAATCCGCAATGATGTATTTGGTTGTTTTGGATACACCACGCCCGTATATATACCCCTTGTACACGTAATTTGTGCACACAAATAAACTCATATACAATGCCACCCTTGGCGATTCCCGACACTTGTCCTATTCAACGCCATATCCGTCCCTGAAGTAACGCCGCAAATTCCCTTGTCTTTTCCTCTTATTACATGTGCAATTTCAGCAGGACAACGTTGTCCGACGTGGTTACGACATGTCCATGTGCTCGGCGAACGATTGTATAGATGACTGCTCTTGCTCTTGCGCAATCAGTTCGGCAAAAATGTCGTCATAATCCTCGTCAGACAACGCAGGCGAAGGCGGTCGCTGGTCCCCGTGGGTCTGGCCCTGGCCCTGGTTCTGGCTCTGGCTCTGTTGTTCCTCAAAAGAAGCAACCATGTCCTCAAGGTCATCATCCAGGGGATGCTCATCCGGCATTTCGTCATCTTCTGTCGGGGGCCGTTCCTGATGAAACGCCATCGCATCTTCCAAATCCGTTTCCGACAAGAAAGGCGCATCGTGTGAAAGCCGTCCAATATCAGCCAAGAGGCTGTTCTTGAGAAACTGCACATTTTCCAAGTTGGTCAGCACAAGTTTTTTTTTTTTTTTCCCCCAAGTGGGAGATACGGGTCAATCCTTCTTCCTCACCTGTCCTTCAACGTCTCTTCTTTGCCACGCCTTCTCATCCGCCTTTTGCCTCACGTTCTGCAGGAAGTTCTTGCGTCTTGCATCCTGTAGGTCTTCACGCTTTCGCAGCAGCGGATTCTGGCGTACCGGTCGCGACGCGAACTTGAATTTGGGCTGTTGGATGGGCGAGGACTGGATCTGGCGTTGGGGCAGAGCGTTTCTGTCGACGGGTGAAAGGGGCGATGAGGCGCGGATTGGTGATGATGAGAGCGGGGAGGAGACGCTGGGACGATGGTCCCATGGTCCGGCGAAGATTGTGGTCGGTGCAAATGAGAGCATGGTAGTGTTTGGTGGTGGCGAGGAGGAACGTCGTTTGGTATCACGCATGTGCGTCGGCGGTGGGGGGGGGTTGGGCGAAAGAGTATCTGTTGAGGTTGAAAAAGTTTCAATTGAATGAGGTGCAGTCGTGTTTAATGCACTAATAATTGTGGTTGCTGGTGTCTTGGATGTCGAGGGCAGGTGGATGGCATTGTCGTGAGTCAGTCGCGTCGTGGAAAATAATTGAGACGCGGTTCCAGCCTGGCGCGCGGGCACGTGGTGCGGCTAATACATATAACAAATTGTATTTATTACGTGGGCGTTCGTTGGTCGGGAATGGGAACTAACACCAGAGACGGGGGTTCAAAGAACAGCCTTGCCTTGCTCGGTGTGCATGATAGCGACTCAACTGCGGTAGCAGAATCAGAACTCTGGTCATTCTTCAAGCCGTGTCTCTTTTTCTGAACAGGTCTGGAGGGCACCTACCTGTTCCTCAAACAACAATTCAAGGTCCAGCGCTCGGATCGCCGGGGCCGCATGTGACTGTCCCGCTTCCGCTTCCGTCCCCAACCGAACGACAGCGGAGCTGCCTCGGCGAATCACGGCGTCCCACCCCAACTTTTTTTTTTTTTTGTGATTTCCACTCCGTCTCCTTTTGGCACCACCCCAGCATCACGCATCGCCTCGACGCTTCGCAACCGTTTTTTAGTGTTTACCATGATTGCAGAGGCCTTCTTAGCAATCGCTTGCCTTCGCTGAGAGTGATTGATGAATTCAAATCTCGCCGCGCGTCGATCCCTAGCCCCAAAGTTCAGTTTTACCTTTTCAACACAAGAACAACAACAACAACAACAAGAAGCATGAACGCAGTTGCCGCACCTCGGCTGGCCGCTCGCCTTAGTTCTCGGTCGTGGACATGTTCAACATGCAGAGGACAAGTGACGAGGATTCAGCCGAGCCCGTTTCTTGCAAGCAGACATTTATCTTCCGCCAGGGGCTCGTCACAAAGGACGAGTGGCAATGGCGGTTCGCGATCACGCAGAGCCCTACTGTTCGCTTCAGCCGGTGCTGCTGGTATCGCAAGCACAGCACTCGCCTTTACAGATGAGATCAAGAATAGTTATGACTCGGTGGAGCGCACAGGCAGAGTAGTTGCAGCGCTGGCGATCTGCATCAATGAGTACGTTTTCACATCATCATTGTTTCCCTTAGATACGTTCGACTGCGCGCACAATGATATCCAGACCGTGGCTGACAATAGTCTGGCAGCTACCGCACGACGCTCAACGCGATGGCAGTCACCGAAGGCGACGACGAAAAGAATAAGGTCTTGAAGGCGTGTCATAAGCGTTGCGCCGAACGGACACTCAAAGTCATGGAGATGAATGGAGGCATTTTCATCAAACTCGGACAACACCTGGTACGAAAAAAAAAACCGAGACGTCTCCTCCAAGATAGGATGGCGAACTTGACGCTAATAAGACCTGCCAACCCTTACAGAGCGCCATGAACTACCTGCTACCTCCCGAGTGGACAACTACGTTTATTCCTCTGCAAGACAAATGTCCCGTTTCGTCATTTCAGTCCATCCAAGACATGTTCCGCAAGGACACAAAAGCAGATCTGTGGGACTTCTTCTCCGAGTTCTCAGACGAGCCGATCGGGGCTGCCTCTCTGGCCCAGGTCCACCTCGCGACATTGAAAGATTCGGGACGCAAGGTTGCTGTGAAAGTACAGCATCCTGATCTCGAGGCATTCGCGCCGCTGGACCTTGCCCTCACCAAGTATACGTTCTCGACACTGAAACGATTCTTCCCCGACTACGACCTCGAGTGGCTCTCGTCCGAAATGGAGATCTCACTCCCCAAGGAGCTCGACTTCCAGGAGGAAGCCGACAATGCTCGGCGAATGAAGGCCTATTTTGCCAAGATCCCCGAGCTGCCTCTCGTCATACCAGAGGTGATTTGGGCCAAGAAGCGAATCATTGTCATGGCGTGTGAATCTGGCGCCCGACCCGACGACCTCGACTATCTCGACAGGAACGGCATCGACCGAGATGAAGTGTCCGCCACCCTGGCGCGCATCTTCAACGAAATGATTTTCGGGGACGGCGCTCCCTTGCACTGCGATCCTCACGGGGGGAACATCGCCATTCGGAAGAACGATTCCCGCGGGGCCATGGGAAGGGGCCCCAATTTCGACGTCATTCTGTACGATCACGGCCTGTACCGAGATATTCCGCTGCCCTTGCGTCGATCCTATGCCAAGATGTGGCTGGCCGTCATCGACGGCGACATGGACCGCATGAAGAAGTACGCACGAGAGGTGGCGGGCATCAGCGATCAGGATTTCCCGCTCTTCGCGTCCGCCATCACAGGCCGTGACTTCACCGTCGTCAGCAAGCAGGGTTCCATATTGAAGACGCGAACCCCCGACGAAGAGCAAAACATCAGTGCTTCCCTCCAGGAGGGTCTCATCGTCGACCTGGTCCAGATGCTCAGCCGAGTGCCGCGCATCATCCTTCTCATTCTCAAAACCAACGACCTGACGCGCAGTCTGGACGAGAACCTGCATACCCGGCATGGTCCGATCCGCAGCTTCCTCATTCTAGCGCGGTACTGCACGCGAACAGTCTTCTATGAGCGTCTGGAGCAGATTCGCGACAAGGGGACGCTGCTTTGGCCTCCGAATGCGCTGCGTGTGTTTTCCGCGTGGTTGGGCTATATGCGTGTTGAGGTTAAGCTGGAGACGTTTGAGCTATGGCTGGGTGTGAAGCGTGTACTTGGATTGAGTGTGAATTTTGCAAGTGGTTCGCCGCTATGAAGAATGCAACGCGGAGCAAATTAAAATGAGATCTGGTCCGCTTTGGACCACGATGAAAATAATAGACTGTATATAGATTATGGCATGGCGGAGCCCACTGGTAGATGTAACAGGGCGAATTTTATACGTGTCGTTTCGCAGTTTGCGTGCGCCTACCCTGTAGAATTAAGATTATCAACGCTCGGCGAACTCGCGATTCGGCAGGATTAAAGTCTTTGCGGATGGGGATCGCGCAGTGAGAGAGTGATGTTAGCCGATGAAACTGCTTTTTTTTTTTAATGTGACGTTTTAGCCATCGTGGCTATCATCTGGATTCAGTTCTGAACTGATAACTCGGTGCGAGAACTACATACAGTAGGTAGACATCGAGCTTTAGCTCGCCACGCAACCTGTTTGGCTTTAGGCCAAACGACCGGACCACGTCTTCAAATTCTCATTTAATCGAAATTCCACCCGTTAAGCAAATGAGGTGAGACCATAAGAACAAGATCTGATCGCAGATGTAGACAAAAAAAAATGTGTAATGGGTCAAAAGAGAAACACGTGGTTCCGCCCGGGCTCGAACCGGGGACCTTCTCGGTGTTAACGAGAAATCATGACCAACTAGACCACGGAACCATTTGTTATTGTAACCCGGGCCAATAATGATAATTATGAAGTCTAATTCAATCAGGAAGTTGTGTAAGGTTGACCTGTCGTTGGAAATGGTGAATGGAGAGCTCATCTGGACACTTCCCGACAGATAAAAGTGTAGCTTTAACTAGAACATTATAGTTCCTCATTCGACAACTTGTCTATGATGACCTTGCTGTCCGATGGCACACCACGGCGTGATTTGCAGCAACGAACGCTCATCGCAGAATCCTGCCATGTTGGCGTTTTCGGAGCAAACATCGGATGGAAGCAACGCGGGGAGATTGCAAGCTCGGGAGGAGGTGCAAACCGCGGCGGGAATCCTACGCGTGTCGCGAGGCAGAGCGGTACAAGAAGTTGTGGGCGGCGCAGGTCCAGACGTTTGAGCAGTCTGCTGGGCTGGTCGTTTTGGACGTGGAAGTGTGACCGAACGGGCAAAGATTGGGGGTGGCATCATGATCGAAGATCTGATTATCTGGGAAGCATATTCCATTCCTGGACTCATTTCCGTGTCGCCCCTAGCCACTTTCTCAGAAGATGGCCAAATTTCCCGTGCGAGACGACAAAAAAATGGCTCGTAAAACATTTCTCCTCTGAAGAGGCAGCGGGATGTGCAATGGGGGCTTTACTAGAGAAAGCAGAAACCCGTGGAACGAGAGGAGTGGCCATGAAAAGCATTCAAGTCACTCACAAACACTATTCATTGAATTGAAACCATAGCAGAAGAGGCGAAAAAAGATAGATGTAGTCACAAAGACCAAAAGATAGGAGATGGAAAAAGAAATATAAAAAAAAGGCGAACGAAGAAGCAGACAAGAATGAAGGGCCCCAGCAAGCCCCGTTCTTAGTCGAACTGTTGTAGGAAAAGCCCAGCGCGGGGGTCGAACCCGCAACCTTGAGATTTCGTATGCTTGTAAGAGTCTCACGCTCTACCGATTGAGCTAACCAGGCCGATTTGAGCTGGACGGATGCGTGACTCGAGTGTCTGGTTTGTGATATTGTTGGAAGCAAGCGAGCACAATAGAATTTTAAAGGGTCAAGTTTTCTGGAAGTTTTTTTTTGCCCTTGCAGGTGCTGTGGCTTTTTGGGTGGAGTGGTGTGGAGCCATTTTGGACTGCGGGAAGGTGGGTCAAATGCATCTCATTCATAAAGGCACAGAAAAGGCAACGCCACAGCTTGACTCGTCTTTTCAAGATAGCCAAGACAAACCGACATGCATTCAATATCTACAGTAACTTCACCGCACTGCTATGCTAATGACCACCAAATTTTCACGGCCGTTGGCTCTCGTCAGCCCGCAATGTTTTGCAGTTCAGTACAAGACATGCGCCGTATCATGCATCTATCCTCCCACCTTTTTAAGTGACGGCATCAGACCAGACGAATCACTGCTCTAGGTGCTATTGCCGCTTCCGACACCAATGCTATCCTCGTATTCGGTCCATCGCAGCGCCTCTTCTACGTCCATGACAAAATGCGACTCTCCTCCACACAGCGCCACTATGCCACTCCGTTCCATGAGCACCCAGACCGGGTGGTCTCTCCGGCTGGGTCCGCGAGAGAAGAAGATGCGCACGCCGCGGTCTCGGTAGTTGCGAACAATCTCTTCCAGCACTTGCGTCCCTGAGCCGTCCATTGAAGTCACGCCGTGGATGTCGAAGATGACGTTCCTATTGGATTCTTGACTGCGGAGGCGTGGAAGTGCAGGGTGCGCAGCCGAGGTCCCATATAGCTCTAGCCGACGTAGTCGTGCCTTGAGCTCTCCAGTGTTGGCAAATGTGAGTGGCTCTAGGATCTTGACAATGAGACAGCCTTCGACGAATTCAAGACTGTGGTTGCCGGATTCGGCATTGTCAAACCGATTAGTGCCAGGGATACGCCCGAGAATCTGAATACGCGGCCGGGTACTGTGCTTGATGACGAGGAGAATCGAAATGCCAACCCCGAGAGCCATTCCAAGTGTGAGTGAGTAGAAGATCGTGGACAAGAAAATGATGGCCATGAGCCCAAGCTCAGTCCAGCCTCGGATACCCAGAAAAAAGGCAATATCGTGCGGCGCTTCCTCTATCAGCGAGTATGCAACGACAGAGATCATGGATGAGAGGACAGGTTTCTGATGAGTATAGGTTAGTTTTGTAGAGCATATTTAAGATCGCCCGCTGCTCGAAGAGCAAATGCGAGTTGATGGGGCGCGGGGTTCCTGACCGGCAAATAGTAAAAAGATGGCAGCAGAAACAAGATTGACAAGAGAGTGATCAAACTCAATAGTATCGAGCTGACGGGACTCTTGCCACCCGTCGTCTTGTTTACTTTGCTTCGACCATAGCCACCAAAGGCGGGTAAGCTCATAAAGCACGCGCCTACAAGGTTGGCTGTTCCGAGAGCAATCATCTCGCGATTGGCACTGAGTGCAATCCCTTGGATGGCGTCGTTCCCACCCAAACTCTTGGCTGCGACAGAAGACTCGAAGAACCCAAGCAGGGCGATGAGAAACGAAGTCGAAAGCGCAGAGCGAATATGTTTCATGTGAGACAGCCTGAATGGCCATCTGAACATGAAAACTCCACCACTGGCGGCCTTTACACTGCCAAGGATCTCGACGCCCTGCTCATCCCAGCGAAAATGCCAGCAGAGAATAGCCGAGATGACGACAACCAAGAATCGATCTGGGAGGAAGACGACAGAAGGGAACCTGCGCTCAAGGCGTTTCTTGAGCTCACTGCATCTCATTAGTGACCTCTTTTATAGCGAAACAAGGTGTGATTTGTTGGGAAGCGGGGCCATGTGTCTCACCGGAAAACCATGATGACGAGGAAACTGACGCCAGCGACGGCAAATGTCAACCGATGAACCCCTCCGACATTCTCAAAAATGAAGTAAATCTTTTCCACAGTGCTTCCATGGCTCGCTCCAACATCGCTGGCAACATCGCTCAATCCAAGCTCGGGGATCAGCTGGTCAACGGCAATCACAAAGCCAATGGCACTGATGAACCCCCTCAGAAATGGTCTGCTCAACACGCTGTCCAAGAAACCTAACCTGGCAATTCCTGCAATTAAAACAGTTGCCCCTGCCATTCCAGCAACTACTCCGCAGATTTGCGCATGAATCAGGCCGTTATCCTCATCCGTATTGCCGCTGTCTACACTGTGCTGGACGACGGTACCGACGAGCAAAGACCCGGCGGCTTCTGGGCCGACAATCATTTGTGGACAAGAACCCAGCAACGCGTATATAAAGGGGTTGAATACAAAGGAATACAAGCCATGTATCGGTGGTACGTGAGCCAGGTTGGCCGCCAGCGAAAGAGCCATGGGCAGATAGAATGATGCGATGGTGATGGCGGATGTCAAGTCGCCTTTGAGGTACGCCCACTTGTACTGCTGCATCCAGTTCAGACAAGGAATGTAATAGGCCATGTACATCAGCGGTGTATCGTGGATGCCAGCTTGCTGGGCAAGCTCCCTGCTCTGGCCCATCTTCTTGGTCCGTATTCTCCCACCAAACCACCTCTTCCACCCATCGTCGGAGCACGTTTGTGACACAGAGTTTTCGATAAGCCGACAAGAGTCTGTGTCAACAATTTCTTCTCTCGTAAAAGGGAACTCTCCTTCATATGGGCTCACAGGCCGTGGACTAAACGTGCCGTGTTCGCATAACCCTGGATGAACGGTCGATCGTCTTCGCTCGCTTGTGTCCGCTGGAATCAACGGCGTCGACTCACTAGCGTCTGGTTTCCCTTCATCGCCACAAGACGGTGATGTTATTGCATGCCGAAATGCCGGGCCACTATCTCGACTGCTCTCCCGGCTCGATGCTGCGTGGCTCTTGCGGAGTGCACTGGGCTGCGTTGGTGTGTGGCCAATGTTGGAGGACGAGTCCTCGCGGCTATGCCTGGACCGGCCAGCCATTTGCGTCAAGTAAGGATATGTCCAACCCTAGGGCGTAGGCAGCATCGGGAGTTCACTCGACGGGAAAGGGCGGCCGATGATATTTTGTCTTTTGTCTGTCGTCAAGTCGTCTCTCGTACCTGGTTGTACAGAAGAAGAAGTGCCAAGGTACGAGGTTGCGGGATCGGCTAGCGGTACACGGATAGGATCGTGCGCCTCGGTTCGACGACGGGTCAGATGCAAGCACGCAATTGGCAGCTGATGCGTAGCTTGACAACTAAGGTGAGGCAAGTAAAGGGGAAGAGGTAGCACATGAGCTCACGAAAAGATCTGTGGGCGGTGTAAGTCCATTTGGGCGAAGGGAATATGAAGATGAAAGAGGCGGTTGACATTCGTCACATTGAAACTGCCACTAGCAGCAAGATGTGGGTCGCACCCACTAATAACTTGCAGCCGGAGGTGCGTTGTACTACTACGGATCCGTAGGGGGTGAGGTGCGGGGCCTGGCAGCTGACTGGTCAACGGGCCTAAAAAAACTAACACAGCACAGGGCTACTACAGGGCCCCCCCACCAGAGAGAATAAAGGGTGTTCCGGCAGCTCCAGTGCGCATCACCGACTTTCAATCATCTGGGCTGGGCCGGCCCGGCACCGATACCTCGAGGAGAATTTTTTTTTTGGTAGTACCAGGACATGGATGGATGATCTGATGGTCAATCACCGTCAGTTATCAACCACCTTGTTGCCACGCAGGAAGTTGTGTCACCCCAGTATTCCGTTTTGCCGAGACCTCGTGCATGGGAAACGATCATGTAGCCAATGTCTCGTGAGTCATGAGTCATGACGCTGGTTGTGGTCGACCGAGGATCAGAATCACAGCAGAATAAGTGTTTTGACGGTATCGTATTTGTATGCTAATACCACAATGAGACGAACCCCCTTTGCCTGCCAGAGGGCCCGAATTAAACCCAATTGTGTGGTATGAAAAACAAATGAGAAATGAATCGACAGCACAAAGTCTTGACACCTGGCGTTCCCTGAGACATAAACACTGGTATAATCTATCGACTCCTCGCTAACCCGCTTGCCATACATCAAGGGCAATATTTTGGCCTTTTCTGAGGGGAACAACAGAAAAGAGACCGGAACAAACACAAATCATGGACAGCAATAAATTCATGTCCTTGATAATGGAAAACCTTCGAGGTCAAATTCGAAAGCTTCCTGCATCTGATGCTTGTGCAGATCCATTCCATGACTCGGGAGACCAGTCAGGACTGGCAGAATGCGCTTGCACTGGCGCCTCATTGACGAGGCTGGCGCCGCCATAGATCGCATCATAAACATTGTGGAAGACCGCCATCCATGGAGCCGAGTAAAGCCTCCTATTCGGCTGGGGAGACTCCAGGCATTTTAGACGTACAAGCACCGCCACACGTCATCTGCGCAGAAGGACATATTGAAGGGATGGGAGTCTGCGTCCGAGTCATCGCCGCAGGCGAAGAAGGCACTGTGTGGAAAGGAGTATTGTTCAGTGATAGATAGTCGAGGTTGGGAAGAGCACAAGACCTCTGGATGTCATTTCCCATCCGCAGCATGGACATACCGCGGCCCTGCCAAGTTCCCGAAGGCTTAGATCAACACTGTCAAAGAATTGCCGCGATCGAGGGTAAGATTCGGGAGTGGGTTTGATGTTGGGAAGAGTCACGCGGCGTACCCTATCCTGCTGTCGACAAGTCTCGGTCTTCTTCCTTGAACCTTCGGACGAGGCCGTTGAGAAGGAGTGGGCATCGAGGCTCCAAAATCCGAGAAACTCGGAAGAGAGCCAAGGCGCTGAATAGTCGGGTATACTCACCCGGCAATGTTGGCTGGAAGCCTTTCTCCGTGATATACTAGTCGTCCGTATCAGACGGATACTCGGTCTGGACGTCTTCCTCCTTGAGTAGTTTTGGAAGTCCAAGCGTTGCCGAAGTGAAACTGTGAGTATCGTTAGACTTCTTTGTAACAGGATAGAGCTCAATAGGCAAGAGCTCACCAGTTCAGGGTGTAAAGCGTCCAGGACACCTTCTTTCGTGTTTCTAGTGTAAGGACACCGAAAGAGAACCGCCTTTGATTCTGATGAAGGCCGAGTCGATGTGATAGTGCAACTGCCAGGCCTTTAAATTGCTGTACACGCTTATTGTCTGCTCGAATTGTGCAGTAAAGCTGGGCTAAAATGAGACATTGCAGGGTACTCAAGTGTTCTCCAGAACCATGGATTGAATAGCCTGGTTCCATTGTTGTTCGCACATGGCGATTTGTTGGTAGTCGGAATTCTCCGATGAAATACCCGCAATGCAGAAAACTAGATATAGCTGAGCAGCTTTGTAATGGCATTTGACCTTTTCAGAATCCGACACGAATTCTTCATAAATGCGAAAAAATGTAGGCTTGTGTAGTACAGGAAAAAGCGGGACCAGTTCCTGAAGTATACATTGACACACCGATCAGAGAAGATCCGAGGTGGACAGCGTGCGAGGGCGAGGGTGACGATACTGACGAGAGGAATCCGGGGAAGGTCCATCCTTGGCCACTTTGCGATGGAACAATGGAACTACCACAGCAATTCAGTCGATGATTCATTTAACCCGCCAATTGAACTAAGTAGGTCAGTTTCCAGATCGACTTAACTAAAGTCAGCCTCATTCTGGTCTTCCCCGTCGGCTGATGCGGGTTGTGGTGACTTCCCGATGGGGAAATGTTCCATCGACCCGAGATATGCCACGACGTGATCGTCAGCCAGCAGAGTGTCCTTCTGCAGAAACAAACAACAAGACGCGGTCAGCACAGATTTTTGGCGACATGTTTCGCTGACTAGAACAGGAGACGAGGGAAAGCAAAGGTGCAGGCAGTGCAAGTGAAGTTGGAACTTATCGACGGACACTGGAAGTGGACTTACCTCACGGCCCAACACTTCTACTGCTCTGGCCAATAGCTGGCCCTCGACCTCTCTCAACAGCTTTGCTGTGGCTATGCAGCTTGGTCTCAGTAGACCAGCTTCTTGCGCGGGTTCGAGGTCATCGTCGGACGGCCCGTTTCTAATGCTGGCCAGTTGCTCTTGCACCATCTGGAGGACCAGTGCAACGGCACGAAGCCTGAATACCTGACACAACTCGTGATCGCGGATCAAGGTTTCGAAATCGTCGATTTGTTCACTCACATCCTCGCCTTGCCACAGGAGTCCCAGCTGCCTGTCTCCGCACGGTTCTTCAAGTACTTGGAACGACAGGCCGTCTTCTTCATTGAGGCACATCAGGTATACAAACGGTGAATACCATCTAACCCCGCAAACTCCTTCCTCATCTACCTCTTCGACTAATTTTAAAACTCTTGCGCCGTTGAAAACATGAAGCTTGGCCACGGAGAGGGGATCATCGGGGAATGGATCCACATGCAAGGTCATTGGAGAGGCAGAAGTCGAGGGGTCTATAAACCCATAGCTGAAAAGCATCTCAGAGGCCGGCTTAGCGTCTCCATAAGATATCGTGACCTCGTTGCCTTTAGAAACGCTCGTTCCGGGACGGACGAGAAGGACGACATCATCAGTGCTGTCTTCTTCCTCATAGAACGATGACGGCTGACTCGAGTGGTTTACCATGTCGAGCCCGGGAACCATGGCGGCCCCGGATCTGGGCAATTCGAGACATCTAGAGCGATACCAGGCGTCTACTAATGCCCAATCTTCGATACACATTTCTTCCCTGCCCCAAAGGAGAGCATCCCAAAATGGTAGTGGCTGGGTCATGACAGAGAGCCCCTCAAATTCGGTTTGCAGCGTGGCACGTTTTGCTTTCAAGGCGGCCTACGAAGTGGTTAGTCACCCCACCCTCCACTACGAACGTGAAGAGCATTGCGTAGGAGGGGAATCTTTGCGTCTGCAAAGCATCATCGTTGATGAAGAATCTGGGGTGGGTGGGTGGTCTCGAGAGCCGACAGACATCAGGGAAGATGGGAGCGAAGAAACTCTTGAAGAGCCAGATCGGTTGTTTACCTCTAGGGATGTGCCATTGAGGAGTTGTCTTTCCACATCACTCCACATTGTTGGAACAGGAATGGACCTAGGCAAGAAGCGAATGTATTCCGTCCACGGAGAAGGTGTTAGTCCCCCCGATTGGCGGCCCTGTGCGAGATGCGCTACGAGGAACAGCAAAATGTCACCTCGGGTCGACTGCTCCTGGTTAGTTAGTTTTTTTCTTTCTTTTTTTTAAAGCCCTCCTCAAAGCAGTAGGGATGGGGCGTGCATGACCGGCCAGATGGATGCATCATACCTTTCGTCCAGCTATTTCCAGGAGCTGCTTGAAGTTCTGGTCTACCTTGGCGTACTCTTGGACAGCTTCAGCCGATAACACTAGATCGCGCGGGATTCTCAAAATGGTCCTTGTCTCTTCGCCGACCATTTTGACTGCGCTGCCTTGCACGTCGGACTCGGCTAGGAGGCCAAACCCTTTCCCATGTCCCACATCCTGCAGCTTGACGCCCATGAACTGCACACCATTGAAATGCGCCCACGTCGGGAATGCCTCTATAGGAGCATGAGACGGCATGATGTGGGAATGCTACTTCTCTCCGAGGCAAAGGGCTCGTGGAAAGCTGCAAGAGGGTGGGAAAGGTCCTATGTTGGGCCCCCTCGCCCAGGGCGTTCGGCTGGGAAGGGAACGACGGAGTGGGAAAGCCCGGAAGTCGGCCGCGATGTGTAGTGAGGTGAGATTGAGGATGAATTGGGGTCAAAATGTCCAAAATGTCCGAGAAATGTACGGACTACGTGTACAGTCTAACCCGTGAATGATTTTACAATAACCACAAGCCCCACGCGGGGCGGCCACTATCAGCTCTCAGTGGCTATAATGAGTGGAGCCATTAGGGATGCTATTGTAAGGGGTATTTACGGACTACGCTAGTACATATGAGATGCTGTGAAATTGTACATCTCCTTAGCTGTTGTCCACCTTGCGAGCCTGCTAGGCCCGCAAATTATATGTATCTCTACTAGTTTACTTTTACCTTATTAGATTAGATACATACAGATCCTAGTTAACGTGACTCCACAAGGTGGACAACAGTTAAGGAGATACGGAGTACACGTAATATGTAAGGTGCTCCTTCCCCCACTTAGTGCCACACTAAGCCACGGAAAGATCGATCTATCAAACAGGGATTAGACTGTATGCGGGCGAACCTCAACTCGTGGCTAGCAATACCATCATCATGTGGGATACCTGTAGATTTGGGTCCCAAGACAATGGCCTCGTGAAACGCCATCGCGGCCTATCGCACATCTTCTAAAATACGAATAATCACACTAGCGAGCGACACACGGCTGACATGCACGGCACTCTGCGTCGTAAAAGCATCCGGCCCCGGCCCACCGAAGCCCAAAACCTCTTCAACACCGCCTTCCTACGCGGGAGGTAGGAGCATTTACAGTCAGTCAGCCTGATGGCTCTACATGAAGTTACTGGGAGGAGGAATGAGAAATTCGCATCAATGAGAAACAGGGATACCGCTGCCGCGATCAACAGATCGCTCACCTGCTTCTTCTTCACACCAGCATTTTGGATACACGAAGGGGTCATCGGCCATGCACATGATCCAAACCCGTATCTATGGCTGTATGCCACTACAACAGAATTTCCAAGTCTTGTCTCTGCTTTCGGGGAATTAGTTTGTAGTACCTTTCCTTTACCAGCTCATCAACAGGTTCATGCGTCAGGCCAATGTAACATCAGCTTACCGCAGCAAGCAAGTCGTCGGTTGTTCAGGCCCAGCCTTCGTGCCCGGTCCTGACAAACATATTATAAACTCGCGGAGCATCCAATATGAAGCGTGCCTCACTTCTCAAGTTCTTACGGCATTTGTTACCTGTCAGACGCTGGCTGACACATTTAGCTTGCCAGACGCCCAATGACAAGACTGGATGATCGCCATGAGGAAAGGATGGCTCATGCATTTGCAGGTACTGTCCATCAAAAAGTTCCCCATGGGACTGAAGGCGCGAGTGATGTGGATTTGCCAACATCGTGTTCCTGCCCGGCATGCAAGTCTCACGCTGTAGCAGCAGCAGCAGCAGGTAAGGCTTACGCCCACAGTCTACTTACTGTCTGAGTTCGTCCCACACAGGTCAGCAGAGAGGAAAGCCTTGCCAATGCTGTCCTTGTGTGAGAAGGAAGGGAATATCTAACAGCAAAAGGGCATTCTTGTGGCTCATGATGCTGATTGTATAGCGCTAGCCCAAGGCTGAGGCTGACAGTCAGGGAGCACAGCCATGGATGTTCTCTTTTAAACAACCACTTACACGTCGTGGACGAGGCACAGCGTGAATTTACGGCTTGAAGGCGACCATTGGACTTGTGCAGGCTGCGCAGGGGGAGATACTCCAAGAAGACTGTCTCACACCATGTTGAGTTCGTTATGTGCGTGACACAACAAGCCTCCTCCGAAGATAGTAATACAGTCAGATGTCCCTTGCCAGATCTGGAGAAGAGATGTCTAAGTTAGTGTGACTTGGTCGGATTGTCACCGAGCGAAACTTGAGCCGTGAGATATGGGCTTCACCACGGTCAGAGAAGCAAGCATTCTCGGAATCGTATAAGTAGAGCCGTCTGTTCGACTCTCTGGAGTTGTCTTTTGGTATCATCATCCTCGTCATCTGCAAACAGCCCAGCCCAGTCGACCAAGAACACTTCAGTGCTCACTCAGAGCTCAGAACTCCTATATCTTCCCGTCTTCTCATCTCAAGATGCATATCTCCGGGGCTGCCGCCATCATCCTTCTCGTCAGCTCTGCTGCCGCCAGGGGAGTCGTCTACGACTGCAAGAACACGCCGCAAATCTGCCTCAACACCTGCTGGTCAATCAAGTGTAAGAAGAATGCCCAAACTCTTCATGGCGGTGGCCAGAAGGACCGCAAGGAATCCAAGAAGTACGGCGACCGCAACCGCAACAGATGGGGTTATGGCTCCAAGCCCTGCATCAATGGCTGGGGCTGGACGACACCCGACAAGAAGAAGGCTACTTCTCCAGATGAATACCCCTATGCCTCTTCTAAGGAAGGCGGACAGCCTAACTTCCCGAACATCGTTTCTTTGCGATGTGTCCCCACTCAAGAGCAGAAAAGTAAGTTCATCCTCCAGGTATTCGCGTATGACGCAACTCGTTTTCAATGAATCACTAACATGCCGTCTTCTCCACAGTCCAAGGAGGCAAGCTCTCGGGCCTGGGTACCGACAAGAACTCGGGCACCTGGACCACCAAGTGGATCAACATCGATAAGCTGCCTCAGGATTGGTGTGGTCCCAAGCCTTCTTGCAAGAACGACGGTCACCAGTTCATCTCTGGCGGTCCCAAGGGTCCTTTCAAGCTAGATCCCAACCCTAAGAAGGTCCGCGACATTGGCTCTTACTCTGAGGATGGTACCAGCGCCTGGGTCGAAAGCCGCGATGTTGTCGAGGACGAGGACCTCGACGAGGTCGAGGCCCGTGACGTCGATGAGGAGGTCGACGAGTCTGAGGGTGACATCGAGGCTCGTGAAGCTGACGGCGAGTCTGAGGGTGACATCGAGGCTCGTGAAGCTGACGACGAGACTGATGCCGAGACTGAGGCCACTGTTGAGGCCCGTGACGTCGAGGTTCCCTTCGAGTCTTGAGCGTAGTATCAGTGTGTTTCCTCGCTCGCATAGTCTGGCCGGTGTCTGGTAAACTTGCAATGACAGAGTATCTCTCGTTTCCAATAGCTACGGTCTTTACTGTTTATTGTTGTTTGTACACTGGATCTGCCCAGTCCGTCTTTATAACAGAAAGTATTTCGTTGATTCGCAGCATTAAATTTGTCGAGTTGTTTTGCCAAGTCTCTGCCAATGCGTGAAAAGGACTCTTCCGAGATGACTGACTGTGGGATAAACGGATTGGACCGCATTTTGAGTGTGCACCCGTTCTCCAATACCAATGTTTATGGAATAGAGTCCGTGTATTCAGATTGCCATCCGGTATTCAGTAACAAGGCTCTGTTGAAATGAGTGAAGACTACAAGAACAATTGCAAACAAGTGGCGAATTTCACACGCACATTATCGAGCTCTCTACCATGCGTCTTGAAGCCATGGTGTATGGTGGTGTTCTATAGTTCACTCGCGCACTGAGTGATGCTCGCGCTCGCGCTTACTCTGAGTCAGCTCGAGGTTGCCTTTTCGGTTGCGAGCCGAGAGGAAGTCGGGGGGCGGTGCATTGTGGACCGTGGTCGGGTCTGGTCGCTACTCTCGTCTCGTCGCTCGTCGATCGATCTGGGCCTTAGTAAGTGTGAGATGTGGGATGTGGGATGTGGGATGTGAGATGTGAGACGTGAGATGTGAGATGACGTCTGCCCTGGTGTTTGTTTGTTGGCTCCAGGTGAGAAGCTCCGAGAAGCTTTCTCGGAGCAACCCCAGCCCGGCCACAGCCCATAGCATCCATCAGCATCGCATCTATTTAAGGCTGCTGCAGCTCAGCTCAGCTCTGCACTCAACGATTTGCTCTACAGACCAACAAGGCCAACCTGCCAATCCGCCCGACAACTCGCCCCCCCGCCACCCGACGTGTTAGACGTGTCCGTCAAAATTGCCCGTCTGAGAGACTCGTTCGTGCTCCTGGTTTCGAACATGGGTCCCACTCTTCGCAGCCAGGCCGCCAAAGACGTCAAGTTCCCAATCGTCTGCACCACGGACATCGATCACCAGGTTTGCCAAACACTCCCAGCCGTGTCTGCCGTGTCTCGCGAAATCCGAGTCTCTGCTGCTATGCACATGCCACTAACAGCCCTCGTCAGATTCTGAAAGATCTGGTGGCACGAGATGATGTCGTGCTCGTGGCCAAGCCCGACCTGTCCAAGCTGATAACGGGCCAAGACGAGCTGGATTCGTTCCGGCCGCCATTCACGGAGCATCTTCCAGAAGCTTCGGAGACGCTCCGGAAGTTCCTGGATGCGGCCAAGTCGAAGAACCAAATCAGTCGCAAAGCCTTTGTCGTCCTTGACAAGACCACGTCGGAGGATAAGAGAACATGCCAGATTGGGACGGATGGGCGAGAAGACGAGGATGCCGACGGGCTTCATGTTGCCTTCCGCTGCACCATCTCCTCGATTCCTCCAGCCCTTGACGCCGTGCAACAGGCCGCTGAGCCCGTCAAGCTTGTTCGCGATCTGCGTGGTGAGGCTGCCATGATCGGCGGCGTGTGGGAAAAGCAACGAGCCGACGAGTTCCGAGCCAGACCGAAACGCATCCATGTCGGCGATTATCCCGTCCACGAGAACTGGGATGAGTATAGCGGCCCGGACAGCCCGTTTACGGAAACCCCTTATTATCCCGTCTTTCAAACCGCCAAGATTGGTCTCGATGTAAGTCACATGTTGCTGTGGCCTGTGTCCACCCACCCACACACACACACACACGCTTCGCTTCGTCGTGGCTGACACACGTGGGTCGTATCATGCTCTACGGATTAGACCATCAACCAATTCCTCAAAGAAACCTACGACCAGGATTGGGGCGAAGGCGACGAGGACGAGGGCGAGGAAAAGCGTGCTGTCCCCGGCGTCGCCTTTGTCTCTTCCATTGACGAAGCGCCATACCATGCAGGCAAGGCCGCTGCACCCCTGGAATCAGCCCCTCAGGTACCGTCCACATTGCTCGGAGCCTCTGCCGTCGAATGCGATGTCATTGCTCGCAGTCGCTTCCCCGCAGAGGGGTCGGAGATGAATTACAATCGCTTCATCGTCATTGACGAGTACACGGAGAAGGACAAGACTGTAATCATTGCGGGGAATAATGAAGCCAAGGGTCAATTGCTGATGTCAAGATGTGATTTCAAGGGGGCTCTCATCTCGCTGGTGTCAATGGAGGAGACGGGCTTGACTTTAGAGCAACAGTGCAACGAGGCCGTGCAGGAGGGCCCTGGTATTATTCACGGGCCATGAAGGACGTGAGTATGTATGGGAGAGGAAGCCGGATTGGCACAAGATGGGATTTCAAGAAGTGGTGCTTGCCAGCCATCAATGGCTTGTCGCAAGTACACAAATCCAACGCAGCGGCAAGACTTGGAGCCCAAGAAAATAAAAAATGACGTTGAAAAGCTCCTTGTAATAAGCTTGCTGCTTTTAGTGTGAAAACCATGTCCAGCATACTGAATGAATGAAAAACCACGTCGACATCTGAGATGCTTGATGCGAAAGCCACTTGGGCTGGAAACCCAAAGTCCCCCCCCCCCCGGGCGCAAGAATATGAGACGGTGGTGCTTTTTCAGATGCTGATACAAATTAAAAGAGTCCATCAATAAAGCAGACTTTTTACTTTGACGCCCAGGATTGGATTGTTCCACTTCCGCCATTCCGAGTGGAGGCATCTAATATCCCGCCATGGTTTTTTTCGCCTCGGACAAAACACCCCTCACTTGGGGAAAAACACGGGTTGATTATCCCCATCCGCGCGCCACCATCTCATGGTCAAGATGGCAGAGACAGAGACAGAGACAGAGACAGAGACAGAGACAGAGAGACGGGAGAGGCGCCTGCCCCAGGCCATTGCCCACAGGGGCTACAGCGCGTGCTGGCCGGAGAACACAATGGCCGCGTTCAAGGGCGCCGTCTCGGCGGGCGCGCACGCCATCGAGACGGACGTGCATCTGACGGCTGATGGGGTGGCGGTCCTGTCGCATGTGAGTCAAGTCAGTTCCGGACCACGGGAAAGGAAACAGAAAAAGTGACTGACTGACTGACTGACTGACTGACTGACTGACTGACTGACTGCGCGCTCTCCCATCCATCCAGGACGCCACACTCACCCGCTGCTTCGGCATCAACAGGGCCCTCAAGGACTGCACGTGGGAGTACGTCTCTGGGCTCGAAACCCTCCGCCAGCCCAGGCAGGGCTTGCCTCGCCTGCGGGATCTGCTGAGGTGGCTGGCCGAAGACGAAGACGAAGACGACCCCTCGGACTCGGATTCGGACGAGATGAGCCGGCCGTGGGTGCTGCTGGATATCAAGGTGCGTGCGTACGCGAAACTTCCTGGATTCTGACAGGAAGCAAAAAAAACTTTGCCCCGCCACCGATTTCCCATCACAATGATCCAAAAAAAAAAAAAAATCTCACTCTTGGTGGAAACTGACTTGACTCGGTGTCACCTCTCTTCCGTCACCTTCCGTAGCTCGACGACGACGCCCAAGAAGTCGTCGACGCCATCAAAAAAGCCATATCCCAAGTCCCCCCCCTCCCGGACACCCTGGGAGAAGCGCATCCTCCTCGGCTGCTGGAACGTACGTAACAAGTTTCGCTCGCTCCGACTGATTAACGGACGATGATGACCCCTGACAAGATACAACCATCCATAACCAGGCATCCGTCCTGCAAGCCTGCCGCGGCACGCTCCCTGCCTTTCCCCTCGTCCACATAGGGGTACTCGCTTTCCTACGCACGACACTTCCTCCCCACCGTCCCGCGCGTCTCCTTCAACTTGGCCTTTCACACGCTCGTGAGACCCTTTTACGGGCGGCGCTTCATGCGGGACCTTGCCGGCCTGGACCGTCCGCTGTATGCGTGGACCGTCAACCACCCTCGGTGGATGAGGTGGTGCATCCGGCAGAATGTGATTCTGCGGGGGGGGTGGGAATCCCGGGTCGGCCAAGGCCATCGATGGGGTGGTGACGGATGATCCGAGGCTGTATCTGGACGTGTGCAAGCGGTACGAGGATGAGCTGGACGGGAGGGTGGACGAGGCACGCCGAGCTTCTTTGGGCGAAGCCGTTGGGCTGCTTGTTGACATTGTCAAGAGACATGTTGTCATGAAGTTGTTCTTCTGGTATAGGCGGCATGTGGAGGGCAAGTTGGATCATCTCGGTCAACCACGGGTGAAGAAGGAATAGACGTCTGCAACGGCTCCGCTACTATTACACCGCGGAACATGGGCTTTCCGTGTCTGTACGGACTGTTGTTATATATACTCATCCATTGCAAAATCAATCCCGCCTCCCCACCCAACGCCATGAATGTAATGCATGCTCCCGAGCCTGCCTGATTGATCGCCATTGCTTTGCGTATTACTACCAGTCTTTGTTCTGTCCCCAGTTCAGTACCAAACGTTTTTAGATTTCCACGTCAATGTCCAGATCCAGAGCACCGATTACGTCGTCGTCCATGAGCGGCTTGTGGATCGTCGGCACTCCTTTGCTCTCGGAGTAATTCTTCTCATGCAACTTGGCCAAGTGAGACTGCATCTCCGGCTTGGTCGCAGATACTTTGGGCGTGCCGTTGGCAGAAGTGCTGACTTCGCCGCCGTTGGCCGATAGTTTCTGCGGCGTATCGTTGACGTCATGCACAAACTTGGCTTTTGTTCTCAGTCGTCGTGAAGGGTCTTCGGCCACTTGTTCGCCCCGCTTAAGGGCCTTTTCAATCTCTCGTGATTTGGCCTTCTCCTTGAGTTGGGCCTTGCGGACAAGCTCTGCGTTCATTCGCCTGTTCTCGCGGTTGCGTTCAGCCAATCGGTCTTGTTCAGTGGTGGCTCTTGATGCGCCCAGATCCTTGGATGCGCCCAGGGTTGTTCTAAAGGCCAATCGCTGGCTGCCGAGCTTCTCAAGTTCATCCTGGAGCTCCTGGGCCTTGGTCTCATCGCCTCGCGCCACGGCATCGTCCAACAGCTTGCCGACGCGCTCGCGTTCAGCGGGATCAAATCTGCGCTTCAGAGTGTTTCGTTTTGCAAGTCGGGCTTTGATCTCCTCATTCGTCCACTTGTGGTTGATGAGGTTGTTGATATCATCAATCTTGTCTGTGAGGAATGCTTTTGTGGGGAGTTTGACGTTTTCATTGTTGCACGTCACTTGGTAGCGATTGAGTTCACCCTGGGGACAATGTCAGTGTTTGCGCTCCGTGTCAAATTCTGAACAAGCAGGCAGGGGGGGGTTAGCAGGCTTACCTCTGTGAATTTACCACTTGACGCAGCTATAAAAGGAAACTCCTTGACGGCCTTGCCGTGCGCTGCCTTGACGTACTGATCGGTCACAAAGGGTCCTTGTGGCCCCGTGAGCGCGTATGGTCGACTGTTGGAGAATCCTGAGAGAACTTTGTGTTAGTCGGGCTACATTAACCCTCCGACAGGTTGCGGGTGTAACAGTACCCTTGATGACTGCCATTCTATATTGCTCAACGCCTGTTTCGGGGTGCGGGCCCAAAGCAATGCGGATATAGCATCCAGTAATCGCTGGCTCGAATCCAGGCGTGAAGCACACCTGGGCAAATTCGTTACGACCAAGTCGGACGCGCTCAAAGTCTTTCAACTCTGGCGGTGGTGCTTCTTTCTCTTCCTCCTTCTCTGGTGTCCTGGATCTGGCTCGACCAAAATCGTCATCGCTCTCTTCCCCATCGGAATCCCGTCGTCCTGGGGAGTAATCACGTCCACGAGAGTTGTCCTCCCTTCGTTTAGCCTTTGCAGCCCGAGCTCTTCGTAGAGAGTCCATGGCAGTCTCGGCCTTTCCCGTACGTTGACGCGAAGGCTTTCTCTGACCATCCTCGAGCTCGGCGGTATCGGCACTGCGCTTCTTCTTGACGCTTTTGCGCTCTTCGTTCTCCACCATCTGTCGGAGAAGGCGATTTTGGCGCTGGCGTTCAATCTCCGTGGTACGTTCTTCAAGAATCTGTTCTCGTTCAACTTCACGCATGGCCATGATTTCCGCCTTTTCTGCCTCGCTCATGAAAAGGCCATCGACGGGGTACTTTTCATCCTCGTCTGTTGCACCGCGTCGAGGTGCTACCGGCTCTGCATCCGAGTCGGACTCATCCATGGCAGCTGATGCTAGTGAGTTGGGTGATGAAGGTGTCGATAAACTAGATTAGCACCAGAACAAGATTCATCCCGTTAGCAAAGGGCCGCAAGAGACGACCGAAACGGGAAGACATGACACCCCTGAAGACTGTCCAGGAGTCGTTTATTTCACAATATCCGAATAGCGCTCGTGAACATCAACGATAATGACGGTGAGTTACTTACGCTTCACCCTCTTCTTCTGAATCATCCTGCCTCGCCCGTCTCTTCGACTTCTTGGACCTGCCAGAATCTTTTTTCGTGTGGCGAGGCGACTCGGACCCCTCGCGACTTCGGCCCGCGGAGCCCTCATCTTCGGAGGCACCGCCTGCGAGGGCGAGAAGATCGTCATCAATGTCAGACATGGTGGTCAATCGTTGCACCGAGAAGCGATTCGACCGCTGGAAGGGGGTTCAAGACGTGTACGGGGTTAATGCAGAGACTTGGCGCCAGAGTAGGTGGCTGTAGAAACCGCCGGCAATATCACGCCAAGCAGGCGTACGAAAGCAAATTCTCGTGTCAGCTATGCGTTATCCAGAGATTGCCGGTCCAAGTCTATGTGGGAATAGGCGAGAGAAGAGACAAGAGGGCGAGCAAAGGGCTGGAGCTGAATGCCAAAAAAAGAAAAGGCGGTTTTAGAGAATGAATAAAGCAGCTCCTATATTATGTATGTAGTGAAGCTGGCGCGCGCGCAGCAGTGGCCATGTCACCAAACTCGGCGTAGCGTTTGTCCGGCCCAGCACCCCATATTAATGGCACGGTTCAACAAAGCTGCCCAATCGGCAGGTCTCCCGCGCACGGCATCATCCATCCAAAGAATCTCGGCGTCATTATCTCGTCTCGCGATTCTCAAACTTAGTATCAAACTTCACCAACGTCCTGCTCTGCAATCATGTTCACCCCGCGGTGCCTCTCACGGCCCATCCGAGTCATTTCCCTCCGCAAATCGCCCTGCTTTCCAGCCTGCCGCGCATTATCAAACACAGCACAGCCATCACATGCCCCCGCGCCCGAGGCCTCCATCTCCAGTAAAAACGAGCCCAAGAAACTAAAGTCGTTGACCAAAGAACAGCGCGACTTTCTCTCCTCCGCCGTATGCATACATTCCACCACCTGCTTTCTCTAAATCGCGATTTCCTCACCGCAACGCCCAGTCGCCCAGCCCAGCCTGCGCTCCTCTCGATACTAACTACAACATAGCTCCGCGTGAATCAAGCGGGCGAACTGGCCGCCACACTCATCTACGCGGCCCAGACACCCCCCATCGTGCGCCAACATCCTCACCTCCGACCATTGATGAAGCACATGTATGAGCAAGAGGCAGGCCACTTCAAAACATTCAACAAGCTCATTCACAAACACCGTGTTCGTCCGACGGCGCTATACCCGCTGTGGTCCGTTCTCGCCACGGGGCTGGGCTGGTCCACGGCCCTCATGGGACGCGAGGCAGCCATGGCCTGTACAGAAGCTGTAGAGACAGAAATAGGGGATCACTACAACAACCAGATTCGGGAAATCCTGGCAATGATAGCTCAGTGGCAGGAGGAAGGGTACGAGGTGAGCGGAGAGATGCGCGACCTGGTCAATACGCTTAGAACGATACGAGACGAGGAGTTGGAGCACTTGGATCATGCCGTGGATAACGATGCCAAGAAGGCAGAACCCCATTGGTTGTTAACAGGTGTAATTCGTGCAGGATGTAGAGGGGCTATTTGGGTCAGCGAGCGTGTTTAATGACCCTTCTGCTTTTGCTGGAAAAACATGTTGCACTGTGTACAATACGAAGAAAAAAAACCCTCATTGTTGTGTAGGAAATGATAAGTGTGCTGAGATTGCACAGGAAAACTCTATAGAGAGTATCAGAGAAGAGCCCCAAGTTTGGCCCTGTTTGTTGCCAATACGCAATAAAGGGAGAAACGAATCAAATAATACGCAACGCCAAATCTATACCCCCCTTGCGTTATGTAATGTGAATGATGCCATTTTTCGAATGCTGCCAACGTGTGAGACTCCTGACGCAATGCAAATCAACTTCTGCGCTTCGATGCAACTCGCTCCCTTCCTTGGATGCCCAACGTCTTCGAAAGGCTTCGACTAGTTGCTGTGGAACGATCAGTTGATGCCTGTTGCATATAGCCAATTAAGGATGGGCCGACTTACTAGATTGACAGCGGAGCTACACCGTCCACTTGGTAGCCCCAGTTACCATTTTGCTCCTCCGTGACAAGCCAGTCGTAAGGAAACTGAACAATGTTGCCCTGCACCATTTTCAGCAACTCCTCGGCGTCGGTCCGCGAAGGCATGTCGTCGATAGGAAAGCCGCGGCGGCTTCCTTTAGTCGTGGCACGGCGCCGACGTTTGACGGAACCGAATTGCGCTTGAGGAGGGACAGCGGCTGATTCTCGTGACGGGGGGTTGTCAAGCGTAGAGAACGTCGTTTTACGATCCGTACTCCTGCTAGTCTGTGGTTCCAGCAACTTCGAAGATGTCTCCTCGAGTGCGGGCAGGCCTGACACTTCCGCATCGTTCTCAGTCTTGCCTGCGACATTTGAGTTGCCAGAACCCAGAGTTCCCGAAACTGGTTCTTGCACTTCCTCGTTCAGCGCTTTGCTGTCCTTCTCGGGACTCAAAACATCCAGTTTACTCAAGTCTTGGTCAAGTGTTGGGAGGTTCTCTTTTCCCTTCTCCGTCGCCGCCGAAACAATGGCTTCTGGGCCCGGCGCTCCTACGCCGGCCCCTGCCGCTGCGGAGTTGTTGTTATTGTTTGAATCGGATCTCATTTCAGTCTCCTCTCCCGTCGATTTGCCTTCCATGCTGGCGCGGAACTTGATTCCATATTCCATGTACTCGCGATATTGTTGCCACGTTGTTACTTCAGAATCTGGCATGCAACGGAAGACCCTTCTGTAGAGTTTGGTGTTGTTGCTGGCCGCCCGATTCCATATGTCATCAATAAAACTGGATAGCAAAGGATCTCGCATGCAGTCCTTGGACACATCGGCAGGTCTGATATCCGCAGCCAGGGGATGGAAAATTCCGCTCTTGGCACGACCAGTCGACGGGTCAACGTGAGCTGGCGGCCCACCAATGTCCGTATCATCAGCGACTGGCAGAGGGGGAAGCTGGGCAGGCCGAAGGAACCCAAGCTCCTCCGTGGTACGTCGATTCATCATTGGTGGCACGGGAGGGAGCTCCCCGGCATTGGCCACCACTGGCTCCAAGTAGCGGTTGTCTGATGTTGGAACAGTTTTATGGGGTGGCTTTGGACTGGCGATGGTCCCCTTACCCTCCGTATTGATATCGTGCAGCAAGACCTCGCGACCATTTACAATGACTGAGTCCCGGCCCTCAGATGAACCCGACTGTTCTGCCGCCTTCCACTGATCTGGACCATACCCAGATACATCCAGCCGTTGCTTATCTTGCTGCTCACAACTCATTCCTTCCAAATCCTTCTTGCCCTTTCTTAACTCAGGCAAGAATTTATGAGAGGCAGATGGCAAAGAGTCATCCCGAATGGCCCTGGCTTTCTCCATGTCGAGTTCGTGGTTGAAGCTGGGAGAGCGTGGGTTCAAAAAATTGTCCGTGCGACGTTCCCTTGGGCCGGCGTCGCGAGTCGGATGATCTTCCTTGTAAATTTCCTCCATTTCCTCTTCAAACGTCTCACGGTCCAGTTCCTGTTGTCTTTCCTGCTCTAAGATCTCGTCTACGTCGAGACCCAAATGTTCGCGCATGAGACGAAGCCGAAGCGTGTGCGCGAAACGGCCTACCTGATAGGGCCTGCCAGCCATGGTTGAAGAGATCATGTCCGTGTCTCGAACCAAAGCAGCACATTCAGAGTCTCGAGATCCCAACATTGACCGTTCATTGATGTTGGCAGATCCTATCAAGGCGACTCGATCGTCGACTATGATGGTCTTGGCATGGATGTACAACTGCTCCGTCACCAAAGCGTCGTTGCTCATGATGCCCCACTGACGCAAGCAGTAAAAGCCAATGTATTCTTCGGGCTCAATGCCGGCAGCCCGCAACCTTCCAAAGATGGACTGCTCACCTCGACATATGCTCTTATACTGACACATGAGAATTAGTCTGACGCTCGTGCCTTCCTGTTCGTCCACTGTATTTTGGAAGCCAGGCATGAGGGGAATCATGATAGCACAGCGCCAGTCTTCGCCATTCTCATGGGCGCGAATGATACGCTCAACCAGTGCATCTCCGATACGATTGACAATCTTGGTATTGTACGCTTCGGTACTTGAGATGAAGAATTGGTTCTCCATGTAAACGAAGTGATCAGAATCTTCAATCATCTTGATATAGGCATTCTGGATGCTGTGTTCAGTCTCGTCAATGCCCAAAGACCAGGTACTTGCCGAACGAAGCATCTGAACTTCACACGTTCCTGTCAAGCCGAGGGATTCAAGTTCGCCAAACTTGGCGTCCGGTGGAGGCAGCAGGAAGGGTAATGGACGAGTTGGTTTTCTGCCTCGACGGAGGTAATTCCAACGCTGGACAAAATGGCGAGTCAGATCACGCGCTGGCTGACCGACAACTTGCATTGCAACGTCGTGCCACGGCATGCGCGGGACCTTCCCGCGATCATACATTTCTTCGTATGGTTCACTGAGCCTGAAGAAGTCCTGCACTCTGGGGTTAGAGTAATCTTTGCCAGGGAACAATTGGCAGTGTTCGGCATCCTTGGGCTGCTCCGTTGTTTCAAATCCCGTAGGCTTGTCATCAACAATAGGGTGCTGTGGACAATCCCATCGGCCAAAACACAAATCGACACCACCGAGGAATGCCACGTCGTGGTCCACAATGCAAATTTTCTCGTGATGGGCAAAGAAAAATTGGTTCTTCTTGAATTGGTTGGGCGATCGTTGAACAAAGATGTTGGGATGGAGGTTCAACAAGGAATACTTGGTATACTCAGAGTCGATGGGGATAGCGGCTTCAACATTTCGGTAAATTATCACGAAAATCTTGACTCCTTCCCTTGCTTTCTTTTGCAACAGTCTGTCAAGACGCCACTTCTGACTGATAGCAGCCGGCCGGCGCATGTAAAGTTCAGGGCTCAACCACCAGTCGTGGATGTAGATGACATCTCTGGCCATGTTGATTGCTCGAGACACGTTCCACATGTAATCCCGACCGTCAACGAGCCATTGTGCAAAGACACCGGTCCTGACGGGGGCGAAACTGTCGAATCGCTTTTTCTCGTACCATGCAGTCTGCTTGAGCATTTCATTTATGGAGTCCTCGAATTGCTTCAACACATACTGGTATCGGGAAAACAGTCGAACTTTGCGTTCCGAAGTTTGCAATGTAAGGGTATGGTGCTTCTGCGGCGGCGACTCTACGGTGAGATCGATTTCCTTGCCTTTGTCTTTGGAGCCGATCTGGGTGAGTGGATTTTTCTTGGAAATGAGGCTGAACTTGGTGTCGACGAGGTAAACGTCGTAGATGTTCATGTTTTCTGGCGACTCTACGCAAACAATATAGCTCTGGCGAACCAGGAACCACTTGCGACTGTGGCGAGCAATGACCTTGGCCGGCGTGAGGACCCGACGAAAGTCTAAGCCCTTTGAAGATTGAATGTGTAGGTAGCCTTCTTTGCCGTGATAACTGCCTTCTGCGGCAAGACGAACGCCAAGTGCCGATAGTTCCAGGAATCGACAAAGACGGTTGCTATCAGCTCTGAACATAAGCCATCTGATTATTTCTGACAAGTACTTCTCGAGGATGCGCCTCTGCTTCTCCACATAACGTTGCCTTCGTGTGGCCACGTCAAGGGCCGGTGTGTTGGGACCTTCGAGATTGGACATCTCGCCGGGATCTGTGAAGCCAGTCGACCTTCTCCTTATCCCCCACAAATTTGCACGAGACTTTTTCCTGGTGGGCTGATGTTGACTCTCAACTCCGCTTGCCATACCATCCACTTGGTCCTCTCCACCAGTGCCTTCCCCGGCAGTCTCATCGCCTCGCACACTAACTTGATCCTCCTCGTCACTCTCGTCGCCCTTTCCGCGCGCCCGCCGTAAATATGGAAAAGCAGAGTATGGGAACTTCGGCTGCTTCGGTCGCGATCCAAGATCACGGCCAAGCATGTACTTGTCGTTGTTAAGAGCAAACTTGTAGCGAAAGTGCAAATTGTAAATGTCCTTTATCGTTCGGGTCACCGTCCAACTCATTCGACTCGGGCCGCTACCATACTCGAGTTCGATCGTAAATATCCAATGTCGATCCTTGTCATCATCTGGCACCGGAGAGCTATCCTTGACTTTGAGCTTCAGCTGTTCAAGCAAAACAGGAATCCTCTTATTCCCATGTTCGTCTCTTTGAATCATGCTAGCAAGCATCAATACAGCAGGAGCACCAGCTCGTAGCTCGGCCATCAATTCTGCGGACTTGAAGTAGTCGAAACGGTCTTCCTTCTTCTGTCGCAAGAGCTTCAGCGTGCTCTTGACCTGTTTCCATTTTTGTACACCAAAGTTGGAGGCACGCTCCGAGTTGAAGAACGGACGACGAGGTGTCATGGCATCGCCGTCGGAGACGCCACCGCCGCCAAACACAGTGATGCGTCTCGTGTGACCATTGCGACGGCCTAGCACAGCAGAGCTTTCCATATCATTGAGGTCCTCACCTTGGGAATGCGACGCTACCCCGACGTAGGAGTGGCCACGGCGGAAGGGCCGACGTTTCGAGGCTTCACGGGTATCGCCTTCTGACAATGCTCCATCCGCGTTACCAGTTGTAGAAGTGTCGGGCATACTTGCTCTCCTTCTGAGAAGACGGTTATAGGCGCCCAAGGTATCTAAATCGCCAGCAACCCGACTTGAGGCAGAGGGCGTTGAGACATGACCTTTCTTAAATCGTCTCATCCTACGCTTCTTCCTCTTCGGCGCACTGTTCCCCGGCATAGCTGCCTCATCTGCAGTCTCTTCAATATCAGCATCAGCGTCAATGTCGGATTGCTCTTCCACCAGGGTATCTGGCAGTCGACTACCAAAACGAGCGGAAGTTGGCGAGTTGGCGGCTGATTGAGAAACAGTCTCGGCGAACGGGGCTGGCGGAGATCTGAGTGTCGGGGTATTCGGGGCAGTGGCCAAAGCCTTGATCTTGGACATGAAAGACGTGCCCCTGTGTTTTCCAGGGGTTTCTGGTCCATCCCAAGATCCGTGTCGACTATGACCACCCGAGGTAGGGGAAGCTACCGTCTGAGGGTCGTTCCCAGCAAATTGGACGCTTCTACTGGCGGCCAATGTTGTATTACCATGTTCTGCCGGTGACATGGTATCATGACCGATGTTTGATGGCAAGGGCGATTTACCCGAGGTCTTGTGCTGATGGTCGTTTTGATCTTTGGCTGTGCCATTACCGTTCGCAATGGGAGACACATCTCTATGTTGTTCCCTCCCATTCCAATAATCATTTGGTACCGCACTCGATTCATCCTTGTCTTGATGTTCGGAAAGGTCGGAGTTTAAGGGGTGGGGAAGGACGTAGGGTGTGGTCGATGATGGTGGAAATCGCGACGTAGAATCGGCGTTACTTGGCGTCGCATCTTGCGGGGTATGGCTCAAGGGAGACACAGAGTCCTCCCTATAACGAGAGGTTTCCATCCGCAAAATTGTTGTCTGTTATGTTTTTTCCTTGTAGGCAGTGGTGAGCTAGCGAACCTGAGAAAGCAGCGGATATGCCGGGGACGTGAATTGAGGTGCGCCGGATCAAACGTTATCTGTGTAGGACATGCTGAAATCAAAAGGCATGAAGATGACGGCGTTAGTATTGGAGCGCAGCGCAGCGTGGGAATTAGAACAATGTAATGTCGTCGTTAATGGTAGACTTTCGAACAGCCAGAAAGCGGGTTTGGACCGTCGTCAACAGGACAGGAGGCTGGCGTCACCAAATGGCAGCAGCGAATGAATGGAGATGAAGGAGAATTGTATCACGATGTTGTTGATTAAGTATGCAGCATGTGATTAGTGTTGGATGAGAGAAGAAAGCATGCGCAGCTGGACGGTCAAGTGGTTGTCCACGTGAGTTGGAAAATGGATAGAGCTTCCAGAGGCGGTATTACAGTGTATGTACCTTGGTCCAGTGACCCTTGGATCCTGTCTCGTCTGCCACGTCCGTCTCGTCCGCCTCGTCCGTGCCACCAGCCAATCCTATCCCTGTCTATCAATCAAGCTCACTGGGGGCCGAGGAAGGAGCCATTGATATTAAAGGGGGTGCAGGATGCAGCCAGACTTGCATATTAACAAGACGTCACGCATGCAGAAATCAAATTGATATTGTCAACTTTGAAAGTATTTACGCCTACCTAGGTAGGTTTCTATCCAGGTAGAAGGAGTCTATTCGTTTCAACTAGGCACTGAGGCAGTCACACTACAGCAATGGTCCAACGTCAAGTTGGACCAAATGCCAAGCGAGCCAGACAAAATAAAGTAAAAAGAGACGAAGGTATCTCTCCAAGGCAATTTTTTAAGCATCAACACTCAGTAGCTCCTCTCCATTACGGACTTTCCGAGTCCACGTCCCTACCCCTTTTCCAGTGTTAAGGCAGCAGCCAGGTCACGAAAAGGCTAGCTAACTAATCAAGATGAGGGGTATTGAGAGAAACTTATATTAACGTGCGAACTTCACGATAATACAAGTACTAGCTATCTCCGGAGGTACAAAGAGACATATCTCAAGTATCACAGCCCTAACGCTACTCAGAGGTATGTACAACCCCACTGTAAAGAGAGGTATCTGTTGCCCGATGGCGGATACAGCGTCTATGACGAATAAATCTGCACCTAGAACCGTATTAGGGGAGCTAAAGATACACGTTGCTAAACGCGATAATTTATAATAAAAGTATATAATCTATAATATAATAGCTTTCTCTATAAAAGAAAAGCTTTTATTCTTTTATTTATATAATAGAAAATAGCTTTAATCTAATCCTTTTCTAACCTTCTTTATCTTACTAGGGGATATCTTTTTAAGTTATATACCTAATATATAATAGTTATAAGCCTAGAAGGTATATACCTATAACTTCTACTAAGTCCCTTATATATAAGATATATATATACACTATACTTTACTTACTAATAATGCTTATAATAAATATAATAACCTCTTACTACCTAAGTCTTAAGACTAATATTAAGCTAGTCTTATTTAATAAATAGAAAGAGTAATATAAAGCATTAAAGCAAGCTACCTAAAGCTAAGAGATCTAGAAAAGGGTTAATCCCTAGCTCCTAGAGCTTAACTCTAACTATTTAAAAAAGCCTTTTACTATTATACTAGAGTTATATAAAGCTCTTATTATAAAGAACTAAGGAAGTAATACTATAAAGCTTACTTTTTAAGAGGCTTTTTCCTTCTTATCTTATAAGTTTATATTTAAGTACTAAGTATATAAAGTAATAAAGTCCTAAGAAAGGACTATTAGAACTTAGATTATAAGCACTATTAATCCTAATACTTATACTATAGTAATTAATAAGATTAAAGAAGGTAATATAAATAATAAAAAGCCTACTCTTGTGATAATCTAGGCTTTGCCTAGACCTAGCAATATAGGTGTCAATTGTACAAGTAAATGATGACTTGTACAATGCGTATTCTTTTGCTATAGCGCAATGGAATTGGGGTTAAACTCACATAGTAGCGCAGGCACCCGCGATTAGCCCTTAGGGCTAGACTATGATATTTATACAAGTTACCTAAGGTTATAGGTTTAAACTAGCTACGTGTACAAAAAAGGTGCACTATAGGGTAGCTATAACAGGGTTCTTCCTAGGCTTATAGGGATAATAGAAGAGAGGGTCCCTAGGGGATGCGTGGTATTGCTAGCTTACAAGGGGTTAAAAGGGGTTAATAGAAAGGTCACCTAGGGAAAGGGCCTATGTGATAATCTAGGCTTTGCCTAGACCTAGTAATATAGGTGTCAATTGTATAAGTAAATGATAACTTATACAATGCGTATTCTTTTGCTATAGCGCAATAGAATTAGGGTTAAACCCATATAGTAGCGTAGGCACCTGCGATTAGCCCTTAGGGCTAGACTATAACATTTGTACAAGTTACCTAAGGTCATAGGTTTAAACCGGCTACGTGTACAAAAAAGGTGCACTATAAGGCAGCTATAACAGGGTTTTTCCTAGGCTTATAGGGATAATAGAAGAGAGGGTCCCTAGGGGATGCGTGGTATTGCTAGCTTATAAGGGGTCAAAAGGGGTTAATAGAAAGGTCACCTAGGGAAAGGGCCTATATGATGATCTAGGCTTTGCCTAGACCTAGTAATATAGGTGTCAATTATATAAGTAAATAATGACTTATACAATGCGTATTCTTTTGCTATGGCGCAATGGAATTGGGGTCAAACCCACATGGTAGCGCAGGCACCCGCGATTAGCCCTTAGGGCTAGACCATGACAACTCTTTACTAAATCTTTATTAAGCTTAAAAAGAGGTTTTCTTCTAGGTAAGTAATTATTAAATTAGAGGTATTAGCTAAGTATATAGCTTACCTTAATAATACTAAATACGCTAATATTTAATTTAAGTATTAGATTAAGTAATAGGGGAAGCTATACTAAAAAGCATTTAATATATAAGATTAATAAGGTTTAGGGTTTTAATATAATTTATAACTTTATTATAGCTATTAGTATATACTTTAACCTTAAATAAGCAAAAACTAAGATTATATAACTAGTATAGACTTCTAATTCTCTTTCTAAAGAAGTAACCCTTTAAGGCATTACCTCTAAGTATACTAGATATTATAAGGTAACTTAAGCTATAAGCTTTACCTCTAGAAAAGGAAGCTATATAATAACTCTTAGGGATTACTTAGACTAAGAAAAAGAGAAATTATAAGGCTAAAAGAATAATAGCCTAAAGAAGTACTCTTACTATATAGAAAAGGCACTAACTATATACTTTTAGTCTCCCTAAGTATACTATAGCTTATACTATATAGTAACTAGTAAAAAGGTTCTAGGATTTAAGCTCTTTATAAAGGTTAACTATAAAAAGGTTAAGAAATACTATAAAAGCACTAAATAAAAGAACCTATACTTTAAGGTTATAAAGAATAAGTAAATAGTAAAAGGTATTAAGGATTATAAAGAAGAAAAGTTACCTAGTGCTATTATAGTAGTAATTATTAACCTAAAGATTCTTAAGAGTATTTCTCTAGCTTAGGGAAGCTATATAATACTTAAGAATATAAAATATACACTCTCTAAGAGCACTCTCTTTAATAACTATAGTGCTTTATATATTATAAATAATATTAGTTACTTTAAACTAAGAACCTTTAAGAAAATATTTAATAATTACCTTAAAGTAAGAATAACCTTATTTTAAATTACTAGAAGAGGTACTTATATAATTAAGAATATTTTTAATAGGCTAAAGGGAAACCTTATAAAAAGCCTTACTTTATAAAATATTATACTTATTCCTAGGTTTTATATAAATATTATATTAAAGAGCCTTCTTTAAAAGAAAGGTATTTAGTATTATAAAGTAAACTACTCTTTATATATTAGACCCTTTTATAAAAGCTTATTATTAGTAAAGCTTTAGAGAAAGTATAATATTATATTCCTTTAATATAAGCCTCTTTTCTCTTATAAAAGTCTTAACTAAGTAGTAAATTTATCTATATTACTAGTGATATTCTTAATAATTAATTTAAAAGCATATAATAATACACTATACTTATAATATAGTTAACTAAGTAAAGATCTATACCTTATATATATAAACCCTAAAGAACTATAGTATTTATATTCTAGGCACCTTAGTAAGAATACTTTAGCTAAGAGTTACACTTATATAAGAGAAGTGTAATTATATAGAACTAAGTAAAGAGACTATAAGATATATTCTCTAGTTTATACTTACTAAGTTATTTTAAGAAAACTACTAGAATATATATTACTAAGGCTATTTTAGAGAATCTATTAGGATCTTTAAGACTATAAGCCTAGTTATAATAGTATAAACTAGCTAATAGTTATAAAAGATAAGTTCTTAGGTATAATATATATTTATATATTACCTAATAAATTATAGGTAATAGTATTTAATATATTAATCTATATTAAATAATAGATTATAAGGTAATTTAGATTATTAATTATAAAGATTAGGTAAGATTATAAAGAAGCTATTATTAGTTAATTTAGTAATATAATCTTTTAGATATAGGTATGCTTATAAGGTATTAATCTTAAGCTTATACCTTTATATACTTATAAACCTAATAGATTTATAGAGAGAGTAAGGTAAATAATTATATTATAATTAAATATAATACTTATAAGCGTATAGCTTTTACTAAACTTATAGTTAGAGAGTATATAAGTAGTAGTGTACTTATATAATATAAGTCCTATTTAATAATCTAGGTAAAAAACACTATTAAAAACCCTAGAAATCTAGTTCTAAAATAATACTTAACTTCCTATTAGGGAGTCTATAGCTAACTTAAGGCTAGATTAAAGCGGATTATATATATATAGCTACTACGCTTATCCTCTTTAAAGGGATTATAAGGCTAATAAACATAGATAGTTTTATAAGACTAATCCTAGGGGTTATATTAGATATCTTATTAGGTACTCTGCCTCTAATATATATTATATCTAGATTCTAAGACTAGGAAAAGTTATAATAATAAGGAATATTATATTTAATAAGTTAATTTTTTATAATCTAATAAAGGAAAGCGTAATAGAGCTATTAATTAACAAGCTTAAGGCATATTTCTAATCCCTTAAAATTAATATTAAATTAGATAAAGAATTAAATCTTTTCCTTATACTAACTTTAATTAAACTATAATAAGATTAGACTAAGAGTTTAAACTTAGGGGTAAAAGCTTTATAAATATCTTAATAAAAGAAAAGAGAAGCTATATACCTTAATAAGTAAATTAGACTTTAAATACCTTAGCTATTACTAGATTTAATAATTAAAGAGTAAGAGACTCTTAATCTAAAAGCTTAGTAAAGTAAGAAAAAGTAAAATACTTTAAATATATATACTTAAGAGAGTAATATAATAATAGATTTAATAAGTAATAAGTAAGATACTACTATAAGGGCTTAGGAGAGCTAATATCCTTATAAGGTTCTAGAATACTAAGTATATAATACTAAGGACTAAGTTATTAATAACTTAATAGGTAATAAACTACTTAAGCTAGAAAAAGAAGTAAAGAAAAACTAGTAATAAGATAAACCTATAGGAGTAAATACTAGACTAGCTACCTATATAAAAGGCTTAAGGGGATTACTAGCTATATAGTTAGAAATTATAAAGAGTCTTAGAATAATAATATAAGAAAGTATATAAATAAGCTTAAGGTTATAAATAAAGAGAGCTTAAGGTAATATTCCTTCTTATGCTTAACTAATAAGAAAAAAGAAAAAAGGACTTAATAAAGCTCTTATTAATAGCCTCTAGGACCTAAAGAATCTCTTTACTAAATTTAGGAAAACTAAGAAAGGAAATCCTTATAAGCTCTTTCTAGGAGATTAGGATTTTAAGAGCTATAAAATGGTTTTTTTAGTAATTAATATATATTATAATAAAGAAAACAGATTATACCTTAACCTAAAGAGAAAGGTAAGGACTATTTATTAATCTAATCTTGCTAAACCTCTAAAGTTATAGAAAAAGGCAAAGGATTATCTATTTAAAGAGAAATAGTTAAAAGTAATAAATAAAGAGATTAATAAGCTAAAGAAATAAGGAATATAGTAGTAAATGAAGCGTTCTATAGTATAATTAAAGCTATTGCCATTAAAATAGGTATTTTCTTATAAGTTTAATAAGAAAGGGATGTTAATCTATTATAAAGCATAATTATATATGTGTAAAGACCTCTAAGATATCTCTATAATTAAACAAACCTATACTATAACACTTACTACTCACACGTTCTATATATTTATAGCTCTAGTTACTAGGTTTAATCTAGAGACTAGGTAGTATAATATTAAGAATGCCTTCCTCTATATAAAACATAGAAAGAATAGAATACCTATAACTTATAAACTTCCTAAAGGTTTTATAATCCTTAGAGAATATATAAAATTACTTAAGGCTCTCTATAGATTAAGGGACTCTTTATAACTATAGTTTAAGGAATTAAGTAAATCTCTTATAAAGCTTAGGCTTAAATTAAGTAAAGAAAAGCCTTACTTATTCTATATAAAAGATTAGACTATTTTCCTTATATTCTTTATAGATAATATTCTTATAGCGTTTTATAAGGATAATAAAGGCATTACTAATCACATTTCTAAGGGCCTAAAGGAGGCATATAAATTAGATAAGAAAGGTAAAGTAAGATTCTTCCTAGGGATCTAGATTATTAGAGACTAAGAATAATAAAAGGTATATCTTAGTTATAAGGCATATATTAATAAGATTAGGGAAAAATTTAGGTAAGTAGGAAAAGGCACTTTCCTTACTATACTAATCCTAGTAGTAAAGTATTATAAGTTTAAGGGCAAAGCTAAGAAGTAAGTAATAAAGATTTACTAGGAAAAGATTAAATTAATCCTATATACTATAATTATAATTAGACCTAATATTACTTTTATAGTAGTAAAGTTATTATAATACCTTATAAATCTAGGACTAGAGCATATAAAGGCAGTAAACTAAGCTATTTACTACTTACTTATTATAAATAAACTTATATTATACTATAGTATAATTACTAAACTTTAAGCTCTTTAAATCTTAAGTAATACCTCCTTTATAAATAATCTTAAGACTTATAAATTATTATAAGGATACTTAATTACTCTCTTTAGTAAACTAATTATCTAGAAAGCTACACGCTAAATAATAGTAACTATATCTATAATAAAGGCTAAATTACTTACTTTATAATAGGTAGTAAAGGAGACTATAAGTCTATAGCGCTTATTTAGAGATATTAAATTTAATATCTATAAAGATTAGGTTATTAATTATAATAATTAATAAATAATTTAGCTTATACTTAATAATAGTAAATAATTAAATACTTAACTATATTATATTAATATTTATAATATGTAGTTAAAGCAAGAATTTAAAAGAAAGAAAGCTTTAAAATTACGTATTTACTAATAAAAGAGATACTCACTAATAGATTTATAAAGGCATTAAATTATTAGCACTTTAAACGCTTTAGATCTATACTTAGTCTTATAGATTTACGCATAATATATAATATTTAAAGCGTATAGGTTATAAAGGAATTATAGGCATATTAATAAGGGGGTATAAAATCAATTACCCTAGAAATACATAAAGGCCCCCTCCTTAGCAAGTAAAGCACTACTAAGGTAAATAGAATTAATAAAATAAAGACTTTAAAACACTATTATATAAAAATATATATATAAATGCTATTCTAAATAAAGAAAATAAACTTATATAAGGAGGCAAATAACCTCCTTAAGTTAGGCTATTACTATAGTTACCTTCTCCTTAATTATTACTAAAGAGCCCTTAGTAATATCCTTAGCCCTAATACTTAGATTAATAACCTTACTATATATAGAATCTAGCTTTATAATAAGTTTTAATTAAAGTTATAGTGCCTTATAGCACTGCTTTACTATTTATATATATATAAGCAAAGGATTAGAGGAAATTATAATTAAAAGTGCCTTACCTTAGTGTCTTTATCTAGTACTAATAATATCCGCTTAGTAAGGGGAATATAAGTATTATATAAAGGTAAGTAATAGTAATTACTAACCTTATATAAGTAATATCTCTAAGATTATCTAGACCTAACCTTAAAGTAATAACCTAAGTTACCCTTACCTATAAGGCTTACTTAAATATACTTATTATAGGGAATATTACACTTAGGACCTTAAGGAGTAAGTAATTTAGGCTATACTATTAGTATATACTAGAGAGAAAGGGAAAGTATAGTACTAATAGGTTATTTCTATAAAATTTATAGAGAATTATACCTTAAGTATCCTCCCCTTACCTAGGCCCTTATAGAATATAAGGTTTATAGAGAAGTATACTTAGGGTATTCTCCTTACTTCTCTATAGGAGATAGTAACTTACTAGTAAGTAGCTGTTATAGACTAGCCCCTAGGCGACTGCGATAGGGCGTTAATATAGTATTAAGAGACTTAAGGAGAAAGGAGGAAGGGTAAGAGACTATCCCTAGTAATGCCCCTTATACCCCCTAGGCTACTTATATAAGCTTCCTTTTCCTTACTCTAATTACTTTTACTAATCCTCTCTTTAACTACTATATAAATAATGCTTAGGTAAAGCCTAAGCCCTTATATATACTCTTACTTACCTATTACTAATAAACTCCCCTTTATAATATCCCCTAGTAATATATGTGATATTTATATTATATATACCCTTAGTTATTATAATAAAAACTATCCTTACTAATAGCTATCTATAAAGTATCTAATAGGCACTTACCTTACTACCTTATTATTTATTATAATAACCCCCCCTTACTTCTAAGTATTATTATATAGTATATATAATATATTTACCTTACTAATAGGTTATTTATTATAAATAATTACCTTACCCTTACTTATTTATAGTTTACCTAATATAAATATAATATTTACTATAAATATCTTACTTATACTTATACTTATCTTACCTTCCCCTTTATATAATACTATCTCTCTATTATTATAATCCTATTAAGCTTTCCTTTTTATTCTATTAGCTTTTTTCTCTTAATTAGTTATTCTCTTACTAGAAATACCTTACTATTAAGTCCTTACTCCTACTCCTATAGCTACTCTTATAGCTACTTCTATAATACTAATATCCTATTTTATTAGTAAGTACCTTATAAAGGGAAACTCTAATAATAAATAGTATACTATACTTAAGTTAGTTTAGTATCCTTATAGTCCTTATATTAAATAAGCTCTTATTACTAGTGTTTTAAACTATTATTTACCTAAAAGTAAAGAATTATATTCTCTTTATTAGTAATACTATATTACTTATATATAGCACACTAGGCTCCTATTTACTAACCCTTAACTCTATTATACCCTTAAAGATTTTAAGGCTAAAATTACTATAAGTATATATATTATTAAACCTAGAGTCCCTAAGACTATAAATATAAAGAAGAAAATACCTATTTTATCTTAGAGATATTACTATCTTATTAGTTACTAGAATACCCTTCTTAACTAAGTATAGTTTAACCTAGCTCCTATTTACTTAGCTCTTAGGGTATCTCTAGCTATAAATACCCTTATAATAAATATAACTAGCCTTAATATTATCCCCTTTATTAGCACTAGCCCTTTAGCTAGTTATAGAATAGTATAGTTTATATAATAAGTTACTAGCGTTTTATTCTAATAAAACTAATAGATTATTAGTAACCTAAATACTATATATAAAGAAATATATAAATAGTTTACTACCCTTATTTAAGTACTTACCCCTTATTACTATAGTAAGAACTAATACTATTATTAAATTACTAAGTTAGGTAATAACTCCCCTTTCTATTATTACTAGTAGCTTACTTATTTTCCCTTTAAGTTAAGGTTAATAAGCTTTCCTTTTAAATATACCCCTAGAAACCCTAGAGCTAGCTAGCCTCTAGCTAGAAATAATATTCCTTATCTTACTAGGGTTACTATTCTTACTTACTATTCTCTTACTAATACTCCTATTATACCCTTACTTACTTATACTCTATATACTAACCTTACTTATACTATCTAAAACCTAGGTTATATCCTAGGTAAATAACTCTTTATACTATAACTATTACCTAGTAAATATACTATAGCTATATTAGTAAAGTATTAACTCTAAATAAAGGTAATATATACTTATATAAGCTCTTTTATTAATTTAAATAAAAACTTAAAGAATAATTATTTCCTTTAAGTAATAATAGTAAACTATAATATATTAGTATCTTAGATATATATAGGAGTCTTTATAGGTAAATAAGTTTTCTAAAATTAATTTAGTTTATTATTATATTATATATCTCCTTATTTTACCTTAAACTTATTAAGGGCCTATATTTATATTATATTCTCTAATAGTTTTTATATAAGCTATATATAGCTTACTTACTTAATAAGTATATTATATCTCTTACTCTAGCTTAGAGCATTCTAAGCCACTAGGATTTACTTAACTTAATATTCCTTAATAAGTTTATTATTACCCTTTATAAGGACTTATTCTAGTCCTAGATAAAAGTCCTAGAGCTTTTAACTAGGGAGAGGGTCCTTTATAGTATATTTAATAAGGTTTATATAAAATACTAGGTAAATACCTCTTAGGATATTAAGTTATACTATAAGTAGTATTAGGACTTCTATAACTATATACTTTACTACTACTTAATTAAGTTTTTATAAGGGGTAATTAGTTTTAATATTTTTAAGTAAAAGCTATACTTTATCTCTAACTTAAAACTATTTTACTAGTTAATATAAAGTAAATATAGTGTCTTACTACCTTTATTATATATAGGCTATTATAGCTTATACTAGATAAGTACCCTTTTAAAGGTACTTAAGAAACTATATTACTTACCCCTTTAGTATTATTATAGAAGTAAACTTATCTAGTAATAACTAGACTAGCTTTAGATTATAGCTATATAGTAGCTTATTTAGGCTAACTCTTATTATAAAAGATAGCTTATTATTAATTATAAGCTAGTAAGTAACTAGATATTCTAGCTAGTTAAACTATAAGAAAGAGACTATAATATATAGTATTACCTATATCTCTTAGTTTACTTACTTTATATTATTATTAGTCTATAGGTAATATAATATAAAAAGTAACTAACTAATCCTAACTAAGGAGTATAATATTATCTAAAATTTTCCTAACTAATCTAAACTATAATCTATAATAATTAATTAAGGAAACCCCTTAAACTACTACTAGACTATTTTAAATCTCTTTATATATTCCTTAGCTTCTATAGAAGTTATAGCCTTAAGCTAAATAAATTTAAAGAGTTAATCTATAATAACTATTAGATATTATAGCTTTTCTAGGGATAATACTAGTAAGTTTATTATAAAGTTAATAGAGATCTATAACTAAAACTAGTTAGGGATAGGTAAAGGCTTTAGTAAGCCTTAGTATTATTAATAGCTCTTATAACTACTATAGTAGTAATAGTTATAAATAAACCTAGTAATATCTTATAATATCCTATCCTAGTAAAACTACTATTATAAAATTTAGAATATAGTATTATAGCCTAAGTACCTTATTACTAGTAAATTATAGTATTACTATATTAGGGTTATTATAAGAGGCTCTTACACTAGGACTTAGGTATAGCCTCTAAACTAAAGTACTTTATAAGTACTTATAGAATAATTTACTACTTACTCCCTTATAAGTGCCTTAATAGGAAACCTCTAAGCCCTTTCCTAAATAGCCCTTAATTAAATACTATATATAGGGTTAGAGATAATAGCCTAGTTCTATAAGGTCTAAAGGTATTTAGTAGTAAAGAGAACCTTACTAGCTAGTAATAATACTATATTACTATTATCCCACTATTTATCTAGTATTAGTAAGAGTTATATAATAGTAATAGGTTATAGGATATATCTTATTCTAGAGATTACCCTTTCCTAGTCTTACTCCCTTTAAGAAAAAGTATTAGGTTACTATACTTATATACTAAGTCTATACTAAAGGTAAAAATTAAATAGTATAAGTATATTTACCTATTAAGCTTATTACTCTAATATTAACTAAGGAGTTATAAAGTACTCTAGGTTCTTATAATTTATATAAATTATAAATAGACTAGAAACACCCTATAGCTTAGCTAATTACGCTATAAGGTATAAGATAATAGCTAATAATTCCTTATTATAAATTATATAGTTCTTTTATAAGGATATAAGGCTAGTAAAGTAATAAGTAACTAGGTATATAACACTATCCTAGCCTTACTAGGAAAGGTAATCTCTAATAGCTATTCCTAAATAATTAGCTTTTATTACTATAGGGAGATCTAGGTCCTATTATACTAGTACTAGGTATATAATAAAGGTATCTTTTAACCTATTAAAGGTATTACTCTCTTTAAGTCCTTATTAAAAAGGGATATTTCTCTTAGTTAATTATATTAGTAAAGCTACTAGTTCTAAAAAGTTACTAATAAAGTCCTAGTAAAAGTTAGTAAACCCTAGGAAGCTATAGACCTCTTAAAGTTTTATTAGGGCTACTTACTCCCTAATAGCTATAACCTTTACTAGGTTTAGATAAATAAAATAACTTACTATAATAATATATCCTAGGTATTAAACCTCCTTTACTATAAATATAAACTTATTAAGGTCTAAGTATAAACCTATAGCCCTTAAGTAGCCTAATATTAACTAGACCTTAGCTATATAGTCTTTCCTTAATTTCCCTAAGTAAACTAAGATATTATCTAAGTATACTATAATAAAATCCCCTAATATATTCCCTAAGGACTTATTAATATAATATTAGAATATTACTAGTACACTAGCTAAGCTAAAGGGGTAAACTAGCTACTTAAATAGCCTAAACCTAGTTTAAAATACTATAAGGTGCTCCTAGCCCTTAGTAATTTATAGCTTATAAAACACTATATAAATATTTACCTTTATAAACTAGTATACCTAAGATAAGGAATAGAGTATTTTCTTAATTAATAGGAAGGGATAGTAATCCTATACTATTATCTTATTAAGAGCGTAGTAGTTTATATAAAAATACTAACCCTTATTAGCCTTTTTAATAAGGAGGACTAGAGCTATAGCTAATAATAAGCTAGTATAAATCTAACCCTTATTTATTAAGTCTATAATCTAGTGGCTAACCTCTAGAAGCTAGTCCCTTAGTATATTATATAGTAGTCCCTAAGGGAGCGTTAGTTTAGACTTATCCTAGTTCTTATATAAGCGTATATAGTAATTAAGGGACCCCTAATAAGGAGGTAAGCTATTAGCTCTAGCCTTATTAAAAAGATTTATAAAGTTAGCTAACTCCTTAGGTAATATTAATATATCTAGGCTATTAGGCTTTATCTTAGGCACTATAATCTATAGTACTATTATTATCTCCCTAAGGCTTATAGTAATAAATATTATAGAAGTGTTTTTCCTATAGTATACTTAACGCGCTTCTATAGTATATAAGGACTTATTAATCCCTTATACTAGAGTCTTTACCTTATATATAAAGGCTTTAGAGATATATAAGCCCTTTATTGCTCTAATAACTAATTACTATTTTACTATATAAATAACTATATTATAATATTCTAGCTATAGTATCCTAAGTATAATATCTTATATAAGGCCTAGAATAATATATAAATATACTAATAACTCCTAGCTATTAATATCTATTCTAGTGTATACTATATAGGTAATTAAGGAGGTATTTTCCTATACTTTTTTTCCTCTTTTTTTTATTTTTACTATAGTCTAAATATACTTTCTCTTTAGTAAATATATAAGCTCTAGGCTAAACTATTTTACTACTAACTTACTTATAGTACTATAATAATTATAATTATAATTAATCTAGATATTAATATAATAATATATATTAAAGAGTATAGGAATTAAGAATAGTAATTAGTCTATATATTATACTATATCCCACTTTAACTCTATATAGCTTAAATAGTTATCCTATATTATAGTATATAGTTAGCTTACTTACCCTTATATAAGACTTTACTTAGGGGCTACTTATTTTCTATAAGGGAAATATTTACCTTTTTATCTATACTTTTCTTATTTACTCTATATAAGTTAATACTAACCTATAGGTAATAGGGTAAGAGAAAAGTATACTCTTAAATATAGTAGTTCTTAGATTTATATTATAGGTAATATCCTTTCTAATAGTATTTAGCTAACTTTATTTCTAATACCTATTTAGCCTATTATATATTTATAGTAAGCTTTAGACCTTTTTTCTTCTTAACTAGCTTATTTTATTTTCCTAATTAAGTCCTTACTATATATACCCTAGTTATTAGTATATTACCCTTATAATTAGTCTAAGGTATAGGTTTAGCTAGGTATAGTTTATATTAAAACTAGTACTTATTCTCTATAATAAAGGCCTTAATATTAACTATAATCTTATAATACTATATAATAGCTATATACTATATACTTTAGCTAATACCTTAGCTTATACTAATTTCTCTTAAATACTTATTAAGTGCTTATTAAAGCTTTACTAGCTTTATATTATCCCTTTAATAATCCTCTCTTACTAATAAAAGCTTTTTTATAAAGTAAATAAAAAATATAGAAAATAGCTTCCCTAGGCCTTATTTTATCTAGTTAAGCTCTATAAGAGCTATTTTCTATTTATATAAATTAGAGAATATAGACCTAAGGTATTCTAGGAATTTAGCTAGATTAAAATTATAAGTATTACCTTATTTAAAGAAAGTAACTACCTAGGACTAGACTTTAGAGAATAGGTTTTAGTAAATAAATATTTACTTATTTTTATTAGTTTTAATAAAGTTTTTATTTACCTATAGCTTATATTTTATTAGGAACCTTTATATAGTAAATAAGGCCTTATTACTATTATATAAGTTACCTATAGGGATAGGTTTTTATTTTACCTTAAGTATAGTTAAGACTAAATTAAAGGTAAGAGGTAAAGTAAGGTTAACTACTAGGGCACTAGGTTAGGCTATAATAGGTAATTAGGTTAAAGGTCTTATAGTATTTATAGTTACTTATTATTAAAGGTATATAAGCTTTACTATTTACTTATTAAGTATAAGCTAAAGTGTCTTAAATTAGGCTTATTAAGCTACTAGTAATGCTATAGTATTAGATAAGGGGGTTATTATCCCTTAGCTAGGTTAGTCTTATAGTTAAAGCATATTTACTATATCTATTAATATATTTATTAGTATTTCTATTATATTTTTTAGTAGTTATTATAAAGGACTAAAGGAAGTCTCTTAATTATTATAGACTAGCCCCTAGGTAACTATAATAAGGCATTAATATAGTATTAAGAGACTTAAGGAAAAAGGAGGAAGGGTAAGAGACTATCCCTAGTGGTGCCCCTTATACCCCCTAGGCTACTTATATAAGCTTTCTTTTCCTCACCTTAACTGCTTTTACTAATCCCCTCTCTAACTGCTATACGGACAATGCTTAGGCAAAGCCTAAGCCCTTACAGTAGCTTAGCACTAATTAGTAAAGAATCTCTAATAGGTAGCTTAGACTTAGCTAGGGGAGGTAAAGAATTATTATAAGCTATACTAAGGCTTAGATAAGAATATATAGCTAAATTAGCTATAATATAAGCAATTTACTAAAGAGTAGTTAAGCCCTCCTAGAAGTAAAGATTCTCTTTAACCTAAGTATATATATTAGAATTTATATTAATTAAAATATAGGCTAGTTAATAAAAAGTGTATTATAAAGGAAAGAAAAGGAAGCCTATAACTATTATATTAAGAGATCCTTTATAGGAGAGAAGTGTAAGTATAAAAGTAAGAGAGCTTACTTTAAATTTATATTAAATTTAGGCATTACTAAAACACTATATATTTACTAGCTAAGATATTAGTTAGTAATTATAATAACCTTAACACTAACTAAGGGGTGTGTTACCTAATAGTAAATATAGTGTCTATAATAAATAAATCTATACCTATAACTATATTAAGGGAGCTAAAGATATACATTACTAAACGCAATAATTTATAATAAAAGCATATAATCTATAATATAATAGCTTTCTCTATAAAAGAGAAGCTTTTATCCTTCTATTTATATAATAGAAGATAGCTTTAATCTAATCCTTTTCTAACCTTCTTTATCCTACTAGGGGATATCTTTTCAAGTCACGTGCCCAACGCACAACAGTATCGACTTGGTGGGTCCCATCACCTGGCTGCTGCGTTATCACTGGAAAAGGAAAAGGGATAATACGGAGTAGCGATTATTAATCCGTAGTCTTACGGAGTAGGTGGAGCAACGTCATAGACGGACGGCATGTCACTACCTCGAGTATGCTAATCCTATGCTAATAGCGCAGGACTCACCGTTTAGTTTCGTTCTGATGTGCGCCTATAGAAGTGAACTCGATGTCTAGAGCAACATAATATAATGCTTTGGAAGCGCTTATTTTGATTCACTCGACGAGACGAGGCTGATAGGTGTCCAAGTCACCGTTGTAGCCTAGGGTAAGCACATTGGGTCGACTTCACCGCACGTGGGCTGTATTCGGCCGTCAAATCGAAAGAACGAAGGGCTCGCGACATTGTTTGTGATCACCACACCGACAAGTTCGCCACGCGAAAATATTTCTTTCATTTGAAGCGAAAAGGGTGAGATCATGAAGTGCGACTTTTGTGGTTGTATGAAATAAGAAACCTGCGAACAGATAGAAGCGGCACAATACATCCTTCCCATGCCTCCAGAAATACTTCATGTTGCTGTCCAACTCTTGAAGCATTCAAGCAAAGTATCTTAAGTCCACGGGTCCTGCATTTAGGCAAATTGGCCCCCTCCAAGCAGCAATGCAAATGCAATCGGCTTGCAGGTCCATCAGAGCCGATTATTACCCGACCTAATGGATTACGTAACCCCGCTTCAGGGCAACCCGTGCGGCAAAACCTGACGCCGGCGAGGACGCCAGCCTGGGAAGGAGTCCTCCATAATAACCACCGCATCTCGACGTCGCTGTCACGAACGCCAGCCAGTCATCCGTCACCCAATCTTCCCCTGCATCCACAGCTATCGAACGCCAGTGCCCTCGCCAACGAAGCAGATTTTTCCATAATCGACCCATCGAAAGCTCGACAACCTTCAAGATGCAGTTCTCCGAAGCCTGGTACGTTTGTCGCGGTTGCCTCCCTGCCGTCATCACTAGATGAAACTGAGCTTTCGGAGCTCATCAAACGAAGCTTCCGGCATCGTTGTACCAGCTCGTGCTCAATTCATTATATTTTCAAAATCTCCATGAAATGTCTTTTGAGCTAACTGATCGTGTCTATAGCCCGGTCTATGCGGTTAGTTCAGCGTCCCAGTCCAGCTGCCGACCAACGTCACTCGCTGGCCCCATCGTCGGCGTCATCACAACAGTGCGGCGCATCGATATTCAATTTTCCTGCTGACTGTTATTCAATAGCCCTTCTTTGGTGCCATGGGCTGCACCTGCGCTATCGTCTTCACCTGCTTGGGTGCCTCTTACGGTACCGCCAAGTCTGGGGTCGGTATCGCCGCCATGGGTGTCCTCCGCCCTGACCTCATCGTGAAGAGTGCGCATCTCCTCCCCTTCGCTTCAATGTCAAACCTGCTTTGAACTTAAAAAGGCTAATACGTCCATCCAGACATTGTTCCCGTCATTATGGCCGGTATCATTGGTATTTACGGTCTGGTCGTGTCTGTTCTTATCTCCGATGGTCTGAAGCAACAGCTCCCTCTTTACACAGGTTTCATCCAGTTCGGTGCTGGTCTCGCTGTCGGTCTCGCTGGTCTCGCTGCTGGTTTCGCCATTGGTATTGTCGGTGACGCTGGTGTTCGTGGCACAGCTCAGCAACCGCGTCTGTTTGTCGGCATGATTTTGATCCTCATTTTCGCTGAAGTTTTGGGTAAGTTGGACACATTCTATCAAAACTTGGGGAAAAACGGTCTTCTCTGACCAACCTATTAGGTCTTTACGGTCTCATTGTTGCCCTTCTTATGAACTCCAAGGCTACCCAAGACGCTACCTGCACTTGATAGCACAACAAGAGCTGGAATGGCAACTCGACAATGTGTACTTATTAAGCAAGAGTTGGCTCTTTCCACATGAATCGGCACACCAAATTTAAGGAGAACAGTCTGCGAGTATTCCTGTAAAACGGTTGGCGATATGCAAGGACTGTTCTTGAGGAGCTTTCGAAACATGATTTCTATGGTGAGAAGGAGTGGTAATCACATGACAAGGTCGTATATGTACACTAGTGAAAGATGGGGTTTGACTTTGCGCAGTTTCATTATAGACAACAATGGCGAGGGGGAATCTAGTGTAGTCTCTGTTGCTCATATCATGCGTTACACACAAAAGTCGTTTATACGTTTTGTCGCCGGTATGAATTGCGCAGGCGTCTGTGAGACGGTTCGATCCCCAGATGATTCGAGTACGACTCCCAAGTCGCCAATAATATCATGACTCTCGCCACCCCTGAATCATGCGCTAAATGACATGACCAGCTGAAATATCCCTGCACGATTCATGAACGAAAATGCTTTGTACACGTCCTCCACATCAACGCGACATAGAGCCCAACTGTGGTGGTATTGGTTGCTGGCCATGGAAATACAAGGTGCAATCTCCTCTATAACCTGCAAATGCACACCCTTCGACACGACACGGGACATGGATTGCCTCCGTCCACAGATGATATGAACAACTTTTGACTGAATTTCTCGTATTTGCAAAACCCCATTAACGAACCAAGTAATGATACATCTCCTAGACACTATAGGCTGGATAATACAACGCGGTACGCCCCCTCCCACCCAACTTGGAAAAATCCCACTTTTCACATCGCAATAGCGCGCAGCCGGCAGGTCTATTGCATCCACGCTAGGCAATTTTTTTCTTCTTTTGGCGTTTGTTATTGATTCTGTCATTACAGTGAGAAGCTGAATATGTACGTAGCGAATTTTACGTTTCTTCCCATGGTTGAAATGATTGCCTGGTGGGCAAGACATTTAAAAGACGTACTGGGTTGAGATGTCAGTTGAGTTCTTTTCCGTTTCCCCTTGTTTCAAAGTTTACGGTTTACAGTATAGCACAGCACCAAAGAGGCGTGTGAGACACTTACGGGAATAAAGAGGTAGGGAACTCGTCGCTCGTATTCGAGCCAGTGCTCGCCGTACTTGTTGCGGCAGCGATGGATGTCCCTTGCGGCGCGATGGGCAATCATGCAGCAGAAGAAGACGGGGTAGAACCAGGGGAATGGACTCCTGTTTAGAATGGTTAGAAGATAAAGAATGGACGAGGAACGGAACTCGGTACAAGATGTATCTGATTTTTTTTATGACAAGTACGTACTTGAATCCGGTGATCAGGCCCCAGGAGATGGAGAACCATATGTCTGCAGTGTAGTGAATCTTGCGCGCCAGACCGTACCAGCCATCGACGAGGATAGTGCCCTGGGGAGTCTGTATGGTCTTGGGATTGTGGATCGTCTGCCAGGGAACCTGGGGGAAGGTGTTGCGAGCCACCATCTTTCCGCGCTCCATGGCACGGAAGCGATTCTTCTGGCTGTTGCAGCTATCCCAGACCCAGTACCAGAAGAGGTAGGCAGCGAACATGGCTACAAGGAACGCCTTGTTCCAGCTGTACTCGGAGGGGGCGTGGTTGGCCAGGTAGATGGTGCAATGGCAGTAGGACAAGGGAACACCAGCAAGGTTCCAGAAGATGAGCATGAACCCCCACTTCTCGTAGTAGATGTCCCAGGTGGTGATGATGAGCTCCTCACCTTTGGCACAGGCATTGGCGTAGAGGTAGTGAGCCATAACGAGGAACCAGACTTCGCCGGAAACGTAGCCGTACCTCTCCCACTGACGAGCAGCGGTGCCGAGACTGAGAATGAGGAGGAAGTACCAAGGCATGCGGACCTCGCAGAACATCTTGAAATCCAGAATGCCAAACATGCGGGGGTTCAGCTCGGCACCCATGAAAAAGTCATAAATGGGATAGCCCGTCATGCGATGTTGTTTGCCACGGTACAGAGCAGAGAAGTAGGCAACGAAGCTGACTAGGAAACCGCTTAGAATGGCGACGGAGAGGAGAGGCCCAAACTCGTCAATGGCGGTGTACAATGGCCAGATGCCAGTGAAGTGCAGGACAGCCAAGAAAGCAAGAGTGAAATACAGAGTGACAAAGGCGTTGCAGAAATACTTGAGCTGCTTGCCGCCCTCGTGAGGCAGAGGCTTGCCCCAGCCCCAAACTCCAGGGAGCAAGCAGTAGCAGGCGCCTTGGAAGATGAGGTAGGACCAGTACCAGAGCCAGGCCTTGGCGTGGGGAAAGGCGCCGATGTAGACGTAATTGACCATCTGGGACGCGAAAGAGAGCCAGGTCTGACCGGGGTGACGGGATGGGAATTTGCCATCATAGTAGGTGGCGCCAATCCACATGTACCACATGAGAACGGGGAAGAGAATCATCATGAACAGAGTGCCATATGAACCGCCGAATTCGAACTCGCCCGAGTAGTCAATCTTGGGATCTCTGCCCTCGATCCAGCCATCAACAACACCAATGTCGGTCGACTTGGCTGCCTTTTTTTTGGGAGTCGACTTTGGGGTGGAATTCTTCCCGGGCAAACCTTTGGAGGCATCCTCCGTCTCAACGACGGATTTGCCCTTGGTGATTGAAGGGGCAGAATCTTCTTCCTCCTCAAGGTCTTCGGTGAGCTTGCCGGTGCGGCGGCGCAAAGAACGAGTTTGAGTCGACGTCTCGGCTGGGGAGCTGGAATCGGTTTCGGCATCAGAGTGTAGCTCGGAGGGGACTGAAGACTGGCGACGCGATGAGCGACGCGAAGCAATGGGCGTCTCGATCATGCCCTCAAAGAGTTCCTTCTTCCTGAGCTTGGGAGTCAGTCGATCCATTTACAGTGCAAAACATATACGTCTGCGGAGGTTGAAGAGGTCCAACTGCTGATCGACGAAACGACTTTGAACTGCCATTGGAGCTAGTTCGCCAAATATCATGGCTGAAGAACACTTTACATAACATACCTAGGCGTTTGACGCAGTGAATATCGGGACATGGTGACGGTGATATGCGGGAGACCCGTCTGGACGTGAATACAATGTCAAGGATAGGAGGGAAAAAGCAGAGGGATTCCGAAAATAAGGAAAAGAAAGGGGATAAGAAAGCGAATTAGTTCATGTAATAAGTCAAAAGAAAAAGCACATCAAACCCGAAGCAAAAGAATGAATCTGTGATGCACAGAATGGAGGAAACGACCACGAAGTCGTGGCAAAATACAGCCAAGAAGGGGATGGCAAAATTGAAAACATGGCACACACGGTCGCCGGGCCTTTGGCGATGTGTTTGCTAGTTTAGGCGGAGGGGCCAGACCAGACATGACAGTAACGGACGGTGTTACTACTATTATGTTGGCGTCGCGTTGGTGGCGGGTGAATTTGGATTTGGATTTGTTGACAATTTGTGCGCGGGAGCTACCTGCGGCCACGCGCAAAACCAGCGGTTGAAGAGGTACCCGACCCATACGCTTCATGCAGGCACCAGTTGGAATGAGCTCTTGGCCTAGCACGCGGGAAGTACTAGAGGGCTCCGAGCGCGCCTGGTTAGTCTGTTTGTTGACAATCATGATAATTTACAGAATGAGGAAGCTGGACTGATTCTAATCACATTGGAGGTGACGCGAGGAATTGCCATTCAAAAGACCCGATAGCCAGCACGTCATGTCCATTAAATTCTCCGATTCGCAGCCTCTGATCGCACATCGACGAAGACGGACGGATTTGGCAGATGCCAGTGAGTGTACATATGTACAACTATGCACCCCTGAATCATTTTGGAACCTACCGATCCGTAAGAGGTATTAATTTACGTGTGTATTTTACGACAACCGCTTGATACCTCTTTCCAGCGTGAACACCCCTGTAGCATCCCTGACAGCTCCACTCACTTGAGCCACTGAGAGCTAATCTCCTTGAGCGTGCTTGTGGGCTAGTGAGGCCCCCACAGGCCCCCTGCCACGAGGTTAGTGACCGCGTAAGTACTCGAAAGTGTGATGTAGTGATTTGTATCTCCTTGGACTCGGTCCACCTTGTGGGACTATGGGGCCCCCACAGGCCTCCTGCCATAAGGTCAGTGACCGCGTAAGTACGCGTTGCTTATCTAAGATAATCAATAAGTGTAGTATAGTAATTTATATAAAAGAAATTTGCTAGTATAATAATTATAGGCTTATTTACACACAAATCTATGTACTTCTAATGCACTTTTATCCGATTAGATACAAATTGTTACGTGCTAGAATTGACAATTAGCCCGTCACCTTAGGATGTGGCCTGCACGTGACCTCGAACCCCTATATTAGACGATAGTTCTGACCTCTAGCTAGTTGAATCGAACAACAACCTTAACACTCATTTTATCATATATTTTATATCGTAGCAAGTGGTAGCAATTGCTCTCTGATCATTGCGCACCTCGCGCTTCTACTGCTAATAAAAGCCACTAAACTAACTATTCGTCAACCAATCCACCAAGCCCGTCAAAGCTATCCCTTTCACTAGGCCCGATAGTTTTCCCCTAGGCATCGCGCCTATCGTCAGATTCGTTAACCTTCAATTCGTTGACCTTCGATCCGACCGTCAATCTGACCGATTGATCAAGCTATCCCTTTTGCTAGGCCTGATAGCTCCCTTAGGCATCGCTTCCATTGTCAGATTATTTGATCTTCGAAGACCTTCGACCTTCGATTCTTCGACCTTCGATTTGCTTCGATCCAACCGTCAGATCTGTTAACCTTCGCTCTGAGCGTTAGATCTGTTGACATCGACCCAACCGTCATATCTGACAAATTCGTCAATTTCGATCCAATAAAGCTCGCTAGATACAATGCTTCCCTTACACCAGCTAGATCAGTGTGAGCAACAGCGATTACAGCAGCTTTACAAGCAAGATCATCAGCGCCAAACCTGTGGTATCTGTAGGAAGACCTTCCCTTCAAGAAATCAGGTCTTTCAGCATCTCAAGGACCTATGCCCAGCTAGTTAGCAATTTCAACAGATTTAACAACAACTAGATCAGGAAGTCCAACAGCAACTACGGCAGCAATTCCAGTGGCAGCAAGAGCAGCACCAGCGGGACCTTCAGGACCTAAGGACCCGATATCTATGGCAACAGCAGCAAATTCAGGATCTTCAACAGCAGCTAGCGATAGAAGAGGATGACTTTCAGTAGCTTAAAGACCTCGTTGAGGAAGTCTTTGAAGAGCGTAACAACCTTCAAAGGCAGCTAGCCTGTCAGCAAATTTGTCAGCCAATTCAACAGCCTGACCGAAATCGTCCGTTGCAAAGCTCGTTGCCCGACCCTCTGTTAGCCTGCTACCCCTAGTCATGTACCTCGTGTAAAATCATACAGGGGTTAGACTGTAATCCGTACCTCTAGTCCACTTTTATCTAATTGGATACAGACCCTAGCTGACGTGACTCCACAAGGTGTATGAAGCCTAAGGAGATAGTCGCTGTAGAAATCCTTCAGGTGTTGATCCGTAAGAGTGTGGACAGATCCAGCTGATTGATTCTCTCCACCTCCTTCATGCCTGTTTCCCGATTGATCACCACTTTCCTCCCCCCCCCCCGCTAAAAGTAGTGAGCATTGCTGGTCGATGTATGACACAGCCGATCAATGGGAGGCCGCAAATTATATATATATTTATTAAATTTTTTTCTCATTCTCTAATGTCGCCAGGGAAGTGTGCCCTTTTCCTCCATCATGTCGGCAATAGCCCGGAAGGTCCTCGTCTGTGCTGCCCTTGACGGTTTAATTCTTCAACCATTGTCGACCAAGGGACAGCGGCCATTTCAGCCCATCACGATAAGATATGGGGATTCGTCCATCTCAAGTGTTCCACGAGACCAGGTCCCAGATATATCTGGTCCAGACTCGTCGTTTGAAGCGTTTGGTGTAATTGGTATGTACCAGGTTCTCAGCATTGCCCCCATTTAGACTACTGACAACGTAACAGGCTTGATCACTGTTTCCAAATTGAGCTATCTCATCACAATTACCCGTCGACAACAGGTTGCACAGATACTCGGTTTTCCAATTTACGTCGTCACTGGAGTAGCCATAACACCTTGCAGCACAAAGCAAGAAGCGGATGAATCCATTCGAAGAACGGCTGCCTTGCTCCAAAAGCAGATCTCGAATGATTCGAATGATGATGCAGAAAGTAGTGACGAGGATGTTGAAATCCATCGCGCCGGTATTGATGAGGTTGAAGACGCTGTGGTCGACGAAGATGGTGCCTGTCCAACCTCACCTCGGAGCAGCGTGGTGGAGGATGTGATGCGCCGTCGAGGCAGCTATGGCCGATTTGCCCAGCGTTGGTTCAGTAAAAGTGGATGGACGATGGACCAAAGGAGAAGCCTGGGTTTGAGCATCTCAGCTGCCAACTCGCCTGCTGCCACAGAAGAAGACGCACCTTCAGTATCAAAGATATCCATGGAAGAGGAGGTTCGAGCCCTGAACCGCCCAACTGAATTGCTTCCAAAGTTACTCCGCACGATGCAGGTCTTCTTTGGCTCCTCTAGAAGTTTCTACTTTTCCTACGAAATTGACATAACTCGAAGCCCCTCGCAAACGCAAAAGTCTTTGCAATCGAACCAAAATGCACCCTTGCACCACCAAGTGGACAGTCAATTCTTCTGGAATCGCCACATACTGGATCAATTTATAATGGCGGGTCAGGACTCCATTATTCTGCCTCTTATGCTGGGGTTCATCGGCCAGCGAATATTCACAGTCGATAGCGAACCGCCTCAGATGGACGAAGCTGCTGCGGAATCCCTGGAGCTTGCCAATATGCCTGCGTCAGGTTCTCTTCCGGCATCTCCCCCAAAAGGTCTTACCCGAGCCTCGGTTGATCTTCGACCCTCTGAGAAGAAGTGTCTCATCACCCTCGTATCTCGTCGATCCACGCAGCGCGCTGGACTAAGATACTTGCGCCGAGGTATCAACGAAGACGGGTTCACAGCTAACATGGTGGAGACAGAGCAGGTCCTCTCCTCACCAGCGTGGGACCCCGCGACGCCAATACATTCATTTGTCCAGATTCGAGGCAGTATACCGCTGTTCTTCACGCAGTCTGCGTACTCGTTGAAACCAGTGCCAGTAATACAACACGGAACGGAATCCAATTTCAAAGCCTGCAAACGACATTTTGAGAGACTAAGTTCCGACTATGGAAGCTTGCAAATTGTCAATCTAGTTGAAAAGAAGGGGGTTGAGGAACCAATTGGCTCGCAATACCAACTCAATATCGAACGGCTCAACAAAGACCTCAGCACCGAGAACAAGATTCCATTTGAATGGTTCGACTTTCACCACGCTTGTCGAGGAATGAAGTTTGAGAACGTGAGCCGTCTACTGATCAAATTGAAGGGCAAGCTGGAGGAACTGGGAAGCACGACGCGGGTGAACGGAGAAATCACCCAAAGACAGGCGGGCGTTCTGCGAACCAATTGCATGGACTGCTTGGACAGGACAAACGTGTGCCAAAGCTCCTTCGCGAAACACATGCTAGATCTGCAGCTCAAGGCAGATGGTTTCGATATGACTGCGCAACTAGACCAAGAGACGAAATGGTTCAACACGCTCTGGGCTGACAATGGTGATGCAGTGTCGAAGCAGTATGCATCGACAGCCGCTATGAAAGGCGATTATACCAGAACGAGAAAGCGAGACTATCGAGGCGCCCTGAACGATTTAGGACTATCACTTGCACGATTCTATAGCGGGTAAGCAAATGCATCCCTGCCAGCCATGAATCTTCACCATCGAAGTCTAACTTGACAATACCCCCTCGGGGTGCCCATGAGCAAAGCATGGTCAACGATTACTTCAGCCAAGCTGCAATAGACTTTCTCTTGGGCAATGTCACCGAGAAAGTATTTGAAGAATTCGAATCCGACATGATGACCAAAGACCCAGCCGTCTCTGTCGCCAACATGCGCCAGCGAGCCGTCGAACTCTGCCAAAAGCGAGTCGTTGCAGACGTCAATGAGGAGATACATGGCGGCTGGGCGCTCATCAGTCCCAACAGAGCCAACGTCGTGAAAACATGGCCCATGGAAGAGGTCGTCTTGCTTCTGACCGACGCGGCGCTGTACCTTTGCCGCTTCGACTGGGACCTGGATAAGGTATCGTCGTTTGATCGCGTGCACCTCGCCAATGTGACGCATATCAAGTTCGGCACGTACATCACCTCTACCATGGCCCCGGGGCACATGGACGAGATGAAGAACGTTGGCTTCGTCGTCTCGTATCAGCCTGGAAAGAGCAACGTCAAGAGGACGAACACGAGAACGCTATCAACAAATGGGGACATTGCCCCGAGCTCGACCTCCAAAACGGATGATGACAAGACACAGCTTAGCTTTGCGAATTTCTTCTCGCCCAAGGCTAAATCGCCTGATGTTCGAATTCTGGCCTTCAAGGCCCCTTACATGGACTCTTCTACTGCAGTAGCAGGGGCGGGCGGTAGGCAGCAGACCGAACTACAGCAAGTCGTCACGATTTGTGCCGAGGTCGAGCGACTTGCGCTGGAAGCACAGCTTCGGAAGGAGGGGGAGGACGACAAGAGGTTAATGGAAAAATGCGAGATCATCTCTCTGCAAGAGGCAAAGAGGAACACGGGGCTGTTGGAGCAGCTCGGACATTCCATCAAGAAGCTTGTATGGGCGTAAACCTTGTCCCTTTCAACGCCCATTCCCCTTCCCTTTTCTTTCATCCCTCGCTCCCTAAAAAGTATCATGTATGAAGCATCAACAATTGATGAGTTTTAATATTCAATATTCCATGATTTCTGCTCCCGCACTTGCTGCTGCTGCTGCTCCATTATGAGACACCCCAATCGCTCAAGTCTTGTGAATGCGGTACAAATGCATCTGGTACCGCATGTTCTCCAACTGAATCGGGTATATCAGCCCCTCCGGTATCCTGAACCATATTGAATCATGCGAATCCAGACGTTCCCACATGTACTCCGGCGTCTTGCTCTCCAGTAGAGTATGATTCAGCAGCCACTGCATCGGGTATCTTTTCTTCTCCTTTCCCACCGCTGCCTCGGAATAGCTTCCCGGGCTGTCCACCACGAGCAACAAGCTATCTGTGGGCAAGACCTTGCCCAGCGCTCTGAGAAACCTGGTCGTCTTGCCGAGGCCTCCGTCCGTGTACAGCTCGTTGAGCGTGAAAAAGAGCGTGACGACCTGTGCTCGCGACCCAACTACCTCGGCGAGCTTGTCCTCCGCCAAGTCCAGCACATCAGCTTGCGTGAAGGCGGCGTCGAGCTGGTCTGTCCCCAACAGGGGCTTGTTCGATGCCTTGATCGACGCGGATGCGTATTTTGACAATGGTGGAGCGGTAGTCACTGAATTTTGCAGCAGCGACGCGACGTGTGCCCATGGACCTGAATCCAGCAGCCTGAGGGAGCCACGGCGATTCGTAGTCCGGAGATGGGATGCGAAAGCGACGTGTTCGGCTGCGCAACCTCCGATGCAGAGCATCCTGAGTCTTGGACGGGGGTTTTCTGACTCTGACGCCTCGCCGTCCGCACCTTGATCCGGCTCCATCGGCCCAGAAGCTCTCGATGATGCCTCCTTCGTGGTGTGCCCTCGTTCATCATCATCATCATCATCATCATCCGCGTGTCCCGGCATTTCATCCATGTATTGGCGTATCACCAGAAAGATGGAAGCATAGCACAATGCCCGCGTGGGACTCCATCTCGCCGCATACGTCTCCAGATACTCCTCGGTTCCGAAGGCGCTGCCAAAGTCTCGGCGATACAGCGCCTGCTTGATCTCCTGCAGCAGGGTGGGAAACCGATCCGATGACAGGACGGCAGCAAAGGCGTCGGAAAAAATGTTCAGCAAGATTTGCTGCTCTTTCGGGGATTGGACGGCATCGTCATGTTTAGCTGAAATGGGACTCTGGGCTGTTTCCTGTGCGGACGGCTTGGACGTCTTGGCGGGACGGTTGGTCTTCTTCTTGTTTGCTGATGTCTTGCTGACCATTTCGTTACAAATGAGGAAATTGGGAAGTGGACGGCGGGTGGGTAGGTACTATGTAGGCTCCTTGTTTGGTAACTAGACGGCGAGGGGGGGGGGGAATGCGTTGGGAGGTTTCACATAGTTTGTTGGGTGGTGCGAAGCTGAGGCTGGTTTGGAGGGGCTAAAAAAAAAAAAAAAAAAAAAACCGACAATCTGATTTTTGTTTTTTGTCTTTGAAAATTTTACATTTTCTGGCTATTCGTATTTGGCATCATGAGCAAAGTTGTTGCAAACGACTTCACTACTCAGTTTGAAAATGGAAAAATTCGCTATGCAGGCGGGCATATGGCTTGCAAGGCATGTATGTGCCTGCGGGCATTCGTGGGCTTCACGAAATGTTGGACAATGTCATTGAAGGGGGAATCTTCAGGATGTTCCGGAGGACTTGTCGTCCGGACCAGTGAGCCATAGGTTGTGATAAGAAGTCCAATATCGAGTCCAACATCGCTGCCTCCACGGAGTCCATGGAGTACTCCGTATCCGCTCTACAAAGCCACCGGAGATGCAGTACCGTCATCAGTGAAATGGACGAGCGTGGCCTATTGCGTCAGTCGCCTGCAGACTCTTTGCCTACATTTCAATCTACTGGAGAAGTTGTTCGCCACGGTGGATCGTTTGGATGAGGGACCGGGAATGAGCTCCACACGTCGTCAATAATAAAACATGTACCGCCTTCGATGCAAGCAGTATTATTAGTACATAGGTAATTGTCTCGTGAGTCGTGATGATTGGGAGTACTATCAAAAAGGGCCATGATCCTGGCGTTTTTGAAACAAATGGCCATGCCGCCGTCCGACCGCTCCATTATCGTCTGGTGCTCGTTGTACTCTGCAAAGGAACAATTCGTCGATTTGATCATCGACCACTTCCGTCTGGACGGCTCGCTCGCTCCTGCTTTCCGGTCTGCGACGCTGGACCCACCAGCAACATGCCCACTGGCCCAGTGCCCAGTGCCCACTGGCCCAGTGCCCAGTGCCCAGTGCCCAGTGCCCAGTGCCCAGTGGTGTCAGTGCCATGTCATAACCCCGCCGGCATTCAAACGCCGTCCGGTGTTGAACATTGCCGCAGTGGTCGTCGCTTTTTTCTCTCCTCCGCTGTTACCCTTATAACACAGTTCCCCCTACTTCCGTACCTTGCTCTCATTTCCTTTCCCTCCTTCTTCCCCAATTATTCCCAACCGTGCAAAATAACACCGCCATCATGTCTTACAGCGAAATTGACCAGGCGGCCATCAACACCATCCGCTTGCTTGCGGTATGCTGAGCTTTCTCTACCCCGCCACTCTACCCCGCCATGACAGTTTGCCTGCTCAGTTGCCACGACGGAACAGAAAAAGGCACACTCGCGCACCGGACAGGGCCATCATCAGTCAGAGGCTGGCGGTCAGGGTCTACGCCATCATGACGAAATTGACTGACGTTTATGTGCTTTGCAGGTTGATGCCACCTTCAACAGCAACTCGGGTCATCCCGGTGCTCCCATGTGAGTGCCTACTACCTACCTGTCGAGCTCACCTCACCGATTGACTGACTCGTTTCTCAGGGGCATGGCACCTATTGCCCACGTTTTGTTCAACAAGTTCATGAAGTTCAACCCCAAGAACCCCAAGTGGTTGAACCGAGATCGTTTCGTCCTTTCGTAAGTACCAGTACCGAGCCTTGAAATACAAACGTGATTGCAATGAGTGATGGAGCTGACGCGAGTGGCGACCAGTAACGGCCACGGCTGCATGCTGCAGTATGCTCTGCTTCACCTCTTTGGCTATGACCTGAGCATTCAAGACCTCAAGAATTTCCGAGTAAGTTTTTTTTTACTGACTGAGCGCAGTCTTTGTCTCTCACCCCACTCGCAGAGTCTGACAGTCCGCACAGACAGTCGACAGCAAGACTCCCGGCCACCCCGAGGCCCATGACACCCCCGGAATTGAGGTTACCACTGGTCCCCTGGGCCAAGGTGTCTGCAATGCTGTTGGTTTGGCCATGGCTCAAGCTCACACCGCTGCCATCTTCAACAAGCCTGGATTCGATGTCGTTGACAACTACACATACTGCTTTCTCGGTGATGGTTGCTTGATGGAGGGTGTCTCGAGTGAGGCTTCTTCTCTCGCAGGTCACCTCCAGTTGGGCAACCTCATCTGCATTTACGATGACAACCACATCTCCATTGATGGCGACACCAACTGCGCCTTCACTGAAGACGTCGTCAAGCGATATGAGGCTTACGGCTGGCATGTCGTCATCGTCGAGGACGGTGACAGTGATCTCGCTGGCATGGAGGCTGCCATCAAGAAGTGCCAGGAAGTCAAGAATAAGCCCTCCTTGATCAAGCTCAAGACCACCATTGGTTTCGGCTCTTTGCAGCAGGGTACTCATGGTGTCCACGGCTCGCCCCTGAAGGCCGATGATATCAAGCAGCTGAAGAAGAAGTGGGGTTTCCCAGAGGAGGCTTTCCACGTCCCCAAAGAGGTTTACGACCTCTATGGCAAGCACTCATCCGAGGGCGCTGCTCACGAAGAGAAGTGGAACCAGCTCATCTCCAAGTACGCTGAGAAGTACCCTAACGAGTATGCCGACCTTGAGCGTCGCCAGAAGGGCGATCTTCCCCAGGGCTGGGAGAAGAGCCTGCCTGTCTACACCCCCCAGGATTCTGCCGTTGCCTCTCGCAAGCTTTCTGAGACCGTGCTGAGCAAAGTCCAGACTGTCATTCCCGAGCTCTTTGGTGGCTCCGCAGACTTGACTGGCTCCAACTTGACCCGCTGGAAAGAGGCTGTTGACTTCCAGCCCAAAGCCACTGGCCTCGGAGACTACTCTGGTCGATACGTCCGTTATGGTGTTCGTGAGCACGCCATGGGTGCCATCATGAACGGCCTTGCCGCCTACGGCACCATTCTGCCTTACGGCGGTACTTTCCTCAACTTTGTCTCCTATGCTGCTGGTGCCGTCCGTCTCTCGGCTCTGTCCCAGATCCGTGCCATTTGGGTCGCCACCCATGACTCCATCGGTCTCGGAGAGGATGGACCTACCCATCAGCCTATCGAGACTTTGGCTCACTTCCGCGCTTTGCCCAACTGCATGGTCTGGCGCCCTGCCGATGGCAACGAGACCAGTGCTGCTTACTACGTTGCCTTGACCTCCAAGCACACTCCTAGCATTCTGGCGCTATCCCGACAGAACCTTCCTCAGCTCGAAGGCTCTACCATCGAGAAGGCTAGCAAGGGTGGTTACGTCCTGCGTGAAGTGCCCGGCGCCAAGATCTCCTTGGTCTCTACCGGCTCTGAGGTCTCCATCTGCTTGGAGGCCGCCAAGTACCTCGAGGAGAAGCACGGAGTCAAGGCCCGTATCGTCTCCATCCCCTGCTTTGAGGTGTTCGACGCTCAGTCCAAGGATTACAGACTCTCTGTCCTGCCCGACGGCGTCCCCTCTCTGTCCGTTGAAGTCATGAGCACTATGGGTTGGGAGCGCTACACTCACGAGCAGTTCGGAATCAACCGATTCGGTGCTTCAGGTGCCTACAAGGACGTCTACAAGGTATGGACCGGACACTTTGTTAGCGTTGGTGAATTACGTGCTAACAATTCCTGTAGAAGTTTGAGTTCACCCCCGAAGGCATTTCCAAACGCGCTGTTGTCACGATTGACTTCTGGAAGGACGTCCCCAACGTTCGCTCCCCCATCAACCGAGCTTTCCAGCAGCTCATCTAAGATACCTCGCAGTGGATACGGTCTAATAAGCCGCGTCTGTAAACACGATTTATATACCAAGACACCTTTCTTTTGTAGTGGGATGAGATTTGTGACGCAGTGAAGATGGAACTGGAAGTACAGTATGAGAGTGTTTGGGGCGAACGCTTAAGAAAACTTACATAGACATCGTTTAGTAAATGACAAGAAAGATTCGACATGCACGCAAATTGAACACGACAGTCACTACAAGTGTGCCGGTACGTCTAGACTATGTACAATTGCAATTGGTTATGGCCTATTAAACACTAAGAAGTGGGAAAAGAGAAACTCCGCGCTAATGAATTTGAAATGCATTTCGAGGTTCATCAAGTTTGTCCTGTTGTGCCAGAGCATTCTGCAATCAAGTGATGTGACATTTGGATCGTCCAACAAGCCGGCGTCGATCCTTTTCTTATTTAAAGTTGGATGGCAGCTTTCAAATTTTCAAGGATGGATGGAGTAGAGGTTGGATATCCTTGCTCTCCTCCTAGGACTGGGATGGTGAGATGCTGCTCAGATCCCAAGATGGCGCCGAGCCTGACCCCCCCAGTCTGGCAATGGCAGCCGGTCCTCCGAAACGTTTCCTTGAAGGAACTTGTGCACGTGCCACCCAAAGTCCTTCCAGGTTATCATCAATCACCACCAGACAAGGTGCTCGCATCCGCTTGCGCGGCCCATTCCTTTTGGAACTCGCGGCCCAGCCTCTCGAGGCGCGCGGCTGCACGTCTGGCCTCTCTCGCCTCTTCTGACGACGCAGCGACGACCACGCCGACCAGCATGGGTGCGGCATCCTCGGAATGCGGGTGGTGGTGGTGGTGGTGGTGGTGGTGAAGGTCCGGGGCATCGTCCTCGTCGGCATCTTTGGCGTGCGCGCTGCCGTTCCCGTTGGAGGTGGTGTCGGCTGACTCGCGCGGGTCAAGATATGTCTGGAGAACCACGGCCCCGGAGTCAGGGTACTCGACCATGATGCGCTGGGGCCGTCCGAGATGGGCTCTCTGCGCGGCCGTCTGGGACGAAAGGGCGCTCGAGGTGAGAGACGTGAGGGAGTCGAGGTGGGATGGCGACGAGGACGACGTGATTAGCGGAGTGAGGGTCATGTCGCTGAGGTGAATGGATAGAGTGGGATGTTGCGAGGGGAGGTTTGCCATGACGTCTTATCTTGTTCCGTGTCGGAGCGGAAAGGAGGAGAGATCTCGTCAAGAAGTGCAATATGGCTGGCTGGTGCTTCCGGTATCTGTATCTCGGCTAGAAGACGTGACGAATATGGAAGGGGGGCAGAAGGAGAGGGGGGGGGGGAGGCGGGACAAAAGCATAAATAGGGCTAGAATGTTTTTGAATCAAATAGAATTGGGATTTCATATGGATGAATGAGAGAGGGGGCGATGGGATAATGGATATGATAAGGGCTTTTTGTAAATACATGTAGAATCGAAGCCAGGCCGGGTGGGTGGTGGTGGTGGTCGCTCCCTCTCCATCTCCTCCTCCTCCTCCTCCAACCCAGTAAGCCCACCTTGCTAGGCTGGGTTGGCGGCGGGGGAGAATGTCTGACGAACGGGTCGTGGGGATGGATGGATGGATGGTGGATGTAGCCGCTTCGTGGTTTATTTTGAAGAGCCCTGCCGGGCTTAGCCTGGGGAAGGTGGGAAAAGGAGAGAGCAAGGGAAAGGGTGGGGAGGGGGGGGGGGCCAACGGAAATCAGGACAGGTTTAACAGTACAAGGCAAGATGGGAGTGAATGGCGTCGTTGAAGGGGTGAAGGTGTGGGCGCGCGGCTGGTGCGGCTGGTGAAATGGTGATGGCGCCAGATGGGAGGGTAGTAGTAACAGCAAGTTCAGAATGGATACTACGGAGTACGGAAAGGGGAAAGCTGTGTGGTTGTTGTCCATGATACGCATTGCATGACGATATGTGTTTTTTCTTGTTGGGGGCCGGGATTGACAAAATTGGCATGTTACTTGTTTCATGAGTCGGAAGTCGTTCTCCGGTCAAGATGAAACTAAAATCTGGTGGTAATATTCCCCAGCGAGTACTCCGTATATAAAATCCCTCGTGCTTCTTCCGAAAAATCGATCCATCATCAGCCGCAACCGAAACACGTCAAGTTCCTATTCCCCGCTTCTTCAAGCGTCATGCCTCACCAACTCACCAATCCAAAATACCCACCATTTGCGACGAACCCGTCAGTGGCCGATCCGCTATTACCTGTCCCTGCACGGTACAGATATATCCTGGATATACGGACTACATGTACATGTATCCATGCGGGTGTACATAGGGAGTACTCCGTGTTTCGGGGTGCCTCTAATACGTCGTAGTGATGCGCCCGCAGTGCCGGGGGGGTTGGGGGTTTAGACCAGATCTAATTATGGCGTGACAGTATTATGCCGGGCTGGTGGTTCATTGGGTGACGCTGGTGAATTTAAAAAAAAATGAACAAAATTCATTTGTTTTCCTTTTTGATAGGTGCAAGCAACTTGTAGTCATGTCAATACAAGAAGTATCGAGTGCAAGCGGGAATCAACTTTGACCCCCCCCCCGGTCCCGTCTTTCCGTCCTGCCACTGCGGGGAACATTGAATCAGGCAGGGCAGGGCCTTTCCTGCACCAAAAAGCATCGCAGGCTGGATTGAGTGCGGGCCACGGCGCAGGTCTACGCATGTAGGTACGCATGTACGGAGTATGCCCGACGATGCTTTGGGGATGCTTTGGGGATGCTGGTGCAGCCTTGCAAGTTGGGACGGGCAGTTGCACAATCAAAGCGGGCTGCGGATTGCGAGGCCAGGTGCAGGGTTCGCGGTCTGACGGACGAGCTTCGTTAAGATGCGGTGTGGGAACTGAAAAGGTCGGCGATGGCATGTTTTCAGTTAGGCATGGTGTAGTCCGTACTTTTCTTTCTTCTCACTCGTCTTTTCCTTTGGAAGAATATCAAAAGGACACATACTCCGTGATAATGTTACCACTCGCTTCATTCACAAGGGACAAGGGATCAGGTGTTCGGGGAAAGGGCCACCGTCATCAGCGCTTCTCCAATCGCTATCGTTTTACTGTCACGTACCGAGTTATTTGACGCATGTTCTCCGTACCGTTGGGCCTTGAAGGAACAGGCGTCTGATTTGGTCGGCCGAGCAAGTGGCCGCGACATGCTGCCTTGAATTGGTTGGGCAGTGTTCCGATTTCGCCCAACTACACCCAGTCCAAGCGGCCAGCACGTACGGAGTACGCCGTACAGATGAATTGCTTAGAAAAGCTGAAGAGCGTTCAGCTGGTTCCGAGGTTAATACGGGGTATACATGTAGGAGGTGATTCTGGCTTGACGATACTTACTCGGTCTTGGTGTGGAACAAGGCCGCACCTCCGTACCTCCCTTTACATTTCGGTGTTTTGTCTTGACAAATTTCAACATCTATCGACCCAGAAAGGGGCGGACGGAGCTGAGACCGTAGAACGCAATCATGAAGTAATCAGCGGTGGTGAATCGTGATTCGTGATACTGTTGTTTGCTGCCAATGCACATGTGCAGGCATGAGCATCGGAGACTGAGGAAAGTGCGAAGCCGCGCAAGTTGACGGGCAAACGGCACTGCGTTGCCTCGAGCCATTGTTGATCATCAACAACAAGCCAACAACAAGTGTGACGACGAGGCTGAGGGCTTGACAATAAAGTAGGTAGGGCAAGGTAGGCAACTTGATCGTTTGAATCCGCATCGCCAGTACGGAGTACGGATCAGAGGCCCCTAATAATAATATTAATACCAGACTGCAAGTGCCAAGTGGCCCGTCGGCGCTTGAGGCGCCGTAATTATTATTGCCGCTGTGAGAGCGAGTGGAGTGGGTAAGTGGGATAATAAGTGGGTGCTCAATGGCTGTTGGAACATGCAACAACACAGCAGCTTGTTGCTGTCCAGTCTTATCTTATCTCGCGACTTATCTCGCGACTAGACCAGGAGACCCAGGAGCTGGACCAGGAGCTGGACCAGGAGCTGGACCAGGAGCTGGACCAGGACCACACACATCAGGTCTGGCCGCCAAACCCTCAGGCCTTCCGCGCACTTGGCTCCGTGCCTCCGTTAACAACACCTCATCCCAGCTCCCAACTAGTGCTAATTCAACTTTCCCTCTCCGTCCTCGTTTTCGCTTTCTCCCCCAATCACCGTCACACTCGGGATTCAAGCTCGTCTAAAGGGCTCACTTTTTTTATTTCTTCTTCCTCTCCACCCTCTGGCCACCCTCTGGCCACCCTCTGGTCATCCTTTCGCACCCGAAACATTTGCGGGCACCGTCTCCTCTGGGTTATTCCGTCATATTCAGCCTTTTTTTTTTTTTCTCGTTGTCTGCCTCTCCGCCATCAAGCACCGCCGCAGCGCGGGTTGCGCCACGACGATCTAGTTCATCAACGAAACCTTCACAATCACTGTCGCGAATCACAACTGCCCGCCGCGTATGGTATCCTTGCATCCAAGTGCGCTTTCGTCCTTGACGACTTTCTCCGCTTGATACCTTGGTGACAACAGGCCCAGTCTGCCAGCGCCCATTCGACATCATGCCCGAACCCCGTCGCAGAAGAATCGGCCATCGCCGCCGTGTTGAGGACGAAGGCGATGATGATGGCCGTACGGAAGCCCTCGATCTCGATGACGATTCCTTGACTGAGGGCTCCATAACTGATGACGATGCTGGCCAAGACAGCGACACGAGCAATATCGATGAAGTATCTCCGACTTCCCCACACGGCACCAAGCCATCAAAGGGCGCCGTTGCCAAAAGCTCATCTGCGAGGACATCGGGTAACGGCAAGGCCTCTGCGGCAAACGGCAATGCGAAGAAAGTATCGGATACTGAGATGATGCTGCACGGGCTGTCCATCGATGAAAAGACGACGCCACCACAGGAGATGCAGTTTGATGAAGTGGTTTTATCACCGCCAAAGTCCCCCTCAGCTCCTGTCGTGGTCAGTTCGGCCTCTGCTATGAGGCAGCAGCCTGGCGTGCAGGTTGAACGTCGACGACAAGAACACGAGGATTACAAACGCCGGAGAGACGAAGATCCCGCCTTTGTGCCTAACAGGGGCTCCTTCTTCATGCATGATCATCGACACGCTGGGCCTGCCGGGAATGGCTTCAGACCTTTTGGCAGAGGAAGAGGCAGGGGTGGCCGGTTCGGCGTCGGCGGCCCCTTTGCCCCATTCAGGTATGTCATGATTTTCGGAGTCATGAGAGACTTTACTCCCAGGACTTGTCCAGATGAGGCTGGTTACTACTGCATGGCCTGACGCTTGTACTGATTCTTGAGCTAGCCCCATGCCCCATCCTTCGGATCCGACCACGAATTCTCAATGGACGCACGACATGCACGACACTGTGGCCCAACCTGTCCCTCGTCGACCTCGACAGATGCCCGACCATGAAGGCCCTCCAAATGGCAATGGTTTCATCCCTACATGCGAGCCGAGCACCACACCCATCAATCGTACATTGTCCACCGAAAAGCATATCGGCAACGCTCAATTCCGTGTGTGCTTGCCTGACATGAAGACTCCCTCGGTCTTCCCTGGCAATCCCGTGAAGCAATACACCAAGTTACCCGACCATCGACCCCCTCTTCGAAGAGACAAACCCGTCCGCATATCTTTACCCGACAACCCTCCACGATACATTTTTCCCGCCCCCGATCGATCCTTCACCTTCATCCCTCGGGCTTTGCGGCCCAATCAACAGCGCATGCGTGGTAAGCCCAGATCCAACTGGGGGTCAGTCGGAGGCTATTCGAGGAGGACTAGTGTTTTCGGCGGTAGCTACTACGGAAGTGCCTACACTCCCAGTATTGCTCTTAGTCGACGCTCATCCATCGTGCACGAGCGCGACTTCATGTTCTCGCCAACTGGATCTGTCATTTCTCGGCCCCCTTTGCCTGCCGACAATGCTCGACCCGTTGTCCGTTTGCCTCCGAGTGCCGTGCCTCAGCCTCCTATGCCTTCTCAGGGCCTAGTCCCGACATTAGAGCCCATGTCGGTGCCCATGTCAGGGCCAGTTCCTGCTCCTATCGCACAGGCCGAGCGAGCAACCGCAGCGACGGAGTCTTCCATCAATGAGCTTCCACAACCTCAGACACACCCTCTTCCACAGAAGCCTGCTATGCAAGAGAACAGGCCGAATTCGATACCGATGCATCAGCCTCGCCCACAGAAGAACATTTCCGTGGCGGATATCGAATCGCCTGCAATGGCACAAGGCGCGGCGCCTCCGGCATTCCAGCAGGCCTTCCACCAGCAAGTGCCCATTCAAGTGGCCAATGGATACGGCCAGAGCTCGCACTCGCGGCGACCATCGTACCAGCAATCGGCCGGCACACCCCTTTCGCACATCCCAGAAAGAGCAATTCACGCCGCTCCGTTCCAGCCCAGCACGTACGGCCAGGCTCCGTACTACGGTCAACAGGTGTACCAGAACCAACACCAGCAGGGCTACTATTATCCTCCTGGATACTCTGCCCCCAACATGGCGCCATCCGCTCCGGCCCCTGGCTATATTCCTGGTGGCCAGCTCGCCGGTGTGCCAAACACTTTTGTTCCTCAGAGTCAGCCTGAGCAAGGACCCTCTGCTCAAGACCATGGGCACAACATCTCGAGCAGTTCAAACCTTGTAGCACAAGAAGTGAATGGCATGGTGTATTACTATGACGCTAGTCAGATTGCCCCTGTCAACTCCTTTCCGTCTTACTCGGCGCCACAAAACTATCAGCCTAGCGTCATGGGCATGGGAGGCATGGTGACACCTAGTCCCGATGGATTCTACTACCCCCAACATGCACCCGGAATGGTATACTATCCGCAGTAGGGCTGCGATCCCTTGGACTGCTTCCCTATGTTCTACACTCAACCTCTATTGCCTGAACTAATATCCACGCTGTAGCAAGGATTTTCCTTCTGTTGTTGTGTGATGGACGCATCTTTTTCTGTTTCTTCTTTCTTAGCCGCGTACGGTTTTTTTTATTTTTTTTCAAATTTTCGTTGCTGCTTCTCTTTTCATGGGGTTTTGAAAGGTTTTTGGGTATCATCGTTGGGTTTTGTTGGAGCGTTGCACCAAAAAGAATTGTGGGTTTGCGGAGACTTTTATTTCTCTTGGAAACTGGGCTACCTTGACGGAAGAACGTCCTTGGCCATGCGCGATGCTGGTCTTGTGTTTTAGTTGTTTCAAAGATGGTCATGGGCGATGGAGTGTCGTGCGTCTTCCGAACCAAAGTGTCCTCTTGGGGCCTCGAGCAGCGTTCATACGTTGGCGACAAGTAAGTTATTTTTCTGGACCTGGGCTTGGGAACGACAGAGGCTGTGTGGGATATAAACAAATGGGCGAAAGCCGTCGGTGCAGTTGCTCTGGCTGTCAGAATGGAGATGTTGAGTGTGATGGGATGTGTATGCTCACCCTCGTGTTGCGTTTTCTCGAGGTGAGGGCTGGCTGGATGTCACCTTTTTTTTGTTTTTTTTTTGTTTTTGGCACGAGCAGTTTATTACCTCATCATTATTTGAGCCGGAGTTGAGTTGTTTTGCTCTCTCTGCTTGCTTGTTTAGCTGTTCATGGCAGCGGCGTTAGTCTGGTGTTGGGAGCATTACATAGGAAACCTGAAATCCGATAGTCTTAAGCTTTCAGGGTTGTTTGACTTGCCAAATTTCACCTCGAGTGAATGATGTGGGCACAATTGTCAGAGTGGACCGACCGCTTCTATCAACGAAGACGATCAGATTACGTTAATAGGACGACGTCGGTGTTATTTGTTAATTATTAACCCCTCTACCAGGCTGGGCGCTACCCTAGACGCAGCTGCGGCGATCTACAGTCTAGCCCCTGAATGATTTTACACCAACTACAAGACCCCCCCCCCCCGCGGGGCAGCTACTATTACACGTAGCTATGAGTGGCTATAGTAAGTGAAGCTATTAGGGATGCTATAGGGGTATTTGTGCTAGTGAAAGATACTAAGTAATCCTAGTAAAATACACGTAATCTAAGGTATTCTTCACCTTACCTAGTGATTTATCATTAGCCTGCTGCCCTTGGTCATGTACCTCGTGTAAAATCATACAGGGTTGCTAGAAGTACCTTGAATGGCAATGTTTTTGTTTACTAAAAACCCTTGTCAGTACGCAAGTGTAGCCTTATGGGCAGCAAAGAAATCTGGGAAAAAGATTACATGGGCCGGTTTCTCCACACCAGGATGGGCCGCTTGTGGTCCGTCCTCTGCTAGCATCTACAAGAGGGAGGTAGAAGATCCAAAGCATGTGGCTCCAAAGTGGTCTGAACTAGATGCATGATTCGTGGGGAATATAGTTCGTGACGGGGCGCTTCTCCCGAGGCCACATATGTGTTCTACAATAACTGGGGAAGAGAATATAGTGACTCGGGGAAGTCAGAGGATTTTGCAGGAAAGGGCTATTAGGTCGACCTTGGTTCCAGATGACGACAAATGCCCTGTTTGTGAGGGCGGCAAGGGAAAGACCAGGCAGGGCCTTGATTCATAAGGACGGGTTGCATTGCGGACGCCACGGTAGGGTCTGAAAGGATGCGCCAGGTTCGTTCCCTTCGCCAGTGACGGCGATGCAGCGCATTCCGTAATCAGGTACGGAGTACTTTTGTTTCTGATTGCGCCCCGTAAGTACTGAAGTACTGATGATGACGTGGGCTTCGGCAGAGTTTTGAGCTGGCGCGGGCTGTGAGTGCGTCTGGTTTCTTTGATTATGATGTGTCATTGCGTCATTGCGGCTTGATGCCGAGTGGAGGTGAATGTTGGAGGCACATAAAGGGTGGAAATTCACGATATGTACATACATATTATTATATGTACGTCTCGGGTCGCTCAGTCGGGGGGACCACCGACCGACTGCAATTGGCAAGTGGTGGAGGGATCGTGCGTGTGCGGGTGATGATATTATCTCCTGGGTGCAGACGGGAAGCTTCTACTTTTATTTGTTGGCGCCACCCCCACACTTGCCAGCCAGAACGCACACGGGTCTGTGGTCTGTATGACTCACGCCGTGATGGGATATATAGATCGTGGACAGGCTCGATGACGGAGATCATTCAAGAGCAGGTGCAAGCGTTCAGATTGGCCTCGATCGACAGATCCACCCTGTCTCCGGAGATGCCCTGCCGCATATGCCTCTACACACGGACTATGTACTCCGTAGCTCTCTTGTCTGTTCACGTTTGCCTCATTGCGACAACCTTTTGTCTGCCTGGGTGGCCACGTTTGGGGACGGCGATTCTTGTCTCTCCAGAAGCTTCCTCGGTCATTAGCAAGCGGTTGATCCAAAATTGTTGAACAGAAGCAAGCTTTCGCGGGCGTGGGCATTGGGCCACCTCGCCGCCGCCACTGCAGCTGCTGGACGCCTTGCAGTCTCAGTATTTCATCGGGATTCGTACATAGTTAGCTCGCGCCCTGACCCATCCTGTGATGATCTGTAGCTGTGACACGCCTGATTACTATGTGTCTCGCTTGATGCCTCGTTTATCACATCAGAACAGGAGCAGGGAATGATTACCTTTCACTTGCCAGTCGACACTTGAGGCTACTTGACCTAGAAGCAAACACCCGGTAGCTTTTGGGATGTGCACTATCTCTTTGGTGCCCATAAGGCTATACTTGCGTACCGACCCATTTTTGCTGGGTGGCAAAAGGGGGTGACCCGCGATGCACTTAATTATTGCGGGACGTGTACTCCGTAATATAGCTCTTTATAACTTAGATATTAATTAGTACTTATATTGCAATATAAATTAGTATAGGCTAGAAGTACCTTAAATAGCGATGTTTCTATTGGCTAATAGCCCTTATCGGTACGCAAGTGTAGGCTTATGGGCAGCAAAGAGATCTCCTTGAGCGTGCTACAGCTTATGGGTCAGTGAGGCCCCCGCAGCCCCCCTGCCACAAGGTCAGTGACCGCGTAAGCACGCGAAAGTGTGGTGTAGTAATTTATATAGGGAAAATTAGTAATATATTTATTATTAGCCTATTTATATAAAAAAAATATACCTTCCATCCACTTCTATCTAATTGGTTACAGACCCTAGCTAAGGTGACTCCACAAGCTATAGCACGCTTAAGGAGATAATAGCACGCCTGCTGGCGCAGCTTGCAGCTTCAATGTTTAGTGATGGACGTCGGAGGCCCTTTGCTAGGCCCTACCGTACAGTGACCCACCCCCAGCTGCCCCCAGCTGCGAACCACTTTAATATTAAGGTGCTTTGGTGGGTTCCACATCTGCCCCCCAAATTCGTCCATATCTTTAACTTCTCGCTTTCCGGTCACCTCCACTTTCCTTCCTCTAGTTCTCGTTCATCACCAGCTCCCCCAAGTTTCTTTCTACCTGCTGGACTTGGGAATCCATTTCTGCCCTCTGCACTTAACAGGCGAAGATCTGCTGAGCATTTTAATCGAACCCGCCACCGGGTCAGCTTCGACGACAGTATCCGTCTTTCGTCGCCCGTGAGGTAAGGACGAGACACTGAGGAGGTACCGCCGCGTAATTGCCCAGCTGCCTCTGTTGCATCCCCCCCGCCTCTCTGGCCTGCTGAACTCCACTGGCCGCCACTCACCATCGCTCAACTCACAAAGCACAGACAGCAAGGGCGGCTCCCCGTTATTAATACAACCACTGCCACTGACAGACAACAGCTGCGATTTGTCACCGCTCTGTGGAAGTGCACGTATCGCCTGACCACCCGGATCCCTCGACTCAGCTTCACTTTCAACCATTTCCATCAAAGTCTACATCAACATTTTGACCTTGGGGCGTCGTTTCTTCACATTCTTGTACAGGCACGTCGTTGTTTTGCAAAAATGTCTTCGATTTCTCACTCTGGGCCCGATGCCATCGTCACCGTCAAGGTGACATACGAAGGTGTCACTCGCAGGGCTAAGATGCCCCTTCGTGAAATGGTGCCTCGGGTCCTCGAGGAACACGTAAGTCTTTCATCAATCAATCAATCAACAAGCCATCACTCAGACCATGGCATATCTCTGTTGATGGTTACTGACAGATGTAATCCCAGATCCGATCTTTTTTGCAGATCGCTGCGGACACAAAAATCATGATCGAGCGCTATTCCGACTCCGCCGCTGCCTTTGTCATGCTTGATCCCTCCAACATGGCTGTCTATAAACAGCTATACAGAGCTGCCAAGGCCAAGTCAAAGCTAAAACTTCGCGTATCTGTCTTGCCCAACAACAATAAGGCTGTCCCTAGACCAGTCACCGTCGAAGATGCTCCCGAGAACTCCGAGACCGCCGCTGCTGACAAAATTGAGCCCATTAACGCCGACTCATCACCACCACTGAATACTGCTAGCGCTGGTTCGTCTCGAACCACCGTGTCAAGGGAATATGATGCGACCTTGCTGCAGGAAGCCGCCAAGCTCATCCAGGATCATCAGGCAGACTTTGATAACCGCATCAGATATATCATGAAGTCCAACGACGAACTCTCCAACCTAACTTCCCAGCTGGCTAGCTGCAAGCCATTCAAGACGACTCCTGCAGCGCCAAAGCTTTCCGGCCCGCTCTCGCCCGTTAGCCCGGCCGCCAGTGCCATTTTTGCCGTTTGCTGCAACAGCTGCGAGAAGAACATCCCCGATGCTCATTATCACTGCTCTACCTGCGACGATGGCGATTTCGACCTCTGCCAGTCCTGTGTCGGACAAGGTATCACATGCTACAGCGAAGACCACTGGCTCATCAAGCGTACCATGAGCAATGGACAGATTGTTAACAGCACGACTGAGACCATTGCTCCGAAGCCCAAGGCTAGGCCTGCGCCCGAGCTCCAGCCAGCTGAGCCAGCCGATGACATTACTGTACCAGTGTGCGGCAGGGCCTCGGTAGAAGAGTCCACTCTCTCGACTCCCCTGCCAGCTGATACTCGATGGCCAGTCTTCGGCAGCATGCGAACTTGCAATCAATGTGTTCGAGGTAAGCGTTCCTCTTTACTGTCTGATAGCGGCTATCAACCCATCGGCCTGTGAAAGAATACCCATTCACTGACAAAAACATTGCAGAACTTCCCGAGCGCGAATTCCTTCACTGCACCGACTGTGAAGATTATGATCTCTGCCAGTCATGCTTTGCTAGGGATACCCATGGCCACCACCCCAAGCATGGCTTCACAACCGCTATTCCTGGCACCCAAATGCCGGCTCATATTCGCGCCAAGATGACTCCTGGCCGCAATCAGGTTCACCATGCCATCTGCGATGGATGCGATACTGTAAGATGAATGGCTGATTCCGTATGCTGTCTCCGAATCTAATTTCGTCCTAGTACATTACTGGCATTCGCCACAAGTGTCTCGATTGCCCCGACTGGGACTATTGCGCTGAATGTGTCCAGAACGCGCACTTTTTGCACACCAGCCATCGCTTCGCTGCTGTCTACGAGCCTCTCACCGATCTCCGCGCTTCTGATGTTGCTCATCCCGTTCACATTGGAATTCGCTGTGACGGACCCTTGTGCAGTGCCACGCAAGCTATGCCTGCCTATATTCGTGGTATCCGCTACAAGTGTGCCGTTTGTCACGATCTCGACTTCTGCGCCAACTGTGAAGCCAGCCCTGCCAATGAACACAACAAGACTCACCCTTTGATCAAGTTCAAGACGCCGGTCCGCCACGTGAGCGTCACCACCTCGGGTGAACACCAAGATGGAAAGCGTATGCCAGCCATGGGCGATCGTTTGAGCACCAGTTCCAAAGCTACTGAGACGGCCCCAAGTTCACCCACAAATGCCATCAATGCAGTTCAGACCGTCGTCGATGTCAAGCCTGTCGAGGCAATCATTCCTCCTTCTTGTCCCGCTGAGGGGCACATGCCCATGCCCTTGCCCCAGCTTCAGCCCGAATCCGAGCTCATGGAGGAGGACCTTCGTGCTGTGTTCTTGCGTGACTCCATTGCGGACGGCACCATTTTCCCCCCTGATCATGTATTCCAGCAGACTTGGATCCTCCGTAATGAAGGCAAGACTGCGTGGCCCGCCGGATGCTCCGTCAAATTTGTTGGTGGCGACTACATGGGTCGTGTTGATTCAGCTCATCCTGCTGGTATCTCTGAACTCGTCTCTGCTTCCGAGTCCACAATTTGTTTCCCACCTTTGGCTCCTGGCGCGGAGTGCGCCTTCAGTGCATTGCTTCGCACCCCGTCTCGACCGGGAAAGATGATCTCCTACTGGCGCCTGACCACTCCAGATGGCATGCGATTCGGACACCGCCTGTGGTGCGAGGTGATTGTTCGAGCTGCAGCGGTTCCGGATGTCAAGCGTACTACCCCGTCTTCATCGCCAGTTTCAACGCCTCCAGCCGTAAAGACTGAAGTCAACGATGACAGCCAAACCAGCAGCATGATGATCTTCCCCAAACTTGAGAAAGAATCTCCCAGTGCTAGTATGCTCGAAGAGACTCAGACTGAGCCTACCGAGGCGGCTTCCAAGGATGAAACCGACAAGTACGACGAAGACGACGAGTGGGATGCGTCGGAGGACGGCTTCATGACGGACGAGGAGTATGATATTCTAGATGCTTCAGATGAGGAGTTTCTTGAGGAGCAGCAGAAGAAGCTCTTGAACAAGTAGGAGAGCTGTACGACTGATCGTAAAGATCGACCAGTTGTCGACTTGGAGCGTACGGCACGGCATGTCTTTTGCCATGATGGCTGACTTGTAATTTGCTTGTGTTTTTTTTATTTGTTTCAACTCTTGTATTGTGACTGCAGCTGAAGCCCTGGATGGGCAGATCTCAAGTTCCATGTGTGCCGGTTGTCGATGCAAATTGATATCGACCAAGACTGCTGGGCACGCACTGGATGCTATTAGGAGAGAATTTTGCATTCGTTTTCATTCATCTAGGTCATCAGATAGGACTAAATCGACCTCTTGGGATCCCTGTGTGCAAGACAGTGTGCGAAACTCTGACCCAGAAGTGTATTCTATGACATATTAGAACATATTATAACGTCCGCGATGCGTTTGCTGCTGAAGTCAATCGCTCAGGAGAAGTCTGCTGTTCTCTCCCATCGATTCCCGGACGCGAGCGGGCGGCCCGATGGCAGGGAAGCGGGGCAAGATGGGTTGAGCCAATCAACGATGGCAACGCCATTTGGACGTGTAACCGAGTTTTGTGGTAATCATAATATTACGGAGCAGCCTCGAGGCACTGGACCGCAACCACTGGGGTGTGCACTGTGCACTGGTGGGTGGGTGGCTCCACCCCGTACTTCACGTAATAACCAAAGCAATTTGGCAGCCCTCGAGCTTTTCGAGTTGGCGCTCAGGTGCAGCAGCCGCACCGAAACCTTTGCGCGCCTCTAATATTACGCCTCTCCTCCCACACACACCACAACACCACACACCACACACACCAGAATCACTCCATTTTCTTCTCTCCATTTTCTACCCATCCCGCGCTCCCCAAAACCACCACAACAGCGCCCCGGGCCGGCAACCAGATGCGGCTGCTTCTTGCGCGTCTGCATGCACCTGTCTCCTGTGTCGCAGAAACCACAATACATTTTGTTTCCCGACTGCTTTGGGGCTTGACAAATCCCAAGAGCAGCGCTTGCTGATCTGGCTGTCGCCGCACTGTGTGGTTGTCTCCGTCCTCACTTCTCCCTCTCTCTATTCTCCTAACAGTTTTGGCCCCAGAAAAAAAAAAGTTTCGTGAGTCGTTCAACGCAAGCCACAACCGGCTCGACGCCTTGATCCCTCCCAAACCTTCGAACCCAATCTCTCATCTCGTCAACCTTTTGCATTTCCATCTCTTCTCCATCGACGCGTCTTCTCGTCGTCCGTTCCATCGCATCACGGCTACAATGGTCACGTTTTCCATTCCCGGTGACGATGTCATCGAGGCCACAAATGGCACACCCAGGTCTCGACCTCCACTGCCTTTTGCTAAGCGCGCATATGCAGCCGCATCGCCGTTTGGCAGTTCTTCCGCAAAGCGTCTAGCCACACCCCATGCTTCATCAAGCCGGAAACTGTTGACGACGCGCGACGAAGTCCCGTCCAGCAGCCTGAATAGGAGCTCGATAGCTACAGCAAGAAACATCTTCAGGGCATCTGCCATCAGCGATAGTCCTCCTACATCTGCCTTCTCCCCGAGCATCCCAAACAGTACCATGAAGAAGGTTTTCGCACCCGGTGCTACGCCCGAGCCCTCGAGAGTATACCGGGAGTCCATCGCCCATGCTACTCCTCGTGGCATGGCTGCCAAGACAAGCACAAAAGAGCTATTTCCGATGCGCATTGCTTCACCTCCTCCAGAGTTGACTGGAGAGGTTTTGACGCACAAGATACCCAAGGAATGGAATGCCAAAGGGTCCATCTACGCTGACCAATTTCTGGCGCATCTCTGCCCTCCCGAGCTCGACGAGGAGCAGCGTCGCCAATTCTTCTGCATTCTTGACCTCAGACGGCTGAAGTACGCCGCCAACGAAATATTCGCCAAGAAGGATTGGAAGCTCAACGTCATCAATTTCGCAAAGGAGTTTGAGAAGAGCCGAAGCATCATATTGCTGCGGTATGGTCTCTACGAGTTCCAGAATGTGAAGCCGTCCAAAGATGTCCTCAAGAGGTGGCGACGAGAACATGGTTTACCCGAACCCGAAGAGGAAGATGCCAATGATGAATCGACCCCCTCGAGACCCACGTCATCCAAGAAGCGCAAGGCGGCCGATGACGATTCGGTAACTCCCGCCGCCAAGGGGAAGCGTCGAGCTATGGACCAACACGCCGAGAAGGCCGAGCATGCTGCCTCTATCTCCACTCCTATGGGCAATAACAAGAGGAAGGCTTCTGTTAGCGAGGAGCAGCCAGCCAAGATGCAAAAGTCGACGCCGTCGTCGGCCAAGTCACTTTTCGAAAAGATTGCCAACAAGCCAGCGTTTGGTAAACCCACGGAAGAGTCCACAGCTGCTACGAAACCGAGCCCATTCATTGCGAACAAGCCTGCTACTAGCAGCAGCCTGGCGCGCTCTGTCTTTACCAATCCGAATCCTGCGGGGGCTCAGACTACTTCGACAGGTGGAAGCAACATTTTTGGCTATCTTTCAGATGCCAGCTCTGCTAAGAACAGCGGTGTCGACGCCGATGCCGAGAACGAATCAGACTCAGATCAGGACGACAGTCAGGAGGCTGGCCAGAGTGACGGGCCGAGTGTTGCCGCCAGTGGTGCCGGTGACGCTGGCTCGCAGATCGGATCCAGCCTGTTCGGTGGGAAGCCGGCTCTGCCAGCCGCTGGTCTGGGTGCAGCATCGTCGAGTGCACCTGGTACCCGAGAGAGCACGCCAGGCCGCAGTCTGTTCGACCGTGTCACCAAGGACAGCGGTGGCCGGCCTGTTCGCGCGGAGGAAAGGGTTGAAGAACTGGAAGCAGGGGGCGCGGTCGAGCCAGAACCTCAGGCCGAGTCGCAGTTCCAACCTGTCCAAGAGAAGTCCGCTGTCGCTGACCAGACTTGGAACCCAACCACAACGCCCATCAAGTTTGCGCCATTCACGGCAGCAGCCCCAACCACCTCTCTTGTCGGCAACTCGGGCGCCAACACTACAAGTTCTATTTTCGCCCCCAAGGCCACTGAACCGTCCAACATCTTCGGTGCTCCCAAGCAGGAACAGTCGTCTAAAAAGGACTCCTCTACAGGGGTGAATGCTGAGGAGGCAAGCAGGGACGGTGGCGAGTCGGACAAGGAAAACGAGTCGCAACCGGCCAAGAAGCCACTCGTTGATACCAAGACACCTGCAGGACAGCCAGCGTTTGGTTCGAGTCTCTTTGGTGCTAAGCCAGCAAGTTCTGAAGCTCCCAAGCCCGTCTCTGGCCTCTTCGGTGGCTCTACTGCTGCTGCTGCTACTACTACTACGACAGCCCCCAAGGTTGACACGAAGCCTGCCGAAGCTAGCTCGAAACCCAATATCTTTGGCCAGCCAACAAAACCTGCAGAGGCGGCACCTACGTCTTCTTTGTTCGGAACTAAGCCCGCCGAGACGGACAAAGCACCCGAGGCGGGAGCTTCCACCGCGACGTCTTTGTTTGGTGGCGTCAGCTCAAAAACCGCGCCTGAGTCGAACCATGCCAATAATCTGTTTGGCGTCAAGCCTGCCAGCACGGCGAGCAGTCTCTTTGGCAGTGGTGCCTCCACTCCTGCCCAACAGCCATTGTTTGCGGCTACCTCAGCAACCAATTCGACCGCAGTGAAAACGGACGCACCGAAACCGATTTTCAACTTTGGCAATACCACGAGCACTACCACCACCACAGCCCCATCAGCCACCGCCTCAAAGCCATTGTTCGGGGCTCCTAAATCACCAACCCCTGCTGCGGCGGGTAATAATCTGTTTGGTAGTCCCATGAAGCAGGACGACCCTTCGCCCGCCAAGAAGAAGGTCCTCAACGGCGGAAGCAACGGAGACTCGGCACCAGCCTTCGGCTTCGGCGGTGGCAGTCAGCCCGCTGCTCCAAATACCAACCTCTTTGGAGCTTCATCGGCCCCGACTCAGAACAGTGATCCTACTGGCGCCACCGGCTTTGGGGGAGCTTCAACCAACACTGGGTCCGGTTCTGGAGGTTTCAACTTTAACTTTGGCGGCGGCGCCTCGACGGCGGCGGCGACGACGACGACGTCTGGTTCTGGATTCAATAATCCGTTCGCCTCTGGTGGTGCTGGCGGCAACTCTGCGACATCTGCTGCTCCCTCGAATGGTGGCATGTTCTCGTTTGGTGCTGGATCCTCAGCGCCCCCCGGAACCTCTTCGCCTTTCCAATTTGGTGGCGGCGGTGGCTCTATTTTCGGGGCAAACCAAGGCATCAACAATGCCGCACCCATGTTTGGCGGCGCTTCGGGAACCGGCAGCGCCCCGTCTTTCAATTTTTCGGCTGGAGGCGCTGCGCCGCAGGGAACTGGTTCCGTGTTTGGTTCCAACCAAGCTGCGCCGGCCTTCAACCTCCAGCCGCCAGCTGGTGGATCTACAACCACCGGGACCAGTAAGTCTCCATTTCCGCGTCGGAAAATAGCGCCGCTAAAGCGACGGGTGTAGACTCCCCCCTGAATTTCGGAGGCGGCTCCAGCTTGGCCACCACCCCAGCTGCAGGGACCCCGGAGCCCTCAGCTCAAGCGGACGCAGCAAAGAACGGCGATGCGAACAATGAAGAGGGTGAGAAGCATGAGCAAATCAACCTGGTCGATGCTGTGGACGAGGACGAAGAGGTACTTCACGAAGTCCGAGCCAAGGTTCTCAAGTTTGTTCCTGCCTTGGTAAAGTCGGATGATGCGGACGATCCACCAAAATCGAAGAGCCCCTGGTCGACCCAGGGCGTAGGACAGCTACGCTTACTGAAGCATAAGGAAACAAAGCTTGTGCGACTGCTGCTACGAGCCGAACCCCGCGGCCATGTGGCTCTCAATCGCGCCGTGCTGCCAAACATGTCTTACAAGGCCGATGAGAAGTATGCCAAGCTGACAACGTCCAACGAGAAGGGTAACGGGTTGGAAACATGGATGATTCAAGTAAAGACCAAGGATCTCGCAAAGGATCTCGCAGACGCGATTGAGAAGAACAAGGAATCGAATAAGACTTGAGTACTTAATACGCGTTGGCAAAGGGAGAAGACACAACTTCTTTTTTTTAGCAACTATGGGGCAAAGCGGCGAGCGTGTCGAGTTCTCCTCCGATCAGGCATGGAACGAAAAAGGTAAGGTATAGCTGGCATCCATTAATGGCGTTGCTTAGAGCATTGTAATTACAATTGGCTATTTTGTGGTTCTTCGAATTCCTAGTCGACAAAAGGGAGCCAGCCTGTGGACGCAACGTATATATATATATATATTCCTGAACAAAAGGAGGCAAAAATGACTGCTTTGTTGGCGAGGTGCGCAAGTGTATTCAGAAAGCCTGTTGGTTGCGACGGTCAATGCGGATGGTCAGTCAGTCACTGAAAAGCTTGGCTCGGTGTTCGTTCAGTCTGGTGCTTCAAAGGCAGTGAGTGCAGTGTGAGATGTGAATGAAGCATTGGCGATGGATGGTATAGACGTCTTGGTGAATGAACAAGTCACTGCATTCGGGCATTCGGGCATTCGGGCGTTCGAGGCTGGGGGATTGGCTCCACAGTCAAAAGCATTTTGTTTTTCTAGTTTCGATCGAATGAGAAAACCATCAAACTGGATGGAACTGGATGGTTCGTGGCCTCTCTCTGATGACTCTGATGAAGCAAGTGAATTGAATGCCCATTGCCAGCCAACCACCTGCAAGTTGAACGCGGGGGCGGGGGGCTGTAGTTGGGTGGTGGTTGGGTGGTGGTTGGGTGGCGTGGTGTGGCGGAAACTTTGGGAGCTTGCACCAACAACCGCCGCCGTTGCGCGTCGTCGCGTCTCTTGTTGGGCCTCGTGTAAAGACGGGCTACCAGATCTTTTCCCTCTTCTCTCCAGAGCCTGCAGGCAACCACGTTTGCATTGAAACTGACCGCAATGCCTCGGTATGTGTTGTGACAAGGCATTGCCCGCCAAAATCCATTCCCTTCCCGTTGATCACTGACAGATCATGCACGGGCAGAGAGATAATCACGATCCAGGCTGGGCAGTGCGGCAACAGCAGTGCGTACACCTTCGGATCCCCCATTTTGCAGCCGGCGTGAGGAACGAAAAGGCTGGTTGATGCCTTGGCTTTACTTCGATACTGACCGTCGGTGCCGCAGTTGGGAGTCAGTTCTGGCAGCAGCTCTGCGTGGAGCACGGCATCAGTCAAGATGGCAATCTTGAAGATTTTGCGACAGAAGGAGGCGACCGAAAGGACGTGTTCTACTATCAAAGCGATGATACGAGATATATACCGCGCGCGATCCTTATAGACCTCGAGCCTCGAGTGTGTCTCATCCTACCCATAGCAATAGCAATAGCAATAGCAATAGCAATAGCGATACGGGCAATGGTCACTTCCAAGAGGACACCAGGCTAACATGCTCTTTTGTCGGAACATAGGTGATCAACGGCATTCAGACCGGACCCTACAAAAACATATACAACCCGGAAAACTTCTACGTTGGCAAGAACGGCATGGGCGCCGCGAACAACTGGGGTGATGGGTACCAATCCGGCGAAGCCGTCTGCGAAGATATCATGGAGATGATTGACCGGGAAGCAGACGGGAGCGATTCGTTAGAAGGCTTCATGATGCTTCACTCTATTGCGGGTGGAACGGGCTCCGGTCTGGGCAGCTTTCTACTGGAGAGGCTGAATGACCGGTTTCCAAAGAAGATTATCCAGACGTACTCGGTGTTTCCTGATACAACGAACTCGGGAGATGTGGTCGTCCACCCATATAATAGTATCTTGTCGATGAGGAGGCTTGTGCAGAATGCGGATTCGGTCGTGGTGCTTGATAATGGCGCGTTGAGCCACATTGCCGCCGATCGATTGCATGTACAGGAGCCAAGCTTTCAGCAGACGAACCAGTTGGTATGTTTTGGACACGGCAAGAGGAAATCAAAAGGGGCTTCCTTCCTAACTGACTTTTTTTTTTTTTTCGATCGGCACTAGGTCGCTACGGTTATGTCGGCCAGCACCACCACCCTACGATACCCCGGGTACATGCACAATGATCTCGTCAGCATCCTGGCGTCCCTCATACCAACGCCAAGATGCCACTTTCTCATGACGGCGTACACGCCCTTCACTGGAGACCAGGTCGAGCAGGCCAAGACTGTGCGCAAGACGACTGTCCTCGACGTCATGAGGAGGCTGCTTCAGCCGAAGAACCGCATGGTCTCGACCATCCCTGGCAAGAAGAGCTGCTACATTTCCATCCTGAACGTGATTCAGGGTGAAGTCGACCCCACCGATGTACACAAGAGCCTGCTGCGCATTCGCGAACGTCGGCTCGCGACCTTTATTCCCTGGGGGCCCGCCAGCATCCAAGTCGCCTTGACAAAGAGGAGTCCGTATATCCCCATGAGCCACCGCGTCAGTGGTCTCATGCTTGCCAATCATACCAGCATTGCAACTGTACGTGCTCTGCCGTGTTCCTCCTTCAAGACACCAGGTGGTGAGCTGCTAACCTTGTTCTGTCTACAGCTGTTCAAGCGCATTGTCAAACAATTCGACGGCATGCGCAAGCGAAACGCTTTCATGGAGAGCTACAAGAAGACGGCACCGTTTGCGGAGAACCTGAATGAGTTTGATGAGGCGAGAGAGGTGGTGGGCGATTTGATTGCCGAGTATGAGGCTGCCGAGGATGCGGACTATTTGAGCCCTGACACGGGGGGGGATAGGGGCGTGTCTGCGGAGGGCGATAGACGGATGGCATAGCCGAGGTAGACTTGATCATGGCTGAAGGCATGCATGGGTTGGACTCGGGAAGGGTAACTATCGGCGTTGGGGAATCGATGACATACATGAATTGATATGATTTTCGATAATATATCCATGCTTCTTTACCTCGAGGTGAACGACCTAAAACCTGTATAATGTTGACATGGCAACCTTGCTCTCGGGAGATGCAGATGGGATTGGAGTGAGTGAAGCACGTCAGCAATCCTCCTTTTTTTTTTTCTCCCCGATTGCTGCATCACAAATTACAAGAATCTCGAAACTATATCCGCACGTCCCCGATTATCACAAGGACCTCCACGGGACCAGCCGTCATCACAGGCGGTGACACCCGGCAGAAATATTTCGAGCTCTTTCTCGTTCGCAGCCCCGAGAAAGCAAGCGAACTCGCCCATCGCATCAACCCGCTCCGCCAAGCGCACGCATCCCCAACACTTTCATAATGAACTTCCCTGGGTCTTCGGGCGGCGCGCCAATGCCCTCGCTCGGTGGCAGCAGCGGCGCGCAGGATCCCAACGTCAAAGCCGTACGTTCTGCTGTTCCGTTCTGTTTTCCTACCAAGCGACGCCGTTTCCAAGTCCCCCCCCCCCTCCAAAAAAAAGCTAACTTTCTTCGGTCCTCTCCAAGGTCCAAACCGCCATGGAATCATGTTTCGGCAAATCCCTCATGTCAGGAGTCATGGGTTTCGGCATGGGCGGCCTCTTCGGCATGTTCATGGCCTCGGTACGTCTCGACACAAACGCGTTCGTCATTAAAAAAAAAAAAAAACAAAGAAGATCCTCGACGCTTCGACGCAGGGCATTCAGAAAAAAGCCAGATTGAAAAAAAAAAAAAACTAACCCCACGCTTGCAGATGTCCTACGACACCCCCTTCGGCAGCCCCGTCACCAACAGCGCCGGCCAGACCATGTCGTCCCTCCCGCTCCGCCAACAGCTCAAGCTCGGCTTCAAGGACATGGGCACGCGGTCGTACTCGATGGCCAAGAACTTCGGCAAGGTCGGCGCCCTCTTCTCCGGAATCGAGTGCGGAATAGAGGGTCTCCGGGCCAAGAATGATCTCGCCAACGGCGTCGCGGCCGGGTGTCTGACGGGTGGCATCTTGGCCAAGAATGCGGGACCGCAGGCCATGGCGGGAGGATGCGTCGCCTTTGCCGCGTTTAGTGCGGCTATTGATGCGTGGATGAGGCAGCCCAAGGAGGAATGAAATCATTCTGGTCTTTTGGAAAAAAAAAAAAAAAAAAAAAAAAAAAAAAAAAAAAAAGAATACGTCATGTACGAATGGCCAAGAGCAACTTTTGTCACAGTAGGGGAGGGCGGCGTTCCGGGGTTTCTTGTTCCTGTACTTGTTTTTGCTGCAAACATGTTGCATTGGACACGGCGTTGTTCTTGTGAGAATGCTCCCCCTCTCTCCACTAATTTGATGTAACTAGAGCAAACCATGCTGGTTATGCCTGCCGCGCTGCAGGTTTCTGTATAATACCTGGTTTCGGTGGATTTTTTTAAAAAAAAGGGGGGGCACCTGATAGAATTAAGAGGAAAAATCATACTGCGAAACGCATCCGGATTGGTGTTGAACGAGTCATTATTCCATTCTACTAGACTCCGTGTAGTGTAGTTTCATTCGCATCGTCAAATCGAACCATGGTACATAAATTTTGAACCCCCCCCCCCCCCCCCCGCAGAAACAAATACTGGAATCCCCCTCCTATCCCTCCTCCGTGAGCTTTCACCTTAGATGGCCTCTCAGGAAGACTGGTAGACTTCAAACGACCCAAATTCCCAGAACGCCGTCTTGAACGACTCAGGCTGATTGGCCACGAGATCGGTGCAATTGCCGGGACCTAAACAGACTCCATTAGCTTCCTGTATCCGAACATGACACAACGGGGCAACTTACATCCAGACTTGTCCCAGCTTCCATAGACCAAATCGCCACAGAGATCAATATTGACAACAATGGAGTTATTCTTGAAGTGCGAGCCAATGTCGCAATCGGTGCTGGGGAAATCGGAGGTGGCGGTCCCCCATCCAGCAGGGTTAGGCTTCTTGCTCGTGATATCGCTTGGGATGGCATTTCTCGCAAACTGCCACATGCGGATTCCTGCGCTTCTCCATTCCACAGCCATGATGCTCCCGCCCGCCGAGTTGAGGGTCGCGCCAAACGTGGAGTCAGGCTGCTTAACGCCACAGCCTGCGTTTTTGTTGATGCTGTGATCGCAGTTGTCCTGTTCCGTGGTCCCGCTCTGCTTGCGCTTGACGCTCATGGAGCAATCGCCCGTGGTGTGGAGGGTCATGGCGTTCCCAGCCGTGCCTTGGTTGATGGATTCCATGATGTCGATTTCTCCGTGCTGCGGCCAGTGGAATGAGTCGGTGAGCCAGAGGGCTGGCCAGGCGCCGCAGGCATACGGGGTGTGCTTGATGTCGAAGACGAAGAGGCCACTGTTGTACGTCTTCTTTGACTCGATACGAACAGAGAAGCGACCGGTGGAGGCGTCGGGATTGCTGTTCGGGCCGACGGCTGTGTCGACGCGGAGAACGGCTGTGCTGGGCGTGGCGTAGGTGAGGTTCTGTATCTTTTGTGAGCTGTGCTATGTGCGATGGTGACGGGGATTCAGAAATCGAACTTACACGATTGATGGCATCCTCTCGGGGCACATAGTGAACGAATCCCTGGGCTAGCCATATTGGATTAGCGAGTGAATGAAACAGTAAGTAGGTCGGTGAAGAGCGTGTTGTACCTGGATCGTAGCCAGTTCTGTAGTTGAACTGATCAAAAAAGCTCTCGCCGGCGTCTACTACATGTCAGCATCTTGTCCAAGTGTCTTGAAACTGCTGGTATCTATATCTTCCTGGCGGGTTTGTAGCTCACATGTATCCTGCAAATTATACGTCAACGGCGAATAATCCGGGTACGCATTGTTCTTCTTGCTCAGTGCCACAGCTACCGCCACGACCACGACGATAATGATGACGACTATGGCGACAACGGCGATCCAGATCTTGCGCGTCCAGTATCGTGGATTCCACCATGGCCGACTGGTGGTTACGCGATGACCATGGCCTCTGTTCATCTCATATCGGACGTCTTCGTTCTGCAGGGCCATGTGCCCGGATCGAAATTTCTCGTGATACCTTGAATCGCCCATGTTTTCGGGATGGGAAGACGTGTCGGCAGGTGTGTTTCTTGGCGTGTTCAGTCCAGTGCACAATGCTAGGGTTTTTGAGCTGCGGCAAGTGGGTGATGAATATGTCTGAGAGAATGCTGTCGTGGGTAACCCGATCTCTTGGCCAAGATCAGTCTGGTATAAGTCGCGGTAGTCACGGTGGGTGCGGATCAAACGAAGGACTAAATTATGAGGCAAAAAATTCCCTTTTTTCCTTTTCCCTGTAGATGAATGCGAGAGAGGAAGGGAAGAGGCCGACGTAGGCTATTGAAATCGGGTGGGCCGCTCTCCAACACAACTCGGTGGCGAATCATGTCTTTCAAAGGTCTTTGTTGCTGCGCCGATTTGAATGGGGCACTTCTCTCAGGAACGAACATGTCTGGTGTCACACCGGAATGCGTGGAACTCGGTCGTGTCTGTCTTCTCAGTTCTGCAGCCAGCCATCCCATCAGTGGTTGAGAAGCATCGACGAGTAATCCGTACGGGGCCAGGAGTACATACGGAGTACGGAGTACGGAGTACGGATTGAGTACATACGTGTAGGCGTTGATGCACCAACCGAGTCAAGTTGATGCAGTTGATGCCTGCCCGGGCCCATGTTTCTTCCTGCCGGACTAATCACGATACGGGAGTACGGGAATAACGGCACACGAACCCATCCCTGAAGATCAGTCTCCATTGGCAGGCAGGCAGGCAGGCAGGCAGGCAGGCAGGCAGGCAGGCAGTGCATTCTTCCGGCTCGGCCGTGGAAGAAGCCATGCTGTATCGAGGTTGGGCTGGCTGGTCGTGTGGATGCAGTGTGTGTCAAGCAGCAAGGGCGGTTGGGGTTGATTGTCTGCAGGTGGGCCAATCCGATGCAATCCAACGAATGAAACGGCAGGGGGCGGCCTTCCTGACAGGTACAACGATGACAGGGGCAATTATCCAATGAAAAAGCGGGATCAAGTACCGAAGTGTGCTGCCCCGGTGGCCCGGGATGAAAAAGCTTATTCCCACATCATACATGTACGGATTACATACATAGGTCTTCGATTCTGCAGGTCGCGATTGTATGTTTGGTGCCGTGGCACGTTCCGTCTTGCGCTCCTAGTATTCAGCCAGCGGTTCGGGCAGCTCTGCTTGGAATTTGAAACAACTTTTCCAGATTCAAATCTCGCAGGGCCGCGGAACAGTTGCAGGGCCGTCGCAGGGCCATCTCTAAAATGGGCTTATATTTCCAACCTTTGACGAATGAGCGAAAATGCCCGACTGAGATACTGAGATCAAGACACCATCCTTGCGACTGAGTCTGTCATCTGCACTGTCACATGGTGAACCAAACAACAGGACCGACCAGCTGTGAGGCTGTTCCAGGTGTTGCCACTGCCAAGGAGTTCGTATAACAAGCCGCATCTTCTGTTCTTCAACGGAACAATCTGCATCTTCTGTTCTTCAACGAAACAACCTGCATCTTCTGTTCTTCAACGGCACTGTACATTCGCAACGCTCCCCGATGCAATATGAGTTCAGCCGGACTCTTAACCATGGTACCGCCCCCTCCCCGTCTTGCAATGGATGATGATACCATGAAGATAAATGAACCGTGCGATCATGGGTCATAACACCTGATAGTTCTCGCGCTAACCGCTTCAGCGCAGGAAAAGAATCATGAGCCTGCCAGGCCCAGCCAAAGTTGAGGCAGAACTCTCGTCGTCCAAGACGGCACCGGGAACAGCACCGCCAACGGGCATCCACATAGAGCGCATGCTCGAAGATGGCTGCATTCTCGCCACACGTGAACGATCAAAGATAATCCAAACCCAGAAGAAGCACACAGATGACCTCGAAGAAGCTAAGAAGGAGCGTCTAAAACTAAGTCATAAAATCGGAACTCTCACAAGGGACATTCGAGACACCTCTCGGCAGCTTCCCAACTCAGCCACTCAACCTAGCCGGGTTCAAACCCTTGTTTGCGAAAAATTCCGTCGGAGAAGAGACCTGAAACAGCAAAAAGCTACTTGCGATCAGCAAGTTGAATACCATCAGGACGAAATATTCCTTCTTGATTTAAGAGAAAAGGCTCTTTCAAATCAGATTACACGCTTAACGACTCAGATGCTTGATATCGAAAGTACCAACAAGATTCTGAGAGAAAAGAGGGAACATGTTCGCCAAAAAAATATTAATATTGATGCAGCCGCTAAGGTTGTGAGAGAAAAGCAAGAGTATATTCGCCGAACCAGAAACGGCATGGCAGGAGCCAATAAGGTTATCAGCGAAAAACAAGAGTATCTTGATCAAACATCAAAGGCCGCCAAAGCAGAGTTAGATGCTCTAACTCAATCCATAACAAGCAGCGCTGCCAGTGCCTAAAAGCCCGCTTTACGGTCAATAATACTCGGAACCTGGACACGAAGATAATTTCTATTAAACACGGGCGTTTTCTCTTTGACGTAGTAGTTTTGGGTGGGAATGTTGATGATGAAAGGAACATGATTAGACATGGTGGCGTTCTCTTCAAGTCTTTACGGATGCATGAGCATGGGATGATGGGAATGGAGTCTTGCTAGGCCTAAAAAGTATACGGGAATCGAGGAATTGACCTCGCAAGCGACGGCTATAAGAGAACACTCCCATAATACTACACAGTGATATCATGTACACATCCACCCCCCCCCCCCCAACTCCATCATCACTGCAGCGAAAACGTCTTCACAACCGCCACGGCGCAACACACCCACGCCCCCAGATCCGTCGTCAACAGCCTCGCCATATTATATCCCATCCACCTCCTCTGCGCCTCAACGTTCCCGTTCCTGTTCCCGGGCTCCGCGCGCCTCTCCTCCAGCGGCCTCCCGCCCCCCTCATCATCCATCATGTACTTGATCAGCGGCGCCACCAGCGGCGCATACAGCAGGTGTCCGACCGCCAGCCCAGCCGCGCCCGCATACCACTGCAGCGACCCCCTCCTCTGCAGCAGGCCCCTGTGCCAGACGATGGCCCCGACAGACGTCCATGTCGTGACGCCCAGGAGGGAGACGACCTGCGTCAGGCCCCAGGGGAACATGACGCGCCAGTACGTGGGGAGGATGGCGTTCCCGCGGCCAGACAGCTCAGGGTGCGTAAAGTTGCTCAGGAAAACATGTTGGTCCCAGGCGAAGAGGAGGGAGCACGAGGATGAGACGAGCGGTGCGAGGAGGAGGGCCTTTCTGGCGTCGAAGTAGGCGCAGGAGGATGCCATGGCCAAAATTGTTGGTATGCCCCAGGCCCTCGGGGTCGGATGCCACACGGGCGCGTCGGTGTGAATGGTGAGAGGGTGGCACGAGGGTTCGGTATCATGGGATCCCACTTGTTTTTTTTCTTCAATTTGTTGTTGTTGTGTAGTCGGCGGATGACAAGGATACTGAGTGAAGCGGTTCGAAGTCTTCGGATATCGGGTGCTCGGGGCAATAAGTGACGGCCCGGGACTCGGGACGTTGGACAACAGGATTGGGCAAGGGGGGGGGGGGGTCGTCCAGCTGTCGTTCAACGGCGCACATGGGGATTTTTTGAGCGATGACCCGGTCTACAATGCGAGTTTCATACAATTTTCTATAAAAATACTACTCCGTACGGAGCAGGGCATAAAATCAATTTTTGGGTCTACCGAGTACTTCTCCGGCATCAGACAGCCGTATTCAGGTACCTAGGCTATGTACATATTATGTCAAAGACCACACAGCACACGTGACTCTACGCAGAGATTATCACCTCCATTGACCAAGATTTGCCCAAAGAACACCACGTCAATTGATGTCTTTCCTCCAGTCCCTTACGCCAATTTTGTACCAGCGACCAACTAGCCGCTACAGGGATCATATTTTTTACAGTAAAAAAAAAAAAAATCGTCTGCATCACTATCACTCCTGGCCTGTTACTACTAAATCCATCGTCGTTGAGATCAATCCTCTTCGTCATCCACGCGCGGTCGTTTTGACTGACGGCTCTCTCCTTCCTGCAGTCCATATCCTCTCTTCGAAGACGAATTCTGGTCCACCTCGGAAAGAAATTGATCGACGTTGAACGGGTCAGCAACCTCTTTTTGGAACTGCACGGGACCTTCGCGAGCCTGTAATGCATCGTCAGTGTATTGCCACGGAATTTTAAAAAAAAAAAAAAAAAAAACCCTGTTGAAAGAATTTTTGAGTTGCAAGGGGAAACATACTTCTGCATCTGCTGCACCCTTGAATGTGCCCTTGCCCAGTGCCTCCCCGAATCGACTCGTTTTTTGGATTTTGGCCATCTCCTTATCACCCGCTTCAGGATCATCCTCCTCCATGTTGGCGCGTGGCCGGTAGATGCTGCTAATGGCATCCTGCGCAGCAAACAGCGGCTTGTCGTAGTGATTATCCTCGTTGAAGCCACTGTCGAATCCGCTCGACTTATTGAACAAACGAGAGTCGTACATGGTTTCCTTGGACTGTGTGGGCTTCGCTAGACCCAGCGCAATCTTTTCTGAAATATCACGGTTTTGTTCTCTTGCCATGACCTGCATGCGACGCTCAGCACCCATCCGGTTCTGACGGAGCTTTCTCTCCTCTTCCTTGTGCTTCTCTCGCCGTGCCTTCTCGCGCTCACGAATCCCGGAATCTTCACTGTCAGATGCTGAGTCGGACTCGCTGTAGCTTCTTGACCGTGACCGCGAGTCTCTCGAGTCGGGCGATCCCCTTCGCCCACGTCCAGCAGCCGCACGCTCTTCTCTGGCCTTTTGAGCCAATGAACGAAGGTTCTCGTCCTTTTGTGCCTTTTCCTTCTCGGCAAGCCGTTGCTGCATCAGGGCTCGCTGCTGAACTTCCTCACGTGCATGTCTCTCCGCCATCTTGACGGCTTCCGCAAACTGCGCATGCTTGTCGTTAATGGTAATGTCCTGCAGGCCGCGTCCATCAGCAGCAAGACGCTTGTCCAATGGAACGGTGAAACCTTTGGGGTTCTTCCAATTTGAGATTGGCGGTGGGATCTTCCACATTTCCTGATCCTCGGCTGTGAGCTTCCGGGGCGGTGAATGCATGACGGGCGGAGGTGGTGAGGGCGGCCCTCTGGGTATCTTTTTGTGTTTGAATTTGGGAGGCTCTAATGGATCTCGCTGTCGTTCGACAATCTTCATGATGCGGTCTTGTTTCTTTGAGTTGTCTCCCATTTGACTGGCGGGCGTGTATCGTACAAATGTCGGGTCATTCCGTTGTCCCACGTTGATGTTTTTCGGCTTCTGAGCAGCCACAGCACCACTGACCAGTACTGCAAGTGCATTTTTGGTTTTTTCGGTCGTAGCCGCCACTAGTTCCTTGTCAGGACGAGAAAGATCGATCTCTCCAGCATCGGCTCGTTGTCTGAGAGGGATGAGATCCTTGAAGGAGGTGTGTATAATTCGTCCCTGGCTGTGACCCTGTCGTGCGATCGCGTCATATTTGACTTTGCCTTCGCCGTCGACCTGCACCGCCAACGCGTTGCTCGTTGTCGCGTCCTTTCTCCCCATATCGAGAGGATACTGGGCGACTGGAATCTCGGGAAAAGCACCGCCATCTCCAAAATCCTCCTGCGAGCGTGGTCGCCATCCTGAACGCTGTCCGTACGGTGGCGGGCCGGTTCTCTTCAGTACAATCTGCGTCTCGTCGATCTGACCGGCTCCGACGATTCGAGGACCTCGCTGTTGTGTCCTGATTGGTGCTTCTTCATCCTCGCCTGTATACTTGGGCTTCGGCAGCGACGCCTGTAGCGAGGCTGCGATCGACGCCATTGTGTGCTGCCGGATAGAGGACGTGATGCAGTTTGTGGATGGGGCAGGTTGCCATGAAGGGGGGGTGGACGGGAAGAATTTCAGATGTGGCGCGCTCCCAACCCACACGTGTGGCTTAACCCACCTGAGCCCACCTTAGCCCATCCCCCTGCCGGGCTGTTAAGGTGGAGAATGGATTACGTAATAGTTAATTATAATTATATAGGGCTTAGTTAGATTATAGACTTAAAGAATATAATAATTATTATCCCTATTATTTTTAGTACTATTTTATAGTAATAAGACTAGGACCTTATAATGCCCTTTAGTTAAGTTAAATTATTACTAGATTTAAATATCTAATATCTAAGAATACTTAATAAATAACTTCTAAGAGATTATTAAGTTAAATAATTAAAGAATTATAAACTAAACTAAAGGTAAAAGAAGTTATAAACTTTATTAGAGTATAACTATAGCTAGAAATAATATAGAAAAATAATAGAATATAACTATAGTTATTACTATACTTAAGGAGATTATTTAGCTAAGGTTAGAAAACACTATTATTAAATAATATAAGAATATTAAGAACTATAGGACTTAATAAGATAAGTATAAAACTATAAGGCTATATAAAACTTATAAATAATTATAGGAGAAAGTTCTTAAAATACCTATAATAAGATAGCTAATAGTAGCTTAGGATAAGATAAATAATAAGGACTAATTATTATAAGAAGTAGTATTATAATAAAGAATAGGAAGCCTTATTATAGGAAATAAATAAGCTAAATACTTAAATAAGAAATAACTACTAAGAAATAAGTATAAAGAATAATTACTAAAACACTATAGCACTAGTATAGTATAATACTAGTAGCCTAGATAGTAAATAATTATAACCTTAGTTAATTTAAGTAGTTATAAACTAGTAAATTAAATATAGGCTAAATACTAGTAAATAAGGTATTTAAACTTAGGAAATTAAAGAATACTATAAACTTTACTTAAGCCTAGGAATCTAACCCTAGGAAATAATATTTATATACTTAGTAAAATAAGTACTATAATATAGTAAGTAAATAGAAGATAAATAATAGTAAATAGTAATTATAACCTTAGAGAATTTTTTAACCTTAGAATTTAACCTAAACTATAGAACTTAGGCATAGGAATATATATTTATATACTTAGTAATACTAGAATTTTACCCTTAGTTAATAGAAAACTAGTATATATTATAATAGATATAATATAATATAAACCTTAAACTTATAACTTTAAGAAGCTTATAGGAAATACTATAAACTAGGAAAACTATTTATAAAATATACTATAAAACTTACTAAAAGCGTTTACTTACTAATATAGCTATATTAAGAAGTTATAATATTTATATAGTATTATAACTATAAATACTCTAAGGAATATACTAGATATAATATAAACTAAAGACTAAACTTTATACTTTAAAAAACTAGCTATAGTAACTCTTAACCTTAAAAATATTAGTTATAGGAAGGATTATATTACTATAATTAAAAGTATAGTATATAAACTATACTCTTACTTTTAACTTATTTTTAATCTTACTTAGTTACTTATCTAATCTTTTAATTAAATAGTATAGTGTAAATAAAATACTATATACTATATTTATAATAGGAAATTACTTAGATTAAAAAAAGAGAGTAAGAGTAAAAAGGTTTTATTTTAAGGGAAACTAAAATAGTTTTTTTTTTCTTTTTCTTTTAGTTTAGGTAAATACTAAGTAATAAATTATATATAATAATTTAAGTTTAGCCTTAAATACTTTCCTATTTTCTTAAAAACTTTATTATAATAAAGTTTATAAGCTTTTTTAATAAAAACCCTAACTTTACTATTTAATCTTAGTTAAGAGATTAGATATATTATTAATAGAATTATTCTTTATTAATACTAATTTATCCTAGGAAACTATTAAACTCCTATTTCTTATCTTAATTACTTTATATAAGATTAAGCTTTAGTAAAGCTAAATACTAGGACTTATAAAGAATTAAACTTAAGTTTAGACTTAGAATAGGATAATAGAAAATCCTTAGAGTTTATTTCTAGCCTTATTAGCCTTATTTACCCTTTAAAACTACCTTATCTAGTAAATAAAATCTTATTACTTTTCCTTTCTTTATTACTTTAACTTAAAGAACCTATTAAAATTAAAGAAACTAAATAAATACTTAATATAAGTAGTCCTTTCTTCCCTATAAACTTAACTATAAGTAAGGGAATTACTTTCTTTAGCTTACTAAAAGATAAGCTAGCTAAGGAATATCTAAAATATTATAAAATAATAGCTATAATAGCTTAAGCTTTAAAAGAATATATTAATACCTTTATATATTTAATATTTATCTAGGGCTTATAAGGAAAAGTAGCTTTTTAGTATAAGGACTTAGAATATAAAGATAGGACTTAGGAATAAATAGCCTTTAAATTCCTAGCTAAGTTTAAAAACCCTAATTTATTTATTAAAATCTTTACTTAGTAAGAGATATATAGTTTTATATAAGAACCTAGTAAGATACTAAATACTTATATTTAATAAGCTAAGTATTTAGCTTTAAAATTAAAATCTAATATATAATAAGTTCTCTTTACTAACTTTATTACTTATTTAGTAAATAAGGAAGTAAATACTTAACTATAAGAGAGAGTATTAGACTATTTATTTATATTAAGTAAGTAAATAAATAGTATAGCTTTAAAGGACTTAATAGTATTTAACCTAAAACTTATTTTATATAACTACTACTTATTTACTTTTAAAAAGATATTATAACTATCTAAAGATAAAGTCTTAATAGCTAGGATAAGATCTCTTTAAAAATAAATAGAAAAATAATAAAGAAAAGAGAAGTAAGTTACTAACTAAATAGTAAAACTAGTAAGATAACTAGAGAAATTCTAAGCTTAAGCTATTAGGAATATTTAATAAATAGCTAGTTAATATAATTAATTAAAATATAATTTAAATAATAGATTTTAATCTCTAGGAAAACCTTTAGGAAATAATATTAGTATATACACTTAAGATAAACCTTAAAGAAACCTAGACTTCTTCTAGTATTTCTTATATAGTAAATAGGGATATATAGGTTATAACTATATAAAGAAAAATAAATACTTATCTAAAGACTTGAATAAACACTAGGACTAGTAAGCTTATAAAGGGCTATAAATAAAGAGAGATTACTAAAGAGAATTAGATAACTTAAACTAAACTAATTTTATTAGTGCTATAGAAATAGATTAACTAATCTTACCTAAAGGATATATTCTTAATTTAAAACTCTAATTATTTATAGTATTACTCCTAAATTACTATTCCTTAAGCTATATTTAGGAGAAAAATAAAGTAAAATAAGTTAATACTATAATATTACTAAAGGGAAAGAAAAAGGTAAATAAGCTAGTAACTATAGGAAGACTAGCTAAGAGAATTATTAAATTAAGGACTAAACCTAAGAATATATTAAGTAAACTATTATAATAATAAATTAAAGAAATTCTAGAATTAGATAAAACTATATAAAAAAGAAGTAATCTAGGTTTAAGTATATATTAATTACTCTAGGAAATAAGTACTAAGGAATTCTAATAAATACTTCCTATATTATAACTATATTTAGAGAAAACTATAGTAAACCCTTATAAACTTACTACTAGTCTTACTTTAAGAGAAGTAATAATAAGTAATATTACTTTAAACCCTTAACCTTATTAAAGATTAGCTTTAGAGAATATTTAAGCTATTAAAGAATATAAAGTCTTACTATTTAACCTAGGGAAATAATTAAGTAAAACTATAGTATTTATTAGTATTCTATAGCTTTTTTAAATAACCCTAATTATCTAATAGTAACTAAGCTATTTAATATAATATTATTAAAAAATAAAAAGTAATAAAGTAAAGTTAATAGTTTTTAATCTTATAAAACTATATAAAGAAGTAATATACCCTAATATACTAGTCTATAAGTCTTTAGGTTTAATAAATACTATAATTATATAGAATAATATTACTTAGCTAAATAGTAAGGTTTTAATAACCTTAGGATATATTATAGCTTATATTAAAGGTATCTAGTGTAACTTAGCCTTACTTAATAGTAACTTAAGTATAAAATTAGTAAGTAAAAGCTACCTAAAAAGATATAGATTTCTAATAGTTTAACTTTAAGAAAAATAATTTATTTAAATAGTAAATAATAGAAATTAGTAAATTTCTTACTATACTTACCTTTAGATTATAGTAAGTAAAATCCTAGTATTATTAAAATATTATATAATACTAGCTTAGAATTAGGATATATTATTAGAAAAAGTTTAGCTATAAAGAGTAAATACTATTAAATATTATAAATAGAAAAAGATTATAATTACTAGAATAAAAGGGAAAACTTAAACTTTACTAATATATTCTTACTTAGATTTATTCTAAAGATTTAATATAAAAGCTTAGCTACTATAAAGAATAAATCTAGAGAAAATTATAAAGTTTATAGAAAATAACTAGGAAATTCTAGAGAAAGTTAAATAGCTTCTAAGGGAATTAAATAGCTAGATTATAAAAGAAGCTAAGAACTAAAAGTTAAAAAACTAAGTATTATAAATAATAAAGTTAGTAATTATTTATATTTTCTTAATTTACTATAGCTAGTAAATAAGATTAAAATAATAAGCTTTAAGGAAATATAAGTAAAAAATACTTAAGGAATAAACTATAGATAAAGAGTATATTAGGAAAATAAGAAAACTAAGGGGGATATTATTAGGAAAAATAATATTACTATAAGTAAAATAAGAATAAAGTTATATAGTTTATATAGTTTAAATTTAGATAATATAGTAAAAATAACTAGTAAATAAGTTCTTATTAGTAAACTAAAACTAAAGTTTACTACTATAGTTATTTAGAAACTACTATAAAATATTATTATAAATAAAATAGCTATTAAGTTAAGCTTTAAGATAGAAATTAAATTATTTACCTTTTATTATACTAGTGTCCCTTAACTAAAACCTATATTAGCCTATTAGATAATTACTTAGAGTTAAATTAAATATTATAAAATATTATAGGAAAGGGAATTATCCTTAAATATAAGTTATAATTACTTTAAATAAGATTTAAAGGAAGTATAGTATAATAAGGAATTAGGATTATCTTAAGGAGACTTAATAAGAGATAATTTAAAAAACTTAAATAAGAAGAAAACTAATAAGGGAAGAAATAAAAAATATATAAAGATTAATATAAGTAAAGAATAAGATTAAGATAAGGAAAATAGTCTTAACTTATTTAATATCTTAGGGGGAGTATATAATATAGTAATACTATAGGAAAAATATAAAATAAATACCTTTAAATATAGTAAGGACTTAATTTATATAGGAAAATTAAAAATTAAGGATACTCCCTTACTAAGTAAGAATTACTATATAAATAATAAAAATTAAGTCTTACTTAAAGAAACTAGATATAGGTTATATAATATATTAAACTTAGGTATTTTAAAGGTTTAAAATCTAGAGGTAAACACACTAGGATATAACTATAACTTAATTTATATAGAAAAACTAAAAATTAAGGTTAACTCCTTAAAGAATAAAAATTACTATATAAATATAATAATTAGAGGTTTAGTAAAAGAAATAAGGGATAGGAATTAGTATTTATATAGTTAGTAATATAAGTAAAAAAGGCTAGTTATAAGAAAAGAATAGTATTATACTATATATACTCCTATATATTACTTATATTTAATTTATATAGGAAAAGAGAAAATTAAGGCCTTTCCCTTAAAAATTATAAATTACTATATAAATAACTAGATTAGAGAATTAACTAATAAAACTAAGGATAGTAAGGACTATAGTATAGACTTAGTAATATACTTAAATATTATAGGTTATATACTAGTTTATAATATAAATAGGAAGAAAGCTATATAAGATAGTATAAGACTAGGTAAATTAGGAATTTATATAGGAAATTAGGAAATTAAGGGATACCCCTTAAGATTCTAGAATTTATATATAAATTAACTATTAGTAAACTTAGTGTTTAAAACTATAGTTTCTTAGTTTAATTAGTCTAATATTATACTTAGAGACTATATAAGAACTATAAAATAATAAATAATAATTATAAGGCTATATTATATATTTAAAGATTACTTTATTAAGAAGCTTAAAGATATTTATATAACTAACCTTTTATAATACTATATTCCCTTAGTTTTAAATACTTACCCTAGGAAAAGGAAGTAATATTAGTACTTAGAAATATATTATAAGGTTTTAAAGAAAGTATTTCTAGCTATAGAGAAAGTAAGTATTATTTACTATAGAGATTTAAAATAAGTAGCCTTAATAATATTTACCTTAAAGCTTAGAAAGGATTTTTAAGTAATTTATAATTACTATAATATAAATAGTAAGATAGTTAAATTAGCTTATCCTTACTATAATATAAAAGCTAATTTAGATTTAATTTATTATAAAAGGTTAATAATAATCTTATAAGTAAATACTTTAAATAGATTCTAGGTAATTAGAATTTATTTACTTAATGTATATAAGATAGCTTTCTTAGGCCTTAATAGAATATATTACTATAATAATATAGTATAAGGATTAACTAGGTTACTAGGAATATATACTAGATTTAAAGATATTACCTTTAGGTATTTATTCTTTAAAAATAAATTTAAAAGTAAATTAATATTAGAATATATAGAAGATATTAAGACCTTATTTTTTATTTATATAAATAATTATTACTTAGGGTTTAAAATATAGGAGAATTACTTTAACTTTCTATAGAAATATTACTTTCTAAGAATTACTTAGGCACTAATTAAACTAAGTAAATATAAAATAACTCTCTTTATATTAAAGGTAAACTATATAGGATTTTCTATTAAAGATAAAAAGATTAAACTAGTAAGAAAATACTATAAAAGATTTACTAACCTAGTAAAATACTTCTAGTAATAGCCTCTAAAAACTTAGAATAAAATCCTAGTTTTAATTTACCTAATACTTTTCTTAAGAAAGTTTATCCCTAGTAAATTAAATCTAGTATTAACTATTAAGAAAGTCTTTTTCTAAGAGATTTAAAAAGTTATAAAATCTAGAAAACTATTAGTTTAAAGGGTAAAAGTTTTAAAGGAAAAACCTAAATAAATACTAAAGGCTTAAAATACCTTACTTTAAATTTACTATAGTATTTAGGTAAATATTACTTTTAAGGCCTAGCTAGGGATATAGTTTTATTTAGTAATAAATACTTTAAATATAAGTACTAGAGAAGTTTTATTTTAACTAAAAAATATAAAACCTAGTATAAGTATTATAAACTTAAATTTTATAAAGGTTTAAATTATTATATAAATATTATATAAATTAAGGGATATAGAAAAATACTATATAATACTAGAAAAAGAAATATTAGCTATTATTATTAAACTAAAAGAGATATAATAGCTAGTTAATAGTTTACCTTATTTATTAAAGGTATATATAAACTATAAAGAGATTATTAATTTAATAGTAAATCTCTCTAAGGTTTATAAGAAAGTTACTGTGTGCCGTGATACGCGCGCCCATAAACGCGCGTACTCGCGATGACAAGCACAAGGGATACAAGGGATTGCAGGGATAAATAACATAATAAGGGATAATAATATTAGTTATCTAGGCAAAGGGACTATTTAATCTATAAAGAGATTACCTATAGCTAGATTCTTTTAAGGTTCTTTATGCATGCCTAACTTTAGATTTTTAACTTAAATGCCTAGCGCTACTATAGCCACTATTGTGTTTACCTTAATAAGATAAATTAATAAGATTATTTCCCTAACTTAACTAAAAAGTTACTTCTAATCTAATAGACTATTTAATCTAAATTATCTCTATTTATAAAGACTAATTTAGCTATTATTATAATCACTGCTATTAAGTTAATTAACCCTTTTAATGTAAGTAAATATTACTGCTACTTATAACTATAGGCTAGTATTATGTCTTTTAGGGTATTGTTTTCCGCTTAACAAAACTAGTGAAGAAACGCGGTTTTAAACCCCTAGGACCTTTTCGCTTTCTAGTTAATTTACTATAGACTAAGATTAATTAGAAGCAAGCTAATAATTACGCTCTTAGCTATTACTAAGCTAATTTACGTAAAGACCCCCTTTATTTTACCTTCCTTACACTAAGATATAGATCTAAAGCCTTAACCTAACCTTTATAATAGTTATAGCGCAAAGGAGAAGCTAGCTAAGTATACTAAGCTAAGGTAAGCTAAGAATATAAACTAGTGTTATATAAAAGCGTGGAAAAGGAGACTAGATAGTTTAGAGGTATACCCTATAAATACTAGCTAAACCATTAACCCTTTGCTAAAAGTCTTTAAATATAAGGCACTAGGATAGAAAGCGCTGCCTAGTATTATAGACTATTTAATCTTAGGGCCTATAGCTAATTTCGCTATTATTTAGCTATATATAGGGGTCTTATAGCTTATTATAAAGAGCTATATAATTATATTAGTAGCTTTTACTTATAGGTTACTTATTACTATAGATATTACCTTATTAAAAGTCTTTCTTTAAGAAATTCTTACTAGTATTATAACGTTTAGTTAAGTAATTACTCTTTTATAAGATTAATTAAAAGCACTTTTTACTAAGCCTATATCTAACCTTATACTATCTTACTCCTAATAGCTAAGTAAAGTAAGACCTAGTAAATACCTAAGTTACCTAAAGGACCTTTAGGACTTACTATTACCTAGTACCCTAGTTACTAGTTAGGAACCACTTAATCCTAAGATAGTTATTAGCCTAGCTTAAACTTAGTTTAATAACTATTTAGGTAAAGACCCTAATAATAGAGGTAAGATACCTAGATCTCTTAGAGGGCTTAATATAAAAACCTTTATAAAGCTTCTTAGAGAGATAATAGTATATTAAACTTCCCTTATTACTATGTAAAATAAGTATAATATTTAGTAGTTTTTAGGGGAAAATATAGCTAATTTTATTAAGGACTTTAAGGTAAAGATAAAAGTAATAGGTATTCCTAAAGTAAATTAGTATAAGATACTTAAGCGTAATGTTAACCTAAAGCTCTAATAGGTGGTTAAGATACTAACTATATTATAATCTTAGAAGGAGTCTAAGGAAGAGATACTCTTATAGTTTAATATAACTAGCTAGTATTAAATAGAAAACATAAGAGAATAACTTAAAGACCTTAATTTAATGTGGCTAAAGACTATTAAGGAAACCTATTACTAGTTATAGAAGCATTATACTCTAATGTTTAATATAGACTTAATAGGATAGAAAACTATAATAACCTAGTCTAACTATATTTATAAAGCCTTACTAGAATACTTAATCTTAAGCTTTATAGATAGAAAGGGGTTTACTTATAAAGAAATCTTAGTTATATAGTATAAACCACTTTAGATAGCACTTAACGCATATATTCATATATAACTAGAGCTTAAAAACAGGGACCTAGAATTTGCTAATATAGAAAATCATGCTTTAGGTAAGAAGGACTTTAGCTTTAAGATATAGACACTATTTAATTAGGCTACCTTTAATAGTTACTAGGCTACTTAAAAGAATCACTTAGCACTAGGCAATTTAAATAAGTAAGCTAAGAAGACTATCTTATTTAATACTAACATAGGATAATAAGGGGCCCCTAGATTAGCGGAATACTAAGATTAAATAGAAGATCTAATAAAACAACTAGTGAAGCTAAAAATCATAGTTATAGCCTAGGTAGTAAAGGAAATTAATATAGTAAAGCTACTTAAGGAGAAGTATAGTAACTACCCTTAATGTTAATAGTAAACTTATTAGGTAAACTATATAGGTTTATTTAATCTAGATAAGGAGCACTATTTTAAAATAAACGCGATATTAGGAAAAGGCTACTAGTTAAATTATTATTACTACTGTAATAAAGAATCGCATATTATAATAAAGTGTAATGCTTTAAAATATAATAAGATATTAAAGTTTGCTATATATAACCTAGTAGTTTATATTTTAGCTATTAGAGATAATATAAGATATTAAATTATACCTTTATTCTTACTTATAAAATTTCTTTCTATTAGTAGCTATGCGCATAGACTAGCTATATTCTAGGTTAAGTACTTTAAGGACTATAAGATTACATATATAATTCTAAGAATTAAGGAATATAGCCCTTACAGAGAATTAAGCTAGGAAATAACACTAGAAGAACAGGAAGTATTTAATTAAATAGAGGGTATGTTTAATCTAGTAGAATTTTAACCTAAAAGAGAGATTAACATGATATTTATCTTAAAGCGTAAGATATTAGGCACGGTATTTGCTATTACCTTTGAGAAGCTAAGCATAAGAGAGGAGGAAGATAAAGAGATTATTATAAAGTTTATAGCTATTAGTAAATAGTTAGCAAAACGCCTAAGGATTAAAGATATTATAGAAGATAAGGTAAAAGACTAGTAACCTTACACTTAACCTATTTAAGATAATTTAGTAGTAACTAAGGGCAAGAAAGATCTATTAAATAAAGTTAGATAGAGGATTCTTAATTAATTATATAATAAGGTCTTTTAGAAGAAGGTTAGAGTGCCTTTTTAGGATATCTATTATATTATACTAATACTAGCAGAGGTAGTTAGTAATAAATATCTCTTATAAGCAAAAGGTATAGAAGATATCCGCTACTATAATAAAGATATATTAGGGCTAGCTTCTCCTTTAAAAATATTTAGCGTAAAACCAAACCTAAGACTAATTAATCTAGGGAACTAGATTAACTTAATTCTTTAATTAATAAAAGAGACCCTTAAGGAAGATAAGAAGAATAAAGCTATAGCTAAGAATAGCTTACTAATAACGCCTCCGCTAGAGATTAACGTAGCCTTATAGGAACGAATTTAGGAGAGACTAGGAGCTTACTTAGAATAGGGCAAACCTTAGTAGAATTTAATTAATCCTACTTAGATAAACTTTATGCTTAATATGATTTTAGAACTATAGGCTACTATTAATTACCTATAAGACTTACTATACCTCTAAGTCTAGCTAGATAACCTAGAAGGGGAGCTTCTCCTTAGGCTTATTAACATAGGATTGTAAGGGAATGTAATTATAGAAAGCATAGCTAGGTAACTTAAACTAAGGATTTACCTAATAGATACAATAAACATAATATTATTCTTATTATATAGTATTAAGATAATTAGGGAGGTTTAGACAAGACTATATCTAGGAAATATCTGGATACCTACTAATTTCTATATTAGTCTAGACTTAGTTAATATTAGCCTAATTCTTAGAATACTATTTTTTAGACTATCCTAGATATAGTTTAACTACTTAAGAAGCGGAGAGCTTTATGCCTAGTGCTGCTTTAGTAATATTATTATTATCTTAAGAGTTATAGAAAGCATCTAATAGTAGTACACTAATAAGTAACTAGCCTAGTAGCCCTCTATTAATATTATCTTATTTAGTCGCCTAGAAATAAAGGAAGATTAAATAGTTTATAAAGGGTTAGAGATAGAAATAGATAATAATAAATAGTTAATTTCTCTTATAATAAGGGAAGGAACTAATATTTTCTAAGAGGTGATTAAGGATATAATAGTAAACCACACCTAATAACTTAAAGCGGTTATAAAGGATTTTAAGCCCTAGTAATAACCAAAACCACCTAATCTTATAGTAAATATAATATATAAGCAAAAAGCTAATAAAATACATCCCTAAGATAACATTCCCTCTAATAGATTAATACTAGAAGGGGACCTAAAATAGAAGATAAAGAAATAGGAAGAGGCTAAGTTATATCTAGACATATCTAGGAAGTATAGCGAATACATTACTAGGAGATTCTATGTAAATCCGCGAGGTTTTAGAATAACCTAGTAATATTTAGATTAAATAGTTAAAGGGGTATAAGAATATTTAATATAAGAAGAAGTTAATGTTTTTAAGGAAATTCTTTATAACTAAGAAGTAGCGCTAGCCTAGGACTTATTAGAATGTAGGAAAGTTAACCTACTAGTCACGCCGCTGTAAGTTATAAAGGTTATTAAATATAAAGCATAGTAAGCAGGCTTAATCCTAATATCTCTTAGGTTATAAGGGAGATTAGTTAATCTTCTAAAGAAGAAGCTAAAGTATAGATATTTAGAGAAGAGTTATAGCTCTTATAGGAATCCTTATTTTCTTATTATAAAGAAGGACAAAGGGATTTGCCTAATTCTATCTGCTATAAAGTATAATAAGGTAATAATATAAGATATGCTAATTCCTTAAGGCGTAGAAGCATTTAGCAAGAGCTTTATAATATATAAGATCTTATTAATAGTTAACTTATTATCTAGATATAATTAGGTAGTATTAGTAAAGAAAAGTAAGGATATAATAATAATTTCTACTATAATTAGACTTTTATAGCTCTATTACCTACTATAAGGAGCCACTAACTTAGTAGCTTAGTTTATTAGGATTATTAGATAAATCCTATTTAATTTAATCCCTTATATTTACGCACCTTTCCTAGATAATATTATAGTGAAGGGACTAATAATAACGTATAACAAAGAGGAGATTATACTAGGAGTACATAGATATGTGATAGAGTATTTAATTAATATTAATAAAGTTTTAGTTAATATTAAGCTCTCTAGTTACATAGCCTTAGTATCTAAGTTAAAGTTCTGCTAGAAATTAGCAGAAATTATAGGATTTATGTGCGGGATAAATAGGCAGAAGCTAACTAAAGTAAAGATTATAAAGATTTTAGACTAGAAGGTTTATTAAGATTAATTAGAAGTATAATCCTTTATTAGGTTAATAGGAGTTTACTATATCTAGGTGGAACACTATATATGAAAGGCAAAACCACTAGTAATTCTACTAAGGAAGATAAAGGATTAGGAATAGGGACTAGAGTAATAAGAGGCTATAGATATCCTAAAGAAGGCGATAATAATAGCCCTAATCCTTATTTTACTTAATCTTAGACTAGGCTTTAGAGAAATTATACTAATAGTTAATATAAGCTTACTTAGATAGGGGGCTGCATTATTATAAATTATTAATAGCAAATAGCATCTAGTTTAATATAAAAGCAGTACTTAGACTATTACTAAGGCTAAGTATAATATAACTAAGCGAGAATATTAAGCGGTTATTTATACATTAAGAAGACTACAAATTCACCTCTATAGAGTCTTATTTATATTAGAAATAGACTTATAAGTTCTTATACATTAGCTTAATAGCGCGGTTAATAACGTGCCTAGAGCTCTTATTATATAATGGATTAGTTATATCCTACTTTTTAACTTCTCTATATAATATATTCTAGGCGAAAAGAACCGCATTATAGATGCCTTATCTAGGAAAGGCCCTAGGGCTTTAGATTAATTAGATTAAGAAGTTAAAGGGGATATTAAAGATTTTATTAACTTATATCTTAATAGCGTTAAGATAGAGGAGGATAGTAAGAGAAATTACTCTAAAGAGATATAATAAGTTATTAAATTCTTAATAACCCTTTAAAGACTAATTAATCTTAGTATAAAGAACTATAGAAAACTATATAATAAAGCAAAGAAGTTTTACCTAGAAAAGGGTTATCTTTAGAAAAGGCTAATAGGAATTATAAAGGGACTAGCGCTAGTTATTAACGTGCCTAAATAATAATAAGCGATTATTAAAGCTATCTATAAGGAACTTAGCTATAAAGGAGTTAAAGTGGTTTTTTAAGTAATAAAGCAGTAATACTAGTGGAAAGGGCTCTAGAATATAGCTTAAGAGATATTAGCGTGCTACGAGATATATTAGAAATTCGCGCCTTAGTAACTATAAGAACTTTTAGTGCTAGACACGCTAGGAAACCTAATAAGCAAGATCTATATTAACACTTAGTATCTTCTAATTAATCACGGATATAAGTATCTCTTAGAAGCTAGGTATAACCTAACCGGATAGGTGGAGGTTACGCTAGTTAGGAATGCGATAATACTAGTAATTAGGAAGTTCCTTTTCTCCTTAATTAGTAAATTTAGGCTTTTTTACTTTATAGTTTACAATAGAGGCCTAGAAATACGTAGAAACCTTAAAGAAGCACTAGTAAATATTAGCATTATAGGGATTCAGATATCTAGGTATAACCTAAAAGCGAACTTGCCTATTAAAGCTAGACATTAGTCCCTTGTATTTGCTCTAGCGAAGCTAGGAGGATTAAATAGGTAATAGTTAAAGTATCTTAATAAAGCCCTCCTTATAGACTATACTACTATCTAAGAATTACATAGGAAGTTTACCTTCTATTTAATCTATAGATAGGAGCTAATTCTACCACTAGAAGTAAAATTCCTAACCTAGAGACTAATTAATTAGGATGTAATTACTTCTAGATAAGACTTATTTAAGGCATAGGTCTAGATACTTAAAAGGAAAGCTAAGGATATTAAGAAGGTAAGGAAAAAGGTATTAGAGTTTAGGCAGTGCCTTATAAACTAAACTAATAAGAACTAAGTCACTTCTCTTAGGAAAGATTAATTAAAACTAGGGGATCTTGTCCTAGTATATAATGTCTAAAGGAATATTAATATATCCACTATAAAGAAACTTATAATAAGGTAAAATAGACTATTTTAGATTCACAAACGCGCGCTAGTCTCCGAAGCCTATTACTTACAAATATTAGATAGGATTTGCCTCTTAAAAACAATCTTAGGAGATTATATTAAGAAGTTTATCCTAGACTTAGAAGGCTAGTAAATATCTATAGTAAATAGATAGCTACATACTCCCTAAGGTAGCTAGATAAAGGAAGTAACCCCTAATAAGTATAATAAAGAAGTCTTAGCTATTATGCTATTAGTAGCTTAGCATAATATATCTAATTAAATGGTTAATAATTAGCATATAAGCTAGTAGGAAAGATCTAACTAGGAAGCAATAATCCTTAAGGAAGAAGAAGTTAAACTCCTACCTTAGAGGACTCTATACTATAGGATTAAGGTATAGCTACCTTAACTAATAAATAAATAACATAAGGAGTATACAAAGTACCCTCCTATGCACTAATAGTATATAAATTAAGAAATGTTTTCTTTGTTTTTCCTAAGTTTTATTTCTAAAATACGTAAATATTAATTTAGATACTAAAGATTAAGTGATTAAAGCATAGCCTAGTAGCTAAATTATCTGTTTTCCTTTATTTACTACCCTTTTTCCCTAATAATTAACCACATTTTCTTTCCTTTATCTCATATTTATAAGCTATTTAGAAAAGGGGGAGGCACGTTAATTACTAGGTAAGGAGAGTTTTTAAAGTTAATAGAGTTTAGATTAAGTAAAAGGGCTCCCGCTGCCTTTATAGACTATTCCTTACCTAAGAAAGAAGCTAGAGCTCTTTCTTATAATAACTAAGGATAATACCTAGAAGTAAAACGCCACTTATAGCTTACTACATAAGACCTATTCTAGATATAATTGCTATAGGCGCCTTTACTAACCCTAGGAATTAAAACGTAGCTATAAAACGGAAAGTATATATATTTATTATAGAATATAATGTGCTATATATATAAGTTTAAATAATTAGAATAGAAAATACTATTTAATTTTCTATATATAGACACTAGTAAGGCCTAATAATGCTTAGGATACTAAGAAAGAGCGTGTAGAAAATACCTATTAGGATAAGCCACTTTTATAGGAATAAGGACCTAGTAGTAATAACTATTTTTAATAATAAGGGCTAAAGCACTATTAGCCTTAGTGTAGCTTCTTATAAACTCCTTTAAGAGGTTTATCTTTCTTATAGTTATAATAAGGTAAGGAGGAGCTCCCTTAGGGACGTTATTATTATTATTAGTAGCGTGAAGAGAAATCTCTACATATATTAAAACACTACCATAGCTAATGTTAATCTCACTACACACCTAGAATGCAAATAGAAACTTATACTATAGTAATAATAACTATTAGTAAATATTAATTATAGGATTAAATAGCTCCTAAACCTATATAATCTTTACTAATAAAAGGAGGGTAAAATTTAGTATAATTAGACTAATTAAGAGTCTTTATTAATAAAAGTTTATACTCCAGAACGCTTACCCTTATAATAGTAGTAATATTAGGGAGTCTCTAATAAGCTAGATTAAGGGATTTTACTATAATTAATTAGTTATAAGAAATAAGGGTTTAAGAGAGAGAAAGGGAAGAGAAGAAGAGGGCTAAGTATTAGGTCTGCGAAGACACTACCTAAATAATAGATAGTAATAACTAGTAAGCAATAGCCGCTAATAACTAATTCATAACACTATAAATATGTGAATCACAGGAGCCTGCTAACCTCTAAGGGGTACCTATAAATAGCTGCTAATAACTGTCTATATAGCTATTAAGAACTATAAGAGTAAGGCTAAGACTATAGGAACTATTTAATCTTACTAATCTCTATATTATTACACTGCTTAGACCTTAAAAGCACTTACCCTCCACTATCTATTTATATCTCTTTTCCCCTCTCTTATTACTCTAACCTAGCTTTGCTAAGTAAGCTGCTATTCTCTATTCCTCCTTCTAAAAAAACACTATTAATAATTATACTATTTAATCTAGTTAAGAAATAGCTAATTATAAAGAAAATATAGTTAATAAAAGCGCCTATACTAATATAGATAGTAGCACTATTATATACTTTACTTATAGCAAATATCTTATGCTATTCTATATCTATGTTCTAATCTATAGAACTAAGGGTTCTTTCTTTAGAGATAAAGAGGGAAGCACTATAGAGCTTAACCTAGTTAACCTCTATGGTTAGTAGCCTCCGCTATTTTATCTAAGATAAAGCTAGCTATAACCCTTAACTAGGTTTAAGGTCTATTAAGATAGTAATAACTTTAACTAGGTAATGCTAATTAGACTAGGGTAGGATTAGTTAAGCTAGCGAAACTATTTAATAGATATCTATAAATTCCTAAGAAAAGCCTATAAGACGCTAAGTAAAGACTAGCTTAACTAGTTTAAACTAACTACTATAGGTAAGATTATTATACGCGGCCTTAAAGCAACAGTAGCTATGCTACTATAAACGTTTATAATTAAACTAATAGAAGATTTTAACTTAAATACTCTGCGGTAATTAATTAGTTTAAAAGCTAGGAGACTTTATTCTAACTACTAGCCTATTAATATTAAGTATGGTTTAAAGTATAACCCTATTAACCTTCACTTAGATATAAGCTATTAATGCCTTATTATAGGATTTATATTCTTTATAAACCACTAGATATGCTTTTTATTTAATTAAAAGTAAGGGTAGCTTTACTACTTTAATAGCATAGAGAAGGGGTAAGTAATAAGGTTTACTAATTTTACTATAGGATAGGGGTAAATTATATAGCTACTAAACTACCTATATGATTTTAAAGTAATTATGGTTTTAGTAATAAAATAGAAAGGGAACTAGGAGTGTGAATATACCTATCTAGGGTTTCTATTATAAGTAATTTATTGCTAAGTTAGACACTAAGCACTTAATTTGCTTTCTAAAGACTAGAACACACTAAACTAATATAATATTAAATTTAAATAGTTATATACATTTAGTAGGGATTTAAGCATTAGTTATTGCTTTAAGCTCTATTTAAGAGACTAGATAATTACTAATAATATCCTAGACCTAAGGTATAGTTATGCTAGAGCTCTTATAAGAACTATAAGAGTCCTATAAGATATAGCTGTAAATAAATTAGGAGTTAAAGACTAGTTACCTAGGGAGTTATCTTACTAGAAGGACTTTAACCTCTAATACCTAATATATAATATAATAAAGCGCTAGCTACCTTATTTTATAACCTAAATAATTAGTAAAGGTTTACCTATTAGTATAGTAATTATAGCCTAGGAGAATAAAGTTAGTAATAAGAACTAACTAATTAAATAGTATACTAAGATAGCGCAAAGTAGTAGACTTTATATCTAGGATTATTAGTAGCCTATTACACGTACCTTCACTAAGGATCCTAAAGTCTTTAATATTAGTATCTAAGAGATATTATAAGAATAAGAAAGGTAAATATAATAGGATATAGATAATAAGTATTAATAGGAAACTAAGGAGCAAAGATTAAGTAAAAGGGTAAGTTCCTAGGTATTATAAGAGTCCTTATTAGGACTATTATCTTTAACTAGATATAAAGAGATACCATAGTCTCTAGCTACGAAACTTAAGGCACTCTAGTAAGGTAAGCAGGGATAAGCATATAGTATTATAGACTAAACTCTTTAATAATAGCAAGTAGTAACTAATAAGTTATTCTAGATAGATATTAAGGATTAGCTAAGGTTATAGCAAATCTATAGAGTTATTAGGGAGGACTAGGTATATAACTATAGAACTCTAGTTAAGTAAGCAGAAAAGAACACTATATGCCGCCCCCTTAAAGACATAGGATAAGCTATAATAATTAATCTTCTTCCTTTTCTTAAGTTAGAATAAGTAACTTAAAGGAAAATAGTTACACTACTACTAATATTATCTATGTATGCTTTAGTAGTGCCACCTAGCTTAGTTTCCTATAGAATATAGCTAGAGATTATTAAAGCTTACTAGTAAGAGAAAAGGCATACTATAGGATTAATTAATTAACATAAGGATTAGGGAAAGAGAGCAAGCTAGCGAGATTTAAAGTAACCCGCGCTACGCACTCCCTTACTAATATTACTTACCACTTACCTATAAACGCTAAAAATACTAAAGCTCTCTAGGGAAATAAAAAATCTAGGTCTCTAGCTAGGGAGGTTTCTTTTCTATCTTCTTTTTTTTTTTTTTTCTATCCTTTTGTTTTTCTTATAAAAGCTTTAGACCTATATATACTAGATTAAATAATACCTTCCCTTAAAACATAGTACCTTACTATTAGTTACACTTAAGAACACTTTAGTTATTACCCTTTTTATTACTATTTTCCCTTTCCTAGGGACTAGGAAGGGAAAATAGTTAGGGAGGTATTATATGCTATAATACGCGCGCCTATAAACGCGCATACTTGTGATAATAAGCATAAGGGATATAGGGGATTATAGGGATAAACAATATAATAAGGGATAATAATATTAGTTATCTAGGCAAAGGGACTATTTAATCTATAAAGAGATTACCTATAGCTAGATTCTTTTAAGGTTCTTTATGCACGCCTAACTTTAGATTTTTAACTTAAATACCTAGTGCTACTATAGCCGCTATTATGTTTACCTTAATAAGATAAATTAATAAGATTATTTCCCTAACTTAACTAAAAAGTCACTTCTAATCTAATAGACTATTTAATCTAAATTATCTCTATCTATAGAGACTGATTTAGCCATTGTTGTGATTGCTGCTATTAAGTTAATTAACCCTTCTGACGTGAGCAGACGTTACTGCTACCTATGACCGTGGGCTAGTATCGTGTCTTTTGGGGTGTTGTTTTCCGCTTGACAAATTACTTAGTAAGTAAATATTTTATAAGAGTTAAATATAGAATATATATACTATCCTAATATAATAAAAATTATAAAATATTATAGATAAAATATTATAATTACTAGAGAAACTTAGATTTAATTTATATAAAGTAAAGAGAAAAATAGGAGTTAATATATCCTTAGCTATAGGAGATTAACTAGTAATAATTTTAATAATTATAATAATTATACTAGAAAAAGAAAGATTAGATAATAAAACTTTAAAGATAATTAAAACTAAGCTTTAGGAATAGCTAGACTTTAAATAGTATAAGGAAATTCTTACTTTAATTATTTATAAACCTTATATAATTCTAATTAAATAATAGAAACTAGTTTAGTATTAAGCTTTAAAATATTAAATTATAAACTAAAAACTTTATTATTTAAAACTTAATAAATCCTTAGCTAAATATATAATCTCTAAAGAGATTTTACTAAAACTTTAATAAGCTTATAATATAGTAAGGTATTTTAGCCTAATTATTATAATATAAAAGCTTTATAAAATATATTTTTAGCTAGATAAAGTAAAAGATATTAAGTCTTACTATTAATCTTATTTTATTTACTAGTAAACTAAAACTAGTGTTACGTGCAGGTTTGGCATGATATAAGGCGAATCCATTAGAGGGGCTAAGGAATTTACTATTATAAGGTTATACTAAGTTCGCTATAAGAGCTACTATTAGGTATAAGGTAAGATATCTAAAGAAGGTTAATTCTTTTTATCTAGAGTCTAAATCTAGTCTTATATACGCTTACATTTAGCTTTACTATATAATAAGTGCTAGGTATGCCTTAAAAGATAACTATCCTAGTTAGAGGTAGTTAGACTATAACTAGATTTATTCTTTACCTAGCTAAGTAAATTAAAGAAAAATTATCTATTAAAATCGCATAAAAGAAAATTCAAAATAGCTATTACTATATATTATAATAACTTTTTAGCGCTATATATCCCTTAATAAGTCCTCTAGAATTATTATATTAAATAATGCATTTAACCTTTTTAAAATTAATTTTCTATTTACTACCTTCCTATTTTCTATTACTAATTTCCTATTATTTAGTAAATTCTTAAGTTTTATTATACTAACTATTTTTATTCTAATTTAGTCTAAATTTATTCTCTTAATCTAGTAAACTAGCGAATTTATCTAGCTTTTAGCAAATTCTTAAATTCTATTATACTAACTATTCCTATCCTAATTTAGTCTAAATCTATTCTCTTAATCTAGTAAACTAGTGAATTTATCTATCTCTATTACTTTAATAATTAGTAAGAGCGAAGTTAAAGATACTATTTATCTTTATATTACTACTATCTTTAATTTATCTAATAATATAGGTAGTGTTTTATTTAGGCTAGGTAAAACTAGTATTACTAGCACTCCTTATTATAAAACTATTTAGTTTTTTACTATTTTACTAGGTAGCTTAAGCTTCTTTATTAGTATTAGTAATAGGGCTATTTTCTCCTATAGATATTTATTGCCTAATCTTAGTATTATTTAGCGTTCTTTATCTTATAAGGTATTAGATTTACCTAAACCTAGTGTTATTAAAGACTAATTCTTCTTACTTAGTGTTAATAGTAAGCCTATCTTACCTTATAGTTACCTATTACCTAAATTTAGTGTTACTTAAGCTAGCATTACTAGAGTTAGTATTACTAGAGTTAGCGTTACTATAGTTACTTTTACTTTCTTAGTATTTTCTTTATATCTTTTTTACTTCTCTATTAGCTTATTAATAGTTACTACCTAATTCTATATCTTTTTTAATATCTTTATTACTATATTAGCTAAAGCTATAATCTTTTCCTTATACTTATTCTTTTAAACTATATTTTATTTTAAAGTATTAATTTATTTATTAAATTTAATTAGTATTTTACTTATATTAAGTTTAGTAATTCTCTCTTTCTAGTCTTTTAATATATTTAATATCTTTAAAAACTTATCTTAAACTACTATTACCTCCTTTTATATTAAAGCTATTAGTTAGTAAACTTCTTTTACTAATTCCTTTACTATTATATACGCTTTATTTGCCTATTTTCTAGTGTCCTTAAATCCTTTCTTTACCTAGTTAACTTAATTAACTAGGTTATTAATCTTACTTTACTTATATTATTTACTTCTTTCTTTATTTTTCTATAATTCTAATAATTTCTATATTAACTCTTTCTCTATACTAATATAAAGTAAGTTTGCTTATCTAATACTAGCTAAAGCGCCTATAATTATAGCATTTACTATACTATATTTATTAGTAAAATAAAGAGCTAAAAGATTTGCTTATAGTAGTAAAGATAATATACTATTATATATAGCTATTTACTATCTATATTTAACTATTATACTATTATAAAAGGCTATTACTACTATTTTTACCTAGCCCTTTACTTTTCTTATTACTTTATATTTTATTAGATTAATAGTAATCTAATATATAGGCTTTCTTACTTACCTTACTATAGCTTATTTTATAATTAATATAGCCTTTTATTCTTTAAATATAGTGAAAATCTATATAATTATATTTTACTATAATATAAAATATATATTCTTTAAGTTAACTTCTAATCTATTAAATACTATTATAGTGCCTTTAAGGGTGAATTTATATGCATAGGCCTATATTATGTGTTTAATGTCCTAATTACTATTCTTATAACCTAATTTAGTGTGTTTAAACTTACTAAAATTAACTCCTTTAATACTCTTTTCTTTATATTTAGTATTAAACTTTTCTATTACTCTTTTGCGTGCTACTACACTAATATTAGGCATTAGTATTTAAGTATTAGTTTTAAATCTAGGCTTCCTAAATCTAAGGAATAATAGCTTAAAATTAAGGTCTATAATTTATTTATAGACTTATAATAGTCTAATAATATACTTAGCAAGTATTTTACTAATATTATTATTTATCTTACTTTTTACATCCTTATATTTACCCTTAGTGCCCCTAGCTTTAGTCTCTTTATTACTTTTAGATTTAGACTCTAGTTTAAGACTATCCTTAGTAAGGTTAAATCTTACCTTATTACTATTATTTTTATTTAATTTATTAGTAAAATCCCTATTCTTTTAATTTACTTTTATTTTCTTTAGTTACTTTTATTTTATAACTCTTATATAATTATCCTTAATTAAATCTTCTATTACTTATTTATATTTCTATTACTCTATATCTAAATCTAACTTTATACTTATAAAGTTATTATTATTATTATTATTACCTTACTCCTTAGTGTTAACTATATCTTAAATAACCTTTACTATATTAATATTTTTATTATATCCCTTTATTAATTATAATAGTATATTTAATTTATCCTATCTTATTCTTAGTTTATCTAAATACTACTACTATTCTAACTATATAATTTATTATATAGGGTGTAAATATATCTCTAGCTAATTCTAATATTTTACCTAACTTAAATAGCATTTAAAGAACTTTTTCTCTTTATAATAGGTTATAGTTTCTAGTTTTACTAAAAGCTTATTTATTTACCTAATATATTTAGCTCTTTCCCTATTAGTAGTAAATTACTACTATGCTAAATCTATAACTATAAGCTAACCTAATAGTTAATTCTATTATATTAAAGCTAGGATTTAAATATAAAGGTATCTTACTTATATTTACTTATAAAGTGTTTAATTATATATATTAACCTTATTATTAAAATAAATAAAATCTAGTATAGCTTCTAGGTTATAGTATAGATTTATATAATATCTATAAAGCTTATATTTAACTTCTAGTGTAATATTTTTATGTTTTACTTAATATTTCTTATAGTTATTATAATTTTATATCTCCTATAGCTAAATTAATTTTATTTCTTATAGCTTTTAGAAAACTTTATAACCTATATTATTATCTTTAAGCTTATAGGCTATTAAGTAAAAATAAGACTAAGATAGATTTAACTATACTTCTATTAGATTTAACTATATATAAGTAGTAGTAGTATTAAGGGATAATGTAAAGTAAGAGTATAGTAAGCTTCCTTTAGTTAGTATAAAAGAGTAATATATATAAGAGAGTCTAGTGGCTTTAATCTATCCTATTAAATCTAGCTATTTACTATTAACTTTTTTCCTTTATTATTACTATTTTATAGGTAAATTAAGGCCTTTCTTTATGTATTCCCTTTGCTAATTAATTAGGTTTTTCTTAAGGTAATCTTTTACTATCTTAGCTATATTAATTTACATTTTACTTTTAGCTATCTATTAATTATCTTTAGCTATATATCCCTTTTATCTAATAAGGAATTTCACTCTTACTATTTTAGTCTATTTAAAAATCTTAACCTAATAACTATAGATTTATTTAATCTCCTAATAATTCGCTTCCTTTAGATTATTAAATATAATTAGTAGTAGAGCTAGTTTTTCCTTATTAAATAAATCCTTTTCTTATACTAGTTTTTATATTTATATTACTAATACTACTAGATAGACTTAAAAGTCTAAAGGGAAATCTAATTAATATACTAATAGGTTTACCTTTTCTAGTACCTTATATAGCCTTACTCTCTATAGTAACTATTTTTTCTTAGGCTTACTAGGTAACTTATATCCCTTATATAATCATAAATACACTATATCTCCTATATTAATATTAACTAGTTTATAATAATTATTATACTAAATCTTAGTAAGGGTAATAGCTATTATAATTACTAGCTAAGCCTTATGCTAGTATAGCTTCTATAATACTACTATATTATTTGCGCTAGCCCTAGTGTTAGTTATATTATTTAGAGAAAGAAAGTTAATAATACTTAGAGAGCAAAATCTATATAATAGCTTATTAGGAGCCTGCCCTATGCTCACTACTATAGTGTTATTTAGTTAATACTATAGCGCTAGAAGTAGTAATATCTATACTATATCTAAGTCTATCACTATATAATATTAGATTATGATTATTACTATTTAATTCTTCTTTTTTATTATTCTATCTATTTAAGGATAGTATACTATACCTATAAGAAGTTTAACTCTTATATGTCTAAATATCTCTTTTTATATATTAGATATAAATTTTAGGTCTTTATTACTAATAATTTGCCTTAGTAATCCCTAATTTACAATATATAGCGCATAAAGAAGTAATTTTACCTAGATTTTTACTAGGTATATAGTATGCCCTAGTATTAGAAAAGTCCTTTTGCTAAATAGGTAATTTACTAGGTATAATAAATTATATGTTATATATCCTTTTATTTGCTATATTATATTTATAGCTAATACCTTTAGTATATCTATAATAAAATTAAGTAAAATTATATAAAAAGGCATTAGTTTTAACTATAAAGGTTATAACTCTCCTAGTGGTTTTAAGTAATTAATTACATTCTCCTAATATACTATATAATAGGCTATATAGTTATAAATCTATTAGCTTATTTATAGGAAACACACTAATTAAAGCTCTATTACTATCCTAGTAATTTTAAAATATTACTATTTATTATAAACTAATTATAGTATAGATTTAACCTTTATTATTAGAATATAAAGATAGAAAAACCTATCTTTACTATAATAGTATAATAAACTATTCTCACGTAAATTCTATTTATATAGGGGAATTTTTAGTTTAATCTAGGTATTCTTTACTACTTATCTCTCTTAGTATGCTCTTATAGCTATAATGATTTAGCTAAACTTTTAGTTAGATTAATACCCTTAGATAATTCTAGCCTTAAGGTTATTATTAATTATTATAGTTATAATGTATTCCTTAGTAGTAAAATATGCGCTTATATCTAGTTTATTATATTAACTTTTTTGCGTTACTTCCCTATAAGTTACCTTTACTAGTAACCTTAAAAGTGTATCTAGTACTATATTTAGCACTCCTAGTATATATATTACTTTTAAGTTAAATTATAATAGATAATTTATAACCTTAGCTAATTTTAAATTAGCCTTATCTAAATCTATTATTAATAAGGAGGTATATTTAATAATACCTTTTACTAGAGAATAGTTAGTTAATATATTAACCACCGCATTATTAGATTAAACTATTTTTTAGAGCTTCCTAATACTTTATATAATTATAGTTACTTTTGCTTTAGTTAAACTATATTATTTCTTAATACTTAATATTACCCTTAAAAGAAATAAAATTAGCTATATTTAGTTACTCTTAATATCTCTTCTAGGAATGCTTTAACTATCCTATTCTTTTTATAATTAAAACGCGTATAAACTAAATCCTTCCTTATAGGTATTAATTTTAAGGAAAAGCAGCTTCTTTAGATTATAATACTATAGGGTTTATTTCTTACTTAAGAATATTTTAATATCTTTAAAAGCCTTTTTCTTCTCCTTAGTTAGTAAAAACGTCTTTTATTATATTAATCTTTTTTATACTAGTTTTAAGATACTAGTGATTTTCTTATCCTTATTATAAAACTCCTTTAATAACGCTATTTTTTTATTCCTATAATAATAAGATTTATATATTAAACTATAGGATTTTATTATAAAGAAAACTAGCTATTTTAATAAAAGTTTTAAGACTTAATAAATCGTTTAGAAAAATCATTTTTTAAAAGGCTTTAAGTCTATTATTAGTGTTAATAATTCTATTACTATTTATAATAAAACTAAGTAGTTAAATAGCTATGTTGGTTACACTAAGGAACGTTGCACTAGTGCGAAGAGGTTAAATTCAATGAAGTTAATAATAATAGCTAATAATTAAGAGAGAAAAGAAAAGGGAGAAGGAGAGAAATCTAGCTAGAAAAGAAAGTAAGCAAAAAGGGGGAAAAGTAAGGCTATAGTGTAGTGCCACTGCTAATAGAGTAGGGTAGCTTATAATACATCTAATCACATTATATGCATCCCTTTAGTAGCTTTACTCTTTAGCTATAGTTAGACTATCTATTATCTAAAGGTCTAAAGGAAGTCACACTAGTAGTCTCTCTTTTCTTTATAGCTAAAGGAGCCTAAAAATATAATAAAAATTAGATTAAAGGAAAGTATATATAAGTAAATCCCTTAATAGGAATCCACGGTTCTTATTAGCTATCGCGGCTTTAGTTATTCTAATTAACCTAGTTATTATAGTCTATACCTATATACCTATTATATTAATTCTCCTCTCTGCCTAACCTTATAGGTCTCTTAACCTATCCTTCTATATAAATTATTAATTAATTTAAATTAATTAAGGTTAAAAGGGCTAAATTTAGTAATGCCTTTATTATTATATTAGCTAGGTTATTGCCGCTATTAATCTATCTAACTTCATAGACTTCCCTCCTCTTATATAACTACTAAAGGGCTATAATATTAATTATTAGCCACTTCTCTTTTATTATACCTAGCTTTATAAGGCATTTATATAATAAGAAAGAGTCTATATAGAGAATTATTAGGATTTAAGGTATCTTTAATTAGTCTATAATTATATAAAGGGTTATAAATATTATATACACAATATTAGCACCTTAAACCATGCTATATAGCTTAGATATAAGTGCGCTATAGGTTATACACTTACTTTTTATAAAGCTATATATAATAACATTCCCTTTTAAGATAAAGGTATTATTCTCCTTTATTACTTTATTATTAATTATAATAATATATCTAATTTATAAACTTAGATCTTTATTATTAGTAAGGGACCTATCTATAAATATAAAGAGCTTTACTTCCTTAAGAGTTAAGAGAATATACTATAGCCCTTACTACTAATTCTTAATCTATTACTTAAGGCGTTTATTAAGTTATAAGATATTATTAGCAGAGGGTTCTTAGTGTTATATAGTAATTAATAGATTATATAATGCTTCTAGTTAATAGACTATTATAATATAGCTCCCTTAGGCTCTTTACTCTATATAATCCTGCCTTACTATTAGTAATTATAAGTTAATTTCCTTAATCTTCTAACTTTAGCCTTTTTAGTTTAAGGTTAGTAAATTATTATTATTCTAAGTTAGAATATAGCTATTAAAGATAAGGGGATTTATAGTTATTAGGTATTGTTTTTCTTTAGCTATAAACTTTGCCTTCTAAAGCTCTTTTTCTTCTTTCTTAAAGAAGTTATTATTACTAAGGCCTAGCATATTATCTATTTATATTCCTATAATACTAAAGAGGTTTTTGTTATTTAAGGCCGTAATTAGTAGGTAGGGATTGTATATTAAGGTTATTATATTAAGATTATCCCTATAGTAGTAAAAATATATTACCTACTAGTAGGTTCTAGCCTTTGCAATCCTATAGAGAGGCTTAATTACCTCTATTATTATACCTTTTAGAAAGAGGTATATAATTTGCTTTAGTAACTTTATAATAATTAGCCTATTTAGGGTTATTTAGGATTAAACATAAGCTTACGTAATATCTTATAGCTAAAGGTAAATTCCCTTTTGCTTTAATAATAGAGTAAGGGCCATAATAATCCGTTAGCTTAATCGCTATATTATTAGTAATTAGGTTAAGATAGCCTCTTTTCCTCTATTATTATACCCTTATATAATAAGGCGTAACTTCTTATATAGTAATTTAGTGCCTTTGCCTTTAATCTCTTAGACTATATAAGAATTAAAGATCTAGTAGCCTCTATGCTTTACTAGATTAAATATTATAAATCTAAACATATTATAAGCTTATAAGGTATTAATCTTAGCTTAGTTAGATTATTTAAAGGGGCTCCCTAGGGTTATAATCTTTCCTTCTTAGTGAAGTTAAAGGGTAAGGTTTTAGTTAGCCTTTTCTTTTACTATAAGAAATACTATATTTAGCACTTCTCTAGCTATAATCCCCTTAATTAATACTTTCTCTTAGTCTTTATTAATAAATATAAGAGGCTTTATAAGTCTAATAAGCTCCTTAGGATTATAAATCTAAGCCCTAATTACCTTTACTTTTACTTCCTTAGGGTTACTAGCTTTATAGCTTCCTATAGGGGTAGCTTTAGCTACCTTAAGGCTTACTATAAGTTCTTTAACTCTATAGCTTCCTATAGGATTACCTTTAGCCTTAATAGCCTTTATAGGCTTCTTTATACTCTTATTAATATAAAATTAAACTATAAGGTTTTTCCTTAGCCTCCCTTACTTTCTCTTTACTAGTATCTCTTTCTTTTTTTTTACCTTATTACCTTTTATAAGTAGCTTATCTTTCCTAGCTCCCTTAGCCCTTTTTTATAATAAGACTATAGTATTAGAGAGAGCTATAGTATAGGAAGGGGCTATATTATAAGTAAGGATCTCTAGGCCTAGGTTATATTCCCTAATATCCTAAAGGCTTTACTTATTAGCCCCTATATACTATAAGTCCTTATAGTATAGCTTTATTACTATAGAGTAAAACTTAGCTAGGCTATAGGGTATCTTAACTATATAGGTCTCCTTATTAGTAGCTAATAGCTTATAAGGGCTATACTATTTACCTTTTTCTCTTTATATATATATATTAGCCTATAGTAATAGCTAATATATTAGTAATATATTAAGGCTATTCTAGGCGCTAAGGGCCTTATAAACCTACCTCTTAGCTAGGTAATAGTAAACTTTATTAGTTACCTTTTAAATTACTTTAGCTTATTAAATAATAAAGACACTTAGTAATAACTTATTTATTATTTATAAGTAAGCTCTAAAGACTAGTAAGGTTAGTATAAGGCTATTAGGGCTTACTAAGTTATTAATAGCTTTAATAGCTATCTAGAGTTATTACTTAAAAGTAATTTCTTTACTAATTAAATCCGTAATAATATTATAAGCCTAGTAAAGAGGTTTATAATATCTTTTAACCTTTCTAATGCTATTATAGGCTTTAATAGGTATCTTATTAATATTAATTAATATTAAGTAAGCATAATACCTAAATTTAGCTAAAGTAAAGTTATTACTAGTATTATAAATAATCTAGTCTAGAGGGCCTAGATATATATTAATCTAGCACTCTCTAATTATATCCTAGATATTATAAGCTTTTTGCTTCTTAGGGTTAAGGAATTAGGCTACTTAAAATAAGGTTACTAAATTAATAATATAAAGAACTAGCTAGCTATTAATCTATATAATATTAATAATAATCTTATAGTTAAAGTTATAGTTATCTTTAAGGGAGAATTTAAACTAGCTAGGGGCTTTTCTATTTATCTAATAATAGTAATAGACTTTAGTTAGCTTCTTAATTATATAATATTTAATATTATAACTAGCTTATTAAAGAATCTTTATAAGCTATTAAATTAAGGGATAACTAAACCTTTAGTAAAGTTAATAAATCTCTCCTTTTAATAGGTAAAAAGCAGTGGTTTCTCTTACCTTTAGAAGCCACTAAGGGTAGCCCTATTTATATATAATAGGTATAGTCTTGTTATTTTAAATTAATATATTAGTAAGGTTATTAATCTTAACCTTTATTTTATCTATATTAGTAAGGGAAAAGAGAAAGGGTATAGTAGTATTAAGGACATAGAAGTTAATTTAGCTAAGCTTTATAAGCATATAGATAATGCTATATATTATTACTAATCTAGTACTAAAGCAAATAACTTCTAGGTTATAGGGTTTAATTATTAATAATAGCATTAATCTTAGTAAGGCTTTAGCTTATGCTAGACTAGTAGTTAATTAGCCTAAGGCTCCTATATCTAGTATAATTCCTCTAAAGATCTCTTTAAAATAGCGTCCTTTAGAGATATAATAAATTAAATTATCTTTATTAGAAGCCTCTTTAAGGTATAGCTCTTACTTAAGTAAGGTATATTAAAAAGCTTAATTCTTAAGTATTATAAGGATATTAATATTATCTATTATTTATAATCCTATATAAAAGAATTATATAATACTAAGTTATACCTTTAATAATAGCTTTTTCTTAATATTATTATTACTATTATCTTAGTCCTAAGTAAAGGCCTTAAGCTATGTTTCCTAGTCTTCTATTTCCTCTTCCTTATTACTATTATTTCCTTTAAATAAAGTAAGAAATACCTAAAACTTCTTCTTTATAGAAGATAAATAATAGTTCTTACTAGCTTATTACCTCTCTTTCTCTTTCTAATATTTAGTATTAGTATAGTTTAATAACTAGTAGCTACTCTTACTATAGATAAAGTATTACTTAGGTTATCTAGAGTTACTATAATAACCTCTTTTTCCTTAGTTTTTTTAATTCTATTAGCTATATTAGTAATCTATAAACATTACCTCTAATAGGTCTTTATCTTAATGCTAGTAGTATTAGTTACTCCTTATATTACTCTCTATAATTATAATTAATTTATAGAGGTTACTAGTAAGGTTTTTAAAGCCTAGTGTATATATATACTTTACTACCTAATATTTAGGGATACTAAAGACTATATTTAAGGTTTACTTATAAAGCTTTATATTTACTATATTAAAGGGGTATAGCCCTTTATAAACTCTCTTTAAGGTAGTTAATAAAATCTTAAGGCACTTAAGCTTACTCTTATTAGGGTTTTATATAATAATATTTTTAAGGGTTATATTACTTTACTTATAGTAATAGAATTATTAATTACTTTCTATTTTAAATTATTAATAGATATTTATAATTATCTCTTTATAAAAGAGGTTCTTACTAGTAAGATAATTAAGAAAGTGCTATTTAGTATCTCCTATTAATATAATAGGGAATACTTTACTAAAATATAACTTAAGGAGGTTAATTTAGTTATACTTACTCTTAAAGAGTATAAGTTTTAGTAAGAGAAAGTTATATAGCTTCTTACTATAGTAGTTACTATTCTTATATATCTTTATAAGCTTAGATATTTTCTTTATAATTTATTTATCTAAAGGGAAGGAATAAGAAAGAAAAGTAAGCTATTAAGGGTTAAACTCCTAATATAATTAAGATTATTATAAGGGTTCTTATAGAGAATATAGAGATTATTCCTTTTAAAAGTAAGGAATATTAGGGAAGGTCTTTAGGGTAGTAGCTTATAAGAGTTATATATAAGGTAGTTTAGGAGATTATAACTTATTTCCTAACTATAGGGTTATTATTATCTCTTAAAGTATATATTTAAGGGCTATTAGGATAGGAAAGCCTACTCCTTAGCTAATATAAATATTATTATCTTATAGGGAGTTTTATAGCTCTCTTATAAGCTTATTAAAAGCTCTCCTAAATATATCTTTTATCTAACCTTTAAAGTCTTCTCTAAAGTTTTCCTAAAGGTTTTCTTCTTACTAATTTTAATACTTACTAGTGTAAATAAACCTTATAATCTAATTATTAAGTTTAGGCTATATAGTAATCTTTAGGTTTAGTTAGATAAGCTTTTCCTAGTCTCTTATAAGTGTAAATAAATATAGCTATAGTTACCTTAGTAAACTATTTTTTTCTAGTCTTTTAAAAGCTATTTCTAAAGGCTTTTAGGATATCTTATTATTAGAGGAAGTAAGGTAGGAAGTCTATCTTATTAATAGTCTAATATTTAATTCTATCCCTTTCTTAAGAAGGGTTTAGTTTTCTTAAATAATTTAAATAAAGTAAATAGTAGTATAATAATGGCGTAATTTCTATGCTTATTAAGAGGGATAGACTAGGTAAATCTAAAAAACAGGTAAAATAGGAAAAACAGGAAAAATAAGGTAAATAGGATAAATAGGATAAATAGGGTAAATAGGGCGAAATAAACCGGATAAATAGAATAGGATAAATAGGATAAATAGGATTAATAGGATAAATAGAGGGAAATAACAAAAAACAATAGAAAAAGTATAAAAGAAGGAAAAATAGTAAAAAGAGAGAAAAGTAAGCTATAAAGATAGCGTAAAAGCAGAAGTAACTTAATATTTAGAATACTAAGGTATAAAAAGCTATAAAGAGAGAAAAGAGGTTATAAAGAGAGTGTAAAGGGAGGTTATATAGGTTAGCTAGCTTAGCTAAGGGTTATTTTTAATATTAGGTTTAAATAAAATGCCTTATAGCAATAGATTTAGTTATTTAGTTAGTTTTCTTATAATAGATAATAAGATTAATAATTAACTAAATATCCTAGATAAATATAATAAGGTTATATCCTATAAGCCTAAGGGTTAATAAATTAATCCCTTAGAAGTCTAATAAGCCTATAACTAGGATTCTAGTCTATCTTCCTTTAGCACACTCTATAGTTATATCTCTCTACCTAAATAGCCTATCTAGGTTAGCTTAAGAGATAAGGGGCTATGTTATCTATAGAAATATCTTTTCTTATAATACCTAACTTATCTATAGTTATAGTTAACCACTAATTAGTATTAGTTACACTAAGGAATGTTATACTAGTGTAAAGAGGTTAAATTTAATAAAGTTAATAATAATAGCTAATAATTAAGAGAGAAGAGAAAAGGGAGAAGGAGAGGAATCTAGCTAGAAGAGAAGGTAAGTAAAAAGAGGGAAAAGTAAGGCTATAGTGTAGTGCTACTGCTAACGGAGCGGGGTAGCTTACGATGTATCTAATCACATCGCGTGCATCCCTTCGGTGGCTCCACTCTTTGGCCACGGTCGGACTATCTATTGTCCGAAGGTCCGAAGGAAGCCACAAGCTAGGTAACTAATAAAAGACTTTTTTATAGTAATTATTATCCTATTTTCCTTAAGGATTTTAAGTATAATATTAAGGTAAACTAAATGCTTCTTAATACTATCTAAAAATATAATAATATTGTTAATATATACTTATATAAAATGTTTATATTTTTAGAATAATTTATCTATAAATCATTAGGTAAAAGCAAGGGAATTCTTATATCCTATTAAAGCTACATTTAATACCTTAAGGCCTTAATTTAATATAACCACTATACGTACTTAGTAATCTCTCTTAACTAGTAACTAGTGGAAAAATCCTATTTTATTAAATAAAGAATAAACCTTCTTACTATAGGTATTATCTATAATATTACTTTAGTCTAGTAAAGGGTATATATCTAGTATTACTATATTATTAAGTAGTCTTATATTAATTATAACTCTTCCTTTCCTTTTTTAACTAGTTTCTTACTAAACTATAAACACTAGATATACTATAGCTACTAGCTTATCTAAGTATATTATCTTCCCTTTTAGGTAAAGTTTATTATATACTTTATTAAGTTTACTTATATCTTAGCTACCTAATCTATAAGGTCTAATTAGCCTTATTTAATATTACTACTTATTAATAAGATTAATCCTTATTTTCTTATCCTTAGGCATAGAAATAATACCTTTATCCTAATAGATATTATATTTATTAGAAAGCTAGATAAATTTACTTATAGCTTTATAGTTAATATTAGTAATTTATACTCTAAATTTATTAGTAATATATAAAATCTCTTCTAGATATAAAATCCTATATAATAGCACTCTTATATTAACTTTCTTTAGGTTAAGCTTACTCTTTTCCTTATTAAGTTTATTACTATCTTTATCCTTATTTTCTATTTTCTTTATAATATCTTTACTAAAATAAGTATAATATATAAAAGGGTTATTAATTATATAGTTAGTATTAACTTCGCTAGCTACTATTAGCTATATAACCTTTTTATACTTATAAATTATAATAGTTTTATTAGTTAAGTTATAGGTAATTATTTGCCTTTAGCTAGTATTACTAAATAAAGCATTAGGAAAATATTCTAAATATAACTACACATAATATACACTTATTTCCTAATTTCTTTGTGTTACTTTCTAACTAACTAGTATATATACTAACGCTTTTAGTGGAATTAACACTATTTATATAGTAACTACCCTTTAATAAGGAACTTTAGTAACTAGCCTAAAAATCTCTACTAGTACTATTATACTATAAACTAACTAAAAAACCACCCTAAGATATATAAAATTAAGCTTTACTTTATACTTATAAAGGAAATTTATTCCTAGTAATAATTTTAGTCTTAGATTTAGCATTATATTTACTATTACTATAAAATATCCAGTGATTTTAGTTTTATAAGCTATCCCTAGAATATAAAAATTAAATATAGCTTTTTTAGTTATAAAAAAGGAAGACCTTACTCTAAATATAGGCTTAGGTTTTTACATTACTTATTTTATATTTAATTTATTTTACTAGAGCTATGCCTTATTTACTAAAATTAATAATATTCCTAAGTTAAGGTAAATCTAATAACTCTTACCCCTATTATTAAACTTAATATTAATCTTTAAATATATATTTACTTACTTCCTATTATATTTAACTTCTTATAGTCTTATAATAGCCTTAATTACTTATCCTAAAACTAATTAGTTTAGCTTTATTAAATCTATCCTTATAGTGTTTTTATTTACCTCTTTTTTAATATTTTCTATAAAGTAAGTTTTAATAAAATTTAAGTCCTATACTTAGGTTTCTATATAGTTATTCTCTTTAACCTCCCTTTCTTTAGCTATATAATAACTATATTCTTAAAGATAAGTCTTATATTATTATATATTAGAATTATTATTATATACTATAATATAAGCATATTCCTTATCCCTAGTAAATAGTTTCTCCTAATATTAAAATTACCTAAACTACTACTACTAGCTAAATGCCTCTAGTAGTCCTAGATCCTATAATTATTATTTATTATATTAGACTAGGGGGTTATCTTATTAATTTTAACTAAAACCTAGATACTTTTCTCTATTCTCTTACGCTTTATTTTACTATAGCCTCTAGTTTTATCCCTTAATTTACGTATTTTGCTAGTATAGCCTTAGTTAGAAAAATCCTAAGGATCTTTAAATATTCTAATTATCCTATTTATAATATTAATTTCCTAGCTAAAATTATATATTTAATAGTTTATTTTAATTTACTTAAGCTCTATCCTTATTCTCTTCTAAGTTACTACTAGATATCTTAGTATTAAAATAAACTTTTAGCTTCCCTTTACCTTTTCTAACTATAGACTAACCTTTACTTTATAAGTAATTATATAAATCCTACCTTTTATTATTTACTATAGTAATATAGGCTAATCTTATATTTATTATTATTAGAACTAGATATATCTAGCGTAATCCTAGATAAAGTTTAAGATATAGGCATACTAGAAGCTAATAATCTATTATTTCGCTATTTACTCTAGTATACTAGAAATTTTTTAATGTAAAATCGCGAAAAGATATATTATTTATAATGTCTTCTTTAGTATATTTTACTTTATTAAGCTATACTATTATATCCTAGACTTAAATACTAAATTCCTTTTAAATTACCTTAAAGACTAATAGTATATTACTAAATATAGTGCTTTATTCTTCTAAATTAAGATATTATTAGTACTATACTATTATATCTCCTTAGAATAGTGTCTAAATCTTCTTTTAAATAATATCTTATTAACTAGGGTTAGTATAATATAAGTGATCCTTAACTACCTAGACCTATAATTTAATATTATAGAAAATGGTTTACTTCCTATTATATATTATAAAGTCTTTGCTAGTCTCTTCTAATTTATTATAAGGCTTAAAGTATCTAATATCTGTGATTTTCTATGTTAAATCCGTGTTTTATTTTACGTTTTCTATTTATTAGTTATTCTAATTCTAATTAAACGCTAGATCTATTCTTTTTCTAGGTTAGGAAGTTATATACTATTCTAGACCTAGGGAATATATAGTTTAATACTATATCTAGTGTGAATTTGCTTATTATTATGTGAAATCCTATAGGTATTATAATTACTAATACTATTAGTACTATAGGTATATTAGTTATACTAATAGTCTTGCTTTAGTATCTAGGTAGCTATTATACTAACCCTAGTTATTTAGTAAATATAATATTCCCTAGGTAGCATTTTATGCTAATAGCGTTAATCCTACTAAGGCATTTATACTTTATAAGCTTCTGATTTTAGTTATTAGTCTTATAGCTAGCTAGTCTATTCTTACTATTATTTTTATTATTATTACTTTTTATATAACCTATTATTACTTTATTACCTCCTATAAGATCCTTATAGTATTAGATTTACTAGTCTTAGTGTAAGACTCCCCTAGGTCTTATAGGTTCTCTAAGGGTCCTAACTAGAGGTTATGAAATTCCTCTAAATCTAGTAAGTTCCCTAAGAGTCCTAATTATAAGTCCTCTAGATATAACTCTATTAACTAGTTAGGGGGTTTAGTACACTAAATAGTAGTGTTATTTTTAGGATAGTTTTTAATCCCCTTTTCTTTATTATTCTTATTCTTATTTATACTATTCTTAGTTCTAGTGGTTATTATACTATAAGTAAGGCTAATGTCTTTAGATTATCCCTCTAATACCTTATTGCTTTTTAATCTAGTGAATTTATTAAGAAAACCTTTAGATTTAGCTTTATAAATATATAATTTAACTTCCTTCTAAGTAAGATATATAGCTTATAAATCTATTAGGTTCTAGTAAATAGGTGGTTCTTAATATATTAGGTATTTATGTCTTTTAAGCACTTTATTATTAAATTTATATTTTATAAGTTTAATTAAATCTTCTTATTCCTTAGTTTTAATAAGTTATTATTTTTAGTACTTAAATATAGGGTTTACTTTATTAAAAGCCTAAAACTAGTAAATAAGTTATAGTTTATTTTTAGTAACTAGGAAGTTAGACTAAATATCTATATAATAACGTTATAAATAGTTAGTTTTAGATATATAGTTTTTATTTCTAGGTTTCTAGAAGGGCATAATAAAAGAATCTCTAATTACTACTAAATATTATGTGTAGGTTTAGTATAATATAAGGTAAATCTATTAGAGAGGCTAATAGATTTACTATTATAAGGTTATACTAAGTTTGCTATAAGAGCTACTATTAGGTATAAGGTAAGATATCTAAAGAAGGTTAATTCTTTCTATCTAGAGTCTGAATCTAGTCTTATATGCGCCTGCATTTAGCTCCGCCACGTAACAACTAGGTTACTAAGATTAGCTTTAAAAACTATTACTATATTAGAACTATAAGCATTAGTCATAATAAATTACCTTAGACTTATTACTCCTAAGGCTTAAAATAAAGACTTATATATACTAATTACTATTAACTATATAATAAGGTTTATATTAGGTTAATTCTATAATAAAGCTACTAGAGACTTAGTTACCTAAATATAAAATAAAAACTAAAGCTTTATTTTTAGTTAGCTAAGAGAAATATACTATAATAATAAATCTTACTTTAAAAATCTAAACTTTAAATTAACTATAGGGAAATATAGTATAATAGTTACTTTTAGACTTATCTTTTATTTATCTTTTATAAGGCTTACTAAATAAAATATTTACCTAGTAAAATAATAATTAATAAAGTAAGTAATTAAAAAGAATAAAGTATTACTTAATTTATAAAACTAAGCTATTTTAAGTATTTTAAGTATTATAGTTATTTTAAATAATTACTTTATATTAAGTATAAGAATAACTCTAGTAATATTAATATTAGGATTTAATTTATTTACTAAATATATAGGAGTTAGTAATAATTAAAATAGAATAAACTTATTAAAATTAAAAAATAATTCTATTATAGTCTAAGAAATAAATCTATAGTACTTTAATTTAAGGGAGAAAAAAAAGGAATTAGTTTAAACTTAAAAGGTAAATAATAAGGAGAATTTTTCTAAGTTACTATAATAGTTTAAAGTAAGTAATCTTATATAAGAGAAAATTAATAAGAAAAATAAGCTAAAGAGAAAGTTTTATAAGACTTAGGGAAAGCTTTTAATAGTTAAAAGAAAGTTATTATTAGTATTATATAAGATTAAACCTCTAGATAAAGAATAAGGTTAAAAGATTTATATTAATAATTTAAAGATATATATCTTATACTAGGAAAGACTATAACCTCTAAGACTAAATATGTAGAATATAGCTAATTAAAATCTAGAGAAGAAAATATAAAACTATTAGGGAATAAAGAATAATAATTAAGAAGGAAAATAGCTTATAGTATTTTAAAAGATTCTTAGTATTATAGTTAATACTATCTTAAAATAGGCTAGCCTATTAAGGTAAAGAATAGATTACGTAATAGTTAATTATAATTATATAGGGCTTAGTTAGATTACAGACTTGAAGAATACAATAATCATTATCCCTATCATTTTTGGTACCGTTTCAGGGCCTGCCTACACCAGAGCTGGCCCGGTCTGGAACTCTGAAAGTGCAAGTGCTTCCATAAATCACCAGCAAAAAAATAATAACAAATATCACAGTCCATTTAAAACAGACTGATAATCGATCATGTGTTTGGTCATTTCGAGATCTAGTACGGCAAAAGCATCTTCCTCGCTCAATGCTTTCGGAGTCGTCCACGCCAACCGCAAAATAAGAACTACAACCGCCCGTTTCTATGCCCATTATTCTACGTAACATTCCATGTCGCCCACTGTTTCCCGGGTTTTCCCCATTTTCCACATGCGCCTTGTGACATCCTTAACCAATATTCAATGCCATGTAGATAGTTTAAACATAGCCCTTGCGAGCACCCTAGAATTGAGTTTCGTTAGTATACATCCAAGAGAGTCATTTTCTCGGCCAACAGAAAGCCTACCTGGAAGAAGAACCGGACGACGAAGACCTGCAAAGCGCCCATACAAACAACCAACCCGATTTGAATCATGCTAAAGTTGACGATGCGCTTCTCGGTGCTGTTGACGGTGGAGAAGTTTCGGTTCTCGCGAGTTCTGAAATACTTTTGGTTTCGCGAAATGGTCGACAGTTGGCTGGAGATCTTGTAGACGGAATCCTCGAGTTCTGAGGTCTGCTCAGGGGTAGTGCCTTGCTTCGAGGGCAGCTTCGCAGTTCGTTCCTCATTGTCGACCGAGATGTCAAAGTCGACCAATTTCTCGGCAAACGTGCTCATTTCGTTGTTGAAGCAGAAGGAGTACTCTCCAGCATGCTGGGCAGTGAAGACGAAGTCGCCTTGACGCTCTTTTTCGCCCTGCAGAATGGTTTTGGCGTTAGGCCCCTCGACGAGGTAGTCGACATCGAACGAACCACCGGATTGAACCTGCAGCGCGAGGATTGAGTTAGCCACATCAATGAGGTTGAATGCGTATTCACGGGATTGCGCGATTGTGCCATCGTAGAACCGTAGCTTCGGCAGATGGGATCGTATCGTACAGCGAAGTAAAAGGCAATCTTCTCATTGTCCTTTTTGGTGTCGACGTAGAAGCACGCCTTCTCGTTGGCATCCAGCTTGTACGTCAGGGCGGTCGCGGTAACATCGGTGACCAGGCAGGCAATTAAGCCCGCGGCTATCGTGGTCAATCTCATGATGTGGCTTTGATTCGGAGTTGTCGCGTGCAACGATGTTTGGCAAGTCGAATCGTAGCAAGAGGGTTCCGTCCGTTCTGTGCACCGTGGCTCCTTGTTATTAGCGTTGAATGTCAGGCCGGCGGCGATGAGTTATTACGACGAGTCTTACAACTTGGCAGCGCCAGACAACCAGACAAAGCAAAGGGGGTCAAAGGGCCACGCTTCCCGTTCGGCATCGGATTTTCGCATAAACCGGCCTTTGGGACAGGGACGGCCCCTGAATGCATCAATCAGCAAGTCCTACCCTCCCTGCCAGCCCGCCTTGGCCCCACGCCCTGCACCTACTCGTGCCCCGCCCGACGCTCTGCGCTCTGCGCTCTGCAGCACCTCCTCCCTCCACCATCTTGCCACTGACATGGTGATGCTGATGCGTGCTGACGTGCTCCATTCAACCCGCCACCACCTAATACCTTCCTTGATACTTCCCGCCTTGGCTCTCGCCGTGTTCTTTTAAAAATCACAGCAGCTAATCAGCACATCACGTTACTCTTTCACTTTCATCATCTCTCACTGACCTAATTTATTATCCACCTTTGCCCCTGCCAGACCTAATGTCGCTTCAGTCAAAGATAGCCAAGGTGACTTCGGTCGCCTTGCGAATATCTGCAATCCTCTTCTTCCGATTTGTTCGTATAGTCATTCACTTACGCGTACATTCTTAGGCTGAATCCAACTTGACTAACATTACCTCATAGTTTCCTGTACGGCACACCTCCGATTCCTCGACCTTGGTTATTAGTCTAATCGTGCATAGGCTCACTTTCCTTCAATCACTTTTGCGCTCTTCGCCATCTATCTTCCCGCCTTCGTCGCAAGCTACTTGGCTGGCCCCGACGTCAAGGTTCTCGATGACGAGATTGACATCACTGTCAAACAAACAACCGTGACTCCTGAAACTCTCCTGCTTACAGAAGACGGTCAGACAGCAGAGTCTGAAATAGTGACCGAGAAGGTTGACGTCGAAGAAAGGATTGTCTTTGAGGAGAAGTTCGAGCGCCCTTGGAAAGTGCTTCTCTACGGAGCCCCAAGCGCTGCGCGCCCAAAACTCTCGCTGCTCAGTCTCTTAATCAATGTTCTCCTTGTCGGCTTCACAGGTGATGCTCTGTATCGTGCGCGTTGGTTCAACACCGCTGAGGACTTGTCATTTGTCCGTCTAGGATATGTCTCTCCCAGTGAAGCTCGCTTTCTCATCCGCGAACCAGATCCGGCGCAGCTACCGGTGACCCTGCAGATCCGGGTCAAAGGCACCGAGCCACTATTTGAAGATGCTGCTTGGCAGATGGCCGCCGACGTCAAGCTGACCAGCAATGAGACAGACTTCACCAAGGCGATTATCGTACCGCTGAAATACTCCGACCAGCGCTGGTACGAATGGAAGACATCCAACAATCACACGGGTGAATTCCTTACCCCCCCTAAGCCCGGCAGCATGCCCACTACCAACGACGGAAAATTTACATTTCTTTCAACATCCTGCATCTTGCCGCGCTTCCCATATAATCCACTAGATCATGCTCTTGCTATTCCTGGCCTTCGCCATCTAGCCAAGAAGCTTCCCGACTTGAGAGCTCAGTTTATGTTATTCCTCGGAGACTTCATTTACGTCGATGTTCCTCAGCGCTTCGGCAAATCCACCGAGGAGTACCGCATGCAATACCGACAAGTATACGCATCCCCTGACTGGGCACCTGTGGCACAAAACCTGAGCTGGGTCCACGTCTTGGACGATCATGAAATCTCCAATGACTGGTCTTCCAACAGCACCGGGGTTTACAATGCCGCTGTTGGTCCTTGGCACACGTATCAGGCTGACGTTAACCCACCCACTGCTGTTATGGCCGGGACGAGAAGTCAGAGACGCAAGGATGCCACTTGGTATGAATTTGTTCAGGGGCCAGCCAGCTTTTTCTTGCTTGACACCCGGAGTTACCGGTCCAGCAACAATGAACCATTTGACGAGAAGAGCAAGACTATGCTCGGGGCAGACCAATTAGCTGACTTCTTGGCTTGGCTGGCTCGCCCTGAGCCCAGGGGGGTCAAGTGGAAGTTTGTGGCTTCATCCGTCCCATTTACCAAAAACTGGCCCGTCAACGTCAAGGACACTTGGGGCGGGTTTTTGTTTGAGCGAAAGAAGATCCTCGAGGGCATGTGGGACGCTGGCGCTCGTGGCAATACCGTCGTTGTTCTGTCTGGAGATCGTCATGAATTTGCGGCCACAAAATTCCCGCCCCCTCCCGAGTCTAAATGGTCCGAATCAGCAGCGGCTTACGAATTTTCAACCAGTCCACTAAACCAGTTCGCGTCTCCAATCCCAACCTACAAGCAAGTAGATGACGAGGATGTCAAGTTAGAGTAAGTAACGTGATGGAAACGGCCCGAATAACAAGCTGACAAGGCACCAGATATATTCCTTTTGGAAGATCCAAGTTTGGGTCTTTCACAATCGAGAACGTCGATGGCCAAAGCACGTTGCAATACCGCCTATACATTGACGGAGTTGAGCGTTGGACCACGCAAATAGCCCAAGCTGCTGTTCTTGAGGGCTCAAAAACCGGCGGCTCCTTCTGGGACCGACTCAAGTTTGTCTAGGGGTGGAATGGTGATCCATGTGCTTAAGGCGTCGGTTGATTTCATAAACGTTTGAAAAGAGGGGTGTTTGCGACGGAGTTTGCATGTTTGTGTGTTCCAGCCTGATACCCTTCAGATCGATATAACGTTGCAGTGCGGTGCGGTGCCGCTTTGTGGCTTCGCTGGCTTCGACTTCTATACTTTTAATTTCATGATTTGGTTATTGTTGAACTCGAGACACTATCACGTGCTAGAAACAACGAACCCCTTTCATCTCAAGACTATGTGTGTTCCGCTGTGAAGTTGAACAGTTTGTTGTGTCCAGCACCACCACCTTGGAGTTGTGCGAGCTCGCGAGTCCGAAATCAAGTGAGGCGCGGTCTAGTCAGACTTCAATTGCAATGCACCTCCAGAACATGGTGGGAGGACTCGTGGATAGCTTGAAAGAGAATCGTTCAACGGCGTCCAACTCCATGAGGGCCAGGCTGTGCAAATAAAAATTCCAGCAATTTCTGATCATCTGGAGTCTGGAGTGGGAAATGCTTTGGGAACACCAGAACCCCTGATTGTATTCCGTTGCTATATCGCGCATAAACTCTGTTCTGGGTATTATATAGCCTCACATCTTGAGTGAGGAAGCCCAGAAATATCTCGGGATGCCGAACACGCAGCGTCTGGCGGTAAGCGGTTCTTCTTTCTGGCGTCCATTAATTGCCGTGATACCACTGTCAGTCCCTGGCCAACTCCGTTTGTAATGAGCTGTGTCTCTTGACAACGGCCTAGACCCTGAGATTGATTGACAGGGGACAAAATTTCGATTTCTTGTATCAAGTTAAGGAATTTGGAGACGGTCCTAGACTCTATATACCTGGATGAAACAAGGATGGCGGCTGCACGCACCTAATGCGCTTTAGGATCTAATGCTTTTAAGGTTATACCTTCTAAGAGCTACTTAAATTCTAAATACTATAAGGTTAATTACCTTTCTATTATTAGTTAATATACTAATAATATTACTTACCTTATATAAGTAAGCTTTTTTATTAGTAATTAGTAATTCTATTAGCTTATTCTTATATTAGGTAATAGTTTAACTTATAGAAGTATAAAGCCTAGTATAGCTGTAGTTAAGCTAGGTAAAAGTACAATAAGGCTTATTATATCCTTAACTTAATATAATACAAATTCCACCGCGTATTATATTATACAAGATCCTCATGGCTGCCCGAATTCATTAGCATCGTAGGCGCAGGGAAAGCTTCGGTATCCGCCTGGGCTAACTATTATCCACTTCTGTGTAACCCGCGTAGGCAGCCCTCTGCGATTAAAGCCACGCATTATTGATTTATGAATCCATCATGTCTACCTTCCTAGCACATACAACCACAACCACAGGTGGTAGAGAACTCGGGATCCCGTCAAGATCTACTTTTGTGTCGTATATCATCAAGTTTCGGAGTTGTGTGCATTTGGAAAGCGAAACGGTGTCTTGCCGTTACAGACGGTTAAGTCAGAATTACGGATTGCGCCGACACCGGTGCTCTACTTTTCGCTCTCACTACGGACTGCACATGCATGTACAGTATGTGGATCTGTCTTATTACGTGTAAACTTGCAGAAAGACATGATTCATAAGTGTTATGGGAACGCATTGTCCTTACTTGGCCAAGGTGGTAATTATTACTAAGTTATTAGTGCCATGAAGGTGGGTTCGTAGCTCGTTTCTAGGTTGCCGCCCCTGCCGACTCTGCCGTCCCCACCTATAAGGCCTGAAAAACAGCGGCATTTTAGTGCTTGAACAGGCTACCGTAACGCTTTGCCAATATGTACGGATCCGTAGGTAGGGAGAAATGGGGGAAGGTGGGGCCAGTGTGACCCACTCCATAAGACCCCTCTTATTTTGCTACTGCGGAGTTTTCTTTTTCTGGCTTCTGCATCCCGGTCAGCTACAATAATTTGAGTTTGTTTAAAAATCCGCTTCGTTTTTCGGGTCGTGAGCTCAAGCAATTGTCGGAGTAGGGGCCTTGCAATGACAACATAACCGCATCTCCAAGCCTCATGCAACACCGCCACCATGCCTCCCAAAACAACGATTGAAAAGACCAAGGAGCCATATTCTGATGCATCCAGCTCTTACTGGCCAGAGGGATGGGGCTGGGAACGCTACAGTCATCCAGACGAAGATGCTACCAGCCTTTCCGAGGAGGAACAGGAGAAGATCCGAAATGGCTTCCGTGATGTCTTGGGCAAAGACGGATTCAACAAGATGATGGATTACATGTTTGAGAAAGAAATGGCGTATCGGGAGAAAGAGCAAGATCTGGCTAATGCGCCGCCTCCAGAGTATAAGGCACCCGACTTCCTGAGGCATTGGCGTCTAAGCTATAACAGCGGCCCTTGGGGTTTCTATGCCTTTCGCACTGCGCTGTATGGCCAAGATGATAAATGGGAAGAGTTCAAGACTCGGCTTGACAGACTTGTCAATATCCCCTTTGACCAAGCCGTGCAGGTCCACCGCGGACACGAGTATGAAGAGGTTGCCGAGGGACGTAAGATGTTCACCATACAATGGATCGAAGACGAACAACTAGCTGGAGCAAATGCCGACGTTTTGCGCAAGCGTTATGCCACAATGAAAGAGGACAAAGAGGTGAAAGGAACGCTTGATCTTGGCATGTTCCTCTGCGCGTCTCCCGAGGCAGTAGAGTCTGTTCTCTCACCAAGTCAAGATGATCTGCCAACCACCGACACTCTAGCCTTTCGCGATGAGGCGCCATTCTTGCTAGCAGTCATGATGGAAGAATCTATGAATCCACACGGCGATGAAGAGCCATATGATCCCGAAGATGCTCACCACGAGGCAAACTGGTACAAGTCTGTCTTCAAGGTGCCCATTGAACTTATTGCCAACGAGTTCTGGAAGACAATAGAAGGTCCTATGATGGAGCTTACGAGAATTACACGCAATGTTAGAGGAAGCACGGAACTAGGAGGAGAGCTTCCAAAGATTATTCCTTTGGACGAGCCATATGAATATTGGTGGGGAGCGGGACCAACACCACGGTCCATTAAGAGGAGGAGAATGAGGTGAGAATGGCAAACTCGGAGCTTTGCAGGTCTGCGCAACTCTTCTCGATCGAACAATTAGCTTTTCAAAACATACAGCGATTGGAACTATTGAACGTGAGATATTTGAAGCTCATTTGCATTCAATGGTACTACTTCGTGTTGAGGCCTATTGAAAGGACTGTTCTAAATCTCGTCCTTTGCACTCAAACCCATAATTTTACGGTACCGGGCTGAATCAACGCCGGGCCATCCCACCGGCACGCCGCCTACGGCCCCTTCAGAGCGTTTGCTAGGACTGGCCGTTTCTTTCGCAGGTGATTGACGAGGTCCTCCTTTCCCTGCACCTTGCGCGGCCGGAGTATCTGGCCCATGTACACAGTATGCTACACCGAGTAACAGATTCGTGCACTTGTCGTTGAGGTCCTGATATGTATGCATCAGCCATCGACGAAGGCAGGCAGGCAGATATTATTGAGCAGGGCTTCACTTACAGGGTTCCAGGCTTGAAACTGGCTGAACTGAATTGCGTACTTGTTCTGAATCTTGGAGCAAGAGTCTCCGGATTGAACAACATACCATCTGTCAAGTTTGTGAGCAAGTGATCCAGGTCTGCCTATACAACAGTAAACTTACTCGTAACAGGTGCCCGTTGTTCCCGGAGGAGTGCTGGTGGGAGCCTGAACTGTGGTTGAAGACGTTTTGCTTGGGTCTTCATACGGCAGCACACAATAATACAAGCCAGACAGTAGATTGGAACACTTGTCATCCAGCTATTATGCTTCTGTTAGTATCTTTTCCATCTCATATTCCAGACAATATACACATACCTGAGGGTTCAGTTTGCGAAGAAGGGCAAAGGAAATGTCGTTACTGATGGCCACAATTTCACAGTAGTCGCCCTATCAGCAATTAGCTACAAACACGACGCAATGTGCCCAATATTCGTTCACCACTCACCGGCTGTACAAGATAATACTTTCCACAGTTGTAGGTAGTTCCCGATACGACCGAGGCCGGGCGAGAAGCCGTCTTTGTAGCATAAGTCGCCGTCTTGGTCACAGTAGCCCCGGGTATGGTGACGAATTCCTTATTTCCTCCCGGGGGGCCGACGCAGATATTTTGGTCGACAATTAAATTCGAGCAGTAGTCATCAAGCACTTATGGGAATGTCAGAACATGTCCCACTCAGCCGCCTTCATTTGAGGGGATGCCTACGAGGATTCCACGAAACAAGTTGCTGGAATGTGCAGGCTTTCGAAGAGGCAAGGGCTTCGCAGCTGTCTCCCGAACGAATAACATAGTCTTCGCAAGCAGCTGGCAAGCACAGAGTCTAAATCGTTAGGTTTAGTGCGGCTGCAAAGAACGCAGAGGAGGCCGGTGGCTAGGGTACGACGTACCTGTCCAAGCTGCAGATCTGTGCAGTCTACTCGCAAGCCATTCATGAGGATCAGAGATCCAGTTGAAACGTGTGACTTTTTCGAAATGCTCAGGCAATTGTCGCCACTGGCCACTGTGTGAGTACGGTCGGACGCGCATTTGGCCACGGCATATCCAGTCGGTGCGTAATTAAACAATGATGTCGCATTGACTTGCAGCGGCTGTGATGCTGTTGGATATTTCAGGTTGCACTTCTGTTGGATTCTTTGGAATGCTCCCATCATTTCTTCGCCATAGTTGGAGTATGGAGTAGATTGCTGTTGACGAAAGACGTTGACGAGGCACTCAGAGCAAAGCTGTTCGTCCGTGAAGCCGCCAAGCATATCGGTTGAAGTCGAATTGTCCTGGAACGCAGCTTCCAGAATGTCTATGATTCAACGGGATTAATTATATGAGAGAGGCCACGCGTTTGCGCTCCGGTGAACAGCGTAACACACGGATTCAACATACCAGCACAGTATTTCCCAGTGGCCGAGTCCTTCAGACACATGAGCTCGCGCACCGAGGTCACAGCATCTACCCAGTACGTAACAGGGAAGCCCGGGCGTGGTTGAGCATCGTTGGCGCAAGCCGTCAAGACTTTCTGACGATATCCTGCAAGCTGTGGCGCGCAAGCCGATTTGCAGAGCACATCCATATACTCCTGGCCCTCCAGCGAGTAGTATGCTCCGTTGCTGAGAAGCTGTAGAAACTCACGCGGGCAGGCGGGGAGCTCTGCTGTCAATGCCAAATTGCATCCTGGAGCTACATTTGGGAAGAGGCTGTCCGTGACTTCAACAGAAAAGAAGAACTACCTGACAAAGACAGATGAGTATTAAGCACAGCAGAAGGGTTTGCGTCTCTTGTTCACTTACACTGTACTTCTTGTCATCGTCGGCCACGATAGGCCAAAGCCATACGCTGACTATAGTCAGAAGAAGCGGAAGTCGAAGCATTGTGGGAAGCTAGATGAGATGACCAGCAATAGTGATTTTGCCTGTCAAGAAAGCTTTGAGTTGACTTTTTACTCTGTCTTCACTCGAGATGTGGGAATCTTTGTCTTCGCAAGGCGTAATCCTAAATTTTCCTCTCCGCGTTACTAAATAAACTAGAAAAGTATGAGCTCATCTGTCTTTTGCTTTCAAAGTGCATCAGTTGACCTTTCTTATCCCACCCCTTTAATCCGTAGAGTAGACCGAGCCTAGACCCTGAACTTCCAAAAGCCGGTCCAGGTTTCCTTTCACTTACTGTTGCATGACAGTCTTAGTGCTCAACCACCTGAGACACTGCGTAATCCCGCCCTAGTCTCTTTCCAAGACGTTAGTAAATGCATAGTATATTTTATATGGTTAGATTATAGGCCACCTTGTACAGGTACCTAGAGATTTAAACTACTGTCCGTAGCCTCTTATAGCTATTAGTAGCTCTAATGTGACTATCAACGGTTATAACATAACCGTTAATAGCTAAAGCATTACTCCTTGCATACCACCACCGCGCATTGGTATGAGTCATAATGCGGCACGCTGCCCAGGCTACAGATTTCGGCCAGTTGCCTATCTGGATGATTTATGGGTTAAAATGGCAAATGATGTCTCATCTTCTCCCAACTGGTACCATTGCATTCAACGCTAGTTGATTAAATGGGGGCTGAAGATGCGGAAGTAACACCACACGTAGCAGCCGCAGTAGTAAGCCGCAGTAAGATTCTCCATCATCTGATGGATTTTGCCACGGCTTCGTTTCCCTGATTGACCAATACAGCTTTGTAGCTGGCCTGATCGAAGCACGGAAACAACCGTTACATGGGCTTCGGAGGAGTTAAAACAGGTTCTAGATGTTTGAGAAGGCGTTACAAGGCTCTGTGGCGTGTAGTATCGTCTAATGAGCAGAAGAGATCGCCGCTTCGGGTGGACCGAACGATGAACAGTCGTATCCACAGATGATGGTATTATTTGTAGTACAAGATTTGGAAAGTAGACTTGCCTGCATTTGACAAGCCTGACCTGTTCAAATGTTTCTATCCGACTGAAACTCGACTCAACTCACGGTCGATTCCAACCTCTCATAGTAGATCCTCTCATAGTAGGTGAACTGGATACAGCTCACTCACGATGGCACCTGTCGTGTTCAGCAGGATCTCCCTGCCATGTCTATTACTTCTTGCTCTAGCTATCAGCGTTGTGTTGGGCCAACAAGATTACTCTTGCTCTCCTTCAAAGCCTTGCAAACTTGGCTGCTGCGGTAAAAACAATGTAAGCAAACTTAATTAATCAACGAGATCACCCGTCTTGGTGATGTTTCGGCTTGATGTTAGTAGATATGCTTACAGGAAATCTCCAGGTCTGTGGTATGGGCCCCGACTACTGCTCAAAGAGTAACTGCGTCTCCAACTGCGACTCGAAGAGTGAATGCAATCCCGGTTGGGGTAAGGAATGGAGTATGCGCGACAAGTGTCCCTTGAATGTCTGCTGTTCTAAATATGGTTTCTGCGGAACCACGAAAGAGTTCTGTGGCGACAAGAAAGTTTCATCTCCCACTTGCTCAGGCGGAACCTCTGCAAATAAGCGAGTCATCGGATACTTTGAAGGCTGGGCTCATACAAAGAACTGTGGAGGCTGTAAGCACTCTCACGGGGAAATGACCGATACGGTGTGGATGGTACACTAACATTGGGCATAGTAACTCCAGAGAAGCTTCTCAATGGCGCTTATACACATCTGAACTATGCATTTGCATTCATCAACCCTGGCACCTTTGAGATTGCAAACATGCAAGATTCCGACGATCAGTATATGGCCCGTCTTACCAACCTGAAAAACTTCAACCCTGGCCTAAAGGTTTGGGTAAGTGACCATCTACGGCTTGCAATTCAAGATGAAACGTTTTTTTGACGCGTACCTAGATTGCTGTTGGAGGCTGGAGTATGAATGATCCAGACCAGCCAACCAAGAGAACGTTTTCTGAGCTTGCTGCTAGCCCTGACCATCAAAAGACATTTGCCAATTCTCTTCTATCTCTCATGGACAAATACGGGTTTGACGGTGTAGATATTGACTGGGAATATCCGTAAGCACCTTTATAACTTTTACAGAAACAGCTTGTGCTAATACGGCTTCGTTAGAGTCGCAGAAGAGCGGTCCGGTGTGCCAAAAGATTTCGATAACTATGTATCGTTCCTGAAGAATATGCGCGGATACCTAGGTTCTAAGGGCCTTAGTATTACGCTTCCTGCTTCTTATTGGTATCTGCAACACTTTGATATTAAGAATATGGAACAGCATATTGACTGGTTCAACATCATGAGCTACGACTTACATGGCACTTGGGATGGCACAAATCCCTATCTTGGGGCATTTGTTAACGCTCATACTAACCTTACAGAGATTGAAACGGCTCTGAATCTGCTGTGGCGCAACGATATTAAACCTGAGAAGGTGATTATGGGCATGGGCTTCTACGGCCGTAGTTTCACGCTGTCTAATCCTGGTTGCGCCACTGCTGGCTGCGGATTCCGTTCTGGCGGCAACCCAGGCAAATGCTCTGCCTCGGCAGGTACCCTGATGTACTCAGAGATTAAAGATATCATCAGCTCAGGAAAGGCCACAGTCACAACGGACAAAGATGCTGCAGTCAAGATTGTCACTTTTGATGGAAATCAATGGGTATCGTATGACGATGAAGACACACTTCGCACCAAGATGAATTATGCCAACAAGCGATGTCTTGGAGGCGTAATGGTCTGGGCTGCCTCCACCGACGATGAGGATGGGACAGCTATTCAAGCTCTTTCCAAAGCCGCTGGGCGCGCCGACTTTGCTCTCAACATCAGGGCTGCTGCTAAATCCAACGACGCTAGCAAATGCGTTTGGGGTGAATGCGGCGCCAGTTGTCCCTCTGGTCTGGTGCCTGTTGCCAGCGGGAAAGGAAACAAGGATGTTCTTGGCATTGAGCTCGGGTGCAATAAGTCTAGTAGGCCGTTTTGCTGTCCTGCGAAAGACGCTCCCATATGTAAATGGAAAGGATCCAACGGCTTATGCGGCGCCACTGCGGGTGGGAGATGCTCCGACAACGAGATTGAGATTGCTGCCAAGACGGACAATTGTGTAACTGGTCACAAGTCTCTATGCTGTTCCAAAACTAGCACCAATGACAACTTTGGTGCGTGTAAGTGGTTTGGAGCTGCCCCTGTTTGCGCATCTGCTTCTGCGGCGTCTGTAATTCTCAACGTGCCTCTTACGGCAGGCTTCTCCTTTGCCTCTTACGGCTGCAAAAAGGAAAAGGATAAGCCACTGGAGCTCACAACGGGAAAACAAGGCGAGGGTGGGCAAAAGTCGTGCTTGTATAACGGTGGCTTCAAGAGCTATTGCTGTTCAAACCCTCCACCTTGGAACAAATGCCAATGGCGCTCAGGACACACTACTTGGGTGCAATGGAAAGAGCTGATTGCAGGGCCACTACTGAGCGCGCTCGTCGATTTCTCCGTCGACTGCAAAACCGGATGCGAACCGGGTGAAGTGACGGTTGCCACGGATAGCTTTGGATGCCGCTCCGGCACCTACTCCTACTATTGCTGTGCTGACCCCAACTTCAAGGAGCCTCCCAAGGTCGATTACAAATTGTGCTACCCTCCCAAGAACCCTTTTGCGTCTGGCGGAAAAGACCCAGAGGCCAGTGAGAAGAACGTGTTTCTGGAAACGTCTGCCTTTGACAGTGGATGCGCTCCGACACATCAACAACAGAGAGCTGCACGGCGGATGATTCGTTCCAACTTAGCAAATGAGTTGGACACCTCGGTGCTCTTTAGTCATGGCCAACTGAAAGAACTAGATGAGAGAAGTCTCGAGATTCGCGGCGCTCGGGACAACCAGCCGATGACGCTGTGTGATCAGCTCAGGAAGAGCAACGTCAACCTATACTTCCAAGCTCACCCAGGTGGTTCAACCATCTTTAAAGCCACACGTGCCGCCTACACAGCGGCACAGTTTGGAGTTTGCGCTGTCCCGGGCATTACTGCGTTGACTACCCTTGCTCCAAATGTCAATTGGGTTACCGAGCATGTCTTCGAAAAGCAAGAATTCCGTAATGCGATACAATCCATGATTGACGGAGTAACTGCTAAAGGCAATGCTCTTAAAGCCGGAGCGGTTCCTTTTTCCGTCTTCGACACCAATGGTGTAAGTTCTGCCGATACTCTGGATCATACAAAGTCTGTCATCACCGCAGTCTACTAATCATGTGCGAAACTGCAGCTTTTCCAGGCCAACTGGCCCCAGGGGTTTCCCCAATCGCTTTCATTCACTAAATCCTGGTCAGGCAATATCGCTGATTTCTTCACCGGATTGCTGGGTCGCACGTCCGATCCTGGCCTGAAGAATAGTTATATTGCAAACTTCCAAGTCTGTGATGCAGACTACAACGCGTACAAGGCTGCCATTGTAGCCGGTCATGACTTTATCTCGGACGCGCTTTGGAAGTCGACAACTGACCAGAAGGATCGCGTCGGCATGTTGACTGATGTTGTCGACACCTTGACATATCGCGGAGCTGACAAAGTTGTCACGTCTTTCAAGACTGCTTACGACAACTTGGTGCTCATGTGGGGAGATTTTGGCACGCTTTACAAACAAAACGGCGGCAACTACGACTTTGCCGCCGCCTTTAAGCAGGTGATTAGAGAGAATCTTGAGCATCAAGTTGAGAATGCTCAAGCAAGGTTTTTAACACTGCTGGCCACGTCTATCACGTATTGGAACTCCAACGCGGCCACCCAGAGATATGGTGCGCCATTCACTGCTGATCAGCAGAAGAAATTAGCTGGGTTTCAGAAAGACGTTAAAAGTCTGATTACGTTACCTATTTCTAAGATGGCTTCGCCTTAAAGAATGATGAGCGAGGGTCTATAGCCTGTCTTTAGCCAAATAGAATGACAGTAAACTTGCCGTGCTCGAATGTTGCCATCGTCCATCTAGTGACTAGACCAGCACATCTGTCGCTCTGTGAGCTTCTCTGCTGTCACAAAAGTACTCGAGGTTCTTAGTCACGGAATACACATAATATAACATGACAATTCTTGCCACCTTGATCACAGCTAACAACAACACAGGCGTGTTGTGAGACGGTGTGGAAAGTGATGATGATGTACAGTCCACCCCTCTTAAAGCAGGCAGGCGGTCAAGAGAGGCAGGTTTTTTTTTTTCTTAACCTTGGTGGCTTTGGAAAAGCTACATTTTACCCTGCTATTAGCCTCCGCCTTGCTCAAATGATGCCAAACGCAGGCCAATCTCCGCTTTGCCTGACAACTAAGCTCGAAACCTGGAAATGGAAGGGCCTAAGGCTGATGAGCATGATACCAAGGATATCCTTGGTGGGGAGTAAGTTCGTCAGAGAGTGATTCGTATTCTCAAGCTAATTTGGTATCCAAGTATATGAGATGGCCATCCATCCAATCCTTATACAAGGAACTGGAAAAGGATTCTTTGGATAATGCAGTAGATACTCTATGGAACAACATCCTGCAACTTTACTTCAGGGTCGAATGCAACTACGCGATCGTGGCGCAAGCGACCCCAAAAACAAAGTCCAAAAAGAAAGCTGATTTCGCCGTTCGATGTGTCCGCAATGGCGTCTCAAAGAAGGTTATCCTCATTGAAAACAAGCGTGTCAGTGACGAGGGCTCTGACGCTGTATGGTATGACGCAATGGAGCAACTCACTGAATGCATGGGCCAAGCGCGTGCCGCGAATCGAGCATCGAAAAAGGACATGTACGGTATTGTGACCGTAGGGCATTACTCGCGGTACTACACACTCGCACCGAACATGAACACCTTGTCCAACTTTAGTTCTGGTCATGTGGACTATAATGGAGAGGCATTACATTTCAAAAATGACGAATACTGGATGCACACGCTCCTTGGGGAACTTGTCGAACTAACATGCCAATGACGACCAACCGACGATTTGACGAATTGATGATTTTGATGGCGTTAAAGGAAGGAAGATGCATGCCAATGCGGGGAGGGCCAGAGAACCCGACTTCTCGGCTGTGTTTAAGTTGTAAGGTTATTAGTCTATTACCCTTGCGTCTTCCTGTATCTATTACTTTAGCTATAGCCCTTTAACAATCTTAAGTCACTTATGAAATTGCCCGCAAAGCCGTGATTCTATTTCGGTGCTGCTGATTATTAGTGAACATAGCCCCAAGGCGAGTATTGCACGTACCTGAGTCCAGTAGAGCCCATTTACGGTGGACCCTTCAATTAATGTTATAGTCCTTTCAACAGAAGCGGTACGATTGGTCGCCCTCCCCAGCGTTGGTTCAAAATGATATGAATTTCCATAATTAGTCGAAACCTAAATATTATTAGACAGAGAAAAATGCAAGATACAAGGGACATACCTTAAATGACACCAAAACTCCTGGCTCATTGTGCCACAATCCGTATTGATGGGTATAAATTGTCACAGAATTAACAACTTCTCCACCAGGGCCGTCAATCTTAAAGTGCCTGTGTTTAGTGTTGTAGTGGAATTCAATAGCTTTGAGGCACCCCCCATCGACCGTGGCTGAGATTCCTATTAAGAATCCGAGATGTATGCCTCCGGGTCCTCCAAACATTGTCCAACAAACGGGGTCGTATCTGGTCATAGCTGTCTCCCTTGCTATGAAGCTGCCCTCATTCAGATGTAGGCTAGTCTCAGGGATTCGAGGATACCAAAACGCGGATTCGCGCAAGTTATCTTGGCCCGGACGAATGCAGCCGTCAGCTTCTAGGCTAACCATCTTGTAACCTACGCTATTAGTGGTGACTCACAGATGGGGGGGGAGGAAGAGACTTACATCAAAAGCGGCTTTAATGCCCGTTATAGGCCCGAAAACCCCAAGACGCTTTGTCTTTGGGGCATTATCTGCACATCCAATCCATGGTGATTCTCGGGTGTTGTCGAGAATGCACTGAATACTTTGTATACCTCTTGACCCAACAGCTACGTTGAATCCAGTCAAGCATGTGATGTCCAAAGTATGCTCCTCATCTGCCATATATCCCAACCGAATGGACCCATCGCGAGTTAAAGTAAGCCTCATCCCCGTGATATATGTGACATTCCCAAGCTTTATGAGAGAAAATGCTAAATGAGAGAGTTGACTCGGAGGTATGCGTACCTGTTTCTCATGAAATTTACGGCAGCCTCCGTGAAAACCCGGGTACGGCGGCTGGAGGCTATCCGGCCGTAAGTCTCCGGACGCTTGACGCCAATTTATATTGGCCTTGGGAATGGGATTTGAAATAGGCTCAATCCACTCCAAACATAGTATTTCCTTGACTTTTTCGACTAGTCGCCAAACTCTCTCGCGGTTCTTCATCCCGGGCGTGCCGTTAGCTGTTCGGCGATACAGCCATAACCAGTTATTTGCCATTTCCCATTTTTGTGACTCAAAAACCCAGGAACGATCAGCATTAGGGAGAAACCTAGACGCCCAGAACTGCTGGCCATGAAAGACGGGATAGAATGATCGTGAAGCTAAACGAGCATTCAAATAATCAACCGTAGGCAGATATCGCGAAATAGAAGTAATAATTTCCGGTGGAATTTTAGCAAAGATATCAGCTTTTGTTGACAATGGTTGGGAGATATCCGGCCATGTAGGAGTTTCGTAGGGGAGTTGCTGAATCTCCGGTACAACGTAGGGTTCATCGCTTGCAAAGGTGAGTTCTCGGTCAACAAAGAGGTCTTGCCAAGGATATGAGTCATCTTCGGCTGATATTAGCCCCCCAAAATCGTGACCCCAGGTAACGCAGTCCACTCGATCCGAAAATGGCAGTGAGCGGCAGACTTCAAACAGACGTCTATGAGGTATTGGTTTTGAAATATAGGATTGCTCCAGAAGTGACCAACAAGCTTCATGGAAAGGAAAGGTGTCCCGGCGTTCATCGAAGTCAAGAGGAGCTGCCAAGACACAAGCACCGGGATCATCTAAGAGACCCACTCCCGAGACTGCGACTCGATTTTTAATCGAATAGACTAGTTTCGATTAGCTTTGACATGAGACGGATTGCATTGCACTCACGGATACGGAACCGATCCGCCCAAGAAGGTGGACCGTCAAAATCACCGATTTTGTATCCACAAAGAACGCAAGAGTGTATGTAAGGACTCATTGGAGAGATGTTACTCGATCACGCACTATCAAGGGACGAAAATGGCGAATGAGTAAGGACAAAGGCAGTTCTGCTGGCTTATACATAGCCCGTGTACCAAGTGGTAAGGTGCAAGAAGATGGAAGAGATGTAGAGAGAGGGAACAAACACCGCCGCAGGGGGAATCACGTCAATTTATGCCGTGGGCGAAACTCGAACGGATTTGAGTTTAACTGCGGTCGCGAACTATAACTGTATCTTCTGCATTCGCAAAGCTTGCGCCAACGGCGCGGGGGCACACAGTAACTTTATATGGTTGAAGAGCATGGAGCAACCGAGTCCGCCTCGTCAGGTCGCCCATCCGTTGGATTACTCGCCTTCTTCGCACGTTGAATGATGCTTTTCATTTAGACTAGTGGCATGCGCATACTTCAAGGTAACGAGGAAAAGGAGATATAGGTTCACAGACTGTTTTAAAACGCAGGGCCATTTTGTCGCAACATCTATGCGGTTGCTGCAGACGGCCAAGGAATAACTTACTGATCAGTTTTGGATCCTGCCGATTGCTCTGGCTGGAGATGAGACGGGGTTGTCCAGTTAGTAATTTGGCTACGTATGTATTTCGGGAGGAGTCTGACCACCATCATCACGATGCTTCAGTTTTGCACAGTACCGCACTTGAAGAGATTCCTTCGAGTGTTCCTCAAATTTGGAGATTGAGGCGCCGACTGTTGCTCCGACGTTGATGATTGGCAAGACAGTTGAGTGTCGACACGCTGCGGTCTTACTTGGCGCGGTCTCCACAAGGTTTGATAATCGAGGTTGACTTGCGTCGCCATACCCTTATGATCAGTCGATTGAATGCGTCGCTGGTCCGGGGAGTGTCTTTTCAAACTGCAGCGGTGCGGTAATGTAGAGCCAAAAAGAAGTATGTGAAATGGCAACGTTCAGCCCGACAATCAATGGCTAAAGAAGCATCATTTATACTTCTTGGGCCAGGTAGTCAGTCGACCGCCTCAACCGCCCGACTTTACTCCGTTCCACGAGCAATCTCGACGCAGAGGCATTCATCCACCAAGCAGGTCCCCCCAAGGCCACGTCACCAGAATGTGGCCTTAAATCCATCTGAATGCAAAATTACGCAAGCCGAAGCGAGGATAGTAGCCCGTGCATTGCGCGGCACTACTTTGATTAGGTCGTCGGCAGCAAAATATCGCAGATGTTGAGAGGAAGTTGATCATGATAGAGGCACAAGCTCTAAATAACAAAAGGTCCTTCCGACGTCCTGGCTAAATCACCTGCATGTTCCACTCTTTCGTGAATCATGCCGATTCAGCTCGGTGGGTTCTCGTATGATGTGGATGGAACACATCAGACCGAGTGCAACAGGCCTCTTGAGTTTACAGAAGATTGGCCATGTTCGTTGTCGAGCGGCCTTGCGGGCTGCCAACGCTAGTTTGTGTTCGCGAGGCAGCAAGGCAGTATCATTTGCTCGAAAAAGAGAGCAATGATGACAGCCGCACTTGCGGGCAATACGGGCAAAGCAAAGTAGCCGTTCGTGAAAGCCTCTGACAAATGGGTTCGTTTCGGCGGCGAGGCGGCAGCTCGGGGCGCAGGTCGGAATGAAAGGGCAGGAGCAGCGTGAGCGGGCTTTGCCGTTTCGCTGTGCGATAGCAAGACACAAAGGAACAAAGCGAGCCGTAAAGGTGACGGCGAGGTGGGTGGAAAGAAGTGAAGACAGAGAGGTGAGGTGGCTGGAGGGGTCTTTATTATATTAGACGTGGTCAAAAGCAGCCAAACCCGGCGGGGAAGGCCGCGACACTGTCGACGGTTCAACTCCACACCGCCTGCCCTTGGTCCCTCCAATCGAAGAAAAATTACCCGGCAGAATTCCAAAACTTTCTCTTACTGCCTCCATCTGCCTCTCAAAGCAAGAAACGCTCAGCCAGCACCAATGACTTCAACAGGCGAAACAAGTCGCCGAAATCAAATACAATAAATACACCACGATGGCTGGCCACAAAAAGCGTGCATTTGATGCCAAGCAAAATCGGCCGTCGAAGAAACAGAAGCGACAGCAACAATACCACAGCGACTCTGGCAGCGACGACGATCAAGAGCAGAGTTTCGATGCTGTCAACCTGCTAGACTCGGATGACGACGTTCACAATGCCACGGTAGACGATGCGCCCGACCCAGACGACCACAACAATGACTCGTCGAGCCTGGAGGGCGAACGCCCCGCCTTGATGAAGAAGACCAAGCAGACCAAGTCAAAGTCTGTCAAGGCCACTTCGAAACCTTCAGCGGCATTAGATGAGGAAGAAGGAGAGGAAGATCGGAACGCCGACGAGGAGAGCGAGGAAGGGGAAGAGGAAGAGGAAGAGGAATCAGACGTGGACGAATACGATTTAGATTCAGACAATGGCGGACGCAAGGCCAAGTCCAAACGAAACGACCCCAGCGCATTCGCCACGTCCATCTCCAAAATTTTGTCCACCAAGCTTTCTACCTCAAAACGCTCTGATCCCGTTCTTTCAAGAAGTGCAGCCGCTCACGAGGCGTCCAAAGCAGCCGTCGATAACGCATTGGAAGCCAAAGCCAAGCGACACATGAAAGAACAAAAGAAGAAGGCTCTCGAGAAGGGTCGCGTCAGGGAAGTGTTGGTCGCTAGTCGTGACGACTTCACCGGCGAGCCGCAGGAGTCAACGACGCAAATTCTGGAGGCGGAGAGAAGATTACGAAAAGTTGCGCAAAGGGGTGTGGTCAAGCTATTCAATGCGGTGAGAGCAGCACAGGTCAAGGCTATCGAGGCTGAGAAGGATGCAAGGAGGGATGGTGTGATTGGTATGAACAATCGTGAGGCAAAGGTGAATGAGTTAAGCAAGAAGGGCTTCTTGGACTTGATAGCTTCAGGCGGTGGAGGTTTGAAGAAGGGCGGCTTGGAGGAGGCGTAAAAGACTAAGGGGGGGGGGCTTTTTCATCGGTTCTCTCTTTCTCTTTTGGCTGACGTGATTATAATCTTTTGGTTTCATAAGAGGAGTGTACGTAACAGGTATGTACATAGAAGACTTTTTCTTCGCCTGGAAATGCAAATCAGAGATATCCTCTGCAACAAAAGACAAAGGTATAAAACAGTTGCCGACTTTGGCAAGTTTCTTCTCCACGCCCGTTATCTGAGTATTCTTTACCAATAATGTCATCCTGTTATATTCCCGACATATTGTAAAAATTCGTCAAACGGCTTTGACGCAGCCCAAGAATGTGACTCTTCAGCCAGCCCGGCCCCTAATTGTCGATGGTACAAATAGTCACGAAACTGTTTTCATTGAAAGTCGCTGGCCTGTAAGTTTCGCGTCATTGAAGGCAGCTTCACAGCTAAGCCGTCTAGCTCCTTGGTCATCTTGACCTGACATCCGAGTCGGCTCGTTTCGGTAAGGCCGAAAGCGAGATCCAGCATGTCGTTTTCATCGTCCTCGGGCTCAGGCATCTTATCGTAGTATTCTTCGTCGACCACAATGACGTGGCAGGTGGAGCATGCGCAAGATCCTCCGCAGGCCCCCTCCATTTCGAGGTCATTGGCTTGAGCAATGTCCAGCAGGTTGTCTCCGGCCGAGACAGCAAATTTGTGTTCCTGTCCATCCTTTTCTATAAATGTGACATATAGTCTATAGGCTGTTGTTAGTACTTGCGAAAATTAAGAAAAAAGGAAAAGGGAAAAAGGAAACCGCGTTTTGTGTAGCAAACTCACTCTTCGCCTGGCTTAGGAGGATCGATGTGGCCGTGGCGAGTCGGGGAGGTGGTTGAGAAGCATCGCCGGGAGGAGAGTAGCGATAGGCTGGCCGTTTTTTGTGCAACACTCCGTCTCTGACTGTGACTGTGACAGGAGAAGCTGGATGTGAGAGACGCCAGTTGACTCGTGTGGGCTTGTTGCGCTCGTCGGCAAGCCGTTGGGGGCAATGTCGCAAGGCGGGACACGAGCGTCCTGGAAGCAAATGACATGTTCTCCGAAGGTGGAAGATGGTTAGGTTTGGGAGAGACGTTCGAGTTCGAAATGCGGCCTATCTGTGTTCGCCCCGTTTGGATACGGATATCGCACGTTTTACTCTTGCGCAGCGGGACTTGTCGTCGAAGAACCCAAAAAAGAAAAAATTTGTGCGCTATGTGCAATCAACAAGTGACGCCCCAATTGAGTGCTCAGCACATCGTACAGTCGACGGGTAGACGGAGGGAAAAAGAAGTGACTCGCAGGTCGGCTCGCACCTCCGAGCAGAGTAGGAAAAAGTACATAAGGCGACTACGGATTAGAAAGTGCCAAACAACGCCGATAATTAGTAAGTCGCAGTTTTGAACTGGTCCACCATTCTCCGCCCCAAACAGCGACGACGGCGTCTTGGCGTCTGGGTCGGGAAATCCATTCGCCGTGGGCCGCTACTATCCATCTCCGACCCTTGCTTTCCCAAGAAAAAGCTGATGATTTCATCTTCCCATACCAAAAGCCAAGCTTACGGCCAACCTACGAGGCCCTCCACCGTGCATGGAACGACGCTTGGAAATAAATGCTTCCGCTCCTTCAACACCAGCTATGAGCACGCACAGAGAGGACGTGAACCCCCTGCGGCCCTACTATAGGGCGCCCGTCATCGGCGAGACGACGGATCCCGTATCGGCAGCGAGCGCGGGCCATTACGGCGTTGGACATGCGATTGGCGGCGGCGGCGGCGGCGGTCGCTATGCGTCCAAGGCGCGCGATGTGCTTGCCGACATCGACTACAAAGGCTATCTCAATGACTCGTCGCCGTCGGTGATGCAGAATGTCAAGGAGCTGGTGGATGAATTAATCTGGAAGTACACTTCGGTGTTGATGGCGCAGCCATTCGAGGTCGCCAAGACGATTTTGCAAGTTCGGGATCAGGATGAAAATGCCGCGCTAGTTGCTGCGGAACCAGAAGCGCTGAAGAGACAAAATTCGAATCGATCAGGTTCGATAAATGATGTGAGTTTTCTATCATCTCTCCTCGCTATGCGCATACGATGGGTTCGCGGCCGCTCACCAGCTCAACCCAGTACCATGATTCCGACTCTGAGGGAGAAGAAGCGTCCTACTTCACCTCCAATTTTCCCGGCACTCCAAAACCATCCTACAATAGAAGTCTCAGCAGCCGTCGCCCACAATCCCCGTTACAATCGTCACAGATTGCCAAGAAAACTGCGATTTCCGAGCATTATATCAACCTTGACAAACCCGACTCCGTTCTTGACGTCATCGGTCAACTCTGGCAAAAAGATGGCGCTTGGGGAGTCTGGAAAGGCTCAAATGCGACATTCTTATATACCGTCTTACAGTCACTATTAGAAAATTGGGGAAGGAGTTTTTTGAGTGCTATTTTCAATGTCCCGGATCTGGGCGTCAAAGATGACATTGATCGACTCATTGACATTGCTTCGCCCTATCCCTGGGCATCATTATTCGTGGCCGCTGGTGCCGCTGTTGTGACTGGTGTGCTGCTTTCACCACTAGACCTCGTTCGTACACGGTATGTCAACTTGCTGCTGCTGCATTCCGCCGATACTCAATGTTCTTCCTTGTTGCAATTGTGCTAACTTGCCCCAGTCTAATCATGACGCCTGTTTCCAAAGGCCAGCGCCGAACCCTTGCCACGCTCCGTGCGCTGCCTTCCTATTTCTGTCCCTCAGCAATCGCACTTCCCACCATATTGAATTCCCTTGTACACCCATTCTTAACGCTCTCGACACCTCTCGTGCTCCGAACTCGATTCATGATTGACAGCCAAGTGTCGCCGACAACCTTTTCCGTTGCCAAGCTCTTTGCTTCTTCTACCGCAGTGCTTGTGAAGCTACCGATAGAAACTGTACTACGCCGCGGCCAAATGGCAGTCCTCTCTGGGCAGGACTACGTGCGGGCTTTGGGGAGAAAAGATCAGAAGCTCGACACTATCGTGCCAATCGGCCGATACAACGGTGTCATCGGCACAATGTATCACATCACAACTGAAGAAGGCACGCGTGAGAACCCTGCCACGGCCAAGGCCACGGGTAAAAAGGGCAAAACGAAGCACAACAAAACATTTCATCCTACACATATGAAAGGTCAGGGGCTGGAGGGGCTGTGGCGAGGATGGAAAGTAAACTGGTGGGGTCTCGTTGGTCTCTGGGCAGCCAGCGTAGTAGGCAATGGAGGCGAAGGGGAGTTCTAGACAGGTAGGGAGGGGGTTGGACTGTATTGCTGTACAATTTTGGGTCGGTTTATGCGCCGGGCAGGCAAGCGTTGTCGTTTCTCTTCTGCATGGCGTTGCGTTTGATAAACTCTCCTCTACGACGACTCTGATGATATCCGCATCTTCCACTACTTCGTGTAGCCGCTGTTGCTGCTGCAATGTGACAATTCAGGCAATAATATGTACTTCTACCCCGATTCAACATCAAAAATAGTAAGAGACTTGTTATTGATTTCCCTGTTGCCAACTGCAACGGCACTTGCGAGTTTAATCCCGGGGGCTTCTTCGGTGGTTGCATATCCAATGTCAGCACTTTTTCTGTTGTTTTTATTTGAACATGGTGATATATATATATATATTCTTGTGGCTGCTGGGCTGCCTGTAATTATGCATTCCATTAGGAACTTCTTCTCGTTCGCGTTGTGATATATTGTATTTGTGGTCGTGAGTCTCTGCAGGGTAGCGTCTCCGAGACGCGGTTTTCTCATCAATCATTGAGGTGAGTCGTGAGATCCATCACGTGGGTCCGCGTCCCTTGACCTCGTGAACAACAAACCCCAACCTTCCTCACCCCTCGCTCCTTCGTGCTGCGGACCAATCGAACGTGCCTTGTTCCCCCCAGCAACACCTCGTCACTGCAAGGCTCACAAGCCTGGCGCGTCTGTCTGCGCTTGGGACACGAGATGCGAGCCCACGCATAAGTTTTCTGGACTCTAATCCAAGAAGCATGGCGGCCTCTGCCGAGCAGCCCAAGCAGGCTGGCGATGCGATGGCTGCTCATTCAGCACCACGAAAATTCAAAGCTTCAGACCTGCCACTCCCCTCTGCGACCCGAGCCGCCATCGATAGTCTTGCGCATAGCTTCAAGAAGGGAGGCGCATATGACTCGATCCGAAAGCAAGTATGGGACAAGTTCGAGGCAAGCGTATGTAACTCATTCTTGGCCGATCTAATCTGATGCGGCGCAAAGATTTTCCGCCTACCCAAGACCAAGATCCTCCGTTTTCACTTTACACGATGCTCACATTTCACGTAGGACTACGAAGCTCAGGTCACCAAGGCCATTCTAGAAGTGGCAGAGAAGGAGGTTGAGCGCAATCCACAACAGCTTCTCACTCTGGATCGCAGAAAGGCAGCTGCTCTGATCGACGGTGCTCTCGAGCGCTCCGGAGTATACCAGAAGGCTGAGGAGGTAATCGGCCAGCTGATTGACCTGGACGCCATTGAGGAACGAATCCGCGAGATTCGACGCGCTGAGATTGGCGAAGAAGATGCCGAGGCGGAGCGTGTACGAGGATCCAAAACGGACGAGGAATATGCAGCAGGTACAAAAGCACGACAGGCAGAACGCGAACGTGTAAGGGAAGAGCTACGTCTGAAGGAAGCTGCGATTGAAGAGGAGAAACGCCGCATCGCCAAGCAGGAACGAAAGAAGGAAGAGCGAGAGCGTGAGAAGGCCGAACTGAAGCGGCAAGAAGAGAGAGACGAGCGTCGCAGGAAGCGAGAGGAGGAACGGGCAGAGAGAGAACGCCTACGAGATGAAGAGCGAGAAAAGAGACACAAGGAACTTGAGCTACGAGAAAAGGGGAGAAAACAACGCGGCCAATCTCGAGATAGAGATAGAGACAGGGAGCGTGATCGGTCCAGAGACCGCGACAGAGACCTAGATCGAGAGAGGGATCGCTCTCGGGATAGAAACAAAGACAAGGAACGTGGACGGGGCGGATCCCGAGATCGGTCTCGTGATCGCGACAAGGAGACCAAGTCCAAGTCTTCCAAGGCCGAAACCACGGTGCCGGATCAGAAATTATCCAAGGAAGACAACGACAGGTTGGAACAGGAAGCCCTGGCGGATCTATTACGAGAAAGCTCCAAGACGGACCGGGCGAAACCCGAGCTTGAAATCGACGAGGCTCTCGCGCCGCCGCCACGCAAAACAGCACCAGTGTCGGCCATCGATCCCATCCGAAGAGACTCCCGCAAAGCCAGCGAGAGCGGTTGCAGAAGAGAGGGACGTGGATCTAGGACGTCCGTCGACCCCAAAATATCAAGTCTCCGAGACGACAATGGACGATCTAGCCGCAGCGCCTCTCGTGCCGTCGACAGAGATAGAGACAGGAATCGAGATCGCGGCAGAAACAAACCCAGAGAGCGAAGCCGCAGCAGACGCTCACGATCGCCAAGACGAGAGCACAGCCGTACCCGCGACCGGTCCAGGCGCAACAGGAGCCGGTCCCGCCTCCGGCGAGACAGATCTCGTTCTCGACAAAGACGAGACGATCGTCGAGACCGGTCCCGTTCCCGTTCCCGTTCCCGTTCCCGCAGCCGCCCCCGTCATCGCCGCCGCGATCGCTCTCGCAGAAGTCGCTCTCGTCATCGGGACCACCCGCGCTCGCGAACACCACCCCGCCGCGAGCGAAGTCGATCTCGCACTCGCCGTGATCGCTCTCGTTCAAGAGATAGTCGTCGCGGCGGGGGCGACCGCTACGAGCCCCGCGACCGAGATAGAGATAAGAGTCGCTCGCGCTCCCGCCTAGGCACGTCCGCCGTGCGCACCGCGTCCGCCGTACGAGAAGAGCTCGAGGAGCGCAAACTGGTCGAGGTGCGCAAGAGAGAAAAGGAAGCGAAGGCGTACTTGGCGGCGCAAAAGGATGCAAAGGCAAAGGGTCTTCCCGTCCCGGGGGTGGACGATCGAAAAGCAACGGGTAAATTCTTCACCATTTAAATGACGCTCCTGGCATGCTTGGTCATGTTGTCCATGTCTGACTGACAATTTCTCGCATAGGCCGTGATGATCGACGGGACGAAAGACGGCGTAGCCGCTCGAGGAGTCCCAGTCGTGATAGACGATATAAACGTGATCGTGACATAGATGGAGATAGGAGTCGAGATCGGGATCGGGATAGGCGCGATAGAGAACGAGACCGCGAACGAAACGTGTCTAGAGAGCGGGACAGACATAGGGACCGGGATAAGGATAGGGATAGGGATAGGGACAGAGACCGCGACAAGGACGACAGACGAAGACGAAATCGGAGCTTGTCTCCTCGTAGAGAACGACGCCGCTCCCGTTCGGCTAGTCGGCGGAGGAGGAGCAGGAGTCGCTAGCTATGGTGCTCTGTGTAGACGATACCCGGACATTTCAGGACAAATTTCAATTTCATCTTTGATTCGATTCCAATCTTCCCTTTATTGCTATGTATTCATACACACAGATATATATTAATTGGCTCCGAGGGCTGTACAGTACATGTGCTCGACAGCCATATACATATTATCTTGCGTAGCATGTTATCTGTTGCGCGTGTGTTCTGATTTCCCGCGCCCGTCATGATACAGAATAACACGTGACCGAGGCACCTACATGCAGTGCCAGATTTATCACGCTCTTGGATACAAGGACAACTTACTTACATCACATCACACCATATCACTATCAGTAGCTCACACAAGCGAATCCAGTACGACTTGTGACTTGTTGACCTCCTTTCGTGCAAAACCAGCACGCAACAGAAAATTTACCATCTCACTAGCTACGATGGCTAGTAATACTCATGTTCGTTACAAATCTACTGCATTAGCTGCTGTGTACTCCGTACTTGCAAGAAAGAAAAAAACGGGACAGAGCCACGTGGTCAAGTGGGTTGGCGGGGAAGAGCGATGAAAAATGGCAAAGAGTGGTTAGAAAAGGTCTATCACCTAGCTCGGTATAGCTAGCATCTCTTGTATAAGCGATACTCATGAAAAAACTTGAAAAAAAAAATACACATGCTTGATAATCTTAGCATTTATGGGGCGTACGTATACATAAGATAATCAACGTCCCAGAGGAGTACATTAAGGCTAGCTTGTAAACTTTAGTATGTTGGAAAACAAAATCATAACCTCGCGAAAATATAAGCCATGTATGATTCTCAGAAGAAAAAAAAAATTGTCCATTGAGAATCGCTGAGTTTTTCTACACTTTCTAGTAATATGTCGTTAGATTAGTACAATTCCGAACACGGCCATCTACGCCCCCCCCCTCATTCCCCTCACTCCCCTCACTCGGTGCCAAACCACGCCGGAAGCTTCAACATCTTGGTAGATGGGTCGTGATGTTGCATGGCGGCAACAAAGATGAACAGACCGCCAAAGACGAGCGCCGTGACCAGTATGCACCGTCTCGTGGCCAGGGACGTGGAGCTGCGGCCGTTGGCAGATGTGGAGCTCCACATGGAGGCTGCCAATGTAGCGGAGGTGCGGGCGAGTTTCATGATTTGATCGTAGCCGAGAGAGTAGTACGTGAGGCCAGCCAGGGCAATGGCGTAGCCTACGGTCTGCATGAAGGTGATCTTGGTGTTCCAGATCAGGATCGACACGAGGATCAGGAGGATGTTCTTGAAAATGCCTGTGAGGGTCATGACTAGTCCAGAGGTTCGGCCAATCTGAGTGTTGAATTGGTTAGACACGATTTAACAACAGAATTGTTGCGAGAGAGGGAAATGGAGTGTGTGTGCATACCAAGAACACGCTCGTTACGTTTAGCATAAACGCAATGGAGGCATTGAGAAGCAGCACGCCGAATCCAACATTGGACGCAGCTGCCCAGGTAAACTTGGGCAATTCGCTAGGTACAGCGACGAGAAAATTCATGGCAGCGCAGACAGGAGCAAAGTAGTATAGCCCAACCAAGGGATCCATCTTCATGCCGTCCCCACTGAGCAAGACTTGGATCATGATGATGCGGACTGCCTCAAACACGATGCCCCCCATCTGGTACAGGAAGCCGACAAATGAAAAGTGGATCTCGCCAACCGAGGCGAGAGCGACGCCCGCAACGATCCAAAGCACGTTGAGGAAGGATGATAGGTTGGGCTCGGCGACTTTCCATGCCCACGATGTGAAGAGTACGGCTACGGGCGCGGCGGCCTTGAGCATCTGGATAAATGGCACCGAGAGGTACAGGTAGACGACATTGGAGCAGACGAGGGAGCCCGAGTAGAAGATACCGATGGGAAGGATCGTTCGGCAGTAGATACGGGGGGTAAGGGGAAGTTTTTTGCGAGAATCGAGGAGGGTCGTCGTTCGAGCGAGAATTTGCGTTGCAATGGTAGCGAAGATAAGGTGCCAGCAGGTAAGAAGAATGGCTGATTTTCGGTTAGTCAAAGAACAAAGAATCCGTCGTCGACCGAAAATGGCCACGGCGCGTGCCGTGAAGAGATGCGTCGAATGACCATGGAGGACAACTTACGGAATCCTGAGTGCTAGTTAGCTGCGTTCTCTATTCAATCGTTCAGTCAAAAAGGCAGAATGGTAACGCAGTACGTACGAAACCCCTGGGTGTCTATTAACCACTTGTTGAAGAGAATTGTGCAATTTGAAATGAATATCCATAGCCTGGCGGCGAGACTTTGGTTAGCGAGAATGTCCTAAAATCGGAAATGATTTCCAAGAGATGATCCATCACCCCATTGCGACCCAGGACGGCGTCTATCCGTCTCCCAGATGGCGGCGGGCTCCGAACAGGTCGTGGTTGAACATACGATATGTACATGGCCGTGTGCAGAGTCCTAGCGACAGGCCGTTCTCTTTTGCTCGTTGCCATGGGCGGAGGAGCATCGCCGTCCATGTCAATGTACGATGAAGGGCCGTTCGTTGAAGACATGGTTGTTGTTGCAGTTGGTGTTTTGGCGGAAGATGAGTACGAGGACACGATTGGCGTCTTGCGGGATGCTTTAGTGACAGCCATGGGAAGAGGAAGCCTGGCTCTCGTGTTTCGATCCTCCACCCTAATTGATCATGGAGACTTTGATAGTTGGTCTCTGGTCTCTGGTCTCTGGTCTCTGGTCTCTGATCTCTGATCTCTGGGGAGGACGCGCGAGGCGCGCAAATTGCAATGTGTAGATGCAAGTCGATGAGGACGTTTGAAGCGGATGGAAATGTCGCGCCGACGCCTTGTTGCCTTGAAGAGCTTGGAGCTTGGCCGCAGCACGGGTTGGTTTGGTTGGCTTGGTTTGATGGAGGCCTCGAAAGGGAGGGGGCCAAGCACAACTGGCAAGCTCGGGGGTGCAGACGGCACTTCAATTTTACGGGACAGGGGGCCCAGAAATTAAACATGTACGGATTACATGTAAGCATCGGCAACGTGAAGCCGTTCTTGCCGAGCGACAAACGCAGCGACAGCGACAAATGGACAACAAGCCGGTATTAACGCCAGGATTGCAGGATGGCACGACACGACAGGAACCGGACCAGGCCAAGACGATGGATGCGTGCGGCCGATGGGATGGACAAGGCAGGATCGCAAGCCTTGTTGTTGGGGGTTCGTGTCTTGCAAGGTTGGCCTTGGGTCGAGACTGCAAGCGGCTGCTGGGCTAGACGCTGGGCTTAATACATGTAATGGTTTGTAATCCGTACATATGTGCATGTACTCCGTACGGATTATGTATGTACATGCGGACGCACATGAAAGTGGACTAGTCCGTAGCGCCGTAGCAACATGGAATTTAGCCGTGGCCCGTCAGCCGTCAACTTGGCGTCTGGTTGGTTGGTTGCCCCACCAGCCCCGTACCCCCCATGCCCAGAGTTGCAGACCAAACTCGTACTCGTGCCACAGCATTGAATCTTCAGGCGCCGGCTGGCCGGCACGGTGCGGGGCGATGCGGGCTGTGGGTGCGAAAGAGAGGGAACAAACAAATCATCATCGTTGTTGGGCATTCTTTCAAATTTGTCTGGGCAACCCAAAGTTGCGCCACAACCTCTCCACAGCCGAGCAGAGCGTGACTTCAAGCTTCGTGGCTTCCATGTTTTCGCAAATCAGATCAAGTATCGCATGCCATCACCTCGTCGCTAGGGAAGTTGGATGTCTAACCCATGAGCAAGAATGACCCGGCGCGACAATACACGACGAACGACAATCGCAGGCGGAAGACTCCGTCATTTACATGTACATGGATATATCTCTCACACACACCTCGCTGGATTCTAAAGCTATGTACTCCGTACCTTGCTAATACATAACAAGCCTGGATTCTCTGCTAAATTTAGGCCCTTGCTTGTATCCAGAAAAGAATGGGTCTTCTTCCTGTTTGCTTGCTTACATATGCATAATGTTGGGACCGTGATGTGACTCTCCTCGCCCCGCTTTCCTTCCCGCTTGCCATTCCCACACATGATCGACAAATCTCGCGTGGTTAGGGTCTGATCCACGAGCCGGTGCAAAATGCACATAAGCGGACGCGCTAGCCATTTTTATTAGCTAAGATCCATAGAAATTTATAGAACTTTATCCGAATTACAGCCTCCCTTGTTTATAATGTATCTTTTTAACTAGGGCCGCGTAAATACCTATAATAAGCTTAAATACTAAGAATAAAGCGAATTCTGCTAATTTCTAGGTATAAACCATATACTTTATATTATACTTACGTAAAGTTTACACTAGTGTAAAGTTTATACCTAGCTATAAGCTATAATAATGTTTCTTAGGGTCTATAACCTCTTAATTAATTAATTTATTATAAATAAAGACACTAATAATAACCTTTAGCTTATAATATTAGTTTTATAGTGTTTTAAAAGCTAGGCTTACTATAAAGAGCCCTATATAGGCTATATTACCTCTATAAGTATATTAACTATAATAATAATACTTATAATACTCTCCTTAGCCTTAGAGGTGCCTAGGTATTACTAATAGTATTATAAGAGCTTTATAAATATATTCTTTAATTTATATTAAAAAAGGAATTTAAAATCCTCTATTAGATACTAAGGGAGATCTTTCTTTAGCTTTATAACTAGCTTTATATTAATACCTTAGTAAGCTCTTTATAATATTAATTAATTAAGTAAAAGGTAATAGTTTTCTTATAGATTTATATATATAATAAGCTATAAAGGAACATAAGGTCTTAATTTTTACTATCCTAAGTATTAGTATCTTAAATTTTTTATAAGCTTATTAATCTAATAAGGTATTTATATATAGTCTTTATTTATTAGCTAAAGCTATAGTTAGTCTTACTATTTATAGAGTTAAATAAGAAGTTCCTTTAATTTAATAGTGTAATTAGTGCTATTAATAGTATATATATACTAGCATTTATTTTACTAAATTAGTAGTAAAGATACTAGTTAAGGAAGAATAATATCTTATAAAATATACTAGTAACTATAAGCTTTAAGGAATTATTTCTCTATATACTAGTAAGCGCTAAAGGTTTTATTAATAATAGTATCTTATTATAAATAGTATTCTTAAAGTCCTTTATAATCCCTTAAGGCTAATTTTATCTTAGTAATATAGGATTTAGCTTATATTATAGCCTTATTACGCTGTTTTTAAGGGTTTAATATTATTTATAAGACTAAAGAGAAGCTTATAAGTATCCTAATAATAAGAAGAAGCTCTTTAACTTCTAGTATATATAATTATAAGTAGTTATAGAGTATTATTTTAGGTAATATAAGTAAAAGTAAAAGATAATTTACTATAGTATTACTAAGTATAATTTTCTTATATAAATTAAGATAATCTATACTATTATAGCTCTCTTTAACTTTATTAAGTTATAGGGAAAGAAACTATATAACTTTAAAGTAAAAGAGATAGAATTATTACCTAGAGATAAGTATAAAGCGCTTAAAATAGCTACTATATAGGCATTATTACTTCTTATAGGCCTTATAGGCTATAAAGTTTAGAAAAAGATAGTATAGTAACTTTAGAGGCTTTAGTAAAGTAGTAATATAAATAAAAAGATATATATTTAATGAATTTAATAGCGTTATTAATAAAATTCTAACTAATATAATAATAATATTATAGGTTAAAAAGTAATAAATATATATAGCCTGTAGACCTTAATAAAAAGCCTTACTTTTACTAGTAAATAGTATTAACACTAAAATTTAACTTAATTTACGCTTTCTTTACCTCTTTTAATAATAATAAGTTTTAAATTAGAGGATTTAGTTAATCTTACTTTAACTATAATATAACTCTAATAATTATACTTATCCTAAACTCTTTACTATATAATTAATAGTTCTTAATTACTTTCTTAATATTATTAGCCCTTATAGCTCTTTAGGTAATAATATACCTCTTTAAGCCCTATATTTAAGGCCTAAGGATATTAGATATTACCTTTAAGAGCTTTTTTACTTATACTATAGCCTAATACTTTTATACACTTTATAGTAATAAATTTAGCTATAATCTAGTAAGTATAGCCCTAGTAAAGCTTATTTAAGAGCTCTATAGGTTTAGTATTAAGAAAGTAGCTATATTATTAGTGCTTTACTTTATAATATTAGTTTAAGACTAACTTTAATATTACTAATTATCTTTAAGGGAATTTTCTTTATTTAGAAGCTTAAGAAAATTATAAGCCTTATTACTAGGGTATTATATATTAGTATTTTCTCTTTAAGTCTTATTTTTATTATCTTTAGAGTTATTAAAGCTATTTTCTAATAACTCTTTTTCTTATACCCTTTTAGTAATAGTAAAGCTTTTAGTATCTTAGGCTTTAATAACTATATTACTAGCTTTATAGTTTTCTAAGAAAACCTTTACTTACTTCTCTCTTATAATAGATTTATTTATAATAAGAGGCTTTATTATAATATATTTACTAAACCTTTTATATATTTAGTTAATAAAATTAGCGGTTTACTTACTTATATAAAGCTACCTATTTTATTTATTATATATTATACTAGTCTTTTTCTCTATAGTATAAAAAGTATGCTAAATACCCTTAAGCTACTTATATTAGTTCTTAATAGTATTTAAAGACTACTAATATCTTAGGAATTTCCTTATAAGTATAGGAATAAAGCCTTTAAGAATATCTTAGATAATACTAATCTTACTACTATTAAGCTAATACTTATAGTAAGCTTTAAGGAGTAATTTAAGTAAGAAAAAAGTTTAATTATTAGTCTAGTAAATTTAGGAGGATTTAGATACCTATAACTAGGTGCTTTAAGATATAGTTATAATATATATTAAAATTATATAATATTTACTAGTAAAATAAAATAATTCTATTATATTAAAGCTATAGAAGGGAAGATTTACTATTATAATAGGCCCCTTATATAAAGGTAGTGAAAAAAAGCCACAGAAGTAAGCCATAATAGTAGAAAGTAAGCGCCCTATATAACTCCATATATAATTTGTACCCTGTAATGTCAGTGCAAAGTTTGCACCGGCTTGTGGATCAGACCCTTAACGAAGTGGAAGTGCTCCGTAATAGCCATTGTTAGTTTCGTGACTTGAACCTACATACGTAGTCCGTAGTATACATCACATCCTCAATGAAAGTATACTACATCTCATGTACCCATGCAGTTAATGATAATCTTATTTGTGCTTTTGAACATGCGTAAAGTGAGCCAGCCCATGCCGCTGGTTTCTCAAAAGCAACTTGATAGACTCCGTCGCTAATGCAATTCCCTAGACGAACTCTGATGACTCTGATGACATCGCTGCATCGTGGGAAACGAAAACGAATCTACATCTGTAATCAGAAGCAAAGTACTACCCATCTTGACGCGCGCCCTTGTCACTCTTGACTGTATCATCCTCGTCGTATGTCCAGTTCCGCAAACTTGATGGCGCCGAAGTAACAATTGTGGGCGCGCCAATCGTGTCCGTGGTGGTTGCCAGCGTTTCTGGCTCAGATATATCGCTCGCGGAACTTGACCAGTACCCATTTCCTGTTCCTGGCTCCTCTGCGTCTGATGCTTCGGTATGGGCCATCGTTTCTTGGAATTCCGAGCTCGACGTCGATGAGTCTTCGCGAGCATCTTCCATGCTGTTTGCCTCGGTCTGCAGAACCATGCTAGGATCCACACGCTCATAGAACAACATGAAGACACCGGGACTGAGAGACATGATGACCTCTTCTTCGACCTCGCTCACGTTATGATCGCTTAGACGCCACCATCCTTGGTTGCTTCTGCGGGGCGGCATCGTTGTTTTCTTGTTTGGTGTGGGGAAATGATCATCATGCTCATCATCAATCGTTTCGTTGGTAACAACAGGCCTTGATGATTTGACATCCTCCACTGGGGCGTCAGGTTGAGGATACCTTCTGTAACATATGTAATGCCCATTCTCATGACGCCCGTAATGCGTCACTGCTGCGCGTAGCTCGTATATTGGCCCCGTCAGACGAGATGGGCTGAGATCGCCGGCGATCATGCTTGATTTCGGGTCCAGTAGCCACTGTTCTTCTCCAGACCCAATCGCGCCAGAAAGCTTTTCTTCGATATCCTCAGCACTCCCCAAACACCAGGGGCCCAAATCTAGCGTCTGCGGAAAGGAGACAGGTGCTGAGTTTTTGATCATATCAAACGTTCTCGGGTCGAAAACGGATCGATTCACGTGGATGGCGAGACTTTGTGGGGGGCGAGCAATCACAATTTGCTTAGTCTTGGTCGTGCTGACTTTGCTTTGTGAGGAAATCTTGCACTCGTCGGAGATGGTATCGTCGTCGAATTTATCCTCCTCGAGAGCCAGCTCAACTGCCTCGAGTCTTCGCAGGGGCTCTTCTATTTGCTCGAGCGAAGATGCATTTTCCTTGAGCCTCTCGACAAGCTTTGTGAGCAGTCTTTGTGCCTTGAGCAATGTGCATTTCGGGCATTCGACGCCCTCAATAGCCTCTACCTTGCTGTACGTATCTAGACGCTCGTATAGATCGTGCTGGTTTTTGTCCAGACCAAGACTGAGCGTCAGACAGTTGAAAGGAATCATTGACAAGCCCTCGGAATAGCCACATTGTATGCAAGCCACGCGCTGCGCGAGTAATCCTTCCAGCGGGTTTCGAAGAGTCTTCCTGGCGAATAGCTCTGCAGTCGACGAGAGGCTCTGATAACCGCTGTCATCACTGTGACTGTGCTCACTGGCCGTGGCGTCGCCCTTGGTGATCTCCGCTTCGAATCCTGAGTGTCGTGTGCGCATCGACTTGACCGCCTTGGCCACACTTTTGTCTACATCATCCAGAATTTTGGAAAAGTACTCCTGAGCGTCTTGTTGAGTCCATGTGCTCATGGCCTTCAGTGAAGATGGTGTCCAGATTGTCCTGCCATTATTAGAAACGTCGTTTAGATCGATGATTAGAGTTCGTAACGTATGGGCAACGTCGTTCGTCTGTCGTTGCGTATCAATTGCCTGCACACAGGCTGACAAATACTTGGGAAAGGAGGGGAGCGAAGCCAGCCCCTGCAGGATGCTGTTTTGGTAGCAAGAATTGTCGCGATTCCCCAAGCCCGCGGGTCGTTCGGGGTCCAGCTTCAGACCAAGGACATTACCGGTGACTGACAAAGCCCGGCTCCTGGCATGGAGGACAGAGTCCATCATGCCGCCTGCGCGATTGAGGCCCATAACCCTCCGCATGGCCTCGCTCTTCGCGGCATGTGTGCTCGGCGGCGACTCAGACATGGAACTCGGATTCAGCCAGTTGTCGACGGCAAAGAGTAACGAAGTAGGCGTTATTAGGACGAGTAAGTCCCAAACATATGTAAGAATCGCGTATGCAATCGCGTTCAAAGAAAGCTCTACGTCGTGAGCTTTGAATATGATTGCGACCAGGAGAACGAGCACAGTGATAATAACTACTGGCTCCTTTAAGCGGTCCAGGATGTGTTGTTGAGACTGTACTTGTCGAAAAGCCCCCACCTGGTCGTCGTAGAATGTCGTGAATTGAGGATGTCGTGAACTCATGCTGTAATATGTAAAAGGAGGCGCCGCTTGCTGAATTCTGACGGCTGTCAAACTGCAGTGATCATTGGCAACTCTGTAGTGGTCAGGGCAGGGTGACCATTGTCAAGAGAAGTAGACGATGGATAATATGCTTTTTGGCTAAAGAAGGGGGTTTCGCCCTAGCAATAAGTCATGCATGGATGGAAGAATAAACACTGTCAATCAAGCCGTCAGCGCGCCCTTTCGATCACGAATGCAGATTAAGTTTGTATCGACCAGACTATGGCAAGTGCAGGTGCATCGTCATCAGTTTGATGCGGCGCGGATTATCTAGTCTCCCTTGAGGCCCTTGAGGCGGTCCCGGGTTCTACAGTGGGTGTAGTGGATCCTGTGGACCGGACCACGCGCTGTCAAGTACAGCCTGTCACTGTAATAACAAGGTACGCTGTCACTGTAATAGCGGACTCGGCCACTTGAGTACAGTGTGGGGTGTACGTACCCATATTATCAAATCCTCGTGTTCTAACGAGATTTCGTTTCATTCATCACACACACGATTACAACTATGGCTGTCTCGCTGGGAACAATCCTTCGTTCCTCAAGGTAATGTGTTCCACTCCGTCTTGACCTTTTCGATACCATGCTCAATTGATGTAGGCCAATTGGCGTCCGAGGCACGAGACTGCTCACTCAAGCGCCCAAGCCTCACCACAACATCCGCAGCTTCGCCACATGCTTGGGCTCAGACAGCAATGGATTGATATTGAAGAGCAATGCAGCTGGAAAGTCTACTGAGAAACGACTGTGAGTTGCTTTCCGTCCATGACCACCAAAGGACGGGACTAACCCCATGGATGTAGCTCAAACCTGTGGTTGCGGTAAGTCTGGCTGCCAGGTCGACTCTTTCATTCCCGGGCCTAAACCTGATTTAATTCTGTCCAGTGACAACTGCCGTTGCGCAAAATGTGTGAACCAGGATACTATGCAAAGGAATTTCAATACGTTTGAAGTGTGTAATTTTTACTGCACCCAAAAGCGAGGTCGACATTGCCCCTTGCCATGCTGACGGCTGGAAGATTGCACGCGATATTGCCCCGACGACTATCCAGCAACATGAAGAAAGAGTCGATGTGACTTGTAAGGGCCTTTATTTCTGTCACGGCGTCACCTTCTCAAATTCTAATCACAAGGTGTAGGGTCTGATTCACATGAGAGCACCTACACCTGGTCTTGGTTGCGCTCGACGTTGCATGGAAGCGAGGCCAAGGAATTGAATGGTCTGCAGTAAGTTGCAATGTCGCGGCATCCTCGATTATAGTGTGAGTTGTTGACCCCTTTTAGCGAAAAACTCGAGAACTCAGCTATTGCCTCCGACCCACCAAAAGTTCCCTATGATTCAGTCATGGACAAAGGCGATAGCAAAGGCATGGCAGAACTAACAAGCAAGATTGTGAGTTCAGATTAGCAAAAGAACCTTGAATATACTGAGCTTATTTGAATCCAGCGGAAATGGGGTCTCTGTTTTGTCACGGGTACTCCGAAGACACCAGAGGCTACGGAGAAACTCCTGGAGGCCATTGGGCCAATTCGCAATACCCATTACGGAGGTTTCTACGACTTTGTGCCGGATCTTGCCAAGGCCGATACGGCCTACACAAACTTGGCACTTGCAGCTCACACTGATACGACCTATTTCACTGAACCCGCGGGCTTACAGGCTTTCCACATGTTGTCACATACGTCGCCACCAAACAAGACAGATGAAGAGGCAGCATCGCTTGGAGGTCAATCTCTCCTCGTTGACGGGTTCTATGCTGCTCACAGGTTGAGAAGGGAGTTCCCCGATGCTTTTGAGGTGCTCCGAAAGGCCAGAGTGCCGTGGCATTCGAGCGGAAATCAAGGAGTGGCCATCGCACCAGATAGAGCATACCCTGTAATTGATGCATCAAGCAAAAAAGTGTTTCGAATCCGCTGGAACAACGACGACAGGGGCGTTATCCCCCTGCACCTTGACGTCGACGAATGGTATCTTGCCGCGAGTAGATGGAACAGCATCTTGCGACGGAAGCAAAACGAATATTGGTTCCAGCTGGAACCAGGGCAGGTTCTGAGTATGTTCTGAGCAGAGAGAACCTTTTATGCAAGCGCAAGCCAAAAAAAAAATGCCAAAAAGAGCATAAAATATCACCAGATGGCTAACGTATTTAGTTTTTGACAATTGGCGTGTTCTCCATGGTCGAAGTGCTTTTGAGGGTCTGCGCAGGATCTGTGGCGGCTACAGTAAGTCCATCTACCTATTTTTAACCAGCTTGGCATTAGGGTTCGGAAATGCTCACGCAGGGCTACCCCTCTAGTTAATCGAGACGATTTCATATCTCGTTGGAAGACGTCCAACTTCCCTAGCGACGAGGTGATTGCGGCAAATATGCAGCTCAGGTAAATTGCGTTTACACTGAATCAGACGTTTGCTGATACTCCGACCAACCATGATTGCACACTCTGGAAGTTTCATGTGCTTCCTCCGTGTACCTCGACTTGAAAATTGCCGTGCCTTTGCTTGCATGGTGACGTGAACAGGCCCCAGTTCAAAAAGCCATGAAATCCGAAACGTACTGTTTATTGATTACTTTATTTAGATACGCTAGATAGCAAAACCGGTACAGTTTGGACATTTTGGACATTGTGTAATATAATAAAGAATACAAGACAAGCTACTCCACTCAACTCCAACGCACCCCACTCTCTGAGCCTCGAGTTGATGCGCACCAATCCTCGTAAAATAAATGCAGGTAGGTCCACATGTTTTGTTTCGTCGTGGTTGAACGAGATGCCGCAAAGCGCCACGCAAAGCGCGAAGCGCGTAAACGATTGGAAAAGTGGATGACGAGGCAATAAATGTCGCATTTGGGACGAAGGGGGATCAAGATTGATAAGAAGAGGTGATAACCCCCTACCCCCCCTTCTCCACGAAGAGAGTGAGAGTAAGAAGTAAGACTGAACTTGTTGAGAAGGCCTTCTGCTCACCACAAAGTCATCTTCACGACCGTTTACGACAAAATGGCTACCAATATGCAGAACGGTGCCTTTCGCCAGGACAACATGGATGTGCCCAAGGGTGATCGTGTGCTGCCCATGTTCTCGCTCAAGGGCCGAACGGCGATGGTGTCGGGTGCCGGAGCGGGCATTGGCCTGGCTGTGGCTCAAGCGTACGCCGAAGCTGGTGCCAACGTCGCCATCTGGTACAACAGCAACAAGCAGGCTGTGACTGAGGCGGAGAAAATCGAAAAGACGTATGGAGTCAAGTGTGCGTTGCGATGCGAAGATCCTTCGTCTCCCCCCCCCCCGCGCCATGTATTTCATCTTCTCCGATGCTACGCTGTCCGGGACAAACTGACCTTTCCTTATCATACCGACAGGCAAGGCATATCAAGTCGACGTCATTTCACCCGAGGCCGTCGAAAAAGCCATTGTGGATATCGTCAAAGAATTCAACGGCCGCCTGGACATCTTTGTCGCCAACTCGGGCATCGCCTGGGAGGAAGGGGCCTTTCTCGACGGCAGTGTTGAGACAGCGCGCAAGGTCATGGCCGTCAACGTCGACGGCGTCATGTGGTGTGCCAAGAGTGCGGGAGCTCACTTTCGACGACAGAAGAAGGAGGGTACGACGCTGGACGGCAAACCCCTCGACGGGTTCCTGGCCGGCAGCTTCATTGCCACGGCTTCCATGAGCGGCAGCATCGTCAACATCCCCCAGCTTCAGGCTGTGTACAACGGAAGCAAGGCGGCTGTCATTCACTTTTGCAGGAGTCTGGCGGTGGAGTGGACTGGGTTCGCGAGAGTCAACACTGTCTCGCCGGGATACATCCGGACGGAAATTTCCAACTTTGCGCCCAAGGAGACCAAGGACCAGTGGAAGAACAAGACTCCTATGGGGTGCGTTCCCTTTTTTTTTTTTTTTTTTTTTATAATTCATCCATCGTCACTTTCATCACCCGTCCGTCCCTCTTCCCTTTTTTGCCCTTGATGAACGATACTCTTGCATGTTCAATTTGATTGCTAACAACTGAGACTGCAGACGAGAGGGCCGAGTAAGCGAACTCAAGGGCCCTTATCTATTTTTGGCGAGCGATGCCGCGTCGTACACGACTGGTCTGGACATGATTGTTGATGGAGGATATTGTCTGCCTTGAAGGGGTTGGTCATTTCGCTGCAGATGAGTCGTGAGGGTAGTGGGAGAGCGAGCGTAGCGTGCTGTTTGTTTCTGCATTATGAGGCATGATGAATAAATCCAGGGTCGGCGTGCGCCATTGATGCAGCCACGCGACCATCATTAATATTTGCGGCCTCAAAAAGGAGCACCGCACAAAGATGGGAACAGCGAGAAAGTGGGGTTGCCGCTTGCTCTGTTGTAGCTAGAACAGCTACGAAGACACCAAGACTGCACGTTTGCTTTCCGGCCTCAAATGTTGGCGGCGCAGCAACGTCATTGATTCTGAGTATAGAGTACTACTTGTTGAAAAAGAGATCATAGCCGCAGTCCTACCAAGGGTGCGCATCTTTTTTTTTCGGCCTGACGGTGGTTCTCACATTACAACCCCGAAGACAAAGAAAGACCCCCCAGACCCCCCCCCCTGACCCCCCCCCTGACCCCCGCTTCCTACTGCTTGCTTGCTGGCTGGCTGCTCAACTTCTCGCACCAACCACACACACACAGCCCGACCCAGATACCTCGTTTCCCTTCCTAGTCAGCCCTACTCATCAGCTTCACGACGCTTTTTTGTCCCCAGCTCGCCCCTCCTCTGCTGTATTGCACGAGCAGCTCCGCGTTTGGCATTTGCTACGTGACGGCGACTGATTCCACAACTCCCGCTGGTCGTGAGGTCGTGAGGTCGTGAGCTCCTTTCTGTCGTCTTGCTTACTGCGCTCCAGTCTGTCTGCCTCTGTCTGCCCACGAGTTGCCGTTTGAGACCGACCCCTCACCGCCACCACCGCCACCACCGTGCTCAACGTCGACTTCGGGGCCCCTTACTTTTTGGCCAACTCGAGTCCCGTGTCTCATTGTCGACCAGGTCGAGAACCTCGCATGATAGGCCATCGTCCAGTACATTTTTGACCGTGTCCTTTTCCTTCCTTCTCCTCCTTAGTCCTTCGCCATGGAGCAAGACGGCCAGCCCGCACCTGACCAGGTGCGCCGCACCCAGCAAGTCGACAATGCCATCCGCGCAATTCAAGAAAAGAAGCCTGTCCCCGAAATCGATTTCACCATCCATACCATGGAAGATGAAACGCAAGTGAGCACTTTGGAGAGGGTCTGCAAAGGTGAGTCCGGAACGTGACGACTATTCCACAGCATCTCCTTTTCATGTGGTCGGCAAAGCTGCCAAGACGTCATAAACATGAGCGAGCCCCGATTGACGATGAGACTGACGTTTTGCTTGTTGCGTTTCCTTTATTGCAGATGTCCAAGCGCCTGCCATGGTCAAGCCGACAGACGAACAGTTCTTCGAAGACGACTCTCACACCAAACCCAGCATCACATTTCTGAAGCAACATTTCTATCGCGAGGGACGCTTGACAGAGGAGCAAGCTCTATGGATCCTGCGAAAAGGCACCGACATCCTGCGGGCAGAGCCAAACCTGCTCGAGATGGACGCCCCCATCACCGTTTGTGGCGACGTTCACGGCCAGTACTACGACTTGATGAAGCTGTTTGAAGTGGGTGGCGACCCAGCAGAGACAAGGTATCTCTTCTTGGGAGACTATGTCGACAGAGGATACTTCAGTATTGAGTGCGTCTTGTACCTGTGGTGTCTCAAAATCCACTATCCCAATTCCCTGTGGCTGCTCCGAGGCAATCACGAGTGTCGTCACTTGACCGACTATTTTACTTTCAAGCTTGAGTGCAAGCACAAGTACTCTGAAACCGTCTACGAGGCTTGCATGGAATCTTTCTGCAGTCTGCCCTTGGCAGCGGTCATGAACAAGCAATTTCTTTGTATTCACGGCGGTCTCAGCCCAGAATTGCACACACTTGACGATCTAAGAAGTGTGCGTATCTTGCCCACCTCGAAGAAGATATTCGGACTTGCTCTCCTGTTGTGCTGACCTATGTGTGTTGGCCTTAGATTGATCGATTCCGAGAACCCCCTACGCAAGGTCTCATGTGCGACATTCTCTGGGCTGATCCGCTGGAAGATTTTGGTCAGGAGAAAACGAGCGACTACTTCTTGCATAACCACGTGCGAGGCTGTTCCTATTTCTTTTCATATCCTGCAGCGTGTGCGTTCCTTGAGAAGAACAACCTCTTGTCCGTCATCCGCGCACACGAGGCTCAAGACGCCGGGTACCGAATGTATCGAAAGACGCGTACTACGGGATTTCCTAGCGTCATGACCATCTTCTCCGCTCCAAACTATCTCGATGTGTACAACAACAAGGCCGCCGTACTCAAGTATGAGAATAACGTTATGAACATCCGGCAATTCAACTGCACACCTCACCCCTACTGGCTACCCAACTTTATGGACGTTTTCACGTGGTCTTTGCCATTTGTGGGAGAGAAGATCACGGACATGTTGATTGCGATTCTCAGCACGTGCTCAGAAGAGGAACTCAAGGAGGAAACCCCGTCTTCCACCAGCCCTCAGTCGCCCACCACATCCCAGGCTGGCGGCGACGATCCCAATTCGATCGAGTTCAAGAGGAGAGCGATCAAGAACAAGATTCTCGCCATTGGTCGCATGTCACGCGTGTTCCAGGTGCTGCGAGAGGAGTCGGAAAAGGTTACTGAGCTTAAGACTGTTTCTGGAGGCAGACTGCCTGCTGGTACGCTCATGCTTGGCGCTGAAGGCATCAAGAACGCGATCAGCACGTTTGAGGATGCCCGGAAGGTTGATTTGCAGAACGAGCGTCTACCTCCGAGCCACGAAGAGGTTGTGAAGCACCAGGAAGAGGAACGAGCAACGGCTCTTCAAAAGGCGGCCCATGAGGCCGACAACGACAAGAAGCTGCAGCAACTTTCTCGACGACTCAGCACGTAAGTATCATGTGATCCAATGGAAATGCAACCCACTACAATCCTTTTTTATAACACAGCTAATGTCACGCGTAGTGACCGCAAACATCGGTCGCCATAGAGGATCTGTCACCCTGGGATGACAAAGCGTCTTAAGAAAAAAAAAAAAAGGCTAGATCGTTACATTGGTGACGATGGAAGGAATGATGTGCGTACTTGAGCTAGAAGCTTTACGATGATGGAGAACAGAAGTCGCTGCAATACAGTATTAAAGGACACTCAAGGGAGGGCTTGGTCAACATACGCGCAAAGTAGGGCACACTGCATTTCGGCGTAGAGGTACAAAATGACGGAACAGGCAAGCGCTTTGGGAATGGAGAATTGGACAATTTTGCGTAGAGATGCGCCAGCCATAGCTTGTGTTGATAGGGCACTAATGAGTAGTTGATTCATGAAACATGGAATTCCTAGTCGCGCAGCTCAATCCTGCCTTGCTTCTTTGTATTGCAAGACTGAGAACACATGACCCTTCCCGCAACCAACGGCTCAACTCGCCGGCTTCATGGCCGACAAAATCTGGCGCGGCAACGAGCCATCTCATCTATGGCGCGGGCTCAATGTCCGGTCTTGGACTTATCATTAGGGAGGACAATTGCGTCATGAACATGACGCCGTGATAGTAGCTGCCTCTACCATGTGGCGGATGGCGGGACACAGGCCGTGTCATTTTTTTCAGGACTTTTCAGTATTTTGAAGTGACATCCTGCCGCGTTGATGGCACCGGCACATTTGTCTGCCTTGTTTCTCACCAGATCAGCCCGTCTCAAGTGACATCAATGGCTCCCAGAGCTATTCAAATCACCTCTGTGGAGCATCTGGCACACACCATTCGGCCGCTTATGAGACACTTCCCGTTGCCGTTCCCGTCAAGCCGTCAATTTGACGGGTGACGATTCACCCATCCCACCAAAAAGTTCCCGACTTTTTGAGTAGCGATCGTCATCAGCCCGTCAATCCAACCCCCAAAGTCAGCCCTCCTTTCCCCCTGAGCGTGCAGGCAGGCACCTGTTCCGTTTTAGGCTTAGCTGCCTTTCTCCTGCATGATCAACAATCCGTTCCGGTGTGTTAGCGTACTCCTCTTTTCGGGAAGAGAACTTGTCTCTGGCGAGCTCGAATTGCTCTGCATCACATCTTGTTCTTTGGCCGTGCTTGACATTGCGATACTTTGCCTTTCAGAGTTAATTTGCGCGAGTTGAAGTTGTCTTCCACGTGCGTTGGCCGAAACTAAACCCCCCCCCCCCAAATGCCTCCCATGCCTCCCATGTCCCTGCCTCTTTGGGACAACGGGCTTGCGCTTGTTTTTACCGAGATCCGATGCGGCGAGAGCCGATCACGCCATGGCTTCTTCTCTACGGACCGTCGGACTACAACTCTACAACTGAGCGTCAGCCATGCCCCTTTTTGCGAAGCTGGCTGCGGCAAGGTTCAACGAGGACATCCCCTCGTACATTCCCCCGCATGGTTTGGGTCATCTGCGCAGTATTGCCAAGAGAAGGGCTGGGGCGTTGTTGAGCTGCAGCAAAAGCTCCGCTGTTCACAAAACTTTCCCCAGATAAGAAGCAATGTCGATGCTACTATAGCTAGTACAACTTATACGGACGTATGGATCTTATTACGCGAACAAAGCACACACTCAAACAAAACAGACAAGGCTTGGCCAGCCGCACCGCCGCATTGGTCTGGCGTCCCCCGCCCCCCCACAGGCCAAGAATGCTCCTTCCTAAAAGGACCTGATTCATTTACCACAAAGTGGAGCGAGCGAGCAAATGCATGTAACCGATATTCCCCTTCCCACCCCTTGCTGGAAAACAATCCGACTCTAGCCTTCTTGCAGTTGCTGAGCATGGCTGAGGATGAAGAGCGTCAGAAACCCTGACTCGGGGCCCATGGCCGACTAGCCGAACCCGGGGATTTTTTTCCCGACAGACAATTCAGATAAGGCTGGTGGCGCCATAGTATGTACTCACTCCCTTGCAAAAAAAGAAACGGTCGGTCGGCAGCAGCGGAAAGTTTGATGTGTCAAGACGCCGTTACTGCTGCCGCGTATGGCACGACAACAAGTCAGACTGTTCCGTGTCTTGCTGCTTCGTGCAGATTACGAGGAGGGACATGTCTGTGCGAACGGCCAAAAAACAGGACATGAGGCCCTTCGCTGTCAAACCAAAAAGCATGACTCGGTCACCGTTGATACCGCCCCGTTCATCCCTACCCAGGCGGGCCGACGATGTTTAAACACGTTGGCTAATGCCTCAGACAAACCGGTGCAACAAGATTCGAGTTGACTGATGGAACTCCAAATTGCTGCCGCCATGATGAAAGCCACAAGGTAGGCACACAGGCGCATGAGCCTCAGCAGGCCAGATATGCAGATATGCTCGCATCTGACCCGATTATGACAGTCATGTTATAGCGTCCTTCACCCTTTTGGGTCCATCTCCACCATCTACTAACGTGCCTAAAGGGTTCTCATTGTGTGATTGCTGATATCGCCAAGGGTCTTCGTTGTATAGAAAGACTGTGGACGCACTCCAGATCCAATTTTGATCAGAATGTCCACGCTTATTCGTCGCACTGACCTTGGCCACTTGGCAATGCTGAGGCAGTTTGGTCGTGATGGATAAAGGAATACAATCTAGGGCCAACATAACTCTTGCTGCTGTTTGTGCCGACATGGGGAAGTCTTCTTGCGCGGTGAATAAAGATGGGCGGTATTCCGGATGATCTGGCGACACGATGAACCACACCTCGTCAAGCTGTATGATACGGTTACACTTGATTCTCACTTGTTCGTTCAATTGTTCATTCATCCATTCATTCACCCATTCAACCACTCACTCACTCGTTTATGTAATTGTCCTTCGTTCAGACCACAATGTTATCAGCAGCATATGCAGTCGCTCTTCTACTGGGAGTAGCGCCCTCGACTCATGCGGCCCAGCCGCGACCGCGATATCCATTCACAAATGGAACCACGAGTGGGAGCGCTGAAGCTCAAGTCGAGATGAAAGCCGAGACCAAGTCAGCTGGCCCCGGATGTGCTGCCAGTTATCCTTCCTCGAAGCCTTCGCCAACCCAGTCTCCAACATCATCAACGTTTGTGAACACCGCGCCAACAACTACTTTGTCTCCCAACGTTCACTGGTCATGCGATACGAAAGCCGTGGAGAACATTATTCCAATTCAGCCAGGGAAAGGCTCTGAGCTCTACTATGGAGTTTCGGGTAAGGCTTACTTGCTCACGGCCCTTCACTTTTCTGTAGAGTACATTCGACTAACAGCGCAAGATCCCTCCGAGTCTGGCCACTTTGCTTTCCTCACATACCATTTCACGCTCCCTTCTGTCAACGTCGACCATACCGATCATGTCACAGTTCAATATCGTGATAACGAGGGAATCACTGCGTCATTCACCAATCAGGGCGCCTTCAACCACGCGCGCCGCAGCTGGTCTACCCGTGATGGGTTGATTCTCATTGCCCACGTCGCTGGCTGTGGGGATTACGCCAAGGGCGAGAGATGCTATTTCAACGTCACCGACCTCGAATTCAAGGACCAGGAGCTCTCCATCGTTGCCAGAGGTGATTCTAAACATCCCGATGAAATCGTCACGACGGGCGAAACCGAATGGGGTTGGTGGGACGCTCGCAAAGAAAAGCTTGCCCCTGTTGTTTCCGCAACAGCCTCTGGCAATGTTTCGACCTGGGTTTCCGCAATAGCCTCTGGCAATGCTTCGACCTGGGGCTCGCGACTTCCTACATCATCCCAAGTTGCAGCCCCAATGGGTGAGACTGAGGGTGATGCCAATCTTGGTAGATCCACCACGGGGCAGCTTGGTTGCGTGGCTCCGCCAGACATTAGAAACGGGTTGCCGACAGCGTGCGTAGGGCCAGGCTTTGACCAGATCCTTGATGAGAAACTTGGCCATGGTAAATTGAGCATAGAATCTGAGCGATTCCTGGAAGGGCTTCTTAAATCAAGAGATTCCACCGGCTGGAACCCGACGAGTTCTGCTTTATCTCCCATTGCCGAAAAAATGGGACGCAGATCCCTAATGCAACGTGACATATGGTCAAGAATTAGGAATTTCTTCAGAGCCCCCATCGAAGCCTTCTACAGTTCAATAGCCAGTGCAACGTCTCTCGAAGGCGGCTTCGACCGGGACTTGTCGTTCCAGTATCCGGATCCTAAATCACCAAACAAAGCTGCCAGGACTCTGACTGGTACTGCGGTGCAAACGCAATCTCCTTGGGGTGCTGCGATCCTCCTCAAAACCTTCGGGTCCAATGCTACGAGAACAGCGCCCATCCACATGAGTGTGTACTGCGTTGGATGTGGTGTCTCTGGCGAAGCCAAAGTTGCAGGACGCGCGAAATGGTCGCTCCTCAAGGGTCTTGAGGAAGGTCACATTGAGCTGAATACCAACCTCAAATTCGTGCTGAAGATCGGCATCGACGGTCGTGCAGAAAGGCGAGAAGACTTTTATACTCACCTAAACACCTACGGGTTGCCTTCGCTCTCCTATGGCATCGTCACTGTTGGGCCTTTTGTCACTGTGGGTGTGCGTGTTGGCGTTTCGACATCAGTAAGGGGCAACTTCCTGGCCGGTGCTGAAATGGGCATGCAAGATTCCTTGGTTGTCATGGATCTCGTTGACTCAAGCCAGAATAAGCAGACGGGCTGGACGCCCTACTTCAAACCCATCTTTGAAGCAGCTGGAGAGATTGACGTTTCAGCAGAGCTGGGTATCCCCATTGGCTTGAAATGCGGCTTCAGGGTCTCCAGGTGGGAGAAAGCCGTTGGCGTGGTTGAAGAACCTTCGATCAGGGGAGTTGCCCGGGCAACTGGTTCTGCTGGACTGAACAGCTCCGATGGCGGCTTTGGTCGTGGCTGTCACGGGATCATGACCGAGATCAGCTGGCGCAACAAAATCTGGGTTTTGAAAAATGCCAAGGGCGCCCCGTCCTATGATACGAATGATAGAGCTTTTGTTCGAAAATGTATCAGGTGAGCAGTCGTGACCCCCCCCCATTACCCAAATCCAGATGAGACATGAACGGGCCTAGTTAACAGGGAGTGCTGGATAGTGAGACGGTTTCCTCTGATGACGGTGGAGAGACCATTGACGCTCGCAATTCATCCACCCGAGCTCGACCTGCCAGTCATTTCCATCAAAGTCTGGAGGCGCCCTCTCGAGTCAATGAGCCAAGCCAGCTGACGTACAGCATGGCAACTGTTCCCACCGAACTGTATGATAGTGCCGCCAACACCAGGCTTTCTCGACTCGTCAACCCCCTAGGATCTACAAAGGTCATCTCCTGTGCCAACGGCAACTTGTATGCTGTTCGGAACGACAGCAGCGAAGGCGAGTACTGCTTTGGACTCTGGGAGACCACGCAGCGGTCGGAAGTTGTTCACGACGGCGTGCACCGGCCGATGCATTACTACAGCAATACCATGTCTGTACTTGGCGTCTCACGACTTCGTGCCACTGACGCGGGCGCGGTGCCGCGAACGTCGGTCGCTGTGGCATTTTTCCCTCTCCGCCGTCCCGGGAGCCAGGACCTCTATGTCGCAGTTGACGCATCACAAGAGGTGTACTTTCCCGTTGCCTGTGACTTTGTCGACGGGAGCGCGTCCAAGGTCTTCTTGGCAAGGGATCCGGTTCGAGGTATTGAGACACTGCAGAGAAAGGACGCCATGCACGCGGTTACTGGAGGCGAGGTGGCCAAGTGTCAGCTATTGGCTATCAAGACTTGATGACGACGGCGAGGCCATTCTTGACCTTTTTTTTTTTTTTTTTTTTCGATTCTATATTTTGCGTTATTCAAAGTTTTAATATCCCAACATATGACCCATTGTCCGGGCATTCGACCCCTCTGAGTCCTCCTGGAGGATTGAGCCATTCTTCAATCTTACAAATTCAAAGTTTCATACATCATACACGCGCAACACGTGCAACACGTGCAGCAGCCAAGCCAGCGTGGCGAGTGAGATGCCAAATGTGCATGATGGAGCTGTCCGGACTCTGGAGAGTCATGGGCCATGGCATTGAGAACTGCAAACTGTGGATGAGAATGAGCCGCCAGATTTCGGCCTGCCGGTATGCTGGGGATGCACAAGTCGAATCAGTCTGCATGTGGTGCGACTCGCGCCAATCCTCTGACCGAACTGCCGTGCACGCTCATCGGTCGTAAAAGTCCAAGTCGCGAAACGTGACGCGCATGTCTCGATGCAGGTTCCCGCAAGTCGCGAAAGCATGTGATGACGTCTGTCCACACGGTTTCCGACTCCCGAGCGCGTTGTTCTCCATCTATTGTTTGGCATTGTCATGACCAAGCCCGGATGCGACAAGCGGAGCTTTTTGTGTGTTTGCCATGTGCCCCGTGCGGGACAAACGGGACGAACACGTCCGTCTCGATCGTGGGAGCTCGGAGCAGTCCTTCCATCGATAATGAGGCACAAGTCCGTCTCGCCAATCAAACTACGTCCCGAGCAATCGGTAGCCACCGGGACCAACAGCCTCATGGGAAACAAGAGTTTGCTCTACACCATCCATGACACAATGTCCGAATGGCCTTGGTTCTCGGATATGTCGCCTCGATACGCCAGGACAAAGAATGGCTAGCGAAATGATTCCAGGATACGAGGCAGAAAGCGACTTCTGGCGCTCATTTATGGCCATCCTGATTCCTGCGCAACCAACCAACCAACCAACCAACCAACCAACCAACACGCATGTGTGAGTGGTCACCCTCAAATAGCTCAATAGGCATTTACCGTCCCATCGGTATTGCGATACCATTGGACACCATTGGACACCATTGGCAGACACGGCGGGCACTGCGGGATTTGTTGGTCCGACCAAGAGGATTGTCATGCCGCTTAGTCTCGGCCCCCTTGCCAAGTCACTGCCTGCAATCTCGTCACGAGCCTCATCCGGGGACGAGACCATGTCGCAGATCCTGAAAAGCTGAACAAGGCTTTTGCCATGTCTTGGACTCTTGGGTACCAGCCCGTGTTTTTGCTCCACTTCCAGGCTGGTCCAGATCCCATTCATTATTCCCTTTCAATATGAGTATCTGAGGGGAATGTTGGGGTTCCAGTCCGTTGGAACACAAAGCGGACTTGCTCGGCCATACACAATTCGACCATGTCGTTACACTGCATCGTCAAAGGAATAGGCATGAGCTTTGATTTACGAAACAGCATTGACGCCATGACTGGCTGGCCATCTAGATGCCAAAAAAAAAGCAAACAATGGCTCTGGGAACCCTTGATCGCGAGGAAAAGGGGCTCTTGAGTCTTGAGTCTTGGACAATGCATGAGCATCACTCAGGGAGCTGCCGAACCGCCAGTTCGCGCTAGCACAGAACATAGCTTGGTCCACGATAACGTAGGTATTTCTCGAAAGACTCAGAATGTTGAATCGTGGTAAATAAATATATGCCACGTTCACCCCCTCACTCCCCCTTTTCCCAATGGGTATTGTTCACATTCTCGTGATGTGAGTCGAACCAAACTGGCAAGGGGGATCTTGAGTACCGTAGAAGAAGAAGCCCAGATATGAAGGTTGCCATCATTGGAGCAGGCCCATCTGGACTTGTCACTCTGAAATACTTGGCCGAGGCTCACGAGTATCTCGGTTGTGAGCCCGTTGAAGCTCGCCTGTTTGAGTACCAGCCTCAGGTGGGAGGCACCTTTGCCGCCCGCGTGTACGAAGATGCCGAGGTGAGTTTCCGATCCGTCTTGACCACGCATTCAAGTACCCTGTCTGACGGGAAATTTTTTTAGTTGGTTTCCTCGAAACAGTTGACGACATTCTCCGACTTTAGAGTCCCGAACGGCGGGGACTTTCTCAGCGCGACCAGATACGTGGAGTATTTGAAGGACTACTGCACGCAATTTGGTCTCTGGCGGCACATTCGCCTGAGCACGCGGGTTCTGTCGGTGAAGCGACGATCACCAGGACACACGGTCGTTTATGAACATGGGGGGGAACACACCGAGTGGGCTTGCGATGCCGTGGCCGTGTGCTCCGGCTTGCACGTCGAGCCCAACATGCCCCTGATACCAGGACTGGAGAATGTGCCGAGGGTCATTCACTCGTCGCAGTTCAAGGCCAGGAAGCAGTTTCACGACGCGAGAACCGTCATGGTCGTCGGCTCGGGCGAGACGGGCGCAGACATATCCCATCTTGCCGTCACGACGCCCAGAGTCGAGAGAGTTCTCCTCTGCCATCGGGATGGCGTCCATTTTGCGCCAAAGGTCAGTTGAACTTGCTGGCCCTCCCTTCCTGGGCCCCCGGATTGGATTCTGCTGGGTTCGTTCGCGCGCGGGCTGGCTGACGTTTTCTTCGTAGAGAAATCCCGGCCCTGTGATTCTCCCGGCCCTTCGGAAACCGAATCCAGGGGAGCCGGGTATCCCGATCGACGTCAGCAGGGCGAGCATGTTCGATACTGCGTAGTGCACCGGATTCTGCGCCAGAACGATGCCTTGCTGTGGGGATATTACAACGTCTACATCAAGTGTCTCCTGTTCATTTCATCGGGGACAACGTTGGGCATGGACCAATGGATAGGCGGAATCAGTCCGGAGCGACACCATCCGTCAAAGAGTATGTTACCGTCCCGTCCCGTCCCGTCCCGTCCCGTCACGTCACGTCCGTCCACGCACCAATCCGTAATCCGCCACTCACATCATGGCGTTCGAACTTCAGTATTCTTCAACAAGTCCATGAAAGTATGCCCCTACATCAGCCAGCCGTATCGACCGCAAATACCTGGTCCGCGGTTATGGCTCTACGCACTGCGGTCGGCGTTGGTGCAAACGCCCATCCCGGATACCCAAGGTCGACGCGTGGATCTCGCACCCTGGCCGCAATGCATCGATGCCAGGGGAAATGTCAAGTTCGTCGACAACGGCCGCCTGGAATACGAACGACTGCGAGACCAGGAGATTCGTCCGGACATGATTGTGCTATGCACAGGCTACAAGCAAAGCTTTCCCTTTCTCAACAACGACAACGACGGCAACAAGTCCGACCTGCCATATCCGACGCCCGACTGCGCAGATGTCCGGCAGGTCTGGAGGCGAGACGATCCGTCGGTCGGGTTCATCGGGTTCGTCAGACCCTCGCTCGGTGCCATACCTCCGTTGGCGGAACTGCAAGCCCAGCTTTGGATCTCCCACCTGCTGGCACCTCACAGGATCCCGCGCCCCCTGGTGCCCGAGGACGAGAGCCACTACAAGCTTCGGGCCATGCCGGGTGCGCGGATCACATATGGGGTCGACCACGAGAGCTACGCATATCAGCTGGCCCTCGACACGGGGTCTGCGCCAGGCTTGTGGGACATGATCGGGCTGCTTTCCTGGAGGCGGCTCGCGCAGTCGCTCAAGCTGATCATCATATGGATCTTCGGCGCCAACATCAACACCAGGTTTCGGCTGCAGGGCCCTTGGAAATGGGACGGGGCGGTTTCGTTGCTCGCCTCGGACGAAATATGGCACACCATCACCCGGAGACCCATCCTTTTCGGTATTCACTCCAGTTTCCAGTTCAAGCCTCGAGTCCATCATGAGTTGCTAAATACCAGTTAGGTCACTTTGCCGTTTCCATAATTCCAATGGCCATCTTTGGACCGATCAACTTGCTGTGTTGGCTTTATGCGACGATGGAGGCTTTGCTTGTCGTGGCATACATGTCCATCGCGGAAGCCCTGGGTCTGTCTTGTCCTCTGGAAGCATCGAGGAAGCAAGTAGAGTAATGTTGTCATCTGGAACGCCTGTTGGATCAGATATTAGAATGCATACCCTTTGGCGTTCCAATTGAAAGCCTCGAGTTCATTGGTGCTCCCGAGTCCTGTGTGATCCGACCATTTAACGAATTTTGCTTCCCTTTCTTCTGACGCCCCTTCCCAAACAGGCAATGGCCGAGTCTGCCCAGTGCCCAACATGATTCGTGCCCCCGTTTTCATCATGTCAAGAACCATGTACTTCCCTTCGTGATGTCATGAGCTCGTCTTCAAACATGGAAACGCGTTCAGGTGACGTATCCCAGTAAGGATTTGGATTTTCATATGCATTTATATGCATGCTGATCTTCCGAACCTCGAGATATCCAACGACGCGTCGCCTGGCGTTTCATCCTCGGCCTGGATGAATGGTGCATACGGATCTCGCGCATGTGCGATGTGATGAAAGAGAACCGGCAGACCTTCCCAGCCTTGGTTGTGAGACGAGGATGCGAAAGCGATGAAGACGAATCGAAACTCGAAACGCTTGCCTAGGCACAGACATTTCTCACATGGATGATCATGTGCCCCCTCCCCTCCCCCCCCGGCACGTGCGGCTGACGATGGGACGATGGCTCAACGGCTTCCGGCAGCCCAATCGCAAACTGAGCTAGACAACAGATGCAGGTGCAGCTAAACCAAGAAAAGAAAAGTTGTACCTAAGCCGCTGATGATCTGCCTGCCATTTCGAGGTGGGTATCTGACCGCCGTCGTTCTGTGAGGACATTGAGTGCTTCTGGCCAGTCCCTTCTTACTTATTAAGAATCGTACTCATCAGTGACGATTGCCAGTTTACACTCCAATAGGCTCTGCTCTGCTCTGCTCTGCTCTGCTCTGCTCTGCTGCTGAACAACGTGATATCCCAACTTCTAAGCCATGGCTTCCGCTACCAACGTAATCGCCGAGGGCCACCTGGGCAATCTCACGGCAGAGCAGGAAGCACTGCTCCGACAGTTCTGGCGGACCGTCTTTTTGCTATACAACATGTTTGAAACCGCTGGACCAATCGTGTCAGATGTCGCATCCATCAAGGCCGAATCCACCAAGCAGTCAGCCGGTTGGTTCGGCCGCAAATCAGCACCTGCGCCCCCAGCAACCAAGTATTCGGGAGACGTCATCGACGCTCTGAACATCATCACGAAGGACGAGTATGAGCAGCAACGCTTGATCAAGCAGTTCCAACAGCTGCTCGCTGCGCGCAGCCCAGAGTCCATCAGGAAGTTCAAAGAGGGACTCGCATCCCTATCCCCGGAGGCGATTCAGCAACTGCGCGACGTCCTCGAAACACAGTCACAAGACTCTATCCGCGAGTTCCAGAAGATCCTGCATGGCCAGACGGCCCAGTCCATTCGCGCCATGGTCACGGCAGCCGTAAAGCACGAGCACCCGGATATGCTAATTCTCCGATTCCTGCGCGCCCGCAAGTGGGATGTCAACAAGTCGCTCATGATGTTGTTCAAAGCTCTGACCTGGAGAACCTCCCAGGCCCATGTCGACGATGACGTCATGGTCCACGGAGAGGCTGGCGCGGCCGAGGACGAAAAGAATGGCGACAAGGCGGCCAGGATCTTGGGTCGCGACTTCATGAAACAGATCCGCATGGGAAAGAGCTTCTTCCATGGCGTTGACAGACAGAATCGGCCCATCACCGTAGTCCGAGCCCGGCTCCATAAGGCATCTGACCAGTGTGTAGAGAGTATCGAGCGGTACACAACGTACCTGTGTGAAACTGGTCGATTTGCGCTGACCCCCCCTGTTGAGACTGCCGTAAGTTCGTTCAAGAGACAGTGCCACTTGACACATTGCTCGTCAGAACGCCATCGCTGACATGGCGCTGCAAAGTGTCTCATCTTTGACCTCACCGGCTTCACACTGGCCAACATGGACTACGTCCCCGTCAAGTTCATGATCATGTGCTTTGAAGCCAACTATCCCGAATCCCTTGGCGTCATTCTCATCCACAACGCTCCCTGGGTGTTCAAAGGTACCGGCCAATGCATTTCTGAACAACATTGACACTGACAAAACCCTACTGACAACACAGAACAGCGTGCTGGAGAATCATTCATGGATGGTTGGACCCTGTCATCGCGTCCAAAGTGAACTTTACCTACACTAGACAAGACTTGGAGGAGTTCATCGCCCCCGACCGACTGATCAAAGAGCTCGGAGGAGACGAAGACTGGGAATACAAGTACGAGGAGCCCGTTCCTGGTGAAAATGCGGCCATGGCAGATACCGAGAGCAGAGACCGACTTATCAGGGAAAGAGAAGACATTGCAGTCCGATTCGAAGCCGTTACCAAAGAATGGGTCCTTCGCCCCGATGGAGACGAGGGAGAGGAACTTCGGGCGAAGCGCGACGCTATAGCCAAGGAGATTCAAGAGAACTACTGGAGTATGGACAAGTACGTCCGCGCCCGGTCGTTGTATGATCGCCAGGGGATTCTCCAGGGGGGCGGCGAGGTACGATGGTACGATTACAAGCAGAACGGGACGACCAATGGGTCTGCCTGAGTTATCTTTATGAACGGGGGTACACTGATGGAATGATTTTTTTTTTTTTTTGAAATGTGTGATGAGTATGAACCTTGGTGGTAGATAGTGTCGTCCCAATTCGGCCATCTCTTTTGTTTGGGTGGTGGAGAAGAAAAGATATTCTTGTGTGCAGACAGGTAGGTTAAATCACGGCTCGCCATCGAGTGTGCACGACCTTGAGAGGGAAAGCTGCAGTGAGCACTTCGCTACCGATAGCTTCGTCAATGTCATTTTGCCACGGCCCGAGTTCCGATACGAGCGACGTGGTGTCTTGTATAAAAGAGACCGATCCCGTTTCCAACGACTTCTAAAATGAGCAGCCTTCGTCGCATCTTTGTTCCACATTTTATAGCCATTCTTCTCGCATGACAAGTACTGTGTCGTCCGGTTCAACTCTTCAGACATGAAGCCCATGGGATTGTCGTGGCGGGAAGGGTCCGTGAGACAAAACACTTCAGCCAACCCCTGCGATGCATTACTTGGAGTCCCCATGATTCTGTGCTAAATCGAGACGGAGACTGTTTAAATCCATACATGAGTGATGTACATGGGTAGATCTTCATGCGCCAAGATGTCGAAAGCTGCGTTCGCTTCATCTTGCAGCTCGGGGTTGGCTGTGTGCTGAGCTTGAAAGTGTTCGTGGGTGAATCCAAAGTCTTTCAACGGGCCGAGTTGGCGAAGCACGGCGTTGCTGTATTCGATAGCGAAAAGCACCTTAAATGCGTCCAGAAAATACGTCAAGAGCGGCACCGAGGCTGGTCGATGGCGGTCCAGGAAGTTTGAGGGTCTGTGAAGGTGCGCCGAGTCGTCAAAAATAGACTGCAGGTGACGGTTTGAGAAAAGTGGCTCGGAACGCTTTTTAAGTTTGTATTTGAGACTGCTGGTGTCATTCTGCTCGACTGGCATCATCAGGTCAACACTACCCGGGTCCAACTCATTTTCGCCGATAGGGTCAAGACCATCAGAATCGCCTTGTGACACTTGCAGTGTCGGTGAGTCTCCTTCCCGGTTTTCGCTTTTTCTTGGCAGCGGAGATACTGGTGGAAGAGGTAAGGGTTTCACTGAAAAGGCGGGCTTATCCAGGCTTGACTCGCTGTGGCTATTAATTAACCACAATGACTCTCTGTTAGGGGCCTTGTTTCTTGCAAGTCGTTTCAGACCGAAAAAGCGAACTATAGAACGTACCTAGATCCAGCCGGGGATAACGGTGGGTTAACTGTTGATGTGTTGGAAGGGTTCATGCTAGCTGGTGTAATCTTTACGATGGCATCGCGAGTAAGCAAAAAAAAAAACGATAGATGGAACAATCCAACGGCTTCAATGACATGAAATGCACAACACGTTTGGTTCACCGACAATCAAAGATCGTGAAAAGCAAATGAGCGTTGACAGAGTACTTATAGCGAGTTGATGACAAAGAAACTGGCATCCCCCAGATCATGGTAATACCAGGAAGAGCTTCTTCTCGTGGTAATTTATATCCATTGCCATGCTTCACACTAGACAGATCGATTCCCACGATTTACGATGATAGTCAGGGACTTTGAAATCGAAGTTAGCAAGTTGGTTTTTTTCATTGTATTGGCTTGGTTGGGCATTTGCTTTTTTCTCACCCACACTTTGATGTCCAGTGCCCTTTTTTTCTTTGCATGGAAAGAAAGCAACCAAGCAACCTATCAGTGCCCCCCCAAGCCACAGATGCTTGCCGTTACGGCGCGCAGGGTATTTGGCCCCGTACGCCTTGCAGGTACTTTCCGGAGCCTTTCACTATCCGGGGCAATAGCGCGACGTGGACATGGTAGTTGACCCCCATCGTACGGAGTACAGCCCGCGTTTCCCGGAAATTGCAGCCGCACGCTATTGAAGTATCCTTGTTTCCGTTAGATCAACGGCAAAAGGCCACGGGACGGTGCCTGGATGAGGTGAAGTGAGGGTCGTCAGGATTTTGAGGCGGCGTGGCTGCGAGACCCGTCGATTCCACCATACACCGTTTGAATTATGACGACGCAAGTGAGACAACACGCGGCACGGGAAAAATTCTCACAGAAAAGAAAGATGCTACCACCCCTTGGCGTTCTGGGATTGGAATTAAATGTCCGGCATGATGTAATTCCTCAGAAGAAGAGTAGTGATAATTGCTTGCCGACTCCCTATCATGATCACATATAATTCCTCAACGACTTGTCCAACGTTCAAAGCTAACCCTCTGTGGCACCGTGGCACTTCTTTGTGGGCCTCGATGAAGGACTAAAAGACAAATGTCTTGATGTAGTAGTTAGTTGCCACAGCCATATGTTTTGTCGTTGGGAGGTTCGAACTAACAGTCGGGAAATGTTACCAGTCACTCGCGTCGACCAACGGCAATAAGAGGAATTGTTGAAAAAGGTGATCGCACTGCATTGTTGCTACGAAAATATCATTTCTTCCGGCTCCCCGGGAGCAACCAATTCTCCTGTCAGGTGCGGTGAACAAATTCGAGATCGATTCCGTAGGGTTGAGAGCTTCCAATAGCCGCAAGTCCCAACTTTTCACTCATTTCATGATGAACCCGCTTTCGACTTGATGCCCATCCTTGTCGTTTTCCGGCTAGTGCAGGGGCAGCGACGCCGAAAAAAAATATTACAATACCTTTTGAGCCAGCTCAATTAGGTCAAAAAAAGCCTCCCGCTCGATGTCGAATTTGGACAGGCCGAGACCGAGAACCAGAGTCCTCCTATCATCGGGAGATTTGAGAGAGATATGACTAGCGATTTGCGCGGCGTAGAGTTGGCCCAAAGTCTCTCGATCATCTCCACCACCACCTAAAAGGGTTTTGGGAGACAAATGGGTGGAGGGAAGAAGTCCATGAGTCGAAGTTGGAAGCGTCATTTCCACCATACCCGCAGATGAGCCTGTCAAGGGGACTTGGATCTTTCTCGTTTGTTAGCTTCTAGAAGCTGTTGGCTCTGAAAAATGGAACGTTACCCATTGAGATAAACGCCCCTCCTGGCTGATAGTGACCAGGAGCTTATCGGAGAAGCTCAAGGACGTGACATCCGTCTTGATACCATTGACTGTCCCGGTAGCCTGCCGAGTCGGCACGGGGAACTCATCCCCCCTAAAATCGGCCATTGTTGTTTGCAAGCGTTTTGGAGATGTTTGTTGAACGAGTTTGAAGAAAGATGGCATGGTCGATGCACCCAATGAGTGAGACCCCGGGCATGAGACCCCGCGCTAGTCTGGAATCAGCTTGAGATTTTGGCGGTCTACCACGGCGCAAAATGTTTTTCGGGCCAAAAAAAACTCCCGGTCGGGACAAGTCGAGATTGTTCAGCGCAAAAGCAGATTGTTTCCATTGTTTCGAAGCACCGCCGCCTCAATTAATCTCGTACAATGAAGGGTGCATCGCAGGGATAAAAGACACAATGGCCAAGTTTGTGCCTCGTCAGAGGAAGCACAAAGTGCTCGCTCGACAAAAAGCCCAAGAAAATGCCCAACACGAGATTCAGGACACGAACCAGGAGGTGCTGCCCGCTGCTAACGCCGAGAGCCAAGGGAAGAAGGCTCAATTGAAAAAGGAGTTGCAGCAACATGGCACAAAACTGAGCGGCAAGAAGGCGAAGCGATTCGAGAAATACATCGATAATATACTTCGCAAAGACGAGAATAAAGAACTTATTGCCAAGCTTGCCGAGCGTCGCATCGACACATCCCTTTTCGCCAGTAGTAGATCGCTCGGACAGGGCAAGGAAACAAAGAGGCAAGCACTATCGCGGGCCCTGCGAGAGCAAAGGGCGGGACTAGAAGGCGACGAAGACGTGCTCTTCCAAGAGAGGACGGGGGCAGATGACGATTCAAAGGATGGCCACGACCACGAACACCACGACGTGGCGGGATCAAAGGCAGTTCCAGAAACTGCAGAAAACCCGCAGCCTCTTGTGCCGGATTCCAATCATACAGTTGTCGGATCAGGGTTGAAACGACAATTGGAACAAGATGACGAAGGCCGGCCTGTAATTAAAAAGAAGCGAAAGAGGGGGGGAATCAAAACTATAACCATCCCGCTGGAGGCCGCCACAATCCTTCCAGAAAGGAACGAGTTCGAGGATGAGGAGTGGGAGGGATTCAGTAGCAACGACGAAGCACATGACAACGGCGTAAAACTCTTAAATGAGAACGAGTGTAAGGACGACAACGAAGAGGACGAAGATGACGACAATAGTAAATCAGGTTCGGACTCCGGAGAGGAAACAAGCGACGATGAAGAAGACAACGATTCTAGTTCGGATAGCTCAGATAGTGATGATAGTGATGAGAACGGTGGAGCAAAACCTACGACGCGGTCTTCCGCATTCAAAGCATGGGCGGTTCAGCAGCGAAACGAAGCCTTGGGCTACCAACCCCTTGGGAAAACTGGCCCGTTGGAAGTTCCCAAGCCAGACAACTTCGTGCCTCGAGCTCCCGAGCGAGACCCTCTGCCAATGGAGCTGCAGCCTACTGAGAACGACGCAAGAAAAGCATACAGCGTCAACGTAACAAGGTCAGCAGAGATACAAGAAGCTCGCATGAAGTTGCCGGTAGTATCCGAGGAACAAAGGCTCATGGAGGCGATCCACAACAATGACATCGTTGTCATTTGCGGTGCAACGGGTTCGGGAAAGACCACCCAGGTCCCCCAATTTCTGTACGAAGCAGGCTACGGGTCCTCAGCGTCACCAACACCAGGAATGATTGCAGTTACGCAACCACGACGAGTAGCTGCTGTTTCCATGTCCAGACGAGTGGCGGATGAACTTGGTGATCATTCCAAGGCCGTCGCGTATCAAATCCGATTCGAAGGCACTGTATCTGACAAGACTGCTATCAAGTTCTTGACAGACGGTGTCTTGTTGAGGGAGATAGCCCAGGATTTCACTCTACGAAAATATTCCGCCATCATAATTGATGAGGCACATGAGAGAAGTGTCAATACCGACATCCTGATTGGCATGCTTAGCCGAGTCATCAAGCTTCGAGCTGAGTTATGCGAAGAAGATGCGAAAGTGAAGCCCCTGAAGCTCATCATCATGTCCGCCACTCTCAGGATAGAAGATTTGACGATGAATTCGACATTGTTTCCCATACCGCCTCCCGTGCTGGAGGTGGAAGGTCGACAACACCCCGTCACCATTCATTTCGCCCGAAAAACGCACCATGACTATGTCGAGGAGGCCTTCCAAAAAATCGCCCGCGGTCACCGAAAACTGCCTCCTGGTGGGTTCCTAGTATTCCTCACCGGCCGCAACGAGATCTTGCAATTGAGCAAGCGGCTGAAAGCTGCCTTTGGTGGCATGACGTCGGCTGAAGGTCCCAGGGTCAAGATCTCGGCGAACGAAGCTCCGATGGAAGTCGAAGACATTGAATTCGGAGATGTAGATGATCACGGCGATGACATGGATGGTTTGCCGTCAGATGATGAGGATGACGAAGAAGAATTCCAGATCGAAGAGGACCAGGAAGCTGGACCTTTGAAAATGCAGATACTCCCGTTGTACTCCCTTCTACCGACCCGGGAGCAGCTGAGGGTCTTTGAACCGGCACCAGAAGGCACTCGACAAATCATCTTGGCAACCAATGTTGCAGAAACCAGTTTGACCATTCCAGGCACCAGGTTCGTTTTTGACTGCGGACGATCCAAGGAACGGCAATACGATCGCCGAAGCGGCGTTCAGAGCTACGAGATTGGTTGGATCAGCAAGGCCAGCGCAAACCAGCGGTCGGGTCGTGCTGGTCGAACTGGACCAGGTCACTGTTACCGATTGTATTCATCGGCAGTGTATGAAAGGGACTTCCAGCCGTTCGCCGACCCTGAACTTCTTCGCATGCCGATTGAGGGTATTGTGCTGCAATTGAAGGCCATGAATCTTCAGAATGTCATCAATTTCCCCTTCCCGACCCCACCAGAGCGTCAGAGTCTGGCCAAAGCAGAAAAGCTCCTCACCTATCTATCGGCATTATCTACATCTGGTCAAGTCACACAGATTGGCAAAACTATGTCGGTCTTTCCGCTGTCCCCTCGTTTCGCAAGAATCCTACTCGTCGGCCACTTGCACAACTGCTTACCGTACACCATTGCGCTGGTGGCCGGCCTTTCTGCAGGAGAAGTCTTTCTTCCAGAGGCGCAAGCAATTCCGCAGTTGACTGCAAGAGAGGACATCGATATTCGAACCACGGCGGACATTGTAGCTGAAGATCGGCAAGCGAATGTGCGCCGCCTGTTCAACGAGGTCCACAAGAACTTTTGTTATTTGGACGATAGGTCCGATGCCATCAAGTTACTCCAGGTCGTGGGCGAGTTCGCACATGAACCGACCGAGAGCTGGTGTGAGAGACACTTTGTGAGGTTCAAGGTTCTCAAGGAAATGCAGCAGCTGAGGAAGCAAATCACGGAGCTTCTGAGAAACAACATAGCCTCGTTTGCAAACCTGAAGTATCAGGACAAGCTTGACCCTCCAACACCGAAACAGGTCAGCGCCCTGAAGCAAATGGCTGCCGCAGGATTCATCGATCAGGTCGCCATCCGTGCAGATCTCGCCCCCGCGCCTCCGGAGCAGTATCGGAGACCCGAGCGAGCTATTGACGTGCCTTACATGCCGCTCATCCCCTTGCACGATATCCAGGGACCAGAGCATGACAGTCTGGTGTACATTCATCCCACCTCGCCGTTGGCTCATCTGAGCATTCAAGAGTGTCCCGAGTACATTGTGTACTCGTATCTTCATCGGGCCACCCCATCTGGCTTGGACCCCGAGAAGAAACCGAAAACCCGCATGCATTCACTCACAGACGTCACCGGGGGCCATTTATCAGGTTTGGCAAAGGACACGCCACTTCTCAGCTATGGAAAGCCCATCAAAGAGATCAAGGCGGCGGCGGTGACGGCGGACGGGGCCATGACGAGAGAATGCTGGGTCGTTCCCTACCTGCGGGCGGAGAACACAGGAGGACAGGGCTGGCCATTGCCGGCAAAAAGGGTCAAGCAAAAAAAGGTTGCGGGTAAGGGATGGGTTGTAGAATAGACGGCACGCGGTTTTCAATAATATGTAGTGGCCCCGATGGAACTTGTGCACACCATGAAACGACCACTACGGAGTACACTCAGAAAGCAAACTCATTCAAGAACTCGTTCCCAGCGCTCTCAACGTCGTCTCCATCGCAAATATGTAATGCTCCGTGCTAAAAACCTATTACCCAACATGAATCAAAATGCGCCTGATCGACCAGCTCTTGGCTCCCGGGAAAGAATGCAAGTCTGTCACGCCGATCACCCACCCACCCTTTACACCATCGCAGCGTCATAAACGCATCATCCACCCGCACCGAGATCGACCAACCACGCCTCCCATCACACCTACATAACTTCCGCAAGCACACAAACTAAAACTATATATGTAGCCCGCCATCTTCTCAGCATCGCCATCACTGGGGAGAAATTTCAGAGAAAATTATCAAATAGATAGATTCTCCTCAAAGCCAAAGCAAAGCCACAATGGTCACGCCAAGAGCATCAGCAGGCCTCTTACGAAACCACATCAAACTGACACCCCGCGCCATCGTCGCATCACCTCGCTACATCTCAGCCACGCCAGTCTCGCGCGTCAAAGACGATCTCGGTGGCCCAGGAGGACAGAAGCCTCCCCCCATCAAGCCCGGTGGTCCGGAAGCCATCCGTCGAAATTGGTAGGTGGAACTTTCACCATTCATTTCACTGCCAGGCCCAAGTCCATCACCCGTCCCCCCCCCCCCCCCCCAAAAAGTGACATTACTGTAGCCTTGGCATTCCAGGGAGAGGGAAGGGGCTTCGTTCTTTTCAGCAAGAAAGTAAATGAGAACCACTCTGCTAACCCGACGTGAATAACATAATAGGTTCACAATCGGCGGCGGCGCCCTCCTCCTAGTAGCAGCGTACTCATACCTTACCGCCCCCAAGGAAACCAAAGAGGCAGTCGAGAGAAGAGCAGTCGAGCTGGAGAAGAAGGCTGAGAGCAAAGCTGGTCTAAGCGGGCTTGCCCCCATCAAGGAGGATGCCGTAGAGGTGGGCAGGAATGTGGCTGCGCAGACGAAGGAGCAGGCGGCCAAGACGATGAAGGATCTGAGTGGGCGGGGTGAGACGGACCAGGGGGGCTTTCGACATGAGTAGGAAGAATAATGGTTTTGAAGAAGGAAAAATAAGGGGGGTGAATGGGGCCCTTTTGAACAAGTTACCATTGGGCCTGTCAGTTTCGTCATGTCGATGGTGTTGTCTGCGCTGCGTTGTGATGTGCGGGTACTGTTGGTCGAGCCATGGTTCCTAAACTCTTTACCGGGAGCTTTCTGGAGGGCAATGGGTCTGGACGGGCTTTTGGTCATGTGCCTCGAATATCATCTTGAGCTTTTGATGGCTGGCGTTCAAAGCCATCAAGTAAGTCAAGCGACGATTGCTGTCGGAATTGGTCTGGCGCCTGCCGAGCTGTCTTGTGCCGCACAATACCATTTTACTCTTGAACAAACACCAGACGCTACTGTTCGAATTTTCATGATGCTATGGATGCATAATATGCGAGGTTTTATATTCGACAAATAGTCATTGACCATTAATACAGTGGACCATGGAACTGCCACTGCAACACGCCAAACGCCGGTCCAAGACATAGCTACTCTTTCCTTCTTTTCCTTGACAAAAAGACTCCTTCCTGCGTGTGTCAAAGACGATTATTTACCTACGGCCGCCCCTATTTGCTTGCCGGGGCTGGCTGCCATACGTCCTTCTGCCCTGTACTCTGTCTCTGCTCATCGATTGTCCGAGATTGATGTCTACGCGCGGCGGGGTGGTGAATCCGAAGCTCTTGGCAACGCGGGCCAAGTCCAACTTGTGCACATCGTAAACAGATCGCAAGCTGTGCGATGCATACGCATGCAAATATGACTTGAACGCCTCTTTAGCACTCTGTTGCAAGTAGTAGTTCTTTCCAATCAGCTTCTCAAGCTGAGACTGCACATTGACAATCTTCTTGGCGGGGAACTCGAACTCGACGACGGGCACACGAGCGGCTTTCAGGTGCGACAGGAAGCCAACTTCGTTGGGCTGAAGGAACAACAGGCTGCGACCCTTTGTGTTGGCGCCACGAGCAGTACGCCCGACTCGGTGAATGTAATCACGGGTGTTGTCAGGGGGGTCAAACTGAACGATGAAATCGACAGCAGGAATCTAAATTAAAAGTTTGTCAGCGGCGGCCGAGGTGCACTCTCTCTGCATCCCGTCATGTCATTCAGTGCTTACATCGAGGCCACGGGCAGCAACGTCAGTGCAAATCAAAATGCCATGCTCCGCGTTGCTAAACTCGAAAAAGGTATTGGTCCGCTTTTGCTGCTTCTGTTTGCCGTGGAGATCCAGCACGGGGCAGTCAATGTAGTTGAGAAGCTCGGCATAGTACTTGACCGAGGCACAGCTGCTGAAAAAGACAATGACCTTCTTCTTCTTGGCCTGCATTCGTCGCAAGAAGGAGAAGAGCAGAATAAATCGCTTGTCGGCGTCACAGAGAACATAGCCCTGTTCCAATCCATCAACTGTACTAAACTGCTTTTCTTCGTCGACGTTGATGTATAGTGGGCCAGGTCGCAAAGAAATTCGAGCAAGATCCTCTGTCGTTCCTGTCAGCATGGAGGCTCTATTTTCAGGGATGAGGGAGTTTCAAAGTGCTACTTACCGACTTTCGTAGTCTGCGTTGCGGAGAACAACATTGTCTGGCGATCGTCGTTGGACAAGACCTTGACAATTTGTCGAATTTCGTCTTCGAAACCAACTTCCAAAATTCGATCCGCCTCGTCAATAATCAAAGACTTCAAGTTCTTGAATACGAATGGCGTGTTCAGTAAGTGATCGAGAAGTCGCCCAGGGGTGGCAATGAGCAGGTTCACACCCTTGGAAAGCTTCTCGGCCTCTGCTTTCCTATTGGCACCACCAATGACGATGCCATATGTCTGGGAATGGTGTTTCATGAGTTCACGAGCTACGCCGAAGATCTGTAACGCCAGCTCGCGGGTGGGCGACACAACAATTACACCAGTGCCGTTTCGAGGCTTGAATCTCAAGGCGCTGAGAATTTCGATCGCGGGTATCAAGAACGCGAGCGTCTTACCGGAACCAGTCTTGGCGGCACCGAGAACATCTTTTCCTGCCAATAGAGGAGGGATAGCCTATTGAGAGATAACATTAGTCTTCGCACAAGATGAAAAAAATGGACGAATGTGTGTTTGTCATTGGCGGCGGCGATCGGTACGGTACGTACGACTTTCTGAATCGCTGTCATTTTGGTGAAACCCATTTCACCGATCGCCTTCATAGTCTTATCTGAAAGCTTCAATTGCTCGAACAGCTCAGAATCGGTGGTTGGGGGGAGTATGGGAGCGCCATCAGTAGGCAGCTCACCAACAGTGTCATCGGTGGCATCATCATTATTTTCGTCCTCGTCACCGGACTCTTCCTCGGCTTCGTCTATTTCGTCTTCAACAGAGTCTTCCTCTACGTCTTCGTCTTCTTCGGCGCTTTCCTCGTCTTCGCTGGCTTCCTCAGGCTGAGGCTGGACCTTGGGGACAGGGTTCTTGGCCTTCTTGGATTTTTTGGACAAGGCGGTAGCGTCGACAACAGGTTCAGCGCCATTGCGCTTTCTTTTTTTGGCGATACCGTCGCCCATGTTGAAGATTTTGGCAATGAATGCAGACAGGTTTGGCGAGTCAACGGCCTTCCTCTCCAATCCTGTTTATGTCGTCGTGCGTCTTTGTCGTGGTGATAGAGAAATTGGGCAATGTCAAAAAAGCTGCGATAGGTGGGGCCTGCGATAAGAGAAAAACGCTGCGGATAAGAGAAAAAAAAATTGGCCCACACCCAACGCGCCAAGCAGGAAGCCACAAGGTCCACACCCTCATGATTGGCTCATATGTAAGCTCACGTGCCTATAATTTTTCAATGCTGTATTGTAAGGGAAGGAAGCATCGCAAGTCCAACCATCCATGGAGCTTGACACATTCACCGTTTTTATTTTCGGCACTGGTAACATCACATCTTGCTGCGGGTAGAATATCCATGGTATTTATTGGTTTCGCTTCTCCTAATATATGCATATATCGTCTACCGAAAGGTTCTTCGTACTGGTACACGCAGCTCCGGGGTTCAAGTTTGCTCAAGGCTGCCCACCTAGTCAAATCTACATTATACCAAAGGCAAAAAGATATATATCATCATCAGTAGATCGCTTCCTCTTAGCGCACGCCCTAATCTTGATTCTCTCCCCTGTGAATTGGTCTTCTCAGTCAACCCCTTTTTCTTTTTCTTTTTCAAAGGGTAAAGTAAGTCGTTTTACAACTTGCTCTTGGAATTCAGGTACACACTGGCGAGCTTGAGCTGATCGACAGCTTCCGCCACCATTTCATCTACGATTTCCTTGGCAGGTTGGATCTTGGTAATGGCGCCAGCAACTTGACCCATGAGATGAGGAAACTCGATATCCTCTACACCGTTCTCGAAATCATGCTCCATGGGAATAATACCTTTGTTACAAAGTTCCTGGGCTGCGTTCCCCCTGGCATGCCATGCTTTGAGGTACGAGTTCAGCTTGGCTCGCAACGGCCGGCCAGTGAGGACAAGGGTGCGGTCGGTATCGGAGAAATCGCACGATACTACAGCCTTTTTGTGTTCTTCGGCGCTCGCAGCTTCGGTCGAGGCAACGAATCGAGTGCCCACCCACACGCCGACAGCGCCTTGCATGAGGGAACTGGCCAGCCCTCGTCCGTTGTGAATGCCACCAGCAGCGAGTACCAGAGCAGTCTGACCCTTCAGCATCGGTGGCTTGTAGCGACGGGCAACATCGACGATGGAGGGAATCAGGACAGAGGTGGCGACGTCGCCCGTGTGGCCACCCCCTTCAGTGCCTTGGCCGCAGATAATATCAACGCCGCGATCCAAAGCCTTGACAGCATGCTTGGGGTGGCCAACCATGTTCATGACGAGGATGTTGTTCTTGTGGAACTTGTCAATAACCTCCTTGTCAGGAACACCCACAGCAGAGACAAACAAGCAAGCGCCACTCTTGATGATGAGATCAACAAGCTCATCAAGTTTGCCATGGGTGTAGTCGTGGTTGGTCTTTCGGGCGTTGCCGCCGACTTGTGGGAGGGCCAAGTCAACACCAAACGGAAGGTTCGGTTGCTTGAAATTTGCCTTCATCTCGTCGATGATTTCTTGCAATTGCTGGGGAGTATATTGGAAGCCACCGATGACACCGAGGCCACCAGCATTAGAGACAGCAGCTGCCAGCTGACCACCAGACGTGTGCGCCATACCAGCAAGCACGATGGGATGCTGGATGTTCAGCAGGGTGGTGAGAGGCGTTGTGATGGGACCGGAGGGCGCCATGATGAAGTACGCTTTATTTCGCAACTAGAACGGTTGTCGTAGTATGGATCGAATGAAGGTGCAAGATTGACTGTCGATAAGTCGCGCGTTAGAGACTCAGCACTAACTTTGGAAAGGGGAAGGGTGCCGACAGTAAGATTGACTCACCAAAATGTGGTCGGACAAGGTGAGTTGATATACCTCGAGACGCGTCTTCTCTGGCAAACGGCAAACGGCAAACGGCAAACGGGATGGGCACCAGACTCACCTACTGACTGACTGCTTTCTGGCACTCCCAACTCCGTTCCGTCCAATAGAAGCGGGTCTAGACTCCAGAGACGGCCGAGCTCGCCGAGGGCCAGCACCAATCGGCATCGGAAACAGTGCAGAAGAGAAGTCTGCTTGGCGGATGCTCGCCCCCGGAGGCGGGGAAACCCGCCATCGCCGTCCACTCCAGTGCGGGGAGCCGACACAACCGAGGCAGACCCCTCACCGAGGAACGGTTAATAATCCGTACATACGGTCCACGGATCACAGATGACACAGATACACCCACCGTACCGTCCGTTGAGGCACGCAAGTCACGGTCTGACACTGACACTGAAAAGGGGCGGCTCGCCCCTCTCCCCCTAACTAATACGTCAATGCCGTTGGAGTTGGCTTCAGCACCAAAATGTACTCCCGGATACTTCACCACTCTACGGCGAAAACAACATGGTCAAATGCAAAATTCTGTTTAGTACATTACTACGCTCGCTAATGATAGTAATGAAACAATGCTGCGTCTCATGTCATCTACTCTCCGATCGCAGATGTTACTGGTCCAAAGACCGCCCCCTATCTATAGAATTTGAAAAATCATACGCTCTTTAGCCAAAGCGAGGAAGACGCGCTGCGTGAAAAGACGGTCCGGTAGTAGATGTGGAGGTGGTTGTCATATCAAGGCCCTCATAATCCGTCTTCCCCGACGATTCCGCGTCTTCACTCCCCATAGGCGTTTGACCGCCGCGATCCCTCTGGGGTGACGACAGCTGCTGCAGCTCTTCTTCCCGTTGAAGCGCATTTAACGGTGGGCATATCCCATCCACTTGGACCTCCATATCGGATTTCATTTCTGGGACTTCATTTACTGAAGAAGTGTGGGCATGTTGTTGCCGTTCCGAGGCACGTTTGTCTTCGGCAGTTCCCCTTCTAGCCAGCTCGTCGTCCGATTCTTGGCGTCGGGTTCGCCACTCTTCGCCGTGGATATGCTCCATGGATGGATGTTCAGCTACACCTAGTGTTGGTGGCTGCCAATAAGGCAAGCGTTCATACTCGGGCAAGTCTGCCGAGGCCGTTGATCCAAGCGTCGACCGAGATACGGTTCTCGATACTGCAGATTGACCTGCTGGTGCTTTCCCCTTACTACTCCCCGTCTTGCCGCTGCTCCCATCATCTCTCTTAATCATGTCATACGTCACGTCGTCGTCCAGCGGCACGGCGTCCTCCTCGCCCTCCCCGTCGCTGGGGAACAAGTCCCCTCTTGATCGGTACGAATCTGACGTGCCTCCCGAGCCGGTCGTACCACTCCGTTGTCGCGGCGTACGCAACACCTGTCCGTAGTCCGAATCATCGTCTTCGTCCCCGTTGCCCCCCAACAACGGCGCTGTTTCCCCCTCGCCATGCTTTCCGGGATGATCTTGTAGGTCCGCCGCACTAGGTTTATATCGTAGCGTGCCGCCCATTTTCCAAGGTAACCTGCTCAAGAACCCAATGGGCTGCGTACTAGGAATAATGGTAGGGTCCTCAGCCGTACTGGCCTTCCTTCTCGCGCCCCGTGTGCCATAGCTCATGCGTCTCTTCCTGCGCGGCTGCTCCGTCGTCTCTCCACCGCCATGCTTTCGTGCGGCGCCGGTCCCGGCAAGCAGGCGATCCCAGTCCTCGCCGCCCCAGCTGCCCAGCAGCCCGCCAGCCTGCTCCTCCTCGTACCAGTCGTCGTAAAAGTCGAAGCTGAACTCGGCATTGCCGCGGGCTCGCTGGCGCTCTCTTCTCCGGCGCAATCGATTTTCAGGATCACCTAGACATACTGTCGTACATTGCTCTATCGAATCGGCCATAGAATGGAAGCAAGGGTTGATGTATTTCTGAGAGAAACTAAAGATGCCCGCCGCGGCGTTTTCCGTAACCGTCTCGGCATCGTGTGTGATTTGGTTCCAGCGCTGGCGGAACCGTGGATCTTCGAGAAAAGCCATGGTTGGGCAAGAATGAGCTTGCCGCGGAAAAGGACACCATGCAGCTGTTTTGGAAGGGGTGCATGAGAGATCTCTTGACGCCGTCTTTCAATGCGCTGGCAGTTTTGAAATTAGTGTTGACGCGACGTCGGATTTTGTTGCTGTGCTGGCCGAATGGGACGGGGCGGGTTGGCGGTGACCTCAACAGAAAAAAGGCCTACGTCTATTATTGTTGTGACGACTGGTTTCAGACCCGAGGCGCCTGCTTGTCGAGGCAAGCTTGTGGTCTTGGGTTTGACTTTTTACAACATGCGCGGAATTGCGATGCGGTCCTTTTTGAAAAGAAATGAACGCGCCGGTGGAAAGCGATCCGGGTTGGCGACGATGGGATGGGCTGGGCTGGGCTGGGCTTGGATGTCGGATGTCGGATTCGAGTGGTGAGAGAAACGATGGGGGAGGCGCAGCCAAGAGAAACGCCTCCGTCATCAGGCGGCACGTGCGACTGTGACTTGCTCGGCTGGTTCGTTTTGGTCTGGTCTTGTCGCCGCCCTTTGGGTCGAGAAAGAAGGCGGTTGGCAGACAGGTCGGCCATAGGGCTCTGTGGGGAATCCAGATGCCAAATTTGAGGCTATCATTGAGGCATCGGGGTAATTGCAGAAGAAAGGAGACGTGTCTGTCATCTTGAACTCAATGAATGACTGTGGGGGGAGTCACTGCAAATGTCCCGCAAACGGCTGGTCAGACGACGTAGGACGACGTGGGACGACGCAGAGGGTGCAGGATGCATGGAAGTGATGCGAGTCGTCTTGGACGCCTGCCTCTACAATGAGATGAGATGAGTCGCTGTCTATGAGGACACCGTCAGCTTCTTGACATCACGAGCACTCACTCTCATCTCAATCCAGTCCAATGTGTCCTCGCGACAACAAATGCCGAGCCGACACAGCATTCGTTTTCGTGCAAAGTCATCGCTTCCTTTTGGTACAATCACTATAGACAAACACATTCTCATTTCGCATCACTTTCTGGTCGTCCTCATATTCGCCATTATCCTAGCCAATAACTGCTCTCTCGAGTCGCGCTCCTGAGGAAACAAGTTCCTCTGGATTGAAAAAAAAAAAAAAAAAAAAGAGTCATGTCAGCACACCACTCGCAGATGTTCCATCTCAAACCACTTACAGCAGCTAACCAGCGCCTCATTTCTTCTCGAGTCCACGTGTCGGGGTCGCCTTGGGGATCTGTATGCGATGGGAACATCTCGCTGCCCCAGATCGACCAAACTGCGGCAGCGACTACGGCGCCTCCGAATGCTTGAAAATGTCAACTTGTCTGGTGGGTGTTTATGCATTCTTTTTCATCATGTACCCGTACCAAGCACCATATTCTGCGACACATGTCAGAGCAAGATCCTATCAGGGGAGACGCAGGATCATGAAGAATGGCTTCCAGAACTGTACCTTTGATCTCATGGCATTGTCCAACGGCGTCGGCATATTGTAGGTCGCGTGGCTTGCCTGTCAGGGAACAATAGTCGTTGAAAGATAGAAGAGACTTCCTACTGGATGACAGGCCGCTATACATTAATACAAAAACTGACTTCTGTAGGACACAAGAGGTCAAGCGACCAATTTTATACATACATGCTTGGCAGGTTCGATTCGAAAAGCTGCAACGCACTCGGTGACGACGCCACAACCAACCGTGACGTGGATGTACATACATATTGCAGCCACATTCACCCACTCTCACTGGCTGGCTCCGTGGCGCACCAAGCTTGGTCCGTGCGTCAGGCCCCGCGAAAAGTCAGCGCACAAAATTAATTCCTGCAAAAACAACACCAAACCGCTGCCCCCGTGCTGAACTGTGCCTTTGTCAAGATATCCCTTCCAGACAGACCTATCCAACACCGCCAAAATGCCTCGTGAGGTCGCTGATATCAAGAAGGTAACTATGCATCTGCGTCCGTGTCCTGTTACTCAATTACATGAAGTGCTGACATTTTGACTTTTTTCTAGTTCATCGAGATCTGCCGCCGCAAGGACGCTTCGTGTATGTGTTCTCCCTTGCCCCAGGAAACCGAATCCGGCCCTCCCCCACGTCACGATTCCCATCGATTGTCGATCTGGGGGGCTTGAGGGGAAGCGGGGAGGATGAACAGAATTGAGCCCAAAATTGGAACAAGCAGACCATCTAACAAGCCAACAGCCGCGCGGATCAAGAAGAACAAGCAGGCCAACAACATCAAGTTCAAGGTCCGCTGCCAGAAGCACCTCTACACCCTGGTGCTCAAGGACACGGAGAAGGCCGAGAAGTTGAAGCAGAGCCTGCCTCCTAGTATGTGCTCACCCTTCCAATCCGCCACTTTCCTCTCGCTTGTCGCACAAACCCCGCGATCATGGCAAACCTTTCATACCGATTTCGTCTCACCATGCTGACCTTCCTCACAGCCCTGAACATCTCCGTAGTCGGCACGAAGAACTGAGCTGTTTTTTTCTTTTTCCAACTCGTGGAAAAGATTTCGAAAAAATTGGCCAAAAATTGAAAAACGTAAAAGGATGAGATACAAAGCGGCAATTGGGCGGCGGTGGCGGAGGATATAAGGAATCTACCTACATGCACGAATGGGCGTCCGGGATACCTTGCATTTCAACGGGTTGCGTTCAAATAGATATGAACAAGGTCGATTTTGAAGCACTCTTACATGACGAGACCCCCTTTCACCTTTTCCTTTTTGGCGGGGTTGTCTCGTCCGATGGCAGTCGTTATCCTGAGTGCACATGATTTTTGGACGAAAAGAAAAAAATGATGAGAGCACAAACAATGAAACCCCGTCTATACCACATGTTTGAAACACGCCTCCGGTCCTGGTCCGCCAAATCCATTAACCTCCTCACTTTGCCCTCAGACACTTGATCTGTCCAGAACACAACGAGGTCCTCCTTATCCTCTATCTCTTTAGTACGTGTTATGGCAACGTGGTCGTTCGCCCGATTTTCCACATGCCCCCCCAAAAGAAAAAAAAAAAAGAGTCGCTCGACAGCAGCTCGACGACGCTCACTCTCCAGGCTCGTGGACGTGTTGCCGCCAGAGAAGGCGAGGGCAGGGATGCCGGCCGTTGTGAGCGGCATCAATTAGCCTGCAGGCTGCGCCGACGGGTGCCGGAGAACTTGGGCGGGCAGCCCAGAAAGTTACTACTTGCATGCGAAATTCATCCCGACCGCTGTACGGACTACAACCCCCCCCCAAACCGGCGTCCCCACATACTCTCGCCAGCTTACAGGGTAGGCCCACCACCTTGTCTGCTACGAAACCGCACACAAGTCTAAACTTGAACAAAAAAAATACTCTTGATTGGTCCACTCCCACTGTCACTGCTTTGCCCTCATTGGCTATGAAAAGTCGTCGGATGTCCAAGTTCCTTCAATGGCGAACAAGCTTATATCCCGTCCGGGAACCACCGCAAGACGTATTAAACAACTTGACTTCTTAATTGGAACATACATTCGAACTCACGACTACTTTCCGAATCCATTGAATCCAAAGCAAATCATCTGACGAGAACAGACATGGATACAGACGTACAACACCCCATCCACACCCAAAATGACAATCCTCCCAAAACGCCCCACGACATCGAGACAGGCCCCTCAAACAAAGACTCCATCCCCGTCTTCAAATCCCTAGGATGGCTGGACAGATATCTCGCGGCATGGATCTTCCTCGCCATGCTAATAGGCATCATCCTGGGCAACTTTGCCCCGAGAACAGAAGAGGTTCTTGACAAGGGACGCTGGGTGGGCGTGTCGATACCAATTGGTGCGTGTGGACTAACTCGCGACATTGACTTTTGCTACCTTGTAGTACTCGCTCCTCGTGCCTCGTTCTTTCCCCCTCATGAATTTGTGCGACAAACATCGACAACAATGAAAAAAATACATTGCCAACAAATATTGCGCCTGCTGACACCGTCTTCTTTCTTGTTAGCAATTGGTCTGCTGGTCATGATGTACCCCATTCTTTGTAACGTTCGGTACGAGACGCTCCACGCGATTCTCGGAAAGGCTACGCTGTGGAAACAAGTCGTCTTTAGTGTCATTTTCAACTGGATTATTGCTCCTTTCTTCATGGTGTGTAGCCAGCATTCTTCTCCCAACACAAGCGGGGAGACGGTAGACTGTACTGATTGGGTTTGAACAGCTTGCTGTGGCATGGGCCTTCCTCCCAGACGAGCCAGACCTCCGCAGCGGCCTCATCCTCGTTGGCCTCGGTCGTTGCATTGCCATGGTCCTCATATGGAACAACTTGGCGGGCGGGGACTCTGGGTACTGCGCCATCCTCGTGGCCATCAATTCCATGCTGCAAATGGTTCTATTCGCACCGCTGGCCGTCTTGTTCATCAGCATCATCGGTAACTCCGACGACAAAGAGATTCGCAATCTGTCTTACTCGCTTGTAGCGACAAGCGTCGGCATCTTTCTCGGCATCCCCCTCGGGGCTGCTATTCTTACACGCCTCATTCTGAGAAGAGTCGCCGGCGAAAAGTGGTTCGATGGCGTCTTCATGAAGCTCCTTTCACCACTCTCGCTAATCGGCCTCTTGTACACCATCATTGTGCTATTTGCAGCGCAAGGAAAGCACGTCGTTCGACAGATCGTCTCGGTTGTGCGTGTTGCTGCACCGTTGGTCGTGTACTTCCTCGTCATCTTCTTCGTGACGCTGTGGGCAACGAGACAGCTTGGGTACGGGTACCGGTTGGGCTGCACGCAGAGCTTCACGGCGGCGAGTAATAATTTTGAGCTGGCAATCGCCGTGGCCGTCGCAACCTTTGGTGCCGACAGCGAACAGGCGTTGGCGGCCACCGTGGGTCCGCTTATTGAAGTTCCGGTTCTCGTAGGACTGGTGTACGTGGTGAGATGGATCGGCACGCGTCGGAATTGGGCCGAGTAAATTGTTCACGAGACTTGTCTGATATAGAATCATGGACGAATCTCGCACCTTGTCAAAGCTCCTTGCCATCGTGCACAAAACATCGCCAGATCGCATCATCCCCAGTCGTGCCTTCATGTAGGAAGTCATGTGGACATCGCGCATGCTTCATTTTGGCTCGCACATCGTCGGTCACCACCCATCTCATGAGTATTGTCCACCGCCACTCTCACTCTCCAGCATCTGGAAAAGCATGGTGTTCCGAACGAAGCAATCATTTCGACCACGACACCCCAGTCGAGATTTGGCAATCTCACGATCACGGTTTCCCTGCATCTCTGCAATTATCGCTGCTGCGGCATTGCAGGACATCTCCATCGGGGACGAAAAGTCCTGCACCACCGTTGAGGCACCAGGAAATAGCTCTGGAGCGCATGATGATAAAGGCGTGACAGCCCCGGTGCTGGGCTCGATGGTCGACGGGCTCGGTGCCTCGGATGCCGGAGTGGGCAAAGGAGGCGCCGTGGTACATTGCGTTTTACCTTCGCAACAACTCCCCTGTTGAAGAGTGGCAGATGCAAGAACATCCAATTTGTCAAAGGGGCTGCTGCCTGGCGTTGGCGTTGGCGTTGGCGTTGCAGAGCCAAAGCTAGAGTACAGCCCATAGCCATGGTTAAAGTCGAACCCAGCCATACTTTGCTGATTTTGACGTCTGTCACAAGAGAAAGAATGCGGTTTAGACTCGGGCCTTGGTGCAAAATACTCAGGTTCTGCCTTGAAACTCATGTCACATGTCGACGATGCAGCCGACGTCACGGTAGTCGCCATTCTGTCGAGATCACATTGTGCTTGGAAGTCCTCCGACTCCTGCACAGAAGCAGCATCGCCATCTTGCGTTCGAGGCGGAGCTTCACTCCAGCTCCCACCATTCTTGGCACTCGACTTCTGTTCCTGCTGCCCGTGATGCATCGGTCGCAAGCTTACGCTGGACAGCGCTTCTGCAGCCTCACGGTCCTGACACGACTGCAAAAAGGCTTCGATATCGGCTTCAGTCGCGCCCGTGAGCGCCAACATCATCCTGAGCCTCGAGTTTTCCATGGCTACCGTCCTCGCAGCGTGCTGCATCTCGAGCGTAGCACCAACGCCCTGCTTTTCATATTCCTGGACCTTGAGCTCCAAGTTCTCGACATATTCCTTCCGTCTGGCGCGAGAACGGCGTTGATTGTCGCGAATGCGAACGGCGGCTGCGCTTTGCGACGGTTCTGTCGAGTTCTGCTGGGCCAGTTGGATACGTGGTGTTAGTCAAGGCCGATCTAATAAAAGGCATTGTGAAAAAATCGCCAAAGGGGGGAGGGGGAAAGTACAGCAAACAGCAGCAAATGCTTCTGGGAAAAATCAAAATCGAACAGATGAATCAAGTGAGATTCGGAGCTTGTGTCGGGCAGTGAAGCATCTGGTGGTTCTCTTGTAGAGAGAGTCCGTGACGCGCATTTTTGCCCTCGCCAAGTCAATCGGTCGCCCCCAGTGACAACCTCGAACGAACAATTGCGAAACGAGCGACACGCAATACATGGAGCCATTGACAATGCGAGAATGGGTAAATGCAGGGCAAAAAAATATCAAAAAATTCAGCAAGCTCAATTTCAAACAATGCATCTCACCTTTGCTCCTGCCATTTTTGAATGATGGACCACTCGCTGTGACACTCCAGCACGGAATCAGTAAATTGGACGGCGAAAACTCTGGCTGGTCGAAAAAAAGGTCGAGACTTCGAGAGAAGAAAAACCTGACCTGTCGGAATTTGCGGAGTGGGTCGACCGACTCACCCTCACCAAGTTGCAACGAAGCCCCACCAGGCTATGGGCAGTCCAGGCAGTCCAGGTCGTTTGCGCCTGCCGCATTAATATCGGCATTCTATTTCATTTGTTCTGTTATGTTACTTATGTATCTAGCTTCTTGCCACGGCTGTATACGGGTATCGTTAGAGGAGAGGTAGAAAAAAAAAAAGAAGAAGAAAATCCCATCAAAACACTTCGCTTTGAGGCTCATGGCCCAAGGCTCAATCAAGCCCATGCAAAACTCCAACATCACCACCGCGCTACTCCCCACGTCGTTTGGTGAATGATGACATGCGCCTTGAATCAGACATCACTTCAGTAGCCTCTTTCTTGTCCGTGTCGAAAATCTCTCTACGCCGCTCCCCTGCTGTGCATGCCATAACTGTTGTACTCCTACTCCACGACTCTCTCCACAAATCTTGTACCGCCGCCATGCTTCCCGAAGATGATCAGGTCGCAGGGGCCCTCGCTTGACCTCCGGTTCCTCGGGTTCGACATCGACACCCACATCGTTCGCCGAGGGTGGCGGCGTGGGCAGGTCGGCCTGTTTCTCGCCCGCTGTGATCCATTCGCCTTGGACGTTTCGCGCCGCCTCTATGATTTCTCCGGCGAACAATTTGGCCACGGCTTTGACTGCTGTACTAACCATCTGAGGCACGGACTGAGAAACTGTCGCATTCACCACCTGCCGTGATGCATGTTAATAGAGGTGGGCAGAAAGTTGTAGGTGAGGCCATGTCATTCTTACCCTTTTGACGACAGCATCTGACAGTTTCGCCGCTCGCCACAGTTCGTATCGATTGTACTGCTCGCTGTCAAAGGCCTCTACCAGCATGGCCCTCAACCTAATTTCCTCTTGCTTCTGCTCTTGGGTGCGAGCGCCCGCATCCTCCAAAGCCATCTCTCCATTTTCATCGTCGTCATCGTCATCTTCGGCCTCTTTATCGCCTCCCTGACCACTGACAGTGGTCGGCGCTTTCCCACCAACTAAGCTAGGGGTTCGCTCAGCCGCGTCGTCACCCTTGGCGTTTTTTGATTTACGCCCTCTCTTCTTCTTGGTTGCCCCGCCGGCGGTGGCACTGATAGCACTGCCGCTCACGATAGAGGCCACATCGACTGACGGCGAGCGAGCGTAAGGAGATCGGCCGGCTTCTGGTGGGAACGACGTTTGTCGCAGAGGATGAGAGGGCACAGATGACTGGGATAGATTGGAGGCTTTTCGCCGTTTGATAGGAGGAGCGTTGACGTCAAGCGTAGACGATCGCTTTTTGTTTGGCAGTTGTGCTGGTGATGGATTAGGAGGCGACATGGCCAGCGGTGAGGTAGCATACGGCGGCGAAGCCATGGTGATGGAGAATTGTAAGAGGAGATGCGCCTTGTGAATGCAGAGTTCGAAAAGAAACACAAGGAGTGTAAAGCAAAGCGCCGGGCATGCGCAAAAAAGACATGAGTCGAATTGAGCCCAATCCAGATTCACCGAGATGCAAGCAGGCTGGCTTGCTGACTACACGCGTTCACACGCTGTCGGAGAGAACGAGCATGCAAGTCGCCCGGTCACATGACCGGGACGGAGCGATGCGTATTAATCCGTAATCCGTACCACATGCAGCGTTTCCAATGGCACCAAACTCGCTGGACTCACCGGCTGCAAGCTGACGACTTTAAGTTACGTAGACTCGGTGGTTCACGATTTCGGAGCTTGACTAGCCAAAACCGCCACAACCTACATTTGTGGCATTCCAAAAGGCATAGTAGCCATAGCATCGGCCCGGCCTGACGCATCTCTAGACTCTACTCATACACACGGAGGAGTACTTGAAAGTTGAGACCCATTCATTGATCCCGATCCCAGTCCGAATTCCCCGCCATACAACTCCCCGCCGACGTCGCTTTCATAGCGAAACACTGCTGGTTTTTCATCTCTTGCGTTATCAATTTAATAAGCCGCAGCTCGTCATTGCCCGATTTTCTCCGCCTCTTGGAAACAGGTCTTGTCTTGCCCGCGACTAGACTCAATCTTGCACCGACAACCCAGCCGAGCCTTTTCCCTTCCCACATCACAATGGCGCAACTTGCAGACCCTGACGTTGCCGCCATGCAGAAGCGGACGCAAGAAGCGCAAGACACCGCGAGCATTTCTGGCTCATCAGCAAGTGGTGGCTCTGCCCGCAAGCACAGGCGCAGGCGCAAGACCAAGAAGAACGGCTCCCAGATTGAAGGCGACTCACACTCGCTTGTCGTCAATGGCCGCCGCTCGGGAGGCCTGGACAAGAGACGCCACAGTCTCAGCAAGGCCGCTCGCGATCCTCGAGATGAACCACCAACCAAGAAGCGAGCAATTGCCACGGGGAGCAGCGAAGCAGTGCGATCACCGAGTCCAGTCATCATCGACTTTGAAGGGCTGAGCAGACCTAGTATGTGTCACGAAAAAAAAAAAAAAACCCTTTAGCTTCTCGCCAGCAAGTCTGGTTCCCAAGGCATCTTGTTTAACCACCCACCCATTAGGCCTCGGAACCCGCGAACGACAAGTCGAGACCGAGGAACAAGCTGCCAAGCGGATGGAAAAGATGCGCGGTGCCGTCCGCACCCTACTAGAATGCGTTGGCGAGGATCCCGACCGGGAAGGCCTCCTCGATACCCCGTCACGATACGCAAACGCTCTCATGTTCCTCACCCGCGGATACCAGGTCGACGTCAAAGAGACGATCAACAACGCTCTGTTCAACGAGTCGCACAACGAGCTCATCATTGTGAAGAACATTGACATTCACTCTCTTTGCGAGCATCATCTCGTTCCCTTTATTGGCAAGGTTCAGCCGCAGAATAAACAGCCGCCTTCTTTCATGCCATGGTTCTAACCAGTCCTAGATGCACATCGGATACATTCCCCGCAACACCGTCGTCGGTCTCTCCAAGCTGCCGCGAATCGCCGAAATGTACGCCCGTCGTCTTCAAATTCAGGAACGCCTGACTAAAGAAGTCGCCAATGCTATCATGGAGATTCTCAAGCCCAGGGGCGTCGCTGTCGTCATGGAGTCAAGCCATTTATGCATGGTGATGCGCGGCGTCGAGCAGACAGCCACCTCTACCATCACCAGCTGCATGCTCGGCTGCTTTGAAAAGTCGAGCAAAACACGTGCAGAATTCCTGAGTCTTGTTGGCCTTAATAAAGCTTCGTGAGCTAGTTGTCACTAACTCATTCTCCTCTTGTACTCGCTAACCCTTTTCTTTTTTTCCCACTTCAACTTGGTACACTACATCGGCGTCAGGATTTGCTTTCAGTGCTTCTTTTTCATTCATCAGCGAGCACACGGGACACAGGGCAGAGGACCATGCGTTCAACAGTTGCGAGGTCATGCCAGATCATTGATTGGGTCGGTTATTTTGATTTGTCTTGTCGCTCTTCTGAATACCATGATGGCTACTGCCATGAACTACTCTGGGATTAGAACATTCTGGGCGGCTCAACGCCTTAGAAGGCTGGAGTACGCAGCTGACTTGTGTGTTTCTTTTTCTATTTTACAAATCTCAACATATCACCTTTAGTTTCGGGTTATCCGATGACAAGGAGATGCGAATTATGAAAAAAAGAGATAGAAAAAGACCAAGACCTGTTATTTCACGAGTACGTGACCCAACATACGATTAATTGAAGGATATGTTAAGATGTAAACACGTCTTATCTTTCTATGTGGTATAATAAATGTCTCCCATTAAAGAGTAGTAGCAATGAAGCGTTAAAAAGCCATCCGTCGCTTGCTTGCTAGTTCATTTTCATCAGACCCGGTAGTCAACAAGATGGAAGACGAAAAAGAAACAAAGTTCCGCGGGATCGGGACCATGGATCTTGGATGCACCTTTCCTGTTGAAAAATAAACTCCGTGTTCTCCCAAATAAAACCTCCCTGCTCCCAATGTTCCTCTTCTTGACAAACAACACTGTGAGTCGTCTTCGTACACCCATACATTGATACAAAATGTATAAAGGAAGCCATCAAACGAAAACAGAAAAAGAAAGAGCACGAGGAGCCCCTGCTGCAAAACCCGTGGTAAAAGAACAAGTTGTGAAAACGAAAAAAGAAAGAATACGCCATTAAAAAAAAAAAAAGAGAGAACAACTACAGATTCTTCGACTTGTCTCGAGAATACTCCTCCTATTCGCCGTCTATCATGGCATCAAGCGCGTTTCTCTCATTTTCAAACGACTCTGCTGTCACGGCTTCTGACACACTGCCATCCTTTCTCCTATCTTCGTCGTCGTCATGGTTGGTCATTTCCTTGAACATTTGGTCGACGTTACCATCATCCTGCTTCAGGCCTTCGTCACCATTGGCTGGTGAAACAGAGCGGCGACTGTCACCCATGGAGCCCCGTTTTGGCCGTAACCCCCAGACGTCTGGGCCCCAGATCGATTCAGCTTGTTTGCGACCAATATCGGTACGCCCGAGGATTTCGAGAGCCTTACTCTTTCCAGCCTCGGTGTGCAAGTCGACACCGTCCTCCATACCGTGAAGCAGTCGATCTTCCAATGTCATGGAGGAACTGTTCACAAGAACAGGTCCTCCGGAATCGAGGAATCCGGGGTGGAATCCGCTGTCTGCGTCAGAAGGATTCGTCTTGGCTTGATCACCATCTGATGAGCCGCCGCCCCTTTCTCCATGGCCCCTTGGAGAAACCGAACCGCCGTTGCTTTCAGGCCCCTGACCATACATAGAAGCACCGCCATATGCCCCGGCACCAGAAGGTAGCAGTATTGATTTGTTTGGAGTCTGTGCCGCCGCCGCCGCCGCCGCTTCCGCATTAGCTGCTTTGCGACGAAGGCTGTTGGCTTTGCCCTTTGCGTGTTCCGGCAAATCGTCGGGATTGTCTACACCGTACTCGGCCAACATCTTTTGCAGTTTTGTTGGACGCGGCTTTCGGGTGCTTAGCGACACTTGAAGAATGGGGGGTGGGATGGGAGCAACAGGGCACCATTTGTGCAATTCTTGCCGAAAAAAATTGGTTTCGTATGACAGCAAGACTTCCGCACCTTCGAGTTTTCGGAGATAAAACCGCTGTGTCTCGATCTCAGCTTCCGTTGATACCAGAGGATTGCAGTATCTGGCAATGCGCTCCCGGAAGGTCTGCGCATTGTCAATGATATTGTTTAGAATTTCTTCCTCTTCGGGCTGGAAAGGCAAATGAGAGATCTCTTCAGTGAGGGAGACGAGATCCTCCAGCTTCGGACGAGCTGCGTCTCGAGGAAGTTTCTCTCGGTAATCGCAGATAGGGCAAGTGTACTTGTCGTCTTCTTTGACTTTGCCTCTAGCAATCTTTAAACACTTGTAATGATACCTAGACAAGTCGTCAGTCTGGGGTTTCTAATGCTTCAAGTGGGCCGACATTAGCTCGCATTTTACTTACCATTCATGACACAGCTCGCACTCGATCATCATGCCGGCTTCGACCTTTCTGCATATACAGAAAACTTGCCGCGATCGATCCCCCAAGCGAGTTGCGCCTTGCTCAGGGGTAGCTTCACGGGATACGGGCTCAGCAGGAAGGCGCGGTGTGTCGTTTTCGACATCGAAACAGTCCGCGTTACGCTCCAGAACATATTCAAGATGGCTCTTGAGAATATGCAGCGGTGCGTTTGACTTCCCGAACAGCTTCTTTCCCTTTCGCATCCAATCTTCATGCCTCTTGCGTTCGTTCTCCAAGTCAAGCGTGCCGTTAGGCTTGGAATTTAGCTCCTCCAGGTTTCGTATGATGTCTACCACCTCGGAGTATTTTGGCCGGTTTCGAAGATTTGTAGCTCGGCATCGCTGTGTGATATCCATGATCTGTCGATGCGCTTCTCGCTGTTTGTGAAGGATGCGGTCAACCTGAGCGAGCGTTTCCTGGGATACAGGAAGAGCATTCACTTGAACTTGATTAGAAAGTGCCTCGAGTTGGGGATAATGAACAATCTCTGCTTTGACCAGTTGTTGAGCTTTGACCTCCCAGTTCTCTCCTGCTTGCAACTGATCACGGTAGAATTTCAAGTGATCGTTGTACGATGGAATATCCAGTCTTTGGCCCTCTTCGATGATGTCTCTTACATCCTGCAAGGACAGAAAGATTCCTCGACTAGACCTGGCCTTTTGATTCCATCGCATTTGCTCCAACACACGTGAGAGACGATCTATCTCGGGCGTGTCTACATTAAAACTTCTTCCTTCATCCAAAAGCTCTTCTATCGTTTCCATAGGGATCGTGGCTGTATTTTCAAGAGTTCGGGATGCATTCAGCTGAAACTCCTTGATGGTCGCAGCGCGCTCTTGCAGCTGTGCAATCTCGGGACAGTCGAATCCAATGTGTTCGGCATCCCGGAGTAATCGATAAATATTGCTGACATGGCGTGATTCACGTTCTTTCTGGTCCTGGTAGGCGCTGCCGGTGGATTTGCGCACACCGCCTTGCCAAGCTTTCTCGTTCTTGCGTCGGTTCTGCTGTTTGCGAACGACGTAGTTGGTCGCTTCCTCAACCCAGTCGTTGCAACGGTCGACGAATTCTTTAAGTATGGGTAGGGATGGAAGATCGAAGGGAACGCGTTCGCCTTCGTGGAGTAGAGCTCGAAGAGATTTTAGTGACGGGGTCGTTTCTTCATCAAGCAATTTGGCGTACTTTTCTTCCCATAATTCCGGCGTCCGCGCTTTGTCAAGCACCTTCTCATAGGTTGCGGCCATCGCCTCGTTTGTAACTCTGTATATGAGGGTATGTCCCCCACCGATGAATCGTTGCTCTTCTGTTTGATCGCAGCACGCATGGTGGCCTGCGTGGGCGATGCATATTGTTTTTCCGGTGCGCGCGCACTTGAACCTGGACAGAAATGCAAAAGTTTTGCAGTAAGTACAGCACTGCTCATCTTCGTCAAGCGCATCTTCTTCTTCAGTCTTGAAACTGAGTGCACAGCTCTCTTCCCCACACCCATCGATAGGACATTTGTGAGGGGATGCCTCCTTGTGTTTGGCTATAAAATCGGTCCTTTGTTTTTGCTCACGCTTTCGAATGCGATCCAACGCTGGCCCAAGCCATTTCGCGGTCTGTATGCTTAAGCCCGTTGCCGCGCCTCCTTCAGCGGCTGTCCATAAAAGTTCATCGTGTGAGAAACATGATTGCCTTCGGAACAACTGCAATCTCTCAACTCCGTCCAAGCCGAAGGGCTCCCAATCATATGGCGCAAAGTTGACGGCCTCGTTGAAGTTGAAGCCATGATTGAAACCTGCGTGGTAAGCCTGTGGGAATGTGATGACAAACTGTCCCGCCCGTTGGTCCAGAGCATACACCCTTACACCGGCTTTTTGAAGCTGCTCTGGGGTGAGCAGAGTCACCAGCTGGAAAAGAAGGTCTGGCTGGGTCTCAAAAAGCTCAGGCACTGCCTCCCTCATAGCAGCTTCAAATTTCTCTGCATCCTCACCTGGTATACCGTACCAAGTTTTGGTGGCCCCAAAATGCTGGTAATTAGCAGAATAAGCATAGTGGTCCTCATTGTGCCAGCAGAATGTGGAGAAAATCATGCCCACGTATACCCAGGGTACTGTCATGCCAGAGATGTCCGATTTGATGTGCCGGAATAGACTCTCGGGATGAAGCGGCAGAATATTCAAGTTCCACAGATCTGACGCGTACAAGTTGTTCGGGTTCTTCTCCAGCGTAGGGAAGCCTGACCCATGTGTGGTGCAGTGAATATCGGCGCCATACTCCACCTCCACTGTCTCTTCTAGATCTGCCACCAGCCGCCAGAACTCGGTTTCAACATCCTCTTCGGTAACAGGCCGATGACAGTTCAGAGCATGATCGAAAGGCATCTTCTTCTCGAAGTACCCCTGCTTGAAGTCATTTGCTTTCTGCTGGAACTGCTTGAGAGAGTACAAACCACCTTCCTCAAACCCGAACTGTCCATCGCCAACTAAGCATCGTGGGCAGTTCCATTCAGCATCGGGCTTACGTTTTAGTGGAGGATCTAGACAAGGTCCGTGGTAAGAGGTGTCGCATGATTCACATATTAGGAGAACACCACCCTCCTCTCCGTGACCGCAGTTCTCACATCTCTCGCCAGGTGCATCTGTTTCGTCCTTGGGAATTCGAGGTGCGGTGGGGCGGAAAGGAGTCATGTGAGAACCAGCAACTGTTGGTACAGGCTCTTTTTTGAGACGTTTGCTACGTCTGCCGCTGCCCTCGGCATCTTCTTTGTCAGTATCCGCATCGGGCCTTGTCGAGTCGGACGCGCCCGTTCCGGGTTGGCGTTTTGCACCCGTTGAAGACTGATTCAAGCCATTCACACGTGTCTCAGGAGTATTACTGGCGGAAGCTGACGGGCTGCTGACTCTTTTCACGTCGGGTGTGAAACTTCTTCTGTCAACATGACTTGGTTTGGACGCAGAGTTAACAGCAGTAAAACCGCCGGAGTTAATGGCTTTGAAGCCCCCAGAAGATGGAAATGTGGGCGCAGGCGGGGCATCGAGCATCGGCGTGTCGCGGTCGACCTCGCGTTTCAATCCATTCAGATTGTTTTGTAAAGCTTCCGCTGCTTGCCTAGCCGGAGAATCACCCTTGACGCTGGTTGGAGTATCGACGTGAGATTTTCTGACGGGTGTTTGTGCCGGGCTGGGAGTCAATGGTCCGCCGTATTCTTGTTCCAGCTGTTGGTGAACTCCAGGTTTGGCGAGACGTAGGTATTCCTCGTAAGGGCATAGCCATCGTTGGTAGGAGTTTTTCAAAGATGTGGAAAGCGAGGACATGATCTTGCCACTATAGCCAAGATCACGCCCAATTTCTGCCCACTTCTTCAGCTTGCAGACATTATCGAAGCCGCCACGGGATTCAACTGCCTTCTTCAAGCGATACAAATCCAGGGGTTTCTTGTCCACATACGGCAGCCGATGTAGATTACTGCCTTGCTGCTTGTGAAACTTGGACAGTCCGTCTAGGTAAGTGAGATTCGCTCGATTGCCTGTTTCGTTAGCTTTGGGTACGTTCAGTGTAAAGAGAGAAAGAGAATATTCAATTTGTGGCAAAGACTCACTTCCTTCCACAGAATTTAGCTCTTGTTTCCGGGTTCGAAAATGAAATTTCTAATGTTTCAAATTAGCCTAATTTTACTTGGGGACGTGGTACAAAATGCAGGAAGCCTGCAACGACATACCTCTGTATCTATGGCGAAATCTGGGTTCCACGAATCGGGTGGAATTATCTTGCATATGCCGTACCGAGAGGCCTCGGGTGTAATCTTCTTCATATACTCTAGTGGGTCTCGCCATTCCTCTTCAGTCGGGCAGTAAGTGGGCGCCTCGGAGATGCCATGTGGCCTTGACTTTTTCATCGAGGGTTCGCGTGCGGCCGTTGGTTGACCACGACGTTCGACTGAGGTGAGGTCCAGTCCAGTGCTGGTCATGGCACTGAGCGGAATTTGCGAATTGACAGGGTGATAGCCATTTGTATTGACCTTGCGTTTTGGTCTCGTTGATATTTGGGGTGCAGACGGACCGATGGAAGGTGAGTTGCGCGAGCTCACATTGGCGCTATTGCCTCCCGTGGTCGTCATTGTGGCTGTTGACATTGGTGCCATTTTCAACCAAGAAAACTTTGCCCGATCGTGTGCGCGAGGACAGATGCTCGTAGCCGCAGAAGGTAGACTCCTCGACAGAGATCAAACAATCGTTAAGCAGGTCGCGTTATGAACGACGAAATTGTTCGTATCGAAACTATAGGTTTGGTTGGCGTGCCTTATGGGTGATGGACGTCGTGCATTGTAGCGATAATGACACCGTCGATGGAGAAGATCGAGAGAACCACGGCAAGCATATAAATGCACGGAAGAGATCGGCGTCGCCGTGTAAAAGGACGAGGGAAGAAAAGTATTAAGATTTAATCCATTAGAACGAGGGAAAACCTTATTGGGCGGCTGCATAGGAGGTAAGTCTGGTTGTCAAAGATTTGCCGAGAGCCCGGGGGAAAAAATAGGCCAAAATCACCGATATGAATGAAGTGTCCGTCACCCTTGCACTAAGACAATACGGAGTACATCGACTCACCAATTAGTAAAATAAACATGCAGGCAGCAAGACGGCATGCAATGTGTCAAATAGCCAGAGGAGCGCCGCAGTGTGGAGGAACGACCGACGTTTAAGGTTTCAAAAACCATATACGCTTCGTAGGTTGGTGCTGATCGTGTGTAGATGTTGGTGCGAAAACGATCCAAGGCAGACGAGGAATGGGGTTGCCGTTGCAAATGTGAAAGTGCGGCAAGAGGATACCACTTGCGGCCTGGGACTAGAGGACTGAACTGGGGTTGAATGGGAATGGGAATGGAAACTGGGGCTACCGTGCTTCTTTGCCGGGCTCGTGGGAGATTCAAGGTTCCTTCCTCATTGCTCGAGGGAGGAGAACGACTCGGTGCCAGGGCGAATCGAAAGGGCCATGTCTACGATACACCAAGAATCGTGCCATCTGGTCCACCAATAAAGTACCACTACCTGCTCTGGATTTTGCATGCATGTACATACATGTACAACTTCTTACAAGTGGGTCCTCACCAAAGGATTGCCAGATCCACCTTTCTGAACCGACGAGAGCGGGGCGGCGAGTATTAGACGGCGCCGTATCGAGCTTTCAATCGCTTTATCTCTTCACAGCCAAGTCCCCGCTACACGCCACAGCCACCGCGACAAGTACAGATTCACCGTGACCACTACTCAGGTGGGGCGGGGCACGAGTGAGTTGGCTGCTCCATTGAAGCATACAACATATCTTACGTTGGTGTTCAGGCTGTTTGTTGTCGGACCCCCATAACAAATAGGTGCTAAGCACACCCGTGATTCATACATATCGAACACACCGCGCCATGTTGCCATTGGGCAATACCTGTTGATGGATATTGATAACAACCCCTTCTGATAACCAAAAGTACCCCATCCAAGGTTTTGGAAGTGTAATGTATGTTATCGGCTGGATAATAATGCAACGCGCGCTCCATTTATATCGGCTCACGATGTCGCTGCCAACTTATTAGCCTTTGCCACACTCTTCAACACTTTCTTCACCTCAGAATCTCCGCGAACGCGCAGACTTAATTCTTTGACCATATCGCCCCATCTGACGTCGCCTCCGCATTCTGGACATGGACATTGATCTGGGATAACGTGGCCGCTGGCATCATTCGACAGTGCATGCTTGCTCCAGCAATCAAGGTGTCCCATGGCCTTGCAGGCATTGTTCGGACACAAAGCATAGAGACCTTTTCCCGGTTCGAGGTCCTGGGTACAATGCACGCACTTTCCTTCTTGCTCAAATTCGATTATGTCATGCGCTTTGCCTATGTACCCGGCCATGGGCATGTAGTCCAGCGGAAGAGCATGTATACCACGGACTTGAGCACCCCCAGGCACCTCATCCGCGGGTCCCGAGAAATCCGTCAGTATTCGGAGGCCTTGTCGGCTGGGTTCCTGCGTAGATTTCAGTCGATTCTGCCAAGCAGAAAAGGCTTCTTTCGCATAAAAGTGCACGTTTAATGGCCATCTTGCGAAGCTCGGCACACCTGTGAGCAAATGAATATTGGCCATGACAGACCTCATGCTGTGGAGCGGTCTCCTCGGCATTCCATTCTTCTTCCTCCGCGTCGAAATGCTCACACGAGACTCATCTGGTATATGCATTGAAAGGTGCGGGTTTGTCAATGCCCACCTGGTAGGAGCTTTTCGTTTAGCGAACAATGCAAGTCTTGAGGGAGAAGCTCTTGGGAACGAGATCAAGGAAAGAAAGGAAGGTCGTACTCAAATTTGAGCGCTGCCACCATGCTTGGAAAACCGGACACCAAACCTATCATTTCCCAAGGTCGTAAAGTGTCGCGGGATGTGCGCATTGCACCACCTTTGGATTCTCCATTATGCTGCTTCAGACGACGGGGAGGATTGGGCGTTGAGCCGATATAGAGTGACGCGTGCCTGACCGTGGAACGAAGCACGTAGACTGTGTACAAGGCCGGTAAGGGCTTGGTTATTTGAGTCATGCCTGTGCTTAGGCTTCTGGTATAAGCTTCATGTCGTTGCCAGTGGAATTGAGAGAAAGAGGAGCTGTGAAAGCAAAATGCATCCGGGTCGCCGTCGCGGTTCTCAATGCTTTGATGTTGATTGTTGATTGCTGCTCGCACGTCGCACGGTCCAGAGAGCAGCCGGTTCCCGGTCCTGTTCCCGGACCAATGAGCGGGCTCCGTCATGTCAAGCAACTTGGCAACTCATACGTGTTCAGCAAGCTGGCCAATGTCACGTATGTATGCTTATTTCACAATGTCGGTTGTATTTTGCATGCAGTTTTTTCTCAGTCAAGTACACGGAAATAGTTAACAATGCCTGTTGTTTTACAAATCTTCTGGCCATGATTACACAATACATAAGTCGCCTGCAGTTGCTCGCCTTACTCGACTCACAACAGACCCTGCTTTTGCAAATCATAGTACACCTTCTCGGGCATAACATTGCCCTCGCCATCCTCCATTTGCACAATGCTGCCTTCGTCCAATTTGGATTGTTTCCTCTCTCTCTGAATCTTCTCCCACAGTCTTTGTGCTTCATCCATTTTCGTAATGTCCCTGAACAACGTAGGATTAGTAATTCCCAGACACTTCAGGTTGTAGATATGGCGAGCTTCGTTGAAGTGCTTCTCGAACGCTCGTCGGCCTTTATACACGTAGTTTCCGCAGATTTCACACGGAAATTCTACACCCAACCCGTGCAGACGGTACAGCCAGAAGGGAATGGGTTTTCCATCCCACCCCAGTGGGACTTTGAGGGGATTATAAATCTTATCCTCATCGTCCTCGTCGTCGCCATCGCCTTCCTCGACATTTTCTCTCGGTAAATCGGACTCGTTGTAGAGATTCTCCAGTTCTTGCTCCCGCTCCCGCCTGGTCATGCCCTGTTTTCTTTCGACGTTGACACGAGTATCGCTTCGTTCAGTGCTCATTGCGCTGGCCAATCGTTTGACCCGATATTCACGTTCCGCAACAGCTCGCTCTTTGAGTCTCATCGCCGACACAACGCCAGAAGCGGCATTCCCCGATTCGGCAGTGGAATCCTCCTGTCGTTGCCGCCATTGCTCCTCCGCCTTCTTGTGTTTTCGTCCTGGCAGATGGCTGTTGTAGACGTTCTCGTTTTTGAATTCTTTCTCGCAATATTTACACCACTTCGCCTCAGGACTACTCAAGGTGGTTGCCGAACTCCCGTTTGTCGTTGGCTCAGTGGCCCATCCCTCGATCTCGTTCTTCTCCCATAAGCTTGCGAATTCTTCATCAAAAGAGGACAGAACCTTGTCCGTGTTTTGAAGAGGACGTGATCTGCGCATAAAGTCCTCAAGGTATTGTGCCAGCTCACCAACATAGCTGAAGTATTGGTCAGTCAATTTTTCGCCTCGCTTGACTCCACAGTAGGCTGGAGTGAAGTTGTCAAAGTGCTCCAGATATTGTAAGTAGGTATGGCGTTTGACATTGGGCAAGTTGAGGTAGGATTCGTGACAAGTGTTGAGATCGAAAAATCGGCCATAGGCTTCCTCTCCAGAGAATATTGTATCCACGACTGTCGCGACAGGTCCAGCCGCATCGCCTGCCTTCCTCTGCTTATACCTTTGCTCGGAGTTCTCAGCTTGTTCATTTGGGTACTTTGCATGATGCTCACGGATTTCGCCAAGCTGCTTGTAGAACGCATCGAAGGGATCGCCAGTGCCAAGCTGTTGAATTTCCGCGGCGCGAGCTCCACTGTTGTCCTTGTAAATCTTCAGCAGCTCGTTGGACTGGTTTTGAATCTGATCAAGTAGCTGGGCAATCTCGTGATCGCAATTTAACCGATCTCGAATCTATTGAAGCGGAACTCGTGTTAACAAGGCATTGCAACGAGAAGGAAGGTATGCAGTGCATGGAACTTACATGCTTGGGCTCATCGCGAACACGATCTGCGATGCCTTGCTCTAGACGCTCCAAATCCTCATGGATGTACCGTTGCTCCTCCAAAATGTACATTATGTAGCAGGGGGGGCCAAGTCGCGCGCCGTTGATGTTGCGGTGCAGCCGCGAAGATTGGCGACGTCGCGATGTGAAAGTTGACAAGGCCACCAAAAAGTTTCTGCGCCACCCGCCGCTGTTCTTGTGCAGCCACTCGCCGCCACTGCAGGTCCTGCATTTTCTGGCATGAATGAAGCTGGTGTGCACGCTGCCCACTCAAGGCTTGCCGAAGTAAAACCGGGGCCCTGCGACCAGCTGCGCATAATAAAACTTTTTTAACACTGCCAGCTTCATGTCAAGGTCTGGCTGGTCCAGCTCCCATTAGTTGTATCCTAGTAGACACACCATTGTTTGCTTCTCGACATTATTCGCAACCAACACCGAAACCCTCCGACAAAATGGCTGAAGGCGCTGGAGGAATTGACCGCAAGGCGGAAGAGAGGATGGAATTTTCCACCTCCAAGGAAGTCACCGTTCACCCTACGTTTGAATCCATGTCCCTGAAGGGTGAGTGACGAGGCAAGGCTCTTCGTCCAACCGCCGCAATGCTAATTGTCAAATCCAGAGAACCTCCTTCGAGGCATCTACGCCTACGGATACGAGTCCCCTTCCGCTGTGCAGTCTCGAGCTATTGTCCAGGTTTGCAAGGGACGCGACACTATCGCGCAGGCTCAATCGGGTACCGGCAAGACTGCTACCTTCTCAATCAGTATGCTGCAAGTCATCGACACTGCAGTGCGCGAGACGCAGGCATTGGTGCTCTCGCCGACACGCGAGCTGGCTACTCAGATTCAGTCCGTCGTTATGGCACTGGGCGACTATATGAATGTGCAATGCCATGCTTGCATCGGAGGAACCAACGTCGGCGAAGATATTCGCAAGCTCGATTACGGTCAGCACATCGTTTCCGGCACCCCTGGGCGTGTCGCCGACATGATCCGAAGACGAAATCTCCGAACGCGACACATCAAGATGCTCGTGCTGGATGAGGCAGATGAGCTGCTCAACAAGGGTTTCCGCGAGCAGATTTATGACGTTTATCGATACCTACCTCCCGCCACCCAGGTCGTGGTAGTCAGCGCTACCCTCCCATACGATGTCTTGGATATGACGACAAAATTTATGACCGACCCGGTTAGGATTCTCGTCAAGCGTGATGAACTGACGCTCGAGGGCTTAAAACAATACTTCATCGCTGTTGAGAAGGAGGACTGGAAATTTGATACCCTGTGCGACTTGTACGACACCTTGACCATTACACAAGCTGTCATTTTCTGCAACACCCGTCGCAAGGTCGATTGGCTCACCGACAAAATGCGCGAGGCCAACTTCACTGTGAGCAGCATGCACGGTGACATGCCTCAGAAGGAGCGTGACAGCATCATGCAGGATTTCCGGCAAGGCAACAGCCGAGTTTTAATCTCAACCGATGTTTGGGCGCGCGGAATTGATGTGCAGCAAGTCAGTCTGGTCATCAACTACGATCTGCCTAGCAACCGTGAGAACTATATCCACCGCATCGGTCGAAGTGGTCGCTTTGGTCGCAAGGGTGTTGCCATCAACTTCGTTACCACCGAAGATGTTCGCATCCTACGAGATATTGAGTGTAAGTCTTCATTGGCATGTTGCTTCTGAAAGTAGTGGACGATGTTAATTATCTTCCAGTATACTACTCAACTCAGATCGATGAAATGCCCATGAATGTGGCTGATCTTATCGCCTAAGTATGTCTAAAGGACGTTTAGGCAATAAAAAAGACGCCAGAATCCAAATATTGCCGAGGCAATATAGAGGATTCAAAAGAAGACTCGGCACAGTCGGTGTGTCGAGCGTGTGAAGTGGAGGAATGGGCTTTTGCAATGTATTAGGTTGGTGAATAAGCGCTCTTGTTTTCCCGTCATTCTCAAGTGAGCTAATCACCGCAGAGATCCACAGATTGATTTGAGCGTCATTTGTCTCAGTAAAAAAAAAAACAGTTAGGTTTTGATACTACAGCTGCGCAAGGGGCTGGCGGTCGAGAAGTTGACGTAGTAGACACGCGCAACAAAACAGGCTCCCTTAGTTGGGCGGCATATGTCGTATTCTACACGAGCTTAGACTCTAGGTTCGCTGTTCAGCGGGGACAGACTATCTGCCAGCAGCTTGAGTCAGAATGTTACGCCAAGATATGGCAAAAAATGTATTTCTCCTGCTGGTTCTTCCCAAATGAACGTGGGTTTTCATCGTGATACTAAGAACGGACTTGCCATGGTACACTGAGATGGTCGTGCCAGTAATAAGGGGTGCTGCGACTGTAATGTGAGACTTTTGGGGGAAAAAAACACAGAGCATGCTTCTTTCAGGCTGAAGTCTCTCGCACTCCTTCGATTTTTTTTTTTTCACAAACGCCGTTTTCGAAAGCTCATCTGCCGTGAATTGTGCGCGGCGTCCTAAAAACAATCTTGTCCTCCTCGGACAGTGTACGCACGCCAGCCACGCCCGACGCGGGAAGTTGCCCTGCTTACAATGCAAGAAGCCGACGTCTCGTTCGCCTTATCCGCCTTTCGGGATGAAAAAGTCTTCTTGTCTCTGGGCCTAACTAGCCAATATTTCACACAGAGGCGAGCACCCCGTGTCTTCGTTTGAGAAAGAAGAAGAAGAAGTAGGCACCTTTTTACCACTACTATTAATAAGCAGCAGGTGAACAAGGTGTGCAAGGTGACAAAACAGCATTGATTCGCCCAGAAGATCAGACGGTCATCTCAACGAGTCAGTGCGCCTGCAGGATCAGCGGAAAGAGTCTGGTCGCACGCGATGTACCGATCAATTAATGTTAATATTATCCGTAGATGGCCTGCCTCTCCTAGCTTATTAGTTGCTCGTGGCATTTGATTCTTGCTGTTGGTTTAGCTCTGGTGCGTGCCATGCAGTGTCACGTCCGCAATCTGTTGTCAATTTGTCGTGCCGCCTCGAAGATACAAGTAAGATGGCTGACACACCCCAGTAAATGAAGACTTGGTACATACATATATCACGGTGAGGCTTGTCCCACCGACATTGACGTTGACCGAGAAAGCAACGGCGCTGGTTTCTGGCCCCTTGTTCTTTTCTTCCCCTGGTCACTGTGGTCAGTGATCAAGGCTGATAATCCCACCAACTTGACGGCGGAATTATCGAAGCGGGGGGGGGGGGCTTCTTTCAATAAGAAAGGGGAGAATGTCCAGGGGTCCCCATTGGCTGCCAGCTTCACACCCATGGACAACATGGACCCACACTGACTTGACAAGCCTGACTCGAGGACGTCAACTTGTTTGTTTGGTGACAGGACATGAGGACACATGAGGACATGAGGACGACAAGAGTTAGAACTTGGCTGGACAACTCGGGTGGGATGGATGCAAGGGTTTTAGATTCATACAATGCAGGTCCCCCGAGCGAGACATGTTTGCCATGCTCATCGCCAATCGGCGCAGCAGCCACCCAAGACCAAATCTCTTTGACCCCATTGCCTATTGCCTACGGATTATTGCCCTTTCAAACTTTTTGGCGTGAGCTTGGGCTTGGGACGCGGCCACTGATGGGCCCGGCTCGAAATCCAGTTCTCCGCAGGAATCCCTGTTCTCAAACTGTGAAAGAAGTTGCTTGTCCTCCTTGGCCTCCTTGGCCTCCTTGGCCTCCTTGGCCTCCTTGGCCTCCTTGGCCTCCTTGGCCTCCTTGGCCTCCTTGGCCTCCTTGGCCTCCTTGGCCTCCTTGGCCTCCTTGGCCTCCTTGGCCTCCTTGGCCTCCTTGGCCTCCTTGGCCTCCTTGGCCTCCTTGGCCTCCTTGGCCTCCTTGGCCTCCTTGGCCTCCTTGGCCTCCTTGGCCTCCTTGGTCTCCTTGTCCTCCTCCGGGCCCCTTGCCCGCCACTCATGAGGAGAAATGGTCTTGCTCTCTAGTAGTAGTGTTCACTGTTCAGCCTGTATGTGCATGTAGTATGACTGCTGTTGGTTTCGATTCTTGGACTCGAGTCGGCTTGCTATCCCGGAATCGAGCCTGCCTTGTACAACAAACTTCGCTTTGTTTTGTCTAGTATACAGACTACGAACACCCTCCCGTTCACATCCATCCATCCATCCATCCATCCATCCATCCATCCATCCATCCACTCTTTGGCTATCCTTTGGCTACCCTTTGGCTAGCGGCACGATCCGTCATCTATCACCTGCCAGCCGAGAAAAAAAAGTTCTCCCCGCACCCTCTGCCCCTCCTCGGCCACCTGCGCGTGTGCCTGCCTGATTGACTTTCCGACTTCGTGTTAGACAGCCAACCACAATGGGTCTTTTTTCTCGAAAAGACAAGACCCTCAAAGGGAACTCCTTCATTGCAGCGACGCACTCAACCGGGAGTTTTCATTCAGTAACATCCAGGGACATCGTACACCGCGTCTCAGCTGGCAGCTACATATCAGGAGGGTCACCGTTATCGCCAATGTCACCAGTCAAGCTGCCCAAGGTCGATCTCCCCCGGCCACCGGATCCTCAACTTGATCCTGTCGGGTACCTCCGAAGCTTGGGTGCGGTGAGAGAAAGAAGCAGCATCATTCTCGAGAAGGCGACTCGCAACGAACTGAACCATTTCGACGTTGATCTGGACAAGCTGCCCGACGTCGTCACGTTTGTCGCTGGCTTGATCAAGGTACGAAAAACTTGCAGGAAAAAAAAAAAAAATAAACCATCCCTCTGACTTGGATCGCGTGCGTCATCATACACTGTGCGCTGCGATGAGGCACGATGAGGTCGGAGTTGGCCCGACGCGCATCATGTTGTGTTCTCCTCTCCCGTCTTCAATGCGATCCTCTACCAGACTTGCAATGCGCACGCTTCAAGTGCACTAACAATATAGACAGAGAGATTATGAGGCTCCATTCACCACAATCCCCGGACACGGACGGTACCAGCATTTTTGCGTCGGTGGCCGTGATCGCATCGCCCATCTGTTATCGACCTGGCCGGAATCAGTTGACAACACAGAGCGTTGCCGTCGCTTGATCGATCTGTTCCTGGTCAGCGTGCTTTTAGATGCTGGCGCCGGCACTCAATGGAGCTATAAAAGCAAGGAGAATGGCAAGATTTATCGAAGGTCAGAAGGTCTGGCTGTCGCCAGCTTGGAAATGTTCAAAGAGGTCAGAGCGCGAAGAAAGCCAACCATTTTTTTTTTTCACTTGATCACTATCTACAATCCTTGCTGACCCGCCGCAAAGGGCTTGTTTTCCAGCAACCCCGGCAACAAGTATCAGGTCGACAAAGAAGGACTCGGAGCCTTGACCGTTGAGAAACTCGAGAGTGGCCTCCAGTCTCGTCCGGACAACAGGCTAGCCGGCCTCCAGGGCCGCACCGAGCTTCTCATCAGACTATCTGCCGCGCTGGCGGGAAAAACAGATTACTTTGGCGTCGACGGTCGACCAGGGAACATGATAGGTAAGACTTGCGGCGAAGGCAGCTGCTCTGCTTGCATGAGATGATTTTGCTAATGCCGATGCCGGCGCCGACGCCGACGCCGTGTGCAGACCATCTCCTGTCCCACCCGTCCACCCAGGCATCCTCGATGCTGATTGTTCCTCTCCCCGTTCTGTGGAACGTTCTCATGAACGGACTGGGGCCCATATGGCCGCCGTCACGCACCGCTTTGAACGGAGTGTCGTTGGGGGATGCGTGGCCGTGCCAGGCCATGCCGAATCCCGGAGCAGCCTCCTGGGAGTCTATTCTTCCCTTCCACAAGCTGACCCAATGGCTCACATACTCCCTGATGCAGCCGATGCAATCTCTCCTGAACATGCATTTCGCCGGACAGGAGTTGCTGACAGGCTTGCCCGAGTATCGCAACGGCGGCTTGTTCGTGGACCTGGGGGTGCTGAATTTGAAAAAGGACGACATGGAGCGCGGTCTTCAAAACTACGCAGACTACTGCAGGAGGAGCGGAACCAAAGCAGTCGAAGTCGCCCCCATGTTCGAACCCAGCGATGACGTCGTGGTGGAGTGGCGCGGCGCAACTGTTGGCTTGCTGGACGTGCTCTGCGTCGAGGTGAACAAGGCGCTGAAGACGGAGCTTGCTGGTGCTGAAATGACGCTGCCCCAGCTTCTGGAAGCGGGCAGCTGGAAGGTGAGCCGGCCCATAACACGAGCTCGCTCGCATGCTTCATGCTTGCTTGCTTTGAGACGAAAAGAGAAATAAATAAAAAAACTAATCTGGCTGCGTCACAGGGAGGTCGCGAAATCGCCGAAATCAACCGCCCTAATACCAAGGAGCCGCCGATTTTGATTGACAGCGATGGCACTGTGTTCTAGATGTATTTCGTGGGCATGGAACCACGCCGGTACCTATTATGAAGCATATGACAATGCAGAGGCTTTAATTACCTCCTCCCCCACACCTATTTTTTTTTATCTCATTTTGCGTGTTCCCAGTGACCAACCTAGGACGAGAAGATCCCAGGGAGATTCTTGTTATTAAACATCCGGTAGTCTGCGTTTGTGCTGGTAAATGTATGTGTTTATTTCCCCAATGACGGCGTGCACTGTTGTCAAGCTACATTGTACAACCACGCCTTCATCGTGCAACGTAGACGTGATGCGTCTTCCCTGAACTCTCGCTCCGTCCATCAAGCATTTGTTCTACTCACTGCACATTCTGTTATACAAAAAGGCTTGTTTCAGGCAAAGTATAGGATTCTTTGCGGTGCATCAAGCCCCCCCCCCCCTTTACCTCTTACTCTTGTACTTCTTCTCAAACTCCTCACGTTCCTGCCTCTTGCGCGTCTCTTCAAGCTTTCGAATCAATTCCTTGCGCTTCTTCTCGGCCTTTTCTTCTTCCGTGCCGCTATACGTGCCCGTGTAATTGCTGAACTGGTCAGAAAGACCCTTCTTCATATCGTTGAGGTTTGTGTTGAGGCGTTCTCGGAGCCCAGCTTCGGGGGCGTTGGCGGCGCGAGGAGCCTCGTAGGTGGCCTGTCTGGGGGCCGACGAAGTCTGAGTGGCGTCGTGGGGAGGGAGGCCGACGGTGCGGCGAACAACGGCGTTGTTCAGCACGACGGCGGTGATGAGGGTCGCGGCGCCGAGCGCCACCGTCATGAGATTGACGGCGGCAGAGAGAAATGATGTTCCTACGAAGCCGACGACACCGAAGACGTAGGTCATGGTCTTGAGCATCTTTCTTTGTTGCTCAGGAGTATGTTTCGCATTGATCTGAGACGTCAATGTTTTGTTAGTTGACGGAAGATTGGAGACAAGAAGAACAAGTGTGAACCTGGGGGAACAGAGTGTACAGGGGTTTTTGACGTACGGCTAGGGCTCCAATCATGAGAGCGGTGCCGGCGGCAGGAAGAATGAAGTAAGGGTCCGTGGCCGTCAGATCGGGAAACCACAGGTACCCGGCGTTCTCCATTGCCGGCACGGGAACGTTGGCCATGGCGCTGACGATGCGGAACAGACCAAAGGTGAAGGGAATCTGACCAAAGGACCAGAGCATGCCCCAGTTGCTGACTCCGTATTGCTCCTTGAGCATCTTGTTGATGTACTGGCCCTTTTGGCGCAACTCCATGTCTCCGCTCTGGAAGCCCTGCTGGATCAGCTTCGTGGCCTCCTGGGAGCGAGGGTCCTTGCGCAGGTTCTGCATCACGGCGTTGAACTTCAGACTGCGAACCTGCGGGTAGAACATGAGGCAGCGGAGTAGGACGGCCGTGGCCATGATGGAGGCGCCCCAGCCGAGGCCGGTGCAGATATGAAGGTGCTCGAGGGCCCATTGCATCATGGACGTGGGGCCCCAGCCGAAGTCGAGTCCCAGAGCGTGCAGGAACCCGATTTGCTCGGGCATGTTGAGTATGTCCTGGCCGTTGACCATGTCGGATATCGAGGAGAGGTCCACCTCGGACGTGGACACGGCGGGCTCGTTTGGAGGCGGCGCGGGCAGAGCGTTATCGGGCGTGGGATCGACCGGCCGGACGTCCTCTGGTGCTGACGCTGCTTCGGCGGGAAACTCAGGAGGCGACAACGTATCTTCCTCGGACGTCTTCTTCTTGCCGTGGCCCCACAGAGAGAGTTGTCGTGATGATGCTACGCCTCCTAGCACGATCGGGCCGGCGACATTGCGCATTCGCATTCGGAATGGCGACGCGCTCGTCAAGCCGGGGAGTCGGCTTGATCGCAGGGAGCTGAATTGAAGGCCGTGGCCGAGCTGTTTTGACAGGGCAATCGGGGGGTTCTGCGCCAGAAGTCGAGCATCAGTTTAGTCATGGGCATACAAATCCTGGGAGACGGCTCAACGAAGTACGACGCATGAAAGCAGGAGCGAAGGAATAACGTACGGCGCATCGGCCCGGGATCTGCCTCCGCAGCCCTAATGAGGGCCCGGAGCGCACAACTGCCCGTCTTGGAAGCATTGCGGCGCGGGTTGTCGGGTGGGAAGAGGAGAAGACGAAGTACGGCAAGCTGAGATCTCCATCCCATGAACAAACGAGCGTTGTTGCTGGACAATTTTTTGGGAGACCCGAGGTCGGATAATTGTCGGATGGATCATCCGATTTGGTTCCTGAGCTAGGGGTCTGAGTGTGTTTATCGATAACGCGGGGGTTTGTTGCAATGAATAAATGGCATCAATGTGCAACTGGGGTTTTTTTCTCTCTTGAAAGATCAAAACGAGCTTATTGTGATATATATATGCATTCTCAAAAAAACATTCTGCATCGAGCCAACTCTTCTGCCTTTCTATGTATTGGAAAACCTTTGCCATAATCAGCTTGTCTCGGTCCAATGTGAATAGTCGAGACGGAGATTTCGCCGCGTTATTGGTGTGAAGTGAAGCATCATTGTTTAGTGAGCCGTTGCCGCGTTCTTGGATGTAAGTATGGATGAGCTTTTCTGCAGTAGTGCGAAGCCCTGTCTTATCTTCCGCTCTGTTGTTTCTACCACTGTTAAATCCTTCGAAGATCGGAGGACCCAAGGAGATACCTGAACAAAGTTTGATTCGCTTTCCCTGTGAAGAAGAAATATGTCATTTTGAATGGCGCCGATCAAGGAAGATGTCACGACACTTTCCTCGAAGTGGTGTTCAATGGTCGATGAGTCATGGTAATTAATAAATCCGTGCAGTTGTTATTTTACTCGCATCTGCCTTGAAGATTGGTAGCAGTGCAGCACACTTGCCAACGTTCCCAAAACGATGGAGTGAAGCAAATTTCTCAAGTTCTTTTGTGCGACAATCAGTTATGCTGTCATTTCGGGCCTCACACCGTTGACTCGATGCCTCGCTCTTAAACCCTTGTATTGTAACCTTGCATTTTGTCCAGTTTTTAATCGAAGTGTAGCCACGCCAAATTCCTACCAAGTCTTTGAGCAAAGACTCCGATGTAGCAGAATCATAGCCGAACTTGAAAGAATGCCCTCGGATTTTCTTTGAACAGACAGGAAGTCGAGGACGCCATCCAACCACTTATTCCAGACTTGCCAAGTCTTCCAGTGACGGTCTTGGGCTTTGACGTCGCTCTCGGACTTCGATACCGGGCCCAATCGGGTGTGCTCGCCTTCGAGTCATTGGGAATACCTGTCATGATGAATTAGTTCTGCAACACTTTGTTGACAAAAAGAAAGACCTGAGAGAATCATAATCTGCTGATTGTGCAGCAAGGGAAATTCTCAGAAGCCCATAGTAATGCGTACCTTTGTTCCCCCCCAGCCTAACCGGAAAGCAGCCTCATGAGCGAACAGTTCTCCGAAGCCGAGCATCATGCCATTGATGAACGGTAGCAGAAGGTTTATGGCAGTACCTCGCAATAATGACCAGATGGTAGGTGGCCTGTAGAGAATGACGGGTGAGCCTGAAGATGCGGGTGATGTGGAGAGCTCCTCGCCGGGGGAGTATTGTTCGCTGTCGGAGTGCATCGTGATGCCAGACTCGGCAAGGTGATTCGACGGATCTTCTGAGGCCATAATTTCCTGCAAACCGGTTCAGAGGGTCTGGGATTCGCTATGTGATTTTGTTGGCGTGCCACGGGATACGCACTCGCGATAGGGACTCGAATTGATCAAAGGTGGACGGATGAAGCTTGGACGGAGCAGTCGCCGCTAGTCGGAGGTATACATATGTACATACAGACACAACAGGGTTCATGGTGGTAGTGTGGCGCGGTGGCGCGGTGCAGTGTACGACGTTGTGTGTTATGTAATCAATCAGATGCTGCGGCCAAGAATCGACCGGTGCGGCAGGCACGTTTACTACGGAGTACACGTTGGTCTGTCCTGGAGCCATGACGAGGGTTCCGCTGCCTGCTGATTCTCCCGTCTTCCATCTTTCTACAAGTTCAACTTCAACTAGGAGCGCCCGAGGTCGTCGCATCTAGCAAGCCAGAACTAGTTTCTTTCCCTTGATTCTCACGTTTCCATCTCATCTTCCTCGATCCATTGTCTAATTTTCCTGCGAGTTTGAGTGCCGCCTGCGTCGTTGACTTCTACTCCAGCTCTGTCCCACATAGCTGGCAGAGGTCATTCACGATGGCTGACAACCAAGGCACACCCAGTCGGGATGGCCTCGTCCAGCAGTTTGTTGGCATGTGCAATACGACGCCAGAGCAGGTTGGCTACTTGTCCGATTGAAGATTCGATAAACTTACAGCTCACAATGTTGGTAGGCAACGCAGTATCTCGACGCAAACCAGTGGGACCTACTAGCTGCCTGCAACAGCTACTTTCAAGACGATGACGAAGCAAAGATGGAGGGACAAGCGAGCGCTTCTCGAGCCGAGCCCAAGTCCGATTATACCGGCCCTCGTACACTTGACGGTCGCCCCGCACCTCAGGCAGCGTCATCTAGTCGAGCAAGAGGTCAGCCCAAGTCACAACCCAAGAAAAAGGGCATCGCTACGCTAGGATCACTAGGAGGGGGATCTCATCAGCATGATGATGGTGATAATGGCGAGGATGGTTTTGACGACGCCGACGATGACGATAGCCGTGGCAACCTCTTTGCCGGTGGAGAGAAGTCCGGCCTCGCTGTTCAGGATCCGAAGCAACAAGAAGGTGGACCAAGGAAGATAATCAGCGACATTCTAGCCAAGGCGAAAGCGTAAGAGCCTCTCTTTCTGGAAGCATTCGCCTGTCAAAAAAGCAAGTTCAACGCAGAATAGCTAATCGGGAATCGTAGAAATGCTTCTCGCCCAGACACCACCCCAGAAGACACTGACGCAGCCGGACCATCTCGCTTCCGCGGCGCGGGTGTCACTTTGGGTGGTGAAGGCGTCGAGAGTCGCTCCATTCCTGACCCTCTGGGTGCAGCTCCAGCATCCGGCGGCGACCCTCAAGAGCGAATATTGCACATCTGGCAGGACGGGTTCAGTATCGAGGATGGGGAGCTGCGCCGATTTGACGATCCTGCCAATCAAGCAGATCTGCAAATGATTCGTTCTGGTCGAGCTCCGCTTCATCTTATGAATGTACAGCATGATCAGCCTGTAAATGTCAAGCTGCACCAGCATGAGAGTCCATACAAGCCCCCGCCAAAGAAATATAAACCCTTTTCTGGTTCTGGCCAACGCCTTGGAAGTCCCGTACCTGGTGCTGGGTCCTCCAGCGCTGCTACAGCATCGCCAACAACGACGGCCACCCGAGAGCCAGTCATCGACCCTTCTCAGCCTACCATAATGATCAGGATCCAATTGCCTGACGGAACGCGACTCCCTGCCCGCTTCAACACTACCAATACCGTTGGAGATATTTACGGATTCGTTCAAGGCGCATCATCGGAGACCAGGAGCAGACCTTGGGTGTTGGCCACGACATTCCCCAATAAGGAGCATACAAATAAGGACTTGGTTTTAGCAGACGTGGCAGAATTTAAGAAAGGAGGAACCGCCGTGGTCAAGTGGGCATGAAATGCGATAATGACATCTGGACAGGTAACTTGGTAGAGAGGCATATTAGAGATGCTTGATCATGTCTGGGCGGAAGAATACAGGAAGTGTCTTTGAGAGGCACGGAATTGCGAATGTGTTTTGACGCTAGTCAGCGCAGACCAAGAGGATGAAATAAGAACAAACTCCTTCCATGCTTGTTCACGTGTGCCTGTTCGAAACAAAAATATACCTTGACTGTGGCACTCCTTCTTTTGCAATGCTTTCCCATAAACTAGCAGCACGTACAAAACCAAACAGTATCATCGCCCCGTGACGCCAGAATAAAAAGAAAGGCAATCTATAAACCTTCTCTCACGCTCATTGAGAAAATCTTGATGGTGGTTGAACTGTCCCTCAAGAGGCTGATGCGAATGCTGAAGATGGACCAGCGGGCGCAGGGCCCGGGCCATCAAGGAACTTGAAATGCTCAATGGCAATTTGACAATTCAGCATGGCGGCATTGAATCGCGCCTCACCTGGCGGTAGCACAACCATGAGGTAGGTATTAGTTGTGAACTTGAGGATAAAGAGATTGAATCTCATGCCAGCTTTATGTTCCATGCGAATGAATTGTTCGGCATTTCTAGGCGTACCCGTGAATCGAGAGATACTTTGCTTGAAGTGTTTCATGATGTTGGACATGCGTTCGAGTCTGTCCTCGGTTGGATTGCGACGACCTTCTGATGACGTCCATGACGATACGGCCAGGAATGATGTCCTCTCAAAGAGCAACAGCTCCTCTGCTTCGATAGCTGCGCCAAGATTGGCCAAGTTCCTTTCTATGGCAGCCAAGTTGGGAACGAGGTCGTGGATGATCGATGCCCAAGCCTTGTATAAACTCTGGTCCCAAATTGACGTGGCAAAGGGCGTTGGCTCAATACTTTTGGCGTCTCCACCGACCGAGTTGACATATTCTGTCGTCTTTTGCTTGATAGTGCGCACGCGCTCTTCATAGACAGATTCGCGGGCAGACGGAACCACGAGGTCCATTTTGTGGATGAGGGCGTAGATCTTGGCGGCGGGCGAGTACTGCAGCAGGGCTGAGAGGATGGAGACATAGGTTGCCATGTCGCGGTCAACGTCACGCGATTCAATATCGAAGACATAAATAAGGACACCGACATTTGAAAACACGTGCACTCGTTGTTGGGAGAGGTAGTTCTCCATGAAAGCTTCTTGGCCGCCGCAATCCCATAGATTTAGCGTGAGGTTGCCGAGGAACTTGACGTGTGAGAGGTCAATATCAATCGTTGCGCCCCTACAAGACACGAGGCAACGGCGTTAGTTGGAAGCGGTTTTCCTTCTTGGGAAGAAAAAGAGAAAAAAAAAAAGAGAGTTCGAAGTAGGCAATCGAGTGCTTACAGTCGGCGCGTGTCTCGGGCAATGTAGTTGCTGAAGATGATGCTTCTCATGCTAGATTTTCCAGAGCCGGACTTGCCCATGAGCAGGACCTTCTTCTTTTTAGGCTTTTTGACTTCGCTGCGGACCTCTGAGGCCCCAGCATCGGCCGAAAGCTGATCAGGATGCGAAGACATTATCTGCTTCTCGTCTGGCGAAGCAGGCGGAGCAGAATGGTCGAGGTGGGAGGTTGAGTTGGGTTTCGGAGGGGTCGATGAATGGCAGAATGGATTGAACGTGGTGGGGTAGCTTGATATTAGCTTGGGCGGTGAGGTTTGAGGGAGGTTCGTGCGATGAAAGGATGATTTGCGGTCAACGGGCACGGGCGCGCATCACGGTCGGTTTGTGTGAAATTTTTGCTTCCTCCCCGTGACTTGAGTTGTCAATAGACGTCCTTCTTGGGCGCTTATTTCATCCATGGTTGTTTTCTTATTCAAATTTTAGAGGGGTGTCTTGCGCGGGAATTTCAGCTTATTATCCTGGGAAAGCATCATGGTCGTACGTCTATCAGGTACCTGTTGTTTTTTAACATTCGTTGATGATACATTTCATTCTTGATTTTTTGAGACATCAATATCACTGTCCGCCGTACTTTTCCTGGGTTCATGGCATTGGGCCCCAGGGCAGGAGCGACCATGAGCGATTTCTCTGGCTGTGCTGCCGGTTCCTGCACTAGGAAGCAAACGCAGCATTATCATGAGGGAGAAACTTGGCTCTGCTTTGCACTGCTGATGCATCTAGCGAGCGACATAAGTTAAGAAAACAATGTGTATTCATCAATCATCGACTCCTTGGAATCATTTCGTTTCATGAGTTTTGCCTTCTGCCTTTCTCCTCGTCCTCAACATACAATATCTTGGTAGACGACACATCGCTATTGATGCCCGCTACCTTGTTCTCGAAATCTCGCCCTCTCCTTTCAGGGCCAAACATGGTGGTGAAAATGATGCCTAGAGCAATGATGGCGGTCGCTATGCCCATCACTGGACCATAAGCCTCCACATTGTCTCCGTTGGGCAGCCGCACGAAGGTCTTCTCTGCAATGGCATTGACAATCTGCGCAGACGGCGAGGATATCATATTGCCAATCTGATAAGTGACACCAGGGAACGTGGATCGGAATGCGACCGGAGAAAGCTCGTTCAAATGAATGGGAATCACACCCCAGGCGCCCTGGACAAAGAATTGCATGAAGAAGCCAGTGGCGCTAAGCGCACGCTCGCCTTGGGGCAGAATCCATGCTGGAATCAAAACGGCCGACATCAGAGTTGCGCAGATGATGGTTCGTCGTCGACCGACAAACTGCGATACATAGCCGATGATGGTACCGCCAACACAGGCGCCCGCTTTCATCAGGATGGACGCCCTGGAGGCGCCATCGTTCTTCAGCTCCTTCTGAGTGAGCATGAAAGTTGTGTACGAGTCTTGTGAAGTGTGGGAGTAGTAGTTGAACCAAGTCATGAGAATGATGCAGTACACACACAGCTTCCACTCTTTTACAAGCATGTTCTTGGTGTCACGCCAAAAGGCACCAGGACTGCTTGTCTCCTTGCCACGCGCTTTGGCTTCTAGGAATTGTTGTGATTCGGGAAACAGGATGCGGATGAGGCCGATACCGATGGAGAATCCGGCTGTTTTGTACCAACAGGCAGGAATGTCAGCTCTACCGCAAATCGAAAGACATGTAAGTTGTTGAGGGGCTTGCCATCATCACGACTTACCAGCAGCCCAGAAGACCGTCTTCCAAGTATCGGTGCCACCCCCAACGCCAAGGTTGGCACACGCCGCCAAGACATAGCCGAAGGAATACCCCTGCTGCAAGATACCCGACATCAAGCCACGAGCGTTAGATCTGGCCAAGAAAAGAGCAATCGTGTTAGCGTCCGTCGTGTCTAAAAGAAAGCAAGATCGCAATTGAGGTCAAACTTACGGGCACTGCTCGAGAGACATGGCCATGGCGTTGCCGTATACACCTCCCATGAACAGCCCAAACAAACTTCGTACTGCCAAGAATTGGGAGAAAGTGGAACTGTAAATAGTCGAAATCTGGAGGAGACCGAGAATGATCATGTTGGCAACCATGGGCCATTTGCGGCCCCATTTGTCGCCTGCGAGCCCGAACATGGCAGCGCCGACAGAGCGGAGCAAAAGTGTCAAGGTGATGGCGGTGGTGATGTCGGTCTTGGAGCGGCCATAGTAATCGGCCAATTTTTTTGTCTGAATGGAGAGCGCATGGAAGTCAAATGCATCGGCCGTCCACGACAAGAAACCGACAATAAAGAAGAGCCAATTCTTGGCCGACAACTGTGCAAGAAGGCTGATGGGGTTGACGAAGCGATCAGGGTCTCTCCACTCACAGCGAGTTTCGCCATACTCGTTGGAGAGGACTACTCGTTGTCGCCAAATGAACAGATCGCGGAAGGACTGTTTAGCAGTGGCAACAATACCCTGAGCCAAAGGGTCAGCTGGCAGACTCTCTTGTGGTGCCATCTTGAGATCTGGACAAGAAGGACAATGAGATAGCACAGCTTGGTAAAAAACGAGACTTGGGTTGTTGAAGAGGACAAGGTACGGGTACCAATTCAAGAAGAGTGAAGCAGCGATCCCTTTATCTCTACAAATCGACTTTGTTGTCACTGAAGGGGAGAGGCCAAATCATACCAGCTTGTGTTAAAGGGTTTGCGAGCAAGGTGTCCAGACTATATATAGTCAGTCAGCGCCTCGAGCTCGTAAGCTCCATGCAGCCACGAACGTTGTGGGACCAGGAGAAAGTCGGACGCTCTCCCTGATCCCTGGAACAGAAGCTTCTGCACGCCCCCAGTTTTGGTCCCGACCGCCACCTCACTTTCTCAGAGATGATGGGATATGGGGCCGATATTACATCCGGGCGGGCGCAACATGTACGATGTGTCACTGAAAAATCACTTCGCATTGCCTCCCAAGACAGGAGATGTTGAGACGGGTCCTTCCTATAGAGACTATACATGGAGAGACTGGGCTCGAGGGCCAAGGTGATTTGAAGGCGGGGGCTGACTGGTGATGGAGGAGGAGGAGAAAGAGGAGGTGTGGGCAAAATCATCTCGCGCTCAACGGTGATTTTCACTGATCCTACGAAAAAGCAATCCATAGAACCAACCATACAGGGTTTGGGGGTCGATTGAGCGTGGGACTGTTGACAAACTTGAAGGCATCACTCCCTTCGCGATAACCTTCCAGCCTCCTTTCGCCATGTGCGGATAGCCTACATGTAGACGGCTGAATGCATCATCATCACAGTCCACACCCGTCAAAAGGCAAACTACAAGTGGGGGTCTGCCACCAAAGTCCATGACTCCGGCCAACGCGCGAATGAGAGTGGAAGGCTGCTGTTGACCCAAATCGAAGTGCATGGAAAATCTGGGGTTTGAGTGGAATCTGCTCTGCAGGGCGGAGGAGGAGGAGTCCGTCCCATCCATGCCTTGTCTTCTCCCGCTTCTATTTCCATTTCCCTACAATATCAGAGGCACCTGAAACACGGCTCAGAATCCCCCGCGGCTGATAGGATGCTTTTTGTCTCACTGTCAAGACTTTTTGTTTAAGCAGTACTTAAGCTTAAGTTAAGCAGACAATAGCAAAACAAGACAATGCTTTGCTGACCCACGTCTGACATGACACCAGGACATGGCACTACTTCGCCCAGCCCAACCCTGCTTTGGAGTTTGGGAGTCTTGTGTGACCAAAGGCGGCATCATGACATGGGGTGGGAACAACGCAACCCAAACACTAGACCCGAGTTAGCAGGAGGAGATTCGCTTTTGGTGGACGTGGACGTGGACGTGGACGTGGACGTGGACGTGGACGTGGACGTGGACTCGGCGCAACTTGTTCGAGGGGCTTGCGAGGGGCTTGCGCGTGGCTGCGGATGGCTCAAGTGCCGCGATGCAGCCAATTGCCCAGTCGTCGGCAATTGGCACTTGTTGATACATGATCATCATGATGGTTGTCACGGCGGCGGAAAGTCAGTCCTATCCACCCATAATAATAGCGACGGGATCGCGATGACGCATTGTCGGTGGCAAAAGGTGTCTGCTTTTCCCTTGACGGCTGGCCTTGCTTTCCAGAACGACGATGTTTACGACGTTGCCAAGATATAATAGCGTTGCAGCGTGCAGCGACTACCCCAGATTTCCCCGGCTTCATTTCTCCGGCTTCAATCCTTTGTTCTTTGACATTCGCATGGCGAGGTTGCAACTTTTCACCCACAGATGGCCTCGATTCTGAAAGCCCACACAGTGACGAGACACACACGGGACACACACGACAAGCCTCCACAAATCGGGCCACAAATCAGGACCTGTTTGCTACCTTTCTTTGCTTTGTCAATTCCCGCCGAGTCAGCCGCCGACGCATACGGGGGCGGCCCATGACCTGGTTGAATAATCATTTCTGGCCCAACGCAGTAAACAACATTAATTGATGGCCCCCAACAACGTGTGTAAACATGGGGCTCGGCAAAACCGAAGCGGGCGGATGACTTGGTACGCCACGAAGCGGTCGGTCCATTGGTGGCTCTTCTTTTCATCCCACCACGGCCTTCATCCCGCATAATGAAGCCATTTCGCCATTATCCGGCCACTGTTTGTGCCGCTGCCTGGACCCCCGCGGGCACAAGGTTCAAGCCTCGGCCAGCCGCCTGGGAAACAGACGCAGCAGACCATTGGCTTTCTAGCGCCCAACAGGATTGACCTGCCTCTGGGAAGGGAAGCCTTCCTTGTTCCATCGCCCCAAGGACATCATCGCCAGGGAAGTCACCGGGACCACTCGCATCAACGAGGAAGACCACACCGACCGGTATTATTGGTTCATCACGCCCGTAACAAAGCTCTTCCTGATCCCGTGTGATGTTGACGCTCCACCGGGGACAGTTGGTGGCTTGAAGGCATTGCAGTCTGATCCTGACACGTCTTAACCCGGAATTGGAACGATACCGACAAGTCGTCGGGTACATTCGCCAGATAAGAGCTTACATACTCTGTTCTCATATAGCCAGTCATTATACACGACGTGACAGTTCGTCGAGAGCTGAGTCGAGAACTTGTTGCACGGACCCTTGACAGAAGACCCCCCCTTGTGTGGTATCAGGTGTTTTCTTCGCATGATTACGACAACGGTGAACCCCGCGATGATGCGACCTGTTCTCTGCAAGTAAGTGCTTTTCGGTCAGAGGCTGCTGCTAGGTGTTGCATTTTGGCATGTGACGTAATGTTTATTTTTACGCATAGACGTCCTTGCCTCCTTTCGTTACCCATTTGCACTTTGCTTACAACACGATACTAACGACTCGAACAAGAAAGCATAGCCACTCGACAACAACAAGTACGGTGAAACCAAGCATGCATCGAAATGCGTATCAAAACGAGAATAAGGATCTGTGCACGGAGATAAAAAAGAGCAAAATGAAATGTTGAGATTTTTGAAATTCAGGAAGTCATTAGGTCATGGAAATTGGCCCTTTTCAGGCCCAAAATATCCTCGTTCGGGGATGGGCAGCCAGCCGACCTGCTTGCCATCCATGCCGGCCGTACTAACAGTGTTTCCCCACCACTTCAAGCTCACGGGGTGATATCCAACGGCAAAGAACATGACGAGTGCGCTTATAGCAAGGCCAGTGGTCAAGGCAGCGGAGAGAACGTAGTTGTACTTGGACCACCAGGCCAGACGGTGCCGAGGCAGCCAGTACATGAAAACATACGACAGGATGAAGCCCGGCGTCTTGTAAGCCAGGTTGGACGGGGCCCAGTGCTGGATGCCCTGGATAATCAGAACAGGGTTCAGCCACATGAGCGAGGCAACGAAGCGGAAGACGGTGCGGTCCAGCGTATCGAAGCGTCTCGGAGACATCTTGCCACGGATCTTGTCCCGCACAGCAGGAAGATACCTGGGCCCCCAGCCCTGGCCGGCGAGGAAGACGAGCGCAATGACGGTGCCCATGAGAAAACACCACTTGAAGAGGGGATAAACCGAGTTGAACATGCGATCTGACCCCATGAGCCCCCACATGAGAGAGTTGGCATACAAGGGAGCGCCGTCGTTGGCACACGTGAACCGGCTGGGCTGGTCGGGCGTGCACAGGCCCTCGACGTTATTCAGGATGAAGTTTTGCGTGGCCACGGCCACGAAGCAAGTAATGACAATGGTACCAATCTGGCTTCGAAACACAGCCCGCGGAGCAATCTTGCAATAGTGCGCCATCTTCTGATCCTGCACGTAGTTGTCTCCGTACCCGGCGAGCGCCCAGCTTCCGAGTGTCTGGCCAAACAGGAAGGCGTTGGGGTTGTTCGGTAGCAGAAAGCCCGTGATGATCTGGATCAGAGAGCCGAGCCCCAGATTGGTGCCCGTCGTCGCGGAAAGGAGGGACAGCGGCACAGCAAAGACCAAGTTGACGCCGATGATCAGGAACACCAACCACACGGGGACATCAACGGGGTAGATGTGCGCCCAGACGATGGACACGACGATGGCGCCCACAAAGATGACGAGGAACCACCAGTCCGGCACCTCGCTGTACTTTGCCATCTCGCGGTTATGCACGTCCATGGCATCCTCATAGTTGCCCTTGCCGTAGCGCAGGCCCTTGTAGAAGTCCACATACGCCTTGCCAATCGTCTTCCACTGGTTAACCATGATGTACAGGAAGTAGACGGGGTAAAAGGCAAAGTTGGCCCCCACGGTAAGCACATAGCCGGCCGAGTAGAAGGGCGGCGAGTACGACTGGTACCTGTCCAGGTCGAGCTTGTTGCCGACGACGATTTTCTGCACGACGTAGGGCTTGCCGTCGTTTGCAAACGCCGAGGACGAGTTGATGGGCAGGTAGCCCGTGTTGTACATGTTGGAGTAGAAGATGGCGAGGATGACGAAGCCGCCCAGCACGGAGCCCACGTACATGGTGCAGGTGCTGAAGAAGGGCGCCGCGAGGGCAGCGTACGAGCTCGTCGCCACGTTCCAGTCAAACGTGGTGACGGGGTTGAAGAGGCCCAGCCCCATGTTGGAGCCCGTCAGCACGGCGAGGCTCAAGTTCTGCGGCGCCATCCACGTCATCCAGTTGAACTGGGAGAGGGCGGTGAAGAGGAAGCCGGGGAGCCAGTAGTAGAAGAACATGGACGCGGCGGTGACGAGGAAGAACCTGTAGCGGGACACGGTCCAGCCGTTGATGCTCTCGCGCGGCTCGGGCTTGGTGAGGGCCCTGTTCATGGCGATGATGGGCATGAGGGTCGGCCAGAGCGCCTTGACGGGGTAGACGCTGAAGCGGCGGAGGTAGCCCGCCAGGCCCATGCCCATGAGCTGCACGAAGAGTGTCAGCATGAGCTGGTAGCCAAAGTCGACGAAGTCGAGGCCGTAGTAGACGGGGCTGCGCTGCACGAGGATCATGCCGTAGCTGTTGGTCGTGTAGATGGCGATGTTGAAGGTGATGGTGGCGAACATTTGCTCCTTGAACGACCACGGCCCGGGGTTGAGCGAGTGTCGTGCTCCAAAGGCCGCGAAGCCCCAGTCCGGGAGGACCGTCTGGAGGAATCTCCCGCAGGGGAAGAGCAGGATCTGGATCACCGAGTTGCTGAGGCCTAGGGGCGAGAGGCCATGTTAGTGACTTGGGACTTCCCCCCCCCCCCCCAAACTTGGGGGAAACCCCGTATAAGTGGGCATGGATGAACACGAGGAGGACTTGTTTAGCACGGGCAAAGACAAGACAAGACAAGACGATGAACCAGAGGAGGACTTGTTTGGCACAGCAAAGAGAAGACAAGAAAGACAAGACACGACACGACAAGACACGACGAAGAGAACAAAACATACTTATACCCGGAAACCGACTGTTGAAAAACGTCGACATAAAGGTCCCAACGACAGCCCAGCCTATGCCCAGAAAATACGCGCGAATCGTCTCCATCGGCACGCCCGCATCATCCAGGGGACTCGCCACCGCCCTGACGCCCGGGTACGGAGACGACCACCTCATCATGGTGGCGTCGACGCGCACGTCTCTCCCCCAGAGGTCGCCGTACGACTTGGGCCCCAGGAGGAGCTTCTCCATGCGGCGGCGCATGTCCGAGGGGAAGTTCCAGTCGTCCGAGTGGAACTCGAGGGACTCGGCTATGACGGCGAGGGCTTCCCCCTCGGACATGGCGTTGATCTTGGACAAGATGAAGTCGGCCTCGCCGTTGGGCGCCAGCGTCTCGAGCATCTCGCGGGGGATCTGGTCGCCGTATTGCCCTGCCGCCGCGGCGGGTGTCTTCTCGGGGTCTCGTCGATCGTGAGAAGACAAAGGGGTGGTTTCGACGTGCGTTTGCACGGCTTCTGCTTCTTCGACGGCCATGGCCCCTCAGGAAAGGGGGGGGGGGGGAGTGGATAAGTGGTAAGTAGAGAGACGTACACTCTTGTTGCGAGATGTCTTGTGTGAGACGGTGTGGGAAGTGATGATGAATTTAGCTATCTAGAGCTATCCACACGTGGCACAACGAGGCTATATACGAGGGCAAAAGAGGGTCTTTGCCCTAAGTGCCAAGGTCTCGTAATAAGGCCTTAAAGAGGGAAGACATTGCAATAGTGATACCTAAGATATAAGGCTACTATAACTAACACTACCCCTAGCGGAATATCTAGCCTAAAGATAAGGCTAAAGATATTACCTATTTACTAAGATACCTATTCCGCTAAAGTGTTTTTATTTAATATAAAATCTTATGCCCTTATTATATAAAGAAAACATAAGAAATCACTATATTTAATCTATTCTAAACCCTTTATTATCCTATTTATAATTATTTAATTAGTTCTAATTTATTCTAGATAAAAATAACCCTAAGAGGTCTTTTTAATTACTTATTTATACCTTATATTAATATAATAAGTATAACCTTTATGCCTCTTATTAAGGATATTTACCTTTACATTCTAGCTATCTATAAACATTAGTAATAGTTATTATTAAGGGATTCTAAAGTCTTTAAGTAAATTTACTACTTAAAGTATTAATAGGCTTATTAAAGTTAAATTAATAAATTTAGCCTCTATAAAGCTAAGTATAACTAGTAATTATTTCTTTAATTACTAAAGAATTATACTTCCTATAAGCATAATAATATAACTTACTATTAACCTTCTTATATCTAAATTATTAGTAAGAGAGGTATTACTATATTCCTTTACTTAAAGGATATCTTTTAGATTAATTAATTAATTATTAGGTGCCTTATTACCTAGTATAATCCCTAGATCTTATAATCTAGTAAGATACCTTTAAAAGTGCTTTATAAGTTTCTTATAAATCTCTTTTAGTTTATAATTTATACTATAAAGATAATTTAATATAAATATAATATTTAGTTTTATGTAAATTATAAGCTAGTTAAAGCTACTAGTTCTTTGTGCCTAGTCTAATAGATTATAAACTATTAGAAGGCTCTTTTAATCTATAGGAATCTTTGCTTTTATAAGCTAAGGGACTAAAGATAGGCTAACTTTACTAATCTTAAATTTCTTTATAATACTCTATATATAGAGATTCTAATATATTAGTATTATTTAGTTATACCTATTATAAATAAATTTAATACTAAGGAATAGCTTAGGGTTACCTAAGCGCTTTAATTTATATTGCTTTTAAAGCTTAGTTATAATAACTTTAACTATTACTTAATTCTTTACTATAATAATTATATTATTAATATAGAGAAAGAGAAAGATACTTTCTTAATAAAAGATATAAAGCTCTTACTTTAAATAAATAAAGCCTTACTTCTTAAGTTCTTTTAAGATATTATTAAGTTACTAAAGGGGAGATATTAGGAAACTATAAAGAGCTTTATTAAGCTTATAAACGCGTTTTATTCTATCCCTATGTCTATAAGGTTACCTTATATATACTTTAATTTATACTATAGCGTTTAGGAAAGCATTTATAGTATTATATTATTCCTATTTATAGTTAAGGATAGTAATAATTATATAGAAAATACGTAAAGAGACTAGATATATAATAGCTATATAGAGATTTTCCTTTTTAAATACCTTTATATTCTAGTTACCTTATATAACCTAATAAGCTTTTATATATAGAGGCTTATTAATTAGGTATTTTATAGTGTAAACCTAGTGTCTATTAAAGATCTTTATATTTTCTAGAGGTATTATAAGAGTTTAGTATTATTTCTCTTTAATTTTCTCTAGTTCCTTTAGCTTTATAAGCCTCTAGAAGGAATAATAGTTATTTATATTCCTTGCCTTAAACTAATTATCTAGAATCTAGACCTTTATATTAGTTAAATATACTACTTTAAGCATTAAGAAACTATATAACTTATAAGTCTTTTTATCCTTATTATAGATATTATCCTTATAATATTTAATTATTATATTTAACCTCTTTATAGGGAGGGCCTTCTTCTTACCTAATATAATAATATTAAGGTAATCTTATTATAGACTTACTCTTTAGCTTTTTCTTAGCTTTAAAGACTTATATTATTATTATTAACTAGCATTATTATTATTATCTTTAGCTTCTTTTTCCTTAGAGACCTTAGAGGCCTCCTTTTTATAGGAAGATTCCCTTATTTACTATAGAATAATAGTATTACTATATATACTTTGCCTTAGGCAGAGCATGTAATGTAATGTAATGTAATGTAATATTTGGGGTTTGGATGTAATGTAAGGGCAAAATAAAAGTGGGGTATATTAATATTCTATAATATTCTATAGAATTTTCTCTATAAACTTAATATTAGGCTTTTTTATTAATATAATTTAGTTATTTAGTTAAAGGTTTTTAAAGTTTAACCTTATTTAGATTATTAAGCTAATTATAGGTATATAGTAGCTAAATATAGTATATTCTAATTATAAGCTTTTACTTTAATTTACCTTTATATTATAAAGGTTATCTTACTTTAAGAACTTTTTTTTTAGATTTATGATCCTTTTTAATATACTTTCTTTACTTTAAATATAATAATTACCCTAAAGAAAAAATATTTTATTATATATAAATAAGACTAAAACTCTAATAATAATATATTTCTATATATAAGTATACTATAATAAAAAGAATATTTTAATATATATAATAAAACAATTTCTAGCTATATAGCTATTTTTTTTTATAATTATAAATAATTCTAGTAACTTTTAAGGTTTTTTAAGATAAAGGAAAACTAAAAACCCTAAAAAAAGCTAAATAAAAGAGACTTAAATATTTTATAATAGATATAAGAAGTATATATAATATATTTTCTTTAATATTTAAGATATTAAAAAATAAGCTTTAAAAGTAAGTTTAATAATATATATTATTTATAGTTTCCTTACCTAGTTATAAGGCTTTTTATAAAAGTAAACCTAAAAGTAAATCTAAAAGTAAGTCTTCTTACTTATTAGTAACTTATCTATAGCTTTGTTACTAAGATATATAATTTTTACTTAAAAGGGAGAGTTTTATAAAAGCGGGTCTAAAAGTGGGTCCTACTAATTACACCTTTTACTTAGTTATAGCTTCTTTGCTTAGTTATAAAATCTATTCCTAGAAAAGAGATATTTCTAAAAATAAGTCTAAAAGTAAGTCTTATTAATTACATCTTTTACTTAGTTATAGCTTCTTTGCTTAGTTATAAAATCTATTCCTAGAAAAGAGATATTTTAAAAGTAAGTCTAAAAGCAAGTCTTATTTATTATACCTTATACTTAGTTATAGCTTCTTTACTTTATTATATAATTATTTCCTAGAGAAGAGGTATTAAAAGCTATACTAAGTATAGTATAAGTCTAATTATAAGTATTTTTAGCTTATATTTTAAAAGATAAATTTATAAAGTAGTTTTTATTAATTATATTATAGCTTACTTAGTTATTTTGTTTATTTTGTTTATTTTATTAGTCTTATTAGCTATAATTTAGGTTAGTATAGTAATTAGACTTTAATTTATATTTTTATAAACCTTATAATTACTTTTTAATAGTTAAATTAAATTTCTTAGTATTTATATATAATTATTTAACCTTAATAATAAAAAATCAAAAATAATTACATTTAATTACAAATAATTACAAATAATTACAAATAATTACATGTAATGTAATGTAATGTGGAAGGGTAAGGTGTAATGTAATGTAATGTAATGTGGAAGGGTAAGGTGCAGAGTATTGTTTGTAGTGTAGTTAGTGTAGTTTTTAGGAAGAATTTGTATTTATATTGTAGTTTTTTTTTTCTTGTAGTTAGTGTATTGTAGTTTTTTTTTTTTATAGTTAGTATATTGTAGTTTTTTTTTTTATAGTGTAGTGTATTATAGTTTTTTTTTGCTTGTAGTGTAGTGTAGTTAGTGTAGTTACTAACTACACTAACTACAAAAACTACAAATGTAGTGTTAGTAAAAAAAAAAGTAGGCCTTTTTATTATATAATATTATTATAAGGATTAAAAGAAAGCTAGTTATATAGAAGCTTTTATTATTACTTATTTTACTTAATTAGTTATAGAATTTATAATATTTACCTTTTTTTAAGGATTTTACTATAACTAGGGTTATTTATAATATTATACCTTTTTAATAATACTATTATACTTATTACTTTATTTTACTAATATAACTTTAAGAAAAACCTTCTAATTGTTTTATTTACTATTATTATTAATTATTTTATATTTTTATTATTAATTTAATTAAAAAATACCCTAAACTAATATAATTAAATTAAATTAGAAATCTAAATAAATATATAAAAGTTAATAGAATATATACTTAGTACTTTAATATTATTATTAATATAATAAGAACTTAAAAAAAGCTTAAACTATTTATTTACTATTTAAACTAATTAAATATTACTTTAAGCTTTATAATTCTAAAGCTTTAAGAAGTTATATATAGTAACTTTATATATATTATTACTATAATATATAAAGAAAGAATATAATAAACTAATATTTATAGTATATTAATAAATAACTAATAGTATTATTTTAATTACCCTATATAGCTTAATTAAGCTATAAAAAATAAGTTTAACTTATTTTTAAAAATAATACTAGGACTTAGTTTTATATAATATACTATACTTATTATAAAAGGTAGTTAAAGTACTAGGACTAGCTATATAATTAGCTATTTAGTGAAAAGAATATATATATACTTATTATAAAAGCTTTAATAACCTTAATTACTATTATTTTACTTTTATTATTATTTTAAAAAAATATAAAAGAGAAAACATTTTTATAATATTAATATTTTTAAAAACCTTAAAATACTAAGTTATTAAAAACAATAGCTTTTACTATAGTAATTTACTTATAATTACTAGTATTTATATTTAAGTTATTTATTAGTTATTTATTAGTTATTTATTTTTTATTAAACTTTAACACTAATAATATTATAAGTAATCTTAGTAATATAAGTAATATTAGTAATCTTAGTAATACTAGTAATATTAGTAATATTAGTATTATAAGCTATTATAAGCTATTATAAGCTATTATAAGCTATTATAAGCTATTATAAGCTATTATAAGCTAGTATAAGCTAGTATAAGCTATCTTAAGCTATCTTAAGCTATCTTAAGCTATCTTAAGCTATCTTAAGCTATTATATACTATTATAAGCTAGTATAAGCTATCTTAAGCTAGTATAAGCTATCTTAAGCTATTATAAGCTATTATAAGCTAGTATAAGCTATCTTAAGCTATCTTAAGCTATCTTAAGCTATCTTAAGCTAGTATAAGCTATCTTAAGCTAGTATAAGCTATCTTAAGCTATCTTAAGCTAGCTTAGCTAGTATAAGCTATCTTAAGCTATTATAAGCTATCTTAAGCTATTATAAGCTATCTTAAGCTATCTTACGCTATTATAAGCTATTATAAGCTAGTATAAGCTAGTATAAGCTAGTATAAGCTATCTTAAGCTAGTATAAGCTAGTATAAGCTATCTTAAGCTATTATAAGCTATCTTAAGCTAGTATAAGCTATCTTAAGCTATCTTACGCTATTATAAGCTATTATAAGCTAGTATAAGCTAGTATAAGCTAGTATAAGCTAATATAAGTTATATTAGATCTTTAAGCACCTATATAATATTAGTAATAAATCTTAATAAGTAAATTACTTTATCCTAATTTAGATTATTTCTTTATTATATATATATATATAAAAAACTAGGATTATCCTTTATTTAGATATTAGAAACTAAATTTAAGTGTTATTTTTATGGTTTAAGAACTAAGCCTTATATACCTAAGTAAACTCTCTTCTATAAATAACGAATCCTCCTATGTACACTCCCTAGATATAGTTAAGTGAGTTAAATTTGTGAAAAATAAAATTTAATTTCGAATAAGAGCTAAGATATAAAAAGCCTATGGGTTCAAAACCTAGGGTTCGAAACCTAGATTTTAAACCCTAGAAGCAAGGCACCTTATAACCTTAGTGATTAGATAAAAATGCGGATTTGCTTCAATTTTTTAGCTATATATAAGTAAATAATACAGGCCTACTTTTAATTTCTTAATTTATAATTATAGTCTTATTATTATATACATTCGTTACTATATTAATTAAAAATATTTATAAAATACTAAAGTCTAGGGCCCACTTTTAATTAAAGAGCTATTAGTAAAGTTTTATTATAATAAATTAATAATCTATCTAAAAATAGAAGTTTTATATCTCTATATATTTTTCTAGATTAGATATATATTATTTGTTTAAAAAAATACACTATAAATTAATTATAGTGTAATACTTTATATATTATTAATATGAATATAACTAGTTCTATTCTATACTTTTATAATAGCTAAATTTTATATTACTTTTACTTATATTTGTAATTTAGTAATAATAGAATTTTATAGTAATATTATAATAGAATCCTACTATTAATCTTACTAGGTTTAACCTGTTTTCTATTATAATAGTAATATTATACGTTACTTTTACTCGTATTAGTCTTAATAGAATTCAATAGTAATATTATAATAGAATCCTACTATTAAGATAACTAGGTTTAACTTGTTTTCTCCTATAATAGCAATATTATAGGTTACTTTTACTTGTATTAGTATTAATAGAATTCTATAGTCATATTATAATAGAATCCTACTATTAATTTAACTAGGTTTAACCTATTATTTACTATAGTAGTAACATTATAGGTTACTTTTACTTATATTAGTATTATTAGAGTTCTATAGTAATAAGACCCCCTTACTTTATGTATAATATATTATATAATAGAACCTTTTCTTTATAAGTAAGCTCCCTTTCCCTTCCCTATTTCCTTTACACTTTATATCCTTATATCTTTTCTAATATTACACTTTAAGATATAAACTTTATACTATTATAAAGCTTAAAATTTACTCTTTACGATCCGAATCTTTAAATACCTTTATAAATCCAATAGCCTTACTAAAATAGCTGAATTAACTACCTCTTTAGTTTTTACCCCTTCTAATATTATTTCTTAAACCCAATCTAATAGCTCTTTTAATAAGAGTAATTCTAATGGGAAATTTAAGAATAATATTGAAAATCAACTAAGCTATAGTTTTAAAACTAGAGCTTATATTATTAATTATAACTTATTTAATTATTGTCTTTTAGACATTAATTATAATAAGGAAAGATTAGTAATATGTTATTATACTTAAGATAATTGCTCCTTTAGCTTTTCTTGTAAAGCTAAACATTTTCAATTATCTAATAGTACTAGCCATTATAAAATAAGGCATTCTACTATTGCTATATCTAAGAAAGAAGAAAGTACTAAGATTACTAGTAAGTTATTCCCTTATTTTTATTAATTAAGCTATATATAACACTACTAATATTATATCTAATTTAGTACCTCTTATAACCCAAAGTTCACTATCTTTACAATTAAGTCTTAGTACTTTTTTTACAAAAAAAAGGCCTAGGCCTCCCTTAAGTGAATTCTCACTAGATAATATTATTAATCTAGCTATAAAATTTATACTAGAAAATAACTTATCTTTTGCTACTATAACTAGTAATTCTTTTAAAGAATTACTAAGTTACTTTAAGTAAGTACTTATTCTTAATCCCTTATTATTTAGCTAATAATTATAGTTCTAATATTATATCTTCTTTTAATTATCGGAATATTTCTATAAATATCCATAATTTATATAATAAATCCTTCTAAGAGCTTATTATTAAGCTTAATAAGCACTTTTTAAATTTTAGCTATATGTCTTTATAACTAGATATATAGACATCTTTTAATTCAAAGTCTTATTTAGGAATTATTAGAAATTAGATAACTTCAGATTTTTAATTAGAATATAAGCTTCTTAGTATGTACTTATATAACTATAATTACCTAGCTTTTATAATACTAATACTATTAACTAGGATTTAAAAACTTAAAAAGCACATATACTAGAATATATATAAATAATATATTCACCTAGCTTATGGCTTTATATAAGATATAACTACTATCTATTATAAGGTTAGTTATATTAATTCTTCATAAGTTTCTATATATACTAATTAACTATTAACCTCTTTTAGTCTTACTAGAGATAATAGTTCTAATAATAATACTTTTATAAGTGCTTTTATTAGTACTAATTATAATAGTATTAGTATTAAAGAACCTACAGATATCCGATGTATTGCATATGTTTTAAACATTATTGCTAAAGATATAATTACTAGCTTTATAAAAGCTATAATAAGCGCAGAAGATATTAAGAAATATAAGAATAGCGAAATTCTATTCTATTTAATAGAATAATTTTTAAATTTAATAAAAACCAAAAGAGATTAATTTATAGGCCTTATCCAAGGTAAGCTATTATATCTTATTTTATAAATTTATTACTAATTTAAACTATAGGAATTATAGGAAAAGTTAAAAAGCTAGCTATTTTAATTAAGAATAATGCAAATCTTTATTAAGATTAGCTTATTACTTTAAAAGAGGCTAAATCTCAAGGAAAACTAGCAGTAAATTGCAATATAACTAGAATTCCACTAGGTAAGTTACTAACTATATACTATTAGGTATTAAGTACTAACTATTCTTTATAGCTAATGATACTAGGTGGAATTCAACTTATTTAATGATTAATACTACGCTTCTATTAAAGGAAGCTATATTAATCTTTAATGAAAAAACCAATATATCTGCTTTTAAAGATGCCTGCCTAAAAAGTTAAGAATAGGTAAACTTAAGCACTTTAAGTGAGATTTTAGAGGTTTTCTATCATTTAACTATAGTATTATAAGGGCAAAAATATAATACATTAAGCCTTATGCCTTTATTTATAGTTAAGATATATATATATCTTACTACTATATTAAAGGATTAAAAAGCTTATGCAAAAGTATATTATTATCTATAGTTTTATCTTACTATATTAAATACTAACACTTATAGGATCAAATAAGCTATAATCCACTTGCAAATACCTTTACTAATGCAATAAATATAGGCTTAAAAAAGTTAAATGCTTATTTTCCTAGAGATATAAATAAAAGCTTTTACTTTTATAAGCCTTATTTATTAGCATTTTTACTTAATCCTCGATTAAATCTATTAGCATTATGAAATTAGTTAAACCTAACTAAAGATATAATTAAGAAGATTTTAAACTTATTAAAAGCTGAATATAAGGAGTATATATAACCCTAGTCTCTCCTAACCCTAACCTTTAAAATTAAATCCCTTTATAATTTATACTAATATTAAAGACTAGACATAAAAGCTTATATAAGGCTAGAAATGAATCTTTTAATAATTCTAGCTCTAATAATGAAAACAATGAAGCTTCTACTTTAGTTGTTGATTTATCTAGAATTAAAAGACATCCTAGCCTATTTAGTAATCCTAGGCCTAAGAAACCTACTTTAGCCCTTTACTAAGGTTTATTTCCAAAAGAAAGAAATAAATCTATTAAAAAGGCTAGAAAAAATGAAATTTCTAGTTATATAAAGCTAGAATAACTACATAATAAGGTATATTATTATATACTAATAGTTACTTACTTTACTTATACTAATTATTATTTAGGATGATATATTTAATTAGTAGGCTAAAAATCAAGAAGCCTTTCCAATTTTATCTATTTTAGCTTGAAAATACCTTGCAATCCCTGCAATATCTGCTGCTATTAAAGGTCAATTTAATCAAGGTGGAAATGTTCTTACAAAAAGAAGAACATTACTACTAAATTTAACCTTACGGGAATTATTATTATTAAAGAGTTAGGAAAAACAATCCCTAAAACCTTTAATTAAGAAATATCCTTCCTTTTTTGAATATAATACATTAGATTCAGAAGAATCTAATAATTCAGAAAATACTAATGATTTAGAAGATTCTAATGCCTCTGAATTTAAATCTTAGGTAAAGGGAAAAGGAAAGGAAAAAGCTAACCCTACTACTATTAGTAGTGAATCTAGCGAAGATTACTAGTCTTAGATTAGTAATCTTTAAGATTTTAGATTAAAAAGTAGTAATTTAGCTTATATTAATATATTAAGTTATTACTAATTAACTAATACTATTTCTATTGCTTTTACTCTTAGTCTTTAACTATTATTACTATTATTACTATTATTACTATTATTACTATTATTACTATTATTACTATTATTTTACTTTTATTATTATTTTAAAAAAACATAAAAGAGAAAACATTTTTATAATATTAATATTTTTAAAAACCTTAAAATACTAAGTTATTAAAAACAATAGCTTTTACTATAGTAATTTACTTATAATTACTAGTATTTATATTTAAGTTATTTATTTCTTATTTATTTTTTATTAAACTTTAACACTAATAATATTATAAGTAATCTTAGTAATCTTAGTAATCTTAGTAATACTAGTAATATTAGTAAGATTAGTATTATAAGCTATTATAAGCTATTATAAGCTATTATAAGCTATAATAAGATATAATAAGCTACTTATATTAAGTTTACTAGTAGTTCTTTTTATAGTTTTTTTAAAATAAGTAATAATAATAATTTATAGAAATAGTAAATAATATAATAAGAAGGTTTTTCTTTAAGTTATATTAGGGAAATAAAGTATTAAGTTAAATAGTATTATAAAAAAAGTATAATATTATATATAACCTTACTTAGTTATAATAAAATTATAAAAATAATATAATATTATAAATTCTATAACTAATTTAATAAAATAGGTAATAATAAAAGCTTTTATATAACTAGCTTTCTTTTAACCTTATAAATACTAATAACTAATAAAAAGTCTAATACTATATTTGTAGTATTTGTAGTTAGTGTAGTTTAGGAAAAGAAATTTGTAGTATAATATATTATAGTTTTTTTTTTATAGTTAGTGTAGTGTAGTTTTTTTTCCCTTATAGTTAGTGTAGTTTATAGTGTAGTGTAGTTTGTAGTGTAGTTACTACACTACACTACAAATACTACACTACACTACACGTTTTAGTGCAATACTCTGGTAAGGTGTAATGTAATGTAATGCAATGCTCTGTATATAAGGTATCCCTATGTTTATAAGTAATAAATTAAAGCATTATTTTAAAGACTTAATATCTTAAAGAGAGTTTTCTAAGGGGAACTGCCCTTCTTATTTTTACTTATTAGAAGTAAATTTATAATCTTAGCTATATACCTTATTATAAAAGGCTATAGTAACTTAGGAAGTTATAACTTAATTATTATTAATTATACTACTTTTATAATAGTATATCTTATATATTTTACTATGCCTTAATAGGTAGGAATATAAGGAGCGCTTATATAGAGAATAATGCCTTCCTTTTAATAGTAAGTCTTAAGCTTCTCTCTAAGGAATTTAGTAGTATTATTTATATAAAAATATTTAACTATATAACCTTCTCCTATGTTCTTTATAGTAGTCTTCTAGGCTATAATAGCTTTAACTATATTTACCTTATTAATAATTAGGATTACCTAGTGAAAATATGTATAAATATTAATATAATATAATATATAGTTTTTACTACTAAAACCTTCTAGCTTATATTTAATAAAGTCCTAGAAGATATATAAAATGAAATATATAGTGTTATTTAAATTATCTTAATTAATTTACTAAGAAGCTTTTACTAGTAAATAAGCTAGGTATTAAAAATTTGCTAGTAATTAAGGGTTAATTAAGATTATAGCCTCCTTATAAGCCTTAATAATATAATCTTTGCCTATATAGCTAAGTTATTTATGTAGTAAGCTAAATTTAACTTGCTTAGTAATTAAATTACTTAATAAAGTAGTAAAGTTAAAATAAGGTTCTTTATCCTAAAGTACTAACATTAAGATATTAGATTTCTATTAATATTAACTAAATAGTAGTTTAGTTATAATTAAGATTAATTAATCTATATAACTATTTATTATAAGTTCTCCTTATTTAAGAAGCCTAGGAGAGATTATATTAACCTTTGCTTAAGGTATATATTATGTATTTAATAGCTTTAAGAAGCTATTACTAACTAGAAGGCATACTATTCTAACTCTAGTTATATAAAGATACTAACTATTACTTAACTTTATTAGGTTTATGTTAGGAGCGCAGAGGTTAAAGATAGGATGTTCATTGAAGCAGGTCTTCGGAGAACCTTTAGGCTATGCGAATAACAAAGAGGCTAGCTAGCTATAAGATAGCTATATGCTTATAGAGCGAGGTATTTATTAAAGACTACGCATATTATTAGTACTAGGTTAGAGATTAAAACCTTTACGCACCCGCCCCTAGCTAGCATCTATCTAGCAGCGACTGCAATAGTCTTAGCTATCACTTCGTTCTTAACCTTTTGGTTTTTGTTTTCCGGAACGCTTAGCCTAATCTTTATCGCTCCTAATAATAAAGTGACTGCTGCTATTTTTTTCTCTCTATGTACTCGCCGCTTACTATAAGTGAAGGAGAGACGTTCTATTGTTACTAGATATCTCTAATATTTGTGCTCCTAATATATAATCATAGGTAAATACTCTTTAATCTAGTCTATACCTAGAATTATCCCTTTACTTATATTAGTAATAAAGTAGCTAACTTAGTAAACCTTTACAAATCCTATACTATCTTTTATCTTAACTAATTTTTTTAAAATTCCTTAATATAGAATTACTTTTTTACTTACACTCTCTAGTATCCTATCTAATTAGATTATATTCTCCTAATCCTTTTTTAATAATAATTTTAGATAAATTATTAAAGACTATACGCTTATATTAAATAGCGCTTACATAGCTAACTACTAGTTATCTTATTATAAAAATACTTATATTCTTATTCTATTATCTATAGGGTATTCTACGGTAAGATTATATTCCTAGGTCTATACTAATTAAACTAGTATTATATTAGGAGACATAGCTTTATTACTACTTTCTCTATGCTTTTTAGTTATATACTTAGTACTTTTATAAGTAAAATAATCTAGTGCTTAATAAGCTAGTAAAGCATACCTAGGCTTTTTATATTTATAGCACACTAGGGATAATCTTTTCTCTTAATCTTCGCTTTATTACTATGCCTTATCTATAGGTAATATAAAATAAGAGTATTATCTCTTTCTTTTAGAGTCCTAACCTTTTTTATTATTTTAGCCTAAACCTATTATAACCTCTGCTTTCTTACCCTAGCCTTATAGTTAGCTCTAGGTTATTAGGATCTCTTAACTAATTATTTGCTTCCTTATAGTATTATTTAAGCTATTTAGAAAGATTATAATTCTTAGATATATAGGGATTTCTTTAGGTAACTTAGCTTTTACCTTATCCTAGGCTTATATAAAGGATTAAAATAATTAGTTATTCTTTTACCTAAGATTTAGTAGTAACCTTATTACTTCTAAGTATCTTATACCTATATCTATTATTCTAGTTTTTAACTATTCTAGAAAATCACCTAGGTAATTAATAAATAATCTACATACCTATCTATAGCTATATAACGCATCTACTATTACTTTGCATTACTAGCTAGGTAGCTACTTACATACACTACCTTAGTTATATTATCCTTAAAGGTATAGTAGTCTAATTTAAATAATATATCTAAGTTTACTAAGAAATTCTATAGGCTTTTATATATTTCCCCTTTATATATAGGCATTTTTATCTATATTTTAATAAGACTACCTTACTATATAATTACTACTAAGTTACTATAAACTATAGGTAAAATTATAGCTAATGTTTAAGAGGTAATTATAGGTCTAGATTAAGGGGTAATTATAGGTCTAGTTTAAGGGGTAATTATAGGTCTAGTTTAAGGTCTAGCTAATCCTAGATTTGCCTTAAGCTCTCTAATTTACGCCTCTATTTATAAGACCTCTTGTCTCCTCTAAAGGCAATATAGCTTAGATTATATAACCTTATAGCGTTATTATAATGCCCTTTTTTCTTTAGTTATATTATTTATACCTTTACCTAAATTAGGATTAAGTAGCGTTTATTACACCCTATTATTATCTATAGTTCTAGATTATAAGGGTTCTTTATCTTCCTAATTATCTATAGCTTTATTATTATAAGGTACTAGCGTGTTTCTTATAAATCTTTAGAGTGTTAGCTATATAATAATCTAGCTAATAGTTTATATTCTTAAAAAGATTAAGAGAGATTAATTTATTATAGCTTATACTAAAAGGTTATAAATAAAGTAATAGCTAAGACTATTATAGTTACTACTAGATAGATACTAGCTAGGGGTAAGTATATAAAGGTTTTAATCTCTAACCTAGTACTAATAATATATATAGTCTTTAATAAATACCTTACTCTATAAGCACGTGGCTATCTTATAGCTAGCTAGCCTCTTTATTATCCGCATAGCCTAAAGGTTCTCCGAAGACTCGCTTCGATGAATATCCTATCTTTGACCTCTGCGCTCCTAATAGTTTATATTAATATTAGTGTTTAAATAAGTAAATTACTTTATGTTATTAAATATATATATATTATATCTAGAATTAAGGATATAATTATCCTTAACTAGATAATCTTTAATATTTAAATATAGAGATATTATCTTAAGACTTACTACTATTAGTAAAAGATTACTTCTAGTAATAATAATATCTAGGGAAGTAGTAGTTATTACACTCTTTAGTGTTTTCCTTTATTTAGGAGTAAGCTTAGGATAAAGCTTTTAGTAACCTTCCTTTATATAAATAGTTCTCCCTAGGGAAATTAGATATCTATAATTTTATTTTATTTTCTCTAAGGTATTATTCTTTTTTAATTAATTACCTTTGCCCTTAGTCTTTTAATTATTATTTATTACTTTAGCTTATATATTATAGTTTATCTTCTAGTCTTTCTAAGGTTTATTTACTTTATATATTAAGTATATAAGTATATTCTCTTTTATTAAAAGTGCCTTAAAGAAACCCTTTATTTTCTAAGAGTTATAGACTTTAGGTATAGAGTCCTTTACTACCTTAATTATTTATAATACCTATATAATATCTAGGATTTCCTAGATCTTATTAATTTAATTCTATAGATTTTAGTGGTAATTAAGCTAGGTTTATATAGTTAAGAAGTTTAATCTCTTAGACTTTAAGAATTTATAAAGTAGTTTAATAATTACTAAGTTAGCTTTAAAGCTATAATTACTTCTAATTAACTCTATTATTTAGTGGCTAGTATAGTCTTAGTCTAGCTAGTATAAGTTAGGTTCTTTTAAATCTATAAAAAAAGGCTTTACTAGATTATAGATATAAGAATAGTATAATACTTATTAGTCTTAGTTAAATATATATATATATTATATACACTAGTTAGCTCTATATATAGCTATTCCTAGTACTCCTACTACTTTATTAAAGGGGAAAACCCTTAAATAGGAAGAAAAACCCCCTTATATTTATATTTAGGCTAGCTCTAGTCTTACTATAAGCCTATGCCACTTAGTAAGTAGTTATCTATAGGTATTTATTACTAGCTAATACTAGCCTTATCCTATAAGAAAAGAAAGATAAAGGAAAGATTTACTAAAATAAGAGTAACTAAACCCTCTCCTAGTGTAAATCTAGTCCTATATTATACTTATCCTAGGCTATTTTGCTTTATTCTATGTATAGTGAATTCTAGTTTAGGTTAATTATTTACTTCTTTTTCACTTTCTTACTAACTCTTCTAGTGCCTTACTTTTTAGCTAATTCTAACCTATTTCTAGTTTATAGGTATTATAAAGTTTAAGCACTTAGTTTTATTTATATACTATTAGGGGAGGGTGGTTTTAAACTAGGCTTTACCTAACCCTAGGTCTTATTTATATTAGGGTTATTTATAAATAACCTTTACTATATATTATTTCTTAAGCCTTAATTTAGATTTAGTCCCTCCCCCCTTTTAATAAGTATAAGAGAGATCTTTTCCCTTATAAGGGTTTAATCTCTTTTTCTCTTTTTATATTAAACTTCCTATAGGTTCTTTTCTCTTTTTTTTCCCCTTAAACTATTTAAGGCTATCCTAGGCTAGATTTAGGTTAGTTACTAATATTTACTATAGTATATTATAAAGAATAATAATTTATTATAAATATATTAGCTAAACCTATAAGTCCCCTAAATTTAATGTATTTCTAGGCTTAATTTACCTAGGAAACTATAACCTCTAACTAGTTCCTTAAAAAGTCTTTAACTAAGAAGTAGTTAAAGTAAGTCCTTAAGAAAGGGATAAAAGTATAACCTTTTACCCTTATTTTATACTTACTTTAGCTCTAATCTAAGGTAATTAGGTAAACTATAGGGGAGTTAGTATATTTTATATAAAACTTAATTAATTAAGTATCCTAAGCATTAGTATTATAATATCTCTAGTATAGGCTACTTTAGTTTAGTCCTAGCCTAAAGGTAATTTTAACTTATATAGGAGTAATAACTAATGCTTACTTTAATTATTAGGTTTAGAATTACTAGTGTTATAAGGTAATATTTACCTTTATTCTAAGTCTAGTTTAATACTAATTTAATCCTAGGTAAAACTTACTAGATATTAGACTAAGCATTAGTAATTAGTTAAAACCTAGGTAACTATAGTTAATAAGGGTAATATAAGTACTACTATAGTAAGTTAAAGCTAAGCTTAGTTTAGGTCTAACTAATACTAAACTAAGTCCTAAATAACTACTATAATTATATTAAGAAACTTTACACTAGAAACTAGTTTATAAAGAAAAGGAGTGCTATAGTAATAGGTCTAGACTAGGCTAATTCTATATCTAGTAACTAGTATAATAAGGTGGTTTTCTAGCTAAAGCGCCTTAACGCTTATGCTATAAAGATAAACTATCTCCTAGTTACTACCCTTCCTATAACTAAGTAAGCTAAAATTATAGAAAGTAAAATCCCTATCCTAGAGAAGAAGTAAGTAATAGCTAGGAGTTAGTTTAAAGAAAGGGTAGGGGTAAGTTAAAGGATTATAATACTAGGCGTTTTTGTTTTTTAGAAATCTAAAGTTTATTCTAGTAAAGTATTATTTATTTACCTAGTTTATATATATATATTATAGCCTTACTTTTAACTTACTTGCTTACCTATATTATTTGCTTTATCCTAGGCTTATTTATGTTTTTATTATTTATATAGTAGAAGTAGCTTAGGGCTAGCGCTTAATTATAGGAGTTAAATACTAGGTCTTACGCTAGTGTGTAGTATTGTAGTTAACTAGTATAAAGGAACTATTTAGCTATACGCCTTGCCTTTAGGGGGTTATCTAAGGCTAGCCTCGCTTCCTATGCGTCTCTAGGCTAATTTTGTAGTGGTCGCATGTGGTTGTAGTTACGGCAGTTAACTATAACATAGTACTTCTTAGTTAAATATAGAATTTCCCTAGTAAGATACTTTATTAATTATATAATTTAAACTTATATCTTAACTAAGATCTCCTATTCTTTATAATTCTTAGCCCCTTTAAGAGATAAGATAACTATAAGTTAAGAGAACTAATTCTTTATTATATTATTATATTTCTCTAGTGCTAATATAGCTAGCACCACTCTAGTAGTTATAGTGTTAATAGCGTTATTAGCTATTATATAACTTATATTATAATAATAGGGTTATATATTAAAATTTATATACTCTTATTACCTTAATTACTTAATACTAATTATTATTAATTTAGTCTAGTAAAAGTTATAGTAATAGCTCTCTCTTAATTAAATTACTATATAGCTACTAATATATAGAGATATAAAGTTAAGAGTAAAATGTGTTTTTAAATGCCTTAGTTATATTTTAAATTAGCCTAGTTAGAGGGTAATGCTTTACTAAGAATTTACTATACTTACTTTACTTACTTTACTTACTTTACTTACTTTACTTACTTTACTTACTTTACTTACTTTACTTACTTTACTTACTTTACTTACTTTACTTACTTTACTTACTTTACTTACTTTACTTACTTTACTTACTTTACTTACTTTACTTACTTTACTTACTTTACTTACTTTACTTACTTTACTTGCTTTACTGTTATAGCTTGCACCAAAAGGTTATAAACGAAGTGATAGCTAAGACTATCGCAGTCACTGCTAGATAGATACTAGCTAGGGGTAGGTATGTAAAGGTTTTAATCTCTAACCTAGTACTTATAATATATATAGTCTTTAATAAATACCTTACTTTATAAGTATATAGCTATCTTATAGCTAGCTAGCCTCTTTATTATTTATATAGCCTAAAGGTTTTTTAAAGACTTACTTTAATAAATATCCTATCTCTAACCTTTACACTCCTAATATAATACCTCCCTTATATATAATTAACCTTAATTATAAAATAAGTTACTTACTTAGGGTATAATTACTATATTAAAGCTTTATAAGGAAAATAAGATAAGGTACCTTATATCTAAATATATAGGTAAATAAAAAGAAATAATAATAATAATACTACTAATTAAAAATAACCTCTCTTATTATAGTTAGTAATATCTAAATAGTAGCTTATATATAGCTTTAATATAGTAAAATAAGTATTATTACTTATTATATAGCTAGAAGAAAAAAAATAAATAACCTATATTAATTTTTATAATTAGTTTAAATAAATAAGGTATTTAATACTATAGTTCTAAATAGTCTAACTAGAGGGCTTATATTATAGTTATTATAAGTTTGTAGCTATTAGATATATATATAATTAGCAGTGCTAATAGTTATTATTATAATTCATAGATTACTTATATATAGTGTGTTAGATTACTTAAGGGGTCTAGGGTTAATATAAAGAGACTAATTTCCCCCCCCTTTTACACACTTTCTTTTTTCTATAATATTCCTTAACCTTATAAGTTACCCTTACTAGCTAAGTAATAGCTCTCTTACTACTATTACTTAGTAGTTACTAATCTCTTTTAGTCCTTAATTATTATTATTATTTATCCTTATTTATCTTAGTTTTTTTTTACCCTTATCTAGCTTATAAGTTTATACTCTTACTAGCATAACTTCTTTATCTAGTCTATTATAGCTAACTTATAGCTAGTTTACTATATCTAAGTCTTATGCCTAAACTTTACCTTTATTAATACCTTAAGAAAATCTATTAACTAAAAAATCTCCTATAAAGTCTTCTATAAAGTTTTCTCTAAAGTAAACTTCTTCTAATATCTTATTATAAGTTTATTATATTCTTATAGTATCTTTATTATTAACTTACTACTAGTAAAATAACTTTAAAAAAGATTTTATATATATACTATTATTAGTAAGTAATAATATAAAATATTCTTCTAAAAAATAATACTTATAAGATCCTAAAATACCTTATTAATAAAAAGACCTTCCTTATAAAATATAATAAATCTTTAAGTATAACTTCTTTACTTACTTATTACTTCTTTATAGCTAATATTTAATAAGCTATTAAATAAAATATACTTATTACTTTTAAAATAATAAAAACTATATTATAATATATTTCTCTTAACTAGAATTTACTTACTTATTACTAATATATTACTAGACTCTAGCTTAAATTATATAGCTTTATAATAGGCTATTTAAACTTATTAAAGCTACTTCTAAAGGTAGCTATTACTATTAAAATAAAGTAAGTATAATTTTACTACCTAGATACTAAATTACTACTAACTTATTACTAGCTTATTATAAAAGTAAAGAAAAAGCTATAAAATACTATCTTAGTTTATAAAAATTCTAATAAGTATAGTTATATTTACTATACTTAAATATTTACTAATATTACTTATAAGGTAAAATATAATAAATATACTATAATAGTATTACTAAGTAATACTATAAATTTAAAAACCTAGATTAATCTTTTAAACTATCTTTACTTTATAGCCTAGAATATTCTAAAGGTAAGCTTTTTTAATATATATAGCTAATACTTAACTAACTTACTAGTAGTTTATACTAAATACTATTAATTTACTTAAATATATTAGTTTTATTAAGCTCCTTAGTATACTTTAGGTTTATATATATAAAGAGAGAGATTTTAATAATAAAGATACTCCTAAGGCCTCTTCCTTTATAAGTCTTATAGCTACTACTAATAATAAGGGACTAGTAGTCTTAAGGACTAACTTTATTATAAAGGGATAAGTACTTAGTAACTATATAATAGATTATTTAAGTTATCTAAGTAAATTAACTTTATTTCCTAATATCTTTAGTATATTAACTTATAAATTATAATTACCTTATATTAACTTTATTACTTAGCTATTACTTATAATTATTAATAATTTCTCTAGTAATAAAATCCCTTTTTAATACCTAAGAATTCTCTAAAGTATTATAGCCTTTTTATTTAACTAAATATTTATAATACCTTTTATTATAGTAATATAAAATAATTCTCTTAACTTTAAACTCTTATTTATTATCTTTAATAGTATTTTATAGTAAGGATATATTTTCTATATTTATTAAATCCCCTTTAAAAGGTTTAAGACTAGTAATATTAAATATATTATATAATTAAGTCCTAAGTAATAATTTTAATTAATATACTAATTTATAACTCCTAATTACCTTTTTAATCTTATAGAGGCCTAGGTACTTTATAGCTAGCTTCTTACTAAGGTATCTTAGGTTAATATTCTTTATTAATAATAAAATATAGTTACTAACTTTAAACCTTATTAGAGTTCTTTTCTAGTTATAATATTTTTTATACTAAGTCTATAAGTTACTTAAAAGCTATTTAATTATAGTATACTTCTCTCTTAGTGCTAAAACTTTACTTTTAGCTTAATTATTTACTAAAGGGATATTTACTATTACTTACTATAAACCTCTAGGATTATAACCTTATAATACCTTTACTAGTGTATAGCTATATATTAAGTAATTACTTATATTATATATAAATTACGCTATTAATACACGGAGGCGGGCCGGACACGAGACGGAATCACACTAAGACAAGAAGACCATAGGTCTGGAACAGTTATTAGATTAATTTTAGATTAGAAAGCTATAGGTATTATTTCACACTAGCCCGCCGCCGCCCCTCTACTAACCTAGAATTAGCCTTATTTCTCCTTAGGAATAGGGATTGCGTCCTTTATTACCTTGCTCTTGCCCTTAGCTAATAGGCTAGTAGCTAGGAGCTAGTTTATCTCCGCTACCTAGGCATTAAGCTACTAGAGCTAAAAGATAACCTTATTATATTATTCCTTAGTAAACCTAGACCTAGCTAAGTCTAGGCTTATTACTATAGTACCTTATTTCTTTTTAGCGTAATTCTTAGCATAAAGTTTCTTTACCTAAGCCTTATAGTTCTCTAGGGCCTAGATAATTAAAGTTAGCCCTAAATTAAAACCACTACTATACTAGAGTAAAACCACTTATATTACTCCTAGTAACTATACTAGCCTAGGTTTTAACTAGCTACTAGTGCTCCCCTTGCTATTTAGTAATGTTTAGCTATAAGTAAATTAGCACTAGAGTAAGCTTAGAGTAGGTATAGATATTAATATTACCTTAGTATACCTATAGTTTTAGACCTAATAATTAAAATAGGTATTAGATATTACCCCTTTAATATAAATTAGCCTTACTCCTAGCCTAGAAATAAATTAACTTACTAATAATATTATAGCACTAGTGCCCTAGATTATAAATTAATTAAGTCTTATATAAAGTATACTATAAAGCTTAAACTTTACCTAGCTACCCTAGATTAGACCTAGAATAAGTATAAAATAAAGGTAAAAATAACTTACTTTAAGATCTTTTAACTTAGCTTACTTTAATTACTTTACTATTAGAGATTTCCTTAGATATCTCTTAGAAGTTATAATTTCCTAGGTAAATTAGAGCTAGGATAGTACTAATAGTAAAGTACTTATAGAATCTAGTAATATTATAGTGCTTTTTTCCTATATAAAATATTAGTATTTAAACTAATACTAGACTAGAGAAGCCTTAAATAGCTTTAGAAAGAAATAGGGAGGAAAAGAACCTATAGGAAGTTTAATATAAGAAAAGAAAAAAGGTTAAAACCCTAAGAGAGAAAGAGCCCTTTTTTATACTTAAAAAGAGAGAGAGAGGGGGATTAATTATAATATAGGCTAAAAAATAAAGCATAAGATAAATAAATATATAAATAGCTTATAAGTAATCTAGGTATAGAACCGCCTAGTCACTAGACTTAAATTACCTACCCCTTACTATAATTAAATAAAATCACTTACTTAGAGTTTATAAGGTATTTAGGCTAAGACTAGGTTAAAGTTAGCTAAAAAGTAAGGCACTAGAGAAGCTAGTAGTAAAGTAAATAGAAAGTAAATTATTATTATAAATCTAAATTTACTACACTATAAGGTAAAGTAAGGGATATAAAGTAAGGCTAAAGTAAGGTTAGATTAGCACTAAAGGGAGCTAGCTAGGAACATTACTATATAATCTTTTCTTTATTTTTTATTTTCTATAGGATAAGGCTAGCGTAAGCTAGCACTAAATACCTATAGTTAGTTATATCTAATGCGGCGCAGGCCTAGAAGAGGGCTAGCGCTAGCCTAATTACAGACGTAAGGGGGTTTTTCTTCCTAATTTAGGGTTTTCCCTTTTAACTAAGCGGTTAGAGTACTAGAAATAGCTACATAGTTAGCTAACTAGCGTAAAGAATATATATACGCTATTAATAGGTTATTTACTTAATTAGTTTATTTAGTATAAGTAAAAGCCCTTAAATAATATTCTAAGACTTAGTTTAAACATTTTATCTAGCTATTTATCTAGGGGTAAAAAGTAATACTAAGTAGCTACTTAGTTATAAGAAGATAATAAAAAGTTATCTAAAAACCACTAGTAAATATAAAACCTTAGTTTATTATAATACCTTCTAAGGCTTTATAGTCTCTAAAAATATATTCTAAGAATATAGTTACTAGCCTATTACTAGTTAGTTACATTAAAATAAGGATATAAATACTATATTTTATAAAATAGTTTATAATAACTAGAATTATATTATAGGTTTAATTTAAGTCTTTTACTAGTAAAAGTCTAGTAATAAAATCTATTAATAATTCTTAAAAAGGGTAATTAAGCACTAGTAGTATAGCTAGCTTACTATATAGTTTATAATACCTTAGTTTTAAAGTCTAATAATTTATATAAGTACTAATATATATCTTTATATTCTTCTTTATTATTAGCTAATAATATTAGTTTATAATCTAATAAAGAGTTTTACTTACTTCTTAGTGCTTAGTAATAGGGTTATTATAAGTTAGTAATAAAATTTCTTTTCTTATACCTAAAGAAATAAAAATATAATTCTTAAATATTAATAGTTTAAAGAGTCTAATAGACTATAACTAAGATATAGCTATATTACTGCTTTTAAGTAACTTTAATTAACCTATAGTAAAGTTATTACCTTATTACGCTTTATATAATAAGACTTAAATTAGGGGTTTTAATTCTAAGCTCTTTTCTAGAAAGTTAGAGTTAAACTTAAAAGAGATTCTTTAAATAGATTAAATCCTAGCTATAATATCTCTATAAGTAATTAGTTTAATAAATACTTCTAGTCTTATAAGAATATAAATAAGTAATATTTTTAAGGGGTGCCCTTATTACTTATTAGTAATAACCTATACTAGTTTATCCCTATTAAAAATAGCTAGTCTAATAGGAAAATTAAAATAATTAAGTAATAAATAATATATATACTAGGTACTAATAGTATTACTATAGCTAGCTTATTACTTATTAATAGAAGTATAAAAAGTATTAAATAACCTTACTAATATAACTCTTCTAAGATTATTTAGATTATTAGGTTCTTTAGAAATATAGTTAAGTTATAATTTTTTAAAACCCTAGATATTAGTAATATTATTATAGTATTATTATAACTAACTATTAGTTACACTAAGTAATGTTTTTATAGAGCTTATAGCACTAATAATATTACTATAGTATTTCTATTACTTAGTATTTATAAATTTAAATAAAAAGGTAAGAAGTTATATAGTTATTACTTTCTCTTTCTTTACTTTACTTATAAAATCTAGTTTTCTTAAAAGTAAGTTAGTAGGATTTAATTTCCTTATATAATATATAATCTTAAAATTAAAAGAATAAAGCTTATTAAGTATAATTACTTACTTACTAGTAAGCTTAGGCTTTATAGTAAGGTACTTATAGTTTAAGTAATCTATAATAACTTTAATTATATAAGCTAAATAAGCAAGATAATATCTCTATATATAAAAAGCCTCTTAGATAGCTAATAATTTACTATTAGGTATTAAATATTATAATTTAGTATTAGTTATTTTTCTTAATATAAATATAACTAAGTGCTAGTAACCTAGCACTAATATTATAAGTATAGCCTTAATTATATATCTAGATGTATTTATCTTTACTTTAAGATATATAAGTAAGTTAAAATACACTAGAATTAGCGCTTCTTAAAATCTTTATTAAAGTTCTTTAAATACTACTAACTTATAGGGTTTTAGTTTAAATATTACTAGTTAATTCCCTCTAAGGTAATTTATTAATAAAATAATAACTTTACTATACTATTTAATAAAATAGTGGTAAAATCTAGTAAAACTAAGAAATAACTAAATATTAAAAACACTATATAGTATTAGCTTAGTTATAATTACTTTAACTCTTACTAAGTCTATTATAATACCTTTCTCTAATATCTTAAAGCCTAAAAATTTAACTTCCTTAACTAAAAATTAATATTTCTTAAGGTTAATAAAAAGGCTTACCTCTCTAAACCTATATAAAACTTATTTAATATACTTTATATACTCTTTAACCTTACTACTATATATTAGTATATTATTTAGATAAATAATATAAGTCTTATTAATAAGTCCTTTAAGAGTATTATTAATATACTCCTAAAAAGTTACTAGTATATTAACTAGTTTAAATAGCATTACTAGATATTTAAAGTAATTATATTAATAATAAAACGCTGTTTTTTACTTATTACCTAAGTAAATATATAGCTAATAATATATATCTTTTAAATCTAGGACTATAAAAATAACTATACTTACTAATTAATTAAGAATTTTAGTAATAAAGGGTAAAGAGGCCTTATTTTTAATTATAATCTTATTTAAGCCCTTATAATCTATATAAAGCCTTAATTTCTCTCCTTTCTTTAGGATAAATAAAATTAGGGCTTTAGCTAGGCTAACTAATCTTTTAATTTACCCTTTAAGCTATATACTTATAAGGTACTCTCTAAGGACCTCTAGCTCTCTCTTAGCTAAATTATATATAAGCCCCTAAGGTAGTGTTTTCCTTTTTTCTAATTTAATAATATAAGTATAACCTCTTAGTTTAAGAAGCTTACTTACTAACTCTTTAGAAAAAATATCTATAAACTCCTTATATTCTTCTAGGATTATTAGTATAAGGTATTTAGTGCTTTTATTTTAATTTAATATAGCTTCTTTATTACTTATATTTTCTAGAATTAGTATAACTATAATACCTTTACTTTTTTACTATAAATAAGTATACTTTAAGATTTATATAGTTACTTTACTATTTATTTATATATCTATTACTACTAGGTTCTTTAATTAGCCTTTTCCTTTTTCTTTTTAATTTTTATTTTCTAGAATACTTAGCCTAATCTTTATTACTTCTAATAATAAAGTAATTACTACTATTTTTTTCTCTTTATATACTTATTACTTACTATAAGTAAAGAAAAGATATTTTATTATTACTAAATATCTCTAATATTTATACTCCTAATATATAATTATAAGTAAATATTCTTTAATCTAGTTTATACCTAAAATTATCCCTTTACTTATATTAGTAATAAAGTAACTAACTTAGTAAACTTTTATAAATCCTATACTATCTTTTATTTTAATTAATTTTTTTAAGATTTCTTAATATAAAATTACTTTTTTACTTATACTTTTTAGTATTCTATTTAATTAGATTATATTTTCCTAATTCTTTTTTAATAATAATTTTAGATAAATTATTAAAGACTATATACTTATATTAAATAGTGCTTATATAGCTAACTACTAGTTATCTTATTATAGAGATACTTATATTCTTATTTTATTATTTATAGGGTACTTTATAGTAAGATTATATTCTTAGGTTTATGCTAATTAAACTAGTATTATATTAGGAGATATAGCTTTATTATTACTTTCTTTATACTTCTTAGTTATATACCTAGTACTTTTATAAGTAAAATAATCTAATACTTAATAAGCTAGTAAAGTATACCTAGGCTTTTTATATTTATAGTATACTAAAAATAATCTTTTTCCTTAATCTTTACTTTATTACTATATCTTATTTATAGGTAATATAAAATAAGAGTATTATCTCTTTCTTTTAAGGTCTTAACTTTTTTTATTACTTTAGCCTAAACTTATTATAACCTTTACTTTCTTACCTTAGCCTTATAGTTAGCTTTAGATTATTAAAATCTCTTAACTAATTATTTACTTTCTTATAGTACTATTTAGGCTATTTAAAAAGATTATAATTCTTAGATATATAGGAATTTCTTTAGGTAACTTAGCTTTTACCTTAGCTTAAGCTTATATAAAGAATTAAAATAATTAGTTATTTTTTTACTTAAGATTTAGTAATAACCTTATTACTTCTAAGTATTTTATACTTATATCTATTATTTTAGGTTTTAGCTATTTTAGAAAATTTACCTAGGTAATTAATAAATAATTTATATACTTATTTATAGCTATATAATATATTTATTATTACTTTATATTACTAGCTAAGTAATTTAATTTAAATAATATATCTAAGTTTACTAAGAAATTCTATAGGCTTTTATATATTTTCCCTTTATATATAGGCATTTTTATTTATATTTTAATAAGACTACCTTACTATATAATTACTACTAAGTTACTATAAACTAAAGGTAAAATTATAGCTAATATTTAAGGGGTAATTATAAGTCTAGTTTAAGGTCTAGCTAATCCTAGATTTACCTTAAGCTCCTTAATTTATGCCTTTATTTATAAAACCTTTTATTTTCTTTAAAGGTAATATAGCTTAGCTTATATAATCTTATAGTGTTATTATAATGCCCTTTTTTCTTTAGTTATATTATCTATACCTTTACTTAAATTAGGATTAAGTAATATTTATTATACCTTATTATTATCTATAGTTTTAGATTATAAGGGTTCTTTAACTTCCTAATTATCTATAGCTTTATTATTATAAGGTACTAGTGTGTTTCTTATAGATCTTTAAAGCATTAGCTATATAATAATCTAGCTAATAGTTTATATTCTTAAAAAGATTAAGAGAGATTAATTTATTATAGCTTATACTAAAAGGTTATAAATAAAGTAATAGCTAAGACTATTATAGTTACTACTAGATAAATACTAGCTAGAGGTAAGTATATAAAGGTTTTAATCTCTAACCTAGTACTTATAATATATATAGTCTTTAATAAATACCTTACTTTATAAGCATATAGCTATCTTATAGCTAGCTAGCCTCTTTATTATTTATATAGCCTAAAGGTTCTTTAAAGACTCGCTTTAATGAACATCCTATCTCTAACCTCTGCGCTCCTAACATTTACTTAGTAATAGTTCTAGATTATTAGTTTTAGGTGCCTAAGGTAGTTCTATAAGGAATATCTTATCCTAGCTTACTATTTACTAAGAATTACTTAGAAAGAATTAACTTTTTAAAGTAATTCCTAAATCTTAATATATATTAATTTACACTAATAGTGCTATAAATACTATACTTATAATTTATTAATTAATACTACAAAGGTTATGTATTTACATCTTACTTATATAAAGAGAGATATTTTTTTTTTAAATAAGGTGTAATTAATTAATTTAATTACGCCTTATAAGGGTATTAATTAATAAAGGGGTAGGTTATGTACTACCTCTTTAGTTATGTAATTAATACGTTTTTAAGGGTATTAAAGGTTTTAGTGTAATTTATACATAACTTTATAATAGTAAAAAAAATAGCTAATTATAACTAAGCGTAATTAAAAGCGCTAGGCTTATAACCTATAAGATAGTGTAAGAAGTAATAATAATGAATTTAGCTATCTAGAGCTATTCACACGTGGCACAACGAGGCTATATACGAGGGCAAAAGAGGGTCTTTGCCCTAAGTGCCGAGGTCTCGCAACAAGGCCTCGAAGAGGGAAGACATCGCGATAGTGATGCCTAAGATGTGAGGCTGCTACAACTAACATCTTGTTCTTGTTCGTACAAAAACCGGATGGGATCACGTGCCCTTGGAGATCGTCCCGGTCCAAGAAGGACCCTGTTTGTTCTGCGGCCACCGGGCTTCTCTTCTTGTAGTCTACAATTACATCTTTCCACATCGAAAAACAACACAAGAGCAGAAATGTGGGAGCACCCCGTTCATTCTCTTGTAATAGCTCTAGCTCGAAAAAAAAAAAAAAGACTTCTTTGTCTCTTCTTGCAGGGATTTCCCCGCTTTGTGTAAGCAAGCATGGCAAGCCATCAAGCATGACTCTGCATGACTCTGCATGAGTGTGTCAGTCTACGGATTAACAAGTGTGTTTTCTCGGGTACGGCTTGCGGGGAAACGACACTATGTAGATTCCCAGCCTAGCCTACGAACTACCGCATTATTGTATTGCCAACTCTGCCGTCCATCACCGCCCATCACCGCCCAGCCACCGCCCAGCCTCCGCCATGGTGCCGAGCCCACCCCCCCCTCCTGCGTATTTCCGCGTCTCCCCGGCCATGGCAATCATGTACGACATTGCTTAGCAAGTTGGGTTTAGTCTCGTCCATTTCATCTTCCTTCAAATTCAATCGTTCTTGGTATTCGTCTATTACAGTAGCATACAGCATAATAGGTACTGGTAACGATATAATCAATGATAGGGTTCAAGGCAAAAAGGACTGGTAAGTCTGATCAATCTCATGCCTCCGTGGACCTAGTCCAGCCGGTCTTTGCTCGATTGCCTGGCTCGGTCCGGCTCAGGCGTTCGCGAACACTTCCTCCTCGTAGATGCATCCTCAATCTCAACCACTGATGCATCCAGGTCCACTCGAAACGTCTTGCCTCGCCACGTCACTTTCGATCCGCACAATACAGCCCATATCCAAATTGGCAGCGCCAACACTTCTCGTCCAAGCCAGGCCAGGAACCATTCCAGAAAGCACCGTCTGGGCATCCCGTCAACACTAGAAGTTCCGCGCGCAAACCGAGGGCTGTCGGGGCTGATCTGAACGCTCCCTCCCAAGTGGAGGTGCCTAAATGTCCGCCAGTCCAGGAACATCCACGATCCCACGGCCAGAAACCAGATCAGACCCATGGATGACCATGTCTGTGGAATGCCCACCTTCTCATGGAACCAAGGCAGCGTGGTGAGAGCAAAAGCAAAGTAAGCACAGCACAATAGCGATTCCACGCCGGGTTCCACCAGGGTCGCTGCCAAAACAGTAAACTTCCTCGCTCGCAGCCATCTGCAACGGCGCGCTGCATATGACGCTATCGACATGCTTGTCATGGGCTGTATGACCAAATCTCCCCAGACGATTGCATGATTTAGGAAGCCGGGGATATCCGATCTCCAGAGTAAATCGCCAATCAAGTGGTCTTCGCAGATATTGAAGGAAAAAAAGTCAATCCCGGCTCGTTTGTTGTCATTTTTGGGCAGAATCGGATTGCTTGACGGCGTCGTCACTTGGTCAAGGTGCGCTTTGCGAAACATGTTGCTCTTCCCTACAATACAGGGAGCGACGCCGACAGAGTTGATGGCACCATAGAACTTGACGTGGGTCGTTGCGAAGAACATTTCGTCCAATCGGCCACCGCCGTGCCGCGATATTTTAGTTAGGAGGTCTTGGCCCGTTTCTTTGATCAAGCCAGGTATCGCTTCTGCCTTTGAGTCGGATGATAAGAGCACTTGGCTATCCTCTACGCATGGCCGATTGTACTCTACTATGTCAACGACCAGCGGCATCTGGTGCACAAATTTGTAAGGTTTTGTTGTTTTGCCGGCTGATGCGAAACCCATCAACTTGTCCACCATACGTCCCAAGACTCCATTTGCGACCCAGACGTTGCAGTCAATAACCCAAACAATCTCTCCTTTGGCTTCGCGATATGCCCTACTTATGTTGCGAATCTTGGGATTGGGGCCCAGGGTGTTGATATGGCCATTACGGCCATGTAAGATGGGATCATCCATCTCCACGAGGACTTGTGCGTCGTAGCCCGGAAAGTCGCGAACCAGCTGTTGGAGAACTGGGTAGGCCGGATCCGTCTCATCTTCCACGCACAGTCGGATCGAGATCTTGTCGGCGGGATAATCTTGTTGGAAAGTTGATGCGATGCATTCGTACAGTCGAGGTTCGAGTCCCTTGACGGGGCGGATAATTGTCACCGTGGGTGCATCTCGGTCAAGCGTGGATGAAATGGGCGGCGGGGCAGGTCTGGAGAAGTACCGGAAACTACGGGCAAACAGCACATTAGTTTCATTTCGTGAGAAAAAGTCGATCAAAAGTAGAGTCATTCTTCTCTCGTACATGGCTGCAATGCCGATGCCCTGAATCACGACGACCGTGACGACCCAGACGAGGCAGACAGCCGCAACGATCTCTATAAGGGGCACCATTTCAAGGCCGTGGCAGAAAGCATCGCGCGGCGTTGTTAGGGCGTTGCAGGCGCACAGAGACGTGGTGTCACAGACCTCGCAGACCTAAAGTAACTATGCACTTTATGGCGGTCGAAGGCGAGGTCGTGTCAAGGTGCAAAAGACAAGGAAGAGCAAGTCGAGGCTCGACGGACGAAGTGGTGGGAAAAAGAAGAATTGTATCACCAGACCGACCCGTCCGTTCTCTCCTGCTGATTCAACGTGCGCCAGCGTCAACCGCGAGTAAGTGCCGGTCAGTGTCACCTGCACCTGCTCCGACCGTGCGGAAAGACCGCCCACAATTCCAGGGGTTTGCTTTTATTTGCATTGCAGAAAGTAACGCTAAACCGATACTCCCGTGCGGACTCCCTCCTGCCTTGGACATCATTCTCCCCTTGCCTTGTGTGCCTCAGCAGCGAGAGCACCTGACTTATGCACTCCCCGATGTCCACGGGCACGGCTCGACGTTATCTGGACCCGGCAAGTACTGATCACACGGTTTTTCGTGTTGCCATTTCGCCTTTTTCGATATGTCAGCTCGGGAAGGAAAGGAGTACTCCGTAGTCCGTAGTGCGCGATATAAAGGGACAGAAGCTTGTGGATGACCACGTGATCGTGCAGCGACGTGATTGGCGCGCGCAGGCAATTGATATCACGCCTGTTGCAACGCAACATTGAGCTTTTTGCCTGAATTCAATCAACAAGGGAGCGTTTACGGAGTATGCAGCATCCCCTCTGGCGTAATCCGTAAGGCGCATCCTTTTGTCTAGGGAAGCGGCTACCAGGCACCCATAGTGATTTACAATAATCCGTACGGATCCGTAGTAAGAGTGTATTATAGTCTATTGAATCTATTTAGTATTATAATCGAGAGTTATTTACTTAGCTATAAGGAGAGTTCCTATAACGTTATTAGCGAGATCTTTAGCGTTATCGATATTTTTATCCTGCGACAACATTCTTATTAATGCTTGCTAGCCTTCTAATCCTGGCTTGTTAAGGGTTATGGGCGCTATATTAGAAGTGGTAAGGGCTTTGTGTCCTAATTGCCTTACTAATCTACAGCGAATCCCGACATCGGGCGCTCACACGCAAGCCACAGAGTCAATGTACGCGCCCCACGCCGCTCAGCCCCGCCGTCTTCTGATGTAATCCCGCGGTTTGGCCGACGAGGTGTAGAGTTGGAGCTCCATCCTGCTCATTTCAAATTTCTTTCTTCGTCCCACAGCAAGATTTTTTTGGTCATCTTCTTACTCCGTCCGCCACGACAGCACCGTGCAACTCTTACAACGTTGCCGCAGGTGTTCTGATCTGATCTGGTCGGGTCGGACTGGATGCCCTCGTCATTAGAACAGCGTTGCTGACCATGTCATAGACAAGGTAGGTCGATTGTTACCCATCTCACGTCGGTACACCTCTTCCTTTTCTTCGCCAGTGTTATCCGGACATATGGCCTCGGCGAACCATGTCTTTGACAAATGAAAATTCTCAAAGGCACATGCCATTTGATTGAATTATCAGTGGCAAGCCATGTATTCTTCCAGCTCACTCGTCCACCCCTCCACTGCTTTATGATGACAACCTTCGTATGATGCTTAGAGGAACTCCGATTCATTTCGACCTCAATGATTGCCCTTTATTATAGACTACAACGGTATCTGATTGCAGTGGCACTTGTTTTGCATGTTATCAACCACGGCTATGACACTTCTTGGCCTTTTCCTTCTCTGAAACCTCGACATGCCTTGCTGATTGATTATATTCCCTAGTCAAAATGACTTCAGCTCGAAATGGCTGAGACTCAAACACACACCCAGGAAAATGGCCAAGTGACGGCTGCACTGGCACAGAATAGTGTCAAACCCACATCGCAGAATCAGAAACGGGGACCGTCTATCCATCAGATTTACGCCCTTCCTGCCCCAATCAGAACATTTCCACTTCCGGCCTTTTACCCCAACAACCCTCTATCTTTTTTCACTGTGGCATATGCCTGGTTGCGGCAGATACTCTCTCCACCGCCGGGAGAGCCCCTGATTGTACATGGAGGTGTTTGGTCTGAAGCCACTGGCTCAGTTCATGTCACGGACGAGAAGTCAATGAGGGCATTGTGGGAGCAGGGCTTTTATGGCAAAGGCAGCCTGAGTCGTAGCGAGCCCAACTGGCTGAAGCGTGAGCTGGTACGAAGAGGTCGGCAAGAGACCCATGTCAGTGAAATCCTGACGTCACAGAGACGTGAAGAGCGAGCTCAAGCGAAATGGGAAAGAGCCAGACTAGAGCAGGAGGCGATTCGGCAAACACGCCTGAAAGAGGCTGAGCTTGCCGCTGCAACGAAACTATCCACGCTGGCGACGTTGCTTCCACCTCCTTGCCCTGCAGCTGCCCATGTCCCAGTTGGACCACTTGAGTTGCTGGCTTTGCCCAATTCGGAAGCAGACAGAGTCGCAAAGTCGATGACCAATGGTATCCATGATACTCTCGTAGGGGTACGAGCAGCTGCCCAAGCCCTTACGATTCCGCTGCCCAGTGACGTGTTGCCCTCTAGCATGGTCGAGAATCGAGTAAACTGTTCAGAAACTGCAACCACCATTGCTTCATCAGATGTAAATGGCACAGTCACCATTGAAGCAGGGCAACCACTAACCTCGGAGGAATCGTCGTTTTGTGACGCGAGCGAGGAGAAATGCTCAAAGCGGCAGAAGAGTGTGCGTTTCTCCCCGAAGGTGGAGTCGACCACGATCAATCTGGCAGATCCCCCCAGCCCACGGCATTCTGCCAATAGCAAGGCCAAGGAGGCATTGTCAAATGGGGATATAAACGGCCTTGGGCTGTTGGATGTTGTCGAGTCGTCCATGGTGCAAACCGGCCCCGATGCCTCGGACGAAGGGATTGTCAACATGGAACATCTTCAGCTGACACCAGAGGAGGCATTCTTTCTGACATTTGGCCTCGGTGCACTCTCCATCACAGACCATCACTCGGGAAGGGCGTATACGAATAGAGAATTGCTGACCTTGTTCCGGCAATTCTCATATTTTCCCCCTCGAAACGAGCCTGATGAACCCGATCTGGAACCCGACGACGGATTTCTCCTTCACTATGCTGTGTATCATCATTTCCGCTCGCTCGGCTGGGTACCGCGAGCGGGCATCAAATTTGGCGTTGATTGGCTCTTGTACACCAGAGGCCCGGTATTTGACCACGCTGAGTTCGGCATCATTATCATTCCATCCTATTCAGATCCCTGGTGGAAGGCTAGAAGCAAGCGGGGACCTGAAAAGCCGTGGCATTGGCTTCATAGCGTTGTGCGTGTCCTATCGCATGTAATCAAGAGTCTTGTACTTGTGTACGTGGATGTTCCGCCCCCGCCCAAGTTTGACGTGGCGATGGAGACGGGCTATGCGGAGGCGCTGAAGCTCTACCGTGTGAGGGAGGTGACGGTGAAGAGATGGTCGAGCAATCGCAACAGATAGCAAAGGTTTATCTTGGTACAATGACCGAATTTCCGCCGTTCTGCGTCAACCTGATGTGCTCCTCGATAAACGTGACCTCCTTGTGCAGGAATGATACCGAGCAGCCTCTTCGAGGATGGTGCACCAATGTCTTAAGACGTACCTGATGGGGACTAAAGAAGGACTAAATAAGTGACCAACTGACGTGAAAACGGCCTTGACTGAAGACCAATATTTCGTGACATGGCACGTTTTGCACGATGCATGCCTTCTGCCCCGCGTCCACGCCACTTTCTTTTTGCCAGACTCTTCCCGCCTGCCCCGCCAACATTGGAATCTGCTCCTTCCTCATCCATATTCCCGACGAACTCCCATGACCACCATGCTGGCGCCTACCCGAGCTGTCGCCAGCAGAAGACACTTGGCGACGCCGAAACATGTCCTCCGACAGTGCCTGCGCCAGAACCGCCAGAGCCGCCAGAACCGCCAAGTGACGACGTCCTCGCAGGCTGCGTCTGCGTCTGCGTCTGTCCCCGAAGGCGCACCACAACTCGTCTACCGGCCCAAAGAGGCTCCAGACGATGCCGTGACTGTCTCCTGGACGAGAGAGCACATCTACCTGCGAGATGGCCGCCTCGAGCATGGCCATGGCGCGCAGAGAGCTCTCGAGCCGGCCACGCTCCGCGACAGCTGCGCCTGCGCCGCCTGCAAGGACCCTTCCTCGGGCCAAAAGAGCTTCGCGTCCACCGAAATCCCCGCCGACATAGGCATAGCCTCTGCGCGCGCGACCGAGCACGGCCTCGGCATCACCTTCTCCAACGACGTCGCCCGCTTCGCCAGCCAAGGCCACGAGATGATTCTCCCCTGGTCGCACATCCAGAGCGCGCTCCGCCGTCGGGCCGCCGCCCCCCGCCGAGACAGCCGCCGCGAGGCCGTCCTCGGCCGAACCGGCGTCCGATACTGGGACGCCCGCGTCCTGGCCCAGCACGTCCGCAAGATCGACTACGCCGCCTTCATGAAGCCCGGCTCCCCGGCCTTCTGGGACGTGGTCATCGACATCCTCCGCCTCGGCATAGTCTACCTGCGGAACGTCCCGCGGGACGAGTCCTCGGTCGTCAGCATCACCACGCGCATCGCCAACATCCGCGAGACCTTCTACGGCCGGACCTTTGACGTGCGCGCAAAGCCCAACGCCGAGAACGTGGCCTACACGAGCGGCCGCCTGGGCCTGCACCAGGACCTCTGCTACCTCTCCCCGCCGCCCATGATCCAAGTCCTCCACTGCATGGACAATTCCTGCTCCGGCGGAGAATCCCTCTTCAGCGACGGCGAGAGAGCAGGCCGCCTGCTCTGGCCGTTGGTCAAGACGAGCCGCAGGATGGCGCCCCTGGCCGAGCACCCGGTCCCGTACCAGTACGACAAGCACGGCTACTTTTACCGTGCGGAGCGGACCGTCATCGACGGCGACGGCGACGGCGACGGCGAGAACGGCTTCGCGGGCGTGTACTGGAGCCCCCCCTTCCAGGGCCGCTACCGCTACGAAGACAGCGCCGCCGCCACTGTTGATCTGAGGGACTGGATCGCGCCGGCCCGTGTCTTCGAGGGCCTGGTCAATCATCCAGACGCCGTGCACAGCTACAAGATGGAGCAGGGGGAGTGCGTGCTGTTCGACAATCTCCGCGTCATGCACGGCAGGAACGCTTTCGACGCCGCGGCCGGCGGCGCGAGATGGCTGCGCGGCGCGTACATTGCCGCAGAGGACTTTTTGAGCAGAGCCGCTTACATTCCTGCCGGCCAGGCTGAGATGTACAGGGGCACGCACGACCCGTGGACGCCCGAGGTGGCCCAGAGGCACTTGAGGAGTGGGCAGTGGTACGACCATGTTGTGCGTCGCGTCCGTGACGTCGATCCGAGTATCGACGTCTAGGCAGATCGTTGGATGGAAGTTGGCAAGGTGTACAGGATGGCTGACATGTAGATTCAGACTGGACGGTAGGTTTCCCGCATCACATCAAGGATGACGAACCATGATGAAAACGAAGAAAAGAAGACCATGATGAAGAACAAAATCGTATGCTCCGTCAAATACAATGGTCCTTGAACAAGGCAATAAATACCCAGGGCGAGAGGACTAGAGTGCTCACTCTTGAACATATTGGTTACGAGTTTTGAAGCGCATGAGAAGACCACCACCAATTATATCATGCATTGCATTGGACTTTTTAACTGAACGCTAAACTAACTGTCGCGCGAATGTTCACACAATCTCCACTAGTCACCCCCTTTAAAAAAGAAAAAAAAAAAAGTACATATTCTCTGAGAACAGTCTTGATCAAGTGAGTTCTGTCACTCACTCACCCAGGCTACCACTCCTTGGCCTCCACGCCCTCGGGCGGCTTCGTTGTAACTGTGCGGTTCGCTACATCTAGCCAATCGGTACTTAGCGAAGTCCCGTTGCTCTCAGTAAAGCTCTTCATCATGGCGCGCTTCTGGTCGTCTGACGCATTCTTGTACAGTTTCTTAAAAAAGTCGTTCACGCCACCCTCTGCCTCCTCATCCTTCTCATCGTCGGCCGTGATCTTATCCCAGTCCTTTGGCCCTGTACGTGACGAGGTTGGGTACACCGGTCCAGCTGATTTCGTACCAACAGAAGTGTTTGCTGCGTCTTTGCGAGCAGTTTCGTCTTCATGATCTGACGTAGAGGCAGCTGAATTTGATTTTTCATCTGCAGACTCCATTTCCAGCCTATAGGGTTTCATAAAAGGGACCGAGTTAGTTTGTTCAACAGCAATGTCAACCGCTGCAGTAAAAGAAAAAATAAATAAATAAATAAATAAACAACAACTTACTCCTGGCGCTCGTTTTTTGCTTCCTGATCTACAGGCTCTTGTATGGTCAACCGTGGCCACCTGCCAGCCGTTTTCTTTGTAAGCTGCATTTCAACCTTTTTAGGAGTCACGGTAAAACTCGAAGTAGATGGATCAATTTCCGAGTACAGCCTGAGCACAAACTCTTTTTCTTCGCCATCGGGGTAAATGACGGGGTTCAGTCGCACAGAATCCGGGAGGAATTCAACACGCAGCTTTTCTTTGTCGACGCCTTTGCTGAAAATAGACACGTTCATGACGCTATTCGTCTGATAATCCTGTACATGAAGAGACTTGCATGTACGAGATTCCGATCTATGCTTTGTGACACCAGAAGACAATTCCAAACCAGTGTTTTCGAGTTCCCTGTCTTTTGTTAGGTCGGCGAGCCTTTTGTACTCAGGCTTGACGCTGACTGTGACTTTTCGTGCCGGGTCATCTGCAGGCAGCTTTCCCATGGCGTTGAGACACTGCATTCGCATAGTACTTGCTCGTCGCCAACCGTTGAAAAGTGGAGAGTCTTTGACTGAATCCATCGTAGCTGGCATTTCTCGACCATCACGGGTTTTGTTGACAGTATCCTCTGCTGCCTCAAGCTTAGCACTTTCCAGAGTTTCAGTCCAAAATCCATTTTCGTCAATGTGCTGGTGTTTGGGATCCTCTCTCTCTATGGCAGGAAAGCCCTTGCATAGACGCATTGCATAAATGCTGCAGCAATCCCCGTTGGCGTACTGCCCCAGACGAAAGTGTGCTACGGCTCGACGGTAGTGAGCCTCGATCAGCAACTCTCGCTTTTTTCTATCAAAAGCGGCGTTGAAAGCGGCTTCTGCGTCATCTAGAGCTTCTTCATATCGTTTGAGATTAATGAGAGCCTTAGATCGGGCCAGGAGCCATGCTGGGTTTGGGGAGGAGAGCAGAGCCTTGGACAGTAATTCGAGGGCTTCGTCCCACTTTCTGGCGTCCAGAGCCTTCAAGCCTCGATCGGCTTGCGTGATGTGCGACATTTGAGCAGTGCTGGACGAGGCCGATGTAATGCGGATAGGATGTAAGAGAGTGAAGGACTTGACAGAAAACTGTATGTGTATGTATGATTTAGATCTACTCCGTAGGCTTCCCTTTAATACACCGCCGTCACCTTGGCGTGGGCGTGGTTCAATGCTGGTGCTGGTGGGGCCAACAAGCGCACAGCAGCTGACACTGTCGCTCAGGACTCAGGAGCGAACATGCTAGAAACTCCCGTCTTGCGGTGGGCAGCTTTTGTTCCTGTTGCAATGCAGCACAGCGAAGGGAAGCCGCGAATTTCTAGCTCATGCTCGAGAAAGTTGATGAATATATTGAGTATTAGATATTGATTGTTACTAAATTGAGAAAAAAAACTAAAAAGAAACTCATATAGTGGTACAATTGACTTCCGTGTAAAATACAAGGTATTATCAAGGTACTATTGAAACAGCTTCAGCTCCGCCCATCATAACTCGAATCGGACATCAGGGTACTTCTTGGCAAATAGACCCAAGGCCTTGATCGTAAACGTAAACTTGTAATTGGGATATGAAATCATGCAAGATTTGGTGAAAACACCCTCGATAGCTTCTTGTAACCATTCGCCGTTCTCCTGCTGCCTCTCCATGATGAGCTTGATCCCCTTCTTGAGCGGTTCGATGTCAGGGTAATCAGCCTCGATCAGGCCAATCAAAGCCCAGGACGTTTGTACCACGAGAGAACCCATCGGATGTTCGTGATACTCCATGGTTTCGCAAGACTAAAAGCATTGTTAGTTCAAACACGATCAAGCAAAGTATGGGTGGCTGCTGGAATCCGGAATCGCCCTACTTTGTAACTTTCGGACCAGCCGCCATCGGGTCTCTGCTTGGATATCAGAAAGTCACAGCCGCGCTTCGAGACTTGACTGTTGCTGTAAGTTTCGCCAATTTTGGCCATGCTCTCCAGAGCAAACATGGTGGCGTAGGTGAAGCAGATGCCCCAGCTGCCGTACCAGCTGCCGTCGATTCTCTGGTTGCTCTTAATCCAGTTGGTTGCTCTCTTGATAAATAAATTGACCTCCTTGGTTCTGTATTTAGGCCAGAACTTTTTGAATAAAAAAAGAGCTGTTACGCCGGCTGTTGTGCATTCAGGGTAGTCGTATTCGATCATGATTCGGCTAAATGTTTCGGAAGCATTGAGCGTTTCCATGTATTCACCTGCTCGTCGTGCCTCATAGCTAGACAAGGCGCCATTGTCATTTTGGTATAACAAAAGAGTGTCGACTGCATCAAAAATACGATGGTCTGGGAGGACCTCTGGGAAGCCGCCCATTTTTTGCAACAAGATGATGGCCTTGAGTGCTTCTGAAATGCAGTCGCTGACGCCGTAACCTTGGTCTCTATTACTGAATGGCCAGCCTCCCTTTCTCGGTTGCCGATAACATTTTTCTTGGTCAACACAGTTATCACGTATTTGTTGACGTTCCAAATACTCTAGAGCGCGAAGCAGCATCGGGTGCCATTTCTCATCGTTCTGAAGCCCAGCTTCAAAGACGCCTTGGATCAAAAAGGCAGTATCCCAGCATTGAACGCCGTTGGTGCCATTGCATAGCATGCCCTCATCTTTGACCCAAAGAGACTCGTTCAACCGTTCAATGTGTCTTTTCACACTGAAAGCGTCAGGTCCATCTCTGATATAGCACACAATTGTTATCATTGGCGCATTCACAGGGGCGACGTCTAGGTAGTCAGTGTTGGCGTCCTCCATGTCAATCAATTCGCTGACCCAGTCCTCGGCCCATTTTTTTATAAAATTCGGTCGCAAGTAGGGGTTCCAAATGTTGACAAGGAACCAGTTTGTAGTATTGAGCAACCATGACTTGGGGTGATAGTTGTCCCCGGGCGCAATGCTGTTTCGATGAGCCGCCCAATTGATCTCAGCGTGAGGCTCAATGAAGAGCTCTTCCTTCAGGCCACGAATGATGTCCGTCTCCTCGCAGCTCCATCGCTTTGAGTATATATATCCCATTGGCAAAAAAATCTGTCGCATGTGAACCCACCATCTCCACGGTGCAATTGGAACCCAGTCGGGCAACAGCCAGATCTCGGGCGGCACGGGGTTCACGCAATCCCAGCTGACTACGCCTAGAGTTGCAAGCCAGAACTTGGCCCAATGGGGTGCATTGACAGAACCCCCAAGCTTGTGCAACGTGCCTCGAGCCTTGACCATGACGGGGTCTTCGTGGTCGACACCAATGAGTCGGAGCACAATGTAGTTAAGGGTGATGCCAAAAACAGTGCTTTCACCCTCAATGTGCAAGCCCCAGCCTCCGTCTTCGGGATGTGCTCTCGCAAATAGGTAATCTTTTATGGCTGTTGCATAGGCTGATGGGATGGGCGTTTTTGTGACATACCAGCAGACAACGACACCTGGGAGTAGGAACATTGGCCCGCCATACTCGCAGCCCCAGTGACCTGAAGGCAGCTGAAGTTTTTCGAAAAACTCGAGTGCGTTTCGCGCGGCGTCCAAAGGGGCTTCTGCCTTGGGAAGAGCAGGGAGGTCCTAATCGCATTCATCAGGGTCAGCCATCAGGCACAAGGCAAGATGTTCTCGAAAGTAGTTTGATGTAGCAATTCGTACCAGAGGCAGGCCCAGGAAGTATTTTTCTGCATAGCTTTGAGGCCAATCTTTTGCTTCTCTCTCGTCCGCAAGGTAATGCCATGTGTGACGGCTGTCGTCGTCCTTCAATCGCCATCGAGTGGGGTCCGTTTTCGCCTCGATCTTGGGCTTGCTGGGAAATCCTAGCTCAGTATCGCTAGCTCGTTTACGTGACTTGGCCGAGCCAACGTCACGTCCCGTTGCTGTGGCCATGTCGTACTTGAACTAGAATGAAGGTTCGAGATGCCTCGCGTGCACGGCGACCTCGGTAAGCAGAGCGCAATCAAAAGTGGTCATCCAGTTTCTATGATGGCCAGGCAATAGGGGGCGGAACTGGAATATTTTCAAGTTACAGGTGCGTGCCTTACGTAGTGCCTGGTGCTTGGGGCCTGGCGCTTGGTGCCTGGTGCCTGGCGCTACGGAGCATTTATTACATTATCTCCTTGAGCGTGTTAAAGCTAGTGGAGTCACGTTAACAAGGGTCTGTATGTATCCAATTAGATAAAAGTAAACTAGAGATACATACCGCCCCTGGTGAACGTGACTCCACTAGCTTTAACACGCTCAAGGAGATACATGTACAGTCTACTCCGTACCTCCTGTTTGATTTTACATATGTAAGTACATAACTAAGGGTAGCAGGCTAATCACATACTAAACTAAAGATTAATGTAGCCTTTAGCAAGGTAAGAAGTACCTAATATCACGTGTATTTTCCCTAGGCTATTTAGTATCTCTTACTAGTGTAAGAACCCCTATATAGTATCCCTAATAGCTTTACCCACAATAGCCACTTAGAGCTAATAGTGGCCGCCCTGCGTGGGGCTTGTAGTCATGTAAAATCAAACAGGGGGTAGACCGTATCTCTTTGCTGCCCATAAGGCTACACTTGCGTACTAATAAGGGCTATTAGCCAATAGAAACATCGCTATTTAAGGTACTTCTAGCCTATACTAATTTATATTATTGATTTTTAATTTTTTTTTTACGTCATTGATTATAAAGAGCTATATTGCACGTCCTGCAATAATTAAGTGCATCGCGGGTCACCCCCTTTTGCCACCCAGGAAAAGTGGGTCGGTACGCAAGTGTAGCCTTACACCAAAGAGATTAATGTGTGATTATGAAAATAGCCCGTGGCTGATCACGCCACGCCAAAGCCGATGCCAATTAAGACACTTTACGGCAATCAACATCATTGAAAGAAAGTTCTATTGTATCCATTAGAGGACTGAGGACCTGTTATCCAGATTGGAGTCTGATTGATCCCCCTACTTGGCTCTACATTGTCATTCTGAGCCTTTCCCGTCTCTTCTATCACCTTCCCCGGCGACATGGCCTTCGTGGCGGATGAAACCATTGAGGAATTCGTTCTGATAAAGGTCCTCGGCGGATGCGCGGTCTTCTGGCAGCCAGCGCAGCACCTTGCGCACGAACTTGAGAAACAACTCCTTCTCTTCGCCTTCTAACTTGATCTCGCGACTCTCAAGAGATTGGGCAGGAATGGGCGTTGACGCAATCCAGTTACCTGGACGACAGAATGAATACAGTCAGCACGCCCCAGGGACATCGAGAAAATATCAAGAGCGGCGCATGGAGCACACTCACCTTTCGAATCCCAGTATTTGCGAGACTGCTCGTGCATGTCCAAGAATCTCTTAGGTGGTGGACCTAGTAATGACACCATTTCTGCGAGGTGCATTTCGTCGTCCAGTCTTTCAGCGCTGACGGCACGAAAGAGTCGACCACCTTCGAAGAGATCCCAAACCTATTGCCCATCACAGTTACCCAGGGGTTTTCTCGTCCTTGTTCCGTCTCTTACATGATCAACTTACCATGACTCCAAGTGACCACATGTCAATCTTACAATCCCATTTCGATCCCATAATTATCTCAGGCGCTCGATAGACTCCTGGCATGACGTCTCCAGTATGCTTCTCGTCCAGCTCACCTAATCGGGCAGCGCCGTAGTCAGTGATGACCGGTGCGCCATGAGTTATTGGAAGCTCATAGGAAAGATAGATTTCGCGGTCTGCTAAGACCTTGCGTGGCGAGGGGGACGATAGCTCGAGCTCTTCGATCTGCTTGAATACATCCGCATCTTCTGGACCCAACCCTGCCAATATATTGTTTGGAGAGAGATCTGTAGTGCTTCAGCTTAGCGGGGAAAGTTCAACTGATGTCTGAAGCTTGATGCATACCGGTATGGACAACGCCAATCTGATGGAGGAAGTCTAGACCCATAATTATACAAAGCAAGGTTTGGCGGAGAACATTCGAGTCAAGAGCGTTCCCTGGGAAAAGTTTGCGGAAACTTGTCAACGGTCGACCCAACGGAGCAAAGACCAGGCACTGATGTCCTCCACTGGGCCCTTCAATCTCAAAATTATCCAAAACGACGCGCAATCTCTGTTTGCCAGGATGATGCGGTGCATCAACGGAGCGGATGTGCTCAGAAATGATCACTTCTTGTCTCGCGTCTCTGTTCCCAATCTCCCCAGTGGTGCAGATCTTGATGGTCAACAATGCATCTTCCCTGGTGCAGTATGCGCGTCAGTAAACCCCCTGAAACTTCCGCATTGTTGATACGTACTTGAGGTCGTGACAAACCCAAACGGTCGAACCTCCACCAAAGCCAAGCTTACCCACGATCTGGTATCTTTCCTGAAAGACTTCGCCAATGCGCACGGGGTAATAGCGCTCAGCTTTGTAGTTTGGGAGATCCTCTTCTTCTGTTCGCTGATCTGCTGGGACAGTCTGGAAGCCAGCGCTGGGAAAGACTTTGGGCTGTGCTGACATGGTTCGTACTGCTTGTCCAAGCTGTTGACCAGACCAAAGCGCCCTAGGAAAATTATTTGACCTACTTGACCATGTCGATGTTAAAATACCTTTTGGAACGACGACGAAGCGCCGACGCAAAGCAGAAGCGCAGAAGCGCAACTCATGTGGGCGGCTTCGCATGATGTGTAGTGAACTTCAGATGTACCCAGTTATTTGGTAGAGGCGCAGCTGCATCGGGCCGTTGGCAGCTGTATTAACAATGAAGGCAGGCATCACAGCCACAACTTGCCGACCGAGCTGAGATGTTCTCTTTTGTCTTCGATGTCTTCGACACAGGTCCTCGTCAGAAAGAATGGTTAAGAATGCCTCGTATCGTCGCCATGGCGTCTGGTAGCCAAAATATCATCCGCGAGACCACACGTTTGGGACCAAGAGGGCGAGCCGTTGCGTCTGGAACAGCCATATCACGTATCGAGAGCCTTTTAGAGACTGTCATCGATAGTATCACTTCTGCAGAGCCAATGAGTATTCAGGTCCTGTCTCGCAGAAGCGTGCAAAGCCGGCGAGAGCAGGCACTTCCGACGAGAGTACATTTTCCTGGTCGCTCACTCCATGAGGCGCAAAAATTTGGTAACGACCCTTTGCATGATGACTCATTTCGTGTTGCTTCCAAGCTCATGCTTTATTTCCACAGCTCGCATCGTATTGATACTGCAATTAGCGCATGATGCATTGGTGTCGGATATCGTTTTGACCAAGCGGTTCGTGAGACGCACTGCGAAATTCTACTCTCTTTCCAGAAAGGCTGACATCGGGTATATCCCCCCCTTCATCAGCAGCATATTTTACCAGCACCAAGACCTATTTGAATCGCAAACAGTCGTCGATAAGTTGGTTGACGACATCGCAATTACTCTCGGTCTTGACCGTAGTGATCTAAATATTGTTAGTACACACGTGCCGTGCAAACACGTAGCTAAGAGAGTGCTAGGTAGCGTCAGCCAAGGGTGTTGTAGCAGGCCCGCTAAGTATTCAGTTTCTGGACGGCGGAATTCTGGATGCATCCTCCGGAGTAACGGTAGCTGCGCCAAAAAATCTCCATCTCGATTTTCGTCTGACAAGGGCAGGGTATTGTGATTCCACCAGACGCCTCTATCGCAGGCGTCAAGATTGGGCCGATTCGATGGATTCTAGTCATTGAAAAAGATGTGAGCCGCTCCAAATTTCCATTCACCTCTAGATTCTGGGTACTCACCATGTACAAGGCGACATTTCGTTCACTTTCGGCTTCACAATACTGGCGAAGGACTAGTTGTGGTGAAGGACTGCTTGTAACGGTGCGCTGCTGATCAGATGGTTCCTCGAGTGATTGGTGAAGTCTATGGCTGATTCTGACAGGCTAGGGGGTACCCTGACATGGCCACTCAATCCTTCCTATACTCACTCAGTCTTCATCGGCCAGATGTACCAATTTTTGTTCTGGCAGATTTTGACCCGGATGGCATAAACATATTTCATTGCTATCTCTATGGCTCAGGGCGCATTATCACCAATCCAACAACGTCCAACCGCTCAATCAGGTGGTTGGGGATCAAGTCGTGCCATCTGGCATCGCTGGAACTATTACTGCAAGCAAGTGCATTTGCTCACGATATATCGGAAAGGAACGAGCCAAACGTATTGACTGAAATTTCCCATTTCAACCCTCGATCTAACACTGTGGGACTCACCTTGAGGGACAGAAAGACCATCGTCGATACACTTGAGCGTTACATAACTAATGGCGATTCGAGTTTGATCAACCTGGTTCTCAGGCGCGAACTACAAGTAATGCAGATGCTTGGCTATAAAGCGGAAATCCAGTTGCTAGATGAGTCAGGGAATATTGATGCTTGGCTTGATTTTAACATTATGTACGAGTTGAACTCGTTTTAACTAAATCAGCACAATTGAAATGCAACATTGCCCACCATCATCCTGCACGTCGTTTTGCTTGTGAAGACCACGTTTATTTAGGTCACCTTTATAAATACCCTGAGGCCCAATCCATCAAGACAAAATTTCTCGTTGGGTCTCTACGGTGCGGAAACTGCGGGGCAGCGAAAACCACACAGTCCCCTCACCCATGACAAAAATTTCGTGACGTTCCCGTTCATCACTTCACCACCAATATCAATCATGACACCAAAACTTTCGGAAGAAGAGATCGACGATCTAATTTTCTTTGCTCGTGTAGGAGAAAACGAAGATCTGAGCGAATCCCTGTCGGCGTTGGCGGAGCGCGAGAAAGTGTCACCAGCGGAGATCTTGATCGAGGCAAAAAATGAGGGCAAGTCAACAGCTTTGCACATGGCTGCTGGAAACGGGCATCTAGGTATGTCGCACTCGCACTCGCGCTCGCACTCACCCATACCTCGGTGATGGAGAAGCCTACTCTATGGACCCTGACGGAGTTCATTTGTTTGCCAAGCCTCTCGTGCGGGACATTCGCTGACTCCCCTCTTCAGAGACTGTACGGAGGCTTCTGCGATGCTTCGACGGCAGACCGCAGGAGGAAAAACAGGCATTCGTCGACGGAGCGAACGAGCACGGCAACACCGGGCTGCATTGGGCTGCCCTTGGCGGCCACCTCGACGCTGTCAAACTCCTGATGGAACATGCCGCGTCACCAGCCTTGGCCAACGAGAGCAACTACGTGCCACTGGATCTGGCCAACCTCAATGACAAGCGTGAAGTTGCCGAGTACTTCTTGGCCTCTGCTGGCCTGCTTGAGAATGAGAATGAGAATGGGGAGGCCGGTGGTCTGGCTAGTGCAGCTGCGTCCATCGAGCTCACTGGCGATGATGAGGACGAGGCCGGATCAAAGGCAGCATGAAGCAACGCGGAATAGTTAATCTCACGGACGCCACAGGCCCTGCTCATCAAAGCATGGTACCGCAACAAGTAGGGGTCACAATGCAGTGATGACGACGGGATGCAGCCCGCACAGCGGGAAAACATACGTTACATTACCCCAGATTCCGGCATCCAGAACCCAGGTAAAGATTTGCGCCTACCCACGGGAGGCAGAACAAAGACGGGAAGATGCAGAAAATCTACTGAGGAAAAATACACAAACGTGCCGAAGAAAGCAGGCGGGGAGGACGCGTATCTTTTTTCGGCTGTTCCCTCCCTTCCTTTTTTTTCTCTTTTTTTTTTTTTTTCAAATGATGATATCTTGCACGACGATGAAGTCTTGGACGGGGCAACGACAACTTGGTGCAGAAGATGAAGCAACACGACCTTCTTCCGCGGTGGCCTCGAGACCATCGCCGTTTTATAGATCATGAGAAAAGAGGGTTCCTCCTGATGGGAAATTAGCTTCCCTGTGTGAACTTTGAAGCCACCACGACGGGTTAAGAGGGAAAGAAAAAAGAGACGAATCAACATCAATGTCCATACGACAAGCGTGATAATGAGTGACTTACTCGGTGCTCGGTACAGTCTAGTAGTGACTTGCTAAATATTAGTTAATGCTATTATAGACAGTACTTAGGCTGATATATAAATATCGTATGTATAGAGGTATAGAGGTATTCTCTACCTAAAAGTATCCTCTATATATGTACAGGGCTGCTTTGCAATTGCCAACACCATCACTTGAATGTGGATGGGCACCACTGAGATTTCAAAGAGAATGGCCTCCGACCCTCAACACGGTCCTCAAATGGCCAAACGCCAGCCTCTCCTTGCGATGATATGCCAGCAGACTCGCGGCCTTGATCACATTCTTAATCACTCTCCCGTTCAGATCCAACTTGCTCAGCTGGGCGAACTCGTCGTCACTCACATCGTGCGCCTCATGGCCCTTGGTCTTGCCGTCCAGCGTGACCGATCGGCCCAAGAAGGCCTTCCACACCTGCCCCCTCGCCTCCTCATCCAAAGGAGGGTACTCCATCGTGATGTGGATACGGCTGTGGAACGCCGGATCCATCTGCTTGATTCGGTTGGTGGTGAGGAACAGGATCCCCTCGTAGTACTCCAGCATGCGGAGGAAGATGGCGACGATACGATTGCGCTCCAGGTTCTCAGAGGTTCTCTCCTCGAGGAAGACGTCGCACTCGTCGAGGAGCAGGACGGCATTCCAGTTGGACACCATTTTCAAGATCCTGCCCAGGCTGCTCTCCACGGCGTACGAGTCGTTGCCTAGATCTCCCGCGCTCATGGAGTACATGGGCACGCGCATCTGCTCGGCCACGGACTCGGCGGTGAGGGTCTTGCCAATGCCTGGGCCGCCGCAGAGCAGCATGATGATGCCCTTGCCCTTGCCGGAGATGACGTCGTCGAAGGCGTCCTTGTACTGGGCCTGGGACTCGGCGAAGGCAAGGATGAGCTCCTTCTTCTCGGTCGGCATCACGAGCGAGCTGAATGCTTGGTTGTCGAACTCGACGTCGGCTACGTCGTCGAGGATGAACTCCATCCAGCGTTTCGTGCCGAGTGAGTACCCGCGCACAACGGGGCTGGTGAAGATGAGCTGTTCTTCAGTCAATGGTGGTCGGCCGTCTTCCGAGTCCCGAGTCCCAGAGGAGTCGTAGCTATCGCTGCAGTAGGAGTCACAGTCGCGGTTATCGTCATCGGAGTCGTAGCCGTCGTGGCCGTTGTCACCGGACCCATTCAGATTTCCCAGATACAGCGTGTGATCGGGGTTATTCTTCTCCCAGTTTGCGCCATCGATGACAATGCGGCTCTGGATGTTCTCGCGGCATGTCCTCTCCGGATTCGCCTCGGGATGGTAGAAAGCAACACCATCGTACTGCCTGTAGCGGAAGCCCGCGAGGCTCTCAAACCGCCTGCCGCGCTCTCTCAACACCTGTTTGACTACCTCCGGGCTGTGGTGGTACTCGATTGGGTAGCAGGCAAGGGACGTGAAGCTGCCGTAGCCGAGGAAATTTGGAATCCGTAGGTCCAGCGAGCTCCAGCCCATTCTTTCGCCGTCCCATTCGATGATCCTGCATTCAAGAACATACACCCTGCCACACTGCGTATTCGCATAGTATCCACGCTTGAACAGCGCGGCCACGGGCTTGCCCTCCTTTTGTCCGAAGACCGTGCACTCTGGGGGGAATATGGTCCAGAGGTGCTCAAACGACACGAACTTGTTCTTGAAGTAGTCCTTACGGAGATTGATCAATTCCCCTAGCTCCTCCTTCATGATGCCGTACAGCAGACTCAGATGCTCTTTCGCAACTGGATCTTGGCCCTCAGCATTATGGGCTGCCTCGAACTTTTCCCATCGGTGCAGAAAACACTCGAAGGGGGCTTTAAGCTTGAGTCGAGACAGATTGGTCGATATGCCGGGATACTTGTGCAGCACACCTGCAAGCACTTTTTTCAAATGAGGAGACTGGATGATGATGCTGTCGATTTCGAGGTTCTTTGTGGAATCGGCATCCTTGGGTTTCTCTGTATTCGCTCATGTCAGCCCAGTATTCTCGTCACAGCTCGCCAATTTGGCGGAACATGTTGAGAAATCTTTGCTTCACCCAAACTTACGTTTCCGTACAATAATGGCAAACTTCTGTGTCTCCTCCCCCTCGGCAGCCTCTTCGAAATCAGCAGGCTTCTTCTCAGACCACGACCTGTTGTCCCTCTCATCGAATTTTGCATAGAGGGTTTTGCTTTCCGACACCATGCCCTTCAGGTGCACTTCCTTCTTGACATCGGCCTCTTCACCATCATTACTAGCGTTGGGGTCCTTCTCCTCGGCAGTGTCAGCACCATCTTTACCGGAAGAGGTCTCATCAGCAGTGCCCTCTTTGGTATCATTTGTGTCAGTCACCGGCTCTGATTCAGCGGGAGTGACGATGACCGTGGAAACGGACTCGTCGTCACCCTTGGCTATTTGGACCATGGCTGTGAAGGTGTCTTTGCTGGGTATCAAGGAGATGGCTCGGTCTGCGATGGAGCGGAAACGTGAGAGACAAAAAGATAGAAAGAAAGCCAAACTTATATGCATTGAGCGTAAGCACCAGCACCAGCACCAGCACCAGCACCAGCACCAGCACCAGCACACAAGGCCACCGCAACTCTGCCTCGTCTGCCTAGCCCAGCTGCCCAGCCGTCCAGCCAGAGAGCAGAGAGCCACCGAATTTCTCAGTCTCGGCCAATGATGCACTGGCACCAGACTATGTGACGCAGGACGGCCTGCGGCGAAGAGTCATCCTTCATGTGTCGCCACTGCCTGCGCACTGCACAGCCCTGTGATTCTGAGAGGCAGCAGCCGGTCCACTGATCAATGTGTTCACGGTGGGCCGCATCTTTTGCCTAGCACATTGTGATTCCACACGTCAATTTGCAACTTGCTGGGAGCAATTACTAAATGGAGAAAAAAAAAAAAAAAAAGTGCTGACCTAGGGAAAATAAATATCCACTCAAACGCCATCACCATGCTCATGCCCATGCTTATGCTTAATAGCTGTACAGAACCGGGTATGCATCATTTCGTCAAAAGCTCAACCATCATGTCTCAAGTCCGCCCTGCTCAGGCAGCAGTTGCACTCAGCACTCGTGCCACAGGATCAATGGCAGCGTTCTCGCTCGGCTCCAGCTCCCCCTTCATCTTCTCCTCGCCGTCCTCGACCTGCTCCTCGACGGATCTGCTAAAGTCTTCGCCCACAGAATCGCCGAGACCAATCACATCAATCCACTTCCAGTAGTCAACCGCGTCGTGACCACTTCGGTCGAAAATAGCTTTGTCGTCGTCAATGCCCTCTGGAGAAGCCGGGGCACCGCCTTCCTGGGTAACCATTGTCAACTTGTCGACTGCGGCGCCCTCAATCAAGTCACCGGCATACGTACGGGCTACTGGGATGCCGTTTGATCTCAACAGTTGAAGCTGTGCTCGAAGGTTCAGACGGAGGGCTCGTTCGGGCTGCTCTGCGTCGAAGATCGTCTTCGTTAACCAGGGGAACAGGATGCCGAAATCGGACTGGCTGAGATGAGCAGAGTTGATTACGTAGAAGAAATTGGCCTCCGGGAGTTTTATGCCGCTTGGTCGTTCGTACAACTGGGGCGTCACAGTCTTGGAGGTCGGGTCCGGAGATAATAGTTTGGCTTTGACATGCAAGTGCTCCGTCCATTTGTGAAAGGCTTCAGATTCGACCGCCAAGAGAGCCGCACCACCTGGTGCTGTGGGCACATCGGCGTAAACGGGGAGTGGCAAGTTAAAGAGCGGCGCTGAGTTGGGAGCAATAATTGGCATACACCACATGTCCAAAAGCATCGTCACATTCTTCTCCGTAATCTGTTTACGTATGTTGCTGTCCTTGGCGGGGGTGAATAGAGGTTTCTTAATCGCCGCAACCTCGGGAACATCGGCATAGTAGTTGCACTTGAGGAACTGGTGCATCGTTGTGGCACCGAAGCTATGTCCTCCCAAAATAAGGCGACCAGGTTCGTGCACATCCAAGCGCCCAGCCAAGTGCTTGAGAGTTGGTGTCGTCAAATTCATGTTCGTAAACGATCGACCTTGATCAATAGCGAGAATGGCGTCATGGATCAGGCCAAGCTCCCAAAGACGAATGCGCAGCTGTGCTTCTCGGGCCTCGTACACTTCGGGTGTGACTTCGTGGGCAATCCGATTGTAGGGGATAACGCGACGAGTCTGCGATGAGAAAAATCGGCCAGGCTGGCTCGCTAGTCGAATGAAGGAGACGACGGCACTGCCATCTCTATGCTCGGGGCAAAACACAACGACACCATGAGATGCCAACGACCCAGCTATGTAGGAGTAGGAGTTTCGACCGCCTCCAAGGCCGTGAGAAAAAATCATTGTCGGCCATCGCTTTGCATCTGTATCGGCACCGGCAGCCTCGGCGTTCTTGTGGACAGGAATCGTCGTATAATGAAGGTGTCGCGGCAGGAATCTGAGCACATTCAGTCAGTTTAGATCATTTGCTGCCCGTCATTTTTCGCAGCGATTCGATGACAACTCACGAGAGGATGTCTGACAAGGTTGGCCCAATGCCTAAAAACTTGGTGTACGCGGAGAGATGTTGCCTCTGAGGATTCGGCAACCAGGTGATGGGTTTCTCTTTCGATTCAGCTACGGCTGGATAGAATACCCGAAACTGAACTGTTGGGATGTCGGCGGCGTTCTCTGGCGCTGGACTCGGGGGGTTCAGGTCGGTCACTGGGATTTCTACATCAACAGTGCCAACCTTGTACGGGCCTGTGTAATCTGGAAAGGCCGGGATGGGACTCAGCCGAGACAAGTAGGAGGCGAGTTTGGACGTCGCCTGGGAGTCTTCCGCAGCCATCGCTGCTAGTTTCCGCAAAACACTACAAGGACGATTGTCTATTGATATATGTAGGCTGGCTGGCTGGCGACTGTTTTCGTATACTTGAAGTTGGTGGATGTGTGCGGATCTTATGACACCGCACGGACAGGCGCAGGAGTTAGGTTGTTTAAAGTGTGCCGTCGCACTGTGTGTGACGGGGCGAGAGTGAAGAGATGAAAATAAAGAATGTCGAAATCAACCAGTTTAGGAGATTGTCTGGGGATGAAAAGAAGGATAGGAAATAAAAGGCTTGTTTGGCAAGAAATGGAATGGTCGAGGCGAAACATGGACAGGGGAACCGTCGGTTGTCAACATCTTGGCAAAGGGTATGAATGGATCGGTTCAAGTTGCGTATTTCGCCCCGATGTCCGCGGTCCAAAGGGGGGGTTCAACTGGTCTAGCAAGCACAGGTACCTCGCGCTGCCACAGGATGAGTTCGTCTCGTATCCAGGGTGGAGCCTCTGAATCCCAATTAGGTAAGCGGTGAAAATCCGCTGTATATGCTAAGCATAATAAGACCACAGTGTATTATTGCGAATTCAGTCAATCAGTCAATCAGCCAATCAGCCAATCAGCCAATTCGTCAATTCATCAGTCATTTATCTAGTCAGTCATCTAGTCAGTCAAGCAAGTCAAGGAGCGATAGAGATAGTGGTGTAATCTATTCTGCTAGTCAAAAGGCAGATATGAGACGAACTTTTTAAGAGACTTTTCTAGTGCCGAGATTTATTTCTGTACATAACATAACCCCCCCGACGAGCCAGGTGGGTCGATACTGCAAAAAGCAACGCAACTCAACTCTCAACGACACGAACGGAGTTTTGGACTCGCACCAAACCCCGTATGTACCTCCACACATGACAACAAGTCTCCAATTGGCACCCACTCCGGACGAAAAGAGGAATTCCATCACGCGATCATTCGGTCGGTAATACGGATCCGTAGTAAGGTGTCGAGAAACCGCTGGCGGCCACTTGCGATCACTTGCGACCAGTCATCATCCCCCTCTGCGAAAAAAATTGACAAACCATTTGGCCCGCCACTGGCCACCATCCGGGATCGCTATGTAGTCACCTTCTGCCACCGATTCCTGGCTTTTAGCCGCCAGTTAGGCCTTCTCTTCTCCCATTTCTACATCTTTATCTTTCGCGGATAACTCTGCAAAGATGTCCCTGGCATAGTATTCGAGGAGGGGGTCTTTTTCTTCTTCTTTTCTCTCCCGAAGGGCCCCTTCAGGATCGGCTTCAGGATCAATCTTTCCATAATGATTGAAGCAGTGTAGCCTGCCGTTTTGAGGTGTAATGATACCTTCTATTACCGGCGAGGTTAGACTTGCAGATTTTTATACAAAAAGAAGGACAACTAACCGAGATCTATGGAATTATCAACCCATTGGCCGTTGTCATCTTTGCACCTGCAATTGTACACTGAGCCAACAAGGGAGCCCTCGTGCCAGTTACAAGTTTGTAGAAAAATTTTCCATGTCAATGCATTACTAAAAATACAATTAGTAAAAAAAAAAACCGGCCCTCTTTTGCGAAGATAGATCGTAACCTATCTATTAGAGAAACTCACCTATGTCCACCTCGCAATACGCCGTTTATGTTAAGCAGGCATCTCCCGAAGACAAATCCTGTCTTCATCGGCTTGCCATCTGGGCCTGGGCAAGTCGACTTCATAGCCCATGGCGCATGTTCCGGGAATAGGGTCGTATTACAAGCCCTGAAGCTCCCATGCTCGGTTTGGTTGAGGCCGATGGGGCAAGCCTCTGAGCCAATGCTCAGAAGGGCCAGTGGGAGGGAAAAGAAACCGCTTGACTTCATGGTTGATGGATTCTGGAGGATAATGCGAAAAGATAATTGTAAAGGATGATAGAGATGCCCTAAATGATCGAAGGACAGGACTATGGCACAGTTTATATAGATGTGATTCTTTTGTTCTTCTTTTTTTTTTTCATCTTGTATTATTATCAGCAAATTGCTTCTATTAAGATCCACGATCCTATCAATATGTCATTTTCTTGTACATATATGTCTATGCACTATGTGTTAGAATAAATATGATATCAATTCCGTTGTTGCAAAGGGCTGCTTGCGTGGCCTAGCCGCGGCTGCGATCGCGATCTGGCCCTGTGATAGGGCAAGGCCTATAGTTACGTAACCTGTATAACCCTTTTTCCTCTATATAAAGTACCCTCTATTTTATAACCCTTTCCCTGCCTTTCTAAGTAGACTAAGATAAATAAGTAATTATAATATATACTATTTATTTTTTATCTCCATCTCTATGTAAGATAGGAGTTTAATATTAAAGATATTAAGCGCCCTATGCAACTAACACTATGCCTTTTAACATTTTAACCCCGTTTTGCTCCTCTACCTAACCGAATCGGGTTCTCTTTGGGGGGAAATGCCTAGAAGGCCGGAAAGACTCAGGTAAGCTAATAGGGCTAGTATGAATAGCTACTCCATACTAAGACCATGCTCATGAGTCCGTCGTTGTGCGCACGAGATATCTAGCCCCAGTGCCAATAGAACTCGGTATAAACCTGATTCGTGTTAGTGCTGCGTCCGTATTACATATGCTAGGCATAATAATAGCAAGATACCTGCTGAATCGAGTTGCCTATATTGCCGGCGTGATAGAACATGACGCAATGCGGCGCATGTGCCCACTAAAAGATTCGTGTCACGACTTCGGTCAGGGTCCAGGGATGATGATGAACAGAGGGCAGACTACATAGATTCTCACACGTAGCTAGGACAACACTACCTATAGGTAGGTGCACGAATGTTTCAAACTCTAAACTTCTACCTTTATATAGGCAGTCTTTGCTATATACCCTGCCTTACGCTCACGTGGCTAGCTCGCAGCTAGGCAATAGCTCTTAGTTCTCTGCTGAATCCGAAGATCTTCTGTCCCTCTCTGCCCTTTCTGCCTCCATGCTCCTGACAATTCGTGATTATCCTCCAATAAGCTTGGATGAGTTAGAATACCCATATATTAGATGCTTACTTATTAGCTATAACGCATTTATTATCATGCCGTATTGTGTGCCTACATATATCCTCCTGAGCACGTCCACGTTATTACTATAAGCCTCTTAGCATAGACTAGCAGCCACTTCGTAACCGCGAATATTCGGACTATATGTATGTACTGTATCTTATCTGCAATAAACCTCTCCATGGCCTATACATAGTGATGATAACCTGTTCCTGACTCAGCTTGGTCCGGTGGGTGGTGGGCGAGATCCGCCGTACATATTGCTGTTTGTGCTCATGCAACTTCAGAAGGTGACATGCGAGCTGGTGAGTGAAGTGTGTATTTACGCGCAAGTTTCGAGACGTTAATAACATACACGACCCTGTCGAAACTCACGTGTCTCAGTCAGATTCACAGCCAGGCAAGACGGATGAGCAATGAACTGGTAGAATTTTGGCAAGGTTGTTGAAGACAGACATCTGGATAGGTGTTTTGGTAGCTGGCTTGTGGGAGGTAATGAATGGCTGACTCGGATTACCTCTGAAGTTGCACATTTCATTTACCCAACAGAGTAAACACCGCCATGTTGAATTCTCGCTCCCAGGACCGATTCTTGATGTGGTAAATGGGTGGGAACGGAAAGGTCATTAGCGTGTTCGCTGAGAGATGATTCGAGAGAACTTTTGAAAAGAGGAGCTGTCGCGATTGGTGTTATATGCGTTGAGTAATGAGTAAGGTCATGAGGTGAGAAGAGGATTGATGACAATGCACACCCATTCTACCAATCTCGTACGAGTCATGGCCTCCAACAATGCCGCCAAGGCCCTCAAGGCACCTGCACGTGCCTGGCAAGCCCGTCGTCTTCGCCAACATCTGGGATGTTCCCTCCCCCAACACCATGGCCTCTCTCAACCACGGTGATAATGAGCTCGTGCATGCTGTGGCGACCGCCTCTTGGGCTCTCGCCGCGCCGCTTGGACTGCGAGACGAGGAGCTCACGTTTGAGCACAACAGTAAGGCAATCTGACGAATCGCCCACTTTGCCAACAAGGCCGGGTCTCCCGCTCAGCGCAGATCTGGATATCTTCAAGATGGTTACGGCTCCCGCATCGAAGAGATCGTCACTGAAGCCGTCAAGGCGGGAGGTGCCGTGCGCGGGGGCGATATGCCTGTTATTATGTTATTATTCTGATACTTTTGTTGCCAGGGAGTGCCGCATAAATTTGGTGGCGGTAATTATTACGTAGAATTGTGGGATGTGTAGATGTGGCCCGATCACGAGGTGGGTACGTACGGCTCCGGAGTAGACTTGTCCCGTTTGGTTGTTCTTTGTTTCATATTCTCGGGGGTTCGCTGCGTACACAAGTTCAAGACCGCACGTCACCCCGAGCCTTATCCTCGATGGCCACGTTGCTCATGAGCTTGGCCAGATCAGCTGGGTCCCCCCCTCAACCTCAAGAGTTTCCGCCTCGTCACTTTCAGGATCTGTATCGCAATCTTCAGGCAGCTCCAAGATGAAGAAGTCATACGCGCACACCACTCTAGCAGCCTCCTGCACTTTGAGCCCTCAGAAGAAGCAGCATCGTACTCCAGGAGACGAAGTAAATGTATCAGTATAAGCTCACCATTAAAGCCATCCGTCCCCCTACCGGCAGAAACATTGAGCGAGAGATCATCCATAACATTGATTCCAGGTCTAGCTTGGTGTGCAAAGTCCACGTTGCTCAATCCAATTTGACCGTAAACAACCTCGGAAGATTGCTCACCAGTCTCGGAGTGCCACCTCATCCCCGGGCCCTGGCGCCCCCTTCTCCCGGGCTTCCCTTCCACCACGGCGCGTAGCATCTCGACAACGCCCACCATGACGGCAGTTGTGCTCCGTCCGCAGGGCTGATCGGGTCATTGAGATACGGCACACAACCCCGGCAAGCTCACATTCGGCGCCGGGCTAAGGAGTCACCTTATTTTCAAGACATTGCAACGCTCACGTTCGGGTTGCTTCCCCGAAATACATGCACGTACGATACACGGAAAGCAGAGTGGGAAAATAGTGGAAGTATAATCCTGATGGAAGAGACCATGTCCATGTTCATTGAACGACGGAGTATGTGTCGCTTGTATGTGGTTCCAAATGCCCTCATTATGTCCAAGAAGCAACTGAAATTACGTGCACATCGCTAAAAGATTCTGTGCAGGACCCGCCGCCAAGTTGGCATCGCCTTGATCTGGTCCTGGTACGCCCGGATGTCATCCCAATCCAGCTCACGCCGACCCGTGTCCACGTCAATCTGGTCAAGTCGCAGCCAACCCGTTCGCTTCCAGATGAATCCAGCAGCCCAGAACGCAAGCAGAATGGGGAACGCAAGATAGGACTTGAAGAAGCCCTCCACGCTATTAAGGCCATCCTGGCCCGGAGGAGCAATGGCAGTAAAGAACTGGAATTCAGTGGGTTAGCGGGAGTGGTTCGGCCAAAAGAAAAAAAATTCCAAGAACCAAAAAAAAAGAGAAAAGGGCAGAAGAAGCTCACCTGAGCAATTAAAACCAAAATACATGAAATCAGGCCGATCCAGGAGCCGTAGACGCCTAACGCGGCACGAAAGGGAATTTCCTCCAGAGAGTGGCCGTGGTAGGCCCACGCAGCCCGGAAACGAAGGTGTGACAGACAGATTCCTCCCCAGGCAAACAGAACAGCCAATCCCGAAATAGCCTGCAGCCAGTCAAACACCGTAGGACCCGATGCGCTCAAGTTGAGATAGGCAAGTGGCCCCGTTAGAATAAGGACAATGACGGAGGCAAGCGGCCGCCCAGATCGGTCGATGTAGGTGAAGATCTTGGGCGCATAGCCCTGTTGAGCGAGGGCAGTGAGCGTACGAGATCCTCCAAAGACGGCCGATACGCCGATGGAGAGCACTGAGATGAGGATAATGGCGTTCATGAAGTGATCCAGCCCACGCAGCTTGGCATAGTGGCCGATGAGGACCCACGGGGATGCCTTAACATCGGTGTAAGCCTGGCTGGCCAGCAATCGCGGATCATCAGATGGAATGAGCAATCCGACGAAGAAGAGGCCCAGGACATAGAAGACAATGACTCGCCAAAATACTTGCTTAATGGCACTGGGAAGCGACCTGACCGGATTGGCAGTCTCCGCGGCGGCTAAACCAACCAGTTCAGTCCCCGTAAAAGAGAAAGCGGCCGTCACGAAGACTGAGCAGAAACCCTTGAAGCCATTACGAAAGGCACCTGGATCGTGCCAGTAACGAGCACCCCAGTACTCGTTATACCTGCCGTCGTCGGGCCCGCCACCGAGCACGAGAACCAGTGCGATGATCATGAAGATGACGACAGAGATGAGCTTGATCGACGAGGCCCAGAACTCCTCTTCGGCGAAGCCTATGCTGCCAAAGATGTTGATTACGATGACGGCGACGAGGAAGATGGTGATCCATACCGCAACGCTGGTCTCGGTATCCCAGTACTGTATCACGAGGCCACAGACTGTGAGTTCCAGCGGCAGGACGACTAGCCACAGGAACAAGTAGTTCCAGCCAACGGCAAAACCAAAGGATGGGTCAATGAATCGAGTTGCATACGTGTAGAAGCCGCCGGAAATGGGATACATGACAGCCATCTCGCCCAGAGCGAAGACTACAATTTTCTGTCAATGATGGGTTCCAAGTCAGGTTTTTCCGGGGTGGGTTGTGTTGTGTTGTGGCGTACCGACGTTGAAGACCATGAAGCCGACAATGGAGAAACAGATCAAGATGGAAGCGGGACCCTTTTCAATGTCAGAGACTGATTTTCCATGACACATGTGAAATAAAGACAGAGTCATGCTTGAAGGCATAGTGGACGGACTTACACCTTTCGACAAGGCACCGCCAGAGCCGACAAAGAATCCAGCTCCAATTGAACCACCAATGGCAATCATGTGCAGATGGCGGGACTTCATGGCGCGGTCCATCTCAACAAGGCCTCTTCCATAGTGCCGTTTCTGAAACGACTTGCCGCTCAATCCGCACCGGGTCCAGAAGTCCTCCTCTTGGAAGGTGGCAGCGAATTGAGGGCCCGCCACAACTTTCGAGTCGGCAGCATCGGACTGGATGACGGGCTTGTCGCCGCTGCTGATGGAGGCAGGGGCGCCCTGGCCGGACATGTTGAAGGCCGTGAGAATCGAGCTCAAGCAGATCAACGGGAGGGAGGGGTGTTGAGCACGAGAAATGGGAGAACAAGTAGATGGATGGATGGACGTGAACCCTGGGGTAACGGGGGGTCTGGGACGGTGGCAGCTTTATAAAGAGCGTTGGTCCACGCCTTTCCCACCTCCCTCCAGTGGATCACTTACACGAATATGATAATAGGAAACTTCTTGCTTCTTCTTGGCCACAACCCACCGGCGGGAGAGGTGGTGGATACTCGCCCGGGAGATGCCCTTTACCTCGAGTCAGAGAAACGCATCCTACCTTGCCGCCAAGAGCCGACAATAGGACGAGTGCCAGGAGCGGATTATCTTTCGGCTATGTTGGCTAACGGATGACGCTGATGCCTTTTTTCTTTTCTTTTTTCTTTTTTCAAAAAAGGCCTTCTATGGACAAAATGTTTGGTTTGATGCGTTGTCTCGTGGCTGTGAGGACTGACTCTGAGCAGTCATTATATTGGCCAGACTGAGAAAAGGGCGAAACCCACTTTGTCGCATGAATGATCATTTGGGGGCATTATTTTTGTTTTCGTTTTTGCTTCCGCTTCCGCTTCCGCTTCCGCTTTCGCTTCCGCTCTCGCTTTTGTTTCGTTTTCCCCTTCGAGTGGCCTTCTAGAATTCATTTAAGCAACCGCCAAGTCTGCCAGGGAGTGAACAAATGGATTGTCGCACATCGGGCCGGTCGGCGGTCATTGAGCTTTTTCTGTGGGCTGGCGAGCAAACTGTGGGGTTTCTGGTATTCGGCCGTTTTACCTCTACTTTTTCTTTTTCTTTTCTCTCTCTCTCTCTCTCTCTCTCTCTCTCTTTGATCACTTGGTCACCGACTTGACTTGGGAGTGAGTTCCGGTTCCCGGTTATTTGGTCCGTGGTGTCAGTCATTGGAATTTCGCGACGCCAAAGTAGTTGTACGGAGTACGTACGGATTACAATGCAACTTTCTTCAGTGGCTGGGGCAACCCGCTCCGATCAACCTCCGGGGATCCATCATACAGCGGGACCTAATAGGTACATAAAATGTGGAGGGGCTGCTATGGACCGTTGTGGCTTAGTTCCTTTCATCGGAGTCCATCCTCAGGCATCCTCAGGCATCCTCAGGCATCCTCAGGCGTCCTCGGGCAATTTCGACGACAACAAGCTGAGGCGGTGCCAAGGCTCATCCGAATGGCGTCAACGTTGGAGCTTGTTCTCCTCTAGCCTTCCATTGTGGCAAATGATTTCCACCCAGCTGCATATTCACACAAGTCGAGGCAGGCGAGGGGCTGGGGACAACTCACCGACGAATTCATGCCAAGTCGTCCGTCTTGCAGATTCGTCCGTTAAAGATCATGTTGATGGCGTCGTGCCTTCGCATATCACCGAAATTGGCAAGTTCAGCAATTGAGTTGGATTTATTTGCGAGCCCCCCCCAGCAACAAGAAGGGCTCGCATATCTTTTCCGCGGGTTCCACAGGTTCTTCCGCTTCCGGGGAAGTACGGAGTACTCCCTCCGTACCAAGATAACACGTCGAATTCCCAGCTTCAGTGGCGTGTGGCTTCCTTCGTCAAAGCCCTCGGTTAGATTATCCGGGATCCCACTTCGTCATCTTGCGAACGGCTACATCCGCCTCCAGAGCGGAATGGTCGCGCAGCAAACCCGAGTTGCGGTACCCCCAGTTCTTGTCAGCTCTCCGTAAGAACCAGTTTCTGCCACTGTTGTCAAAAATTTACGTAGGCTCGCCGTTGTTGGACCAAGACTAGGCCTAGGCCGCCTGCGGAGCTGGAACCGAGCCTGGCGACAAACGTCCGGTGTTTGGGGTGATATGGCACTGGACATAAAAGAAGAGACGAAGAACCACTTGCAGGGCATGGGTGCCTGAACATGGGATTGTTTAAGAATCCAGGAACTCACGTCAGCTGCGTCTCTTGTTCGTGGCACAAGCTTCATAATGAAGTCGAGTTCTGGAACTTCAACTCCACGCGCCACCAAAGACTGCATGTCCATCATTGGCCAACATGGTGATGATTTGAGTTGAACAGAATCAAGCCCCCACTGCTGCTCATCACGCATCATCATCATCATCATCATCATCATCATCATCGTAACCGAGCTCTTCTTGCAATCACGGCAAGTCTGCCATCCAGGGCGCCCGCTTCCCTCCCGTCAACATATTTTTCCACGATATGCAGAAAACAAAACCGCAACTCTCCCATCAAGCTCCTTGACAAGCGTCTCCAAGTGAGCCCTGGTCATGGCCCCCTTCCTTCAACCTGGTTTCATCATCTAAGCTGACATATGGATACAGCTCCGGTGAGCAAGAAAACACAGCTCCGAATAGCAACACTCATTGCGAATTGCAGCAGTGCCAATTTGCTCGTTGTAATCTACTAGAGTCTAGGGGGGCATAGTTCGATGGTGTGTGTAGAAGGATGAGCCAGCCAGCTTATTTTATTCCCTTGCGTGAATTTCTCCGACGATGCTGCGTGCGACGGCAGGTTTGCGGCTCTCGACATTGAAGCATCCACGAGCAGCGGTCTAACACCATGGCGGTAATTGTGAGGCAGGTACCACTGCTCTTGGATCGTGGATCGTGATTGCCATGTTCGATCGAACGGTGACGCACATTCTGCCAGCCGCTCCTTGGAATTGACTGCGTCTTGTCCAGAATAGCCATCACAAACCTCATTTGACATGACAAAGCCAATCTGTGCAGGCTGACGCAGGTTTCGTCATCGAAGCTGATATAACTGCAACGTAATGAAAAGCTTGGGGAATTCCGTCCCAAGACAATTGTCTCATCCCATCTGTAGGTGCCCTGCCGCAATTGCCTTGCCGCCCATGGTCGCCTTGCGCAAGCTCTACCTGGCATGTCGGCAGTGAGACACGGTCGGATAACGAGCAGGATGATGCAGGAATGGCACACAGAATTCCTAGCCATGGCCCTGCGTGGCTATCTGCAGGACTGTGAATCATCGACGACTTTGGTCGCATCTTTCGTGCCGCCCGCCTCAATCTGCACCTACCTACGCCTGCCAGCGAGGGGAGGATTGAAAATATCATGACAGAAAATTTGTACCTGTATCATCAACGAAGAGTATTGATCACAGTGCAAAGAATAGCCAGAGAAATTCTTGTGCCGAAATGCGTCATCAGCTGTACTCGCTCTCGCCTCCGGTCAGCGGTGTGCAACAAATGATGGAAAGATCGTGAGTTTGCATCTGAAAAGCTCACGCTCTTGTGAACGCAAGCAGGAAGATTGGCCCGCTCAAGGGATACACATTGTATCATTTTGTTCCAGACTCAAAAGGCCTTAGCTTCGCCTTATCGTGATGAACATGATGGCGTTCCTGTATGGCCTTTCCCCCTCACGGAGCTTGCACCAATCTCGGAGAGCCTCCTAGTGGCCAGGCCACGAGATTCAGAGATATCGAAGCTCTCCATTCCAGACCCGTACTGTCAACCCCGGCATCATTCCTCCGTAATCGCCTGTCTCTGCTCACCAACCTCCGTTAGGGGGGCTCATGGCTCTGAGCAGCCAGTCCATAGAAAGAACTACCAAAGTTTTGCGTATAATATAGGAAACTTGGGCAAACCTTGCCTCTTGAAATTCGGCCGGGGCAGGCCAATTTGGGGGCCTCGTTATCACTCCACGAGACGACGACGCTTCATCAAACCGTTTCGAGCATTCAATCTATCCACCATGGCGACACGGTCTACATACACGGATGATGGGGACAAGGACGATTTATCTGTGTACACTACGGAAGAGAAGCCGGAAAAGAAGGAAGTCAAGTCGACCTTGAGGCCAGCAGATCATGGGAGCCATGCGTGGTTGTTCCTATGTGCTTCGTTCTTGATCGAGGGATTGGCCCTCGGTATGCCTCATTCACCAAGGTCATTGATCCATATCATCTTCAGTCTTGAGCTAACAGTTGTTGAACTTTCAGGTTTTGCGGGAGCGTTTGGCGTTTTCCAGTCGTATTTTGGCACCCACGGGCCCTTCAATGGAGCATCAGGACTCCCAGCGGTTGAGACCTCTGCCATGGTACGTCAAGCTTCATCGCCTCGAAACGTCCCATACTTATCATCTACTTGTAGGGCATCATGTACCTAGGAATGCCTATCACGATGGGCATACAACGTCTCTATCCGCGTCTCACGCTTTGGGCTCCGCTGGCCGGAGTCTTCATCATGTGTCTTTCGCTTGTTGCGGCTTCGTTCGCAACCACAGTCCCTCATCTGATTGCGACACAAGGCATTCTATTCGCAATTGGAAGCTCTCTCTCATATTGTCCGTGCATTGCCTACCTGAATGAATGGTTTGACAAGCGCAAGGGCATGGCTTACGGAATCATGTGGGCTGGTACGGGTCTGTCTGGATCAGTGCTCCCATTTCTTCTCGAGTACCTGCTCAATGGTGTTGGTTTCCGCACCACGTTGCGAATTTGCGCAGCCGGTATCGTCGTCATCACCCTGCCGTTGGTGTACTTCGTGAAGCCTCGTCTACCGCCGCAGTTGTCAAAGGCCACGCCCAACCCTTTTAATTTCAGGTTTACTCTGAGCCAGACTTTCATGCTCCATCAGCTGGCAAACATTGTGCAGGCACTGGGCTTTTTTCTGCCTAGTATATATCTGCCGACGTATGCTTCTACGATCCTCGGGGCAGGAGGGTTCCCGGCTGCAGCGACGATTTTGCTATTGAACATCGCATCGACTGTTGGATGCCCAACGATGGGGTGGCTTTCGGACAAGTTTCACGTCACAACGTGTTTGTTTCTAGCGACATTCGGGGCGTCAGTCTCGACATTTCTGCTCTGGGGCTTCACCACAAATTTACCTCTACTACTCATTTATTGCGGGTGCTACGGGCTGTTCGCCGGCTCATATACCTCTGCTTGGACCGGACTAATGCGACAAGTCACGTCCGACCCTGAGATCTCATCAGCCTATGACTGCGATGCCACCGATCCCGTCATGGTGCTTGCGGTCCTGGCAGCCGGCAGGGGAGTCGGAAGTGTTCTGTCCGGTCCGCTGAGCCAAGCCCTAGCTGACCACATGGTGTGGAAGGGCGAGGCTTTCGGGGCCTATGGCTCGGGCTACGGGCCATTGCTTATTTTCACCGGTGTGACGGCTGCGCTGAGTGGGATCGTACTCCCTTGGAGGTACATGGGCTGGATGCGCTGAAAGAGGGACCCTGGTAGTAAATGGCAAAGGCAAATATCAATATTTGCAGTAACTAGTACACCAACCGACTTGGGTGGGAAATCCAACGGCTGGGCTGTGCGAGGAGAAGAGAGGAACAACGATACATATCGCCCACATGGTACTTGAATGAAAATAAAAAGCAAACAGGAGGTGGTATTGTCAGCGCTGGAATGAGTAACGAGGCTTGATCCGAAGTTGGACAATGAAAGCGGCTGCGCGAAGACAGCTAGTCGGAACCTAGTGGTATGGATATACATATGTGCATATCTTATTCAGGACAATTGAAGTGACGTAGCATTGAAACATGGATTATGCGAGTTTGTTCGTGTTCTTTCCGGCTGTCCGGGTGTGGTGCTAATAGTGTAGAGCACAGACACTTACGTGGTTTTTGTAAGATATGACTAGATGAGTCGGGTAGCCTTTGTAAGCTTAGAAAATCTCTAGAAGTTTTAAATTACTCGTCACCCTATCTCTCCCCCGCGTGGCTCTCTCCAAACGGCCTGTGGACTTGAAAGTTACCCATGCTAATCACATGTAGCCAGCAGGATGCTTTGAGGCTAAGCAACTACGATTATGTATGCTTGCTTCTGCAACTACAACGTTGCTAACTTGACCGGCCATACATAGATTATGATGGAACTACATATATTTCACGGGGGGTGGCGGACTTAGTGCTATAGAAAGTTCTATTATTATCCTGCTGCCCCTAGTCCTATAGCTCCTGTAAAAACAAACAGGGATTAGACTGCACAGCTGGATAATTGTTTTCACAACCGAGATAGCCTGAATCATTGATGGTGGTTTCCTAGGATTTCCTCGCTTGCTTGCGACTTGACGTGAGCAGAGGTAGTCTTCAGTGTGCGGTCGGTCGTGCGCGGGCGATGCGGTTTTTTTTTTTGTTTTTTTTGTCCCTCTCACCTGCAGGGAAAGTCTAGTTTTGTTTCTATAATTATGCCCCAAAATCTCTCCAACTGTCAGCCCCAAGGCAGCCTGGTCGGCATTCGGGCTTCCGTTCAATCGTAGCATCCGAGGTCTCCGTCATCATTTCACGGCCTCATGACGTTTTGCGGGAAAACGGCATTGTCTAGCGCAGAATATCATCAGTAATGACATCGTGCCCTCGTATCCAGTTATCGTTTTGATGCTTTAAACTAGTTAGTCGTTAGTCCTTGCGTCCGGCAGATGCGGTCTCCACAAGCCACATGCTTACCTGGGCGGATCGATCAAACATCGGACGAGAAATATTCCGCGTACAGTACGGAGTAAGCAGGACAGGGGCTCATTGGGGCAGAAGCTTGGTATCATGTGACCTTGGCCCCGCGATTTCTAGCCAAGCTTGCGCCGTCATTGGCTTGCAATGGGCCCGTGACACTGCGGGTCGTCTTATTCAGCCACCACCCCTGCAAGTGATAAGCCCGATGTGGGTGGGGGGGGTCTGGGGTGCTTTGTTCTTGTCCTTGTCGTCACAAAACATTTTGGCAAGCAAATCTCCCAGTCAAACTCGCGGTCGGTCAAACTATATATGATGAGCAAGCATCCCGATGATGTGAATTCGTTTCTGCCGACAAACCAAATCGTCTTTCCTGCATTCTCAGCACCAACACCAATTCTACTACCCACCAGTGCAGAAACCCATTTCTCCTCACAACCCCATCACATTAATCGACGAAAATGAAGCCGGCGGTTCTCCTCACTTCTCTTTCCATGGGTGGCCTCGCCGCCGCCCAACAGGTCCAGTCAAAGCCGTTCAAATTGATCGTGCAGTCCGAGGACAAGGAGCTCAATGGCCGTGCTTTCAACCTTTGCCACGAAGGCGCTGCGATTGAGTCAGTCTGTCTTTACAAGGACAGCAGCGCCATCTTTCACCTCAACACCACGCAAGGCGCCCAGCCCGGCCCTGGTGGCCTCGCCGGATATCTTACATCGGACGTGCCCGCAAGTACGTCAATGTCCACTCTTCCAATTCGCGCGTTATTCCTTGGTCTCGTGTGTTTTTTACTAACAGGTATACTTCTTGCAGAGCCACCCATCCCTTCCAGCATGATATTCTACACCGAACCATCCACCAACGTTGCTATTGCTTTCTTCTATCCTGGAAGTGGGCCAACTCAGCTCGTCGGCTTTGACGAGCAGGAACACATGAACGTCGTCACCACTCTCGATGACACAACGTCGCCCCCCAACGACTCGACCCCCCGAGTGCTGAAGAATTGGTATGTTTGCACCACGCACTACACGAGCTACACTTATAAAAATACGCTCAATTGGGTTATGGGCAACGCCATGCCTCAGAACCCCAGTTGCGTCAAGGTCGACGTGAAGAGGAAGTTTGTTTAGGGCACGAGTGAGTGAGTGGCATTGCCATCGTTGGTGGTTGGAGCAACAGCATACAACATACGAGTACGAATTATCAGTCCAATAAATCCTAAATATGAAACAATTCTTTCTCATGCGACTGCGACTGTGCTAAGCAGTGTCCTATCACCTTATTACCAACGAACCAATATCAAAGCAATAGTGGACAGGGTTAACGCATCATTTGCCAGGGCGTCAAAGAAGTACTTCACTCTTGTTGGGGGATTCCAAAAAATTCTCGACTAGGAAACGTTCACAGACTGCATTAGAGACTTGGCTGGTCGTGGGATTTCAGAAGATGCCATGACGACTGAAAGTACTCTAGCTTTCGGCAAACTTGATAGACATTTCAACATTGAAAATTTTCAAATGAAATGTACCGGCTACAGGTGCGGGATCGGGACCGAAACGGGCCTGCCGAGGGCAATAGTGACCTGGCGGGCCTTGACCACATTGGAGAGAGATGGATCGATCATCGTTAGTCGGTTGGAATGAGATGCAGCAAAGATTGCAAGTCGTCTCCCCATTTTGTCTCATTCGCTCGGCAAGTTCCCGTGACTCTTGTCATATTCAGGGACCGACCGGGCGCCGTATGCTACTTTATGGTAATGAGCTGCCACACCCGTCAGCTCACGGCATGTCCAGAAGATGTTTAAAAAAAAAAAAAAACCCCCCCGGCATTTGGAATGCTCTCCATGTACGATACACACCAATCCAGCTGCACCGGCCTCTCCAAGGCACGCACGGCAGCCAGCTATTTTGTCTTAAGCATCGATGAAACATTTCCAGGCCAACTCGAACTCGGTACAGATGGCAAAGCTCCAACTCTCAAGTCCCTGATGCAACGAACATGGTCAGCTTTTCGCGTTGTCCTCCACGTGGCGCAATGCGTGCCCCTTCGACCCCGAGCCCTCCCATGTCTCGAGTGGTAGAACACAAAACGACGTCTACGGAATGCAGGCTCCAGCCGGATTGAAGGGATCCAATCCATCATAAATCGGGTTGTTGCCATTCCCAGAAGAAGAAAAATAAAAACTAAATCTACGAAGCGACTTCACAAATCCGCTATTTCAAAGTTTCAAAAGTCTCTGCAGAATACGCTCAAAGACGAAAAAGAAAACAAGCAAAAAGAAAATGCAGTCTTTCTCGGTTCTCCCCATTGCCCTGGCCCTTCTGGGAATTGCAGAGGCGCAGCGAGTATGAAACTCCAACACAACACCCAACATCATCACACAGTCACAGTCGCACATTGTGTCAGTGCATCGCTAACAAAGCGCCCAACTTGCAAGGTTTCTTTTTCTCCAGGTGGGCCGAGCAAGATCATTGTCGGTGACGGATTCCGGTGCTACGAGTATTCGTAGGTTCTTGGCCATCTCAGCGTGGACCCATATAGTCTCCACACGACGGATCCTAACAACCTTTTTTCCCCATTCCCAGAGGAACGGTAAAGCATGTCGATGCTCAGAACGGTGTCGAGGCAATCTTCTACAAGTAAGTCAATACAGAACAACCGAGCAGAGCATTCGCGCTAAAGACAAACGCACGGCACTTTGACTAATCACCCGCTGTGAATAGCCGACCAGGTTGCTCGGGCTCCCGCCAGGTCTCGACTTGGGGCTCCACGACACTTGACCAGAATTTTGAATTCCAGTCGATTAGGCTGACGAATTATGATGCCGAGAAGAGCTACCGAGAGGAGACGATGTATTATTGAGCAGGGAAGCTTGAGCTATTTTAAGAAAGATACAATATAGCCAACAAGTGGCACGCCGACGCTATTGAGTTGGGCAAATTTTTCAACAACAAAACATCCATGTTGGCATTTTCTGTGACAGAGTTTTCGCTTCGACGAGATATGCCCCAACTGTGAAATGAGGTCGCCTTCTAGGTCCGTCTGTTCATGATTTCTGACACGGTAACTCCCTCCTGGTAGCATTGGTATCAAGCAGCACACAGCTCCTCCACCACAGGGCGGCTCATCTGAATATACAACTTGATGTCTTTGTCGTGCCAAAGCCCGCCACGTCCCCCAGACACGCACTTGATTGCCAACGGTGACCACATTCGTCCCATCACTTCTTCCGACTTGACGTGCACTTTTTCCCCCGATGGCGCACAGACCAGGACCTCACAGCAAGCCTTGCTGATGGACACGCACGATTCGGCCGCGACATCAATGAAGCCGCCTTTTGCCAAGGCAGCTATTTCCGTCATTGTTGCTGGGCAGTCCAGTGGATTTGGCCCTCTTCCCTGACGAAACGGTCAGTGAATTCGAGTTGCCGCGAGTCATGTCGGCGGGACAGACCTGAAGCTCACCTTCGGGCACGCAAAGTCATCCTCATGTGAAGACAGGTATTCTGTTGGAACGACACCAGTGTGATTGCTGACCTCGGACCAGGGAAAGACGATGGCCGTGGAGCTATCCAATTCAGACCTGCCCAATGACATCTTGTAGCCGTCGACGGATTCGCAAACAACTTTGGTGGGTAGAAAAGCCGACATGACAGTGAGGAACTTCATGTCGGGGGCGACAGTGTAGAATGCGAGTTATTCAAAAAAAAAAAAAAAAAAAAAAAAAAAGACTACTCTTTTGCGCCAGAAGCCCCAAGTTTTTCTTGCCTCTTCTTGGAATTACTGGCCTTTGAAATATTTCTCGAAGTTTGAGCTGTTTCTGCAGCGGCTTTTGTTGGGCGAATGTGGCTTCTTCGAGTTGGACTTGCGCTTCATCACTCGACGAACCCTTCGGTGAACCCGACCCGTAGCCAACCAGAATAGAGCTTCAGGAGGAGGCGATACATGTTCAAGGTGGAGAGAGTGTTTGTGTTGCACAGAGAAGACGGTACGAAGCGAGGCAGATTGAAATGAGACCAGCTCACTCCTTCCTCATGTCGCTTGTCTCAAGATGCTTCAGTTTGAGGAAAGTGCGCGGACCAATCCGACGACGCGAAAAGCGAGGAGAAAGAAACGATGCGCTTCAAAAATACGAGCTACGAGCACGAGCTTCACTTGCAAAATCAAGTGTGACAAAATCTGTGCCAAGTCGTGTTCCATGACATGGCAAGGCAAACAAGGGCTCAAAACAGACACGCTCGGGAACGTGTGTAGTTACATGTAAGGCGCCCCAGAGGTCATCACACATCACGCAACGTATCACCATTCAGTTTACTCATCAAAATCAACCCAGAAACTATATTTCAATCTTCCACACAAAGCAGATGTTTCACGTAAAACTGCCATAGCCACATCTCACATCTGACTTGCAACTTTGTTTCTTTATGTGGCCTTGACATGGGTACACATTGCGTGTTGCTCCCTGCCCCCGCGCAGCCTCCTTGAAATGACCAGACTCAAGACAAATTTTGTAACCGAACGCTTTTCGTCGAATTGGAGTCCCTAGGCCGCTCATCCCATTTCACATTTCGAGGCGAGTTTTGCTGACGCAAGATTCGAAGACGCTGCTGCTTTCTTCGGTATATGATCAGGCCAGCGGCTAGCATACTAACACCAGCGACGACACCAACGACAACACCAGCAATGGCACCACCGGACAGACCTCCTGATCCACCAGAGCTTTCCTTCTTAGACGAGTCCAAGGCAGGGTTCACCATCGATGCGGAACCAGTCTTGGTCTCGCTACCGGTGTCGGGCTCGATGTCGTAGCAGGCGATATTCTCCTTGAAGTTGGGCAATTCCACATACGTAATGTCGGCACAGGCATAAAAGGTCTCGTTCTCAGGCTTATCAAAGCTAGCGGTATACTTGATCTGTAGCGTTGCATTTGCTCCCGGCTTAACAGATAATGGTGCGTCCTTAACAGGAACACATTTGTGGCCCTTTTTCAGCTGCGCAAGCTCATCGGGCTTGATGAGTGTGGTGAAGTCATGATCGGAATCCGGATCTGAAAGATGGACATGAGCCACTTCTCGTGGTTTTCCGAGAATAAATGACCGAAAAAACTTACTATCTTTGTACGAAATGCTTAGCTGGACCCCGGACGCTTCCTTTTGGTCCACAAGAGAAATCTTGCCCCCAGCTAATACCGTGTTAGCCTAGTCCTCTTCAACGATCCCAGCAAATTGGTTCTACTTACTCATAGGGAAATTCGTTCGATTTCGAACAGAATCTACTGATCCGCAAGGTGCAGTGTTGTCGGCCGCAGCAGACCAAACTCTGTCGGGCGGCCACATAAAAGCAGCAGGGCCCATATGGTTCGAAGTAGGGTGGCCAGCCAGCACACCCACGGCCATCGCGGCCGCTACAGCAGCCAGTGGTATGGAGAGAAACATGATTCAAATTTGTTCACCCAAGTGCCAGAGCTTGAGATGCAGGAAAAGTCAGACGCCAGAAAGAGAATACCGCATCTATGTATACTCCCCCTCAGGACGAGCCAGGGTCGATGGTTTTAATAGAAGGCCTCAGTCAAACATACATCCACTTGAACCGATACCGGTGGTGACCTTCCCCCTCACTTGGCATGCATATTCAAGGCCAAGAAAATGTCAGACCACTTCAGTTAGACGTTGTTGGCCGAGTTTGATCGGGAGGGGTTCTTTTGGACAGCAATGAGTCGAGATTAACATGTCCCCGAATGACCGACCAAATCCGACCAGCCACCCACTTGGTGGCCAGAAGCCAAGACTTTTGGACTCCATTCTGGAAGGTACCGTAGTGGAACGTCGGCTAGGGAAATGGGCGTACTGGGTGGGTGAGGAATTTATCAGATGATCAGATAAGATGGGATTTTGATTAGATGCAACATACCGTTCCCATTGGCCAGACCCACCAAAACTGTCAGTTTTAGTCTGCACTGTCTGCTGCAGCTTCGCCGCGAGTCAGCGAGACGCTCGGAGGGCAATCGGCGTATTCACCCCTGCTAGCAAATGCAGCCATGTTCATGGGTACATACATACAAGCGAGGTCGGGTCATTGGTTGTCTTTTTTTTTCCCTTGGCCAACTTTGACTACCACGAATTGATGCAAGCAGGACGAGGATGAGGAGCAGACGTGGAACTCCACAATGCTTCATGGAACCTCCCAAGTAAAATCCGCTCACGACTCATGTAGCCGGCCCATTGCCCCAGCTCTCCTATCTCAGCTAGAATAAAGTCACAGTCCCATCTCCAGTGCACCGATGTTGTCAACGTTCTCATTGCATTGCCCAATTTCGCTCCAGTTGTCTGAGCCCTGCCGTAATCAACACATTTTTTGTCACTCGTTTGCAGTCAACACCCGTTCAAGATGCGTTTCGCCGCTTCCGCTGTCGTTCTCGGCTCTGTAGCCTCCATGGCCGCCGCTGTCGCCAGCCCCCCCCTTGACTTCTACCCCGATGTTGTTCCCATGAACAAGCGTCACACTTCTGGGCCTGGTTACGAGTGCCATGCCAGCTGCGGTAAGCTCAATTGATATTGGCTGTATATCTACTAGTTGTCCAATTGACAGCTCTCCAGGATATGCCATTAAAAACTCCAAGGTCGCAAATGAAGGATACTGCAAGGATGCGTCCTGGACCAAGCTCCTCCATGACTGCCTCGACTGTGCACTGAAGTACGAGATCTGGGATTATTACCGCAGAGGAGTCCGAGTCGCTGCTGAACGATGCGACTTGGATGCGACTCCGAAGCCAGTTGATGGCGGCGCATCATCGAAGGCTGAGTTGGCAACAGCAGCAGCTTCTACCACTTCGGTCGTCACCAGCGCTGCTCCGTCTCAGACTTCTGCTTCTGCTATCAGCACTACTATAAGCACGGCTGTTGAGCAAACCACGTCTGTGAGCTCTCACCACCATGTTCCAGCCCCTCATGCTTCTGCGGCGACAGGGGCTTGGATGGTGACAAGCGCCCCTACAACCGCTGCTGGTGAACTTAACTCGGTAAGCTCGGTGCGATTTGGCCTTGTCATGAAATCCGTACTAATAACAATCAATTCAGACTGCTCCTGGTGCTGTTATTGTCACTGCTGGGGCTTCTAAAAACATTCTTTCTGGCCTCGCCGTGGCAGGATTAGCTGCTTTAGCTGCTGCTGGTCTTTTCTGATAAGATTGAGTTAGTTGGAGGCTTTGGAAAACGGTGGTTTCAATGTAAAATAACCTATGCAAAACACCAGAAGTCGCTCATTTCGTAACATTATCCATAATAGAGGCTCGTAGATAGAATTCGAGATTTCCCAGGAACATCCATTCGTGAATACATGGACATGAGAATTCACTTCAACTCCATGACTCCAAAAGCTCTATCCAATTGCGCCCCTTCATCATCCTCGGAAGCTTTTTCCTTGCCCTTATTCACGGTTGCCAGTCGCGCAGGTTCTTCACAAGGTGCTTCTTGATTAGACATCCTTTGTGGCTCCAATAATCTCGACTCACTGTCCAGCCAGCCCGGCGCTACTCTTCTCTTCTCTGCCAAGTCGCGTCGTCTGATGCGCTCCTCGAATTCTTGCAGTTCTTTTTCCGCATTCTGCTGGAGATCTGTGACATGTGCGAGCAAGGCGCGACATGACTCTTTGATTTCGTCGGGGTGAGCGGCATGTCCGGAGCCCGAAACGACGAATCGAGGCTTCGGCTGTGGTAACGTGCCATCGGACGATGTAGGAATGCCCATTCCCGAGGGCGGTACATTGGACGGCATCGTTTTGTAGTTGTACGAGAGCGTAGTCGCGGTGGGTAGGGAGACGAAGGGCGAGACGGTCAATGGGACTTGCTCGAGCAAGGGATGGGGCCCTGGTTTTCGTCGTCAGTAAAAAGGGGGGGTTCATGAAAATCTATGGCGGCATCTCGACTTTGAGAGACCTGCGTACGGCTTTTGTGCATTGCTTCGTCACCTGGTGTCTGGCTGGATCATCGACTGCGTGGCGATGTTGTGATTTCGAATCGCGAACAACTCCTCCAATACAGCTTTCGGGTCGATGGAATGGTAATGAAATACTGTGGTACCAATATTTCATGGTCATGGGAATAGCGAGCAAGACTCGTGCACGTTGTTCTTGTTGAAGAAAGCAATCAAGGCATCGCCTGCAGGGGAAGATGTCAGTGCCCCCCCCCCCACCAGGCTTGTGATAGGGCGGATGGCAAGGCGCTTGGTCGCAAAGGGACACGGGTCCTTTTTGGTTCATCCTTGAGAATATAGTAGCTGCATAGAGTGCGGTCCGGTTGTTGCCATCTTGGAATGGGTGATTAAGGATCACTTCTCATGTAGGGTATCCTGGTTATGCGAGGTCAAATTGCCCCGCTCTCAATTGAAGTCGCGCAAGACAATTGATATCATGCTTGTTCCAACAATTTAGTAATTAAATATTATATTTATATTTATATACTAGCTCTCAAGTATATAATCTCATCTTTCTTGATTTTTCAATATTTATAATTATATCAGGTCTAATGCATACACGCCACTTGGGGTTAAAATATTGATTTTTCGGGGTTTGGCACAGATGTAGCTACAGTCTTCCGTACCGCGCGGCATGAATTTGCATCGACCCGAGTGAAAAGCTGTCGAGTCTGCTCCGTCAAACACACCCTGCCAGCTTCTCGCTATGCTTGCCACGACTATCCGATCTCCTCCTTCCCTGGAGGACTACATCCCCCTCGCACAATACCAATCTCAAACTCCCGAGTCGTTCAGTGACGGCAAGCCCGTGCTGCATTTCCACCTCAAGGAAGCTGTCGCATCCATCCCCAAGTCGCAATGCGGTGCATTGGCTATTTTCCCAGCCGACTCACCCGCTGCTGAACCTTCAGGGGCAAGCCCCAACGGCGATGCTGAGCAGGTTGTGAAGAAGACAGTCGAGGTCTTTGTCAACTCAGAGTACGTTACGTCACAGAAATCCAGGCTGCTGCAAACACCGCGACCAACTCGATCATGATGCGACGACGTTCTCGGATTTTTTTTTTTTTTTCCAAAAGGGCAACTGACCAGATTGGGCAGACATTTCACAATCTTCAGCTCCGAAGCCGAGTCGGGCGTATCGATACCGTACCCATCCATCTCCATCCACGCAGTCAAACAAGTCGCGGCGCACGGCGGCGCGAGCACACCAGCTATATGGATGCAACTCGACTTCTCCGATGGCGGCGCCGACGACGACGATTTCAATACCGTCGAGCTGGCAATCATGCCGGTGGACTCGGCGGATGCGCAGAAGCTGTACGACGCGATTGCCAACTGCTCCAACTTGCACCCGGATCCTGCCAACGGCGAGGAGGAGGAACAGGATGACTACGATGGCATCGTGTTTGAAGGCAATGCCGAGGGAGAAACGGTAGAGGGGTTCACGGGCGTTTTGCGCGGCGCCACAGACGGCGGTCTACCACCGCCCATGCCGGGCAGTGGTGGATGGATCACGGCAGACAACGTCCACGATCATTTCGACGAGGAAGGGAACTGGATTGGTCGAGGTACCTCGGAGGGCGACGGTCAAGGTGAAGAGCTAGGCGAAGGGGCAGGAAGGACGAGACCGCGCGATGAGGTTGACGGGCAAGATGTGAATCGTGGTGAAGACTCGGAGAGCAAAAGAACACGCGTTGAGTAGCGACGGGAGTTGGCCATCGCTCGACAAAAGTGCTTGGTGCATGGTCCTTGTTTGTCAAGAAGGAGATTAACTTCTGTTTTCTCTTATTCAAAAACGTGTTCTAAATAGCGTCAACGTGCCGCAGCGTAAGACGGGGCAACAAAGACAAAAGGCTGTCATTTTCATCTCGCCAATCAATGCCGTTCTCTGTTAGCTCGTTGATCCCCCTGCTTCCTACGTGTATACGTGACGCCATGTCCATTCAATTGTCACCATTCAACTTGACGCTCCTTCCAAAACTCAAGTTACACAAATGCAGCATCCTTCTCAACCTCAATGTGGCGCGGCCAAAAAAAGAAAAGACATGCGAGCCCGTGTACCTACACGGCGGGAGCTGATCCCGCAGAGCGTGAAGAATGGCTTGCCAGTCATTTCACGTAGCGATGAACTACCGCCTGGGATCAATATTTTCACACGACTCTCCTCTCGGTTAGCATGCAGGGCTTCACGCCAGCATTCGCAAACGAGAACGAAAACGAGAACGAGGTGGACAGCCGTTGATGCACCAAGGGCACATCCAGCCGCGAAGCATCAAAAGCTGAGAGAAAGGTATTAAAACAGAGCTATGGTAGAGATGTACTGACATGGTAGAATGAATACAAAGGAAGCTGGCCTATGTGGGTTGTGAATATGAAATTGGCGGTTTGTTATTGCCAAGGGAAAAAAAAAAAAAGGGGCGGGGCGGGGCGGAGGCAAGGCAAGTCGTTTGAACAACGACAGAACAACGACAGAAAAATGGAGGCCCAACATGATGGGAACGAACAATATCCCCCCCTCCCTCCCCTTCCTTCATCACAGTCATCCAAAATTATTGTCACCAGTTCGATTTGTCAGTTGCCTTTGCCCTTTTCCCGCGTCCCTGTCATTTACATCCTCCGTCCCTTCTTCCTCATCTCTCTTGCCTCCCTGTCCGGTGAAGGCATCAAGAACCCGTCTTTATCGTACAGTCCCAGGCTCTCCACGCTGTCTCTGCAACCGGCTCTTCTCTCTTGGGCAACCAGAGCTGCAACGGGGCCCTGCTTTGCTCTGCCCCCCTTTCGAGTTGAAGGCGAACCTGCAGGGGAAGCGAACTTGGTCTTGCACATGCTAGTATCCTTCGGTGACGACCGGATCGGAGTCTGACGAACTTGCCTTGATCGAGGAGGCCCCTCCTGCGCTGCGCCCTGATTGATGATACCTAGTCCCTGGTTTTCCTTTCCGCGCTCTTTGACGCTGGACGATGGCCTGAGCAACCCATTGCTCTGTGGCCTCTTGTTCCGCGAGCTGGCAGAGGACGACGTCTTGCGCAAGCTCGTCATAGACTTGCGCTTCTTCGCACTGCCCGCCTTGCCGATGTTGAGATAGTGTCTGCTTCCAATGGCACTTGGTTTGGGAACATGCCGCGGGGGCACGACGTTGCCGCCGAAAATGGCAGGCAGCGTCGGGGAGTCAGCATCTCTCTCTGCGACGACAGTCGAGGCCATGGATGCTGCGCTATAGGAAGAAACGACACTGTTCATCCTTCGCAACTCGCCAATTGTCATGCTCAATGCTGGTGCGTCCCTGGCAGAGCGATTCGTGCCACGGACCGACGGTCGCGGGGAGAGGCCAGTAGCAATAGGCATGATTGAGCCGTCCAAAGCAGTGGCAGTTGCTCGGGGCGGTTGGGGAAGAGCACGCCTGTTCGCCGCCTCGTTAGACAGAAGCATGGAGAGAAGTTCTTCCTCGCCGAAGGGAGACGACGACATATCGATGGGCTTCTCTTCCTTCCTGGTCGGTGTGAGAGGGCTCGCGGTAGGTGATCGGCTGCGATCGGATCCCGCGACCCATTCAGCCTTGGGTGTCTCGCACGCGGGCAGAGTCGTGGCGTCAGAATCTTGGCTGTGGACGGATGCAGAGGTGAAACTTGACTCGGATGTACTTTGCGCCATGTCCATGTCCTTGCGCTCAGCCTGTTGCTCGCCCTTGGGACGAACATGGTCGGATTGTTGCATCTGGTGAGATGGCTGTAGCTGTAAGACCATGCGACGCGGTGGTTCCATTCGCAGATCAACTCCGCGACCAACAAGACCACCCTTGGGATTGGCAGATATCGGCCGTAGGGGCTGATTTATGATGGGTGACTCATTCTTTTGCGTAGCCAAGTGGCTCGGGCTCATACTCTTGACGTGCCTCAGCGGACGGGGACCGGCAGGTTGCTCCTTGGACTTGTGCATATACGGCTGAGCAGGTATGGTCTCGACGAAAGGATCATCCCGGCCGGCTTCAAAGCGTTTCTCGAGCTCCATTCTCCGATACTCCTCTTGCTGAATGTGGTACTGTCTCTGAATCTCTTCTTCTTCGTTCTCAGGCTCGCCAACGCTATACAGCGTAGACAGCGAGCTGGACTGATCGCTGTCGATGGACCTTCTCCTGTTCGGGCTCCTCTGCTGCTCCAAGTTGTGCTGCGGGCTCCGTTGCAGACCTCGCTCTGGGCTGTGAGAGGGCGTGTGCAGAGGACTTTCCAAACCAGGACCACTGGGTGGGAGGATCTGGTTGCCCTGTGGTTCCCATTCCCGTCCGCGAAGCCGGCTCGGGCTGGCCATCCCCCCTGGGAGTTCGAGCTGTTGCGTGGCTTCGGCAATCAGACTGTTCGCCGCACTTCCAATAGACGTTATTGAATCTTGCGTAGAAGAGGTGCTAAGATGTCCGCCCTTGTGCGGACTGGGCGTTCCCCTGCTCTGCCGCCGTCCCGTGCCACGAGTTGAGCTCGACCGCCGGCCGCGCGGCGTTTTTGCAGGCGATCCACGGGTCGGCGAGCCATGAGGCGTATTCTTAACAGGAGATCGACTAGCTCCTTCCCGAAGTCTCTGATCCGTTGACCGAAGAATGTCTCGCAGTCCCAGCTCTGTCATCGTGATGGAAGGTCGGACATGCGCTTGCGCCGGAGCCCGCACGGCTGATTGCCGCCCTCGAGGCACATCGTTCTGAGATCCAAAGTTTGGCGTCGTTTGACTGCTCTGAATAGTGTTTCCCTCACGCCTCTTCTGCACGCGCAGCTCTGGGCGATGCTGAGGTTTCGGCTGTTGCTGCTCCGAATGCTGCTTCTGGTGGCCGTTATATGCATGTCCGTACGACTGCTGCTGTTTCTTCCGATACTCCTCATAATACGGCAGCTGCAGCTGCTCCGGCCTCACATGTACCTGTTTCGCCGTCTTCTCATACTCACCGCCCCCTTGCTCGACAGCATCCAGGTTCGGCACCGTCGGCGACTGCCCAAACCAGCTATCTTTGCTGAACCAACCCCCCTTCGCATCCCTATTCACCTGCGGTCCGTGGAAGTCATCTCCTCTGACCCAGCTCCTCCTCTCCGCTCTCTTTCTCTTCTTGCTCGGTGTCCGGAAGAAACTGAAGTTGCTGTAAGACGGCATGGGCGGCAAGGGCACAATGGGCGGCAGTGTAAGTGAAAGCCGGCTCGTCGAGAACCGACTCGAGAACCCACTGACAGCCGACTCCGTCATAAGCAAAGGTCTTTTCGTCAAGCGGGTTTGCGAATACTCGTCGGGGATTGTGTAGACTCGTGCGGATGATTTCTTCTGGCGATTCTTGATGACCCATGCCATCAGCAGCCCAATACTCGTGAATAGGAATACGCCGCCGCAAAGAGCAATGGCAAGTAATGCGCCCAGGCTTAGGCCCCCGGCCTCTCCGCCTCGCCTAACGTTCCCTGATGTTTCCATGTCGAATTCTTACTGCTGTATACGTACGACCTTGGGGTACGTTGGGGTACGGGGGGGCCGATTGTTTGCTTGGGGCCGTCTCCCGGTGTCGTTGATGCCGATGCCCCCTTTGGTGAACTGGTTTGTCGTGCAGTAGCCGTGCCGTCCGTCGTCAATGGATTGATAGAACTCGCATGATAACAGACGCATGGGAGTTTCCGTCAATCATCAATCTTGGAAGACTGACTGTCCGTAAACAATGGACTGGTCATGGCAGGCTGACGGTCATAGTCCCACCGCAACAAACCGATGGAATGCCGTTGCCACTGTGACCTCATTCCAGCTGTTGCGCCGCACCATTGCAAATGGAGGAACCCAAGGATAAACACACAGCTTCTGCGTCGCTTACCTAGGCAGTTGGCCTTCATCTGTAATCCGTGGATACTGGGTGGGCAATTCTCACATGCACGGCATGAACATGATTCCACTTTAGGCACGTTGCTTTGTTTTTAACCCCCTATAGTTACCAAAAGAAAAAACTGTGTAGCATCTCTGCTCTATGAAATGGGAAGAAAAGAACAAAGAAGCCGAATATGCTGACAAACATGCAACTCGAATTCTGAGCCATCATCTCTGGAGCCCGCCGAGATGGCAAGAATGTCCCACCTTCCAAAAAAAAAAAAAAAACGTGAAAAAGAAATGGAAAATTTAAATCAGCAACGTGGTTTTTGCAAGCCTAGTTTCCCATGCGATTTTAAAAGTCATCAGAACTTGGCGTGGCCATGGGCGTGATGGGCAACGTGACGCCGGTGCTTGTGTCCCACAGCTGGCGCAGTTGCAGCTGGGGAGTCACCGTCTTCAAGGACTGTGACAAATGTCTCTTCCCAAAGAATCTTGGTCACCACATTATCATTGGTGACGTACTGAGTGCTAAAGTAGCTCTGGGACGGAAGTGGCGCCGGAGGAGGAGGAGGAGGAGGAGTAGTAGTGGGCTTGACATCAAGGGGATGATCGTGGACCAAAGGCTTGGTGGGCGTGGCTGCGGGAGGCGCGGACGAATCCTTGTTGCTCTCCTTGAAAACCTGTCCGAGTAAGGGAAAGGCAGGGGCAGCTACCTTCTCCCCAGGAGGATACGCAAGGGCGGGAGCTGGCGAGGTGCTGGCAGAAGACGAAGGGGCAGGCTTCTTCTGTCCGTTACCATGTTCACCTGCCATACCACCAATGCTCATACCACCAATCTTGATGCCACCAGGCAGCTTCAGCATGGGTCCCAGGACATTCTCGCCAGACAAGACCTGAAGGAGAGACTTCTTCATCTTGCAAGAGCTGGCTTTGCCTTCATCAACTACGTCGAAGAGAGGGCAATCCTGGATACGACCAGAAGGATTGGTGCAAGTATCGATAGCACTCTGGAGGAATTCGGGGTCCCAGCCGGTGATAAAATCACCATGATAGGAAAGGCCTATGCAAATTAGTATGCCAGCACAGAAGTGACGGGGCTGTCATGTCTGATTGTTAACCAAAAGGCTTGTTTCACTCACCAGTAAGATCACCGTTGGAGAGAAAGAAGCGGCCATTGCGATCCTTAAAGGCAGCAGTGTTCCAAATAACCTCGAAGAGCATGCTTGGCAATCGTATGGGATGAGTCTTGGGGCAATTTCCGTTCATGACCAGGTCAGGAAAGGCCACGTGATCTCTGTGGTTCGGGCTGTCCAGGTCTTCGCCATTCCAGCAAGATGCGAACATGAGTTCAAATCGTAGGCCGTCCTTACAGTTCTCGTCGAGAAAAGACTTGTCAGGGAGCTTGTGGCGGTACAGGGTGGCTTCTGGGGCTTTAGCGTAGTTGAGGCAGTTGAATCCCACAGCACGCTGTGCCAAAGCATCCTGCGTTGTCTGACCAAGAGAAGCCCATTGCGACTTAGGCGGATCAGGCTGGCTCGGGTCTCCGAGAGTATATGACCGTCGATTATTGTCCCCCGAGATCATCTGAAAACCCTTAGGGAAGGCGGTGATATTGTTTCCGTAAAGAAGGTAGTATCTAATCACAATTCAGTAAAGTCCATGTTCCTGAGCTGCCACACAGATCGAGAAGACAGTACTTACGCCAACATGCCGCCAACTTGAGGAACGACCTCGATTTCGCCGGTGCTAGCATCTTCAAAATAAAATGCCGGATGCCAGTAGGCAGACTTATCCTGTGTTACTCGGCAAGATGTACAATCACCATCCATAAGATCCACGGAGCCGGCGCCCTCAGAAATAGCTGTATGAGGAGGCATGTTAGCGATATTCGATGGAGACTCGGCTGGCGTTCACAGCACGCAACAGAAATGCGCACGTAGTAATTCGTCCACCACATTTGCTGCCCGTTATTCACAGCAAGAAAGAAGCCTCGTGCAACCATGCTGATCATCAACTCGGGTGAAATTTGGAGCACGTACCGGAAGATCCATGTATGGAGTGTGCGTGTGGGGAGGCGGTATTCGGGTTAACGATGGGATCGATTCGTGCAAGGCCAACGCGGCCAGGACATTCCATGCGCCAAAAGGCATGGGTGCCTGCGATGAGGCCAGCAGACAAGGCCACGGACTTGAGCATCGTGAAGAGTTGAGTCGCAACTTTCGGTAAGAAACCGCGTTCTCGGTATCAAGAACTTATTATATCAAAGGAATGGACGACGCGACGAGGCAGTCTGGCAAACGAGTGTTAGTGGTAGTTGTTCGTGGGGAAAATTGAGATGAGCATCAAGCTTTGCGGCAGCAAGTCCAAAAATCGCAACGAGGAACTGATCAAAAGGGCAGTCAAGAGAAAGGCAGAAAAAGAGCGAGCCAACCCAGGAGTACAGAGGTGCCTAGGCAGGTGCGAAATTGGACAGTCAGCTGCAGGCAGGTGTCGACTTGCGGACGCGTCTTGAAAAGTCCATGAACTTCATCCAGTATGAATGCATGGATGCATGCATGGCAACCTCATCAGTCGAACGCTTGTCCAAGATATCAGAACATCAGTCTCCATACGTCCTTGACCGAATGTTGCGTTGATGCAGGGACCCGGCCACTTGCGAGAGAGCCCTACACCAACTGGTCGACAAATATTCGTCGCCCCCATCACCATTCGATCAAATCCTCCCTCCTGTGTCCTTGTCGGCTCTTGACGCCCGGATTTCTTCCATCAATCCCAGCATGACGTGAAAATCACAATGGGTGACCGTGTTTGCTGGCTTACCGAACACTTGAAAATTGATGCCAAAATTTGGTTGCTCTGTCACTGACAGATTCGAGACTTCCTGAAGTCGAGATGGGGGTGTTAGAATTGAGTGACCGAAAATTTCGACCGCCATTTCGTCAAAACAGAGATGTTTTCCAAGCAGTTCTAGCGACGTCCTGGTCCATATTCGAGAATGGAGGCAAAGCGTTACCCAGCCCCGCGGTCGCGCCGAGACTTCTCATTCCAGCATAAGGCACTACGCCAGACCATTTATCCAGTATTGGCCCGCCTTCCAACGCGTGGAAGCGCTGGTTCTCGGGCCGCCGCTCGTGTTTTGTAAGTCAGGTCATGTTCGTGTCTGTCGGGCGTGGCCACGGTGATGGTTGTCAGGGTCTCGCTCCCAGCCTCCTCAAACAACTACAGTGGTGTACTCTCTCGCCACACTCGCGGCAAGACGTCGTACTAGCTCAGGATTTTCCCATCCTACTCCGTATGTGCGCATCCTCTCGAGTGCTGGGCGGCATGTCCAGTTGTTGCATTCGATATCCCAGTGGTCGGCGGGGGATCCAATTCGCGGGTACGGACAAAATATGCATTATCTGTATTTGCTTACCTAAGATAGTGTGGTGCCAGATCTCAAGAGCCAGCAACAGGATGCAAATCAAGTATTGAAATTGTCGAGATGAAGAAAGAGAACAAAAAGGATCGTATGCAACAAATTGATCGTAAGGAGCGCAAATGGTCGGGAATGGTGGGAGAAAAGAATGTCAGAATACCGAGGAGCCTCGAATGCTACGAAAGGAGAGGAGGGAAGTCCAGTTCTGGAAGGAAGGGAAAGTGAAAAGTGGGAAAGCAAGACGCTTCATCATGGGCCATGGGATGGGATGCCACGCCACACCGTCTCCGAGACTCGAATTCTTGTCTGGGGTTACCGTTTGTTGACACAATGGCGCCCGTGTGCTCGTGGGCTCGTGGGCTCGTGTGCTCGTGGCGATAATGGTGTCAAATTACAGCAGTTCCAAGGATCAGCAGCCATGTCCCAAGTGTGATGGACCCTCGACCCTGGGCCTCACATTCTAATGGTCGAGGCAATCTTTCACTGACGTGAAACAGCATGCTTCAGCTACAGACAATCAGTACCGGGGGTCTCGAGGGGTTGTGTATTGAGAGACAATGATTTGCCAACGGCAGCAACTAGCGCCGATGATAGTCCTCTCGGCCGGCAAGGGGGGGCTTGTTGGTCTGTACATGCAGGTACATATGTACATACGTACATACATTGTACATGCGGACTACAGGGAGGGGGTCATTCTTGCTAGCCCTTTTTGATGGAATCCAATCTCAGACGGATCGACCTGTGGGGAATTTGATTGAATTCCCCACCACCAAAGGCTCCATGTGCCCATCGCATGTTGCGCGAACGGACGTCAGCTCCTCGTTGTTGCGAATAATTGGCACCGGGCAACAAAAACAAGTCAAACAACCCGTGTTTGCCTGAGTCATCATATCGTCCGGTATATTCTACATTTATGCTGTGAAGTACACATTTTGTACCACGCAGACAGGAAGGTCGGACGTGTCACGGAGTGCCAGACTCCTGCTTTTATTACCACAATTGCAGCTTGGCCATCTGGTTGGCAGAGCCGCCCTTGGCCGCCGTCGTCATGACGCACCTGTGGAGTTCTGCCCCTGGCTCTTAGTCTTGAGCTGTTTTTTCGGAACAATAAATAAATAAATAATGTCAGGGGCTGGGAGGCAGGAGATGTCTCCACTCTTATTCCCCGAATTGAAATCGGACTGAGACGGGGGGGTGGCAGCCAATCCCCGTTGGACGTGACAGAAGTCGATGGCGTTGGTGGGAGGGAGTACTCTGCCCTTGCTAATAGCTGATTGGCTTAATTCCCCTGAGTGGATTTGAAAAATAATTCAGGGGGTGTACGGAGTAGTGTACCAAGCACTGTATGTACACACGTGCTCCGTAGGTAATCCAATGTTATTAGCAGCCACGCGTTCGAATTTCGGTTCGCTGGACCTCTTTATGTATGTATTCTACGTTAGCAAGGCATGGGACGAGTATCTATCACTGTGTATATCGTCGGCGTACGTACGGAGTACATGCGTTGTCTCCGTTCAATGGGCCAATCGGTTTCACAAACCGTTCCTTGCGCCGTTGCCGCCGTCCGCCTAGCACAACGAGACACGTGTAATTGTGCCACGTAGGACGGAACACAAACGATTGTCCAGACTCGTCTTCCTGATATCATCGTGCCCACTTACAGGGCGAAAAAGGTCTAGTTGTCTGACTAATCCGAAGCACAAGTGCCCCACAGCCAAGTAGATAGCGTTCGGCAGGCAACATGAGCCAGATTATTGGCGACTGAGATGGAAATTACAAAACTACCCATCACTGTGGGATGCAGTACGGAGTAATAAGTGTGAGTCGAGTCTTTGGATGAGAATGAACGTGACGTGACGTAATAATGAGGCGAGAACCACAAGACATGGCAGGCAAGTCCCGGCCGAGATTGGCCTCCGTACAATGCTGGCTGGTTTCGCGATGTGTGCTTGCGCTGTTGGGGATGGAGTATGTATATACATCAACAACGGGTGTTTGACATTCACGGGATATCTACTATGACAAAACTACTCTGACTGTTTGCGCAAAGGAGTCAAAGGCATGCGGTGAAAATACGAGTATGCTGCCATTGAACATTAAAATCAAATAAATAGCTTTTCTATAGGGTAGCGCCGGGTGATTGGTTAGACAAGTACGGTTCCGTATGACAAGCACTGCTTGTGCTGTGCACATATTATTATCACGCTCCATTAGAGATGATTGATTCCCGCAACAATAATGAACGAGAGGAGACTACTGTCGACAATCTTCTTGCTCAGTCCCAAAGGATGGTGGCGGGCAGTTCATGCTGGTGCTTGGATGTGATCAGTCATGTGATTGGGGAATGCGGTATCTGTATCACGGAGTACGGAGTAGCGCACGTATCTACTCCGTACAGTGGTGCACATCAGCCACGCGACACAAGGTGGTTTGTAGCTGCAGCATAATCACCCACAATCAGGATATTGCGACGAGGTGTGGCTTCCTACAGCTGCACCCAAAATATGCATTGAATGATCAGCCAGTGTGACGGCCATGATTGATGATAGCATTTTTTCCAAGACTCCCTTACGATGGATGATCTCTCGGGCCTTGACTGGTCCAAGCCGACAGGCTCTCAACCCAAACCATCATACAACAACCCAGTGACAACAAACCAATCCTATCCATCACTACGACCGACTCCATCGCCTGCTGGTTCGGGACGTAGCACGCCTGCATCAAATGGCGCTGCAACTCAGTCTTCTGCTCAAACTGCCGCAAACCCTGCCACAGATAGCTTCAGCAGCTTGATGAGCCTTGCTGGCCAGACTAGGGCGAAACAAAACATATCCCTTGCCGAGCGACAAGCACAACTCGAGGTGGAGAAGAGGAAGAAGGATGAAGAAAAGAGGAAACAGACAGAGGCACAATTTGGCAACGCACAACAATGGGATGCTCTTGGGTCGCGAGCGTTCACCTCGAGTCCCAGCGCCGCAGCTCCAGTCGGCAAATCAAATGGAGCACAGAATGACGACGATGACCTGTTTGCGGCCTTCAACAAGGACACAAAGGTGGAAATTTCAAGTCACTACCCGCCGCCGGAACGGCAACAGTCGACTTTTGCTGAGGAGAAGAAGCATGTGGACTTGAGAAATCCGAGTGCCTGGGATACTACCGCGACTCTCTCAACCACCAGAACCAAACCGAACGTCAACAGTTTCGATGAGGATGATGATCCATTTGGATTAAACGAAATCAAACCAGGCGGCCGGTTGTCCACGACGGCGACGGCGACACCAGCAGATGATGATGACTTTCTCGGAGACCTCGGAAAACCCATTGAAGAGATTCGAATGAAGCAGCAGCAGCAACAACGGCAACAACCTGAACCTGGAAAACCGATCGAAAATGCCGAGTCAAGCTCGTCCGAGGACGACCGCATGCGGTCAAGTACACGAGAACAAGAACTTAGAGGAGGCAGTGGTGCAAATAAGGGACTTGACCGAGCTATTGCACAACTGGTGGACTATGGGTTTTCTCCAGAAGATGCTCGCAGGGGTCTTCGCCAAAGTGGCTCTGAACTCAATGTCCAAGCGGCGGCAAATTGGTTGCTGGATGATGCTCACAGGAAAGCCAAGGAAAAGGCCCAGGGCAGGAGCTCGTCCACCGGGCCAAGTCGTACGGGCGAGACGGCTGAGCGCAGATTCGCCGGATCGCCTGGAAGGGGTGCAGACACTGACCTGGCAAAGTCCGCCGCAGCGGTGGGCAGCAGCCTATTCAAGACTGCAAACTCGTTATGGAAAACGGGACAGAAAAAGATGCAACAAGCCGTGGCGGATTTCCAACAAGACGGAGGAGACCCAAACCAGCCGAAGTGGATGCGCGATGCACAACAAGGGCGGAATCAGGATACGGGACGCTCCTGTGCAGAAGCGACCGATGAAGTTCTGGCTCTCCAATCTGGTGGCCGAACAAGCCAGAGTCGGAACAGCAGCCGGCCTAGTGCAGATCCGAGGACTGGCCTGCAACAGTCTCGTACCTCATCGCCAGCGGCGCCATCGTCGGGTGACCAGAGTCGCAACATCCAAGTACCTCGATGGCAACAACAGACGATGTCCGGCATGTCGGATGCACGGTCTAGATTGAGCCGAATGCAAGTGGATGATGATGACGACAGCTTCTCTAGCCATGTTACTGCCAACCGCAGGAAAAAGACGACGTCAATACCATCCGCACCACCTAAGCCTCGAGAAGCTGAACCTGATTTGCTGTTCAACACGGAAGAAGCCCCCAAGCCATCACAGCCCGTGCCTCAACGGCATGCGCAACGACAAACAGCGTCCTTCACAGAACAATCCCAAGCAACCCCGCCAAGTTCTTGGAAATCGACCGCGAAACCGCCTCGCCGGATCCCTCCCATTGAATCCTCAGCATTACAAGCGTCCGCAAAATACCGTCTTGAGGGCACAGCGCATTTCAAGCGTGGAGACTACGCGACAGCTCAGTCATCCTACTCTCGGTCATTATCCACAATCCCTGCTGGTCACCCACTGTTGATTGTCCTACTCACAAATCGTGCCCTCACTTCTCTTAAGATCGGAGAAACTAAGCAAGCCCTAAATGACGCGGACGAGGCTTTGAAGCTCATTGGTCCTGGAAACGGTCAGGGCGAGAGCGTGGCCGTGCCAGGAGAAGACGGCAAAGAAGAACTCAGAGATATGAAGGAGCTCTTTGGCAAAGCCCTGAGTAGAAAAGCGGAAGCTTTGGAGGGACTGGAAAAATGGGCAGACGCAGGCTCAGCGTGGCAACAGTGCGTAGAAGCTGGAGTAGGTGGAGCGACGGCCATCAAGGGTCGTCAGCGATGTCAAAACACATTGGCACCGAAACCCAAGACGGCAGCGAAGCCGGTGACAGCTGCACCAAGACCCAAGGCCTCGGCAACAGCCAGCCTGGCCCCGCAAAAGAGCTCCGAGGCCGTCATCCGATTACGGGAAGCGAATGAAAATGCTGCTCGGGAAGACGATGAGAAGTTTGCTCTTTCAGAAAAGGTCGATGCAAAGGTGTCTGCCTGGCGAGATGGAAAACGGGACAACCTGCGAGGCTTGATAGCCAGCTTGGACCAAGTGCTTTGGGAGAACAGCGGATGGAAGAAAGTTGGCCTGCACGAACTGGTCATGACCAACAAGGTCAAGATGGCGTACATGAAAGCGATTGCCAAGACTCATCCTGACAAGGTACAGCCCCTGTTTATGACTTTTCTTTCAGATACACCAACCATCAAATGGCTTCATTGGAGACGTACGTATTGCTAATATCCCGTGACAGCTTCCCCCTAACGCCAACATCGAGATACGACTCATTGCTGGATTTGTATTCGCCACACTTAACGAAAGCTGGGAAAAGTTCAAGGCGGATAATGGGATGTAATAGAGTTGATTTACTTCTCATAGCATGATGAAGTGAATGAGTAACATGATGTGAACGCGACCACAAGGAGCAGTCAGTCACACGTAATGATTGAGGGAGCTACGATGCCACTAAAGCGAAGTGAAATGCCAAAAAGTTGCGACAGATTTTTTTTTTTTTTTTTTTTAAATCTTGTTACTCGTAGAGAACACCGTGCCATGCAAAACAAATGCACAAACCACAGCCACTTATAAAAAAAACTAAACCTCATGCAAAACCACCGAGCAAGTCGTTTCCATCACGTACCGGTCCTGTCTCCCCCATCTACAAGCCCAGCATACGCCTCACGCCGTCCCGGACCTTGTTCTCATAATCCGCCCTTCGTTCCCTCCACATCTTGGCCGCCTCCACATTGGCAGGGCTCTCGTCATTCGGCTCAGCAAGCATGCTCATGACGGATATGAGAATCTTCTCGACGGACTGGATGGGGGACCACCGCTCGGACGCGTGCTCGTAGTGATTGGGGTCGTCGCCGGGAGGATGAAGGATAGAAATGCATACCAGACCGCTCGGGTAGACTGTTTGGGGGGGGGGGGGCATTTGATCCATGACACACAAAAAGTCAGTTCAGTAACTGGGACGTCGTGTCTCTTTGTCTAGATCCCTCGAAAGGAGGGGGGGCCGGCCGGCGCGTACGTACCGTTGGGATGCCACATGTCTGCGACAAACTTCATGGTGGGCGGCGCAAGGGGGTAGTCCTTTGGGAACTTGAGCTCGGCGGGGAAGACGCCGCCTTCGAAGGGCGTCCCCTCGGGTCCCTGGATGAGACATTCCCAGTGGAGGAGGTCGTCTTCCGAGATGGGACCTGCGGTGATGCCCTCGGGGGGGTTGTTGGTGAGGGCGCGGTATTCTTGGAGGAGGCGACGGTGGGCGGTGGATTGTGCCATTTTTTTTTTAATTTTGGCGGAGGGGGGGAATGGCTTGATGATTGATTGGCAAGTTGGGGATGTGATGGCGTTGGTTGGGGGGGGGAAGAAAGGTGGTGAACTTGCCTGACTTCGGCGCTCGCAGTCAAGAGGGGGGGATCATAAAGTAAAATTACACCAATTTCCCACATCAACCCATGATTTGGGTAGTGCCCCCACATCCGGTGTGGTGTAATGGCTATCATACTGCGCTTTCAAGTCAGATCTGAAGAATCCGCAGGGACCGGGGTTCGATTCCCCGCATCGGAGATATCCTGAGCACGCTCATCTTTTTGTAGTGAATGGAGACATCTAGATACTCTAGAAGGACGTCATGAGCTTTCTTAGTGGATGCTTTTTTGCTTGATTCAATAAGTAAAGTTGCTTCTGGCGCGAATGTTCTTCTAGTTCTTCAATGGAAGCTTGTTTGGATGAATGCATCTCTCTACCGCTGCTGGTTAGACATAAACGATAACTTGCATATACAAGAAACACTTTTGTATAGAGTGGATTTATATATTACCCAAGTACTAGACGTCTACAAGTTCACATGTTCATTCCCACGACCTGAGCAAGACTGAAGGGGTTGTTCAATTACAACCAGCTTTTCCCCCTCTCAGTCAGAGTCAGTGCGATGCACCTTCATGGCTTCATCCTGAAAAGTAAGTCTGATGCGTTTGACTTCCCTTTTCTGAAGCCTCTCTCCGGCTTCCCAGTGCCTTCTTACTCTATCAGTTACAACGACATGTACAAACAAGCTTGTGACCACGCACATATCCCGAACTCAGCGCAGTACTGGTGGTGCGCAAAATTTCGGCACAAATTCTTCTACATTGAGCCCGCGTCTTCCTCACCTACGTCGTCGTGCTCAGGGCCCTCGAAACCTGTAAAATATGCAAGGCTGCTGATACTCCCTCCTCGATTCTCATCAAACACCTCGGCCATCAACTGGTTGAGCTCGTCGTTGTCGCCCTGCAGTGCGGTCAAAACGACGGATTCAACGGGACTCCTGCGCGATGAGGATGCAGTTCGGTCTACACCATCAGAGCGCACATGCCCTGAATGCTTCAACTTCTCTTCGATGGCGATCCATATGGAGAGAAGCCTGTGAGTGACGGCCAAGAAATTGACACCTGACAAAGGAGCTTGGCAACACGTGCATATGTCCCGCTCTAAAGAGTAATTGCTCTGATCCAAGACCATCGTTTCAGGAATGTGCTCACTAGTAGGGTCAAAGTGAGGTAGGTCAATGTCGTGTCCTCTTTTCGGTATTCTGGTGAAATGCTTGCGGCTGTCAAATGGACTACGGTTCTTCAAAGCTCTGATCGCAATTCTGAGCCAAGACGGCTTGCTCAAGTTGGAAACTCTGAGAGGTGACACTGCATCGGCCTCCCAACCAGCTTCGTGAAAGACGAGGAACGATGATCTAGTTTTGAAGAAGCGCTCGCTCATGTGAAACTGCTTATATGAGGGCATACTGATCAGGAAAGGCTGAAGGAGAGACAAGCTTGTGAATCGCAACGCGCCTTTGCGATCAAGAAATGCTTGACGGAAGTTGGACGTTGGTCGGGTCTCGCCAAAGAGATCATGCGAGAACCAAGACGTCACCTTATCCATGAGCTCCACAGGTTCTTTCAGAGCGCCCGTCTGGGAGAGCATATTGTGCAAGTGCAGGATGAGAACTACCTCTGGGGTTGAATCCCAAACAAACATGGTATATCTGTAGAAGAGCTCGATAGTCTGCAGCATTGCAAAGCTACAAAGGAATGGAGAGAAGGAGAAAAGACCGTACTCGTCTAATCGACCAGCCTTACCATTTACTCGAGGACCAGGTGCCTCGCCATTTCGCAACTTGATGATGGTACGGTGATGTTCCCACCAACTTTGCCAAACCAGTTCCAAGGAGTCCCTGCCAAAAGCGCCATGCCGCGTTTGCGAGGACGCGTAAAGCTTCGTGAGCGATCGAAATGCTTGTGACAATCCTTGATGGTGCTCGCATTCGTTTGCGCACGTAACTTTGTTGAACCAGCCTATCATGCCACACTTCTCAGGTAGTCCGTCCTCAACAGGCGGAACCTCCAAAATGTGCCCGGACACTTCTACTGCCCATCCTCGGGAAGCAGTGAAGGAGTCCACGATGCATTGAAGTTGGAAGACAAGATGTGGCGGTATACAGTCCTGTACTTGTGATCTACTCGCCTTCCGGGCTAGGGAGATAATGGACCTGGCAAAGTCACCCAAGCCGAAGAAGGTGTAATTATCTGCCCATGGCGTCGAAATTTTCCGGCCAGTTTTAAGACTGGCCCTGGTGCCTTCATCGTCGACTTCTTGCTTCGTGCTCAAGTAATAACCAGCCAGACCGTACAGCCAGTTGATGGTGTAGAGTCGCCGCCACTCCAGTCTCTGACCATCGGTAGCCGCTTCAAGATCATACTCTGGATCCCACTGACTTATCTCAGCCTGCATTGACTTGGTCGGCGCTCCAGATGGCGTCATTCGATAATCCTCGAGAAACTCGACAAGGTCGTTGTACGCATGCTCCATGAGCAACTCCCTCATAGGTTCTCGTGAAACCGCTGTCTCTTGCATGCTCACACAACACTCATCGCTGTCGCGGTCGCGATAAACTCTTATGGTCGTAGTCGGTTGAAGATTTTCCATGCCGCCTCTCGTATATGTATTGATCAGGCTCATGTAGGAATGAGAGCCCGGGAACTCGAGCGATATGGTTTTGTGCGCTCTTTGGATCATCGCGATGCTTTGCGCTGAAGTAGAGAGAGCAGTAAGCGGTTGAAAGGTGCTGTAGGCCACTGCCCACCAGCGTTTTTGGGATTGAAGCCTGAGATCGATGCACTGCTCCAAGATAGAAGAAGCTACGAGGAAGTGTTCCGCTGCGACATGATGATCGTCGTCTATGATCCCATATTGTTCAAGGGGCACTTTGCCTGGTGACTTCTTCTTGTTCTTCGAAGATGGTTTCCCACGCGAGTTCTTGCCGCTTCTTTTGTTCTTGCCGTTCCTGTCGGCTCTTGCCCTTTTGGAAAGAGCCTTGTTTGCGCAACCAGTTCGTGATATTTCGCCGTCTCCATCGCAAAGGGATGTGTCATCACTTTCCTCGTCACTGCCTTCCACACTTTGAAGGTCAAGATGTTCAAACAGGTTGGAGAAAGTTGCTTGGAAATCTTCATTGTTGAGTTCTTTCTTCTTGTCTGCCTTCACTTCCGCCTTCTTCTCTTTCTTGAGGCCGTCTTCACCACCTAGAATGTGAAAGGTCCGCGACAGCACGTCAATGAAATGCTTGTGCGACTTGTTGCTTTCTTCCATTTCGAAGTTGGGATTGGTAGAGACACGACGCTGAAACTCTGAATAGTGGGATATGCGAAGCTCAATGACGGATTTGAGCAAGCGAAGAATCTCGCAAGGTATGCTCTTCATGTGCTTGGCGATGAGCTCAGCTGCTGGAACGAAGCCTGAAGAGTCGATTTTCCCAGTTGTGTTCAATCTGACTTTGAGATTCTTGACAGATAGAACGGCATTGGAAGCCGTCACAAGGAGATACACGAGCCTGCTTGTCTCTCGCTTGTAAGCGAGATACGATCCTCGAAGCAGCATTTGTTCAGGACCCAGAGTGCTCTTCTGGAGTGTAGCAACGCATATATAAGCAAACTTTTCGATATCAGATATCAAACAAAGGGTTGGGCAGGGCTTTGAGAATAAAAATCAGAGTGCAAAGAGGGGAGAGATGTTTGGCCTGCAAAGTGTGAGCAAAAGCCAACACGACCAGGAGTAAACAACACGGTAGGTGGAGACACCCGTTTGCAGGTTACAGGTTACTTCTTTGTGTTGACAGCTGCGAAAGATGTTAATGCGTATTTTGACGGCTGTCATGCCTGTGCTGCGCCGGAAAGGATCTGTGAGGCCAAACCTCTGTCAAACCCTCACTTCCCCTTGAACATTCTCATAACTATTCATGATTGCCTCGACCTTCTCGCCATTCCTTGGCTTTACATCCATCGGCCATGAATTCGGTTCCAAGATGACTCTCGAATTGCTCGAATACGTATCAAAAGTGATGTCATTTCCTGTCACGGGGCATTTCTTCAACGACAAGTCGAATCCCCAGCAGACATAGGCTGCGAACATGAACATTTCGTAATCAATGAGGGAGGGACCAAGGCAGGATCTCCGACCCCAGCCGAATGTATGCATTGCTTTACCTTCTCGAAGATTGGGATATCGTGATAATGGCTCCATGTATGTCGGCCAACCTGGTTCTAGCCAGCGCTCTGGGTGGTAGTTCTCAGCATCAGGGAACACGACTTCGTCGCGGTTCAACGACCATTCGCAGGCAAGAATGATGTCGTCCTTTCCGATGGGGACGCCCATGTACTCGGTCGGCGTCTCGCATAGATGAGGAACTCCTAGATTGCAACACTATCAATTTTGGCCAACGTAGAGAGGCATTGGGAACGTGAACTTACCCAGTGGCACCGTCGATCTCCATCGCAAAGTCTCCTTCACGCACGCCCTCATAGTAGGCAGATGTTCAAAATCCTGTATAGTCGGCAGACGACGCCCACACACTCGATCAATCTCCCCTTGAGCTCTGGTCAACCATTCCGGATGCAGGGCCATGCACATCAGAAAGTACTGCAACGGGCCGGCCGCAGTGATGACGCCGACCATACACTGAAACCCCAGCATGCAGGCGGCGAAGTTTTCGTCATCGGGGCTTTGCTCCAGAGTCTCGTTGCCTTCGGAAACAAGCTGGTCGCAGTATCGGTAGGACCACGTATCTCGGGGCAATTCTCCGTCGAGGAACCTTTTCTTGGCCACGCGCAGACTGTCAGCCCACCAAGCCCTCATCTTTGCTTCCCGCGCCTCCTCAAACTTCCTCCAGGGATTGTGCCCCAGGAACTCAGCAATGTACCATATCGGAGTCACGGTGTTGACGATGGGCCCGGAGACAGACATTTGCGTCAGCGTCTCCATGGCATGCTCGCCGTATCTTGGTCCCAATGGCGCATCGTCCCACGCCAGCGTACTCATGATCCGCCCGGTAAGTTCTCGCGTGTTCGCATGGAACTTGGCCGGATCCAAGAGAAGCATCATAGCGAACCGCTTCAGCTCGGTTTCTATCCGCCCATGAAAGTTGTCCTGGTACGCCGCTGCCATGGCGGCGTGAACCCATTTTCTTTGCACCCTCCACGTTTCTGATAATTTCGTCAGCTGTCTGCTCTTGTACCGAAATCAGACTCCAATGAGTCATCGCGACGGGGAACCCCCCAAAAAAAGAGAAAAATGTGTGAAAGAATAAGAAACGTTTCGAAGCAAAGGTCCGACGCCGAAACAAACTAACCGTTCCGATCTTGCAGCGCAACATACGTAGGCGACGTCTTGTGATCGATCAACGCCCGAATCTGCACCCTCCCACCGAAGTGATTCCCATTATGAATCAACACCTCCCTCGCCATCTCTTCGTTCGAAATGATAATGAACCGCTGCCCCATCATGGACGTCTCATAGATGGGACCATACATGCCCGCCCACTCATGAAACTTCAACCACAACGACCGCTTCGGGAGGTCGTGCACCCTCCCTACAAAGGGGACTTGCTTCGGCCCTGGAAAGCGACGGACTTGCGACGAGAGCTCACCATGTTTACTTAGATGTCGCACGAGAGAGTAGAGCAGGCTTGGAATGGCGAGAATGCCCAGGGAGAGGACAATGATGGAGGAGCCCATTCTCGTAGCAAAAATTGAGCGGGAAAAAACCCCCCCCCCAATTCAAGTTGAAGAGCCGGATGCAAAGAACCCCTGGTTATGTACACTCGATCGACAACCCTCGTTGCCGCATTCATCGCCTGCTGAGTTTGCGGGTGAATCGGCCCGCAGAATAATAAGTACCTACAATGTATTTAAGCAACATTCAAATATTTTGTACATGAAAGCCATAATTCTTGACGGTCTACGGAGTAGACGCGAGAGAGATGGAACTGGGAATGACCCGTGTCAAGACCGGGTGCGTTGCACCAGATCTGACATGCATTGGGAGCTGAGTCTCGGGGTTGCACTGGGCGGGACCAGGATATGACATTGAGGACACACCGCGCCGTTAAAGGGGCTGATATGCCGATCGAGTTGCTATTTGTTTGCCGAAATTGGTTTGCTATTCCCGATGCAAAGTTCACTCAATGTTCATGACTTCCGCAGTCCACCTTTGGCTTTGAGCTCGTCATGCGCCTTCTTTTGCTTCTCCCACATCTTCTTCAACGACTTCAATTGACTTTTAGGCACGTCGCTTCCATCCTTCATCTTGGTTGGCATACCCGTCTCATCCCAGACGCCATATCGTTCGTCCTTCTTGAACATCTCCTCTGGAGGTACCATGGCCTTCTCTCTGGCTTCCTGCTCGGCCTTTTCACGAGCCAGTCTTGCTTCTTCCCTCTTGGCGGCCTTCTCAGCTTCGCGTGCTGCCTTCTCTTCCCTGGCGCGGATGAGTTCGGCTGCAGGGATGAACTTGATCAGTGAGGGCTGGTTGTCCGGGCGGTCATCTAGATAGACGCCGAGGTTGGTGAGATCCGCGTCACGGATTCGATCAGTCATGGCGAGAATGGCACGCCTTGTTTCGGGCGTCTGTGATGAGACAATGCGACGGAGCTCATCACGGATCTGTGAAACTACGCGCAGGTAGGGAAGAGCCAGTCTCTCAATGTCGCGAGTGCCGGTAGACGCAGTGGATTCAAAGTCCTTGGAGGGATCTTGGGACAGCAAAGTGGGGAGGGCCTCGCTGGACAATGACAATGCGGAAACTTCAGTCTTGACAGAGTCGAGCACCTCGGCGTAGGGTTTTACTGCCTGTTTAGGATCTACGTCGGCGGCGATCGGTGAGGCCCAGCCCAGGCCGTCATACGGAAAACTGGCGTTGGAGTCTAAGCCGAAAATGCCAACCATCTTGGTGATCCATCGCGCGACGGCTTCAACTTGAGCAAGTTCAAAGTCCTTGTTCTCCTTGACGTAGACGTTGGCTGTATTGACCAACTTGAGGAGAATGAGCATGGCTCGAGGGGTGTCAAACGAGTTGGTCAGCGCAGCTTCCACGTCCTTCTTGGCCTGATCTAGGTCGGCGAGAAGGCCAGTGGGGGGTTGATCTTTGCTTATGGACAATGTCTTGACGCCATCACTGATCCCAGCTTCAAGAAGCCAGGACTTGGTATTCGTGAAGAAATTCTGTGCTTCTGTCAGCAGAGAGGCTTTCTTGATGCTACGAGCGGGGGGCAAACACATACGCTTATGGCGGACTCCCAGTTGTCGGACTGGGCGCGCATATCCGGCGAGATCTCAACGCCGTCGTTCCATCTGCCCATCAAGAACACAACGCGCATGCTTCTCGCCGTGTATGTGGTGGCAAGTGCATCTGCAATGGTCTGGAAGTTCTTCAGGGATTTAGACATCTTGGAGCCCGAGATAGAAAGATGACCCATGTGTAGGAAGTAGTTGACCCAAGTGTGCTCACCCTTGTCGCGTTCGCAAAAGTAAGCCTCACTCTGAGCAAGCTCATTGTCATGGTGAGGAAAAGCCAGGTCTATGCCTCCAGAATGAACATCCATGCGAGAGCCGAGAACGTCAGAGGCCATGACGGAGCATTCGATATGCCATCCTGGTCGACCTTCACCCCATTTGCTCGGCCAGAAAGGTTCACCAGCCTTGGATCTTTTCCAAAGAGCGAAATCTCCCGGGCCACGCTTGCCTCCCAGGTTCTTCGACAAGGAGCCTTCACCTTCTTCCTGCAAACCTTTGTCATTTTTGCTTTCGGGCCGCAAGCGAGCATATGTATTGCCAGCTTTCTCAAAAGCGCCAATGTCAAAATAGACTGAGCCTTCTGCTTCGTAGGCAAAACCTTTATCCACAACTTGCTCGACAAATTTAGCAATCTGCGGCATGTACTCGGTGACACGAGTGATGACATCGGGGCGTAGAACGTTGAGGTTGTCCATATCCTCCAGGAATAAAGCCTCCATACGTTGAGTAAGGTCCGTAAACATGGTCTGGTCACTGGTATCGATCGTATCCTTGTACAACGAATCTAGGTAAGGGAGGAGGACCTCGTCGGCGCCGGGGAAGATGTCGTCCTGTTTGAGAGCCTCGGCAGCAGCATCCATGTTGCTGAGATGCATCTTGATCTTGGCCTCCGGGTCGCCAGGTTTGCCATCGCCAGAGAGCGTCCCACCCGATAAAACTCGTCCATAGGCGGCGTCTCGCCTTTTGGTATAATCGGTCTCGTCTAATTTGGAAGCGTCGTCTGCCAGGAGTGACAGGTTGCTTGATGCATAGGCGCGGAAAGCAGCAAGACCAAGCTCATGAAGATCTTGCTTGGAGTACTTTTTCTTCTTTTCCAGGTCCAACAACCGTTGTCTTCTAGCTTTGATGATGATCTGGACCTGTTAGTTCCGCTGAACGCTGGCTGGACCCGAAACCTGCCATACCTTGTCGTCAACATCGGTCATGTTCATTACATAGTTGACTTTGAAACCAAAGTAATGCATCATGATGCGCCGAATGATGTCGCTGGACACATAGTTTCGAGCATGGCCCAGATGGCTCTTGTCGTAAACCGTAGGACCGCATGCGTACCATGACACCTTGCCAGGCTCCATGGGCACAAAAGGCACAGGAGGACCTGGCTTGAGCGAGTTGTGAACTTTTAATGACTCCATAGCGGCGGTGCTGTAGCCTCGACCGGGGAAAACAATGAAGCTGCCGGGAACAAGAGCGACTGATGTGAATCTCCGACGATAGAGGCTGCGCAAACGATTCATTCAGAGCGGCTGATGTGCCAAGAAGAGGAGTCAAGTAGCTGCAGAGACTGGACGCGGCCGTGTCATCACCAAGGTCCGTCTTGTCCGACAAGTCGATGAGTCCTTGCCAATTGGTATAATAAATTGGCAGTTGGAGCTTTGGGGCGGAGTGGACTGACACTCAGTGGTCTTTTGAAAAACCCCCCCCCTCCCTTCCCTGGCCCCTCACTAACAAAATCTGACAAACTTCTCAAATTTCCATCCTTTGCCTGCCCCAACCGCGATCTGGAATTGACACAACAGTGTCGCTTCGATCCGACTTCAAAAGACCAGGCTGTATTCAGCAGCCTTGGCATACGTCGTACCACTATGAACTCTGTCAAAAAGCACGCGCCTTCGCCCTTCCTTGCTCCCAGTCCCAAGACCCAGCCGAATACACTGGCTATCATCAGTCTCTCCAAAGACAACTTCCAGCCCATTACCCTGCAGCAATCGGCTGGTGCAGTAGACGGATATGCAGAAGGCGTCACCTTGAATACAAGATTCGGCTCGTTTCCTCACTCGACTTTGCTCGATATTCCTTGGGGCTCGCAGGTTCGAGCTTCCGTGGTGGACACAGGATCCCGAGGACGCAAACGCAGACGCGGCGAAGTCGAAGACGAAGAGACACCAACCTCAAATGCGGATGATGGGAACGATACCCCTGGCTCAGCCCCCGCTAAAAAGGCTATTGTAGCCGCCAGCGGTTTCGTATACGTGCTTCGACCGACCCCAGAGCTATGGACCAGCAGCTTGCCGCATCGAACTCAAGTCGTCTACACCCCAGATTATAGCTATGTTCTGCAACGCATTAGAGCTCGACCGGGGTCACGAATCATTGAGGCCGGGGCGGGAAGCGGTAGCTTTACACATGCGTCTGCGCGTGCGGTCTACAACGGCTATCCGAAATCAGACACTGATGTCAAGGGCAAGGTGTTTAGTTTCGAATTCCATGAGCCTCGATTCCAAAAAATGCAGGTAGAAATCAAAGATCATCTACTCGACGGAGTTGTTCAAGTCACACACAGAGATGTCTGCGACGGAGGTTTCATCGTGGATGGAAAGTCCCCCAAGGCCAATGCTATTTTCCTCGATTTACCGGCTCCTTGGGAAGCATTGCACCATCTATCTCGGCGTAAGACACTTAAGGAAGGGAAACTGGACGAAAACCCAGGTGATTGGGTGTCACCTCTGGATCTCGATCAAAGTGTGTACATTTGCACGTTTTCGCCCTGCATTGAACAGGTCACGCGCACTGTCACCGAACTGCGGACACTGGGTTGGACAGATATCGACATGGTTGAGATTGCGCATCGGAGGCTCAACATCATGAGAGACCGAGCTGGAGCCAGCACCGCGCCGACAGACGTAACGGAAGCCGTCAAGAAGCTCAAGGTTGATCTCAAGCGGACTCAAGAATTTCACAAGGCACAAATATCTCAGCCAGTCTCTGATGCTTCCGAATCCAAGATGGACGTGGACGAAATAGCGTCAACTTGGACTGATAAAGAGTCTGGCAAAAACGGAGACCCTTCATGGATACAAGGCAACGTCGTCCACCGCACAGAAAATGACGTCAAGACCCATACGTCGTACCTCGTATTCGCCATTTTACCTCGAGAATGGGATGATGCGGCCGAAGAGGCGGCCATGGTAAAATGGCCGTGTGGACAGGAGACGAAGACGATCGGCAACTTGGACAAGCAGACGAGAAAACAAGAAAAGAGAGAGCTGTTGTCTGGCAAGAGGCAGAAGAAGCAGAGATCTATTGATACCCAGGAAGCTTAATGAATCCCTAACGTCGCTGGAATATGCAATTGATTGAGGTTTTTCTTTTTTCCTCAACACGTTGCAGTGTACATTGACTTCGTATTGAATAAGCCTGCATGAATACGTTATTAGCAGTATCCCGGAAAGTAGGAAACTCCATACGTCGCCGTATTATATCGCTGCGTAAGTCCGTCAGGCATGGTTCGTGAGGTGGGCACCGCGAAATGCGCATCAATCTGGCTGCCTGAAGCCCGAATGGTCAACACCTTGATGTACTTGTACAATTTCACCGACAAGCACGGCCTCTTGTTGTAAGCTCATGTCTCGTGTGGAGGACGAGTACGAGTAGGATGCTGGAAGTTAGGAAATAGAAGGGCCTTTGAACGAGATTCTTTTTTTCGAGCACACCCGCCCGCGATAAGGGCTATGCGGTCCATCGCAACGTATGGAGCAAGCCGATGTCTTTGAAAGAGCATATCGACCATCTGAAGATAAAAACGTGTATGAATGCACTTTTTGTTCTCACATATATATGATGGTATCTTCATCTTAGTCCTTTTCCTTTCGTGCACGTCTCCCTGCGCTGCCGCTAAATGCTCTCTCATCATATGTACATGACAAGTAAATGTGCCCAGCGTCAACCAGATCCAGAGTCGCCCACTTTCCGTCCATCCCACGCGCCCCGGTCCGGCAAAACGATACCCCGCAGCAGCCTGCGTTTCCAGAACTAGAACTTCACCACCCAAATTTCAAGCTTCTAGCTATTATTTATTATCTCGAGACAGGCATTTCCCAAAACCACACCCACGCACCACGACAAAACGGTACCGCACCGCACCGCCCCGACCGCACCACCCCGACCCAGCCATGACTTCCACAATCGGCATCCCAATCAAGCTCCTCAACGAGGCACAAGTTCGTCTCCTTGCGCTTCCAACCCCCCCCCTCCTGCCCACGACCCGACGAAGCTAACATGCCCAGGGCCACATCGTGACACTCGAAATCACATCCGGCCAAACCTACCGCGGCAAGCTCCTCGATGGTAAACCAACCCACCGTTCTAACAAAGCATATAACTGAGTACATCTCTAGCCGAAGACAACATGAACGTCCAACTCAAAGACATTACTGTCACCGCGCGCGACGGCCGCGTCTCCCACCTCGAACAGGTGTATATCCGCGGTTCGCACGTGCGCTTCTTCATCGTGCCGGATATGTTGCGCAACGCCCCCATGTTCAGGAGTAGGAACTTGCGCGGAAGAGGTGTTGGTTTGGCCAGAGGCAGGGCGACTGTTAGTCGGGCCCGGGCAGGAGGACGGCGATAGGGTGAAAACTGGGTCGTTTGGTGGTGGAATGACGGGAGAGGCTGGTCGAATAACAGGGTTTTCTCGGGGGGGGGGGGAGATTACAGGGTTGTTCTTGGCGTTCCGGATCACATTTTATCAACTTGTTCTTTGGTGAAAGAAGAAAAGGGGGTTTGCGTCGGCAAACATGTGCTGTTGCTGTGGCTGTGGCTGTGTCTTTGGGACGTGCTGTGTCTTGGCTTGAGCAGCGACTACGTGATGCTTTGTGTGATATGGCATGTGTTTGATCAAGTACGTGGAGTGCAGAAATAAAGAGGTGGACGGTCGTGCGTCAAGCCATTTGCATTAATTAGTATAGTACATGGGTTCGCTGCTTGATCGTACACACTACCTCATTCTTGCCAGGGCTTCTTCTGCCTTGGCGACCAACTCTCTTGTCTTTTCCAACTCCTCCACTACTTCAGCAGAGCCGCTCGACTTGTTACTTTCCAACACGGTGGCCACACTCTCCTCTGCGGCTCTGACAGCCTTGCGACCTTCCTCGCGAACCTCTCCCTCCCAAAACGCCCTCGCGGCGTCCCATTTCTTCTGCACTCGACCCAGGCTGTAGACGATGCCGAGGGCGGCAACAGCGCCGGCTTCGTAGACGGTAGAGGAGAATGACGACACGTACAAGAGAGTAGCGAGGGACGTGGCTATGCCTGAGGTGTTGAGGGATTGAACAACGAGCTTTTGTGCTAGGGATTGCAGAGCAGGCACGGTCTCATTCTGTAGATAGCGACGTGTGAACGCAATGTGGCCGGGCCATTTAGGCAGTGCAGATGAGCTCGCGAGCGGGCGCGACTCGGAAGACGCCTCGGAAGACGCCTCGCTTGATGGTGTGGGCTGGGGATACTCTGGCGATGAGCCTCCCAGTTGGGCGATTCGGCCGGTCAGATACACAAGTTCCTGCTCAGCAGTCGGCATGAAGCGCTGGCTGAGCATTTCATTCGTGAGCATCGCGACGTCATCTACCCGCCAAAAGAGCTTCCACCAGCCCAGCTTGCGCCATCTGCGTCCCCCAAAGGCAAGATCAAGATCCTCTTGCAGCTCAGAATGCGCCTTGTGCGCCCAGTCAGCCAGGCATTCGTTCAATGCCGCCACGGCAGGATCATCGCTCTTTAGAGTCAAAGCCTTGGATAGTTTGTGTGCCTCCAGGAGCTGCACTTCCGACAACGTATTCTGCAGCATAGAAGCGATGAGCTTTCGCACCGCGGGCTTCGTCTCGCCTGTTGACGACGAGGCGCCTGTCTTCAACCAGTTGATGAGGATAGGAACATTACTGGTGAACCAGAGGCGTTCGTATTCCATGCCGTGCTGGGGACCTTGTCGAAATAGACGGATACCCTGCTCAGCCAACGACACGTCGACAATGTTGAAGGTGGTCTCTCCAAGCTGGGGTTTAGATAGTCCCTCGAAGTGAACAGCTGCCACAATAGACTCATTTGTTTCGGCGACAGGGAGAGCTGAAACGTTCACCGCGCCCAGAAGCCCGTCCGCAACCAGTAGAGCTTGGTGAACAGGCGTGGAAATGGGTGATGTTCTGTCCGCGGCCGAGGGGATGTCAACTGCGGGAACCAAGACGGCCTCCTCCAATGCCTTGACGGACGTTTTGCCAGGGGCGCCGTATGGGACATCGACCTCCATAAAGAGGAACTCCAGGTTGCATTTATCCAGATGCGGCGAAGAGATGTGCATCTCGTCTAGGCCTGTTTCCCTCTCAATATTCAAGGAAACAGCATGCTTTTGCGGTGGTCCTACTCGCACAATCAACGGTTTCGTCTCGTCCCGACTCTCCAGCTCCCTTTCCCATGACTGTTCTTCCTGTAGCGGGTCCGCAAGCAAAGAGCGCAGGACTCTCCGCGCCGTTGGCCCGGCCTTCGAGCCATTGTTGCTCAGTCCCAGGATCGCGATTCGAACAACTTCAGATCCCGCCTCTTGCCGTAAGCCCTGGAGCGCGAGCTGCAACCTCGAGAGGTTGATCAGATTAGACGAGTGCTTCTGCAGCTCAAGGAGTGTCCTCTCCAGTTCTGCTCGGGGATGGGGTGACGGCGTCGAGAGATATCGGCGAGGACGGGCGTCGTGCCGGGCTCGGGTTCGAGGACGATGCGTGGGCGAGGCATTGGTGCAGGCTGGACAGGCTGATGGGGGGCGTCGTCTCTGCCTGACGAGGAGACGGCATTGGCCGCTGCGAGGCAGCAGCGGTGATTTGGACGCCATCGCCAACAGGGTGTTGAGAGGTGGATGTTACTGATTTTATTAATTGCTAGCTAGAGATGGAATTTCGCCGTGGCTTGAGGCTCTAGCGTCGGTAGAAAGCGGGAAATGGTGGACCAGTAAGATGGACCTCCTTGTCTTGAATGTAACCCCTGCTTAAAACCTATGTTGAATGATTGAATCACCCTAATGTGCTTCGAAGAATGAACCTCCAGTCTCGACCAAAGCCGTCGATATACGGAGTACACGGTGTCGCATATAATCAGGCTGGCTTGGTGCCCTCTGTAGGTGGCGTCCACTGTACGTCCACTTGCCTCATGCCCTAGATGCCCTCCAATCCAACCCGCAACCCCCGCCAAAGCGCAACCAACACCAGTGAACCCGCCTACACTGAACACTAATAAACAAACATCATCAAACGGTTCAAACCAGACCAGACCCCCATCATCACATCCTCTCCAGAAGATCCTGCCATCTCCCACCTCGCGCCTCCCCATCACCGAAACCCAATGCCTCCCATCCCACCGCACGTCAATCCCCTGCCCCGCCTCATAACCTACTACCAAACCCACCACGACCCCTCCGGAAACCCCATCTCCATCCTCCCCCTCGTCACCCAGCCCTCCATCTCCATAACCCATGTCATCCTCGCCGCCATCCACATCAACTCCCGGCCCCAGGACCTCACTCTCAACGACTATCCCCCCAATCACCCACGCTTCCAAACCCTATGGGCTGAGCTACGCGTCCTCCAAGCCTCGGGCGTAAAAGTCCTAGGCCTGCTCGGCGGCGCCGCAAAGGGCTCGTATGCTCGTCTCGATGGCTCCCATGAACAATTCGAATCCTTCTATGGCCCCTTGCGAGAGCTCGTCCTGGAGCGTGGCCTGGATGGCTTGGACCTGGATGTGGAAGAGCCCATGACGCTGGGAGGCATCATCCGATTGATTGACCGGCTACGAACAGATTTTGGCAAAACCTTCATCATCACGATGGCGCCAGTGGCCATGGCCATGCTTGATCCGACCAAGAATCTGAGCGGATTTGACTACGAGGCGCTGGAGGTTATGCGTGGACGCGAAATTGCCTGGTATAATACACAGTTCTACTGCGGATGGGGCAATCTCAGTAATACCCTCATGTATGATTTGATGCTGCAAAAAGGCTGGAGTCCCGACAAGATTGTCATTGGAGTGGTCACGAATCCTGCCAACGGCCACGGCTTTGTGGATTGGGAGATGCTGTCTGCTGTCCTTGGCATACTGCACCGGAGGCATCAAAATTTTGGAGGCGTCATGGGATGGGAATACTTCAACAGCTTGCCAGGTGATGCCAGTCGACCGTGGGAATGGGCTGGTAATTTGTCGTCTTTGCTCAGAGGACACTCCTTAATGCCCGTTTCAACGACACTAGCCGAACAAACACAAGCCACAAAAGCCATCGAGGTTGATCCGGATCCTCTTAACAACCGTTTGCTCGAGGTTCCCAAAGAGTTCGAGTACTATTCCGACGGGAACAGCGATACCTAGCGAAGAACTCCATGTCGCTTTTACGGTAAAAAAAAAAAATTCAGAGTTAGACCGCGCATTCACATTGTTCAGTCACAAGAACACGACAACGTGGCTTGTAAAAGCAAAGAGTATATTTTGTCAAAATAAAAAGACAACATATGTCTACCGTACAGTGGGCCGTGATCTTGAAGCCATTGGGTCAATCATTTTAACAATGTCGACGGCAAATATAAAGAGGCTCAGCCAGTAACAAAAATGAGTCTATCTCACCATAAAGAGCAAACATCAACAACACATCATTCCTCAATCACAAGCCATCCAAGGCTCGCACTGCGCCTGAACGGTGAAGTTGTTGAACTTGGGGTAGCTTCCCTGTACAGCTGAAATGATCGGGTCGAAGAAGCTCTTGTTGAATCGTCCAGTCTCACAAGTAGAACATGGAGTGGCCAGGAATGCATCGTAATGAGTTTTGTAAGCGAGTCGGCCCACTATGTTATTTGTGGCGGCATCTGTAGCTTGCAGGCTGAATGCTTCGGGCATAACTACCCAGTTTGGAGACGTTTGATTGTTGTTGGTTCCTCCAGGAATGACTGGGTTCTGGTTGAACCAAAGACTGTTCAGTCCAACATCTCGAAGCGCCTTGATCAGCAGCAGAGTCATGTGAGTATCTTCGTCAACCTGAATACCTGCACACTCGATGGTGATATTGAAACCCTGTCCGCGGACCGGACCGCCAATACAACGTCCAGTGTTTTTGTCCCAGACAAATTGGTTGATGAATGCCTGCCAAGTGTCTTGCCAGTTGATAAAACGAGGGTTGACACCAGCGTATACATCCATCTGTCCCTGTTTGGGGTTGAAGGTAGGAGCAGGCTGTCCCGAAGAGGTTGGGGTGACAGTGATAGTCTTGGGGGGGTTGGTGTAAAAGGTAGACCTCGGGGGGGCAGTAGATGCTGTCGCAGTGGAAGTGTGATGTTTCATGTCCTTGGGACGAGGAGGGGGGTTGTTGTCGTGATTGCAGACAAAAGCAGTCCAGCAAATGGCATCGCGACTGAAAGTCTCGTTGATGGCAGCACTGATGGGACGACCACGATATGCCCAGCAGTTGAGAGTCTTCTTGCCATCTTTGCTGGAGACAGCATTTCCAGCCTTGAACCCGTCTGGGGTTCCATCTTCAATGTAAGCAGTCCACACCTGACCATTGGGCATGGTGCCAGTTACTCCTTGAGGGAGCCAAGGGTAAATTCCATCTTTGTAAGGAATTTCAACGGCCATATCGGGAGCTTTGGGATAAGAAGAGGCAGACGCTGGCCACTTGATCTCATTATACCAGTTCATCTGGCGAGAGGTGGACCAATCTGGATGCTCTTTGTCATCTCCAATGCCACAGTCGCAGAGAATGAGGTCTCCTTTGGATGGATTCTGACTTTGGACAACGGATGCTAGGCCCAGGATGGCAACCAGCCCAGTGGTGATTTTGGCGGCAGCCATTGTGAACGACGCAAGGATTGTGTTTGTGAATGTGTTGTTTGATGGAGTGTTCTTGACGAAACGAGTATGGAGAGGACTTGGAAGTAGTACGAAAGGAGAAGAAGACGAGGCTGGAAAGAAATGTCAAAGGAAAAGAAACTGGGGGAAAATCGCATTCTGGGCATGCCAAGTGTTCCAAGAAACCGCAGCTGTCACTGAGACGGAAGGAACGGCCTCCCATGATAAGTGTTACAGCTGGTACAACTGTGAACATACAGTGTCAAAGTGGATCGACATCAAATGAGTACATGGTTTGGTGCAGGCCCTTCTTAGAATCGTCATGATAGAAAGCGTATGAATCTGCCAACTGCACTAGTTGACGTTGACTCCTTGTCCTGTGACCCGAAGTACAATGCCGTTTTGGCGGCGAGGAGAAAGATCCACCAGTCATTCAAGCCAAGTGAATAAAAAAACAGTTATTCCTGCTGTATCAGATAAATTGAATCTGTAGGCCTAGCTATATAGATACCATAGAGCCGTTGAAAACCGAGAAAAAACTGTTGCGCACGTCTGAGGTTACATTCGAAATTGGAATTCTGGTGATGTTTTTGTCACTCCTAGCAAAGGCTACCTACCCTACGATATGTGGCCGGGGGCCCGAGACACCTTCCCCGCCAACTAAACCCAACTCGACGCCACGCACGCTGCCACATTTATCCAAGCTTGACCCCCCATTGTGCACGACTCAATACGTTCAACTTTCTCAGGATGCTCCGACGTCTAAATACCTCTCAATGGTTCCGCCAGCCCAGGGTCCGTCAACCTAGGTCTTCTCGGACGCTAGGAATTCGATACGAATCCTCGCAAGTTTCACGGATTGACCGCATCACAGCGCGACTGCCTCGACGGTTGCAGAAATACACCAATGGGCTTCGTAATGCGCCAATATCGCACCTCGTATCATTTCTGATCCTTCACGAGCTCACTGCCATTGTGCCGCTATCTTTGCTGTTTGCGCTCTTTCACTACACGACGTTCGTCCCAGTGGCATACATGAGCTCACATTTTGGCAACTATGTCCAAACTGGTATATCACGATTCGAGAGATACTTTAGCCGGAAAGGTTGGTTTGGATTTCGTCAAGAGGATGTGGAAAGGGACGGATCTGATGGTTTGAGTGCATTGGGGAAATGGGACAGCGGCGAACGAAAGTACAAAATTCTTGTTGAGGTTGCGCTTGCATACGCAGTCACCAAGGCTCTTCTGCCGGTTCGCATAATGGGCAGTGTATGGGCTACACCCTGGTTTGCGGGAGTACTACACAGGCTGAGGAAAACATTGACGCGCAAATCATAGCCATGATGAGTTGGAGATGGTACATGTGAGGATTGCATAAAATTTTGAATTTTTCCATACAGTCTTTATGTCATGCATTCTGGGCTACAATGTACTTCTCTCTGCAAGATGACTTCATATGTGACGGAAGTGTATGTTTCCTCCTGAAAAATCTACAGCTCCATGAAGTAGTGGGCCTGGGAGTGTTTCCAGCTGAGGACCTGGCTCTTCTCGAACCACAAAGCAATCTCCTTCTGGGCGTTCTCGACGGAGTCAGAGCCGTGGCAGATGTTGCGACCCTTGTCGAGAGCATAGTCGCCGCGGATGGTGCCAGGGGCTGAGGCGAGGGGGTCGGTGGCGCCGAGGATGGCTTTGAGTGAATATCAGTATCAAAGGCTAAACGGCACGGAGCATCTACAAATGAATGGGGACGTACCACGACCAGTCTTGACGGCATCACGGCCCTCCCAGACCATGGCGCACATGGGCTGATCCTTCATGTCTGTGGATATTAGATGTGAATGTGAATATTCGAACAGTGTTGAATCTTACAGTCAATCATTGGAGTGAACCACTTTGCGTTCTTGGGGGTGTCAAGGTCGGCATCTACAAGTTGGTTAGCACCGTTGTCTATTGTGGAGGACCGGGCAGTACTGACAGTGAGATCTGAGGTGCTTCTCGTCGGGAGCAACGAGCTTCATAGCGACAAGCTTAAAACTGAGAAAAGTCAATGCTGTTCTTCAATCGGAGGGGCATCGCTAGGGAATGCATCAGAGTAGCGTTCTCACCCTCGGTTCTCAAAGCGAGAGATGATGGGGCCAATCAAGCCACGCTGTTACCGAATTAGACCTGGAAATCTTCAGACGGCAGAAGGATAAAAGAGGCCTACCTGGACACCATCGGGCTTGATAGCAATGAAGCTTTATATATTGTGTCAGAATGGGGCCGCTTTCAGTAGAAATTGCCCAAAACCTCGGGTGTTGGTATCACAGGGTACCAACATCGGGAGAGCTTTTGGAGGGGTAAATTTGGCGGGGTAGATCGAGAAGACTCTGAAAGAGAATTAAGAGAAAATTACTCACGTCTGCTCGGTAGCGCTCATTTTGTATGCTTTTTTTGAGTCTGGAGACGCTGGTGAGAATGCAGCAGATGTTGGAATTGAAAAGGGGCTTGGTGAATCTGAAGAAGCGGAAATAGGATGAAGATTCTGGCGGGAGGAGAAGAAGAAAACGAGGGCAGTGGCAGCCAATGCAAAGAAGAGAGCAAGAATTGGTGGGGTCATCAGGGTTTCCACAGCCGGCCACACTGTGATGCCACGTCGAGTGCTAGTTCTAGTTCTGGTGCTTGCGGTGCCACTGCCCGTGGGATTGTCACTCCTGTTCTTGTCCTCTGGAAGGCGGCTGTTGATATTTAGAGCGGGGTCCTTTTGCTCAAGGTGCTCCAAGTGGGGTCTAGCCATGATGAGCGTCTTTGTAGCATTAACCTGACCACAGTAGAATGGAGGGGAGCTGTCGAGCTATACCAGGGGCACGTAGTCCGTAGTGCAGTTGACACTTGTGGTTTTCGTTTCTACTAGTCGCAGAGGCTCGCACGTCTCCAAGAGGAGATGTTGGTCACGGATGCCTTGAATAAGTCACTGTTCGCCACTCTCGGGTTACAGCCCTTCTGGGTTGTCCAAAAACCTGAGGCAGATGGAGGACCCACACTCTACTCGGTAAACAAAGATACTTCGTATCACTGAAAATAAGTGTACCATAAATAATGTGTTTCTTTATGCCACACAATTACCAGTACTTTAATCATAGTGAGGTCTATCGGTGAATCGAAGTACATACTCCTTATCCGCCCCAAAGTAATCAACAAGCTTGAAGCTTACTGGGCCAGACCCCACTGTTTCATGACAGTGTGGCTTCACATCTATTGGTCAGTTATAACCCCACACAAGCAGCTCCCTACATAGAGGATGTTGTATCGAACTCGTGTTAACCCTTTCATCCGCCTCGTAATTAGATATTCCATCTTCTAGTGTCGCTCCTTGGTCCTGGGACTGTCTATCACGACCATGCGGTCGTCTGTTGCCCTATCTATCCAACGGGCAGTATTGCTTTCCTTCTTCGTTGTACTGTTCTGTCTTCTTCAACCAGCAAGTAAGTCCAGCAAATCACATCGATGCTGGGCTATTTGGTCTAACTCACGATCCCAGCATCGGTGAAGGAGCACGACTTCAAGAAATGTGATCAATCGGGTTTCTGCAAGCGCAACCGTGCATTTGCTGACAATGCCGCGGCCCGTACATCGACTTGGAGCTCCCCTTATCATATAATTCCCGAATCGGCCAATTTCAAAAATGGACAGTGGCAGGCCATCATCACCAAGACCATCGAGAATGGCGAGAGAGCTCGATTTCCGGTCACGATCTCCCTCCTCAAAAGTGGCGTCGCTCGCGTCTCGATCGACGAAGAAAAGCGGCAAAGAAAGGACATCGAGCTTCGCCATGGCAGCAAAGCCCGGAAAGAACGTTACAACGAGGCAGAGAGCTGGGTTATTGTGGGCGGCATGGAGCTGGATATCAAGGCGCAAGTCGTCTTTCAGGACATGTCTAAGGCCAACATTAAATATGGTGGCGACGAGAAGCTCGAGGCCGTGATCAGATTCTCCCCATTTGAGATCGAGTTCAAACGCAATGGCGAATCTCACATTACATTCAACGACCGCGGGTTGTTCAATATGGAACATTGGAGATCCAAAGTTGAAAAGGAACAAGCCGAAGGAGAGAAAGGCAAAATCGAAGACAACATCAAGGCTGACAATGGCGAAGATGAGAGTACCTGGTGGGATGAGTCTTTCGGTGGAAACACCGACTCTAAGCCCCGTGGACCCGAGAGTGTCGGCTTGGACATCTCCTTTGTGGGATACGAGCAAGTGTTTGGTATTCCCGAACACACTGGCCCTATATCTCTACGGCAAACTCGCGGCGGTGATGGTAATCACAACGAGCCTTACCGCTTGTATAATACAGATGTCTTTGAGTATGTGTTGGATAGCCCCATGACTCTCTACGGCGCAATCCCTCTCATGCAGGCTCACCGCAAGGACTCTTCCGTCGGTGTCTTCTGGCTTAACGCTGCTGAGACTTGGATCGATATTGTCAAAGAGAAAGATGGTAGTCTTGGTAAAGGCACACATAGCACCCGTACCCATTGGTTTTCTGAAGCTGGCATCTTGGATACTTTTGTATTCATGGGTCCCACACCTCGCGACATCACCAAGAAATACGGCGAGCTCACTGGTTACACCGCAATGCCCCAAGAGTTCTCCGTTGGTTATCACCAGTGTCGCTGGAACTACATTTCTGATGACGACGTCAAAGATGTCGACCGACGGATGGACAAGTACAAAATTCCTTACGACGTCATCTGGCTCGACATTGAGTACACCGATGAGAAGAAGTACTTCACCTGGGACCCGCACTCATTTGCCGACCCAGTTAGTATGGGAGAACAGCTGGATGCTCATGGTCGTAAGCTCGTTGTTATCATCGATCCCCACATAAAGAAGGTTGACGACTATACTGTCAGCTCGAGTATGCTGTCCCAGGATTTGGCCGTTCACAACAAGGACGACGAGATTTACGAGGGTTGGTGCTGGCCTGGGTCATCCAACTGGGTCGACTGCTTCAATCCCAAAGCAAATGAGTGGTGGAAGACCCTCTTCAAATACGACTTCTTCAAAGGCACCCGGGAGAACACCTTCCTGTGGAACGATATGAATGAGCCATCTGTCTTCAATGGCCCCGAAACCACGATGCCGAAAGACAACCTTCACCACGGGAACTGGGAGCACCGCGATGTTCACAATTTGAACGGACTCACATTCCACAACGCCTCCTGGGAGGCCATGGTCAGCCGAAAGAAGGGAGAGCGTCGACGACCCTTTATTCTAACACGTTCTTTCTATGCTGGCTCGCAGAGATTAGGTGCTATGTGGACTGGTGACAATCAGGCTAGCTGGGATCATCTCGCCGCCTCCATCCCCATGGTCCTCAACCAAGGCATCTCTGGATTCCCCTTTGCCGGTGCCGATGTTGGTGGCTTCTTCGGCAATCCTGACAAGGACTTGATGGCTCGATGGTATCAGGCTGGTGTCTTTTACCCCTTCATGCGTGCTCATGCTCACATTGATTCCCGTCGCCGCGAGCCTTATATGCTGGGCGAGCCATACACCGAGATTTTGACAAAGGCTCTTCGTCTTCGCTACTCATTGTTGCCATCCTGGTACACTGCCTTTTTCCACGCCAATCGAGATGGCAGCCCCGTTGTGCGCCCTATGTTGTGGACTCATCCATCTGAAGAGACCGGCTTTGCCATTGATGACCAGCTGTTCTTGGGAACAACTGGTCTCCTCGCTAAGCCCATTGTCGAAAAGGACAAGTTTTCTACGGATATTTGGATTCCTGATGACGAGGTGTACTATGACTATGCTAGCTACAAGCTGATGAAGACACACAAGGGCAAGAAGGTCGTGGTAGATGCTGCCATTGATTCTGTCCCTCTTATCATGCGTGGTGGCCATATCTTCCCACGTCGCGACATCCCGCGCCGATCCAGCGCTGCCATGCGCTTTGACGACTACACACTGGTCGTAACTATATCCAAAGATGGTTTTGCTGAAGGCGACCTATACGCTGATGACGGTGACACTTTTGAGCATGAGAAGGGCCAATACATTCATCGCAAGTTCCATTTGACAGACAATATACTGAAGTCCATTGATGCCGAGGGCAGGAACGTCAACTCGATCAAGGCTGGAAGCTGGCTCAAGGCCATGCGTGAGGTGTACGTGGACCGCATCATCGTTGTTGGCGCACCTGCGACCCTGAACCAAAAGGAAGTTTCGATCGAGTCCGAGGGCCGTACTTGGACTGTCAAGGTCGATTACCACGCCGCCGAGAAGGACCGGGCAGCGTTCGCAGTCCTAGGACGAGTCGGAGCCAGAATTAACGAGGATTGGGGCATCAAGCTTGCTTAGAGGAATTGGCAACATAGAAACTGTAGCTGAGAGCCGTTAGAGTGTAGGACTACGTGTGAATCTAGAGGAATATTTGCCCCATTTCGAACATCGTGACAGGAGTCGATGACAGTCTTGGCAATGCGGTGAGACTCACGCTAGGGCGGAAACGTTAGAACATTAGTACAAGTGATGCACTGAACATATGGTTGGGGCCCGATACTCCGTACGTGTGACAGCTTATTATATTGCATGAGTACAAGTCACATAATTAGTAAGTACAGGTTGTGGGCAATACTTGCCCTGTTGTACAGCAACAAAATGGTCCTGCTTAGCTGCGGAAATCTAACACTCCCTCCTCATTAAACTTTCAAACTTTTAGTAAGTTAGTAAGTTAATATTATAAGTACATAGTCATAACTTGCACCTACCGAGTCAAGCTTTGAGTGACGCATAGGGCCGCGGATTAACATTATGCCGCCAAGTCCCTTCGAACCACCATTCTTTGCCTAATGGCCAACGACGTGTTCAAAAATGACATCGAGAATGATTCCTTTAACCCAATTCTTTTGTTTGCATAAATTGATGCAATTTCTACAAAAAGTTTATGACTTCTACGCGTGGTTCTTTTCCCACCGAGGCGTGCAGGACTCGCTACGAGATGTTGAATCACCGCAGCATGAATGTCCCCCGACTTCCGTCCCGCCTCAGTCAGCCCCTTACCCTCTCACATGGAATGAGATTGAAAGTAAGATCAGAGAATACATTGCTCTAATCGATGAGAAAGGCGTGGTTTCCCTAGCGTCCCAATACAATGGCAACAAATACTGCGACATATTTCGACGCGAGAACGGTGACTTCAATATCTGCTACTTTGTTCACTTTCCTGGGGATGATATTAGATGGGTCGTGAGAATACCTATTGTGCCAGTTATACAAGACTGTCAGCTAAAGATCGAAAGTGAAGTTGTCACAATGTTGTAAGTTCAGCTGTCCTTGAATAGACGGCACTAAACTAATTTAGCATAGATATGTGCGAAAGAGAACATCTATCCCTATACCTCAAGTACACGCGTATGGGGAAAGTACAGTCCTCATTAAGGGAAGCACAACCCCATTCATGATTATCGATTGCATCCCCGGACGACCGCTCGATAGGAATATTTACCTGAACGCTACAGAAGAGCAACGCAGAAGACTCTTTCAAGACCTAGTTAAGATAATGTCGGAGCTGAGACGACTAGAGTTCCCGGCTGCAGGCTCACTGCTAGCAAAGGCCGGCGATGTGTGCTCACCGATAGTTGGTAGTGCCCTATCCATCTCTGCAAACGAACTCCAAAGGTATGGCAAGGGCTACGGAGATGCAGGTCCCTTCTCTACCGCAACACAGTATATTGCCTACAGGTATCGTGTTTTATCAGAGACATATCAGTTGCCAACTGCGGATGCAAGCCTTGATTCGATTATGTCTGAGCTGTTCGCTTCGGACAGCGTCTCCGAGCAGATAACGAAACTACTTGATCCGCATTGGGATCACGGCCCCTTTGTCCTAGCTCATCAAGTCCTACGACATGATAATATTATCATTGATGAGGATGACTTCCGAATACGGGGGGTTGAAGATTGGGAATTTACAGGTACCGTTCCGCGACAGCTATTCACACCACCGCCATGGATCACAGGGCACGACTGTGCAGGAATAGATGAGAACAAGCAAGAACTCCTTCGCTCTCATTTCTATTTGCAATTGGAGGCGGCCAGCCGAACTCACATCCATTCGGCGCGCTTGAAAGAAGACTGGGACACACAACGGGATGATACATTAGCTGTGGCTCAGATATTACGCCGTCCCTCGACCCTTAAGCATGTCTACTATAAGTTCATCTTTTCGACACTCTTCGATGCCGATGCCAAACAAGTTATCTCGGAAGCTCGTCAACGTGAATCTTTCTCCATTGAGGCTGGGAACCGACTCGAGGAATCCAAGCGCTATACAAAGTATCTGAGCGATCGGGGTCTGCTAGATGAACAGGATCCAAGGATAACCGCGTTCCTAGAACAGGCAGCGGCACTGCGCAAAAGAGTAGACGCCCTGCGATAATGTGCTTCTTCATGGATGATTTCCGCTCCGAAGATTCGATAAATTTCAACAATCCTTGGGCTGTTTCTTCTTTTTTTCTTTTTCTGGGTGTCCTGCATCACCTAGCTAATTCTCTTTATTAATTCTTGCGAAGCCATAATGCGCAAGGTCTGTGACGAAGAGCTGATACTTGATAGTACCAACAAGCCAGTGAAATATGGGCTCAGGCACCAGCCAACCCCACCAGATAGCGGATGCTCTTCGGCCTAAGACAAGATCAATTTTTTTAGCATTGAATCTCTGAAACTAACACTCCGCGATACAGCGTTTGGGGAAAACTACCGTCTTTACTAGTTGCTCATTAATATTGAATAACACAGCGTGAATTAATATTAGGCGTCGTAGTCTAAGACTGTACAATAACACGATGCCACTATGTTGGCCTTGGACATTGCGAGATTAGCACTTGCAACTCAGCATCTGACCGACTCGGTGGCGAGAGGGTTTAAACGTTCGTGGACTAATAAGTGGATGGCCCGCTCCAAAAATGCACATCCGTACACGTCTACGGAGTAGATGTTACAGCGATCAATTTTCACAACTGGAATGCCTTCTTCATGCAAAGGGCGGAGGCCTGCGGCGTTTTAGCGGAAGGAAATGGCGCAGACTACTCTACAATTGAGATCTTTGGAAGGTCTATAAGAAATCTACACCGCTTGTGTACGGACGTACATGTATTTCATGGTTTCATGACGGTGCAATCGTGATAGAACATTTGTCGACCAAGGCCACGCATGACATCATCAGGCACCAGACAATTTTTTGCTGGCCCAACGTTTGGCTCGTGGCAGGCGGTTGTGACACGCGATCTTCGATTGTAGCCGTTGAGTGGCTTGACGAGTGGGCGATGATTTTTTCCATTTCTTCTTCCATTTCTTCCGCTATTAGATGGATGCGATGGCGTGACTCTCTTTGCAAGTGCGCCATTAAACAAACATGGTGTCGATTTCCTTTCATTTGATCCTTTGCGGCGCACACCGCCGAGGCAAATTGAAAACAGGTGTCATTGCGCACGGGCGCACCTGCCTCCAAGGCTCCGTTCGGGTAGGATTACTTGTATCGTCCACTAAAAAACATGGAGCGTGTCTCCACTGGCATCAGACAGGAGAGATTCCACCATCCAATTGGCCCATTTGGCTGACATGGGGTACCTGGCCTGGGAACGGACGAAACTCGTTCGTGATTTTCTGAGCCGGCACTACACTAATCGCTCAAAACGGTTTCCCGAAGGGCACGGAGCTCTTGGCTTGGCTCCTGCCGTCACACCCACCCCCCCACCATGTCCGGGCCTCTCCACCCCCATCTATCTTGAATTACGAAAATACACCCCATTTGGATCTCGATTTTTTTTTCTCTATCCTTTCTTGGCTGTGTGTGTGCCCACATTCTTTTGTAGCTGTTGCTTTGTCTTCTAGCTCGCCAGTTTCTCAGCTTTTCTGAATTCTTGCTTCTTTTTTCTTCATCTTGGATTATTCGTGCTGCAACTCATAGCCAGCGCGCTGCTCGGCTTTCACTCGTCATTCCTTACCTCGCAATTAACGCGGTACAACATTGCATTGTTCACTATAACTTCACGATACCCCCACTCTTTTCCGTCGACTTTCTCGTCCCTCGCTCCACAGAAGCAACAACGCAACGGGGTTTTCGCGCCATCTGCCAAATTACGTAAATAGTATACTATCCAACAATCTGGCGCATTTGCCAGTTGCCCAAGAGGCTCGGGAAATCCAACTCGATAGCGTTGGGCGACATCCTCGACATCATCAATCCAGCCGCTACCCAACCTCGAGCAGTTTCAACATACCCATTCGGAAGTAAAGTTGAATAGCCAGCTACCGTTGTCTTACCATTCACGTTCAGGTTCTCTGCTGCGATATTCTTCTACAGCCTTGGCATCTACCTCAGGCGGCCAGTATGGCCAGCTCAACACATCCAGATGATCACCATGGCCTTGATCAAGAACGAAGTCAGTCGCTGAAGCATCATCAGACTGATTCTGAGCCGTTTCCCGAAATCGAACACAATTCCTCAACCAGAGAAGACTACCATGACGACTTCCGAGAAAAACCCTCACCCCCTTCTCTGGACACCTTCCACACACTTCAGCCCCACGGTTCACATGGCATTGAGGCGATGGCCATGTCCCCTTCTGTTATTAATCGCGCCGAGACCAGTCGACTCACTGATGACCTGGAGTTATTACGAGCCGAGCGTTGTATTTCCAATCAAGAGCATGAAGCAGCCGGTATTACGATAGCTCGCTCTAAGACACGAGCTCACAATGTAGAGCCTGATGATGCTTTCAATCCAACCGTGACCAAGGAGGAAATGATCAAGAAGATAAACGAAGATGCGGCCTTGTACAAATTTTGGCTGTTCCTGAAAAAGTTTCCTCGATTCGTGCGGTACATCGTCTACTTGTTTCCGGGTGCGGCTTTACTGCTGGTTCCCGTTCTTCTCGGTGCTATCAGATACAATGATGGCAGTAAGCTCGTTGGTGGACCCGGTGGTGTTGAATTGATGTGGTTCGGAATCTGGCTCGAGATTGTTTGGGGTTCATTGTGGGTGTCACGCATGATGACTAGTCTTCTGCCACCTCTATTTCACAGTTTGGCGCGCATGGTCGGATCAACAAACGCCAAGAAGTGGAGGGATATTGGAGCCCAGTTGGAACTTCACGTCGCCTTGTTCCTCTGGTTTCTCGCCATACTCATCTCGTTCAAACCGACCAACAACGGGCACCGCCGCGGCAAGCCGGACAAGGACGACTCCGGAAATGACTGGGTAGACGTTGTCAACAAAGTCATCATTGCCCTCTTTGTTCTTTTCACTCTCAACTTTGTCGAGAAGATTCTGATTCAATGGATTGCGACTTCTTTTCATCAGCGGACTTATTCAACCCGAATCGAGAACAACAAGGGCGATGTCAGGCAACTCGTACAGCTTTACGAGTATGCCAAAGCCAAACTTGAACACACTGACAAATTTTGGCAAGATCCTAATGGGGGCACCCGTACTGCCAGCGGAGCGCAAACTCCCATGGCTAACTTCCACCAGGGGGCTCGTCAAGTTCTCGGCAAGGTTGGCTACGTCGCCAACAGAGTCGGCAATGATCTCATTGGCCGAAAGGGCAGCACCAACATTCCCCGTAAAGTTGTTTCCGAACTACTGCGGAGTACATCCTCAGCCCACACGTTGGCCCGTCTCATTTATCGCAGTCTGGTTCGGGAAGATCGCGACACCGTTCACCCAGACGATATGGAGGCGGTATTCGCCACCAAGGAGGAGATTGATGCGATGTTTGGTGTGTTCGACAAAGACCTCAATGGTGACATTTCTATCGACGAGTTCGAAGCCGTCTGCAACGAGATTCATCTCGAAAAAAAGGCCATTGCTGCTTCCCTCAAAGACTTGGACTCTGTCATCCAAAAGCTTGATAAGGTGTTCGTCTTGATCATCATTATCGTGTCCATCATTGTTTTCGTGTCCATTTTCTCCAGCTCAACAGCCGCAGGCCTGGCTTCGGCCAGTACCTCGATCTTAGGTCTCGCGTGGGTTCTACAGGCTACTGCACAAGAATTTTTGCAGTCCATTATCTTTGTCTTCGTCAAGCATCCGTTTGATGTCGGCGATCGCGTCACAATTTATGGCTCCACTGGTGACAAAATGACAGGAGACGACTACTATGTAACCGAGATTTCCCTCCTGTACACCGAGTTCAAGAAGCTTCAAGGACACATTGTACAAGCACCCAATTCAGTGCTCAACACTCTATTCATTCTCAATCAGCGACGGTCCAACGGCATTTCTGATGTGATTCCCTTGGAGTTCAAATTTGGCACCCCTGCATGGATGATTGAGGAACTCAAGGCCCGCATGCTGGACTTCTGCCTGGCCAACAAGCGCGACTACCAGCCAACCATCATCGCTGAAATGACTGGTGTGAATCAAGTCCGATCATGTACTATGAACATAGTGTTCATCCACAAGACCAACTTCCAGAACGAACTTCTTCGTCTGAATCGTCACAACAAATTTGTTACTGAGCTAGCATACCAGATGGAACATATTGGCATCCAGGGGCCACTGCGCATCGATCCTGGAGGCAGCAGGGAATACCCAATGTTCTATGCTGGTTCACAACCCCCACCGTACAACGGCAAGGAGCAAGTTCATGATGACTCAACGGGACATCCGCCAGGGCCAGTGCGTGGCGCTATGCCCCGACGCAACAGTGTCCGAAGTATGCGTCTTCCCACCACCAACGAAGAGGCCATTGCTGGGTTTCAAGACGTGTTCGAGAACCGGCGTGACCAGTCCCTTGCCCGACGCATGGAATCAATTCGAGAAAAGAACCTTGCAGAGAAAGCAGAAGCCGAGCGCGAGCCACGAGCCTCGGCCACGGGTGCCGCCCTCACGCCAACCCAGTCTGCCGGGTCCCAGAATCGTTCTCGTCTGTTCAGCCGGTACCGTAGCGGATCCAAGAGTCTGCAACGGCAGGGAACACGAGACATGGTGTAACGTGAGCGTTGTTGTCGCACAGCAGAAGTTCTTTGTGTTTCCTTGTTCTTTCTTGTCCCATTTTACCCAAGTATTATTGGCTAAACTTGCCGTGAGCAAATCTAAGCCCCAGCATTCGCATATCTCAAACCACTGCCACCTAGAATGGTAGCGAGTACATCTGCAGATCAGTCAGTTCTACAGATACAAGATTTGCACCCGGCGTCTATGTAGTTTTGTCGCGGAGAGCAACATGAGCGGGATGTAACTAGATATAGACATGAATGGAGATACGTCAATTGATTAATTCATTGTTATTAGCTGTGCCAGGTTTCATGTGAGTGATTATTTATGACATGTCATCTCGAACATAGTTCTGATTGACAAAAATGTTCGCCTGCTCGGTTATGTTCGCCCTAATATACTTGTTCCTATGTTTGAACACATTTAATACAGGTCAATACATTTAAAATATACTTAATTTTCGCTTATTGTCAGACAGAATGTAGACCAAAAGATTTTCAAAGTACATGCAATAATGGCATTCGAGGGCGGTAGTAAGTAGGTATTTTCTACCTGAAATGTAAACGATTCTGACAAATGCCCGGCAAACCCCCATACATGAGGCAGAGATCAAAACCTGAGATATCTCAAATAAGGTTCATCGCAACGGTCGCATTCAACGCGGCTGTTTAAAGAATCGCACAGTGGAGGGCAAATCGTTGTAATTTGCCAGTTTCCGTTACTGTGATCAATTAAATCTCCTCCGTATATACCAGGAGCTTTCTTTCAGACAGCTGGCGCATTGCATAGCAAGCCGGTGGACACAAGCGCCCCGAGTTACTATGGCGTCAACCACGTCCTCTACAACTCACGGGGTAGTACGACAAAAACTCGCCGGCCGATCCAGGATAAGCAACGAGCTTGCCGATGACGGTCGAGCTCAAATTAGCAACTCTGTTAAGAAAGAAAAGACAGATTGTGGACTGGCAAACATGGCTAGGGCAATAGCTGTCAGCTCAGCATTTGAACGAGCTGAGCATTTTCAGCCGCAAAATGCGGTGCTGCCCTGTCCCTCAGGCACCAGTTGATGGTTGTCCTTGCGAATCGCGCCCTTTTGCACTGCGCAACATGCCGTCTGGTGTCCCCGGAGACCTTTTTGGACGAGATACTCGGTCGGATTGATCGAATCCCGCGTTATTTTTTTGGTCGAGGTGCGAGCGAGCATTTCGATTCATCAGACGACATCGCGAGAATGCGGTGAGGACTGAGCACACGCAGCGCGACCTTGAGGATCACAAATCAAAGCCACGGCGCCATCTCGCATTGCTTACGCTGTCCTTTCAACGGCCTGGCTCGACGCGATATAGAAGATCTTGAGGCATCGCCGCAACGCGCATTAGGCTGTAGCAGCCCTCGTTCCCGGGGCGTCATTAGAAATGACTGGCCTCCCACCGAATTGGGAATGGGATTACGATGGCCAGCGCTGGTTTTACAAATACAAACCCACCGGTCATATTCAGTTTCATTTTCCCTCCGAAGGCGATGAGTTCCCGGATTTCGTTCAAGCGGGAGAACCCGCGCCCAACCTGGCTCCCGAGGAACGTCTCGCGTCGCAGCAGCAGGTTAAGAGACAGGCGGGCACGGCTGGACCCAATGAACACACCAAGAAAGCGGGCGGCGAGCAAATCGCCAACACGCTCGGCATGTCTGCAACAGCCAAGCCGGTGAGCACTGTGTGGGAAGGTGACAACGAGGAAGAAGCAGTGTTTCAGCCAGAGAACTTTATGTTCTTGGGGCCTGGAACCTACGCGGATGTCAGCCCGTTGAATGAGGAGGAGGAGGAAGCTACTAAGAGAGCAGTCACTGGAGGTATAGGTGAGCGAGAAACGGGGGCGAGTCCCTTGGGGAGTGGCAAGACGACGCCCATGATGGGGAAGAGCGAGATTTCTTCATCGACGACTCCAGCAACAAATGCTTTCAAGGCAGCAGCGGCGATGGATGAAACCGTCGATACTAAACATTCTCCCTCCATCGAGAGCCCTACTACTTCAGGCGACAATACTGTTGCAAATATGATAGAAAGCGAGCCCGTCGCATCACAGCCAGTGGAGGCAGATCTCGCGTTCATGCTAGCAGAAGATCCTGGTACACAGGCTTTTCATATCCTTGACAGCCGTGACATGCCCGTCGAGATGCTGGGCGATACAGCTCACCGATTCGATCCCGTAGGACTCGTGGCCGAAATGCCAACAGAGCACACTGGCATGGCACACATTGAACTCCACCCCGATCCCGTGGAAATTGCGGACAATTCGATACTCGCGCCCACCGAGACAATGCAATGTACTAATTTGGACTTGGCGGAGCTGCCGGAGAAGAACAGCCCGGTTGCTGGGAAAGGAAAGAAAAAAATTTGCATCTTCAAGACGCCGGAAGGGAACAGATCTACAGAACAAGCAAGAACAACGACCGAGGCAGTGACGCTGCAAACCGTTGACTCAAAGCAAGAACAGAAAGCTCCAGCGGAAGGCCAGTTTACGGACGTGAGAAATCATCACACTCAGACTCCAAGGACAAACGGCGAACAGTCATCACAGCCTGCCCCCAAACTTGAAACTTGCAAGATGACGGGAAAACAACCTGGAAGCACTCCCGGAACTCCGATTCAATCTCAGAGTCAGAGTCAATCTACCTACCAGACCCATGTCCCAGGCCACCCTAGCACCTCGCAAGCTGCAACTCCAGACAAAAGACATAGTGTCTCTCCACAACGAGACGCCTCCTTGACGTTGAATTTAAGGCGGGAATCCATCTCCATGGATCCGAGCACTGTTCCGAAAGTTCTTCTTCCCACACATGACCCTTCAAAGTCAGTGCAAACTACGGCTGTAGAGTCCGAGACGGAACAACGGCGGAAAGAGAGGGGAAGAGATTGGGAAGCGGGCCTGGCGCGTGTTCCGTCGTCCGTGTTGAAGCCAGCACGCAACCAGAGACATTCTATACAGAGCCCGCCTCAGCAGTCGCAGCAGCAACACCAGCGGGAACAGCGGCAGGTACCCGGGTCTGGAAGTCCTGCAGGATATGAGGGGTCAAGTCAAGCAATGAACCAGTTCCCGCCTCGGCCTGATGGTCTCCCAAATCAACAGAACTCTGAGTCAAGTGCGGATGGACAGAACATCGCAACTACAACGCAGCCAGGGCCAGACAGGCCACATGTCTCGCAGCTAAAGACTCAGCCAAATTCCATAGTTCCCGGAAGTTCAGAAAACTGCCAATGTCCTCCCCAGTCCTGGCAGTCCTGGCAGGGACAGACGCTCCCTAAGAGGCGAGCTAGCCTAATACCTACATTAGGACAAGAACAGTCTATGCGACCACAGACTGCTGTTGGTGGGACAATATCTTCCGGTCCTGCCAGTACCGCTCTTGCTTCATCAAATCGACCATTTGATCAGACAAGCAAGGAGGACTCTCCCCTTATTTTAGAGTTTCAAGTTCCTCAGTCGCAAAATGTTCACAACATGGCAGCCGGTCAGTCACAGTTGCGAAGGCCAACTGCGCCAATGTTTCCCGCCAACGCTTCGCCGCTGCAAAATGCTCAAGATATGGCTGTTGGTCAACCTCGACTTCAACAGGCCCCTTCGGTCGCCCAGCCTGTTGCACCCGCTGTTGCACCTCCAAATCCGCAGGGCGAACAGCAACCTGCTACAACCTCATCTTTCAATGTCCCGCCCCTACGGAATATCCAAAATGCTGCAGCAGGGCAGCCATTTAAGCCACAGAGCCCCCATGATGACCAATCTCGATTTCCAGCGGAACGACAGCAATTTGGTCCTGCGAAACCCATGCAACCTGGCATTCGCAGAACCTCTGCCTTTACCCCTGAGGATGCTACTACCCGATCTCGAGCAGATAGCCAGGTTTCCTCTATTAGTCAGACACCTGCCGATCCATACATGCGAAGGTCTTCTAACCCGCTTGTTAATGGACCGAACTATACATCTTCACCTCTGACGGATAATAATGCTGGTTCAGATGCGCTAAATAAGCAGCCTGCTACCGCCACAACTAGCACTTCAACGACTGCTCAAGGACAAAGTTCACCCGTCCCAGCGCAGGTTCGAGCAAATTCCCAAGGGCCCTTCTTCACTGCTCAGAGTGCTCCTCACGGACAGCCATCCAAATACATGGCTAGACCGGAGCTGCAGCAGCAGCAACACGCAGCTAATATCCTCCTTCAGTCGCAATTGCGACAAGGCCAACACCAACCAGTTGTTCCTCCGAAAGTGTCCCAGGCACAACCATCGCAACAACAGTCTCAGCAAAGACCAGACTTGGAGTATCCCATTGGTTATCATGTCAAGCCTACTAGCGGTCAACCTGGTCCGGCAGCTCCTGCTAACCAACAAAGCGTCACTTCGCCTGCACCTGGATATTTGCTTGGTGAAATTGAAGAGTACGAGGAACAAGAGCAAGCACTAAAGCCATCTCATACGCCACAAGTGACGCGACCAAGATCAATCGCCTCCAGCTTGCAACAGTCTATGCCAGATGCACCGTCCGGCTCCCAGGGCCCTCCGCTGCTTCAGCCAAAACCATTGGCTGTAAGCCAGGTCCAAAGACCAACACAACAGCTAGGACAGCCACCCATGGCGCAGCCTACGATGGGCCAACCACCCCCCGCTCAGCCTTGCCCGGGGGTGATGCCGCCAGATCAGATGCAAGGTCAGATGCCTTCCGGGCCAGTCCCTCAGGGACCTCCTCAGGGTCGATGGAACCCAGAAGTAACCCATGCACACCCCCCTCAAGAGTTCCAAGGGGGCAAAGGCAAGGAGAAGAAGTGGACAAGGTGGTTCAAGGGCGGCAGCAGTAAATCCAAAGCACCACAGCAAGCTCAGATGATGCCACCGCATTCAGGACCCATTCCGGGACCAAGACCAGAACCACGACAATGGGCCGCCGGTGGCCCGTTTAGTCCGGCCCATATCTGGCAGCCGGGACAGCAAGGTCCGGCCGGCATGGCTCCTCACGGCCAAGGACAATGTCCAAGCATATCTGACTCTGCTTCAATTCCTACTTTGAGCTCAGATAGAAAGAGCCGGCACGGTCAACAGTTGCCTGCTGGACAGTCGACAATGCCTGGGACACAAAATCTGGTCCCAGGTGGTGGCCAGGAACAAGCACCTGGTCAGTCTCCCCCGGGACAAACACTCCAAGGACAGATGTACGCCCGACGGATGCCTCAAATGCCCTCAGGTGATGTACGCCAGGCGCAAGCTCCTCTTCAAATTATCCAGGGAGCTGCAGGCCAGCCAACACAAAGCCAATTCCTGCCCGGCCAAATGCATCCGAGCCACTTTCCACAAGCTCAAAGTACAGGTCAGGGGCCTACAGCACAAATGTCTTCTCAAGGTTCTCCTGCGCGGATGCCGCCTGTGCAGACTTACTTTGGACAAATGCATCCTCTCAGCATGCCTCTTGATTCTCCGTCACAGGGCCACACAACGACCCAACCAGGCCTCCGGCCCCAAGGTCAGGGAATTCAAGGCGCACCAAGCTCCGGGCAGATGCCGATGGGCCATTCCAAGACGGCTTCCGATGCAGGCCACAGCGCTCCTCTGCAGAATCAGCCGCCTCAGCAGCACCTGCAACAGCAGAGCAAAGAGCAAAACCTGACACCAGCTCCTCTCTTGGCTGTTGCCAGTGGCAGCCGTCCAGCATTTATGCAGGATCCTGGCCATCAAGTCGTAGCAAATGAAAAATGGGCGCAAAATCCAGCAGCAGATTATTCTGGGGTCGATTGGGAAAGTCGGGAGAATTGGGGCCGTCGTTAATCTGGCTTTTCCATTTGAATCATATCCTATTTATAATTACACCCACACATCGACTTTTGCAAATTTCAATCTAGTGGCCGGGAGAAACGGTCTCCTTGAACTTCATCAGCGAGCATGGAGAACGAGTCGGCTCGTAGGGAATGGCTACGAACAAATTTTGCGGTGGTAGAAGCATGAGACCCGCCGTTGTGTTGTTTGGATTAATTTCAAGCGGTGAAATGTATTCCTTAGAATGCTGTTGATAAGCCCTATTCATCCAGAGTTAAGACTGACTGACTTCCCTAAAAAGCGATATAAACTTTGAGATTTGGCGAAAAGCGTCTGAGGCACGTGACGGCGCGTCTCAGGCGCGGTTTCAACCAGGCGCCTCGTCCCACATTGGAAGGCCCTTTAGCTAATTGCCTAAGGCAACATGTGAATACTCAGTTTATCACAAACCCACGGCGATGGTCCGCAAACCGGGGTCATGACGCGCTTCAACTCGCTTGTGCAAGCAGAAAAAGCTGCCTTGGAGGGGAGCAATGAATCCCAGGATAGCCAGGCGATTCTGGACGCCTTCAAGGCGGAATTCGGGGTTGGCGCGGTACGTATCTGTCGCCTGTGGTAGACTGGCAGTGAACCTGAACATGGACAAGTGGCACCCCTGTCTGGTCAGCTTCGAATCGCTCACACTCGGGATATGTAGATAAGCAGTTCGCCACCCAGGCATCTTTTCCTTTCCAGGGTAACAGAGCCTCGCTCTCAGACAGAAGCCGAGTGCCTCCAGACTGTGACTGTGACCGTGACCGACAGCCTTGGTCCGGTCGACGTCGCAGCGAAGCCAGCGAAGCCGGCCACTCAGGTAGGTGGACCATCCCGGCACATACAGACTGATATACAGTTACTGACAAGGATGTCACTAACAACCCTGTCACTCTCAGAAAAAGCAAGCAACGGGCACCACTGCGAACCGCGACGTGTCGACGAGCATCACTATCGTGGATGAACCGCCAAGAGATGGTACGCAAAACGCAAGTGACCTGCCAGAGACAGCGCCAGTCGACCGAGATTTGTACAAGGACGACGCAACTGTCGTGACCTCCAGATTACAACATGAGCGGCGATCCGCCACGTTGAGTGCTGAAAACAAGCCGGAGCCTTTGCTGGTGGTGCCTGGCCGTCGGAAAATGGACGGCTCGCAACAAACGCCGACACAGGTCAATGAGGATCGCGACTACGTGACGTTTTGCGAACCTATGCCGTCGAGCCCAGCCGATTATACACAACTTACGAGCAACGAGGAACCACGGACTTTGAACGCCAACGATACTGGGGCAGTCAACTTTGGAAGCCTGAGTGAATTCGCAAGGCCATCTTCCCAAGTATCTGAGGATGGGGGCTTTGAGAACACGCGCGGACAATGGAGACTCCCAACCGATGCCGCGGCATCGTACGGTTTGACGCCATACAAGCCGCATAACGTGCCCCTGGAAACTCCTGTGTTACCCAAGAACCCCTTTGGAATGGAAAGCAATGGTACTGGTGGTGCGGTTCCATTTGGAGGCACTCAGCTCTTTGGGCAGACGCAAATGCTGTCATCTGCTATTAAGCTCGCTAGTCCGACCTCCTCACGTCCCTCGCCGGCAGTGTTCGTCAATATAGTAGAAACATCGCCATTAAAGAACCGCACCAATGTTTCGTCCCCTACTAATATCCAGACCTCCAGCCCTACAAGACAGCACGAAGTTCCCGCAACTGTATCCAAGGACAAGGACCCGTCTGTTATCGCAGAAGAAACGCCAGTGCCTCGCCAGTCGCAGAAGGACGATCTGATTCCAGAGTCACCCACCACATCGAGATTGGCTGTTGGTCACCAACCAATGGCTTATTACGAGCCAATGAAATACTCACAGGAGCGTAAAGGCTCCGATAAACGGTTACAGAAACCCAATCCAATGGACAGCGACTCCGATGACGAGACATTTCAAATGCTAGAGCGAAAGAAACGGGTGGAAAGAAAACGTGCTTTAGCGGCGAAAGAGATGGATAAAGTCAGTTTCGTAAGGACGCAGCGCAAATCATCACCGACAGATGAACGGCCCGGGAAGAGGAGGAAACTGGACTTTACTGCCAATGTCGATGAAAACAAAGAAAACAGAGCAAATGGTGCAGCCCAACCTTGTGTACGAGACTCACAAAAGGCTGTCTCGCAATCAACAGAGCCACCCTCCTTGGAGTCGACCAAGGCCACCCCGGGCGAGACTGCAGAAGTTGAAATTGAAGCTCCAGAGGTGTACGAACCCGTGCCGAGCGCGCCGCAGCCTGAATCTAAGATGTTGGACGAAGAAATGATACCTGCTACTAGTCCCGTGTGTTCTTCGCCAGCTGCCTATCGGGGAGATGTGCCTTCGGCTTCAGAGCCAGAACTGCCAACACTCAGACGGAGCGGCACAGGGCAAGGGTTAGAAGATGCGGCAGACTGTTCGTCACTACCACCAGTATGCCGTCAGCCTCATCGAACTTACGGCAGACGAGGTCGCAAATCACGAACGCGCTTAGCCGTAGTATCGTCTGCGGATGCGGACGCCGATGATCGTGTAGATCATAATCCCGAGCCACCCCCACTGCCACTGCCGCTGCAGTTGTCGGACGAGGCCAACCAAGATGCAGGAAATTCAGAAGACACAGTCAAGCCGGGACCGACGAGCTCCAACTTGGAACCTCCCCAGCGTGTGAGCACTCGATCAACACCACGGCGCTCTCGCTCCGCTCACAAGGCAGTGACAACATCGTCCAGCCTGACTAACTTATCAGGCACACCTGTTCCATCATCCAAGACCACGCCAGATACTCAAAGCTCTCCCATGTCAGCGAGACCGGTATCAGTCAACCTGATATCGTCCGAGAAGAGTACGCGACCTTTGCGCAAAGGGGCGACACGACCACGACACGCACCAAGGTCAGGCTCCGAATCGCCACAGCCACTGACCAAGGCTATGAGACTGTCACGGCGATCAATACGAATAGACTCGGACTCCACCGATGAGCTGCATTGCACACCATCAAAATCCAGTCGTTCATTTCGAACAAGTCTAGGACAGATACCTCGAAGCCGTCGTTTGTTCGAGGGTATGGTGTTTGCCCTCTCGTTTTCCGACAATCAAACGCAGAGAACTAAAATCGAGGCAAAAATAACACAAGCGGGCGGGATGATTCTCCACGAAGGATTTCAAGAACTATTTGAGTCATCACCCTTGCTCCATACTAATACAACAACCGTCAAGGACAGTGATGATTTTCTCACGTTAGGAAAGACCAATAGCGGGTGTGGCTTCGCTGCTGTTATCGCAGACTCACATTCGCGGAAAGCCAAGTACATGCAGGCATTAGCGCTAGGTCTACCGTGCCTGGCCCCCCAGTGGGCGTCTATGTGCTTAAAGCGAGGCGAGATAGTAGACTGGATGCCGTACCTGCTATGTGCAGGGCAATCCCAAGTGCTTGGAAACGCCATTCGATCGCGTACACTATTACCATATAACGCGATAGAGGCTAAGCTATTTAACGTACTAAAAGAGCGAGATAAGCTCCTCAACGGTCAGAAGCTCTTAATCATCATGGATCCTAAAAAGGCGCGCAAGGAAACGAAACAGCAATACCTCTTCCTAGCACTCGCTCTAGGTCCCTCTATTATCTCACGAGTATCTACAGTTCAACAAGCCGGCGCTGCAGTCCGACAGGCCGAACAGAATGGAGCGCCGTTCGGGTGTGTTTACATGGATTCATTATCCAATAGCACGATAGAGTCGGTACTAGCAGCGGCGCAGGATACGGGTAAGAAGAAACGGAAGTCAACGGTTGCTAAGCCGGTGGGGCGGAATCTGAATATTCTTACGGATGAACTCATGATCCAGAGTCTCATTTTGGGGCGTATGGTGGAGGTTGATGAGATGGAGTGATGGATGGTCTTGATCGTGGCATCTCCCTTTCAAATTTAGAAAAGTTGTGTGTGTGTCTGAAGATGAGATGACAAGAGGCTGCGTTCGCAGGCGACGGTATGACGGTATGGACTTTACAAGTCAGGTACTTGCTTGCACCAATTCCATACTCGTGTTGGATCATGTTTGATCAAAAATTTTGTTTAGGGGGGGATCTTTGTGTATACAAAAAATACTGTGTGATGGGTTGTCAGACAGATCTGCCTGACGTGGGAAACGCCGAATCATCGTGGTTGAAGTAGATGGGCGCGACCCCCGAAAATAAGGACAACTAGACGTCTTGCGGTACTCTCTGAGCGGCCTGCAAGCAAGTCCACTTCTGCACAGGATTTTATTTACAGAATTCCTGGTGTGTCTCCCGGCTCTGTACGATATATTGATCACTCACTCGACAAGACAAGATTGTTTGTTTGCCCCTCTCAACAATCAAATCAACCCCTCCTCCACGACCACGACGTGGACGGCGGGGCACTGACGTGGATCGACGCACACTTGGCAACACTTGGCAGCACTTGGCAGTGGGCACAGACTCTGGATCAGCTCGGCTGCCTTGCCTGCCTTGCCTGCCTTGCCTGCCTTGCCTGCCTTGCTTTCAAAGTATTACGTCGTCATCCATCCCAGACTCCCATCCCAGACTCTGTCGCACATGTTCACTCAACACGATCCGTCCGGGGTCTCTTTAAACGTGGCCAGGCCACTCACTACTTTGTTCTTGGCAACTCGGCCCGCTCTCTCTGTCATCATCGCCTAATAGTCTGCCAGACCCAGACCCAGACCCAGACCATGACCTTGACCCAGCGATCCGACTACTCATACCACGATCACGATCCAGCACGCTCTGCATCACCATCAGCAAGCTTTTACGCCATGAGTGACGATGAAGAGGGTGGTTACAATACCATCACCCACACAGAGACGGGGAGGGGGGTCAAGTTGCTATTCTCCAAAAGCAAGGTATGCATCGGACCTCTTGTCTTTACATACCGACCAACATGTTCATGCAGGTCTACGTGCACCCGACTCCGTCAGCCAAAGACAATATCCCGGGGTACATGGCACTTTTGCAACAAAAGCCCTCGACACCTGGCCGCCCAACCTCATCATCTTCTCACGAATCGACTTCGCCAGCATCGTCGGATCTTCTCTTGGCGTGGGTTCCCGAATCCGCGCTCGGCGATTCAGCCAACGTTTATGTCAAAGTAGACCTCTGCGACGGCGACTCGCCACCCAAACAGTCATACCTTGTTCCCCCTCCGCCGACAGTCACCAGTCATAGCGGTTCGGTTGGCGGCTACTCATTCGCCATACCCGTCAGTGCCATTTACTCCCTTCTCGTCCGCCCACCAAGCTTGGGGTGGTGGTACGGATCCATCATCATCAACTCCCGTGCGGGAGATAGCTTTCCGGCGCTTTTCTTCCACGACGACGAATGCCAGAGCACTATTCTGCAGAAGAAGAAGCTGGCCAAGGACAACTTTGATCCATTTGGCGAGTCGGGTCAGGTATTCTGGGGTGCTGACGAAGTGTTGCGATGGGTAAAGAGATATGTCGCGATGGAAAGGTCAGGCGCTGAGCCCAACGTCTATCTGGTTGAGCCCAGCAAAGAGGACTTGGAAGGTTTTGGAGGAAAACCTGGCGCATCGAAGAAGATCAAGAATGACGCAAGGGCCGGGGCCAGCCAGGACGCGGAGATGGACCCCTTTGTCAAGCTGATCAAGGAAACAGGCTGGAACATCATGAACCAGTTCAGCAAGGTCACGACATTCACAAGGAGGGCGGCCCAAGACTTCGCAGACAACAACAATCTACCCCCACAAGTAAAGAGACTGCTGAAAAACGCCGAGGTGCAAACCTTGCAGGATGAATTCGACAGCGCCAGGATCTATCTTGCTCGATGGGCTATGGGCATTGCTGAGCAGAGTGAAAAGGATCGTCGCGGTCGTATCTGGACAGTCAAGGATGTTGTGGGTCTGGAAGACACGGATGTTGGCGAGTTTGAGCTACTTGAGGGGGCCAGTGCATTGTCGCTTCAGGAAAAGCGCAGAACAGTGACCATGGCAGAATGGGAAACGTTCTTTGACCCACAGACGGGACGGCTATCGGTGACAGTGGACGAAGTCAAAGAGCGCATATTCCACGGCGGACTGGACGCCGAAGACGGTGTCCGCAAGGAGGCATGGCTTTTCTTGCTTGGCGTGTATGAGTGGTATGGAACCTCTGATGAACGCAAAGCCCAGGTTGCATCTTTGCGTGACCAGTACTATCGGCTGAAGCATTCTTGGTGGGAGAGACTGGAGGGAGACGGCGGCGAAGGGGAAGCCGGAGAGTGGTGGCGAGAGCAAAGAGCACGAATTGGTAAGACCCTGTCTTATGGATCAAGGTATTTTTTTCTGCCAGCTCATCAGTGGTGCTAAATTTGTTCATAGAAAAGGATGTACACCGAACCGATCGCCACGTTGCCATATTCCAAGGCGAGGACACGCCTCATCCTGACCCCAACTCCCCCTTTGCCGATGTCGGCACAAATGTGCACCTCGAACAGATGAAGGAGATGTTGCTCACCTACAATGAGCACAACAAAGATCTCGGCTACGTCCAAGGCATGTCGGATCTCCTGTCTCCCATATACGCCGTCATCCAGGACGACGCAATTGCGTTTTGGGGGTTCCAAAAGTTTATGGAGCGCATGGAACGCAACTTCCTACGAGACCAATCCGGCATGCGAAATCAGCTTCTTACATTAGACCATCTCGTCAACTTCATGGATCCTAAATTGTGGGATCACTTGCAAGCAACGGACAGCACCAACTTCTTCTTCTTCTTCCGCATGATATTGGTCTGGTATAAGCGGGAGTTTGAATGGCCAGACATCCTGAGGCTGTGGGAGGGCTTATGGACAGACTATATGAGCGCAGATTTCCACTTGTTCATTGCATTGGCTATTTTGGACAAGCACCGAGATATCATCATGGAGCATCTTAAAGCTTTCGACGAGGTCCTGAAATACGGTAAGTCTTGCAACTAACTAGCTGCGCTGTGACTGCGAAGAGAAGGGGGCGACATGGGACGCTAACCGCCATGGTAGTGAACGAGCTTTCAAACACCATGGACCTTGAATCCACGCTCATCCGAGCAGAAGCACTGCATCGAAAATTCCAAAGGCTCGTCGAGGCAATCGATAAAAAGCAGAATTTCCCTGCACCACGAAAAGATTCTTCCTCCGAGGGGCAGGAGCAGTCGTCTGGAAACCCTGAGACCCAACAGTCTCCTGCCAATAACAAGGGCAAGGGAACAGAGTCGCAACAGAAGGTGATTTCGCCTGAACTGAGAAGGTTGCTGAGCAAGAAGGCGGAAATTTTGCCGAGGAAGACTGTAGAGCAAAAAGGAGATGGGATGCCAGGAAAGTAGGGGGGAGGGGGGGGCCATGTACAATAGCGAAGGGGAATTTGTATCATATTTTGGCGTTGGCTAGCGTCTTATGACGAGACTGCTTTTCTTCTTTTTTCTTTTATGCGATGCACGTTTGTAAGCCCTGATAACATTTATCACACGTCGAGTGATTGATCCCATGTGCCACAATACTCTTCTGTGATGAGTTCCAGTTCCAGCCGACCACAAAAGCCACAAACAAAAGCAAGCTTTTGTCCCATCTTCTCAGCTGAGCTCGTGTCTTTCTTTCCTCGGCGTCCCCCTCCATGCGTTGGACGGGTCATGAAAGCCAATTGTGTCGACAGAAAAGTAATAACATTAGATTATACCCTACCTTCCAATGACCAGCATCTACACACACTTACTTCTCCTTTTTCCCTTCTTTCCCCTCATCATTTATATCCCCTGGGACCACTAGGCAAGCCCTGCCTCCTCGGTGCACCACCACCACCATATCCTCCCGCGCCAGGCGGCCCATACGAGCCCCCCGGTGCAAAACGATCCTCATAAGAAGCACCGCCCCCCGACCCCGAAGGAAGCTGAAACTGGCCCCCCCCCGCCTGCGAAGGACTCGGCTGTCTCGCGGCCCCCCATAACCTCTGCTTCAGCCGATCCTGCGCCGTCGCCGTCGCCCCCGCCGCTGGCACAGAGTTCTGCGTCGCCCCGGCATTCTGCGCATTCTGATAGCTTCCCACCCTCTGGCTCGGCAAGGGCCTCGGCCTCGCCTGAACCTCGGCCTCCCGCCCGGGAGGAACCAGCCCTCCGCCTCTGCCCGACATGCCCCGGCCGGCCCTCAAGCCATGCTGCCCTCCTTCCTGGGGCGCGCTCTCCCACAGACTCGACAGTCCGCCCGTCGCGGCGGCGGCAGCGGCAGCGGCGGGTTGGCCCCCGGCGGTGAGGCCGCCGTACCGCGCGCCGACCTGAGACTGAGACTGGGCGTACAGAGGCTGAGGAGCGACGGCGGCCTTGGGGTCCGGGGGAAGCCAGCCAGGGAGGGGACGACCCTTGTCGGTGTAGTAGTTGCGCAGGACGCGGCACACGTGCGTGTCGTCTTCGGTGTCGCCGTCGTTTTCGGAAGACAGGAGGGTGGAGCGGAGCGACGAGATCTGGGACGTCGTCTTTGTGAGGATGTTGGAGTACCACGATGTCATGTTGTGTTGTGCGCGCAGATGGCTGGGTGCCGGGGGACGGGCTGCGATGGGAGGCAGAGTGACGGGTGTGGGCACGTATGCTTTTGAATGGGGGTTTGTTATTGAAGATTTGAAGATTGGTGGGTTTGTTGGGTGGTGGTGGTGGTGGTGGTCGTCGTCGTGAGGAGATGAGGGCGAAGGAGGAAATCGATGGCGATGGATTGTAGATGCGAGATTGAACAGTTTTGGGGGTGGGGGGGGGGGGCATGGTCAGATAAGATAGTGTGTACGGATTACTCCGTAATAGTCCGTACACTGGTGGGGTGTCAGGTGGGCATGTATGCAATGCACCTTGATATCGAAACACACTCACACTTCCAGATGTGCATCACGAAAATGCAGTCATGTACACAAGGAGAAACCATCGTTTGTTCATCGTGTATGCAAGGAAGATGAAAGTAGCTAGGATATGACGCCGCAACGCCCGGAAAATGCGACGGCAGACAAATAAGACTCGACATGAGCGGTGTCACACATCTAACGCAGGCCGCAAGCAGCTCTCCAGGAAGCAAAGCAACAAAATCTACCACGACAGGTCGTTGGTCAATGTCAACATCACCTTCTCCTTCTTGGCCTCGACGCCCTTGACCTTCTTGTTGTTCATCTTGACGGCCTGGCCACGCTTGCGCTTGTTGCCAACCTTTTCCTCCTCGGCCTCGCTTTCCTCCTCCTCCTCCTCCTCCTCCTCTTCGTTCTCGCTCTCCAACCAATCCTCCAGATCCTCAAGCTCCTCCTCGCTCTCATCAATGTCAGAAACATATTGCACCTCCTTCTCACCATCCTCGACCTCGCTGTCCAACGCCTCGACCTCTTCCTCGGACAAGACACCCTCGTCAAAATCCTCGTCCCGCTCGCCCTTGCCCTCTCTCTCCATGGCATTCAGGACCTTCTTCCAGATGGCCTCGCTGACATTCAATGGCTGGTCGCCGTACGCGCCCTGCCGTAAACGCTCCACCAGCTCTCGCTCAATCGTCCTCTCCAGCTTGGCAGCCGCCTCGGCCTTGCGCTCTCTAGCCTTCTCACGGTGCTTGATCTTGGGCGCCATCTTGGGCACCAGCTTCTCGCCCAGGCGTTCTTCCTCGGCAGCGATCCTTCGCATGCGGATTTGTACCTGCGTCAGCCGCGTGAGACGCTGCTTGCACTTGTGGACCAGGAACTTGGGCCAGTAGAGGAGACGCTCATCAAGCTGCTCCAGCGCTTTCGTGTAGTTGTTGGACAACTTGATCTTTTCCCACATCTTGGACGGCAAATGGGCTCGCTCGACCGTCTTCATGTACAGGTACAGGGTTTGCTTGGTCGGGTGCTGCCTCACCGTGGCATATCGCGAGTTGGCGAGTGGACATGATTGTCGGTTGCACATGCCGGTCACATTGTATTCATTGCGGCAGAAATTTTGCTTCTTTTCTGTTCTGTCATGCCAGGATCGGTTAGTTTGGAAGCATTGAAGCTAGGGAAGCTGAGACTTGGGGACGATCAAGACAACCTGATGGGTTTCTGGTGCAGCACTCACTTTAATTTGAACGAGCAGAACTGCTGGTTGATGATTTGCCAGACAATCTCGTCAGACGCCATCTTTGGTGCAGTCACCTGATATTTACACCTTGGTTTCGAAGCGTGAAGAAGAGATCCTCTTTTCCTGAGTTGTGAGGATATGGGAAAAGAAGAGGAAGCAACAGACAAAGAAACTAGGCGTTCCGTTGCAGAGGGTGAAGGGGAGAAAAGCCGAGCGGGGCGGGAAGGCTGGCGATTATTTTGTTCAGCAGCTCGCAAGAAAGTTCGCTTCCAATTTTTTTTTCCTTCTTTTTTGCCCAGCCATGATAGGCGGGAAGACGCTTGGGCCAGCCCACTGTGGCCCTGTTGGCCGTGGCGCAGGTATGTACATAGGTACCTTCCCCGGGTACCCTGCTCGGCTGCGGAACAATGCCTCTCCGTGGCTTGCCTTGTGGACGAGAACGAAGGAAACAAAGCTTGGGCTGATGTGTCGGGTCATACATGACCATAGCAAAACGTTCTCGCTGCTCAGACGACTCTGAGCACATAGCTTCTCGCACGAGGTGTTTTATTTTTTCCCCCATCTCAATAACTCGAACCGGTCTGGCATCGCGAATTCGACAAACCCCCCACCGCGGGGATCCCATCACCATGCCGAACGCCGGCCTGAAAACCATCATCGCGCTATCCTTCGTCCTCGCCGTCGGCTTCCTCCTCGTCATCCTGTCCTGCGCCCTGTTCTCATCCTACTTCCCGCTCCTCGTCGTAGCGACCTACGTCGCTGCGCCTATTCCGAACTGGATCTGCCGCCGATGCGCCAACCCTGATGACTTTGTCGAGAGCTCCGGCGCGGGTCTTCTCGACCTGGGGCGTTTCTTCACGGGATCCCTGGTTGTCATGGGGATGGGTACGTCTCTCCCCCTCCCCAAGACCACAATGCTTATGCTTGGAAACAAGCCTGCAGGAACGCTGCCGGGCTGGGCAACAACAAGTTCGTGACTGACGAAATTGTAGCTCTCCCCGTGGTCCTCGCCCACTCGGACCTCATCCGCGTCGAAGCCATGATCATGTCGATAGTAGGCGGCTTGTTGATCTACGGAACCATCATCAGCTTCGGCATGTTCTTCCAGGAAGAGCAGGAGTTTTAGTCGCGCGGCGGACTACATACAACGTGCAGGCCAAAGGAGCTCTGGGCAAACGGGCCTCGATTGGTTCCGTGAGAGATAGATTGGAGTCTTCGAGTTGGCTTGTGGACGGGAGTTTCTTGTTACCGAGTAACGGGCGATTTGTATTTTTCTAAACTAATGTTTTTTGCGCACGCTTTGCGTCCGCGATGGCAGTAAAACTAGAAGGCGGCGTGTACTGACTGACTAACTTGTTCTCATTCCATCATCATTATCATTATAAAAGGTTGAATAAACCTGATAATTCCTACCCGAACCCCCCCCCCCCCAATGTCATACAATGTTGAATTCCTCGTTTCTCCACATCAATCACGCCGAGTCCCAAAACATCCCCAGCGGCCCGCACAGTTTCGTAAACATTTCCTCCCGCTCTCCCTCGGCGGTGCTCAACGTCGTGACTGCGCCGCCGGCCCCGATGCGCCATACTTCGCGTCCGTCATCTTGTGCGCACCGCTCATCATCCCACCTGAACATGGTGCGGATAGTGACGCTCCAGTCTCCGCGGCCCTGCACATCCAGGTATCCGATCACGCCCGAGTAGACGCTCCTTTCGCCGGACTCGATCGTCTGCAGAATCTCGCAGCTACGCTTCTTGGGCGCGCCCGTCATGCTGCCGGGCGGTAGGCACGACGCCAGGACATCCATGCCCGTGAAGGGGAACTCTCCACGAGACGGATCCGTGCCGGCGGCGAGTTTGAGCGGCGGCAGTTGGCCATTGACGGCCGTGACCATCTGAAAGACGGTGGCGTATTCTTCAACGCGGAGGAGATCGGGGACGGTGACGCTCTGGGCCCCACAGACGCCGTAGAGATCGTGGCGGACGAGATCGACAATCATGAGGTTCTCGGCTTCTTCTTTGGGAGTGTGCAGGATTTCCTCGGCTCGTGCGAGCGTCGAACAGTCGGCGGACTTGCGGACTGTTCCTTTCATGGGACGCATGGAGCAGAGGCCGTCGGGGTCGTGCTTGAGGAACCGCTCGGGGGAGCAGCTGATGAGGGTCGCGCCGCCGAGGCGGGTGAAGGAGCCGAAGGGCGCGGGCTGTCTCGCCCGGAGGGCTCTGTATATTTGCCATGGTGTTGTGTGGCTAGATGAATCATCCTCGACATCGTTCATGTTCTTCGTGGTGGCTTTGCTGCGCTGCTGCTCTTGTAGCGCAGCGGTGGCGGGCGTGGATGAAGTCGTCTTGGTGTGGTGAGGTTGGTCGTTGCCGCGTGGTCGCGTCATGGTTGTCTGCGCGGTGAGGCACAGTTCGTACGATTCACCTCGTCGAATGTAGTCATGGCACTTGGTCACGTCTGCCTCGTAGGCGCCCGAGTCGGGCACAGAGACTTGAACTCGCCCCCCCTTGCGCCGACGGACATGATCCAGGAGGGCTCCGTTGGAGAAACGAGGCTTCGTGAGGTACTTTGTAGTATCACAGCCGGGGCGTGTCCAGGCGTGAGAGCCCTGAATGGTGTGGACGATGCCATCTATCCACGAATCGTCAAGGTCCTCGGTGGTGAGACTCTGAATGTATGCGACGCCTGCCTGGTGATCAAGCACAATACTCTTGGAAACCCATGCCATGCACAAGTCGGGTCGGCGGTGTCCTCTCGTGCCTGAGACGGACCCGGGGCTCAGGGTGCTGAGACCCATTTCGTAAGTGACAAAGCCCATGAAGCCACCCTTGAAGGCGGGCGTGATGTCATTTTCTGGCACCTTTCTCCATCTCCAATACTCCGACATGACGTGCCATGGACTCCAGGGATCAATGACTCCCATCATCCCGAGACGGATCCTTTGGCATTCCTCTTGCCGTCCAGACGTTGCTGGTTGCCGGAGCAGTAGGTATTCGTCACCAACATGATAATCCAAGCGTAGCGCCTCATGGACGTCCAGCGCAATGATGGAATTCCTTGCCAAAGGATCGCCATTCATCGTGCTGGACGAGTCCAGGATGATGGTATTATCGGTGGCTCCAAGGCCAAGAGCCTCTGCAACATCAGCCGTGTCCACACCATCAGGCAGTTTGATCTGCCGACACGAATACCCTGGGTTTATGCCGCGCCGTGCCAACCCGGACTGCAGGTCCTCCCACCACAAGCACGACGACAGCTTCTGGCCAGAATCGACGCCAGGCAGGCTGTGATTGTGAGGATGCAGGCTATCGACATGATCAACACTTGGTGGCCTTCTGACTTGGCGCCTCGCCGCCTCATTCCACTTCAAAGCCTGATGGAACCAATTTCGAACGACTTCCTGGGCACCATCTTCGGTACAAACAGACTCCGGGTGATACTGAAGACCCCAAAGCGGCCGCGTAGCATGTCGAACTGCCATCAAGATACGTTCCGGCCCACCGTCGTTCCCTCCTTCATCATCTTCCAGGATCCAAGCCAGGGGAACCAACTCGGGAGCTTGCTCCGGCACCATCCACCGTCTTGCTCGCCAGTCCTTTTCCGGAATCTCATCCTGCCCAATGTCGGCACATAAGCTGTGATACAGCGTCGCCTTGAACCTCGGGACGCCGTCGAAAACATCCGCAGGTGGATCCTGCACATGATCAATCTCTCTCACCATGCCGTGCAAACCCCTGCGCAGTCGTCGAATGTTGCCCCCAAAATGCTCAACCAGGCTCTGAAAGCCAAGACAGATGCCCAGCACGGGGACAGACTGCTCTCGAGGCAGATCCCAGAGGAACTTGAAGGCGCCGACATCCGCGTCATGGAGCGGTGAGCCAGGTCCCGGACCGCACACGACGGCATCAAAGTCGGCAAGGCGATGAAGAAACTGTTCCTTGGTCCAATCGGGCGAGGGATCCGAATCCATGGTCTTGAGGTCCATGTGCAGTACATGTACCTTGACATGGCCACCGAGGGCATCCTTGAGAAGAGAGACGATATTATTGGTGAACGAGTCGTAGGCATCGAGGAACAAGATGCGGCGCTCGACCAAAGTTTGTCCTTGATTCCTCTGGGGATGCTCCCTGGCTGCTGCTGCCGTGCTCGAGATGATGCCCATGATGATCTGTCCTGCCCGTCCTTTTCCACCACCGCGACCGTGGCAGGAACCAAGACGCACGAGGTTGATTTTGTCCCAAGGGGAAGAAGAAAAGAAATGGATGTGACAAGTTCTTTTTCATTCCATTCGGCTCTCGTCAAGTCGCGACCGTGGTGCTGTTTGTTCGTTGCACGAAAAAAAAAAAAAAGGGGCGCAGCCGACTGGCCACTAATTTGTACGTACATTGTTATCCCTCATGTGCCTTGCGACACAGCCCCTAGCTCCTAGGTATAATACTTTCATACCCAGAACTATATCTTTTCATCTAGGTTAGGGCTTTGAGTAGTAATTTGAAAGAGCTTACTTAGGAGGATAAATGTGGTGTATGTACTCCGTACGTGGGATTCGAACTTGCGCGCTTAGAAGTTGTTGGTCTCTTTAGGCAGACTCCCCGGGCCCGCTTCTAACAAATTAGTGGCCAGTCGGCTGCGCCTCTTTTCGCGTGCGTGCAACAGGTGCGTGCCAGTCTGAGAGTCTCCACTTGCGCCACAGCACAGGACAGGATCCGCATGAGTCCTATTGAGACGCATCCGGGTGGGTATTCAGGGGTGTTCATATCGTGCGCTAGGCACGTGACTTGGAAAAGATATCCCCTAGCAGGATAATGAAGGTAGAAAAAAGGATTAAATTAAAACTATTTTCTATTATATAAATAGAAGGATAAAAGCTCATCTTTTATAGAGAAAGCTATTATATTAGAGATCATATGCTTTTGTCATGATTTATTGCGTTTAGCGACGTGCATCTTCAGCTCCCCCGATACGGTTGTGAGCGCATATTATTCGTCATAGACGCTGTATCCGCCATCGGGCAACAGTTCACGTTCCCACTTAATATGCCATCACTGCATTCGCATGGGTATAAGGTATGGAATCGAACGGAGTATTTCTCCCGGAGACCCTTTCACTCCAAAAAAAAAACTGTTGACTATTTAGACAGGTGAGCAACGTACGGGACACCTGGTGTGGCCACAGGACACCCTAATTAGGCATAGCGCTAGGCGTGGCGGGTGAGCGTATTACTGGTTTAGCAAGCTCTAATTCGTGAATTAGTAGCTTTATTAGTATTAATATTACTTGCTTTTTTAAATAGATTCTAGCTAATAGCGCCTTAAGATTCATGTTCTTACTATGCCTAATTAGGGTGTCCCGTGACTACACCAGGTGTCCCTGACTACACCAGGTGTCCCGTGACTACACCAGGTGTCCCGTTTACGTTGCTCACCTGTCTTGCCAACGCATCAACGTTTAAACAGTGTCCGAAAACACACAGACACCGTGTTTCGCCTTACATGTTGACACGCGTGGTCGGCACTGTGTGTACTTTTACTAGTCCGTACAGTAGTGGCCAATTATTGATCCCAATGTGTTCACGACGACTTGAGATGACAACAGAGATGACCGACTTCAAATACACGGAAAGGTGCAACACATTCCTGAGCAAGGTCCAAAGAAGATTAAAAAAAAAATATCAAGCGACCAAGGAAGGCATCAAACTCATCATCCAAGGCTGGACAATCAAGGTGCTTAATGAATCGCCATGCATTCATATCCATCCATGTATAAACCGATCGCCCCCTTCTATAGAGAAATCCCTCCCTCGCCTCTTCAACCTCAATGGTGCTAGTATTCACTTCAAGCCCTATCTCGCACCGTCAGAACAAAGGGCCGTCGGCAATGCCACATCCTTCTTTCCTTCACCCCCAACGCCGCGTCCATCAATCTCTGAGTATCGGATCGCGGACGACCCACGTCTCCCACGCCATCCGCAGCCCGTTCCTCGAAAACCTGAGCCTCCTCCACCGACGCAGCCAGTTCGAACTGACCCCTACAGAGTGCTGTGACTCCAATGACGAAGTCGGTGCTTTCATGACCCTTCAGCTTCGGCAGCTGCTGCTGCAGAACGCCGTTCCATGCAAACTTTCTAGTGTAATCGAGGGCGACGTTCAGAGGACGATGGCACAATGCCGGCATGAGTCTGATGATGGGGAATATTGGCTTCGCTGTTTTGTTTGCGACTTGTACCTTTACTTGCACGAACTCGTCGACATATGCCACGTTGTCTGGTGCTCCCTCTACCGAGACTATAATGTCTACCTCGTCGACTTTGATGGCTTCAATCATGCGAGATGTGAGACGTACGTTGCGCAGTTCAACGAGGCCATTGCGTTTTGGTATCGACGAGGTACGCCATGTTGCCTTGAGACTTTCGAGAAGCTTCTCGCGATACCAAAACGCTTCACGGTTCGCACGCTCCACGTCGGGGGATATCTTGCTGGTGCTGACGACGAATTGCCTTTTTTGAGCGGGGTTGAGGCTTGGCACCGCTTCGTGCGCCTCTTCAATGTGTATTCTTTTCACGGGGATCACGATCCTGCTTGTTTTCCCAGGTAGAATACTCTCTTCGACGGCCATTCCACCTTCGCCCTCCAGATGAACGGACACCTGACTGGGCCAGGCGTTACGTAGGTCAACAGCAAGCAAGAAGTAGTCATCGGACCATGTCAACGAAGCATTGGCTCCAAGACGCTCTCGCATTGGCTTGGGAATTGGCCCCGGCAGGGGCACGGCATCAATGCGCGAGAGTTCCACGCTGGCATTGACTGTTACCGTCAAGTCTAACGATACTTGGCGTGTATAAAATTGCTCCGTGACTTCATCCCGCGGTACACCCAGGAACGTATAGTCAGCTTGGATCGTCGCCTGCGTTAATCCCGGCTTGCCTAGGATCTCGAACTCAAAGGTTGCTTCTCCGCCGGGCGGGATGTGTCGACTCTGGTCATTTCTGGGCAGTCTTAGGGCCTGCTTCTTCATAAGAATCAGCTCATACTCGTAGAGCTCCTCAGGCGTAGCATCGCGCTTATCTAGCGCTGCTTGCAATGGGCCCTGTGTAGAGTCCTTGAATGAAAAGAGCATGAAGTCCACAGGCGTCAGTGAGGTGTTCTGCATTGTGACGGTAAAGACTTGCCGCTCGCCTTCGAGTAGCATGACTGACGATTGGGCCAGACTGGTCGATTTGATCACCACTAAAGGCTGGGGTTGAACGACGTTGAGTTTCAGCACTTTCATCTGCAGTTTGACGGGTGGCGCGCCCCAAGCGTCTGCTGACCCATCTGTAATGAAAATTCCCTTGCATTTGATCTTCTCCGCCCGTGACGGTGTCCAGTGTTTGGAAAATACAGGGAAGCGGCGTTCGCGACAACCGCGGATCTTCACCATGGCACCTGTGATCTTGATGGGCCCCGATGCTTTCGGTCGGCCCCTCAGACGAACCAGCTGCGTGCGATAGGGGCCAAGAAGTGCTCTTTCGGGAATCGATTCGAACTCGACGCCTTCGGTATCCAGACGCATACTCTCAACCTCAACCTCAACATCATACGTGTTCTGAAGAGTGAGTTTGAATGTGGCCAGCTCATCAGCTACCAGGTTCTCCGCGGGTATTTCATCTGGTTCTTTGAGAAAGGGATTGTATATGAATGGATTGACATCTTGCGAGGCCCGTAGAGTCACGGCGCCAGGGAGCACATTCTTAGCATGTGGGACAGGGATTCGTGAATTGGGAAGGGCCTCCAACGCGATCCCACGGATAAGAAATTCGTCCCAGTATTCGGCCGCCATGCCAGGCAGGCCGAATCGGTCAGCAAGGGTGGCCGTGCGAGAAATGTTTGTCACTAGCCGGACCTGTTCATCTCTGTGTATATGCGGCGCTGCATCCTCTCGCTTCGGTCCTGGAGCGATTCCCGATCCAGCGGTCCGCATAAGATCGCTAGAGAACTTGAGCACGCCATTAAAGTCGGGCAAAGCTTCAGAAAAGTTGATGCACGCTCGCAGAATGTTCAGTTTGATTTCGGTGAACCCGAGGAACCGAGTTGTGGATTGTGCAAGAACTCTGGCTTTCGTGACGGCCTCTGAGTCGTCCACACCGTGAGACGTGTCCTGGCTTGTTCGCATGTCAGACCCAACTACGCCATAGGACTTGCACAACAGATCGAGGAACGCTTCCATGCCATGCTCAATGTCCCCTTCTCCTAGATCGAGCGCCACTCCGGCGGCACTCGTCTTGTCGCTGCCTGGCACCAGCGACACCAAGCCTGCTGCAGGATGCACGCCAGCTTCAGCAGCACCACGCGTGCGGGCTTCTACCAAGCCCCCGATGAGCACGGAGATCAGTTCTCGAACTACCATTGCCTTTTTCCGACGGAGTCCGAGAGGGCCAAGAACACTGGCTATTCCGCTTAATATAGATGTTCTGTCAGCAATAGTGAGCAGTTCCGTGCCAGACGAAGGAAATGCCTTGAAAAGAGTGTTTACGATTTGCTGCCTTGGGGGTATGATGGAAAGTCGAGGAGATGTGGTCAAGCCATGCGAAGGTATCTGCCCTGTGACGATAGTATCAAGCGCTTGCCGGTCCAGCTTGCCACCATTGAGATGCACCGCAGACAAAATTTTGCAGAATCGGATGGTTGCTTCCGCGAGGGGGAGCGGTGGCAGGTTTTCGCTGGATATCCGAGAATAGAGGCCCAGGATTCTATCGAGGAGCTCAGGTAACAAGGCTTGCAGATGACGAAGATGCTTGGGTTGGGAGGGATCGCCAGCATCATCCAATTTGATAAGGCTAGCCACGCTGGTAGGCCGCTCTTGACTTGGCAAACACACCGTAGGTACCTGGAACTCCAAGTCGGACCAGCCGAGCAGGAAAAGATTAACGAGAATAAGTTCAAGAGCCTTTCCATGCCAAATATGGTCGTTTAATGACCGAGATGTAGTGGCACCCTCCGAGAGCTCCTTCAACGAATCGCTCCATCGTCCCGCCTGCAAGTACATGGATCCGATCAGCACCGACGTTCGTCCCTTGCCACGGAGCCGCCAACGGTCATTGGCACCGCCAGGACCAAAACCTTGAACAGAAACTCGATCTCGACTGACATCACGCGATTTGTCCATGTCAGTCTTGTGGGGCTTTTGATCCGGACTCGAGTATCCCGTGCTGATTTCGCTGAGCCCGTCGTCTGGACTCATCGGCGTGGCTGACAGCCCGCTTCGAGGAGGTGTCGACGGTCGACCAGTCATTGCATTACTGGGTGGTCGGGATGAAATAGGCGGCATGGACATGCGTGATTGGGCTTTGTCTGCGACGCTCGACACCGAACTGGACCGGGAAATCTGCTGTGAGGCGGAGAACTGTGTGTTTCGGCGCGACAGTTCCCCTGGACTTCCATCACTTGCGCCATTGCGGTCCCACGCTTTTCCGTTCATAGGTTTCGTCGCCATGTGCACCCCAGGGGACTCGATAGTGGTCATGGCTTCGAAAGATTTGGCCAGTGTCGTCATCTCGGCTAACAGCGACGAGGATATATCACACATGATTGTCTTCACAGTGGTACGCTTGCATTCCTCAATCGGCGGCACAGTGACTATGTCATCGGGCATGGTGAACGTGCTGCCCTTGGGGCCAGTGTAGTCAAATATGACGACATTGTGCACAAGAGCTTTGGGGTAGTTATCCCGCAGCACCTCGAGTTCCTGCTCCAAGGCCCGTATATTTCTTTCGACCGTTGATGCAGCAGTTGCCCCGCTAGCCGAGTGCCTCTTGCTAAACGCAAGCTCTTGAAGCTCCTTGCCGTCGGCTAAGGCGATTAATGCAAAAGGTTCCCGGTACAGGTCGAATGGCGACAGGGCCAGGTGTGACGGGGGAGGTACGTGTGTTATGAGCTCGAAAAATATTGCTCCATCACGATAGGCCAATGGAGAGAACATGTCTGGGAAAGGACGTACAATTAGCATCCACAATCCATGGAACAAGTCGAGACGTGAGATGAGAATCTGGTGCGGGAAACACTACTTCTGTTGGGCCGTCCATCGAAGCTGATGTCCTTGAGGTGAACGACATGTTCCTGTTGTAGTCTCTGGACAAAGGGAGTGAATCGCTCAGCCTTGATCTTGCCCAGGGGCAGAAGAAGGGCCTTTACCCTCGCGGGAGCGATGGGAAGCAACGGATCCGAGCTCATGTCTTATTATTGCGGTCGTCGCAACATGGTCTAGCAAATAGTATTGAGATCAGAGCATCGCTCGCGGGATTCAGGCTCAAGATGATGGATAGGCAGCCGAGCGAATGTCGTTGCAGGCTTTGGGCCTCGGGGCTATGCGCGCATGCTCTTCGTTTTAAAATGCTTCTCGTTTTCAGGAAAATGAGCAGGATATGGGGGGCTGGTCCGGGGCGTTGACTTCGGGAGCGGAATCCGAGTTCGAGGTTGGATTACCATGCCCTTTTTAAGTTACGAAGTTGAGTGCAGCCAACTTGCAAATGACCGTCAGCCACATGGACAAGCTGGCGATTGACTTATGTATGATAGTGTGGCCCGAGGCGGTGCGACAAATGGTTACAAGTGGCTGAGTGGGCTCAACCTAGCCACAGCTTGGGCTTGGTGTGGCTGATAATTCTAGCCGGTCCCTCAGGGGGTTAAAAAAATTTAAAAAAAAAAAAAAAAAAAGAAGAAGAAACAAATAATGCAAAGCATCCGAGAGCTCAATAACGCCCTTATAGACTGCACCAGACAAATTCCTTCCTGTTTCAGGTTGTGCCTGCACACACAAATCTATTCTTTGTTGTGGAGTCTCATCAGTGTCAAGACCAAAAAGGGCTATTTTGGCGTGCAATGCAATGCACTACGGAGCACAAGGCCTCGGATTTCCTGTAGCCATGCTCTCCAAAAGAACTTAGAGCACGCCTACTACATAGTATTCACTCAGAATCACATCGGGCCCATCCAATCACCCACAGTTTCACGCCTACCGAGGTTCCTCGTATCCTCCAGAAGGGCCCTGGCTGGACCCCGTCGCCTGGGGGCTCTTGTCCCCAGTCTTCTTGGCCCTTTTTGCCTCTTCCTTTAGCTCGCTCTCGAAAATATCGACGGCTAGGCTCGAATCTACAAAATCTTCCATTTCCTCCGTCACCGTCTTCAGCTTCTCCTTGACGGCCAATGCAGCTTCGGCGCCAACAATATGTCGTGATGGAGGGTTCTCGTGACCACCGACAGCTATAAGCGCGTGAACGGTTTCACTCACGAGTTTGTCCAGAGCATGGGTCGGAAGCTTTGGGTAACGAGAGACGATCTCCCCACGACCAAGCTCCGGCTCGAGTGACATACTGCCTGGGGTCGACGGCGTGGCAACTTCGTCGGATACTTCTGGTATAGCAGTTTCTGGGTCGGAATTCAAAACATTCACAAGCATATCGCGTACATTGGGCGCCGTGGGATACGCGTCCACGTATGCTGGTATCTGCGGCGCAAACACAAGACGGTTCGTGAGCGATTGTATCTCCATGTTGGGTTGAACAATTGTGACCTTGATGTTAAAGGGAGCCACTTCATATGCCAAAGAGTCACAGTATCCTTCCAGACCCCAAGTCGCAGCTGAGAACATGGATAAGCCCGGGGTTCCCAGATGGCCACAGGTGCTGGTGAGCGCAATGATATGGCCGGTATGCTGCCGCCTCAGCACAGGTAGTGTGGCCTTGATGAAGTTGACTTGTGAAAAAAACATTGCCTCAAACTGCTGTCGGACCAAACTTTGAGTGTGAGGGTTTGTCGAGAGCTCCTCAACTGTACCGACAACGGCTGCGACGAATCGCAATCGTTAGTTTTCCAAGTAGGCCAAATCCAGAGCACCAATGCAATCGAGTTTTGGCATACCTTCCGATCTGCAACATAGAAGAATATCAATTCGTCCAAAGACTGTGACAGCTTCTGCGACAGCTGACAAACAAGAACTCATGTTTCCATCGCAGCGAATGCCGCGTATTCGGTGTTTCCAGCCCTCTCGGTCTTTGCGCGTGCTTTTGCACTCCCCAATCAGTTCCCGAAACTCGGCGCTGCGTTGCTCGTGGTCAATTTCATGAGGTGGTAAACACGCAATCACATAGTCACCGTGGGACAGCAGCTGGCGAATCAACCGGACCGCCAAAGGTGACAGCGCAGAAGTGATGAGCCATGTGCGTGGGGAATTGTGTGTCGCTGCAGGTTGCGATTCCTCATCAGCCATGGCAAAAGCCCAAGTTAACAAAGGAAGTAGGAGAGAGAAAGGGCTACGGTCTGGTCTAGGCTCATGCCAAGTCGCCGAGCCGAGTGAAAGCTTCGGCGAGGCAATGTGCAAAGGGGAAGAAGCTCAATCGGAATGCAAGGTCCGCATGCGGTTTCTGACGGAAGTAAAGCCAAGAAGAAAAAAAAAAGGAAAAAAAAAAAAATAGAGGGAGACAGCTTAATTGTCCTACACCAGACTCTCAAGTTTTTTTTTGCGTTGGCTCGGCACTTGCAACAAGAGCATCAGCTTTCCGCGTCTGGGGTGCCTGCGTACAAAGTTCGTGGCTCAGTGTGCAAGATCGAGAAGTCGCCTCATCAGCGGGGCTGGCTTGGTTGGTTGTGGCTGAACGCCAGCAGCAACATGTTTGCATGAACAAGTCGGTCCAACTTGCAAATGATTGATTGGCGTGGAAAGGCAGTTCTTTGGTCAAAAGAAACCCGTATCAAACATACGACGCATGCTACAGGAGAAGAAGCGAAAGTGGGAGGAAGCAATGAAAGCAGTAGCCACCAACCACATACGGAACGAGGGAGGTGGTGCAGGTATGGATGCGTATCGGACAGCGCCGGGACCTGCAGCAGACGGCGATGGGTTGGATTTTGTGGCGGTCGTGGTGGAGGCCCGTTGTTGGCCATGGCCGCCTCCCGCCCTGTAGCTGCTAGTCGCCATCGCCATCGCTATCGCTATCGCTATCGCTATCGCTTTGTGGAATCAAACGTCAGGCACGAGTGCGAGAAGCATGTGCGACTTGTCGATATCTGTTCTGTTCAGGGACTTTAGGGGGACTTCAGGGTCAAGTTTGGATGGGAGCCAGGCCGCACAGCGCAGTTCGACTCACGGGGGATGACCGAAAGAGCAACATAGTTGCAGGTGCCGGGCGAACCTGGCGTGAAGATGGAAATGGAAATGGAAATAGAAATAGAAATAGAAATAGAAATAGAACTAGAAAATTCTTCTCAACGACCAGCAGGGGAGAGTCGTCATGATAAATAAAGAAACAGCAAGTGAGGCGCCATGTATAAAAGTAGCCCAGGTAGGTAGAGACTCGACCCCCTGAGGAAGGAGGGACTGAAAGACTCGGAGCCTACGGAGTACGGAAGTGCATGCATCGACGACTTGTTGACTTCATCCAAACCTTATTACACACCCAGTGTAGGGAGAAGGTGCAGCCGAGCACAAGACGAGCACAGGTGACAGACAGCATCTGTCATTGATGGATGGAGATGGAAACATCAAGCCCAAGCCAGGAAGGAAATAGCAAGGGGGCCAGACGCCGGACGCCAGACGCCGGCGACTCAGCGACTCAGCGACCCAGCGACCCAGCGACGGCTTGATCAGTTGTTTCCACGCCTAGGCCGTCCAGGCCGTCTAGGCCGTCCACGTAGGACTCTGATGGATGGAACATTACATAAAAATAAATCATTTAATAATGAGGGATTGGTGGCCTCGCCAACACTGCCGCACCCGCCCCGGCCCATACAGCCCATGTCCAACGAACCAGACACTGCCCGTCCGCCCACCTTTAATCCGCCTGGAGGCACGGAACTTTCAGACGTCGCTGATGTTATTATTAATGTGGGGAAACAAAACACCGAGCCACGAAATCGTCACGTCATCCTTGCACCGGCCTTGATCCTTGGTTGTCTCTCTCACGCTTCTTCCTCCTTTCCTTTCTTGAAACATTGAAACAGGGCCCAACCAGACACGTTTAAACCGGCATTCCGAGATGAGAGCTTCCTGTGCCCCAACAGACCAACAAGGCACGCCGGCCCTTGTTCCGCGCCGAAAGGGAGACGAGGCTTCAATCAGACCAGACACTACACTCAACGAACGCAATCGTTAGCCGAGACGCCACGTCCTCCATGAATTCCCATGTCTCAGAATAATGCAACGCCAAAGACACTGATCATGACCACGGCCACGTTGAGACGGGTGAGCACGGGCTTCGCGTACCCCCCCCCAAAAAAAAAAACCCTGCCGGTCCTGACAAATAAGGCGAAAATGACATGGTCGCCATCACATTCGCGTTAATATATCGATGTTGCATTCTCTCTCTATATCATCTATATCAGATGCAACGCGCAGAGGCGACGGAAGAAAGGTTGCTCGCAAAGAAAGACATTAGGGTTTTCACCTTGGACAATGCCCCTGCCAGAGCGGCCCGGGAGTTCAAATCATGCCATGACATGCAGTCCACCTCGGCGGAACAGAGAGGCAATGTCCGTCCAGTCAGCCACGGTCTGAAACATGGACAAGTTAATTTGGACGGGGGCTACCCCCATGCTCTCCATGTATCTATAAAATGTGTCCCTGGTAGGTCATCAGATCATCAGCCTTGCGAGGTTTCCGCAACGCTCTATTAATGAACGGACCCAGACTTTTCTTCGCCTCCCAAAACATGAGCACGTAAACAAAGTTTAGCGTCGTTTCAGTGGATGTGATGTCGACCAGGGCGTCATGCAGTGCACCTCTGCTTGAGCCATCATCCCCTGGCTGGCACCAGTGCTCTGGGGTGAGGCGCCGGGGCTTGCCTCATGATCACAGCGGGGAGTAGAAAGATGGTGTGGTGCAAGCTCGTTAACGTTCCATCTCGATTTGTCAACGGAGTGAAGCCCGTGAAATTACCAAAAGTCATCAGTCAATGTGACAGACAACCTTGACACAAACGCACTGCGGTATTCAAGTTGAGATGGGTCGAGGGTCGATCCATTCACATGATTTAGCGTCCACAGTAGTATAATCAGATCAGCCAAGTCGATCAACTTTCGAGAAACACGTTACACACGCCTAGCATACCTCCCAGGGCCCTGTCTGTCCTTATCCATGCCAATCGATCCAGGTCCTTGACGAATGATATGTTGTTGGTCCGCCCGTCGCTCACTCACCCTCCCTCGGGCACCCCAAAGAGGCGCGCTCCGCCGTGATGCGTTATTTCGGCCATATTGCGGACACCACAATCAAGAAGGAGCGTTCATCAACCGACATCCATATGAAACAAGGACGAGAATTATCCATCGGATACGTGCCTTGAGTATCCCGAGGGGGCGGGGGTGTTAACATGAGAGTCTCTGGCCTGTCCCCCCCCCCTTCGGCTGCTTGGGTACGTACCTAGGTAGGTTGTTGAATCCTCTTTCAGCAACGCTTCCTGTGTACCAGACTTGATTGCATTTTCGCAATCACCTGACATGACCTTCTTTCCCGTCGGGTCACCTGGTGATATACCTCACTACACTGTTCGAAGAAAGTGGCGTGCTTAAATGTTATGTACTTTTTGTCATATGTGAAAACTATTTCATGGACCTCGCAGCGTTATATACCCGACACATGACGTTTTTTTTTCAACCACGACTTGGCTGCTAGGTCTTCATGTGCAATAGTTGCTCGTTCACCCTCTGGTTCCGCATCCAGCTGCTTCACGGCATCAGTCATACCAAACAGCTCGTCCATTTTTTCCAAGCTTAGACCCTTGGTCTCCGGAACGAACAAGTAGACAAAGATACCCATGAGGAAGTCAAAGCTACCAAACATGAAAAACATGCCCTGTCGAGGAATTAGTACAGATCGTCGGAGCGGTTCAATGCCCCTGCCTGACTTACGTAGCCTTTGTAGCCCATGGTGTCTTGCATCGTGAGCACGGCTGCCAGTGAGTTGTCAGTATGGATCTTGCTAGCATGGCCATGTGGCAACTCACTTCGAGCCATGATAAAGTTGAAGAGCCACTGGGTGGCGGCCCCGAGAGATACATTCACTGCACGTAAACGGGCCGTGGGAATTTCGCTAACCAAGATCCAGCACGCGGGACCCCAGCCAAATTGAAAGAATCTGTCCATTAACATGTGAGATGTCAAAGTCTTCCAAGTCACGTAGCAGAGGGGCTACTTACGCGGCCCACAGATAAATGCAAGTGATTGCAACGTATCCAAATGCGGTCACCTGTGAGTGAGCGCGGTCAGTCATGACAAAACCATGAATTGTTGTATGTGACGCATCGGGGGGAGGGGGTGCTGTTCCTTATTGTTTCTTGTACAGCACAACACGTACTGGATTTCCCTCCACTGGAGGTTGCACGCGTCCATAAACTCCGATGATGAACAGGACAACCATTAGCATGGGACTTGTCCAAAGCAAACTCCTTCTTCTGCCCAGCGAATCGGCAATGAAGAGTAGGAAGACTGTACAGGCCGCGGTCTTGACGACACCGTACACCCCCGTAGCGAATAGCGAAGAGTCTGTGCCTGTCATTCCGAGGTTCGTGAAGATTTGAGGCGCGTAGTAGTTCTAGACGTTGTTAGCCGGGGGTTAGCTTGCTGTTCAGTTCGCTCAAGGGTCACAAGACGTACGATGGCGTTGACGCCCGTGAGCTGCTGACAGATCATCAAAACTATCGTGATGATGGCGCGCTTTCGATTTGCAGGGAGAAGCCACATTTCTCTCATCAGACTCTTGAAATTTGCAGCGCCCATGAGACGGCGTTCATGCGCAAGCTGGTCTGCCATTTCTTGAATTTCTTGCGAAACGTAGTCAGAGTCGGCGGGTAAACTGAATCGTTTTGTCAGTCACGGCTTCCCTTTTCTTGAGGACATCCGGGGAACATGCCCCCTCAGTTTCACCAGGACTTTCGTGGTACCCTCCCAGTTGTCCCTTTGCGCACACCATCGAGGACTAGACTTCGGTCAGCATTGTTGTTGGCAAGTTTCGAATGACCAGTTCTGGGGTGCCAACCTTTCGGGAGACGAGAGCATCCCAGCGACAAGAAGACTGGTTTTAAATGTCAGCAGATGGCGAGAACATGGCCAATACAAAAATCATAAATAAAAAGTCACTTACACAGCTGGTAGAGCCTGGAGAGCCAGTGGAACAATGTAGACAGCCGGTGCCTTCACGTGCAGCAAGCACCCATAGTTGACCCAAAAGGCTACCATGATGCCGAAGACGTTGAAAAGTTGATAAAAGGCTGCATTTTCCAGCCAAGGAACGAACATCGTTAGCGACAACTCGGTCTGGTATCTGCTGGAACCAACTCACCCGTCAAGCCGCCACGAATTGCCCTTGGACAGCACTCGGAAACGTATAGAGGGGTGACAGAACTAGCACAGCCGACACCCAAGCCGCTGATGAATCTTCCCATGTACATGATGGCCAGAGTGCCATGCACTCCAGATGCAGCTTGCAAAACGACGCCGGCAGTGGTCATCAGTCCGGCGCCGATGAGTGTCACGCGGCGGCCGAACTTGTCTGCGAACCACGACGTCACCAGGCAGGCTGCGAAGCAACCAGCTTGTAGTGTCGATACAATGTTCTGGTCCAGATTCGACCTGTCGATCTTTGACCTGTTCTTGTAGCCGAACTTCTCTCTGGTCTGGTCCATGGCCAACACGCCGCCGATGGCGCCGGTGTCCCAGCCGAAGAGCATGCCGCCGAAGCAGGCGCAGCATACGAGCGCGACGGTTCTGCCGTTGTAGATGTCGTCGGGGTCATGGCGCATGGCATCATTGCGAACGATGGAGCGCAGGGCTTTGGCGAAAAGTCCCATGACGTATTGATCGGCCTGTGGCAGAAGCTGCCAGATCGGGCGAAGGTCGACGACTTTTCGACAGTAGGTACTGGATGTGTATTGCGCACCTTGTGGATGTCTGATGGCAGTACAATTTGGTGTTTGTGAATTTGTAAATTTGGCAGTCGCAGATGAGACTCCGCTTCTCGTCTCAGACAATTGACCTCTGGACGGGCCGCAGTCTGGCTGGATCAGAAATCGTCCAGGGAGGTTGACAGGAGTCTCGATGTATGCGAGCCAGGAGCAATTACCCGGTGGTGTGGGCGAGATGCACGAATTGTGTAAGTTTTCCACAACGTGATCATCGGCTGACCAAGATATCCTTGTCGCTCACCATCGATCTCGTGAATCCGACAAAGCTTGGTCAAGTTGGTCTGCCACTCTGTCCCTAGCCTATTAGCTAGCTCGACAAGCCGACGTGGGCGTGGTAGGGGTTCATCGAATCAGCCCGCCCCCACGGGATGCTGACAACCCCCAGTTATTAAGCAGCCATCATTGTCTCTCAGCCACGGCTTCTAGTGTGCGCCGGGTGCGTCGGTTCATCGGTTCATCGGGGCCAGTTGCGAACTTGGTCTGGCATCATCCTGAACTGCCATTCGCGAGACGCCATCACTGGCGGAAGATGTCCATCCGCCAGTGACGGACATCTGGTCCGTGACCCATCCCTCGGGGGAATCCGTGTCGTAGTCACCAATGATCTTATTAGGTGGTGAGGTTTCTTTGCAGCGCTTCTCGCCGTAGAGATCCTGGTACGTACTGGCCAGGTGCCAGTCAGAAGTCTTTTCTCCTAGGGGGATTAGAACCGTCGTTACAGTCACATCGGCAAAGGACTTCCATCGTGACACGAGGACAGGTTTGTCGTCTCGGTACTCCAGTCCGGCGTATTCAGAAAACCGCCTGGTCTTCCACGGCTCGCCGCCTTCGTCTGGTAGGCCCAGTTGCGACGCAAGGGCATACTGCTCTAGTGAGAAGATCCCTGAAGGCACGGAGTATTATCCAAAAGCACTGCTGTATGCAAATGCGCCGTATTCGGAGTGCGTTGCCTTCATCGGGTATCCACAGGCTTGGACGGATGATGACAATATTATGCAACGACCGCCGGGACGTCTGGAGAATAGACGGATATCCGCCGAGTAGCTGATTCCTGATGGCTAATAGGGCCTGACTGTAGTTTCTCACCTCATAATATGTCCAGGATGCCTGAGCTCCCTTGCGAGGGGGAAAGCATGGCTGAAGGGCTCTTCTTCTGATGTCCAAACTGGATGAGTTTCAGGAATTGCAAGGCAGATGAACGCCAGGCAAGCCCAGAACTGGACAATCCTTGTTCACCTCGGCATACGACTTTCAACGTTGTGAGCTGTCTGGCCAAATATAAACCTACACTGGGCTGTTGTAATTCTCAGTCAACTGTTTTCGACCCATTGGCCACCCAGATCTGAACCAGAGTTTTTCCGTCTGTTCTTCCACTTACATGACACGTTAGTAGGATACGAGGATCCAAACGATAGAGTCCCACTGGAGGTCCACATGTCCTTCTGCGTTTGCCACCACCGCAAATGTCGCAGCACAATGCCCTTGACCATTCCCCACGTCAACGGCGCGAGTAACTAAAATGTCCGCATAGGCCAGAGCTCTCCAAAACGACACCATGCCAAATCGATAGCCGACGCTTCGTTCGAGGGGAGTCGCCCTGCCTTGATCGTCGTCGAAGTGCACCAGATCAAGGGCAGCCATTTGCGCTCGCTTTCTGAACTCTGCTGTCCGATGTAGATCCTCTTCCCCGGCGAGTCGAGCGTACAAAAGCCGCGGGAACTGAATGGCGAAGCTGGAAGAGTAGTAGTCCTTTTCTGGTCATAGAATGATGTCGGACTTGGGTTGGTTGATTGATAGACGATAGAATGTCTTTGGGGTTGGGTTTGGCAATGCAGCGTACGATGAATACCTTCCGGCCCATCTCGGTGGACCACCCTTTGCCACGTTGAAAGGTTTTCAAGTATCGAGGAGGGTTCGGAGGAGTTCTTGGACTGAGGCACGGTCACGAAGAGCCACTTGGGAGAATGGATGGGGGGGTATCGTAGCCCCAGATTGAGGGCCATTGTTGGATGTTGGATCATGGGTGAGTGAGAGGTGGCCGAAAGATGACTTGTTTTGGCATCTCGATGACGAAAAACGCCCTGGTTCGCAATATTAATCAACGAGACTTGACGGCTGTGTTTAGGTACTTCGAGTAATCTTACCACCCGCACTGTGACGTCTGGTCTAGCAACTCTTACAACTGGCAACGTCAATGCTCCAGGTGTCGATTGTGGGTCCCCGCGGCGTTGTAACTTGTGGCGGCTCCAACTACCCTGCAACCAGTTGACATGAATCCCATCTGCTGGACGCAACAAGACGTCAACTGAGGACATCCTGCCACAAACATCAATGCCATCAAGTTAACATGCAACTTTATCTTGACCGCGAAAGCTCGTCAACAGGCATTTCTGATGGCGCCACGGAAGACACCCCGGAAACGCAAGGCGAAATGGGACGCTGACTCCATTCTTACCGACCCCAGATCTCCTCTAGCCACGGCCGATCTCAGAGTACCAACTTTCTTCTCTAATCCCGCCCTGGCCAACCTTTACGCGTATGCATCGCTAACAGGTTGCAGAGCGTCCTCTCACATCCCCTAGCGTGGACATCACTCACTATCCAAGAAAGGCGCGAAGTCATCTGCCTCTTCCCAGATGTCGCTCTCATCCTAGACGCGGACACGGATGACGCACGGCCAGATTTCCAGAGTCTCATGAACGACGATGCCTTCCGCGCAGACTGTGCCGCCTACGTTGAGAACCTCGCGCAGGGGAGGCATGATCCGCAATGGCTACGCGACGCGTGGAGGGCCCACGAGCGAAGGAAAGCGGGAGATTTTGACGAATTTTTGATCAAGAGGTTTGAGGAAGACTGGGGGTTGCTCCCGGATCACATGAGGCTCGAAGCAAGGACCAAGATTGAGAGGAAGGAGCCCGCTTCAGCACCTGCACCTGTATCTGCCCAACACGAGGAGTCGCAACGCGGCAACAGTCGCGGGGGCGTGAGTGATGATGGTGGTGCACCTGATGAGGGGACACAAGAAAATCAAAACCCCTAGGCGATGAACTGAGCTCACGCGAGATGCCGTTTACAAGGCAAAAAAAAACCGACAAAAAAGACGCACTATTGGTGTAATGCGCAAATGATAAGAAATCCAACAAGCAACATTCATTGCACGCCACGCCCACAACTTATTCATAATCGCGAGCTTCCATCGCCAACAAGTTCAAGCCCAGGTGGGGCAGTCGACGTATGTGGGGCGTCTTTTCTAAAAAAGATTAACATCTTGTACACTTTTTCTCATACATCCTCACATTCTTTATTAAACAAGGTTCCTGCACGCTTATTAACCAGCACGAGACGAAAATACGTCGGGGCCAGGGGTGAGTGAAAATAGAGGAAGAAAAAATGGCACCCGAAAACCCCATACATTCTCGATCACACAGCCTCCTGCTGCTCCAAAAATTGCTCAATCTTCGCGATGCGGCCAGCCCGCTCACTCTAGTTCTGGACTGTCTTGAGCAGCCGGCTCAGCCTGTCCTCGAGGAACTCGTAACTCGGGCAAGGGTGAGCACCATCTTATCTCATTGGCACATAGCCATTCAGTTGGACAGTTTGAAATAACCAAATCTTGTTTCAAAAGATTGCCAAGACCAAAGTCATCTTGCTGTCGTTTGTGACAGTCTCCAAGCCCAAAGATGTAGATGTGTTCGTCAAAGCCGCCGGGCGGGATTTGAGAGTAGTGATGAAGGAATTGGTGGGACACTACCCAGCGGCCGATGCTGCGCAGAAGCCCACACAAAGTGAGTTTTCCGAGGCTTTACTCTCGAAAAGGATGGCAGGTGTCAGTGCTGACATGTTTCTTCGCAAGGGGCCGTCGTCATCATCGACTCACTCAACGCCCTGGCCTCATCGGCCGCAAGCGCCATGTCAGGCTTTCTTTCAGGAATTCTCACACCAGCCATCTCCATCGTTTCCATCTACCACACAGACGTTCCCGTTGCCCTCCCCAAATCATTCAACGAGTACGAGCCGCACCCCTTCATCATCCTCTCCCACCTTGCCACCGCCATCCTGCGTCTGTCCAGCCTATCCCAGGAGATCGACCGTCAAAAAGCGCGCAATCGCGCTGTCCAAGAGCCCGAATGGGGGCTCAGGGAAGATCGTGAAGGCGTCATCATTGGCTTGACATCTGCATCGAGCAGCGCTGGCGCTTGTGCGGGCGTCGTCATTGATATGGAGCTACGGAGGAAGAGTGGGCGAACAGTCACGGAGAAGTTCATTCTCCTGCGGGGGACAAGAACGGCGGCGCCATCCTCGAAGCTCGGCACCGGCAAGCTTGCGCTGTTGACGGATCATCCCATGTTCAGGACACCAGAGGCAGATGGCACAGAGGAAGGCGGGGAAGAACCAGAAAGTACATTCAATCTGGGACTCACGGAGAAGCAGAGGAAAGATAGGGAAGGGATCGTCTTGCCGTACTTTGATGCACAGACGGATATTGGCGCTGGCCAAGGCGGGAGGATCTTGTACGAGATGGGGAGGGAGGACGACTTTGACGACGAGGAGGATGAGATTTAGTAGAAAAGCGCACGTATCATGTCGTGATGATTGATGATCAATTTTAATAGACACGTATTTATAACTACGCCGGCATTCTGACTTCTGTTCCATTCTAAAGTCACACGGTCGCGTTATGAACCCAGAGTTGGACTACGGGTTAACGTATTAAAAACTTACAACTTATCGTCCCCTCGCGCCAAACCCCTGATTGGCCCACCCCCCGAGCGTGGGCCACGTACATACAAATCCATCCAAACCCCCAAACAGGACAACGCAGCCTCCATCACCAAGTCTCCCCATTCCACCATACGCCAGAACACAAAAATCACAATGATTCGCGAAACTCAAATATCCCGACTCGACGGTCCGTCCCCAATTTCCCCCCCTTTCCCGCCTTACCCCCCCCCCCCCCAAACTAACCGTTCGAGAAAACAAACAAAAGGCCTCTCACTATGCGCCTCCGTCGACGACTCCCAAAACCAAAACGACGCATCCCTCGCCGAAATCAAGCATCAAACCCGCCAGGTCCTCCGCAAACTAACCCGCACATCCGAGCCCCAGGCCTCGATCCAATCCGCCTCCCACACCCTCCACTACCTCATCGACACGGACGTCGTCTTCCTCGCCGTCTGCGACGCCTCGTACCCGCGCAAGCTGGCCTTCACGTACCTCGCCGACCTGGCGCGCGAGTTCCTCACCACGCACCCCGCCAACGCGGTCCACTCGCCGAGCCTGCGGCCCTATGCCTTCATGGACTTTGACAACTTCATTGCCAAGACGCGGACGACGTATGCGGACGCGAGGGCCTCGCAGAACCTGGACAAGCTGAATGATGAGCTCAAGGACGTGACAAAGGTCATGACCAAGAACATTGAGGACTTGCTGTACAGGGGGGATAGCCTGGAGAAGATGGGCGAGATAAGTAGTCGGCTGAGAGACGATAGCAAGAAGTACAGAAGGGCGGCTGTGAGGATCAATTGGGAGCTGTTGCTGAAGCAGTATGGTCCGTTTGCTGCGCTGGCCTTCTTCATCGTGCTATTCATTTATATGCGTTTCTTCTAGACGGCAATGCAGGCCGGCACAAAAAGACCAGACTTCGGGGCATCAGATGGCTGTGTTGGCGCATGGCCTTTTTTTAAGTCCATGTACGATTTTCCATGACTAAATATGAAACAAAACCCCCCATAATGCAGTACATCATAATATCATAAAAAGAGTTTGGTATCTGAATGCCATATATATTATGGCACGGCTTCTTGTTGTCCAACCCCCCCCCAAAAAAAAAAATCCATCTCTACATAACTGAACAGTTCTTGTTCGCTGGTAGCACTGCTGAAGATGCTCCGGGAAGACTGCCGGCATGCTGCCATTCAAGATGCTCCTGTAGTTCCGCAACGTCTTCAAACACATCGTCCGGTCGATAGTTTGCTTCCTCGTCGTCCTTGTCTTGCGGTTGTTGAGAATCCTCTTCGCAAAATGGACAAAAAAGCGTGGCTTGCCAATCACCATGGCGCAGTGCGATGTGATTGGCAATGGCGACTGGCGCAAAGACAACATGCTTCTCCTCAGGTCCCGATGACGTTGCGCCCGTCGCCTGCCAGTGAGGATCATTGAGCTGACCTGTCGGCCTATATGGTGGTGTTCGTTCTGTCGGGATATTCTCAAGGTCGTTCCATATCAAGTGCCCGTCACAAAAGTCGCAAATAAAGACCACGTCCTCTTCAAAACGGTCAAATGACCCGATTCGTGTGCAAGCTCCCAGCTCTTCCAATTGCCTCTTCTCTACCATCTTCTCCGTCATATCGTGGATTGGCTTGGCCGCAATATTCCTTTGTGCTCGGCGAACGAGGAAGGCGCCCAGACACCTTTGCGACGATTCGTGTAATGATGTGAAGATGCGCCCAGCTGCTCGACATTGTGCACGATGCAGCTCCTGCTGCAGCGAATGTGTTTCGCGCACCCACACGGGATTGATCGGTCCTCCTGATCGACTCCAGTCCTTGAGTAATTGAACATGGGCGACGTATTGGCTCCGTATATAGCTTAGCTCTCGAATCGTCGCATCTGTGCCTAGTTAGTACTTCAACGTGTAGCTTTTCCCCTCCGCAAGTTCAACCTTGGTATGCCTACATTTTCGGTCGTGCTCATATTGAGCCTGTCCATTCACCAACGGACACAGAGCCTGAAAATCCTTCTTTGCTTGGTTGAGAGCGTCCTCGAGGGCCTGAACTTGCTCGTACTCGTCGGGGCCCCAATGTCGCTTATCGGAGAGGCTGAAGATACGAAGACCGTCGATGATCAAGTTTGCAATTTCGGCCAGCAGGGTTCCTACAGAGTCGAGGCTACTCATTGCGAGCAGTGCGTCGAGCCAGCAATTGCACGACCAAGGCTGCTGCTGCTGCTGCCGCCTTCGTTCTCTGCTCGGCACGCAGCAGCGGGGTAAATAGACGTGGCTGTAGCCTGTGATACAGGGCCCGAGTAAGAAGCATCCGATTGATAGCTCAGAAGAAAGCAGAGTCAAGTTCGGAAACCAGGTTGACGGCCCCGGGCCTTTTGAATTCAATAGGAAGGCACCTCTGGGGTGCTCATGGGAGAAGGCGCGGTTCGAAGCGACGGGTGGCGGGAGTTCGGATTACGCAGCTGAACCGCCAAGAACCACGTCGCCAGAACTGACGGATGGAGCTCTCGGCAGAACCGCAGGGAGGTGTCGGAGGACTGAGCAGGGAGTCAGGGACAGACACGAGCGAGACTGAGGCTGTGCTGTGCTAGGCAGTGGCCGCGAGCCTGTACAGCCGCGATGGAGAAGGGGAAGATTAGTGAGTGAGTGAGTGACTGAATGGATGGATGGATGGATGAAGAGATGAGGATGGTGCAACAAGCTGAAAAGAGTCAATCGCGTCGTGGCCTTCCTCCTACCCTTCGTCGTTCCGTGTGGCGGGCGGGTTCCTCCCCTCACCTCAACTCGGCCCACTTCTCTTCATTTCCAGGACGATAATGCATCATCAACCTGCGAACTGACGGGCAAATGTAAACCGAGATGCAAGTTTTTGATTCTTGCGTCGCCTGCCTGCTTCACGAGTGAATCACGACTCATGAGCACGTGCTTTTTACATTTTCAATCAATCCTCCTCATCATCCAGCCCCGGAGCCTTGTTCCGTGAGACAACAGCACAAGCGCATCAACATGACCCAATCCATTGGCAGTTTATTTGAAGGACACTGGTTTTCAAGCTTCAAGCTTCAAGCCTAGCCACTAATCTGATTGTATTGCCCTTGTCATTACGGAGTACAAGTTCATTGTTCCCGTAAAGATCAGATCCAGCGTGGCGTTCGAACATGGGACTAACAATGCATCCAATTGAACCCATATTATTGCTTGTTCGGCAGCACTGACTGGTCCGATGCTGGATATCAAGAAGACGGAAGGTTCCCATACACATCCAAGAGGCGTCAAAAAGGAGTGTTGCTAATATTATTCGGAGCTGTGTTTTCTTGCTCACCGGCGCTGTACCCACACAATTTGTCCTAGCTGCACTTAGTCAAGTGGCTTGGCTCTTTTCCCCAGATTGTTCACACATCAGTTGCGAATATTGTAAAATTAATACTGCAGTTTATCTATAAGCAGCCCCCCCCATTCATGCGTGAACAAAAGTCCTTGGCCCTTTGACTGTTCACGGGACATGTCACATGTGGAGATCTGAAAAGGAAAAAGCACAGGAAAGTCTAGATTCTGCAACCATCCAACGCTCAGTTCTCAGGCAAGCCCTTCCGGATGTTGTCGTAAATGCTCAAGGGATAGAGGAGGTTGTTCTCGCGCTTCTCCAAGGCAGCAACGCCTCCATACCCCACGATAGCGGTGGAGATCAAGCTCGGATTTTGGGCATCATTAGTAATCTTGCGATCCTGAGAAATTTCCCAAAAGGCTGTTCCTGCCAACTTCTTCTCCTTGACGTACTCGACCTTTTGGCGGACGACATCCGGGGTGTCATGGGCGATGAGGTACTTTTTGGCCTTGTCGTAGCTGTAGCTGCCTCCCACGGCCGGGTTGCTCGTCACCTTGAGGTTGAACTCTGGGGGGGGCAGGTCTTTGATAAACCAGGTACCGGGCGTGCCGAGGCTGCCGAGGGTTCCGGCGTCCTTGAAGGGCTGACCAATGCCATTGGTGTTGTTGAAGGCGCTGCCGTACAGAGGGTTCTGGATAACAATCTTGCTGCCGGGGACCTTGCCCTCGTGGAGGTAGTAATGGATGCCAGATTGGGTGTCGAAAGGGGTGGAGGCGGGGTTCTTCTTGTCGCGGTAGAGATTGTCCAGGTACCCGGTTTTTTTGCTGAATGAGGCACCCGCGTAGTCGACGGCCATGAAGTTGAAGAGGTCCACGTACGGAGTCATCTTGGGAAAGTCGAGCACCTTGTAGTGATCCTCGCCAGCTGGGGAGGCGAAGGTGAGGAGGAACGGGGCCGTGGCCTTGCTGTCGCGATTGAGCTTATCGAGACCTTCTCGCAGGCGACGCAAAAGGTCGACCATTTGTTCGGCTTCGCGACTGTTGGCCACGTACTCGTAGTCAATGTCGAGGCCGTCGAAAGCGAGGTCACTGACGAGCTTGACGGCGGACTTGGCGAAGGTCTCACGCTTGTGTTCCGAGCCAAGCACAAGCGCGATGTTTGGGCTGTAGGTAAAGCCGCCGACGGCAAGAAGCGTATTGAGGTAGCGGTTGTTCTTCTTGAGTTTGTACAGTTGCTTGAGATTGCCATAGAGGTTATTGCCCTTGGCTTTGGTGTCATCGCCGGGATAGGCGTACTGAAGATCAGCGTAGGTGTCGCTCAAGTATCTGTTTGTTCCCGAAAAAAAAGGCAACTCGTCAGTGACTGATTGGCATGGATTCGTAGGCGGGCGGGTTGGGCGTACACTTCACCGGTTTTATTGTTGACATTGGCGAATGCATAAGACAGATGGGTGAAATGGTCCGCCGGGATATCGGTGACAAAGTACTTCTTCGCGTAGACGCCCTGTTGTGATGGAACAGCCAGAATTAGCACAATTCGAGCCTGGACTTCCTCGTGGGCTTCTATCAAACACTCACCCAGTTTGGGTAGTATCCCAACGAATAATAACATTGCTTAACGGTAGAGGCACATTTTCCGTCAATCTTTCCCTTGTGGATCCCTGACTTATGTTCTGGCTTAGTTCCTGCCTGGACGTCGGTTTTCGAAGAAAAATCCACGCTCCAGGCATTTGCGCCAATGGCAAGCCAAGCGAGAGAAGATAGCAAATGCATGGTTGAGAAACGTCGAGAAGATGAAAAGTAGTTGAAGAAAAAGTAGTTGAAGAAAAAGTAGTTGAAGAAAAAGTAGTTGAAGAAAAATGTACGGTCCTGCTCACTGAAGGACTATCAATGAATGACGACACATATAAGTTTGTCTGAAGGCTGTGAGAGAGGACGAGGAACCTCTTTGTATTTATATCTGTCCGCTCAACAGCCTGGTTCGTACCATGGATGCCAATTATAGCATCTTCATCCACGACGAGGGACCAATATCGGCCCCCATTCCCCCCTGCTACTTCGACTTGGGTTTGATGTTCGTCTCTCGTCCCCCAAACAATCGACGACCCCATGCCTGCTGCGTCTTGGAGTGATCTTGCAAGTGACGAGTAGTTTGCCCGCTTCGTTCCCTGAGCCAAGTGCCGAGCAATTCCGGTTAATCCGCCGTGTGGACCGGATGCGCTATGGGCCCACGCGGTTAAAATCAAGTCTCATTCATGGATCTGCCATCTAGACCCTGTGCCGTCGGTTGATAATAGGGCTAATAATTGGTGTGTTTTCATCCTATTGCCATCATGCTCTTGGTAATTTGCAAAGACGTTCTTCTTTTCTCTCTTTTCATTTTCGGAATGCCCGGCTTCGAAACTTTGTGGCTGTCCGTCACGGCCCGGCTAGACAGACGGCTTGTCTAGATGACCGGCCACTTCGCATTTTGGGTTCTGGGAGCGTTCCGATGCGAATAGACCAGGAATCAGGCTGAAGCAGGGCTGGTCCCATACTTCATGGTGAATCCATCTCTGCCATCCATGGCAACCATAGTCCGTATGTACATGGGATCGGATCGACTGCCACGTGTTTCATTGGTGAGGGATAATAATAGTCTCCTGAAGAATGCAACGCTCAGTTATAGGGGGGCTTCGAGGTCGTGACGTTTGGGCCACTACATAAACACGCATACTCCGTAATCCGTACATACATGTGTCAAAAACTGAGCACGCATGAGCCGTCAGTCTTAATTGGGCCAGACGGCCCACCCACCCGCTTTTGGTGTGGCTAGCGTACGATGTCCATATGTACATAGTTTGATTAAAGGCGGCACGTGTGGTCCTTAATTGGCGTCCTCCTCCTAATACATGTGTGTATGTACACATGTTCTCCGTATGTATGTGTATGTATGTAAGGACTCATTGGGGAGTGAGTCATGGGACGAATCCACCCAGGTTCGTTAATACCAGATGGTTCCATCGCTCACAGTTGCATAAGCATCCCTGCGCATCCGGCGTTCCGAACGATGGTGCCCCCATCGATCAATTCTATGTAGGTACTGTCGATCACGCGTCCACGGGATGAACGGAAATGAACGGAGATGAATGACCATTCGAGCATCTCTCAAGCCGAGAGTCTCTTTGAGCGTGTTAAGGCTTGTGGAGTCACGTCAGCTACTCCGTACATAGGGTCTGTATGCAATCGGATAAAAGTGGACTAGACGTACATTCGTTTATATATAAATAGGCTAATAATAAATGTACTGCTAATTTTCCCTACAAATTAATATCGCACTTTTGCGTACTCATGTACGGACTACGCGGTCACTAACCTCGTGGCAGGGGGCCTGTGGAGGCCTCACTAACCCACACGCTCCTCGTGACATAAACAAGCATAACAGAGGCTTCATAAGTAGTAATTTATACGGAGTATAGAAAAAGATATTTATAACTCTCTAAGAATGATATTATACATACGGATCCGTATGCCTAATCATAACTATTAGAGGGAGACGAAAAGCGGGGCTTGTGGATTTGTAAAGTACATATTCACATAATTCAGGGGGGTGCATTATTATAGGCGGCCAGTAACGGCTTTGGTTGGTTGCGAGCGCTTGACACATCGAGCCAAAAATACGAGAGCATACAGAGGTCAGGCTCAAAAGTCATGTCCCCTGCACCTGCTGCCTAGAGTGGCCTGAGGCATTAAGGCAGTAGCCTAAGGCACACAAATAGCCTAGAATAACACAAGGAAAATTGAATCAGGTACCTTTGCTATAGAAACTACATATAAAAGTAACTTATACTAGTTATTATTTGATTCTTCCTCTATATTATTAGAATCTAAGGCATTAAGGTTATTGATTTTTATAATTTTTTTTAGCATCATTAGTTATAGCCAATGCATCTAATTTATTACAACACACAATTATTACTAGCAATACCTAGCTAGTAAAATAATTAATAACCAAATACTTATAGCTATAGTAATAAATAAGCTCTAAGGTTATAAATATAGGGGCCCATATATAATACTAGATCCTTATGGCTGCCCGAATTTATCGGCATTATAGGCGCAGGAAAAGCGTTAGCATTTGCCTAGGCTAACTATTATTTACTTCTGGTTTTTTTTACTAACTAATGATTTAACTAATTGAACAATTGAACAAATTGAACAATTGAACAAATTGAACAATTGAACAAATTGAACAATTTAACCGATTTAATGATTTGACGATTTGACTAACTGACCGATGATTTGACTGATTTGACTGATTTGACTGATTTGACGATTTGACGATTTGACTGCCGATTTGACTGACTGACTGACTGACGCTTTTTAAGAAGTTATAAGCCTAGCTTCTATTACTATAGACTCTCTTTAGGTTACTTTATATATAGTTATAGAAGACTTCCTTTCTATAAAAAAGGAAGGACCTATAAGATAAAAGCTATTCCCTTCTATAAACAAGGAATTATTATAGTTATAGAAGACTTCCCTTCTATAAAATAAGTGTAAGGGCTTGGGCTTTGCCTAAGCATTATCCGTATAGCAGTTAGAGAAGGGATTAGTAAAAGTAGTTAAGGTAAGAAAAAGGGGGCTTATATGAGTAGCCTAAGGGGTATAAGGGGCACTACTAGGAATAGCCTCTTACCCTTTTTCCTTTTTTCTTAAGTCTCTTAATACTATATTAATACCTTATTATAGTTACCTAAGGGCTAGTCTATAATAATTAAAAGACTTTCTTTAGTCCTTTATAATAACTACTAAAAGATATAATAAAAATACTAATAAATATATTAATAAATATAATAAGTATACTTTAACTATAGGACTAACTTAGCTAAGGGATAATAACCCCCTTATTTAATACTATAGTATTACTAGTAGCTTAATAAGCCTAATTTAAGATACTTTAACTTATACTTAATAAGTAAATAGTAAAGCTTATATACCTTTAATAATAAGTAACTATAAATACTATAGGACCTTTAACTTAATTACCTATTATAGCCTAACCTAGTGCCTTAGTAATTAACCTTACTTTACCTCTTACCTTTAACCTAGTCTTAACTATACCTAAGGTAAAATAAAAACCTATTCTAATAAGTAACTTATATAATAGTAATAAGGCCTTATTTACTATATAAAGGTTTCTAATAAAATATAAGTTATAAATAAATAAGAACTTTATTAAAACTAATAAAAATAAGTAAATATTTATTTACTAGAACTTATTCTCTAAAGTCTAGTCCTAGGTAATTACTTTCTTTAAATAAGGTAATACTTATAACTTTAACCTTACTAAATTCCTAAAATACCTTAAGTCTATATTCTTTAATTTATATAAATAGGAAATAGCCCTTATAAAGCTTAACTAAATAAAATAAGGCCTAGGGAAGCTATTTTTTATATTTTTTATTTACTTTATAAAGAAGCTTTTATTAGTAAGAGAGAAATATTAAAGAGATAATATAAAGCTAGTAAAGCTTTAATAAGTACTTAATAAGTATTAAAGAGAGATTAGTATAAGCTAAGGTATTAGCTAGAGTATATAGTATATAGCTATTATATAGTATTATAAGATTATAGTTAATATTAAGGCTTTTACTATAAAGAATAAGTACTAGTTTTAGTATAAACTATAGTAAGCTAAGCCTATATCTTAGACTAACTATAAGGGTAATATACTAATAACTAGGGTATATATAGCTAGGACTTAACTAAGGAAATAAAATAAGCTAGCTAAGAAAGAGAAAGGTTTAAAGCTTACTATAAATATATAATAAGCTAAATAAGTATTAAAAGTAAAGTTAGCTAAATACTATTAGAAAGGATATTACTTATAATATAAATCTAAGGATTACTATATCTAGGAGTATACTTTCCTTTTACTCTATTATCTATAGGTTAGTATTAACTTATATAAAGTAAATAAGAAAAGCGTAAATAAGGAAATAAATATTTCCCCTATAGAAAATAAGTAGCCTTTAAGTAAAGTCTTATATAAGGGTAAATAAGCTAATTACTTACTATAATATAAAATAACTATTTAGGCTATATAAAGTTAAGGTAAAATATAGTATAATATATAGACTAATTACTATTCTTAATTCCTATACTCTTTAATATATATTATTATATTAATATCTAAATTAACTATAGTTATAATTATTATAGTACTATAAGTAAGTTAGTAATAAGATAGTTTAGCCTAGAGCTTATATATTTACTAAAAAAAAAGTATATTTAAACTATAGTAAAAATAAAAAGGAAGGGAAAGAGAGGGAAGGAAAATATTTTCTTAATTACCTATATAATATATACTAGAATTAATATTAATAGCTAGGAGTTATTAGTGTATTTATATATTATCCTAGGTCTTATATAAGATATAATACTAGGGATACTATAGCTAGAATATTATAATATAGTTATTTATATAGTAAAATAGCAATTAGTTATTAAAGTAATTGTAAGAGACCTAGAAGGTGTGCTAGGAATCCCAATAGACTAAAAGATCCGCCAATGCTAGCCGTTACTAACATTACACCTTACAATCACTTAAGACCTATTGCTTGCGCATAACACCCTATAGGCTACCCTTAGGCCTCGCGCCTTACAATATACAGCGCCTCACAACTATCCTTCCCCTCACTAGGGCTCGTCCTAAGCTAGCGCGCTGCCACCGTCTAGCTAGGGAATAGGCCCGGATTCCGTGGCCGGATAATCAGTAATTGCGAACCCCCAAGGCCTAGTGCGCAAGCGCACCTGCCTTGTGAGCCTGACGTAAGCTGCCTAGACCTAGCGATCAATCCCGTGCGGACCTCGCGCACCTCGTGGGATTCGAACCTAGGACCTAGCGTAGCTAGAAGACCTGTAACAGCTAGCATAATTATAAGAGACCTAGAAGGTATACTAGGAATCCTAATAGACTAAAAGATCCGCCAATACTAGCCATTGCTAACATTACACCTTACAATCACTTAAGACCTGTCGCTTGCGCATAACACCCTGTAGGCTGCCCTTAGGCCTCGCGCCTTACAACGTACAGCGCCTCACAGTAATAAAAGGCTTATATATCTCTAAGGCCTCTAAGCATAGGGTAAAGACACTAGTATAAGGGATTATTAGTTTCTTATATACTATAGAAGCACACTAGGTATACTATAAAAAGGACACTTTTATAAAGTTTATTACTATAAGCCTTAGGGAGATAATAATAGTACTATAGATTATAGTGCCTAAGATAAAGCCTAATAATCTAGATATATTAATATTACCTAGGGAATTAGCTAACTTTATAGACCTTTTTAATAAGGCTAGAGCTAATAGCTTACCCCCTTATTAAAGGTCTCTTAATTACTATATATACTTATACTAGAACTAGGATAAGTCTAAACTAATACTCCTATAAGGACTACTATATAATATACTAAGGGACTAGCTTCTAGAGGTTAAGCGCTAGATTATAGATTTAATAAATAAGGGTTAGATTTATACTAGCTCTTTATTAGCTATAGCCTATAGCCCTAGTCCTTTTTATTAAAAAATCTAATAAAGGTTAGTGTTTTTATATAAACTACTACGCTTTAAATAAGATAATAGTATAGGATTATTACTCTTTCCTATTAATTAAGAAAATACTTTACTTCTTATTCTAAGTATACTAGTTTATAAAGGTAAATATTTATATAGTGTTTTATAAGCTATAGATTACTAAGGGTTAGGAGTACCTTATAGTATTTTAAACTAGGTTTAGGCTATTTAAGTAGCTAGTTTACCCCTTTAGCCTAGCTAGTATACTAGTAATATTCTAATATTATATTAATAAATCCTTAGGGGATATATTAGGGGATTTTATTATAGTATACTTAAATAATATCTTAGTTTACTTAAGGGAATTAAGAAAAGACTATATAGCTAAGGTCTAGCTAATACTAGGCTACTTAAGGGCTATAGGTTTATACTTAGATCTTAATAAGTTTATATTTATAGTAAAGGAGATTTAATACCTAGGATATATTATTATAATAAGCTATTTTATTTATTTAAACTTAGTAAAGGTTATAGCTATAAGGGAGTAAGTAGCCCTTATAAAACTTTAGGGGGTTTATAGCTTCCTAGGGTTTACTAATTTTTACTATAACTTTATTAGTAACTTTTTAAAGCTAGTAGTATTACTAATATAATTAACTAAGAGAAATACCCCTTTTTAATAAGGACCTAAAGAGAATAATACCTTTAATAAGCTAAAGAATACCTTTATTATATACCTAGTCCTAGTATAATAAAATCTAGATTTTCCTATAGTAATAAAAGCTAATTATTTAGGAATAGCTATTAGAGAATACCTTTCCTAGTAAGGCTAGGATAGTGTTATATACCTAGTTACTTATTACTTTACTAGCCTTATATTCTTATAAAAGAACTATATAATTTATAATAAAGAACTATTAGCTATTATCTTATATCTTAAGGTATAGTTAGCTAAGCTATAGGGCATTTCTTATCTATTTATAATCTATATAAACTATAAAAACCTAGAGTACTTTATAACTCCTTAGTTAATATTAAAGTAATAAGCTTAATAGGTAAATATACTTATACTATTTAATTTTTACCTTTAGTATAAACCTAGTATATAAGTATAGTAACTAAATACTCTTTCTTAAAGAAAGTAAAACTAGAAAAGGGCTACCTTTAAAATAGAATATATTCTATAACTTATTACTATTATATAACTCTTACTATTACTAAATAAGTAATAAGATAATAATAGTATAGTATTATTACTAGCTAGTAAGGTTTTCTTTACTACTAAATACCTTTAGACCTTATAAAACTAAGCTATTATCTCTAACCTTATATATAGTATTTAATTAAAGGCTATTTAGGAAAGGGCCTAGAGGTTTCCTATTAAGATATTAATAAGGGAGTAAGTAGTAAATTATTTTATAAGTACTTATAAGGTACTTTAGTTTAGAGGCTATACTTAAGTCCTAGTGTAAGAGCCTTTTATAATAACCCTAATATAGTAATACTATAATTTACTAGTAATAAAGTACCTAGGCTATAATACTATATTTTAAATCTTATAATAGTAGTTTTACTAGGATAGGATATTATAAGATATTACTAGGTTTATCTATAACTATTACTATTATAGTAGTTATAAAAGCTATTAATAATACTAAGGCTTACTAAAGCCTTTACTTATTCTTAACTAGTTTTAATTATAAATCTTTATTAACTTTATAATAAACTTACTAGTACTATCCCTAGAAAAGCTATAATATCTTATAGTTATTATAAATTAACTCTTTAAATTTATTTAGCTTAAGGCTATAACTTCTATAAAAGCTAAGGAATATATAAAGAGGTTTAAAATAGTTTAGTAATAGTTTAAGGGGTTTTCTTAATTAATTATTATAAATTATAGTTTAGATTAGTTAGGAAAATTTTAGATAATATTATACTCCCTAGTTAGGATTAATTAGTTACTTTTTATATTATATTACCTATAAACTAATAATAATATAAAGTAAGTAAACTAAGAGATATAGGTAATACTATATATTATAGTCTTTTTCTTATAGTTTAACTAGCTAGAATATTTAGTTACTTACTAGCTTATAATTAATAATAGGCTATTTTCTATAATAGGAGTTAGCCTAAATAAGTTACTATATAGCTATAACCTAGAGCTAGTCTAGTTACTACTAAATAAGTTTACTTTTATAATAATACTAAAGAGGTAAGTAATATAGTTTCTTAAGTACCTTTAGGAGAGTACTTATCTAGTATAAGCTATAATAGCTTATATATAATAAAGATAATAAAATACTATATTTACTTTATATTAACTAGTAAAATAGTTTTAGGTTAGAAATAAGGTATAGCTTTTACTTAAAAATATTAAAACTAACTACCCCTTATAAAAACTTAATTAGGTAATAGTAAAATATATAGTTATAAAAGTCCTAATATTACTTATAGTATAGCTTAATATTCTAAGAGGTATTTACCTAGTATTTTATATAAACCTTATTAAATATACTATAAAAAACCTTATTCTTAGTTAAAAGCTTTAGGACTTTTATCTAGGATTAGAATAAGTTCTTATAAAGAGTAATAATAAACTTATTAAGGAATATTAAGTTAAGTAAATCCTAGTAACTTAAAATACTTTAAGCTAAAGTAAGAGATATAATATACTTATTAAGTAAGTAAGTTATATATAACCTATATAGGAACTATTAGAGAATATAGTATAAATATAAGCCTTTAATAAGTTTAAGGTAAAATAAGGGGATATATAATATAATAATAAACTAAATTAATTTTAGAAAACTTATTTACTTATAAAGACTTTTATATATATTTAAGATACTAATATATTATTACTATTACTTAAAGGGAATAATTATTCTCTAAGTCTTTATTTAAATTAATAAAAAAGCTTATATAAATATATATTACCTTTATTTAAAGTTAGTACTTTACTAATATAACTATAGTATATTTACTAGGTAATAGTTATAGTATAAAGAGTTATTTACCTAGAATATAACCTAGGTTTTAGATAGTATAAGTAAGGTTAGTATATAAAGTATAAGTAAGTAAAGGTATAATAAGAGTACTAATAAGAGAATAGTAAGTAAAAATAGTAACCTTAGTAAGATAAGAAGTATTATTTCTAGCTAAGGGCTAGCTAGCTCTAGGGTTTCTAGGGGTATATTTAAAAGAAAAACTTATTAATCTTAACTTAAAAAGGAAATAAGTAAGCTACTAGTAATAATAAAAAGGGGAGTTATTACCTAACTTAGTAATTTAATAATAGTATTAGTTCTTACTATAGTAATAAGAGGTAAGCGCCTAGATAAGGGTAGTAAACTATTTATATATTTCTTTATATATAGTATTTAAGCTACTAATAACCTATTAGTTTTATTAGAATAAAATACTAGTAACTTATTATATAAACTATACTATTTTATAACTAGCTAAAGGGCTAGTGCTAATAAAGGGAATAATATTAAGGCTAGTTATATTTATTATAGAAGTGTCTATAATAAGGGATGCCCTAAGAGCTAAGTAAATAAAAGCTAGGTTAAATTATACTTAGTTAAGGAAGGTATTCTAGTAACTAATAAAATAGTAGTATCTCTAAGATAAGATAAGTATCTTTTTCTTTATAGTTATAGTCTTAAGGACTCTAGGCTTAATAATATATATACTTATAGTAATTTTAGCCTTAAGATCCTTAAGGGTATATTAGAGTTATAGGTTAGTAAATAAAAGCCTAGTATACTATATATAGGTAATATAATATTATTAATAAGGAGAATATAACTCCTTACTTTAGGGTAAATAATAGTTTAAGACACTAATAATAAAAGCTTATTTAATATAAGAACTATAGGGATACTAAACTAATTTAAGTATAGTATACTATTTATTATTAGAGTTTCCCTTTATAAGGTACTTACTAATAAAATAGGATATTAGTATAATAAGAGTGGCTATAGAAGTAGCTACTAGAGTTATAGGAGTAAGGGTATTAGTTTAGTAATAAGGCATTTTAGTAAAGGAAATAATTATTTAAGAGAAAAGGACTAATAAAATAAAGGGGAAGGTATAATAGAATTATAATAATAGAGGGATAGTATTATATAAAGGGAAAAGTAAGATAAGTATAAGTAAGATATTTATAGTAAAAGTTATACTTTATATTAAGTAAACTATAAATAAGTAAGGGTAAGGCAATTATTAATAATAAATAACCTATTAGTAAGGCAAATATATTATATATACTATAAAATAACACTTAGAAGTAAGGGGGGTTATTATAATAAATAATAAAGTAGTAAGGTAAGTGCCTATTAGATACTTTATAAATAGCTATTAGTAAGGATAGTTTTTATTATAATAACTAAGGGTATATATAATATAAGTATTATATATATTACTAAAGGATATTATAAAGGGGAGTTTATTAGTAATAGATAAGTAAAGGTATATATAAAGGCTTAGGCTTTACCTAAGCATTATTTATATAGTAGTTAGAGAGGGGATTAGTAAAAGTAATTAAGGTAAGGAAAAGAAAGCTTATATAAGTAGCCTAGGGGGTATAAGGGGCACTACTAGGGATAGTCTCTTACCCTTCCCCCTTTCTCCTTTCTCCTTAAGTCTCTTAATACTATATTAATGCCCTATTATAGTTACCTAGGGGCTAGTTTATAATAAAAGATAACTAAAAGTCTTTCCTTATTGTAAGTATAATAGCTAGAAGATATCTAGCTATTCCTACCACTTCTAGTGCAATAAAAAGCACCTTTAATACTAGTAGGAATATTATTACTAAGCGCTAAACTTCCTTAAAATATTCTATAATTAAGGAACTAATTTTACTAAAGAATTAGGAAAAGGAGGATAATATTACTACTAAGCAATACTTAGAGCTATATAACTATTATAGCTCTTTTTCTAAGGATTTAGATACTATATCTTCTTTAAAGGAAAAAGAGAAATTAGATAAATCCTAGGATTTATCTAGTTCTTCTTTAGAAGATATATATTCTAACTTAGACTAAGTAAATCTTTAAAAGGGTTTTTTCCTAGTTTAGTCTAGTTTTCCCTTAATAAAGATTTTTATATTATTATAACTACTAGTATAACTGTAAGAGCTTAGGCTTTGCCTAAGCATTGTCTGTATAGCAGTTAGAGAGGGGATTAGTAAAAGCAGTTAGGGTGAGGAAAAGGAGGCTTATATAAGTAGCCTAGGGGGTATAAGGGGCACCACTAGGGATAGTCTCTTACCCTTTCTCCTTCCTCCTTCCTCCTTAAGTCTCTTAATACTATATTAACGCCCTATTATAGTTACCTAAGGGCTAGTCTATAATAATTAAGAGACTTCCTTTAGTCCTTTATAATAACTACTAAAAGATATAATAGAAATACTAATAGATATATTAATAGATATAGTAAACACGCTTTAACTATAAGACTAACCTAGCTAGGGGATAATAACCCCTCTATCTAATACTATAGCACTACTAGTAGCTTAATAAGCCTAATTTAAGACACTTTAACTTATACTTAATAAGTAAATAGTAAAGCTTATATACCTCTAATAATAAGTAACTATAAATACTATAGGACCTTTAACCTAATTACCTATTATAGCTTAACCTAGTGCCCTAGTAGTTAACCTTACTTTACCTCTTATCTTTAACCTAGTCTTAACTATACCTAAGGTAAAATAAAAACCTATTCTTATAGGTAACCTATATAATAATAATAAGGCCTTATTTACTATATAAAGGTTTCTAATAAAATATAAGCTATAGGTAAATAAGAACTTTATTAAAACTAATAAAAATAAGTAAATATTTATTTACTAAAACCTATTCTTTAAAGTCTAGTCCTAGGTAGTTACTTTCTTTAAATAAGGTAATACTTATAATTTTAACCTAGCTAAATTCCTAGAATACCTTAAGTCTATATTCTCTAATTTATATAAATAGGAGATAGCCCTTATAGAGCTTAACTAGATAAAATAAGGCCTAAGGGAGCTATTTTCTATATTTTTTATTTACTTTATAAAGAAGCTTTTATTAGTAAGAGAGAATTATTAGGGGGATAATATAAAGCTAGTAAAGCTTTAATAAGCACTTAATAAGTATTTAAAAGAAATTAGTATAAGCTAGGGTATTAGCTAGAGTATATAGTATATAGCTATTATATAGTATTATAAGATTATAATTAATATTAAGGCCTTTACTATAGAGAATAAGTACTAGTTTTAATATAAACTATAGCTAGCTAAACCTATACCTTAAACTAATTATAAGGGTAATATACTAATAACTAGGGTATATATAATAAGAACTTAATTAGGAAAATAAAATAAGCTAGTTAAGAAGGAAAAAAGTCTAAAGCTTACTATAAATATATAATAGGCTAAATAAGTATTAAAAGTAAAGTTAGCTAAATACTATTAAGTAAGATATTACTTATAATATAAATCTAAGGATTACTATATTTAGAAGTGTACTTTTCTCTTACCCTATTATCTATAGGTTAGTATTAACTTATATAAAGTAAATAAGAAAAGTGTAAATAAAAAGGTAAATATTTCCCCTATAGAAAATAAGTAATTTCTAAGTAAAGTCTTATATAAGAGTAAGTAAGCTAACTATATACTATAATATAGGATAACTATTTAAGCTATATAGAGTTAGAGTAAGATATAGTATAATATATAGACTAATTACTATTCTTAATTCCTATACTCTTTAATATATATTATTATATTAATATTTAGATTAATTATAGTTATAATTATTATAGTGCTATAAGTAAGTTAGTAGTAAAATAGTTTAGCCTAGAGCTTATATATTTACTAAAGAGAAAGTATATTTAAACTATAGTAAAAATAAAAAGAAAAGGAAAAAGGGTATAGGAGAATATCTCCTTAATTACCTATATAGTATATACTAGAATAGATATTAATAGCTAGGAGTTATTAGTGTATTTATATATTATCCTAGGCCTTATATAAGATATTATACTTAGGATACTATAGCTAGAATATTATAATATAGTTATTTATATAGTAAAATAGTAATTAGTTATTAAAGTAATAAAGAGCTTATATATCTTTAAAGCCTTTATATATAAGGTAAAGACTCTAGTATAGGGGATTATTAGGTCCTTATATACTATAGAAGTGTATTAAATATACTATAGCAAGGATACTTCTATAATATTTATTACTATAAGCCTTAGGGAGATAATAATAGTATTATAGATTATAGTGCCTAAGATAAAGCCTAATAGCCTAGATATATTAATATTACCTAAGGAGTTAGCTAACTTTATAGATCTTTTTAATAAGGCTAAAGCTAATAGCTTACCTCCTTATTAGGGGTCCCTTAATTACTATATATACTTATATAAGAACTAGGATAAGTCTAAACTAACGCTCCCCTAAGGACTACTATATAATATACTAAGGGACTAGCTTCTAGAGGTTAAGCACTAAATTACAGACTTAATAGATAAGGGTTAGATTTATACTAGCTTATTATTAGCTATAGCTCTAGTCTTTCTTATTAAAAAGGCTAATAAGGGTTAGCATTTTTATATAAACTACTATACTCTTAATAAGATAATAGTATAAAATTACTATTCTCTCCTATTAATTAAGAAAATACTCTATTCCTTATCCTAGGTATACTAGTTTATAAAGGTAAATATTTATATAGTATTTTATAAGCTATAGATTACTAAGGGCTAGGAGTACCTTATAGTGTTTTAAACTAAATTTAGGCTATTTAAGTAGCTAGTTTACCCCTTTAGCTTAGCTAGTATACTAGTAATATTCTAATATTATATTAATAAGTCCTTAGGGGATATATTAAGGGATTTTATTATAGTATACTTAGATAATATCTTAGTTTACTTAGGGGGATTAAGAAAAAACTATATAGCTAAGGTTTAGTTAATATTAAGCTACCTAAGGGCTATAGGTTTATACTTAGACCTTAATAAGTCTATATTTATAGTAAAGGAGGTTTAATACCTAGAATATATTATTATAGTAGGTTATTTTATTTATTTAGACTTAGTAAAGGTTATAGCTATTAGGAAGTAAGTAGCCCTAATAAAACTTTAGGGGGTCTATAGCTTCCTAGGGTTTACTAACTTTTACTAGGACTTTATTAGTAACTTTTTAGAACTAGTAGCTTTACTAATATAATTAACTAAAAGAAATATCCCTTTTTAATAAAAACCTAAAGAGAGTAATACCTTTAATAAGTTAAAAGACACCTTTATTATATACCTAGTACTAGTATAATAGGACTTAGATCTCCTTATAGTAATAGAAGCTAATTATTTAGGAATAGCTATTAGAGGTTACCTTTCCTAGTAAGGCTAGGATAGTATTATATACCTAGTTACTTATTACTTTACTAGCCTTATATCCTTATAAAAGAACTATATAATTTATAATAAGGAATTATTAGCTATTATCTTATACCTTATAGTATAATTAGCTAAGCTATAAGGCATTTCTAGTTTATTTATAATCTATATAAACTATAAAAACCTAGAGTACTTTATAACTCCTTAGTTAATATTAAAGTAATAAGCTTAATAGGTAAATATACTTATACTATTTAATTTTTACCTTTAGTATAAACCTAGTATATAAGTATAGTAACTAAATACTCTTTCTTAAAGAAAGTAAAACTAGAAAAGGGTTACCTTTAAAATAGAATATATTCTATAACTTATTACTATTATATAACTCTTACTATTACTAAATAAGTAATAAGATAATAATAGTATAGTATTATTACTAGCTAGTAAGGTTTTCTTTACTACTAAATACCTTTAGACCTTATAAAACTAAGCTATTATCTCTAACCTTATATATAGTATTTAATTAAAGGCTATTTAAGAAAGGGCCTAGAGGTTTCCTATTAAGGTACTTATAAGAGAGTAAGTAATAAATTATTTTATAAGTGCTTATAAAGTACTTTAGTTTAAGGGCTATACCTAGGTCCTAGTATAAGAGCCTCTTATAATAACCTTAATATAGTAATACTATAATTTACTAGTAATAAGGTATTTAGGCTATAATACTATATTCTAAATTTTATAATAGTAATTTTACTAGAATAGGATATTATAAGATATTACTAGGTTTATTTATAACTATTACTACTATAGTAATTATAAAAGCTATTAATAATACTAAGGCTTACTAAAGCCTTTACTTATTCTTAACTAGTTTTAGTTATAAATCTCTATTAACTTTATAATAAACTTACTAGTATTATTCCTAGAAAAGCTATAATATCTAATAGTTATTATAGATTAACTCTTTAAATTTATTTAGCTTAAGGCTATAACTTATATAAAAGCTAAGGAATATATAAAGAGGTTTAAAATAGTCTAGTAGTAATTTAAGAGATTTCCTTAATTAATTATTATAGATTATAGTTTAGATTAGTTAGGAAAATTTTAGATAATATTATACTCCTTAGTTAGGATTAATTAGTTACTTTTTATATTATATTACCTATAAACTAATAATAATATAAAGTAAGTAAACTAAGAGATATAAGTAATACTATATATTATAGTCTCTTTCTTATAGTTTAACTAGCTAAAATATCTAGTTACTTACTAGCTTATAATTAATAATAAGCTATCTTTTATAATAGAAGTTAGCTTAAATAAGCTACTATATAGCTATAACCTAAAGCTAGTTTAATTATTACTAAATAAGTTTACTTTTATAATAATACTAAAAGGGTAAGTAATATAGTTTCTTAAGTACCTTTAGGAGAGTATTTATCTAGTATAAGCTATAATAGCCTATATATAATAAAGGTAGTAAAATACTATATTTACTTTATATTAACTAGTAAAATAGTTTTAGGTTAAAAATAAAGTATAGCTTTTACTTAAAAATATTAAAACTAACTACTTCTTATAGAAACTTAATTAAGTAGTAGTAAAGTATATAGTTATAAAAGTCCTAATATTACTTATAGTATAGCTTAATATTCTAAGAGGTATTTACCTAGTATTTTATATAAACCTTATTAAATATACTATAAAGAACTCTTTTTTTAGTTAAAAGCTTTAAAACTTTTATTTAAAATTAGAAGAAGTCCTTATAAAGAGTAATAATAAACTTATTAAGGAATATTAAGTTAAGTAAATCCTAGTAACTTAAAATACTTTAGGCTAGGGTAAGAGATATAATATACTTATTAAGTAAGTAAGCTATATATAGCCTATATAAAAACTATTAGAGAATATAGTATAAATATAAGCCTTTAATAAGGTTAAGGTAAAATAAGAAAATATATAATATAATAATAAACTAAATTAATGTAATGTAATGTGTAATTATTACACATTACATTACATTACATTCATTACAAATGTAATGTTAGGGGGAAAAATAAGTGGGGTATATTAAGGTCTTATAATATTATGTAGAATTTTCTCTTTAAGATTAATATTAACCTTTTTCTCCTACTATTTTTTTTAAAATTACTATAAATTTTCTAAATTTCTTACATTTTAGATTATTACTTGTAATTCTAGGTATAGGGTATTATAAGTAAGATAAATACTTAAATTATATTCCTTATTTTTTTTCTATATTTCTAGGTATTATAATACTAATAAACCTTTTTTCTAAGTATTAATATTAATTTATTTAGTATAAGTGTTTTTTTTACTAGAATATACCCTATATATACTTTTAGAAATAATGTTAAATAATATATTATAAATTCAAATAATTAGATTAAAAGATTATAAAACATTTCTATAATAGCTTTTATTTTTCTTTATTTAAAACAAAAAACATAGTCTAATATCTATTTTATTATAATTAATATAAAATATTTCTAATATTTATATTTTCTTTTATACTTTTTTTAAATTTATTACTTAAAGATTAATACTTTATTTATAAAGAATTCCTAAAATATTAGTAATAAAAGAAAAATATTTATATAATATTAGTAATATAATTTAAAAAAGGCTTTATTTATTATAATAGCTTTTAGGTATATAACTTATTATATAATATTATATACTATTTTTAAACATAGTATTTAATTATAATAAATTTATAGCTTCTTTTATATTAGGTAATATAAGATATATATAATATAATTAGTATAATATAATTAGAAGAGACTTACTATACTTAAAATTAATACTTTTTTATATAGAAAATACTTTTTTATAAATAAAAATTATTTATTTCTTAGTAAAATTCATAGAAAAAGCTATAAATTAGCTAGATTTACATAATTTTAAAGCTATAGGTATACTATTTTAATTTTATAGAGTAAATATAAAAAGTGGGTCTTATGTGGGTCTTATGTGGGTCTCTACTAGTTTGATTAGTCTTATTAGACTGTTTAGTCAATTGCGTCATTTGTGACCCACTTGCTTAGCTAAGTGAAAAATTTTTTAAGGAGGGGTATTCCTTTACTTTCTCTTTTCTTTCTTTCTTTTCTCTTTTCTTTTTACCTTAGTAAATCCAAAAAAAACATTTAGAAAAACCTTTATATAGTTAAGCTAGTTATGTTTACTCTTGTTTTTATAATCTTTTTACTTTTTAAATAAGTTACAAAACCCCTAAAAAAAACAAAAATCAGGAAAAATCAGGAAAAATCAGAAAAAATCAGAAAAAATCAGGAAAATTAGGAAAATTATACCTTTGAAAATCTGCAAAATCTACAAAAATCAGAGACATCGGAAAAAATCGGAAAAAAAGACCTAGACCCACTTCACTATGGATTCCTCTTTTTGCCCCTCAGATAACGATTCTGATGCTAGTATGCCTAGCCCTTCTAGGCCTAGCTTACCTTCTAGGCCTAGCTTACCTTCTAGGCCTAGCTAGGCTAGCCTAGCTTTAGGGCCTTCTCAAACAAGTAATCTTCCAGGATTATATGAGAAAACCCTTGAAAATCAACAAGATTACGAGTTTTCTTCAAAAGCATATATTTTTACCCACAATTTATTTAATTATCAGTTATCTAATATTAAATATAATAAAGAAAGGGAAATTATATGCTTTTATACGCAATCTAAATGTAATTTTACGTTTAGAAGCAAAGCAAAGAGATTCCAAGCTTCTAATGGGGTTTAACACTATCGAATTAAGCATCCAGAAATTGCTACTTCTAAATTAGAAGAAAAAAAACCTAAAAAGATCATTAGTAAGTCTTTTATTCTATTTTATTCTATTTATTTTAAATTTTAAATAATTAATTCTATACTAACTATATATCTAGTACCTGAAATTCCAGTAGTATTCACTCCTACTAATTAGTCTTCTTTAACTTCTTTTTTTTCAACAAAAAGACCTCAAAATCATACTATTTCAGAGGAATTTTCATCTAAAGAAGCGGTTAATCTAGTTATTAAATTTCTACTAGAAAATAACCTTTCTTTTGCAATAATTAATAGCAAATCCTTTAAAAATTTACTAAATTATTATTCTAGGTAAGTTAATTCTTTTCCTATAACTATTATAGTTATTTAAGCTAATTTATATAGGAATAATAATTTAGTTTCTTTGCTTAGTTACTAAATAATAATACATAGAATAAATACTATGTATTATTTATCTAAGTAAAAAATCCTCTAACAAATCCAATATTAAATTAAACATCAAGGTTTAATTTCGGTTTAACTAGATATTTGGACTTCGTTTAATTCAAAGTCTTATCTAGGGGTTATTATAAGCTGGCTTAATCCAAACTTTAAGCTAGAATATAAGCTAATTAGTAAGTCTTTTAATTAGTATTAATTCTATTATTTACTAATTATTTTACTTATAGGATTTAAATATCTATCAAATTCACATACAGGAGCTTATATTTACTAATGCTTTAATAATCTTATTAAAGACTATTACTTAGAGCCTAAGGATATTCTTAGGTAAGTTATTTCTTTAAATATTATAACTATTATTACACTTTAATTCTAATTTATATATAGTTTTACTAGGGATAATGGTTCTAATAATAATACTTTTATAACTTCTTATATTAATAAGAGTTATAATAGTATTAGTATTAAACCATATAATATCCGATGTATAGCTCACGTTCTTAATATCATAGCTAAGGATATTATTACGAATTTTATTAAATCTATGTCTTCTAAGGAAGACTTAGAAAGTTTTAAAAATAGTGAATATCTTCACTATTCTACAGAAGAAACTTCGTATATCCAAGGGAATCCTGATTTTTAACAATTTAAATCCTTAGCAAATGGTAAGTAATTAATCTATTATTCTTTACTATTTTTTATCTAATAATGCTAATATTAATTATAGGTATACTAGGAAAGGTTAAAAGGATTGCTATTCTAATTAAGAATAACTAAGCTTTATATAAAACTTAGTTAAAATGCCTTAGAAAAGCAAAAACACAAGGTAACCTAGCTAAGAATTATAATATTACGAAGATTCCTTTAGGTAAGTCTTTAATTCTTATTATAATTATACCTAATACTAATCTATTATATTTATAGCCAATGAAACAAGGTGGAATTCAACCTATAAGATAATTAATACTTCTTTAGAGCTTAAAGAAGCTATTATTCTTCTTAATAGGGAAACTAATATTACTGCCCTTAAGGATGCTATGCCTATAACACAAGAATAGGCTGATTTAGTAACCTTAAGCAGTATATTAGAGGTTTTTTATGAACCTACTATTATACTTTAAAGCCAGAAGTATAATACTTTAGGTCTAGTCCTACTTTTTATTACTAAGATATATGAATATCTTAATAATATAAAAGAGGACTAAAAGGCTTATAATAACCAGGTATTTATCTATTTTACTTTCTTTTTAATTATATTATACTAACTTATAAAATTAGAAACACGTTTATAATCCTTTTAGTAAGGTCTTTATAGCCTCTATAGATATTAGCTTAGAAAAGCTAGGTAATTATTTCCCACAAGATATAGGAAATAATTACCACTTTTATAAGCCTTATTTATATGCTATATTATTAGACCCTAGGCTTAATCTTATTACTATAAAAGATAAGCTTGGATTACAATCAAGAACAATCAAAAAGTTACTAGATAACTTAGAAAAGGATTATAATTCATAAGTATAATGTTTATTATTATTATTATTCTTATTACTAACTTTAATACTAGGCTTCTTCCTACTTATAAGGAAAATCAGGCTAATTTAGGCCTAGGGCTAGGCTTAGATAATTCAGAGCCAGAAAATACCTAATTTCTAGTAGAAATTAGAGGGCCTATTTAGCCTAGAACCTTTTCTAATCCTTGACCTAAGCCTAAGTCTTCTAACCTCTATAAAGGGTTATTCTTAAATAAGAGAGATAAATCTATTCAAAAAACTCAAAAGAATGAAATCCCTACTTTTACTAACTTAGAACCTAAAGAGAATAAAGTAAGTAAATATTTCTTCCTATTATATCTTATTATTATACTAATATTATAATAAAGGAAGATATCTTTAAATAGTGGGAAGATAACCAAAAGTCTTTCCCTATTCTAAGTATAATAGCTAGAAGATATCTAGCTATTCCTGCCACTTCTGGTGCAATAGAAAGCACCTTTAATACTAGTAGGAATATTATTACTAAGCGCCGAACTTCCTTAAAATATTCTATAATTAAGGAACTAATTCTATTAAAGAATTAGGAAAAGGAGGATAATATTGCTACTAAGCAATACTTAGAGCTATATAACTATTATAGCTCTTTTTCTAAGGATTCAGATACTATGTTTTCTTCAAAGGAAAAAGAGAAATTAGATAAATCCCAGGATTTATCTAGTTCTTCTTCAGAAGATATATATTCTAACTCAGACTAAGTAAATCTTTAGAAGGGTTTTTTCCTAGTTTAGTCTAGTTTTCCCTTAATAAAGATTTTTATATTATTATAACTACTAGTATAACTATTATTATAACTATTATTATAACTACTAGTATTACTATTATTATTACTATTATTATTACTACTAGTATTACTATTATTATTACTATTATTATTACTATTATTATTACTATTATTATTACTATTATTATTACTATTATTATTATTTAAAAAAACATAAAAGAGAAAATATTTTTATAATATTAATATTTTTAAAAACCTTAAAATACTAAATACTTAAAAGATTTACTTTTTCCTATAGTAAATCCCTTATACTTACTTATATTCTTATTTATATATTTTATTTTCTATTTATTTTTTATTAAACTTTAACACTAATAATATTATAAAGTAATATAAGCTATTATAAGCTAAACTAGTATTAGTATTAAGCTATTATAAGCTATTATAAGCTATTATTATTGAAATGTGGGGAGCTAGTTGCCGGCTGGCAACAGCTGTACAGGTGCAGCTCTACGGTCGGGGACTAGTAGAACCACCACGTTAAAATATTTAACGCAACGCAACGGAAGGTTTCGGCAATTATCAACTAATAGAATTCAATCTAGATGACTTTTACGATATCTTATATACCAATAGAATTGATTTTAGTGATGTTATACGGGCAATGCGGCTGTTGGATTGAGAGGCCTAGCTATCTAGCTAGATTGAAAAGATCTTCTTCCTCTCATATACCCACTAACCATATTGGTGGATCCGGACCGCCAAAAAGGTCTTACAGGCCACTTTTTGTTTTCTGTAAAATTCATTTATATGTAAAATCCAAAAAATCAACTCACCACTATACAAACTAGCAACCCATATGCACCAAATTTTAGTCTAAAAAATATTCCTATATAAAATGAAAACCCTGTTTTCTAGCTTTAATTTGCTATATGTAAGACTTTTGTATAACCTCTAGTTAAAGAGAAAATCGCTGTTAAAGATAGCTATAGGGTAACCTACTTACGTCACCCTAGCTTACCTAATTACTAGTGGCGCTATGGTTGTGGCTGCGCTTGCAGCCACAACGCAATTGAATAATCCACAATTAATAATTGATTTAGATTAGTTATCCACACGGTCAGTCGTAGCTGTTAATAGCTGCGACGTAGCTATTGACGGCCACCTTCGCGACCGTTAATAGCTGCAGTGCAGCTATTAGGCTTGCAATGCAAGCTAGTAATAGAAAGGTCCTTTAACTAGAAAGGGCTAAAAATAGGTCTTATTTTTAACACCCTCTCTACAAAAGAATTACGTATAAGCTAATTAAAAGCGTACAAAGTAATATAGGGTAAACAAGAACTTTTTAGATAAAAACAAAAAAATAAAAAGGGAAAAACAGGAAAAGATAAAAGACCCCCTTTTGAATTCCTAGCTATTGTTAAATATAGCTCCCTTTTTAGCGTTGTTTTTGGTTCCCTGTTGAAGGGATTTAGTTGTTAGTTTTTAGTGATTATCAAGCCCTAAGAGCCTAATAAAAGCCTGATGAAGAGGCCTAGATAACGGTTTCGTTAGGCTATCTGCAGGCAATGACTTCGTATCTAGATATTCGATCTTAGCTAAACCCTCTAAAACCTGTTGCCTAATATAGTTAAACTTTAGTAAAGTATGCTTTGTATGGCTATATAAGGCAGGGTTATAGGCAGTGGTTATAGCGCCTTAATTATCGCAATATATCTAGATAGGGGGAGAAATAGGGGTTTTTAGCTCCTTAAATAAGCCCTAAAGCCACTGTAGCTCCCGGAAGGTCTCGCAGATAGCGTTAGCTTTAGCTTCTAATGTTAATAGAGCTATTGTACTAGCTTTCTTTGATTTCTAGCTAATAGGTCCGCTAGCTAGCTTAAATAGATAAGCGTAGGTTGATTTAGAGGTCTTTTTATCCCCTGTAAAATCACTATTGCAATAACCTATTAGGCTTTTACTAGCTATACCTTTAGGGTCTCCCCTATAGATTATAGCAAGGAATTTAGTCCCTAATAGGTACCTAAGCAGGTTTTTAGCTGCTTTTAGGTGCTTTATATAAGGCCTAGCTAGTGCTGTAGATAGCCACTGAAGTGTAAAGGCCACGTCCGGCCTTGTAAGCAACATTAGGTATATTATAGTCCCTATAATTCACTAATAGAGCTTGATTTTGCTAGCTATTAAAAGCTTAGTGGTCTGCGTAGCTAAAACGCCTGGCTGAAGAGGTATGCTAATAGGCTTACTATCTAGCATATTAAATCGATTTAAAGCCTCTAAGATATACTAAGATTAATGGATTTTTAGTATCCTATTAGGTCTATCTTGTATGATTTAAACCCCTAAGAAGAATTCAGCTAGCCCCCTATCTTCTATTAGATAGACTTTATGAAGTTTCTTTTTAAGTCTTTAGATATAGGGTAAATCCGGTCTAATTAGAAGGCAGTTATCCACGTACGTGATGATAAAGGTTTTAGTGGAGGTATTATAGAATATAGCTAGGTTAGAAATTAGAGGGCTAAATCCTAGGGACTTTAGCACTGCTATTAGTGCTTGTTACCATTCCCTTGAGCTCTATTTTAGGCTATATAAAGACTTCTGTAATAAAATTACTTGATCTTTAGAAGGTTTATAGCTAAAACTTTTAGCTAATTTAGCTAATTTAGGATTTGCCTCAAGGAATTTAATAAATCTGTCTAGAATAACCATATAAATCTATTGTTGTAGCTTACTATTAAGAAAAGCTCCTATAAAATTGACCTGTTCGATTTCCTAGTTATTCTAAGCCGCTAGGGCTAGTAAAATCCTCTAGCTAGGGGGAATGCTTGTGGCTGCAAAGGTCTCTAGATAATCTAGACCTTCGATTTGCATAAATCCCTTAGCAACAAGTCAGGCCTTGTATTTTAGAGGATTATTTTCTTTATCCTTCTTTAGCTTATACATAAGCCTATTCTTTAGTACTTTACGGCCCTTAGGTACTTAGTCTTTCCCTATAAATTTAAAAGTACTAGCCTTTAGAAGCTGTTCGTATTCCTTGTACGTAGCTTCTATCTATTTATCCCTTTCAGGGCTAGATATAGCTTGCTTCCAGGTCTTAGGTTTAGGGCTATTAGAGTTATTTTCTTTTAGCTTCTCCCGTACCTTAAAGCAGATTTCTTTTATAAAATCAAGAGAAGAAGGGGAACTAATATTAACATCCATAGGGTTAATATTAGGGTCGAAGTCGGTAATTTTATCAAAATTAAGGTCCGGAGTTGAAATCTGATTTCCTAGGGAAGTTATGGGCGTGGCCTCCTCTAAGGCCTCTGGAATCGGTTCCTTAGGGGGTTGTACAAGCCTTATAGGGTGTTTTTCTTGACCTATAGGGGGACCTCCTATGTTATCTATAGGGTAATCCTTTAAACCTTGATTTAGATCTTGATCTTCTAAATCATTTTCCCCCTCTAAAGGGTTATCCCCTATAGAAAGCCTAGGTAATCCTTTAGAGACAGGACCTATAGGCTCTATAATCTTAATAAAGCTAGTCTTCGTAACTAGCTTTTTAGAGGGGATATACACTAGGTAGGTGTTAGAACCTAGTGTAGCTAATAACCTTCTAGGGATAGTCCTAGCTGCTAACTTCTAGGCTTTAGGTCATTTTTCTAGGGGGATTAGAATCTCATAGTGAGATCCTATGGCTCTAATGCTGCTAATATTAGTCGTACAGGGCTGATTTAGCTCCCTAGCTAGCAGTTGTTCAGGGCTTTTATCCTTAGTGGTATTAGCAGTTATATTAACTAGGTTAACAACTGCAGGTAATACAAAACACCATAGATATAAAGGTAATTTTGCCCACTAGATAGTAGCCCTTAATCGATCTAGAATAGTACAAATTGAACGCTTTGCTAATCCATTTTGCTCATGGATATAGGGACTAGAAGTCGTAAATTTAATTCCCTTAGAATTTAACCAGGTTTAACAACTAGAATCGATTTCTTGGCCCCCATCAAAGTGAAGGTGCCTAGGATATTGACCTAGTTGATTTTTAAGCCCTCTGAAGAAGCCCTTAATAGCCCTATAAACAGTTAGGCCTTCCTTATTAGGTAATAAGAACACCCACTTATATCTAGTTTTTCGATCAACTAGAAATAAGCAAATTGACTGTTTATTGTACGGTATAGGGCTGATTTTTAGTGTATCCCCCTCTATTCGATCTAGAGCTCTAGGGGGGTCAGGGATAGCTAATTTCCTAGGTCTTCGTACTGCCTTAGATTAATCACAAGCTATACATTTAAAATCTTTATCCTTAATTTTAGAAAAATCAGGGATTCCTTTAGTTATAAGGCTTGTTTTCTTTAGCAAAGGAAGCCCTAGGTGCCCTAATCGTACATGCCATAGGCTAGCTAGTTCTAGTAACTTTTGATATTAAAGGTCTTTAGGGCCTGAATTAGGGTCTAGATTTAGGTCTAGATTAGGGCCCTCTCCGTTAGTCCCCTGCTAGGCCCCTTAAGAACCACAGGCCTCTTAGGGAGGTATTAGGGACCTTTTTCCTCCACTAAGGCCCTCTAACACCCCTAAATCTATATCTTTAGATTTATAAGGGACCTAACCTAGGGCTATAGGCATTGGAGAAGGGACTAAATCCCCTAAATCATCCCGTACGATTTCTTCAATATCATTATCTTCGTCGATTTTAGCGATTTCGTCCAAATCAGAAGCCCAATCCGGCTTTTTAGAGGGAATTTGAACCTCTATAGGGTAGCTAATCGGATAGCTATGACCCCTAAAGCTGGCATAGGTAAAAGGTCGGATATAATGAGATTTTTTACAGGGCCCTTTATGTAACGTTAGTGTAAATTGGTTTTTAACGTGAAAGAAAAAACCATGTTTTTCTATATCTAGGGCAGCGATACAAGACCTATCTTTAAGATAAAGATAGTTTTTTATAAAGCAACCGCCAGATATATAGTGAATAAGGCCACTAACTATATTAACATTAAGCTAAGGAAAATATAGAGCGTCCTTTAGCACTAAGGTCCTATATTTATTAGGTTTCTTTTAATATAAGACCTCAAAAACAGCACTACCGTGACCCTTAGGATAAATAGGGCCACCACCGGTTATAATAGGGTCGGATTCTCCCTTCTTATAAGGGGTATAATCCCTAAAGACCTCCCTAGAATTAACTATATATACAGTCAAACCTATATCATATAATAGGGCCTTTTTCATGTCTTTACTGTAATAATTAAAACCATTTAAGGTATTAATCTCTTGTTTATCATCATCCGAATCACTAGAGCTAGAATTAGAGCTACTATCGCTAGAGCTCTTATAACTAGTCTTGTAATTGCTAGGTTTCTTATACGGATCAAGTGCTCCGTTAGAAAGGTTATAATTTCCTAGCATAAAAGAACCCTCTGTAAGTTCTTTAGTATCCTTTTTATCTGATTTTTGACCCTTTTGCTTCTTTTTCTTCTTATTAGAATTAGAAGAGCCCTTATTTTCTTCAGAGCCTTCTTTCTTCTTCTTCTGACCTTTAGGGGCCTTTTCCTTGTCTTTAGCACCCTTTTCTAGGTCTTTAGCCCTATAATTCAGGGCTTTAGATACCGTAGATGATTTATCCCTCTGTTTAGCTAGAAGGTCTGCCATCAGAAATTGAAGATTTAGGGCATCTAGGGGAGCCCCTATAGCCCTATTCGTGCGCATGCTAAATCGTTGCCTCTTAGCCCACTGAGGGAAGGTTAATTTTAGGGATTGAAGATATTGATTAACCTGATCTATAGGATCAATTAGGACCCCTGAAATTAATAATCTAGCTAGTAGATTATTAAAAACTGCATTAAAGGCTTCTAAAGTCCCCTTATAACCATGAAAATTCAGGTTATGAAATTCAGAATATAGGGACCCCCTCTGGATTTCAACGCTATATGAATACTGCCGTACAAGTAAATTATAGGCTTCTTCAGGTGATTTTTGCCAAGTTATAGCGGCTTAGGGGCCTTCCATACAACTATCCCTTAGTAACATTAGGATAATAGCTTAGTTAGCGTCCCCTAGCGCCCTAGAAATATCCGGATTATCTAGAAAATTAGGCATGCCTAAAGCTCTAAATTGGATAGCTAGGGCTTGTTTCTATTAATTGAAATTTTCAGCTCCTTTAAGCTTAGCAGTCTCAGGGAAGCTATAAACCCTCTTATTAAATTCCTTAATAATCGAATTATTAAAGGCAGCTTATACAGAGCTAGATTCAGGTGCCTTATCTTAAATAGGCTGCTGAATTTGCTGCTGACTAGCGGGCTTAGCAGCTTCCACACCCTCTATGCCTCTATTATTAACAGCTATAGTCAGAGCCTCTAGCTTCTGTAATAATAGATCGATAGCATCTTATTGCTTAATAACCTGCTCTTTTAGCTGGTTATTTAGAACCTCTTGCGCACTAAGATTAGGGGCAGAAGGCCCCTGACCTTGTTGATTAGTATCCATCTTCTAATTTTATAGAAGGGAAGTCTTCTATTTATACTAAAATTCCTTTTTATAGAAGGGAAAAGCTTCTATCCGCGCTAAATTTCCTTTTTATAGAAGGGAAAAGCTTCTATTCTCGCTGAATTTCCTTTTTATAGAAGGGAAAAGCTTCTATTCTCGCTGAACTTCCTTTTTATAGAAGGGAATGCTTCTATATCGCTTGTGCGCTTCCTGTTTTATAGAAGGGAAGTCTTCTATAACCATAATGATTCCTTTTTATAGAAGGGAATTAGCTTCTATCTCGCGGGTCCTTCCTATTTTATAGAAGGGAAGTCTTCTATAACTATACGCAAAGTGCACTAGAAAGAATTTTATAGTGATAGGCCAGGCTCATAACCTATTAAAATGTGGGGAGCTAGTTGCCAGCGGGCAACAGCTGTATAGGTGTAGCTCTACGGTCAGGGACTAGTAGAACCACCACGTTGAAATATTTAACGCAACGCAACGGAAGGTTTCGGCAGTTATTAACTAATAGAATTCAATCTAGATGACTTTTACGATATCTTATATACCAATAGAATTGATTTTAGTGATATTGTACAGGCAATGCGGCTGTTAGATTGAGAGGCCTAGCTATCTAGCTAGATTAAAAAGATCTTCTTCCTCTCATATATCCACTAACCGTATCGGTGGATCCGGACCGCTAAAAAGGTCTTATAGGCCACTTTTTATTTTCCGCAAAATTCATTTATATGTAAAATCTAAAAAATCGACTCACCACCATACAAACTAGCAACCCATATGCACCAAATTTTAGTCCAAAAAATATTCCTACATAAAATAAAAACCCTGTTTTCTAGCTTTAATTTGCTATATGTAAGACTTTTGTATGACCTCTAGTTAAAGAGAAAATCGCTGTCAAAGATAGCTATAGGGTAACCTGCTTACGTCACCCTAGCTTACCTAATTACTAGTGGCGCTACGGTTGTGGCTGCGCTTGCAGCCACAACGCAATTGAATAATCCACAATTAATAATTGATTTAGATTAGTCATCCACACGGTCGGTCGCAGCTGTTAATAGCTGCGACGTAGCTATTGACGGCCACCTTCGCGACCGTTGACAGCTGCAGTGCAGCTATCAGGCTTGCAATGCAAGCTAGTAATAGAAAGGTCCTTTAACTAGAAAGGGCTAAAAATAGGTCTTATTTTTAACAATTATAAGCTATTATAAGCTATTATAAGCTATTATAAGCTATTACTAGCTATTATATATGTTTATATATACTCTCTTAACGCTTATAATTAAAGCATTTACCTTAAAGAGAAAAATAAAAAATAATTACAAATAATTACAAATAATTACATGTAATGTAATGTAATATTTAGGGGTTAGGTGTAATGTAATGTAATGTGTAATGTAATGTAATGTAATGTGTATTAAATACATTACATTACAAACATTACACAATGTAATGTAATGTAATGCAATGCTCTGATCCCTAGTAGTGCCCCTTATACCCCCTAGGCTACTTATATAAGCCTCCTTTCCTTACCCTAACTGCTTCTACTACTTCTCTCTCTAACTGCTATACGGACAATGCTTAGGCAAAGCCTAAGCCCTTACAGGATAGCCTCTTACTCTTTTCTCCCTTTTTCCTTAAGTCTCTTAATACTATATTGATGCCTTATTATAGTTACCTAAGGGCTAGTTTATAATAATTAAGAGACTTCCTTTAGTCCTTTATAATAATTACTAAGAGATATAATAGAAATACTAATAGATATATTAATAGATATAATAGGCATGCTTTAACTATAAGACTAACCTAGCTAGGGAATAATAACCCCCCTATCTAACACTATAGTATTACTAGTAGCTTAATAAGCCTAATTTAAGATACTTTAACTTATACTTAATAAGTAAATAGTAAAGCTTATATACCTTTAATAATAAGTAGCTATAAATACTATAAGACCTTTAACTTAATTACTTATTATAGCTTAACTTAGTGCTTTAGTAATTAACCTTACTTTATCTCTTACCTTTAACTTAGTCTTAACTATACCTAAGGTAAAATAAAAACCTATTCTTATAAGTAACCTATATAATAGTAATAAGGCCTTATTTACTATATAAAGATTTCTAATAGAATATAAGTTATAGGTAAATAAAAACTTTATTAAAACTAATAAAAATAAGTAAATATTTATTTACTAGAACTTATTCTTTAAAGTCTAGTTTTAGGTAATTACTTTCTTTAAATAAGGTAGTACTTATAACTTTAACCTTACTAAATTCCTAGAATACCTTAGGTTTATATTCTCTAATTTATATAAATAGAAAATAGCCCTTATAAAGCTTAACTAAATAAAATAAGGCCTTAGAAAGCTATTTTCCTTATTTTTTATTTACTTTATAAAGAAGCTTTTATTAGTAAAAGAGAAATATTAAGGGAATAATATAAAGCTAGTAAAGCTTTAATAAGTGCTTAATAAGTATTTAAGAGAGATTAGTATAAGCTAGGGTATTAGCTAAAGTATATAGTATATAGCTATTATATAGTATTATAAGATTATAGTTAATATTAAGGCCCTTATTATAGAGAATAAGTACTAGTCTTAGTATAAACTATAGTAAGCTAAGCTTATACCTTAGACTAACTATAAGGGTAATATACTAATAACTAGGGTATATATAACTAGGACTTAATTAAGGAAATAAAATAAGCTAGCTAAGAAAGAGAAAGGTTTAAAGCTTACTATAAATATATAATAAGCTAAATAGGTATTAGAAGTAAAGTTAGCTAAATACTATTAGAAAGAATATTACTTATAATATAAATCTAAGGACTACTATATTTAAAAGTGTACTTTCTTCTTACCTTATTATCTATAGGTTAGTATTAACTTATATAAAGTAAATAAGGAAAGTCTTATAAACTAGCCTCTAGGTAACTATAATAGGGCGTTAATATAGTATTAAGAGACTTAAGGAGAAAGGAGAAAAGGTAAGAGGCTATCCCTAGTAATACCCCTTATACCCCCTAGGCTACTTATATAAGCTTTCTTTTCCTTACCTTAATTACTTTTACTAATTCTCTCTTTAGCTACTATATAAATAATGCTTAGGCAAAGCCTAAGCCCTTATATATGCCCTTACTTACTTATTACTAATAAACTCCCCCTTATAATATCCCCTAGTAATATATATAATACTTATATTATATATACCCTTAGCTATTATAATAAAAACTATCCTTATTAATAGCTATTTATAAAGTATCTAATAGGCACTTACCTTACTACCTTATTATTTATTATAATAATAATCCCTTACTTCTAAGTGTTATTTTATAGTATATATAATATATTTACCTTACTAATAAGTTATTTATTATAGATAATTACCTTACCCTTACTTATTTATAACTTACTTAGTATAGGTATAATATCTAGTATAAATATCTTACTTATACTTATATTATCTTACTTTTCCCTTTATATAATATTATCTCTTTATTATTATAATTTTATTAAGCCTTTCTCTTTATTTTATTAGCTTCTTTCTTTTAATTAGTTATTCTCTTTACTAGAAATACTATACTATTAAGCCTTTACTCTTACTTTTATAGTTACTTTTATAGTTACTTTTATAATACCTATATTTTATTTTATTAGTAAGTACCTTATAAAAGGAAACTTTAATAATAAATAGTATACTATACTTAAGTTAGTTTAGTATCCTTATAGTCCTTATATTAAATAAGCTTTTATTACTAGTATTCTAAACTATTATTCCCTTAGAAGTAAGAAATTATATTTTTCTTATTAGTAATACTATATTACCTATATATAGTATACTAGGCTCCTATTTACTAACTTATAACTTTACTATACCCTTAAAGATCTTAAGGCTAAAATTACCTTAAGTATATATATTATTAAACTTAAAGTCCCTAAGATGTTATGGACTGGCCCCTAGGCGACTGCGATAGGGCGTCGATATAGTATTAAGAGACTTAAGGAGGAAAAGGGAAAGGAGAAGAGGCTATCCCTAGTAGCGCCCCTTATACCCCCTTAGCTTCTTATATAAGCTTCTCCTTACCTATTCTTACTTGCCCCTACCCTTCCTTCTATTTATAATATACTTAGGTAAAGCCTAAGCCCTTATATATACCCTTACTTAGGCGTGTCTAATAAGTCCCCTTTTTGTAATAGTCTTATAAATTATCCTATAGGTAATTAATCCTATTCCTTACTTATTATTATTAGGTGTGTAACGCATTTACCTTACTAGCTATTATATAGTAATAATAACTGCCTTACTTCTATGCCTTGGTTTTATAGTGTGTATAACGCGTTTACCTTGCTAACCTATTATTTATTATAGTCTCTAGCCCTGCCCTTACTAGTTTATTAATTACCTAATATAGGTTTAAAACTATATATAAATATCCTACTTAGTTTCTTTTTATATCTTACCTTCCCTTATATAACACTATCCCTTTACTATTATAATTCTATTATACCTTCCCCTTTATCCTATTAGACCCTTCTTCTTAGATAATTATTCTCCTATTAGAATATATCTTATAATCTAACTAACCTTTCTCTACCCCTAGCTACTTCTATAATGCCCTTAGCTTATTTTATTAGTAAGTTCCTTATAGAAAGTAACTTAGATAATAAATAATATACTACTCCCTAATTAGTCTAGCGCTCTTATAGGCTATATATAAAACAGGCCCTTATTACTAGTGTTCTAGAATATTATTTACCTAAATCTAGAGAATTATACCCTTTATATTAGAGGTAATACCTTACTTATATATAGTATACTAGGCTTTTATTTACTAACCCTTATCTCTATTATATACTAAAGGATATTAAGGTAAAGATTACCTTAGGTATATATATTATTAAACCTAAAGTCCTTAAAACTTTAGAAATAAAAAAGAAAATACTTATACTATTCTAAAGGTATTATTACCTTATTAGTTAGTAAAACTCCTTTCTTACCTAAGCTTAGTTTAATCTAACTCCTATTTAGTTAGCCCTTAGGGTATCCCCTATTACTAATATTACTATAATAAATATAACTAGTCTTAAAGTTATCCCTTTTATTAGCACTAGCCCTTTAGCTAGCTATAGTATAGCTTACTCTATATAATAAGCTATAAGCATTTTATTCTAATAGAACTAATAAGTTATTAGTAAACTAACTATAATATATAAAGAGATATATAAGTAATTTACTACACTTCTCTAAGCTTTAATGCCTTATTACTAGGATAAAATCTAGTAATATATTTAAATTACTAGGTTAAGTAATAAATCTCCTTCTTATTATTACTAGTAACTTTTATACTTTCTCTCTATAATAAGTCTAACTTATAATTATATTCTTAGAGCCTTAGAAGCTAGCTATTCTCTAGCTAGAAATAATACTTCTCCCTCCCTTAGTTATCCTTCTCTTACTTATTACTCTCTTACTAGGTCTTCTATTATACCCTCTCTTATATATACTCCTTATACTAACCCTATTTATACTATCTAAGTCCTAGGTTATACCTAAGGTAAATAAGGTAAATAACTTATTATACTATAACTATTACCTAGTAATAATAATACTATAGCTATAGTAATAGTAGTATAACTCTAGATAGAGGTAGTGTGCCCTTACCTATTTTCTTCTAGTAATTTAGGTAATAACTTAATAGATAATTATCCTTATTAAGTAGTAGTAGTAAAATATAGTAATTTAGTACTTTAAGTGCTTATAGGAGTCTTTATAGGTATATAAGTCTTTTAAAATTAATTTAGTTTATTATTATATTATATATCTCCCTATTTTACCTTAAACTTATTAAGAGCCTATATTTATACTATATTCTCTAATAGTTCTTATATAGGCTATATATAACCTACTTACTTAATAAGTATATTATATCTCTTGCCCTAGCCTAGGGTATTCTAAGCTACTAGGATTTGCTTAACCTAATATTCCTTAATAAGTTTATTATTACTCTCTATAGGGACTTATTCTAGTCCTAGATAAGAGTCCTAGAGCTTCTAACTAAGGAGAGGGTTCTCTATAGTATGTTTAATAAGGTTTATATAAAATACTAGGTAAATACCTCTTAGGATATTAAGCTATACTATAAGTAATATTAGGACTTTTATAACTATATACTTTACTACTACCTAATTAAGTTTTTATAAGAGGTAGTTAGTTTTAATATTTTTAAGTAAAAGCTATACTTTATCTCTAACCTAGAACTATTTTACTAGCTAATATAAAGTAAATATAGTGTCTTACTACCTTTATTATATATAGGCTATTATAGCTTATACTAGATAAGTACTCTTCTAGAGGTACTTAAGAAACCATATTACTTACCCCTTTAGTATTATTATAAAAGTAAATATATCTAGTAGTAACTAGACTAGCTCTAAGTTATAGCTATATAGTAGCTTATTTAAGCTAACTCCTATTATAGAAAATAGCCTATTATTAATTATAAGCTAGTAAGTAGCTAGATATTCTAGCTAGTTAAACTATAAGAAAAAGACTATAATATATAGTATTACCTATACCTCTTAGTTTACTTACTTTATACTACTATTAGTCTATAGGTAATATAATATAGAAAGTAACTAATTAATCCTAACTAGGGAGTATAATATTATCTAAAACTTTCCTAACTAATCTAAACTATAATCTATAATAATTAATTAGGGAAACCCCTTAAACTATTACTAAACTATTTTAAACCTCTTTATATATTTCTTAGCTCTTATAAAAGTTATAGCCTTAAGCTAAATAAATTTAAAGAGTTAATCTATAATAACTATTAGGTATTATAGCTTTTCTAGGGATAGTGCTAGTAAGTTTATTATAAAGTTAATAGAGATTTATAACTAAAACTAGTTAGGGATAGGTAAAGGCTTTAGTAAGCCCTAGTGTTATTAATAGCTTTTATAACTACTATAGTAATAATAGTTATAAATAAACCTAGTGATATTTTATAATATCCTATCCTAGTAAAACTACTATTATAAGATTTAGAATGTAGTGTTATAGCCTAGGTGCCTTACTACTAGTAAATTATAGTATTACTATATTAGGGTTATTATAAAAGGCTCCTATACTAGGACCTAAGTATAGCCCCTAAACTAGAGTGCTTTATAAGTACTTATAGAATAATTTACTACTTACTCTCTTATAAGTACCTTAATAGAAAACCTCTAGGCCCCTTCCTAGATAGCCTTTAATTAAATACTATATATAGGGTTAGAGATAATAGCCTAGTCCTATAAGGTCTAAAGGTATTTAGTAGTAAAGAGAACCTTACTAACTAGTAGTAATACTATACTACTATTATCTTACTATTTATCTAGTGTTAGTAAAAGCTATATAATAGTAATAGGTTATAGGATATATCCTATTCTAGAGGTTACCCTTTCCTAGTATTACTTCCTTTAAGAAAGAGCATTAGGCTACTATACTTATATACTAGGTTTATACTAAAGGTAAAAATTAAATAGTATAAGTATATTTACCTATTAAGCTTACTACTCTAATATTAACTAGGGAGTTATAAAGTACTCTAGGTTCTTATAGTCTATATAGATTATAAATAGACTAGAAATGCCTTATAGCTTAGCTAACTATGCCTTAAGGTATAAGATAATAGCTAATAATTCCTTATTATAAATTATATAGTTCTTTTATAAGGTTATAAGGCTAGTAAAGTAATAAGTAACTAGGTATATAACGCTATCCTAGCCTTACTAGGAAAGGTATTTTCTAATAGCTATTCCTAAATAATTAGCTTTTACTACTATAGGGAGATCTAGGTCCTATTATACTAGTACTAGGTATATAATAAAGGTATTTTTTAGCTTATTAAAGGTATTATTCTCTTTAAGTCCTTATTAAAAGGGGATATTCCTCTTAGTTAATTATATTAGTAATACTACTAGTTTTAAAAAGTTACTAATAAAGTTATAGTAAAAGTTAGTAAACCCTAGGAAGCTATAAACCCCCTAAAGTTTTATTAAGGTTACTTACTCCCTAATAGCTATAACCTTTACTAGGTTTAGATAGATAAAATAACTTACTATAATAATATATCCTAGGTATTAAACCTCCTTTACTATAAATATAGACTTATTAAGGTCTAAGTATAAACCTATAGCCCTTAGGTAGCCTAATATTAACTAGACCTTAGCTATATAGTCTTTCCTTAATCCCCCTAAGTAAACTAAGATATTATCTAAGTATACTATAATAAAATCCCCTAATATATCCCCTAAGGACTTATTAATATAATATTAGAATATTACTAGTGCGCTAGCTAGGCTAAAGGGGCATACTAGCTACTTAAATAGCCTAAACCTAGTTTAAAATGCTATAAGGTACTCCTAGCCCTTAGTAATCTATAGCTTATAAAACACTATATAAATATTTACCTTTATAAACTAATATGCCTAGGATAAGAAATAGAGTGTCTTCTTAATTAATAGGAGAGGATAGTAATCCTATGCTATTATCTTATTAAGAGTATAATAGTCTATGTAAAAACGCTAACCCTTATTAGCCTTTTTAATAAGGAAGACTAGAGCTATAGCTAATAATAAGCTAGCATAGATCTAACCCTTATCTATTAAGTCTATAATCTAGTGCCTAACCTCTAGAAGCTAGTCCCTTAGTATATTATATAGTAGTCCCTAAGGGAGTGTTAGTTTAAACCTATTCTAATTCTTATATAAGCATATATAGTAATTAAGGGACCTTTAATAAGGGGGTAAGCTATTAGCTCTAGCCTTATTAAAAAGGTCTATAAAGTTAGCTAACTCCTTAGGTAATATTAATATATCTAGGCTATTAGGCTTTATCCTAGGCACTATAATCTATAGTACTATTATTATCTCCCTAAGGCTTATAGTAATAAACATTATAGAAGTGTTCTTTCTATAGTGTGCCTAGCGTGCTTCTATAGCATATAAGGACCTAATAATCCCCTATACTAGAGTCTTTACCCTATATATAAAGGCTTTAGAGATATATAAGCCCTTTATTACTCTAATAACTAATTACTATTTTACTATATAAATAACTATATTATAATATTCTAGCTATAGTATCCTAAGTATAATATCTTATATAAGGCCTAGGATAATATATAAATACACTAATAACTCCTAGCTATTAATATTTATTCTAGTGTGTACTATATAAGTAATTAAGGAGGTGTTCTCCTATACTCTTTTTCCCTTTCTTTTTATTTTTACTATAGTCTAGATATGCCTTCTCTTTAGTAAATATATAAGCTTTAGGCTAAATTATTTTACTACTAACTTACTTATAGCACTATAATAATTATAACTATAATTAATCTAGATATTAATATAATAATATATATTAAAGAGTATAGGAATTAAGAATAGTAGTTAGTCTATATATTATACTATATCCTACTCTAACTCTATATAGCTTAAATAGTTATCCTATATTATAGTATATAGTTAGCTTACTTGCCCTTATATAAGACTTTACTTAAGGGCTACTTATTTTCTATAGGGGGAATATTTACTTTCTTATTTATGCTTTTCTTATTTACTTTATATAAGTTAATGCTAATCTATAGGTAGTAAGGTAGGAGGAATATACACTCCTAAATATAGTAATCCTTAGATTTATATTATAGGTAGTATCTCTCCTAATAGTATTTAGCTAACTTTACTTCTAATACTTATTTAGCCTATTATATATTTATAGTAAGCTTTAGACCCTTCTCTTTCTTAACTAGCTTATTCTATTTTCCTAATTAAGTCCTTACTATATATACCCTAGTTATTAGTGTATTACCCTTATAATTAATCTAAGGTATAGGTTTAGCTAGCTATAGTTTATATTAGAACTAGTACTTATTCTCTATAGTAAGGGCCTTAATATTAACTATAATCTTATAATACTATATAATAGCTATATACTATATACTCTAGCTAATACCCTAGCCTATACTAATTTCTTTTAAATACTTATTAAGTACTTATTAAAGCTTTACTAGCTTTATATTATCCCTTTAATAATTCTCTCTTACTAATAAAAGCTTCTCTATAAAGCAAATAAAGAATATAAAAAATAGCTCCCCTAGGCCTTATTCTATCTAGTTAAGCTTTATAAGGGCTATCTCCTATTTATATAAATTAAAGAATATAAACCTAAGGTATTCTAGGAATTTAGCTAGGTTAAAATTATAAGTATTACCTTATTTAAAGAAAGTAATTACCTAGGACTAGACTTTAGAGAATAGGTTTTAGTAAATAAATATTTACCTATTCTTATTAGTTTTAATAAAGTCCTTATTTACCTATAGCTTATATTCTATTAGGAATCTTTATATAGTAAATAAGGCCTTATTATTATTATATAGGTTACTTATAGGGATAGGTTTTTATTTTACCTTAGGTATAGTTAAGACTAGGTTAAAGGTAAGAGGTAAAGTAAGGTTAACTATTAGGGCACTAGGTTAGGCTATAATAAGTAATTAAGTTAAAGGTCCTATAGTATTTATAGCTACTTATTATTAGAGGCACATAAGCTTTACTATTTACTTATTAAGTATAAGTTAAAGTGTCTTAAATTAAGCCTATTAAGCTACTAGTAGTGCTATAGTATTAGATAGAGGGGTTATTATCCCCTAGCTAGGTTAGTCTTATAGTTAAAGCATGTTTACTATATCTATTAATATATCTATTAGTATTTCTATTATATCTTTTAGTAGTTATTATAAAGGACTAAAGGAAGTCTCTTAATTATTATAGACTAGCCCCTAGGTAACTATAATAGGGCGTTAATATAGTATTAAGAGACTTAAGGAGGAAAAGGGAAAGGAGAAGAGGCTATCCCTAGTAGCGCCCCTTATACCCCCTTAGCTTCTTATGTAAGCTCCTCCTTACCTATTCCTGCTTGCCCCTACCCTTCCTTCTATTCGCAATATGCTTGGGCAAAGCCTAAGCCCTTACATAAGACTATAAATATAAAAAAGAAAATACCTATTTTATCCTAGAGATATTACTATCTTATTAGTTACTAGAATACTCTTTTTAACTAGGTATAGTTTAACCTAGCTTTTATTTACTTAGCTCTTAGGGTATCTCTAGCTATAAATACCTTTATAATAAATATAACTAGCCTTAATATTATCCCCTTTATTAGCACTAGCCCTTTAGCTAGTTATAGTATAGTATAGTTTATATAATAAGTTACTAGTATTTTATTCTAATAAAACTAATAAGTTATTAGTAACCTAAATACTATATATAAAGAAATATATAAATAGTTTATTACCCTTATTTAAGTACTTACTTTCTATTACTATAGTAAGAACTAATACTATTATTAAATTACTAAGTTAAGTAATAACTCCCTTTCTTATTATTACTAGTAGCTTACTTATTTTCTCTTTAAGTTAAGGTTAATAGGTTTTTCTTTTAAATATACCCTTAAAAACCCTAAAGCTAGCTAGCCTCTAGCTAGAAATAATATTCCTTATCTTACTAAGATTACTTTTTTTACTTACTATTCTTTTACTAATACTCTATTATACTTTTACTTACTTATACTTTATATACTAACCTTACTTATACTATTTAAAACCTAGGTTATATCTTAGGTAAATAACTTTTTATACTATACTTATTACCTAGTAAGTATACTATAGTTATATTAGTAAAGCACTAACTCTAAATAAAGGTAATATATACTTATATAAGCTTTTTTATTAACCTAAAGAAAGACTTAAAGAATAATTATTCTCTTTAAGTAATAGTAATAAACTATAATATATTAGTATCTTAAATATATATAAGAGTTTTTATAGATAAATAAGTTTTCTAAAATTAATTTAGTTTATTATTATATTATATATCTCCTTATTTTACCTTAAACTTATTAAGGGCTTATATTTATACTATATTCTCTAATAGTTTTTATATAAGCTATATATAACTTACTTACTTAATAAGTATATTATATCTCTTACCTTAGCCTAGAGTATTCTAAGCTACTAGGATTTACTTAACCTAATATTTCTTAATAAGCTTATTATTACCCTTTATAAGGACTTATTTTAGTCCTAGATAAAAGTCCTAGAGCTTTTAACTAAGAAAAGGGGTTTTTATAGTGTATTTAATAAGGTTTATATAAAATACTAAGTAAATACCTTTTAGGATATTTAGTTATACTATAAGTAATATTAGGACTTTTATAATTATATACTTTATTACTACTTAATTAAGTTTATATAAAAGGTAATTAGTTTTAATATTTTTAAGTAAAAGCTATACTTTATTTTTAACTTAAAACTATTTTACTAGCTAATATAAAGTAAATATAGTGTCTTATTACCTTTATTATATATAAGCTATTATAGCTTATACTAGATAAATACTCTCCTAAAGGTGCTTAAGAAACTATATTACTTATCTCTTTAGTATTATTATAAAAGTAAACTTATTTAGTAGTAATAAAACTAGCTTTAGGTTATAGCTATATAGTAGCTTATTTAAGCTAACTTCTATTATAAAAAATAGCCTATTTTTAATTATAAGCTAGTAAGTAACTAGATATTCTAGCTAGTTAAACTATAAGAAAAAGACTATAATATATAGTATTACCTATACCTCTTAGTTTACTTTATATTACTATTAGTTTATAAGTAATATAATATAAAAAGTAACTAATTAATCCTAACTAAGAAGTATAATATTATCTAAAATTTTCTTAACTAATCTAAACTATAATTTATAATAATTAATTAAGAAAACCCTTTAAACTATTACTAGACTATTTTAAACCTCTTTATATATTCCTTAGCCCTTATAGAAGTTATAGCCTTAAGCTAAATAAATTTAAAGAGTTAATCTATAATAACTATTAGATATTATAGCTTTTTTAGGAATAGTACTAGTAAGTTTATTATAAGTTAATAAAGATCTATAACTAAAACTAGTTAAGAATAAGTAAAGGCTTTAGTAAGCCTTAGTGTTATTAATAGCTCTTATAATTACTATAGTAATAATAGTTATAAATAAACCTAGTAATATCTTATAATATCCTATCCTAGTAAAATTACTATTATAAGATTTAAAATATAGTATTATAGCCTAGGTGCCTTATTACTAGTAAATTATAATATTACTATATTAAGGTTATTATAAGAGGCTCTTACACTAGGACTTAGGTATAGCCCCTAAACTAAAGCACTTTATAAGCACTTATAGAATAATTTACTACTTACTCCCTTATTAAGGCCTTAATAGAAAACCTCTAAGCTCTTTCTTAAATAGTCTTTAATTAAATACTATATATAAGGTTAGAGATAATAGCCTAGTTTTATAAGGTCTAAAGGTATTTAGTAATAAAGAAAACCTTACTAGCTAGTAATAATACTATACTATTATTATCTTATTACTTATCTAGTAATAGTAAGAGTTATATAATAATAATAGGTTATAGGATATATTTTATTCTAGAGGTAGCCCTTTCCTAGTCTTACTCCCTTTAAGAAAAAGTATCTAGCTACTATACTTATATACTAGGTTTATACTAGAGGTAAAAATTAAATAATATAAGTATATTTACCTATTAAGCTTATTACTTTAATATTAACTAAGGGGTTATAAAGTACTCTAGGTTCTTATAGTCTATATAAATTATAAATAAATAGAAAATGCCTTATAGCTTAGCTAACTATACCTTAAAGTATAAGATAATAGCTAATAGTTCTTTATTATAAATTATATAGTTCTTTTATAAGAATATAAGGCTAGTAAAGTAGTAAGTAACTAGGTATATAATACTATTATAGCCTTACTAGGAAAAGTATTCCTTAATAGCTATTCCTAAATAATTAGCTTTTATTACTATAGGAAAATCTAGATTCTATTATACTAGGACTAGGTATATAATAAAGGTATCCTTTAGCTTATTAAAGGTATTATTCTCTTTAAGTCCTTATTAGAAAGGGGTATTTCTCTTAGTTAATTATATTAGTAGTATTACTAGCTCTAAAAAGTTACTAATAAAGTTATAGTAAAAATTAGTAAACTCTAGGAAGCTATAGACTCCCTAAAGTTTTATAGGGGTTACTTACTCCCTTATAGCTATAATCTTTACTAAGTCTAAATAAATAAAATAACTTACTATAATAATATATTCTAGGTATTAGACTTCTTTTACTATAAATATAGACTTATTAAGATTTAAGTATAAACCTATAGCCCTTAGGTAGCCTAATATTAGCTAGACTTTAGCTATATAGTCTTTCCTTAATCCCCCTAAGTAAACTAAGATAGAGGGTTTAGCTAAGATCAAATATCTAGATACGAAGTTAATGCCTGCAAATAGTCTAATAAAGCCTCTATCTAGACCTCTTCATTAGGCCTTTATTAAGCTCTTAGGGCTTAATAATCACTAAAAACCAATAACTAAATCCCTTTAATAGGGAACTAAAAACAACGCTAAAAAGGGAGCTATATTTAACAATAGCTAGGAATTTAAAAAGGGGGTCTTTTTTCTTTTCCTGTTTTTCCCTTTTATCTATTTTTATCTAAAAGTTCTTGTTTACCCTATATTACTTTGTACGCTTTTAATTAGCTTATACGTAATTCTTTTATAAAGGGGGTATTAAAAATAAGACCTATTTTTTAGCCCTTTCTAGTTAAAGGACTTTTCTATTACTAGCTTGCATTGCAAGCCTAATAGCTACACTGCAGCTAATAATAGTCACAAAGGTGGCTATTAATAGCTACGTCATAGCTATTAATAGCTGCAACTAACTATATAGATAACTAATCCAAATTAATTATGAATTATTTAATTGCGTTATGGCTGTAAGCGTAGCCATAAGCGCAGCGCTACTAGTAATTAGGTAAGCTAGGGTAACGTAAGCAGGTTACCCTATACGCGGGTTACCCTATAGCTATCTTTAATAGCGATTTTCTCTTTAACTAGAAGTTATACAAAAGTCTTATATATAGCAAATTAAAGCTAGAAGAAAAGGGCTTTTATTTAATATAGGAATATTTTTTAGACTAAAAGTTAGTGCATATAGGTTACTAGTTTATATAGTAGTGAGTTAATTTTTTGGATTTTATATATAAATAAATTTTGCGGAAAATTAAAAGTGGCTCTTAAGACCTCTCTAGTGGTCTGGATTTACTAATATAGTTAGTGGGTATATAAGAGGAAGAAGATCTTTTTAATCTAGCTAGATAGCTAGGCCTCTTAATCTAATAGCCGCATTGCCTATATAACATCACTAAAATCAATTCTATTAGTATATAAGATATTGTAAAAGTCATCTAGATTAAATTCTATTAGTTAATAACTACCATAACCTTCTGTTACATTGCGTTAAATAAATATTCAACGTAGTGGTTCTACTAGTCCCCGACCGTAGAGCTACACCTATACAGCTGTTGCTAGCTAGCAACTAGCTCCCTACATTCAATACTATACTTAAGTTAGTTTAGTATTCTTATAAACCTTATATTAAATAAGCTCTTACTACTAGTGTCTTAAACTATTATTTACCTAGAAGTAAGGAATTATATTTTCCTTATTAGTAGTACTATATTATTTATATATAATATACTAGGCTTTTATTTACTAACCTATAACTTTAATATACCCTTAAAGATCTTAAGGCTAAAATTACTATAAGTATATATATTATTAAACCTAGAGTCCTTAAGATTATAAATATAAAAAAAAATACTTATTTTATCTTAAAGATATTATTATTTTATTAGTTACTAGAATACTCTCTTTAACTAGGTATAGTTTAACTTAGCTTTTATTTACTTAGCTCTTAAGGTATCTCTAGCTATAAATACCCCTATAATAAATATAACTAGCCTTAATATTATTCCCTTTATTAGCACTAGCCCTTTAGCTAGTTATAGTATAGTATACTTTATATAATAAGTTACTAGTGTTTTATTCTAATAAAACTAATAGGTTATTAGTAGCCTAAATACTATATATAAAGAAATATATAAATAGTTTACTACCCTTATTTAAGCACTTACCCCCTATTACTATAGTAAAAACTAGTATTATTATTAAATTACTAAGTTAAGTAATAACTTCCCTTTTTATTATTATTAGTAGCTTACTTATTTTCTCTTTAAGTTAAGGTTAATAAGTTTTTCTCCTAAATATACCCTTAGAAACCCTAAAGCTAGCTAGCCTCTAGCTAGAAATAATACTTCTTATCTTACTAGGGTTACCTTTTTTACTTATTATTTTCTTACTAGTACTTTTATTATACCCTTACTTACTTATACTTTATATATTAATCTTACTTATACTATTAAAAACCTAGGTTATATTCTAGGTAAGTAACTTTTTATACTATAACTATTATCTAATAAGCTTACTATAGTTATATTAATAAAGCACTAACTCTAAATAAAGGTAATATATACTTTATATAAGCTCTTTTATTAACTTAAATAAAAACTTAAAGAATAATTATTTCTTTTAAGTAATAGTAATAAACTATAATATATTAGTATCTTAGATATATATAAGAGTTTCTATAAGTAAATAAGTTTTCTAAAATTAATTTAGTTTATTATTATATTATATATTACCTTACTTTACCTTAAACTTATTAAAGGCTTATATTTATACTATATTCTCTAGTAGTTTTTATATAAGCTATATATTACTTACTTACTTAATAAGTATATTATATCTTTTATCTTAGCTTAAAGTATTTTAAGCTACTAGAATTTATTTAACTTAATATTCCTTAATAAGTTTATTATTACCCTTTATAAGGACTTATTTTAAACTTAGATAAGAGTCCTAGAGCTTTTAAATAAAAAAAGGGTTCTTTATAGTATATTTAATAAGGTTTATATAGAAAACTAGGTAAATACCTCTTAGGATATTTAGCTATACTATAAGTAATATAAGGACTTTTATAACTATATACTTTACTATTACTTAATTAAGTTTTTATAAGAGATAGTTAGTTTTAATATTTTTAAGTAAAAGCTATACCTTATCTTTAACCTAAAACTATTTTACTAGCTAATATAAAGTAAATATAGTGTCTTATTACCTTTATTATATATAGGCTATTATAGCTTATACTAGATAAGTACCTTTCTAAAGGTGCTTAAGAAATTATATTACTTACCCTTTTAGTATTATTATAAAAGTAAACTTATCTAGTAATAACTAGACTAGCTTTAGGTTATAGCTATATAGTAACTTATTTAAGCTAACTTTTTATTATAAAAAAAGCCTATTATTAATTATAAGCTAGTAAGTAAATAGATATTTTAGCTAGTTAAACTATAAGAAAAAGACTATAATATATAGTATTACTTATACCTCTTAGTTTACTTACTTTATATTACTATTAGTCTATAAGTAATATAATATAGAAAGTAACTAATTAATCCTAACTAAGAAGTATAATATTATCTAAAATTTTCCTAACTAATTTAAACTATAATTTATAATAATTAATTAAGGAAACCCCTTAAACTATTACTAAATTATTTTAAATCTCTTTATATATTCCTTAGCTTTTATAGAAGTTATAGCCTTAAGCTAAATAAATTTAAAGAGTTAATCTATAATAACTATTAAATATTATAGCTTTTCTAAGGATAATACTAGTAAGTTTATTATAAAGTTAATAGAGATTTATAACTAGAACTAATTAGGAATAAGTAAAGGCTTTAGTAAGCCTTAGTGCTATTAATAGCTCTTATAATTACTATAGTAGTAATAGTTATAGATAAACCTAGTAATATCTTATAATATCCTATTCTAGTAAAACTACTATTATAGGATTTAGAATATAGTATTATAGCCTAAGTACCTTACTACTAGTAAATTATAATATTACTATATTAAGGTTATTATAAGAGACTCTTATACTAAGACCTAGGTATAGCCTTTAAACTAAAGTACCTTATAGGTACTTATAAAATAATTTACTACTTACTCCCTTATTAATACCTTAATAGAAAACCTTTAGGCCCTTTCCTAAATAGCCTTTAATTAAATACTATATATAAGGTTAAAGATAATAGCCTAGTTTTATAAGGTCTAAAGGTATTTAGTAATAAAGAGAACCTTACTAGCTAGTAATAGTATTATACTATTATTATCTTACTACTTATTTAGTAATAATAAAAGTTATATAATAATAATAGGTTATAGGATATATTTTATTTTAGAGGTAGCCCTTTCCTAGTCTTACTCCCTTTAAGAAAGAGTATTTAATTACTATACTTATAAATTAAGTTTATACTAAAGGTAAAAATTAAATAGTATAAGTATATTTACTTATTAAGCTTACTACTCTAATATTAACTAAGGAGTTATAAAGTACTCTAGGTTTTTATAGTCTATATAAATTATAAATAAATAAAAAATGCCCTATAGCTTAGCTAATTATACCTTAAGGTATAAGATAATAGCTAATAGTTTCTTATTATAAATTATATAGTTCTTTTATAAGAATATAAGGCTAGTAAAGTAGTAAGTAACTAGGTATATAACACTATTCTAGCCTTACTAAGAAAGGTATTCTTGTTAGGAGCGCAGAGGTCAGAGATAGGATGTTTATCGAAGCGGGTCTTTAGAGAACCTTTAGGCCATGCAAATAATAAAGAGGCTAGCTAGCTATAAGATAGCCACGTGCTTATAAAGCGAGGTATTTATTAAAGACTACGCATATTATTAGTGCTAGGTTAAAGATTAAAACCTTCACACACCCGCCCCTAGCTAGTATCTATCTAGTAGTAACTGCGATAGTCTTAGCTATCACTTCGTTTACAACCTTTCGGTGCAAGCCGTGACAAATCTCTAATAGCTATTCCTAAATAATTAGCTTTTACTACTATAAGGAAGATCTAGATTCTATTATACTAGGACTAGGTATATAACAAAGGTATTCTTTAGCTTATTAAAGGTATTATTCTCTTTAGGTCCTTATTAAAAAGAGGCATTTCTCTTAGTTAATTATATTAGTAATACTACTAGCTTTAAAAAGTTACTAATAAAGTTATAGTAAAAATTAGTAAACCCTAGGAAGCTATAAACCCCCTAAAGTTTTATAAGGGCTACTTACTCCCTTATAGCTATAACCTTTACTAAGTCTAGATAAATAAAATAACTTACTATAATAATATATCCTAGGTATTAGACTTTCTTTACTATAAATATAGACTTATTAAGATTTAAGTATAAACCTATAGCCCTTAGGTAGCCTAATATTAGCTAGACCTTAGGTATATAGTCTTTCCTTAATTCCCCTAAGTAAACTAAGATATTATCTAAGTACACTATAATAAAATCCCCTAATATATCCCCTAAGGATTTATTAATATAATATTAGAATATTACTAGTACACTAGCTAAGCTAAAGGGGAAAACTAGTTACTTAAAAAGCCTAAACCTAGTTTAAAATACTATAAGGTATTTCTAGCCCTTAGTAATCTATAGCTTATAAAATACTATATAAATATTTACCTTTATAAACTAGTATACCTAAGATAAGAAGTAAAGTGTTTTCTTAATTAATAAGAAAAGGTAGTAATTTTATACTATTATCTTATTAAGAGCGCAGTAGTTTATATAAAAACACTAACCCCTATTAGGTTTTTTAATAAGAAGGACTAGGGCTATAGCTAATAAAAAGCTAGTATAAATCTAACCCTTATTTATTAAATCTATAATCTAGTGCTTAACCTCTAGAAGCTAGTCCCTTAGTATATTATATAGTAGTCCCTATAGGAGCATTAGTTTAAACCTATCCTAGTTTTAGTGTAAGCATATATGGTAATTAAGAGACCCCTAATAAGGAGGTAAGCTATTAGCTTTAGCCTTATTAAAAAGGTCTATGAAGTTAGCTAATTCCTTAGGTAATGTTAATATATCTAGATTATTAGGCTTTATCTTAGGTGCTATAATCTATAGTACTATTATTATCTCCCTAAGACTTATAGTAATAAACTTTATAAAAGTATCCTTTTTATAGTATATCTAGCGCGCTTTTATAGTATATAAGAATCTAATAATCCCTTATACTAGTGCCTTTACCTTATACTTAAAGGCCTTAGAGATATATAAGCCCTTTATTACTCTAATAACTAATTACTATTTTACTATATAAATAACTATATTATAATATTCTAGCTATAGTATCCTAAGTATTATATCTTATATAAGACCTAGGATAATATATAAATACACTAATAACTCCTAGCTATTAATGTTAATTCTAGTGCGTACTATATAGGTAATTAAGGAGGTGTCTTTCTTTACCCTTTTTTCCCTTCTTTTTATTTTTACTATAGTTTAAATATACTTTCTTTTTAGTAAATATATAAGCTCTAAGCTAAACTATCTTACTACTAACTTACTTATAGTACTATAATAATTATAACTTTTGAAGTGTAGGGAGCTAGTTGCCGGCTGGCAACAGCTATACAGGTGCAGCTCTACGGTCAGGGACTAATAGAACCACTACGTTGAATATTTAACGTGACGCAACGGAAGTTTGTGGCAGTTATTAACTAATAGAATTTAATCTAGATGACTTTTACAATATCTTATATACTAATAGAATTAATTTTAGTGACGTTATATAGGCAATACGGCTATTAGATTAAGAGGCCTAGCTATCTAGCTAGATTAAAAAGATCTTCTTTCTCTTATATACCCACTAACTATATTAGTGGATCCGGACCGCTAGAGAGGTCTTAAAAGCTACTTTTAATTTTCCGTAAAATTCATTTATATATTAAATCCAAAAAATCAACTTACCACTATATAAACTAGCAACCTATATGCACTAATTTTTAGTCTAAAAAATATTCCTATATTAAATAAAAGCCTTATCTTCTAGCTTTAATTTACTATATGTAAGACTTTTGTATAACTTCTAGTTAAAGAGAAAATCGCTATTAAAGATAGCTATAGGGTAACCTGCGTATAGGGTAACCTACTTACGTCACCCTAACTTACCTAATTACTAGTAGCACTACGCTTGTGGCTACGCTTGCAGCTATAACGCAATTAAATAATTCACAATTGATTTAGATTAGTTATTCACACAGTTAGTTGTAGCTATTAATAGCTATAACGTAGCTATTAATAGCTACCTTTGTGACTATTAATAGCTATAGTGTAGCTATTAGGCTTGCAATATAAGCTAGTAATAAAAAGGTCTTTTAACTAGAAAGGGCTAAAAATATGTCTTATTTTTAACACCCCCTTTACAAAAGAATTACATTAAAAGCAATTAAAAGCGTACAAGGAGACTATAGGGTAAACAATAACTTTTAGATAAAAACAAATAAAAGGGAAAAACAAGAAAAGATAAAAAACCCCCTTTTTTAAATTCCTAGCTATTGTTAAATATAGCTCCCTTTTTAGCGTTGTTTTTAGTTCCCTATTAAAGGGATTTAGTTATTGGTTTTTTTTTAGTGATTATCAAGCCCTAAGAGCTTAATAAAGGCCTAATGAAAAGGTCTAGATAACGGTTTCGTTAGACCGTCTGCAGGCATTAACTTCGTATCTAGATATTTGATCTTAGCTAAACCCTCTAAAACCTATTGCCTAATATAGTTAAACTTTAGCAAGGTATGCTTTGTATGGCTATGTAAGGTAGAGTTATAGGCAGTGGTTATAGCGCCTTAATTATTGTAATATATCTAGATAGAGGGAGAAATAAGGGTTTTTAGCTCCTTAAATAAGCCCTAAAGCCACTGTAACTCCTAGAAAGTCTTGTAGATAGCGTTAGCTTTAGCTTCTAATGTTAATAGAGCTATTGTACTAGCTTTCTTTGATTTCTAGCTAATAGGTCCGCTAGCTAGCTTAAATAGATAAGCGTAGGTTAATTTAGAGGTCTTTTTATCCCCTGTAAAATCACTGTTATAATAACCTATTAGGCTTTTACTAGCTATACTTTTAGGGTCTCCCCTATAGATTATAGCAAGGAATTTAGTCCCTAATAGGTACCTAAGCAGATTTTTAGCTACTTTTAGGTGCTCTATATAGGGCCTAGCTAGTGCTATAAATAGCCACTGAAGTGTAAAGGCTATATCTGGCCTTGTAAGTAATATTAGGTATATTATAGTCCCTATAATGCACTAATAGAGCTTAATTTCGCTAGCTATTAATAGCTTAGTAGTCTGCGTAGCTAAAATGCCTAGCTAAAGAGGTATGCTAATAGGCTTACTATCTAGTATATTAAATTGATTTAAAGCCTCTGAGATATACTAAGATTAGTGGATTTTTAGTATCCTATTAGGTCTATCTTGTATGATTTAAACCCCTAAAAAGAATTTAGCAGGCCCCTTATCTTCTATTAGATAGACTTTATAAAGTTCCTTTTTAAGTCTTTAAATATAAGGTAAATCCAGTCTAATTAGAAGATAATCATTTATGTATATAATAATAAAGGTTTTAGTGGAGGAATTATAGAATATAGCTAGGTTAGAAATTAGAGGGCTAAATCCTAGGGACTTTAGCACTGCTATTAGTGCTTATTACCACTCCCTTAAGCTCTGTTTTAGGCTATATAAAGACTTCTATAATAAAATTACTTAATCTTTAGAAGGTTTATAGCTAAAACTTTTAGCTAATTTAGGATTTGCTTTAAGGAATTTAATAAATCCATCTAGAATAACTATATAAATCTGTTATTATAGCTTACTATTAAGAAAAGCTCCTATAAAATTAACCTATTTGATTTCCTAGTTATTCCAAGCTACTAGGGCTAGTAAAATCCTCTAGCTAGAGGGAATGCTTATGGCTACAAAGGTCTCTAGATAATCTAGACCTTTGATTTGTATAAATCCCTTAGCAATAAGTCAGGCCTTGTATTTTAAAGGATTATTTTCTTTATCCTTTTTAAGCTTATAAATAAGCCTATTCTTTAGTACTTTTTAGCCCTTAGGTACTTAGTCTTTCCCTATAAATTTAAAAGTACTAGCCTTTAGAAGCTATTTGTATTCCTTATACGTAGCTTCTATCTATTTATCCCTTTTAGGGCTAGATATAGCTTACTTCTAGGTCTTAGGTTTAGGGCTATTAGGGTTGTTTTCCTTTAGCTTTTCCTATACCTTAAAGTAGATTTCTTTTATAAAATCTAGAGAAAAAGGAGAACTAATATTAATATCTATAGGGTTAATATTAGGGTTAAAGTTAGTAATTTTATTAAAATCTAGGTCTAGAGTTAAAATCTGATTTTCTAGTGAAGTTACAGGCGTGGCCTCCTCTGAAGCCTCTGGAATTAGTTCCTTAAGGGGTTATATAAGCCCTATAGGGTGTTTTTCTTAACCTATAGGGGGACCTCCTATGTTATCTATAGGGTAATCCTTTAAACCTTAATTTAGATCTTAATCTTCTAAATTATTTTCCCTCTCTAAAGGGTTATCCCCTATAGAAAGCCTAGGTAATCCTTTAGAGACAGGACCTATAGGCTCTATAATCTTAATAAAGCTAGTCTTTATAACTAGCCTTTTAGAGGGGATATACACTAGGTAGGTATTAGAACCTAGTGTAGCTAATAACCTTCTAGGGATAGTTCTAGCTACTAACTTCTAGGCTTTAGGTTGTTTTTCTAGGGGGATTAGAATCTTATAGTGAGATCCTATAGCTCTAATACTGCTAATATTAGTTATATAGGGCTAATTTAGCTCCCTAGCTAGCAGTTGTTTAGGGCTTTTATCCTTTATAGTATTAGCAGTTATATTAACTAGGTTAATAACTGCAGGTAATATAAAACACCATAGATATAAGGGTAATTTTGCCCACTAGATAGTAGCCCTTAATTGATCTAGAATAGTACGAATTAAATGCTTTACTAATCTATTTTGCTTATAGATATAGGGACTAGAAGTTATAAATTTAATCCCTTTAGAATTTAACTAGGTTTAATAACTAGAATCAATTTCTTAGCCCCTATTAAAGTAAAGGTGCCTAGGATATTAACCTAGTTAATTTTTAAGCCCTCTAAAGAAGCCCTTAATAGCCCTATAAACAGTTAGGCCTTCCTTATTAGGTAATAAGAACACCCACTTATATCTAGTTTTTCGATCAACTAGAAATAAGCAATTTAACTGTTTATTGTACGGTATAGGGCTGATTTTTAGCGTATCCCCCTCTATTTAATCTAGAGCTCTAGGGGGTTAGGGATAGCTAATTTCCTAGGTCTTCTAACTGCCTTAGATTAATCATAAGCTATATATTTAAAATCCTTATCCTTAATTTTAGAAAAATCAGGGATTCCTTTAGTTATAAGGCTTATTTTCTTTAGCAAAGGAAGCCCTAGGTGCCCTAATCATATATGCTATAGGCTAGCTAGTTCTAGTAACTTTTGATATTAAAGATCTTTAGGGCCTAAATTAGGGTCTAGATTTAGGTCTAGATTAGGGCCCTCTCCGTTAGTCCCCTACTAGGCCCCTTAAGAACCACAGGCCTCTTAGGGAGGTATTAAGGACCTTTTTCCTCTACTAAGGCCAGAGTATTGCACTAAAACGTGTAGTGTAGTGTAGTATTTGTAGTGTAGTGTAGTAACTACACTACAAACTACACTACACTACAAACTACACTAACTATAAGGAAAAAAAAACTACATTACACTAACTATAAAAAAAAAAAACTATAATACATTATACTACAAATTTTTTTTCCTAAACTATACTAACTACAAATACTATAAATGTAGTATTAGACTTTTTATTAGTTATTAGTATTTATAAGGTTAAAAGAAAGCTAGTTATATAAAAGCTTTTATTATTATCTATTTTATTAAATTAGTTATAGAATTTATAATATTATATTATTTTTATAATTTTATTATAACTAAGTAAGGTTATATATAATATTATACTTTTTTAATAATACTATTTAACTTAATACTTTATTTCCCTAATATAACTTAAAGAAAAACCTTCTTATTATATTATTTACTATTTCTATAAATTATTTTATATTTCTATAAATTATTATTATTACTTATTTTAAAAAAACTATAAAAAGAACTCCTAGTAAACTTAATATAAGTAGCTTATTATATCTTATTATAGCTTATAATAGCTTATAATAGCTTATAATACTAATATTACTAATATTACTAGTATTACTAAGATTACTAAGATTACTTATAATATTATTAGTGTTAAAGTTTAATAATAAATAAATAATAAATAAATAACTTAAATATAAATACTAGTAATTATAAGTAAATTACTATAGTAAAAGCTATAGTTTTTAATAACTTAGTATTTTAAGGTTTTTAAAAATATTAATATTATAAAAATGTTTTCTCTTTTATATTTTTTTAAAATAATAATAAAAGTAAAATAATAGTAATTAAGGTTATTAAAGCTTTTATAATAAGTATATATATATTCTTTTCACTAAATAGCTAATTATATAGCTAGTCCTAGTACTTTAACTACCTTTTATAATAAGTATAGTATATTATATAAAACTAAGTCCTAGACTCCTAGTATTATTTTTAAAAATAAGTTAAACTTATTTTTTATAGCTTAATTAAGCTATATAGGGTAATTAAAATAATACTATTAGTTATTTATTAATATACTATAAATATTAGTTTATTATATTCTTTCTTTATATATTATAGTAATAATATATATAAAGTTACTATATATAACTTCTTAAAGCTTTAGAATTATAAAGCTTAAAGTAATATTTAATTAGTTTAAATAGTAAATAAATAGTTTAAGCTTTTTTTAAGTTCTTATTATATTAATAATAATATTAAAGTACTAAGTATATATTCTATTAACTTTTATATATTTATTTAGATTTCTAATTTAATTTAATTATATTAGTTTAGGGTATTTTTTAATTAAATTAATAATAAAAATATAAAATAATTAATAATAATAGTAAATAAAATAATTAGAAGGTTTTTCTTAAAGTTATATTAGTAAAATAAAGTAATAAGTATAATAGTATTATTAAAAAGGTAAATATTATAAATTCTATAACTAATTAAGTAAAATAGGTAATAATAAAAGCTTCTATATAACTAGCTTTCTTTTAATCCTTATAATAACATTATATAATAAAAAGGCCTACTTTTTTTTTTACTAACACTACATTTGTAGTTTTTGTAGTTCGTGTAGTTAGTAACTACACTAACTACACTACACTATAAGTCAAAAAAACTACAATACACTACACTATAAAAAAAAAAACTACAATACACTAACTATAAAAAAAAAACTACAATACATTAACTATAAGAAAAAAAAAACTACACTACAAATACAAATTTTTCCTAAAAACTACACTAACTACACTACAAACAATACTCTGACTAAGGCTCTCTAATACCCCTAAATCTATATCTTTAGATTTATAAGGGACCTAACCTAGGGCTATAGGCGTTGGAGAAGGGACTAAATCCCCTAAATCATCCCGTACGATTTCTTTAATATCATTATCATTTCGTTGATTTTAGCGATTTCGTCCAAATCAGAAGCCTAATCCGGCTTTTTAGAGGGAATTTGAACCTCTATAGGGTAGCTAATCGGATAGCTATGACCCCTAAAGCTAGCATAGGTAAAAGGTCAGATATAATGAGATTCCTTATTATAGGGCCCTTTATGTAACCTAGGTGTAAATTGGTTTTTAACGTGGAGGAAAAAACCATGTTTTTCTATATCTAGGGTAGCAATACAAGACCTATCTTTAAGATAAAGATAGTTTTTTATAAAGTAACCACTAGATATATAGTGAATAAGGCCACTAACTATATTAACATTAAGCTAAGGAAAATATAAAGCGTCCTTTAGCACTAAGGTCCTATATTTATTAGGTTTCTTTTGATATAAGACCTCAAAAATAGCACTACCGTGACCCTTTAGATAAATAGGGTTACCACTAGTTATAATAGGGTTAGATTCCCCTTTTTTATAAGGGGTATAATCCCTAAAGACCTCCCTAGAATTAACTATATATACAGTTAAACCTATATTATATAATAGGGCCTTTTTTATGTCTTTACTATAATAATTAAAACCATTTAAGGAATTAATTTCTTGTTTTTTATTATCTAAATCACTAGAGCTAGAATTAGAGCTACTATTACTAGAGCTCTTATAACTAGTCTTGTAATTACTAGGTTTCTTGTATGGATTAAGGGCTCTGTTAGAAAGGTTATAATTTCCTAGTATAAAAGAACCCTTTATAAGCTCTTTATTATCCTTTTTATCTAATTTTTAACCCTTTTACTTGTTTTTCTTCTTATTAGAATTAGAAGAGCCCTTATTTTCTTCAGAGCTTTCTTTCTTCTTCTTCTAACCTTTAGGGGCCTTTTCCTTATTTTTAGCACCCTTTTCTAGGTCTTTAGCCCTATAATTCAGGGCTTTGGATACCGTAGATAACTTATCCCTCTATTTAGCTAGAAGGTCTACTATTAAAAATTAAAGATTTAGGGCATCTAGGGGAGCCCCTATAGCCCTATTTATACGCATGCTAAATTGTTACCTCTTAGCCTACTAAGGGAAGGTTAATTTTAGGAATTAAAGATATTAATTAACCTAATCTATAGGATTAATTAGGACTCCTAAAATCAATAATCTAGCTAGTAGATTATTAAAGACTATATTAAAGGCTTCTAAAGTCCCCTTAAAACCATGAAAATTTAGGTTATAAAATTCAGAATATAGGGACCCCCTCTAGATTTTAACGCTATATAAATATTACCTAATAAGTAAATTATAGGCTTCTTTAGGTGATTTTTGCCAAGTTATAGTGGCTTAAGGGCCTTTTGTATAGCTATCCCTTAGTAACATAAGGATAATAGCTTAGTTAGCATCCCCTAGCACTCTAGAAATATCCGGATTATCTAGAAAATTAGGCATGCCTAAAGCTCTAAATTAGATAGCTAGGGCTTGTTTCTATTAATCGAAATTTTTAGCTCCTTTAAGCTTAGCAGTCTCTAGGAAGCTATAAACCCTCTTATTAAATTCCTTAATAATTGAATTATTAAAGGCAGCTTATATAGAGCTGGATTTAGGGGCTTTATCTTAATAGATAGGTTCCTAAACTTGCTGCTAACTAGCGGGCTTAGCAGCTTTCACACCCTCTATGCCTCTATTATTAATAGCTATAGTCAGAGCCTCTAGCTTCTGTAATAATAGATTGATAGCATCTTATTGCTTAATAACCTGCTCTTTTAGCTAATTATTTAGAACCTCTTACGCACTAAGATTAGGGGCAGAAGGCCCCTGATCTTGTTAATTGGTATCTATCTTCTAATTTTATAGAAGGGAAGTCTTCTATTTGTACTGAAATTCCTTTTTATAGAAGGGAAAAGCTTCTATTCGCGCTGAATTTCCTTTTTATAGAAGGGAATGCTTCTATATCGCTTATGCGCTTCCTGTTTTATAGAAGGGAAGTCTTCTGTAATTGTACGTAAAGTGCACTAGAAAGAATTTTATAGTAATAGGCTAGGCTTATAACCTTTTAAAGTGTAGGGAGCTAGTTGCCAGCTAGCAACAGCTATACAGGTGTAGCTCTACGGTTAGGGACTAATAGAACCACTACGTTAAATATTTAACGTAACGCAACGGAAGTTTGTGGCAGTTATTAACTAATAGAATTTAATCTAGATGACTTTTATAATATCTTATATACTAATAGAATTGATTTTAGTGACGTTATACAGGCAATGTAGCTATTAGATTAAGAGGCCTAGCTATCTAGCTAGATTAAAAAGATCTTCTTTCTCTTATATACTTACTAACTATATTAGTAAATTCGGACTACTAGAGAGGTCTTAAGAGCTACTTTTAATTTTCTGTAAAATTTATTTGTATATAAAATCCAAAAAATTAACTTACCACTATATAAACTAGCAACCTATATGCACTAATTTTTAGTCTAAAAAATATTCCCGCATTAAATAAAAGCCCTGTCTTCTAGCTTTAATTTGCTATATGTAAGACTTTTGTATAACCTCTAGTTAAAGAGAAAATCGCTGTCAAAGATAGCTATAGGGTAACCCGCGTACAGGGTAACCTGCTTACGTCACCCTAGCTTACCTAATTACTAGTGGCACTGCGCTTGTGGCTACGCTTGCAGCTATAACGTAATTGAATAATCCACAATTGATTTGGATTAGTCATCCACACGGTCAGTCGCAGCTGTTAATAGCTGCGACGTAGCCATTGATAGCTACCTTCGCGACCGTTAACAGCTGCAGTGTAGCTATTAGGCTTACAATGCAAGCTAGTAATAAAAAGGTCCTTTAACTAGAAAGAGCTAAAAATAGGTCTTATTTTTAACAATAACTATAGTTAATCTAGATATTAATATAATAATATATATTAAAGAGTATATAAATTAAGAATAGTAATTAGTCTATGTATTATACTATATCCTACCCTAACTCTATATAGCCTAAATAGTTATTTTATATTATAGTAGTAATTAGCTTATTTACCCCTATATAAGACTTTACTTAAGGGCTACTTATTTTTTATAAGGGGAATATTTACTTCCTTATTTATACTTTCTGTAAGGGCTTAGGCTTTGCCTAAGCATTGTCCGTATAGTAGCTAGAGAGGGGATTAGTAGAAGCAGTTAGAGTAAGGAAAAGAAGGCTTACATAAGTAGCCTAGGGGGTATAAGGGGCATTACTAGGGATAGCCTCTTACCCTTTCTCCTTCCTTCTTAAGTCTCTTAATACTATATTAATACCTTATTATAGTTACCTAGGGGCTAGTTTATAATAACCCCCTTATCTAATACTATAGCATTACTAGTAACTTAATAAGCCTAATTTAAGACACTTTAACTTATACTTAATAAGTAAATAGCAAAGCTTATATACCTCTAATAATAAGTAACTATAAATACTATAAGGCCTTTAACTTAATTACCTATTATAGCCTAACCTAGTGCTTTAGTAATTAACCTTACTTTATCTTTTACCTTTAACCTAGTCTTAACTATACCTAAGGTAAAATATAAGCTTATTCTTATAAGTAACCTATATAATAGTAATAAGGCTTTATTTACTATATAGAGATTCTTAATAAAATATAAGTTATAGGTAAATAAAGAGTTTATTAAAACTAATAAAAATAAGTAAATATTTATTTACTAGAACTTATTCTCTAAAGTCTAGTCCTAAGTAATTACTTTCTTTAAATAAGGTAATACTTATAACTTTAACCTTATTAAATTCCTAGAATATCTTAGGTTTATATTCTTTAATTTATATAAATAGGAAATAGCCCTTATAGAGCTTAACTAGATAAAATAAAGCCTAAGGTAGCTATTTTCTATATTCTTTATTTACTTTATAAAGAAGCTTTTATTAGTAAGAGAGAAATATTAAGGGAATAATATAAAGCTAGTAAAGCTTTAATAAGCACTTAATAAGTATTTAAGAGAGATTAGTATAGGCTAGGGTATTAGCTAGAGTATATAGTATATAGCTATTATATAATATTATAAGATTATAGTTAATATTAAGGCCCTTACTATAGAGAATAAGTACTAGTCCTAGTATAAACTATAGTAAGCTAAGCTTATACCTTAGACTAACTATAAGGGTAATATACTAATAACTAGGGTATATATAGCTAGGACTTAACTAAGGAAATAAAATAAGCTAGCTAAGAAAGAGAAAGGTTTAAAGCTTACTATAAATATATAATAGGCTAAATAGGTATTAGAAGTAAAGTTAGCTAAATACTATTAGAAAGAATATTACTTATAATATAAATCTAAGGATTACTATATTTAAAAATACACTTTTCTCTTACCCTATTATCTATAGGTTAGTAATAACTTATATAGAGTAAATAAGGAAAGTGTAAATAAGGAGGTAAATATTTCCCTTATAGAAAATAAGTAGCCCTTAAGTAAAGTCTTATATAGGGGTAAATAAGCTAACTAATTACTATAATATAAAATAACTATTTAGGCTATATAAAGTTAGGGTAAGATATAGTATAATATATAGACTAACTACTATTTTTAATTCCTATACTCTTTAATATATATTATTATATTAATATCTAAATTAACTATAGTTATAATTATTATAGTACTATAAGTAAGTTAGTAATAAGATAGTTTAGCCTAAAGCTTATATATTTACTAAATAGAAAGTATATCTAGACTATAGTAAAAATAAAAAGAAAGGGAAAGAGAGGGATAGAAAACACCTCCTTAATTACTTATATAGTACACACTAGAATTAATATTAATAGCTAGGAGTTATTAGTGTATTTATATATTATCCTAGGTCTTACACAAGATATAATACTAGGGATGCTATAGCTAGAATATTATAATATAGTTATTTACGTAGTAAAATAGTAATTAGTTATTAGAGTAGTAAAGGGCTTATATATCTCTAAGGCCTCTAAGTATAGGGTAAAGACACTAGTATAAGGGATTATTAGTTCCTTATATACTATAGAAGCGCGCTAGGTATACTATAAGAAAGACACTTTTATAAAGTTTATTACTATAAGCCTTAGGGAGATAATAATAGTACTATAGATTATAGCGCCTAAGACAAAGCCTAATAATTTAGACACATTAACATTACCTAGGGAATTGTCAGAACCCGAAGGTGTGCGGGTAAGCCATTAAACCAAAAGATTCACCAATGCTAGCTCTCGCTCGCATTACACCTTACAATTGATTATTAGGCGCGCGCACCTGATAATTATCCCTTCCCTCGCAAGGCTCGCCCTAAGCCAAGGGCCCCACATAGGCTAGCGGCTATTAGCAACATAACCTTAGCTTAGATTAGGCCTGGTTATCCGTGGCCTCTGAGATAATTAACCAATTGTAAACCCTTAAGGCCTAGTACGCACGGCAGCCAGGCCTATATATCACCTAGTGCACGTAACCCCACAGTTATAACTAACGTGACTATATGGGCGTAACTATACCTGCCCTATAAGCCTAACGTAAGCTACTAAGCCACTAGTAATTTAAACCTAAACCTATTAGGTTAATCTAGCTATAGGAATTGAACCTAGGACCTAGCGTACGCCCCACCTACAAGGATTCAAACCTAGGACTAGCACACTAGAAGACCTATAAGAGCTAGCATTATTGTCAGAACCTGAAGGTATACGGGTAAGCCATTAAACCAAAAGATTTACTAATGCTAGCTCTCGCTCGCATTACACCTTACAATTGATTATTAGGCACGCGCACCTGACAGGAATTAGCTAACTTCGCAGACCTTTTTAATAAGGCTAGAGCTAATAGCCTACCTCCTTATTAGGGGTCTCTTAATTACCATATATACTTGCACTAGAACTAGGATAGGTCTAAACTAATACTCCTATAGGGACCACTATATAATATACTAAGGGACTAACTTCTAGAGGTTAGGCGCTAGATTATGGATTTAATAGATAAGGGTTAGATCTATGCTAGCTTTTTATTAGCTATAGCCCTAGTCTTTCTTATTAAAAAACCTAATAAGGGTTAGCGTTTTTATATAAATTACTACACTCTTAATAAGATAATAGCATAGGATTATTACTCTCTCCTATTAATTAAGAAAATACTTTACTCCTTATCCTAAGTACACTAGTTTATAAAGGTAAATATTTATATAGTGTTTTATAAGCTATAGATTACTAAGGGCTAGAAGTACTTTATAGTATTTTAAACTAGGTTTAGGCTATATAAGTAGCTAGTTTACCCCTTTAGCCTAGCTAGTGCACTAGTAATATTCTAATATTATATTAATAAATCCTTAGGGGATATATTAAGGGATTTTATTATAGTATACTTAAATAATATCTTAGTTTACTTAGGGGGATTAAGGAAAGACTATATAGCTAAAGTCTAGCTAATATTAGGCTACCTAAGGGCTATAGGTTTATACTTAAATCTTAATAAGTCTATATTTATAGTAAAAGAAGTCTAATACCTAGAATATATTATTATAGTAAGTTATTTTATTTATTTAGACTTAGTAAAGATTATAGCTATAAGGGAGTAAGTAACCCCTATAAAACTTTAGGGAGTCTATAGCTTCCTAGAGTTTACTAATTTTTACTATAACTTTATTAGTAACTTTTTAGAGCTAGTAATACTACTAATATAATTAACTAAGAGAAATACCCCTTTCTAATAAGGACTTAAAGAGAATAATACCTTTAATAAGCTAAAGGATACCTTTATTATATACCTAGTCCTAGTATAATAGAATCTAGATTTTCCTATAGTAATAAAAGCTAATTATTTAGGAATAGCTATTAAGGAATACTTTTCCTAGTAAGGCTATAATAGTATTATATACCTAGTTACTTACTACTTTACTAGCCTTATATTCTTATAAAAGAACTATATAATTTATAATAAAGAACTATTAGCTATTATCTTATACTTTAAGGTATAGTTAGCTAAGCTATAAGGCATTTTCTATTTATTTATAATTTATATAGACTATAAGAACCTAGAGTACTTTATAACCCCTTAGTTAATATTAAAGTAATAAGCTTAATAGGTAAATATACTTATATTATTTAATTTTTACCTTTAGTATAAACCTAGTATATAAGTATAGTAACTAAATACTCTTTCTTAAAGAGAGTAAGACTAGGAAAGGGCTACCTCTAGAATAGAATATATCCTATAACCTATTACTATTATATAACTCTTACTATTACTAGATAAGTAATAAGATAATAATAGTATAGTATTACTACTAGCTAATAAGGTTTTCTTTATTACTAAATACCTTTAGACCTTATAAAACTAGGCTATTATCTCTAACCTTATATATAGTATTTAATTAAAGACTATTTAAAAAAGGGCTTAGAGGTTTCCTATTCAGGCCTTAATAAGGAAGTAAGTAATAAATTATTCTATAAGTACTTATAAAGTGCTTTAGTTTAAGGGCTATACCTAGGTCCTAGTATAAGAGCCTCTTATAATAACCTTAATATAGTAATATTATAATTTACTAGTAATAAGGCACCTAGGCTATAATACTATATTTTAAATCTTATAATAGTAATTTTACTAGGATAGGATATTATAAGATATTACTAGGTTTATTTATAACTATTATTACTATAGTAGTTATAAGAGCTATTAATAACGCTAAGGCTTACTAAAGCCTTTACTTATTCTTAACTAGTTTTAGTTATAGATCTTTATTAACTTATAATAAACTTACTAGTACTATCCCTAAAAAAGCTATAATATCTAATAGTTATTATAGATTAACTCTTTAAATTTATTTAGCTTAAGGCTATAACTTCTATAAGAGCTAAGGAATATATAAAGAGATTTAAAATAGTCTAGTAATAGTTTAAAGGGTTTTCTTAATTAATTATTATAAATTATAGTTTAGATTAGTTAGGAAAATTTTAGATAATATTATACTTTTTAGTTAGGATTAATTAGTTACTTTTTATATTATATTACTTATAAACTAATAGTAATATAAAGTAAGTAAACTAAGAGATATAAGTAATACTATATATTATAGTCTTTTTCTTATAGTTTAACTAGCTAGAATATCTAGTTACTTACTAGCTTATAATTAATAATAGGCTATTTTTTATAATAGAAGTTAGCTTAAATAAGCTACTATATAGCTATAACCTAAAGCTAGTTTTATTACTACTAAATAAGTTTACTTTTATAATAATACTAAAGAGATAAGTAATATAGTTTCTTAAGTACCTCTAGGAGAGTATTTATCTAGTATAAGCTATAATAGCTTATATATAATAAAGGTAATAAGACACTATATTTACTTTATATTAGCTAGTAAAATAGTTTTAAGTTAAAAATAAGGTATAGCTTTTACTTAAAAATATTAAAACTAATTACCTTTTATATAAACTTAATTAAGTAGTAATAAAGTATATAGTTATAAAAGTCCTAATATTACTTATAATATAACTAGATATCCTAAGAGGTATTTACTTAGTATTTAATATAAACCTTATTAAATATACTATAAAGAACCCTTTTCTTAGTTAAAAGCTCTAAGACTTTTATCTAAAACTAGAATAAGTCCTTATAAAGGGTAATAATAAGCTTATTAAGAAATATTAGGTTAAGTAAATCCTAGTAGCTTAGAATACTCTAGGCTAAGGTAAGAGATATAATATACTTATTAAGTAAGTAAGTTATATATAGCTTATATAAGAACTATTAGAGAATGTAATATAAATATAAGCCCTTAATAAGTTTAAGGTAAAATAAGGGAATATATAATATAATAAAAAACTAAATTAATTTTAAAAAACTTATTTATCTATAAAAACTCTTATATATATTTAAGATACTAATATATTATAGTTTATTACTATTACTTAAAGGGAATAATTATTCTCTAAGTCTTTCTTTAAGTTAATAAAAAAGCTTATATAAGTAAATATTACCTTTATTTAGAGTTAGTGCTTTACTAATATAACTATAGTATACTTACTAGGTAATAAGTATAGTATAAAGAGTTATTTACTTAGAATATAACCTAGGTTTTAAATAGTATAAGTAAGGTTAGTATATAAAGTATAAGTAAGTAAAAGTATAATAGAAGTATTAGTAAGAGAATAGTAAGTAAAAAAAGTAACCTTAGTAAGATAAGGAATATTATTTCTAGCTAAGGGCTAGCTAGCTTTAGGGTTTTTAAGGGTATATTTAAAAGAAAAACCTATTAACCTTAACTTAAAGAGAAAATAAGTAAGCTACTAGTAATAATAAAAAGGGGAGTTATTACTTAACTTAGTAATTTAATAATAATATTAGTTCTTACTATAGTAATAAAAGGTAAGTACTTAAATAAAAGTAATAAACTATTTATATATTTCTTTATATATAGTATTTAGATTACTAATAACCTATTAGTTTTATTAGAATAAAAAACTAGTAACTTATTATATAAACTATACTATACTATAACTAGCTAAAGGGCTAGTGCTAATAAAGAGAATAATATTAAGGCTAGTTATATTTATTATAAAGGTATTTATAGCTAGAGATAGTTTAAGAGCTAAGTAAACAAAAGCTAGGTTAAACTATACCTAGTTAAGGAGAGTATTTTAGTAACTAATAAGATAGTAATATCGCTAGGATAGGATAGGTATTTTCTTTTTTATATTTATAGTCTTAGGGACTTTAAGTTTAATAATATATATACTTAAGGTAATTTTAGCCTTAAGATCTTTAAGGGTATAGTAAAGTTATAAGTTAGTAAATAAAAGCCTAGTATACTATATATAGGTAATATAGTATTACTAATAAGAAAAATATAATTTCTTACTTCTAAGGGGATAATAATTTAGAATACTAGTAATAAAAGCCTATTTAATATAAAGACTATAAGAATACTAAACTAACTTAAGTATAGTATACTATTTATTATTAGAGTTTTCTTTTATAAGGTACTTACTAATAAAATAGAATATAGGTATTATAAAAGTAGCTATAAAAGTAGCTATAAGAGTAAGAGTAAGGGCTTAATAGTATAGTATTTCTAGTAAAGAGAATAACTAATTAAGAGAAAGAAGCTAATAAAATAAAGAGAAAGGCTTAATAAGATTATAATAATAAAGAGATAATATTATATAAAGGGAAAAGTAAGATATTTATACTAGATATTATACCTATACTAGGTAAGTTATAAATAGGTAAGGGTAAGGTAATTATCTATAATAAATAACTTATTAGTAAGGTAAATATATTATATATACTATAAAATAACACTTAGAAGTAAGGGGTTATTATTATAATAAATAATAAGGTAGTAAGGTAAGTGCCTATTAAATACTTTATAAATAGCTATTAATAAGGATAGTTTTTATTATAATAGCTAAGGGTATATATAATATAAGTATTATATATATTACTAGGGGATATTATAGGGGGGAGTTTATTAGTAATAGGTAAGTAAGGGTATATATAAGGGCTTAGGCTTTGCCTAAGCATTATTTATATAGTAGCTAAAGAGAGAATTAGTAAAAGTAATTAGGGTAAGAAAAAGAAAGCTTATATAAGTAGCCTAAGGGGTATAAGGGGCATTACTAGGGATAGCCTCTTACCTTTTCTCCTTTTTCCTTAAGTCTCTTAATACTATATTAATGCCCTATTATAGTTACCTAGGGGCTAGTCTATAATACTTTTCTTATTTACTTTATATAAGTTAATACTAACCTATAGATAATAAAGTAAGAAAAAAGTACACTTTTAAATATAGTAGTCCTTAGATTTATATTATAAGTAATATCCTTTTTAATAGTATTTAGCTAACTTTACTTCTAATACTTATTTAGCTTATTATATATTTATAGTAAGCTTTAAACCTTTTTTTTTCTTAGCTAGCTTATTTTATTTTCTTAATTAAGTCCTAGTTATATATACCCTAGTTATTAGTATATTACCCTTATAGTTAGTCTAAGGTATAAGCTTAGCTTACTATAGTTTATACTAAGACTAGTACTTATTCTCTATAATAAGGGCCTTAATATTAACTATAATCTTATAATACTATATAATAGCTATATACTATATACTTTAGCTACCCTCTCACTAATCCTCTTCCTCCTCTACTTAGCGGAACTTTACGTGCGCCTCCGAGCCGTCCTAGGCACGGTAGCTATTGGATTCGCTAATAACACAAACATTATAGTGTTTAGCAAGAATATAGCGTAGACTTAGAGAAGACTTAAGGCTACATAGAGAATCTATAAGGACTAGGTAAAGAAAGTAAGTATAAAGTTTAACCTAGTAAAAACTAAACTTATACACTTTAGTAAGGCCTATAGGCCTTTATAAGTAAGGGTCTAGCTTAGCATAGAAAAAATAGCGCTAATAAAAGTATACTAATTCCTTAGGGTATAGGTAAATAGGAAACTTAACTAAAGTGCTTATAAGAATATCCTTAAGGGAAAGCTAGCCTAGTAGTGGCTTACACTCTTTATATTAGTAGTGTTAGTATAGGGTATTAGTTTTAGAGACACCTAGCTTATATATATATAGGTAGTCTAGCCTATTCTTACCTATAAAGCAAGTGCCTATTATACCCTAACTAAGAAGGGAGGAAACCTAAGAGGTATAGTTAGAAGCTTTATAGTAAACTAATTAACTTACCTCTAGGCTATAGCTAGAGTGTTTAAGGCTATACTAATTACCTAGCTAGAGGTTAAGACTTATATCCCTTCCTTAAACCTTTACTTAAATAAAATAAAATAGAAGTTTAAAGAAAGGATTATACTTAGTAAAATAATAAATAAGATATAGGCTATAGCTAACTTAGTGTAAATAGTATTATAATATAAAGAAAGACCCCCTCTAGCTAATAATAAACTAGATATATAACTATATAAAAAATAAAAGAGAAAATAAAAAGACTAGTATTCTAATAGAAAACTAAGATAATATAAGCATAGAAGAGAACTAATAGAGAACTACTTACTTACCTATAACCTAAAGAATATCTAGAAATTCTATACTAGACTTAATAAGTATATCTCTTCTATAATAATATAACTATATATAGGAAAGATTAGCCTTAATAAGTTCCTTTTCTAAAGATATATTCCTAGGGTAGCTTCACCCCTATATAGCTATAGCTATATAGTTAAAGACTAGTATTATATAATTATTAACTATGCTAACTATAACTATAGACACCCCTAAATATAATAGCCTAAAGACACATAGGAAGTAAGGCTAGCCTTAGATAATCCCCTAAGGGCAAGATATATAGCTAAATAGGTCCTTAGTATAAGAAGACTTTAATATTACATATTAGCATAAGACCTAGCCCTTAGCTAATATAAACTAGGGGAGGATTTAGGCTACCCTAGAGGTAACTAAAATAATTAATAAATAGACACTATAGATAACTAGAGAGAGACACTAGGTAAGATAATATAGCCATAGAGGTAAGCTAGAAATAAGGTAAAATCACACTAAGATAAAAAGACTATAGGTCTAGAATAGTTATTAAATTAATTTTAAGTTAAAAAACTATAGGTATTATTTTACACTAGCCTATTATTACCTCTCTATAGCCCTAAAATTAGCCCTATTTCTCTTTAGGAACTAGGATTATATCCTTTATTACCTTACTCTTACCCTTAGTTAATAGGCTAGTAGCTAGGAGCTAGTTTATTTTTACTACCTAGGTATTAAGCTACTAGAGCTAAAAGATAACCTTATTATATTATTCCTTAGTAAACCTAGACCTAGCTAAGTCTAGGCTTACTACTATAGTACCTTATTTTTTCTTAGTATAGTTTTTAGTATAGAGTTTCTTAACCTAAGCTATATAGTTCTCTAGGGCCTAGATAATTAAAGTTAGCCTTAACTTAAAGCTACTACTATACTAGAATAAAACTACTTATATTACTCCTAGTAACTATACTAGCCTAGGTATTAACTAACTACTAATACTCCCCTTACTAGCTAGTAATATTTAGCTATAAGTAAATTAGTACTAAAGTAAGCTTAGAGTAAGCATAAATACTAATATTACCTTAGAATATCTATAGTTATAAACCTAATAGTTAAAGTAAGCGCTAGATATTACCCCTTTTTATATAAATTAGCCTTACTCCTAGGCTAGTAATAAACTAACTTACTAATAATATTATAGCACTAGTGCCCTAGATTCTTAATTAATTATATCTTATAAGATATATACTATAGCGCTTAAGGTTTACCTAGCTACCCTAGATTAGACCTAGAATAGGTATAAAATAAGGGTAAAAATAACTTATTTTAAGATCTTTAAACTTAGCTTACTTTAATTATTTTACTATAAGGGATTTCCTTAGATACCTCTTTAAGGCTATGATTTCCTAGGTAAATTAAAACTAGAATAGTACTAATAATAAAATACTTATAGTATTTATTAATATTCTATTATAAATTTCTATATAAAATATTAGTAACTAAATTAATACTAGGCTAGAAAAGCCTTAAATAACTCTAAGAAGGGGTAAGGAAAATAAGAACCTATAGGAAGTTTAATATAAGAAAAGAAAAAAGGTTAGAACCCTATAAGGGGAAGAGCTCTTTTTTATACTTAAGAGAGAGGGGGGGGGAATAAATTATAATATTAACTAGAAAATAAAGCATAAGATAAATAAATATATAAATAGCGTATAAGTAATCTAAAGGCAAAACCACCTAGGCACTAGGCCTAAATTACTTACCCCTTACTATAAGTAAATAAAACTATATACTTAGACTTTATAAGGTATTTAAACTAATATTAGGCTAGAGTTAGCTAAAAAGTAAGGCACTAGAGAAGCTAGGAGTAAAGTAAAGAAAAAGTAAATTATTATTATAAATTAGAATTTACCTTACTATAGAATAGAGTAAGAGGTATAGGGTAAGACTAGTATAAGGCTAGAGTAGTATTAAAGGGAGCTAGCTAGGATTACTACTATATATTTTTTCTTTTCTTTTATTTTCTATAGGATAAGGCTAGCATAAGCTAGCACTAAACACCTATAGTTAGCCACACCTAACGTAGCGTAGGCCTATAAGAGGGCTAGCGCTAGCCTATATATAGACATAAGGGGGTTTTTCTTCCTAGTATAGGGTTTTCCCTCTTAACTAAGCGGTTAGAGTACTAGGACTAGCTACTTAATTAGCTGTCTAGCGTAAAGAATATATATACTTTAGCTAATACCCTAGCTTATACTAATCTCTTTTAAATACTTATTAAGCGCTTATTAAAGCTTTACTAGCTTTATATTATTCCCTTAATATTTCTTTTTTACTAATAAGAGTTTCTTTATAAAGTAAATAAAAAATAAAGAAAATAGCTTTTTAAGGCCTTATTTTATTTAGTTAAGCTTTATAAGGGCTATTTTCTATTTATATAAATTAGAGAATATAAACCTAAGGTATTCTAGGAATTTAGTAAGATTAAAGTTATAAGTACTACCTTATTTAAAGAAAGTAATTACCTAAAACTAGACTTTAGAGAATAAGTTCTAGTAAATAAATATTTACTTATTCTTATTAGTTTTAATAAAGTTCTTATTTACTTATAACTTATATTCTATTAGAAATCTTTATATAGTAAATAAGGCCTTATTACTATTATATAGGTTACTTATAAGAATAGGTTTTTATTTTACCTTAGGTATAGTTAAGACTAAGTTAAAGGTAAGAGGTAAAGTAAGGTTAATTACTAAGGCACTAGGTTAAGCTATAATAGGTAATTAGGTTAAAGGTTTTATAGTATTTATAGCTACTTATTATTAAAGGTATATAAGCTTTACTATTTACTTATTAAGTATAAGTTAAAGTGTCTTAAATTAAGCCTATTAAGCTACTAGTAATGCTATAGTATTAGATAAGGGGGTTATTATCCCCTAGCTAGGTTAGTCTTATAGTTAAAGTATATCTATTATATCTATTAATATATTTATTAGTATTTCTATTATATCTTTTAGTAGTTATTATAAAGGACTAAAGGAAGTCTCTTAATTATTATAGACTAGCCCCTAGGTAACTATAATAAGGTATTAATATAGTATTAAGAGACTTAAGGAGAAAGGAGGAAGGGGGAAGGGTAAGAGACTATCCCTAGTAGTGCCCCTTATACCCCCTAGGCTACTTATATAAGCCTCCTTTCCCTTACCCTAACTGCTTTTACCAATCCCCTCTCTAACTGCTATACGGACAATGCTTAGGCAAAGCCTAAGCCCTTACATCTTCTCACTATTTAAAGATATCTTCCTTTATTATAATATTAGTATAATAATAAGATATAATAGGAAGAAATATTTACTTACTTTATCCTCTTTAGGTTCTAAGTTAGTAAAAGTAAGGATTTTATTCTTTCGAGTTTTTTAAATAGATTTATCTCTCTTATTTAAGAATAACCCTTTATAGAGGTTAGAAGACTTAGGCTTAGGTTAAGGATTAGAAAAGGTTCTAGGCTAAATAGGCCCTCTAATTTCTACTAGAAATTAGGTATTTTCTAGCTCTAAATTATCTAAGCCTAGCCCTAGGCCTAAATTAGCCTGATTTTCCTTATAAGTAAGAAGAAGCCTAGTATTAAAGTTAGTAATAAGAATAATAATAATAATAAACATTATACTTATGAATTATAATCCTTTTCTAAGTTATCTAGTAAATTTTTAATTATTCTTAATTATAATCTAAGCTTATCTTTTATAGTAATAAGATTAAGCCTAGGGTCTAATAACATAGTATATAAATAAGGCTTATAAAAGTGGTAATTATTTCCTATATCTTATGGGAAATAATTACCTAGCTTTTCTAAGCTAATATCTATAGAGGCTATAAAGACCTTACTAAAAGGATTATAAACGTGTTTCTAATTTTATAAGTTAGTATAATATAATTAAAAAGAAAGTAAAATAGATAAATACCTAGTTATTATAAGCCTTTTAGTTCTCTTTTATATTATTAAGATATTCATATATCTTAGTAATAAAAAGTAGGACTAGACCTAAAGTATTATACTTCTAGCTTTAAAGTATAATAGTAAGTTTATAAAAAACCTCTAATATACTACTTAAGGTTGCTAAATTAGCCTATTCTTATGTTATAGGCATAGTATCCTTAAGGGTAGTAATATTAGTTTCCTTATTAAGAAGAATAATAGCTTCTTTAAGCTTTAAAGAAGTATTAATTATCTTATAGGTTAAATTCCACCTTGTTTTATTAGCTATAAATATAATAGATTAGTATTAGGTATAATTATAATAAGAATTAAAGACTTACCTAAAGGAATCTTTATAATATTATAATTCTTAGCTAGGTTACCTTGTGTTTTTGCTTTTCTAAGGCATTTTAACTAAGTTTTATACAAAGCTTAGTTATTCTTAATTAGAATAGCAATCCTTTTAACCTTTCCTAGTATACCTATAATTAATATTAGCATTATTAGATAAAAAATAGTAAAGAATAATAGATTAATTACTTACCATTTACTAAGGATTTAAATTATTAAAAATTAGGATTCCCTTAGATATACGAAGTTTCTTCTGTAGAATAGTGAAGATATTCACTATTTTTAAAACTTTCTAAGTTTTCCTTAGAAGATAGATTTAATAAAACTTGTAATAATATCCTTAGCTATAATATTAAGAACGTGAGCTATATATTAGATATTATATAGTTTAATACTAATACTATTATAACTCTTATTAATATAAGAAGTTATAAAAGTATTATTATTAGAACTATTATCCCTAGTAAAACTATATATAAATTAGAATTAAAGTGTAATAATAGTTATAATATTTAAAGAAATAACTTACCTAAGAATATCCTTAGGCTCTAAGTAATAGTCTTTAATAAGATTATTAAAGCATTAGTAAATATAAGCTCCTGTATGTAAATTTAATAGATATTTAAATCCTATAAGTAAAATAATTAGTAAATAATAGAATTAATACTAATTAAAAGACTTACTAATTAGCTTATATTCTAGCTTAAAGTTTGGATTAAGCTAGCTTATAATAACCCCTAGATAAGACTTTGAATTAAGTGAAGTCTAAATATCTAGTTAAACTAAAATTAAACCTTAATGTTTAATTTAATATTGGATTTATTAGAGGATTTTTTGCTTAGATAAATAATACATAGTATTTATTCTATGTATTATTATTCGGTAACTAAGCAAAGAAGCTAAATTATTATTCCTATATAAATTAGCTTAAATAACTATAATAGTTATAGGAAAAGAATTAACTTACCTAGAATAATAATTTAGTAAATTTTTAAAGGATTTGCTATTAATTATAGCAAAAGAAAGGTTATTTTCTAGTAGAAATTTAATAACTAGATTAACTACTTCTTTAGATGAAAATTCCTCTAAAATAGTATGATTTTAAGGTCTTTTTATTGAAAAAAAAGAAGTTAAAGAAGACTAATTAGTAAGAGTAAATACTACTAGAATTTTAGGTACTAGATATTATAGTTAGTATAGAATTAATCATTTAAAATTTAAAATAAATAGAATAAAATAGAATAAAAGACTTACTAATTATCTTTTTAGGTTTTTTTTCTTCTGATTTAGAAGTAGCAATTTCTAGATGCTTAATTCAATAGTATTAAACCCTATTAGAAGCTTAGAATCTCTTTGCTTTGCTTCTAAACGTAAAATTACATTTAGATTGCGTATAAAAGCATATAATTTCCCTTTCTTTATTATATTTAATATTAGATAACTGATAATTAAATAAATTATAGGTAAAAATATATGCTTTTGAAGAAAACTCGTAATCTTGTTGATTTTCAAGGGTTTTCTCATATAATCCTAGAAGATTACTTGCTTAAGAAGGCCCTAAAGCTAGGCTAGCCTAGCTAGGCCTAGAAGGTAAGCTAGGCCTAGAAGGGCTAGGCATACTAGCATTAGAATCGTTATCTAAGGGGCAAAAAGAGGAATCCATAGTGAAGTGAGTCTAGGTCTTTTTTTCCGATTTTTTCCGATTTCTTTCTGATTTTTATAGATTTTGCAGATTTTCAAAGGTATAATTTTCCTAATTTTCCTAATTTTTCCTAATTTTTTCCGATTTTTTTCTGATTTTTTCTGATTTTTGTTTTTTTAGGGGTTTTGTAACTTATTTGAAAAGTAAAAAGATTATAAAAACAAGAGTAAACACAAGTAATAGTAATATAACTAGCTTAACTATGTAAAGGTTTTTCTAAATGTTTTTTTTGGATTTACTAAGGTAAAAAGAAAAGAGAAAAAAAAGAAAGAAAAGAGAAAGTAAGGGAATACCCCTCCTTAAAATTTTTTTAACTTAGCTAAGCAAGTAAGTTACAAATAATGTAATTAACTAAATAGTCTAATAAGACTAATTAAACTATTAGAGACCCACATAAGACCCACATAAGACTTACTTTTAGACTTACTTTTTTATATTTACTCTATAAAATTGAAATAGTATACCTATAGCTTTAAAATTATGTAAATCTAGCTAATTTATAGCTTTTTCTATGAATTTTACTAAGAAATAATTAATTTTTATTTATAAAAAAGTATTAATTTTAAGTATAGTAAATCTCTTATAATTATATTATACTAATTTTATTATATATATCTTATATTACCTAATATAAAAGAAGGTATAAATTTATTATAATTAAATACTATATTTAAAAATAGTATATAATATTATATAATAAGTTATATACCTAAAAGCTATTATAATAAATAAAGCCTTTTTTAAATTATATTACTAATATTATATAAATATTTTTCTTTTATTACTAATATTTCAGGAATTTTTCATAAATAAAGTATTAATCTTTAAGTAATAAATTTAAAAAAAGTATAAAAAAAATATAAAAAAAATATAAATATTAGAAATATTTTATATTAATTATAATAAAATAGATATTAGACTAAGTTTTTTGTTTATAATAAAGAAAAATAAAAGCTATTATATTAATGTTTTATAATCTTTTAATCTAATACTTGAATTTATAATATATTATTTAATATTATTTCTGAAAGTATATATAGGGTATATTCTAGTAAAAAAAACACTTATACTAAGTAAATTAATATTAATACTTAGAAAAAAGGTTTATTAGTATTATAATACCTATAAATATAGAAAAGAAATAAGGAATATAATTTAAGTATTTATCTTACTTATAATACCCTATACCTAGAATTACAAGTAATAATCTAAAATGTAAGAAATTTAGAAAATTTATAGTAATTTTAAAAAAAATAGTAGGAGAAAAAGGTTAATATTAATCTTAAAGAGAAAATTCTATATATCATTATAAGACCTTAATATACCCCACTTTTCTTTTCCCCTAATATTACATTTGTAATGAATGTAATGTAATGTGTAATAATTACACATTACATTACATTACATTACACATTACATCCAAACCCCAAAAACTACATTACATTACATTACATTACATGCTCTAAGTATAACTATACCTTAGATCTAGGACATTATTAGTGATTATCTAGTCTCTTAAATAAAGCTTAAAGTAATAACTAATGCTTAAATCCTCACTAAACATATGTAACTATTTAAATTTAATATTATATTAGTTTAGTGTGTTCTAGTCTTTAGAGAGTAAATTAAGTGCTTAGTGTCTAACTTAGTAATAAATTACTTATAATAGAAACCCTAGATAGGCATATCTACACTCCTAGTTCCCTTTTTATTCTATTATTAAAACTATAATTACTTTAAAATTATATAGGTAGTTTAGTAGCTATATAATTTACCCCTATTCTATAGTAAATTAGTAAACCTCTTTACTTACCCTTTCTCTATACTATTAAAGTAATAGAGCTATCCTTACTTTTAATTAAATAGAAAACATATCTAGTGGTTTATAAAGAATATAAATCCTATAATAAGGCATTAATATCTTATATCTAAGTAAAGGTTAATAGGGTTATTGTAAGGGCTTGGGCTTTGCCCAAGCATTTACCATAGTGCAGATAAGTGAGGCTAGAAAGGGGGCTAACATAAGGTAGCTAAGGGGGTATAAGGGGCACTAGTAAGGACAGGTCTTTTACCTTCTTTCTTTCTCTCCTTAAGTTTCTTAGTATTATATTAACGCCCTATTATAGTTACCTAGGGGCTAGTCTATAATAATTAAGAAACTTCCTTTAGTCTTTATAATAGCTACTAAAAGACATAATAGATATATTAATAAATACACTAATAGATATAATAGGCACACTTTAACTATAGGATTAACCTAGCTAAGGGATATTAACTTCTCTATCTAATATTATAGTACTATTAGTAGCCTAATAAGCCTAATTTAAAACGCTTTAACTTATAATAAGTAAATAAATAGCAAAGCTTAAATACCTCTAGTAGTAAGTATTTATAAATAATATAAGACCCTTAACCTAACTACCCCCTATAGCCTTAGCTAGTGCCTTAATAGTTAACCCTATATTACTACTTACCTTTAGCCTAGCCCTCCTTATACCTAAAGTAAAATAAAAACTAATCCCTATAAGTAACCTATATAATAGTAATAAAGCCTTATTTACTATATAAAGGCTTTTAATAGAATATAAGCTATAGGTAAATAAGGACTTTATTAGTACTAATAAGAATAAATAGATATTTATCTACTAGAATTTATTCTCTAAGGTATAATCCTAGGTAGTTACTTACTTTAAGTAAGGTAATGCTATTAACTTTAACCCTATTACTTTCCTAGAATATCTTAGGACTATATTCTCTAATTTATATAGATAGGAAATAGCCCTTATAAAGCTTAAATAAATAAAATAAGGAATAAGGGAGCTATTTTCTATATTCTTTATTTACTTTACTAAGAAGCTTATACTAGTAAAAGGGGAATACTAGGGGGATAATATAAAGCTAGCAAAGCTTTAACACACGCTTAATAAGTAATTAAAAGAGATTAGCGTAGGTTAAGGTATTAGCTAGAATAATTAGCATATAGCTATTATATAGTATTATAAAATCACGGTTAATATTAAGGCCCTAGCCTTAGAGAATAAGTACTAAGCCTAATATAAACTATAGTAAGCTAAGTCTATACCTTAGACTAACTATAAGGGTAATATACTAATAACTAGGGTTTATATAGCTAGGACTTAGCTAAGGAAGTAAAGTAAGTTAGCTAAGAAGGAGAAAGGACTAAGGGCTACTATAAATATATAATAGGCAAAATAGGTATTAGAGGTAAAGATAGCTAGACACTATTAGGAGGGGTGCTACCTATAATATAGATTTAAGGATTACTATATCTAGGAGTACGCTTTTCTCTTGCCTTACTATTTACTAGTTAGTATTAACTTATATAGGGTAAATAAGGAAAGCATAGATAAGGAGATAAACGCCCTCCCTATAGAAAATAAGTAGCCCCTAAGTAAAGTCTTATATAAGGGCAAATAGGCTAGTTAACTACTACTATATAGGATAATTATAACTATTATATAGAGGTAAAGTAAGATATAGTATAATATATAGACTAACTACTATTCTTAATTCCTATACTCTTTAATATATATTATTATATTAATATCTAGATTAATTATAAGTATAATTACTATAGTGCTATAAGCAAATTAGTAGTAAGGTAACTTAGCCTAGAGCTTATATAGTTACTAAAGTAAAGGTATATTTATACTATAGTAAAAATAAAAAGAAGGGGGAAGTGAGTTAAGGAAGACTTCTCTTCTATAACCTATATAGTATACACTAGAATTAATATAGATAGCTAGGAGTTATTTATGTATTTATATATTATCCTAGGTTTTACCTAGGATATAATATTTAAAATACCTTAGCTAAAGTAGTGTAATATAGTAGTTTACGTAGTAAAATAATAACTAGTTATTAGAGCTATAAAGGGCCTTTATATCTCTAAGGCCTTTACTTATAGGGTAAAAGTACTAGTATAAGGAATTATTAGGTCCCTTTATATTACTAAAGCTTATAAAGTATAATAAAGTAAGGACACTACTATAAGGTTTATTACTATAAGCTTAAAGGAGATAATAATAGTACTATAGATTATAGCACCTAGAATAGAGCTAACTATTCCTAATATATTAATATTACCTAAGGAGTTAGTAAACTTTATAGGCCTCTTTAATAAGGCTAAAGCTAATAGTCTGCCTCCTTATAAGGGTTCTCTTAACCACTATATATATTTATATAGGAACCTAAATAGGTCTAAACTAACACTCCTATAGGGACTATTATATAATATGCTATAGGACTAACTCCTTAAGGTTTAGCATTAGATTATAGACCTAATAGATAAGGGTTAGATTTATACTAGCTTCTCTTTAGCTATAGCTCCTATCCTTCTTATTAAGAAAGCTAATAAGGGATAGTGTTTTTATATAAACTACTATACCCTTAATAAGATAATAGCATAGAACTATTACTCTTTTCTATTAATTAAGGAGATACTACGCTCCTTATCCTAGGTATACTAGTTTATAAAAGTAAATATTTATATAGTATTTTATAAACTATAGATAGCTAAGGGTAAGGAGCACCTTATAGCGTTTTATATAAGGTTTAGTTTATTTAAGTAGCTAGTTTACCCCTTTAGCTTAGTAAGTGTGCTAGTAACCTTTTAGTAATATATTAATAAAACCTTAGAGGATATATTAAGGGACTTTATTATAGCTTACCTTAATAATATCCTAGTTTACTTAGGGGGATTAAGGAGGGATTATATAGCTAAGGTCTAGCTAGTTTTAGGTTACTTAAGGGCTATAGGCTTATACCTTAACCTTAATAAGTCTATATTTGCTATAAAAGAGGTCTAGTACCTAGGTTATATTATTATAGTAAGGCATTTAATTTACCTAGACCCTATAAAGGTTATAGCTATAAGGGAGTAAGTAGCACTTATAAAACTATAAGGGGTTTATAGCTTCCTAGGATTTACAAATTTTTACTGCGATTTTATTAGGGATTTCTTTAAGCTAGTAGCTTTACTAATATAACTTACTAAGAGAAATGTTCCTTTCTAATAGGGGCCTAAGGAGAATAATATATTTAAGAGGTTAAAGGATGCCTTTATTATATATCTAGTGCTAGCATAATAGGACCTAGACTGCCTTATAGTAGTAAAAGCTAATTATTTAGGCATAGCCCTTAGCAAATGTCTCTTATAATAAGGCCTTAATAATGTCTTATATCTAGTTACTTATTATTCCGCTAGCCTTATATTCTTATAAAGGAACTATATAATCTATAATAAGAAACTATTAGCTATTATTTCTTATCTTAAGGTATAGTTAGTAAAGCTTTAAGGTATATTCTATCTATTTATAATCTATATAGACTATAAGAACTTAAAATACTTTATAACCCCTTAACTAATATTAGAGAGATAGGCTTAGTAAGTAAATACGCTTATATTATTTAACTTTTATTTTTATTATAGGCCTAGTATATAAGCTTAATGCCTAGATACCCTATCCTAAAGGGAGTAAGACTAGAGTAAGTTAGCTTTAAGGATAGGGCATATTCTATAACCTATTATTATTATATAACTCTTACTATCACTAGGTAAGCTAAGGGATAACACTAGCCTAGTACTATACCTCCTATATATATTAATACTACTAGTAAGGGAGACTCTCTTTATTACTAAGTACCTTTAGACCCTATAGGACTAAGATATTATATTAGATTCTATATATAGTATTTAATTAAAAGCTATATAAAAGGAGGCTTAAAAGTTCCTCTCTAAAGCGCTATTAAGGGAGTAAGTTATAGATTATTTTATAAGTATATATAAAGTGCTTTAATTTTAGGGCTATACTTAGATTCTAGCTTAGGAACCTCTTACTATAACTCTTATATAATAATGCTATAACTCACTAGTAGCAAGGCACCTAGGCTATAATACTATATTTTAAATCCTATAATAGTAGTTTTATTAGGATAGGATATTATAGGATATTACTTAGTTTATTTATAACTATTATTACTTTAGTAATTATAAGAGCTATTAATAGTATTAGGGCTTACTAAAGCCTTTACTTATCCTTAACTAGTTTTAGTCTTAGATTTCTATAGACTTTATAATAAACTTACTAGTAGTATCTCTAAAGAGGCTATAATACCTTATAGTTATTATAGATAAACTCTTAAAGTTTATATAGTTAGAAGCTATAACCTTTATTAAAGCTAAGGAGTATATAAAATAGTTTAAAATAGTTTAGTAAAGGTTTTAAGAATTTCCCTAATTAATTATTATAGATTAAGGGTTAGACTAGCTAGGAAAATTTTGGATAATATTATATTCCTTAGTTAGGATTAATTAGTTACTTTCTATATTATATTATCTATAGACTAATAGTAGTATAGAATAAGTAAACTAAAAGGTATAGGTAATACTATATATTATAGTCTCCTTTTTGTAGTTTAATTAGCTAGAGTATCTAGCTACTTACTAGCTTATAATAAATAATAAGCCTTCTTTTATAATAGGCATTAGCCTAAATAGGTTATTATATAGATATAACTTAAAGCTAATTTAGTTATAACTAGATTAGTTTGCCTCTATAATAATACCTAAGAGGCAAGCTATATAATTCTATAAGCACCTATAAGAGAGTACTTATCTAGTATAAGCTATAATAGCCTATATTTAATAAAGGTAGTAAGATATTATATTAGCTTCTTAATAGCTAGTAAAATGGTTTTAAGTGGGAGATAAGGTATAACTTTTACTTAGAAATATTAAGATAAACTACCTCTTATAAAAACTTAATTAGGTTATAGTAAAATACATAGTTATAGAAGTACTAATACTACTTATAGTGTGGTTAGATATCCTAAGGGGTATTTACCTAGTTTTTTATATAAACCTTATTAAATAAGCTATAGAGAATCCTCTTCCTAGCTAGAAACTCTAGGACTTTTATCTAAGGCTAGAATAAGTCCTAGTAAAGAAGAATAATAAACTTATAGAGAAATATTAAGTTAAATAGATTCTAGTAGCCTAAAATGCCCTAGGCTAAGGCAGGAGGTATAATATGCTTATTAAGTAAGTAAGTTATATATAGCTAATATAGAAACCACTAGAGAGTATAATATAAACACAAGCCCTTAATAAGTTTAAAGCAAAGTAAGGGGATATATAATATAATAATAGACTAAATTAATTATAAACTATTTATTTACCTATAAAGACATTTACTAGCACGTAAAGCATGCCTATTATATAACTTATTATCTTATATTAACCTCTAAAATAAACTTAAAGTTATCCTACTAGTATATAAGGTATACTTATCTTATAACTTACTACTTCTTATTTACTACTAAAATATACTTAGAATCCTTTATTTACTATATTATAGTTATTAGTAAAGTTATTATTATCTTTAAATAAAATAGTAATTAAAGTCTCCTTATGTTCACTAAGGATAAGGACTATATTATAATAAACTTAATAGCTACCTTAATACTAAATAGTAGGAGAGAACTAGTAATTAGGGGGTGTAAAATAAGTATAAGCTAGGGGCGCCTTACTTCTAAGATAACTACTACTACTTATAGTATAATTAGCATAATAATTAGTTAGACTTAATTAGGTCCTAAGATAAAAATATTCTTAGTAGTAATAAGAAGGTAAATTATTACTAAATTTAATATATTATAAATAGCTTTAGTTACTACTATAGTAATAAGGTAAGAGAGCCTTAAGGAGGCGTATAAACTAATCTTAAAATTCTTAGTATATAGAGTTTATATTACTTATAAGCTACTAGTTTTACTAGAATAAAACACTAGTAACTTACTATATAAAGTTCCTTATACTATATTTACTAAAGAGATTACTATTTCTAAAGGGAATAACCTTAAGTCTAGTTATATTTATAGTAAGGGAGTTAGTAAAGAGGGATAGCCTAAGGGCTAAATAAACTAGTGCTAGATTAAACTAGGCTTAGTTTAAAAGCATAGTCTATTAGCTAATAAGAGCGTAAAAGCTCTAGGAGAGCACTAGTATTTTCTTTTTAGTTATTATAGTCTTAGTAATACTAGGGGTAATAATATATATACCTAAGGTAATTATAGCCTTAATATCCTTTAGATAATAATAAAGTTAAGGGTTAGTAAATAGGAACCTAGTTAACTAGATATAAGTTATATAGTTTTGCTAATATAAGGGGTAAGACTTATTACTTTTAGGAGGGTAATAATTTAATATACTTATAGTAAGGTATCTCTTAATATATAGCCTATAAGGTTAAAACACTACCTTAGGAGTAATATACTCCTTATTATTTAAGTTCCCCTTAATAAGGAACTTACTAATAAACCTTATAGTTAGTATAGTAAGAGTAACTATATTATATAGGGGAATATAACTAGTAGTACTATATTAAGGTATATTTAGTAGGAGTCTAATAAGGAAATAAAAGGTATTTTAGATAATAGGATAAGAAAAAGTAATAGTACTATAGTATTTAAGGAAAGGTAATTATATAAGGAAAGTAAGGTTATATAATAAAAATAAATAGAATAGTTTTAGTAAGGGATTATACCTATAGGGGATAAGTTATAAACTAGTAAGAGTAGGGCTAGGGTTATTATAATAATAATATAAGGCTAGGAGAACGCATTATATGCGTTACTAGGAGCTAGACACTAATTAATAGCCTTTATATTATATTAGAGGTAGGGCAATACCCGCGTATATCCTAATAAATTAATAGCTTATAAATAGTAATAATATAATTTTGCATTATATATAACTTATATAATAGCAGGAGGACTATAGTTAAGATTAGTAAGAGAGGGGGAGGAGTAAGGGTATATATAAGGGCTTAGGCTTTACCTAAGTATTTACTATAGTGTAAATAAGTGGGGCTAGAAAGGGGGCGAATATAAGGTAGCTAAGGGGGTATAAAGGGCACTAGTAAGGACAGGTCTTTTACCTTCCTTCTTCCTCTCCTTAAGTTTCTTAGTATTATATCAATGCCCTATCGCAGTTACCTAGGGGCCAGTCCATAACAGTTATACTTTAAACTATACTTAATATTAATAGGCTAGTAATTAGTATAAAGTCTCCTAGCTTTTAAACTAATTAATTACTATAAAGTATTTAAGTTAAAATCTTCTATTAGTTTAATTATAAATATTTATAATAGCATAGCTACTATTACTTTAAGGCTATGTATAATAATCTTACCTATAGTAGTTAGTTTAAACTAGTTAAGCTAGTCTTTACTTAGCGTCTTATAGGCTTTTCTTAGGAATTTATAGATATTTATTAAATGATTTTGCTAGCTTAACTAATCCTACCCTAGTCTAATTAGCATTACCTAGTTAAAGTTATTGCTATCTTAATAAACCTTAAACCTAGTTAAGGGTTATAGCTAGCTATATCTTAGATAAAATAGTAAAGGCTACTAACTATAAAGGTTAACTAGGTTAAGCTTTATAGTGCTTCCCTTTTTTTCTTTAAAGAAAAAACCCTTAGTTTTATAAATTAAAATATAGATATAAAATAGCATAAGATATTTACTATAAGTAAAGTATATAATAGTACTACTATTTATATTAGTATAGGCGCTTTTATTAACTATATTTTCTTTATAATTAGCTATTTCTTAGCTAGATTAAATAGTATAATTATTAATAGTATATTTTTAGAAAGAGAAATAAAGAATAGTAGCTTACTTAATAAAGCTAGGTTAGAGTAATAAGAGAGAGAAAAGAGATATAAATAGATAGTAAAGGGTAGGTGCTTTTAAGGTCTAAGTAGTATAATAATATAGAGATTAGTAAGATTAAATAGTTCCTATAGTCTTAGCCTTACTCTTATAGTCCTTATTAGCTATGTAAATAGTTATTAGTGGCTATTTATAGGTGCCCCTTAGAGGTTAGCAGGCTCCTATAATTTATACCTTTATAGTGTTATAAATTGGTTATTAGTAGCTATTACTTACTAGTTATCACTATCTATTATTAGGCAGTGTCTTTATAGACCTAATACTTAGCTCTCTTCTTCTTTTCTTTTTCCCTCTCTTAAACCCTTATTTTTCCTTATAACTAATTAATTATAGTAAAATCTCTTAATCTAGCTTATTAGAGACTCCCTAATATTACTACTATTATAAGGGTAAGCATTCTAGAGCATAAACTTTTATTAATAAAGACTCTTAATTAGTTTAATTATACTAAATTTTATTCTCCTTTTATTAGTAAAGATTATATAGGTTTAGGAGTTATTTAATCCTATAATTAATATTTACTAATAGTTATTATTACTATAGTATAAGTTTCTATTTACATTTTAAGTATATAGTAGGATTAATATTAGCTATAGTAGTGTTTTAATATATATAGAGATCTCTCTTTATATTACTAATAATACTAATAATATCCCTAAGGGAGCTTCTCCTTACCTTATTATAACTATAAGAAAAATAAACCTCTTAAAGGAGTTTATAAGAAGCTATACTAAGGCTAATAGTGCTTTAGCCCTTATTATTAAAAATAGTTATTATTACTAGGTCCTTATTCCTATAGAAGTAACGTATTTTAATAGGTATTTTTTACATGCTCTCTCTTAGTATCCTAAGTGTTATTAGGCCTTACTAGTGTTTATATATAGAAGATTAAATAGTATCTTCTATTCTAACTATTTAAACTTATATATATAGTATATTATATTCTATAATAAATATATATACTTTCTATTTTATAGCTATATTTTAATTCCTAGGGTTAGTAAAAGTACATATAGTAATTATATCTAGAATAAGTCTTATATAGTAAGCTATAAGTGGCATTTTACTTCTAGGTATTATCCTTAGTTATTATAAGAGAGAGCTTTAGCTCCTTTCTTAGGTAAGGAATAGTTTATAAAGGTAGTAAAAACCCTTTTACTTAATCTAAACTTTATTAACTTTAAAAACTCTCCTTATTTAGTAATTAATATACCTCCCCCTTTTCTAAATAGTTTATAAATATAAGATAAAGGGAAGAAAATATAGTTAGTTATTGTAAGGGCTTAGGCAAAGCCTAAGCATTATCCGTATAGCAGCCAGAGAGGGGATTAGTAAAAGCAGTTAGGGTGAGGAAAAGGAGGCTTATATAAGTAGCCTAGGGGGTATAAGGGGCATTACTAGGGATAGTCTCTTACCCTTCCTCCTTTCTTCTTAAGTCTCTTAATACTATATTAATACCTTATTATAGTTACCTAAGGGCTAGTCTATAATAATTAAGAGACTTCCTTTAGTCCTTTATAATAACTACTAAAAGATATAATAGAAATACTAATAGATATATTAATAAATATAATAGATATACTTTAACTATAAGACTAACCTAGCTAGGGGATAATAACCCCCTTATCTAATACTATAGTATTACTAGTAGCTTAATAGGCCTAATTTAAGACGCTTTAACTTATACTTAATAAGTAAATAGTAAAGCTTATATATCTCTAATAATAAGTAGCTATAAATACTATAGGACCTTTAACCTAATTACCTATTATAGCCTAACCTAGTGCCCTAGTAGTTAACCTTACTTTACCTCTTACCTTTAACCTAGTCTTAACTATACCTAAGGTAAAATAAAAACCTATCCCTATAGGTAACTTATATAATAGTAATAAGGCTTTATTTACTATATAAAGGTTCTTAATAAAATATAAGCTATAGGTAAATAAAAACTTTATTAAAACTAATAAAAATAAGTAAATATTTATTTACTAGAACTTATTCTCTAAAGTCTAGTCTTAGGTAATTACTTTCTTTAAATAAGGTAATACTTATAATTTTAACCTAGTTAAATTCCTAAAATACCTTAGGTTTATATTCTCTAATTTATATAGATAAAAGATAGCCTTTATAAAGCTTAACTAAATAAAATAAGGCCTAGGGGAGCTATTTTTTATTATTTTTATTTACTTTATAAAGAAGCTCTTATTAGTAAGAGATAATTATTAAGGGAATAATATAAAGCTAGTTAAGCTTTAATAAGCGCTTAATAAGTATTTAAGAGAAATTAGTATAAGCTAAGGTATTAGCTAGAGTATATAATATATAGCTATTATATAGTATTATAAGATTATAGTTAATATTAAGGCCCTTACTATAAAGGATAAGTACTAGTCCTAATATAAACTATAGCTAGCTAAACCTATACCTTAGACTAATTATAAGGGTAATATACTAATAACTAGGGTATATATAGTAAGGACTTAATTAGGAAAATAAAATAAGCTAGTTAAGAAGGAAAAGGGTTTAAAGCTTACTATAAATATATAATAGGCTAAATAAGTATTAAAAGTAAAATTAGCTAAATACTATTAAGAGAGATATTACTTATAATATAAATCTAAGGATTACTATATTTAGAAGTGCACTTTTCTCTTACCTTATTACCTATAGGTTAGTATTAACTTATATAAAGTAAATAAGGAAAGTATAAATAAGGAGGTAAATATTCCCTCTATAGAAAATAAGTAGCCCTTAAGTAAAGTCTTATATAGGGGTAAGTAAGCTAACTATATACTATAATATAGGATAACTATTTAAGCTATATAAAGTTAGAGTAAGATATAGTATAATATATAAACTAACTACTATTCTTAATTCCTATACTTTTTAATATATATTATTATATTAATATCTAGATTAATTATAGTTATAATTATTATAATGCTATAAGTAAGTTAGTAGTAAAATAGTTTAGCCTAGAGCTTATATATTTACTAAAGAGAAAGTATATTTAAACTATAGTAAAAAGAAAAAGAAAAGAAAAGAGAGTATAGGAGAATACCTCCTTAATTACTTATATAGTATATACTAGAATAGATATTAATAGCTAGGAGTTATTAGTGTATTTATATATTATCCTAGGCCTTATATAAGATATTATACTTAGGATACTATAGCTAGAATATTATAATATAGTTATTTACATAGTAAAATAGTAATTAGTTATTAGAGTAGTAAAGGGCTTATATATCTTTAAAGCCTTTATATATAAGGTAAAGACTCTAGTATAGGGGATTATTAAGTTCTTATATACTATAAAAGCGCGCTAGGTATACTATAGGAAGGACACTTCTATAATATTTATTACTATAAGCCTTAGGGAGATAATAATAGTACTATAGATTATAGTGCCTAAGATAAAGCCTAATAGCTTAGATATATTAATATTACCTAAGGAGTTAGCTAACTTTATAAACCTTTTTAATAAAGCTAGAGCTAATAGCTTACCTCCTTATTAGGGGCCCCTTAATTACTATATATACTTATATAAGAACTAGGATAGTCTAAACTAACGCTCCCCTAGGGACTACTATATAATATACTAAGGGACTAGCTTCTAGAGGTTAAGCGCTAGGTTATAGACTTAATAGATAAGGGTTAGATTTATACTAGCTTATTATTAGCTATAGCTCTAGTTATTCTTATTAAAAAGGCTAATAAGGGTTAGTGTTTTTATATAAACTACTACGCTCTTAATAAGATAATAGTATAGAATTACTATTCCTTTCTATTAATTAAGAAGACACTTTATTCCTTATTTTAGGCACACTAGTTTATAAAGGTAAATATTTATATAGTGTTTTATAAGCTATAGATTACTAAAGGCTAGGAGTACCTTATAGCGTTTTAAACTAGGTTTTAGCTATTTAAGTAGCTAGTTTACCCCTTTAGCCTAGCTAGCGCACTAGTAATATTCTAATATTATATTAATAAGTCCTTAGGGGATATATTAGGGGATTTTATTATAGTATACTTAGATAATATCTTAGTTTACTTAGGGAAATTAAGGAAAGACTATATAGCTAAGGTCTAGTTAATATTAGGCTACCTAAGGGCTATAGGTTTATACTTAGACCTTAATAAGTCTATATCTATAGTAAAGGAAATTTAATACCTAGAATATATTATTATAGTAAGTTATTTTATCTATCTAGACTTAGTAAAGGTTATAGCTATTAGGGAGTAAGTAGCCTTAATAAAACTTTAGGGGGTTTATAGCTTCCTAGGGTTTACTAACTTTTACTAAGACTTTATTAGTAACTTTTTAGAACTAGTAGTATTACTAATATAATTAACTAAGAGAAATATCCCTTTTTAATAAGGACTTAAAGAGAATAATGCCTTTAATAGGTTAAAAGATACCTTTATTATATACCTAGTACTAGTATAATAAAACCTAGATCTCCCTATAGTAGTAAAAGCTAATTATTTAGGAATAGCTATTAGAGAATGCCTTTCCTAGTAAGGCTAGGATAGTGTTATATACCTAGTTACTTATTACTTTACTAGCCTTATATTCTTATAAAAGAACTATATAATTTATAATAAGGAATTATTAGCTATTATCTTATACCTTATAGCGTAATTAGCTAAGCTATAGGGCATTTCTAGTTTATTTATAATTTCTATAAACTATAAGAACCTAGAGTACTTTATAACTCCTTAGTTAATATTAGAGTAATAGGCTTAATAGGTAAATATACTTATACTATTTAATTTTTACCTTTAGTATAAACCTAGTATATAAGTATAGTAGCTTAATACTCTTTCTTAAAGAGAGTAAGACTAGGAAGGGGTAACCTCTAGAATAGGATATATTCTATAACCTATTACTATTATATAACTCTTACTAATACTAGATAAATAGTAGGATAATAGTAGTATAGTATTATTACTAGCTAGTAAGGTTTTCTTTACTATTAAATACCTTTAAATCTTATAGGACTAGGCTATTATCTTTAACCTTATATATAGTATTTAATTAAGGGCTATTTAGGAAGGGGCCTAGAGGTTTCCTATTAAGGCACTTATAAGGGAGTAAGTAGTAAATTATTCTATAAATACTTATAAAGTACTCTAGTTTAAGGGCTATACCTAGGTCCTAGTATAAGAGCCTCTTATAATAACCCTAATATAGTAATACTATAATTTACTAGTAATAAGGCACCTAGGCTATAATACTATATTCTAAATCTTATAATAGTAGTTTTACTAGGATAGGATATTATAAGATATTACTAGGTTTATTTATAACTATTATTACTATAGTAATTATAAGAGCTATTAATAATACTAGGGCTTACTAAAGCCTTTACCTATCCCTAACTAGTTTTAGTTATAGATCTTTATTAACTTTATAATAAACTTACTAGTATTATCCCTAGAAAAGCTATAATATCTAATAGTTATTATAAATTAACTCTCTAAATTTATTTAGCTTAAGGCTATAGCTTCTATAAAAGCTAAGGAATATATAAAGAGGTTTAAAATAATCTAGTAGTAGTTTAAGGGGTTTTCTTAATTAATTATTATAGATTATAGTTTAGATTAGTTAGGAAAATTTTAGATAATATTATACTCCCTAGTTAGAATTAATTAGTTACTTTTTATATTATATTACCTATAAACTAATAGTAGTATAAAGTAAGTAAACTAAGAGGTATAAGTAATACTATATATTATAGTCTCTTTCTTATAGTTTAACTAGCTAGAATATCTAGCTACTTACTAGCTTATAATTAATAATAAGCTATTTTCTATAATAGAAGTTAGCTTAAATAAGCTACTATATAGCTATAACCTAAAGCTAGTTTAGTTACTACTAAATAAGTTTACTTTTATAATAATACTAAAGAGATAAGTAATATAGTTTCTTAAGTACCTCTAGGAGAGTACTTATCTAGTATAAGCTATAATAGCTTATATATAATAAAGGTAATAAGATACTATATTTACTTTATATTAACTAGTAAAATAGTTTTAGGTTAAAGATAAGGTATAGCTTTTACTTAAAAATATTAAAACTAACTACCCTTTATAGAAACTTAATTAGGTAGTAGTAAAGTATATAGTTATAGAAGTCCTAATATTACTTATAATATAGCTTAATATCCTAAGAGGTATTTACCTAGTATTCTATATAAACCTTATTAAATATACTATAAAGAACCCTTTTTCTAGTTAAAAGCTCTAGAACTTTTATCTAGGACTAGAATAAGTCCTTATAAAGAATAATAATAAACTTATTAAGGAATATTAGGTTAAGTAAATCCTAGTAGCCAGAGCATTGCATTACATTACATTACATTGTGTAATGTTTGTAATGTAATGTATTTAATACACATTACATTACATTACATTACATTACATTACATTACATTACACATTACATTACATTACACCTAACCCCTAGATATTACATTACATTACATGTAATTATTTGTAATTATTTGTAATTATTTTTTATTTTTCTCTTTAAGGTAAATGCTTTAATTATAAGCGTTAAGAGAGTATATATAAACATATATAATAGCTAATAATAGCTTATAATAGCTTATAATAGCTTAATACTAATACTAGTTTAGCTTATAATAGCTTATATTACTTTATAATATTATTAGTGTTAAAGTTTAATAAAAAATAAATAGAAAATAAAATATATAAATAAGAATATAAGTAAGTATAAGGGATTTACTATAGGAAAAAGTAAATCTTTTAAGTATTTAGTATTTTAAGGTTTTTAAATAATAATAATAGTAATAATAATAGTAATAATAATAGTAATAATAATAGTAATAATAATAGTAATAATAATAGTAATAATAATAGTAATAATAATAGTAATAATAATAGTTATAATAATAGTAATAATAATAGTAATAATAATAGTTATAATAATAGTTATAATAATAGTTATACTAGTAGTTATAATAATAGTTATAATAATAGTTATACTAGTAGTTATAATAATATAAAAATCTTTATTAAGGGAAAACTAGACTAAACTAGGAAAAAACCCTTCTAAAGATTTACTTAGTCTGAGTTAGAATATATATCTTCTGAAGAAGAACTAGATAAATCCTAGGATTTATCTAATTTCTCTTTTTCCTTTGAAGAAGACATAGTATCTGAATCCTCAGAAAAAGAGCTATAATAGTTATATAGCTCTGAGTATTGCTTAGTAGCAATATTATCCTCCTTTTCCTAATTCTTTAATAGAATTAGTTCCTTAATTATAGAATGTTTTAAGGAAGTTCGGCGCTTAGTAATAATATTCCCACTAGTATTAAAGGTGCTTTCTATTGCACTAGAAGTGGCAGGAATAGCTAGATATCTTCTAGCTATTATACTTAGAATAGGGAAAGACTTTTGGTTATCTTCCCACCATTTAAAGATATCTTCCTTTATTATAATATTAGTATAATAATAAGATATAATAGGAAGAAATATTTACTTACTTTATCCTCTTTAGGTTCTAAGTTAGTAAAAGTAGGGATTTCATTCTTTTGAGTTTTTTGAATAGATTTATCTCTCTCATTTAAGAATAACCCTTTATAGAGGTTAGAAGACTTAGGCTTAGGTTGAGGATTAGAAAAGGTTCTAGGCTAAATAGGCCCTCTAATTTCTACTAGAAATTAGGTATTTTCTGGCTCTGAATTATCTAAGCCTAGCCCTAGGCCTAAATTAGCCTGATTTTCCTTATAAGTAGGAAGAAGCCTAGTATTAAAGTTAGTAATAAGAATAATAATAATAATAAACATTATACTTATGAATTATAATCCTTTTCTAAGTTATCTAGTAACTTTTTGATTGTTCTTGATTGTAATCCAAGCTTATCTTTTATAGTAATAAGATTAAGCCTAGGGTCTAATAATATAGCATATAAATAAGGCTTATAAAAGTGGTAATTATTTCCTATATCTTGTGGGAAATAATTACCTAGCTTTTCTAAGCTAATATCTATAGAGGCTATAAAGACCTTACTAAAAGGATTATAAACGTGTTTCTAATTTTATAAGTTAGTATAATATAATTAAAAAGAAAGTAAAATAGATAAATACCTGGTTATTATAAGCCTTTTAGTCCTCTTTTATATTATTAAGATATTTATATATCTTAGTAATAAAAAGGGGGACTAGACCTAAAGTATTATACTTCTGGCTTTAAAGTATAATAGTAAGTTCATAAAAAACCTCTAATATACTGCTTAAGGTTGCTAAATCAGCCTATTCTTGTGTTGTAGGCATAGCATCCTTAAGGGCAGCAATATTAGTTTCCTTATTAAGAAGAATAATAGCTTCTTTAAGCTCTAAAGAAGTATTAATTATCTTATAGGTTAAATTCCACCTTGTTTTATTAGCTATAAATATAATAGATTAGTATTAGGTATAATTATAATAAGAATTAAAGACTTACCTAAAGGAATCTTCGTAATATTACAATTCTTAGCTAGGTTACCTTGTGTTTTTGCTTTTCTAAGGCATTTTAACTAAGTTTTATATAAAGCTTAGTTATTCTTAATTAGAATAGCAATCCTTTTAACCTTTCCTAGTATACCTATAATTAATATTAGCATTATTAGATAAAAAATAGTAAAGAATAATAGATTAATTACTTACCATTTGCTAAGGATTTAAATTGTTGAAAATCAGGATTCCCTTAGATATACGAAGTTTCTTCTATAAAATAGTGAAGATATTCACTATTTTTAAAACTTTCTAAGTCTTCCTTAAAAGACATAGATTTAATAAAATTCGTAATAATATCCTTAGCTACGATATTAAGAACGTGAGCTATACATCGGATATTATATAGTTTAATACTAATACTATTATAACTCTTATTAATATAAGAAGTTATAAAAGTATTATTATTAGAACTATTATCCCTAGTAAAACTATATATAAATTAGAATTAAAGTGTAATAATAGTTATAATATTTAGAGAAATAACTTACCTAAGAATATCCTTTGGCTCTAAGTAATAGTCTTTAATAAGATTATTAAAGCATTAGTAAATATAAGCTCCTGTATATGAATTTAATAGATATTCAAATCCTATAAGTAAAATAATTAGTAAATAATAGAATTAATACTAATTAAAAGACTTACTAATTAGCTTATATTCTAGCTTAAAGTTTAGATTAAGCCAGCTTATAATAACCCCTAGATAAGACTTTGAATTAAACGAAGTCTAAATATCTAGTTAAACTAAAATTAAACCTTGATGTTTAATTTAATATTGGATTTATTAGAGGATTTTTTGCTTAGATGAATAATACATAGTATTTATTCTATGTATTATTGTTCGGTGACTAAGCAAAGAAGCTAAATTATTATTCCTATATAAATTAGCTTAAATAACTATAATAGTTATAGGAAAAGAATTAACTTACCTAGAATAATAATTTAGTAAATTTTTAAAGGATTTGCTATTAATTATAGCAAAAGAAAGGTTATTTTCTAGTAGAAATTTAATAACTAGATTAACCGCTTCTTCAGATGAAAATTCCTCTGAAATAGTATAATTTCGAGGTCTTTTTATTGAAAAAAAAGAGGTTAAAGAAGACTAATTAGTAAGAGTAAATACTACTAGAATTTCAGGTACTAGATATATAGTTAGTATAGAATTAATTATTTGAAATTTAAAATAAATAGAATAAAATAGAATAAAAGACTTACTAATAATCTTTTCAGGTTTTTTTTCTTCTAATTTAGAAGTAGCAATTTCTAGATGCTTAATTCGATAGTGTTAAACCCCATTAGAAGCTTGGAATCTCTTTGCTTTGCTTCTAAACGTAAAATTACATTTAGATTGCGTACAAAAGCATATAATTTCCCTTTCTTTATTATATTTAATATCAGATAACTAATAATTAAATAAATTATAGGTAAAAATATATGCTTTTGAAGAAAACTCGTAATCTTGTTGATTTTCAAGGGTTTTCTCATATAATCCTAGAAGATTACTTGTTTAAGAAGGCCCTAAAGCTAGGCTAGCCTGGCTAGGCCTAGAAGGTAAGCTAGGCCTAGAAGGGCTAGGCATACTAGCATTAGAATCGTTATCTAAGGGGCAAAAAGAGGAATCCATAGTGAAGTGGGTCTAGGTCTTTTTTTCCGATTTTTTCCGATTTCTCTGATTTTTGTAGATTTTGCAGATTTTCAAAGGTATAATTTTCCTAATTTTCCTGATTTTTGTCGATTTTTTCTGATTTTTTTCTGATTTTTCCTGATTTTTCCTGATTTTTGTTTTTTTAGGGGTTTTGTAACTTATTTAAAAAGTAAAAAGATTATAAAAATAAGAGTAAACATAACTAGCTTAACTATGTAAAGGTTTTTCTAAATGTTTTTTTTGGATTTACTAAGGTAAAAAGAAAAGAGAAAAGAAAGAAAGAAAAGAGAAAAGAAAGAAAGAAAAGAGAAAAGAAAGAAAGAAAAGAGAAAGTAAAGAAATACCTCTCCTTAAAAAATTTTTCACTTAGCTAAGCAAGTGGGTCACAAATAACGCAATTAACTAAACAGTCTAATAAGACCAATCAAACTAGTAGAGACCCACATAAGACCCACATAAGACCCACTTTTTTATATTTACTCTATAAAATTAAAATAGTATACCTATAGCTTTAAAATTATATAAATCTAGCTAATTTATAGCTTTTTCTATGAATTTTACTAAGAAATAATTAATTTTTATTTATAAAAAAGTATTAATTTTAAGTATAGTAAGTCTCTTCTAATTATATTATACTAATTATATTATATATATCTTATATTACCTAATATAGAAGAAGCTATAAATTTATTATAATTAAATACTATATTTAAAAATAGTATATAATATTATATAATAAGTTTATATACCTAAAAGCTATTATAATAAATAAAGCCTTTTTTAAATTATATTACTAATATTATATAAATATTTTTCTTTTATTACTAATATTTTAGGAATTCTTTATAAATAAAGTATTAATCTTTAAGTAATAAATTTAAAAAAAGTATAAAAGAAAATATAAATATTAGAAATATTTTATATTAATTATAATAAAATAGATATTAGACTAAGTTTTTTGTTTTAAATAAAGAAAAATAAAAGCTATCATAGAAATGTTTTATAATCTTTTAATCTAATTATTTGAATTTATAATATATTATTTAACATTATTTCTAAAAGTATATATAGGGTATATTCTAGTAAAAAAAACACTTATACTAAATAAATTAATATTAATACTTAGAAAAAAGGTTTATTAGTATTATAATACCTAGAAATATAGAAAAAAAACTAAGGAATATAATTTAAGTATTTATCTTACTTATAATACCCTATACCTAGAATTATAAGTAATAATCTAAAATATAAGAAATTTAGAAAATTTATAGTAATTTTAAAAAAAATAGTAGGAGAAAAAGGTTAATATTAATCTTAAAGAGAAAATTCTATATAATATTATAAGACCTTGATATACCCCACTTTTTTTTCCCCCTAACATTACATTACACATTACATCCAAACCCCAAAAACTACATTACATTACATTACATTACATGCTCTGCTAGTAGCTTAGAATACTTTAGGCTAAGGTAAGAGATATAATATACTTATTAAGTAAGTAAGTTATATATAGCTTATATAAGAACTATTAGAGAATATAATATAAATATAGGCTCTTAATAAGTTTAAGATAAAATAAGGAAATATATAATATAATAATAAACTAAATTAATTTTAGAAAACTTATTTACTTATAAAGACTCCTATATATATTTAAGATACTAATATATTATAGTTTATTATTATTACTTAAAGAGAATAATTATTCTCTAAGTCTTTATTTAAATTAATAAAAAAGCTTATATAAGTATATATTACCTTTATTTAAAGTTAATACTTTACTAATATAGCTATAGTATATTTACTAGGTAATAGTTATAGTATAAAGAGTTATTTACCTAGGATATAACCTAGGTTTTAGATAGTATAAGTAAGGTTAGTATATAGAGTATAGGTAAGTAAGAGTATAATAGGAGCGCTAGTAAGAGAATAATAAGTAAGAATAGTAACCTTAGTAAGATAAGGAATATTATTTTTAGCTAGGGGCTAGCTAGCTCTAGGGTTTCTAGGGATATATTTAAAAAGAAAGCTTATTAACCTTAACTTAAAGAGAAAATAAGTAAGCTACTAGTAATAATAGAAAGGGGAGTTATTACTTAACTTAGTAATTTAATAATAATATTAGTTCTTACTATAGTAATAAGGGGTAAGCACTTAGATAAAGGTAATAAACTATTTATATATTTCTTTATATATAGTATTTAGGCTACTAATAACCTATTAGTTTTATTAGAATAAAATACTAGTAACTTATTATATAAATTATACTATTTTATAACTAGCTAAAGGGCTAGTGCTAATAAAGGGAATAATATTAAGGCTAGTTATATTTATTATAGGGGTATTTATAGCTAGAGACACTTTAAGAGCTAAGTAAATAAAAGCTAGGTTAAACTATACCTAGTTAAGGAGAGTATTTTAGTAACTAATAAGATAGTAATATCTCTAAGATAAAATAGGTATTTTCTTCTTTATATCTATAGTCTTAAGGACTTTAGGTTTAATAATATATATTTCTATAGTAATTTTAGCCTTAAGATCTTTAAGGGTATAGTAAAGTTATAGGTTAGTAAATAGAAGCCTAGTATACTATATATAGGTAATATAGTATTACTAATAAGAAAAATATAATTCTTTACTTCTAAGTAAATAATAGTATAAAATACTAGTAGTAAAAGCCTATTTAATATAAGGACTATAAGAACACTAAACTAACTTAGGTATAGTATACTATTTATTATTAGAGTTCCCTTCTATAAGGTACTTACTAATAAAATAAGATATTAATATTATAGAAGTAGCTATAGGAGTAGCTATAGAAGTAAGAGTAAGGGCTTAATAATAAGGTATTTCTAGTAAGAGAATAACTAATTAAGAGAAAGAAGCTAATAAAATAAAGAGAAAGGCTTAATAAAATTATAATAATAGAGAGATAGTATTATATAAAGGGAAAAGTAAGATAAGTATAAGTATAAGTAAGATATTTATAGTAAAAGTTATACTTATATTAGGTAAACTATAAATAAGTAAAGGTAAGGTAATTATTTATAATAAATAACCTATTAGTAAGGTAAATATATTATATATACTATAAAATAATACTTAGAAGTAAGGGGGGGTTATTATAATAAATAATAAGGTAGTAAGGTAAGTGCCTATTAGATGCTTTATAAATAGCTATTAGTAAGGATAGTTTTTATTATAATAACTAAGGGTATATATAATATAAGTGTTATATATATTGCTAAGGGATATTATAAAGGGGAGTTTATTAGTAATAAGTAAGTAAAGGCATATATAAGGGCTTAGGTAAAGCCTAAGTATTATTTATATAGTAACTAAAGAGAGGATTAGTAAAAGTAATTAGGGTAAGGAAAAGGAGGCTTATATAAGTAGCCTAGGGGGGATAAGAGGCACTACTAGGGATAGTCTCTTACCCTTTCTCCTTTCTCCTTAAGTCTCTTAATACTATATTAACGCCCTATTGCAGTCGCCTAGGGGCTAGTCCATAACAGTTATTAGGGAAAAGAGTAGAAAATAAAGGAAAATAAATAGTTTAGCTACTAGGCTATATCTTAATTACTTAATCTTTAGTATTTAAATTAATGTTTTATATATTTTAAAAACTAAACTAATAAAGATAAAGAAAATATTTCTTAATTTATACACTATTAGTATATAGGAGGGTACTTTATATACTCCTTATATTATTTATTTATTAGTTAAGGTAGCTATATCTTAATCCTATAGTATAAAGTCCTCTAAGGTAAGAGTTTAACTTCTTTTTCCTTAAGGATTATTACTTCCTAGTTAGATCTTTCCTACTCACTTATTTACTAATTATTAACTATTTAATTAGATATATTATATTAAGTTACTAATAGTATAATAGCTAAGACTTCTTTATTATACTTATTAGGGGTTACCTTCTTTATTGTGTGCCGTGATACGCGCGCCCATAAACGCGTGTAATCGCGATAATAAGCACAAGGGATACAGGGGATCGCAAGGATAAACAATATAACAAGGGATAACAATATTAGTTATCTAGGTAAGGGGACTATTTAATCTATAAAGAGATTACCTATAGCTAGATTCTTTTAAGGTTCTTTATGTACGCCTAACTTTAGATTTTTAACTTAAATACCTAGCACTACTATAGCTACTATTATGTTTACCTTAATAAGATAAATTAATAAGATTATTTCCCTAACTTAACTAAAAAGTTACTTCTAATCTAATAGACTATTTAATCTAAATTATCTCTATCTATAGAGATAGATTTAGCTATTATTATTATTACTATTATTAAGTTAATTAACCCTTCTAATATAAGCAAATATTACTACTACCTATAACTATAGGCTAGTATTATATCTTTTAGGGTGTTATTTTCTACTTAATAAAACTAGTGAAGAAACGCGGTTTTAAACCCTTAGGACCTTTTTACTTTCTAGTTAATTTACTATAGACTAAGATTAATTAGAAGTAAGCTAATAATTATGCTTTTAGCTATTACTAAGCTAACCTATATAAAGACCCCCTTTATTTTACCTTCCCTATACTAAGATATAAATCTAAAGCCTTAACCTAACCTTTATAATAGTTATAGCGTAAAGGAGAAGCTAGCTAAGTATACTAAGCTAAGGTAAGCTAAGAATATAAACTAGTATTATATAGAAGCGTAGAAAAGGAGGCTAGATAGTTTAGAGGTATACCCTATAAACACTAGCTAAACTATTAACCCTTTACTAAAATCTTTAAATATAAGGCACTAGGATAAAAAGTGCTACCTAGCATTATAGACTATTTAATCTTAGGGCTTATAGCTAATTTTACTATTATTTAGCTATACATAGGGGTCTTATAGCTTATTATAAAAAGCTATATAATTATATTAGTAGCCTTTACTTATAGGTTACTTATTACTATAAACACTTCCTTATTAAAAGTCTTTCTTTAAGAGATTCTTATTACTATTATAATATTTATTTAAGTATTTACTCTTTTATAAAATTAATTAAAAGTACTTTTTACTAAACCTATATTTAACCTTATACTATCTTACTCTTAATAGCTAAGTAAAATAAGACCTAGTAAGCACTTAAGTTACCTAAAGGATCTTTAGGACTTACTATTACCTAGTACCTTAGTTATTAGTTAGGAATTACTTAATCCTAAGATAGTTATTAGCCTAGCTTAAACTTAGTTTAATAACTATTTAAGTAAAGACCCTAATAATAAAGGTAAAATACCTAGATCTCTTAGAGGGCTTAATATAGAAACCTTTATAAAGCTTCTTAGAGAAATAATAGCGCGTTAAACTTCTCTTATTACTATATAAAATAGATATAATATTTAGTAGTTTTTAGGAGAAAATATAGCTAATTTTATTAAGAACTTTAAGGTAAAGATAAAAGTAATAAGCATTCCTAAGGTAAATTAGCGTAAGATACTTAAGTGTAATATTAACCTAAAGCTCTAATAAGTAATTAAGATACTAACTATATTATAATCTTAAAAGGAGTCTAAGGAAAAGATACTCTTATAGTTTAATATAACTAGCTAGGATTAAATAGAAAACACTAGAGAATAACTTAAAGACCTAAATTTAATATAGCTAAAGACTATTAAGGAAACCTATTACTAGTTATAGAAGTATTATACTCTAATATCTAATATAAACTTAATAAGATAGAAAACCATAATAACCTAATCTAACTATATCTATAAGGCTTTACTAGAATATTTAATCTTAAGCTTTATAAATTAAAAAGGGTTTACTTATAAAAAAGTCTTAGTTATATAGTATAAACCACTTTAGACTACACTTAATGCATATATTTATATATATTTAGAGCTTAAGAATAAGGACCTAGAATTTACTAATATAGAAAATCATGCTTTAGGTAAGGACTTTAGCTTTAAGATATAGATACTATTTAATTAGGCTGCCTTTAATAGTTATTAAGCTACTTAAAAGAATTACTTAGCCTTTAGTAATTTAAATAAGTAAGATAAGAAGACTATCTTATTTAATACTAATATAGGACATTAAGGGGCCCTTAGATTAGCTAAATACTAAGACTAAATAGAAAATCTAATAAAATAACTAGTAAAGCTAAAAATTATAGTTATAGCCTAGGTAGTAAAGGAAATTAATATAGTAAAGCTACTTAAGGAGAAGTATAGTAACTATCCTTAATATTAATAGTAAACCTATTAGACAAATTATATAGGTTTATTTAATCTAGATAAGGAGTGCTATTTTAAAATAAACGCAATATTAAGGAGAGGCCACTAGTTAAATTATTATTATTACTATAATAAAGAATTACATATTATAACAAAGTGTAATACTTTAAAATATAATAGGATATTAAAGTTTGCTATATATAACCTAGTAGTTTATATCTTAGTAATTAGAGATAATATAAGATATTAAGTTATACCTTTATTCTTACTTATAAGATTTATTTCTATTAGTAACTATATATATAAACTAGCTATATTCTAGGTTAAGTACTTTAAGGACTATAAGATTATGTATATAATTTCGCGAATTAAGGAATATAGCCCTTATAGAGGTTTAAGCTAGGAAATAACACTAGAAAAACAGGATATATTTAATTAAATACAGGGTATGTTTAATCTAGTGGAATTTTAACCTAAAAGAGAGATTAATATAATATCTATCTTAAAGTATAAGATATTAGGTATAGTATTTGCTATTACCTTTAAGAAGCTAAGTATAAGAGAGAAAAAAAATAAAGAGATTATTATAAAGTTTATAGCTATTAGTAAATAAATAGTAAAACGCCTAAGAATTAAAGATATTATAGAAAATAAGGTAAAAGACTAGTAACCTTACACTTAACCTATCTAAGATAATCCTATAGTAGCTAAGAGTAAGAAAGATCTATTAAATAAAGTTAAATAAAGGATTCTAGATTAATTATATAATAAGGTCTTTTAGAAGAAGGTTAGAGTGCCCTTTTAGGATATATATTATATTATACTAACACTAGTAAAGGTAGTTAGTAATAAATATCTCTTATAAGCAAAAGGTATAGAGGATATTTACTACTATAATAAAGATATATTAGGGCTAGCTCTTTCTTTAAAAATATTTAGTGTAAAACCAAATCTAAGACTAATTAATCTAAGGAACTAGATTAATTTAATCCTTTAATTAATAAAAGAGACCCTTAAGAAAGATAAGAAAAATAAAGCTATAACTAAGAATAGCTTACTAATAATGCCTTTACTAGAGATTAATATAGCCTTATAGGAACAAATTTAGGAGAGACTAGGAGCTTACTTAAAATAGAATAAACCCTAGTAAAGATTAATTAATCCTATTTAAATAAACTTTATACTTAATATAATTTTAAAACTATAGGCTACTATTAATTACCTATAAGACTTACTATACCTCTAAGTCTAGCTAAATAACCTAGAAAAGAAGCTTTTTCTTAAACTTATTAATATAGGATTATAAGGTAATATAATTATAGAAAGTATAGCTAGGTAACTTAGACTAAGGATTTACCTAATAGATATAATAAATATAATATTATTTTTATTATATAGTATTAAGATAATTAGGGAGATTTAGATAAGACTATATCTAGGAAATGTCTAGATACTTACTAATTTTTATATTAGCCTAGACTTAGTTAATATTAGCCTAATTCTTAGAATGCTATTTTTTAGATTATTTTAGATATAGTTTAATTACTTAAGAAGTAAAGAGCTTTATACCTAGTGTTACTTTAGTAATATTATTATTATCTTAAGAGTTATAGGAAGTATCTAATAGTAGTATACTAATAAGTAGCTAGCCTAGTAACCTTCTATTAATATTATCTTATTTAGTTACCTAGAAATAAAGGAAAATTAAATAGTTTATAAGGGGTTAGAGATAGAAATAGATAATAATAAATAGTTAGTTTCTCTTAAAATAAGGGAAGGAACTAATATCTTCTAAGAGGTAATTAAGAATATAATAGTAAACTATACCTAATAACTTAAAGTAATTATAAAGGATTTTAAGCCCTGGTAATAACTAAAACCACCTAATCTTATAGTAAATATAATATATAAGCAAAAGGCTAATAAAATATATCCTTAAGATAATATTTCCTTTAATAAATTAATACTAAAGAGAGACCTAAAATAAAAGATAAAGAAATAGGAAGAGGCTAAGTTATATCTAGATATATCTAGGAAGTATAGTAAATATATTACTAGGAGATTCTATATAAACCTATAAGGTTTTAGAATAACCTAAGAATATTTAGATTAAATAGTTAAAAGAGTATAAGAGTATTTAATATAAGAAGAAGTTAATGTTTTTAAGGAAATTCTTTATAACTAAGAAGTAGCACTAGCCTAGGACTTATTAGAATATAGGAAAGTTAACTTACTAGTTATATTACTATAAGTTATAAAGGTTATTAAATATAAAGCATAGTAAGTAAGCTTAATCCTAATATCTCTTAGGTTATAAGGGAGATTAGTTAATTTTCTAAAGAAAAAGCTAAAGTATAGATATTTAGAGAAGAGTTATAGCTCCTATAGGAATCCTTATTTTCTTATTATAAAGAAAGATAAAGGAATTTACTTAATTTTATTTACTATAAAGTATAATAAGGTAATAATATAAAATACGCTAATTCCTTAAGGCATAGAAGTATTTAGTAAGAGCTTTATAATATATAAGATCTTATTAATAGTTAACTTATTATTTAGATATAATTAAGTAGTATTAGTAAAAAAGAGTAAGGATATAATAATAATTTCTACTATAATTAGACTTTTATAGCTTTATTACTTACTATAAGAAGCTACTAACTTAGTAGCTTAGTTTATTAGGATTATTAGATAAATCCTATTTAACTTAATCCCTTATATCTATATGCCTTTCCTAGATAATATTATAGTAAAGGGACTAATAATAATATATAATAAGGAGGAAATTATGCTAGGAGTACGTAGATATATAATAGAGTATTTAATTAATATTAATAAAGTTTTAGTTAATATTAAGCTCTCTAGTTATATAGCCTTAGTAGCTAAGTTAAAGTTTTGCTAGAAGTTAGCGGAAATTATAGGATTTATATATAGGATAAATAGGCAAAAGCTAACTAAAGTAAAGATTATAAAGATTTTAGACTAGAAGGTTTATTAAGATTAATTAGAAGTATAATCCTTTATTAGATTAATAGGAATTTACTATATTTAAGTAAAATACTATATATAAAAAGCAAAACCACTAGTGATTTTACTAAGGAAGATAAAGAACTAGGAATAGGGATAGGAGTAATAAGAAGCTATAAATATCCTAAAGAAAGTAATAATAATAGCCCTAATCCTTATTTTACTTAATCTTAGACTAGGCTTTAAAGAGATTATACTAATAGTTAATATAAGCTTACTTAGATAAGGGGCTATATTATTATAAATTATTAATAGTAAATAATATCTAGTTTAATATAAAAGTAATACTTAGACTATTACTAAGGCTAAGTATAATATAACTAAGTAAGAATATTAAGTGGTTATCTATGTATTAAGAAGACTATAAATTTACCTCTATAAAGTCCTATTTATATTAGAAATAGATTTATAAGTTCTTATATATTAGCTTAATAGCGTAGTTAATAATATGCCTAAAGCTCTTATTACATAATAGATTAGTTATATCCTACTTTTTAACTTCTTTATATAATATATTCTAGGCAAAAAAAACCGCATTATAAATACCTTATCTAGGAAAGGCCTTAGAGCTTTAGATTAATTAGATTAAGATATTAAAGGGAATATTAAGGATTTTATTAACTTATATCTTAATAGTATTAAGATAAAGGAGAATAGTAAGAAGAATTACTTTAAAGAGATATAATAAGTTATTAAATTCTTAATAACCCTTTAAAGACTAATTAATCTTAGTATAAAGAACTATAGAAAACTATATAATAAGGCAAAGAAGTTTTACCTAGAGAATAGTTATCTTTAGAAAAGACTAATAGGAATTATAAAGGGACTAGTGCTAGTTATTAATATGCCTAAATAATAATAAGTAATTATTAAAGCTATTTATAAGGAACTTAGCTATAAAGGAGTTAAAGTGGGTTTTTAAGTAATAAAGTAATAATACTAGTAAAAAAGGCTTTAGAATATAGCTTAAGAGATATTAGTATACTATAAGATATATTAGAAATTTATACCTTAGTAACTATAAGAACTTTTAGTGCTAGTTACACTAGGGAACCTAATAAGTAAGATTTATATTAATACTTAGTATCTTCTAATTAATTATAGATATAAGTATCTCTTAGAAGCTAGGTATAACCTAACTAGATAGGTAAAGGCTACACTAGTTAGGAATATAATAATACTAGTAATTAGGAAGTTCCTTTTCTTCTTAATTAGTAGATTTAGACTTTTCCGCTTTATAGTTTATAATAGAGGCTTAGAAATATAAGGAAACCTTAAAGAAACACTAGTGAATATTAGTATTATAGGGATTTAGATATCTAGGTATAACCTAAAAGCAAACTTACCTATTAAAGCTAGATATTAGTCCCTTATATTTACTCTAGTAAAGCTAGGAGAATTAAATAGGTAATAGTTAAAGTATCTTAATAAAGCCTTTCTTATAGACTATACTACTATCTAAGAATTATATAGGAAGTTTACCTTCTATTTAATTTATATATAGGAGCTAATTTTACTACTAAAAGTAAAATTCCTAACCTAGAGACTAATTAATTAGAATATAATTACTTCTAGATAAGACTTATTTAAGGCATAGGTTTAGGTACTTAAAAGAAAAGCTAAGGATATTAAGAAAGTAAGGAAAAAGGTATTAGAGTTTAGGCAGTGCCTTATAAACTAAACTAATAAGAACTAAGCTACTTCTTTTAGAAAAGATTAATTAAAACTAGGGAATCTTATCCTAGTATATAATATCTAAAGGAATATTAATATATTCACTATAAAGAAACTTATAATTAGGTAAAATAGACTATTTTAGATTTATAAACACATGCTAATCTCTAGAGCCTATTACCTATAAACACTAGATAAAATCTGCCTCTTAAAAATAATCTTAGGAGATTATATTAAGAAGTTTATCCTAGACTTAGAAGGCTAGTAAATATCTATAGTAAATAAATAGCTATATACTCCCTAAGGTAACTAGATAAAGGAAGTAACCCTTAATAAGTATAATAAAGAAGTCTTAGCTATTATACTATTAGTAGCTTAGTATAACCTATCTAATTAAATAGTTAATAATTAGCAAATAAGTAAGTAAGAAAGATCTAACTAGGAAGTAATAATCCTTAAAGAAGAAAAAGTTAAACTCTTACCTTAGAGGACTTTATACTATAGGATTAAGGTATAGCTACCTTAACTAATAAATAAATAATATAAGGAGTATATAAAGTACTCTCCTATATACTAATAGTGTATAAATTAAGAAATATTTTCTTTATCTTTCCTAGTTTTATTTCTAAAATATATAAATATTAATTTAGATACTAAAGATTAAGTAATTAAAGTATAGCCTAGTAACTAGACTATTTATTTTCCTTTATTTATTACTCTTTTCCCTAATAACTAAGTATATTTTCTTTTCTTTATCTTATATTTATAAGCTATTTAGAAAAGGGGGAGATATATTAATTACTAAGTAAGGAGAGTTTTTAAAGTTAATAAAGTTTAGATTAAGTAAAAGGGTTTTTACTAACTTTATAGACTATTCCTTACCTAAGAAAGAAGCTAGAGCTCTCTCTTATAATAACTAAGAATAATACCTAGAAGTAAAACACTACTTATAGCTTACTATATAAGACCTATTCTAAATATAATTACTATAGGTGCCTTTACTAACCCTAGGAATTAAAATATAACTATAAAATAAAAAGTATATATATTTATTATAGAATATAATATACTATATATATAAGTTTAAATAGTTAAAATAGAAAATACTATTTAATTTTCTATATATAAACACTAGTAAGGCCTAATAATACTTAGGACACTAAGAAAGAGTATATAAAAAATACCTATTAGGATAAGCTACTTTTATAGGAATAAGGACCTAGTAGTAATAACTATTTTTAATAGTAAAGGCTAAAGCATTATTAGCCTTAGTATAGCTCCTTATAAACTCCTTTAGGAGGTTTATCTTTCTTATAGTTATAATAAGGTAAGGAGAAGCTCTCTTAGGGATATTATTAATATTATTAGTAGTATAAAGAGAGATCTCTATATATATTAAAACATTACTATAGCTAATATTAATCCTATTACACACCTAGAATATAAATAGAAACTTATACTATAGTAATAATAATTATTAGTAAATATTAATTATAGGATTAATTAACTCCTAAACCTATATAATCTTTACTAATAAAAGGAGAATAAAATTTAGTATAATTAGACTAATTAAGAGTCTTTATTAATAAAATTTTATGCTCTAGAATGCTTGCCCTTATAATAGCAGTGACATTAGGGAGTCTTTGCTAAGCTAGATTAAGAGATTTTACTATAATTAATTAGTTATAAGAAAAAAAAATAAGGGTTTAAGAGAGAGAAAAAGAAGAGAAAAAAAGGGCTAAGTATTAGGTCTATAAAAACACTACTTATTAATAGATAGTAATAACTAGTAAGCAATAGCTACTAATAACTAATTTATAACACTATAAAGGTATAAATTACAGGAGCTTACTAACCTCTAAGGGGCACTTATAAATAGCTACTAATAACCGTTTATATAGCTAATAAGGACTATAAAAGTAAGGCTAAGACTATAGGAATTATTTAATCTTACTAATCTCTATATTATTACACTACTTAGACCTTAAAAGTACTTACCCTTTACTATCTGTTTATATCCCTTTTCCCCTCTTTTATTACTCTAACCTAGCTTTATTAAGTAAGCTACTATTCTTTATTTCTCTTTCTAAAAACACACTATTAATAATTATACTATTTAATCTAGTTAAGAAATAGCTAATTATAAAGAAAATATAGTTAATAAAAGCGCTTATACTAATATAAATAGTAGCACTATTATATACTTTACTTATAGTAAATATCTTATACTATACTATATCTATATTTTAATTTATAAAACTAAGGGTTCTTTCTTTAGAGAAGAAAAAGGAAGCACTATAAAGCTTAACCTAGTTAACCTCTATAGTTAGTAGCCTTTACTATTCTATTTAAGATAAAGCTAGCTATAACCCTTAACTAGGTTTAAGGTTTATTAAGATAGTAATAACTTTAACTAGGTAACGCTAATTAGACTAGGGTAAGACTAGTTAAGCTAGTGAAATTATTTAATAGATATCTATAAATTCCTAAGAAAAGCCTATAAGACACTAAGTAAAGACTAGCTTAACTAGTTTAAACTAACCACTATAGGTAAGATTATTATACATAGCCTTAAAGTAATAGTAGCTATATTACTATAAATGTTTATAATTAAACTAATAGAAGATTTTAACTTAAATACTCTATAGTAATTAATTAGTTTAAAAGCTAGGAGACTTTATTCTAACTACTAGCCTATTAATATTAAGTATAGTTTAAAGTATAACCCTATTAACCTTTACTTAGACATAAGCTATTAATACCTTATTATAGGATTTATATTCTTTATAAACCACTAGATATGTTTTTTATTTAATTAAAAATAAGGGTAGCTTTATTACTTTAATAGTATAAAGGAAAGCTAAGTAAAGAGATTTACTAATTTTATAGTAAGATAGGGGTAAATTATATAGCTATTAAACTACCTATATAATTTTAAAGTAATTATAGTTCTAGTAATAAAATAGAAAGGGAACTAGGAGTATAAATATACTTATCTAGGGTTTCTATTATAAGTAATTTATTACTAAGTTAGACACTAAGCACTTAATTTACTCTCTAAAGACTAGAATACACTAAACTAATATAATATTAAATATAAATAGTTATATATATTTAGTAAGGATTTAAGCATTAGTTATTGCTTTAAGCTTTATTTAAGAGACTAGATAATTACTAATAATATCCTAGATCTAAGGTATAGTTATACTAGGGCTCTTATAAGAACTATAAGAGTTTTATAAGATATAGCTACTAATAAATTAGGAGTTAAAGACTAGTTACCTAGGGAGTTATCCTACTAGAAGGACTTTAACCTCTAATACCTAATATATAATATAATAAAGCGCTAGCTACCTTATTTTATAACCTAAATAATTAGTAAAGGTTTACCTATTAGTATAGTAATTATAGCCTAGGAGAATAAAGTTAGTAATAAAAACTAACTAATTAAATAGTATACTAAGATAGCTTAAAGTAATAGACTTTATATCTAGGATTATTAGGAGCCTATTATATATACCTTTACTAAGGATCCTAAAGTCTTTAATATTAGTATCTAAGAAATATTATAGAAATAGGAAAGGTAAATATAATAGGATATAGATAATAAGTATTAATAGGAAACTAAAGAGTAAAGATTAAGTAAAAAGGTAAGTTCCTAGGTATTATAAGAGTCCTTATTAGGACTATTATCTTTAGCTAGATATAAAGAGATATAAAGAGATACTATAGTCTCTAGCTATAAAACTTAAGGCACTCTAGTAAGGTAAGTAAGGATAAGCATATAATATTATAAACTAAACTCTTTAATAATAGTAAGTAGTAACTAATAAGTTATTCTAAATAAATATTAAGGATTAGCTAAGGTTATAGTAAATCTATAGAGTTATTAAGGAGAACTAGGTATATAATTATAAAACTCTAGTTAAATAAGCAAAAGAGAACACTATATGCCACCTCCTTAGAGATATAAGATAAGCTATAATAATTAATCTTCTCCCTTTTCTTAAGTTAAAATAAGTAGCTTAAAGAAAAATAGTTATACTACTACTAATATTATCTATATATACTTTAGTAGTGCTACCTAGCTTAGTTTCCTATAAAATATAGCTATAGATTATTAAAGCTTACTAGTAAGAGAAAAAGCGTGCTATAGGATTAATTAATTAATATAAGGATTAGGAAAAGAGAGTAAGCTAGTAAGAATTAAAGTAACCTATACTATACACTCTATTACTAATATTACTTACTACTTACCTATAAATACTAAAGACACTAAAGCTCTCTAAGGAGATAAAAAATCTTAGTCTCTAGCTAGGGAGGTTTTTTTTCTATTTTCTTTTTTTTCTTTTCTATCCCTTTTCTTTTCTTATAAAAGCTTTAGACTTATATATACTAGATTAAATAATACCTTCCCTTAAAATGTAGTACTATACTATTAGTTATACTTAAGAACACTTTAGTTATTACCCTTTTATTATTATTTTCCCTTTCCTAAGGGCTAGGAAAGGAAAATAGTTAGGGAGGTATTATATACTATAATACGCGCGCTTATAAACGCATATAATCGTAATAATAAGTATAAGGGATACAGGGGATTATAAGGATAAATAATATAATAAGGGATAATAATATTAGTTATCTAGGCAAGGGGACTATTTAATCTATAAAGAGATTACCTATAGCTAGATTCTTTTAAGGTTCTTTATACATGCATAACTTTAGATTTTTAACTTAAATACCTAGCACTACTATAGCTACTATTATGTTTACCTTAATAAGATAAATTAATAAGATTATTTCCTTAACTTAACTAAAAAGTTACTTCTAATCTAATAGACTATTTAATCTAAATTATCTCTATTTATAGAGATAGATTTAGCTATTATTATAATTACTATTATTAAGTTAATTAACCCTTCTAACGTGAGCAGACGTCACCGCTACCTATAACTGTGGGCTAGTATCGTGTCTTTTGGGGTGTTGTTTTCCGCTTGACAAATTATCTAGCTACCTTAGGGAGCATATAGCTATTTATTTACTATAGATATTTACTAGCCTTTTAGGTCTAGGATGAACTTCTTAATATAATCTCCTAAGATTATTTTTAAGAGGTAAATCCTATCTAGTATTCATAGGTAATAGGCTCTAGAGATTAGCATGTGTTTATAAATCTAAAATAGTCTATTTTACCTTATTATAAGTTTATTTATAGTAAACATATTAATATTCCTTTAGATATTATATACTAGGATAAGGTCCCCTAGTTTTAGTTAATCTTTCCTAAGAGAAGTAGCTTAGTTCTTATTAGTTTAGTTTATAAGGTATTGCCTAAACTCTAATACTTTCTTTCTTATCTTCTTAATATCCTTAGCTTTCCTTTTAAGCACCTAGACTTTATACCTTAAATAAGTCTTATCTAGAAGTAATTATATCCTAATTAATTAGTCTCTAGGTTAGGAATTTTACTTCTAGTAATAAAATTAGTTTCTATCTATAGATTAAATAAAAGGTAAACTTCCTATATAATTCTTAGATAGCAGTATAGTTTATAAGGAGAGCTTTATTAAGATGCTTTAACTATTACCTATTTAATCCTCCTAGCTTTACTAGAGTAAATATAAGGGACTAGTATCTAGCTTTAAAAAGCAAGTTTACTTTTAGGTTATACCTAGATATTTAAATCCCTATAATACTAATATTTACTAGTGCTTCTTTAAGGTTTCCTTATATTTCTAGGCCTTTATTATAAACTATAAAGTAAAAAAGCTTAAATTTACTAATTAAGAAAAAAAGAAACTTCCTAATTACTAGTATTATTATATTCTTAACTAGCATAGTCTTTACCTATTTAGTTAGGTTATACCTAGCTTCTAAGAGATACTTATATCTATAATTAATTAGAAAATACTAAGTATTAATATAAATCTTACTTATTAGGTTCTCTAGCGTAACTAGCACTAAAAGTTCTTATAGTTACTAAGGTGTAAATTTCTAATATATCTTATAGTATACTAATATCTCTTAAGCTATATTCTAGAGCCCTTTTTACTAGTATTACTACTTTATTACTTAAAAAACCACTTTAACTCCTTTATAGCTAAGTTCCTTATAGATAGCTTTAATAATTACTTATTATTATTTAGGCATATTAATAACTAGCACTAGTCCTTTTATAATTCCTATTAGTCTTTTCTAAAAATAACTATTCTCTAGGTAAAACTTCTTTACCTTATTATATAGTTTTCTATAGTCCTTTATGCTAAGATTAATTAGTCTTTAAAGGGTTATTAAGAATTTAATAACTTATTATATCTCTTTAGAGTAATTCTTCTTACTATTCTCCTTTATCTTAATACTATTAAGATATAAGTTAATAAAATCTTTAATATCCCCTTTAATATCTTAATCTAATTAATCTAAAGCCCTAGGGCCTTTCCTAGATAAGGCATTTATAATATAGTTCTTTTTACCTAGAATATATTATATAAAGAAGTTAAAAAGCAGGATATAACTAATCTATTATATAATAAGAGCTCTAGGTATATTATTAACTATGCTATTAAGCTAATATATAAGAACTTATGAGTCTATTTCTAATATAAATAGGACTCTATAGAGATAAATTCGTAGTCTTCTTAATATATAGATAATTACTTAATATTCTTAGTTACATTATACTTAGCCTTAGTAATAGTCTAAGTACTACTTTTATATTAAACTAGATATTATTTACTATTAATAATTTATAATAATACAGCCCCCTATCCAGAGTATTGTTTGTAGTGTAGTTAGTGTAGTTTTTAGGAAAAATTTGTATTTATATTGTAGTTTTTTTTTTCTTATAGTTAGTGTATTATAGGTTTTTTTTTTTTATAGTGTAGTATATTATGGTTTTTTTTTGCTTATAGTGTAGTGTAGTTAGTGTAGTTACTAACTACACTAACTACAAAAACTACAAATATAGTGTTAGTAAAAAAAAAGTGGGCCTTTTTATTATATAATATTATTATAAGGATTAAAAGAAAGCTAGTTATATAGAAGCTTTTATTATTACTTATTTTACTTAATTAGTTATAGAATTTATAATATTTACCTTTTTTTAAGGATTTTACTATAACTAGGGTTATTTATAATATTATACCTTTTTAATAATACTATTATACTTATTACTTTATTTTACTAATATAACTTTAAGAAAAACCTTCTAATTATTTTATTTACTATTATTATTAATTATTTTATATTTTTATTATTAATTTAATTAAAAAATACCCTAAACTAATATAATTAAATTAAATTAGAAATCTAAATAAATATGTAAAAGTTAATAGAATATATACTTAGTACTTTAATATTATTATTAATATAATAAGAACTTAAAAAAAGCTTAAACTATTTATTTACTATTTAAACTAATTAAATATTACTTTAAGCTTTATAATTCTAAAGCTTTAAGAAGTTATATATAGTAACCAGAGTATTGCACTAAAACGTGTAGTGTAGTGTAGTATTTGTAGTGTAGTGTAGTAACTACACTATAAACTACACTACACTACAAACTACACTAACTATAAGGAAAAAAAAACTACATTATACTAACTATAAAAAAAAAACTACAATACATTACACTACAAATTTTTTTTCCTAAACTACACTAACTATAAATACTATAAATATAGTATTAGACTTTTTATTAGTTATTAGTATTTATAAGGTTAAAAGAAAGCTAGTTATATAAAAGCTTTTATTATTACCTATTTTATTAAATTAGTTATAGAATTTATAATATTATATTATTTTTATAATTTTATTATAACTAAGTAAGGTTATATATAATATTATACTTTTTTAATAATACTATTTAACTTAATACTTTATTTCCCTAATATAACTTAAAGAAAAACCTTCTTATTATATTATTTACTATTTCTATAAATTATTTTATATTTCTATAAATTATTATTATTACTTATTTTAAAAAAACTATAAAAAGAACTACTAGTAAACTTAATATAAGTAGCTTATTATATCTTATTATAGCTTATAATAGCTTATAATAGCTTATAATACTAATATTACTAATATTACTAGTATTACTAAGATTACTAAGATTACTTATAATATTATTAGTATTAAAGTTTAATAAAAAATAAATAACTAATAAATAACTTAAATATAAATACTAGTAATTATAAGTAAATTACTATAGTAAAAGCTATTATTTTTAATAACTTAGTATTTTAAGGTTTTTAAAAATATTAATATTATAAAAATGTTTTCTCTTTTATATTTTTTTAAAATAATAATAAAAGTAAAATAATAGTAATTAAGGTTATTAAAGCTTTTATAATAAGTATATATATATTCTTTTCACTAAATAGCTAATTATATAGCTAGTCCTAGTACTTTAACTACCTTTTATAATAAGTATAGTATATTATATAAAACTAAGTCCTAGACTCCTAGTATTATTTTTAAAAATAAGTTAAACTTATTTTTTATAGCTTAATTAAGCTATATAGGGTAATTAAAATAATACTATTAGTTATTTATTAATATACTATAAATATTAGTTTATTATATTCTTTCTTTATATATTATAGTAATAATATATATAAAGTTACTATATATATATTCTTTACGCTAAATAGCTAATTAAGTAGCTAGTCCTAGTACTCTAACCACTTAGTTAAGAGGGAAAACCCTATACTAGGAAGAAAAACCCCCTTATATCTGTATATAAGCTAGTGCTAGCCCTCTTATAGGCCTATGTTATGTTAAGTATAGCTAACTATAGGTATTTAGTGCTAGCTTATACTAGCCTTATCTTATAGAAAATAAGAGAAAAGGAAAAATATATAGTAGTAATTCTAGCTAGCTCCCTTTAATACTACTCTAGCCTTATACTAGTCCTACCCTATACCTCTTACTTTATTCTATAGTAAGGTAAATTTTAATTTATAATAATAATTTACTTTTTCTTTACTTTACTCCTAGCTTCTCTAGTGCCTTACTTTTTAGCTAACTTTAGCTTAGTATTAGTCTAAATACCTTATAAAGTCTAAGTATATAGTTTTATTTACTTATAGTAAGGGGTAAGTAATTTAGGCCTAGTGCCTAGGTAGTTTTACCTCTAGATTACTTATACACTATTTATATATTTATTTATCTTATGCTTTATTTTCTAGTTAATATTATAATTTATTCCTCTCTCTCTCTCTCTTAAGTATAAAAAAGGGCTTTTCTCCTTATAGGGTTTTAACCTTTTTTCTCTTTTTATATTAAACTTCCTATAGGTTCTTATTTTTCTTACCTTTTCTTAGAGCTATTTAAGGCTTTTCTAGCCTAGTATTAATTTAGTTACTAATATTTTATATAGAAATTTATAATAGAATATTAATAAATACTATAAGTATTTTATTATTAGTGCTATTCTAGTTCTAATTTACCTAGGAAATTATAGCCTTAGAGAGGTATTTAAGGAAATCCCTTATAGTAAAATAATTAAAGTAAGCTAAGTTTAAAGATCTTAAAGTAAGTTATTTTTACCCTTATTTTATGCCTATTCTAGGTCTAATCTAGGGTAGCTAGGTAAACCTTAAGCGCTATAGTATATATCTTATAAGATATAATTAATTAAGAATCTAAGGCATTAGTGCTATAATATTATTAGTAAGTTAGTTTATTATTAGCCTAGGAGTAAGGCTAATTTATATAGAAAGAGATAATATCTAATGCTTACTTTAACTATTAGGTTTATAACTATAGATATTCTAAGGTAATATTAGCATTTATACTTACTTTAAGCTTACTCTAGTGCTAATTTACTTATAGCTAAATATTACTAGCTAGTAAGGGGAGTATTAGTAATTAGTTAATACCTTAGCTAGTATAGTTACTAGGAGTAATATAAGTAGTTTTATTCTAGTATAGTAATAGCTCTAAGTTAAGGCTAACTTTAATTATCTAGGCCCTAGAGGACTATATAGCTTAGGTTAAGAAACTCTATACTAAAAACTACGCTAAGAAAAAATAAGGTACTATAGTAATAAGCCTAGACTTAGCTAAGTCTAGGTTTACTAAGGAATAATATAATAAGGTTATCTTTTAGCTTTAGTAGCTTAATACCTAGGTAATAAAAATAAACTATCTCCTAGCTACTAGCTTATTAGCTAAGGGTAAGAGTAAGGTAATAGAGAATATAATCCTAGTTCTTAAAGAGAAATAGGGCTGATTTTAGGGCTATAAAGGGGTAGTAATAGGCTAGTGTAAAATAATACCTATAGTTTTTTAACTTAAAATTAATTTAATAACTATTTTAGACCTATAGTCTTTTTATCTTAGTGTAATTTTACCTTATTTCTAGCTTACCTCTATAGCTATATTATCTTACCTAGTGTCTTTCTTTAGTTATTTATAGTATCTATTTATTAATTATTTTAGTTACCTCTAGGGTAGCCTAGATCCTCCCCTAGTTTGCGTTAGCTAAGGGCTAGGTCTTATGCTAATATATAATATTAGAGTTTTCTTATACTAAGGACTTATTTAGCTATATATCTTACCCTTAGGGGATTATCTAGGGCTAGCCTTACTTCCTATATATCTTTAGGCTATTATGTTTAGGGGTGTTTATAGTTATAGTTAGCATAGTTAATAATTATATAATACTAGTCTTTAACTATATAGCTATAGCTATATAGGGGCAAAGCTACCCTAGGAATATATCTTTAAAAAAGGAACTTATTAAGGCTAATCTTTCCTATATATAGTTATATTATTATAGAAGAGATATACTTATTAAGTCTAATATGAAATTTCTAGATATTCTTTAGGTTATAGGTAAGTAAGTGGTTTTCTATTAGTTCTCCTTCTATACCTATATTATCTTAGTCTTCTATTAGAATACTAGTTTTCTTATCTTCTTTTCTATTCTTTATATAGTTATATATCTAGTTTATTATTAGCTAGAGAGGGTCTTTCTTTGCGTTATAATACTATTTACACTAAGTTAGCTATAGCCTATATCTTATTTACTATTTTACTAAGTATAATCCTTTTTTTAAACTTTTATTTTATCTTATTTAAGTAAAGGTCTAAGGGAGGGATATAAGTCTTAACCTCTAGCTAGGTAATTAGTATAGCCTTAAATACTCTAGCTATAGTCTAGAGGTAAGTTAATTAGTTTACTATAAAGCTTCTAACTATATCTCTTAGGTTTTCTCCCTTCTTAGTTAAGGTATAATAGGCACTTACTTTATAGGTAAGAATAGGCTAGACTACCTATATGTATATAAGCTAGGTATCTCTAAAACTAATACCCTATACTAACACCACTAATATAAAGAGTGTAAGCTACTACTAGGCTAGCTTTCCCTTAAGGATATTCTTATAGGCACTTTAGTTAAGTTTCCTATTTACTTATACCCTAAGGAATTAGTATGCTTCTATTAGCGCTATCTTTTCTATGCTAAGCTAGACCCTTACTTACAGAGGCCTATAGGCCTTACTAAAGTGTATGAGTTTGGTTTTCGCTAGGTTAAACTTCACGCCCGCTTTCTTTGAGTTACTATATATAACTTCTTAAAGCTTTAGAATTATAAAGCTTAAAGTAATATTTAATTAGTTTAAATAGTAAATAAATAGTTTAAGCTTTTTTTAAGTTCTTATTATATTAATAATAATATTAAAGTACTAAGTATATATTCTATTAACTTTTATATATTTATTTAGATTTCTAATTTAATTTAATTATATTAGTTTAGGGTATTTTTTAATTAAATTAATAATAAAAATATAAAATAATTAATAATAATAGTAAATAAAATAATTAGAAGGTTTTTCTTAAAGTTATATTAGTAAAATAAAGTAATAAGTATAATAGTATTATTAAAAAGGTATAATATTATAAATAACCCTAGTTATAGTCAGACAATTGTATGTAGTGTAATTAATGTAGTTTTTAGGGGGTACCTTGTAATTGTAGTTGTAATTGTTACTAGGGTGTAATTAATTAATTGTAATTGTTAACTACATGTAATTAATTGTAATTGTAGTTGTAATAATTACAATTAATTACAACTACAACTACATAATTACATGTAATTGTTACTAAAAATAGAAAACTTATATATAATTAAGATATATTTTTCTTTGGATTTTTCTTTATAAACTTAATATTACGCTTATTTTCTTTTATAATTTAGTTATTTAGTTATAATATTTTATAGTCTAAGCTAATTTAGACTATTAAGCTAATTATAGGTATATAGTAGCTAAATATAGAATCTTTTAGTCTTATCTTATAGCCTGTTTTTTTTATATATACTATAGGTTTATTTACTTTAATATCTTTTTTTTAGATTTACTATTCTTTTTAATATACTTTTTTTACTTTTAATATAGTATATACCCTAAAGAAATTATTTTTTATTATATATAAATAAGACTAAAATTCTAATAATATTATATAAATATGTATTATTATCTTATTATTAAGAGAATATTTAAATTTATATAAAATAGGAATTCCTAGTTACTTAGCTATTTTATTAAAATTATAAACAATTATATTAACTTTTAAGGTTTTTCTAGAAAAAGAATTAGTAAAAATACTTAGAAAAGTTACTTTAAAATAACTTAAATATTTAATAATAAATATAATAAATATATTTAATATAATTTCTTTAATCTTAAAGATAATAGAAAATAAGCTTTAAAAGTTAGTCTAATAAATTATATTATATATAGCTTATTTACTTAGTTATATAGTCTTTTAAAAAGTAAGTCTTATATAGTATATTATTTACTTATTAATAGTACTATTAATTAATATATTAGAATTTTTAAAAATAAAAAAGAGAAAAGAATTTTATTTTATTAATATTTTAAAAAATCTTAAAATACTAAATAATTAAAAAGTTAAGCTTTTTCTATAGTAATTTACTTATACTTACTAGTTTTTATATTTAAATTATTTATTAGTTATTTATTTTTAATTAAACTTTAACACTAGTAATATTATAAGTAATATAAGTAATATAAGTAATATAAGTAATATTAGTAATATTAGTAATATAAATAATATTAGTAATATAAGCTATTATAAGCTATTTTAAGCTATTTTAAGCTATTTTAAGCTATTACTATAATAAGTAACGTAAAATAATATAGTAAATACTAGAATTAAAGTGAGGCAGTGGCAAATCAGGCTATTAATACGAGAATTAAAGTGGGGCAGTAGCAAATCAAGCTATTAATACGAGAATTAAAGTGAGGCAGTGGCAAATCAAGCTATCAATACGAGAATTAAAGTGGGGCAGTGGCAAATCAGGCTATCAATACGAGAATTAAAGTAGGGCAGTGGCAAATTAAGCTATAGATAGCAAATTTAGAATATTCTAGCTATAGGTATTTCATTTAAGATTTGTAATTATTCTAGATTTACTTTTCTATATAATACAAGTAAATCCTCTCTTTTTATCTATTTTATCTTTTTCTTAAACTATTGAAGAATAATTCCCTTTTTATCATAAGCTTATAACTACCCTTATTTATCTTTAAAATGACCCAATCAACCTTAGATTCTTCTTTTGCTCTTTCTGATAATAACTCAGAACCTAGCCACTTAGGCTCTCACGAAAAACTCCCTGAAAATCAGGATAATTATGTGTTTAGTACAAGAGCCTATATCTATACTTATAACCTATTTAATTTTGAATTATCTAAGATAATTCCTAATAAGGATAGGGTTGTTATAGGCTATTGTACTCAACCTAATTGTTCTTTTAGCTTTAAAACGAAAGTTAATCGTTTTTAAGCATCTAATGGGGTTTAACACTATAAATTTAAGCATAAAAATATTGCTACTTCTTTATCTAATGAAAAAGAACCTAATAAGATTATTAGTAAGTTATAAACCCTTTTTCTTATAATAATCCTATTATCTAATATATATTTAGTGCCTGAAATTACAGAAATAGTAATAACAGATGATCAATCTTCTATAACGAACTTTATTTCAAAAAAACGACATCAAAATAATACTCTTTCTAAAGAGTTTTTACCAGAAAAAGCTATTACTTTGGTTATTAGGTTTATGTTACAAAATAACCTAGCTTTTAACGTAATAGATAGTAGCTCTTTTAAAGAACTATTATCTTATTATTCTAGGTAAGTAACTTATTTTCTTTTATTACTATTAACTCTAAGCTAATTAAATCTAAGCAATGAGAATAAGGTTTCTTTACTAAATTATAGAAGTATTATACAAAGAGTTCATTCTTTATATAATGTTTCTAAAAAGGAACTTATTTCTCAGCTAAATTACCAAACATTAAACCTAGGGTCTATATCTATTTAATTAGATATTTGGACCTTAACTAATTCGAAATCTTATTTAGGAGTTTTAGCTAGTTGGCTTAACCCTAATTTTAAGCTTGAATATAAGCTTTTAGGTAAGTTTACTTTTTATATTTAAACTTCTAAAGTTATTAAGCTAATATAATCAGGCTTTGAATATCTCTCTAGCTCACATAGTGGAGCTTATATTCAGAAATGCTTTAATAACTTACTTCTTGACTATAATTTAGAAGCTAAGAATATTATAAGGTAAGTTTACTACTTAGTATAATGAATTTTAATATGCTAACGTATTCTTAAGCTTTACTAGAGATAATGGTTCTAATAATAATACATTTATAACTTCTTATATTAATAAGAATTATAATAATATTATTATTGAACCTCATGATATTCGATGTATAGCACATGTCCTTAATATTGTTACTAAGGATATTATTACAAAATTTATAAATTCGACATCCTCCTCCGAGAATTTAGAGGAATTTAAAAATAGCGAATATTTACATTATTCTATCGAAGAATTTCAAGCTATTGAAAATCAACCTGAGGGAAAACTATTTAAATCCTTTGTTAAAGGTAAGTTAAACCAAATTATAATATTATATTTATTAACTAACTAACCTTTTTATAAGGTTTACTAGGAAAGCTTAAAAGAATTGCTATTATTATTAAAAATAATCAAGTAATTCATAAAAAATGGCTTAAAGCTTTAAAAGAAGCTAAAAGACTTGGTCTTATAGCTAAAAATAATAATATTACAAAAATTCCACTTAGTAAGTTAGTTTTCTATTTAATTTAATTATAATATTATACTAACTTTTTAACTAGCAAATGAAACAAGATGGAACTCTACTTATTTAATGATTAATACTTCTTTAGAGTTAAAAGAAGCTATTAATCTATTAAATAAGTATACTAATATTGCTGCTTTAAAAGATGCTATGCCTTCAACCCAAGAATGGGATGATTTAGCAACTTTAAGCAGTATATTAGAGGTTTTTTATAAACCTACTATTATATTACAAAGTCAAAAATATAATACATTAGGGTTAGTCCCTATTTTTATTATTAGGATATATAAATATCTTAATAATATAAAAGAAGACCAAATTGCTTATAAAAATGATGTAAGTTATATCTTTCTATTACTTAATTAGTGTTTATTATTACTAATATACCTTTAGAAACATTCATATGCTCCATTTAGCTAGGTCTTTATTGATTGCTTAAATATTGGTTTATAAAAGTTACAGAATTACTTTCCTAAAGATATAGAAAGTAACTATAATTTTTATAAACCTTATTTATTTGCAATGTTATTAGACCCTAGGCTAAATCTAGCTACAATTGAAAAGAGATTAATAGTTAAACAACCAAAGATTAAATTACTTCTTTTAGATTTACAAAAAGAATATAAAGAGTAAGTATTATATTTTACCTTATAAACTTATAATATCTATATTAAGTTACTAATCTTCTTTTAGAACCTATACATTATTTAAAGAAAAACAGAATTCTATCTCTAAATTTAATGATTTAGAGATAGATAGTCTTTCTAATTCAGAAGGCCTAGAAGGGCTACAACCAACACAGAAAAGCCAATTTTTAGTAGAAATTGGTGGTTCTAATCCTTTACCTAGAACCTTTAATAATCCTAGGCCAAAACCTAGTATAAAGCTTTATAAAGGATTATTTATAAATAAAAGGGATAAGGCTATACAAAAGACTAGAAAAAACGAAATTTCTAGCTATTTAGGGCTTAATTTAATGGATGATAAGGTAAGTTTTCTCTTTTTATATATTATATTATACATTTCACTTACTAACTATTTATAGGAAGATATATTTAAATGGTGGGAAGAAATATTACATCTTTCCCTATTTTAAGTATATTAGCTAGGAAATACCTAGCAATTCCTGCTACCTCTGGTGCTATAGAAAGCCAGTTTAACCAGGGAGGAAATATTATTACTAAGCGCCAAACAAAACTAAAACATTATATTATTAAGGAATTATTACTATTAAAGAATTGGCTAAAGGAGGATAATATTGCTAATATTAAGCAATATACTAACCTATTTAACTATTATAGCTTTGAGTCAAATTCATCTAACTTTGAAGAAGACTTAGATCCTGAAAATCCCCAAGGTTTATTAGATCTAGAGTCCTCTAGTCATTCTAATAGTGATTTAGACTTATAAGCTTTTACTTAATTATTTAGATAGAAATTTATTTATTACTATTACTGTTACTATTACTATTACTATTACTATTACTATTACTATTACTATTACTATTACTATTACTATTACTATTACTATTACTATTACTATTACTATTACTATTACTATTACTTACTTTTTACTATTAACTATTATTACTATAATAATTACATGTAATTATGTAATTGTAATTGTAATTGTTATCTTGTAGTTGTAATTAATTTGTAATTGTAAAGTCTATCTTGTAATTAATTGTAATTGTAGTCAGGCAATTGTACTCATGTAATTGTAATTGTTTGTAATTGTTTTGTTTATTTTTATATCTAACTTATAATTAAAGATATTATCATATAAACTACGTAATCTTATAGAGCAAAATTCTAAGATAAATACTATACAAAAAAGTGGGTCTAAAAGTGGATTGTTTGGCCGTAAATTAGAAAACAATATTTTTACCTGTTTTTACTGCTAAAATGTAATTGTTTTTAGTATTTCTAATTACGGACGAAGGGCCCACTTTTGGACCCACTTTTCTGTATAGTATTTATCTTAGAATTTTACTCTATAAGATTACGTAATTTATAGGATAATATCTTTAATTATAAGTTAGATATTAATTATTTAAGAAAAACGAACAATTACAAGATGTAATTGTTTACAATCCTCTGATTGTAGTTGTAGTTGTAATTAATTGTAATTATTACAACTACAACTACACAATTACATTTGTAGTTGTAATTAAATACAATCCTCTGGTTATAGTAAAATCCTTAAAAAAAGGTAAATATTATAAATTCTATAACTAATTAAGTAAAATAGGTAATAATAAAAGCTTCTATATAACTAGCTTTCTTTTAATCCTTATAATAACATTATATAATAAAAAGGCCCACTTTTTTTTTACTAACACTATATTTGTAGTTTTTATAGTTAGTGTAGTTAGTAACTACACTAACTACACTACACTATAAGCAAAAAAAAACTATAATACACTACACTATAAAAAAAAAAACTATAATACACTAACCACAAGAAAAAAACTACAATATATTAACTACAAGAAAAAAAAAACTACACTACAAATACAAATTTTTCCTAAAAACTACACTAACTACACTACAAACAATACTCTGATAGTAACTTTATATATATTATTACTATAATATATAAAGAAAGAATATAATAAACTAATATTTATAGTATATTAATAAATAACTAATAGTATTATTTTAATTACCCTATATAGCTTAATTAAGCTATAAAAAATAAGTTTAACTTATTTTTAAAAATAATACTAGGAGTCTAGGACTTAGTTTTATATAATATACTATACTTATTATAAAAGGTAGTTAAAGTACTAGGACTAGCTATATAATTAGCTATTTAGTGAAAAGAATATATATATACTTATTATAAAAGCTTTAATAACCTTAATTACTATTATTTTACTTTTATTATTATTTTAAAAAAATATAAAAGAGAAAACATTTTTATAATATTAATATTTTTAAAAACCTTAAAATACTAAGTTATTAAAAATAATAGCTTTTACTATAGTAATTTACTTATAATTACTAGTATTTATATTTAAGTTATTTATTTTTTATTAAACTTTAACACTAATAATATTATAAGTAATCTTAGTAATCTTAGTAATCTTAGTAATACTAGTAATATTAGTAATATTAGTATTATAAGCTATTATAAGCTATTATAAGCTATAATAAGATATAATAAGCTACTTATATTAAGTTTACTAGTAGTTCTTTTTATAGTTTTTTTAAAATAAGTAATAATAATAATTTATAGAAATATAAAATAATTTATAGAAATAGTAAATAATATAATAAGAAGGTTTTTCTTTAAGTTATATTAGGGAAATAAAGTATTAAGTTAAATAGTATTATTAAAAAAGTATAATATTATATATAACCTTACTTAGTTATAATAAAATTATAAAAATAATATAATATTATAAATTCTATAACTAATTTAATAAAATAGGTAATAATAAAAGCTTTTATATAACTAGCTTTCTTTTAACCTTATAAATACTAATAACTAATAAAAAGTCTAATACTATATTTATAGTATTTGTAGTTAGTGTAGTTTAGGAAAAAAAATTTATAGTGTAATATATTATAGTTTTTTTTTTTTATAGTTAGTGTAATATAGTTTTTTTTTCCTTATAGTTAGTGTAGTTTATAGTGCAGTGTAGTTTGTAGTGTAGTTACTACACTACACTACAAATACTACACTACACTACACGTTTTAGTGCAATACTCTGCCCCTATCTAAGTAAGCTTACATTAACTATTAGTATAATTTCTTTAAAGCTTAGTCTAAGATTAAGTAAAATAAGGATTAGGGCTATTATTATTACTTTCTTTAGGATATTTATAGCTTCTTATTACTTTAGTCCTTATTTTTAATCCTTTATTTTCCTTAGTAAAATTACTAGTGGTTTTGCTTTTTACGCATAGTGTTTTACCTAAATATAGTAAACTCCTATTAATCTAATAAAGGATTATACTTCTAATTAATCTTAATAAACCTTCTAGTTTAAAATCTTTATAATCTTTGCTTTAGTTAGCTTTTGCCTATTTATCCTATATATAAATCCTATAATTTCTACTAACTTCTAGTAAAACTTTAACTTAGATGCTAAAGCTATATAACTAAAGAGCTTAATATTAACTAAAACTTTATTAATATTAATTAAATACTCTATTATATATCTGCGTACTCCTAGCATAATTTCCTCTTTATTATATATTATTATTAGTCCCTTTACTATAATATTATCTAGGAAAGGTATGTAAATATAAGGGATTAAGTTAAATAGGATTTAACTAATAATCTTAATAAACTAAGTTACTAAGTTAGTAGCTCCTTATAGTAAGTAATAGAGCTATAAAAGTCTAATTACAGTGGAAATCATTATTATATCCTTACTTTTCTTTACTAATATTACTTAATTATATCTAGATAATAAGTTAACTATTAATAAGATCTTATATATTACAAAGCTCTTACTAAATACTTCTATACCTTAAGGAATTAGTATATCTTATATTATTACCTTATTATACTTTATAGTAAATAAAATTAGGCAAATCCCTTTATCTTTCTTTATAATAAGAAAATAAGGATTCCTATAAAAGCTATAACTTTTCTCTAAATATCTATACTTTAGCTTTTTCTTTAGAAGATTAACTAATCTCCCTTATAACCTAAGAGATATTAGGATTAAGCTTACTTACTATGCTTTATATTTAATAACCTTTATAACTTATAGTAATATAACTAGTAAGTTAACTTTCCTATATTCTAATAAGTCCTAGGCTAGTGCTACTTCTTAGTTATAAAGAATTTCCTTAAAAATATTAACTTTTTCTTATATTAAATACTCTTATACCCTTTAACTATTTAATCTAAATATTCCTAGGTTATTCTAAAACCTTATAAGCTTATATAAAATCTCCTAATAATATATTTACTATACTTCCTAGATATATCTAGATATAACTTAGCCTTTTCCTATTTCTTTATCTTTTATTTTAAGTCTTTCTTTAGTGTTAATTTATTAAAGGGAATATTATCTTAGGGATATATCTTATTAGCCTTTTACTTATATATTATATTTACTATAAGATTAGGTAGTTTTAGTTATTACTAAGGCTTAAAATCCTTTATAACTACTTTAAGTTATTAGGTATAGTTTACTATTATATCCTTAATTACCTCTTAGAAAATATTAGTTTCTTCCCTTATTATAAGAGAAACTAACTATTTATTATTATTTATTTTTATCTTTAACCCCTTATAAACTATTTAATTTTCCTTTATTTCTAGGTAACTAAATAAGATAATATTAATAAAGGGTTACTAGGCTAGCTACTTATTAGTATATTACTATTAGATACTTCTTATAACTCTTAAAATAATAATAATATTACTAAAGTAACACTAGGTATAAAGCACTTTGCTTCTTAAGTAATTAAACTATATTTAGGATAATCTAAAAAATAGTATTCTAAGAATTAGGCTAATATTAACTAAGTCTAAGCTAATATAAAAATTAGTAAGTATTTAGATATTTCCTAGATATAGTTTTATCTAAACCTCCCTAATTATCTTAATACTATATAATAAAAATAATATTATATTTATTATATTTATTAGGTAAATCCTTAGTCTAAGTTACCTAGCTATGCTTTCTATAATTATATTACCTTATAATCCTATATTAATAAGTCTAAGGAGAAGCTCCCTTTCTAGGTTATTTAGCTAGACTTAAAGGTATAGTAAGTCTTATAGGTAATTAATAGTAGCCTATAGTTCTAAAATTATATTAAGCATAAAGTGTATTTAAATAGGATTAATTAAATTTTACTAGGGTTTATCCTATTTTAAGTAAGCTCCTAGTCTCTCCTAAATTTATTCCTATAAGGCTATATTAATCTCTAGTAAAGGCATTATTAGTAAGCTATTCTTAGCTATGGCTTTATTTTTCTTATCTTCCTTAAGGGTCTTTTTTATTAATTAAAGGATTAAATTAATCTAGTTCCCTAGATTAATTAGTCTTAGATTTGGTTTTATACTAAATATTTTTAAAGGAGAAGCTAGCCCTAATATGTCTTTATTATAGTAGTGAATATTCTCTATACCTTTTGCTTATAAGAGATATTTATTACTAACTACCTTTACTAGTATTAGTATAATATAATATATATCCTAAAAGGGCACTCTAATTTTCTTCTAAAAGACCTTATTATATAATTAATCTAGAATTCTTTATCTAACTTTATTTAATAGATCTTTCTTACCCTTAGCTACTATAGGATTATCCTAGATAGGTTAAATGTAAGGTTACTAGTCTTTTGCCTTATTTTCTATAATATCTTTAATCCTTAGGTATTTTACTATTTATTTACTAATAGCTATAAACTTTATAATAATCTCTTTATTTTTTTTCTCTCTTATACTTAGCTTCTTAAAGGTAATAGTAAATACTATACTTAATATCTTATGCTTTAAGATAGATATTATATTAATCTCTCTTTTAGGTTAAAATTCCGCTAGATTAAATATACCCTGTATTTAATTAAATATATCCTATTCTTCTAGTGTTATTTCCTAGCTTAAACCTCTATAAAAGCTATATTCCTTAATTTACAAAATTATATATATAATCTTATAGTCCTTAAAGTACTTAACCTAGAATATAGCTAGTTTATATGTATAGTTACTAATAGAAATAAATCTTATAAGTAAGAATAAAGGCATAACTTAATATCTTATATTATCTTTAATTACTAAGATATAAACTACTAGGTTATATATAGCAAACTTTAATATCCTATTATATTTTAAAGCGTTATACTTTATTATAATATATGATTCTTTATTAGAGTAATAATAATAATTTAACTAGTAGCCTCTCCCTAATATTATATTTATTTTAAAATAGCGCTCCTTATTTAGATTAAATAAACCTATATAATTTATCTAATAGGTTTACTATTAATATTAAGAATAGTTACTATACTTCTCCTTAAGTAACTTTACTATATTAATTTCCTTTACTACTTAGGCTATAACTATGATTTTTAGCTTTACTAGTTATTTTATTAGATCTTCTATTTAGTTTTAGTATTTAGCTAATCTAAGGGCCCCTTATTATCCTATATTAGTATTAAATAAGATAGTTTTCTTATCTTACTTATTTAAATTACTAAAGGCTAAGTAATTCTTTTAAGTAGCTTAATAACTATTAAAGGTAGCCTAATTAAATAGTATTTATATCTTAAAGCTAAAGTCTTTCTTACCTAAAGTATGATTTTCTATATTAGTAAATTCTAGGTCCTTATTCTTAAGCTTTAGATATATATAAATATATACATTAAGTATAGTCTAAAGTGGTTTATACTATATAACTAAGACTTCTTTATAAGTAAACCCTTTTTAATTTATAAAGCTTAAGATTAAATATTTTAGTAAAGCCTTATAAATATAGTTAGACTAGGTTATTATAGTTTTCTATCCTATTAGGTCTATATTAGACATTAGAGTATAATGCTTTTATAACTAGTAATAGGTTTCCTTAATAGTCTTTAGCTATATTAAATTTAGGTCTTTAAGTTATTCTCTAGCGTTTTCTATTTAATCCTAGCTAGTTATATTAAACTATAAGAGTATCTTTTCCTTAGATTCCTTCTAAGATTATAATATAGTTAGTATTTTAACTACCTATTAGAGCTTTAGGTTAATATTATACTTAAGTATCTTATACTAATTTGCTTTAGGAATACTTATTACTTTTATTTTTACTTTAAAGTCCTTAATAAAATTTACTATATTTTCTCCTAAAAACTATTAAATATTATACTTATTTTATATAGTAATAAGAGAAGTTTAATATATTATTATTTCTTTAAGAAGCTTTATAAAGGTTTTTATATTAAGCCTTCTAAGAGATCTAGGTGTTTTACCTTTATTATTAGGGTCTTTACCTAAATAGTTATTAAACTAAGTTTAAGCTAGGCTAATAACTATCTTAGAATTAAGTAGTTCCTAACTAGTAACTAGGGTATTAGGTAATAGTAAGTCCTAAAGGTCCTTTAAGTAACTTAAATGCTTACTAGGTCTTGCTTTACTTAGCTACTAGGAGTAAGATAGTATAAGGTTAAATATAGGTTTAGTAAAAAGTGCTTTTAATTAATCTTATAAAAGAGTAATTACTTAACTAAATATTATAATATTAGTAAGGATTTCTTAAAGAAAGACTTTTAATAAGGTAGTATTTATAGTAATAAGTAACCTATAAGTAAAGGCTACTAATATAATTATATAGCTTTTTATAATAAGCTATAAGACTCCTATATATAGCTAAATAATAGCAAAATTAGCTATAGGCCCTAAGATTAAATAGTCTATAATACTAGGCAGCGCTTTTTATCCTAGTGCCTTATATTTAAAGACTTTTAGTAAAGGGTTAATGGTAGAGCTTTGCATGTAGTGTAGTAAATGTAGTATTTTGGCTTTCGTTGTAGTATGTAGTGTAGTAGATTTTAGTGTAGTGTAGTATGTAATGTAGTGTAGTAAATACTACACTACACTACAAATACTATAAATGTAGTATTAGTAAAAACAAAAGTAGGGTATTATATAGTTTTATAATATTCCTTAGATTTTTCTTAATTAAGTTAATATTAGCTGTTTTTTTATTATAATTTAGTTATTTAGTTATAAATTCTTAAAGTTGAAGATTATTTAGATTATTAAGCTAATTATAGGTATATAGAAGCTAAATATAGTATATTTTAGTTTATATTTATAGCCTGTTTTTTCCCTTTATTATAGGGGTTATTTTATCTTAATATCTTTTTCTTTAGATTTACTATGTATTTTAGTATGCTTTTTTTACTTAAAATATAGGAATTACCCTAAAGAAATTATTTTTTATTATATATAAATAAGACTAAAACTCTAATAATATTATATATATATATATAACTATCTTATTAATAAGAGAATATTAAAATTTAACTAATAAAGAAGTTTCTAGTAATATAGCTATTTTATTAGAGTTATAAATAATTATATTAACTTTCAGGGTTTTTTTAGTAAAAGGAATAGTAAAAGTACTTAGTAAAGTTACTTAAAAAGAACTTAAATATTTAATAATAGATTTAATAAGTATATATAATAAACTTTCCTTAGTATTAAAGTTATTAAAAAATAAGCTTTAAAAGTAAGTTAAATAATATATATTATCTTTAGTTTTATTACTTAGTAATATAGTTTTTTCTAAAAATAGGTTTAAAAGTGAGTTCTTATAACTATTAGTAACTTCTTTATAGCTTTCTTACTTAAATATATAACTTTTACATAAAAAGAGAAATTTATTTAAAAGTGGGTCTATAAGTGGGTCCTTATAACTATAAGTAACTTCTTTATAGCTTTCTTACTTAAATATATAACTTTTACATAAAAAGAGAAATTTATTTAAAAGTGGGTCTATAAGTGGGTCCTTATAACTATAAGTAACTTCTTTATAGCTTTCTTACTTAAATATATAACTTTTACATAAAAAGAGAAATTTATTTAAAAGTGGGTCTATAAGTGGGTCCTTATAACTATAAGTAACTTCTTTATAGCTTTCTTACTTAAATATATGATTTTTACTTAAAAAGAGAAATTTATATAAAAGTGGGTCTATAAGTGGGTCCTTATAACTATAAGTAACTTCTTTATAGCTTTCTTACTTAAATATATGATTTTTACTTAAAAAGAGAAATTTATATAAAAGTGGGCCTATAAGTGGGTCCTTATAACTATAAGTAACTTCTTTATAGCTTTCTTACTTAAATACATGATTTTTACTTAAAAAGAGAAATTTATATAAAAGTGGGTCTATAAGTGGGTCCCTATACCTATAGGTAACTTCTTTATAGCTTTCTTGCTTAAATATAAGATTTTTACTTAAAAAGAGGAATTTTTATAAAAGTAAGTCTATAAGTAAGTCTTTATAACTATAGGTAACTTCTCTATAGCTTTCTTACTTAATATATAATTTTTACTTAAAAGAAAGGGATTTTTATAAAAGTGGGTTTATAAGTAAGTTATTATAACTATAAGTTACTTCTTTATAGCTTTCTTACTTATATATATGATTTTTACTTAAAGGAGATACTTATTAATACTAATAGCTAATAAATTTATAAGCTATTATAAGCTATTATAAGCTATTATAAGCTATTATAAGCTATTATAAGCTATTATAAGCTATTATAAGCTATTATAATTTATTTATTTTCTAAATACTACAAATACTACATATAGTAAAAAAATTTCCTTGTAGTGTAGTATGTAGTGTAGTGTAGTACAAAGCTCTGGTTAATGGTTTAGCTAGTGTTTATAGGGTATACCTCTAAACTATCTAGTCTTCTTTTCTATACTTCTATGTAACACTAGTTTGTATTCTTAGCTTACCTTAGCTTAGTATACTTAGCTAGCTTCTCCTTTATACTATAACTATTATAAAGGTTAGGTTAAGGCTTTAGATTTATATCTTAGTGTAAGGAAGGTAAAATAAAGGGGGTCTTTATATAGGTTAGCTTAGTAATAGCTAAAAACGTAATTATTAGCTTACTTCTAATTAATCTTAGTCTATAGTAAATTAACTAGAAAGCAAAAAGGTCCTAGGGGTTTAAAACTACGTTTCTTTACTAGTTTTATTAAGTAAAAAATAACACCCTAAAAGATATAATACTAGCCTATAGTTATAGGTAGTAGTAATATTTACTTACGTTAGAAGGGTTAATTAACTTAATAGCAGTGATTATAATAATAGCTAAATCTATCTCTATAGATAGAGATAATTTAGATTAAATAGTCTATTAGATTAGAAGTGACTTTTTAGTTAAGTTAGGGAAATAATCTTATTAATTTATCTTATTAAGGTAAATATAATAGTAGCTATAGTAACGCTAGGTATTTAAGTTAAAAATCTTAAGTTAAGCATATATAAAGAACCCTAAAAGAATCTAGCTATAGGTAATCTCTTTATAGATTAAATAGTCCCCTTACCTAGATAACTAATATTATTATCCCTTATTATATTGTTTATCCTTACGATCCCCTGTATCCCTTGTGCTTATCATCGCGAATACGCGCGTTTATGGGCGCGCGTATCACGGCACACACTATATAGTAGTTAAAGAGAGGATTAGTAAAAGTAGTTAGGGTAAGGAAAAGGGGGCTTATATAAGTAGCCTAGGGGGTATAAGGGGCACCACTAGGGATAGCCTCTTACCCTTTTCTCCCTTTCTCCTTAAGTCTCTTAATACTATATTAACGCCCTATCGCAGTCGCCTAGGGGCCAGTCCATAACAATAAGAAGCGTATAAGTAATATAGAAGCTTTCCCTTCTATAAAAAGGAAATTTAGTAGGTATAAAAAGTATAAAAGCTTTTCCCTTCTATAAAAAGGAAATTTAGTAAGTATAGAAGCTTTTCCCTTCTATAAATAAAAGGAAATTTAGTATAAATAAAAGGCCTCCCTTCTATAAAAAGGAAAATAAATAATAAATTAAAGGGGAAGAGGGCCTTGCCACCCCCTAATCCTAGTGCATAAGAGGTTCTAAATAACTAGCTAAAAGAACAAGCTATTAAGTAATAAGTAACTATTAATTTGCTATTAGAGAAGGTAAAGAGCCTATCTATAGCTTTTAATAGTTATATAAAGGGTATAGAAGCTACTAAGCCTGCTAGTTAGCAGCAGAGGATTGTATTTAATTACAACTACAAATGTAATTGTGCAGTTGTAGTTGTAATAATTACAATTAATTATAACTACAACTACAATTACAATTAATTACAAGACAGATTTTATAATTACAAATTAATTACAAGTACAAATTAACAATTACAATTACAATTACATAATTACATGTAATTATTACACTAATTATATTAGTAATTATAGTAATAGTAATAAAATAGCTTATAATAGCTTATAAATTTAATAGCTATTAGTATTAGCTAGTATATCTTTTTAAGTAAAAATTATATATCTAAGCAGGCAACGACTCGCACTCGCTAAGTTATTAGCCTTAGCGTGGGGTTATAGCTTTAGAGACGCCTAACTCCTATATACATAGGTAGTCTAGCCTATTCTTACCTATAGAGTGAGCATATACTATATACTAATAAAAAAGGGAGGAAAGCTAAGAGGGATTATTAAAAGCTTTATAATAGACTAGTTAGCTTATTTATAGACTATTACTAGTGTATTTAAGGCTATACCTATTATTTAACTAGAAGTAAAGATAGCTATTTTACCCCTTAATCTTTACCTTAATAAGATAAAATAGAAATTTAAGACTAAAACTACTAAGAGTAAAATAGTAAAAAAGATTTAAACTATAGCTACCTTAGTAATAACTATACTTTACTAGGTAAAACCCTAAAGAAAGCATAATCTTATTAATAATAAACTAGATATAGATTTATATAAGGACTAGAAGTAATAATAGGAGAATTAGTATAATAGAGAATAATTAAACTAAAACTAGACTATTAAAGAACCCTTAGAGAACTACTTACTTAATTATAACCTAAAGGAAATCTAGAAATTTTATATAAGCCTAAGAAAGTATATTTCCTTAATAATAGTCTAACTATATATAGGAAAAATAAGCCTAAATAAGTTCTTATTCTAGAGAAATATTCCTAAGGTAATATTACCTCTTTGCTAGTGATTGCCCCGCAGATACGTCTACACTGGATGCTCTGCGGATCGCCGCCCGCAATGGCTGGCAGAGGTGCCATTCTTGTCGCAGTATAGTCGATCTCGCCTCGGGGTGTAACCATATAAGTAGGTCAAACCTTGCAACCATCTTCCTACGTCCATTTCTTTTTTTCTTTCAGAAAAAAAAAATCAAATTATGAGTGTTGACACCACTTGATAGCCTGTCGGTGCGGCGCAGAATTTTGCTATGTTTGCGGAGTCAAATGGAAGGAATACAGGTGTGAGCTATGGGATGAAGACCGCTTAACAGGCCGGGCGAACAACATCGTGGACCGGGACGCAGGGGGACGAAACGCAAGGGGCCCAGAACGTGATGCTCTCTTCGAGCGGGAACGACAAAACCTGGCCCAGAATCAGCAGTGCATGAATCACAGTTGGAAGGGCCTTGGTGGTGAGCACCTGTGCGAGGAGTGTCTGGATTGGATGCCGCAATTCATCTATGAATGTCAGCACTGTCGACTGATGGCTTGCAGACGATGCCAGTTCAATCGCCTTTGATGGTGGGCGGACTACGATAACGCTCCAGTAATGATGTACAAATTCCAGGCTTGGTTGACAACCGCTTGCCGCAGCGCCGTGGGCAGGCGCGTTTCCAGCCCAGTCTCTTCAGTGTAGGTTGGTGGTACGGTTGGTGGTACGGTTGGTAGGGCTGCAGCGAGGCTGACCGAAGCTGAGAGTCGTCCAACAAAGGATCGGGTGCAGATCCCAAGGTCGACGGGTTCAGCATGGAAAGTTGCGGAGGTGTCGCTGGGTAGCATGTCGTTGGGTCGAAGCCAAGTTGTTGGTGACATGTCGTCGACGATGTCGACTGGCAGGCGCCGTCAGGTCGGTCAGGTCTGGGGTTTCTCAACCAATGAGGCATAGCGCACATGCAACTAGTGGATCTACTCCGTACTTCAACCGCGAATGCATATCGTCCCCATTTTCTTCTTACCACGCGTGCGGCTCTCTTCCCGTGACGCCAACAAGGAGGGACTACATACACTGTACATACGTCAAAGGCGATGAATGGCGTTGGACCATTGGTCAATACCTTGGAGAACATAAACAGGCAACGTTTCTGGCCGACTTTTCCTCGCAATCGTTTGCTTTGGCAGCACCGCCAGCCGCGGGCCGGGAGGCCAGAGTGTGTCTTGCGCTCATTCTGAGACCGTTTCATGCAATGATGAGTGTCTACGTTGTCTAGAAAAAATTGATCCTCCTGCTATTTGTTGTTTTTTTCGCTGACTACAGATCAAGTCATTGGTATCCCTTTCTCCTTTGGACACGGTGACTCCCCCCATCTCCTCCGTCTTCTATTCACACACCCACTCGGGCAACAGTCCCAGTCTTTGCCGCGGGTACCTCGTCTCATACACGTTCGCGTTTCGGTTGAGCTCCCCGTACGGTCCGTAGTTGATCCAATAATTCTGAACCAACAGCTCCATGGTCATGGCTCTCCTCGCGAGCGGTGAGTACATGACAGAGTGGCCCCTCCAGGTATTGTACTCGCCCTCGGCGCGGAAGCCGAGGCCCTCGCGGACGTGACCGAAGTAATCGTGCACGATGCGGAAAATGTCATTGACAAGCGGCACTTGACCAGAGATGCGCTCATGTGGCACTTGGTCCAGCATGGGGTTGGAGTCATCAGGCTTGAAGGATTCGCTGCCATATGCAGACCGGGATTCGGTGACAAAGAGATGATTATTCTCGACCACGTCCTGGATGAGACGTCGCGGGTTGGAGTACGGGTCTGGCTCTCCCCGGCTGGTCGGGCTGAATTCAACATGGAGTCCCGTAGCCTTGATGATTTGCCATTGCGCGAGCGACTCATTCGCCAGGGCGCGGTACGCCGCCTGCGTCAATGCATCGTCGGGCGTGGGCGTCATCTCTTCGTATAGTTGTGCGACGAGCGTGGCCTGCGTCTTGTCGACTTTCAAGTATGTTCGGGGAAAGGCAGTTGGCGACAGGCCGACAGACAGGCAATATCTGATGGCGGCCCGGCGTGCCGTGATGAACGGGCCAAATTTCTTCTTCACTCCGTCGACGGCTATGTTTTCTGGAAGGCCGACAAGAGGCTCATGGTGTAAATAGGCGTCCACCAGAGTTTCCAAGGGGCCGCCATCTTGGTGCAGAGGAATCGGAAGGCGGGTGCTGCCGCCCGTGAGAGTCGGCGAGTCCACACCATCTTGGTAAGTATGAAAGAGCTCAGCCTGGGCTGTGTTTACGAGGCCCGGCATGGTCAATGGCTGCGAATAATCAAATAGAAATGTCAAAATTGGATTTACACCACCAAAATACAGCTGAGAAAAGACGTTGAAAATTCCGGGTTACTTTTGATACCACCAATCTTATCCCAGGTTGTTTGGGCGGAGGATCTATGTAGGGGGTAGAGTAGGGGGTAGATATAACTTGCGGCCAGCCAAAAGGGGGGGGGGGGGAGACGAGGCATCTCGGGGGGCTCTTCCTCGTTTACCGTCTCTGGCATAAGGCTGGTGGTTCTTTGACATTAACCAGAAACAGAAGATTCTGAGCATGTATCGAGTGTCCTGTTACCGCGACCGCAAGAATGCCATCTGTCTGACTGCACAACATGTCCGTTTTGCAGGTCAGCAGTTGCCCTTCCTGCTTCGGTGCCGATGGTCCCTTAGCCCCCTTCCCGTGTCAGCAGGAACCCCACGATATCTTGCGCCAAACCGGCGTATCACTCGGCTTTATTTCTACAGCTCGCTGATTCATTATCATCTTTGTAAGAAAAGTAAGTAAGCAGCCATCATTTGGCCGACTTCGAGGACAAAAGATCGGCACACCTGGTTTACATTGTGAACGACAACCCCACGCTGTATCGCGCCCCGGTTTCGCTTGTAACCTCGCGGTTCTCCATGTAAGCTGGCAAGTCAGACGGACAAGGATGATGCTGTGACTCATGACTACTGCCATGTACAAAACACCTGGATGTATACAGTTTTAGGCAGGGAAACTCGTGTCCAGACTCCAAAGGGCTTGCGGAACTCTTAGGCGTCACACAAGGCTATATAGAACGGGGGCATTTTGGTGCCGTGTTATTCTCAAAACCGTTGGAGTAGACATGCCCAAAACCATGGTCAGATTCCACCATGATAGAACGAACTGCTGGTATCATGGTGGAAATCCGACAACTCGAGAGGTGCTCCCAGTTGATATCTTGACGATATCTGTACCACGCTCTTTCGCAGCTGAAGTACCGATTAGACAAGGCTGAGTCATCCCCTGTCGTTTCGAAAAACCCAGCCAGGTAACGTTTCGCCCAGTTGGCGTCTGACAAGTCCGGGTCGCCTTACTGAATGGGGAATAGCCTCTTCGGCGTGAAGCCGTAAAGAGAGGCCCCTCCCTTCTCGAAGCAGGAGGGAGGGCTCGGAAGGGGCTCGGAAGGGGGTCCGGACTCCGGGACGGGCTAATCGGCCACTGCTGACAACGTAGAGCGTGTAAGACTGCACAATCCTGTCAGCCGCTGCGCTGACATGTTTGTAAAATCTAACAGGCTAGTAAGTCCCCTCTCTCCAATAGCGATAATCAGCTAACTTGGCAGACCCAAATGGCTTTAGAATGAGTAGTAGTATGTGATAACCAACAACCAGATGCCGCAGATACCTGGAACGAAAGCATCACTTTGCTCTCCTCTTCTCGCCTTGGCGTATCTCTCTGAAATTGCATTTAAACCCTGTTTAGTTTCATAGACCAGGACCAGGGAATCTAGTCATCATATTCGGGCACGGTACGACAAGAATACCAAATACACCGAATGTACCCCCCTGACTCTTGTCATCAGCTCAGCAATGGCGTCGAAAATCCAGATCCTTGACGGCGGCCTAGGCACATCGCTTATATACGACTACGGAGTGATTTTCACAGACGGAACGCCGCTGTGGACATCACATGTGCTTCTCTCGGACCGCGATACTCTCCTCCGATGCCAGCGCGACTTTGGCAACGTCCCCGTGGACATCATCCTCACCTCAACGTACCAAGCATCGGCAGACGGGTTCGCGCAGACCAAGACCAGGGATTATCCCCAGGGCATCCCCGCCTCGCGGGTCCCTGGGATCCTCAACGACTCCGTCCGGGTGGCGGAGGAGGCGAAGCAGCCAGGCGCCAAAGTGGCTCTGAGCGTAGGAGCCTACGGTGCCACCATGAAGCCCTGCCAGGAATACACGGGCAGATACGATGCCGCGCACGGCTCGGCCCAGCGGCTGCAGGTCTGGCACCGGGAGCGCCTCGCGCTGTTCGTGGCGGGCGTCCCGGACTTGGAGTCCAGGATAGGCTACATGGCCATGGAAACCATCCCGCGCGCGGACGAGATAGAGGCGTTGCGGAGGGCCGTCGACGACGTGCCTGCGCTCGCTGGGATTCCTTTCTGGGTGGCGTGTACCTTTCCTGGTGACGAACTGACGCTTCCGTCGGGCGACTCGATTGCCACGGCGGTCGAGGCCATGCTCAGCCCGAGAGTTGCCAAAGCGACGCCATGGGCCGTGGGGATCAACTGCACCGATCTTTGGAAAATGGATCCTCTTTTGCGCCAGTTCGAGGCGGCTGTTGAGGATGCGCTGCGCAAGGGCTACATACAGGAATGGCCCGCGTTGGTGATGTATCCCGATGGCAAGAACGGCAAGTTGTACAACGTGGAGAGGGGGGATTGGGATTTACCCCAGATCAACAGGAACCCGGGGGAAGTCCCCTGGGAAAGGTTGACGGCTGATGTAGTGAGAGCCACCGAGGCAAGAGGTCAATGGAAACAGATTGTTGTCGGAGGATGCTGCATGGCACACGCAGAAGACATAAAGAAGCTTCGTCATCTACTATTAGGCTGATGTAGCGTATAGTGGCAGCGATATAATAGGCGGTGATGATGAACAGACGCAAAATTCTCTTATTCTCGATGTAGTAGAGTAAATATGCCTGGAATCGCTCCAGAACCCCCCCTCAGAAAAAAAAAAAAAAAATTAACCCCCCCGTCGAGAGCTGTTGAAGCTTCCCCAAGTCCAACTACATTCCGTCCCGAAGTACCTCATTCGGACCGCACGTTGATGGGCGCTCGTCTCTCACTGACTTGGGCGCAGCTCTGAGCTCGTCGTTCTCTTCATGAAACGATTCAAAAATTGTCCGTGTACTGCCAGACGAGTTGTTCCAATTCCCGTCCGATAAGCATAGCCTCTCGCCGGCTCGTGTGTGAAGTGACCAAGAAAAAGGCGATGAAGCTGCCGAAAACCTGCCCCGTCCGGGGATCAGGCACCTCCTTACCATTCTCCATGAGACTGACACCTTTGGCTACATGGGCGGCGAGATGTCTCCCTCGACCATCCAGTACAGCTGTACAGACGTCACCATAGTGGTAGACGCCGCCTCGCTGGGCCGCGACGAAGAGAAGCTGCACATGGTATTGCGCGCCGCCCAGGAAGGGCTGAGATAGAGCCACGACGCGCTTCTTGTCTGCCAATGCGCTGAGAACAGAGAGGGTGTAGTAAGATACACCGTATGCTCGTGCGGTGGCTTCCACTTCTTGCCATCCCGGCGCGCGCGGGTTGATCTCGATCAGGAAGACGTCTTCCGGCCGTGCCGTCGTCGACGATTGCTTGTGCTGCAAATCGACAAGTCCATGGGGATCCGAACTTTTGGCGTAGTGGCAGCTCGAGTTTCGCAACTTGGCCTCGATATGCAGCACGCCATCTCGAAAGCCCGCAGAGAGGACGAGCTCGTGCAGTCTTTGCTGCAGAGCCTCGAGCTCGTTGGGGGGGAGAGCAGACGGCAGCATGTTGGACGTCTCCACAAAGTTGGCCACTTGTCCTTTACTCTCATCGTCGTAGTTGTAGTCTCCGGTGCTAGGGAAGTCATCATTGGTTTCGAAGAAGACGACTTTGCCGTCGGCAAGTACCATGTTTGCGTCAACTTCTGGCCCATCAACGTACGTCTCAATGACCACATCAACGCCATGCCAAGCGGTGAAAGCGTCGCGCCATAATGTTGGCACCTTGTCGCGCAGCTGTTGCTCACTTTCAACTCTCCAGACACCCTCGGATGACCATCCCCTGGCTGGCTTGACGATAAGAGGGTACTCGAGCCGCGCGCCGTCCTCGGCGAGCAGCTTCTCCAGGTCGGCCGGAGAGCGGACGAGGCGGCAGTAAACATTTGTGTCAAGCTGGCGAGTTTTGAACTTATTCTGCGCCAGGCCAACAGACTCGGGGGGAGACGCGGCGAAGCCGGCAAGCACCGCCACATGAGACATGACGGTGAGAAGGTGCTCATCGCAAGTCATGAGGCCATCAAGAGGTTGACTTTGCGCTCGATATTCGGATAGCGCCGCCGCTATGCGTTGGGCAATATCATGGTCCACCGTCATATCAAGCGGGACGAAGTCCTCGCGAAGGTGAGAATATGCATCTCTGGCTATCCATTGCGTCGCATCATCGAAGGCGACCAGAGCAACATTCAATGAGCGGGCGGCAACGGCATACCCTTCCATCTTGGACAGTGAGCCAGCACCGACCACGGCCAACCGCTTTCGAATCACAGGGCTAGGGGAGAGCCAGGGGAAGGAGATGCGTTTCGAGATGTCGTCATTGACCGAGGCCGAGCCCTCCTTGTCGCTGACGATGACACCGCCGTAGCAGTACGGAAGCAAGTCAGTCATACTCATGGACGAGTACACTTGTACAGTGCGCCCCTCGACGTGTTGTCCGGGAGTGACGAAGCTTTGCACCTTGGCCACTCCCAAGCAGTCGATCATGCGTCGACCAAGGAAGTCCGCCTGAGCCACGTAGCCCGATACCACCGGCAGGAGGAGCTTGAACTGGCCACGGTCCGCGACGAAACTGACGTTGTCGTTGAGGAAGCTCAGGATGTCGGACGGAGCAGAGCTCTGCGTCAAGCCCTGCGTCGAGCCCTGCGTCGAGCCCTGCGTCGAGCCCTGCGTCGAGCCCTGCGTCGAGTCCCGTGAAGCACCATGGTTGTTGTCATTGCCGCTCAAGTTCAAGTTGAGAACAAGAGTATTCGTCTCCGAGGGCAAGCTGTCGAGCTTCCATGCCCACTCTTGATTCCCCATGTTGGCCAGCATCAGGATGCTGCTCGTTGAGAGGCTCAGTTCAAAGTTGCATGCAGCTTTGACTTGATTGTAGAAGGACGAAAAGCCCCGGGTGCCGATTCTGGGCAAGCAGATGGTTACCATGGTCGGTCCCATGGTCGGTCCCATGGTCCATCTGTCCATCTACTCACTCGGTACTACATACGTAGGCAGGCAGGGCAGGGCTGACCTAAGACGTAAGCTGTAATCAATCCTATTAATATGCAGTCAGCGAAAGCGGCACGGATATTAACACGGATGCTTGCTTACATTGTTGATGAGTCGCTTCGCACCACCCTCCCCCGTCATGCCATCAAATTTCATTTCATTTCTGCCTTCTTCACGCACAAATCTTGTGCTCTGTGCAGCCCAGTCTTCAGTCCCCTTTGTCTGGCCTTTTGTCGCTATTCTCCGACATTTGACATTTACCGTCGACCATGGGCCGGCCGAATACATCGAATAGCGCAGACCTATCCCATGGGCGCGAAAAAAAATCCGACCTGGGCCTTCTCGAGGACACCATCGAGACCAGCCTGGGAGGTTCAACACCATCTTCCACGACGAACAAGGAGGAGCCATCACATGGCCATGGCGGCAAGGATAAAGCTGGGGATGCGACGGATCTGCGCAAGGTAGTCGGCAGGTTTCCCTTGTCGGTCTGGCTGGTGCTGCTGCTCACCATGGCTGAGCGTTTCTCCTTCTACGGCATGACTGCTCCTTTCATGAACTACATGCAAAATGGCCGAGGCAACCCGCTGCGCCCGGGAGTCTTGGCTTGGGGCCAGGCCAAGGCATCGCAAGTTTCCAGTGTCTTCTTCATCATGACGCTGCTCACCCCGATCGGCGCTTCCTTGGTGGCTGATAAACGGTTGGGTCGATACATGGTGCTGTGCATCACCTTCATCATCTATTTGATGGGCTCTATCCTGCTCCTTGTATCCAGCCTACTATCGTCTACCAATCATGCAGCCGCTCTTTTCATTCTATCGCTGGTCTTCATAGCTGTGGGCATGTCCGGCGTCAATGGGCTTCTGGCTGCCTTTGTTGGCGACCAGTACACCACCCAGGATGGAAACGTAACGACTACTCGGCGCGGTGAGCGCGTTCTGATCGATCGAGGCCGTACCATCGAGTCCATCTACAACATGTACTACTGGAGCATCAACGTGGGAGGCTTGGCTGGACTGGCGACGACGGAGCTGGAACTCCATGTCGGCTTCTGGGCTGCGTATTTGCTTCCCACCTGCGCTCTCAGCCTGTCAGCAGCCGTGCTGTATCTTGGACGCACTCGATTTGTTGCCGTACCAGCGCAGTCTTCGGCACTGCCCGATGCCATGCTAGTGCTTTGGCTTGGTGCTCGCGCTGGCTTCTCACTCGATGCAGCTAAACCCCATCATCAACGGATGAAGCATAGTCGCACAACCACCTGGGACGACGACTTTGTCGAGCAAGTCAAGATGGCTCTGGCTGCCTGCCGCATGATGCTCGCTGCCTGGCCTATGCTATGGCTTTGTCGCGGCCAGATGAGTACGAACCTCATTTCACAAGCCGCACAAATGCAGACATCAGGCGTGCCCAACGACATGATGTACAACGCCAACCCACTCGTCATCATCATCTTCCTGCCCATTGTTGACCGCGTCATCGTACCCTGGCTTCGACGATCTGGCTTCGCTTTAACCGCTGTCACTCGTCTGGTCTATGGATTCGCCCTTGAAGCTCTCGCCATTGCCATGGCTGCCATTTTGCAGAAGCTCATATACAATGCCGGACCCTGTTACGAGTTCCCCCTTCGCTGCGCTGCATCGGAGGGCGGTGCGATCCCCAATGAAATCAGCGTCTTTGTACAGCTGCCCATCTACGCGCTCGAGGCATTTTCGGAAATCCTGGCCTCGCCTGCAGGCTACGAGTTGGCCTTTATCATGGCACCCATCACCATGAAGAGCGTAGTGCAAGCAGTGTTTAGTACCACTGGTGCTATGGGCGCCACCCTGAGCGTCGCAATCAGTCCCACGTATAAAGACCCCAACATGACTTGGGTGTACACTTCCATATCTGTCGCCATGGCCTTGGTGACCATCAGCTTCTATTGGATATGGGGCAGGAACATGAAAGGTACGTAGCTCGAGGATTCAGGGATTGAACGGCACATCAAACCGTGGTAGGATAGTGGATAGTGCATCGCGACAAACGTTGGTGGATTTGTGGATTTGAGAAGAAAAAAAAAGAAGAAGATGATGAAATTATCCCTGACAAGAATACAACTATCATTATCCACCCAATCTTTTGAGTACTGTTTCAGCGGTCACCTAGCCAATGACAGGCATTGCGGAGGGCTGAGCTAAGCCAATTAGACAGCACATCAGATGAAGACGCGATCGCAATCAGTGGTATTCCAAAATTCCGATCTTCCGATCATCAACAAGAGATCAGGGCCCATACCCACACCCTGATTGCGGGAGAGCGTCAAGATGAAGCAGCCGATGGAAAAAAAAAAAAAAATCTTCCATCGATGCTGCAAAAGAATGCGCAAAGAGTTGCTGCAGCCACGAAAGAGACTTTCTGGGACAGCGGCCGTTCGTTGGTTTTGCTGGCGCCTACCATGCATTACAGACAAAGTCTCACTCGGTACATTCGCACAAGTTGCAGACGCGGAGGGCTCCCGACTCCAGCTTTTTGTGTTCCCGTAATCTCGGCGGCACCCAGGACACACTGCATTTCAGATTTTTTTTTCCCGTTCCGAGACGGCGGCGATGGGCTCCTAGGCGACGACAGCGGCAGGGCTGGGAAACAGACGCGGTGGATGGTGGATGGTGGATGGTGGATGTCGAAGATGCCGAATGCTACATTTGTCGACGTCTTTCCGCAACACATGATTGGACACGTCGGCGTCATTCGCGGCCCTAGTTGCTACAGTGGGTGTAGTTGCGCTGGGCGGGAAAGCGGGAAGACGCACAGCAGTTGCAGACAACCGTCAAAAACCCCCCGGTGCATGCAATACAGTGCAGCCCCGTTTGTTTTGTGCAAGGCGAAACCCCCCTTTAGTCGGCGACGCCGTTTGTCTTTCTCTTAAAAAATGCACCAGCGGCGGCATCATCCAGCTTCAGCTACCATGGAAAATGAACTGTCATATTCGTCCTACTTTACCACAGCCTCACACGCAAACCCCCGGCGAGAGACGCGGACTCGGGATGCTGCGCCAAGTATTTACAGACTGCTAGCAAAGACCTGCAATGTGGCAAACACAGCAGCCACCGACATGAACTGGTTCATCGTCATCAAGCGGTGGGAGAACCACATAGTGCAGGACAGAGTCCGCCGCTGGCCGGCTTGTTGTTCCTCAGCTCAGCGGTCTCATGATGGCATGATGCAATGATCGAGCTGCGAGGCAGAGAGCCACATACCAAGCAAGCCTTGGCCCCAATGTGCCCTAGAAGCACCAGCCAGAACTCGCACCGGCTGCTTTTGTGAGGGGAAGGAAGGAAAGAAACAAACACGCACACGTGATGAGTAGAAAAGTGACCGTCGTCACCATCGTCACCATCGTCACCATCGTCACCAGTCACTCCTGGCCCAGCTTGTCTTGCCTCCCGGCCATCTCAGCGCCTCTTGTTTTCCCATCGATGCGCATACAGCAGGTCAGAATTTGTGCCTTGGAACGCACCAAGCTTCCCCTCCTCGAAGGAATGCCCAAGGAATGCCCGGCTGCACCTGCGAGATCAACGCTAAAATGGTGCTGTCACTGCTGTGGGAGGTTTCGCCCCACGGGCTGTCTTACCTGCGCAAACGTGAGACCTTGAAGAAAAAAATGAGCACCTGCCAATGTTTATCGAGAAATGGTGGCGGGTTGTGTAAGTAAGCTTTGCATGGTTGTATTATTTATCCATCTTCAAGCCACCCGTCGCCCTGGTTTCCGCCTGCAACCTCGACTGTCCACGTCTGTGACACGACTCTTATATTCGTATAAGCTGGTTTACATTAAAGACACTGATTTACTCGACTAAAGAAGGAAAATTCAGACGGGAGGACACTCAACTTCGCCATCGATTCAGAGTAAACACCATACAGCACCGAAACCTGGACAGTTGCCTCCAGCTGCCGGCCATGGAGAAACCCTCTGGCAACCTGGTAGATCTGGCTCTGGTGTCAAAGTTTTATCCAGTCGCCAACTACTCATATCCTCGCAAGAGTTCCGCTTTCACAGCGGCCCCAAAAGCATCTCGAAGCTACTCACGATGCTCATCGAACACGACGTCCTCTCGTGGAAGAGAGTCTCTTGACTCGGAAGGATCAGCGCCAGGATTGATCGAAGATCGTGCAGACTCAGAAGTTTCTCTCGATGACGACTACCAGTACCACACACACATGACGGAAATTTGGGACAGCTTCTGGCCGCCCAGATCTGTGTCTAAGCCGGATGAATGCATTGTGATGCCAAACAAGCAATATCCAGCGTTGATCCCCTCACCGCGCAGAAAGAAGCAGTCTCTTGGACGAGGTGGACGAGAACCTCTCGCATGGCCTTTGCGCGACGCCTCCTCACCACCGCCCCAACAGCAGTCCAGAAAAGCGGCGGCAACCTACTCCGCGTTCCCCAAGTCTGCTGCTGCTCCTCCTCCAACAAGAGAACTACCGCCTGTCCCATCACGTACGGCCAGCAAGCGCCAGCTCAGGCCTTGGTCTTCACAGAAGGACAAGAAACCTCTCAGGCCTCCACGACCTGCTGAAAATTTGTTGACGCCATGTATACAGCAACCTGCATTTGCGCCTGTCAGCTTCGCCGTGTCAGACGACATCATTCAGAAGGACGACGACCTAAGCCCCATCTCACCTACAAACTGTCGCCGACCTACGACGTCCCACTATCAACGCACCAGGGAGTCCTGCGACGAACCATTGTTCAATAGGCCATCAACATGTACCATATACTCTGTCGTATCCCACTCCGCCACCCATCTACCCGCTCCTGAAATCCGACCATCCCCAATCAGGGCACCAAGGCACTTCAAGTCCATTGCCGCCCTGTCGCCATGCCGTATTGAACAGGAACCCATTTCTGTCTTTGAGGACGATTCCGACGATGAGGTAGAAGAAGACCACGGCAAAAAGTTCTTCAGCTTTCATCATAGACGCTCTGAAAGCGATCACAAGCGCAGGAGGAACCGCTCCAACACCACACCGCCGACACCCACTGAAGATGAGCTTCGCCCGCCGTTGTCCCCGACAAAACGACATGGACACGATGTCTTTGGACGACTAATTGGTCGGAGAAGTCGATAATCACTTGTTCCTTTTGTCCCCTAAGTCTTTTCTCCTACATTTCTACAATACAATATGCACCGCATTTTTCGACAGCGAAGCGACTTTGCAAAGACCGAAGGAGTCTTTGAAAATTTCCTTGACGTCATATTTTCAAGTTGTTTCTTCTCTACATGATTCCCAATCTTTTTCAATCTTTTTTACGACGGGCGTGCCATTTCAGCGAGCGGCGGGAACAACAGGGTCTTGGGACAACGGGGCAATTTTTGTCTTGATATTCCCCCCCCCCCCAAAAACTTAAACTGGAACCAGCGGCGCAGCATGGACAACGGACATGCTTACGAATGCGCTTACTACTGGGATGGCTGGGAGGGAAAACAAAATAGCCTACGAGTTGCTATGACAATGCAAGGCGTGGTGGGTGGAGAGGTGCATTCCACAGAGGAGCTGGTATGAGAAGGCGAGCCATAACAGGGCAGGACAGGGACGGGACAGGACAGGCGGATTTGGCTTGAATAAGTTAATGCAAGATAAAGCTGCGCCTCAGGCGCTGCTGATTGTACTGCACGACCAGTCCCTATTTTTTTTGTGATCCGCGTGCTGTAGAGAATACGGACTAATGTGGTCAAGTATAACGTGGTGGTCAAGATTAAAATGAATTCTTCATTTTCCTTCTGTTTCAACGGCCGGGGAAGAAGAAAGAAACCTTGCTCTCTCGCCAAAGTGCTTTTGTAAAAATGCAGTATATACGAAGCTCTATATAATATGTTTCGCGGGCACTCAGCAATTATCAATACCTGCTTGGGCCCAGAAGGAGTCATAGACGTCTCCGTCTCTCCGGTTGGGTGTGTCCAGACTCCATCCACATTGCACAACCATGTCTACTTACACCCACCCACTCGTCTATAACCACCTATGTAGCTGCATCAAAACATTCCAGTCAATTAAACAAGCAAGACACCACATGATGTAACACCATCCATGACGAACCGCCAACTGCAAACGAAGAACAGGAAATGCCAAGACAAATTATGTGCAGGAGAACCACCAAAATCGGGGGCAAAACATACGAACGATATTCCCCAACACCAAACTCCAATGCCATGCATATCGCATAGATGGTCGCCGCGTGAATCATAGAAACTTGACCCAAAATGCTCCGTAAGTTGAATGAGCTTTTCATTGGCGGACCCGCGTACATGTTGGGAAGAAGAACTTTTTTTTTTTCGTGACTACACCATTGCATTCATAGATCTCGTAATTGTTATTTTCTCAGTATATCGTTGCATGCGCCGTACACTGAGGCGTTTCTCATCACGGCCGGCCAAGACGCCGAAGAACCAGACGCTTTCTTCGCGGTGGTCCTGGCGGCCGACACCTAGTCTGTCCATGAGATCGGTTCGGGAGCGGACGGAGCGAAAGGCGGCGTCTTCGCAGAGGTCTTTGGCGGTGCAAAAGCTTATGAGAGAGGCGATTGTTTCTACGGAGTGAGGGAGGCGGAACTGCTGGCGGTACGGGATGAGAATGAAGAGGCAGCCCACGTAGAGAACGAGTAAGGCGAGGAGGACGCCAAAGACTGGCATGTTTGGGAACATCCGGACTTGCTGATTAGGCGCGGTGAGTGCCATGAAGAGACCGCCTGCGAGGATGGGGATGAAGATGAAGAGCGTGGACATGAGTGAGATGACGGCGACGCGCCAGTGCCCGTTGCGCAGGGCCTTCCATGACACTTGGAAGGGCAGGCAGGCTGCGTAGTCGGCGAGAATGGACCTGCTGGCGGGGGCACCGTCGACTTCGCCCATGTCACCCCACGGTTGTAGGATTCGCAGCGCCCTGTCTGGGCTTTGAAACAAGAGGAAGAGGACCATGCCCAGAGTGGCTGGGAGGAAGCTGTAGAGGAAGTTGGCGGCAGAGAAGGCCGAATCATTGGGCTTTGCGACAAGAAGCGGTGCGAATCCCGCTTCGAGTCTCGTCTGAGGCAGGAAAGACACTATGATCAGCGCTAGAAGCAAGCTGCCTGTCACAAGGACATATGTGACCAGTGGCAAGCTTCTAAGGCTCAATGGCAAGTAGCTTCCCCCTTCGAATTCTAAAAGTCCCGATGATTCCGTCTGGTGAGAGTTGACTGAGAGCTCGTTACTGAGGCGTTCTGGGTAGCCGTCTACCCAATTTTCGCCGCTACCAGCGCCCTGCTGCTGTTGCTGATGGTGGTCGACAGGCATTGTTGAGGTGCCGATGGTTTGCCAAATTCCCCCGGTGGTCATGTCCTCCATCTGCCAGTACCCAAGTCTGTCAAACCATCTTTCTCGCAGTTCGGTTCTGAAGTCACAGTCGCGCCCGTAGAGGCCCCTGCGTCGATAGCTACTCATGGTGTTGGTTCGGTGGAGAAGAGGAATCAAGTCCGCGATTGATCGGACATCCCAGGTAAGTCCCGTCCAGTGGCCGAACCAAAAGGTCATAAGGATGGAGGTTGCGAAAAGAAGAAATACATAGAGTGCCACCAGGGTCCAAATGACGCCTTTGGTGGTGGCCCAGATCCATTTTGCTTCGTTATCGGCATATATTACGGTAAATGAAGCGCTGTGCAAAGGCACCGTAAAGTTCATGAGCCATGTCGCGAACCCAAACGCTTTGAGCTGCCAAGGGCCAGATAACTGCGGCAGCAAAAATGTCTTGGGGTATAGACTTTGAAACAATGCAAGGTATCGTTGTTGAGGATCTTCCCTGGCCAATGTGGCAAATGGCATGATCCTGAGTGATGCAGTGACAATATTTTGGGCATATATCAATATAATGCCTGCCAGAAGCTGGGGCAGAACGCGAAAGACGAAATATTGCCCAGAATATATACTGCCTGGGTATGGCGTCAGTCCATGATGCTTCTGTGAGTAGATTGCGGAGGCGACAAGGCCCGCAATCATTAGTATGCAAAGTGTCATCAACGTCATCATTGAAAAAGGTCGTAAAATCCGTGGTTTGAATGTCAAGGGCTGATATGTACGTCCTCTGGGGTCGACGGTCTGTAGCCTGTCTTTGTCTACAGGTATCCACTGACCCTTGCCCGCTGTTGTGGAAATTTGATAGTCTGTAGGCTGTGGGAGTGGTTGTTCCCGCTCAAAAGGCAAGCTTTGCATCTTTGGAGACTCATAACGAGCAGCAGGACGATTGTGAGTGAACGCTTTGTTTGATACAGGCTCTGTCCGCGTCGATGCAAAACCCTTGACCATGAATTTGGGATTCTGCGCTGGCGGAAGCCTCTCGCTGTATCGCTTTGAAGGAGGCGAAAAAACAGTCGCATGGCTGGTTAAGAAACTTTCTCGCTCCCGAGTTAATGCATCGAGGGCATACTGAATGTATGGAGAATCGTCAATACCAGGAGTAACCTTGCCCGCAGCAAGGGTCAACTCGTCTTTGAGGCCGTTCATCCGAGCAGTGTTATCGGCCGCGAACATGGCCAGCTGAGACTCGTAGAATCGTGCCGCCAGACTCAAACTCAATGCTCGGTGATTTTCGTGAGTTGGAGGCTGTGGTGTCGACTGGGATGCACCCGAGTATCCGCGCACCCTGTCTGCACCATACAGTTCGGGTGTAGATTGGGTGGGTGAAGATGGTGAAGGTCCTCTAGGAGCACCAGTCGCCTGCGACGAAAGTAAAGACGGTGGTGATACTTGGTAACCTAAGCGGCCATGACCTTCATGAGAAGGTCGTAGGCTAGGAGCAGATTTCAAATTGTCCTTAGGTGCGCGAGTGGATGGCTGTACAACTTGTGGTGGCCACTTATCTGCCTTCGAATATTAGTTGACAGGCTCACCAGATCCAAATTTCCATCAAAGTTGAAAACTGGAAAGACAGAAACGAGATGACCCAGGAGAAATCAGAGTTTCAGGCTTGACGTACGAGCTGCTTCCACATATTCAAAGTTGAGATTTTGGAAATTCATGCCTTCCTCTGCACGCTAGATCCACTTGGGCTTACTGGGCCAATTGAGGATTCGAAATGCAATGCAGGAGAAGATGCTTCATGCAAGAGAGAGAAAACAACGAGATATGGTTGGGCTTTCAACGTCTTTCTTCAGACGAGGTTGGGACCATGGCAATGGCGACTGGTCCAAGCTAGTCTCGACGTTTTGGCATCCAGCCACCGGCCCCACGCCGGCCGGCCGCTAGGCGGCCGCTCCCGCGATGAAAAAAAGACAACCTTGAAGTTTTGAAGAAATTTTTGAAACAACTCACATGGGATAAGAGGCAAAAATCAAGTCAGAGTATTCGAATACAAACAAGACCAGTGGGTTCGTGTGAAGTTGAAAGTTTGCATCTTGTGCGTGCGTGTGGAAAAATCTTTTCGTGGTGTTGCCGCTGAGGAAGGAAGGAGCTTCTGGCAGACGGCTGACAGCTGAGTGCGGACTGGATTTTGGCGGTGGCGGCGCAAGTCGACCCCACTTTACCGTTTGGCGCCAACAAGAGGTTGGGAGTTGGGAGTGGAAGACGCCCGACGCCTCATCAATTCATAACCAGACAACAGAGTCAGGCTTCGCATGAAGACCGCGATGAATCGCGATGAATCTCGATGAATCCACCGCCTATCAGGGGTTTATCCCCCCCGTCTTTTGCATTTGTGGAGGCTAGTGACGAGGCCCATTCAAGATCGGCTCAGCTTTGGGGAAAAAAAAAAAAAAGAAAAAAAAAAAACTTGCGCTGCGACACTCACTTCCATCATCACCTTTGGTGTCCCTTCATCACATGCGGATTACTTGCGGCATGCTACTCTTGCGTGCCCAACGCTGTCGCTCCAGACCTGGACGTTGCCGAATTCGACGCTAATAAAAGTAAGTCTTTCAACAAACGTCACAACCACCCCCCATCCGTCCGTCGCCTCACAACACTTGTCGTACACCACCTCTAGCCCAACTACCTTGCTCGTGGGCACTGAAGCACATTCATCCGTTGTGTCAGGTGTCTTGAAATTGAGCCACAGTTTCATGCACTAAATGGAGAATTTCCAGCGACAGCCGTTAAAATGTGGAATACGGAGTAAATACCTCCAAACAGACTTGCCAGCGTATGATCAGCGTGGGGATCAAAGCATCACGTGATAGTGACACCTTGTTGCAGTCGCGCGGGTATAAAGGGGGATAAGAGCTGTGCCTCGGATCAGTCAGCATCAGGTAATCCGTACGAAGCACAAATCGGAGTGACAAATCGTACGGAGTGGACCTAGCCGTTTTAGGCAAAGCGGGCTGTGACGCTACGATTAACAATCATTGGGTAAGAAAGAGTAAATTGCAAGTCTGCGTGTCCAACCAGACGTTTATAACCATCTCGTCAGCTTCTATCGCATCGCGAAACGGATGCTAGAGTAATAGTGAATGACGATTAGATTAGCAAATCCCGCGATTCTCGATTCTCTCCAAGTTCTCGGACCTTCTTTTTCGCTTCCACACATCGTTTATTTCAAGTATATATGTCGCGCTTCACTCTCTGGGCTTCAATTTTAGTCGCTTCATTTTCCATATTGATCATTGTCACACCAAGCATCAACAAGTCCACGTTCATCAGCCAAGAATTTGCAAGGATCAGCAACTATTTCAACACCAGCAAGATTACCTCATCAAGTGCCCCAGCACCGCCTAAGACCAAGAACATGTCCAAGTCTGTTCTTCGTCAGGCCAAGATCACCCCGCACCAGTCTAGCACCCGCGGCCATAGCGACCATGGCTGGTTGAACACGTATCACAGCTTCTCCTTCGCGGACTGGTACAACCCTAAATTCACCCAGTTCGGCGCACTACGCGTCTTGAATGAAGACCGCGTCAAGGCCGACTCTGGATTTCCCAAGCATCCACATCGCGACTTTGAGATCTTCAGCTACATTCTGTCCGGGGAGCTGACGCATCGGGACTCCATGTTGACAAAGGGCCAAGAGGGCGGCCAATCGGACAAGTTTTACAAGATGCACAGGGGGGATGTGCAGTTCACCACCGGTGGCACCGGCATTGCGCACTCGGAATTCAACGAGCACGAGTCTGATACAGTGCACTTTTTGCAAATTTGGGCTGTGCCCTGGAAAAAGGGGCTCCAACCTCGTTACCATACCCGTAACTTCAAGGACGAGGATAAGCGCAAAGATTTTGTCAAGATCCTCAGTCCGCTAAAGGGCGGTGAAGACGCTACTGCCGAGCAAGAGAAAGATGCCGAGGCCGTCATTCCCGGCACCATCCCTATTCACGCCGACTTTGTTATGGGGGCGGGCATCATTGCCCCAGAGAGCACATTCGAATGGGTTGTTGGCGCCAACGCTACGCAGCAGAATAAGAGAAAGGTGTTTGTGCATGTTCCCATGTGCAAGGGCGGCAAAGCAAAGATTCGCTTGGATGGAAGGGAGGAAGCTGAGCTTTCCGAGGGCGACGGTGCATTTGTCGAAGGTGTTTTCTCTGGCGATAAATTGTCGGTTGAGAGTAGAGGTTCTGGAGAGGCCGAAGTTATCGTGTTGGACACTGCTTAGGCGGGGAAACACAAGTCGATGGAACGCTAGGAACTTGTTGTGTAAGAAAGATAGGCTTGGATAAATATTTAAAAGCATGCGAACTGAAGCAGTTTCAGCCTTGACAGTTTGTGGTCTTATCAATCAAAGTCAGTAGGAAAGAGCCTGGCTCAGAAGTGACGTAATGGAAGATTTGCTCTTGCTCAATTGAATCGTGACCAATTGGCAAGCACGCTCGAACCCCATTCTAGCTGGGTTGGGCTGCTGGTAATAACTACTACAATCGCCCATTCTTCGGAATTACCTGGGACCCACTGTAATTAGTGCTGCAACAGGAATGCTGGTGAGTGAATGAGATCAACAACAACAGCTTTGCTTTGCCAGCCCCCCATTTTCCCACCCAGACAGACCCCTGTCCCCTGACCCCCCCCTGTCTCTCTGCCTGCTGCTCCAGCTCGTACAGATCGTTTCCTGCCACCACTGTTTTGACGTGACCGCTCCCGTCTCTCATCTCTCTCGCCTTTTTTTTACGCCGCCCCATCCTCAATGCTCCTCCACTCTGGGTGCGGGCGCATCTTCACACCCAGCAATCTTTCGACTCAGTCTGCATTACTCCCAATTCTTTCTCGGTTCAGAGCCAGCTGTGGCCGCATTCAGACGAACCAGACGCAGCCCTGTACCGTGCCTTGCCGCAACAAAACTGCCAACGAGTTTGCCTTCATGAAGTCCGGCCTTGCACGAGGTATACCTTCTACCAGGATCTAGTTCGCTCGCTCGCTGCCACCACGCGTTGGTGGTGAGCCCGTCATCTTGTCTCCTCCACACCCGACCCCAGTGGCTTCAGGAGTCTCTGTGTCCCAGCCACCCGAGTCTCTTCTTCGTGACCCTGACGAGACCCACGACCCCAACCCCGACCACGACCACGACCACGGCCACGACCCTACCGCGCCCTATCCCAAGCAACGCCAGCAGCATTCGGCTTTGCCTCAGCAGTCATTACATTCTCACGATACTCCATGTCAGGATCCCGTCGAGAGATTTTCCACCCCAGCTTCCTCTGTCCAACGATCCCTTCGCCGGACCCCAAAGTTTGAAGGCGCTCCAACTCCCAGTCCAGACCCGCGCCAAGTTCACATTGCCGCTGCCTCGATTGGATTCACTCCAACTCCTTTTGCTCGGACTCGCCCTGACTCCTCCATAACTGGCTTGAGCTCCTCTCTTTTCCAAGACGGTGCTCGCCTTTATTCCGGAAAGGGTTCCAAAAACCTAGCCGAAGGATTCGAGAAAGAGACATCCTCAGACCGCGGGGCGTCTCGCCATCACTCCACATCTCGCTCGTCTTCCCTTCGAAATCGACGTGAGCCGCATCGGGCGGTACGAGTATCCAGGAACACCCACAGTGCTATCCTTTTTGCTCTTGAAGAAGCCCTCCGGCACCCAAACCCCTTCACTCCTGACATCGTTGAGGAATCCGCTGACATGGCTGACCTCATGACTGCCACCAGCGGAATTCCCGCTGCTACCAATAGCAGTAGCAATGGCGCAGCAGCCCCTCGTCGTCCCTCGGCAGGACCCGCTCCCACAAGCTCACCGTCTGGAATTCGAGGCCCAAGAATGATCATGCAGGAACGAGCCGCAAGAGAGGCAAGACAGAGAGCGGAAGCTGAGCAACTTGCTTTAGAACGAAGCAGAGCAGAACAGGAAGCCCGTCTGCTAGAAGAAGCACGAAGAAGAAATGCCGAGCGTCGATCTGCTGGCGTTGCTGCCGGACAGGGCAGCGGCGCAGAACCGCATCAACAGCACCTGCAGCCAGGTCCCCGACGTCACAGCCAGGTTGCTCAAGAAACATTACAACCTTTGGGAAACCCAAATACCGGGTCGACAGTGAAGATGTCCACACAACAATCACCACAACCACCAGGAAAACAACAACAACAATTACAGCACCAAATGGCACAGCAATTTGCTTCCGATACGGCCCAGCAGCAGCTGCCACCGTCACCTACCTACGTTCCCTCAGCCGGCCGGCCGCGACCCCAAAGCCGGCAAGAGCAACAGCAACAAAAAACCGCTCCTTACCCTCCGTTGGAAACCACAACGCAATCTAAAGAACCATCAAAACCTCGAAGCTCATTCCCTCATGCTTTTGAGCGTTGGGAAACTTTGTCAGCTCATTGGGAGGGTCTTACCAGTTACTGGATTCGAAAGCTGGAGCAGAATAAAGACGACATCAATCGTGACGCTTTGAGCCAGCAATTAGCGCGACAAGTGACGGATCTTTCAGCGGCAGGAGCTAATCTGTTTCACGCCGTGGTGGAGCTTCAGCGGCTGCGAGCCAGCTCAGAAAGAAAATTTCAGCGGTGGTTCTTCGAGACTCGGGCGGAACTGGAACGAGCCCAGGAAGTCAACGCTATGCTGGAAAAGGCCTTGGAAAGAGAACGACGCGATCGTGCCGATGCTATTCGCGATGCCGTCGACCACGAGAAGGGCTCATCCAAAGCTCAGAAGCAGCTTGCGGAAATGCGCAAGGAGCTTGCCATCTCCAAAGAAGAAGCACGGCGGGCCTGGGAAGAACTTGGGCGCAGAGCGCAAGAAGAACGAGATCGAACTTTTTCTCTACAGTCTGGCCATCCAACCATTGTGGGCGGAGTTCAAGTTGTGCCCATGACACACGGCGGTGTCAGCCAACAAGAAGCCACGGCGGGGATTGCTGCGTCATGTCATTCTGACTACGCGCAACAAGGCTACGGCTCAGACCACTCACAAGCACACGCTGCCGCCACACCACCACCTACAGCCGGTCCCAGCGGCACATATCACCGATCCCAGGAATCTGGGCATCCACGGCCGGGCAGAGCCGGCGGATCAGAGGGCGGTTTCAGCGGAGGTGCACACATAATCGATGCTGCGGGCAGCTTTGTTCTCGACTCTCGAGGGCAAAGGATTCCCGTCGTTGCCGCACCGCCCTCTGGGCCATCGGTCTCTGATCTGGATGCAGACGACTACGATACGCCGGCGACAACAAACCCACCCAGCGGAGGACATGAACCCCCATCTGCTACGTCTGCAGACGACAGCAAGTGGACGGGGGCGTACTCTGAGCCTCAGGACTACAGTGGGCAGGGGTATGGGACGCCCGGATGGGAGACCATGCCACGGCATCATCACCCGACAAGATTGAGCGACGTGATTGAGGAAGAGGATGAACGAAGTCGAACTAGTGCGACACACAGTCGTGCGGGTTGAGGAACAATCAATTCCCCTGCCGGAAACCGAACAAGGACTGGAAACTCGACCAAGACCAATTCTCGGACACTTGCTCCAATGCGAGGTACAAGGAAGACACTTGTGCGACCATGGCCATGCGCTGCACCCTTAAGCAGAGCGCCACTTGACTGGCAAGTTCTTTTTTTGGGAACTAAGGCATACCGAGAAAAAAAAAAAATAGCTATGGCGTATGTTGCTGAACATGGGGATATGAGGATATGAAACCGATGTGCGAGTGTTTCCTATGAATGCTCATCTAATTACTACCCATGAGATTTTCGCGCCTGGTCAACGACGAGGCATGCAAGAACACCATTCGCCGCTCTTCTTTATCTTCTTGTTGTTTCATTGTCTCCAACTTTCCCATTTGGCTCCTTCTTTTCTGCTTAGCACCTACATCTCCGGCAATTGCTCTGCGTCCGAAGCACGGATGATCAACCGGATAGCATAACTGGTCCTCGCATAATATTTCGTCTGCTGCTGCCACCTTTGCGCTACCTTTGCGGCTCGGTGGAAGTGGCCTGAGGTGGGCGAAGGGAACGTCTTGTTTGCTGCTGCAGGAGTTGTGGGAACGGAGTTGGAACTGGCTGATTTTTTTTTGTTTGAATCTTGTGTAGTGTATATGATAGAGATGAACAATCCGGATATGATTACGACTTGTGTATTGACGTGGTCTACGGTGTACGCGGCCCATATCTGTAGATTTGAAACGGTGACGAATGAATTGTCTGGATGTCTTCAAATTGAATGGATGGATCCTGGGAACGAAAACCCCGCGTTGCGGTACAACGGATGAATTCCGTGCGTTCGTTAAACAAGACCCAGTGTTATCAAACCTCCGCTCGCGGCCTTCTTTCTGGAAACCTCGACCTCCTCCAGCTCGAGCTTGGTTCCTTTTGAATCTGCAAGGACACGATCTCTGTGCCAGGGGCCAACAAACATGCCCTCGGGGTCAACATGATGGCGAATACTTCGGTACTCTTGCAGGCTCTCTCCGTACATTGACTCGATGTCTGGCCGGTGCGTCTCGAAATTTTTGGCCCAGTGAGGTCGGCCACCCATATCTTTCATCAACCATTCAAACGCCTGGTAGTAACGGTCACGACAAGGCGGATCACGCCAGTACGGACGATACAAGGTCGCGTTGAGATACAAGGTCGGGCCGTCCTCGACGGTGGGGTCCAGATAGGGCCGAGGGTTGGATGTCAGGGTCGTGTCGCTCACTCGCACTTCCACGGGAGCATGGACATACAATCCCTCTGCCGAGAATGGGATATCGTGGGGCACATAGTCCGGGTCGTCGGGTGCGAGGTGGTTGAGCCATGAGCCGAGCCTTCGCAAGGCCTCGGGCCCCCTGTGCAGCGGAATGGCCCACTCGTTGACAAACTGCGAGTAGAGACAGTTCATCAAGAGTGCTTTGCGACTAGGCTGGACGGCCGAGCTGCTCGCGCCGTCGGCAAAGCCGTACTGCATGCCGAAGACGAACCACTCGATCCAAGGCAGCAGGCGTGGAACGAACTGGGCGGCGTAGAGGAGGTTGTGATAGAGGTAATAACCTAGGCTCTTGTCGTAGTAGCTCGCGGGGGGGTCTCGCTCCGGTTCCGTGGTTTTGTCCCCCTGCCACACCACGGCCCTTCTCGTGTACGGGAACCACCAGACTCTCACGAACTCGCTCCGAGTCCACAGGTCGAGCGGCCACGACTTGAACAGCTTGCGGTCGGCGTCAATGGTCTGCGTCCACCCGAGGGTGAAGGCGGGGACGGCGCGGAGCGTGACTTCAGTGATGATTCCCAGAGCGCCGAGGGAGAGCAAGGCAGCTCGGAACAGCTGCGGACTCGACTCTGCAGAGCATGCCCGGGTCTCCCCGCTGGCCAACGTAATCTTGAGCGAAAGCACGTCCTCCGACATGAGGCCGTGCTGCACGCTGCTCCCGTGGGTGCCTGTCGAGATGGCGCCGGCAATGGACTGCTGGTTGATGCTGCCCAGGTTCGGCATGGCCAGGCCATGTTTCTCCAGGGCCTCGCACAGTGCATAGAGCCGTATGCCACTTTGCATGGCGACGACGCCGGTTCCTGGATCGACCGAAAGGATCTGCTTGAACCGGTCGAGGTTGACCATCCAGCTCGAGGTGCAAGTCATGTCCGACGGCGAGTGGCCGCAGCCCGTGGTGACTATGCGCCGGCGACATTTCCGAGCCAGCGACACTGTTTTCTCAACTTCGGCCAATGATTCGGGCTGGATGTAGAGCTCGGGTATCGAGGAGAATGTTCGAGCCCACGTTCGATGGACGTGGTGAGATTTCGCGCGAAACGGAATACCGTCGGCGTTTTGGCCCTGCAGCTCGGCTTCCGCGATGGGATGCATTTGCGCAATGTCAAACGTCCTACGGGGAAAGCAGCGGGGAGAGGAAGATGAGCTGGTCAGAGGGAAAAAAAAGAAGAATAAAATAAAATAAAAAAAAGACGAAGCGGGCCAAGGCCAACCATCATGGGCTGATGATGGGGATTCTTGAACTCGGAAGGGGGCTGACTTGATGACCCTTTTGCCTTTTTTAAAAATTTTGGGCAAGATACTGGCCTGGATTTGTCATAGATGTCATAATGCCAAGGTACCCGATTCGCCCGATTCGCGAGGGAATTAAAAAAAAAAAAATGGCGACATGACATGGAGGGGCCGTACAAACTTGCGTGTGGTGCATGCAGCGTGCAGCGTGCAGCGTGCGATGGGGGCCGCCATGACTTTCGGCCAGCATCGTCGGCGCCATGGGCCCATGACGATGACGACTACAGCTTGGATGACACTGCTTACCAAGCTGTTAGACCATATTTCATGCAGCAACCACAACGGAAATGAAAATAAAAGACGCGATTGGCTCGCGGATCTCCAATCCACAATCACCTTCTTGTTGTCATTGATGATTTGCAAAAAGGTGGAATGGTCTCAACAACAGTAAATGCCCCGTTGGCTCAGTGGTAAAGCGTGTCACTAGTAATGACAAGATCACTGGTTCGATTCCAGTACGGGGCAGGAATTTCTATTTTTGTCCCGACTCACTACCTACCATAGCGGGTCATCGCCATACGTAGCTATAAAATATACATATGTAAGTTGAAGCAATGTATTTTTTTCTCCATCAGGATCTGAAAGGAACGAATGAATAGAATATGAGGCAGTCGTCATAAACAACCTTCCTCATTGACACGTCGACCACCTTTTCCGGTGCATGGCTCTCACTAGTCCATTGATTCCTTGCTGTTACTCTCGTGGTAAAACAATAGGCCTGTTGCGATTTATGTGTTATACACAATAGAGCCGTTTGCTGACCACTTCTACTTTAACTTTACCGAGCAAGAACAATACTCATTCATCGAGGACTAGCCCTGATTTCTCCCGAAATGATGGCCAAACATCGCAAAGAAATACATGTCCTGCCATTAAAAAAAAAAAAAACCACGTTATGGCGGTGAATTTCGCACACACCCAACATCATCAACCCATCGCCAACACGCGATCCTCACCAACTCTGTCCAGTTAAGGAACTTCACAAATCATGCGCCAAGAAAACCCCCCCCTTGCGCGGTTAGTGCCGGCTAATTTCTGTCGTGGGATGATTAATAACCAACACTGTCGTCAAGTAGTCGTGTTACTATCCCCCGCGCGCAACAACAAGCGCTAGAGAGTGTCAGACGTTGTCTCATACTTCTCAGGGCGATGACGCGAAGCGCGGTGGGGATGCAGACAGCGCTGACTGCATTGGTTGAGGCGGTGGAGGTATGGAATGAGTACGTATAGACTGTGAAGTGTGGTTCTCGCCTTTTTTTTTCTTTTTTTTTTTTAGGGGGGGGACTATATTAACAGCACATGCCATGAAATGAAGAAGTCTAGCGCTCATGACTCTGTTCATGCAAAATCGTCACGATGCTTTGGTGGATCCCGGAGACGATGGGAATGAAGGACAGGAGGACGAGGACTAGTTGGCTTGCGTCGTTTCGTCACTGGAAATGGGAGGGAATGAATGACATGGGACATTTGACGACATGGATTGCTTTGGGTTAGGATGGGGAGAGGCGAAACTGAACAAACGCCAATAACCATGGGACAATTTGGGCAAAGGATCACAATGCTTTTAGAAGTTGCATTTCTTCACGGTATCAACAGCGAAACGTCCATCATGGGCAAAACATACTATTTATCATCCAACTTTTGACACAGATTCTGACTTGATCGGCGTCGCAGAGCCACTCGAGTTCTCCGAAACCAATGTTTGCTCGCCAACAAGAACGGGCCGTGGCTTCTTGCCAGTGACGATGAGCTTCACGACCTTGGCCAGGGTCACTCTGCTTTCCCACGCGGGGTACAGACCAACCGCCATGAATGAGCAAAAGATCCAGATAATTCCGACCGTGATCCAGCCTGTGAAGAATTGCTTGGAGAAGATGTATCCGGATCCGTATAATGGCATGGGCCAAATAACCAAGAATGACAGAGCCCTGTGCGAATGTGTCAGCCTATTTAAAAAAAACAAAAAAAAAAAAAGTGTGTTCAGATGTCGAAAGACAGAATAAATAATACTCACATGGTAATGGTGATGACACAGGCAATTTTGAAAGCCTTGTTCAGCTTGCGCTGCTCTTCCTCAAAACTCTCCTGGCTTGCCCTCTCCACCTTCCGCTGTGCTTCTGCATCAAGGCCCGAGCCCTCCAGCACATCATGGTCGTCGGCTTTTCGGATCTCCATCATGGACTTCCAGTCGTACTTGTCTAGGCCAAAAATCAGGCAAAACAGGGGGACAAACAACACTGGCGACAGCAGCGCCGTCACATTTCCCGCCAGCATGGCATCGTTGGAGCCCGTGCACTCGACGTCGAGTTTGCCGCACGTCGTCTTCGCCGTCACGAGCCAGGCGATGATGGCGCAGGATGCGCCCAGTATGGGCGAGAGCGTGGCGGCCCACCGGCTTTGGCCGTTCCAGAGAAGAGTGAGGGTCGCGGGGATGACGGCTGCGGAGATGAGAACGCCCATGAGGAGGTACAGGTAGCCCATGGAGACGCCGTTGTACCAGAGGCCGATGGAGATGCAGCAGATGACGGCGGTGTAGGCAAGCATGCAGATGTGCGACATGTAGATGAGACGTTTCCCACTGGCGTTGGGGTTAAAGTAGGTTCTGTACACATCGTACGTGAAGATGGAAGACGTGGCAACGAGCTCCGAGTTGAACGAGGACGTGACGGCGAGAAAGATGAGAACGAGGGTGGCGGCGGCGCCTCCTTTGCCGAGGAGCGCGACGGCTGCGTAGGGGAGCGCCAGACCAGCAGAGACTTCGGCTTCCGTCATGCGGTTCGGGAAGGTGGGAAAGCGAGGACTCGATTCGAGCGCCAGGGCAGCCAGACCGAGTGTCGTCGCCGTGAGCCAGGGAATCGCAAACCAGGCCAGACCGCCCATGATGTAGCCGGGCAAGGCGTGGACGGGGTGTGCCGCGATGGCCTTGTTGTAGTAGCCATTGTCGAGAAACACGGTGCCAAAGTTGCCCACGATGTTGATGACGAAGAAGGTGACGCCCCCTTGCGATCTCATCGTGAGGTAGCTCCCATCCTGGTTGCCGTCCACGGGGTGAGCCTTTGCCGCTTCAACAAGCAAGTCGTATACTGCTGACGGGCTCCCGAGCACATCCGAGGTTGCGTACGCGGTCAGCGCAAAAGTGATGATGATGATGAAGAGCGCAAAACCATGGATGTAGTCGGTGATGAAGGTGGCTTTGAGCCCTCCGATAAACGTATACGCCACCACGGGAATAGGCATGAGGAAGATGGCCGCCACGGCATGCATTCCCGTCAGGGCGTTGACGGTCGCGGCGCCGCCGGCGATGAGCATCAGCGACACGAGAAGATTCGTAATCAGCCCAAACGTAATGAAGGTGAAGTGGGCGGGGGCGCCATATCTCGCCTTGATGGCCTCCAGAAAGGTATGCGCATTGGGCGCCCTCTTCTTCAGGGTGATGGCCAGCGTGGCGAACAACAAGATTTGCACCGTCGCACCAGAGGCATACCAGAAGGGACCGGAGACGCCGTACCGGTAACAGACACCCGAGGATTGGAGGAGGGTGGCAGCCCATGTCCAGGAGGAAACGACGGCGGCGGCGACGAGGCCGGATTTCATGGTCCGGCCCGCCGTGTTGAACATCTCGGAGGTCTGGACCTCATTGTTGAAGCGTCTGAGGATATGGGTGAGGAAGATCATGAAGAGAGCAAAGCCGAAACCTACGCCGAGGACAATTCCGTAGCCAAAGCCCTGGCTGAGGGCTGGGCCGGGAGACGACATGGTGAGGGATGTGTGTGTGTTCGTGGACAATGATTTTTGATGAGGTGTCTTGAACACGCCAGGACGATTTCCAGCTGGACGGCATCTACAATCGTAGTCAAGTTGAAACACGAGAGAGTGCAACCTCAAGGGGCTATGCAGGTATTGTACACAACACCATGTCGTGCGGCGAGGATCGGAGCGTCCCGCCCATTTCAGGAAGATAGGCTGATCTACCGCGGGACCTGGGCAGTTGTGAACTTGTGAGCGAGGTTCCGATGGCAAGCAAGGGGAGAGAGAAATGAACCAGTGTCAGCCCATGTTCGACACGGTCGGATGTGCACATGTCTTTTTAAGTTTGATGAATCAAGCCATGGCTTGCCGAATCGCGTGCGGATTACTCTGGCATAATTGGGGCAAATATTGACTTTTCAGATAAGGATGTTTGTTTGTTGATAAGGACAGGAGAAGATGGACGATATCCGAGATATCATCGCATTGCCCCACTTCCACCCAGATAAGAGGAACCATGATTGTGATTGTGCGATGCACCAATTGCATCTCACGATTTGCTTCACTTATCTTTCCCCGCGTGGAATGGTTGTGAATGCCGCTCGAGACTGCTGTAGACCACTGCATGTCACCGCCAAAGAAACCGCTATCAGAACGAACTTACGAAGAGAACAGAATGGAGAAGACCCATTAACCGAGGGCGCCAAACCGCAGCATCAGCATCACCGTCGCAACCGGTCTTCTGCCTCGCCGCTCCCACGACTCCTTTTGCTCTCATCCAACATCCCTTCTTCAAAAAGAGCTGCCCACCGACCCGCCACGTCTTCCAGATCCCAACCCATTGACGAATCGGTCCCGACTTCAGCAGCCACGGAGGTCACCAATTTCCCGTCCAGGCCGCAAGGGACGAACCGCGCCCACGGGTTCACACTTGCGTCTCCAGTAACGGAAATGTCAACGTTGACCGCGATTCCCAGCGCAGTCACATGCCTGCGATGGTGAACTCCCAGCGCAGCAATCTTGCGTGGCTGCCCAGTGGGCGCTGAAACCCACACGCCCGGCTCGTCCCGAGCAATGTAGGTCTGGATGCCGAACAACTCGGACAGTAAGCGTTGTGTCGTTGTCTCGAGATGATTGGCGTACGAAGCAACGCCGTACTTGGGATACAAGCGTGAGTGCATGTCGATAATGGGCCAGAGAACGATTTGACCCGGACCATGGTACGTCGTGAGCCCTCCGCGATTCGTTTTCATTACCTGCGGTATGAAGCTCCGCGTGAGAGGTGGTCGGCGATGCGTGAGCCCGACCTGCAGTGGACTTTGCAAACAAGAAGTTTGCTCCGCGGTGAGATTTTCCTGCCGACGACCCAGGGTGAAGGTGGGCTCGGCTTCAAACGAAAGCAGTCGCGGTTTGGGCGCGTCAAGTACAACAGAGCCCAACCCATTGCCTTTCTCTGACAGAGCCTTGCATGATAGAAATTTAGAGCGATGCTCCTCCTGGGCGTCTCCAGCTTGGCCGTAAGGCACTAAGCCGGATGGGCCTTGTCCTCTGAGATGGAAATGCTCCAAAATGCTTAAAGTCCCCCGTGAACGAGTCCATTTCGGCGACACGGATGTAGTCAATGAAATGCCGGCTGTCCTGTTCCTTGGCCACCCACTGCAATGACCTGAACGTTGGGCACGTAAAGCGCATGGCGAGACTGCAGAGAAGCCACGTCGCACAGGGGCCACTGGTAGCATTATCTGAAAGACATGGACAGCAGGTTGGGTTGTGGGTGTGCTGGATAACACGGTCGAACACGGTCGAACAGAGAAGATACTCAAGGTCGTGTTGACGTGTCACGCGCGTGAGTCACGACTTGCTCAGGCCTAGTCACGTGCAGCCACGAAAGCATAAACACTTCACATTTGCAATTCGCAACCATTCGCTTCACTGAAAGGACCGTTGGCTTCTCTCCAAGACTCTACAAGACCCATCCCCCTATCATATATATATAGGCTAACTATACGGCATTGTTGACCGACTTAACACTTTTGCTCACGGAGCGCAGTAAATTTGCCCTCCATTGCCACAATTGGTTTTGCCCTGCCCGTTTTTCGACATTGTGGTTGTCCATCTAGGCGCGTAAAAAAACGAATCCTTCTTCCCATTACACTAGAGTGCAGTTAGCATTATGACTACGAAAAGGGTAGGAATGATATGTATGCGCCATGGTTAATATCTTACGCAATAGGTATGAAGGCCGTTTGCTTCGCAACCGCGATTACCCCAGGTTCCGCGATTGCAGTACTTTTTCACAGGGTTCTGTCTGGTAGGGTCATCGCCAGCGTTACCAACGGCCATGGCCGCCGGGATCAAGAGGAGCAAGAGGAGCTTCATTTCGGCCGTCCGGTACGGATTGGATTGGATTCGCAGGTGGGAAGGAGGAGTTTTACTGTTCGTCTTCTTATGCAGTCAATGCTATTTTCTTTTTCTGAGCTGGTCAAATGTGCTGGCAGGCTGCCTTTTTATGTTTACTCGCGAAACGGAATCTCCGAAAGCCTGCCAGGAAGTGTTTCGTCTTCTTCAAAAGTTTATCATACGCACGGACGTCCGCGTCCGAAGTCGTGTCCTCTGCACGAGACCCCGGACAAGGACCTAATCAGCCAGCGAGTCGTAACTCACCAGGTAAATTGAATGAGGGGCATAAAGGGGATAATAACCATCGCGAAGGTCGCGAAGGTTAAGCTAATGGTCGGAGGATTCAAAGGGTTGTTTTGTAATCATCATTAGAGTCAGAAGACGAAGCTGCTGCGTGTTGTTGTTGTTGTTATTGATGATGATGGTGATGATGATGACCTTGGATTCTAATAAGTAGAGGAAAAATCTAACAATAACTAGGAGAAGTCACTTTTATCTGTAATTTGTATAGTAGAGGTACCTAATTCAATTTTCCTTGTGTTGAAAACGGAGTGCGCACCTCTGATAGTAGCGAAATAACCAGAAATAAAATTTGCCTGAAACTGATCAAGGATGCATCTTGGCCAGTTCATATTGCCAAAATGAAAAAAGGGGGGAAATCACTGACCGAGGTTCGCATGCAGTGAGGGAAACATCGCTCTCATACGGATTACGCGACGTCTCTTAAACCATCAAAGGTGGTCAAAGGGTTGTTTTTTTTTACCTGTCGCACAGGAAGGTGAGTTATTGCACATGTGAAAGGTTGATTACATGAAGCAGTTTTCTTTCTTCTCCTCCTATAATATAACCAATGACGTAGAAAAAAATTAAAAATCAATAATATAACTTTCTAGCGCTAAAAGCATAGTTTTTCTCTTATTACTACGCCTTATTAATACTACTAGCAATATCGTTATGGATGGCGTTAATCTCTGCCGCACTTCTAGAGCTGCAATAAGATGCACAATGTATGTCAAGGTGTCAAAAGCTATGTTTTTTTCAAGGAGAAATTATGTAATTCTATGGGTAGGTCCAATGAGATGAGCACTCAAGGTCGTGTTGACGTGTCACGACTTTGCTCGGGCCCAGTCACGTATCGGAAGGGACTTTTGCCTAATATTCTCAATCAGCGTTCTTCGAAGCTCCAGCCAGAGCGGGAGAATCGCTTTGTTAGTTATTGGCATACCGGTCCAAGGGTGTTTGAGGATAGTGCCGAATGGAAGGAATGTGTTGAATCCCAGCCATTTGTTGAGTCTATCTGGATTTGCGCATATATGCTTCGAATCGTGAAGATTTATGGGTTTCTCGGCTTTTTCGCGCCATTCGAAAATTATGAGAGCTGTGTCGGCATGACACAGTTCTGCCTGACGAAGGCTGCCAAGAACAGTTAGCTTTCGGGTTTCCTTTTAACGGCAGAGAATTTGACTTGCATATCTATGCAATGATCTAGAATCTACATGTTAGTAAATACAGGTTCTGTCAAGCTGCCTAAAGCGAAGTTAGATTTCATACCGATATAAGTAGTTAATAGATGTCCTGGAGTCAGTTTGTACTTCTCCGCAGTTTCGGAGTAGTAATCCGATAGCATGTATTGTCGAATGGTTTTCTATCAATAAATAGTTAGCATAAAATAAAAGCCTAGGCTAACTAGAAAGCATAGTACGAACTAAACAATGCAGATTGTGTAAGAAACTAAAGGGTCCCATAACACCACCCTTTTCATCCTGAAACTCCGCAAGAATGCTATTTGGGGTTGCATTTCTCCAGCCGGGTAGAGGGACGCGGATAGTGTAGTCTATCCAAAAGTTAATGAGGTTGGTACTTGAGTACCTTTTGGGCACTGGGGAGGCATATGTTCGGTGACCTACTTTGCAACATCCCATCCCAAGCTTCATCCAACTCCGGGCGAGGTTCACCTCTGAATGCACCGTGATTCCCAAACTTGTCATCATATGTCCTAACATCCCACTCTATAGCATCTGCAATCCAATCTTCGCGTATGTCAGCTCCACTGGGCGAGTAACAGCAAAGTCAGATTGGGTTATTAGTGGCAGACCTGAGTGCGGTAAACGGACGTTCTGAGCCTCATCACCGTGAGACAAACACCCATTAACGCTGAAAGCCACCCATAAAGCTACGTTAATAAATAACACAGCAACATTTGCCAACGAAAAAGCCCAAATTTGCTTTTTGCGCCGCTGGTCTGATTTTTTCCTTGGCTCATGACTCCCGTAACTGAGAGAATGTACATCATCCAGGTTATCGTCGTTCATGTCTCCTGAATTGATTTCCAGTCTTGATAAAAAAAGTCCTGCGATGGGGATTCAGGTGGCAGATATAATTCTCTCACTGAAAAAAGCCCTTGGATTAATAACAACAGTCAATTCCTGCGTAAGCTCCAAATCAACATAGACTGTCTCGTCACTGGGCACGTTGACGAGGCACATCATCCTCCAGAACTAATAGTAAAAATCTGTAAGCATCCCGAAATATCTTGTAAGCGTCCTGAGACACCCTTTCCGCGAGCAGTGATGACTGTAGCATGGTTCGTGGCGTACCCGCGCCCACTTTTATGCAAGACATTTTGCTCCGTCGTGAAGAACACCAATGCACGGGCTTGGGTGGTTGTAGGATGGCTCGTCATATTTTGGTCTCGGCGCTTCCGCCTGGGCTTCAACCTTCAAGTGTGCAAGTCATGCTTCAGACGCTACAAAAGACTGTACGCTCGCTCGAAGGACGACAACTGACCGATGTGCGATTAAAGACTTCTTAAACCCGAGACCCTGCGCATCTGTTGCCTCAACACGAAGAAGGTGTATATTCGCTGTTGTTTAGAGTTTGCAATATCCCGCTGTCCCGTCCAGGGACACATGAGAGGCTTCGGCATGGCTGGCCATTTCTTGGATCTAAGCAGCAGGACCAAACAGAATAACAGACGTTGGCGGCTGGCGTTAACAACCAACATGCGTCTGGGACCCCTGGCTGGTTGGATCGTGCCACCACGACTGGGCGAATGGCATTCGATTCGGTAGGGTACGGTAACAATGAAATCATCAAGTCGTCTAATTGTGCTAACATATCCTTTGCCATTATATATTGTGAAGAAGCGCCGATGTACTTGACGCTTGTTCTGTCAACTGCTTAGCCACGATATAGCCATTAACCCCGTTTCCTTCAGCGGAAAAGTTAGCCTAAAAATGACAAAGCAAGCAAGCGAAATGGTACAAGAACGGCGTCGACGGCAAAACCGTGAATCGCAAAAACGATGGAGTAAGCCTTTTGCCCAATCCCTGTTCGATCTACTGACTCCAGGGACCGATGAACTCATATTATCTGTACCTAGGAACGTGCCACGACCTCGTAGCAATCATAGCGATCTAGCTTCATTGCCGCTCGCTCTGCAGGAAGATCTTGACGAAAAAGGTGAAGCAAGCTTGTGTTGCGATTGTCTTCCTTACAAAACAGGTATAGAGCAACCTCCTTCTGTTTTAGGCCTAGTCACCATCGCGCATTCAACTTTTCACTACTGCGCGTTTAGTCGCCGTTTTGCATCACGGGAAGGGAACTTTTGCAGTACAATGTCGCTGTGCCGAAAGGTCAACCAATGGGGTGAATGATCAATCAATTGATGTGACAGTGAAATGTCCTTGAAGAGGTATAGGCGGCTGGCTGGCGGTTTGGGCCGATGATCTTGCACAAAAAGCATGTAGCATAGTCCCTTCCGTCCCTGACCAGGACATCGCCAACGGACAAGCTGCTGACAAAGCATTAAGTGCGTTGGCGTACTCTGCGCCCTTGGGTTCTCGGGAATCCTAGCAAGGACAGTGCGAGATACCACGTTTGTCTCCGAGAATACTCCGGTGTACGCTGCTGCTGTATCAAACTTTGTCGGCTCACTCGGCGTGGTCGTCCCGTCTTATTTTGAACACAGGCGTTCCATCCGCCCATCCGACATTCTAGTTCTGTACTTACTCGCAACAATCCTTGTCGATTCGCTGCATTTGTGGTTTGCTTTGGCGTATCGTGCCCCCAACGGCCCCGTTGATCGACTTATTACACAGAGGTTGATGTTGAACATCCTGTTCAGAGGTGTTCAACTTTTTGTCGAGTCATCTCGAAAAGACGCGTTGCTAGTTGGAACAAGATCCAGATTGGCACCTGAAGAAACTGCAGGCATTCTACAGCGCACTTTCTTCTCGTGGGTCAACTCCGTTCTCAAGCGAGGTGCATCTGGCCTGCTGCAAGACGATGACTTTCGGGTAACCGACAGTCAGCTTTCAACCAGAAAGCTGCGGGGCTTCATTATTAAATCAAGGAAGGCAAGAGGTAAAGTCTTCGTCTGCTAGTGCCCAAAATTATCACTACTAACGTGCAATCGCTTGCCGGCCAGCTCGACCGGAGTCCAAGGCGACGCTGCCTTTGGTTCTGCTCAAATGTCTCGGACCCTCATTTGCTTGGGCTTTACCGAGTCGCTTACTTCTCATTCTGTCCAAGTAGCCAGTTGCATCATGAACCTTCCGCCGCAGCCATCAACTTGCGACAAGTCACAATTCAAGCTGATGGGGCGTCAGAACCCACACTCGATAATGTGACCTTAGATATAAAGCAATCTCAGATCGCTGCCTGCGCTGGTCCAACTGGCGCTGGTAAGTCTCTCCTAGCGAAAACCATGCTTGGTGAAGTTTATTCTCGTCATGGCACAGTCACGATAGCTTCCCGGCGAATTGGTTACTGTGACCAAACACCTTGGCTGCCAAACGGTTCCATAAGGGACGTGATTTGTAAATTGCGGATCGCGTGGACGAAAGTCAGTACGAGGAGGCCATCACGTCATCATGTTTGGTACATGACCTCAGCCAACTGCCCATGGGGGACAAAACTGAGATTGGTAGTCGCGGCTTGAACCTATCTGGAGGACAGCGGCAGCGTATGGTATGGCTCGTCCAGTTCTGCACATGTGATAGGCTTTGGTTGCAATGGTTTAGGCTTCAGCACACGCTATGGACCGCACCCAAAGTCCCCGTTATTACCACAACAACAACTGACTGTTTCTCAGGCCATTGCCCGCATGCTGTATGCTGGGTGCGATATAGTAGTCCTGGATGATCCCTTCAGCTCCTTGGATGGCAGAACTGAAGATCAGATAATCAGAAATCTTTTTGGCCCCGAAGGGATTTTTCGCATGAGGCGGACAACCGTCTTTTGGATATCTAACGCAAGTGAGTTTTTCCCTAAAGCCGACTCGGCATCGTATGCTCCTATTTCCTGACTCTGACTGTTGTCATATTAGCACACCATTTCGAGCTGATAGATGTTGTTGTCGTTCTTGAAAAGTCTCGCATCAAGGAGTTTGATCACTGGAGTCTATTGAGCTCCATCCCGGAAACCAGTCGAAAAATCATCTCTGCCGAAGGTCAAATACTCGGACTTCCAGAGACCCAGGTCGAGCAACTCGAGACACGAAAGAAGAGAGCTAAGGAAAGGGACATTCGAGTTGATCTGAGCCGCGAGACAGGAAACTTGTCACTTTATGGTGGGTCAACGCATAAATGGTATGGACAAGCCGGAATGTGCGACCGTGAACTCACTTTCTCTTAGGGTACTATCTCAAATCCGCGGGATCTCTCAATGCGCTTTTCATGATGACCTGCACGGCAACATACTCGTTCTTTATTACTTTCCCTCATTACTGGTTAAAACGCTGGACAGACGCTGATCAATCCGATGAGTGGCTTTACATGCTGGTATATGGCCTGCGTGTTGCACTTGGGTGGTTGATTACACGAAGCAACTTTCTTTCCTCTCCTCCTGTAACTTAACCCTCTATTGAAATCTGTCTATACTAATCACATGACTTTCTAGCGGTAAAAGCACAATTCTTCTCTCATTACTGCGCCTCGTTGACACTACCGGCGACATCATTGTGGATGGCGTTGATCTCTGCCGCACTTCTAGGGCGGCAATCCGGGAGCAATGCTTCATCACTGTGCCACAGGATCCTGTGCTTTTGCCTGATGCCTCACTGAGATTTTGTCTTGACCCAGGTGGCGAGGCTGACAAGAATGATTTGTTGGATGCATTGCAGAAGACAGGCGCCTGGGAAGCCTTATGTGGTACTCCGACCGATGCTGAAGAAACCCTGGACCGCAAGATCTCAGAACTTCCAGTGCTATCCGCCGGACAGCTGCAGCTTCTCGGACTTGCCAGGGCCTTGGTCCGAAAAGCAGTTTTAGGACACGGGTGCAGACCAATACTGCTACTTGACGAGGCCACATCGTCGCTCGACACTACGACAGAATCATGCATTCATGAACTCATTGAAAAAGAATTCTCTGCGCAAGGCTATACTGTCTTGACGGTAGCTCATAGGCTGAGCGTTATTCATGGTCAAGCCAGAGCGATGGACACCGTAGTCATCATGGCCGATGGGTTGGTACAGAAGGTCGGCAGCGCCAAAGAGATCTCAGCGATGAATTTGACGTCGGCTTTCACTGACGGAGCTAAACTCCCCGACCCTCAAACATATTACGCGCGCTAAATTCCATCGACAAGTGTGGCAACTTCCCACAGACAGTTTTGCTAGACTAGAAGCAATACCTTTGTTCGAGTTTTGGAAAGAGACATGTATTCGGAGATCAATCACTCTAAACCTGCTGGAAACAGCCCTAAAAGGCTTCCGGTTCCAGCGACGCCCGGACCCAAAGGGCTTATTACTGTGAGACATGCTGGTTGGCGGAAGAAGGCTCGTCGTGCCCCCGGAGCTAGCAGAGTTTTCAGGCGCTATAAAATGAGGCATTAATCGCAGTGATAGCACTCATCGCCGAAAATATCGCCCATTACCTCATATTCATGCTCCTGTGACCCAATCTTGCCTGTGAATGAATTGCTGAAAGAATCGTAGAGGCTCACCCGACACGACTAAGCAATAGCGCCCAGTATCGAGTGTGCAGACACACAAAGTATAGCACTTTTGCATTTGAGTCTACCTACGTAGTGCCGAGAAAAGCGTTAAAAAAAAGGAGCCGTCATGATGTAAGTGTGTCCAACTAAAATAGTGACGATGAAAAAATGGACATCTCAAAATGGGTAAGATCAATAGATCATAATGACTTCTATGGCTCCATGATTCTGCCTCCTTACTTTCCCGTCCGTTCAACCGGCATTCCCCTAGCTTGATGGTCCTGCCATACTCAGAACAGACAAAGCGATGGTCAAGGCATCCAATCTCTGCCACTTGCCTGGTTACTAGCAGTAATCATGCATGTAATCAGGCATGACACCCCAGGCATTTCTCCAGACAAGCTTATTTGGCGTTGTCAGTGAAAACGGCACCATGGCGGATGAGTTTGAAACGCCTTCGGGGGGATAGCTGCTTACCGGCACTTCTCACTCAAGCCATTTTCGTGAGGATTGTTTCAAAATGAATCAGGATCTAGCTTTTGGCTATCGGGGGAGCAGAAACCAGTACCCTCCGGGAACCGTAGTCTTCGTTTAGTAGGTCTGGACACTAGCCTAGTGAATGATAAAGCTGCGACGGAAAGGCTATATATATAAACCAAGCATTTGCAATGAACGTTCCAGCGGCAACTACTGAGAACAGTAGCGAAGATACAACGTCATGCACCAGTGTGCTCCGCGGACTGCCGTGAAAGTTGACAACACAATCAGGCGTTTGCGACCCGTCACCATTGTTCAGTTCTATGTCAACAGTCTTACCGCATTGTCCATCCATAGTATGCAGACGCTGAAGCGGGAAAGAAGACCAAAAAAATGTGTATAGATGAAGGGCAGTAGTGGATGAGACTTTTTTCTTTTATATGGTTTGATTTGGTCTGCACGACTTGTATGTTAAAGTCATGAGTTGTGAGTATACGGGTCAAGGTGCGAGACGACGACATGTTAAGACCACCGGTGAGACGCATTCGTCTCGACCCATTGATTGTGAACTAAGCTGGCCAAAAGTACTCAAAGGCCGGGGGGTAACCGTGGAAGTCAGTCAGGCTTCGAGCTTAGTTTTGGAAAATATGGGCCTGTAACAGTTTGACACCACGCTTTGCACTGAGCTTGTTATGGCTTGTTATGAATCCACTCGGCTTTCGTCCCGAACCCAGGCAACTCACCGGCATTTGATGTACAAACAGGCTCTCCCATCTTAAGGAACGTATAAGTGTGAATTGAGCGCCAACTCGTAACACATTGGGACCTCCTCTCTGGCTTCGTGGTTTAGTGGTATAATTCTCGCTTAGGGTGACACCCTACGCTCAATCTGCGAGAGGTCCCGGGTTCGATCCCCGGCGAAGCCCAAGTGCAATCATTTTTTTGGAATATTTTTCTATTTTGCTGGCTGCCTTTGGGACGATTTCTGTTCATTCCTCTTGGCCAGGGTCTAAGATAAATGGGTGTGACGGAGTATAGGGGCTAGAAGGGTTAGTGACAGGCAATGGAGGGGGATCTCAATCCCCACGTGTGACGCCGCACTGTATGTGCAGCGAAATAAATTCATGTAAGCTATTGTTTTATTCTGTGTACTGTAATATATATTGGCATAAGTCAGGATCCTCCCTCCTTCTCATTTTGAAAAAAGAAAGTTAACATAGATCAAGCCATTTTAGATGTCTTCTAGATAGATCCTCGAAAGGAGAAAGGAGGGCCAAAAAAACATACAACACCGGGAATTCGCTGGTCGTCTCCGACCCAACTACTAATCCGGCGCTCGCCAGATTGTCATGGGAGATCGGACGGGTTCCTGATGTTTGCTGGCGGCTGTGGTCGTATGTGGAATTTTGTCTGTTCAAAATCAAATCATGAACGTATTGAAGATGCAGGCGCCTTACTCAATGAGCCAGAGGAGCAAAACCATGGAGCAGTTCGTTAAACGTCATGGAGGAGGTATCTATCCGGGAGCCTTCCATCCCTTCATAGAAACTATTTTCTATCTTTGATGCTTCAACCGTGATTTGAACAAGGTAGCTTGCTCTGCTCCTAGATGACTTGGATTTTGAAGACACACCCGTGAGACAAGGTTATGCAGTACAACTTGTGCAGAAAGCTTAACTTTCCATGGTATTCCGGCAGATGGACCACGAGAGTTGTACATCACAGCTAGCAGCGCAAGCCTGCAAAAAGGCGCCCGATTGCCATTGAATAAAAAGAAGTCGCTACTAACATTGTTTGTCTTTGAAGTCAGGCACGGCGTCGGTGGGGGCCAAGAACAGTTGGCGCCCTTTGGAAAAGTGGCCAACACGCGGAAAAAGATCAGTCCAAGCTATCATGACGTTGACTTCAGTCACGGGCTTCGGCGTAGCCAGCGCCGTCGTCCGTCGTCCGTCGTCCGTCGTCCGTCGTCGTCGAACGACGTCATGTATTTCGCTGCAGCGACAAGGAAACCCGTGGAGTTGAAGGCTTGTCGGATGCGGAACAGCGCCTGGATCCCATCGACGTCGGTAGACCCGGCCGTTGCCTGCACGAAGCTCTCCGTCTCTGAATGTCGGGCGGGTCGCCGTGGTGACATCAACCGATCTGACCGCTTTTGGAGAGAAAAAACCACATACGGACTAATCCGTATGTAGACGACGTCAGCTTCTCGCCCAATTCAACCAATGGCGTCGCGATCGGAGCCAGCCAATGTCGTCATCACCAAGCTACGGCCCCACTTGCTCTGGGCGCGCAGACTCGGCAACAAGTTCCCAGGTTGTCGGCTTGTTTTCCATTCCCCAGCTTGCTTATGCCCGAAAGCCCAAAACAGGCACTAGCTCGCGACTAACAGCCGGCCGGCGCCAGACAGTTCGGGCTCGTAATTTGGGCTTGCCCACCCCCGTCCAAGTCTGCCTGCCTGCTGCCTGTGAATCAAGAATTTGCTCTATTTTATTTTTATTTTTATTTTCGTTTATGTTTTGTCGATACAGCTGCGTGCTGTGTGCTGCCCGCTGCCCGCTGCCTGCTGCCTGCTGCCTGCTGCCTGCTGCCTGCTGCTGCGTGCTTCGTGCCGGTGACACAAGTTTCGATGCCCATCCCGTCCCCCCTCTCGCCCGTCTCCCCAGAGTCCCCACCCAGAACCCAGGCGCCCCCCCCCCCCTGTCCCATCGACGCAATTCAGAGGTCCTCAGAGGTCACCGCACTAGCCTTGGGGGGCTTCGGCGGTATTACAGAACAGGCTTGCTTTATTACCTGGCGACACCCTCCCCTGCATACCTTGTTGGCTTTTTCCTCTATTTTATTCCTCGCTCCTACTCTTCTTCCTCCGTCCACGACTCGACAAAAGCCAAAACCTGTGTTTTGCCATCGCCATCGGAGTCCCTTCTCGTACGAGGTACAGCCGTACAGGCTCCCAATAATTCATCATGCCCAAGAGTAAGTCATTTCTGCTCCCACCCTCCGTCTGCATCGCCGTGACGTCGTCTCCTTCACCGCTCTCACTGCCCCGGACGTCGTTTTCGACCACAGCCCAACCGATTGATTACTCTGGATGACATCAACGACCGCATTCGCAACAAAGGATCGCTTTTGCAACTTGTATTTTGCCGTCAAGTCGTACTCACCAGTCTGAAAATGTAGATTTCCCCCTTGGCCTCGGCGGCCTAGTCATGCTGGCGACGTCCATCCTCTTCCTCTTCTTCATCATCCTCTCGGGCGTCAGCAACTCCACGCCTCTCAACAAAACGTACTTCTTACGCGCCAACACCGAGGGCATATCCGGCGCAAAGGCTTGGTCCCAGTGGACCTACTTCTACGTTTGCGGCGACGACAACCTCGACTGCACCAGCGCCAAGGCCGCCATGCCCTTTGGTTGGGCATGGGACACGGGTGCCCAGAATGTTCCTGATGGTCTAGGCGGCGGCTACGGCAGCGGCACAACTTCGTTCAAGTTCTTCTACATGTGGCGGTTCAGCTGGGTCTTCATCATCATCTCCCTCTTCTTCGAGGTCCTGGCCTTCTTTTCCGGCTTCCTCGCTTGCTGTGGCCGTCTCGGCGCCGCCATCAGCTTCTTCGTTGCCGGTCTTGCGCTCGTCTGCCACTCCGTCGCCACCTCTCTTTTCACTGCTACCTTTGTCATGGCCCGCGACCGGTTCCGCGACGCCGGCCGCGAGGCTACTCTTGGGAAGTACGGGTTCGGCTGGATCTGGGGCTCCTACGCCGCTTTGCTGATCGCCGCTGTTCTATTCGCCCTGGGCATCCGCGGTGACAAGTCGCAAGCCAGCGGTGGTAGCGGAGGCGGCATGTTCAGTCGCAAACGCAGCACTCGATCATACGAGGGCCGCCGTGTCAAGGATGACTACTCGTAAAGTTCAATGCCCCTCGGCAAAGGAAGCGGCACTGGGAATATCTCGGAGGGAAATTTCCACCAAAAAAAAAATCTCCACAAAGCATATAATACCAGCTCATCTACTGTCGACACATACGACCTAATCGCCGAGTTTTTTTGCTGTGCCCCCGTGGCCCCTGCTTCCTCTGCCTCTCAATCAGAAAAATCGTCATCAGGTGTATTTCTAATTTGGCCCAGAAACGCGTGTTGTGTTTGTTGTATGGGGAGCCCGCCATAACGAAGCCTGGATGGAGTAATTGATCGTCCCTTTCTTGTCTCTCACATTCCGCAGATCTCGTCTGTTTTTTATTCTCTCTTCCCCTCTTACATCTCTGCTTACGCTCTTTCATGAACACTCGGCGCTGGTACTCGGATTTCATTCACAGATTCTTGAAAATTTCACGATGTCAATGCCTTGCGACTATGAAGACTGCAATGAAACCACCTGAGTAACCGAAGACATGGAGCACGTACGGAAAGACTGTGATGGAACGACAATTGTGCATATATACTTTTTTTTTTTTTTTCTAATTTTAAGGGAGGGCCATTTTTTCACTTGTTTTGGACGGGCACGGCACATACTTTGATGTGGTGGTTGTTGGGATACCCTATGCCGGAGATGACTTGGTTGTACTCGACGTAATGTTGAATTGAGCAGAGTAATGGAAATAATATGTTGTCGAAACTTGATTTGCGAGTGAGGTTGCGCTTGTCTCGTCCTGATTGATGCATTGATGCGTGAAATGGTCATCAGGCGAGGTGGATCTGGGACCGCGTTGGTAACCTTGAGTTATGGACGGGGGAATGAACAAAATCGACATGGTATCCCGTGCCGTTTTCATACAAATCCAACGGTCTGGCTGTATGCGCAATTTGCCCGCCATGGAGCATGGACGAATTCTACACTTCATAGCACGATGCTCATCAAACAAGTATTTATTGATACGCTGATTTGAAAAAAACTGCTACAGAGTAGCTCATTTGCTTATACTTCTTCTACCCTTGCATGCTTACATGCCAAACGCCACTCATCAGCCACCACAGACCGCACCATGTGCCGTGAGAAATTGGACCATCTCCGTGACTGACTACCTGGACAACAAGAAGCCTGACAACTTGAAATATTCAGATGCCCCCCGCCCCTTTCTCCTGTGTACCCATACATGATGCAGTATCCGCTTGTCTAGGAAATAAAGAAACCATCGGTGCTCCTCATCTGGTTTTAGAGCCGATATGAATCTTGGTGAAAAATAAGAGTGACAACAAAGTGAAGAACAGGGGAGATTTGGTTAGTCATCGCGTATTAAGTGCCTGAGAATGGTGACTTGAGTGGAGTCGAGCTTCATACTCCTTTCGTGTTCAAGGGTTGTAGAGTCATGGAGGTTGCTCATGCACGTGTCGCGAATTGGCCTTCGCCGAACACAGATAACCAGCTCTGTTGTCAGCTTTGGCGCCATGTGCCAGATGCTTTTGTCTGTCCCAACATGAATAACAGTCAGCAGATAAGGTACCTATTGGTGGGTCCGAGATGCAATGTGAGTTCATGTCCTGATCGCTGTGGTGTGCTTATACATGGCCGTGCATCTCAAAACATGTCGCTCTCAAGGTCCATCGTTCAATATCGGACTATCAACGGGACTGGCCGAGTCCAATGGAGCCGCGTGAAGGGCTGGACGGGAGGATTTGGCTTCCTCCGCTGACTTGGCTTTGCCTCCGTCTAGCACCCGCCTCAACCAACTGGCCACTTCTTCGTCGGCGGTGTCGTCTCCTCCGAGCTTGAGATACCCAACGGCCTCCGCTACCTTATCGGCCTCCTCTCCCTCTTCGGCCTCCTCTGCTATCGTTTCAGGCTTGGAAAATGATTGCAGCCAGGGATGATTAAGAAGCATGGCGTAGGTTGCTCTCATATTGGGAATCTTGTGCAGGCAGCTCGAAACAAAGCCCTGGGCGGTATCAGAATAGCCCTCTTTGGGGAGATCGGGTGGGTCGCCTTCAACGATGGCCTAAGCGCAGGGGATGTCAGCAATGCTTTTCATGTAGCTTCGAAGGGATAGCTTTTTCGGGATACAAGAGCAGAAAGGGTTGAGTCACATGTCTCTAAACTTACGTTCAGCTGACTGAAGATGGTAGATGACACCTCAGGAGGATAAGGATATCTGCCCATCGCGCATTCGATAATGGTCAACCCCAAGCTCCAGATGTCGCTCTGCACGCTATATGTTCCATCTGAAGTTCCTGGTGCAGTCATACTCCCACCAGAAATCCGTTCTGGGGCCATATAGCTCTGGCAACCAATATTGGTTTTGGCTATACTCGCCACAAGATTACCACTAACACCGAAATCGCAAATCTTGACCTGGCCGCTCGAGTTGACCAAGATATTGGTCGGCTTCACGTCGCGGTGTATGATGTTATGTTCGTCTTTTAATGACTTGAGCCCCATCACGGTAGAGTACGTGATCTTTCGTAAGACATACTCGGGGATGCCGCCAGTATACAGCTTGTCGATGGAACCTCCGTCCATGTACTCAATACACATGTATACCGCTCCTTCTTGGTAGAAAGCACCGTAGAAATCAATGATGTACGGCGAGATACACTCGTGTAGAATGACGAGCTCTTTCAAGATGGTTGAGAACTTTGCGTCGTCTAGTTCCAATCGAATTTCCTTCATCGCCATCATCTTGCCGGTGGTTCCATCGCCCTCAACGCCTGCCGAGTCGCTAGCGTGATCCTTTCTGTCGACGGGGATTGCCATATCTGATACAGAATGTGGCAGGCGAACTCCAGAGAGACCTTGGCCGAAGCGCGGACCTTTTGGTTTAGCATGTTTGACCCTGTACACAGTGCCATAATTGCCTTTACCAAGTTCTTCTTGTACTTGGATCTCATCGAGAGAAATGCTGAACGTTTGGCCGCTGGCAAAGTTGACACCGGTCTTGGTAATCGTGGCTGCACCTTCAAATGTGATCCAACCCTTGTCAGCATCGATATACTTTTTGAAGTCGTCCAATTTCGTGCCCAGTCCAGATCCATTAGGCCGTGGTTCCCCAGGCGGCGGGTTGCCAGTGATGTCTGATAGCTTGGGTGCACCAGTTCGTTTGAAACCTGGCGTAGGTGTTGATTTAGCACTGCCCATGTCTGACAGCGACATACCAAACTTGTTGGCCCTTCTCTCGCTGAGAGATGGTTTGATCACGGGGTCCGATCTGTTATGCGGCACGGCGCTTGGTCGTGTCATCGCATTGGGAGAAAGTGCTAAGCCGGGAAATCCGTTTCGTCCAGGTACGACGCCAGAGAAGGAAGGCGATGGAGAGTTCGGTGACGATCCCATGGGGGATTTGCTCATGCGCGCTTGATGCAGGGCCCGCGCTCTAGCCATGACATCGTTTTCCATGGCGCCGGCAGCAAAGGTTGGCGGTGTGTTGGAAGGTTTCCTTGCTCTCCCGAGAAGCCCCATGGCTGTGGAATTCGGGTTCATATTTGGCGGGTCAGAGATAGATCGAAGTGAGGGCATTCGCTTTGGTATATCCACCTCGGGGACTTGTGACGGAGTCAGGGATTGTGTGGTATTGATATCAGATGAGCCACTCTCCGATCGCTCCATCTCGTCCGGCGTGGCCGGCATTGATTCGGAGTCGTTCATGCCGAGAACGTAGATGGGCGCAGCAAGAAAGCAATAAGTCCAAAGCGGATGGCACAGCCGATTCCGCAAAAGTTCGCCTTTGTCAAACCATGCACGCCCGCACTTAGACGTGCCGTGGCTTGTCGTGGGATGCTGTTTGTGTTCCTGAGAGGTTCTTCTGGACGTCGATTACGTCGGCGATATTAACCCGGAAAAAAGTGAGCGGGGAAGGCTACTTTGTCGCGGGGAGGTTGTAGGATTTGCTAATAAAAGTCGTGGAGGGGGGAAACCAAGTCGAATCATTGATGCGACGCAATGGCGCCAGGCATGTGGCATGTGGCAGCGGTAAAATATTGCAGGGCAGGTGCAAGGTGCAAGGTGCAAGGTGCAAGCACTGGAAAGTGGAAAGTCCAACAAGGTCTGCACTCTGTACGGAGTATGTACGTCCGTACTCCGTACCTCTCGCGGGTAATCAAACCAGGAACGCTATCGGGTCCGCTCGGGGATCCCAGGGACTAAACTATGTACGGACTATTAATCCGTAATATATCGCCTTGCTTTCAGATGTGAAATTTTTTCAATAATCGGATTCTCAGCACATTTTCGTTGGCACTACTACACAACACATGCTATGTGTTCATTGTGCACAGTAGTGGTATTTATGCTGGCAATGAACTGGCGACATGTCCGTATTGAGCGTGCGTATTAATTACCTTGATATCAGCTACCCTGCACCCAAGATGATGGTAATGCTTTGTCGACTCCGCCTTACGCCAAACCGATGCGTTTGACCATGTCGAGATATGGCCTGTCTGCACGGCATGACACTTCTCTCTTAGTAGAGTGACTGCGACAGCCATGATAATTGCCATCGAAATGCCATCGAAATGCCATCGAAATCGTACTGCGTGTGAATCGGTGTGATACAACACTGGCGTACATCAAACCGACACCACCAGCCGAGTTAGAAATCTGACGAGAACGCCCCGGGTGCATGTCACACAGATTGAGCCGCATGAATGAATGAATGAATATGTTTCGCCCTAGTTCTCGTTTGTTTCCCATGGAGCTCTTTCACGTGATGAGTCTAGGCAAAGGTGGACGGCGTCAGCCATGGAGGTTTTTCCACAAACCTGACTTCTTCGCTTCTCTGCTGCAAAGGTAAAACAGAAATGGTCAAAGGGCGGCACTCCTGGCACGAATTGTTGCCAAGACCGGTCAAATGCGCAGGATCTTGCTTGATACGGTAATGCGACGTGGTGATTGTCCAGATTCTTGGCAATGCGATGTGGCATTTTGCGGACTGAAATCCGCCAAGGACAGGAAATACCAAGCCTCTACGTCCGTACGGAGTAAATCATCTATCTGCCTAATGAGCCATCGGGAAGGATTCTGCCTAAATTATAGAATTATTCTCACAAATCAGAGAATGGTGAGTGACCACTGACCAGGGTGAATCACGTTGTCATTGTCCGTTGCATAAGCGAGAGGACGGAGGCAAGGCATGGTTCCGTGCCAGGCGGACCGGCTCGAGGCCCTCCTCTCCTCCGTACGAAGAAGTAATAATGTTATAATAAGGGACATTACTCCGTATGCTTGGCGCAATTTTGCAATTTACTCCGTACATACTCCGTACATGTACGTCCTACTCCGGCGGTCCCAATCGCATATCAATTAGGAGTACGCCGCTTAGCACTGGTTGACGACATGGCTTTGGGCTCAGCCTTGATGTTTTCCTTGTTTCCCTCAGCAACTTGTTCTTCATCAAAGAGGGGAGATAACGGGCCGCCACCACTGGCTGGCTTTCTCACAGCCTAACTTGTTTTGGACCCCTTTTCATACCGTGCCGCATGGTGGATGAGATGTGATTTCTTGGCCATCTTATAGACGCAACGACGACGACTGCTGGCTCTATCTATCTGGCTACACGTGGCCCACGCGCGCACGTCCACAGGTCAAGCCTTTCGAAGTTGTCGTGCAGGCGAGCTTGATCGATCGCTGGCAGGTTGCGCCACATATGAGCCGTTCCACAGACGGACTACTCCGTAGAACACTAGAACAACAACCTCATCTGCGCTACCGTCAGTGAAGCTGGAGAAGACAACGGGTCGGCAGCTGACCGTCTAGTAGTGTCTGGTAGCGTCTGTCTGCTAGTGCTAGTCTGGCAACCAAGCAAGTTGCAAGCACTAGAAGTCCTATGACACGTTCTTGGTGTATATCAGGGTTAATCCCCTTGCCAAGACATTGCGTGGCGATTACGCCAAAAGTTGAGAAGAAGGGCAGTATACTATACCTACTTCTCGGGAGGGCCTGGAAGTCATGAACAACGTGGAAAGAGTCTGATCTCTGGTTGCATCGTTACATCCTGCGATGAGATGTACTCCTCCGTGCAGTCCGGAACAAATGTCCCATGATGGTGGAAGTAGCAAGCCAAGGGTTGAAGGAGCATCCCCTCCGACGTGCGCTTGAATGCGTCGATGCGGGTGTTTGTTCGGTTCTCTTCCGATCACGCCAGAACCAGACGCCAGAACCAGACGCCAGAACCAGACGCCAGAACCCGACGCCAAGACCAGAACTCCTCTCTTTGCGTTGCACTGGGCGGGGCGGGTCACGGCTTGGCACTGGCCCCTGTTTCCCTCCAACTTTTTCTTCCAGCTGGCCTTCCTCACCAGAGTCACCAGTGACCACCCACTGAGTCACTGAGTCACTGAGTCACTCACCAGCAGCATATTATAGAGAGACTCTCTCTCTGCAGGCTCGCGCTTCCCTCCAATTGAAATGAAACTTGCAAGCGCCAATCACCAGGCAGCCTTCTCCGCAATCAATCATTTTCAAAGGAGGATTTACGTTACGACGGCTTATTATTAAGGCCATGACTAGGACGCCCTAGGTCGCACGCTGCGACCGCCCACTACGGAGTACTTTGGCATGATGCAGCATTTTTAGACCGTCGAGTCAAGTTGAAGTGCGACCCGAACTGCCAACCGGTGCACCCACCGAGACAGAGACCGAGACATGTCAGACGTCTGATCGCAGAGCCCATCTCCCCCTTTCGATTTGCTGTGCTGGCTGCCGCTGTGTTGCAATCCGAACCACTGTGTTTTAAGGTTATTTGTTACGCTGTACCATTCTCAACCTCGCGCTTTTCGTTGCCACCCACACTCGACGAGGCCGCCAGCTCGCCAACCCGCAACCCGCAACCCGCAACCCGCAACCCGCAACCTGCAACCCGCTGCACTCACTGACAGCAATAAAAGGAATCCCACAGCCCTCGCGAGAGCCGACATTCTTTCAGCGAACCGTCTCCGAAGCAACCCCGAGAGAGCTGCTTGTGCACCTCAACCAGCAATATACCCGCCAACTTAATATCTTCGTTATTTTCCAGATCATCGCATTTGGCTATTGATGGATTTTGCTGGAGGCCTTCCCAAGCCGACGTCCTTACGTCTGGCACAGTTGGCCCGAGATGCTTATGACTTGCCGTTGAAAGTTTTCACGCAAGGGGGTGGCCCTGATAACCACCCTTCGCTGCCTCATCTGTGTTTACTCGTATTCGAAGCCGTTTTGGAAGTCGTCTGTGTCAGTTTGCCTGGGTACATCATCGCCCGGCTCGGCCACTTCGATGCCGATAAGCAAAAGTTCCTTGCGAACCTGAATGTTATGCTCTTCACGCCATGCCTCAGTAAGTAATCGTCAATCTCGCACCCGTCGTCTCGTGTTCTCAATCTAATCGCATGTTATCATGTAATAGTTTTCACCAAGCTCGCCTCACAACTCAACGCCGAAACGTTGTCCGAACTCGCCATCATTCCCGCCATCTTCATCGTCCAAACTGCCGTATCATGGGTGGTTTCCATATTAGTCGCCAAAGCCTTTCGATTCAATAAGCGAGCCGCCAATTTTGTCACTGCCATGGGTGTCTTCGGAAACTCGAATTCATTGCCCATCTCTCTTGTAATGTCGCTTTCTCAGACGATCAAGGGCCTTCACTGGGACAGAATACCCGGCGACAATGACGACGAGGTTGCCGCAAGAGGCATCCTGTATCTTCTGATTTTCCAGCAACTCGGTCAATTAGTGCGTTGGAGCTGGGGCTACCATGTGCTGTTGGCCCCTAAGGACAAGTACGCTGAATACCAGGATGAAATTGCCGAAGAAGGTCAACAACGATACCTTGATGAACCCCAAAACGATGACACTCGTGCTTTGATTGACCGGCTCGAGGGCGACACTGAGGAAGAGGACGAGAATCGCAGCCTGGACTCCCGAGACTATGTCCCCGCTGGCCGAACACCTATCGCTGGCGCATCGCAGTCTTCCATGGCCGAATACAGTGATGAAGAAGACCTGCTTTCTCCCAAAAAGGCCAAGGCGACTTATTCGACCTTTCCCAGCCATCAACAAGGCGCCATGCGCGGGGAAAACGCTTCAAATTCATTTCCGCATGTCCGTGATAACCAAACCGATCGTCGGACCTTCAGAGCACGTGTCGGGGCTTGTGGTCATAGACACATGCTCAAAGTATACAACGTCTTGCCCTGTCCTCTGCAAATAGTCATGTCTATGGTCAAGCGCAGCATTGTTAAGTTATCTACCTTTGTATGGGAGTTCATGAATCCGCCGTTGTGGGCCATGCTTTTCGCCGTCCTGGTTGCTTCGATCCCTGCGCTGCAGAAGCTGTTTTTTGAAGAAGGCTCTTTCGTTAACAACAGTGTCACGAATGCCGTGAAATCGAGCGGTGGTGTTGCCGTGCCGTTGATTCTTGTTGTTCTGGGTGCCAATTTGGCCCGAAACACCATGGCTCGAGATGACAATCACGATGCCGAGGAGGAACAGATTGGAACCAAGTTACTTGTTGCTTCCTTGCTGAGTCGCATGGTTCTCCCAACAGCTATCATGGCGCCTCTCCTGGCCCTCACTGCCAAGTATCTCAATGTCAGCATTCTGGACGATCCGATCTTCATCATCGTTTGCTTCCTGCTCACAGGCGCCCCGAGCGCTCTCCAATTGGCCCAAATCTGCCAGATCAATATGGTCTTTGAGAAGACTATGGGCCGCGTCCTGTTCCAGAGTTATGTCATCTGGTCAGTTCCTTCATCACGTGTGGTCATTCCAGAATCGAAATCTAACAATGAGACAGGATCTTGCCATCTACTCTTGTACTAGTCATGATGGCCCTCGAGGTTGTTGAGTGGGCCAGGTGATTTGTTTTCGCGACTTCATCGCGAGATTTTTTTTTTTTCCTCCAATTGTTAAGCATTTGCATTACTTGAGCAAAAAAAAGAAAAAAAAGAAATTCCTAGTCTGCGCTCAGTTTTGTTAGGGGAATACCAAATTCTGGGACAATGGGACAAAGGGAGTGATGTAAACCACCAAATTGCGGAAGGGGAAAACAGTAACCTCGACCCTCTCCACAAAGCGTGTGCGAGGTGAGGTGGGGTGGGGTGAGATGGCTTGGCGTATTGGACTTGTAAGGATAACAGGGCGGAATGGATATTTTGCGAAACACTGTGGGAAGCAAATGGACCTGAAAATTGAGACTAAAGAGGATATTCCTGCGAGCAACTTTCCTGTTACAAGCCTAGTGACCTTGTTGTGTGGCGTGTACCTTCCAAACGTCCGAGTAGATTGAGTAACCCGAATCAAAAGTAGGTGATACGTGGAGGAAATGGGTTTATCAAAACCCACAGGCGCAGCGGACGAGCATATAGAACAAATTGGACAACCGGACAGCCTCGGAAATTCGCTTACTGTCCGTTGACCAAGCCGGAGCCCGGAACGACAGCCCAGTCCCGCACAGTTCCTTTCCAGTCACTTATCCTAACGTCCTTGATATTGACAATGATGACTCGAACTTCCTCTCCGTCCACGAAATGACTATCTCGGGCCCCGGCCCCCGAGGTACTGTCGGGACGGAAAATGGGCTCTCCCTCCTCAAAGGTATTATTGGCCAAGTGCTGCTCCGTAAAGTACTTTTCCTCCTCGGATCCAGACGGTGCCAGGTGTGCTTCCCCTCCTATGGTAGCGCTGATGCTGGACACGGCGGTGGAATTGAGATTGAGCAATAGCGAGGCGAGGCTGGAACGTTGTTCTGGCCCCGGTGAGCCACCGGACATGCGACGACCTTGAGTCGGCGGTCGATGAGAAACCCCTAGGGAGAAGGGTTTGAGTTAGCCGATTTCCGAACATGGTGGGGGAGAGCTGAGGAGCGAGCGGCCCTGAAACGCACAGTCATGAACGAGGAGAGACACGTTGGGATTGCCAACAATGTTGGTCGTCTTGCGTGATTTGGGATTCGTCGTCATGATGATGACGGGGGCGGAGGAGTGCGGCGATGAAGGCAGGTAGGTGTAGTTCATGAGCGAGACATTGGGCACGTTGTCTGTGCATGTCGCGAGATGGAGCTATGGAAGTCGGAGAAGGTCAGGTCAGTCAGCTTGTAGCCTCGGGGAAAGATTTATTTCGTGCCGAGAGTTGTCGTCTGCATATTTTGCGGAAGAAAAAAAAAGGGCATTGATGTTTTGAAAAAAAAACAAGATTGTCATCTTGGCGTTTGATGGCGGGGTAGATGGCATCGCGGAACTTACGAATCGGGCATTTTCGAGACATTGCACGACTTCTTGAGGCAGACTGGTGGTGGTTTGTTTGTGGGTGTCGCCTCCTGAGGCTTCGTAGTTGAGGGGAATCTTGTCCATGGCCAGGCGGTATGTTGGATGGAAATGATCGTCGGCCGGCGCGGTTGGGCTTCTTCGTACAATGGACGAAGTGGGCGGGAGATCACCCGACGGTTCGATTGCCTTGTCATGACGATGGGGACCAGGGGATCTGGGAGATGCCCCACTTTCTGGGTGTTTCTCTACGCTGATTGGAGAAATCATGCAGGCAGATCTCATGGGTATAATCCGTAATCCGTAATCCGTAATAGTGCAGCTTGGCATGGCGGCTACATTCGGCTCCCCGCGGTCGGCAGTGGCACAGCGCGTTCTCCTGCCAAATGCTCCGTACCTAGTAACCAGTCCTCACGGCCTCGTTTTCCCCCGGAATCCCTCTCCCTTTGGAAAATCTCTTCCATGGCCGTCTCCTCCGCTTGGGGATACTCTGTTTCGTGCCATTGCTAGAGATATATATTCCTCATCAGATCACATCGTCACCATGCGCTCCATCAGAGGAGCCAACCGCCTTCCATTGAGGCCCCTCCCTCGCTACCTCTCCACGTCGTCGTCGTCGGCTCCCAAGGCAACCAAGACAACTGCTCTCAGCTCGGTGCTCATTGCCAACCGTGGTGAGATAGCCATTCGAATTAATCGCACTGCGGAGCGCATGGGAATCCGCGCCACCACTGTCTACACAGACGTCGATGCTGGCTCGTGGCATGCTTCGACCGGATTTCAGTCATTAGGGCTTGGTCCTGCCAATGGCTACCTCGACGGAGACAAGATCATTGCCCTGGCCAAGAAGCATGGTATCCAGGCTTTGCATCCTGGCTATGGATTTCTTTCCGAGAACTCGCAGTTCGCCGAAAGATGTGAGAAGGAGGGCATTGTGTTCGTCGGCCCCCCCGCGACAGCCATGGCCGACATGGGCAACAAGGCGAGGAGCAAGGAAATCATGACCGCTGCCAACGTGCCTTGTGTACCTGGGTACCATGGCTCGGAGCAAGGTGAGCAGGAGCTGCTCCAATATGCCAAGGACATCACTTTCCCTGTGCTGCTGAAGAGCGTACGAGGCGGTGGTGGCAAGGGTATGCGAATTGTCATGACTGAGGACGAGTTCATGACCCAGCTGAAGAGCGCGCGAGCCGAGGCGCGAGCCTCATTTGGCCAAGGCGGCGAGGTTATGCTGGTGGAAAAGTATATTGTACGGCCACGTCACGTCGAAGTGCAGGTCTTTGCTGATAAGCATGGCAACACCGTTGCCCTGGGCGAGCGCGACTGCAGTATCCAGAGAAGACATCAAAAAGTGTTGGAGGAATCTCCCGCTCCTGACTTGGATGAGGCTACGAGACAAGATCTGTGGGACAAAGCCCGCAAGGCGGCGTCGGCGGTGGGCTATATCGGTGCTGGCACTGTTGAGTTCATCCTCGACAAGGACAGCGGCAAGTTCTACTTTATGGAGATGAATACTAGACTTCAGGTTGAGCATCCCGTCACTGAGATGGTGACTGGACTGGATCTGGTTGAGTGGCAATTCCGCATTGCCGCTGGAGAAGAGCTGCCTCTTAAACAGCCACAGGTTGAGGAGCAGATGAGGAAGCTCGGCGCCGCCATTGAGGCTCGCGTATATGCCGAGAACCCCGAGAAAGGCTTCATGCCTGACTCTGGCAAGCTCGTTCACGCCGTTCTGCCCGACTCAGTCCTTGCCGACCCAGATGTCAGATTGGACTGGGGTTTCGGCTCTGGCAGCACTGTGTCAGAAGCCTATGATGGCATGATTGCCAAGCTGATTGTGCGAGGAGAGAACCGCGGGCAGGCTATTGCCAAACTGGCAGCCGCGCTACGAGCGTTCGAAATTGTTGGTGTCAGCACCAATGTCGAATTCCTCAAGCGTCTGTGCTACTCGCCAGCTTTCATCCAAGGCGACGTGGAGACTGGCTTCATCGAGAAGTGGAGGAACGAGCTCTTCAAGCCCAGACACATCAACGACGAAGTTTTCGTCCAAGCGGCGCTCGGCGTGCTCAACCTGCAGTGCAAGGACAGCAAGCCACATGGGTTGACGCTTGGGTTCGGCGAAGCGAGTGCTTCAGCCGAGCGCAAGCTGGCATTCAAGGTACTCGATGGATATAGCGAGAAGGAAGGTGAGATTGTTGATGCTGCCATCACGCAGACCGGACACAACCTTTACAATGTTTCCATTTCACGCAAGGGACATGATGCTACCGTCTTCAAGAACGTCGTCACCGAGCCCCAGGCCGAAGGCGCCGTTGTGAAGCTGCAGACCTATTTCCCATCCGAGAGGATACTGTCGTCTGTTGTACCGCAGACGCAAGAAAACGACACCAAGATTACCGTCTTTCAGCACGGTGTCAAGACCGACCTTGGCCTTCTGCCCCCGACATGGTATGAGAAGGCATTGGGTCTCAGGGAGATTGCTGCCTCGGTAGTCGCCCCGATGCCCTGCAAGATCATGAAGAATGAGGTGGTTGAGGGACAGGAGGTCAAGAAGGGAACCCCTCTTGTAGTGTAAGTGGAAGGATATCAGCTGCCTCTGTTGCTGTCTACCAACCAATCCGAACTCACGCGTCTTCTAGTATCGAGTCAATGAAGATGGAGACGGTGATTAGATCGCCGCAGGACGGCGTGGTCAAGAAACTGGCTCATAAGGAGGGTGTAAGTACAGCTGTCTTGCTCATTCTCATCCGTCCTTGTTCACTTTCCTTTTCTAGTAAAAGAGAAGGATGAGTACCTCGAGCTGAATGACACTGACATGCATTGGCAGGATATTTGCAAGGCGGGCACGATTTTGGTTCTGTTCGAGGAGGACCCGGTGAAGGAGGAAGCATAGCAGGTTCATATTGGCGTTTGACGGCGTTTTGTGGTTCACGACAGGTACAATGTATTCGTAGCAAGCATGGGTAGCATGGGAAGCATGTAAATGACGACGTATATTAGGGTGACCACTGCGTCGTATATTGTTACAAAGATGCGCCGTCGCTGTGAAGGATGGTTGTCACGATGAAGATGACGAATGAAGTCCTAGATGAAGAAGTAAAGGAGCACATAGGAGAGGAGACAAAGAGCTAAAATGACAGGAAGACAAGAACACAAGAAAAAAAAAAGGAAAAAAAAAAGGGAAAAACAGAAAACAATATCAGGCAGGCATCCTAGCCTGCCCTACTGCCGTGTATGAACTGTCGATGCACGCATATCCACGCGTATCCATCATCTAGACATCATCTTTCTATAGTCATCGGGGAGATGCCTGGCCATTTTTGACTTTTTTGCCGCTCTTCCAATCTTGGTCCACCATTTTTCAAGGCGTTCCGTGTACTTGGGGTCGGCGGGGTGAGTGTATTCCGAGAATCGCTTGAGTAGGTTCTGCCATGGAAAACGGGGGGGGGGGTTCAGTTTAGTTTCCCGCCAAGAGGAAAGGAAAAAAAAAAATTCCAACAATTGCAAGGTTAAGGAAGGAAAAAGGGGGGTAGGTCCGTCACCTACCTCGTCCAAAGCCAACGTGATAAAGGCCAGCACAAAGGCCACCCACGCCAGCGTCCCCCTCGTGTTCAAGAACTGGTTTCCTCCCCGGAACTCGACGGTGCCCGTGCACCTGCCCATCCTGGGGTGCGGGAAGATGTTCTGGAAGTTCCAGAGGACGTACCGGTCGCCCTGCATGTACGCGCACATGTCCGCCTCGGAGGGCAGGCGGCGTATCTCGGCGGCGACCTGCTTCAGGCCCGCGGTGGACTTGCTGCCCCGGAGCAGAAGCGTGTCGCGGAGGCGGGAGGCGGCGCTCTGGCTGTTGGGCCGGCAGTACTGGTTGGAGCGGCGGGCGGCGGGGAGGATCGAGGACACAAAGTCCTCGTGGGCGACGGCGGCAAAGGCGATCTTCTTGAGGGCGCCGAGGCTGAACTTGTTCCTGTTTCTGCGCGAGACGGGCGTGACGTGGACGTGGCCGCCGCAGGACGGGTCTCGCTGGGGGCTGAAGTGCACGCGCATGGCTTCCCAGAAGTCGCTCAGGATGCGGGAGACGTGGAGGGTCGTGTCGAGGCGAGGGGACACGACTTCCATGCACACTGTTTGGAATGAGGGTGAGAATGAGAGTGAGAATAAGAGTGAGAGTGAGAATAAGAGTGAGAATGAGAATGAGAGTGAGAGTGAGAGTGAGAGTGAGAGTGAGAGTGAGAGTGAGAGTGAGAGTGAGAGAGTGAGAATGAAGAAATCCACACATACCATACGGCCGAGGGCGCTTGAGCGAGCCATCTCGTGTGATGAACCACTTGCCACCATAGTACTCGGGATGCTTGCTGTACCTCGAGCAGTCATCGTGGATGGCATCGATGCCCCTGTTCCGCAGCTTCTGCGCCAGCTGCCTGTACCAGTCGACGTTGGTGAAGGACTCCCCGCCGCCGTACGGTTTCCCAATCGTCTCAATCTCCACGCCAAAGTTGTAGTGTCTCATGCCGCGAGAACCTGGATGGGGGGCGAGAAACTTCTTCCCCTTCCCTTGCCCCCTTTTTCTTGTACACGGCGATGCAAGTATATGTATAGTTTTGCGAGCCGAATGAGCAGAAACCAAGGCCTCCTCCGATGCAAGGGTCATGGGATCGAGTTTTTCAGGTATTATTATCACGCTGTGTGTGCTGTGCTCCTGCCATCATGCATGCTCTTTAATACTTTATTTTAATGGACCGACCATGTTGAGCTTCTTTCTGATTTAACCTTTGTAGCCGCCTAGTCTCAAAAATGCAACCTGAAAAGGCGTGGAAAAATCGCAAAAAAAAAAAAAAAAATGGGAAAAAAAAAGAAAAAAGACCGCAAACGCTCTGTTGTCGACAACTGAACGTGGTGCAGCTCCATTGGTCATGGTCACGGTGATTGCTGCCCAACAAGACTATACATATACAGTATGTACAGTATCTCGCTCGACCACGCCATGCACGTCAGCTCCACAGCCTTCCCTCCGACGAGACGAGATGAAACTGTCCCCTTTCTTTTTTCTTTGCAGATCGAAGAGGCAGAAAAATGAGGGACTTTCCCCTCCCCTCTTTCTTTTCGTATGATCAACATCCCCCTTGATTCATTCAATCCCCCCCTCATCCAATGACAGAGAGATAAGGAGCCCCGCTTGGCCTCGTGACAACGAACAACAAGTAACAAACACCATGACAACACCTGATGACGACGCATGGACGGGTGAGGCTCGACAGACCAAGTACTACTTTGCTTACGGCAGTAACCTCTACATGAGACAGATGCAGCGGCGATGTCCCAATAGCAGGTACGTCGGATTCGGGCGGCTGCCCAATTTCCGATGGCAAATCAACCAACGGGGTTTCGCAAACGTGGTTGCCGCAGAAGGGCATTGGGTCGACGGGCTGGTATACGAGATTGACGACGGCGACGAGGGGAAGCTCGATGTCAGCGAAGGCGTCTCCAAGGGTGCCTACGAGAAGAAGCACATGCCCATGCTGGTCAAGCTGGCCGGCTGCTCGCTGTATCGCCGCCCCGTGTCGTGGCTTGTTGCCCGCGGAGGACCGTCGGGCGCTCGCAAGACGGCCAAGCACCGCCATGGCAAGATCAAGTCCCATCTTCATGTTCTTGAGCGCCAGGCGAGCAATGTTCTTGTTTATATGAGCCTCCTTCATGTCGCGGATAGTGGGCCCAGGCACGAGTACGTCGACCGTATCAATCGCGGCTTGAGAGACGCCGTCTCGCTGGGCATGAAGGAAGATTACATTCGCAATTCCATCCGGCCGTTTATCCCGGAGCCAGGGGCTTTGAGTGACGAAACACCCGCCTCTACGAGGAACAACTCTCCCCACGGAGTCGAAGTGGAAGAATGAAAGGGGGGGAAATAATCGGTGCACAATCAAAGTAATGCAAAAAAAATGTAGAGTTATCGCAGGCTATCTTTTTTCCCCCACCTTTTCTTTTTGGTCGCCCGTCCTCCGAAATCACCACAGATAGGGTTAGATGCTGTATAAGCCGCATACAACTCTCTTCTCTCCGACATCTACTTTTGGGACGGGGGGTCCTCAACAGCTCGTCGCATTGTACAGCCACGTCAACAACGTCGAGTTGTGCGGGACTGGGCCCTCCCCAGCATGAATCAGCACCTTGGGACGACAAATCGACTTGAGAGCCATCTTCTTGCCGTCCTCGACCCTCTCCACAAACAAGCCCGGCGCAATGTCAAACAAGTACTTTGTGTGGCGCCGGGTCGACGAGCTCGGCGACGTCCCCGACAAGTCAATCGTGCGGCCACCGTCCGCCAAGTTGGTGCACTCGTAGACCTCGAGGCGCGAGCTCGCTGTTTTGAGAGGCCATTTCAGCCAGAATATGTTGGTGGACGTGTGCAGGCTGTGCGCCAGATCAGCAGCCGGCTGGACGATGCCCTTTCCAAGTGACCTCTGCAGTTCCAGGGTCGACATCTTTGGGAAAATCACGGTGAGATACGACGATAAATCTTTGCAGATCAGGTAGAGATACGAGTCTCTTCTGGACTTGAAGGGCTTCTGGGAGCTCAGCGCCGTGAGGGTTTCGCTTCTCCATTCTCGGCATCGTTCCTCGTCTTCGAGGCGCGTCAGGGACCGAGCCATAGATTAGAAAATGAACCTCGCATGATTCTCTTCGCTTTACACGTGTCATGTACAAAGGGGTACCCTTTGACGTACCTCGTGTTTTGGCCATGGCCTTCTCGATACCGGCAATCCATGAAAGAGTCGAGTCATCGCCCGAGTCATCCAGCGGACAGTAAAAGGGCTTGGAAAAGAGCGCCAGCCACAGATAGTGCATGATGCCCGCGACAACGTGGTACTCGTCTCCGTGATGCACGGCCAAGCACCGCCTGCCCGGCTCCCGGAGCAGCGACAAGAACTTGGCAGCCTGCTGGGCCGGCGCCTTCTTCAATTGACCGGCTGAGACGGCTTCCAGAGTAGCCGGCAGTCTGTTATCCACCCACCGGTGGACTTTGTTGCACAGGGACTTGTACGTCTCTCTGGCCTCCGACTCGGTGATGTCTTGCCGGTGCGGCTGCAGTCGGAATATCTGGTCGCCTGCATCTCGTAGGTTCTTGTCCTTTGTCCTCAGCTGTGCCTTGATTTCCAGCGTCTCGCGCGAGAGGTGGTCGACCTTCTTCAGCAGCCTCTTGTTCTCGGCTTCGGCTATTTCAAGTTCCATTTGGCGACAATCCAGGACTTGCTCTGTGAACCGGCGGAGGGTTCGTTCATCTTGGAGTTGCTCTTCCAGGGACTTTTGCGGCCTGGTCTCTTGTGGTGGAGTGTCTTCTGTCATTTAGCTTGGGGTGAAGCGAGTTTTGTTGTGCCTTTCTTGGTTGGGTCGTTGTTGTTCAGTGCCAATGACAATGCCAATGCCAATATTTGCATGTGATGTGCTGAGTGTTTACCAAGCCGTTTACGGTACTGGTTATCTTTTCTCTTCTTCATAGACGGCGCTCAGATTGAGGTCAGATGAAAGAAACCAACCTCGGAGTTTCTCAAGCGACTTGTTGGCAAAGGTTCCGCATCCGCAGAGACATGACCAGCGCGGGTTGGCAAAACCTGTCCGAGGCTCTTGCCTCAACAAGTGGCATTGAACTGGGCATCAAGGCCGGGGGCACTTGGGCAAGGCGACACTTCTATATGTACGAATTGCGGAGTACCTTTCTTTTCGACCAAGGAGGCCCCCGTGTTGTTCTCGTCAGCCAGCACAGGTGCCGACTTGTCCAATGGAATGCTGAAATTCATGGGTGATGGATGGGCTTCTTCTCTTGGGCCGCTTGCTGGGCAGCAATGCTTATTGCTGAGCGCCGGCCCACTGCCATGCCAGGGATCAATGTGACGGATCGTATGGAGCCCTTCGAGCATAATACAAATGGCACGAAAATGCGGCAGGTGGTGTTTGGGAATCTGCACCCCTCGTATTTGTGTTTCCTGTTCGCGCGGCCATTCACGTCTCGTTCCACAGAGTTGCAGACTATTATACTTGGCCCCGTAAACAGGGCGTCTGGGCCGTGGGAGCCACGCATTCACTCACTCACTCGGTCCTCGTAAGCCGTGAGTAAACAATAGTGCGCCTTTCGCAAGTTGGTTGACTCCTTCCTCGAATGGCAACTTGTATGCAAAATGGGCGGCCGAAGAATCATTGTCTCAATTGATTTTGGTACAACATATTCCGGTGTATCCTGGGCGGAAACAACTCGCGTGAGTAACACACGAGCCATGTCTTTGTTAAAACTTTAATTCGCAGCTGATATTTCTCTCTGTAGCCCGATGTCCAACATGTTGTTTCGATTTGGCCAGCGGCTGATTCTGCGAAAAGCAGTCTCAAGGTGCCGACGGAGCTGCGAAAACTAGCCAAGGGCTGGCAATGGGGCTTTGAAATACCCGAGAACGCGAAGCGACATCGGTTCTTCAAACTGTTCGTTCTAATATGCCCAGAAGATATGGAGAAGATGAATGAGGGGGGAGTGAGCTTCCTTGTTCCCGCGAAAATTCCTGCTGACCTCCATCACTTCTACAGGAAGCTCGACGAGCCTGACACGCCAAACCGGGATGGGGAAACACCGTTGCAGCTGACCAGGATCTACCTCTCTTGTCTACACGACCACTTCATCAGCATACTGGAGAAAAAACTGTCGCGGAGTGTCGTGCAGTCCATGCCAATGGACTTTGTTGTCACAGTCCCGGCGATATGGTCCAACACCGCCAAACAGGCCACCGAGCGGGCTGCCGCCATGGCAGGCTTCTGCGGGAACCGCAGGATTCATTTGATCTCGGAGCCAGTACGTGAGCACAACACTATAAGCACGCCCCTCCTCATTGACAGGCCTAGGAAGCAGCAGCGCTGTACACAATCAAGCATCTGGGGTCTTCCGTGCTGAAGCCTGGTCGAAAGTTTGTCATTTGCGACGCGGGAGGCGGGACCGTGGATCTCATCTCATACGAGGTTTCTCAGACGAGCAGCCTCGCGGTCAAGGAAGTCACTGAGGGCACGGGTGGGAATTGTGGTTCAGCCATGCTGAACAAGAGATTCAGACGATTCCTGAAACAAACCCACGGAGAGAAATATTGGACAAACGAGCGTCTGGTTTTGGCTATTGCCGAGTTTGAAGCTGTGAGTGATTGTTACACATCAACATGGATACGTGAGACTTTGGACGAGACGACCCTGATTCGGAACATCAGTACAAGAAAGACTTCACGCCAAAAGGCGACGCCCTCACGATTCCAGTCGATGAATGTCTGGGACTGAAACGCAACCGGTTCACCATTTCGCAAGCGGACATGACGACGAGAATATTCGGCCCCATCATGAAGGACATCGTCTGTCTCGTGCAAGAGCAGATAGCCATGGTGGGCGACAATGTCGCTGCCGTCGTGCTCGTGGGTGGATTCGGGCAGAGTCCATTCTTGAAGGCCGAGGTCAAGGCGGCGCTGACTCGGAGCATCCCAGTGCTGCACCCAGACAACGGCTGGATCGCAGTGGTCAAGGGAGCCGCGATACACGGGCTGGGATATTACCATCCCAGTCTGACGCAGGTCAAGATCACGTCGAGAATAGCAAGGCGCTCATACGGCACCTGCCTGCTGGCTGCGTACGACATGATGAGGCATGACCCCAAGGAGGCGTGCGTTTTCGTTTTCCTTGTCCAAAACTGGCAGTGGCCGAGAGAAGACTGGGTTTTCTGACTCACGAGATGATAGTGTATGGTCCGCGAAAGAAGGGGAGATGGTCGTCGCAGAAATGTGCTGGATCATAAAAAAGGTTGGTTGAAATCCTCTGAAATCTCTGTTTGCACCTCCCTCGGCAAACTCACCTCTCGGTCCTTCCTTCTTCCTCCAACTCACCCCCTCCCGTCCTCCATCAGGGCCAATCCTACCCAGAGGGACTCTTCACAGCCATCGACTACCAGTGCGACATACCCGTCGCATCAGGCCCGGTTCCCCAAACCGAGATTGAAATCTTCTGCAACGACGACGCCGCGCCCCCCGTGCACTGCACCCCGCGAACGAGATGCATCGCGAGGCTTTCCCTCAACCTGGAACGCATACCTGCGTCGACCAAGTCGGCCGCGGGGATCACGCGCATCGGCAACCACAGGTACCACTGCTTGACGGGTGCCATTGAGGCGACTTACGGCTCGGCCATGATCACGTACAAGGTCAAGTTGGGAGGTGAGTTTGTGGAATTACGAGACTGAACAACGCACGCTTTCTTTCCCCTTTCCGATCCGAATCCCCACCCCCCAAAACAAGATTCAACCAGACTGAGACTCTTTATTCGAACCTTTAAAGGCGTGACACACGATGCGCTTACGGTGCGGTATGAGCAGCAGGGCTTGTGAAGATGATTGTTGAATCTGGTCGAGCAGCGCAGCAGGGTTATCCAATTCAACAGAAGGCGGACCTCTTCTGTCTCACCTGGTACAGAAACCGGGGCTCATTCTGTCATTGTAACCACCATACATGTACAATCCGTTACTACTCCGTACTACATGATGCAACACCGATCCCAACAACACCATCTTAATTCGTCGCTCCACCCTGTCCAACGCCGTCACCCTTTTTGATGCCCTGGCTCTGTCCACCACTGGCGTTCGTGCCCTCCAGACCCGCGCCCTTCTCCTGCAGGCCCTCGGGCATGGGGGCAGTCTTGTCTGCGCGAGCAACCTTGTCGGTCTGCATCCCGTTTAGCCTCACACAACAGTGATGAATCAATCTCAGGGACACGTACGTCAACAGCACCAACACCGTGGGCAATGTCGTGGCCAGCCTCCTCAAAGGGGCCGTTGTGGCTTGAACCATCTCCAGGACGAGGCATGATGAAATAAGTTGTGAATTGACTTAGTTGTCTTCCAAAGTTAGGTAAATAGGTCACCACACTGCAAATGGTTCGTTTCGTCTAATGTGAGATGGAAGAAAAAATTGATTTGAAAAGGTGCCAAATGAAAAGCATCCTCCTGCATTCACAACCTGTTATATAAGGCATGCCCTGAAACTACATATCGTGGACCACATCCCTACCGTAAACGTCGTCATCAATGACATGCTAACATGTTGGCGTGTCGCTCGACGTGGGGCAATCGCTCTTCTTGCATCCTCACTTGTCGAACTTTGGTGTTGGAGGGACGGAAAGAGTGGGCGCCTGGCGGATCGGTACGCGGAGCAATTTCTCCTCGTCGTGATGGGCCGTGCTGGGCCCGTGCTGGTGTGGCTAGCCATGACGTGACGTCGCGTGATCCATTTGCAGATGAAGATGGCTGGATGGTTCCCTGCGACCCCGCATTTGGAGAGGAGAGGGCGGAATTCGGCGTTCAGGAGGTTGTTGAAGGCTGCGTGAATCCATCAGGCGTCAGCTGATAGAAAACATGCGTGTTAATGGCTGCGTGATGGCAAAGCTTGGTGTTGATGGGGTGTGAGGAGCTCTACGTCAGTTCTTGCCATGCATATAATTTATTAGCTTGTTGCTCCGCGATCAAGGGTTCACCAAGGGGGCATTGGAGACCCGTGACTGGTGAACTTGTATTGCCCCGAGCAAGCATGAAACAATCGTGGTGTAATAATCCGTACTGGGTATCATCTTCCTGGCATTCAAATGGCAAATGCCCTCCCCCCCCCCAAAGTCTTGTACACCTCCTGCTGCAATCTTAGTCCAACGACCCTGCCAGAGCAACGGCGCTGAATCGCAAATCACCACCCTCCCTCTCCAGGAATTTCAGGATCCCCAAACTCAACGCCTTGGGACTCAACATGTCCTCATTGTCCTCCAGCTCGCCCCTCCTGATGGGACCCTTCCGTCGACCATCGAGCTCCCACAGCGCCCCGTCGCTGCCCTTGACAAAACACACGTAGTGCAAGTCGACGTTGTCTTGGGCATCGGGCGCAGCTGTGTCGCCGGCTGACGCAGCTTCCTTGTGTGCGGTCGCGATGGCGGGCGTCTTCTCAAGCAATGCGGATCGCTCGCGCGGAGGTAAGGGGGTCGACTCCTTGAGAAGCTTATCCAGTGTGCTTCCTTGTTCTGTAGATACACACGGAAGTCAGAGAACTGTACATGCACGGCGCGCGCGGGGGGGGACTAGTTGATGGAAACCACCTCATACCGATCAAGTTTCTCGCGGGCCCGTTGGACACGGCGTGCAGCAGACCCATCATGCCGCATGCGTTCCGGATCGTCTGCTTCCACCAAACGACGGGCTCTTGCTCTCCTGCGCCTCTGTACTCGTCCGTCGTGTTGTCTTCTGCCATGCGGTGGCTTTCGTAGACGGCGCTGATGGGAAACACCAGCAGCAGGGCCAGGGCAGGGCGGGGGATGAAGGAGAGCATGTCCGGGTCAGTCAAGGAGTAGACGTCGTGCACGGCGAGAGCTGGGGAGACGCCGAGCTTGTGGATGAGCGTGGTCATCAACTCGGGGTTGGCCTCGAGGGGAATGAAGGCTGGGGCGCCATTGTCCGGGTCGGGATTCGTGTTGGTCGACATGACTTGATGCGTGAAGCCGTTGGTGGTGGGGGGGGGGGGGAAGAAAAGTCGGAAGTTAAAAATGCAGGAATCTGTTCTTGTGTTGTTTTCCCCTTCCATATGACGTAATAATAAATGAACAGCACCACATTTTTGATGAACTTTTGTCTCTATTCCGAGGCAGTCTTGCGCAAACTTCCAAGCGAATAAAAGCTGAATATGGGCAATTAACTACCGTTTTCGCGAGATCTGTAGCTACTCAATCCTCATTCCTTTTTTTTTTTTCCTTTTTTGAATTCCACAACTCATGTTTCGGAACATGGCCCGAAATGCCTGTTCTTATTCATTAGCGCCGCATAACAAGAAATGAAGCATCCTCCACCACCATTCATTCATACCTTTGGCGTCAACAAACTCCTCCCATCGAGTACGAGCACCTTGCTGCAGATCCTTCCTGTCTAGCAATCATTATTGCAGCACCAACACTCAGTGTAGCCGAAACTGCCACATCCTCCGCATCCAAAGCCTTGTTTCTGACAGGCAACGTGGCAGCCCCCAGAGCCACCAAGCCTACTGCAGCTACCGATCAGTTTCCATCCATTCTCCGAGCCGCCATCGCACCGAGCGCTCACGGTGACTACTAAAGTGAGCAATGGCAGAAAGATAGAAGCCTTCATGGTTTTTTTTCCCCCGGATTGTCTGAACGGGGGTTGGAGAAACGGAGTATGTTTTAGCGGCTTTACTGTATCACACGGATGGGGGGAGGGATTTTGTGTTCAGGTAGGAAGGTGGACAGATAAAACTTCGCGTTTAGCACCTTCTTGGACAGGATATCGTAGGCTTCATATAATGGGCGCAAGAACCTGGCTACTCAAAGCTGGAGTGAGACTGAGCGCTGCTTCATATCGTAGACCAGCTGAGCTCTAGATGTTGGGAAGACAAGACGGATGACATGTCATGTCCCGGGCTTGTTGTATAGCATCGTCTATGTGCTGACGGCAAACCATCTTCCAACAATACCGACGTCCGATGGTGTCGATCACCCCTTTTGTGAAGCGGTCAGCGGTCTTTCAACTCAGCTGGCCGCAGGAAACGATTCTTCAATTCGCTTATGCTTGGTTCTTCTCGATTCTTCTCGGCACCTTCAACTACCCAGTTATGGGGGAGAAACAAACCCGGGTCTTGAGGTCAAGTGCCGTTGGAGTTGCAACACGGGCTACGACCAGGCGGCTCGTCGCAGCCACGAAAAGAGAAAAGACAGAACCGAGATACGAGGCCTCAAACCCTCACCTGATGGATTCCATATCTTGTCGTCATAGTAAGCCATGGCCAAGAGTCCGTACACAAAGCGTCGAACGATTTGTTAGAAGCAGAGTGGTATCATGAATGCCACTTTCAACAAGAAGCTCATCACAACCGGTTCATGGCAAGCAACCACTGGGGTAGGGTATCTCGTCGGTCCTGCGCTGGCCCAAATCATCGCGGAACGCAGTTCGTTCCAATGCCCAGAATCAGCAAACATTGGGTGCGGCTGAAGCTCAGGGGCCAGCCGCAGTTTCAGCCGCAGGCTCCGTCCAGAGTCGAAAGAAGACATGTGTTCAACGCCAGATACAGAGTGATGTGAGAAGTATACTCCGAACCCATGGTCCCCTAATACCTCCTGACCGGAATGTGCAAGCCGAGAAATGACCTAGACAGCCAGGCCATTTGAAGGTCTTCGAAATGTGTCCTGGGCCGTCCCGAAGCCCAGGGGTCGTGAAAGAACTTGAGGCAAAGTATATCAACGCAACGATCGAGTCTCGCTTCCTCCACATGACTCCCATTGGAGAATCATCAGCCCTGGCGTCTGCAGGCTTCGTCTCGGCTGACCTGCAATGCAATGGCTACAACTCATCTGCCCACACGGGTAGGACGAATCTACATTCCAGTACATGTACTGCGTACGCCGCAGTTCGCTTGCTTCTCTCTTCCTCCCTTCTCCATAACCACACGATACAATCCTCCCCTCCCCCCTACAAAACTTCAAGATGAATATTCGCCATCTTGCCATGGCCTCCCTCCTCGGGCTGGGCCTATCCAGTCCAACGAAAGACACCCCGGCGCCTCAGAACCTCGACAAACGTTGCACGGGGCAGTCTCAGTACTGTGGTAATGGCGGCCCATGCTGTGCCGGGCTCTTCTGCAGCTGGCCAAACTCCCTTTGCACGCCGTGCGGCGGACAGGGCCAGAATTGCGGCAACGCAGTCCCGTGTTGCGGCGGCCTCTACTGCAGCTGGCCGGACTCGCGTTGTGCGCCATGCAATGCCCGCGGCAAATACTGTGGCAATGCCGTTCCATGCTGCGCAGGCCTCAACTGCGATGCGATGACTTCTGTTTGCAGCTGACGGGCTGGATGGGAAGCCACCTTGCATCCTCCTTCCATCCATCCATCTGTGGGACTTTGGTGCCCGGGAGCTTGAAACAGCATCGTCGTTGGCTGGTGTCTATTGTTGAAAGAAGATGGGTCGGTCTGGTGTTTCTTGATGAACTGGAGAACCAAGAGATCGTGAGGTACGAGCGTTGTAAAGGGCATGTCGCTGTCCATGGCAAGCCGGGAATCTTCATCATCAGAAAGTCATAGATCATTCGATAAGTAGTGGAAGATGGTCCCGCATAAGTGACAATGTGATTTTCCAACCTCTCTACCTGAAGTATTGTCGCTCTAGTGGTGTATCATCTGATCAAACGCTTCCCTCCATTGTAGCAGTCGGCGTCTGCCAAATCCAAATGTTATAACAACTGCAATGCCGTCCGTCTGAATGATGTCAACTCACATGAAAACTCATGCAGATTGTGTAGACCGACTATTCGCACATCGGTGTACTGTTCTTTGTTGTGTCCCCCGCCATCTGAACAAAAAAAAAACACATACAGAGCACCGCGCTCTTTCAACATCAAAGTTCAAACGCCTACCCACGGCTGGTCCACCGCGAGTTGAAGACAGGGCAAATGATGTTTCATGCCTTGGTGGAGCGGCTGCTACGGCGCCCTTTGGCCTTCGACACAGGCTTTTCATCCGCAGAATCCTCGTCGACTGCTGCCTTTTTGGCCGCCTGCCGGTTGCCCTTGGCCGACCCCTTGGTATTGGCAGCCTTGGACTTGGCCTTGGACTTTTTGGGTGCAGGCTTCTCCTCCTCCGTCTCCTCCTCTTCTTCCTCTTCCCCCCCATCCTCCTCCTCGCTCACTTCCTTGACGGCGGCCTTCCTGCCACGGGACTTTGCGGCTGGCACAGGCATGTCGGCCTTGGATGACTTAGATGGCTTAGCAGTCTTGGACTTCTTCGCCTTGGGCTTTTCATCGTCTTCCTCATCATCATCAGCCTTCTTGCGGCCGCGTTTTGTAGCTTTCTTCGGCTTGGCAGCCTCTGGTTCCTACGCAAAATGTCAGCAGCTGTATCGAAAGAAGTAGCGAACCAAGACATACGTCCTCCTCCGTTTCAGCAGCGGCCGCCTTCGCGGCCTTCTGCTTTGCTGTCAAGTGGATACCCTTTTCACCAGGGCGGTTCTTTTCAGGGTCCTACATTCATCTTAGTACGTCGTCTTCGGATCCTCTTGAAAGCACATATCATGCAAACATACGCCTTTGAAATCCTCGGGATCAATGTGGGCCTGCTTCACACAGCGACGAATCTTCTCTTTAACATCGTCATCACTAAAACCTCATGTTAAATGAAACGCTCTTTGTTTAGATTTTGGAAAGCCAGTGTTGACTTGCGTCAGTTCATCGTATCCGTCTATGGTGTCAAAATCCCATTCGCCGTCGCCCTTGTCGCATTCATCTCTCAGGTTCTGCAGCTGGGATCCGGAAACACAGCCCCTGACATTATGAAGGTCAGCTGGAGCACAAGAATACTAAAAGGCGTCTCAGAAGCAGGATTAACGGCAAGGAAACAAAACTTACCAGTGCTTCCAAGACCAACTTCCGTGTTCTTGAACCTCGACCCAAGAGCCAAATCTAATTTCGCCCTTGGTGATTTTGACCTGCTCCTTTTTGCAAACGGTGTCTTTGCAAGTCGCCCTGTTGTTGGGCGAGATTTCTGCATGCTGGTGTCAGCAATGATGGCATTGAGCGCAGATGAACGGGTGATGGTGTTGATCTTGCAAAAGGGATCGTTCTCACCGACTCTATATTGAGGCATAGTGCAAGAAGTTCAGCTGATGCCGTCGTGCTGAGAATTGATGGGGCTGAAGAAAGCGCAGACTAAATCATGCGCGGGCGATTTTGGCTTCGCGTTGCTCCCGGAAATGTATTACTGGAGCACTAGTCGTGATACGTGATGCAAGTCCGAGCGAGAGCTATAGTAGATGCCACCTGCTGAAACAGAAATCAGCGAGCTCGAGGATGGGAGATTGAAAGACGAAAGCGCGACGTTGGAACTTGGAATGGGAGAACTTGAATCCGGCCAAGCCGCCGTTGTCGCGTCTGGTCAGCCGGGCCTCCAGTGGTCTGAGCTACGTACTGAGCCGCTGTCGCGCTGGATTCGCAGGGGTTGTGTACAGTGTGTAGTTGCTGGGTTGGCCGTGGTTGGCCGTGGTTGCACCGCATGGTTTGTTGGGTTACGTTATTACCGTTACGCCCTCTCGGACCGAAATCTGACTCGCAAAACGCTCAACTTCATTTTCCCTTTTATTAAATTGTCCTCCCAAAACCCTCTCCTTCTTTTTATCCCCACCAGAAACAAACATCTATTAGGCTAGTAGGGACACACGCTTCCTTTCCTCCCTTTCCACTTGACCCTCGACAAGTAGCTTACAGAAACGGGCACCATCCAATATACATTGCCGTCAAATTTCGCGGATCCACGGCTTGTTTGATCAACTCCTCCACCTGACCCTCCACACTCAGAGGAATGCTCTCATTTGGTAACAAGCCCCGGACCTTTCTTTTAATACTGTCAACCACGCTCTGCGGCTGCAGTCTCACGCCTGCATCCCCTCGCCTCGAGGTTCTCTTTTCTTTTTGCAGATCCAGTGTCGGGTCGTAAATAAAAGACTCCAGGATAGTCATCAGCGTTTCTTCTTGCTGCCGCAGGATGCTTAGCGTGAGCTCGGAAGATTTCCTGAATGGACCCTCGTAGCCGTAGATTCCCATTGCCGCCACCATGTTGTGCGTGAGGCGGAAGGGTACGCGTTCGGGTTTGGCAAAGGTCAAGCCTTTGTCAAACAGGCAGTTGAAGTCGACATGAAAGATGCCGCCGTTGCCTTCCTCCAGGTTGACGTTTTCGCCGTGGCGGTCGCCTAGACCAAGAATTGTTCCGACCATGGACATGACGGCGCAAGACCGCGTGTATTTTAGCCGGGCCGCAAACCACGCCGATGGGTTGGGGAATTGCTGGATAAACCACAGCGGGAGCAAGGGTGGGAACCGGCCGAGCACATCCTCTGTAAAGATCCGGATCTTGCTTTCAGACGCAGAGGCATCCTCCATCAACTGTCTCAATGTATTGTAGTCAGGGAGGATCTTTTGCGAGGCATATAAACTTAGCAGTATGTCTCTCATCGTCTTGATGCCCGGTATCCATTCAATGATGCCACACTCTTCGTTCAGGGGAACAACCGCATATGTTCGTATGTATAGTTGCCGTCTGCTTGATTCCGCATCTCTTTTCAAGGATCGATTGATGATGCCATTGAATTCCATCAGACGCTGGTCTGTTCGAAGATCGTCCTTTGGCTTGATAAGCAACATGTAGCTTTTGCCATCAGATCCTCGGGCAGTGAGGCGCCTTGGTTTCGCCAGCGAGCTCAGTACGAGAACATCATCCAAGAAGCAGTCTATTGTGACTACATCCCGAGAAAATGCCCTGTGCTTCCTCACATGCTCTGAAACGGCCGGCAACGTCGCAGTCAGCGAGCTTTCTACCGGGACCACCAGGGGACATGGTGCGCACTTGTGCTGGAAGCGGAGGTCGCGTGAGAGGCTGGCATGTACTGTTTTATTGCCATGGAAGTCGCCGTTTTGGCAGGCCAGAAGAAGCTGCTCCGCCAGCTTCTCACCAGCCCTGATGAGGTATTTCAAATCATGCGATGTGCCATCCACTTTACCTGGAATAACTCGAAGTGCTTGTAGTATTTGTGTTCCTCGAGCTTTCCGCTCAGACACCTGTTTCGTCGTCATGATTCCGATCAAACTCCACAAAGCTTGTCGCGGGTGGTACTCGACCACTTTGGTGATTATCTTAATCAGGCAGTCGAAAACAGCCGCATTCGGATGCGCAATTCTAGCCACGATTTGAGGGAGTGCTGTGTAGAATATGTACGCAGGCAATCGGGCAATGTACTTTTTCAAGAATTCGTGCAGCATATTTAGTTGCTCAACCCGTCGTTTCAGCAGCTCTCGAGAAAGCGATGCTTTGCCCTCGGGCGGCTTGTCCACTTGGGCACCCAAGTCTAGCCACAGAGTCAAGATTCTCGGTAGAGTCTGGTACAGGTACTTGGTTCCGGAATTGAGGGATCGCATATAGTTTTCAATGACTAATCTGGCAATTTCTCCAGTGACAAAATTATCACTTTGATCATCGGCCTTGAGGGGCTTCTCGGACTCTAGGATCTTCTTGTAATGGCGTCCAAGAAAATAATGCCCCTTCTCCCAGGTTGAATACGTCTTGGGCGGTTGCTGATATTTTTCTCGCAGTGCGACGGCATGAGATTGTCCTGCGGCGTCCAGCCATTTGGCGAGCAAAAGCTGTGCTCTGGCTGTCAGCAACTTTTGTTGATTGTTCAACTTGGTCGTCCCTGTACTCATAGACGGCCCCGTTTGGGTCATAAACTTGTTCCGCTCGATGGCTCCTTGCAGCATCTGGATGGCCTTTCGATGATGACTATCTCTCCAGAGCAGTTTCGCGTTCTCAATTGTGGCCGAGTCGTCGCCTAGACGCGACGCGTGCAAAACTGCATTGAATGATTGATGAAGGGAGCTTGTTTTGCGAGCCAGTCTAGCACTCGATAACCAGAGCCTGGAGATATCCATATCGGTGAATTTAGGTCTGCGGACGGTTTTCAAGTTAGTTGGCGATCTTACGACATCGAGCGTTCAGACGTTTGGGGGAAACGCTTACCTTGACAGCTCCATAGCAGCACGCCTGACGCCGAGCAGGTACTGTTTATCACCGAAACGTCCACCTATAATCTCTAGCCGTCCGTCTAACAAGGCTATAGTTTTCTGTCGATCATTCTCGTTCTCGGGGGCCACGATAGCTTCCAGATCCGTGAGGACATGGCATTTCAATAAAAGACCGTGCGCTGCATGGAGCGATGCTGTGGCAGATGCCGTCATGGAAGAGGCTATCTTGTCTTGCATGCCTTGCACCGTTTTTTGGAAAGAATCGACAGAATTCTTTTGATGTAAAGAGTCAAACAAAGTAGCAACGGACATGTTGAAGTCTTGAAGAATATCCCCCGGGTACCGAGCGATGAATTTGGTAAGACTGTCCCATCGGCTTGTGGTCCACGCGGCTTCAACGGCAAAGGGCATCACCTTGCTGTCAGCAGAAGGGTCAGACTGCATGCCTCCGACATGATTGAAAAGCATATCATGCTGCCCTGCTTGTTTAAGACAATTGAGCAAATCAACCTGAACCTCGGTACTCCCGGGGTTCTCCGCCAGCTGCATTTCGTACCAAGTCTGAGCGGCAGACCACCTTCCAGCCTTTTTATGACTCAAGATCTGTTGGTTGATGTCCAGGGCTTGCAGCTGTGACGTTATACCCTCCAACCCATCCGGTTCATCAATGTTGGCGTAAATATTCTGCAGTCTTTCCAGTAGGCGATTTCTTTCACCTGGCTCTCGTTTTTGCTGCTCCATTTTCTGGGCATGATGCTCCAAGTGAAACAGAGCTCGGGCATACTCATTGCAGTCGGTTGCGCGTTGCGAAATCAGCACCGCCGGTATGCGGTCCAGCAGGCCTTGCACTCGTGCTACACTCTTTTTGCCTTCTGGAGACAATCGCCCGGCGGCTCGTTTCGCTTGTAACCATCTCATGGCGTAGTCGACACAGCCAAATACGGCATGACAGAAGCGCTTCATCTCCTCTCGTTCCACGTGCGAGGTATCGCCGTCAGGGTTATATTCCAATACTCGCAGCAGCTCGTTGATCATTCTATCCTTGTCTTTTTCGCTGCTGCTGGAACCAAGCAAGATGTGCAACACCAAATATGGAAGGAGAAATTCAGCCATTGACAAATCTTTGACTCGGATAACACGCTTTAAAGGCTCGAATAGCATCGAGCCAAAGGGGTTCTGTCCATTCTCCAGCATATCCAGCACGAACGACCGCAGCCAGTTCCCGTATGGCTTGCCTGGGCGGAATATGGGATATTCCACATTGACAGGCTGCATGGGGGCAACCATGTAACGAGAACTTAGAAATGGTTGTAGCACTCCGCGCACATTTTCAGGGATTGCAATCCACTTCCTGTAAATTTCGCTTCCACCATGCATTCCGGTGTTCTTTATAGCACAGGCTGCTCCAATGTCGCACCTGTCTAAAAGTGTTTGCATAGCGTAAGAGAGAAACCCTTGAAGTTTTGTATCGGTCGCGGACAAGAATGAAGGCACCAATACTTCCTGCAAGAGGAACAAACCAAAATCTGTCATCTCCTCACCATCTTCGAAATTGTTCAAAACCACGATAGAACGTTGTTCCCTGACTGATTCAATCTGGTTCGAGTCCAAGCACCCAATCAGTCCCATGCTTTGGACACAAAGGCGAGCAATGTCCATTTGCAACCCACTATACCTGCAGGCACAGTCAAGTAATGACCGCAACATCGTAGTTATAGCACTGTCAGGCCGTTGGCTCACGGCCGAGGTGTACAAAGCGCTCTGGTTATCCCTCAGATATGGCACAAGCTCAGTCAGAGCCTGATGAACCACACCTGAATTGTCATGAGCCACTCTTTCTGCAAAAATCTCAAGTGCCTCTTCCATGGCCAAAGGTGGACGCATTGCAGCAAGCTTCCTCTCTACTTCTTGAAGGCTTTTGCAGCCCGCAAGCGATGGTAGTTTGCTTATGTGTATCTCCACCGTAGCTCCATGTTTGCTTAGCAGCGATAGAAGCATTTTTTTGGCAACATCTGCGCTGGCGGGACTGAAATCCTGCCAATATCGGCTAATAATGAAGAAAGTGGGTTCGAGAAGCGCCTCAATATCCTCTTCTTCAAAATGGGCAAGCATAGCAGCCCAGCAGCACAAGCTTGCGTCGCGTAGTGGTTCTTGAGCTATTGCAGCCAGCAAACACGCCGAAATCTGCTTGACCTCTTAGTCGAGAAACGGTTGTAGGTTTACGTCGAGACGAACCTGTGGCCTTGCTATTCTGGCATGGTGCATACACACTTTAATCATCTCTTCCAGAGCACCGATGCTGATTCGTTGCTCCATGACTGGGATTTGGAGAGACACTGAGTCGTTAATGACATCTGTAAGTCGAGGCATGAGACCCAAAATGTGAGGCTGTAGGAAGCGACCAATGGGGTTTCCCTTTCTGCCCTTCATTTCTTTATTCGCGCTGAGAATTGTGGTTGCCATAAAGTGGAGGGCACGACGAACCTTGACCTCTCAGTAACAGGAAGACGGTGTTGGGGGGAACAGGGTTGTCGAAAACTTACCAATGATTTTTTTGTTTCGTCTGCATTCACTGCCGCCTTTAGAAGCTCCAACGCAATGACAACGGGCTCCATTCGAAACATTTCTAACAGTGAGACGGTGAGGAAACCGGGAGATACTTGGTCTAACCGAGATTTCGTGAACTCTTCAATGTTGTCGGGGTCTTGAACTAATAGTAACGCCAGTGTTGATGCTAGGTTTGGGGCATCCATTATAACTTTGGATAGATCATTGTCTTGACGAGCTTCGGCAATCCTCTGAATGACATCCTGACGCTTATCGAGAACAAGCCAGGGCAATGCATGCGTCTGTATCAGCAAAAGGAGCTCATTGACCGATATTCTTAGTATTTCTGCAATTACACGGCTCCGCTGAGGTCGCTGAATCATGTCCTTGGTGGCCATGTAAGCAAGACTTTTCCAGAATGGTTCGAATAGCCGCCTTGGGGTTGTATTGCGAGCCTCCGCCAGATTGAGGACTTCATTGAATGCAAAAGCGGAAACAACATTGTTGCTGTTTCCCAAGTATTCAACAAGTTGAATGAGCACCAAGTTCAGCTCTTCTTCACAGGCCACTCGTCCAATTTGGCCCCATGCCATGATTCTCGTTTCGACCAAGTGTGGATTTTCGGCGTCTTGCCCAGATGACGATTTAAGCAGAGCAATAGTATTTTGTCGATTTCGAGCAATTAGCTCATGCAGCTCATGATTTGCTGCGCCGAATCGTTTTGATCGTACAAATTCGCCAAGCGTTCGTCCAGCAGCTATGCGCAATTCTCTGACAGAACTATTCAACGCTTGCAGACACCATTGTCCTGGAGCAGATGTCTCCAAATTTAAAAACATGGGATCTTCACAATGAGCTATAAGCCTTTTTAGAGCTATCATGGCAGCAACCCTCGTTTGTCTTGATTCCACAAAAGAAGACGCTTGGACAAGTTTCGAAAAAATGGACCGACTAATGACCTTGCTCGACTGGTATTGTGGGTTGTCAGACCTGGGTTCGCGAGCAAACTCACAGATAGAGCACAAGCCTTCCCCCGAAGTTTCTGTTGACACCGCTCCCGAACCGTCACTGATGCAAGATATTCTGGCGAGCAAATCCAGCGCAAGACACTGACTGCTGCTGGCGCAGTGGGCGAACTTCTCCCTGCGGCTAGTTAGAAGAGTACGGAAGAACAAGTGTGAAGGCGTTGCTCACAGAACCATTTCTTCAGGGATCGCTGCATCAGTGTCCTCGTTCCAGCTCATATCCAGTGCTTCATAGAGAGCCCTGACAAGACGGACCAGTGAATCTTCACTCGGTCCCGTTACTCTTTGTTTCTTTTGAACGCCACCAGAAGGACTTTGTTGGTGAAAACTCAATTGGAGACGCTCAGCTGACTTCCGAACTTCTTCATCTTCAAAGCATGACGGACGGGTCTCTTCGTCAAACGTGGTTTCGGTTGATGCGTAGACTGTTTGTCGTAATAGATTTGTACATCGCTGGAGAAGGTGAGCATAGGCATCAATTACTTGGGGAGGTTCGACTTTACATACCCAAACATCTGTTCCATCTGCGATTGTTGGGTGTTGTGATGAGAGCAGCGATATCTCCTGTAAAAGTTTCGAAGCCGACATTCGTGCAATAGAGTAGGATCCTAACGCAGCACCAGATATTTCAAGAAGCGCTTGGCAATACACTCGTCTTGCCTCCTTACTTGCGTCGCTATTTTGCACCAGATCCTCGGGGGAAAAGACCATCTCAGTGCACAGCAGGATCAAAAGAGCATGTGATTTGTTTTTGAACTTTGATGAAAAATCGTTATCTTTCTCAATACCACGTGCAATTTCCAGTATCATCTCGATTATAGGAATAGGTGAGCTTGGGTTGGTTGAATGCCAGCGTTTCTGTGTGTTTCGCATATCTAGCCACGCATCCAACAACCAAGTCGTCGTCTGTGAAAATACGGCCATACTGGAGAACGTAGAATCTTGAGACATTATTGGATATGCAATCACCTTCGTCAGGCTTGCTATCTGTCGGATTGCCTGGGACGAAGAAGGAATCTCATATGATAGTCGCGCGGCATTCTGGACATGCCCACCCAAAATCTGACCGAGCGCAAATTGAGACGGAAGACGAATTGGCAGAAAGGACCTCGGTTCGGATGGGTCGAGCGCTGGATTGTGTAGTTCATCGATGGCGCCTAAACATATTTAGCATCAACACCTTGTCGCATGGTGTGCAGCAGTCTGAGTTCGTACCGGCAACGCAAGTTCGCAGATACAAAACAAAACAGGGGCCAAGCGACCAGAGCTCGCCCACCCGTGATATAATTAGAAGAAGGTACTGTAGAAATCCCTCAAGAGAGCCTTCAAGTTCTCGAAATAGGTCATGTCCGAGAAACCGGAGCAGGTATGGAAGCAGCCATACCCAAAGTGGCTCCTCGCCTCTATAAAATAGTGCCTTGGAACCAGTCTTGTACATGAGTACAGGAGGTGTTTCTTTGATTGTGAATCTTAGGAAATTGATCGCCTTCACAGCTTCGGCATGTACATGCGCTCTGTTCACGAATGGATCGTCCAACTTAATGCCATCCAAAGCCACGCGGCAATACACATAAATCAGCATATGATTGTGCTCGACTCGATCAGCTTGGGAAACGAGCAACTCTGGATGGTCCTTCACTCTTTGTATTGCCGCAAAGAGACCTTTGAGTTCATGGCTCTCGTCTGATCGCGAGGACTTTGCAGAAGTAGATATGTTCTCAACGAGCTGCGCAGCCAAAGTCGATGGCGGTGGTCCATCTCCCGCAGTGCCCGCACCACCGTGTCGAGCTAGAGGGGCCGAGTTCCCGCGGGAGTATTGTGCCATTTCTTAATCAGCATTGTGTACCGGGCGCATTTGAAGCTATAGTCACTGGTGAATGGGAAGTTTGGCTCACAAAGTGCGGCCCTTCTCTGCGAGACGCGATCCACTGGAGGTGAGTGACACGTGCTCACGTGACATGTCGAACCACTTTGCCCACCTGCCTGGGTAGGCATTAATAAAGGGGGATGGATAGGATCAACTTATGTGTGGCGTGGCCACGCCCAATCTTTTTATGCAATGGCGTGAAATTGAACATTTCATCTCATTGAATCATTTTCTTTCGTTCATATGCCCCAATGCTACGTAAACATGAAGAGCCCGCCTTATTCAGGTCATTATACCAAATCCCCGACCCTGTTCCTGTACTGCCAAAACTTTACCAGCACCATGAAACACCAGAAGCAAGCCTCACCAACGCCAACACAAAATATGCCAGTTCCTTTCGTTCAACTTCAAATAAATCCCTTGGTCAAGCTTGGTGTCCTATTGATACTGCTTGTTCTGTTAATATCTGGGCTTTCGAGTCGTTTGCGTAGACTGCCGACTACTGAGCTTTTCTCAGATCGAAGTCCCTTCCAGCCCTCGAGCTCTTTCTCCAAACGGAGTGCCTTCTCCTTCTCTTCCCGGAGCTCTCGTTCTGCACGCCTCGCTGATAATTGAGTGGTAGATTCTGAAGCTTGAAGGTCGTCAATCGTTTTTAAGAGCTTATCAACCTTGTCACGCATCCGGTTCACATCCTCAGATAGTTGCGTATTTTGCTTCTCTTTGCGTTCAATCTGTGACTGAAGATCTTTCACGGCACGATCTATGTTCCTGTTCGATCTTTGTGATTTTGATCGCTCTGTTTCGTGATCTTCAAGCTGGGATTCAAGCTAGAATGGAGGGTCAGTATTCTTCATCCAGTGACATGACGTGGTAATGAACTCACATCTTGAATACGTTTGTGCAGGAACTTGATGTCTTGGCTTGCACTAGAGAAGCCCTTGGTCTCGAAATCTATCAGCTTGAGCTGGGATTCATTGAGGCTTTTCTCGAGATTAGCTTTCTTCTTTTGAAGCTCTGTGCTTGCCTCACGCTCCGCTGCGATTTCCTTTTGAATTTCAGAAACCAAAGCTTCAGCCCGTCTCATCTTTTCAACTGCGGCGACAGCGACATCTTGCTGGTGGGCGAGATTGGACTTGAGGTCCAAGACTTCCTTGTCCATGGTCGCAGCATCTCGAAGAGATGGACTCTCGCCCTTGACCAGCTCTTCCAAGCCATTCTTTGCCTCTTCGAGGCGCGCTTCAATACTGCGCTTCTCTCTCAGAAGTAGATCGCGCTCGGATGTGATCTCGTCAACAGATGATCGCAATGTTCGCACTTGAGACAAAAGTGACACAACCTTGCCTTGCGCTTCATTGTGTGCATTCACAGCTTCGTCCCGCGAGGAAGCAACGTCAGCAAGAGTGGACTCTAGGCGCGACTTTTCCTTGGACCAAGTCGAGCTATTCAAAACTTCATCATCCCATTTGGAGCGGAGTTCGTCAAGCTCTTCACGGAGTCGCGCAATCTCAGCTTGCTTATAGAGTTTCTCTTCTCGAGCCAGATCGAGTTCGTTGGTAAGGGTCGTGAACTCTGCCTGATACTTCTTTCGGGTCTGCTCCATACTTGTTTCCTTGTCCTCAATGTCCATGGCACGCTGGCTGCGGTAATCCTCGAGCTCATGCTGCAGGCGTTTCTTGACTTGTGTAATAGATTCAAGATCTGTAGAAATATCTTCAATGCGCTCTTCCAGGCGCTGATTCTGGCGTTGCAAGTCTTCTATCATAGCATCCGTTTTTTGACGCTCCGCCATGACCTCGCTGTACGTGCTTTCTGATTCCTTTGCCTGAGATTTGGCAAACTGCTCGGCTCGGCTAGCCTTAAGTACGGCAATCTCAGCCTGCTCAAGCTTGCCGAAGTACTCGTCCGCTCGACTCTTATAAGTCTCAAGACTGGCCGTTACGTCAACTAGTTTTGACGTCTCTGCATCGAGTCGAATTTGAAGCTCGGTGTATTCTTGAAGTAGCTGGCTACGACTTTGAGCCTCTTGTTCTCGAGCCATCGTCATTTCCTGAAGGTCCGACTTGGAATCGCGGAGCTCGACTTCCAACTTGGCTCTGTCATGACGCATCTTGTCGAAATGAGACTTGACATCAGTCAGCTCGGCGACAGCATCCTTATGGCTATGCAACAAAGCGCGTCGTGACTCCTCTTGGTTATTGAAAACGTCTAAGATCTCCTCATGAGATCTTGCTTGAATATCCCGTAAGGAAAGCTCCCCAGTGCGAATATTCTTCTCCAGGGCAGACACCTTCTTACTTGAGTCGTCGAGCATATCGTGTAGCCTGCTGTTGGCCTTTTCCAGCTTTTGCATGCGACTCGCAGATGGATTCTGGTCGCCAAATGTTTCTGGCACAGGAGTGCCACGGTCAAGCTGACTTTGGAGATGACGGTTCTGCATCTGAGAAATTTGAAGTTGATTCTGAAGCTCTTCAACTTCAGCCTTCAAGTCCATACGGTTGTTGACGACAAATGTATCTACCGTTTTGTCTGACTTGCCAGTGTCATGCAGTTCGATGATTTCGTGGCTACCCTTCTTTGGTGTCGATGTGTTAGAGAAGCGACGCGTGTTGATCTTAACAGCTCGTCGCTGAGTCGGTGAGCCATTGAAAGGGGCTTCGTTCAGATGGATCTCCTCCAGTTTTGGCCGACTGGGGCTCTCATGTCGCCCAGCGCGAAGTTCTGCAATCTGACTTTCCGCGTTGGCTCTGGCAGCTGACTGGACGCGAAGGTTTTGCTGCAACTCTTCCATCTTACGCACCAAATCGAAATTTTTTAGAAGTGCCCTTTGACTGCTGTCCTCCGATGGCGGAGGTATACGGACTTCCGGGTTAACAGTTCTCAGAGCATTGAGCATCTGCGACCGCAAGTCCTGAAGTTCCTGGTCTCTGGCATCTAAAGTAGCTTGCAAAGTACGGACAGTTGCTTGCGATTGGGTGCGCAACTGTTTCTCGGATTCAATCGTCCTGTTGGCTTCGGCAAGCTTCACGGTGAAATTTGAAGACGCCTTTTCTGCGTTTCTGCTCGATTGAACCTCTCTGGCTACTTCATGGTTGAGATCCTCGAGGTTGAGCTGCAGCTTTTCCGTCTTCTTCTCCAGAGACGCGACGGTAAGCTGAGCCTCACCAAGCTGCTTATTTAAGTTGGCGTTCTGCTCTTCCAATCTGGATTTTTCCTTTTGTAAGCCGAGAAGCTGTCCACGGGAGGCTTCATTGGCCCGAGTAGTCGACCTCGCAATCTCGAGTCCCTTTTGCTGGAGCTTGTTCAGAAGTGACTTGTTGTCATTCTCCGAAGCTGCTAATCGACTTTTCACCGTGGTGAGCTCTCGCTCCATCCTCGCTTTGGCTTGGTCATTCTTCAAGCCAAATTCACCAGACGACGCAATCAATTTGTTTAGGTTTTCGATTTGATTGTTGAGTTTGGCGCACTCGTCTTCGAACCATCGGAGTCGATCGTGAGCGGCATCCAAATCTTTTCGTAGACTGTTCTCTCTTTCTCTGGCCATCTTTGAGGCTTGACGCTCTCCGGAAATTTCAGCTTGCAGGCGGGCTTCTTCAGCTTGTTGCTTCTCCACTCGGAGTCGTCGAATCTCATCCCGGGCCTCGTCTCGCTCTTTCTCAACAGCAGTCCGAGCCTCCATCGTCCTTCTCAGAGTATCCTGTTGGACGTAGAGTTCTTTCTCAATGACAATCTTGGACTCATTCAAGGTATCATACTCTTCCTTGAGAGATTGGTACTTGTGTTCGCCCAGCAGCATAACGTCATCTCGAGACTGACGCTCTCTACTTAAATCCATTTGGGCGTTGTACAGCTCCTCCTTCAGATCCTTAATTTGGGCCTCAAGAAGCGATCGGTTCTCATCTGCTTGGGCATCTTCCGAAAGTCTAGCAGCAAGTAGCGACTTGGCTTCTTCAGCTTCGCGTTCGAGTTGAGATTGCTTCGATCTCATGGCATCTAACTCTGCCTGAACGTCACGAAACTTGCTTGTGACTTTGTTTTTTTCTTCCGACAAGGTCTTCTTCTGGTCTTCCAAAGTGCGGCGCTCCGTTTCGAATTTTCGTTTGTCACTTCGAAGCAGGGCGAGTTCGCTTTCTTTGCTTCTCACCAGATCTTCGTAGTCGGTCGAGGTCTTGGAAAGCTGGGAGAGTTGCTGCTTGACATCCCTGTTCTCTTTGCTAAGACGAGACTCCAGCATTTTGGCCGCGTCTACTTCCTTTTGGGCGTTGTGGAGTTTGACCTGGGTGTCTTGGTCGATTTGAAGCAGCTTGCCCTCCAAATCCTGCGCCTTTCGATCTTTTAAACTCAGCTGGCTCTGAAGCACCTTGATTTGGTCAGCAAGGGCAGCTTCTTGCTCACTTCGCTCAGATTGCCTTTGTAAAACCTCTTTCATGGCGTCCTCAAGCTCTAATGATTTTTCGGATAGCTTGCTCTTTTCTTCCTCCAGTTTGCCAATCAGTGACGCCGCCTGTTCAAGCTGGAGCCTGAACTTCTCGACATCCTCTTCGGCTCGGCGTTTGGCCTCCATGAGGTCATCGAGCTGATCTTCAAGCCTCTCCTGGTCGTCAATAGCACCAGCAAGCTTCTCTTCAAGCTCAGACTCGCGATTTTGAAGGCGTTTGAATATTTCTTCTTTATCTAACGCGAGGGCTCGCTCGCTCTCCAGAGTCTGCTGAATGCGCAGCATCTCAGCATGGGTATTGCGGCGATCGTCTTCTAACTTGTCACGCTGTGCGGCATCAAGTCTCATCTTTTCGTTCAGTTGCTTGATCATGACGTCTCTTTTCTTTACTTCAGTAGCAGTGCGGGTAGCTCCAAGCAGGGGTTTCATCTTCACGATAAGTTGCCACCAAGGGTTTTCAGCAAGGTCCAGGTAAACGTTGAAATTTCTCTGAATGATCCTGGTAGCTTCGGTTCGGAAAAGCCTCTTGTACGCTGCTCGTCTTTGGGTGAAGCCTCTGGCTACCGATTGGAATCGTGTCATTATTTCTGTGATCAAAGCGTCCCGTTGCTCCTCGAGCTCTGCCAGAACGCCAGCGCGGAAGAAGACCTTTGTGATTCCAACGCGATACAGTGTTTTGTCAAGGCCAATTTTGTTCAACATGATGGTTGCAGCGGCTTGACCCTCGAGATATCCGGTAGGCATATTTGAGCAGAGCACTTCATACCGCTGGCGAAACTCGGTAAAAGGAAGCCTGTTGGGGAAGCCTGTCCGCGCGATTCGTATACCTTCCAATACACCGTTGCAACGCAACTGATCAAGTACAAGGAGGTTGTTGAATTGCTTCGGTCGTTTCTTATGGTTTGGCAGAATGCATCGGACAAAGTGGGGGTGCGTCGAATGTAGCTGATTCATGAGACTGTGCAGTTGTTCCTTGTGTCTCTGAGCAACTGTACGGAAAAGTCCCTTCTTCACTCGACTTCGACCACCTCCGTATTCCTCGTCTATGTCAGCACAGTCAGCGAATAGCTCACTGACATGACCGTCAGAGGAGGAAGCAAGAAGTCGTGTGATGTTATCGTTCAGAGGGTCCTTGTTTTTCTCAAGCCAGCCTTCTGTAGAGTATTCTACTTCAGCGGCATAATGTGTAAGAAGAAACCCTTGACCCAAGCGAGAAGGTCGGTATTTGCCTGACTTCTTATCCCATAGTGAATGCAGCTTTTCGGTGAAGGACTTGTCCGTGGCTTTTGGCATAACGCAATCTTCGTCGAGACAGGAGAAGATACCAATCGGGTTGGGCAATTCGATAAGATCGATAGTCGGCTGCAAATCTCGGCCAAAATCTATGAATTGCCATTCTATCTGCTCTCGAGCGTATTCTTCTTGCTCCAGAACGAACATATGATGATTGAAGAACTGCTGAAGCTTCTCGTTGGTGTAATTGATACAAAGCTGTTCAAAGCTATTCTCTTCGAAAATTTCGAATCCAGCAATATCCAGGACCCCGATGAAATGCGAGTCGTCAAGTCCCATACCGGTCCTGTCAAGCTGTCGGTTGATTCGCGAAACAAGATCTCCAAAGCCTCGTTCGTAGATACCCTTTGACAGAGCATCGAGGCTAAGACGAACCTGTTCTGGGGTTTGGACCTTTTCAACCCATTCCCTTCCGGCTTTGACCTTGGGATGAAGAAGGCTCTGAATGAAAGGCTCTACGGGAACACCGAGGAGTTTGCATACAGTCGCTGCCTGTTGCTTGGATTCAGGGGTCAGGCGAGCCTGGTCGGCGGCCCGACTTTCCTTGACAACCTCCATGTTTCCCAAATGAAGTACTGCTGCAATAGTGCGAAGAATCGAGAGCTGCTCTCCGTCAGAGAACCCCATGACGCCAAAAGCTTCCATCAGTGAGTCCCATTCTTCCTTGTCGGAGACACCCACAATACTGTCGTGGCCGTTTCTTGTGTAGGCGAAGTGCTGAGTGTCCAGACCGTTCAAAAGCAATTCCTCTTTGATTTGGGCGCTGCCCCCTTTTAAAAGCTGGTAGAAAACATGGTAATTGCGCTCGTGTGGGTTGATGCGTACGACTCGTGACTTCTCAAGGAGATACCAGTCGATGAAGGCACCAGCGATGGCACCATTTCGATTGAACTCGATGCGAATGAACTTTCCAAATCTGGACGAGTTATGATTTCGGACTGTCTGGGCATTTCCGAAAGCTTCTAGGATGGGGTTTGCTCGAAGAATCTGCTGCGAGAGATTGGTATGTTGAGATCGGTTTCTCGTGGCTACCTCCGACGGTGCAACAGCTGCAAGGTATTGGATGACCTTCTTCGTATTTTCTGTTTTACCGGCACCGGATTCGCCAGTAACCAAGATACTCTGATTCCTGCCTTCTTCAACCAAGTTTCGGAATGCTTCATCAGCCACAGCGAAGATGTGAGGTTTTGTGTCTTCCCGACTTCGTCCTTTATACATGTTTATGTACTCGTGGGTGTAGATCGGTAAAGGGCAATAAGGATTGACCGTGACTAGAAAAAGCCCGGAGTATGTGTATATCAGATCTGACTGGTATCTCGTCTGAAGGTTGTGGACAACCGAAGCCTCGTTCAAATGGGTCAATTCGGCCATGTCGTTTGCTTTGTCGAATTTTGCGGGGTTCACTTTGTCAACGCTTTCAGCATCAAGCTCTCGTTGCTATTGATCTTGTTAGCCAGAAAAATTGTGAAATCTGAGTCTGAGCAACTGACCGTCCCATCGTCCGTCTGGACCAAAATACGATGGCTTCCCAGCTCTTCGACGACCCAGCCTTTGACAAAGGCATGTTGTGGATCCTTAAGCCACACATATCTCTTGCCAGAAAAATCATTTTCTCCTTCAATGCCATTCACAATATTGTTCTCGCGCCTCATCTCATCCGACTTGATGAATGAGGGTGCGAACGTGCTAGAGGTTGGCGTTCCATTTCTAGAATCGGTTCTATGATGTCGCACGGCACTCCCTGGCCCATTAAATACGGCTCCAAATGAGTTGCTGGATTGCGAGCGGCCATATGAAGCTGGTGTCGAAACACCAGCGGGTGTGGGTGAAGAGAAGAGAGAAGACTTTGGTCTGCTAGAATTATAAGGAGCTGGCGAGGGCGAGGAAGATTCTGCTCGAACGAAGGGATTACCACGGCGCTGTGCCGAGCCATTGGGATTTAGGGCCATGATGAGTTGCGAGCATCAAGCGCGGCTTTGTTGATGCGTTACAGTGACAGTTCGTACATTCGTGACCCAAGGTCGTCATGTGTGTAAACAAAAGTCGGATAGAGTCGTAGGAAGGGATAGTATACAAGTTACAAAGTGCAACACATTGATCGAGAGCGAACAGAAGAGAAGTCGGAAGCACCAGCGCTTCTTGAGCAGCTATAAATTGCTGAATGGAGATAACACCAAGAAGCCCATTGTTTGACGTGAGAGCGCGTAATATCAGGTGGTATTGATCGCCGCCGAAATCCGTTGCTGGGGAGAGATCCCTCTGGAGTAAACAGAGGCTTACCACGTGACTATAGTGGAGACTCACCACCCCTTTCTGTCCTCTAGGCCGGACTTGGACTAGCATCGTCTTGGCTCAGCTGCGACCCAAAGTCAAAAGCTCAAAGCTGAGTCCGAAATCGTCCATCGCATTTTTTTTTTTGGCTTATGATCATCACGGTCGCGCAAAGGTCCGGATTTCTTGATTCGCCACCGACCTGCCATTACATTCAAAAGGTGCCAGACCGCACGTGCTTTTCTCTTCTTTCTTTTTTGGCGATCTTGTATCGGCGTTCTAGAGAGTCGACTTCCCATCTTTCAAAATTTGTGCTGAGAATATCTGGTACATTTCGACCAAAGCCGCCATTTCACCTGCCAGACGCCATCAAGTTGTGTTGAGCCTGGGATATCCTCCTAAACTACACGCAAGTAGGGGCCGACTTCGTTCCTCAAGACTAATATCACTGTTCAAACTCGAACTCCAAAGCCCAAATGCCATACTCTGGCATAACTCGACCAAAAGATGAATCAGCCAGGACACGGGTTTGCGTTGCCAGATGGCCACAGTCTACGCCAAGATTTTGCCAACACTGCGCAGTTCCCAAACAAGACTGCAATCTACCATTCGAACGGCTATTCCCAGGGCTCATTAGGCGAGCAAAAAACTGTTGCTTCCAACTATGGCCACAGTATGATACCCGGTTTGGGTTTAGGGGCATCAAATAATCCTGCGAGTACCTATGGCTCCGGTCTCAACGACAATGCTCCAAGCTGGCGACCGCAGCCACAAAACTCGACTTTCGTTCCTCAAACAGAGCCGGTGTTGCAAACCCGCCATGCCTCCGTCAAGATCCCTGGCCTGAACGGGGCACGCGATATTGTCTCTGAAGATGGACAGGTAAGCGAAGATGGAGAGGTCGAGGTTGTGTATGAACCCTCCGAGTCCCATCCGCAAGCTATATCTGTGGGACAAGGACAACAGCCAAGTCCGGCACAATCGCTGAACGCGGCCGCGGTAGCACAGCAACTTAATAGCGAACGTGATGGATCGTATTCTCCATACTTGTCGCCTCAGGAAATTTTGCCGTCTGGGAAGGATTTGCCCGTCTCTCAAACGGGCACACACATTTCGACCCTCGATGCAAGGAACCAGCAATCACCTAAACAGACCCAACATAAAGAGCATCGCGCCTTCCAACAATCATCCATAAGTCTGACTGACCGAGACCAGTCAAGTCATTCTCATTTGCAAGATTCAAGAAAGAAGGCCAAGGATGCCATTCTTCGTCTGTGGCCGTTGGATATTCGATTTCACAATTATCTCGCCGAAGGCCTTGACGAGGCCATCCTCAAATCGCTATTCCAGGACTTGGGTCTCAGTATTGATGAAACTACTCGGACAACTCAAGTAGACAATGCGAAGAGCTCTGTGGCGGAGGCGGAAAAGACCAAAATTCAAGCTAAAGAAGCCGAAGATAAGAAATCCAAGGAGTCAACATCCACCGCGGTAGATAGATCCGAGGAACGAAAGGACCGTATTGCGCGTCTTCTTGCTGCAAAAGGATCAAAGCAAAGCGTCTCGACAGTTGTGGCACCCCGAAATCCCGTGCTATCAGCGGTGAATCAGACGCAGACGCAGGCGACTAAGAGCGCCAAGTCATCGATGTCTCAGGTAGAAAAGTCGAAGCTGATTCAGCAGAAGATAGCTGCGTTAAAGAAGGCGCGTGAAACGCCACAAGAGCAAAAGCCTATGCAGCTCGAAAGCAGTGACTCCGGCCCAAATGAATCGACATTTGAGGCAGTCAAAGCAATCCACGGGGCTCGGCCTGCGGAATCAACACCGGGGCTGTCCCTATCTCCGGTCAAAAGAACTTGGCAACTCAATGGGGCAGTTGTAAAACCTGTGGCAAACCTCCAGATTGCTAGTTCACAGCATGCCTTTTCATCAGCACCGTTTGATCAAAATCCAGAGTCTCGTCCTTTCTTGATCAACGTCAGCGATGATGAAGAGAATGAGGACGAAGAAATGGAAATCGACTCACCCGCCCGTCCTGAGACTCCTCCAAACATGCTGAGAACGCCGGTACAATATAATGCTTCACTACACGATCCTCTCTCCTTATCCGACCCCGCCACGGCTCGCCAAATACGAAGCCCTGCGTCAATATCAATACCGTTACGCAACATCAACAGGAACAATGGAGGTGATTTGCAAAGCATGAACAAGCAAATCGAGGAGATGAAGCGAAAGATTGCCGAGGCGGAGGCGCGTAAGAAGGCCAAAAACTCACGGCAAGGCTCTCCCACTCTGTCCCAGCGCCACGACAGTTCTCTTGATGATAATTCGGACGTGGCCAGTCGTCCAATTGCGTCTGTCAAGCCGTTCGATGGTGACTTGGCATTGGGGCCAAAACCTAGTCTGAGTCCAAATCTGAAACGACGGTCACGCTCTCGGGCCGCTAGTGAACGGTTGCCATTGTTGGAAGCTCGGCGCAGAGAGCAACTCGAGAAGCTCAAGACTCTCCAATCCGAAGTCGCTAGGATCGAGATGGAGCTGGAGAAAGATCAATTGGAGGAGGAGCAGCTAAAGGGGGAAATCATGACTTCCGACTCCGGCAAAGGCGATGCCTTGTTCCCTGCGGTAGAAGCAGCACTGACCGCTGAAGCTGCGCAAGCGTCTTATATTTCCGACAAGATGGACATCGTGGAAGAGTCGTCTCCTGAAGTGGCAGATGAGGGTTTCGAGATGGCGGTCACTCAGGATACACAGCAGGCTGAGAAACGAGGCGAATCGTCACCTGTTCATGCACTCGTTCCGAACGACACTGAGATTATTGGAAACTGTGAAAGAGGTGGTGCCGTGGCCAACGTTAGCACCAGCAAATCGACGACGACGAGTTGCAGTGAGAATGCAACTAGTGACGGATTGACATCAAGCAAACCCGACGTATCACAACACGATGGACCCCCTGCTAAGCAAGTCAACGACGACGATGTTGCCATGGAAGACACGGGCTACTCAGCAGACGAAGATGTGGAAGAAGATTCCGAAGATGACTATGAGCCTCCGGAAGTCACTCAATCATCATTGGCTGCTAACGATGAATCCACGCTGCAAGACAAGCCCTCACTAGCTGAACATGATGCTCCTCCAGCAGTTGAGCAAGTCGTATCGGGGATTAGCTTGAAGTCAGCCAGCGATCCAGATCCGCCTAGAAGTTCAGCCGATAGCGAACCTACGTTTGCCAGAGTGCCTCCTGCTACGAGCTTCCTCGCCTATGAGACCCCGCTCCAATATTTCCATGCGTATCGATTTCACCCTTTCTTCAACCAAACTGTTGCCGGTGGGTTGCGCTCATTAACATACAGCAATAAGATTGATGTGAAGAAGGAGTTGTGTCCCGACGAGCTGGGCGCACAGCGTTGTTCTAGAGGCAGCGAATGCGACTACCAACATTTTGAAACTATGCAGGCTCCCGGTAAGTAAATCTACTCCTAGGTGACTAATGAAATCTGTCCGAAGTGCGAAGCAGCGTCACAGCTCGAGGTGGGCACTGACAGCCTCCACTGGACAGATGATCAGATCCTGCTCCAGCTCGGAGAAGCTGAGCACTACGACGAGGAGCAGCGAGAGAATTACATAAGCGGTTTGAAGCAGCTTCTCACCGACTACCGCACCCGAAAAGTCAGAGACTTCAATACCATTAGTCAAGGCATTGTTGACTATAGGGCGCGATTTCTTGGCGACAAGACCAAGATCCTTCCCCTGGGTCACGTTTCGCTCTGATGGCGACGGGTCCAGATCTGCACGAGACATGCATATATCACATTTCCAAATCTATACACTGTAAGCACATCCAATGAATGGCCCATTCGGCCATTTCATCTCCCATTTCAAGCAGTACCTGGTCATGGGGGCGCAAGACCAAGCGAGGCCCGATTCATCTTCTTTGCTATATATGGCGCTCATGGCGGGTCTGCATTTTCAATCCATACGAACTGCGCGCCAGGTGCATGTTGTGCGGCGTTATCCTGGGACGTAAGCCTTGACGATACCCCCGTCAATACCATGATTTCAGTTACCAATTCTCGTTGCATTGTGGTTAAGCCACAGATAGTTGTGCACATTTCACGTAAGTTTTTAGTGGCCACATGCTGGCCGGCTGGCTGGCTGGCTCCTCGGCGATTGTCAGGCAAGACATTTTACTTTGGGAGCGTGGACTTTTGAATGCTTGGGGGAAACCTGAGCATAGACGCGGCATGGTTCGTAATTAGGACTAATAAGAGGCGTATTAGTAGCCTCGTGTGCCGTGGATTAATTTCCGGGGTCAGGGTCAGTTCAGCAGTAGACATGAGCACAGTCGGAAGTTGCTTCATAGTGTATAATTGATGATGATGTTGACGTTTAGACATGGAATGTCACTCTAAAGAGCGAACTTGGGGTATTTCAAAATAAAATCCAAGTCTACTCTATTAGCTTCTATCTATCATGACTCTTTCTCGTCGGTCCGTGTGACGTGACGTCACTTGTAAAATAGTTGACGAAAACGCCGTGCCTCGCTAAAAAAAAAAACACACAATCCTCTAGATGACCACCGAAACAAATAAAAAGATGAAAGGCAAACCCTCCCTCTGCCGTGTCACGACATGATTCTCACGCAGCACAATCAGCCGCGCGTGGCAGGCAGCCTTAACCTACTCTCTTCAGCCAGGCTCTTCTCACACTTGGACGCCTCGTTGTCGTTGTCGTAGTCGTTCTCGCGCCCAAACAGCAACTCCCCGGCACAAACAACAGGATGGAAGAAATTCAAAACCAGCACGGCAACGAGGACGAGCACGCCCTCGAAGCCAATGAACATGGCCTGGTTAGCCATGATGGGGCCGGCCCGTCCAGCCCTCGCTCAGCTCGGCGACACGGAAACAGCTCCGCCACAGGATGAGAAACGAGGCCAACGACAGGGAAGCCAGGAAGAGCTTGAAGCGGAGCGAGCCGCGCATGCGGACCAGCACGGGGTCCTGGGAGAGGGCGGCCGCGCCGAGGGCCTTGCGGCGCCGGCACACGCGCAGTCGCAGGGAATGAACTGAGGGCATGTCATCATTTGTTCCCTCTTGTCAGCGCCATGGGCCATATACAAGACAGAAAGGAAGGGGGTTGGGGGCGGGGGCAATGAAACTCACAATGCTCGTATAATACGCCGGCGGCAACCTCGAGTTCTCGGGCCCAAAGGCGCTCACGATCCTCCTCAGGCACATATAACACCCTGGCGCCATGAAGGCCGGCCCAATCGTCAGGCAGCAGATCTGTATCATGAAGCCATTCTGGTCCCACGGGTTGTGCCAGCTCATGATGCGGCCGACGTAGCCCAGGACGAGGGCCGCGCTGAAGAAGCCTGTCCGGCGGGTGAGTGCCCATGTTGCGGCGTGAGCGACGAGGGATGCGCCGTAGAGGCTCAGCAAGATGGCATTGGGGGCGAGATCGGGGCGGTACTCGTAGTAGGTCGAGGGGACGTCGTCGCAGGTGGGCGAAGATGGGTTGTTGAGGCAGAACGTTTGGAGGGCATCTAGAGTGGAGTTTCTTTCTGACATTTTTTTCTTTTTTTTTTGGGAGGCTTTTTTCGGGAGGCTTTTTTTTTTCACGTCAATAATTATCTGCTCGTGCGGCAACTTTTCAGCGCGGTGATGACTGATTGATGTGAATGTTCCCGTGTGACTGTGGCTGTCGCGAAGTCGCCATGAAAAGGGGTCTGTCTGGTGTTATTAGCCGCTGTATTCCTCTTCCCGACAAACCCGACAAAACAAAACAAACGCTGACGACATCTTGATCACATCTTACAAACCGAAAGAGCCCGAGAAGGAGCGTCTCGGACACGAAGTTGATTCTCGTTCTGAGTTCCGAGCACCGAGGCTTCGCGAGGCCGTGCTGTTCGCTCCCAACTTATTAATAGCCCGATTTATCCGTTGCCGATTTCTTGCAACAAATGGCGAGCCGGGTGTCTCGGGGTTTCGGGGTTATCCGAGGAGGATGCGGAGGATGCGGCTGGTTTATTAGTCACGGGCTGGAGATTCAATGCTGTTGGGAGTTGGCACGAGTCAAAATTTTCTGTTTCTAAAGCCACATCAACACGATCAAAGAAAAAAACATTGTGTACGGAGTAAATACGCGGCGAAGCGCTCGGGAGTCAGTTCCACTCCCGAATCTCAATGCCGGCGCGGTGCGCCACCGGAACGGAACCGACTTGCGCACTGAGCAACGGACCGCCGAAAGCCTCACGGATAGGTATGTGCTCGTCTTTCAAGCTTCCGGTGTGGCAGAATGAGCCACGTTCGTCTTCTCTTGCTTATCATCTCATTCCATTTAACTCAGGCCTCATCGCCCCACGTCTGGCTGCTGTCCACCACGCCAACCTCTTGTTTCTCGTTGGCGCCGTTTGCATTGCTGGCCGCACCACCTCTGCGGACACCAACTCCCTTGAGTGTCTCCGACTTTTTGGTTGGTGGCTGCTGTTGCTGTTGGACATTCTTGGCACCTTCGGACACGCCGTCTGCCTGGCTAATGCGTCTGTTCTTCAAGGTAGTCTCCGCCAGTTCCGCGTCCTCTCTGGCAATGTGCTGATGATGTCTCTCCTCCCTTGGCCCTTCACTACCAACAGCAACCGTGGAAGCTTCGCTCTCGCTCCCCCGACGCGCAAAAGAGTATCCTGACCCTATGAGGCTCTCGTTCCGGACCATGTAGTACCGATCATATTCCTCTACTGTATGCTCTGCATCCGTGAAGCTATCGAGCGCATCAAACACGTGCCGAAACACTTGGGTGTCAACGTCCCGAGCCCACAGAAAGTCGAGATGCTCATAATGTGGGATTTCGGTTGCCACCGTCTGTGGCGGTAGCTCTCGCAGCATGACCTTGATATCGACAAGGGAGTCGCTGCCGCCATACACCAATACCACGGGGGTTCGAATGTTTCGGGTCGGATATTTGGCAACTTTGGAGTATTTCCTCCATGTAGCGACATTCATCGGCTGGTGCACGTCGTCGTCGTACATTTGGAAGCACTTGTTGCGGATGATTTGGAACCAGTGCACCACGGTCTTGGTGCTGGTGAATGAGTACAAGTGCGGGTAGGCGGCCAGTTTCTGATTAATCGAAATGTTCTTCGTCTTCCAGTTGAACAAGAACCTTAGGGCTCGGTCGATGACGTGGCAGAACAGGGGCGGGTACAGCAGCGTTTCCCACATTGTTGCAGAACTAAGAATCGAGCGTCTGCCAAACATGAGGTAAAGCACTGATGGGGACGCCTTGACCAACGAATCAACTATTCCACTGGACAATCCTGCCGGAGCCATAGCTGGCGCCAAAGCAATGAAGACATTGACTTGATGGTTGAGCAACGGGTGGATAGCCAATGTCGCGAACGCTTGAGCGGTGCCTTGTGAAAACCCGATATAGGAAAGACTCTTTTGTTCGGTTGTGCCCAGAATGTACGAGATGGTGTCTGGAATGTCGTGAAATGCAAACTCGTCCATCGAGAAATCCCAAAACTTGACGCTTGTCGGAGACAAGTGGATGGATTTTTTCGAATACTTGTTTCCGCGATTGTTTCCCAACTGTCATTTCGCGGTGAGAGACAATTCCTCAACGTCACTTTGGAATCAAGGCGACTTACCCAAACATCAAAACCACGTTCGAGAAGCTCGAACGGAATGCATCGCTTCGCATCCGTCAGGCAAACCCAGACCTCGGAGTTCATCAGCAGCCCATGGTGAAGATAAACCACTCTCTTCTTCACGCTGTCAGGCCCGCAGTTCACCTTTTGTCCCTCCTCTCCCTTTCGCCACTGTAATCGGTGGATTCCAAGAAGATAGCCATCTTTGGTCTGCACAACATGCTCCTCCGCCTCGTAGCCCCATAGCCGGCAAAGCTCAACAAAATCAGGCGCATCGCGGACGGATGATGATATGACTGCGACAAAGAGGAACCAAGAATCAGCGCCAGCCCCATCTTTTGAAATAAGCTCTGCCGTCACTTACACTCCTTTCTGTTCTCGGCCTTTTTGTGTTCTTGCGTGGTAAATCTGTTAAAAAGGCGTCGCGAAATTAGGTAGAGGAAAGAGACGGCCGAGGAGGCTAGATAGTAGAGACTGCGTGTCAGCCAATGATTTTTTTTTTTTTCCTCGGTCGCAAAAAAAAAGTCGCAACATACGCAGAGCGAGTGTAAGCACTCGAATTACAGCCTCGAGGCTGACAAATGCAAATGTCGCGACGAGTGCAAGGTACTCGTGCCTGCGGGGAGGTGGTTAATGGTCAACGCAATGTTACGCAATTGCCAATTGCCATTTGTTGAGGGGCCCGTTTGTTTTTGTTTACTTACGGGTGCAGTCTCCCGATGAACGGTACAGGCATTTTCCTCCAATTTCTACAATCTTAACGACAAGAAAGACGTGACGGTGCAACCATGTCGCGAAAGCGCAAAGCGGAAAGGGGAATATAAACAAGGAACGGGGGATAATTCGTGTTCGAGATTGGACGTGCCTTCAGCAGTGATGTCATTCAAATCCATATGAGTGGGTGAGTGGCCAGATCGATCCACACGTACGGATCCGTACCCTATGTACATACATACATATGGACAAGGGGAAGTTTTGTCAATGGCCAATCAACGAATGACCCGATCCTGATCCATTTATTGACTTTTAATCCGTTATTAACCAAGCAACTTTTTTGGGCAGCCACCTGCCGCAGCCTCACCCAACTAACTCGCAGCCCGGTCCCAACAACCCCGTCATGCCGAGTTCATGTCAAGAGCTGCGTGCGTCTTGGATGTTCAGAATCACCTTGAACCCTGTGTCATTCTACTAACATGCCCCATTACAGGCGAAGCGCTTGCACAATGCCTCCAAGAATCCGAATGTGTCATGATCCAGCGAAACAAGGCATCCGACTGCCTCCGCGAACCGCTCGCCAGCACACTGCCCACCCAATGCCAGCAACTGAAAAAGGGCTACGGCGACTGCAAACGCGGCATGGTTGATATGCGCAAGCGGTTTCGCGGAAACATGCCCGTCAGCTACAAAACCGTGGAGGGTGCAGAGACCGGCAAGGGATACCAGTTGTATGCCGGCAAGCCGGCTTTTGCGGGAGGCGCCAAGGAGACGAGCGGGAATGAACCTATTCCCCAGGATTGGAGGGATATCGAAAACGAAAAGCATCGGCTGGAGCAGCAGCAGCAGCAGCAGCAGCAGGGCAAGTGACAGCTCGCTCGTGGACTGAGAGAAGAAAAGGCTGCAGGTATCATCCTCTTTGCATGGACATGGAGTCTACGCGTTTCAACACCATTCTGAAGCGCTCATCAGCCCAGAAAATGGACTAACGACCAGGTTATCTTGGACCATCGCCTGCACGGAAGACAAAAGACTTGTCGATTAGTTAAACTGCTCGAGGCTGGAAATAAGCGGCGCCGATGCAGCAGGCCTGCCCACTCTGGCTGAGCATCGCGCATCACTCAGCTGGCGTTGAAGATATCTGCGAAGAAACAGGTTGGCAATTCTCCCAGTTGCAGGCACTGCCCCAACATAAACATCATTAGCGAAGCGGCTCGGTATTGGGGCCTTAGATCAGTGGTAGATTATGTGATTCCAGAATTGGAGTTTCCACAGGGTCGTCCGTTCGATCCGGGCAGGCCTCAAATCTCTACCAATTTTTTTTTTTCTTATCCTAGCCGGAAGGGCAGCGGTCGTTAATGCATCGTGATGAATGTTTCACCTAGGTCGTTGTAACTCTTCAGTCACTAGGAAATTTTCTTTTCTTTTTGCCTGCTCTGGAAGCCTTCGCATTCACAAATTCACATGCTTGCCTTGGAGCCCGGAGCAAAACCCTAGTGCGCGACCCAAGAAGATGCGCATCGTCTACTCCGTACGTACACAAACCTCATTTCAGGACCCCTTGACTGCACGAGCATATCGCCATCTTGGCAAGAATTGCAATCTGTGTTGTGAATAAACTTTTATAAGACTAGCTAGTGTTATATCCAGCACCTCATTTCGGAAAGCTTCCGTAGCTTAGTTGGTTAGAGCTTCGTACTAATAAACGTTAGTAATGCGGAGGCCGCAGGTTCAAGCCCTGCCGGGAGCAAGAAATCGCTTCAAGCGGCTTTCCTGGGTTGACATTTTTTGCCCCCCCTTCTTGGGCGGATTCATGCACGTCACAAAGTGAACTGAACTTTTGTTTTACCCGGTTACGAGACAGACGAGTTCATCAGTTCATCGGCATCAGTTCATCGGCATCATAATAGGCGCAGGGCTGTACTTTCTACTCAAGTCCTGGAGCTAGGCCTAGCTAACCGTATTGAACCCTCATTCATTAGTATTTTGACTAAAAAATCCATATGCCGTCGGTTTCGGGGTTCTGTTCCTACCCTAGGCCTACCCTAGGCCCCCCCTAACTTGGCGTTGCCCGGATCCAAACGGCGAAACCGTCCCACCTCAAAATGAATTCATTCTCCCATTAATCCCCAAGCAAGCAGTACAGTATCGCAGCATTATCAGCACAGTACACCCTCGTATGATCGTACCATAACAAACACCCATTTCGCGCATTGTGCGAATTCAGATCATCGCCCTAAGTCCTGTAATTATGCCATGGCAGATTTCAGCGGGGACTTGCACTCTGAAAACCGGACCTGGGAGCTTGGCCAATTGATGGACGAACAGTCTGGTACAATATGGACTGGGTCGGCCTCTCTAGTTTGATTGTAGAGCGTAGATTGTATTTGTCAGAAACTGGCGTGTGATTCTCGTTTCTCTATGGAGTATTCACAGAGCTCCTCTTAAAAATTTTCTCCTTCTACAACGACGTCGTCGATGGAGCGTTCAGCCAAAGAACTGACAAAACAAAGTACTGTGCCGCATGCTCTTTTCTGATATGTGAAAGCTCGCTAAGTCATCAATCACCTTGAAAGACTCCGATATGCAGTGACATAGAAAAAACTTTCTTTTTCGCTCCTCAACTCTCATACAAGGCCGTTCTAAATCCACCGCCCCAGAGATTCTGCATGCCCTTCGCCGACACGTGAAAGCCGTCGCTTAATCCTCAGTAATGTCGCCGTACTCCCACATGCCCAAGCGGTCCTGCTTGGCCTGGCTCTCCACCTCTCGGAGGTGCTTCAAATAGGGTTCGAAGGCTTTGCTTCGCTCCCAGGCCTTGAGCTTCCTTGGCACCATGCCGTAGCCGCTGGCAACAACCTCCTTGTTGATGGAGTCGTTCAAACCAGGAAGCTCATTGTTCTTGGCGTCGTACAGGGTGATGTAACTGATGTTCTCCTTGGTGTCCACAAAGTCGAAGCTACCGACAAGTCGCTTACCATCAGTAATATCATTGATGACATTAATCGCCTCTTCGAAATAGTCAGCACCTGTAGGGAGCTGGACGAACGAGAGTGAGGCATCAGTGGCCTGCGCCTTGAGCTTCTGAACACCAAACTTGCCCTGGTCGAGAGGGCGGAGGTCCGACCACGGAATCTTCTCGGTGTTGCCGTAGTCAATGTATTGAACTTCAGCGACCTTGGCCGTGCGGTCGTTGGCGCGAACGCGAGCACGATACCACTGTCCATCAAAGGAGAACTTGGCGGAGACGAAGTCTCCGATCTTGGGGGCATCGCTCAGGGGTTTGTTGTTCTTGGAGTCGACGTGGAACTTTCTGAACTCAGTCATCATCGTTTCCAGAGCGGCAGTGCCTTTTCCAATCTCCTGGATCTTGATCTTTCCGTTTCCATCAATGTTGGTAATCATGACATCGCGGTAGTCGGTTGGCTTCTTTTCCAGTGACACCTCCGTCTCAGCAGGTGTCTGCTGAGTCTGTTCTTCCTCCTCGACGTCTTCCTCCTGAGAAGGATCGTAATCGTGCCATATACCCTTTCGCGCATCTTTGGCCTTTTTCTCGGCGGCGAGAAGTTCCGCAGAGTTGCCAGACTTCTCGGCAGAATAGGCATGCACAGAGGCCAAACCTTCCTCTACGAGCACCTTGGCAAAGTTTTCGCGGTGGATGTACAAAGCACCGATGAAACCTCCGACCTTGTCCATGTCGTGAATATCAACCTCGCAGTCCCTCTGGTTGCATTTTCGGTTGGCCAGATCCAGCGCCTCCTTGCCAAATGGCTCGCCACCCTCACCATCGGCTCGGGGCGCTCGGGGCGCACGGATGCCGCCGAGGACCATGGTGAGCTTGACATTCTCTCTTGGAATGAGGACCGTGAAGCGAGAACCAGCCTTGCAGAATTCAACGATGGCAGGCACCTTCTTTTGTCTTTGCAAAGTGGCGAGCATAATCTTGGCCTTCTGAGTGTTTTCTGACAGGTCAACGTACTGCTTCGCTTTCCCGGGCTTGCCAGACCACATGCCCTTGAGTTCTTCTTTGGCTTTCTCCTGGGCAGCAAGGAGATCGTCATAGTTGGAGGCTCTGTCAGTATCGTCCTTTCTGTGGCGGATAACTGACGCCCAACCGGCTTCGACCAGCAACAGCCCAATGTTTTTACCCTTCTCGGTAACTGTAGCCACTTCCTTAGCCTCGAACCCTTCAGTAGCGGGCTTCTTTCCATCAATGCTAATCTTGACGTGCTTTCCGATCAGCTTCTGACGCAAGAACTCCTTGGCCTCGTCTCTGAAGGGGCTCTCGCTGGGCTCACCAGCGCGTGGTCCGCGAATGCTGCTGAAGCTGATTCGCTTCTCGGCTCCAGCTTTGTTCTTGACCAAAATAGTATCGGCGCCGAGAATTTTGCTGACAGTCATCTCCTGGTTGCCACCATCTGCTTTGACGTGATTCTTGTGAAGCCGAAGCTTCTTGGCCTGGGCCTGTTTTTCAGCACTCCGGAGGGATGCCATCTTCTCGCCCAGCATGGTTGAGTGGAAGTCGTTGCAACGTGCAAGACCCTCTTGCAGCAGGAATTCAGCGACGTTGCCGCGAGGATGAATGACATTGGCAACCAATTGGCCCTGAGGGCTGGCCCCAACGATTTCGACCTTGACCTGTCTTTGCAACAAGCGAGTCTCGACGAATTGTCGAGCTTCATTGCCATACTCCTCGGCTGGTTGAGTGGTGCCAGTGGACGGGTTTGGTCTCTCGGTGGAAGGTGTACGGATACCAGCGACAAGAGTCATGCACTGCACATGTTTCTTCTCTGAGAGCAACAGTCGGACCAAGAGTCTGTCACCGCTGAGAACCCGCTCAACGACACCGTCAACGGTCTTGCCCTTCCACTCCTTCATAAAGTCGGGACCGCCAAGGTCGTTTTGGACCTCGATGACACCGCCTGTTCCAGCCCACAACCCTTTGCTCTCAGCTTTGGCCTGGGATTCGAGCTCACGGAGCGTTTTAAGGCGTTCCAGGACCTCTTCATTCTCCTCCTTGCGACCGGCATCCTCACGAACCTTCACCCATCCAGCTTTGACCAGCTCATCCGGCAAGTCACTACCATCCTTCAATTTGGCCGTGCCGAATTCTCGACCAGAATTAGGAATGGTGTACTGGATAGTACACTGGACCGGCTTGCCGACAACAAGATTTCGGAGGTATTCACGAGATTGGAAGGCAAAAGGTTCGTCTCCCTCTCGCTTTAAGTGCGGTGCGGTGACGTATGCGAGCGAGAAAGATCGTTCCGTGGAGGGATTGTTGGGGCTCGTCAAGATGAGCGTGTCACCGCTCGACACACTCTTGACATTGCCAACAAATACCTTTGACATGATGGGTCGAGGCGAAGGAGGAAGCTATCTCAGATGGCAATGTTAGCTAGCTCACGGTGCATATATATCATCATTGAACATGAGTGGCGAGATTGGAGCCTAGATATTTTGACGAATCAAAGCCCGCAAAGCATCGGCGAATTGTCCATGCCACGATGCGAGTCCCTGGTGGCAGTTGTCGTCTTGCGAAGACGCCACAATTTGCTCACACAAAGTACATTTGAGCGCAAGATAAATCACGAATTGTAGACTCACCCGGAGGACAGAGAAAAAAAGATGATGGGAAGAGATGAAGAAGATAAAACCAAACTCTGTGACAAGCTTGGAGAAGTCGATTGAGGGGGATAGAGCTTGCAGCTCCAGTCGTCTGGGTTCTTTGAGGCGATGTGTCACGAAGTTTGCCCCCTGTACCCACGCTACTTGCTACCAGGCTTCGTGGGGGTCGTGGGCAATCTTCAGGGGACCAACCCGTGGCACCATTAATTTAATTAAGCGAGAACAGGACAGCTTGCGCGGGGCGGCCTGCCGAGAATGAGGGGTTGTTAAGCTTGGAAAGCTGGAAAGCTGCTGCGGTTACCGTTGGATTTTTGGTTTATGATCCCATCGCGGCAAGCGCATCTCATCACAGCCTACAAAAACTGCGCATCGACGGCATTTCACTGGTTTCGAAGGACTTTCGTACTTCGCTTTTCTGCAAATTTCCCGCATAGACCTGAACTTGTGGTTGTGTGGCGAAACGAGGGCAGAGGCGTGGCACAAAGACGTGATGTGATGTAGTGCTAATCTATGTACCCCTCACCGAAGCCGAAGTGATGTCACAGCTGCGGGGACCCAATCTGTTGCGGTTTGATAAAACCACACTGAGGTCTTCTGTCCACGGTCATCGTGCGATTTAGATTTGATGGCCAATATTTTTTAATTTCCACAATGGCTCAATTGCTGTCCATAGCTTTAGCTGTAGGCGTCTTCAACTAACTGCCTTATTTGACTAGCTAGGCAAGTGACGGATTACATAACAGTCCGCATTTACGATGAAATACCAATGACACCTATTGAACAACATCAGCTATGGCTCGTTTTAATGAAGACATGGGAAGAGCATACCGCAGGCAGGTCGGGGACCAGCGTTACCAGTCTTGAGAGACTCTTCGTTATTGCCCTTACCGAGATCATCCGTGCCAGCATGGACAACGACGGTGCGCTGTAGGAATGTTAGCACAACCGGATAATATATCGGTATTCATGGAAAGCTAGATCAACGTACTCCGATGACACTGTGGGGTCCAATGAGCTTGACCTGCTCGTCCTTCACGGAACCCTTGGCGTTGCCCTGGCCGTCCGTCTCGATGTTTCCAAGGTCACCTACGTGTCGGGCCTCATCGGAAGGAGCACCGTGAGTCTTGCCATGGGGGTTGACTGTTCATGCAGCACAAAGACGTGGTCAGTGATGGCTTGCACACTAGACGTACAACAAAATTGCCGCAAGGTCCGGATGGATCGTCCGGCTGGATCGTCCGGCTGCAGATAGTACGTACAGTGAGGGCCGGCAGAGGTGCAGCCGTTGGTGTTGTCACCAAAGGTGTGGATGTGGAAGCCACGCTTAGCATTGGCATCGTTGCCAGTGATATCCCAGGTGATGGTGGTGGGAGAAGACTCGGGCCCCTCCTGCTCGAAGACGACAGTGCCGCTAACCTTGGAGTCACCTCGAAGAACAGCAACTGCGAAAAGAAAGTAGTCAACATTAGCCCGGAACTAAATCGGTGGCAATACGCTGAGACATGGTCTGCGAGAAGAGTTCATCAAGGGACATCTGACGGGTAGGGCTGAGTTCCATCAAGGTTCCTTCGCGTAATTGTCCAACAAGGTGGCCGAGAAACTCGCTCAAATGAGCTCGACCGCCCCTCCCTCAGGAACAGGTATAAGTAGAGTGACGTGGGAGCAGCCTAAGAGAAAAAAAAATGCGCGTGACTGGGGTGGACGATTCACAGCCTCTCACCTGCTTTGACCATTTTGACGGCCTGTGTTTTGTTTTTGGTTGGGAAAAATAATGAATTGGAATTGAGCTTTGCGGGTTTGTTGATGTCGAGAAGGGGCATGAAGCGGGGAGAAGGTGGGAGGAGTTTTGAACGGGAGGGTGAGCGTGAGCGTGCCCAGCCGAGCAGCAGTCCGAGACTCGTCATTATTTCGTCAGGTCTGGTCGGAATCACCAGAGGCACCAACGAGTCAACGACACCCGCCCACTTTTTCGTGCCTCGGAACAGTTGCTGGGCGAGCTTGTGCTCGTGGATCATCGACTTTTCTCAACGCCAATTCCCATTCATCGCTACGTGAAGAAATAAGGTTATGGAACCGAGTCCGACTTTTATCTAAGCGGGAGGAACCTGACTCCCGGCGCATCAGTCTCCTGGACTAGTATCTCTGCCAACGAATACCGACGGCCAAAGCGTTGTGCATGCCTGCCCAAAGGACCATGTAAACGTCTTGAACAAGAACAGAAATGCCCTTCCTATGACAATCATGTTGACTGTCAATCGTTAGTGATTACATTGCAGTCAATTTATCAATAAGAATACTGCATGAGCCTACTGATCGTCTGGCCTCATGAACGAAAAAAGCCTTCCAGCCGATGTAGCCAATCATCGTACGGGAACACAAGAGGGGCTGTTCTCGCCGAACGTGGTCTCTTGTCAACTCGCATTGTCGTACTGCCGCCTCTAGCAGTACCGTACCTCCATCATTGCGTTCTTGACAATGTTGAGATAGACTCCTGCATCATATTCCCGAACCTCAATTTTCATCAATCATGCGAAGCCTCCTCTCGACCGTCAAACCTCGCTGGCTTCGACTCTGGCATTTGTCTGACACAACTGGGGTGCTTGGAAGAACAGGCTCTCGAGATCCAGGGAACCCGTGCAAGTGAGTTGTGTCCGACTTACTGAGCGTCGCAAGGCCGGCCATTGTGTCCATAGTCATTGTCCTCACTTTTGAGATTCCGCTCTGATTGATCCTCTCGTTTCGGGGAGCTCGTGCCTTCGCTAGGTATAACCAAGTGGGAATGACGAGGTTTGAGCTCCCCTGATCAGAATTTTCGGCTCGTATCTCATCGTCCGACAGCGAGCATGAAGCCACCACCTCGACCACTTTCTTCCGTGAGCTCTTCGTTGAGCTTGGCTATTTCAGACTCCATCGCATCTTTGTTTACACCAACTGTGCTGTTCTCAAAATCCACCAGTGTGACCCTGTTATCGATGCCAACGATAAAGTTATACCGATTACAATCTCCATGAGATATACCTAGCCCATGCAGGCGCCTGAGAGCAGAGCAACATATCTGCAAGTCTTCGATGCCTGCATGTCGGCCCATCACCTTCTCTAGCAAAATGCCTATGACTCGGCCCTGCTCACGGATGTGACCGAGGAACCGGGGCGCAATTCCAGTACCCTCAAGCAGCGAATAGATTTTTGTTTCGCGTTGGATATGTGGAATTTCCCAGTCAAATCGCGCCATCTTGGCAATCATATTGGATATGATGCCCGATAACAAGAACAAGAAGAGTATTGGCGTGAATTGTTGTGTTTGTCGTTGTTCTCCGTCTGCCCAAAACAAAAATAAAATAAAACGCAGGTCAAATGTTCACAGACCCAAGATACCTAGCCAATTAAAGACGTTGGTTGCAACCGGAGTGGTAGTGATTCTGTTGGGCGCTTGGGATAACCATCATTAGGAGGAGTCGGGTCTCCCATTCGTTACCAATCATGTATAAAAAGCATGAGCATGAGCATGAGCATGAGCATGGGGACCGGTCGTCGCCGGCTCCTGGAATCCTCCCGTCGTCCCTTGCCACGCAGCCCCACTACAATCGGTATGTACAGAACAGGTTCGAGTCTTCCATCAAACACAATTTAAACACGTCGGAATACAGGATTAGGCCTGTTGAGGAATCAGTATGTATCAGAGTCATCGATGCCGATTTTGGTGTTTTGATGAAGCAAATCGACCACCAGACTGCAGGAATCTATTATTGATGCAAAAGATGTGCTCGGTCCCTCATCTTTTATAAACAGCCCTATCAAGTCCATTTCGCGTATTATTCAAGCGTCCATCAAGACCTTAGATTCCAGCCTGAATAAACTTCTCCCCACGTGTTCTTGGGAATTGAAATCAGGCCAAGAATCGCTAGAAAGCACCTTTAAATGGGCACTGATACCGAATAAAAACTGTGTGTATTACCATTATATGAGCAAAAGCTGCTATTGAATGCAACAGACTGCTCGTATTTATCTCTTGGATGGGGCGTGTTTCTTTTAGAAACGCTTCGGCCGCGATAGAGCCATAGCAATGGCGTACATTTCTCAAATCCCTACTCCTGCATTCCCAACTCCATACACACTATAGTCATCAGCTCTGAAAGCAAACCAATCCTATGCCCGGGCCCTGCAATCACTCTAACACTTAGCTTGTCGACACCATCTTGTTGAGCAAACACTTGCAAGAAGCGAGCATTTATAGGAACTTTCTTCCAGACATTTAAGCTAGTCAAGCCTCCGGTCGCGCCAGGTATACCGAGTGACGGGCTCTCGCTGACGTTCTGATACTGGATCCAGAACGGCAAGACCATCGCATTGCCAGGCCAGCCTGTACAATGCTTTGCAATGTCGGACAACCCAATCATCTCGTGGGGAATACTCTCAAGAGATTGCTGTTGCAAGTTTTTGAGGACTTCATTTCTAGACTGGTCCTGCGAGAAATCGACACGCACCGGCAAGCGATTTAGGCAAGGGCCGACCACGTTCTGAAAGGACGGGTCGGATGCGCGGCCGGATACGACGCGGCCGAAGACGACATCTTGTGACCCAGTCATTTGACTGAGGGCTTTTGCACAAGCCAAGGTGAACAAGGAGGATTGTGTGACTCCTTGCGGCGGCTTTGACACGGCGACAGCACGCTCAATTACGAGAGGTGCATCCCTCTCCAGCTCTGATCTTGAGCTCGGAAAGTGTGTGAGTGATGAGCCCCGTAGAATATCCCGCCAGTAAGCACAATCTTCTGATTTGCGGGAATAAGAGCGGTAAATGTACTCGTCAAAGTTTGTGACTTTGGGTTGGGCACCGTGATATATGTCAGCCAAGAGTGACAAAGTTGTGTCAAAGCTGAGAGCATCATAAACAGCGTGTGACATGCTGAACATCAACTTGACCCTGCCGTTCTGACCTTGAACGATGTGGAATTTGGCCAGAGGCTCTGCCAGGGAAAGAGGCAACTGAAGTTCTTGCTCTGCCAACTGCTCGACGAACGCGTTCACCTCCGCGACGTTGTCGGCGATATTGACAGCCGTGTCCCAAGTGTCTAAAACAGCCTGCAGGTATGTTTCTCCAGACCGAACAAAGACAGTCCGGTAGATGTCGCAATGCTTGACCAGCTGCTCACAACTCCAAATCAAGCGACTCAGGTCTTGAATTTTTTCAAAGTCGATGCAACTGTACAACCAGGATCGTCGCGGGACCTCAAGATTCTCCATGATATACGTAACTTGCATATCTGTGGCCGGCATAACATCAATGATATGACCATATCCGGGCGATACGTGCGGAATGATGGCTGTGTTGATGAAATTCTCAACGTCTTCAGTTCCTAGCAAGCTGTATCGCGACCAATCTTTCTCACTCTTGTCGGTCTGTGTCTTCATCGCAAGAAGATCCGCAATGCGATCTCTGGTTAGAATTTCCGCAACGCTAAACTCAAAGCCAGATTCTCTAGCTAGTGAGGTAAGCCTCATAGCACCAATAGAATCTCCGCCAAGTTGAATGAAGCTGGTGTCCATGTCAAACGACCCCTCATTCCACGATAACACACGAGCGACAAGTGCGTGCAGCTTCACCTCATCCGGAGTGCTAGGGGACCGTCCAAGCGCCTTGCGGACGGGCAGAAGGATTTTCTTGCTCAGTGTCATTGCATGCTTGCGCAACGCTCCTCGATCGATCTTCTGTGACGCTGTGCAGGGAATATTGTCCACTAGCAGGTACCCATTGGGAACCATATAGCTTGGCAGTACTGGGGAGAGTCGAGCAGCAACAGCAGTAGCAAGCCGTCCAACATACTCTTGCGCCTCAACAGAGCCCGCGAGAAAGTTTTCATCAGAGAGCTTGATGAAAGCAACGAGCACCGTTTCAGTAGCATCAGCTGGTTTGACTATATCCACAATGACTTCAGCCGCCACGCCCTCGCCGACAGCCTTGTGGACGTGATGCTCGATTTCCTCAAGCTCTACCCGCTGGCCACGAATTTTGATCTGTGCATCTTTCCGGCCGATAAACCCAATTTGACCATCTTCCTCATACCGAACGAGATCACCTGTGCGGTACATCCGGCCCCTTCTGCCAGGAATACTACTGGTGCCATGAACCAGCCACTCGGGGTTTTCTACAAAGGACGATGCAGTCTTGTCGCGATCGTTCATATACTACAATGAATCGAGCACAACCATTAGCTAAGCAATCTGATATCAAAAGAAACAATGTCAGCAACAAGTTGAACTCACTCCTTGGCCGACCAGTGGCCCCTCAAGCCAAAGTTCACCAATATCCCCGACTGCCACCAACGAGTGCCCATCTTCGGGGTCTACAATCCACGCTCGGGAACCCAACCCGGTTCCTACAACAACTCGAGATCGATCGGGATCCAGGATATGACTGATAGATATGGGAGTGCATTCAGACGGGCCATATGAGTGAATTATTTGTGCATGGTCTTTCCAGTAGTCAATTTCATCACGAGGTAAGTTTTCGCCTCCGAAATTCACAACGCTGAGGTCGCACCCGTAGAAGAGCTTGCTCGTCGATGGAGTGAAAAAGACGGTGTTTGCCCGAAGACTGGCCACAGACTCTTTCAGCGCCAGCTGCATATCTGATTGGGATGGCACACACAAGCATCCACCTGCGCAAAGCGTGTAGAGCACATTGAGCCATGAAACATCGAACGCGTAGGACACAAAGTCATAGGTCCTGGAAGAAGCACTAAACTGAAGTGCTGCCAGTCCATACTTAAGAGCACTCGCAAAATTTGAGTGGCTGATTATCGCGCCTTTTGGAGTACCTGATGACCCTGAGGTGAAAACAATGTATAACCACGTGTCTGAAGTGACCTTTGGTAGAGTGGCAACGTTAAGCGACTGCAGTTTGGCCACGTTATCATCACTGATAACGATGATGCGAGAACTCGCAGACGACAGCTTCTGTGCCCGTTCCATCTGTGAGACCGAGGTCAAAACAATTCTCGGCTTGGTCAGATCCATCACCGTCTCCAAACGGCCGTCAGGAAGCTTTGCGTCGAGGACAACTGAAGTGCAATTTGCTTTCATAACTGCGATCTGACAGACTGAAGTCCATTTTGACTTTTCGAAAAGGAGAGGAACAATGCGCTGGCCGTCACGGCCGAGCTCATAGCGTAACAGCTCGTGAGCGATTTTGGTGCTCAGAGCATCAACCTGGCTGTAAGTGAAGTCCCCATCCCATGCACATACGGCTGGGGCCTGGGGCTGTTTTACCGCGACTTCTGCGAATATTTCATGAATTGTTCTATGCGATGGTTCAAGCGCATCTTTGTTCCACTGCCAAACTTGCTCAAGATCGGAAGGACTGCTGGTCATAATAGATGAAAGGCTTTGGCAATGCGTCGCTGGGGCAGAGATTTGCCTCAAAATGTTCTCAAATCTAGCCATCAGCCTCTGGAATTGCGTGGAGGGCATCACAGATGAGTCGTAGCTAGCATGGAGCCCGATACTATTCGACTTCAATGTAAAATCAAGGCAAATGGCATAGAGTTTAAAGGGGTTTGAGTCCTTCGCACCATCTTTTGCCGAAGATTTGTCAAAGACGCTATTCACGACACCCTGCTTCTCGGTCGGCTGGATAACCATGTGTGATTGGAATTGGCATCCTAGAGCACAATCGTCGGTCATACGCCGTATGTCTTGGATTCCTACCTGCTCAAAAGGCATCATTTCTGCAGCTTGTACTTGCACTTGCAGCAGCAGATCTGACACGGTCCCCAACTTGCCCAATTTGACACGAAGCGGCACTGTGGCAAACGTGGGCCCGGTGATTCTCTCAATGTCTGCTACAGGGGCCTGTCGACCAGACACAGTGATGCCAAATGAGGACTCTGTTGAATTCGTAATGGAAGACAACAGTATGGCCCAAGCAAGTTTAATCCTGGTAGCGGCTGTGTACTCGCTGTTGGACGCGATATCCGAGAACTCGAATTTGAAATGTCGGTCACATCGCGGTTTATAGTCTTTCGACGGGAGCACGGGGAACCTCTGCGCGTTGAAGCCATCGAATTGATTTGCCCAGAATTCAGTGATTTTGTCCTGGTCTTGACTCCTGAAGAACTGAACAAAGTTACGAAACGGAGGAGACTCGAGGACAGCTTCGCCGTGGTAGAACTTTGACAAGGACTCCCTAATGATGTGCATGCTCCAACCATCGTAGATGGCATGGTGAATGCTCCAAGAGAAGCCGGTATCGGAGAGAGCATATGAGACAAGAGGAGTGCCGAGACCGAAGCTTTGTGGCAAGATGTCCTGGTCGATTTGACACGTCTCGTGCTTCACAACCACTTGGAGAATCCCTCCCTCGGCGATATCGACTATTCTGGTTCTTAGAATAGAGTTGTTTTGGACAACCTTTTCCCACGCAGAACGCACACGCTCCTTGTCAACGTCCTTGCGAAAGTTCCATTTCTCCGTGAGGACGTTGTCTCCAGGGCGCCGAACCGTCTCTGCGAGTAAGCCAGCTTGCAAGGGTGTACAAGGATAGACGTCCTCTACACCGTCCTCTGTAATGCTGCATAACATGGCGACTCTGGTTTTGATCTCATTTGGAGTGAATTTGCCATCCAATAACGAGAAAGCCTCGACATTTTTGAAGAATAATTGGGAGGTGGTGCAATCATTGCTGCCCAACAATTCGGCAAGAGAGCTTAGCTTTGGGTGCGTGAAAATGTCTGCAACACTGAATACCACGTCGCGCTTGCGTGCAGCGCTCACGAGCAACATTGCCCCAAGCGAGTCGCCTCCGATTCGGAAGAAGTTGTCATTAACCGAAATGGTCGCTGGATCAACGTGGACGACTTCAGCCCATAGGTCTCGTACAAGCATTTCCGACGCAGTGGTAGGTGCTCTGTACGTCGATACTCTGATGGCCTCCTCTGCAAAGAGTTCTTCCAGTGTCTTTTTCTGCCACGTTTCTCGCAGAGATCGACGGAATATCTTGCCCGTAGGAGTCAAAGGGAACTCCATTAGCGGGATATAGGTCGTCGGGATCATGTAATCGGGAACCAATTTCGCTAGATGGTCGTCGATTCCCACCAACTTGCCCCAATCACCCATCTTCATCTTATCCAGCTTCACAAACGCGATGAGGATGGAATTCTTGTTCGCCTTCGGAGCAAAAACATCAGCGACAACCTTGGCCTTGAGGCCTATGCTGGACAGGGCCTTCTCAACATTGTGCTCCACTTCGCCAAGTTCAGTGCGTTGACCACGGATCTTGACTTGCGAATCAGCGCGACTGACAAAGACGAGATCTCCGTTGGTTGCATAACGAGCCAAGTCACCCGTGCGATAAAAGTTGCTGTGGCCACCGCTGTGGCTACCGCTGTGGCTACCGCTTTCATCGGTCCATCTTGGTCGCTTCACGAAAGACGCGGCAGTTCTTGCCTCATCAGCAATGTAGCCACGTGCAACTTGTGGGCCTTCGAGCCAGATCTCACCCACTGCTCCAATTGGTGCAAGACGTCCAGAGCCATCGGTTCTCACGATCCAAGTGGTCACGCCTTTCCCCTTACCAATGGTATTCGGCACCATTCCCCGAAAAGCACGAATAAGACATGCCTTGATTGTCCCCTCTCCCGGCCCGTAAGTATTCATGAACCTTTTTGTTTCGATCCAACCGACGAAATCAGCCTCAGCCCAGGCCTCACCGCCCAGCAAAACTTGTTCCAGATCAGGAAGCTGCTCAGGATCCAGATGGCGCAGGACCGTAGGAGTGGCGTTGATCAAGGTGGCTTTGCTGTCTCTAATCGACTCAAGGAGAGAGTTCTTTCTTTGATGTTCTGATGGGATACACAAGCAGCCACCCGAGGTCAGTGAATGTAGCATGTTGGACCACGCAGCATCAAATGCGTAGGAAGCAAAGTCGTATACTCGCTGGCCGGCTACGAACCCAAGAGCTTCTTGTTGGTTCATAATGGATGATGCAAAGCAGGAGTGAGTAATCATGGCTCCTTTTGGCTTTCCAGTACTACCAGATGTGAATGAAATGTAGACAAGGTTATTAGGTCGAACATCAGCTGGCAAGGTGCCTGACTCTGGAAGTGTATGCATCGAATCTTCCTTCACGACGAGCAGCTGCATTTCCCCGAACTGCGATGCCCTCTCGGCATTAGCTGCAGATACCAGTACGATCCTTGCGCTGACTTGGCTGATGATCGAGCGAGCTCTTTCAATAGGCTGTGTGGTGTCAATCAGAACACCTGCACCGCCAGCTTTCATCACAGCTAGGGCTGAGACTGGGACCCAAAGCGACTTCTCGAAATACATCGGCACAACTTCCTCAGGCTGCACGCTCAATGATGAGAGCTTATATGCAAGTCGAGTCGATAGCTCTTCAAGGCGAGCAAAGGTGAGCTCTCCATCCCAAGAAGAGACGGCAACAGCTTCAGACATTTTCTGGGCTCTTCGGGAGAAAATATGATGCACCAGATCCTGAACGGGCTCATAGCGCGTCTCATTCCATTTTGAGACCGTCTTCAGCTCTGCATCGCTAATCGTATCAATCTCCGTCAAGAGACCTGATGATTCGAGTGATGACTGAAGTTGTCGAAGCACATGCGTCAATTGAGAGAAGATTCGGTGCACTTGATCCGCGGTGATGATCGTCTCATCAAATCGGGCAGCGATGTCAACGTCTTCCCGTGAAAGACGAAATTGCAAGGCCAGCGCTTTTTCCGAGCTGTTTTCAGCCGTTCCCAGCTTCAAATCAGGATTCGTAGTCTCTTCAATGCTCAACACGGTCTGAAACCCACTAGCCAGTGGCATCTCGCTTCCCTCGCTCTGTAGTCGAGTGATGGGAATTTGCGGCAGACTCTTGAAGTTCTCCACAGCTGCATGGACGCCGTCAAGATATGCGCAGGTGGATTGGGTGAGGTCGACACGAATGCGAAGAGGGAAGGGAGAACCTTGTTTTTCTGCTTGGGGATATCCAACCACGACATCCGACGATCGCTGATAAGATGTTTGCAGAAGGGCCCAGGAGCCTAATAGTAGTGTCGCTCGGTCAAATTTGTCAGTCCACGCAATCTCCGGAGCATGAAAGCTTGCCCTTGAATTGGGTCGAGGCTGATATGATGTCAGAGCAATGGACGGGAAATGACACCCAGCCTCCAGGTCCCGGAGCTGTATTCGCCAATCTTGTAGCGCAGAATCTTCTTCCGCCCCCGTCATGTGGCAGAAGAAGGCATCATAAAGCGGGCGGTTTGCTGACACAGCGTTCTTATTGACAAGCGCAGCAGAACTGGCGAAGCGAATGGCGCCCTCCAAGACGTTCTGGATCGTCTGAGCGTAGGATCTCGTAGCGAAATCTTTGCGATATTGAATACCGACTTCTGTGTCGCTTCCTTCGAGTACGCCAGCGAGGACGACATCATACTGACGGCATTTTGTCAGCGCTCAGAACTGAAGTAATATTCGGGACTAGTACCAACTTACTTCGTGAGGGTCCTTCTCGAGGATCTCTACGAACTGGATATCTCCGCCGGCTTCATTATCATCTGAACGCGCCTCTCGCACCGTGATATTTGTGTTGAACATTTTGTTTGCAGAAACATCATGCTGTATCTCTGCAAGAGAAACGTGTTCATTCTCGAGATGTTCGACGTTGTATTTGTGAACCTGACCAATAATCGTCTTCAGGGGCTGCCCAAGATCAATACGCGCAACAAGCATGTTGATCAATGGTCCTATCACCTGCTCTATTCCCGGAACTGGAGTATTGCGACCAGAAGACAAGTAGCCAAAGCCGACCTGTCGCATGCCTGTCAGGTAGGCGAGAACAAGAGACCATGCAATGTGCAGGAATTCTGACCGAGTGAGTCCCATTGCCCGGCATGACCCGCTGATGGAATGAGTGACATCTTTTGACAATTTGATCCAACGGTACTCATCTTCAGCAGTGTTCTTGACCTGGCTCATGGTCACATCTCTTGGTAATTCGCAAATCTTGAAGCCTTCAAGATAATCCTTCCAGTATAACATCTGCTCCACTCCTCTTTTGCTCATGATATGCTCCACGCAGTTCGAGAATGGAGTACGCAGGCTCACGCTACAACGGCCCCCGTAGGCTGCCTCAAGATCTTGTTTTAGCACTGGCAACGAAGCGGCGTCAATTAGAGCATGGTTGATGTCAAGGCGGCAGGCGACGTCGCCCGTTTCGCCAACACAAATCGTTAGAAAACATTCGGGTCGGGAGGGTTTTCCTTGTGGCCTGTCCATTTGCTCTAAATGCTTCACAGCTGTTTCTGAGCCGGGTGATTGCATGATTATAGCCTCGTTGGCCTCAAGCAGCACGACTTGTAGGAAGCGGCCAGTGTCCGGATTGCTTGTGAAGATGGTGGAAAGGATTGGGTGCGCGTTTGCTACAGAGGTCCAAGCCGCGGCCAAGCGCGTTGCATCAACTTGCTGTTTGCTCGAGACGACCTTCCATATGGACGCTGTCTGATAGGAGGCGCTGCCGATGACAGAGCTGATCAAGATGCCCTCCTGCATCGGTGTGCAAGGATATATATCCCGCAGATCAGCTGCGCTGACGCCTTGGTCTGCGAGTTGGTGCTTCACGAGGGTGTCAAGTCCGGAATACGAGATATCTAGCAGCGGAAAGTCGGCGAGGGTCGACTGGGAAGGGGAACTCGCAAGCTCATGTGCCACTTTGTCCAGCTGTTCTGCGTAGAAGTTGATCCATCGTTTAACACTTTTATAATTTCGCATACCCTTGTGCGACCTGGTCCAGATTTGCAGTTTCCCGTCTTGCACCACAAGGTTCATGTCGATCAGAGATGGTCGGTGGTAGTCGGGCCCATCACTGGGAATGTCCAAATTGCGATTTCTTCTGTCTTCGTATTGGAGAAGTGAGCTTGCATCTTCGAGCTGTTGGAAGGATCCTCGGTAATTAAAGATGATTTCGGGAAATCTATGAGATACGAAGGCTGCTCTACCGTCTTCACTGTGATACCGACTTGCAAAGTATGGCCGACCTTTTCCGGGCACGCTCTTTCGAATGTCCTTTGCTCTCTTGATCATTTCAACGGCGGGCATCTTGGCATCGCCATTGACTTGTACCGGATACAATGAAGTGAACCATCCAACAATGTCGGATATCTCGGCATCTCCGATTTGGAAAGTCGGCTCACGGCCATGGCCCTCTAGGAAGACTGCCGGGAGGCTTCGATCAGGAAAAGTTTGTGCAAAGCAGAATAACAGTGTTCCGACAAGGATGTCCAAGATCTCGGTTCGAAGGCATTCATTGCTTGATCCCAAGAGTAATCTGGTGGCCTCTGGCCTTACCACCGAGATGTTCAGCACCGAGTCTCTGAAGAGCATGTCGGCCGGCGACACACCCCAGTACTGAAAGTCGGGGGGTGTGACCTCAAAGGGCAGAACCGCTCGTGGCTTCATGGAGGTGGAGGTGGCTTCCTCGCGCTGGAGGCGGCACCATGTCGCGAATGACAACGGCACTGGGGGCAAGTCGGTTTTGCCATGGAGAAGTTGGTCAAGTTCGTGCCAGATGACTCTCCAAGACACAAGATCCATCACGACGTGGTGTGCGCTCATGAGAAGTGTCTGTGGCTCATTTTCGCCGTTAAACAGGTCTACTGCGAACATGGGACCGTGAACAAGGTCCAGCTCAGCCTGTCTTTTGTCGACAAGTAACTGCATGGTTTCGCTATTGATGAACATGTGTTCTTGGAGCGAAAATGATTCGGGGCCTGGAGAGGTCACAAGCTGTTCCCAAGACCCGGCCTCGTTGGTGCGGAAACGGGCACGAAGCATGCTGTGACGCTTTGTTATGACCAAAAGTGCCTCCAAAAGCTCAAGAGACGTCGTTTCCCTAGCAAGTTTGACGATGAAACTGAGGCTGTAATGATACATTCCTTTGGGGTTATTGTCGAAGAAGATTTGCTGTATTGGAGTCAGCGGCCAACCTTCATGTTCATTTGCTGGAACAATGTCCAGGGTTATATCATCTTGGACAGGCTTGATGACTTGGCCTATGCCTTGAATAGTTTTCATTTTCAGTATATCAGACACCTTTATAGCAAAGCCACGATCGCGACAGCGGGATACCACCTGCATTGCGCTGATAGAATCGCCCCCAAGGCGTGTAAAGGCTGTGCCAATGCCAACTGCGCCAATTGGGACATTTAACACCTCGCTCCAAACATCTCGAATTGTCTTCTCCACTTGAGACAACTCTTGATGAGCTTCCGTCGGCGCTGCTTGTGCATGTAAGAACTGCCAGTACAGTTCTGGGCCAGCCTCGAGAAGGCTTCGACGGTCAACCTTTCCAGTCGGAGTCATTGGCACCTCTTCAACCGGGAAGAAGGCCGATGGTACCATATAAGGCGGTGCAAACTGCGTCAGGCGGTCCTCCATGCCAACAACAGCTCTGTCGAGGACGAGTTTAGCATCTTGTCTCTACAAACCTGTGCTTTCAGTGACGAACAAAAACGCCACCAACGTCGGTACATTGCTTCCCTTGGGTCTAATAACGTGCGCCATGGTTTGGACGCTATTCGCCTTGGCCTCGTCTGAAAGAGCACGTTGCAGATTGTGCTCGATTTCTCCAAGCTCCACGCGCTGCCCGCGAACTTTCACCTGAGAGTCCTTGCGTCCTACGAATTCCAGGTTGCCATCAGATGTGTAACGAACAAGATCTCCCGTGCGATAAAGCCGCCCTCTTCGACCAGTGTATACAGTGTCGTCCGAGGAGGTACCGATCAGACCTCGCACCAACCAGGGGGGATCGTCCACGAAGGCTTCGGCCGTTTTCTGCGGATGGCCCAAGTATCCTTGCCCGACGATCGGACCTTCAACCCACAGTTCGCCAATGTCGCCAATGGTTGGGTCTCGGGTGGAATTGGGGTCTGCGACAATAGCAGTGCTCACAGTCGAGCACTCAGCAGGACCGTAGGCATTTATCACCGTGATTCGAGTCGAAAGCTCCTGTACCAGGGAAGCCTTCAACGGCTCTCCTCCGAAGTGAATGGTTCGGAGGCTTCGCGGCAACTGGGAAGCCGGAAACCAAGCCACAGAGGGTGTGAGAACAGCATAGTTGACCTCGTACTTTCTGAGAGCTGCCGCCAGCTCTTCTCTTCTCTCCTGCTCTGAAGGAATGCACAAGCAGCCGCCCACTGTCAATGCGTGTATGACATTGCACCAAGCCGCATCAAAGGCGTACGATGCGAAGTCAAAGACACGGTCATGTTCCCTGAAGTCCAGAGCCTTTTGCTGGGTGCCAACCGCGCTGGCATAGTTTCCGTGACTTATGATGGCACCTTTCGGCGTCCCTGTGGTCCCCGATGTGAAGACGACGTACAGCCAGTCTGAGGGTCTGACCTTTGGTAGGGAAGATTGGTCAACACTTGGCCAACGCCTGTTCGATTCACGGCCAATAACCAGGTGCGAGCATTTTAGCCTCAACGAGGTGGCCTTTTCTGCGCACTCCGTGGAGCTGATGATGGCAGATGGCTCAGTGAGCTCAGCGACCAACTCGTGTCGGCGGGAAGGAAGTGATTCATCAAGCACCGTGGAGACACATCTGCTTTTCATAATGGCGAGCTGGGCGACCGGCACCCACATCGACTTTTCGATCAGGACTAACACGATGCTTCCTGGCTTGATCTCTTGACGAATTATTTCGCCCGCCAATCTTGTCGACATGTCGTCCAGGTCTTGATAGGTAAGGCTGCCGTCATGTGCACAGATGGCTGGCAAATCTGGATGTTTCCTTGCCCTCTCCATGACCATCTCATGGATGCAGGCTTCATTTGTGCTCGTCGGCACTTTGGCGTTCCAGCGCCAGATCTGTTCCAAATCTCGGGTTGTGATAGCTTTCAAGTCAATGAGAGGTTTGTCCAAGCCAGCCACTGAAGAAACCTGATTTAATATGTACTCGAATTGCCTGTTGAGTTGCTGGAGGTATGCCGGGTCTACAAACCCAGCTTGACCGACGGCCCAGGCTCGACATCTATCCTTTGTGACAAGGCAATCAAGTAGAAGATGCCGTATGTCTACCGAATGGTGATTTGTAGAAATGATGATGCTCTGGCTCTGACCTTGCACACTATTGGGTGTGCTGTCACTGTCACTGCTTGAGGCAGAGGAGTCGCCCACGCGCAGGCTTCCAGCGTCGCTGGAGGAAGAGCCTTCTCCCTCTGAAGACGTGGTGTCATCGCCTGACAAGGATAAGTCTGAGCCTCCGCATGTGCTTCCTTCTTCTGGAGTCGAGACCTTGGCCTTGACCGGGAAAAGACCATCCAATTCCTTTCTGACTTGGCGTAACAGATCTCCGACGGATGCATCCCACTGAATGAGCACATGGAGTGAACTGAAGAGCTGGATCGCTCCGATAGATACTAGATTGAGCTCTAAATCGTATTCATAAGATGAAAGTAGAACAATCCAAGCAGCACATGTGTTGACGGTAGCTTTTAGCTCATCGTCATTTGCTGGAAAGGACAGGTCAACAAGAGGCTGTCGTTCCTTCTTTCCGAGTCCCAGTGCCACTGACACATCATCTAGAGACAAGGTTTTGTTCGCAAACTTGGGTTGCAGTGGCGTATGCTCTGCCATCTGTGTCGTTTGCTCGTCGAAGCTCTGAATCGCCGAGTTGGCGTGGTGAGAGGTGGGTGTCATAGTATGTTATAGTATGAGCTTCACGATGCCTCTTCTTGTGATGATTGTGATGAAGAATATGGGTAGAAAATATAAGAGACCTAAAGGGGAGCGCAAACAAGAGGTGGAAACATGTATTCATCGAATCAGGTCTCGGGAGTTGCAATGTGCTCGAATCGACGGCTGGCCATGGTCTGTCTGCATTGGGGAGCCATGGACACGATAGGAACGTATTGAACGTATTGAACGTATGGCGACAAAATGAGGTTAGGGCCGGTGACTCGCACAATGACGCCGCGAACGGAGTGTCAGCGCGACATCGCGTCGGTAAGTGCTGACCAGGGCCAGGCCGGGACGACAACATAAGCACGGTTCAATGGGCAATTCGGAAACTTGGAACTTGACTGAGCAACTCACGATGATGAATCGCGGGCACACAATATGCGTCCAGACCCGCCAGCATCCACTCTCACGATCCCGTCCCTTGGCGGATTCCTTCGAGACCTGAAAATCGGACGAGAACTGCAGACCTAACTAACTTCTTCGGGGAGGTCCAAAACGCCTCAGGAACAAAGCTCGACGCCATCAGACACGGACCGCCGTTGCTGACTTGGCTCCGTGGCAGATTTCGTCCGGTACATTCGAAGCATTCCAAGACTGGGAAAATGTCACGCCTGCCCTCTATACCAGCCAGCTTCTCTCGCTTCTCTCAGGTCTCTCTTTCGCCTTCCACGCCAAGCCGTCTGCTGGATCCCTATTGAACCCGATCGAACATGGCCCTGGGAAGTGCCAACGAAGAGAAAGGTACCGACCCTCCAGAGGGCGATGTCGTTGTAGATGTTCCTCTTGCTGTACCGGTTGCGGTTCCGACCAAGGCCCCAGATGGCATTCTAGTAGATGAGCCTCGCGAGGAAGCTGCGGACGATGTCGTGCCTCGGCATTCACTGCCTCAGAACTGGTCCAGTACGCGAAGATGGCTAATTGTTCTTGCCTTGTCCTTTACGTCGCTGATGGTGTACGTTTTTGTTGTTGGCCTTGCCGCATTGCGGTTGTGGTAGCAGCAAAGTATAAAAGTACAAGAGGAGGTCGAGCTGACGTTTGTACCAGGTCCATGTCTCTTGTCATTTGTGCGCCGTCGAGTACCGCCATTGCGCACGAGTTCAACAGCAAAAATAGCTTCCTGTTAGTCTTTTACATCACTGCGCCGAATCTCGGTCAAGTATTCTCTTCGCTCTACATCAGCCCTTTATCGGAGCGCTACGGACGAGCCCCCGTGTACCATGGCTTCAACTTTCTCTTCCTCCTCTTCACCTTGGCGACCGGCTTCAGCACCAGTTTAACCATGTTGATTGTCTTGAGAGCTCTGGCAGGTGCCACGATTGCACCAATATGCTTGAATCCAGCCATCACGGGGGACCTCTTCGCTGTCAAGAAACGAGGCTCCGCTATGTCGATTGCCAGCTTGATTCCCATTCTTGGAAGCGCTGTTGGGCCAACTGCCGGTGGTTATATCACGCAATATCTGGGCTGGCGCTGGACATTTTGGCTCATGGCCATTTTGAGCGCGGCCGTGCAGCCATTCTTGATGATTGTGCTGAAAGAAACTTATCTGCCTGTCATACATTGCAAGGCTGTTGGAAAGGCCAATGCAGGCACGGAAAAGGTTACGGAACCGCCAAAATACTTCAAGGGATGGAACTTGGCGACTTTGAAACTGCTTTCGCTGCTCATGATACGCCCATTCACTATCTTGAGCAGCTCTCGGGTCGCCGTGCTGATGACGCTCTACCTTTCCATCCTCTACGCCTACCTTGCACTCCTGGCCGCAAACTTGGCCACCGTCTTCCAGGAAGCATATGGATTCTCCGAGAGTCGTTCCGGACTTGTCTACATGGCGACGAGTAAGTCTTCCTCATCTACCGGCCAGAGAAACCACGCTCACCCAGATGGCACAGCGGCCGGGACAATCATTGGCACCATATACTGCATGTTCACACTGGACTTCTTCCTCGTCGCCGGCTTCTCTTTCTCGCGCAAGAACAAGGACCCAGATGCCCAACACCGCGCCGAGAACCGCCTCATTCCAATGATTCCCGCCATGGCCGCCTATCCGGCGGGATTGCTGTTGTACGGCTGGGCCCTGCAGAGACGGTGGCATTGGATTGTGCCGACGCTGTCGACCACCTTGTGCGGCTTCTCGCTCGCGAGCAGCACCACTCCCATCATGAACTACATCGTGGACATCTTCAATGAGCGGGCAGCTTCCGCCATTGCCGCCGTGCTGCCCTTGCGCTACATTGCCGGCACGTTCTTGCCCGTGGCCGCACCTTACATGGACCGCGCTTTGGGCTATGGCTGGTCCAACTCTCTCTTGGCCTTGATTTTGCTGGTGATGGTGCCGCCGACGTTTCAAGTCATCATTCGGCCGCAGAAAAAAGGCAAGGCAGGTTGAGGTTTCAATTTGAACATTTCCGTTTCTTCTGGAGAGCACATTTCCCGGTTGTAATGTCGAAAAGTACATGGCATCAATCAAGTACACGACCTAGACTAGATTACGAATAGAGTTCACAATGAAGGCTCGATTCACGAACTATGCCGTGATTCTGCGATTGAAACAAATCTCCCACATCTTTCCAGTAGTTTTTTGTCCTCTGCCACCCTTCCGCTGTTCTGCTCTGCTGTCTGCTACTTTCTCGTCGCAGACCTCCTCGTCAATGCAGGGACCGCGGCTGACAGTCTACGGTGGCAAGACAGTCAGCACTACATGCAGCTACCAGAGCGAAGAATTACAACAAGAGCGGGTCTTTGACGTAGAGTGTAGCAGAGTATTCTCTCGTGAGGATATGCGAGACAAGAATGTGGCAAGTGCCTTGATTATTGACAAAATTTAGAGGCTCACGGTGGAGTTCATGCATGTAAGATATGTCGTCGCCGCGTGAGGCAGGAGGATACGACTGTGTGGCGCATCGAGCCATGGTAGAGATCGGAATAAACGTACTAGTGTACCAGTGCGGACTGCAGCCTGATGATGGATTGATCTCTTTCGCTCAGGAGAAAATAAGCGATGTGGGATATGAATAGGTTTACCGCGGCAGTCCTTACGGATCCATCGCACCGACATTTGCGAGAGGGTCACCAAACATTGTCCGACTAGGACTTCTGCACATTTCTCTTCAACACTGTTCGTCAAGTTCATCTCGATCAAAAAACACAAACACTCTCATCACAGTAATAGAGTACTCGATAGCCTAGTCGGCTCAAACAAGTCAGTCGGTTCCCTTCTCCCAAGACCTGTGCTTGCAGCGCGACAATTCACGCAAAGGATGCAAGAAATACATCATCTAGCAACTCAGCTCACTGTAGTTAAAGATGGATCTACCTCTCAAAGAGAAAAATGAGTTGAGCCCTTTGGCCCGGGCAATCGAGGTCTCTGACCAAAAGGATGGAAGAAGGCAGCCGTGGAAGGCCGCACTGGAGGCTGAGAAGAAAGCCAAAGAGGATGGCACATGGGACCAGATCGTCGACGTGTCCAAGAACTACCCGGATGTGAGCAGTGGGATTGACGATGGAAGCCTTCGGGCTTGTAACTTCTGACTCTCATTTGTATTTGTGTGCTTGGATGTAATTGGTGGTCATCTCTCATAGTTTGAGTGCCGAGTATATATCACAACAATTGGGAGAATAAGAAACTTGACTAAAATTGCACATTTCCCTACTATATCGGCCAAGAAGTCCCTAACATACATCGCAGTGAAATTGTGAATCTAGGTACGTCCAGTCTTCAGTTTGACACCGTGCCAGGCACCAGCCGCCCAACCAATATCTCCTCTCCCGAACGACCCGTCGACAAGTGCTAGATAATTCCGCTTCTCGCCCGGCCGTGACTAGTCAGTAAACAGTACCTGTGACATCCAATGCCAGCATATTCGCCAGTGATTCTGCTTGTTGGCCAGCTTATAAGTTGACCCTGGCGCGAATGTGGGTGGCAATCCACCCCTAGCGGCGTCCAGCATATGTACTCGCCTTGAGCTGTTCTGGATATAAATATTCATATAATCATGGAAGCGAAAGTGGTAAAAAAAAAAAAAGTCTCACCATAAAGCCCCCCCCCCCCCCCCCTTTTTTTTCTCTTTCTTTTTTTGCTGTTATTGTTGTCTCTCCTATCGCATGTTCAGGTATAGCAACGATTTACCTCGCGAAATGGATCAACACGTCAAGCTTTACTACCTAGGCGAATCTCCCGCCCTGGAGACTGAGAAGCCCTACCTCCTCAGCGCAGGTCTATTGAAGTCAGTCCCGCAGTGCAACTGGCGATACGAAGCTGGACCAGAGCAAGTCATCAAAGATGCTCGCGGGCACGAAGAGGAGTTCAACTACGTCGAGAACGGCTTTGCGTTCCGGCCATGGTCACCTTCCCCCATAGACTGGGAGAACGAGACGCAGATCAGGGAAAAGTTTCTCGTTGAGGCACAGGAGTTTGTCCGTCGGGAACTCAACTTTGGTGACGACTCCCTGAAGCGATGCGAGGTTTTTGACTGGCGCGTAAGCTGTTTCCCCGAAAACATGCGGTACTATTCCGTGGCAGGCAAGCCGTAGATATGGAAAGAGCCTACTAGTGCTGATTTGTTGTTTGCGCAAACACAAGCTTCGAATATCGAGCTCCGCCGCGCAACTCACGAATCTGGACAAGGGCCACATGGCCAAGATCAGGCCCGCACAGGCAGTACACATCGGTATGTGTCGAATGAGCTGGCAAACTTGTTTCCCCGTCGCGAGATGAGAAAACCCACGAATGGATGATTGGAAGGAGTCTCCGACGCTAATGTACATGACAAAAAGATCAAAGCCTGGCTGGTGCTTTCGACCGCCTCAAGCTCCATTACCCGAATGACGATATTCAGGAGTTGACGGCGAAATACAGAGTGCAGATCATCAAGTAAGCCGCCGCCGCCCCAAAACCAGTCCCCGTAGCGCCCTTGCCAACGCCACACGGCTATCAGGGGAAACGGTGTCATGTTTCCTCGTAACTGACCGTTCATCATCGAAATTTCCCAGCCTGTGGCGTCCCTTCCGAGGAACTGTCCAGCAGTGGCCGCTGGCGGTTTGCGATGGCCGAACGGTCGGACTCGACAGCCTGGACGAGCTGGAGTATGTCAGCGAGGAGTTTGTGCGCCGCAGCTACTTGGCTAGGTGGAGTGACTCGTACCGCTTCCATTACTTGAGCAACATGACGAGCGACGAGGTGGTCGTGTTCAAGATTTTTGACTCGGCGTTTCACGTGCCGCAGGGCTCCAAGACCCCGGGCTCACATGTCTGTAAGTTTTGGCACTTTGATTCGCGGCCTTATTACCAACCTGGCATCCATTTTTTTTTTTTTTTTTTTTCAATATTTCAGGCCAACATGAACATGTGCTGACTTGGGTCCTCCTGTAAGTGGGATGCCCTCATGCAGCGTTCGAGTTGCCGTCCGTCACCTCGGCGCCGCCTCGCGAGAGTGTCGAAGTGCGCATGTTTGTCGTTTCAGAATATTAAACTCAGGATCTGCAGTTGCCGTTGCCGTTGAATTTCGTTTTGTCTGTCAATGATAGCTTCAATTGGAAGCAATACTGTATAGGCTCTCATCGTGCTTCGTACCTTTTGTGAATAGTGGATTGTGAGCGCCCCATTGATTCAATTCGGCACATGCTTGTTGCAACACAAATTTCCCTACGGAGCACTCCGTACGGATCCGTATACGGATTCAAACCCCTTCCTGCGGCCCCCGACAAGAAACGCGGAACGTTGAGTACATATCTGCGGTAGCACCCACCGTACATAATATCTGTATTCGAGACAAGCAAGATCCAGTCATTTGCCAGATCGGGCAGGTCTCGCAAGATAGGGACAAATCCGACAGGATCTAAGCCAAGACGGCAGACGCAACGCAAAATCCGCCCGCCGTCACGCCAATATCTGACATGCACCAAGCCACACCGCACCGCAGCTTGTGTCCCAATCCCAGCTCGCTTTGTGTATTTTTTTTCGCAGCTCCTGCAAACAAACTGCTAGCACAACTCGTGCGGCAACTTCCATCCTCTTCTTCAGCCCCCTTGATAAGGGGCTTGCGTGTCAATGGGTCCGACTCGGCCGACTTTGCCGTCCAAACCAAAGAAACCCTTTTTCGTACTCCTTGGCGTTGCCTTTGCAAGTCTTCTTGAGGCTCCGCTGATGTTGGCTTACTATCAGTTTAGCCGATGCTATGCTCCATCAAAACCCGTACTTGGGCGAAAACCCACGATATGCCTGGCATAGGTACGAGATTGGGAACTTTTGCGGCATACAGCCTGGAGATCCAGAACCTGTCATGTAGTTATGCTGTTATTCGTCGGTTCTCAGGTACTGCTCATGGTCCGACAGCTGAACCGTCGCCGTCATGGTGTCTAATGCTCGAGCCTCGAGGGATATATTGCCGCCGTTAGACGTCGCAGTGATCACAGCGTTGTGTTAAGTATTTTCGAAGACGGCATTCAATGACATGTCCAAATGTGACGTAGCGAGTGGCGTACATACAGGCATAACGATCATGGATTGATAATTAATTAGCCTGGAGCGATTGATCTTGGTAGTGGCTGGGACAGGAAGAAGTGCCTAAGGCTGCACCTTAAATCTGACCTGCCTCTTGCCCCGTCTTGAGTCACTAAAATGGCTGTCTGCACGAAAAACCGCCCGATACAAGACAGCATGTCCCACGGCCACGTCTTCGTAGCATCGGTATTCTTTGCCGCCACTCTATTCACCATCCTAAGCTGTCTACCATTTCTACCCGCGACACCATGGCCCTCACGAGCAGCGGCCACGCAGGGCCCGTCCATCGACACAACCCCCGTGTCGTACGGAAGAAACCGCCGTCCCAAGATGGACGACCTCACTCTCACCGCCAGCATCCCGCAAACATACCTGCCCACCACCCATAACGAGCGACGACTCATCGTCATAGGCGACATTCACGGCATGAACACAGAGCTAGGACACCTCCTGGGCGAAGCGCGTTACGACTCGTCCCATGATCACGTCGTCACGCTAGGCGACATGGTCAACAAGGGTCCCGACTCAAAAGGCGTCCTGGCAAGACTCATGACCATGAATGCCAGTGCCGTCCGGGGCAATCACGAACATCACCTTCTCCTGGCCCTTGAAGAGTACAATAGTCGTGCGGCGCCCAATCAGGACCACGACGATCCCCCCAGCGTTATCGAGACGCGCCCGCGGAACAAGAAGATTCTAAAAGTCGCCAAGACGTTGAGCCTCGAACAAGTCTCGTGGCTTTCCGGCCTGCCAGTCATACTAAAGGCGAAGTCGTTGCAGTTGTACTTTGTCCACGGCGGGTTAGTCCCTGGTGTGCGATTGCAACAGCAAGATCCATGGGCTGTAATGAACATGCGCTCGCTTGTGTATCCAAGCGAGGAACTTCGTCGGAACGCAGAGAGTGCATCAGACTCAAATTCGGATTCGGACTCGCTACTCGAAACCGAAAGAGATGCGGGTTCGGGCCAAGAGGAAGAAGATGAAGCAGATGACGGAGGTCATGACGATGTGGATGCCAGTAAAGTCGTTGCTATTCCCACCGACGACCACTCTGGCGAGGAGTGGACCAGAGCCTGGGACCGATACATGAAGCATCGTGCGGAATCAGCCCGCCGGACAGTCATGTACGGACATGACGCTCGGAGAGGGTTCACAGAGGGCAAACACACGGTTGGATTGGACACGGGCTGCGTGAGGGGCGGCTCTCTTACCGGTCTTATTGTCCGGTCGGACGCCAAACGTGGCTTTTCTTACACCAGGATCCAAGTCCCGTGTAAGAATTTCTTGCGAAAGGACGATTAGGCCTTGGGAGAGGAAGCTTGATGGACATACCCTCGTTAGTTGCTTTTTCAGTTTTTCTTGTTTCAGTAGAAGCGACAGAGGACTGGATGACCGTTTTGATACCTGATACCCCTTGGTTGTGATTACGACGTCTTCTTAATTTTTTTTTTTGATACCGACTTCATTTCTTTATGACGGCCAACCAACATGATAGATACTAGGTAGCACGTACTCTCGGCTTGACCGTCGAGTTGGTCTGGCAGGAACCTAGGATTTATAATTCATGATTAGACAACTGCCATGCGCGAAAAGATCTTTCAGGGCACCGAAAACGTCTATAGACATGGGGATAGTGCACAACAAAGAGCAATGAATGTCAAGTGCATGTAATTTGATTAAGTATCTGTCAGTCTGGGCTCCATTTCAAAGCATCTCAACTTGGACAACACAAAAGGTAAGCCATCCCGGTATGTTTGTCTTAATAAAGTATCTTTGATCCCATGACAACATATTTCTTTGCCTGTTCAAAGTCCACCATCATTGGCAGCATCTTTGCTGCGCTCATGTTAGGAGCAACCAGGCAAGCTGCTACGTGACTTCGCAAGCCTTGCGATTGGAAACTGGGGGCACATGGCCTAATAGAACCCCTTATATTAGAGAACAGCAGCTTTCGCATCTAGGTAGCTAGAATCAACAACTTGACCGGACACTCTCTGAACCCATTTCAAATCGTAACAAGTCCGATGCATTAGCCATTGTTACGGTGCAGCCCACGGGGCCATCGGGGATGTCAGCGCCCACACGTACGGGTTATAAGCCTGATCCCGTTGCGCTATGCAAAAGAATACGTATTAAACAAGTCATCTTTAACTTGTGCAGTTGACACCTATATTGCTAGGTCTAGGCAAAGCCTAGATGACAAAGGACCGTTGGTGTAAGAACCCAGAAGGTGTGCTGGAATTCCCGAATAGACCAAAAGATCCGTCAATGCTAGCCGCTGCTAACGTTGTACCTTACATTTGATTATGAGGCCTGTTGTGGATTCATACACAGCACCTCACAGTTGGTAACGTCAATGGTTCAAGTTCAAACTGGCTACAAGCCAAAACTATTATCTAATAATATAAGGGTTCTAGGTCACGTATCAGTCACGTTCTAGGTTATCTTCTAGGGGAACGTGCCACTATCAGTTCTAACATGTAACACTTATAGCCTTAAAGCTTATTCTTATACTAAGTTATGTTTTATATTACTCTAGGAGTTTATAACTGTGATGATCTAGGCTTTGCCTAGACCTAGCAATATGGGTGTCAATCGGACAAGGAAGGGATGACTTGTTTAATAATGCGTATTCTTTTGTGCTATGACTATGGCGCACTTGGATCGGGCACATGACCCGTACATGTGGGCGCTGACATCCGCGATGGCCTTGTGGGCTGCACGGTAACAATTACTATAGTATTTTTTTTAAATATTCGTCATCCTACTAGTTAGATTTTACTAGTAACGCTAATAAGTTTATAAATATACTACATTTGCTATAACAATGAGCGTAAAAAACTATTAAAAATCAATAACTCGATTATTCTGTCATTTTCAGTCCACATCTAAGCAGAGAGCTTCTTCTTGAGGATATCCTTAAGGGTGACGGCATCGGCAGCAAACTTGCTAATGCCCTCACGGAGCTTCTCGACAGCCATCTGGTCCTCGTTAAAGTCGAATCGGAAGGCGGGCTCGTCCTTGATGTACGTCTTGCGCTCAAGGTTGGCAGAAGCGGCCTTGGCGGCGTCGAGCTTCTTGGGGACAGCCTCGGAGGAGTTGTGGAGCTCCTCGAGTAGGTTGGGCTAATGTTGTTTTAGCTTTTTGCATTCTGAAACGGGCTTGAGGCAAGGGCAGCTTTCCTGTTTGGAAAACTTACAGAAATGGTGAGATAGTCACAGCCAGCGAGTTCAGTAATCTCGCCAATGTTGCGGAACGAAGCGCCCATGACAATGGTCTTGTAGCCAAACTTTTTGTAGTAGTCGAAGATTTTCTTGACTGATACAACACCAGGGTCCTCCTCTTTGCCGTACTCCTTCTTGTTGGCGGCCTTGAACCAATCAAGGATACGACCGACGAAGGGAGAGATGAGGTAGGCGTCGGCCTCGGCAGCACCAATGGCCTGAACCAAGGAGAACATGAGAGTCAGGTTGCAATTGATGCCGTGGTCGCGCTGCAGGATCTCGGCAGCCTTGATACCCTCCCAGGTAGCGGCGATCTTGATTAGAACACGGTCCTTGGAGATGCCCTGCTCCTTGTACAGCTGCGCAAGAGTTAACAAACATGTGTGTGCTTCGCCTCCATTGTAAAAGTATGCGCAACAACTTACATCAATAATATGCAGAGCCTTGTTGACAGACTCCTTGGTGTCGAAAGAGAAACGGGCATCGACCTCGGTGGAGACCTTGCCGGGAATGATCTTGAGAATCTCCTTGCCGAATTCGACCAGGAGGCGGTCTAGTGCGTGGTCGACCTGAGACTCGACATCACCGCCCTTGCTCTTGCCATACTGAATGGCAACGTCCATCAACTTGGCATACTCCTCCTTTTTGGAGGCGGCCAAGATGAGGGAAGGGTTGGTGGTGGCATCCTGGGGCTTGTACTTGCCAATGGCTAGATAACGATGTTAGCTCCGTCAGGACTGTTTGAGGTTGCAGAGCATCGGGCGCCTGGGCGGATCGTTTTGTCGTTTCGCGCTCTCTGACAGGTAGCCAGTCCAAGAAAGCAGCAATAAGCCAGTCGATCGACAATGGGGATGTACTAACAGGCAAAGTCACCTATTAAACAGGTTAGCACCCAGTATAGCGCAAGATAGAGATGGCGGGATGCGGGCACTCACCAGAATCAGACACGACGACCTATACCACAGCGGAACAATCTCAAATGTCAGCTTCATCGTTCTTTGTTCAAAACAACTGGAATGATCAATCTGATCGGAAAATTCCAGATTATTCGACCAATGCAAAACCAAAGCCGTGAACCAGACGTTCCATACTGATTCGTGGTTTCGGCCTCATTGAAAGCTATGGCTTGGCAATGCGTTGCTTTGATGTCGTGATGAGGAGGGGCAATGGTGGGGTTCAACACTTACGGTGCCGGTGGCCTTGAGCTGATCGAGAGAAGTAGACATGGTGGCTGTGGTGTTTGCGATGTAATATTAGGAGGTGGTAAGAAGGAGAATCGGGGTCGAAAAGAGAGCGGTTTCGCAAGATACTGGAGACTTTTTGTCTTTTTGTAGTAACGGGCACAGATAAGACGGGCGGGAAGAATGGTTGTATCGAAAACGGAAGAAGGGTTTGAAATGATGATATACTCGTGCCAGGCCCCACTTTTGTGGCTCTCGTCGGACCTCATTCTGTTACGTGCTAGAACTGGCAGGTGGCAGGTGACCTAGAACCCCTATATTCGAGAGCAGTTTTAGCATCAAGCTCACTAGATACTACCTATTCTATATTATAATAATAAGTGGTGGCAATTTCTCTCCGATCATTGCCCACCTGAAATAGCGCTTTTACTGCTACTAAAAGTCAACAAACCGCTATCAGATCCTTTGACCGTTGATTCGTTCATCCTCGACCCCCCGATCCGACCGTTAATCCGTTGATTCAAAGACCTTCGGCATTCGACTCTTCAACCTTCGTGTCGATTCGTCCCCATTGACCTTCGATCTTCGTTCCGACCGTTATATCTGTTCACGTTCGTCATGACGGTCAACTATTGATCCTTCGACCTTCAACCTTCGATGCGACCGTTGATCCGTTGATCCGTTGATATTCTCTGACTGTCAGATTCTTTGACCTTCGATCAGACCGCCAGATCCATATCACTCTTTGACCATTCACTTTTCTACGTTCACCACTAAATCTCACTCGTCTGAAGTCCATCAAATTTGCCGAGAATGCTTCATGATACCTTTTGATGCGCCAACGGTTCTTGTAAAAAGAAATCTTACATCGCACAGCATAGTGTGCGATTCAATACACTTCAATAATGGAAAGGAGTTGGCCGCGACTTCCGCGACACGGTGCAGAAGGGAGACATTATTGCTATTAATGTAAGTAATGGCTCAAAAAGATGCGCTTTTTATTAAGCGAACAAACGCTAACAGCAAAGACAGGCACGGATAATCCAGGGACTTGACAATGTGTCACTGAATATTTATGCTGCAAATCTCTCGAACGATATTCCCCAGATTGATTTCCCCGTGTTGATTTGCAAGCCCACAATTTCTTTTTGGGAGGGGCGCAGGTATAAAGATGAGACTGGGCTGCGAAGAGTGAGTTCAGTGTGGACTGGTCACGGATCGACCAGAACAGCAATACCTCCTTTTAATCGAGGGCGTGGGAAGAGGAGATATAACGATTACTCGGGCAGATGAAAACAGGTAGATTATGCGCGGACAGCAAATGGCGACAAATTTGGATGATGCAGGAGTGCTAGTGTGAGCCAGTGTTTCAACAGCTTGGCTTGGCGTCTGACCTTTGCGTGGATGAAACTCGACCTTTTTTTCCTACTTTCTTCTTGTAAATGAATGAACGCCGGTGACCGTCCGGTGACCGTTTCAGCATAATAGTCATATCGATAACCCATGGCCCGCGCCACGAGAAGGCTCAAGGTGGTGTGTGTGGTCAGCCTGGTTTGTCACCGCCACTCGGACCACCCCAGTTTGCCCTTCGTCAACCTCGCGTATCTGCCCACCTGGCACCCACCAGATGACCAGATGGTTCGACGACCCCCCCCAGGAGGGATTTGCGAAGACGAACGGCCCCGTTTGACAAGCAGCCAATTCGTCATCGCACAACACACGTCTGCCCTCCCGTATCATTATTATCACCAGACCCATCATCGTGTAGGCGCATTCCATCTCCCAAGCCCAAGACAGGAGAGTCCTCGATGGGGTTCTTGTGTTCTTGGCGGTCATCACTACCACCAACCAACCTTTCATGTTGCCCATCTTGATTCTTGATTGGGGCGCGGCGTGACAACGTTGACCCGCGGGGTTCAGCTGCGGCACCGACACCCGACGTCGACGTCGACGTCGAACTCGACCATCTAGATCTTTTGAGACCGCATCTCTTGCGCCGCCGCTCATAACCTTCAATCTCGACAGCTTTCTTCCCCCTTGGCGGCAGCATTTGCTGCAGCCATCCGGTCCGTTCACAACATGTCTTTTCGCGGCGACGACCAGCGCCGCTACGGCCAAGTTCCACCCGTCCAATATGCTGTTGCTGGCCACCAGCAGTCCGACCAACAAGCCGCCGGCCTTGATAGACGGCCAAGCTTCAACACTGGCGACGATTCGGCCTATCACAATCAAATGCATAACCATATTCAACCGTCATCCTTCAGTCCAGCGGGCCGTGGCAGCGAAGACGAAATGTTCTTGTCAAGTCCTGTCGGTGGCGGCAACCCATCTATCGGTCGTTACGCGTCCACCAGCAGCGCCTTGTCCGGTTATCAGCATCAGTATCAAGACCCGGCTCCCCCGACGCTATCACAATCGGCCTATAATCCTCAAAACTTTGCTCCATCTCCGGCCACGAGTTTCCAGCGATCACAATCCACCGCGCTGCCCTACCACCCTCATCCGTCCTCGCGCTTCTCTACCTCCAGCGTCAGTTCGTACAATTCTACGTCGCCGCCCACTACCAGCTACACCCCTCAGGCGTACAATCCCGCCGCATATGCCACTACAAACACAGTTCCTCAACGGCAGGGTACGTATCATGCATACGCTGGTCATGACCATCAGGGCCATGTGTATGCCACGGCTCCCATCTCGCCAGGCTATGGACAATCCCCGGCTGGAACGTATTCGTCCACTTTCTCTCAACCTCTGAGGTCCCCGTCCTTCTCGTCTGGGTATCAGCAGTCTTTTCCGGGCAGTCCTTCTTCTTTTGCAGGATCTAGCTCTCAAGTCGCAACACCAACATACGATCCGTCTCATCATAGCGCTGGTAGTCATTATTCTGGATTTAGTATCAATGGCACCGTTCCGTACCCAACGGAAGCGTCTCATGGCGAGGCCCAGGCGCCCTATCCCCCAACTTCGCATATTCCCGTCGGTCCAAACTATGCGGCGTCCAACGATCAATATTCATATTACAGTCGCCCGCGTTCAGACTCGCAGACATCTCCGGGCACTTCCCCCTACATGCAACCTCAAACATCACCTGGACTTCAGCGACATCCGACCAATGCTCCGCTTCCAAACCGACCCATGGAGGATGTCCCAGAGGAGACAACGCCCTGGGACGAGCACGGGCGGCCGTTGCCGCATAACGATGATCACGAGCGCCTCATGCAGGATATCGAGGCTGAATTAGGGGGGTCTGGCTATCACTCGCAACACAGGTCGCCATCGATCAACAGCCAGCTGTCGGACAAGCACACCCAGAGACTACGTGGATACAGCTCTACCTCAGCACATTCACCTGGCGCATCCAGGGCGCATCCGGCAAGAGTCTCGAGCCAACCTCTCCATGACGATGACGAGGACGGTGACGATGACGATCCAGAAGGCACAGCTGGGGTGTTGGCTATGCAGCAAGCTGAGTTGGATGACCAACGCTTCAGCGGCAATGCGTTCATGTTCAGCGGTGCAACCCCCACTGCTCATCAGACAGTGCCTCTGTCCCCTCCTGCCAAAGATCACGGGCTCAACAGCGGTAGCGACTTTGGTGGCGTGGATTTGGGCATGTTGAGTGGAGGCTATGCTGACAGCTTAGTACACGGCGCAGATGTCAGTACTCCACCGAGGTCTTCCTCGATGCAAGACGGACCGCGGCCACTACCGACTCCCGGATACTACAACTCACTCAGGGAGAACTATGACAAAGCTGGTGCCTTTCACAATGCCGAAATGGACTACGGTGGTACAGGCGGGTTGCAGGCCCCGGAAATGCAACGGCTGAGTTTTGATGAAGGGCGAGAAGAGCAAGTTTCTATTCATTCACAGCAAAGCGGCTCCGAATCGCCTTCCAAAGATGACTACAAGGATCTATTTTACCATCCTGGTCTTTCCAGTAGACCACTCCCGTCGCTGCCGCCAGGACCTGGCTCGGACAGCAGCTCAATGCTGTCGACTCGTACCAGCGTTCGCTCTCAGCACCAACAGTCACATTCGCTGAACGCCGATGCTCGTTATTATCAGGCAGAAGGTCCGCAGACATACTATCAATCTGGAGGCCAGCAGTCGCTCTATCCAGAAAGATCGATATCCCTCGGTGGCCATAGTCATACCCCGACGGTTCAGGCACCAACAAGATCCAGAACGGATGCGGCCGAGGAACGGAAGAAACTGCATCGGCAACACCAGGTCACGCAGCAAGGTCCAACCTTCTCCGACTATGATTCGACCCCCGCGGCGTCTGCTGGTGCCTTCGATGGTATCACTCTCCCAAGTGGACGAAAAAGGAAGTTTGTGCCATCTAAGCTCACCGCGGGGGAGTTCAACAGATGCAAGGAGCCGTGGGCGCTCAGTGGAATTGAATCATGGATTCGTGCAATGGGAGAGGGTGAACTGGATTTGAGGGAAAAGACAATCGAGGAGGCAGTGACAAACCTATTCGCCTTCAAGATCCCAACAATGAATGTCGCTGACGCTGAGGCACTCAGCAGCGAAATTGTGCTTCGCATGCTGGACTACCAAGTGCTTCTTCCAGATGAAGAGTGGGTCAAATTCGGCGATGGACACATTTCCGGTGTACTGTGGCAGCTGACTGGCTCTGGCTGCTATTCACCTGAGGTCCACAAAGTTCAGGTCAGTGGTCGTTGCTATGCCCATCATTGTACACGCACCTTGAAGAAGGTTGATTTGGAGGTCTTTTCCGAAGAAGTCCAGGGTGCCGACGCATGGAACGTGTTTTACAACCTGAAGAAGGAAGACTGGGAATCGAAACCGAGAAAGGAAGTCGACCGTCAAAACATCATGCATGAGATTGTGACTGGCGAGGAAAACTACATCAAGCAGCTTGATATCTTCCGGACTTTGTATAGGGATGACCTCCGCACAAGAAACCCGCCGATTATCCAGCCTGGTAACCTGGATACATTCCTGACTACAGTGTTTGGAAAACTCGACACGGTTCTTCGCATCAACAAGGACCATCTTTTGGCGCAGCTCAAGTATCGTCAGCAGGAACAAGGGCCGTGGATCATCGGCTTCAGTGATTTATTTCGTGAATGGATTCGCAAGGCCAAATCAGACTACATTGAATATGCTTCTGGATACCCAAAAGCTACTTGGTGGGTCAGGAGGGAAATTAGCAGGAACCTGCTCTTCAAAAACTTCCTCGAGGATAAACAGAGGCACAAGTCTTCCTCCAAACAAGATTGGACTCATTTCCTGATTACCCCGTTGCAGCGTCTCCAGCGCTACATTCTGCTGCTGCAAAGCGTGGAGCACAAGATGATTGGCGACAGTGAAGAAAAAACGAACCTGCAAAAGGCTATTCAGGAGATCCAGACTGTGACACACGAGTGCGACGCCAAAGTGGCAGAAACAAACAAGAAAGTCGAAATGGTGGAGCTCAGTCGCATGCTGGTCCTCAGACCCGGCTTTCAGTCCGTCCTGAACTTGGATCACCTTGGCAGAGTATTGATCATGCAGGGTGAGCTTCAGAGAATGGGTTCCAAGGGCATGAGATGGGTCGAATCACATGCGCTGCTGTTTGATCACTACTTGATCCTTGCCAAAGTCGTGGTTCCCAAGGACGGGAAGGGGGAGAGAAAATATGATGTTTCAAGAGAGGTGAGTTGGCAGCTCTCTATTATATCTAACCGTTTCCTCTAGTTCTTCAATTTTATTTCTTCTAGCAGCTCACTCCATGCCTTAGCCAATTCCGATGCCTCTGTTGTTCTTGGAAAGCATGAATGATGAACCGGTTATGAAGCAAAAGGGCCTCACGGCGCCCCTGGGCAGAACAACGGCGGCCCCGTCTGGCTCGCAGTTGAGCAAGGCGCCTACCAACGGCGGACGCCCTGGTCTGGAACATACGCCAACTGGCTCTTCGACATCTCTGGGGCCCGCTGCCTCGAATGATTTGGAGGGCAAGGTTCTTTATCCCTTCAAGGTAAAGCATCTAGGCCACGAGGTGTACACCCTCTACGCACCATCTGCTCAAGACAGGTTGAACTGGTGTACAAGTATAATCGAGGCCAAGACCAGGCACGCCAAGGCTTTATTCGCCCAAAACGCCGAACCGTTCAGGCTCCGCGTTCTTGCAGACGCTTCCTTCCACTGCGATGTCAACTCAGTCAACGCGAGAGTTTCAGGGGTTCCGGCCAAGGGAACACCCCTGGATCGGGCTATCCAGGATCTAGAGAAAGTGTTAGGCCCCGCCCAAGGCGTCTCGCCCGTTTGTCGTGCGCAAGTAAATTGTGCTACAGGATTCTCGGCCTTTGGCAAGTCTGTCATTGCTATCGGCACAGACTATGGTGTTTATGTCTCCGATCCTTCGAATCCCAGGGGTTGGACGAGAGTAAGTTGATTGTGGAGTGTGGTTGCCGACTTGATGATGAGGAATTGAATTTGACGTACTAACTAGCATGCTGCAGTCCGTTCAGGTGAATCGCGTCACTCAGATTGCTGTTCTGGAAGAGTTCTCGGTGTGTTTGATCATCGCCGACAAGTCGCTCATCTGCTATCCACTGGATGTCATAGCCCCTGTAACAGAATTTGCACCGCCAGTCAGTGACAGCCCGCGACGTGCTCCTCAGCGGCTTGCCAAGGACGTGACATACTTTGCCACGGCACGAATGAAGGACCGGCTGCTAGTCTTTTACAAACGCAAAGAGGGCCTACACACGTCCTTCAAGGTACTGGAACCCATCTTACACAAGGCAACAGAAAAGAAGTCGCGCATATTCGGCAGTCGTAGGTCGGCTGCCGGAAGTACCGACACTTTCCGGGATTTTGATGAGTTCTACCTGCCCACAGAGTGCTATTCGCTCAGCATCTTCCAGACATATGTTGCTGTCTCGACATCAAAGGGTGTCGAGATGCTGACGTTGGACAAGAAGCAACCCATGTCAATCCCCGACTTGAAAGCTCCGGCAATTGCCAACATTGCAGGCCGAATCCGAGACCAAAAACCACTGGGTATGTTCCGGCTTAATGAAAACGAGTTTATCCTCACGTATGAGGATTGTGCTGTCTACATTGACAAGCACGGCGATGTAAGTCGCACATTAATCATGGAATATACCGGCAAGCAGAAGAAGGCCAGGGGAGCGACCATGTATGGGCAATACTTGCTGCTATTTAACGAGGATTATGTGGAGGTGCGAAACGCCGAGAACGGTCGGCTTCGACAAGTTATAGCTGGAAGAGACGTGCGCGTGATCGACTACGGCATTCGAGGTCCCACGGGCGGCAACGCAGTCCAGTCGCAACAGACATATGGATCCAGTGGACAATCCCAACTGGCCGGTGATACGTCCAAGGGTTCTGTGAAGATTGCCATGTGCCATCCAGAGCTGCCGGGGCGACAAGTCGTCTTGGAAATGTTATTAAACGACGGCCACGCCGAGGGCTAAGTGTTCCCTGTCTACAGCGCAGTCAAGCTTGACGTGGGACGATGCCTGGATAACTGAAAAATTTTCTTTTTTTTTCTATATGAGCAGCCGAACATGAGAGATGTTCATTCTCTTTGGAGTATGGCGTTCAGGTGGCTGCTACATTTTTCGGAGATGAAGAACGTTTCTGGAAATATGGGAGGAAACCCGATTGGGTCTTGTTCTTGTCTTGTCATACATATTTACTTCGAGGGCAATTCGAGGTCCGTCATTCCATATCTACTTGACATATAAGTAGGCAATTTTATACCCGCCCCCAAGCTCTTTGGTTTACCGAGCTGAAGGAGAAGCCTTTGGCAAATGAGAACATGATGTGCGAACGAATGATTGGCTCCACGATTCATGTGACGGTGTATCAATTCTACATTCCGTGTCATTTGTACCTGCCCGGTACTGTACACGGTCGCCCGGAATAGAGCACCGGCCACGCCAGCAAGGCTGTGCCAACAAAATGCCCATGTAGCAACAAACCATCTAGACATGCCAAATTCTGTTCTCCTAACCCCAATACCACCCGTGCACGAAGCGACAGCCGATTTGCTTGCAGTGGCCTCGCAACCTATCATCAACGGGATCTTCACTTGCGAGCCTAGGGGTTGTTGGGGGATTTTATATATGTAAAGGCTGGTTTCGCCCAAGTTCCCGGACGAATTTATAAAAACGCGGAAAAAAAGGAAAATTCGTCATTCCATACCGGAAATGGCCCCGAATTTAAGCCTTGATCTCCTTGACCTTTTCCCTGACATCATCCTTGATCTCCTCTGCAACAACAGCAATTCCCTTCTTATTGGCCGTATCACTCATGAGGATTCGAGAGACTTGGACGATGCCGACGAGGCCGAGGAAGAAGTTGACGGCGGCGAGACTATTCACGTTGACGAGGGCATCAGCTGCGAATCTACAGGACAGACCTTTTTTTTTTTGGGGGGGGGGGGGGCGGCGATTCTCAGGAGGTGGCGCAAACATACAGGTAATTCTTGGGCTTGATGATCAAGCACCATCGGGTCCAGATCAGGCCCGTGCAGGTGAGGGCCAAGTTCTGTGTGAATGACAGCTTCTCTGCAGGACGGGCAAAGTCGGAGATGCCGGCTAGCACGAGAGCCCACTGCGTTATTACGGACAAAGTCAGCATTTTGCCGTGCTGTTCACACGGCGAACTGGGACTATCGGGGGGCCACGATTGTAGAAAACGAACGAACCTTCATGACGGGCGCCCTGGAGGTGAGAAGACGTCAGTTTTTTTTTTTTTCCCTCAAGGACCGGACCGGACCGGACCGTGTTTGGTTATGGTGTAGCGCCATGGACGTACCAGAAGTGCACAGTCTTGATGCCGACTTCGCTCTCCCACATGCGCTTGAACCAGCTCTGGTGCTGCTGCTGGGCGCCCTCGGCCGTGCTCTGCCATCTCTTGCCGCTGTCTCGGAAGCGGAATCGTGGACCGCCGAGGCGCTGCTGCGCGCGGAAAGCTTGACTGGCTTGCGAGGAGAAGGCGGATTGACGGAATAGGGGGCGCGAGGCGCGCAGCAGGGTGCTCGTGGGGACCATTCTATAGGTAGGAGGAAGAGTTAGGGTTGTTGGTGTTGGTGTTGGTGTTGAAGTAGCTGCGATGAATGTAATATTTTGCTCTCAACCGAATTTTTTTTTTTCTCCTCGCTGCTTCTTTCGGTATTGGCGTATGAAAATCAAGCAGTATACGGACGTAGAGCGTATGGAAAAAAGGGGGGGGGGGGATATGTTCGTACTTGAGCTGTCGTGGTTTCAGGCCGCGTTACTTCTCTTCTCTTCTCGCCCTTGTCGAAATAGATGAGTTTGTCGAGAAGTCCGGGGGGGGGGGGGGGGCGTCGTCATTTTACTTTCACCGGGCTTGCTTTGCTGGGACGGACGCAGACGCATCGAACGGCCCGGAGATCAGCCGCACAGTGAGAATCCCAGCTGTTATCCGTATTATTTTGTAGAGCGACAACCCCCCCCCCCACACCTCCCCTTCCGGTTATCGCCAATTTGGCAACGACAACGATTTCACGCCTCACAACCTCCCACCAACTCGCCATGTCGGGCAAGTACGCTTTCGCCAAGGCCCTCAAGGAAGTGCGCTTCCTGTTCTGCCAGACGTCGGAGCAGAGCGCTGCGGTTCGGTACGTCCCACTCCCCCCCCGTTCTTTTCTTCCTTGCTTTGCCAAACCCAGACATGTTGAAAACAGCTGGTGTCTCGTTCTCGTGGCATTCCGCCACAATTTTCTTCTTCTTCTTTTTTTTTTCGAGAACCGGAACGAACTCGGGGACAAGACGATCCCTAACAAAACAAAAAACTGCCAGGTCCTTCATCACCCGCGCCTATCCCACCATGAAGAAGAACAACCCCCAGATTCCGATCCTGATACGCGAGGCTCAAGGGACGCTGCCCAAGGTGTACGCTAGATATGGTCCGTCGACTCCCGCATTCCTGCTTTCGTTCTTGCTCATCGGTGCACCCATGGAGGGGAGGGCAGAAAGACTGACCAGACCAATCTTGCTTTTAGAGTTTGGCAACGAAGAGTCACAGTCGCTCGAGGGCCTGTCGGACAAGCAAATTGAGGAGACGGTTACGGGGCTGGTGAAGAGGGAGGCGTAGAGGTTGTGGTTGTAGTTGTTGGAATGGGATGGGATGGGATGGGAAAATTGGCATTTGGAGGCTGAGAATCGGCGACTGATCGAATCAAGTATCGGCGCTACTGTACATACCCGTGGATCGAGGCTGTACCAACACTGATTTCGCCATGGGATTCACACTTGCCGGACGGTTGAGGAGGTTTGGGGGGTGAGTCTGTGAATGATCCAAGTTCAAGCGAGCAACGTTTCAGGAGTGCCATCACGGCAAGATGCAAGGTCTTGCTTTGATGACAGGTGCGAATGCAAACAGGTTGATTTTCTTCACTATCCAGCTTTTGACTGTTGGTACTACTTACTTCTCGACCTGTTTGCAGACCGGTGGGTTAAAGTTCCCAGTTCTGGCAACTTTACATGCCTTCTTTTCATTCTGATTTCATCCCCGTGGTTTCTTTCTTCTCATTCATAGGCCTCTCATGTCCAAATTCCTGCAGCGATTCATTCCATGCCACTCCTTTCCTTCCCGACTTTACTTGGTCTTGCTCTGTGGTGACAATCGTCCCGATCTCGGGAGCGATGGCCAAGCCCTCTCGTCGAGCACGCTGCCACTCGTGGCCTTGCGCGGAGTTTCGCTCTTCTGTTCGTCTGTCGATTCCGCCTTGTCTTGAGTTTTTCCACTCTTGGTGGTGGCGCTGTTTTTACCCTCCTCTGCTTCGGCGCTGGCTCTGTTCTGGGCTGCGGCCTTGACAGAAATATCGGCCGAGCCGTCTGCAACAGATGGCGTTGAGTCCCCCCCTTCAGAGGCACCCTTCGTCTTCTCACCTAGAGATCCATGCTCGCCTTGCAAACTTTCGCGCGAGGCATTGCGTGTGTGAGAGCTGTCGCTCTCTTGCACATTCCTCACTGGAAACGGGCAGTCTTTTGACGCAGATGAGGATGATGAGGCATCGCGGCTTGCACCTTCGACAGTGCTGTCGACAGAAGATCGTCCGCTCTTGTAGGTCTGGTCCTCCTTCTCATTTCGACCGTCATTTGCGAACAGAGCACCCAATTTTCTGTTGTTTCTGCGCTTCTTGTGGATTTTCAACGAGCTCGCCACGGGTACGTTGCTCGCGGTCGCAGAAACGCCCACATCTCTCAGTGCGCTGTTCTCTCCGCTGAAATGACCTTGCTGTGGAAATCGTGATGACACTTGGCTTGTATCGTGGCCAGAGGCAGCTGATGATTTTTGGTTTCCGGTCTCGGCTTCATCTACAGATTTCTGTTGAGAGCAAGCTGCATCATTGGCTGCCACTGGCTGCTGCCTGCTCTTCTTCCCATTCTTCCTCGCTGTGTTCCTCCCTCTCCCTTGGAGTGACATTTCGTTGAGGATAGTTGCCTTTTCCCCGCGCTTCCCGATTCGAATCGTTCCTCTGCCATGGCCGGGAAAGTTGAAGTCCCGGGCAGCAGCATTGAGAACGTGCGGCTCGTCGCTCGTCGCACTTTCTTGCTGAGTTTTCGTGTTCTCCTCCCTTGCGCTTCTGGTAACTGATTTGCTTGGACTTGGAGAAGACTGTGAGCCCTGGCGACGGTGTCTCACGTGTGTATCATCTTTTGTCGCGCTGTTGAATGGTGTTTTTGTGTAATTTTGATGTGAAGAGGGGGGGGTTCCTGTTGTGCTCGGAATCGACATGGTCTTGGAGGACTCGGAAGAATCCAAGCTCAGCGTGTCGGTGTCAGCTTGAGAGGGCCGGATCAGCGTACATGCCTCGGAATAAGTATTTGATGCAGGGTCTCGAATCTCGACTGGTTCAGTGCTCTTGTCCATGTTGGAGGGCTTGCTCTTCACAGGAGCCTTGTTGACCTTGTGTGGATTCAGTGGTATAGCAATGCTGTCCCGCGCCTGTTCTCTCTCCTTTCTTTCCTTGTCAGTGAACACGCTCGGGGCTCGCGAGTGTGTGCCCATAGCAGTGGACTCGACGACGAGAGCTGATGTTTCGGAGCTTTGTGCAATGCAAAATGTCTTTCGGCCCGCTACTGCTCTCTCGGTCACTTCGCTCGCAGAGGTCAGCGTGTTGGTATCAGCATCATCATCCTTTCCACGGTCTGTACTACCCGTCTGCGAGGCGTCTCGTGTTGGTGGAGGAGTAGCGGCATTGGAGGAGCCTGGACCGCCTTCTCCTTTTCGATATTCTGCATCAACTAATTTCGTAGGAGTCACTGGTGGGAGCGAGACCTTGGCTTTATGATTCGGAGTTCGGCCAGGATGACTTTCAGGAGTGACGGCTCTCTGCTGCGGCTGGCCCGTGGGCTCAGTGTTCTCCAGTGCCTCTTCAAACGGAGGCTTTGACTGGCTTTTGCACTCTGCTGATTTGGCTGGTTGTGCTCTTGATGGAAGCCTCTGCTCGCTTTGGCTAAATGCTGCTTGGCCGAATCCATGATGATGAAAGGTGTGCTGTTCCTGGGCAGGCTGCAAGAATGGTGGTTGCTGTTGGCCCATGTATTGAGGGCCGCAGTTTGGGATATACGTGGAATCACCACCACCTCTAAAGTAAGACGGCATCGGAGCTCCTCTTTGCATGTACTGAAAATTCCCCGGTGGATGGTGCACCCCATGTTGACTAAATGAGCGCATGTGCTGATGATCGCGAGGGACAAACGGCATAGGTCCGTAACCCCCACCAGGGTACATGCCTTGGTTGAACTGCGGCTGTGTCATACATTGATACTGCGGTCTCTGCTCAGATCTCTGTCGCCTGCTTTGCTCAAGTCCAATATAGGTCTTGCCAATCCATTTAGAGCGATGTGTCGGTCCGATGAGCAGAGACAGGTCCTTTTCAGGTAAAGCAATGTTTCCGAAACCCAGCGCTTCGCGAACGGAGTCCTCGATTTTGAATCTGAATTTTGAACACGTGTCAGCTGTCTTCCAATGTCTGCCGTCTTTTTTGTTTTTCCTGCTTGCTAGCTCACCTGACAACAAACGCATTTCCCAGCCTGTGAAAGATGGGGAATACTTCGTCGACGTCTCCGAACCGAGCACCTAGTCCGAACTTGAGGCGGGCCTGGAGATCTTTAGTGTCAGAGTCGGAGTCCTTCACCCTTACCCAGATGCTTTTATTTCTTTCAGCACAGCCTCCACAGCTGCAATCGTTGTAGTCATATGGATCGGCCCGGCTGTTGATGCAGTGTGGGTTATTTTGATGGCGGTTGTTGTAGTTTAATGTGCCCTCGCGACGCCATTGTCGTGTTTGACCGGGCTCCGCAATGTCAACGCCCGATGAAAATTGCTTGTTCTGGTGATAAAAGCCATTGTTGAAGTTTCTTTGACCTTGGTAGTCTCGTCGTCCTTTATTTCTGTACCCGCCACGATATCCCGTGCTCGTCATCCCTCTCGGAGATGCCATCATCGTGGTATTGGTAAGACTCATGTCAGTGCTGGAAACAGCTTGGTCATTCTGAGGGTCAGAGGCGGGCGGAGCACCTTTTTGAACGACTGGAGGAGGTCTCTGTGCAAGCTGCGTTTGACGAATCCCATGTACGCATGGGGACGGCTCCGCGACTCGGCCATGAGCTCTGTCGTTGACATCCTTATGAGCTCTAACATCATTTGACATATTTTGGCCGTTGTTGTGTAGACCATGGACAAACAAGCTAGCCGAGCCATCAAGACAGGGTGGTCGAGCAGGCAGATCACTGCCAGTGCTGACTGCTCGACAATCCATATTCAGTGCATGCGACGCCCGTCGGTTAAGGTTAGTAGGCGATGGTCGAACTGGGAAATTATTGGGAGCTGCTACTGATGCCTGGACGGGCCGCTTAACTTTATTATTCATCGTCGACTGTTGATCACCATAATGTTCTGTCCCAATCTGTGCGTGGCGCGTCGGCATAGTGACGCCTGAGTTCTAAGCAGGCTGTCCACTAGCCGTAGCCGTAGCCGGGCGAGGGTGATGAGGCAATGGGCTGTTGCTTAGAATGCCGGTACCGGTTTGATCTGAAATACTGGCCCTTTTCACATGTTGAACATGGGTTGGGCCAAATTGTCGACTTGGCTGTGTCTGTGCCACAGTTGTCTTCTCGTCAGGTTCGGGCTCAGACGCAAGGCGGCTTTTTCGAGGCATGGGCGATGGCGATGTCTGGCCTCTGGTCACCAAGACGGGCCCAACATTGTTGTCGGTGTGGACATTGATCTGAGTAACGTCGGGCTGATTCGGTGTTCTCTGCTTCTTCTCCTCGAGAGCTGACTGTTGGTCATCGCCAACAGTGGACATTTCACCGCCATCGGCCATCGGCCTGGGTAGTTGCTCCGAAGCAACTTCTTCTTTTTCCTGGGCATTTTTCACGTCGGTAATTGGCAGTTTTCTTGTGCCATGAGCAATGATGACACAGTCATTCTTCTTCAAGTCAGAAGCCTCTGATGGACGCTTTGTAATTGCGGCGGCGGCGGATTTCTGAAGTGCTTCTACCGCACTCGACTGGCTCAGGCGCCTGTAGTTTGGTTGCCCCATGCCATCAGGAAGGTAGTAATGGCGTCCGTCTTTTTGGAAGCAAGGTGCTGGTGCATTCTTGGAAGTAGGGGAGCATTGATGGTCCTCCGCAGCGGGTGGAGACGGGAGTGCATTCTTGTCGAAGACTTGTTCGCCAGCTAATTCGAGGTCAGAAAAAGCGATACATGGTCATATAAACCAAAGTGGGGGTGGATATGAGACATTCGAGGAGGTACAGAGGAACAAGAGCTTACCCAACCAGTTGTGAAAATTGCGATTCTTACAAGCCGCCATAACATCGCTCGCCCCTTCTCTGTTCTTACGGAAGTTGTCGACCCCCGTGAGCAGCAGATGCCTTCGGGCTTTGAGGGCACTCGCCAAAAGAGGAATCATGTCGTCCGGGATGTCACCCATGCTCTTTCGATCCTCGTCAGACAGAATGAAGACGATAGAAGACTCCTTCTCCCCCGTCCACTCTCTCAACCTGCGTTGATTCTTCTCCAGCCCGATCCATTCATCGGCCCATTGGCCAATATGGTTGGCACACTCGCGCTCCATGCCATCGTAAATAAGCACGTTCTCGTCATACAGCTGATTTATGAGATTCCATAGATTCAGCGCGCCATAGTGATACAGATCAAATGCATCGTAGTATGTCCACAGGTCATCCCAGCAATACGGTTTGGTCATGTTCTTCATGAGTGCCCAGTATGTCTTTCGAGTTGAGTTGCAAGCCGCTTGCAGCTGGTCCTTGTCCCAGAGGTGGATTCGTCTCCGTGGCAGAATATGTGACATTTTGCGGAATTTTCGCTCACCCTGTGCGGTTGAGAAGGCGGCGGGCGCGTTGGGGGGAGGGTTCGTGTAGAAGCCGATGGGAAGGTTGTCCTCCAGGTAGGCCAGCGGGACGCCCTCATCGTGAGGGCCGATCATTTTGTAAACGCTGGGCAGGCCGTGGGGATACCTTCTCGAAAATGAAGCGCGTTGAGAAGAGGGCAGGTCCGTTTCGAGAGTGCGAGGGAACGCTGCTGCATTGAGAGTTGAATGAGGTTGCGTTTCGGGGTTAGTGAAGCCAGGATGAGTCATGGTGAGAAAGATGTGTGCCTAGATGAAGTATTCACAGAGTATCAGTTTTCCCTTTGAAAGCCAAGGTGAAATGAAATGCCTCTCGAGGCCAGTAAGGTGGCGATTGTGTAGACAGAAAAGTGAGTTTGCAACGGCGCTTTTATCAAGTCCTCAAAGCTACCGGTGAGAATATATCACAGAGATGGCGGATGAGGTGTAGACCGCGAGAGGAAGATGAAGAAAAAGCACTGTCTATCCGCTCTGTGTTTGGAATTTCAAAAAAAAAAAGGCGAAAAAAAAAAACAAGACGCGAGATTGTCTGTACTTATTATAGGCAAGACGCTGTAGCAAAGGTGAAAGGTGAGCTGCAACTGAATGAATCCTTGAGCGTTTCCGTGAACAACAGGGGTGTGGCTGTGTGTGTGTGTGAATGCGCAGCTGTGGGGAGGGTGGCATCAGCTGCGCAGCCAGAACACAAGTGTTGATGGACAGGGAAGAAGAGCGTGATGAATGAACCCGCGTGTGGTTGTTCCACCTAGTGAGTCTGTGATGCCATGTGAACCTGTTTGCTCTATACAGGCACGGATCATGAACGCGGCCAACGTATCCGTGATTGTGATCCAATCCGGCAAAAGAAAAAGTAGAAAAGGAAGTAGGAAAACAGTGAGATCTATCCAAAACTTGCGAAACTCAACATCAGTGCTTCAGTACAGTAATTCACTACCAGAGCAGCACATGGATATAATACAAAGAAAATCTCTCCTTTTCGCAGAGCTCTACTCCTTGCTCTGCGCCTTCAGCAGCTTCAGAATCGCACTCTCATCATCGCCCGCAATAGCCTTGCCATTATTCCAATCCACTGTCTATATCACGAAACATTAGCATTCATTTTACACTGCCTCCCATTCACTTCCGTCTTGGAGAGAAGGGGGAGGGAACATACCACTGGTCTCAAAAAGCTGTCCTTGCTCTGTCTGAACTTCTTCAGCGCATCCTTCTCATCATTCGCCCCCTTAATCACCTTGGAGATGCCCCCCTTGCCGACATAATTCAGAATAGTCTGTACCTGTTCCACAGTGGGGGGGTCCTCGGTGATGTTGAGCTCGAACGGGTCCCGAGTCGCTTTTGTCTGGGGCGAGTGATCGCTCGCTTGGTCGAGAGTCGCGCCAGCCTGGGCGTTGGCGGAGATCTGCTTAACAAGATTGACGACGCGGGTGGATGCTGGGGATGAGGCCTTGTGGAAGACAGTGACAATGTCGAGGCTTTTGTGCTGGGTAGAGGATAGCGTTAGCTTGATTTGGGTGCGTTGTAGAAGAGATTGTCCTTACGAAGCGGAACATTCTTGGCAAATGGTCTGAGGAAATCGACGAGAAGGGAAGAGGATATGACGAGACTGGATGTCGCGGGATTGACAGTGTCGGAGGTTGAAGGCGGAGTTATCGTGTGAGAGTTCGGGCTCGACGTACCAAGTCAATGTCTCCGAGAGGAAGGCCCTGGCCAGCAATGCAGCTGCTACCCTGGGGCTTGTTAGAGCCGCGATGTGGGTCCTTGGCCTTTGACCCTGGTCAAAATGTCGACGTGCTTCCGTCTTGGAACCAATGGCCAATAATGTAGGTCAATTGCTAATCCGCACATAGCAACATCAACAAGAAGTTCATTCATGCGACTTGTCTCGTTAATATCTCGAGGCGCTGTGGAGCTTGACGTCGTTTTTTGTGACTGGGAGCTTCAACGTGCGACAGCCGCTATTAGCCAGTAGTGCAGAAAAGGTAATTGTTGAGCATATATATGCTCATTTACGGAGTACTGCAGATACTATTAGGGGTGCGCACTCCATTTTTGGCCGTTTGGCCTGGCTGCTTGTCAGGAACAACCTATCGTTTTTCGTTTTACAGAGGAGGCATGACTATTGTTATTTTGTTCTTATATCACTCCCAGTATATGATATGTTGCAAGCCCATCCCGATGTTACCGCCCGCAATAGGTAATGTTTACGCCTACGCCTTCGCCATATTATCGATTCTTCTTGAACTTTTGGGCAATTTCTTCCTCCGAAAACTTCCTCGTCAATTTCTTTAACAGCTGCACTCTTTCCTCCATGGTGAGGTTGATCTGCTCGCCCATGGGCACCAGGCATTTCGCAAGATGCTCGTAATCCTTCGCCATCAAGCGAAACGTAATCATCAAAAAGTCAATGTTGTGGAACACAAGAGCACCTTCGTCAATATATGTGTGTTTCTGTTCTAGGAATGAGATGGGGTGGTCGCGCCAGTGACGGAGGGGATTGAGGTGGTGCGAGGTGTGATAGCCATCATTGAAGCAAAATCGATTGCTCTATCACATATTAGTGAATTGCATTAATCCCTGAGCTCATAGGCGATTGGCGTCATCGTGTCAACTTACAGCAACATCCACTACCGTGATGCTGGATCGGAAATCAGAATCTGGTTTGTCCTGGTCCACAAAGGCATGTTGACCCCAATTGCCAACCATCAACCCAATCCGCAACATGACAAAAGGGAGAATGTACACGAAGAATGTAGCCTTGGTTCCCACCACACGAGAGACGAGGTAGTAAAATGCGTACGTTCCGAATTCGGAGGCAGCCGTCTTGAACGCCATACCTGGTCGGCTTTTGCGAAGAAAGTAAATAGGGAGGTCGAACCAAACTAGGAAGAAGAAACGCCCGACATAATGGAGGAAGTCAGGGATGCTGTCCCGTTGGTACCTGATTGTAGATGACAGGTCATCGGGTCCATTCGCCTCCACATGATGATGTTTGACGTGGTGGTAGTAGTACGAGTTCCAGGTATGACCCATGAGAGGGTCAAGAAGAAAGGGGAACAGGTTGTCAAAAACGCCGAACTGCTTGGCTAAAATTCCCCGCTGGTGGATGTGTTGATGTTGCATCAAAGTATAAGTACCAACATAGTAAAGCTGCATGATGAGGTGAAGGATGGCGTGCGCATAAGTGAAACGTCGAAAGAGTAGCAGTGCGCTGGGGACAGACGTGGTGAAGTAGATGAGGAGATGGGTGATCATGGCCACATCTGTCTGATGGCGAACAATCTTTCGAGCCTGTCGAATATAAGGTTGTAGAAAGTACTTGTTGATCAATGTGTGAAGGTAAGCTGGGCAGTCATCGACAGACATGAGCACTGTTGGTTCAAATTTGGCACTGTCCGGGTTTCGAGCTGCTCGTAAAGCCGCGATGCGTCTGTCGTCGGTTTGTCGACCAGAGCCTGCAGCTTCGTCGCCGCTTGATAGCTCTGACCCCAAGCCAGAATCTACATCGGATTCTTCATCAGTCTTGGCCCATAGTGCAGCATGTGTCTCGATGTCCTTGGCCAGGCTCTCAAGCACGGCGTGGTCGGCTTTGGTCAGAGCTTTGTCCAAAATAATTTGCTTGTCCATCTTGGCAAGCTAGCTAGCTATTGCTCCAGAACGAACGATAATCCTCACATTTATTTAGTTACCTTGTCTTGTTCAAAGCCAGCATACACAAAAGAAAACAATGAGGGACGGAGAATCAAAAGCTCGACAGAGTACAAGAAAGGAGAGAAATATTTGCAAAGCAACGGTTTTTTTTTCCTTTGTTCAGGGAGGCGCAGTGAAACCCAATAGGCTTACTCTGTAGAATCTTCAGATTCGCAACTACCCCACTAGGTACGACGAAGATGAGGTTATCTCGCCTACTGGATTCGCTGGAAGCCACGATGCTGAGCCGTCTTTCTCGCATATGCTCCATAACGGCCCTGGTGAGTCCCATTATTAGCAGTCAACTGATTAATACTTGTCTACTCCGTAGCAGTCTTTCCCATTAATAAGTCCTACCAGCTTGCAGTGTCCAAGCTGTCTGGCAGCGGCATGTGGCTGTCTCTCATGTTGGTTCTACCCGCTTTTGGCTCAGTGTGTTGCTAGTGCCATCCATGCTCATGTATAATAGCGGCGCATAAAGAGACTAAATCACATCGTGGTGGCTGTTCCTCATCCGGTCGACAAGACCAATCCTGAGCTGCAAGTACAGCTTGTCTAGTAGTGTATACGTGTCGTGTCCGAGCTAGTTTCTTGATGCTGAGTATGTGATCAATCCCAATGCCGGTTGTTTGTTTACCCAGCGAGAGCAACCCGTCAGCACATGGACATTGCTCCGTCAGAGCGTAGTCCATCATAAACAACGGTGGCTCGACTAAAGCACGCGCCTGCCCAGACTGCATCGTTCCAAGCTTCCCATTTTTTCAATCTCGATGTGACGGTGTGATGACGTCGTAGATGTCGCACCCCTGGAGCCTGGGCTCCGCCAACGACATCACCACCGCCACGGCGCACCTGCAAGAGACGATAAATATTAAACACCACCAATCGAGCTTGCTCTTCATTCCTTATTCCAGTCTATTCGTAATCACCGTGTTCTAAGAACTTCAGTCTGCTCATTGTTCCTGTTTTCTCCCTTGTCCAAAGCTCATCATGCCTGGAAACTCAAAACCTGACAATTCTGGCGTTCCTTACGAAGAAGGAAAGTCTGGATCCCATCAGTTGACCGATGCCAGTAGGTTCTGTCTTAGTTTACATTTTCTGAAAGTGGCATATTAACATGATGACAGAGGATGAGAGATCCATTTCTAACCGCGTGGCTGCGGAAGAGGTATGCCCAAGCTTCCTCCGAGCCAAAATCGAATACATCAATTGACAGCAATACAGAGACAAGGAGAACCCGAGGACGACCCCGAGACTGCTGCCTCGAAGAAGGATCCAACGCTTCCTGTACGTTTTTTACACGAATGAACTGAAACTCCAAGACGGCTAACTCTTCGCGCAGGCCAAAATGCATGGTAACGAACCCAGCAAAGGAGCTAAGATCGACGCACAAATCGCCGCAGAGGAGCAAGAGGAATTAAAGCGAAAGGGCAAGGCTTAATTTTGCAAATTTCGATATTTACGACCATCATTGGGCTGCTACAAAGAAGGCATCCATTGCACGGTGGACGCAGTCGTTGCGACGGACTAGACCTCTACGCACGGTGTCGGGCAAGAAAGACGATTGCGTCAGGTCATGGCTGGTAATACTAGATCCGGGTACATGAAGCGCTGCTCATATATAAATCGAATACCTGAGCAATGCGGTTCTCTTAGTTAGTAAGGTAACCAATTAAGCACGAGCTATTGGAATTTGAAAATGATGGTAAAGGTTTGTGTGTTCAGAATATGTAAGAAATTGAATATCACTTATCCAATCGGTATAGCTACTCCGGCGAAAGAGAGCCACCAAGAGGAATCAATCGCAAATTTACCTCATCATGACAACGTGAAGACGGGGAAAGGGATGTACATGGGGGGATTGATCAATGCGCGCTTACCTTATGGACAATTAGAGATGACATGATCTCTCTAATCAGGGCAGATGTAACAGCTACTGTAAATCGACATCTGTAATTTGTCTCGAGAAACAAAAGGTTGGCAGAATTTGGAGGAAAAAAAGTTTTGGACGCAAGGCGAAGCTAAGTGGCTCGTGCACGCGTTAGTGGGGCCCAAGTCGAACGACGGCGCGCGGTGAAAGTAAAAGTCCGAAAATTTTGCTTAGGGCACAGGATGAATTTCTGCCCGCACATCCAAATAGCCGAGCAATCAAAAAGTCAGTGGCGACTCCACGGTGTGAGAAGATACAGATCCCATCCACCGCACGAACGGCAACTCGTCTTCGACTACTGGTATGAACATCACTGCGCCTCCCAGCCATCGATACTGAAAACGACTGCAAACAATCAAATCGACTTTGGCGACTGACAATCACACATTAGAACAACGTCACAATGGGCGAAGCAGTCATTGAGGGATCCAATTGGCGCCTCGTTGAGGTCGGCCGCGTTGTTGCTATCAACGGCGACCACCCCTTCGCTGGCAGACTGGCTGCCATCGTCGAGATCATCGACCACAAGCGAGTACGTTCACCGCCATAGCGAGTACAGAAAGAAATAAAGTTTTGGACTTTAACGGAGGATTAATTGTATGATTTTGCAGGTTCTCGTCGACGGTCCTTCCTCCGATCCTGGCCTCGCCGTCCCCAGGCAGGCTGTTCCCCTTTCCAAGTGTCTTCTTTCCCAGTTCGTCGTTGAGGGCCTCATCCGTGGCTCCCGCAACGGCACCGTCAAGAAGCTTTGGGAGAAGAACGAGATCGACGCCAAGTGGAAGGAGAGCAACTGGGCCAAGAAGCGCGAGCAGATGCAGAGGAGGAAGAACCTGACCGACTTCGACCGCTTCAAGGTCATGCGACTCAAGAAGCAGCGACGATTCGAAGAGCGCAAGGCTTTGGCCAAGGTCAAGGCCTCCGCGTAAAAGGGTGGATGGATGGATTGGTAGGAGTTGGGGATGTGCTTTCAAACAATTGGAAGCTGGCATTAAAACGAGATGCATGGATCTGGACAGGGAAAAGAACAACACTGGGGCGACAGAAGAACTGTTGCCGTCACTTTTATTTCACTCCCGTTCTGGAGGGCTGTATGTCACATTCCATCTATATCGATGAGAACGGCGTCAACATGGAAATTCATGAATTAAAATGAATTCAAGCCATGTAGCACAGCTATGATTCGGTGAAATGTATGACAAAAAAATCCAGGAAAACTCTCCAATGTGACCTTGGTCTTTACTAGAAACGGATCATAGACGTAGCGTATTCAGAATGCTTTCATTTCGCCTGTGTCTTGACGATGATTTGCCTCTTGCTGAGAGAAATGCCTGAGCCACGTCACCAGGAGGCGGGAGCGGTTGCCAGAAAAATGGGTGATTACCTAATTCAGTTTAGCGGCACTCGTCCACCAAACCCTAGAATTTCACTGTGTAGCTATTCTCCAGCACAAACAGCTGAGGAGAAATACATCCAAGCCAGATATAGACAATTCCGTCTCAGCACATCAGTAAGTGACTACTTGCTGTCGCAGATAGCAGAAATTTTTGTCTTCGAATTCGACCGACAGATCAAATTTTGGTCGCAAATTTTTTTTACACGAGCCCGAGGCGACCAAAGGAACTAATAGCCATGTGTCATTCAGTCAGTCAAAATGGCCAACCCCAGAATCGAGGAGCTCCCCGATGAGGAGACTCAGAAGCCCACCGTCGAGGATCGGGAGGACAGCAGCGATGAGTCCGATGCTGAGGATGGCAACTTGCCTGCTGGCTCTACTGCCGTGATCCACAACCGAAACGAGAAGAAGGCTCGCAAAGCCATCGAGAAGCTGCATCTCACCCGTGTTCTTGGCATTACCCGTGTCACTCTCCGGCGACCCAAAAATGTATGTTGAAAGTAACCAGAACGACCTCTTTCATTGCCCGTCATGCTTGTATAACCAAGAACATACCATATGGAGCATCGGGAACTGATTCGAGCCATCTCTAGATCCTCTTCGTCATCAACAACCCCGAGGTTTACAAGTCTCCCAACAGCAACACCTACATGTTAGTCAAACAAGCACGAAACCTTTGGATCTAGAGAATGAGACCTGCCAAGGACGAGTGTCTAACTAATCATACATAGCGTTTTCGGTGAGGCCAAGATCGAGGATGTGAACGCTACCGCTCAGCAGGCTGCCGCCGCTCAGATGGCCGCCGCTAACGCCGAAGCCGATCACGCCGGCCACGGCCACGGCGATTCCAGCAAGACAATCGAGTCTGGCGGTGCTAAGAAGGACGACGACGACGACGACGATGGTGAGGAGGTTGATGCAGACGGTCTCGAGGATAAGGACATTGAGCTTGTCATGACCCAGGCCAACGTCAGTCGCAACAAGGCTATAAAGGCGCTGAAAGAGAACGACAATGACATTGTCAACTCGATCATGGCCTTGAGTATTTAACAACATATTTGGGACGGAACGGTTTAAATGAACTCTTTGTTCGTTCATCACATTGCGCACAGGAGTGCACAGGAGTGGCGTCGTAAAAGTCTTTGAAAGCCGCAGCTATGATTTAAAAAAGGGATGCCTCGTATCAACCATGAACTCGAAGCTGATATGACTGGATTGGTCGCTATGTCTATACCCGATTTTTTGAGTGAATTGAAATGGCTCGCGAGTTCATATGTGTGCTATTCTGCCGTGATGTTTAAATCGAGCGCACGCTACTTACCAACGAGATTTATTGCGTGACCTTTTGAATCATGATTGAAAACAGAATTTGAGTTGAAGATCGAGCACATCCATCGTTTCACAGTAAAAGAAGCCTGCCCATCGAAAGGTCACTATGTGCCCTGAGGAATGCCATACTAATATCCCCTGGATAGTATGGCCGCGCCTTCAAGATGGGGAGGCGTCACGGATTGAATCACGTGATGTCAAACTCCAGCAATCTTGGTCGGGCAAGTTCGGCACGGCGAAGCATCAAGCAACCTCACACTCGCTCTCCGTTCCAAGAGACCCTCCAAGACACAATCAAAATGGCGGCCACGGTAAGTTCAATTGATTAATTAGGCTCTGCGGTGCTTCATGCTCGCTATGTGCCCGAAACCGCGCCGTCTGCGCGTCGCAATCACCAACACCATCACCTTGTGAAAACACGGCCAATGGGCTAATTTTCATTCCTTCGGCGAAAAACAGCGAAGTGCAGCTATCAAGCTCGACTGGACCAAGATTGCCAGCTCACTAGGCCTCCGCGGTCAGACCGTCGCCTCCCTGCAAGCTTTCAAGAAGCGCAACGATGATGCTCGTCGCAAGATCCAGCAGCTCCAGGAGCAAGCCACCACCGTTGACTTCGCCACCTACCGATCCTCGCTGAAGAACCAGGCTATCGTCGATGAGATCGAGAAGCGCTTCAAGGCCTTCAAGCCCTCCACCTACGATGTTTCCCGCCAGCTCAAGGCCATCGAAGCCTTTGAGGTCGAGGCCGTGAAGAACGCCGAGGCTACCAAGCAGGCTGTTGATCTTGAGTTGAAGGATTTGGCTGCTACTCTGAAGAACATTGAGGAGGCCCGTCCCTTCGCGGACCTCACCGTCGTATGTCATGTTGCAATGAACGAGCCGAGCGAGGAACCGGGACTGAAATTTTTGAATAGGACGAAGTCGCCGCTGCCGAGAAGTCCATTGATGAGAAGACTACCCAGCTCATCTCCAAGGGCAGATGGATGGTGCCCGGATACAAGGTACGTTCCAATAGAGGCTTCCACGGATGGATGCGGACCGATGCTAATGCTTTGTATAGGAGAAGTTCGGCGACCTTGCCTTGGTGTAATAATCTCGCGTTTCACACTACTGCCCGAATCATTCCCTTTGTGTACTCTAGCATTGTAGATACAAAAAATCGAGAAGGCGGAGCATCGTCTCTGCTAACACCCATTTGACTTAAATATGATGTGCTCATTGTATCATGTTATGCCATTTTATTTTCTTCAACGCTGCCAGCTGAACGATTTTCCAGGGCGGACAAACAGAAAGCACGCACTCATTGGTATCGGCTATAAAACATGAGAGGAAGGTAAATACTACTTGTAAGTGTAGTCATTCTCTCGTTTGACGTATTGGTCTTTTCAACTGTTCTTTTTTTTTCTTCGTCTAAATTTTCCTTGATAGAAAAAAGTCCTTGTGGTGGACGCAAGCGATATGCCGTAAAGGGATATGCTACGCGAGCCAGTCGTTACTTATTTATACCACTCATCATGGTCAAGAAACAAAGGGGTCGGAGGTGACTTGCTATCGTATTGCTCACTCTCTACAACATGATACTCGATGGAAATAATCGGATTTTATCAGAACCCTTTAAAAAATTTGTCTTTGACATGCCATGAGAAAGCGGAAGTCCCAGAGCCAGCCTTACCCAAGTTCAATGGATTTCTAATCGCGGAACATCGTTGTGAATATGGAATAGTAAGACCTCAGCAAGAATGAAAAAGAAAACGAATAGAATAGACAAAGAAAATAAAGATCCATTAAACTCCACCAAGAATGCTCATATCTCATTTTGTCCTTCAATGCTGCTGAATTCGAATAGCTAACCAAACCTGTCCCCCACATCACCGGTCTCTTTGGAGAAAGGGACCAATGACATTATGTCTACTGAGGCTGTGCATACTTCTTGGTCCATTCTTTCGCTGTAGCAATCGCTGCTTGCTCATCCTCCTTCCAGCTCTTAGCTACGTCTGCGGCAAGAGGGTCATCTGGATTCGGAGCGCCTAGCAAGGCCTGGATAGAGAGGAGGATTGTTCGGATCTGGAGGGCGGGAGACCAGTTGTCTGACAACGAGGTTAGCACTTGGCAAATTGTTTCTCATCTTATACTTGCGGCTTTTCAACTCTGCAAGTCATGTTCAGGCGCATACTTTTCAGAACATCTAAGCAGATTCGACCGAGCTTATCGACATTTGGATGGAAGATCTTGGTGAGGAAACGAATCTTGGGCGGAGTCATGGGATAGTCATCGGGGAGAAAAAGCTCGAGCTTGAAAATTCCACCTGTTTAACGACGATTTAGCGAGGCGAAAGTGAAGATGCAGGTGAATAGTGACATGCATAGGCGCACCTTCATATGGGGACTGGGTTGGGCCGTGGATTTCGACGTCAAAATAACGCAGGTTATCTTCGTGGGGAACGGCGCTGATTCCGGGAACACTGTAGAAAAGGGATCTTATTAGTCGATTGTTTTGCTTTTTCAATTCTATCGGACGACGGGACTCGTAGATCCGGAGGGAGGGAATATCATAGCATACGGTTCTGCCATGAGACGTTCCGTCTCTTTGATGATGCGTTTGGGAAGCGACATATTGAGAGGTGTGGGTTACGGTTCGATAAGGTTGTGTGTGGTAATTGTCGAGGATTTGGTGATTCAAATATTCTAATTATCTCTGTATAGCGCAATGCTCTCGTGCTCCCAGGCTACTCTATGGGGAAATGGCTGACCCGTAGAGGTTGAGAACAAGTCGAGGATTGTCAGGACGTGAGGCGGGGCAATGCGACATTCTGCATGCGACAGCCCTTGCATGGTTTGAGGGCGGCTGGCCAGGCCACTCCCACTGGACCGAGGGGCTCTCTACTAATAAGCTCTCTGGAGTGAGTGCCCCAGACTTGCTGGGGCAGAGCGAATGATGTTGCCTGATGGCGGATACAGCGTCTATGACGAATAAATCTGCACCTATAACCATATCGGGGGAGCTGAAGATGCACGTTGCTAAACGCGATAATTTATAATAAAAGTATATAATCTATAATATAATAGCTTTCTCTATAAAAGAGAAGCTTTTATCCTTCTATTTATATAATAGAAAATAGCTTTAATCTAATTCTTTTCTAACCTTCTTTATCTTACTAAAGGAGATCTTTTTAAGTTATATACCTAATATATAATAGTTATAAGCCTAGAAGGTATATACCTATAACTTCTACTAAGTCCCCTATATATAAGATATATATATATACTATGCCTTACTTACTAATAACGCTTATAATAGATATAATAACCTCTTACTACCTAAGTCTTAAGACTAATATTAAGCTAGTCTTATCTAATAAATAGGAAGAGTAATATAAAGCATTAAAGTAAGCTACCTAAAGCTAAGAGATCTAGAAAAGGGTTAATCCCTAGCTCCTAGAGCTTAACTTTAATTATCTAGAAAAGCCCTTTACTATTACGCTAAAGTTATATAAAGCTCTTATTATAAAGAACTAAGGAAGTAATACTATAAAGCTTACTTTCTAAGAGGCTTTTTCCTTCTTATCTTATAAGTTTATATTTAAGTACTAAGTATATAAAGTAATAAAGTCCTAAGAAAGAACTATTAGAACTTAGATTATAAGTACTATTAATCCTAATACTTATACTATAGTAATTAATAAGATTAAAGAAAGTAATATAAATAATAAGAAGCTTACTCTTTACTAAATCTCTATTAAGCTTAAAAAGAGGTTTTCTCCTAAGTAAGTAATTATTAAATTAGAGATATTAGCTAAGTATATACAGAGCTTTGTACTACACTACACTACATTTTGTAGTATTTGTAGTGTAGTGTAGTATACTACATTACACTACATACTACACTACACTACATACTACACTACACTACATACTACACTACAAGGAAATTTTTTTACTACATGTAGTATTTGTAGTATTTTGTAGTATTTGTAGTATTTAGAAAATAAATAAATTATAATAGCTTATAATAGCTTATAATAGCTTACAATAGCTTATAATAGCTTATAATAGCTTATAATAGCTTATAATAGCTTATAATAGCTTATAATAGCTTATAATAGCTTATAATAGCTTATAATAGCTTATAATAGCTTATAATAGCTTATAAATTTATTAGCTATTAGTATTAATAAGTATCTCCTTTAAGTGAAAATTATATATATAAGTAAGAAAGCTATAAAGAAGTAACTTATAGTTATAATAACTTACTTATAAACCCACTTTTATAAAAATCCCTCTCTTTTAAGTAAAAATTATGTATTAAGTAAGAAAGCTATAGAGAAGTTACCTATAGTTATAAAGACTTACTTATAGACTTACTTTTATAAAAATTTCTCTTTTTAAGTAAAAATCTTATATTTAAGCAAGAAAGCTATAAAGAAGTTACCTATAGGTATAGGGACCCACTTATAGACCCACTTTTATATAAATTTCTCTTTTTAAGTAAAAATCATGTATTTAAGTAAGAAAGCTATAAAGAAGTTACTTATATTTATAAGGGGCCACTTTTAGGCTCACTTTTAAATAAATTTCTCTTTTAATGTAAAAATTATATATTTAAGTAAGAAAGCTATAAAGAAGTTACTTATATTTATAAGGGCCCACTTTTAGGCCCACTTTTAAATAAATTTCTCTTTTAATGTAAAAATTATTTATTTAAGTAAGAAAGCTATAAAGAAGTTACTAATAGTTATAAGGACTTACTTTTAAACTTATTTTTAGAAAAAACTATATTACTAAGTAATAAAACTAAAGATAATATATATTATTTAACTTACTTTTAAAGCTTATTTTTTAATAACTTTAATACTAAGAAAAGTTTATTATATATATTTATTAAATCTATTATTAAATATTTGAGTTCTTTTTAAGTAACTTTACTAAGTACTTTTACTATTTCTTTTACTAAAAAAACCCTAAAAGTTAATATAATTATTTATAACTCTAATAAAATAGCTATATTACTAGGAACTTCTTTATTAGTTAAATTTTAATATTCTCTTATTAATAAGATAGTTATATATATATATATAATATTATTAGAGTTTTAGTCTTATTTATATATAATAAAAAATAATTTCTTTAGGGTAATTCCTATATTTTAAGTAAAAAAAGCATACTAAAATACATAGTAAATCTAAAGAAAAAGATATTAAGATAAAATAACCTCTATAATAAAGGGAAAAAAACAGGCTATAAATATGAACTAAAATAGACTATATTTAGCTTCTATATACCTATAATTAGCTTAATAATCTAAATAATCTTAAACTTTAAGAATTTATAACTAAATAACTAAATTATAATAAAAAAAACAGCTAATATTAACTTAATTAAGAAAAATCTAAGGAATATTATAAAACTATATAATACCCCACTTTTTTTTCTACTAATACTATATTTGTAGTATTTGTAGTGTAGTGTAGTATTTACTACACTACACTACATACTACACTACACTAAAATCTACTACACTACATACTACAACGAAAGCCAAAATACTACATTTACTACACTACATGCAAAGCTCTGAGTATATAGCTTACCTTAATAATACTAAATACACTAATATTTAATTTAAGCATTAGATTAAGTAGTAAGGGAAGCTATACTAGAAAGCATTAATATATAAGATTAATAAGGTTTAGGGTTCTAATATAATTTATAACTTTATTATAGCTATTAGTATATACTTTAACCCTAAATAGGTAAAAACTAAGATTATATAACTAGTATAGACTTCTAATTCTTTTCCTAAAGAAGTAACCCTTTAAGGCATTACCTCTAAGTACACTAGATATTATAAGGTAACTTAAGCTATAAGCTTTATCTCTAGAAAAGGAAGCTATATAATAACTCTTAGGGATTACTTAGACTAAGAAAAAGAGAAACTATAAGGCTAAAAGAATAATAGCTTAAAGAAATACCCTTACTATATAGAAAAGGCACTAACTATATACTTTTAGTCTCCCTAAGTATACTATAGCTTATACTATATAGTAATTAGTAAAAAGGTTCTAGGATTTAAGCCCTTTATAAAGATTAACTATAAAAAGATTAAGGAATATTATAAAAGCGCTAAATAGAAAAACCTATACTCTAAGGTTATAAAGAATAGGTAAATAGTAAAAGGTATTAAGAATTATAAAGGAGAAAAGTTACCTAGTATTATTATAGTAGTAATTATTAACCTAAAGATTCTTAAGAGTATTTCTCTAGCTTAGGGAAGCTATATAATACTTAAGAATATAAAATATACACTCTTTAAGAGTACTCTCTTTAATAACTATAGTGCTTTATATATTATAAATAATATTAGTTACTTTAAACTAGGAACCTTTAAGGAAATATTTAATAATTACCTTAAAGTAAGAATAACCTTATTCTAAATCACTAGAAGAGGTACTTATATAATTAAGAATATTTTTAATAGGCTAAAGGGAAACCTTATAGAAAGCCTTACTTTATAGAATATTATACTTATTCCTAGGTTTTATATAAATATTATATTAGAAAGCCTTCTTTAAAAGAAAGGCATTTAGTATTATAAAGTAAACTACTCTTTATATATTAAACCCTTTTATAAGAGCTTATTATTAGTAAAGCTTTAGAGAAAGCATAATATTATATTTCTTTAATATAAGCCTCTTTTCTCTTATAAGAGTCCTAACTAAGTAGTAAATTTATTTATATTACTAGTAATATTCTTAATAATTAATTTAAAAGTATATAATAATACACTATGCTTATAATATAGTTAACTAAGTAAAGATTTATACCCTATATATATAAACCCTAAAGAACTTTAGTATTTATATTCTAGGTACCTTAGTAAGGATACTCTAGCTAAGAGTTATACTTATATAAGGGGAGTATAGTTATATAAAACTAAGTAAAGAGACTATAAGATATATTCTCTAGTTTATACTTACTAAGTTATCTTAAGAAAACCACTAGAATATATATTACTAAGGCTATTTTAGAGAATCTATTAGGATCTTTAAGACTATAAGCCTAGTTATAATAGTATAAACTAGCTAATAGTTATAAAAGATAAGTTCTTAGGTATAATATATATTTATATATTACCTAATAAATTATAGGTAATAGTATTTAATGTGTTAATTTATATTAAATAATAGATTATAAGGTAATTTAGATTATTAATTATAAAGATTAGGCAAGATTATAAAGGAGCTATTATTAGTTAATTTAGTAATATAATCTTTTAGATATAGGTATACTTATAAGGTATTAATCTTAAGCTTATGCCTTTATATACTTATAAACCTAATAGAGTTATAGAGAGGGCAAGGTAAATAATTATATTATAATTAAATATAATACTTATAGGCATATAGCTTTTACTAAACTTATAGTTAGAGAGCATATAAGTAGTAGTGTACCTATATAATATAAGTCCTATTTAATAGTCTAGGTAAAAAACACTATTAGAAACCCTAGAAATCTAGTTCTAAAATAATACTTAACTTCTAATTAGGGAGCTTATAGCTAACTTAAGGCTAGATTAGAGCGGATTATATGTATATAGCTACTACGCTTATTCTCTTTAAAGGGATTATAAGGCTAATAAATATAGATAGTTTTATAAGACTAATCCTAGGGGTTATATTAGATATCTTATTAGGTACTTTACCTCTAATATATATTATATCTAGATTCTAAGACTAGGAAAAGTTATAATAATAAGGAATATTATATTTAATAAGTTAATTTTTTATAATCTAATAAAGGAGTGCGTAATAGAGCTATTAATTAATAAGCTTAAGGCACATTTCTAATCCCTTAAAATTAATACTAAACTAGATAAAGAATTAAATCTTTTTCTTATACTAACTTTAATTAAACTATAATAAGATTAAACTAAGAGTTTAAACTTAGGGGTAAAAGCTTTATAGACTTCTTAATAAAAGAAAAGAGAAGCTATATACCTTAATAAGTAAATTAAACTTTAAATACCTTAGCTATTACTAGATTTAATAATTAGAGAGTAAGAGACTCTTAATCTAGAAGCTTAGTAAAGTAAGAAGAAGTAAAACACTTTAAATTTATATACTTAAGAGAGTAATATAATAATAGATTTAATAAGTAGTAAGTAAGATACTACTATAAGGGCTTAGGAGAGCTAATATTCTTATAAGGTTCTAGAACACTAAGTATATAATACTAAGGACTAAGTTATTAATAACTTAATAGGTAATAAACTACCTAAGCTAGAAAAAGAAGTAAAGAAAAACTAGTAATAAAATAAACCTATAGGAGTAAATACTAGACTAGTTACTTATGTAAAAGGCTTAAGGGGATTACTAGCTATATAGTTAGAAATTATAAAGAGTCTTAAAATAATAATATAAGAAAGTATATAAATAAGCTTAAGGTTATAAATAAAGAGAGCTTAAGGTAATATTCCTTCTTATACTTAACTAATAAGGAGAAAGAAAAAAGGACCTAATAAAGCTCTTATTAATAGCCTCTAGGACTTAAAGGATCTCTTTACTAAATTTAGGAAGACTAAGGAAGGAGATCCTTATAAGCTCTTTCTAGGAGATTAGGATTTTAAGAGCTATAAAATGGTTTTTTTAGTAATTAATGTGTATTATAATAAAGAAAATAGATTATACCTTAACCTAAAGAGAAAGGTAAGGACTATTTATTAATCTAATCTTACTAAACCTCTAAAGTTATAGAAAAAGGTAAAGGATTATCTATTTAGAGAGAAATAGTTAAAAGCAATAAATAAAGAGATTAATAAGCTAAAGGAATAAGGAATATAGTAGTAAATAAAGCGTTCTATAGCATAATTAAAGCTATTACTATTAAAATAGGTATTTTCTTATAAGTTTAATAAGAAGGGGATGTTAATCTATTATAAAGCGTGATTATATATATATAAAGACCTTTAAGATATCTTTGTAATTAAATAAACCTATACTATAACGCTTACTACTTACATGTTCTATGTATTTATAGCTCTAGTTACTAGGTTTAATCTAGAGACTAGGTAGTATAATATTAAGAATGCCTTCCTTTATATAAAACACAAAAAGAATAGAATACCTATAACTTATAAACTTCCTAAAGGTTTTATAATCCTTAGAGAATATATAGAATTACTTAAGGCTCTCTATAGATTAAGGGACTCTTTATAACTATAGTTTAAGGAATTAAGTAAATCTCTTATAAAGCTTAGGCTTAAATTAAGTAAAGAAAAGCCTTACTTATTCTATATAAAAGATTAGACTATTTTCCTTATATTCTTTATAAATAATATTCTTATAGCGTTTTATAAGGATAATAAAGGCATTACTAACCGCATTTCTAAGGGCCTAAAGGAGGTATATAAATTAAATAAGAAAGGTAAAGTAAGATTCTTCCTAGGGATTTAGATTATTAAAGACTAAGAATAATAAAGGGTGTATCTTAGTTATAAGGTATATATTAATAAGATTAGGGAAAAATTTAAGTAAGTAAGAAAAGGCACTTTCCTTACTATACTAATCCTAGTAGTAAAGTATTATAAGTTTAAGGGTAAAGCTAAGAAGTAAGTAATAAAAGTCTACTAGGAAAAGATTAGATTAATTCTATATACTATAATTATAATTAGACCTAATATTACTTTTATAGTAGTGAAGTTATTATAATACCTTATAAATCTAGGACTAGAGTATATAAAGGCAGTAAACTAAGCTATTTATTACTTACTTATTATAAGTAAACTTATACTATACTTTAGTATAACTACTAAACTTTAAGCTCTTTAAATCTTAAGTAATACCTCCTTTATAAATAATCTTAAGACTTATAAATTATTATAAGAATACTTAATTACTCTCTTTAGTAAACTAATTATCTAGAAAGCTATATACTAAATAATAGTAACTATATCTATAATAGAGGCTAAATTACTTACTTTATAATAGGTAGTAAAGGAGATTATAAGTCTATAGTGCTTATTTAAAGATATTAAATTTAATACCTATAAAGATTAGGTTATTAATTATAATAATTAATAAATAATTTAGCTTATACTTAATAAGAGTAAATAATTAAATACTTAACTATATTATATTAATATTTATAATATATAGTTAAAGTAAGAATTTAAGAAAGGAAGCTTTAAAATTATATATTTACTAATAGAAGAGATACTTACTAATAGATTTATAAAGGTATTAAATTATTAGCACTTTAAACGCTTTAGATTTATACTTAGTCTTATAGATTTATATATAATATATAATATTTAAAGCGCATAGGTTATAAAGGAATTATAGGTATATTAATAAGAGGGTATAAAATTAATTACCCTAGAAATACATAAAGGCCCCCTCCTTAGTAAGTAAAGCGCTACTAAGGTAAATAGGATTAATAAACTAAAGACTTTAAAACACTATTATATAAAAATATATATATAAATACTATTTTAAATAAAGGAAATAAACTTATATAAGGAGGTAAATAACCTCCTTAAGTTAGGCTATTACTATAGTTACCTTCTCCTTAACTACTACTAAAGAGCCCTTAGTAATATTCTTAGCCTTAATACTTAAATTAATAACCTTACTATATATAGAATCTAGCTTTATAATAAGTTCTAATTAAAGTTATAGCGCCTTATAGCATTACTTTATTATCTATATATATATAAGTAAAGGATTAGGGGAAATTATAATTAAAAGCGCCTTACCTTAGTATCTTTATCTAGTGCTAATAATATTTACTTAGTAAGGGAAATATAAGCATTATATAAAGGTAAGTAATAGTAATTACTAACCTTATATAAGTAATATCTCTAAGATTATCTAGACTTAACCTTAAAGTAATAACCTAAGTTACCCTTACTTATAAGGGTTACTTAAATATACCTATTATAGAGAATATTATACTTAGGACCTTAAGGGGTAAGTAATTTAGGCTATATTATTAGTATATACTAAAGAGAAAGAGAAAGTATAGTATTAATAAGTTATTTTTATAAAGTTTATAGAGAATTATACCTTAAGTATCCTCCCCTTACCTAGGCCCTTATAGAATATAAGGTTTATAAAGAAATATACTTAAGGTATTCTCCTTACTTCTCCTTAGGAAATAGTAACTTACTAGTAAGTAACTTAGCACTAATTAGTAAAGAATTACTAATAGGTAGCTTAAACCTAGCTAGGGAAAGTAAAGAATTATTATAAGCTACACTAGGGCTTAGATAAGAATATATAGCTAAATTAGCTATAATATAAGTAATTTACTAAAGAGTAATTAAGCTCTCCTAGGAGTAAAGATTCTCTTTAGCCTAAGTGTATATATTAGAATTTATATTAATTAAAATATAGGCTAGTTAATTAAAAGTATATTATAAAGGGAAGAAAAGAAAGCCTATAACTATTATATTAAGAGATTCTTTATAGAAGGGGAGTGTAGGTATAAAAGTAAGAGAGCTTACTTTAAATTTATATTAAATTTAGGTATTACTAAAATACTATATATTTACTAGCTAAGATAATAGTTAGTAATTATAATAACCTTAACACTAACTAGGGGGTGTGTTACCTAATAGTAAATATAGTGTTTATAATAAATAAATCTATACCTATAACTATATTAGAGGAGCTAAAGATATATATTACTAAACGCAATAATTTATAATAAAAGCATATAATCTATAATATAATAGCTTTCTCTATAAAAGAGGAGCTTTTATCCTTCTATTTATATAATAGAAGATAGCTTTAATCCAATCCTTTTCTGACCTTCTTCATCCTGCTAGGGGAGATCTTTTCAAGTCACGTGCCCAACGCACAACAAATGACGCAGGTCGTATGTACCCCGCCAGCTCAACTTTGCACAGGAGGTACCATCACCGTGATTCACGCATGACTTCAGTCCGTCACTTCATAGCACTGGCGTGTTTCAACGTACATACGACCACGGCTTCTCATTCCACGGCAATACCACCGTTGGTGACCTGCTGCCGCCTCGGACTTCGCACCGATAATGCTGTCGAAAACTTAATTCTGTCCACCTAATCAGCTTGATGAGATTGCATCCGCAACTCGTCCTGAGTGAGCCTCGACATGATCTCTAGGGCGAGGTCTTCAGGACGTCGCCAGTAGCTACGATGCCATCCTTCGACCAGCGGTCCGAATCTCCAAAGAAGGGTAGGATCATCAAGTCTGCATACGACAGCGAGAGCTTCGAGTCAGACGGTTCCATCCACGTCGAGGGTCTCGTGGGATCAGCCACCATCTCTCCGTCAGGTCGCGACATCGCGCTTGCGTCGTGAGTCAAAGTTACACCTGCATACCTCAATTCCATGAAATACTAAAGAAGCGCATGCAGCCCGGATGGTTTGGCTATAATTGATCTGGACTCGCCATACAATCCGCCCCGGCGACTGAAAAGTCATGGACTTCCCTGGTTGGTATGTGACGTGCAGTGGTCTCCCTTCGCGGCTCGAGACTACTGGGTGGTGTCTACAGCCAACCACCGCGCTTTGGTATGGAATCTGAATCTAAGAGAGGACTCGAATTCTGGTGCAATCGAGCATTCGCTCCATGGCCATAGCCGCGCTATCACCGATGTCAACTTCTCAGCTCATCATCCTGACACGCTTGCCACCTGCTCTGTAGATGGTTACGTTCATTGGTGGGATTTGCGACGACCTAGACAACCCGCCCTTACATTTTGTGACTGGTTTGCTGGAGCCACTCAAGTGAAATTCAATCGTCAGGACCCCCATATCATAGCCTCTGCTCATGATCGCTTCTTACATATCTGGGATGACCGAAAAGCTTCCAAGCCTGTGAGGTCCATCAGCGCGCACACGTCGAAGATCTATGGAATTGACTGGAATCGCACTCGAAGCACTGGCATCGTTACCTGTTCACTCGATAAAACAATTCGGTTCTGGGATTACGGCAAGGACGGGGACGACCAGCTAGAACACATTATCCGCACGGACTTTCCCGTTTGGAGAGCTCGCCACACCCCGTTCGGATGGGGTTTACTAGCTATGCCTCAGCATGAGCCAGGGGATCTGTACCTTTACGACAGACTCTGGTCTAGAGACTCACCAGTCGAGGTCTCACCAAACCCTGTTGCTGTGTTTCCCGGACATGGAGACCACAAAGCCAAGGAGTTCTTATGGAGAACACGAGGCGGTATATCGAGTGACAACATCGACCATCGAGAATTCCAATTAGTATCATGGGGTACCGACAACGAGTTGAGACTACATTGCCTCGATGCGAACATATATTCCGCTGTTGGTCACGTCAAGGATGGGCCTGCGAGAAAAGGTCTAAGTCTAACTAGGCAAGGGGCTGCTTACAAGACTTTCCGAACCGTGGACGACAGTAGCAGCCGTGATCGCAAAACGGGTACAATGAGCGACCACCGAGCAAGTGCCGAACTGGCCCAATACAAACAAAGCGCGATCACATTAGGCGTGCGCTCTGGGAGCCAGATGAATCGTCATCTCCGACCTGCATGGCGAGGTCCATCAATGAAAGCCAAAGTGAACTCTGGAAAACACGTTGATAGAAGTCAAGCTCAACTTGGATGGATGAAGGGCATCACCATGACCAAAAGGAAGCCGTCAACCGATCATCACAGGCGCCATGCCTCCAAAGATCACGGTCTCTTGGGCCACAACTATCCTGATGATGAATGGGGCCAACCTGACACCATTCAAGAGGAACTGCTTCGTATCAGTACTCAAATTCCCAAGGTAAAATGGGAAAATATTGACATGGATAGTTTGACACTGAAAGCGTCGCTCACCGGCCCATGGGGAGTTGACGGGGAACCAATTTTCGTCAAAGTCAAGATTGATATTCCATCCGACTATCCCAAGCTCAAGGCACCAAAATTCATGATTGAGAAAACCTCCTTCATGCCCGAAGATACGCATAAGAAAATAATGAAAGAAGTGCATATGCTTGCTGACCAATTTCTGCAGCGCAAGCAAAACTGCTTGGAAGTAACATTTACATATCTACTTGGCGAAGTCGACTTGGAATCCAGCACTACGTTTTTTAAGAATGTTCGAGATCTGGATGATGACCTCGATGGCCTTGCTGATGAAAGCTCTAGCGAAGAAGATGAGGATATTCCAGCTGGAGGGTCTATTTCCATGTCTCAGGAGCTTCCTCACGCTGATGCAGACACCACACTAGCCCCGTTGCCTCATCGAAATATTCCCCCCCCGCCGAGGACTTGTGGTGCTCGCTTTTCACCAGACGGCCAGCTTGTGTGTTTTTTTCCATCTAAAGAGGAGAAGGCTAGAGCGCTGTTCTCTACTTCCGCTGAGCTCTATAACAAGGAGCGCTCCAAGGGAGAGCCGTTCTTTGCGGGCTTCGGTCGTCTAACATATGATCTACCGTCTAAACAAAAACTTGCCACGGACGAGGCATCTGCTACGGATGACCTTTCCGACGAATCAGAGAGTGACATGTCGTCGTCATCTTCTAGTGGATCTGAGTCGACCTCAATCCACAAGATGAGTCTGTGGTATAGTTCGAGCCGACAACTTCGAAAAACTTGGAGCGAAGACCGATCAGTGCGGTCCAGTGGAGGCGGGACTGGTGCAGGTACTGGAACTGGCACGGGTACCAGTCGACGCCGATTTGGACGACCTCGAAACCTGATAGTTATCCATGACATACGATATGAGTTGCCGTCAAAGAGACAATACGCTGAGGAATATGCTATTTTCGGCGATGGGGCCGATGTTTGCGAACACAACGCTCTCGTAGCTGAAAAATACGGCAACAGCGACTTGGTGGATGTATGGCGATATTTAGCACTCTTACTTACCAAGGGAATACCTCTTCAACTTTTGAGTCGCGAACATAACCAAGCGTCTGTCCTAGTCATTGCACGAGATGCGGTGTCTAAGAATGCGAGAAGTCCTGGCCCACGAGCAGACCGTTCGTTGGCTACTGACGGATCTGGCCTCGTAGGCAGGGTCAAATGGGGTCAACATCCTCTGGCCAAGGAATTCATCTCGGATCTCTTCGATCACTTTGAGAGACTTGCCGACGTTCAAATGCTGGCAATGCTCTCATGTGTGTTCAGTGAACCACATACAGATGACGGCGTTGCCTATGCAGAGTCTCATCTGCCAAAACAGGAGACGCCATTGCCTTTGAAAGCTCCTTCATTTTCCTTGGATTACTTCCCTACAGATGCTTCGGCGTGGAAATGGAGTACTCATAGTCGAAGCCACACAAACTCTGCAGCGACCACTCCCGGAACTCTCCATACTCCCATACATTATGCTGGCTCCCATGCCTCAGAGGAGTTCCTTTGGAGTGGCGACCCGGGAAACAACTCATACTCGTGTGGCGAAACACCTCCGCTTAAAGGCAAGGCCCAACTGGGCGATCCTGAGCCTCTGCCACCGCCAGTATCTAGGTCGCCTACCAATCGTGGAATCCTGCGAGGAAACAGCGGGCTTGCATCAGCATTCACAGTAACTCTGCCCAAATCATTCGGCGGGGGTGGATCATCCTCGCCTACCAATCAAGCACGGAAACGGCCCAGCCCTGCCGAGTACATCATGAACAGTCTTACTCCAGCCGTGAGCAACTCAGGAACATCCACTCAGGGGCTTACAAACGCCTCGGCCGAATCTGGTGGTGGAAGGACGTCATTATCTGACGAAGACCACAGGCGAGATGAGATCTTGCCACTTGTTCCTGTATCGGTGAATATAATTCAGGCGGATCAATCGATATTCGACGATGACGGGTGGCTGAGCAAGCCATTGCTCAATTCCAGTCGAGCTGGCATATATGCCAGATATCGTTATGCTTATGCAGAGATGCTGCAGCTGTGGGACCAGCCCTTATCACGATTAGAGGTATTGAAATTCAACAATCTTCCAGAGGATTCAGCCACAGCCGTGACTGATGGCAGCTTCCACGATTCGATGGCATTGCGAGATGGTGCGAGTGCTGCTGCGGAAGGGCATCACAAGACCGGCTCGTCTCCTATTGTCATGGGCAAAAAGGATCAACTCCATAATCTGGTGGCTTCCGGGCGTGGCTTAGATGTTACCGGTATCTGTCGCATCCATGAAACTCAGCTCGAACCGGCCCGCTACACATCCTCGCATCACAATATTGGTGGAGCCGTCGGAAGTTGCGATAGATGTCATCGAATGCAATCCCAGCTTAGGTGTGTGTACTGCCTGGAGCCTGTGGATGCATTATTCCCGCCATGCCTATCATGCGGCTGCGCCAGTCACGAGGCATGTCTAGCAGAGTGGCACGCTGCTGGCGAGACGCTCTGTCCTGCGGGTGATGAGTGCAATTGCGTCGAGGAAGCCGCCAACGGACAAGTTGAGTCATGGGCCGCACTACGAGGAGCCATGATGAAAGGGCAAAGCAAGCCGAGCAAAATGCCCCATCTTCCTCCCGCAATAATGGATGGAAGCGATGACGACAAATTCGCCCGAGGAAGAAGTGACTGGGAGCGTGTCGACGCTGATGTTCCCAGTCGAGGGCAAGGTGGGCTAACGGTGCCGCAATCGCCAGCAGCTTTGAGCTTTGGGCGGCTGAAGCAGGCGGGGACTTGGTCACGGACATCTAGTCTGCGCCGGAGTAGTAAGAGAATTGGATAAACCTCCAGTGACTTGATGATGATTGCCATTTCGAGCATTTCATGTACTACCAGAAGACGTATTTGGCTGTATTAGTGAGTTGGCCCGGCGTTTAGGGGTTTAATTTTATAACTCGGTAGACGTTGTACAGGTGGAGTATTTCAGCGGCTTGCAATTGCAATGTAGGGCTCCCTGATTGTATCCAAGTTGATCGTGCATTTGAACATATTTCCCAGAACTAGCCAACATCTAATGTATTGAGTATGAAAGTAATGCAATGAAGATGAATGATTCAAGAAAAAGACGAAGGCTAGCCATTTCTGTACATGCGAAACGAAGCCCAGGCCTCCCGGTCAAGTACCGGTCGTGACGGTTACTAAAATCAAGACAAAATGGCGACGGAGAATATTGCACAAGTGCTGAGAAACACGGCGATAGGTTGGAACGAGCAACGAGCAATGAAAAGAGAAAGATGACGACAATTCGAGGAGAGGCAGATGCTCCGAGGAACCCAGGAACCCACACGTGCCGTGCCTTGTGCAACGAACGCGCCTTCCTTTTCCCCATCGCATCCCAGCTTGCGCCATCCAACTTCGATTCACTTGCAAGTTGGCCATCGGGTATTCTCTTGGAAACCAACCAACTCGTCTCGAGGTTTCCAATGTCGCCAGCGTGGGTCTGGTATCTTTTCGCATTCATCATCATCGTCGCCCGGCGATGACTGTCATTCTGCCTCCAGCCCACGGCGTGCACGTCGATGGTCTGACACTTCCTCGTCAGCCTCCCCCGGGTCGTCCCACCTCAATGAGAAAGTCAGGATGCGTTCAACCATGATCCATCTCATGCGGTTTGCAGACGTTTCGGTTTCCGTACTGCCTTGCTCGGTGGCAGTAGACCAAGGGCGGATGCGTTTCCATTCAATGTGTTCTTCCCCGTCTCTGTGTTCCCTTCCATACTTGCCGTCTTTCAAGGCAACTTTGGACACCATCCTCTGCCGGCCAAGGTTAAGCTGCTGGCAATCTGCCATGCCGCATCGGCCCTCTCGCAAAATCATTTTTGTCTCGGGCTCGTTGAGATCAAGTGGAGCAATCTCTATGATGTCTTCGTCAACCCAATATCGGAATTGTCGCGCCGTCCTCTGCAGCCGAACCTCGTATGGCATATCTTTGTCCACACCAACCATCCAAGATCGATCTACTTCACCGACTTTTACGATCCAGAGATCCCTCAAGTTCGGGAACCAGAATTTTTCAAACTCAATTTTGCCGTACTGGCCACCCGGGTAGCACGCTGCCAGGTACATTGAGTAACGGTACAAACCGTCTATGCGGCCATCGTCGGGGAAGCAGTCCCAGAAGGCCAATCGTTGTACACGCAACGCCAATTTTTCCAAGGGTATGTTGGATCTCTGGTCCGAGATATTGGGGTCACAAACCAATATGTCTCGAGAGAAATGAAAGCACGATCCGCGCCCGACTGCTTCATAGCCCTGTCGAGTTTCTGCACGCGCTTCTGCATTTAGTTGCGTGACCGGCGGTAATGGATAAGATTTCTCCTGCTGAACCAAATCATCCAAGATGATAACGCGAGGTTCCACGGCGCAAGACCATATCTTGAGCCGAAGCTCAGCGGGCAACTCGGCAAATGTTGTCTCATGTTGATGCCGATGCCGGTGCCGCGCAAAGGAGTCCTGACTCCAAGAGCCACCACAGCTCTTTGCAGCTGCCATCTCATGATATGTGACGTATCATGAGCAGAGGCTTTTTTTGAAGAGGACAAACTATCTTTACCGAAAAGGCTTCCCAAGAAATATAAACGAAGGTTTGGAAGGTTGGTTCCAGCCTGTACCAGACTGCTGCTGGTACACTGGCGCCAGCCATATAAGCTGAATGGAGGGGCGCTTGCGCACGCGATGGAGTCGGAGAGGCCGGCCGCGACTCATCCTCGGGCAAAACCTCAACGCCATCGTGCTTCTTTGGCGGATCCGAGTCAGGTGCGGTCTGGCTTGGGCTCCGCTGCTTCGGTTGCCTATCAGTCCATCAATCCACGAGAGGGGATTCGAGAGAGGGAGCAAGTGACAGGCGCGAGAAGCACCAAGGGATAAAAAATTTCTTTAAAAAAAGAACAGACAAATGCATAACTATTACCATGCGCAAGGCAAGTTGACTCTCATGAAGCCATCGTCATCATCCCCGACAAGTCCAGCAAACCCACTTGTGCCACCGCCACCGCCACCGACAGCAGGTTGGCTTCACCGACGGTCTGTTCCCGGCGGCTACGTGCATAAAGCTGGTGTTGATCATTTGGCCAGCAGCCCAATCGGCGGTAACATTGGACGAACCTCAGCTCCTTACATGCAACCTGTGATGGATAAGCCATCGGCACTTGGCGACATGCCAATGCCATGGCATCTGCATCTGCATCTACAGAGTATTTCTTTAAACTCATCTACAGTCCCAGATCAGCACGTACGTACGCCAAGGACGCCAAAGTCTCATCTGATTCAGCCTGCTGCAAGCTTACTGGCGAGTTTTTTTGCGTGGCGCCGGGTTGTCACCACCCGACGGGAACGCTGTACTGCATTAGCGAGATGTTTGTTGTTGAGAGGCAAAAGATGCAAGAGCTCCTTACACGCGCCATTGCCAATGGCAATTCGGGCTGCCACGTTGCTGTAGTATGCAGTGTAATAATTGTCAAACGCTGCACAACTCGCAGCGTACTGCAGAGACTGCAGAGACAATCTGGCTCTGACTTGCCGTTGGCTATCAAGATAGGCAATTAAAGCTCGCGGAAACGATCATATGATGCTTCTCTGGCTTGCCTGGGGTCCATAAAGTTGACGAACGATGTGGCCTGAGCATGAGCGTTCTTGGCACCAACATGCTCCGATCTGTTGGGCCGACTGTTGGCGATGCGATGCCAAGCAGCCATGCCAAGCAGCCATGTCGGGTCGGCAGCTTGACTGGTCTCTGACGAGCAGAACAAGGTGCAACGGGCCCAGCGGCGCTCGCGTGACGCCTTCTCCAGTGCTGGCACAACTTGGGAGTGTTGATGGCGACCATTTGTGCAACGCATCCGCCCATCGAAGCATGAGGAGGACCAAGGGAGTGCCGTACAGCCGACCAAGCCGCCGGTACGCAAAACGTGTGGCCGCCAGCATTGACGTAACGATCCTCTGCGGTCTCATTCGTTGCCATTGTGACCAGTGACGTTTGTTCAAAGCGTGCATAACATGCGAAGGGATGTTGCGCCTCGGTTTCAGACTCGTCAATGGCCAGAAGTGGTACGTGGTACAGGATGGTTTTCGTTAATGAATCTGATCCTCTTTAACAGAAGTCAACAGAAGCCGAGGTCATGGGTTCACATCAGCTGACAATCACTTGCATCAAAAGTAGCCGTGCTACAAACACGATGAGCATCAACGTTTCATCCAAGTCGTAGATAGATATGTAACGGGTACTAGCGTGTACCCGAATGTGGGTATGTATATTTATCAAGTGATGGGAGTATCAAATGAAGGCATTTAATGTGTGGTGGATACAAGTCTAACATGGCTCTTTGCATATCTCATAGCCTCCAAAAACGCCATGCTTAAGTAGTAGTAGTCAAGGGAAATTGTAACCAGGGTGTTCTCCAACGGAGAGAGACCCGGGCCCAAATGATTGGATATTCAAAAAAAAGAGAAACCTCTTTAGCGCGAGGTGAACTGATTACTGGGTTTTTGTTCCTGAAATTGTTTCAGATGCATCATGGCTCTGTCGTCTCATTCTTTTCTGGTATACCAGACCCTGATGGGCCCTTCTCTGAAAGAGCTGACTCGAGAATAGATTGCTCTGATTCCTGGCGTAAAGAGGCCACGTGGATTCTATAGACGGTCAGTGAGTCGGCGTCAAAAAGATTCAGGTTCTTGGACAAGCAGAAGAAGTTGAAAGAGAAAAGAAAGGGGGAAAAAAAGAAGAAGAAAAATTACCTTCTCAAATGTGAGCACGCAAAGGCCAAAACCACGGCAAATGTCAGAATAAAGATGGCCAGGCGATTTCTGAATCCCAGCAACGAGATACGATGTCTGTGATGACGGTGGCCGTGTCCCTCCCTCGACGCATGGCCCATCGTGAAGGGGCCCTTCTTGTTGCCGAACGAGGTGGTCAAGACTTGGCCGTTGCTGTCGGCGACGGCGACGGCGACGGCGCCGGCGCCTTTGAAAGATTCGGCAAGATAGCCTTGTGCCCCGGAGGCGTACTTTGTCACTTTGGTGACGATTGTGTCGGGGAAGGTGAAGCGCGACGAGCGGGCTCGCACCATCTCCACCTTGTACGCGAGCCGGCGCTCCATGAGGGTATCGTCGTCGGATATGACGGGTCCTTGGTGCCATGTCGGCAGTGAGGAGGCGATGGCGGACAGGGAGAGGAGCGGTAGCAGGAGCTTCATTCTTGCGGTGGCGTCTATGCTCTTTTTGCGTGCTCTTCCGAAGCCAACGGGACGGAGGTATTTCAACGGCTTGCGACAAGTTTGTGCGCTAAGGGTTCGCAGGCTGTTTTCTTGGCTCCCGTTCCCGTATGGTTTTTTTTTTTTTTTTTTTTTTGGGCAGTTGCAGTGGCTCGGTCGGTATATTGACTTGATTCTCTCTCTCTCTCTCAAGTCCAGACAGAGCTAGAGCTACTTGTGTATCCTAGAATCGGCGACTAACCGATTTGGCCGATGCGAATTGACAACGAGTTTGTGTAAGTGAGAAGCCGTTGGCGCCGGGCTGGTTTGAGTTTACTGCGACTCTTTCTTTCGAAACTGGCTCACGACAGGGTGAGAGTGGTATATGGAGTAGATGGATGGACAAGCAAGACAAGAGAGGGTGAATGGGTGAATGGGTGAGATGGGTGAGATGGGTGAGATACAAGTATTAACAAGGCTGGCTGGAGGGAGGGGAGGAGTGAGTGGGCGCCCTGCAACATGGCAACCAACTTGCAACCCTGCGCAGCCCTGCACCACTGCGCACCCCTGAGGGAGGCGGAGGTGGTGGTGGTGGAGGTGGAGTGGGGAGAAGGAAACCAACGAGGACGGGGACGTGGGGTCCATCTCTGACAATTCATTCATATTCATTCATTCATTCATTCATTCATTCATTCACCACGGCTGGGCTGTGCCGAAAAGACAACGCTCCCGCTCCCTGCTCGGGGATACTCCGTGCCACTCTGCTGATCCGACTCTACATATCCATCCCTCCAGCCCCCCCCCCCCCCACTTGGCAGAGAAGACGGCGAGGTCTGTTTTAAGGATGGTGCCAGTAAGCGTAAGCTGCATTGCATGAGTTTCTGCTACGTCCAACGCCGCAGAGCTCCAGCGACGCTGGCGGCCAGCCGGAGCCGAGAGCTGGGTATTATAAATAAGGGCAGACAGACGGGAATCGGTCTACTGTACAGTGGGGTCCCAGTAGTTCCGAAGAATGGGCGATTTTACACCATGTACGGAGTAACAAGGCTTGCCATCCATCCATCCACCCACCCACCCACACCTCTCGGACAGAAACCGAACTGGTTGCAGACTCTGGCAACTGTGCTCTCGTACATACAAATGGTCATTGGCTGGTGCGTATATCGCCAGCTCCACCAAAGGGACAGGAACGAGTCACGACTTCGGACGATAATGAGGGTCAAGCCATGAGAAAAAAAAAGGTGCTTCCAGGTAGAACAGACGGGACGTGCCCGACGGACGGACGATCCATCCATGACTTGCCGCGCTCGGGCATTTTTGAAACAATGGATGCGGCGCGGTGCGGGAATAAGCAAGGGACTTTTCTGATTCATGCGTCGTCTCTTCCGATGGCCGTGAAAAAGATGCAACTTGGCTGATGTGTTGGATCCTTGACGCCCATCTCAGCCTGCGAATTTTGAAGAAGAAGAAGATAAAGCTTAGGGATAAGAGCGGGATCTCCGTTATAATCTCGTTTATAAAGGCGTTGAAGAAGACGGGCTTTGGCAAGACGGGCTACAGGGACATCGTGAGCAGGATCTTCGACGTCATGCAGATGGAGAACGAGGAGAAGGTCGAGGACATGATGGTCTTGATCCAGAGCCTGAATCGACGGATCCTCTGCTCTATGCTCATCGTCCTCTGGTACATGTCCAAGCCGACCAGCATCATGTACTCCATGCAGTCGACTGAGAAGCGGTTGTAGAACATGTTAGGGTTGCCGAAGACCTGGTTCATTACCTTCATTCATCAGGACCTTGGCGTCGCTGTCTGCGTCGTGCGGGGCGTGCTCGACCTAGGGGACGTACTTCTTCTCCCTTGAGTGGGCGAGCTTGGCCGATCGCTTCTTGCCCATCATCTTCTTAAACATAACGACTAAGTCCAACAAGAACATCTCGGGCATCTGGATGCCATGCTTAAGCATGGTCCGCAACACATGCGAGTGGTCAAAGGAGACACCGTAGTGCGCCACGAGCATGATCTTAGGGTTCTTGGACGAATTCTTGTCGAAGTTGATCACCAGGGTCTCGAGCCAGTCGACGAAGGATTGCATCACCAACTTGGCGTCCGACACCAGGATATTCCAAAAGTAGGGCTTGATCTTCCTAAGGATAGGGCTCCTGTTCGTCCTGACGCTGGTCCTAATTATGCCGCTGAACATGTACCCGTCGTCCGTGCAGGCCCCGATCTGCTCAATCTCCCCGTCGTTGCTAAGCTCGATGTCATATTAGACCGAGATGATATTCCTGGAGTTCTTGGTCTAAGGCGTCCGGTTCTTGATGTCCTCCATCTCGAGGTGCATCATGCACTTATTGAAGCCCAGCCTCAAGCTGCACGCCTCAAAGTCCCCGACGCCGCTATTAAAGTTACAGTGGATCTCGTCGCAGACAACGAAGGAGGGTTTGCCGTAGGTCGTCTTGGGGGTTAGTGCCGGGAGACCCTCTCGCTGGTGATGAAGTCCTTGGACCACATCCTCATGTACGACGCCTCCCCCTCGTCGAAGTTGATCGAGTGCTGCGAGCTCTCCATGGTGCTGGGTTCATGTTGATCGTGAGGAACGCTGCAAATGACATGTATCGACTGCGAACAACAAAGACGAAGAGGAAAGGAAAAACTGAACCATGGTGTTGTGCGCACGAGGGCAGGATAATGACCCGTGACAAAAATGTCGAGGTTTAGGGTAGCGGTCCACCCGTGAAGAAGGACCGACCCCTCGATTCCTTTTCCCGAATTCCTGCCGAGCCAAACGGGCGGCTACAGACCTCAAAACTCCAATGTCGTTACTCCTCCCCAATTTCCGATGCCCACACAAATGGCCACGCCTTTTCATCTGTAGATCGTCTGTAAAGGGGGATACGTCTCACCTCGCGCCGCCCTGCCATTTACCCGGCTCTGGACCATGCCCTCTCCCACAGATGACGAGTCGCCATTCCCACCTCTCTCCCACGCCGCGGCCTTCAACGCCTTTGGCCGCTCCCATCTGTCACCGCACGATGCACACCCCTCGCCGCCCCGACGAGCGCGCGACTTCGATGGTCAAAACGGGACAGCGCCTTTACGAGGCCCAGACGCAGAGCGCAGTAGGAGTCGCAGGCGGAAACGAGCTTGGAAGAAGCTCATGTGGGTGAAACAATCATGTACGAGCATTGCATCTCAAATCATCATCTCACAAAAGTTCCTTCAAAAACTAACAACTGTCTTTGTTTGGACAATCCCCAACAGATCCAGATAATTACACAGACCAAGCAACATTCTTGGAGAATCTCCAACGAAACCCACGCCTGAAACCCTACGACTTCTGGCCCCTTGTTGCCGACTCCACCATCATCCTACAGCACGTCTGTTCCGTGACCATATTCATAGTCTGCTTTGTGGGAATTTTCCACGCGCGCGTGAGCCCCGTCTCCGTCGTGAGCTGGAGCAGCTTCGGTACCTTTGTCGGATGGATCCTCTGGGAGAGATGGGTATCCGAGGAGGAAGACGAGGAGGATGAGGCGGCCAAGACAGCAGCCGCCGAGGCAGCAGCTTCAACGTCGTCTACATCATCCGCGATGATTGCCGTCGCCCCGATTGCTGTTGCGGCAAGGTCAGCGAGCTTGCGGAGACGAAATCGGGCGGGTAGCGTACGCCGACCACCCCATCCACTGAGGCTTGAGTCGCTGCCTTCTTCGAGTACGGCCGGTATGGTGCCTGCTTCGACGACGACGACGACGACAATGACAACGACGGGGACGACGGGGACGACGGCGACGGCATCGGTATCGGCTGCAAGCTCAACTATGGATCTACATGGATCTACGGCCTACACGACCAGCAATGGACATCTCGCAGCGCCGGCCTCGACGACGGGCCTAAACAGCACCGGCGGGAGCACCAGGCTGACGCCAAGATCGAGCACCGAATTTCGCCATGATGGCGACGAACCACTGGTGCCGCTGGACGAGAATCGCACCCACCAGCGTCTGGGCACCATAAAATCCGCCCTCCTCATCTACTCCACCCTGCTGGGCTTGTCGCCGATCCTCAAATCCCTCACGCGTTCCACATCCAGCGACTCCATTTGGGCCATGTCCTTCTGGCTTCTCGCCATCAACATTTTCTTCTTCGACTACTCGGGCGGCGTGGGTGCCAAGTTCCCCGCCTCGCTGTCCACCAATGCCGCCCTGATGGCGTCGACCGTCCTCGCAAGCCGTCTACCCCAGACGAACCAGGTCTTTAGCCTGACACTGTTCAGCATCGAGGTCTTCGGTCTGTTTCCCGTGTTTCGAAGACATGTTCGCCACAGAAGCTGGCGGTATCACGTCCTCCAGACGGTTGTGCTCGTGCTCGGTGCAGGATGGGGGGTCGGTGTTGTCCTAGGCGATGCCAAGAATGGCAGCAAGTGGCCTTGGAAGAGCGGCATCGTCGGCATGATTTTCAGCGTCGTTATCTCGGCTTTGGCGACCGGCGGGTGTAGTTGGTGGTTGATCGGGCTGCAAAAGTACAAGAATGAGATTAGGGGTCCTTGGGATCCTGCTAGGCCCATTATCATGAGCAGGACTAGATGGGATGACAGATAAGACCGGTGGATGTCATCATGCCAATAATAGTGCCGCACTACATAACACAACAGCATCGACTCATCAGCCTTCCACCATGCACTATTATGCTTCAGTGGTGACCCACCGTATCAACAACGTCAAGTGAAATGGGACATGCGCGTCAAATCCCGACAAGCGGTGAGACTCATAGAGCTACCATTTAGTTGATATTGTCCTTGATCTGCCAAGGAAAAAAAGAGAGAGAAAAAAACCACAATGACAGTGAATCTGCGAGGAAAAGTGGCAGCAGAACAGCAGAATGTGCAGGACACGCGAGCGAAATTTGGCGATAACCCCTCATGGGTTCACGTCCGGGGGTAGTGCAGCGCGCAAGAGACGCCACAAACAACATTTCTTCATCTTCATCTTTCTTCTTTTTCTTCAAAAGAAGATTGTATTCAACGTGCATGGTTCCAGATCAAAGTAGGGGCGAAACGTTCATCTTGCATCTGGTTCAGAAAGAAAGAAGAATAAATACATATACACTAGGCTTGATGCAGTAGGGTCAACGCCAGAAAAAAAAAAAAAAAAAAAACCTCTGTGATGGGACTGATTGAATCGCAGAGCCCATTATATTGCCCATGTGCTCCGCAGTACGGACGTACGTACTGATGATTCGTATTTATCAGCGTTCCGTCGACGACGGGAGGGCAGGTGGTAAATGACGGAAACGGCAGGTCGTCGCTCTCATCAATGGATGGAACCAGGTGGTTGCAGAGTCCTGCATGAGACGCGCTAGCCATTTACGCCATACGGATGTACATGTACATACATACATGGTGTGTGCAACTCTTAGAAAACGGTTACTCCGTAGACCAGAATCCTATACAATAGAATAAGTACATACGGACGTACTCCGTACTCCGCATCGTTAGATCAAACATTGGACCAACGATGGGGCATCCTCTGACAGATCTTTAGGTTCATTACATCGGCCGCGTGGGTGGTAATCCGTACATACGGAGTAATAATGCCTTACTTATTGTATTGAGGCTATTAAGGAAGCTTCCCGCTATGCCGGCCGAATTCTCCCCGCAGGCTTGCAGCTGTTTACTTGTGAGCTATTAAACGCTACCTGAAGATACTTCCTTTTCTTCACAAATTACTAGTAATTCAAGGTGCTTGCTGCTTCTGCTCCCTGTCTTACTAATTTCCGACCCCCTATTAGGAGGTACAGGCTCCTACTAGCGTAAATACCCCTGTAGCATCCCTAACAGCTCCAATTACTAGAGCCACCGAGGCTTGTACGGATCCGTAGTTCGTGTACATCTAATCAAACAGGGGGCGTTGCGTGGATCACACCCTCAGTTTAGCCTGGTTTGCCTGGCTGTCATGTCTGAGAGGGTAGGGCGCGGGAGTGTCGGGACGAAAGGCTTGTTTTTTAGCTGGTCTTGGATGATCCCTGGTCCAGGACGCGTCGAAGATGAGTGTCTACGGGGTATTAATGATAATCAGGAGTACGGATTCATGCACTCTCACTCGAAAAAACGAGACTTGATCCCGTCGGGCCGCGTGGTGGTGGGTGCTATCAATCCATATTAATCCGTATTCTCATTCTCATCCACTTCGGCAACTACTCGGCAGTGACCTATCAAAACATCATCATGCATGTCAGCATCTGCATCAGACTCGGACTCACTGATCAGACTCATCAGTTTTCCCCGCCCCGGAATGCAGTGTTTGTCTTAATAACACAGACAGGCCGACGGGTAATATTAGGCAGCCTTTTCATCGTCCTTTCAAGAGACGGCGGATTGATACGAAACTCCACCCTCGTTTTCGGTTCCCACAATGCCGCTGTTGCTAGGTTAAACTGTCCCAGTTACTGCCGAGGGAGGCTCATTCACTATGTACGGAGTAGTCCGTAATGGGCTCACATTTTGGCTCGTGTTTCATTGACCCCGTGTTGCATGCTGTTGCCTACACGATGCGCTGTTGAGACTGCCACGTCCATGCCCCTATGAAATGACTTGACAATCGACGAAATATTAAAAGGATGGATGGAGGGAGGGATGGAGGGAGGGAGGGAGGGAGGGATGGTCGGTGCCTGAGGTAACGTGCATTGATTGACCAAATTGAGGTTGGATTTCGATCATCCTCTGGACGGATCCGTAGAAACACAACAAAAAATGATTGGGGAGCCGTTCGCCGTTCTCGCATTGTCGATGCCGCTCGGCCAGCATGGCTTGTTACCAATGAATGACCATGTCGCTGGGGATTCGGGAGAGACTGTCTAATAACAGGGGCAGCGAGGGGACAGGCTGTCTTATGTATTAATAAGGCTCGTTTGATTGTGATATCCCTCGTGTTGCTCATGTCCACCGACGAATGAGCAAGGGGCATTTCCGCAGTTCACGACGGCAAATTTGATGGCGCGTACGGAGTACGTACATGTACGTTTCGGCCAGGGCAGCCCGGATCGATATTGAGAAGTGCATAAGTTATTATTTTTTTCCTCGATGCTCGCTATTATTAGCTGGCTGGGCCGCGCGGCCTGTCGGGGGAAAAACTGGACCTTGCGTCTAATTATGTTTGGGAAGGGAGAAAATGTTGAACGTAAAACGTAAAACGCAAAAGCAAAAATGCCGTGTCGTGTCGTGTCAGTGTTTCTGGTGCTGCGTGGTGGCGGGTCCGAGATGTCAGAGTGTGAGTTGGTGTGAGTGTGGTTGTGGCCCCCAGCTTTTGCTTGCGTGTTGTGGAAAAGGGAGGCAGGAGAAGTGGCGACAGACGCGTACATGGGTACATGGGTACATGGGTACATGGGTACATGGGCACCTGGAAACATGGGCACGCCGCTGCACCAGACTTCAACGGCTTTTGCTAGCTTGACGAGCTAGTCCTGCCTGGGCTTTCCCTTGCAGGTTATCCCTTGGCAAGCCTTGTTCGTGTGCGGTTGCCACAGTAATAGCTAAACATAACATGCAACTACATGATGTATTAGCTTTGAGCAGGAGGCTGTGGATGCGGATGTGGATTGAAGGATTCTTTTTTTGGTCGGCAGAGCCACCCACACCAAGCTCCAGGTTCCATGTACATCTATGTAGATCCTTGGCCCGTTGCACAGTGCCAGGGGTCCCGCTACCTGGCCCCACTCTGTCACCGAAGCTGTCCAAGAGGCACTTGAGAGACTTGTTGCCAATTGAGAGCTCTTCACATCCCATCGAGTCCCGTCGTATAAGGTCCCCGACCTGCCCTCCACCGCGACACCTCGTCTCTGTTTCCCCCGTCTTCCTCTCCATTCCCTCCAAGCTTCAGCAGTCACTTAACATAACGTCCCTTGTACATACTCGACTCTTCCACGTCTCCGAACACCTCGGCATCACCTCAATTCAAGATGAAGGCCTCTTTCGTTACCCTCGCTGTTGCCGGCCTCGCTGCCGCTCAGAACCTCGAGGGCCTTTCTCCCTGCATCGTAAGTTGAGCTCACCCAATCGGCCCTTCTCCAGAACGATTGGCTGGTGTTTATTGTTTCGGAACACTAACGACTGCTCCTCAGAAATCCTGCATCGAAAAGTCCCTCTCCGTGACTGGCTGCACCGGCAGCGCCCAGGAGATCGCCGCCTGTGCCTGCAAGCCCGAGACGCAGGCCAAGCTGGCCACTCCCGTCACCAAGTGTGTCACTGAGAACAAGTGCGATCCGGCCGACCTGGTCAAGGCCCAGGGCGTTTCTGCCGCCCAGTGCAAGGCGGCTGGTGGCTCTGTCCCTGGCTCTGGAAACACCACTAGCGTTGCCACCACCACGACCAACACCAACACTGGCACCACCGTTCCTACCGGCGTTTTCCCTACCAACAGCTCCAACCACACCACCACCGGCTCTTCCACTGAAGTTGCTACTGGCACCAATACCTCTCCCCCTACCTCTACTGGCTCTCAGACTCGCACAAGTGGCCAGCCTACGGCTACCAACGGCGCTGCCGTTGTTGGCCCTGCTGCTGGTGCCTTTATTGCTCTTTTCGCCGCCGTCGCTGCTCTGTAAGCAAGTTTTGTTTGACTGAGAGTAGCGCTGCTTGATGCGCTTTTCTGTAACAAAAACCAACAAGGAAGAAGAGAGGGTCGTGTATCAATTAATAGAATGAAGAGCACGGAATACGTGAACCAACAGCATGAATTGGTTCTCTTAATATCCCGGATGTAGATCATTTGCTTCTGCACCTGTTAATCTAGAAAACTAGAACGGTTCACCTTCAAATCTGCGCACTCGCTTCGTTTTCACCCTTGTCGTGATAATGATTTCCCTCCCCATGCCGCCAGTCATCATGTTGGCCCCGCCGGAACGTCCCTCTGTGCCTGCGGTAGGTCGATGTCGATGATCCAAGGGAGCTGTGAAGGGCGGTATCTGATATCCATAATGGCTGCATTGAGAAATAATGTATGTTTGCCGGGCTCTACCAACGTTCGCTCGTCGGTCAGATCCAACTTCACCCCTCGTTGCCGACTTAGCCCCGACAGCATCTTCCTGGCCTCGGGCGATGGCATCGAAGTACCTGCCCGCGTCATTGGCTTCAGCTCTCCAATTGTGTGCACGACCCTCGACTTGGACCCGTCCACGACATGCTCTCTCCTAGGCAGAGATGCCGTGTTGGCTAGAGCCGCTCCGTCGGCGGCCCACGCGCAATGATACGCGCCCCATGCTTCATGAATATGCCCGAAGCAATGGATCTGGGGCTTCGCGCGAGCGACAGCACCAAAGAGATACTTGCACCCTGCGTGCTCAGGCTGTCGCCCAGCCGCCACGCACTGTCCAACACCGGTCTCGTCCAAGATGCCGTAGGGCGGCCCATGGGTCATGGCGACGTCCACGCCCCGGGGAACAGCAAACTCATGGTCCCCGGAGTACTGGAAACCCCATGACCCGTAAGAAGGTGTATAGGGACTGGCATACACCTTGAGCGCGGCGCCGTTCTGCAGCGTGAAGTCGTGCGTGCCCTCTGTTAGATACCGCACGCCGTCCTGCTCGGCGTCCTTGATCAGCCTGCCCAGGTCCTCAACCTCGTCTGCTTCGGAATCGTCCTCGCTGTCCAAGTCGAATGCCGGGTCGAGCAGTGAGTCGTGGTTCCCAGCAATGACCAGCTTCGACGGCGCCTGGAGGCCTCGGAGCATGGAGAATGTGGCTTTGAACTCGGACAGGGTGCTGCGCTTGGTGAGATCGCCGCAGTGGAGGACGACATCCGCTGATGGTAGGGGATGGCGGTAGCCGGTGATGACGGTGCGTAAATCTGCTGTGGCGAAGTCGTCGTCCAAGTCGTTGTCGGTAGGGGACGATGGGAGGACGGGGCTGGCCCCGTGGGTGTCTGATATGATGAGGATGCGTGTTTTGATCTTGGACATGTTGGAAATTGGTGGGCTTTTGTATCTGTGAAGGCGCAAGGAGACGTTGGCAAGCGTGAAGCTCAAGCTTGGTAACTAACGGTGCACTCGGCCATGGATTGGAGAAGCAAGCAAATAGAGATGTGATTTAAAAAAGCACTTCTCCGAGGGACATTCATGCCCAGTTGTAACAAGCAGGATTGGATGAGCTCCTCGATGGCTCGAAACGGGTCGTCGGATCGCTACATATAGTTGAATCAAGTTTTTTATCGCAGCCACATTCCTCCACTTCCACTTCCACCTCCACCCTGCGCCAACCCAACTCATCACCCTTTCGAGGTCAAACCACGAATACATCAATAGCCACAAGAACCAGGAGATACCACAGCACCACAGCACCCCACAGGACTTATCAATGGAGTCATCTCCTCCCTTGCCACTGGCCAACGGCGAGCCCATGTACGGAGGCTACTCGCGCTTCGAGATTGAGCTCGAGGTAAGCAGTTACGAACCCATTCTCTCGCGCAACTACGCCCGTTTGCCCAGCTGCCTGGCATCATTTTAGAAAGAAAGAGAGAAAAAAGCAAGGGGGAAAATTCTAATCGGAACCCTAGTTTGTTCAATCGCTCGCCAACCCATACTACCTCAACCACCTCGCGTCACAAAAGCTCCTCTCCCAACCCTCCTTCATCGCCTACCTCGCCTACCTGCAGTACTGGACGAAGCCGCCGTACCTCAAGTACCTGACGTATCCCGGGCCGACCCTCAAGCACCTCGAGCTGCTGCAGCAGGAGCGCTTCCGACAGGACATCATGAGCCCGGACCTGGTGCAGAGGCTGGTGGAGGATGAGATGAAGGCTGCGGTGGAGTGGCACAAGGAGTGAAAGCCGACGCTGAGTATTACTTCGTGTTTCGACTCGGAATCGAGCGGGGACAACGACCGCCACGAGCTCCAGGTTACCGACAGGGAAAAGGGAAAATCACATTGATATCACATCACGATCCGAGGCAAAAAAAAAAAAGGAGCCAAAAAAAAAAAAACAAGCCCACGAGCAAGCCTCAAGAACGTGGTATGACTTCACCATCGCTAGATGTCGACTCGGAAATGCCCTATAACGCCCTCCCGTTAAATTGAATCCCATCCTATCCGACCACATCGTCCACAATCCCTCTATCCTAATTCTCTCTCCACCGATTCCCACAAGTCATGCACTTGAAGAAGCTCGTCATGGGCTCATCCGCACTCCGAATCTGCACCTGATAGAAGGCTGCTTCGTCGCCGTCGCACCCATCTGCAGGACACTGAACGCGGCTCTTTTGCGCATTGTCCCACGCGCCGGGACCACCGAAGACATCTTCCCTTTCTTTGCGCTCAAAGATGCGTCGCGAGAAGACGGGCTCGGTAATCGTGTGTTCGAAGGGACAGGTGCGGCACTCGAGACGGTTGGTGCGCTGGTTTGTGAGAGAGACGGTGAGGATGTTGGCGCATTGGGGGCAGACTTTGTAGGCAGAGGATGTTAAGTTCTGGGGATTGTTCGAAGGGGATGCGAATGGAAGATGACCTACAAAGAAGCATGGTGATGTGTGGGAAAGATGCCCCGATGCCTGGGGCGCAGCGGGAAAGAAGACTTGAGATATTTATCAATGAATGCTACCGTACGTATCGCTCGAATCGAAATGAAGGTGCGCGTGCGTGCGTGCGTGGTGCGCGACCAGACCAGATTTGTTGATTTGTTGCCGTGCCGTGAAGGTTCATCGAGAAAGCACCAACGAAAAAAAAGTTCTACCCAGCCCGGCGTCATCAAGTCAAGGATTGCATAAATGAATTTAGATGGTGGGGTCCACCAGTCATATCATCCCACCGCCAGCAAAGTGCCACAAGTCGCAGCCGCAGCCGCAGCCGCAAGCTCCAAAGCAACCCCTCCAACATCCAACATCAGTGCTAAAGTCACTCCTTTGCCATTCATCCCAACCTCAAATCACCAAACCTCCCTCCCTCCCTCCATCCCCAACTCACCTACATCCCCCTCCAAACGCAATGCCCGCCGAAGAAGAACACGAAGTACGTAAACCAACCCCCCCTCCCCCCACACACAAACCAAACCAAACCAACAAACCAGGGCGCCTCCCCAAAGGAACTCCTCATCGAAGCCTGCCGCCGCAACAACACCGACCTCCTATCCGAAACCCTCGCCAACAAGCCCGACGCCGAAATCACCCGCCTCCTAAACGACACAACCACCATAATGGGAAACCATCTCTACCACGAAGCCGCCTCCCAGGGAAACTGTACGTACATCCCTCCCCCCCCCCCAACATGCAAACAAGCAAAACTAATAAATCCCCCCTAAAAAAAAAAAAAAAAAAAAAAAGACGAAATAATAGACCTCCTCCTCGATCAACCCTCATTCGAATGCGACCCCATCAACCGCCTAGAAGGCGACACCCCCCTCCACACCGCAGTCCGCTGGCTCAACGCCGAGCCCCCCGCCCAACGACCCTTTGGAACCGCCCTCATCGAGATGATGCTCGAGGCAGGGTCCAACCCGCGCGTCAAGAATAAAGGCGGGCTCACGGCCCTGCAGCTCGTCGATCCTGCAAATACGGAACTGAGGGAACTGATTCGGCAGCACGAGTATGCGAACCAGAATGCGGGCGATTTCATCACCGTGGTTTCCTCGAGTGCGAGTGCGCCAAGGACCAATGTTGGGGGTGGTGGCGGGCAGCAGGGTGACGACGACGACGACGACGACGACGATGATGCAGAGTTTAGCGGGAGCGATGATGAGGAACGAGCCGAGTGGGAGCGGAGGAGAAAGGAGAAACGGAGGGCATAGATTATCATGCATCATGATTGCTCTTTTTGGCATACATCTTCTTCAATTTTTGTTCCTTGTATTTGATGGGCTGCCGTCTGCTTTGGACGACGGCCGAGACGTGACCATGATTGAAACGGGCTTTCCGTACTGAGCACAACAAACCCTGGCGCGACATCATTCGCTCCGAGAGAAGTAAGGAGATAGACTAGACTATTCCTGACTGAAATCATACCATTTACCACTACAAGGGCTGCTAGTTGTACTACGAGAAACAATAGGGGTATATAACTCTAGGTTTGCATTCCACCGTTCCCAAGCGTCTTTCGCAAGTGACCAGCCAACACAGCGACGCAACAAGGATTCAACGAGACCAAACGATAAATCCTCCTCTCTCCCCCCCCCCCCCGGGACACTTCTTACAACATAACCAACAGAATGACCAGCGATGTTACCAGAGCAGCTGTCAATCCGTTAGATGGCTTCAGTGATACGGCTGCGCCCTTGTCCGCTTCGATATAGGTGACGTTCCGCAGCTGCTTCATAGACCGCGTTGACAGCCTGCCACCGCTTGCCAGCTCAAATAGCTCCTTGCCCAATTGTCGCAAAATATTAGTCGATCGACCCGTTGGGCACATGACTACTTCCCAACCTCCACCTTTGGGAATGATAAAGGTAGATTGTTGGTCATCAAAGGCGAAGCTGTATGCATCAGGACACACTGCTTTTACTGCTTTGCTGTAACCCGATGGCTTGCAAATCTTGGCGTCGTGGTATTTTCCAACGCAGCAATCCTTGTCTGAACCGGAAGCTGCACAGGCACTGTTGCAAGGGGAAAATGCTGGTCGCTGAATGTTGTCGTCTGGATACGGGTATACACCATCTCCTGGCTTCGTGGGAGGAAAGGCGAGATTCGGCCACGGGCACCAGTTCTCCACACTGTTGTTCGTCTCTTCTGGCTCAAGTGGCACAGGGTATGATTCATTGGCGTAGAATGTGCCCGTCTTGGCCTTGGAGTAGATCCAACCACTCGTCGCGATGCAAGCACAGTTTGTCAGGTTCGGCGGAATGTACGTTGTGTTCTTTGCGGGGATATAATTGATTCCCACGGGAAGATTGTACCCGTCTACAAGCGAAATGTCATAGAAGGTCTGCATCCCATTGGAACCACCGGCAAGGTTGAATTCAGCGAGTGTCGCTGGAGTTGCTCCCTGCCATTGCATAAGTTCTTGTCAGCCGCGGGCATATCAACCGACAAAACACGATCCAGTGTTCTACTTACGCTGAATTCGCAGTCCAGCTTGGAGAAACAATCCCCCGTCTTGCAGGCACAAGATTCGCCATTGACTGTGCAGTTTGTTCGACCCCAAACTCGACCCTGCCAGTCCGGCGCAACCCACAGCGTCCTGTTCTTGCCCGGCGTCAACTCAAACCCCCCCGTGCCGGGACCAGTGCCAGACTGGGTGGCAATACCGGGCCAGATGGTCGCGTCGCATTTGTTGGTGATGACGAGCGGGACCTTGCCTTCCCAATCTTCGGGAGGACCGCGCTTTGCCGGCGAGCTTCGCTTGGTATAACGAAAGAATTCTGCCTGCCATTGGCCTGGGACGTTGGACTGTCTTCCGAGGTGGGCCGCTGGAACAAGGGAGCCAAAGGTAACGAAAATGAGCAGTAGCTGATTCATGGAAGTCGATGAACCGGGTACGACTTGGCGAAAAAGTAAATGATGCAGCCAATGGCCAGTCTATTCGGTCCTGGTTGTACTAGGGGCTAAAAGTGGTACTGAGCCGTCGAGGTCAAGGTTCAAATGTCGTGAAAGCGCCTTATCGTTTATGCAGAATCGAACAAGACCAGCAATTTTCTGCTAAAAAGGGAGAAAAGCTATAATCGCATTGTGTGTGGCTGGACGTTGTATTTGAGAATGAGCTTGACGTGAAAAAGCACAGTGGGCATATGAGAAAAACGGTGTGTTGAGGCTGGAGTTCGGTTGTGAGGTTGAGTTTATAGGTGCAAGCTAGGTGCTTCTCCCCCCCGGCCACGATAACAACGTTTCTGCGTTGGCGGCAGCAAACCTGATTTAGCCCCTGCCCCCGAATCCCAGAAACGGAAATGCAACGCAGCTAGGGATGTAGACCCCAGCAAGGTTATCGAGGGGGGAACAAGTAAACCACGTCTTCAACGTTTTGTATCTGAGGAACGACGGGCGTCACGGGTCTGGGATCCACGCCGCTGTGAATGTAAGCCCGTAATAAGCTAAGATTTCAAGGTGAGACTTTGGTATGGACTAAACATGGATTGAGGAGCATGGATGCAGTAGAGGAGATGTACCGGAAAGCAAGAAAGATGCAGTCAAGAAAAGGCCTGGCCAGCAGGATAACTCGAGGATACACAAACAAAAAAAAAGAACGTGGTGAACATGGAGAGTGAAGAACAAGCGCCTTGTTGTTGGGCTGGCTATGTCCAAATGTCCCAGTCAATTACGCCCAACTGGGCCCACCGTGCCCACCGTGCCCACCGTGCCCATCTCAAATTGAGAGTATGACGCAGGAGGGACTGGCTCTCATGCTCTCATTGGGAAGCTGCGACAGGGTCCAGGAACAGGCTGCTGCATCATGCACATGATGTGCTCACGTCGTCAAGTTGTTGTGCCTTTCAACTTTACCGCCATCTGGCCCCACTCCCACTCACGCCTCTTCCGTTCCACCAACCATATTGATGAATGGCATGCTCACCAGCTTGGTATCACCAGGAATGAAATCAAGGCACAGTTGCGAGCACACTTGCCATTCAGCTGTGATTAGCATCAAGTAGTCAAGGAGACTGATCATAGGAAACCAAGACAATCAATATCAACGCAAAGGAAGTCCTTGGTCTATCAAAAATTGCTTCCCATTCATGGCCCATGTTCATAAGGCATATTTTCCCCCATCCTCCCACGTACCAAGTGAGATCGAATGTCAGGCTCCGAATATGCTGGTCCCCTCCTGCTCGATCGAGCCTCTCTCACATCATCTCGTTTTTGTAATCTTCCTGACAGCTTCTTCCTCCTCGCTGCTACCATCCAGTTTGCCGACTTGTGCCGACTTGTAGGACAACGATTTTGACAGCTGCTTTGGTAAATGTAATTCGCCAATTCCCAGGTGGCATCTCATCCTCCATAACACGCTGAATACTTTGCAAGGTATTAATTATTCTCGACTCAACATGAGTAAAAAAAGTCCACCGCTCTAGTGGAAAACGAGCCACAGCCCCGGCTACCCACCACAATCTTCTGCTTCAGTTGCCCGTATGCGACATTTACCTGAAGCGAGCTCTGCATCTACCCATGACTTCTCCTTGGCAGACAAGCTCTGCACTGAATTCGGAGCCATCCAGAGTCAGATAAATGTCAAAGTAGACGCGGTAGAAGGTGCCTTGAGGTGTGTCCATGCGCTCGAAATCCTTCTCGAGGTTCTTGCGTGACAGATCGGAGGTCAGAGTAACAACTTCCTTGATGCCTGTGAAACTGTCAGCAATTATTTCACGCCCAAAATCTCCGTGACTATCGGGCTTGACACTTACGAGGATCCTTTGTGTATTCGGGACAAACGTCGTCGTCACAAGCATACAATACATCTTCGTACATGAGCGTGGCGCCGGGGGCAACCTGTCGGAAAAAAGAGACCTTGACGGGCTCTCCATTTTTGACCTTTTGACCCTTCTGTACGAAAATTTGTCGGGTGAATTTGCAGCGATCCTTTCCGTCCAATGAGGGAACACGGTATGCTTCGGGGTGGTAGCCCTCCTTGAAGGGCTGGAGAGTAGCCATGAGGTAGTGACGACGAGCCACTCGGTGAGTGATGATGCGTTCCGTAATACCGGCAGTCACGGCACCCTTGACAATGGCAGCCACGGAGTCCATGGGTCGAACGACCTTGGACTGGAACTGGGGGGGGACGTGCAACTTGATCTGCTGGAACAGGTACTCGGAGGCACCGAAACCACCGACAACCAGGATATTCTGCAGCGTTCTGTTCTGGGCCTGAATGGCAATGATTTGGTTGCGCACAAGCTCGAGGATGCGGTTGACGACTGGCTCGAAACACTGCAGAATCTCCTCGTTTGTGAAAGTCATGTATCCTTCCTCGATGCTCGCCTCGGGGAATTCAGCCTCAATACCCACATCTACAGCCCACTTTTGGCCGTTGTTTCGGAAGTCAGCCTTGATCCTGTTCTCAAAGTCCATGATGCATTTGGCGTAGACTCGACCAGCCGTCTTGGAACCATCGGGCAATTTCATTTTCCTGATCTTGTTGCGAAGGATGTTGCTGAAGTTTCGGTTTAGTGCTGTAGAACCACACGAGTCTCCGGATCCTGCTGTACATTCGGCGACGGTGAATGGATTCTCCTCCTCGACTTCATAAGCAATCAAATCGACGGTACCGCCACCACAATCCACGATCAGGACGGCATCGTGCACTTTGAGGTTCAACAACCCAGTCTTGGAGCAGAAGAGGGCAGCAGCTTCGGGCTCAGAAACCAGCGTCAGGCGGTTGTCGTTTTCATCGCGGAGGAAGCCAGCTTGAATGGCGGCAGCTCGAGTGGCGGCTTTGCCGGCATCGTTCCAGATAGCAGGCACGGTCAGATAGTATCGAATGTTGCGCTCCTCACGGTTGAACACCTCGCCAAGAGTCTTTTGCAAAGCGGATCGCATGGCTTGACGAAGCTTGAAGAGGTAGTCTGCGGCGACGTCGATCTCGGACTTGCCCGGGGGCAAAGGAGGCAGGTTAATGGGATCGATGTACGTGTTCCCGCTCAACATCAGCTGTAGCTTGAACCACTCCACCTTTTGGACACCCGGCTTCGGATATCCTGTGGGCGCCAGCGCATCGGCAATGTCGGGACCCCAACCTACGACCTTTTGATACTGATCATAGTAGAGGACTGTGGGAATCTGTTCCATGCGTATATATCAATTAGCCGCGGGGTATTTAGAGATGTATCTCTGGGGACGAGCTGATCCCTACCTTCTGCTTGGTGTATGACCCAGCTCCTGGCCATTCTGTGATGATATCTTCCTTGGCTTCATTGTTTGTGGCAAAGGCAAAGGCGACGCCTGAGAAGGTGGTACCCTAGATTCAGCATGTGTCAGCAGCAGTTCTTAGATCATTCGCCGCACTGCCTTGTGCGGTATAGCCACCAAGGCGGAGAACCGAATAAGGCGTATGGGACCTGTTGACCCGTTGGCCCTTCTGCTCCTTGAGCTATACTCACAAAATCAATACCAACAATGAGCTGTGCCTTGCTCTTGCTGGCGCCCTCAACCTCGGCGGCGGGGTTAGGTCGTTGAAATTGTTGCGCGATGGGACCTCCCTGTGAAAGAGGAGGGCCAGGAGGATATCCTGGCTGTCCACCGAATCCCGGAGGAGGAGGACCTCCAGGGCCGCCCATGGGAGGAGGGCCTTGACCCATGGGAGCCATGTTTGGTGGAGGATATCCGGCCGGTGCACCAGTGTTGATGGGAGGCGGGCCTCCAGCGATTTGACTCGGCGGGGTGCGGTTGTTACCCTGGTGAGGAGAGGTACGATCCCCAGGGCCGCCAGGCAGACCTGGAGGATAGTTTGAGGTGTAACTGGGAGGACGATTCATGGCGAGGCTGGATTGCGAAGACGATGCGCCGATGGGCGGCGTTTGTCCTGGGTGCGGAATCTGGTGTTGAGGTATTTGGCCTGGGGGAGGGGCACTGGCAGGAGGGACCCCGTCGGTGGTCTGGATGCTGACGGTTGACTTGCGTTTTCCGAACCCGAAGCCTTTGAGGCGGGAGTTCATAGAACTCATATGGAAGGGAAGGAGGCAAGACGTGAGATTCGAGGGGAGCACGGCGGATGAGGGAAGAGAATGGTTAGGAAAAGAAGACCAGGTCTTGCAAGGACTGGACTGATCTGGCAGGGCGTGCGTGCGAGCTTCGGCAAGGCAACGATGTCGAAGCAGCCGCAAAGCCAGGATGGACGGAGGGGGAGGGAGGAGGGGCGCAGCGCAGCAGCACAACGTCAGAGACACACCACACACAACAAACAGTTGACAGGTTGACAGGTTGACAGGCTGTCTGTCAATTCGAGCGCGTCTGGTGTGCTCTGCAGCCGTGCCGGCACGTCAGAAACTAGCTGCCCAGGGGAGAGAAAGAGAAATGGGACCCAGCATCGAGCTGCACTTTTGGGACTTTGCGGAGAGTGGAGCAACGTGAAGATTGACAAAAGGTCGACGAAGAAAGGAAATGCCCTGTCGTGGCCGAACACCCAAATACGCGGGTACGAGCGAGACGAGTGCGACACTCCAGGACCGGGGGAAGGGGGGGGACACAGCAACACAGCAGCTGACAGGCAATAATATTTGTTTCAATCAAACAAGGCTGGGCGCGGAGGCAACCCTCGAACTGTTTGAGTGCGTGCGTACGGATCAGTACGTAGGTAGCTCCGACGCTCGGTGGGAAGAGCACTCAGTGATCCGAGAGGAAGCACGTTGGCAGACTGGCAGTCTATGTAAGATGCGTGCCCCATTGATGCGTGCCCCATTGATGCGTGCCCCATTGATGCGTGCCCCATTGATGCCGTTGGGACGATTCGTTTGCGTAGTAGTCATTACCCGCACATTGAACATTCACGGATTGTTACGTGGTCGATGCTTGCGTGGGTTGTTGGGGGGTTGGCGGGGAACCGGACATGAGTCTTCGTGTTTTCGTTCGTGTTTTCGGCAGGCAGGACTGGGGCCAGGACAGCATGTCGCTGCCTTTCCCAGACGCAACCTGCACATTGAATATACAATATTCTCCGATACTAGTCCGGTCCGGTCTGGTCTGGTCGAGTCAAAAGTCAGAACAGGCGGGGAAGGGGGACTTGACTTGCAACACGAGCCGCACCAGATTGTGACCAGAATGAAAGCCGATGACGGGAACACAACGGCCTGCCTCAACAGAAGTGGCGAAATGCAAGCAGACGCAAATTTTCTTGACCGGACGATATTTGTCACCTGGATCACTCAGTACAGCGCTATCTGGTCACCAAGTCATGGTCAGAATTTCCGTTTGTAGAATTCGTGTTTCATTTCAATGCTCTGCAGCGTCTACTCCGTATAGCCTCTTCCTTCCTCTCCCCAACCTGCCATGCTGTAGCGTTGCAGCAGCGGTGGATTTCCAGGAACAAAAAAAAATGTGTGGGTATCATCGGGCAGGGCGTTTTCCGTTCAGCGCAAAAGCCTTATCTATACGGAGTATACTCTCGTGATTCCTCCCCTTTCCTCTACATTATTCAAAGGCGCCCGCGTTGATCCTCGTTGAGGCTGAGCCGGAGCATGGCCACACAAGCCCGCGCCATCTGCTGACGCTCACGCCACCTTGATCGATCGTCGCGCTGAAAACGACGGGGAGACCCTTCAGGCGACTCGTTGTGCTTGGACGATGGACGATGGAACATGAGAAAGATGGTGACAACTGGAATTGAAGCTATTGGGCCTCACGAGTGCATGGATTGATGTGTCGCTCGCAGCTGTGCATCATCTTCTTTGACATCACAACATGGTTATTTGCACTCCAGAGCGTCTTGTCGCCGCTTCCCTACCTGTGACAAGTTCTGTCAACTCGAGGATGATTCGGTCTGTTCGTCGGCTTGCGGGTGGTCAATGATGCTTACGCGTGCGTCTGCTTAATAGTGAGGGTCATGATTCATGATGAATAGCTGACTGCGGCATAGAACCACTTTGCTGAAAGAATTCGAAATACCCAAAAGCTCTGTTTGGCACCGCGAAAATGCAATCAGTCTTTTTGTTTAGGGATTCTTCGAAGCGGCAAGAAAATGCTACGCTGCCCAGAAGAGAAGTCGTTCTTCTACGTCAATTTACCGTCAAGGTATTGGCACTAGCGAGGGCCGCGAGAGTATGCAGACGAAGATGAGCTCAATAAGCAGGTAATAAAAGGAATCAGCTTTGGCATAATCCTCTGGCCGCGCGATATTTTGGGTTTCAATACAGACACGGCTGCATCAAACCAGGGTGACACGACATGCCTATTCCCGGAGAGACATTAAATCACTCACCCGATCTCGGTTGGATAGATGAAAGGATTGAGATGCGGGATGCCAGATCGACAAAATTGAGCGATGAGCACATGTGTATTTAATGCATTGGACCTATCGAATTCATCAGTTCTCTTCTCGTATGCGAGAAGCCTCTGTGTCGAAACTCGGTCGTTGTTGCGGCAATTTCCGTAATGTCTCGTGAGAGGCCTCTGTGCCAAAAAAAAAAAAAGGCTCTGATGACTGGATCGAAACCGGATCGATTTGCTCCATGACGACGACTGCGACTCTGCCGCGAAGGCGAGGGCCATGGTGATATTTTGAATTTGTGCTTCGGATTCTTGAATTCTCACCACAACTCATACGTCGCCCCTTTCTCGCATCGAGTTGTCCCTAATGATGAAAAAGCGTCTAATTCGTACGTCCCTCAAGTTTGCTCTTGCTGTCCCCGCTCGACGTGGATCTCTGCGTCTCTGCTTCGGCAGTCTCTCGGCCATATTTCTCCAACGCCCGTTGATACGGCACGGAGCACACGGTACACGGTACGGCTTCTGTCTTTTCCAAGGCAAGGGGCCCAGTGTCTCCTGCAGTCCACGGTTCGTAACCAAGAAATTCGCTCATCTTGAAGCCCATTACGGCCCGTTGATCCAAAAAAAAAAAAAAAAGCTGTGGAGGGCTGTTAAAATCTCACGAGACAGTCGCTGGCTACATACTACTAGCAGGTGGACCGACGGCAACTTGATGCTTAATCATTGAGCTTCCTTTATTGGTGGCTGTTTCTAGCTGTTTCTACATGTACATTTGTATGTACCCGAGGTTCCAGCTTGTCCGAAGCATCATCCTTTACTAATTACGACAAGCATGCTCCCCGCATCGCCCGCATATTAACCCGCATCGCCCGCATCGCTCGCATCCTTGCAGATAGTGGCTCCAATTGCATCATCCGTACGGATTACATGTAAAAAAAAAAAAAAAAATCCCTGGGAATCCAGCCGGTGTCTGGGTCTGGGTCTGGGTCTGGGTCTGCTCCGAATCAGGTCTGCTCCAAATCACTTTTGCCACAAGCCGCCGCCAATTTGTACTTTCCCATCAGCTTGCCCACCTCGTGCTTCAGTGCTTCACGACGCCAAGGTGTCTCGTTCTCAGCTGCATTCGCCATATCTCTTCTCCTTCCTTTACTCTCCCTATTCTTCGTTCTCCACTACCTTATTCTCGCACCCCTCCCACCCGACATCGGAGTCGATATTCTGGCGCCAGTTTCTCGACCTGCAACAATGGCGCTTGCTGGCGAGACCAAGCGAGTCGTCTCGCAATTCGAATTTTCCGATGTTCATGTCAATGAGCACGTGGAGGAGTTCCTGGCTCAAATGAGTATGCAAACATTACCCAGCCTATGCGCCGTGTCAGAATCCAGGTTGGCGCTCAATTGGCGCTCAACTGGCGCTCAACTGGCGCTCAACTGGCGCTCAACTGGCGCTCAAAATCTTGGCTTTGTACTGACCTCGCGCGACAGAGGAGGGCTTAGAAAACGATGGCACCAACCTTAGCCAAATTCCTACGTATGTCACAGGAGTGCCCAACGGCACAGAAAAGGTAATTTCGAACTCCTCTTTCTGTTCAAATGCTCCACATGCTCGTTGATAGGCGACGTGGATGTGAAATAGTTGACAAAGTTCATACATGTAGGGCTTGTATCTAGCGGTTGATCTTGGCGGTACCAACTTCCGTGTATGCTCCATCATGCTCAACGGCGACACGACCTTCAACCTCACTTACAACAAGGTGGCCATTCCTAAAGCCCTCATGATCGCCAAGACTGCCAAGGAGCTTTTCGCCTTTCTTGCCAAGCAGATTGAGCTGTTCCTTCGGGAGCACCATGCCGATCGCTTCGAAAGCCACGTACGCCGCAGAGCTACCGCCAGCACGCCCATGGGTTACCGTGATGAGCACATTTTCCGCCTCGGCTTCACGTTCAGCTTCCCCGTCAAGCAATTAGGTATCAATAAGGGCCACCTCATTCGATGGACCAAGGGCTTCGATATTCCCGACGCCATAGGCAAGGATGTCTGTCGCCTGCTCCAGGACGAGATTGACGACCTCAGCCTCCCAGTCAAAGTAGCGGCCCTTGTCAACGATACTGTCGGTACTCTCATGGCAAGATCGTATACTTCGACTGGAAAGCACCGCTCTCTTTTGGGTGGCATTTTCGGAACCGGCACGAATGGCGCCTACATTGAGAAGACTGCCAATATCAAGAAACCAATCCAAGGAGAGTACGACACGTCAACGGGCGAAATGGTTATAAATACCGAATGGGGCTCATTTGACAACCAGCTCAAAGTTCTCTCGTCCACGCCCTGGGATAAGACGCTCGACGCTGAAAGTGTGAACCCTGGATTCCAAATGTTCGAGAAGCGAGTTTCGGGCATGTTTCTGGGCGAAATCGTGCGATTGGCCGTCGTTGACATGATCAAAAAGGATGATATCGCCCTCTTCCGGGATGTCAACTCGAGCTTCAACGACAGACACACAACGACGAGCATCAGGCCCAACTCGAGCATCTTCAAGACGTGGGGCCTGGACAGCGCCATCATGTCGGTCGCGGCCGCCGATAACACACCAGAGCTTTGGTCGATTCGCCAAGAGCTTGAGAATTCCCTCGACATTTACGCGCCGTCATTGGAGGATGCGCAGGCCTTCAAGGCTATTTCCGACGCCGTCGCCCGCCGAGCAGCTAGACTGTCGGCTGTTGCGATTGGAGCCGTTGCGCTGCAATCCGGCAAAGTTGGGGATCCCAACGAGGGCGTGATTGACGTTGGCGTCGACGGCAGCCTGGTCGAGCACTATCCTTTCTTCAGAGACATGATCTACGAAGCTCTTGCCGTCATCAAAGGCATTGGGCCCGAGGGCGCTGCAAAGATCCGCATTGGCATCGCCAAGGATGGCAGCGGAGTCGGCGCAGCTCTCATTGCGCTCATTGCCGCCCGCCAGGAAAAGCCGGGTGACTTCTTGGCCGACCTGCGCAAGGACATCAAGCGACGCCTTGAAAAGGTTCCGTCCAATGTGTCTGCTGTCGAGGATGCGTCTTCACCCACGACGGCGCTCTTCTTCGGGGGCTTCATGGCGGCCGCCGTGGCGATTGCGGCTGTTTGGTGGACCAGACAACAACGATGAGGAGAGGCCACTCACTCACTCTATTTGCGTCTTTTCACATGGGCACGGAGTTTTTTTTTTTTTTTTTTTTTTTTGGGTCATGATATGTTGAATGTTGAAAAAGAAAAATGCATGGTATAAATCATGTCATAAAGGTAAATATTCATCCGTCATGAGCTTGTCTCTCTAAGCAAAAGCTATTATTGTCCTCAAGCACTGCATTGACCTGGTCCACTGATGTTGCCATCTATACGCTCCGTGGTTGTCTTCCTTGACGTAATCATGGTCCCCGTGCTTTTTTAACCCCCCCCCTCCCTCTGTAGCGCCGTTGAGAATATCCCGTGGTAAGATCCTCTGTTTTTCCTGTGCCTTGAATAGTAAATGATGCCTCGGCGTCTCCAACCATGAGCATTAATTAAGCAGTCCCCCTTCTCCGTTATTCGTCTCCGTCACTGATTCGCCCCAAACGCGGCAGCCGGATACGAACGGTCCCGCTTCTTCCTCGGTCCCGCAGAACTGCTACTCCTCGAGCTCGTTGCCGACACCGACTCACTGCCCGTCTTGCGCAACGGCGCCATAGGAGGCGCCATATCGGCAGGAACATCGTTCCATTCCATATCCGGCCGCTGGTTCTGATATGACTGTCCCAGCGCGGACTTTGGTCTCGACGTCCCCGATGAAGGGGGAGGCGGCGTAGATTTCGTCGACGACGCAGGAACCCCCGGGAGCGGTGCAGCAAGGGGAGGTAGATTGACGACGGCGGCAGTCACACTCGTTGAAACCGATCGATTGTCCATCGCCCCAGCTTCTTCTCTCTCCGATGAACCGTTCCCGCTCCGCGATACATCCCTCCGTACCAACCACGCGGTATCGGGCCTCAGTTTCAGATAATATCCCCGCAGGGGCTGGCCGGCCCTCGCGAACCCCCTGCCCTCGTACCACCGCAGCCCATCTTCATTCTCTGTCCAGACATGGGCCGTCACACTCGCGACATTCAGGTGGTTCGCTGCCACTGTGGAGAGAACATGCTCGAGCGCGGCCCGGGCGAGACCCATGGATCGGTAGGGCGATAGCAGACACAGCGAACGAATGTATATGTTCTGGGCCGTCTTATCGCCATTGCTCTTGTTCTTCTCCTTGGGGCTGATGTCCTCTACGCGACAGACTATCCCGCCTATGACCTTGGGCTCTTGCCCGTCCTGCGACCACGTGATTACGCGGGAGAAGGGGTTGTTGACGGCGTATGCGTAGAACGATTCCGCGTAGGAAACTTGCAAGAGGAGGGAGTTTATGCGTCGCAGGGGAGCGATGTCCGCGTCGGTTGGGATTCGTATGCTCGCTGAGTCGGGAATGGTCGGCAGAGGCGGAATGGCGAGGTCCTTTGCTTGTTGCGTCGCGGGAGGATGGCGGATGGCGATGTGGGAGGAGGGCGGCGATTGGCCGGGCGGGGGAGCATATTTCGGGGTGTTGGTCGTGAAGAAGGAGCGTATGGATGGCTGGATGGGCTTTGTGGTAGGGAGGGACATGGTGGGCTTGGCCTGGTGATGCGCGTAGGCGGGGAGAGAAAAGGAGAGAAAAGGAAAGGAAAGGACGGGGAGATGAAGTTGCGATGGATGTACTTTTAGTCCGTATGGCATGCATGCAATTCGTTTATGTGGCGGGGACTGCTTTGGGTGATTGGTTCGATGACCCCCCCGTCGCGCTTGCCCAACAGAGCCAGATGCATGCATCATCCTCTTTGCAAGCCAGCTTAGATTTCGACTTGCACGCACACTTACGTACGACCGAACTATAGAGAGAATACAATCTGGACAAACACAAAAACCGAAGCGAGCTGGCTATAAGCGTCTTGAAATGAACTTCATACGCAGGCAGGCTGCTAGCTGCTAAGCATGATTGCGACACTGCTGTTAAGTTGTTGCTCGGAGGAGGCGCTAATGTTGGCACTACCGGCATGGCGTCAGCGACCGTGCGTAGACATCAGGGCATTCATTGTCAGTTTGCTACAGTTTGCTACAGGAACTTCGTTGATGGTTCCAAGAGACGCTCTTTCTCATTTCAAAGAAATAAAATTAATACAGCACCACTTGCATGCCTCATAGTAAATCGACCAGTGAAGGAGTAGTCAAGCGTACGAGGCTAGGAAGGGCGCATAATTCTCGGACTCCGAAACTCTACTTCTCTGCAGCCTCTACCGACAACACAAACACTTTGCGGCGTCTGCTCTTGTCATCCTCCGCTTTCTTGACAAGCACAGCCTCGTCGTCAGATTTCTGATCCTTGCCCCCCTCACCTTTATCCTTCTTCTCGTCCTTGGTGGTATCAACGACTCCATCCTCCAGGGCCCCGATCCTCCTTATGGCGTTCCCATCGCTGTCCAGATCAACCACCACGTGCATTGTATCAAGGCTCCCGTCCTCGGTGTACCTCCACATGTCTCCGAACTCGCCCCTCGCCAACGCCGTGGCCACAAGCGCACCCAGCACGCCTGGAACCAGGTACAGCAGAGCTGGCTGGCCGCGCTTAAACACCAAGAGCATGGCGAGCGTGACCCCCATGCCGAGCGTGTAGCCTACCATGGCCGCATGGAAGTACACCTTGGCGAACCGGGCGCCAGCCAAATGGGGGGGTAGTTGGTGAGGTCGAGAGGGGAACAATGAGCCGCGAGACCAGAATCCATCGCCCCAGTTGCCCTTTACCTCGACGTAGGGAGCTTTTACTTCCTTGTGCTTCGTCTCGCTTCGCTTCCTGATTTCGCCCGACGTTGCGTCCTTTTCAACGAGGACCAGATCCGTGGATTCATACTTGATTTTGCGGACGTAATGCAGCCAGAGATCCAGTCGAAGCGTCCAGCCGATGATCATGCCGGGAATGACGATGTCTCCGAGACCTAGGATGCTCTTTCGCGACGCGGCTTCAAATGTGAGTTTGATGGGGACGTCAAGAGCAGTTGCGACAGTAATCATGTAGGGTCTATCGCAGTCAGTTGAAGCTATTTCTTCAGACTAGTTTCAATGGATGGAGAAAGGGGAGCATAGCATGGAACCGGGGAAAAAAAAAGGGTTCTGAGGTGACTGAAGCAGAAACAAGAATCAAGGAAACTCACGTATAAAACACCATGAAAATGTCATAGAAAAACAGCCCCCACAGCACCAAACTGCCCGTCATAAAGTCGGTAGGCGAGAAGATCAAAAACGAGCCATAACACATGCCATAACCCAGCATGTTGGACAAAAACGACCATGTTGTCGAAAAGTACACCAGCGCCGTACCAACACTGAGCAGCAAGGCCATCACATGTGAGAAGCGAAGATGCGTCTTCACCTCGCCCATGCCTCGTGCGAAAAGGTCGACTTGCCAGCGTCTGGTGAAGACCCCGCGGAGCTCCCACGCTGCTCTTCGCATTCTGTTCGTCGGAGCCAAGAAGCCAAACGGTCCAGGCAGAGGGTTCGCAGAGGGCGCCTCGCCCACTACGTTCCCGGCGTCGTCGCAAAGGGCAACCACCTTGTTCTTCTGGTCCGCTTTCCTAAGGGAGCCGTCCCTGCCGCGCCAGTAGGTCGGGAAGAGGAACGAGGTTCCTAGGTCCATGCCGTGCGCGTACAGAGTGAGAACACTCGCCATTGACATGGTTGTCATGTAGTATCTGAGGATCTTGTTCAGGACAGCCGGGTCCTTGAGCCACTGGATGAGGTAGTATAGGCCGATGAGCGTCACGGCCGCCATGATGGGGAAGACGATGGCATCCGAGGGCTCCAGGCCCTGCGAGAAGCGGTCCGAGTCGTCCTTTTCGCGGTCCTTCTTGTCGCGCGGTGGCGCCGCGGACGGCGGTCGGCGGATGGCGGCATGGGAGCCCAGATATATTATGCCGAGGGCGGAAACGACGAGCTTGAACTCCAGGAGCATGAAGTCTAGGTCCTGGAGGTATGAGAGCGCGGAAGCATGCTGTTGCGTGCCGTTGAAGGTGGTGTTGAGGGTGTCGAAGGTGTCGAGGGCGTCGGGCTGCAGCGTCGTGTTTGAGGCCATGACGATGGGTGATGTGGCATGAAACAAACAGGGTTGGTTGACTTGTGTAAAGAACTTAAAAGAAGTGAGTTCAGGACTGCTACTGCTGCTGGGCCGCAAAATGCAGTTAGGTTATTTCATTTCTGAAACCATTCCAATATTTATAAAGAACGAATAAATGAGCAATGATAAAAAAAAAAAACGACTTTAAACACTGTTTAAGCGCGACGAATGGCAAGCAAGTGTGAAGTTTGTCGACGTCGTCTGGTCACGTTGAAAAAAATCTCCTTAAGCGTGTTCCCCCTTGTGGGTCTCCCAGCCCCGCAAATTGTATGTATCCCTAGTTTATTTTTATCTGATTGGATACATACAGACCCTAGCTAACGCCACTCCACAAGGTGGAACACGCTTAAGGAGATATCCCACTCCAAGCTAAGCTAGCAGCCACATCCACCGCAACAAGCACAGCTATTATGTACAGCCACGACAAGCCCCCCACCCTGCGGTGGCGCACCTCATCATCGCATCGCCATGGCAATTTCAGTCGCAAGCCACCATCAAACCATCACCATCACCTCACCAAACGCCCAAAAGAAAACCACACAAATTGGCCTCCCTCCAACCCACCATGGCAACCAACGTGATTATAGAAACAACAATGGTACGACCATCCCCACAGCTCCATGAGAAATCCCAAGACCCAAAAAAATAAAAAAAGAATAAAATGAAAATGAAAATGAAAATGAGAATGAAATAAACAGGGTCCCATCACCCTCGAGCTCTACACCACGCACGCCCCCAAAACAACCAAAAACTTCACCACCCTCATCCAACGCGGCTACTACACCTCCACCATCTTCCACCGCGTCATCCCCAACTTCATGGTCCAAGGCGGCGACCCGACGGGCACTGGGCGCGGCGGCTCCTCCATCTACGGCGACAAGTTCGAGGACGAGATTGACCCCTCGCTGAAGCATACCGGCGCGGGCATCCTGAGCATGGCCAACGCGGGGCCCAACACCAACGGCTCTCAGTTCTTCATCACCCTTGCGCCGACGCCGTGGCTCGACGGGAAGCATACCATCTTCGGGAGGGTCAAGAGCGGTCTGGCCGTCGTCAAAAGGATGGGGCTCGTCAAGACCGGGCCCGAGGACAGGCCGGTTGAGGAGGTGAGGATTGTGGGGGCGAGGGTGGTGGATGATACGGAGGAGTGAAGAACGGTAGAAGAAGGGAATGGGAGGCCCGATGACTTAATGAATAGAGCAATACGTAGATGTAGACAAGGATAAATTGATCAACTATTCATTTACCTCCGCTGTGTATGTACGTAGTTGAGAAGAAGAAAAGGAAGCGCATGAAAACTATCAAGTATAATAAATTCGACTTCCTCCAAACGCCGCGGACCCCAAGTACTGTCCGTGAATGCTGGAAATCACTCCCCTCCCAAAAGCCATTATAGCCAAAGTCCCGGCCGCTCGTCTGATGCATTTGAGTGATCCGCCGGGGGGGGGGAGGAAATAGTACACAAAATAATAGCCATTTCCGTCTTCTTCTTCTTCTTCTTCTTCCATGTCTTCCGCCTGTGTTGTCGTGGACATTGTAGAAAAAGACCGCGTGTTCTTCTTCTATATCCATGTCCTGTGAGGTGTGCTTGTTCTGTATCCAAGGCCATCGCCATACTCGCTCTGCCATCTGGAGGCAAGAAGAGAGGGCAAGCAATTGCGAATGATTCATGTCTTTTCCCCCAAATCGCTAGCGGCAACAAATGACCCCATTTGATTATTGGTAGTGTACAGTGTGTGTTTATGTGTGAGAGGCTTTTTTTTTTTTGCCTCGCAAGCAAAGCCGTGTGAGCAAAGCACAGCAACGATGGACCTCTCTTGACCGCGCATGACGTCAGGGAAAGGCTGGCTCTATTGCCTTCTGTTCTTCGACCCTCACTTGCCTGGGGGTGATGACATGATGTCTGATATTTCCGACATGCCATCCACATCCTTTCCGTTCTTGGGTATGGGCGAGCTATGAACCGGCTTGGGCGCCTTGATCTTCTTAACAGGGCTTCCGTTCTTATTGGACATTTTGGGCGTGCCCCTGCCATTCGAAGCGGGAGAAGCCAAGTCCAATCTGTGTTCTTGGCTCAGGTGCGAGGTACCTTTTAACTTGTCCTTTTTCAATGTCGGCTTTGTCTTGATGATTACCTTCTTGGTCAGGTTGTTGTTGTTGTTTGGTTTCTGCTTCTTCTTCTGATGACTTGCGTCGGAATCGCCCTCGTCTTCGCTGGCGTCTCTTTTTCTCGGGCTGGCCGCGCGCGAGCCCGGTACAGGAGTAGCCTTTTGCGACGACGGGGGTGTAGAGTCATGTTGCGAATTGCCATTGAGCTTCTGCGCAGCTGCTCGGCTCGCATTACGACCGCTATTTCCAATGCATGACCCCATGTGATTGTTCAGTCGAGTGACGAGAATGCATCGTTTGCACTTGCTGCAGGTCGCCGACGGAAACGAGAGGACGTTGGGAGGCCTTTGCTCCGGAGTACCGTCTTCCTTCTTCTCCACGTCCTTCTTTTTCTTGCCTCGTCCCGGACCGGGAGCTACCCAGCTCTGGCCGTAGATGTCACATCCTGCTTTATCGATGTAAGGGTGTTTCTTGCAGTATATGACGGCCGGATCGGGTTTTCGGGCGCCTTTGCCATCGGTCGGGTGTAACAGTCGGGGCAATTGACACTTGGGGCACACAATTTCCTCTATCGTTTTGAGAGGATTTCCCTTGAGTAGAACTTTTCCATCCTCGTACACTGCCGAGTCCGTCTCGACTCGAATATCCGGTCTCGAGTCGGGTGATGAACTGTCTGAGGCGTCCGAGGCCATCTTCTCCACTCGAATAGCCGCGGTAGTGGCTTTGGCCGTCTTTTCTTCGTGGTGCGTCTTCATGACGAGGTCTGAGATGACGTTGTAGAGCACATCGTCGAGGACGGAATGGACCTAGATAGAGGGGGGGGGGGGGAGCAGGCAAGAGTCAATATGTTGGCTAGCTTTGTCGGGAGGGGGGGGGGGGGGTTTCATCCAGGTCTGCTAGATGGCACACCCGATGGCACACCCGATGGCACACCCGAGAGGGCACACAACATGCCTCGCCGAGGTGTTCCTGAACAATCAATGAACAATCAATGACGGGAGCATCTCTGGCGACTACAGGAGCGGTCCCGGGGACGGAGACGGAGACTGAGACTGAGACGGAATCGGAGTCGGAGTCGGGGAGTCGGGGAGTCGGGAATCGGAACTCGGAATCGGGCAGATAAGGTAGGGCATATATGGGTGTGTGCGTGTGCAACTTGTGGTGATGCTCCTGATGTCATGCCAAAGGCGACGGACGGCCCAGACCCAAGTGCAAGGAGGGATAGGCAAACAAGCAGACTACTTACCAGCTTGTCCATGCTGGAGGCGTCATCGCGAGCGCGAACGACACCGGCCCGGCCTGTAGGAGAGTTCATGATGATGACTGCCTGCCTCGTTGGCCTCGAGGCGCCCGAAAGGGGAAGGCAACAAAATGGATTCGGTGAGCTTTGAGCGCCCTTTTGGATTTGGGAAGAGGCTGAGATTTTTCGGGCGGCCCTGGCTTGCCCCCGTGTAACGGAGTCGTGTGATGATGGCCGGACTGGACCCGAGTGACGTGACGGGGTGGAATGAAGGTCTGGTTGGTCTAGTCAAGCTGGGCTAGCTGGTTCTGCTTCGTCGAGTCGAATTGGTTTGTTTGTCTGGCTGGTCGGTCGACCACTGCCGCTGCCGCTGCCGCTGCCGCTGCCGCTGTAACAAAATCGATCGGAGAAATCTGGCAAGTGCTGAATCGATAAATTCAAAAGGTGCACTAGTGTGGCCAAATGCTAATTAGTAAGTCGTAGTGATGATGGTCACTGGATGGAAGGATGGATGGATTGGTGCTGGGGCCCACAGGAGCCCAGGAGCCCAGGGGCCGCTGGGGGGCCGAGAAGGGATCAATAGCCGCTGGCAAAGTACAGTGACAGTGTACTACGGAGTATTATGTGTGCAAAAAAAGTTCGCAAGCACACGATATGGTCATTGGTGAGTTATGTACGGATTACATACGCGGAATCAACCAGGGGGAAGTGGAACCAGGCTGAGAATAGGGGAGGGAGGCGACGCAATGCCGCCATCATGCCATCATGCCATCATACAACATTGACGTTCCGGCACGACCTTGTCTCAACCCCCAACCTATTACAGCCGCATCGCACCACCAACCACCAACCACCCTGTTCATCAGACACTGTTCAAACAGAGAAGCTGCTCACAATCACATCGACAACAGCGCGGGTCGCAAGAACCACTCAACGCGGACGCGCGTTGGCGGACGCGGGGTATAATTCTCCTCCAGCATCATGAGTGAAGCGCGCGTTGTGAAATGGCTTCTTGACACACGGCCCCTCTGGCCCGGGGCCAGAGCAACCAGAGATCTAGCCAGAGAGGCAAGATAGCATCTTCCATTCCATTTTCCCCAACTGCTCTCGCTGGCACATCCGACAAAATCATTCGACCGCAATAACACAAACTAACGCCTCCCCCCCCCTCTCCCCCAACAGGCATCCCGGGCCTTCGCCCTCCTCACGGCCGAGGAACAAGCCTCCGTCCTGAGATACCACTTCGTCAAAGACGCCAAGATGGCCCTCGCATCCGCCCTCCTCAAACGCCACGCCATCACCTCCTCGTGCTCCGCGTCCTGGTCCTCGGCCCAGTTCACCCGCAATCTGCACACCAAGCCCGTCTTCCGACTCCCCGACGGCGAGGAGCCGCTCATCTTCAACGTCTCCCACCAGGCGGGCCTGGTGTCCCTTTTCGCGGTCCGCAAGCCGCCTCGGCATGTCTCCGTTGGCGTGGACATCGTGTGCCCTTCTGAGCGACGGGATCGCGACCATGCGTTGATCGTAAAGGACGGGTGGCTCAAGTACGTCGATATGCACGACTCGGTCTTCTCGCCGGGTGAGTCTACGAGACTCAAGCGTTTGCCGTTTGGAGAGCTCGATAGGAAACTGTCGTATTTTTATGCTTTGTGGTGCATAAGGGAGGCATATGTCAAGATGACGGGGGAGGCGTTGCTGGCAGAGTGGTTGACGGAGCTGGACTTGAGGTATTTTGCTCCGCCTGGGGAGCAAGCGCCTGAGGGGAGGGGACTCGCGATTTGGTTCAAGCGATGCAAGGTTGACGATGTGGATGTGCAGATGGATTGGTACTTGGACGACTACATGATTTGCACGGCCGTCAAGGGCAATCAAGATGGTGCGTTGGACTTTAGAAAGGACTGGATATTGTTGAACATTGAGGAGGTTTTGGATGCTGCGGAAAAGGCAAATACACGATAGAACATGAATTTCATGAGCTCATGTTCACGAATAGAGTTATTGTCAGGATGGCGACTTGGCCCCAATTCCTGACTGATATTCTCAGCATGTGACGCATGTACTTATAACGGTGTCACGTTGGAGGAATCCACTTCTTCATCATGTCTTCGTATTATCATTCTGGATGGCGGGAAAGCTAGAGCATCGAACGTGTTGAGCTACATCTTCTTCTCGAATTTCTGGTTTTTTTTTCTCTCTTCTCAAAGGTGCTTGCCAAAGAAGCTCAAGAGCGTCTTGTAGCCTCGCTCATACTCCTGCTTGACACGGTCATCGCTCAGGTTGGAGCGAGCGGCCATCCAGCCGTGAATCTGATCCTTGAAGATCTCGACGTGCTTGGGAACTGAGAGGGCATCCTCGAATTTCTTCACATCTTCAGCGGGCTCATCACCAGAGGCCAGCAGTGCCATGGGGACCTTGATGCCATGGGCATCCTGGGGGTCAACCATGGCAGGGTGAACGGACGCGACAGCTCCGAATGGGTTGTTATCGGCCTTGGTGGAAAGAGTAGCGACCTTGCCACCCCAGCAGTACTGTTCAAGCCAACGTCGGTTGATATTGAGTCAAACGCTAGTATGAGAATGGGCAACACGACTTACCCCAAGGATACCAAACTTGGCCAAAGAGGAGTTCTTGTCCTTGACAGCCTGGACGTAGGATGGCACTTTGCCGGCAACTTTAGGAGGCGGAAATTTGCCAAAGAAAGCACCGAGCTTCTCCTCCTTCTCAGGAGTGTCGGGGGGGTACCTAGAGGTCGTGGCAAGGGGTCAGTCAGCTCAGTTCTCCTATTCTATACAGACTCAGCTTCTCGGGGTGTCCTGTTCGTCCCCAAGGCCAGACTCAAACGTACCACTCAATGGCAGCAGGGCTTCCCTCAAACCAATCTGGAATGAAAACCTTGTATTTGTTCTCCGAGTCGCCGTGAGCCAAGATGTCCGCACCCTGAAGGGTTTGCTCAAAGTAGCCGAAGATGTCGTAGATGACCAAAATGGCCTTGGTGGCATCAGAAGGACCGGTGACGTCTACGCAGCGAAGGTTCGTGTTAGTGTACGAGGGGCAGAAACAACGCATACGTTTTTAGCACGCGATTCGAATCCCATCGGCTCTCAGCGCAAGCAAACATACATGTCTTGTAGCCACCAATCTCTTCGTAGGTGCCTTTGGCCTTGTAGCCCTTGGTTACAACAGGGGGAACATTGCAGCAGGGTTTGCTGTGGCCTGCGGTGGCGGGCATAGACATGGCGGGTGCGTTGGATGGAGGAACGATAGAGACGCTGACGTAAGTGGATTTCGCAAGACAACGAGGTTATCCGGAGGAGTTGTAGCAGGCACCGGTAAAGATTTTCAGGAGGCTTTATGTACGCGGGCTTTGTCGTGATGTGCATTGTACGAATTCCCGACATGGCGGGGGTGATGCAAGGTGATGCAAAGAGGGACCAATAGGATCATCAATGACACAGTATGTAATGCTGTCATTGGCCATTGGCCTGTCAAGTTTGGCGACGGCTAGTGGGGGCGGGGCATCGCGGCAATGAGGCAAAATGGAGCTCTGGCCATTCATTAACGGCGTCTTAAAATTAGCTCCGAGGTGATGATGTCACTGCCTCTCTGGATGTCACCTCATTAGTCAACATTTTGACAACTATTGGCGACATGCTTTCGAAAAACGATGGGACGGTGCATATATGTCAAGGAAGATCTCATGCATGAGAAAACATGAAGAGACGAATCCAGCGTGTGTTTGCCTCCGACACACCCAGGCTCATACTGCTGGGAGGACAATCCAATGGCGACGAATCCATGAGCGAAACACGTTCTTGGTCTGCAGCCATCACGATAACCAACACCAAACACCAAGTTAGCATGGCCGTTCACATCAGTATGGATTGTGCGATGGAGGGGGTCGGGATGTTGCCAAATCCAACTCTCTCGTGATCAAGACCAACAGACAAGCAGGCCGGTGCAACCCTCGCGTCCGTAAGCGTTTGTAAAATCAAACGCAAAATAACTGTTGGTATCATAGGATAGGTATCTTCTATTCTAGTCTATTGTAGAAAGGGGAGTGAAGGAACGAAGAGGCTGGGCAGCCACGTGACAAGGGGCCACGCTGGCCGTTGCGCGGTCGCAATCGCGGCTGCAATTGAAGTCGCGCGCAACGCGATTGACATCATGCTTGTTCCAGCTTCCCCCACTTCCCTACATAACATACGCAGCTCCTCCCTTCGACACGTATCCCTCCCAAAAAAGGGCACCCACCCCCCTTACACATGATTCTTTCTAAACATTATTATGATCACCCTGCTTAATCAAAAAAAAAAAAAAACCCCCCCACAAGACTTCATCGCTGCAAACCGACCGCTCAGCACAGGAGATTGAGTTGGGCGACGCCAAAAGCCTCTTTTACAGGAAGAGACATCCGCACCCTGGATCCCTTTTTTGTCGGAGCACGCCCCACGTACCAATGCTTCACGGTCATTCATTCGCTAGGGAAAGAGAGAACGTGTTGACCCGGATCACGATAAATTCGTAATTAGCAAGGTTGCATCCCGCCTGTGATCTTGTCAGTTTTTTTTTTTTTTTTTTTCATTTCCCCCCTTCTTCTTCTCGTCCTCTTTACCCAAGACAAAAAAAAAACAGCAGGATAAATTTAGAAAACCTCGGGGCAAGCCGCGTCTCTTCCACCCCCCCCAATCCGTAGGCATGATCGCAATTGGCCCGCATGGATTGTCTCACAAATCGCCGTCGGCTGCAGAGGATCTCATGCGGGAACTGGTCGCACTACAGTGCCAGCGGTTCGATCTGATAAAATCTTGGAATTGAAAAAAAAAAAAAAAAAAAAAATGAAGGAGAAAATTCTGAAACAAAAGAAAAGGATACCAAGGTGGGGGCGTGGCACGGGTAACGGATGGATACTCGGGTCCGGAAAACGCTCCGCGTAATGTCACTGGTCAAAAGGTACACTTCCCCCCCCCCTCTGATTATTTTACAAATCTACATGCCCTATTTTTTCGTTCCTCTCTAACAGCTGCGATCAGCTGTGAGTATACATAGTATAACCCCTGTATTGTTTTAGAGAGCTACGAGGAAAATACGCATGGTATATACCTCGCTCAATCCCCCCGTCATGTAGATCTGTAAAATAATTCAGGGCATGTACTGTTGTACGAAGGGTAGCCAGGAAGCTCAAGAAAATCCCCCGTCGCCCATGGACCGACAGTTTCTTCGAGATGCGAGACAAGGGAAGTCAATACGTCCGTAGCTGTACTATGAATAAGCCAATGCACTTCTGAACATACGCATCTCAACATGGGAACATGGTTGGCGCCTCATGAGGAAAGTCAGTCGACAATATGCACTTCTTCAATAGCGCTAGCCGGCCGACTTGCGCGCTACTCCGTACTCATTGATCACAATTCGATCAGTGATGGATATTCTCCCCCGATGTGTCAATCGAGCGACCCATTAATGTGGCTGGAGGATCGAGACTCCCGGTATCGGGCTTTGTATGTAAAGGACACGTAATCTAGGATAGACTTGGCCTTTAGCTATAATCACGGCTCTGTACTAGGCGCGTTTGTGACCGTGTTCTTCCTCGCCAAATGGAAGCCATACACACACAAGGTCCGGCTAATAACGCTATAAGTCATGATTATAAAAGTTCTACGAGGTATATTATTACAAGCCCTTTAACAGCCTCAATGAGCTTAAATCTACCGTTTTAACCGTATGCGCTTTCTTCATCCCTTTGCCCGTCGAAAAGCCCAACGCCATCCGTCCTTAGCTCCATCTCACAATCCTAATATAATAAAAAGAAAATGTGCAAAAATCAAATTCGCCTGTTCCCTGAATGCTCCGGCAACCCTGCCAACCGAAACAATCATCACCAGTCTTAGTGAAGGCGTGTGGCTGTCTCAACGTGTGCGTGATTGTGGTGTACCTCGATCTTGCTCGCAAAAAAGTTCGGCTGGCAGGCATTTGACGCATTGTTCCTCGCGCAATGCTCTCGGCCTATCAGTGTGCCTGTGATATGTGCTTTCGTCAAGGCCGTTTTTGTGAACGAGCAACCGAGAGGGAGCCTGATGGTCGGGATTGAATCTCGGTCTGCCAATCGGCAGGTAAGGCAGGAGTCGTGGTTAAAACCGTCTTCCGGAAAATCTGAATAAACAAAGATGAGGGAAAAGAATTGAGAATCCTGACCAACCCGACTAGAGAAAGCCCTATTAAATGATTTTTCTAGCGAGGGCAGTGCAAGAGGTCTAACATCTATCAGTAACAGGTCTATCAGTAACAGGAGGCACTCGTTCGTGCTGGGACTGCTTCTCAACTTACTCAGTGGCCATCACACGGCGTGCCGCAGTAGCCACAGCATCGGCCGGGAATAACCCAGACTTCCTTTCCGGCCAGAGCGCATGTTGGGCATCTCGTTCCTGGCATCTGAAAAATTGTTAACATTTTGAAACACTGATTCATGAACGAGCACCTGTTCAGCAGGGTGGTGAAGGAGGCGAACCTTGGGACCGTAAGTTATGATGCCGCCAATATCAGTGGACTCAGGTGAGGTCATGGGCCGATGTGGAACCTCACGGCTAGGTGAGCCAAGCATGGCAAGAGGTTGCGTGGTCTGTGAGGCTGAGAAGACCATGGTAACAGCAGGACGAGATGTCGAGTTGTGACGAACGAGGAAGCAGGTGCAGGTGTTTCTGATGAGTTGCGTACGGCGAGCTTGAAGGATTAAGCAAAGTTCGGAGAAGACTGGAGGGTTTGGAGAGACCACGGGAACAAGGACTTGTCGAAAGGTGTGGAGGCTATCGGCATTTATGTTTTTGGGGCAGAGGTGAACAAAGATTGAGAAGAAAGGCAGTCGCCATCACAGACGTCAGCTGGTGGAGGGGTGAAGGGGTGTGTAAGGAAATAAAGTGCAAAGGCGGATAAATATATTCATCGGTCGACGGGGACCGGGCGGCTAGGGCAGGAATGGGCAAAACCAAGAGTTTGGTAACTGGACCACAATGTGTCAGTTCCAAATCGACTATGTAATCTGAACTTTGGGATCAGTAGTTTAGCAGGGCCGTGGGATCCGAGGATCGGGCAGACGACAGCGTCTCGAGGTCAGGTCGAGCGGAGACGGGAATTAGTAGACCTGTCATATCAGCCCTGAGACGGTCAAAGACGCTGGATTGGATTGTGAGGGATGTGCACTTCGATCAGAGTGCAGGGGGAGTGTAGGGGCTTGCAGGGGCGTGTGTGAGCTGCGATGGGTGGCGCTTGCCGCCCTTGAGAAACATTGTGGCGCAGACAAGGGCAGCAGGCTTTGATCCTTCGGAAGGCTTGACCCGGGGAGGGATGCAGACACCGATGCAGATGCTGGTGGTGGCCCTACTCCGTACATAATCCGTAATCCGTAATCCGTGCGGTCCGTACGGATTACTACCGGACGATACATGTATGTTCAGGGTATGGACGGGGCAAGCGCCGTCAGCCGCGAGTGTCACGACGATTGCATCGTCACCGTGTGCAAGAATGGATTGTCGTTGTGTGATTCTATGTATGTGCACACAAGCACCCAGTCATCGTGCACCACGCATGCATCACGCATGCATCGTGCATCGTGCATCGTGCATCGTTGTGCATCTTGCATCGTGCATCGTTGTGCATCTTGCAATCTTGCACCGCGTACCAGATATCCGGCCATCCTGCATCATGTCTAATGGTATCGTGCTCGACGTGCCAGGTGCTACATAATATGCGACGAACTAACGACGGCAATCGACGGCATGTCTGCCGGGAGCTGCGACCAGTGAATGCAGGTCGACAATCTTGCAGCGCGCAAGCATGCGCAAGCATCGATGGGACTGGGATGTCAGGTCCCGGTGATGCGTTTACGTTGGGTCCAATTGTCTTGTCATTGGTCCTCCAGGATTCTTCGATATGACTTGAGGCTGCTTCCCCTGCTTGGCTGCATCGGTCAAGGGGGGGTGGGGTGGGTTGGTGAGTCGGTCGGGTGGACCTTGCCACTGCCACCCACCTGGACCAACTAGCTGGGTGCCAGGGATGCAGGGGTGCAGGGGCGCTGGGGGGGCAGGCGCAAGGCTACAGGCTACGTAAACAGGGGTGTCCATTGTGAGCACGGTCGGGTTTTCTGATGGAATCTTTGAAAATTTGTTTCCCTTTCCTTTCGCTGCCAACCAACCCTGCCCTGCGTATGTATGGGAGAGTGTGCTTTTCAGTGGCGCGTTTTTTTTTTTGTCCGCGTCTTGCACGCTGTTTGCCCACGAAAACCCACGCGACACAAACCTACATGGAAGCACATGCGTGCTCTGCGTAATCCGTACATGCATGTACATTCACGATGGATCTGCCCGATCCCATGAATGACTAGCAGATACGCGCTCCCCCGTCAAATTTCGGCTCGGTCTGCGGTATGCGACCCTCTTGCAACGCCCGTTTCGGCATCGGTCGACCCCAAATCACACACCACATTCGTGATTCCCCAGAAAACGCCAATGGCCACCAGCGTCAACCCAAGTTACTGGAATTGGAATGGGTCTGGACCAACACGGGTAAGGTAAGGCTCCTCGGCCCCATCAACACAACCAGCGGTCATGATGCGTTGAGTCAGGCACGCCAACCTACTACAGTATGTATGTATGTATGTATGTACATGTAGCATCGTGTCATATTTTATTCAAACATTAGTCAAGACAGGTTCCCCGTTATGAAGTGGTGCATGTCCACGGCTGTCCTTCCTTTCCATTATTGAAACCATGACGACTGGATTCATTCAAATGTTTGCCGAAACCGAGTCTCCACGTGGTCCGTCACCTCGTTGACCATGACATGCCCATGTTCAGATGAACGGCATGCCGTCTTCGCGCAAGCTTGAAACTTGATCCCCTCGTCCCCCTCCCCCACCATGACCGGTTCCCCACCTGCCTGCCCAGTGCCCACCTCTGCCCACCTCTGCCCACCTTCACCTTGCTGCCACATGCACAGCCTGGACCCAATCCATGGCCCCGGTCAAGCATAAGCATCCACATCGACTTGTTTATTATGTACATGCGGATCCGTATGTATAGGACGGACCTGTCCTATGATGAGATCGGGGCGGAGAGTCCATTCAGCAGATATCGAGGCCAATCGGCTCGTTTACCAATAAACCACGTTTGATAGCCTACAAGAACATGCGCCGACGAAATCATGCCATGTCTGCGTGCGAAAATACAGCATTCAACATGAATCAATCAAATTATCACCAAGTAAAGTCTGTTTTGGACACACCCCCACTACTACTTACAGTAGCAACCACGGCAGCAATGAACAAGCGATGAAGGTGTATGAAAAAGAAGGTCCAACGCGACACATAAAGGGACGAGCATCTACTGGTTTGGTGTTGCACCGATCAGAGGCGTTGCCGTCTTTAGTCGAGCATCGAAATCTGCACATCTAATCGACTCACTCCGACACCTTGGTCAATGAATGAATTTGGAGACCCTGTCAAGCCGTGCATCACCAGAATTGACAGTGACCCGGCGCCATTCACCAGGAAGGGAGCCTGTGTTTTTTCGTTGCAACGGAAGAACTAACAGCTTCCTCTTTAAAGTTGTTGGGGAGACTCGGCTTTGCTGGGCCTGTTTTGCATGCAGAGGTGTTGAAGGACCCCCTCCCTGGCTGAATCGTGTGGGATGTGATGTGGGATGTGGGATGTGGCTGGTCTGTGAATATGTGGACAACCGAAAGTCTTCGGTCCGGTCGAAGGGCAACCGGATAACCGGATACGCGACAGCGCCAACAACCAATTTACTAAATTGGATAACGGTACAATGTGACAACAGCACCATCACTCGTAGTTCTCAGCAAGGCACTGGTTGCCCGATAATTAGGCGCGGCCGTACTTGCACGCCAACAAGCTTACTCCGTTGTAGTTTGATCACTAATAAACAAGAAGTGGATCCATGTTAGGTCACGGAACGGCCTCTTATTATTAATTATACGGACTACTACAATTGCATGGAATTGCCATGCCGAATATCTCATGACGAGCAAGCATGCAATTTTCCGACCATGAAATTCGTCAGGCATCAACAAGAGACACGATACGCGGTGAGACTCTGGATGCCGCATCTGAGAACAAGGCGCCAAAGAGCTGGAACTTCACATGTGCGGCCAGTCATGCTGGGGGGGGGGGAGGAAGAAGGGATTGCATATGTACGGGACGGGACGTAATATGTATCATTCATCCGAATTATTTATTACGCAAGGCTGACTGTTTCTGAAGGTTCATGTGTCAGACTCGCATAGAATTGGGGACCCACTCGCCGATAATCCCCTGATTGTCTCGGGGATTTGTCTCGCGCGTACTTTTTGCTTTGCCATTATGGGTTAACGCTTTTGGCCTGGGGGGGGGGGGGGATTCCCTACCTAAAAAAAAAATAGAAATTAAAAAAATTAAAAAAATAGGTGTGCATTCAACATTATGTGAGGCGAATAGCATCATGCGAGTTTGCCCGCTCACTAAAGTGTCATTTATGGCAGTTTGCCGTTCCACGACAAAGGCAATTCCAAGATGCAAGACTCCCTCCCTTCAAATTAGTGGCACGAGTATTTCCTCTGCAACATGTTACACGTTCAAGTCCACCAGGCACACCAGAGCAGCATGAGTTCTCTGTTGTCCTAAAGGACACGATATCGATACGGCATTCGCTGGACCGACTCGACAATATGAATGTGCTGTCGTCGCAGACAGAGTTGGAAGCGCGGCCAAAAGCTGATGTGATTGGGGGGGGTCAGTCAAAAAGTCTCGGCAACCACTTTGCACGGATTATTCTGATTCTGGCGTGCCGAGGATCCTTCATCCCGTCGGGACGTCATGCGAAACATGCATTGGCAATGTTCCGTGATCCAAAGGGAGATATGTAGGGACCAACAAGACAAGACAAGACAACCCCTCTGGTGTTGTTTCCCATCTGCGCGAAGCGAGCCGTGCTTCAAGCCTGCCGTGCGGGCCGTCATGTGAGACCGCCTGATAAAACTTGTCAGGTTTCGATTTCGACAAGTTGGTACAAGTTTTTGCGGGCCGTGGAGACAAAAAAAAACGGGAGAAGTGGAGGGGAGGGGAGAGGGGGGGGTGCATTTTTTGCGAGCAAAAAAGACGACGTCGGCGAAATTCATCGGGAATCGCTAGGGCTGGGCTCGGACCCAGGAGGTCGGTTCAAGAGACTAGCTCCGGTGACACTGGGACGAACCAACCGCTGTGCTCCGTCGCACGAGAGGGGACGAGGCAACGCCTTTCTTTTTTTTTTTTTGCTTTTTGTCATAGTTTTAACATAGTTAATTCCCCGACGAAAAAAAAAAAAAAAAAAAACCATCACAAACAACACGTCACTCGTGCAAGCTAACTAACCTACTAGACCCGGGGCCCGCCGGAGGAGCCTCGAAACTCGGTGAGATTTCGCCTAAGCTTTGCGTCGGGGCATGAAGGAGCACAAAAAAAAATTCAATTCAAAAACAAACTTTAAATTAACACTAACAAATTGTCCAATCCATAGTTTCTAGTTAGTGCTGTTTGTACCTGGCCGACGAATAGAAGAAAGTAAAACCTCTCAAATCTTAGACAAAGATAGATGAGGAGTGCCCTAGAAAAATTGCGCTCATGCCTCTAGTGTTGCACCCTGCGCCGGTCCCTGATGTGTAATGATGTAAAATCCCAATTTCCTAGACTCCAAAACGACCCATGGCTGTAAGACTCTTGAGAATCCGAGTTGATGCCTCGGTTGATCTACCTACCCAGTACCTGTTTCCCTTTACATATACAATACAGTAGACGCCGATTCCTTCTCTTCCCAACAAATGCAAGACTGGAACATCTATAACACCGGTGTCAATGTTGGGCCCTGAATCTCAAAACAAAAAGTGTGACGAAGCAAGCATGATGAAGAGAGAAGAAAATTACATGCGAATGACGGACGGCATGCGTGCATTTGACGTCGATCACGGATATTGCTTCTTCTCATTTCGTGTGGGTCGCCGGGTTCCTCCAGTGCATCTTTTTTTCGATCTTGACGAAAAGCCCACCGTCATGGATCGGGCTGCCATTCATGTCCATGAGCCGAACGAAGCGGTAGCCTGGGCGTAGGCGGTCAAGCCGGATACATGCCCACGCCAGGATAGAAGTGCTCATTCGAGAATCATCGCCGATGCGAAACCTGGAGTAACATCATCGTGTTAGCACGAGATACTGCTGACATGCCTTTTCCGCAGGTGTGGTGGCACGGCCGCATCATGACATGCGAGAGAAGCATGCGAGGCTTTACGACGGGTACAGGTGAAGCGGAAGATTTAAAAATAAAGGGACGTGGGGAGGACTAACCGAACGAAACTGAGCTCGGGCACAACTTTGGTTATTCCCGTGAAGCTGAGCTGCCTTTTGGATTCGGGGAACTTGGGGTTGTTCGACTTCCCTGCCTCCGTCCTCTTCTTATATGTGTTCTCGTCGGCCTCTTTGCCCGTGGCGTTCTCAGAGCGTTCCACGTGAAGCTCGACCTTGACGTATGGTCGAATGGTGCTGCCGCTTCGTGGATACTCATGGTAATCGTCGCTCTCCGTCGGGATGTTGTGTCCAGCGAAGACAGTAATGTCGAGATCTAGCGTAGTCCCCGGTGCTGCTTCATCATGCGACTCGGCGGACTTGTCGGAATTTTGATACCCAGGTGGTTTGAGAACCCATCCCTTTTCGCCCGCAAACATGCCCTCATTTAGCATCATCCCCGTATCCATCTTTTGCCAGTTCATGGCCGCCATTTGGACTCCTCGCCTCCAGAACAGGCTTGGGTCAAGGTTTGAACTAGTTACTCGCATCTTATCAGGATATGCCCTCATAAAAAAACTCTTGTTGTGAAGGAAGACGTCTCGCGGATGTTTTTGATATAGCTCAAGAATGCGCTTTTCGCTGATGGAGAAAATGTGGGCGGGCTTCTTTGCCTCCTTGGTCCCGAATGCTTTGAAATGCTCGCTGCGAGTGTATACAGCAAGATTGCCCAAGCTATGGCATATTCGGCCAGCGTTGTTCAGCTTGTCCTGGGATGAGTTTGGGACAGGAGCCGATGCTGAGTTCTCGGGAGCCTTGAGCTGAAAATCGCTTCCAGACGACGACGAGTCATCATATGTTTTGGCTGTGTCGAGCAAATCAGGCGCGCTTTGAGACGTACACTGGAAAGTGTCCGCTACGCAAACTTCATCCCCGGTGCTTTGCGAGTTGATTTGGGTTTTTATGACTTGCGGAGGGTCCTCCCCCACATGTTGTACGGAAACAAGTGGCTCCATGATGGCATCAGCCTTCTTCACTGACTAAAATTTTGCGCTGCAGGTCTTGGAGTTTTGGCAGACGGAACCTTGGGTCAAAGTCCTCATGAGGCTCCGTTACGAGCAGATCCTGCCACACCTCCTTCATAATTTGAACCATAATCTCCTGCTGTTCCCAGTCGGCATGTACTTCGAGACTGATGATAATTGGCAAGTCATTGTTTTCGAAAGCAGACTCCTTGATAGCTTCGCATACTTCGCGAAACCCGCAGGGAATGGTGAGGGTGTGCCCATGGGTTACAATAGGCTCTCCTCGTAGAGGACTCAACTGTCGAGGCTGTAGAGATGATGCAGGCACTCCGTTCGGCCGCGCACAAACTCCAGTATCTCCTGGCTGTTTCGTATCTTGTAGATTGAGAAGACTGCTCCTTGGTGAAGCGTCCTCGCCGAAGCTTCGGCTCTGTGCGCTGGCCGTTCTGGAATGTGAGGATGATTTTTCGCCAAGATATTGCTTGCCAGTTTTGTATGTCTCCTCCACGCTGTCTAAAGCGGCAACGGCTACGTTGGTCTGAGATGTTCGTGATGGTCCTCTGCTATGTCGTCCATGTGGCGATCTTGATCGGGCTCGACCTTGACCTGCTTCGCCGTTCCAAACATCGATCTCGATGCAGCGACAGCCTCTCAACAACACCTTGTGCGTTTCTCTGTCAGTGACATCTGAAGAGCCATTACATTCGAGAGAAATTTCAAACTCACGTTCCTATATGCTTCTGGCGTGCTTTGAGACGCCAATTGGTTGCCATCCAGATAGGTATTATGACTGCTATTGATAAAGTAGTTGGTGAGAGGCTTAGACAGGTCCTTAGGCGGAGGTGGGCCAGTTGCATCTACTTCGTAGTGTTTAAACCAGACGCGCCGGAAGTCCCAGACAGCATACTGCTCCTGGTCGAGGTCTGACACGACTGGCTCGCATTGGACCTCTTTGAGAAACTTGTAGAGCTTGTCTTTCGATAAGTGTGCATCCGGACCTCTTAGATCATCGTAGAGCTGTTCCACGACATCATACATGTGGTTGCTCATGTGCACGTTTCCGTCCACAGGTTTCTGGTCTGTTGTCGGAGAACTATTCTTCGCTGGCTTGGTCAATAATGTAACCCCAACCATGCTCAAAAGTGCACGACGAGCATTTTTGTTTGAGGTGCCGAATATCGACATGGTCGATGTACGTCGAGGAGACTCTGCATCGTTCGATTTGCGGCTCAGGAAGCGTCGACGCTAGAGATGGAGCAAAGGTTAGCACAAGGGACGGGACGGGACGCTCTGTGCTTGAACGACCTGAGACTCTGAGGTTGAAATTCGCAACTTACCGCCGGCAAACCGCATAGAAAAGACATGATGACCGCCGCTTTGCCAAGCCAAAGTCGTAGCGGGTTGGACCGTGCAATTGACGATCTAGCTCAATTTCAACGCCTGGCGGGCCGGAAGAGCGACTGGGGCAGATGATGGCACATCAAGCGCTGAGGTTGAGCACGTACGTAGCTATGTAAGTGCATGCGAGACGGGTAAGGGCTCAGATGACGGTCAAATGCACAGAATCAATCTCTTGCCTCGTGAGCGAGGCTCTGACGTTCAACAAAGAGAACAAGGCGAACAAGGCGGGAACTTGAGCAGACAACGTCGCGGCTCGGCTCAAATACGGAGCGAGCAAGCCATGGAGAGAGATCTGCAGCCTCACTCACTGGAGCTGAGCTGAAATGACACTGGCATGGCTTCTGGTCTCTTCCCTGTCCTGTCTGTCTGTCAGCTTTGCCTCCCAAGTGGGACGTTGGCAAGTTGGCCCCGTGGCCCCCACCACCATGTTGATGGTGTCGAGGTTGGATTATTATAAATTGTCACCCACATGTAATCCGTACACATTACGACACATGCCTTTCTGTCTGATGGATTGGATGCTGGTCTGGTCTGATCCTGTTGAGATGGTGAGCCAGGGCCAGGGAATGTGGTAATAGATGTGACCTGATGTGACCTGATGTGGGAACAAGCTTCGAGGGTTACGGGGCGCTTATTGGGCAATTGTTATTAGTGAACACGTGCGCTATCCGATATTTGTTAGCGTTATTTAGTCAATTTGTAGAAGTCCTGAGGCATGCGGGGGCGTCTCTTTTCTTCATCATTCATCATCGATGACACGCATCGCCGACTGCATCTCCGGCTGTTTCTCCATCCACGAGGCCAAGCGCGACCGCTTTTGAAAAGACCATGGGCCGAGAGCACGAGGCGCAAGTGCGCTCCTGGGGCTTCTCCCACGTCTTTACATGGACAGACGGACCGTAAGTCTTTTGTCAATCGAGTCGAGTCAATCAACCCGCCTGACTGCCACAGAAACGCCCACTACCCTCCTCATTCTCACGCCGGTCTGACAACTCATCTCATCGTCTCGGGTCAATTGATGCTTTGGTATCCCGATGGGCCGGACGGGGAAAAGTCAACGTATGGCGTCGGTTCCAGAGTCGACGTTGATGCTGGGCGAGTCCATGAAGTATGGATGGGTCAAGAAGGCTGCACATATGTCATTGGAGAGTGACGATGGTGTGTTGTGTGTTGCGCCATTGGAACATGTCGGGCGGATGGCAATTTCTTGTCCAAACACAGAATATCGAACAGTAGTGCCATGGAAATCATGCATGCCAGTGTACGAAGAGAGATTCTCCGTGTCTCTCCCATCAAGGCCGATCAGGACTACATGTCGTCGATGGTCTTTCATAGCGAGCATATGCACATGCGTTAGTGGAAGTAGGTACTCGGAGTGAGTCAAGGGGAATTAACGACCACTGATTTTGGTGAGCACACAGACGACTCCCTCTCACTCGTTTGCTCTCATACGGCCTCATCAACACCACTCTATACCGCCTTCTCCATCGCCAGAAGCAGCAGTCGGTATAGGGCTCGAACCAATACCGCCTTCCAATCTTTCTTTTGGATTCCGCGCAGAGTTTTGTTCGGCATGATATGGTCCTGGCGTTTGATGCATTTTCTCGCTCTTTGTTGGACAATCAAGGGCAAAATTCCCTTGCCTGTCTGGCAACCTGCCCGGCACTCCAAAGCTTTCTGGGTCATCACCTCGGGGTTTTTGTATGTGCAGCAGATCGAATGATAAACGATCTTATACACCACTATACTTACCTCCCGGCTTCGTTCCGGCAGATTCAGCTTCTGAATCCACGACTCAGCACCTAGAGAGGGTTGGGTTGACCTTGTTTGTTCGTGGGCAGAAGACTTCCCTTGGGATGCAACAAACCTCCAGCGATCAAATACACTCGCACTTTAATTTTTCTCGATGTGGAATTCTCATTTCTATGTCCAAAAGAATGTGAACGAGATTCGGCATGGATGGTCGTTCAAGCGAACAGGACAGCAACTTGGTCAAGGATCTCAAAAGGCCGCCGATGCCCGTTTCGGTCCACCCCAGTCTACCACGTTGCCATTGGGTGCTGTCGATTGTCTTAAGGACTGCTTAATGAAGCACTGCAGTCGTTGAAGTGGCTCAAGATTGAGCAATACGCTCGGTTACTAGAAAATTCACATGTCACTGTCCGCGACCTCGCTAAGTTTGTTCGCCATGACACGATGCAATTGTTGCAGAATGGACCTATATCCCCGAACAAGTGAGTTGAACCAATCAAAACCCTTTAGTTCTTTGGCTATTATGTTCTTCTATGAGATTCTTCTTCTTCTTCTTCTTCTTCTTCTTCTTCTTCTTCTTCTTCTTCTTCTTCTTCTTCTTCTTCTTCTTTGTGGTATCTGAATCATATTCTTCATTCGCCCCATTCGAACAATACTCATGATATCACAGGCCATGCGCCGTCGCAGGAGATCTTTCATCTTCGAGACGAGGAATATACATGCACTTTCTATGCCCATGAACATTCCATGAACACGATTATCATTTGTACGTTGGCCAGAGCAATAATTTGAAACAAAGGATCGGAGCGCATTCCGACGTAAGGTATCGCCACAAGCATCCTTCTCTTCACTATCACGTATTGGACTCACAGGCAAACATAAATTCTAAATTCATTCCCTTCTCATATACGGACAATACTACAGAGATAGAGCTGAGTTTGCTGCAGTTTTGGGGCTGCCTGATATTTTCAAAATCTTCTCTTTGCGGAGGCCTCCGAATATGCGACAGCACAAGACTATCGATCAGAGCGAGGTCTCAATGCATTCAATCCTCTATGGCAAGGGGCTTCAGGCCATCTATTGCTGGAGCCAGTGGACAGACGAGGCATATTTGAAGCGTTGATGCAGTCGCCAGATCCAACGAATACGAGAGTATTACCGCTCTCCCCCAAGAGCCTTTTATACCCTGCCACGCTCTAGTAACGACGAGTTTTGAGCATACCTTGCCGCGCTTTGCCTCCGTCGACAGGACGCTGGTTCACAAAAACAGCTCGTACACTACAAGATCTCGTAGCTAGATGCACGATACTTGTTACGGCTTAACAGAGCAACATCACGCCTAGTCATTATCGGGAACGTAACTATTCAGCTCCTTCACAATACATCGCAGCCATTGTAAAGCCGGGAACGCACGTTCCCCTTCAAGGTTTCTTGTCTCGTAATGCCCGTGCCGATCGTTACACAAGGGACGCCGCGTCAAGCGATCCAGCGATCCAGCGAATTGACTTGGTCTCAAAGTGACTTCCCGATAATTCTGCAGGGCAATGTTATAGCGCCCTTGCTCACCAAGATGTCTCAAAGATGTAGGAAAGCAATGTTGCAAAGAACGAGCCAAAAACAAATAGTCCACGATGATAAAATCCCAGGGAAAAAAAATCCACTATAGCTGCAAAAAAAAACATTGGCCAAAGACAGCTTCTTCCCACATCTTGCACCATGGTTCTTTCCAAAACTCGATCATCGTTCAACAAAGAACGGGCGCTGCAAAAGGGAAAGCCAAAAAGAAAACTGGCTCCCCCGGAAAGGCTCGAACTTTCAACCTCCTGATTAACAGTCAGACGCGCTAGCCAATTGCGCCACGGAGGACGAGTGATTGTTGTCAGCTCAGCTTGCTAATATTACTTATGTCAGCTAGCCATTATTACGGCTTCAAGGGCAAGGGTTGATCCTCCCTTGATGCATTATCCGTCGCGTTTGAAGTAGTGCGTCCTGTGACACAGTCAATTGCATACGTAAAGAAGACGATTTGCGTCTGAATAAGAAGAGACAAAGAGACTCCTACCCATTTGCTGCCTCTTGTTTCTTCGGCTGTGGGTACTGGGTTAAGTTAGTGATGGATAAGACAGCACGAACGAATGAGGTACACATCCTAGTGCGTAGCCAATTTTCAATACTGTTTTTTTCGAATATTATAGCTCTATTCTAGTTATCATAATATATACATGAAGTTTTCTTGATTTTCCCTGACCACGTGCCAGTGCAATAATCGAGGTACTTGCCGTTCCTATTCTTGGTCGTTCATGTGGCAAAATTTGTCTAGCGGACTTGACTTACCCTATTGTAAGAAATATGAGAAACCCATGCATCATCCCGCGGGGTAAACGTGAACTTTGTCAAGCGCAAGTTAATAGCATGAGTACTACCCGGTGAAATGACTCCGGGTGATTCCAAAAATTACTCTAATTAACTGTTCAGAACAGTGACCGGGCGCCAGTGCACTGCACCATCATTGACGGGGAATTTCCACAGGTTGGTTGATATTCAGTGTTTCCGACTTGCGTACACTAGCAGCGCTTTGCATTCATGACTGTGAGTACCGAGGCACGGAAATGTATGCAGAGAAACTCTGTGACTACTTGTATAAACCTGCATAATTTGAGAAATCTGGTCCGAGTACGGTTCAAATGTGATTGAACGTTCGGTGACTGTGTGTAAAGTACATAGTTTGAAATTATTTTCCGAGGTGGCAGCAGTTCCTCCGTGGCGCAATTGGCTAGCGCGTCTGACTGTTAATCAGGAGGTAATTACCAACCACGCTGGTTCTAGGTTCCTAGAATTAGTGTACTAACAAATATTCAGGTTGAAAGTTCGAGCCTTTCCGGGGGAGTCCTAATTTTTTGCGAGGTGTGCATCCGCTAAATAATAACAAGCCATTGGTTAAAAGGACCATGTGCCTTAGCTTTGCGCTCTGCCTTCATATCCGCATCGGGGAAACACGCAACGATGGATTTGATTTACCGATATTACGGCGATACTAACAAGCCCGGGTCTTGCATGAGGCATCATGCTCCTCCATCGTAGGTCAGGAATACTGAGACGTCTGTCGCCGATGGCATGAGCCTCATAATCCCATACGGGATGAAAGACGAAGCAGAATAACGTTAGGCTTTCGCGCCTTTCACATGCAAAATGCGAAATGCGAAATGCGAAATGCGGGCACGACGAAAACGGCTCTTGCACGACGTCACCAATACAAAGAACCACAAAAAAAGGCCACAAAAGGCCGTACCAAAATACCAAAACCAGTTTCAGGGCCTCCTGCAGTCGTTGATCGGCTCAACTGGTTCTCCCACGTCAGCATGCCGGTCGCAAACGAGCCGTGCGTTTTTGGCCAGCGCCGCCGTCGCGAACCCAAACGGGTCTGTTTGGTAAACAGGACCGGTTTCATGTCGCTGTCTCTGCAATGCCAGTCGTCTCACATAGGAATAGGAATAGATATCGTGGCTCAGCCCGTCCCGATCCAGTTAGACGTTCGGGGCTGGAATGCCAACCGCGGCCAATGCTGTCGCTGTCCGCTCCCCCATCTCGCCGCCGAACGGTCCATGCTACCCACCAGATCGCATGAAAACAGCCTTGTCGCATGAAAAGAGAGAGCCTCGAGCCTCTGCCAAGCTGGGAAGTCTGCTGCTGGCTCCACATCCTGCCACACATTCGGGTTCGATGTCTCAAAAAGTTGGCAACGGAACACGCCGCCGCCGTCGTTTAGAGTCCTCGCTGGCCTAGCATAATTCGTAGGCCTAGCATAATTCGTAGGCCTAAAAGATTTCGGATTTCCCATCGTCCCGAAGAGGGACTTGCTCGTAAAACTTGATGTCGTGCCATCCATGCTTATAGTCTTGCACACTTGCCCACCTGTTGGCTCCCACGACCTGTCTCGTTATATCATCATTGTCCACAGTCTGCAAAGGGTGGCTGGCACCCATGGTATACATTTAACCCTAGCCAGACGTGGGAGGGATCGATACATGATGGAAACTCATGGAAACTCCAGCCGGAGACCAATACATCAAACCCGATCTCATCTTGTCGACTCGGCCATGTCGTCAAGAAGGAGTATGTCTTCGGACTCTTCACCGTGCCTCGACAGCCACGCCGCTTTTCAAGAAGAGCTCGCATCCGGTGATGCTCAACGAGTCTCGAACAGGCTCTCGAAGCAAAAGCAGAAGGACTGCGAACCCAGCCTGTCGAGTCATCCCACCTTCTCGCCATCTCACTTCTCTTCGTCAGGTACTAGCCGCTACTCTTATGCCTACCTTGCCGGATCACTGCCCAGTCTGTTACTTGAGCAGACTGATCAAGAGAGTGAGAGTGATAGAGGGGGGGGGCCATCTGAGACACATTCGCCAGGTCTGATGAGACCCGAACAAAGTCATTTGGCAGTACGCAGAAACAAGCGAGTATTGCAGCTGCAAAACCAAAATGCATCAACGAGAAGCGGCGCTTCGGGCTCTGGTGACGCTTCTAGTCCGCGCAACCTGCACAATGCAATTTGCCAAAATGTCATCAAATCCACTGTCAGCGTTGGCAGTGCTGTGAGTCCCCTCAGTCCACAGACCTTTCGCCGAAATGGGTGAGTATTTCACACGATTATAGAGTGCGGCATGCGTCCTTGTTGCTGACATGTAAATAGCATGGATCACCAGGACGCAAGACAAAAAGTGCTGGACTCACACTTCACCAAGCTCGGCATCCTTCCTATTTCACCTCTAAACGCGAGCTTTGTAAACGACTTCGGAACAAGCTTGATTCATGAGCACGGTGCCCAAACCACCGGTTCCAACAACAAAGCACTTGTTTCTCCCGTTAGCGAAACTGATCGTGAGTTGACATGCGTGCCTATGCGCAGACAATCCATCTTGCAAACCCCTGGGGTGGCAACACGGCCATCTCCAGATCTAGACGCATTACGAGACTTGGCGATTGAGGCAACTCACGGGGTATCCAATGGGCAAAACCTGAGGGGAAGGTTTCACCACAAGCAGCTGTCTTTGCCCAACTTGCCCAGGGCTTTTGAGCAGGAACGATCTGTCACTCCGTGTGAAACAGACTATCAGCAACTGGGTGGAATGAAGTTTGGTACCCTGCGTATCACAAATGCATCGCCTATTCCGAGCTTTCGACGTCATAGTGAGGGTAAGGGTGAGGGTGAGGGTGAGGGTGAGGAAAAGAGGTCATCAGGAACACAAAATACCTGTCCCCCAACGTCTCAGGATCACAACAAGGCGAATCCACGTGGAGGATCACGTGGCCCCTCGAATTTTTCTGTCGTACAAGTTGCCCCAAAACCGACGAGACTGGATATCCTCCGATCAAAAGCAAAGAATTTCCATAGACGTGCTTTCTCGCAGCCCATCAACTCCACTCTCAATGATGACATCCTTCCTTCCGCCGAGTCATCCAACCTCAAGCCCCCAAATGAACGACTGCCAAGCCTTATAGAGCTTATTGAGGAGCCCCGGGTAGTTGCGGCTCGAGGGCGACTGTCATCTCATCCTCTTGCCCCAGCCAACTACTCGCAGAAGCAGAAAACAACCAAGCACAAGGGTGCAAGACACGAAAAACCTGGCAAGGAGTGCTCTGCGAAAGAGACATTGGATGCGGGAAATGAACTGAGTGCGAGGCCAAATCCAGAGCATCCTTGCCGAACAAGCACAAATCAAGCTATTCGCAAGGGAGTATCTAGAGCAGACAGCGGGTTCTCTTCGACAGGATCGTCCCTGAACTCGCGGGGAACGCTTTCGAGCGCTGACAGCGCTTATAGCTCGGATGCATCGACTCAATCCCACACACCGCCGCTTGAGGAGCCCATAGCCATGAATGCCGCGGCTGATACTGAGGGTAAAATGACACCGACGCGCGATGGCTCAGATTCATCTGTCGTGGACGAACACAGTTGGATAGACCGAGTGGAAGAACATTCGACGATCTCTGCACGCCAAGCACAAACACCGAGATCTACCAGCAGTCTGAGACGACCTTCACTAAGAGCACGGCGGCATGATCAGGACATGTCCCTTCCTGAGCCCGACGGCAATTTTCAGCGACGTTCAGCTTGGCCGCCCGGAGACAATGTAGGCACCACAACAGCAAAAACAGCTGAGCTCATCTCAAAAGACGTTGGCTCTCTTTCCACGGAAAACAGGAATGAATCCGAGAACACAAGGTCTGGCATGCTGCAAAAATTTCTTGGTAACTCAAGGAAAGAAGGTGGTGGTGTTGTTGCAACGGGCTTCGCTTCACACAACAACATCCAGACCGTTCCCGAAGTACCGCTTGATGTGGATGCAAGGTTCAGACACCGCAGTACAAATTATCCTAGCACGTCCATGAAAATTTCCAAACCGCCTACTATCAGCACAGATTCCACAGTTGGTGTTGCAAGCGGGGTTCAGTACAGCGAGAACAATTACAGTCGCAACAGCTATTGTGACGGGGGTACAAAGAGTCATGAATGCCACGATAGCATCGACATCGAACAGTCCATCTCGGCCATACCGCCTTTTCGGAAAGTCCAGCAAAGTGGTGGTTTTGTGCAGCACCAAGGAAAAAAAAGCACGCCAGACAAATCAAACCCAAATGCCCCCCTGCCTCCAAATGGGCCAATTCGCATTTCGAACATACACGACATCGAGACCAAAACAAGCCATTCTTCCTCGCCTACGGTCCCAAGCCGACACGGAAGTGCGGCCAGCGCCGGTGCACGACAGCCCCCACGACAAATCAATCGAGGTCAGTTGAATCACGGGTCCAAGCCAGGGTCGGCGCCGGGAGAAGTCCTCGCCCTGCGCCCATCAAAAGGATTCCCCTCGGAGCCTCCTGAGCGGCAACCCACCCTTCGAAACACCTTTTCTCAAAGGCCACCAAGGCCGCGGCAACCACACCAAGACTTTGACTACGTTGGAGCTTCGTCGTCATATAGTACAGGCCATAAAGGTTTGCGGGGCTACCCATCTCTAAATTTCAGTGATGATTTGAAAGGCCAAAGTCAGCTAGACTCGGGCCGGTATTACCGCAGTGGACAAGTGACGCAAGAAGATGTTCGGGCCTGGGCTTTCAAACGCAAGCATTCGACGCTACTTCATCGACCTGCATTCTCAGAATCAGTGGCCGTTGGTGGTCTGAAACGGCACACACAAGGCCCGGCACCTCGGTACCGTGTTTTGCATAGCTACAATTCACCGGCTTACAAGAACATTCCTATTTGGGGATGACGAGTCCACTTCTATGGGTCAGGAACATGATGGATAGAGCATCTGAGGAACAAGTGCATCTCATATGTCGTGTCAAGACAATGAATGATGAATAGATCAACGTTGAATTGAAATTTTTTTTTTTTTTTGAAAAATTGACTACTATTTCTTGATGGGTGAGTCATGAAATGACATGTTGTTGTCTTTACTTATTAGATAAATAATAATGTATTTACATCCTTCACATGGTTAATATGCCCCCTGTCTCTCGGAAAAAGAAGGACCGTTGACAAAAGTAACCCTGCTACGAGAGGATTGCACAGGAGTGCCCGCCTTGAGCGCAAACCCGGGCACCTTTGCACCGGTATCATCCAAAGACCACACCGCCAGGCCAATCCAGTTGTCACCGTTGTAGTTGAGAATGCCCTCTGGGACAGGGAACTCCGTCTGCGGGCCAATGTTGCTCACGTACTTTCCGAACTGGAACCCATTCACGTACAAAATTGCCCTGTAGTCGCCGTGCTGCTCGTGCGTCGCGTTGGCAAAGACGAAAGAGAGGGGCACGTCGTACCGATCTGCAGGGAGACTGAGCGGCAACTTGGCAGTGTAGTAGATGATGCCTGCGCGGGCGACACCGTCATACGGCGAGCCCCCCGAGAAGCTGGTGTCCACGGGCGGAGCAGGATAGTGGTAGCCCTGGCGTTCGAAGAAGAAGCCTCCTTCGTTGAGGGGGCCCCTGAACCGATCCGCGTAGTCTTGACCACCGAGATTGCCCGTGATTTTCCAGCCCGTGATGTCGGTGGGGGACCCGTCGGGCGCGGAGAGGGCGTAGTCGAAGATGCCCCGGGGCACCTTCATGTCGTCGAAGCCCGGATTGAAGTTCTCATTGAGGCCCATGGAGTCGACTACCACTGTGAGGGTGTAGGTTTTGCCAGCGCCGAGGTTGGGCAGCTCGTACGTCGAGTTGGCGTTCTCGGTGGCGTCGTTGCCCTTGAAGGAGCCGAGGAAGCGGTCGTTTAGCCAAACGGAGGATGCGTAGCCTGTGCCGCCGGAGGTCCAGACCTTGAAGTCGCGCTCCTTGCCCGAGGCGGTGAAGCGGCCGCGGAAGAGGAGGGTCCCTGTGTAGAAGCCGTAGTCGGAGCCGCGGAGGGAGACGGGGGTCATGTCGGCGGAGATGGTGGCGTTGGAGATGTTGTGGTGCGCCTCGGGCTTGTTGGTGGCTCTGTCGGAGGCAGCTGGCCATTTGGAGTCGTCGTAAGAGGGGTGGATCTCGGGCAGCGAGCCGATCTTGTACCAGGACAGCTTGGAGAGGTCTGGGATGGAAAGGGCCGGGAGGATGATGTCTGGCTTGGCGAGCCAGGTCCCGGACGGGGTGGTTGTGTATTTGACAGATTTGCCGTTGACGGAAAGCTTGGTAACGCCCGAGGGGGCGCTGATGACTTCAAGGGGAGTCGAGACGTTGAAGTCGGCTCGGAGGGAAAGTGTCTCGCCTGAGATGGAGGCCGAGCGAACGAGGTAGCCACCGTTGATGATGACGGCTTGTGGGTTCATAAGAGACGTGCCGAACTGGGATGAGTTGGGGCCCGGGAGGACAGGCACCCAGTAGTTGTACGCGGAGTTGCGGTCTGTTCGTGGATAGAGTCGTCAGAAATGTGAAATCTATGTTTGTGTGTCTGCTGTATCGTGTACAAGGGGTAGTAGACGAGAGAAAGACAAACCCAGAAGATGGATGGCCAAGTCGCCAAGCTCAACGAACTGCCTCTTTGGCCCCGTCTGCCACTGCACGATGGTGAACAGACTCTCTGCGTGAGAGGAGATGCTGCTCCCCTGAAATCGCATAACCTTGGCCGCGGCAGGGCTATTGGTATTGATGGCGAATTCATGCAGTTCGTCGGGCCCGCCGTACAAGATGAGCACCGTCTTGCCAGCATTCTTCTTCCACGTAAACACCTCGGCTGTGGTATATAGCAGGGTGTAGTCTCCCACAGGATAGTCCGTCAAGTGAATCTTCGAGTCACGTCCGTGAAGGGACAAGGCCCCTCCACGCTGTGGGATGGTGAGTGTGCCGTTGGAAGTGGGCAGCTTGAGGGTGTACGAGACTGTTCCCGTGGCTGTGTAGTCTGCCTGACGGGCTATGAAGAAATTGCCAGTCTTGTTGCCCGTGAGAGGAGTGATTGTAATGCCTGCGTTGTCCGAGTACTGGCTCGTCGAGGCGGGGCCGACAGAGGCAGTGATATATCCGGGTGAGACCTTCATGAACTGCGCTTCGAGCTTGATCTCGGAGTACTTCTCGCGGTCGATGACCCGGTTTTCTCGGATTGCCTATTCCAGAAGAGTCAGTTATCGCGCAGAGCTCGATCTTCATTTGTCCAACTCTGGTTCAAGACAGCGAGTGCCGTGTGCCTACCGCTCCGTAGTCGTATGAAGTGTAGCCGCCGGGGTGTCCGATATTACCCCAGTTCGTTCCTCCATAGATCATATAAATGCTGAAAATTGACACCCCAGCGGCAAAATTGTTCTTGTAAAGGACCCTGGCAAACTCATGATTCACGAGTGCCGAGCACTTCTCAAAGCCCCATCCACCCCAGGGATCAAAAGCGCCGCCTTGGAACTTATCAAAAGTCCGTCAGAATACAAATTTTGTCATCAAAAAGCTACGTTCGATCGACTTGTGACCCGTACCTCAACGATGGAACAAGGAGTGAAGGGACTCTGCCTGACGTGGCGATCGTGGAAGTATGTTGGCAGATTGTTGGGTGGCCAGACAGTTGGGTTGCCCTGGTGCAGGTTAGGCCCTTCATTTTTGTCCTTCCACGGCCTCGTTTTCTTTCTTGTTTATCTGACTTACACAGTCGAAGCCAAGCGGGTAGCTGTCGTGTCCCTAGTTTTGTGAGCCCCATTTTCATCATTCACTCACACTCCCCAAGGCATTCTCGCAACTTACATAGATGTCTACAGATCCGACTCCCTTCCCAGGAGCGTAGTTCCCCGAGGGGCCGACGTCGTTGTTGATCATGGGCACCGAGATACCAGCCGTTCGAGCCTGATTGATCACGTACTGCATATATGGCCCGTTGGGGAAGGGAATTTTGTATCCAGACGAGTATTCATTCTCGGGCTGGAATAATACGACAGGGCCGCCGTTTGTAATTTGCTGTTCGGCAATAATCCTGCATATTTTCGCCATGTAACTGCAGACACACAACCATATTTTCCATGGTCAGTCACACAGAATAACGACACGCAAGGATTCTTGCCAGCATCTGCTAATTTCCAGGGGTAAAACAAGACACCTACTTATCAGTTGCGTTCAGGAAATCGGGCGCAGATGACCGCAAGACCCCCTGCAGCCTTTGCAGATGGCCCGGGAAACCACCACCACTGACTTCAGCATTGATATAAGGTCCTGGTCTGGCAAGTAGGTAGACACCAGCCTTCTTGGCAGCGTCAAAGAATGGCTCGAGGTCGAAAATGCCGTCGGCTCGGAACTCGCCCTGTTTCCCTTCCAGAAGCGCCCAGTCGACATAGAACGACACCAGATTGAACCCCATGGCCTTGATCTTCTCAAAAACATCTAGGTAGAGTGAAGGAACGGGCAGCCGGAAGGGATGGACCTCTCCGGAGAACATCATGGCGCGCTCGCCCCGGATGAAGAGCGAGTGCTCATCCCAGGTGACGAACTCCTGGAGAGCATTGGCTCGTCTTTCTGCCTCATGGATGATTTGGTAGGGACGACCACCGCCGTAGCTCGTCAGACTAAGAGCTTGGGAAACGGGCAGCAGAGCTGCTGCGCCGATGATGGAGAGCTTCATGATGGAGAGCTAGGAATGTGTACCTCCGATCCCTGATCCAGAACCGGCGGGAAGTTCTGATCTAAAAGAGGAGGAGTTTACTTCCGTAGGAGTGGCCATCGTGTCACTCTTGTATGCAGCAACGGCCGGGCTAAGTAATAAACAGGGATGTCTTTTGGGACAAGACTTGGACGCCCTCCTTGATCAATTGCCAGCAGCGTTGCATGCGGGGAGGGTTCAATCGTGATCAACAGGTTCGTCCATGGAGAGAGAGAGAGAGTGAGATGGCGGACAGTAGGTCCGACATGCTTGAAGAATCACACCATGACCCGGTTGGAGAGTTGAATGAAACCCAACGATGTGGGATGCCGCTTGGCTCGAGTGCGTCCGGTGACCGTGCAGTGCTGGTGTTGAACGCCGTCATGATTCCTTTTTTTTTTTTTTTGGGAGGGGGGGGGGTAGCGTGATGACGGGTGGGACGTTGTTTGGTGATGGCGGAGAAGAGATCTGGATGGAGGTGTCAGGTGCGGGGAACAACAATGCACCAGGCCAGACAGATTGCAGTACGGAGTATTTTAGTGCTTCTTGTCAATCTGTATGCAGCCGTGATTGGGGCGTTTAAACGCGGAGATTAAAAGCACCACAATGCTGCGCCAGGCCAGATTTGACCATTGGGTACGAGACCGTACGACACATCGTCAACTATGGCTCTCTCCAAGCAGACCAGTGTAAAGGACGTGCTGGCGAGATGTTAAGCCACAAAATTGTGTACAAGCTCTGAGTAGGTATGGACTTGATAAGTGTGGTCGTTTGCAACATGCCGTGCGACCCAACTGCATGGCTAGGAATCTGTAGGCAATGAAGATTCATAATAATAAGTCGCAAAATTGAAAGACACTGGCGGCCGTGCTGCATTACACCACCAGAAACAACAAGACCAAGTGAAACCATGTCTTCCATCTTCCATATCACAGAGACCACTCGTCCATTTTTGTTACCTTTATCTAGGCACTAACGTTGCTTGGTTTTTTCTTCATGCTTGGCACCTCTTTGCATCAAAAGAGTTAGTTGGTCGCCGCCGAGCAAAACCATTGTCCAGTCTGATTAGTCTTGCGCAAATTGACAAGACAGACGATTTCCACTAAACCCTGCAGAAAATGAGACAGAGTTGCACCGTCACGAACACAAAAGCTTGGCCGCTACGGAGCGTGTTTGCGTGTGACGCCTGTGATGCATCTGGGTATCTTGGAAGGACTTTCTTCTGCTCACCGTCCTCTTCCCGCCTCCTTTCTGGGTGCTTCGATTTCCTTCCTTGCTTGTTTTTCTCTAGGGGTTTTTTTTTTTTTGGTTCACTCTCAGAAAAACTACTCCGACGCCCACCCGGCCCGATGTTGGCGCCACGAACCTGCAAAGCGGAAAGAGGGAGGGCGACAATCTTAGACAGCATCTTCCGTACATCTTCAGCCATTTTTAGCATGAAATACTTGTTGGTCCGTTGTTTTAGTTGCAGCAGACCCTTTTTTTGTTCTGTCAATACACTGTCACTGTAGGCACCGTCCTCCGTAACGTTGGCACGATGCCCCATCTTCCAGCGCATTGAGTTCTGGTGCAAGCTTGACTCGAAACTTGGCCGCGGGCTGGACCGTCGTAGTGCATCTGTTCTCAATTGCGAAAGGGAAGAATACATATTTCGCTCCAGAGATATTACGGAGTAGTTGCAAGTTCCAGAACAGATTGGTTGGTCATCGAGGACAAGACCAAGGAGCTTTCCTCGGCCAAAGAGGGGGCGGCGCTAGTGAAGCAGACCTGATTCATTCAGCCATTGACTGACCCCCCAGCGAGACCGACCAGGGGACCCCTGTGCTATCGCGCCGGCGGCCAATAAACGCGGATGCCATACCTTTCTATGTACTATCTCCAAGGTTACGTGTCGTCCGTGCAGTGATTTCTTCTTCCTGCGTTTCAGACGAGCGATGGGCCGGAAACTATCTACGCAAGCTTTGCGTGAGAGTGAAACCGACATGATGAGCACCGAGAAATCAATGTAGAAGAGAAAGCTTAACATGACGGCCATCATCATGAAGCGAGCCATCGGGAATACTTCCCACCTGGGCTTGCTTGCAACGGGGGTGGTGGTGTCATGTCGACTGCTGCCACTGGCTGGTTGACCAGGTGTGTGGTCTCGTGTGGTCCCGTGTGGTCCTGTAAATATGTACATATGTACTCCGTATGAACGGAGTAACTTACATATCTGTATTAGCAAGGCCTTGCAGATCTGCCTCGCGCCAGCAGCTTTGTTGAGGGAATACGAAGTTTCACACAGGCCGTCCCGGGGCTACATGGGACCCACTGTAAGGGGGCCCCTCTTTGGCCCCAGCCGCTTGTAGCAGGGATTGTTGGGAGCAAAAAATGGGTAGGACCACCTAGGACCACATGCTGACTCGACCAGCTCGATAAAAACATCTCCTGCCTCTTCATCTGCCAGCTGTTCACCGTTGTTTTTCCCCGTGACTGTCTTGCGCTTCTCTTGCCCTTTATTTCTTTGTCTTGTCTTGCCCCCTCTTGATTACTTGATCAACAAGGAAAACCGTTCTTTCCCATACCCCGTCACAGCTCATCATTCACGCCTTCCAGATCACACTGCCTGTTCAATCAACCCGTTCTATCGTTTCCTGAGCCAGGACCGTCTCCGTGCCGGTCTTTCAATAATTCCCAGCCTTCATCGAATTGCAAGCCGACTTCAAGAAGAGGAAAAATAGTTCCGTTCACGATCACCAAGGGGAGCAGGCTGCCTGTTTGTCGCTAACTTCCGTACGCCTTCACGTTGCCGCTAAAAACCGACCAGAATGCACTCGAAACAAGCTCTCCCGCAGCTTCTCGCTGCCCTTGCTGTGCTTTCCATGGCCCAGGCAAGCTGGCTGGATAAGAGCAAATATGAGGGTAGAGCTATTATTGGACGACAAATCGGCGACCTCGTCGACGGAACGGGCTCTACATCTTCTACATCTTCTGCACAAGCCAGTAGCCAGAGCACTTCCACGAGCGAGTCAACGAGCGAGTCGACGACCCCGATACCAAGCACCACAACTACATCACAGTTGGTTGAGTCTCCTACATCTGCCAGCGTCCCAGCGACGACCAGCCCGCCTAGCACCCCACCACCATCACCGACGCCTCCCGCTGCCAGCTCCACGCCTGTTGCTGCTGTTGAAACAACGTCGTCCTTTGTTCCACAGAGCACGCGCTCTTCAATTCAATGGACGCCGACTACAAGCTCAAGCTCAGACTCCGGCCCAGGTTCCAGCCCAGGCTCCAGCCCCGCTCCTACCTCTGTAAATCTCATTGTTTCAACCAAAGTCGAAATTCTCACCACGACCCGCAGCGATGGATCCAAGTCGACCTTCACCAGCACAATCAAGACCACTTCAACGCCCGGCCTCAGCTCTAGTGAAGGCGAAACGACTGGGATGACTGCGAAGACCCGAAACACCGTCATTGGCGTCGTTGTGGGTGTCGGAGGTGCCGTCGTGCTCGGTGCCCTAGCACTTGTAGCTTGGCGAATCTGGGGACGCAAGAAGGACAACGAAGAGCACGATGTCTTGATGGACTACGACATGTCCACCCCTGGTGCTGCTGAGAAGTCTGAGCGAGGCAGTAGCGCTGGCGGCACTCAGCGAACTCCTTTCCAGTCCACCTTGGAGAACTATCACCAACCCAGTCAGGTCAATGCCTCGTCTAATTTTTGAAAGGAGATACGCATGACTTCGATGATGGTTTGGACTTTATTTTTGATACCTTTCCTGCGGGGCGTTTCGGATATCACATCAAGTACCTATTGCGTCGATATGCAGAGCTATCGGTATTTGCTCTCTTGCACTATTCTACGCTTTTCTTTGTATAGTGGAAATATTGTAGACATCGGTGCCGCGTCTCGACTTGGCCTGAAGTCACTACGAAGGGGAAGGAGCGGCTTCAGTTACTGTGACATCGATGGACTGCTGGCCTACATAATTCGGCGATTGCATAGCGAGCTTCACCAAAATGCTTCATCTAGATAGACCGCCTTAATAATACCTATATAGCCCTTTAGCATGTCGATTTTCGATATTATGCCATGGTAGTGGACAAATATGCCAAATTTTCTCAGAGCGGGTTTAATGTATCTCATTATTCCGCGTTGAGTGCCTGATGAAGTCAACGGGAGAAAATCATAGTAATAAAAAGCATCTGCATTCATATCGTCGCTGGAATGTAGCGTGGCTGACACAACATTTACGCGTGAAGTTGCAGTGAGTAGCGAATGTTAGGATGGCCACAAAAATCTAGCCTCTTTGTCATCAGAACGGTCCGAAGTTCCTCCGGAGCTTCACCATCATGAGCGTCCTGTCTCCGACCTCTGCATAATGTTAATGTTAGCTGTGGGTTAATTGCTTCGCTAGGTAGCTTACACTAATAAAGGCAGAATGGCAGATGCGTGTTCAATTTTTTGACAGATGCGTGTTTATTAGGCGTCCTATGCCCGAATTGAGCCAGCAGCCGATCAGATCGACTGCGGGGCCTGTGAGACAACGTATTATGCAGGTCCTCGTTTTAAGCCGCCGGCGCTCCAACCAAGTGCAACTGAAAACGACGTCTGGAGTTTTCTCATGCGAATGTGCAACGACAAACCTGCTAGTTAGTGGTGCAGTCACAAAATAGTTACTCCGCACACATTACATGTGCTACGTGAACAAGAAGTGGAGTTTGTCTTAGTGTGTGAATAGACCGTGCCGGGGACTGTAACAACATCTGAGTGCCTGGCGGGGGACTGCGATTCTACCAAGTCGCAGTCGTTAACTTATAACCCAAGAGTTCTCGATCAACATGAGGTTAGTTGGGGCCAGCATCGTGCGGGGAGACATGGAGAATCTAAGCATACCAGTCTTAATAGAATGCGAAGTCAGCTAACTCAGACCGCTTGTGGTATTTGCTCAACATGCATGTGTTTTCGCTCAGAGTGTTTCTGGTTTTGGGGACGGTTGGGCAAGGTTCTGCGGGTGTTGTTGTCTCATTACACAAGAAGTGGCTCATCAATACTAACTATACTACAATCTATTGGTTACATTTTTCAATGGGCTTTTTGCCACGTCAATGACGATTCAGAACTGAGTAATCACAAGTGAGTTCATCAGTCCAAGACTTATTCTTGCCAGCTGCTACCACAGTGGTTTCTATTGCGGCGCAAAGCATAAATAGGCATTGAAGTCCACCCATTCGCATCCGAATTATCAGCTACCAACACTCACATCCGCACATCCACACGCTCAGTTCATCTTTACCTTTGCTTCTACAACATCAAACATCATACACGCAACTATGAAGTTCGGCATCTCTCAGGTCGTTATTTGCCTGATGGCGACAGCAGCTCCCACTGTCCAGGCATTCGAGTGCACCAAAGGTCTTAAATATTGTGGCTGGAATCTGCGACACCTCGGTCAGTGCTCACTAGCATTAGTATATCATTGTCCTTGCCCCCCCTGTTCGGTTGTCGCAATTGCTATTTGGGACCTTCAACTTTTACACTTGTATTAGTTGAAAAAAGAGAGACCAATCAACTAATGAGTCCGATTATAGGTTGGGACGAGATTGAATTGATCAGGGCTCTCCAGAGGCAGGGAAAAAGGCCTACTGTTGGCAACATCCAGTACTCCTTGTATGAGTGTGTCAGCAGAGGAAAGATCGAATGGAACAGAAAATGTGGCGACTTTAACTGCGGCAACGGTGGTGGAGGTAAAAGCGACTTTTGCACGTAATATGAAGCAGTACAATGAGCCATATCATATACTTGCGTCCCGACTGCTTTATTTTCAGGGCCATTATGATGTCTGGGCGAATTTGGTGTCTCTTTTATGGCGAATTTTCGCAAGTGGCTTGTCACAGTATGATCACGAGGGATTATGAAACCTAGTTATCTGTAAAAGGTGTTTAGCTAGTTCAATTTTCCCAAAATAAATAAAAGCTTTCGCCCATTTCCTTATCGGCCTTTATTGGCCCGTTGAGTTCATGTTTTTGACTGTTTGCTGGCGATAATTCGAAAAGGAACTACACGGTCACTTGATCTCGCGGGGTAAATGTACTTTCCAGTGCGCAATTCTCCGTTGCGCGTCAATGTGACGAAGTTCAAGTGTTAGGGATGGATGTTGTTGCGGACTCTCTTTGGCCTGTGCAGTGAAACGCAGTAATAATAGAGCCACGCGATATAGATACCACTATGACAGTGTTTAGCGGTAGAGCTGTTGAGGTGGAGAATGTATTATTAGGTAATGGATAAGCACAATTATATAGGGCGACGCTAGCTAGAGAACTAAGATAGGTATTTATATAGCCTTAGTTAAAAAGACATATTATAAATAGAGGGGGATATACTCCGTAGTATTTATATAGTTTAGATAAAGTTCTATATTTCTATAGATCTTAGCTAATAAGAATAGCTAGCGTGTCTGGTTATGTGCATTTTGCACTCGTGCACAGTTTGCACCGGCTCGTGGATCACACCCTTTTTTAGTAACAATTGCTTAAGAGGCCTGCAATGCCCTGTCATGCCCTGTGGGCCACGCACAGCGCCTTACACTTGGAGGAAGAGACGGACAGAAAGTCACGTGCGGAACATACCTCGCGCCTAAACTTTTCCCATGTATAGAAATTTCCCAAGGCCTCATTCGATAGAGAGCATTAGAGCAATTTTTAGGGGGGTTTTTTTTTTTTTTGCGAAAGAAAGAAAGATCAAGCAGTAGACACATGCACCGCCCAACACACAAAGTTCACCAAACTGCGCTGCTTTTCTTCACGAAAGCAATATTTCCCTCACATACACGCCAATCATGGCTTCACCGCGTGAATCGCCATGTCGCATCCTCGTCATGGCGTCGGGCTACGGCTCCAACTTCCAAGCTCTTATAGATGCTGTTGCGGACGGACGGATACCGAATAGTCGCATCGTCAAATTGATAGTGAATCGCAGGAATGCGTATGCTATTCAGCGGGCGGAGAAGGCAGGTATGTAAATATTGGCCCGATTCTTTCCGCTTCACTTCGTTCATGTCACAATCATCTTGATTCTCACTTGTGTTGCTTGAACATGTATGCTTTGTTTTGGAAGTAGAAAAGGAGCATTTACGAAAACATACCGCCAAGATTTTTCTTCTTCATCTATCCTTATTTTACTTCCCTTGTCTTTTCCTTCCCTCCGTGATCTTTTTTTTTTTTTTTTTTTTTTTTTGGCATCCATTTTACAAACGTACCAATACTCGAAATACATTTCTCACAAAGTACAGGCATCCCATGGGAATACTTCAACCTCATCGGCCACGGATTCGTCAGCAAAGGAGAAGAAGATGAGGAGCAAATCGCACGCGGGCGGGAAAAGTACGATGCCGCACTGGCAGACAAGATCCTCTCGGGGGGCGAGCAGCGGCCGGAGCTGATCGTTCTGGCGGGCTGGATGCACGTCTTCTCGGGGGCCTTTCTGGAGCCGTTGGAGAGGGCCGGGATAGCAGGAATAATCAACCTTCATCCCGGGTTGCCGGGCGAGTTTGATGGCGCGAACGCGATAGAACGGGCATATGATGAGCTCAAGGCCGGGAGGATCACGCGGACGGGCCTCATGGTGCATTATGTGGTGCAGGAGGTGGACAGGGGAGAGCCCATTATGGTGCAGGAAATTGAGTGGAAGGGAGAGGGACTGGAGGAGCTGAAGGAAAGGATACACAGTTTGGAGCATGAGTTGATTGTGAGGAGTGCGGCCAAGGTGGCTGGGGAGATATTGAGTAGACGGCGTGGATGATGATGCTTTTTACGGGCAATGGCAATGACAATGACACGGCATCGCGATGCAATGCAGGAAATATTCTTCGCAAGAGTACGGAGTATGGCGTGGCCAGTCATAACGCGATGATGGAAAAGAAAACTACGCAGCGGGCTCGGTGATTGGAGAGGAGAGAACAGCCCCCAATGGCAATCATCTTGGGCCTGCCAACGCAGCCGAACTACCCAAACAAAAAAAAGCGCACAAGAAACTGAACGCTTGAAGGGATGTTAAAGCGGCGTGGACCCTTGTTAGCGGGGAAATAGCTGAGGCATTCCGTCGAGTGGTGATGTCAGTCGCTTTGCTTGTTGGGGCTGCACTATTAATGCATGTTGATGATCAAGGCCCTTTGGCATTTTGCTCATCATAATCTTATTCGTTTATGCGAGCAGGCATGGCTTTGGATTATGCATGGGATAGAAAGTATTTACGTAAATCAACTAAAGTACTGTGCGCCTAGAACAGAGGGGATTCATTTTTATGCTTACAATGGGTCCCAGTAATTCCGAAGCAGCAGCAACGGCGACTCTGGTGGAAATTCTTCGGAATTACTGGGACCCCACTGTATTCTAGAAAGAATTCAATGTATCTATGGAGCTTCACCTACTGTGTAGTAACAACCCTCTCCAAAAGAAACCTTAGAAGCGCTTCTACATAGGAGAATAACCTGCAGGTATGTATCTCTGCTGAGCCGTATTTTAGGCTCAGCTACTCCGGGGCACTGTGCACTTACTGATTTTTCACTCCTGCGCGTTTACTCCGTGCTCCGAGAATGAGGGTGGCGAGGTAATCAAACTACTCCGTAGGGGGTCTTCATTAATTGGGCTAGAAAGGGTCTGGTACTGCTCCTGGGTCGGCGGGCCGTCTCATTAAAGCACCGGCTGGCCAATCAGAGTGGAATCCTCAAAGTCCATCTGACTGTAGGCTTGCTGTCCCGAGGCCCGTATTGAAAGGTAACAGCGGGGATACCCCAGCGTGCACGGCACTGGTCACTGGTCAGTGGTCTCTGGCCACTTGGCACTTGGCACTTGGCACTTGGGAACGCAGGCCCGTCCCAACCTCTGTGGCGTCCAAAACTTCCATTTGGCCAGGTCTTTGTCTTGGAGAATTATCTTCTACGGATTACGTCCGTACATGACCCTCTCTTCCCTCTTGCCATCCGGCCCCCCCTCCCCTCGATGTGTCCGGCCGCATCGATTCGCCCTTGTGTTTGCTCTTCTGCTGCCTTGCTTTTCCGCCGATGCTGCCGTCTTTTGACAAATTAGACCCTCTGCTTTTACGGACGCCCCGCCTGGAATTGATTCCCGCCCACGACATCCCACCAGGAAAGAAAAAAAAAAACCAGGTACCCGCCCCCTTTCTTCGAGCATCCACCACAACGGGAATCTCGGCGGGAGAACGCGTCGCGTACCCACCAGACGTCTCGACGGCTACGCACATCTGCCATCGACAGTGTGCTTCGATAGACCAGAACCTGCAAAGGAAAACTTGAACAAAGAGAATCAGTTGCAGGCGATAGGTCTCTCGTCTGCGCTGAGTCTCATTGGTAAGACCTCCTACCATTTTTCTTCCCACAATACACGCGGGCGACACCAGGGTATTTCGTGGGTCGACGTTGCAGGGATAGGCCTTTACTTGGGAGAGGCCATTCCATGTCAGCTCTCAACTGAGCCGTAACTTAACCCACGAGTCACCGTCGAAATCCTTCTCTGCCTGGGAGATTGCCCTCCCTGAATAAAATATTTTGCGGGCTAACTTATGCATCCTCAATGTGAGCAGTCTTCTGCAAAGACGTCGCCATCTAACCTGCCCACCACTCCTGCTCCTGGTGCATCTGCACGGGAAGGCACTGGAGAAGCTCGGTGTCAAATTCCATCGCCGAGTTCCCCAGCCTTGTCGACCGCGTCTACAGCCGACGGCGAAGGAGGAGAAGAAGAAGACATCGAGTCGTCTCTGGTACTTCCCTCGCTACCTGCGCCAAAACTTCCTAGCAGGGTTGCGCAACTACTGAGAACTCCACCCCCTGAGCTCGGGGAAGAGAATCATTTCGGCACTGCAAGCTGGGGCTCTCCTTATCCTCGAACCGATCGTAACCTCCGCCGGCAGAGTTTTAGTAGCGAAGCTTCAGACGACTCCCCAATCCACCATTTGAGCATCGACACCCCGTTTCTGCGCCAGCCAGGCGATAGTCCTACGCGGGAAGAGTCGCAGCCCACTATTAGTGCTGCTGCTGCTGTCCTCGCCAACAGGGCTCGCAGACAACATCGCGGTCTTACCGAGGACTGGATTCGAACGCACACCACTGGTGTTGTAAACGCCGAACCGCGTCATTGGTTTAGCGAAGGAAGCGATAGTGAGCACTCTTCATTGAGCGGCTCCGAATTGGCCTGGTTTGACGACGGAGACCCGCGCACTCCGAGGGCCGTCCAGAAACCAAGCCCCAGGTCGCAAAAATCGTCCCGTCACTCACGAGGACGATCAAGTCTCGAGACACTCAAGCCCGAATTGATTCCCGACACGGCGGCTGGATCGCGAGCGAACAAGATGTCCAACGTCGAGCTTCAGCAAACCTCAGAGGAGGCTGATCTTGCGAAAGACCAGGTTCTTGCAGTTGGGCCCTCATCTGCGCCCAACGCAACAAACGTTCCCCAGAAACAGGTTGAGGATTCTCCAAACGACAATGGAGAAGTTCAGCCACCGGCAACCCCCCTGAAAGGCAAGGAGAAGCCATTACCCAAAGAATCTGTGATGACCTCACGGATCAAGAAGAAGGTGCCATGGAAAGGCAAGAACATTATCATTTTGGTGCCCCAGGACGACGAACGTGGTCTTCCAGGGGGTCCACCCACTCCTCTCCGAGCCGAAGAGGTCGAAAAGATGTATGACTCTTGGAAGGAGCTTGGTTACAGCGTCGATGGATTTGATCTTTTGGTAGAAGGCTATCAACCTCCAGGCACATCTGACTCTCAGAGTCGCTTGGACTGGCCTACTACCAATGACATGGCCCAAGAGCGGACAAATAACAGCTACAAAGTTCTATTGCCGGACTTGAATGGTATGATCTATCTGATTATAATGAATTTTCTTTTGCAATACTGATACGATGGTATAGCTTGGAAGAGGCAAATGGAAGAACTCCAAGAAGCGAAATTGCGAGCATTGGGTGTAGACGAGCCACCGGAACCTTCAATATCTCCATCCACCACCGCCCCGTCACGTCAGGCTTCGGCTCAGTGTCCTTCTCATCCATTCTCACCGCCGATCCCAACTTCTTCGGCTTCCAGCACCCATGGTCTCGCTGGGTTTCCATTTCCTGCCGCACAGTTTCTTTCTGGCAATTCCAGCCCTGGCGCATCTCCTGTGCCATTCGCTCCTGGGAAATTCAATCCTCGTCAGTCCATCTCACTCCCTGCTGGAAACTCTCCATTCCAGGGCTGGAACAATCAGGCTGGCATCCTGCAAGGCTTACATCGTACCGATTCACCGTTGGCAAATATGAACGGGATTCTGTCTCCCCATTCACACCACGGACTCGATGGGCTTCAACAAATGGGCAGTCCAGCCTCTGGGCTACACCAGCGACACCAGTCACTGCAGTACTACCCGCAATCAATGGCATCTATTGCGTCCCCGCGCCTCCAGGACGTGCGCGAGGATGATGAGGAGAACCTGAGCAAGAGCTCGTCAAAGACCCCCGAACCTGTCCAGCGCAACGGCGATCGCCTTCAAGCTGAGATTGAAGGCGCCGAATATCACCTGGAAGAACAACTTCGCCACCAGCTTGAGCACGAAGATTACAACCCCCAATCCGCAGTAACAACAAAACCCTTCGCTCCCTTGCACAGCCGTGAAGCTTCTTCCCAGGGCCTCACCATCGCTGAGCGCTTTGCCAACGAGCCTGGAAAGCCTTTGGAGTTGCATCACCCGCGACCTCATTCTCGCGGCCATCCATTCTCGCAGAATTTCTTCCGTGATCATGGTAGCAACCCAGAAATCGTCAATGAGAACAACAATACATTGAGTTCTTTGAGGGAAGTAGTGGAGGCGAGCAAGGATGTCGAAGAAGCACAAGAGATTGAAACGAACCCTAGTAACCTTGGCACTCCTGTGCAGAATCTTGACCTGGCCACAGCCGTTTGGCAACACCAAAAAACATCGTCCACTATCAGCAACCCTTGGTCAGAACAACAACAGCCTGGAGCAAGCAGCGCAAAACACTCTAGCCATGGCAGTAAATCATCTTTCTCCAAGCTCAACGTCCAAGCCCCTGAATTCAAGTTGAACCCTGCCAACGCATTCGTTCCCGGCATGTACAACTTTACCGGCAGCAGTTTCCGGCCTCCCGTTATCCAGCAGCCCGCTGTTTTCCAAACATGCGTCCGCGGCGATCATTTCACAGACTTGAAGCCAGAGTCGGAGAAGGTTTCAGAGCCTCAGCAGCCAACGAAATCGATGCCGCAGCCTGGGTTCTCAAAAATGCATGCCAGTGCCCCCTCATTCTCCCCTGGCCGAGGAGTCTTCAGCTTTTCGACATCTGGACCCAAGTTCCGCCCTGACGCTCCCGAATTTACCCCCTTCCAATCCGTGGTTAGTGGCACTGGCGCTGGACGTGGCCACACGGCTCGTCGAGATTCCATCTTTCATAACATTCGCATTACCGCCAACGACATTATGCGCCCAGTCAAGAAATCCAAGGCGATTCCCATCATCAGACCCTCTAGCAGATCTTCCGTGATCTCTAACGCCGCGGAGGAGTCTCAAGACGGCTCAGACCGGCGCAATCAGATTGACGAATCAAGAGTGAAGCGTGCCAAGAGTGCAGCTCCTGATGGCGATGCTCTTCCCACGTTTGCTGCGAGACCAGAAGAAGGAGAGCAGAAGGAGAAAGGAAAAGAAGAAGAGAAAGAGGAGGAGGAAGAAGAAGAAGAAGAAGAAGAAGAAGACGTGGCCGACGAATCCGTTGTTGAAGTTGGCGTCGAGGCCGACAAAGAGGAGCTTCATAGTGATGTTGAGGATGGATCTGTGGACGATACAGAGCAAACTTTGCCAGTCGACACTTCTCTATCCTCCGTCATCACCTCTGACCAGATTGATATAATGACTACGACAGCTGCACCATCAGGAACATCTCCTGCTGGACCCACAGCCAAAAATTTTGCACCTCTCAGCTTCGAGTCAAAGATTGAGCCACAGGCACCGTCACATGGTGGCAAGCGGTCTGAAGCCGACGAACGCAACTCGCTCTCTGCCGCTGCCGCGCCCTTTGTCCCAGTCGGCGTCTCGCCTACTTCTCGACCCACCAAGGCCTCTGGAGATGACAAACGGGCAGCAGAGCCTTCCGAAGAAGAGGCAGCACTTCCTGAGCCAACACAAGCATCTCGTGTCAAGCTCACGCCCAAACCTAGAGGTCTTGGCGCTTCGAGATTTGCTAAACTCCAATCCCCTCACATAACTGAGGTTCAACCGCCAGCTGTGATCCCATCGATCGAAAGTGAACCTGCTGAAACCTCTTTGCCAGAAGCAGCACCTGGGGAAGAGCCATTGGCTGATGTCGGCGAGGACCGCGAACCAACATTCGAGGACATTGATGCTGTCATGCAGCTGATGGAGACCAACCCCTCTAAGGGTGTTAACAAAACAACGGAGTCGTCTCACTGGCAATCACAGTCCACCGATGCCCTCAAACTCGGCTTCATTGAGGATTTCCAGCCTCCCGTCGACGAACTTTCCCGGGAAGGAATCAGTCTCACCCCCCGCCCATATGGTAATATTGCAGATGCCACTCCCTTGTTAAGCACCGAATTGGAGAATCCCTTCGTCGACCCTCCCATCAGCCCCCGATCACCTGAGCTTGTAAACGAATTTGGCGAACCCGAGATTGCTAGTGAACCTGCGAGTGATTGGGAAGGTGCTTTCACTGAGGATGAACATGAGAAGTTGGAGAACAGAGCTCAGTTCTTCGACGGCCGCGTCAACGAGCTTCTTGGCACTCTGCTTGCCTCCCGACTGGGTCCCCTTGAGAAGACTTTGAGCCTCATTCAAAATTCATTAACTTCCAATGCCGGTCGTAATCCGTCGACTCGTCGTGAGATCCGCAGCGTTTCTGAAGAGGTTCAAGACAGCGATGCAGACGATGAAGATGAGGAGCCAGCTCCTCGGCGATCAATGAGCCCCCGCCGTGACCGCAGAATGGAGCAAATTCGCTTGGCTGTGACGGAGGCTCTCGCTGCGCATTACCGCAACCAGCCAGCCGTTTCCTCTGTGTCTGACCAAGAATCACAGGCGAATGGCGCGACCTCCGCCACCGTTTTGAAGGCCTTGGAGGAAATTAGGAAACAGTTGACGGCAAGCCTTGAGACTGTCCCACAAGTAGACGGCCCGAAGGGCAATGTGCGAGAGCGGGACATGCTTACCCCCGGACCCGAGGAGCACGCCCAACAAAAGATCTCTGAGCTTCAGGCTATGATGATGGACCTCGGCCAACGACTGTCCAATGAGCAACTCAAGTCGGATAAGGAGATTATGGAACGCCGCGCCGCGGAAGACGCTGCAGCTGAACTCAACCGTCAACTACAAGCTGCCGAGACTCGCGTTGAGGTGGAAATATTGAACCGCAGTGTCTACGACCAGCGCGTAACTGATCTAGAGGAACGACTCAGGCTTCAGGAAGACAAGACCGAAGAAGAAGCCAAATCACGACGCGCCGCGGAGGACAGATTGTCCGAAGTGCAGCGACTTCTGCAAATCTCTTCTGAAGACGAGAGCCGTCTTCGCGACTTGGTCGAGGACAAGGATGCGAAAATCAAGACCCTTGAGAAGCAAAGTGGCAAGAGTGCTATGCGCATGACTCTGCTGGAGGCTGCACAAGACAACTCAGCCCAGTCTCAGAGTGAAATGACCAACAAGTTCAACGCTTTGGAAGGAGACCTCAAAGCTGTTCGCCTAGACAACAATCACTGGCGCTCCGAGGCTGAACAAGCCGACGAAAATGCACGGCGCGCAGCTGGCGAGCTTGCCCACACACTTGACGAGAACAAGCATTTGCAGAAATCACTCAACACCCTTAGTGCCCAGCTTGAGGAGAACGAGAGGCTCCGCGAGTCCTGGCGATCAAAATTCATGTCCCTTCAAGAAGACATCGCCAGGGCGGCTCGTGAGGTATCCGAGGAAGATGCTCGTCGCATCAAGCGAGACCAAGCGATGCTGGCCAGACAGGAAGTCCTGGACGCCAGACTTCAAGCCGAAGCAAAGACGCGCGAGCGACTCGAGGTTGAAATGGAACGCTTGCAGGACAATGAGAGATCTGGTATGCGTGCCGCCAATGAATGCAAACGACTTGAGGGTCTGCTAGGTGAACTCCGAACCGAGAATTATAAGCTTCAACAGGCGGCTGCGCGCTACCAGCGCGAATTTGAGGAAGCGCGAGAATCTGGAGCGAGTGAAGTCAAGCGAACTCGCATTTCTATGCAGATTGAAATTGATGCAGCCAATAATCAAGTCAATGTCATCCGCGAAGAGCTGGAGGAACAGAACTCCAAGCTACGTGCTGAATTGGACAACGTCAAACTCGAAGCCGACACCGCCAAGGCCCAGAACGAAATGCTGCTCGAGGATGCCCAAAGCACCAAGGTTTCCGAGTTGGAAGCAGCGCGGCTCAAGCACCACAACGAGATTGAGGACATGCAGGCCAAATATGACCGCCAGATCAACAATGCTTCGGAAGATGCCTCACGCACTGAGCAGCAACTGCTTGAGCGACTCAGTCTCTCATCATCCAAGATTGAGCATCTCCAAGACCGAGTCTTGCATCTTACTGATAGGTTAGAAATCGCCAAGGAAGCTGCTGCCGCCGCAGCTCAAGCAGCAAAGGCTGCAGGCGTGGAGCCCGGTGCCGCTGCTGCCACCATCATTGCCCAACCTAAACAGGTTGCCGAACCTCTCGATCGTCCAGAAAAGATCTCTCCCCAAGCCCTTCGGGAATCCATCATGGTCCTTCAGGAGCAACTCCAAGCCCGCGAACAACGCATTGAGGAACTCGAGCACTCTCTGTCCAAGACCGACCCCGATGCTGCATCCAAGATTTCAAAGCGCGACGACGAGATTAGCTGGTTGCGCGAACTCTTGGCTGTGAGGCACGGAGACCTCCAAGACATCATCACTGCTTTGTCCAGCGATGACTATGACCGTGACACCATCAAGGACGCGACCATCAGGCTCAAGGCCAACCTGCAGATGGAAGAGCAGGAGCGCGAGAGAGCAATGAATGGAGGGTCGGCCATCAGCTTGCCCAACATCGCCCAGAGCATCCAGGCCGCCACTCCTCGGGTTGCGCAGACAATCGGCCCCATTGCGGCGGCTTGGGGCAACTGGCGAAAGTCGAGTCAGCCGAGCTTTCGCACAATTTCCGGAGTCCTGAGCCCCCCTGCCTCTGCCTCTGGGCACAACGCCACACCTTCTAAGAGCAGGACAAACCCAGGGCCTCAAAGCAGTCTTCTGAGCGGTCTCTTGACGCCTCCGGCTTCAGGCTTGCGCCAAACACCGACATCAGACAACCGGCCGCAGCCAACGGCTTTTGCCAGCACCGGCCGTCGTTACACTTCACAAGGAAGCAGCTCTCTGGGCCGCAATCGTGGAGAATCCAACAGCTCTCGAAGGTCAGACAAGCTGCCGGTTGGCCTGGACACCCCGGCGCCCCGTCACCAAGAGCGCAACGAGCAACCCAGAACACCGCCAATGATGCGCGAGAGTGGATACGATTCTGATGCTCAACCGGGCGAATTTGATGATGATGACTTTTTTGAAGAGGATTGAGCCTGGGCCTGATGTTTTCTTTATTATGACTGGCCGGCGGGTGAAGAAAACAAACTGGACCTTTTGGGCGGATGTGGTCTGGAGTCGAGAATAACCCGCCCAGACCTAATCATCTCCTACACGTAACATACAACGCTGCGCTACAAGCAACTCGTTGGTTCTTCTATCATCACCTACTTTCCTTTGTCGTTATGCTTTCAAGAAGAATGGCTGTCTTAAATCTTGCTTGCTTGCTTGCTTGATAGTTTGAAGCACTTGCCTTGTTGTTGTTCAAGGACGAGACCGAATACACCAGAATGCTAATCTTGAACCCCTAGAAAGATACCCCCGGTTTGGATGATTTTCTGTTCCGCTATTGATGCGTTTGGTTTTGGGGTTTCCCCTTTGTTTTTCTTTTTTCCTGCTGCAAAAGCAGGGCCCAATGCCACACGGAGCAACAGCTTCTTTTCTCAGATTGATGCAAGCGAAAGAAGGCATTGCTTGACCGTGGATATTGTCAAAGAGGGTCTGCAGAGAGGGGATGGACGGACGGCGGTGGGAGTAGTTTGCCAGGTCAAGTTCTAATTTTTACTATACCATTCTATAGTGGGCCAACCGCTTTATTTTTTTGGTGCCGTTATCGATCTTTTGTTTCCTATGTCACGTTCTTTGGTTGTTGTTTTCTTCATGCATAGCGTACGAGGGATGGGGCCACTCGCTAGTAGAGAGATGGTCTTGCCGGCAAATAGTTTAATAATCCACTCAACTTACAATTACAGCTGCATCTCTCTCTGGCCATGACACGTGAATGTGGCTCACAAGAAACACCACATGCTCAACAATGAAGTCAATGTGTGGAAAAGACAATCTAGATTCACATACGTTTGTGTCATCAAAGAGTAGGAATGGACTGAGTGTTTTTTTCTTGTGTTTTCTCAGGGGGATCCAACAAGGAAAAAAGGGGGGGGGGCGGGGGGGGGTGTCTCATTCAGATTCCCGAACTGCATCTCATCCCCGACGAGTATACCCAAAAAGTTACAAGCTTATCAAGCCCAATGAAAAGGGGGTATTCATAGTTGTATCATCACATGAACATGGCGATAGTAAGGAAAATCTCTTCTTCTCTTTTTTTTTCCACAGCCCGTCCTCTAATTACTACTAAGCAGCTTCTCCACAGCCCACCTAACGCTGAAATTTCTCAAGTCAGAGTAGTGCTGTCCCACGCCTACGAACAGCACGGGGACATTGGTGGCGTGAACGAGACTGACGAGCGTGCCGACCATGTCGCCGACGGTGTCGCACTTGGAGATGATGAAGCCGTCTAGGGAGCGGGCAGATCCAAAGGCGGCGTTGAAGTTGCGCGCTTGGGCGACGGAGTCTGTTCCCACGAGAGCCTGGGAGAGGAGCAGGGGTCAGTAATGTTATTTTCGTGACCTGTGCTTATGGGATGGGGGAGAGTTGACGTACCTCGCCTACCATGAGGATCTTGTCTGGCTGGGCGAATTTGGCAAATTTCTCCAACGACGACATGAGTCGCTGGTCATTGTGTCTCCGGCCAGCGGTGTCAATGAGGACGACGTCGAAGCCTTGTTGGGCAGCGTGGGTGACGGCATCCTTGGCGACGGTGGCGGCGTCCTTGCCGTAGCCCTTTTGGTAGAGCTCTACTTGACCGCCTTCGCGGACCGTGAGTTCTTTGAGGTTGCGTGCGTGGACGGCAAGCTGCTCTACGGCACCGGAACGGAAGGTGTCGCCGGCGGCGATGAGAACCTTGTATTTGTTTTGGAGGAGGAAGAAGCAGATCTTGGAGAGGTTGGTGGACTTGCCAACGCCGTTGACGCCGACAATGGAGATGACGTAGGGACGGGGTTTGCGGAGGGACGTGACCGGGGGTGCGGCGATGGAGTCGATTTCGCGGAGGAGGTCGAGCGAGGAGGTGGGCGTGAGCATCTTGGTGAGGGAGGATTCCATGGCGGACTGGATCTTGGTGTTGATGCCTTCGAAGGATCCCGTCTTGACGCCAATGAGTTCCTTCTCTACGCCTTCACAGAGACGGACAGCTGCTTCGCGGGCGACGTTTTTGCGGAGTAAGTGCTCTTCCATGCCCTTCATGGCCTTGTCGAGATCTTCCTTGGTGAGTGTCTTGCCGCCTACGACGTTGCGGAACATGCCGCTGATGACGCTGACTCCGGAACCCAGTAGGCCTGTTTTGGATTCCGATTTGGCGGCGGCGGCGGCCTTGTCTGCTTCAGCGGAGGCGAGAAGATGCTGCACCTCGTCACCGAGATCTTTGAGGACGAATTTTCCCTTGGTGATGGTTCCCCATGTGGCGGAGTCGACGGCGTCGACAGCGCTGGATCGGCCGCGGGTCGTCTCAGCCTCCGAGTCGCTGGTGGGATTCGTCTGCGCAGAGTAGTCTAGGCGCAGGTCAGGATCAGCTTCGCCTGCAGTGCCGTCGTCGTTCCACGTACGGCCGACCTTTTTGGCGCCTTTCTTGGAAGCGGCTTTGGAGGACTCGTCGCCTGATGAGGCTGGGGCGGATGTGTTTTTCGCTTTGCGGGCTCGTCGCGACATTCTGGCGACAGGCCCGGCCTTGGCAACGAGGAGGTTGTTTGTGCTGGGTGTGGAAGGTCTTGATGTGTTCGGGGTAGCCACAGGACTGGAGTCGTTGGACGCGCCATCGTCATGTAGGTCGTTGACATGGCGACCTCGGTAGTTGAGCCCCGGAGCGGCGGCGGGAACATCATTCGCGGATGCGCTTGTTACTGCTGGTGGAGCTGTACTCGAGGCATCTAGCTCTTGTAGTTGTTGATCAAAGTAGTCATCGAAGCCGGTGCATTCGACGACAGTCGAGTGCGGTTTTGTGAGCTGCTCGCCGTAGAGTTTGACAAAGATGGTCGTAATGTTGTCGACGAGTTGATCAACCCAAGAAAGATGGAGCAGGGACCGATAGACAGCCTACGAGAAAGAAAAGGGTGGTTAATGTGGTTCTTTCAACAAGGGACGAGTTTTGGCGCATGAAGAAAGGCGCAAGTGGTTGTTGCAAGGCTCGTGGAGAGGGTAGACCAGACCTACCACAAAGATGATGCCGAGTTCCTTGACAACCGTCCACTTCAAGCTGTGCTGGTCGTTCTTGTAGGCGGGATTCGTGGCCGCGGATTGTGGGTCCCTCAATGCTGAGCTGCCATTCTTTTCTTCGATGAAAGTGTCGGCGATGAAATCATTGACAATGGATGAGTTGGGGGCTGCATAAGTCCTCGACCACAGGACCACACCAGATGTGGTGATGATCTTGAAGGTGTCCAACATGGTGGTGGGCTGCGCCAGGACGGACAAGCCTTGGTGAGGCCACTCTTCAAAAGCCCACGCCCAGAAACGGTGGCTCACGGTGGCTCACAGTGGCTCTCGGTGCGAATTTGGGTAGAAGAAGAAGAAGAAGAAGAAGAAGAGAACAAGAGGTGAACAAGACCGAAAAAAAAAAAAGAAAGGATGATGATCCAAGTGTCTGGAAGCTGCCAGGCGGCTGGGGCTGGTCGAAGACGTTGAAGACTTGTCAGAGACACTTGGCGTGCTGTACGGACGTAATACCTGTAATATTACCTGTAATATTACCTGTAATACCTGTAATGCGGGAGCTTCAGTTGAATCAATCCCCTGACGACTCTGACGGACTGGCCCAGGTTCCCCACCAAACCCCCTGCCGTCTTCAAAGCGACCACATTTCCTCATCTCAGCCTCACTCACGGTCCACGAACATCACGGAGCGCCGGTTTGCTTGTGGCTCCAACAACAGCTTCGCCATCCCACTTGCACTCCCGTCGCAATCGACTTGACATTCATCGAACTCTGCTCTCCATCTACTTTTCCTGTCCATCTGCCACACACCACCACACACCGACGCCATGCAACGGGGTTCATACGGGGCGTCGCCTCCGTTGCACCATCCTGTACCGCAACACGTTTCCACAGTTCCTCAATTGCGATCACCGCCTCCGCCGCCCGGCTCTGCACAATCACTAGGTCAGAGCTACGGCGGCTCAGGTACGCCGTATCAACAGCAAGGCGGAAACGCCGGCAATGTCTTTGGCTCCTATGGGCAGTTCATGAACGACCCCACGGCTCAGGTCGCGGCGCAATTTGGCCAGACTGCTTTCAGGCACGGCCAGGAATACGTCGAGCAGAATGTGCGCATATCCCATTCCATTCTTTCCCAGAAGATTTCTCCCTTCCCCTCCCCTCCCCTCTAGCGCCTCAGTTGGAGATGGAAGCGGAGATGGAAGCAACCTTGTGCTGACTGAACTTGTTTGTTAGATCGGTCGCTATGTCAATGTGTCCGCCCTGAAACACTACTTCAACGTCTCCAATTCATATGTCGTCAACAAGTTGTTCCTCGTCCTATTCCCCTGGAGGCATAAGCCGTGGTCGCGCAAGCAGGCCGTGGGCGCCAACGGCCAAGAAGGATGGTACTTGCCGCCTCGCGAAGATGTCAACAGTCCTGATATGTACATTCCCGGTATGGCAACCCTCTTCTGAGAAGACGCCGAGTCGAGATTGAATAGGCTGACAGTAGTGGTCTCTTCTTCTTCTCTAGTTATGGCTCTGGTCACATACATTCTTCTGTCGACGTTGGTTGCCGGTCTCAAGGGTCAGTTCAAGCCCGAGCTGCTTGGATACACCGCCACCACCGGCATGGTCGTCGTCGTTGTCGAGATTGTGGCTTTGAAGTTGGGATGCTACTTACTTAGCATCTCCAGCCAGTCCCAGCTTCTCGATCTCATTGCCTACTCAGGCTACAAATTTGTTGGCATAATTGCCACGATTGTTGTTGCTGAGATTCTCAACGGTGGTAAAGGCACCGGCGGCTGGGTTGGCTGGGCTGTGTTTCTTTACACTTTTCTGGCCAATTCCCTATTCCTGGTACGTGTGGTTGAGATCAGCTCATGGTATATGGCATAGTCCGATGGGAACTAACAATGAAGCAGATGCGATCGCTCCGATATGTGCTTTTACCCGAGACTTCAGGCGCTACCAGTGGCCCGATGCAAACCGACTCGCGCGCCAAGCGCAGCCAGAGGACGCAGTTTCTCTTCTTTTATTCGTACATTGTGCAGCTATTCTTCATGTGGGTTCTAACCCGCGGAACGTGAGCGTATTCTGTGAGCGGTTCGCAAGTTGCAGGAGCAAAGTCGACTGGAACGCACATTCGGCTGCGACGACAGAGCACACACAGCATTGATGGGCAATACATCTCTTCTGGGCTGGCGTAAGCGCAACACTCAAGCCGTGTGCTTCTGTCATAGGCAACGTATGGGCGTCATGGGCTAATACAGTCGTTTTGCTGGAGAGCAGTATGGAGTTCCTGGTAGTTGCTCAACTCAGGAAATGGAGACAGCAAGGGGAAAAAAAACATGACGGAGTCAGCCGCATATTTTGTAACAACGGGCCGCCACCCAGTGTACCTTGTCGTGGTATGATATAGAGCATATCTTTAACTAGATGATGATGAGATGATGATGTGAGCCAGGCTTAGATGAATTCTCTGCACCTCTGGCCTTTACATAAGTATTCTGTGAACGAACGCGGCGTCAGATGGGGGCAGAAATACAATCCATTCCCACGCCACACCGACCGTTGGTTGTTGCCCTTGGATTTGCATTTGCATTTGCATTTGCAACGAAGCTTGAACTCCTATTTTCCCCGTCCGAGGCCATGAAACACAACGCACGCCGAAATAAACTCTACCGTTTGATCAAGACGTCATGTTTCAAAAAAACCAGTCAATCCCCCTTCTTATTCAACGGCGCAGCGCATTCCCCGAAACAACTCGCGCTTAAGCCATTGTCTGTTTCACGATGCACACGTGACGAAGGCCCGCCGCCTCCCATCATGCGAATTAGACTCGAAGCTAATAAATCACTCGTCTTTCATCCTTGAAAACCATCAAGTCATCTACCTAACCTAATCTTTGAACTCTCCCCTTCCTCCCAAAAAAAATTAGTAAAATAAATAAAAATTATAATACCATCCGCTTTTTTCTAAACAGATTCAAAGAGCAACTCACCATGGCTCGCAACCCCATCTTCTCAGCAACACTTCAAGCCGCCCTCCTAGGAGCCGTGTCCAACATTCTAGCGCAACTAATAGGATCGTACCGCAAACAAGTCAGTTCCTCACTCCCCCTTCAATTGATGTCAAACGAATCGCTAATTTAGATGACAGGCTCCGCTGGAAGTAGACTGGATTCCCGTCTTTCAATTCCTCCTCTTCAGCATCATTAGCACGCCCCCCAACTTCATATGGTACGCGTCGCCTTTCAAAAGCCTCCTTCCTCGATGGCTGATGCGTAAATGGAAGCTGACAAGGTCCGCAGGCAGGACTACTTGGAATCGGCTTTCCCCGCACGCCTGCCGGCGCCTCATGCCAAGAAGTCGGATGGCAAGCCTGCCGGGGAGCAGCCCTTGAATCTGCGCAACACCATCATCAAGTTTGCGCTGGATCAGACTGTGGGGGCTGTGTTCAACACGCTCTTGTTCAGCGTGTACATACATTCTATTCACATGGCTATGCCGAATGCGCCCCGCATCACGAGCTTTACCAAAGTCACTGGGTATTGGATGTCTCCGGGCGTGATTGACTTTTCGGCTGTGGACATGAGTGTCGTGCTGGACGCCGCCTTGGCTGAGTTCTGGACTATTGTGCTCGCTGGGGTAAAGCTGTGGCCGGCTGTGAGTCTCGTCAACTATACCTTGGTGAAGACGGTTGAAGGAAGGAGTTTGGTTGGTTGCATCGCTGGGTTGGGCTGGGGGGTCTATATGAGCATGATTGCCGCCAGGTAGTGGCTCACGTCGCCCCATGGTGATGTGGGAGTAGGCGTTTGGAAGAGCGTTCCTTACGAATCGGTGTGGTAGGTGTATGGGAGTTATGACACGATGGATCTTGAAATAATTACAGAGGCTTGGCTCGAAGGGAGGAAAAAATATTCAACTAATTCTCGCTCTACCCCCCCCCGGCTATTCGAGAGGTAATTAACCAAAAATATGCACAAACGCTGTCAAGTATACTTGGACATCACGCGCGGCCCCCGGCCTTTTCTTCATCGCGACATTTCGACATCCTCACCATGCGCTTCAATCATGAAACGTAAATGCTCGCCCGATGTTAGACTCCTTTCAGAGAATGACACTCCGTCCAGTTCACTGGTCAATTCGCATTCTTCGATTGAGTTCATGGATATCCGTGATGGCGATCTGGGCGTGGTCGACTCGAGCGAAATTGCCAGCTCCATGTTCGGGTCAAACTCAGTTGCTTCGGGGTTCAGCACGAACTCGCCCGAATTTGGCTCACCAAGTTCCATGGCCAAGGTTGTTAGCCAATTTCGAGACATTGATTCCAATTGTGAGGGCATTCTGCCTCCTGGCGTTGGGTCGAAAGGCTGTCGTAAAACGCTAGCCCACTCTGCCCACTCTGGCTGAGCTGTCATCCATGCGGTAATGCTTGAGACGTGAGCGGCTTCTCTGTCATATCTCCTGGCTTCATATGCTGAACCTGTTGGCTGATGATGAATAACGGTACCGTTGCCATCTGAACTGACGGAATTTGTGCGGCCAAGAGTCACATGAGACTCGAACTCGACTCCTTCAACGTCGTCCGTTGTCGCTGCCGTTGGGCGAAGAAACCAATCCATAGTTGGCGCATTGATCAGTAAATTGTATTTTTCGAAGAGTGCCTCAGCTACATCGTACCAATACATGAGCCACGGCCTCATGGTCCAAAAAAAGTCCTCGCTGGTACCTGGACGCATCATTTCGTTGGCAAAGTTGTACATGGTAGCAAGGACCCATCGTATTTCCTTTGGTAACCCTTGGATTGACTGGATAATGCAAGACCAGGCCCGAGCAATCTTGAATAAGTAGTCACCGCCTTTCTCAACGGGCTCCAGGGCCGTGAAAAACCCTCGAAGATCAATGTCACTTGAACAAGGTTGGTAAGCCATGGCTCCAGAAAAGGTCTGGTATTCCAGAAGATACATATTTTGGAACCTAGTGTGAGGAATCAAAGTCGAGCCCAAATGTCGGTACGTTGAGTCGTTTTTGGGTATTTCGCTGAGAATATTGGATCCTTCAGGGGGAGGAGGTCTTGGGGTGACGACAGATTGCGACATGGTATTCAATTCCGGGAATGCCTGCCACCAGTCGAGTCCCCAATCATGGCGTGCCACTTCTATCTCGTGCAGAATGTCTTCGATTTCGTCCCCGACATCTGACATGAGATCAACCTGATCGGACATCATGCTCTCAATATCGAGTCTTCTGACCCAGTGAACATTTGGTGCGCGATGGAAGTATAAGACGGCACACTCGCCGCAGAATGGTTGGCAAGAGCCGTACTGAAAATGAAAAGCGTGATATTTACTATGGGATGGGCAGAAATACTAGAACAGCCCCCGTGCGGCCAATTGCTCGTGATTGACTGCATGGGCGTTGTCAATATCATTCTCTACCCAGAAGCATCGCCCACGACAGGCCATAATGGTGATTGGAAGAAGATGGGCGCTATATCGAGTATAAATTCGATGGAATGATAGTAATGAATGATCGTCACAACAAAAATAATGACTGAGATGTCGGCTGCCTTTGATAACTAGAAGAATGACGAAGAAGATGGGGGAGTCTGGCGCAATGCCAAAAACAACTTGAAGAGTCTGGAACCTGGTAGCTGAGGCGCACCTTCCTCATCCTCGCGACCAGCGTGTAATTGTCTGTTTAAACGCCTCTACGGGTAAGGGGCGAGATAGCAATGCGATCTGATCGGATCGACTCTGTCAAGCTTGAGAGGTTCTTTCTTTTCTTGTTTTTTCTGGGTTTGGATTCGTAGTCCCCTTTCTACCGTTTTCAATATATTCATGCGAAACCGCCAGTACACGGGTTACGGAACAAGTCATGCCTCTCCTCGCAACAAACTGTATTTGGATTGCTCTCGACGCGCTTCGCCGTCAAATCGCGTCTTTAAACCATTTAATCGTTTTCTGGTCGATTGATCCGAATTCCATCACGTCTTACTGACCACCATAGATACGACGAAGCCAGAGGCCCCGCGTACGTCCGCTTATTAGGGTGATTAAGATGGTGATTACGGAATAATGCCGATGCATACCGAGGACGAAAGCCTCTTACCCGTACTCCGTAATAGCAGAAGTACATACGGACTACATATTCTGACACTTGGGCCCGCTTTCAATAGCCCAATCATAGCATAGCAACAATACTCCTCTCTCACAGCTCTGCTCCTCCTGCTCCTCCATGACTCCAATTATAAGTTGCCCAAAGCTGTACTTCGTATTGCATTTGCCTTCAGGCTCTCCCATTTCGTTTTTTTGTGCATGAACCGCCCTTTTCTACACATACTACAACGCTCTAAGCGCACCCCCACAAGAATATCTCCATACAACACTCGTTTCAATCGTCACCTTCAGACAGTACAGTCCGAACGCATCAAAATGGCGGATCGTGTTCACCGTATCACCATGTTCAAACTGCCAGACCAGGCCAATCAGCAAAGGCTCATCCAAGCGTACAAGACTGTCGACCAAACCAACCAAAAGGTAAGGCAAACCGAGCCCCTACAAGATGCCAGGACCCCCAGTACGAATTCAGTGCTGCTTCTGTGCGACTTTTCGCCCTCGTGCCACCCCTTCTGCAAGCGCAAAGAAGATACGAAGAAGACACCATTGCTGTCCCTTTGTCTTTCGCACAGAAACCTATTACCAGTGGCATGACAGATACGGAGACCCTCGCCTGAAAGGATATGCGTGCCAAGTAATACCTTTCGCGGCCCTCGTGCAGCATACATAAGCAGTGTCACTAACGACGAGTTCCCATTTCTCGTTTTCGTGTAGGACGGCAAGCCGTACATCCTCTCTCTAGCCGCCGGCCCAACTGAGGAGGACCCCCGCTCGCAGGGCTACACGGTGGCATGCAAGACGGAATTCGCCAGCATGGAGGATATGAAGTACTACGACAACAGCTGCCAGGCCCATCAAGCTCTGAAAGCTACAGCCAAGGATCTCGGTGTGGAGGGAATTCTGACCGTATACTTCAAGCCGCAGGTTACGGGGGGTGCCTCTCCATGAAAAGGTAGAATTTATACGGCGTACGGAGTAATCTGTACATACGGAGACAGATAAGGGAACCCCCTCAAGTCAAAATGATGTACGGATAAACAACGCACAGGCGATGTAGATCCTAAACACTCCTGCTCAATCTTCGGCGCCACGAAGGAGACAGGTTGATGTAAACCGTCCGCTCCCCAATTTTCCCTCCTCAAAACGCATGTCACTCAAGTTTCATCCCGAGAAGCCGTGTAGCTGACGCTCGTTTTATCATTACTCCAATCTCAACCATCTCAGCAGTACGACGATAGCACCAGTCCAGTGGCGAAAACCCACCTACCTCAACCTTCCAGTTAAACCACTGCACGCTACCCGTGTACACCGTTTGCACAACTCGTCAATGGTTTTTTTTTTCTTGAACCAAAAAAGCTCTTCAGCGTTTCAGTGTAATTCACATCATACTAAAAAAACACTCCTCTCTCTTTTAAATGGCCAATCTCACACCCCTCCACTTCCTCCGCTTAACAGCCCACAATATCCCTCCCCACGCCAACCTCCCCAGCTCTTCCCTCTCGCTCCTCGTTGCTGCTTTTCCACCACCCGTTTTACCAGGCGCCATCGAGAAGTACTTATCCAGAATATGCTTCCTCGTTCCCTAGTGGCGGAATACAATGTACTCCCAGACGCATTTCCACAGCACAACCGACGAAGTTCTCTCTGCGTGTCAAGAGGCCGGGCGAAACTCTGCTTCGGGGGTGACCAGAACCCCGATCGGGTAGAAACCATTCTTACCGCCGGAGACGTCATGATTGTACCGGCTGGGGTTGCTCATCGGTTACTGGATGATCTGGATGGTGGCTTCAAAATGGTTGGACGTTATCTTCCCGGGCTCGAGTGGGACATTGTGCTACCTCCCGTGGCGATGACGAGACAAGGCCCAATATTAGGCATGTGAGGTGGTTGGACAGGGATCCTGTGTACGGCGATACCGACTTGCTGCGGGAGTGAATTGGGGGTGAGGAGTGGGTTGGCACGGTGTGCAAATTTGAAAACTTGTGGTCGTCGAGTTTTGACGCGGAACCTGGCCCTAATTCGATTCGGGTAGCAATGCAATCTTGCGGCACGGGACTGATGAAGCTTTTAGATGCAGCAAGTGAGAACGCAGATGCAAGCTGCGAGTCTGGCCGAATCGACATGTGCAAATCAGACGGCTGGGGATAAACACTACATGTACTTGGCCAATTAATAAGTCTCAAGACATCTGAGCTGTCAGCGCTGTTGTTGCTGTTCCAAGGTACTGAATAACAGAACTGAACTTGATTGGATTGCTATGTGTGGAATCTCAAAAGTGTTTCATTTCTCTTAAACAACCTAAATGTTTGTCTCGGACCAACTGATCAAAGCTTCATCAATTCATCTTGACGGAGGCAGAGTAGAAGCCATCCCATACCAAAGCAGGGGTAGTGAATAAAACGGAAGACAGAAAGACAAAGAAAGCAGAGGCCAATGTAAGATATGCCCTCACAATGCAGAATGAGTCACTAAACACTTCATGATCTCGTGTTCCAAAGTTTCGGGTCATTGTGCTGTTACTTCTGATGCAATCCACTATGGTCAAACGAAAAAGAGAAGAAAAGTAAAAAGAAGAAGAAAGAGACGAACAAAGATGGAACCTTTTTCTACATGCTTAGGAGATGTTGAGCGACACATCTTTTTCAAGCCATTTGGCGTGAATGGGTGACCTCGTTGATCTCAGTCCCAGAGTCACTTCCTCTGCGATATGAAGAAGATTCGTCCTTAACCTGGGCCGTTAATCGCCGAATAGGTGTGGGGTGTTTTTCCAGGGTGAAGAGAGAAATGACAACCATGGCTGCACAGGCTAGAGCGATGACCTCAATCTCTTTCCCGAACGCGCCGATGTAGACTGTCCGGACCAGCTCCCTCAATTTGGCTGGCAGCTGTAGTCCCAAAAGAGGTGACCGGTGTAGCATATCCAATTCGTCTCCCGTCAAGCGTCCACTCAAGTGTTGATTGGCATGCATGTTGAATAGAATGGTACAGAGCGACAGGCCGATACACCCACCCAGAACTCTTGCTTGGGCAACGGCGCCCTGAGCTGAAGCTCTCTCGTTAGTCTCAGTTGCCATGATATTTGTCATGATTGTAGCAGCTGAGAAAGATAAACCAACGCCCAGTCCAAAAATTGCCTGGAAACCATACTGAGCCACCGCTGTCTCAGAATCACCCGAAACCGTCGTCATGAGCCCAACTCCTAAGAGCTGAAGACAAGAAGCTCCCACCAACGTATAAGAGGTATTGTTTCGTTTGCTTGATAGAGCGCCTCCGAGAAAAGACCCGAGAGCACAGGCAGTTAACATGGGTAAGATCCGAACTCCTGCCATAAGGGCATTTTGATTGTTTACCATTTGAAATCGTTCTGGTAGAATGATAGAAAAACAGATATAAGGAAATCCAGTAAATAAGGTGACACTGTCGTAATGAGAAGATCCCCGACGTTAGCTCACTCTGTCCATTGGGAACAGCTAATGGTTCAATACTCACAGCAGTCCGGCAGCGTACACTCTCTTCCCAATTAACTGTATGGGGAAAATTGGCTCAACATGGCGGTGTCGCTTGCGAGCAAGATGTACCTCCCACAAGATAAATATGAGCCAAGACACAATAGCAAGGATAAAGCTGACAATGATTTCTGGGCTGTTCCATGCAAGCGCTTGGGATCCAGCTTGTTGCATGGCGAACACCAAAAATCCAGAACTAGAAAGCATTGTAGCACTTCCGAGAAAGTCTATGCTCCTAAAAGCTGTCCACGACAGGAGATCCGCTACGTTTTCTTGGGGCCAGAAGTTGGTGATTATCAGAATAGTAACAAGACCACAGGGAACACTATTTTCAATGAGCTGCCATGCAATGAGAAATTTGCGAAACTAACTTACTTCATGTTGAAGAGCCATCTCCAATCTGATAGTTCAGATATAACACCGCCAATTATAGGCCCAAGAACAAACGCTGTGGCAAGGGTTGCCCCAATCAAAGCACCAATGAGGCTTGGCCGATGTACCGGTCCAACTTCAATCAGTCCGATTTGGGTGAGGCTGTATAGACCGGATGCTCCCATACCCTGGAACGCACGACAGATGATTCTGGGCCAGTTAGCTGCAATTCTTTGGAGGAAAGGCACGCAGTTCATACAGTGCAATCATGTCTTTTGAAGAAGCGCATCCCATTGAGAAGCCAATGAAGATGATCCATGACATGATGAGCATGTTCTTCCGACCGTATATGTCGCTAAGCTTCGAAATGCACACGGCAAACCCTGGGAAATTGTCAGCGGCATGCAAGTTGACAACCCAGGAAAAGAGTCGGCATTACCCATATATGTCAGTAAGTAAGCCAAAACAATCCATGGTGCATTGACAAAATCGTCCATTTCGTGAGATATCGTAACTAGAGACGTAGCCACAATGGATGTGTCCAAGCTGGAGAACAGTAGCCCTACAAGGAGGCTGTGGGAAAATCAGCATTCTCTATCAACTGAGTCAATGTGCTCAAAAGGCATTTACTCACGCAACGATGAGCACTTTTTGGCGCGAACCGCTCACACCTTGACGATTCGTCATGCTGGGAACGGCGGTTGTGTGTGCTTGATCTCTGTTTGGTCCTTGCGAGGACGACAGTTGACTAAGCGAAGGGTTTGGATAAGGAAGGGACATTTGAAATTCGGAAGTCATAATTTTTTTGAACAGAGGTGCCTCCAAGAAAGATTGAGAATATAGTCAAACGAGTGTGCTTCGTCTGTGTTGTGGTCTTCTACCTTTGTTTGAACTGAGGTGGAGTCGCCACAAACGTGTGTCTGTGAATCCAAGAAGCAAGAAATGCAACTGAAGAGTCACGAGGACCGCACTCACTGCGCGGACGAAATCTTTTTCGTTTGAAGAGGGCCCAGTTCTGGTTCCAATCAAACAGGCGAGTCTCGCGTGAAGATGACGCAAAGCCGGTCCTGTCTTATCAATATGTCAATGTGGTCAGGAAGGAGCGGGAGTGAAGACGCTGGCTCTTGCCGTCTTTGGCTCCGTGGCTAGAGGCGATGGAGGGATCCAAGACCAAAGGACAAAAAAGCAAGACTCTGAACAGAAAACGAGGACCTCTCTCTCACACTTCTTACTCCATCAACAAGTTGCAGTCTGACTATACCGTAAGCGTTTGGCTTGTGATTTAGCCCACATCAATGTTGAGTGTGATCGCAATTGGAGTCGGGCATCGGCTTCTTGGGAGAAGTGATCACAGTCAAATAATGCCAAGATCGTTTTGCCTCTTGCGCTGGTTTGAGCAAGCGACTCCAGACTCATCATGTTAGAGAAAGCATGACATCCTATACACTTACAGCAACGGGCTGAGACATGACTGAGCTGGCGTTGTACAAACATGACGGGAATTGACCCTCTGCTAGCGAGATAGCTAGGACCGTGTCGCATTGCAATATCGTACTTTCGTCAGGAGTCTCTTCTGTGTAGCCTCCGGTACACCAGTCTGATGTCAAACCTAAGCCGGTTCGTTTATAGCGGATTCGATCTTGGCTTAGCTTTTGCGTTGCACGGCAAGAGAGGCTCTACGGTTCAATGGCTGTGAAAGGGCCGTATGGCTCTGGCTGTTGGCCTTGGCCTGGTAACGATGCTGAAACTACCCGCTTTCGAGTTCTGGAGACGAACATCGAGCCATACTCGTCAAGTCACAAACCAACGGGGATTCGGCATGATCGAACGGTGCTGCCGGTTATCTCACTGTTGCGTTACAGTCTCTTGAGAACGAGAATGCTGGGGAAAGGCAGGACTGACACTGATCATCAGTAGCGCTGGATCTGCGACGCATTGCCTCTGGAGCACAAAGTCACGATTGATGCATTCAGCTAAGATCAGGTGGTACCCATCTCGCTGCAGAGAGCCGAAAACGCACTTGCTGGGAAGTGTGAGACGCCAGATGTGTCCTACCTCTGTCAACAGGCAACGTGCCATCATCGACGCCGTTGGTATCGGTGAATGTGGCCTGTAGCCTGCTGCTTCTCTTTTCCGTTTGCACGGCGCTGCGGACAGACGCAGGCCAGGAAACAGGAGCCATCTTGCCAATTGTTGTTTTGGCATGTCTCTCCACCAGAGTCTGCGCACCCTACACTGGGGACTGGACCGGCCAAATGCTGCTGAATCGAGTTCATCCGATGTCTTCAGCCATTAATCCGTACCTTGAATGGATGCACGACTGCGCATGGTCATGGTACATTGTGCATAATCCTCGATGATGAATCCTCTGTTGGCTAATTACCTATGAGGTCTACTCCGTATGAGGAGCCCATCGGGACCCATCCGAGGCTCTCGAAATCGATTGGCCGATATCACAATCCCAGCGACCCCCTTGCGATAGGACGCGTCAAACGCAGACACAGAACAAATGACAGCAACGAACAGACTTGGATGGTGTGTCAAACGCCCGCCGCTCCATTCATTGCCGTGTACCGTGTACGGAGAGCAATGAAGCGACAGCTGAGCTGCATATGTAGGGCTTGATGGACAACGCAGGAAAGCTATCGACGCGGAGAGGCAGGGCTACGAGCCTACGACAATGCTTGCGTACATAATACGGCGTCACTTGGCTACGAATTGCTACATCCTCTTGTTGCATGTGCTGGGACTCACAGAGTATGTTGGTCAGCTTCGCCCATGCTTCGCTTTCGTAGCCAGTTCCAGACTGGAAGGAATATGCATGCATGCAGTCGAGCCGGACGAGATGGAGCCTTCGCAAACATTCCCAGCCATCGAAAGATTCTTTTTACAGCATGGCATACTCCGGAATTGCCTTCTTATCTCTTCCACCAAAGGCGTTACAATGCAAGCAGTCGAATTTTTGGCGCCCACATGTCTCCGGGGCACACATGACATGACTGGCTCATTTGACCTACCACGATGCATCAAACATGCATCTGGTGGCTTCCACCAAGATCATGGTCGCCTGCATCATTATGGAGTGGGTGGTCTTACAAGATAGATCCTCCCCTTGCCATACCTTGAAATCTCGGTGTCAAGATCTCATCCCTCAAGACCAAAAGTCGACCAGAACACAGGGTAACTTCCGTGTGCTGATAGACGAGCCGCCCTTTCGAATTGTCCCCGTCTGGTGATACTATCTCCTATTTTCAAGAGTTTATCCTTTTTTCTTAGGTATTGAGTCGTTGCAGGCGGCTATTGCTATTTCCGTCGCTCAGAGAATGTACGGGGAAACGATCAACCACAAACTTGCGTATAATACTAGCCATGGCCAGCTATGTCTGCTTGTACGGAATCCATTCTTGGAACGCTGCCCTTTCTGCTGCAGCCATCTGAAGTCAGAACCTTGTCCAAATCAGGGGATGATCCCCGGACTGTCGCGGGCGCCACTTCTTCTCACCATGCTTCTTTGTCTTGTCTTACATCAACCTCGTCCAGATCGGTACCGACCCTGCTTACTATATCGGACTCACAGATCCTTCAGTCCATGACGGCTAGATACTAGGGAACCCGACTTCGCGCTTCAGTTTGCGATTCTTGATCGACTATCTTCGCTGTGAAATCGAGTCCAATTTAAGCTTGCCGCGTAACAATCTACTGTACACTTGGCTCTTTCGTTTCCGCACCATCCTTCACGAGGTATGGGTGAGAGAACCGCACTTCAAGCGCATGGTATCTGCCCACCATCTTCACCACACATTATGACAAATCACATCGGTTTCTCCGTCAGTCGATTCCACTTACACCGTGGCTACCTATGCATATTCATTTGAGTGTGCATGAGTTGTACGGTCGAGGCCTAATATCTTGTCCCGGCCAACAAGCAGGGAGATATAGACTGGCCCCCAATGACCCGCTCCATTAGTATTTTGGCCAGACGCTTTTCATGTGAACTATACAGATCTATGAGTAAGATGCCACGAGGTATTGCATTGGAGTATAGGAGCGTCATGTATGTGTGTGTGGTTACATGCAAGCAAGCCTTCTGGAGCTCCCCGCTGTCAGTCGTGGCCTCGGGCAATGAATGGGTCAACTTCAAAAGAGCTGCCGTTTGTCAGATGAGTCCTCGGCCTTTTGCCTCTGTTCACTTCACGTCTTATTCTTCTCATTCACAGGAAAGTTGATATGAGAATAAATGGGTCATCCCTGTGCAATTGTCCAACGTCCTCGTTGTGAACAGAGTCAATATTCACAGCCAACAAGCGCTTCCTGGGCCCAAGCGGTACGCCACGAAGTACCTCAACTGTTCTTCAAACAAGCAGAAGCTCCTTCTTCTTCTTTTAAATATCCTTCTCACCTCTCTTTTGATTTACGAGGTTTTCTTCCTGTTTGATCGCTCTTCCCCCATCACATTTGGTGTTTCTTCTATCCTTCAGGTATTTCCTGTAGTTGACCAGTCAACAAAGAAAGGATGGAAGACATCGCAGTGATAGGACTGGGCCTCAGGTTTCCAGGAAATGCAAAAAATCCCGAAGAGCTGTGGGGTGTCCTGGAGAAGGGAGAGTCTCAGTGGTGCGAAATACCCAAGGAAAGGGTCAACATTGATGGTTACTTTCATCCGAGCGGCGACAGACTAGGGAGTGTAAGTGGTTCTGCCTCTACGCAAAAATCCTTTTCATCATGCTGATATACAAACTGCTTCTCAGATCCCCTTTCGCGGTGCTCATCTTATCAAAGAGAATATTGCGGCTTTCGACGCGCCAGTAAGATGAGCCCAATTTTCAATCTTTCTCGAGGAGAACTATCCACTGATCGTATTTAGTTCTTCTCGGTCACGTCAGAGGACGCGCAGGCCATTGACCCTCAACAACGCATGTTGCTCGAGGTGTCCTACGAGGCGCTGGAAAATGGTTTGTGCTTCTCATCACGCCCTATTCCAGGACATTAGCGCTCACATCAATTAGCTGGTCTGCGGAAAGAGGACATTGGTGGTACCGACGCGTGCGTGTACGTGGGGTCGTTTGTTAAAGGTATGAGCGCTTACAACGCACCAAAACACCAAGAAATGATGACTGCTAACACTACTCCAAGATTATGAGCAAATCTGCTTGAGGGATCCCGACTGGGCGCCCCAGTATGCTGCTACTGGCAATGGAGTCGCCATTATGGCAAACCGAATATCTTACTTTTTCGATTTGCACGGACCGAGTATGACCATTGACACTGGCTGCAGTGGAAGCCTGGTATCTGTCCACTTAGGAGCTCAGAGCCTTCGCAACAAGGAGTCCTCCATCGTAAGTCATTTCGATAGAAACAAAGGGTTTCGTTCTGAATCTGACAAACATTCAGGCCATCGCTGCTGGGGCTGGTATGATTCTTACACCAAGCACCATGATGCCAATGACGGCTCTGAACTTTCTCAGCCCGGATGGGAAGTGTTTCACCTTTGATTCGCGAGCCAACGGTTACGGTCGAGGTGAAGGAATTGGCGTTGTTATCATGAAGCGCCTTTCTGATGCCATTCGAGACAACGACACTATTCGGGCGGTGATTCGTGGGAGCTCAGTCAATCAAGATGGTCGAACAACTGGTAGGTTCCTCTCCCGAGAGAACACGGCCATGCCGTTACTAACTTGAGAGAAGGAATCACTCTCCCCAGCAAGGAAGCTCAAGTAGCAAACATTCGATCAGTCTACAGAAACGCCGGGCTCGACTTTGATCAAACTGCATATGTTGAATGCCATGGCACAGGAACTCAAGCAGGAGACTGGCGAGAACTAAAGGCCATTTCCGAAACTTTGGCAGCCGATCGATCTCCCCAGAAACCTGTGCTTGTTGGTTCAGTCAAGCCTAATATCGGGCATTTAGAAGGAGCAGCCGGTGTAGCTGGCATGATCAAAGGCGTTCTTGTACTTGAAAAGGGCAAGATACCACCCAACATAAACTTTGAGTCTGGGAATCCAACCATAGATTTTGAGGATTGGAAGGTCAAGGTAATTACATTTCACTTGGAACTTCGATAAAACTTACACCTAACTCCGTCTCTAGGTTCCCCTGTCTGTCATGAACTGGCCTATTCCTGGGCTTCGTCGCGTCAGCGTCAATTGCTTTGGCTTTGGGGGAACTAACGCCCATGTCATACTTGACGAAGCACCTCAATATCTGCAGTCTCGCGGGCTGATCGCTCATCATAACTCCATGGATGGCTCTTCATGCCAGCGAGAAACAGATGTGATGGCCGGTAAGCCCACGAATGAGTATCAACTCTTCTGTTATTCTGCTAGTGAGAAGAACGGCGTCATTCGTACCATGAGCTCCCACTCTGGTTATATCAAGACACGTCAAGAAGCTAGTGCCACGGAGCTACTGAAAGATTATTCTTACACCCTTTGCTGCCGCCGATCAGCTTTAGAATGGAAAGGTTTCGTTATTGCCAAATCGGTGTCTGAGCTGACTGCAAAACTCGACACCTCTGGCTCTACCAACGTTGTTCGCTCCTTGCGCAAAGCCGAGCCACGAATTGCCTTTATTTTCTCCGGACAAGGTACGCAATGGGCACAAATGGGCCTGGAGCTGATGGCTTTTGATGTCTTCAGACACAGTCTGGAAGAAGCCAGTGCATACATCAGGCAAGTCCTTCAATCTCCGTTCGACCTACTTCTCGAAATGTTTAGAGATGACTCTGAGTCGGCAATATCTTATCCACATCTCTCGCAACCGGCAACAACTGCAATTCAGGTTGCACTTGTTGATCTTTTCCGTTCCTTTGGCATCGATCCTAAGCATGTTGTCGGTCATTCGTCTGGTGAAATTGCCGCTGCATATGCAGGAGGTGGCATTTCACGCTTTGCTGCCTGGGAGATCGCATACTTTCGTGGCATGGCTGCTATTAGCATCCCATTCCGAGCACCGAAACTCAAGGGCGCGATGATGGCAGTTGGAATGTCGCTGTCCGATATGACAAGTTATCTGGAGTCCGGCAGTCTGTCAGCAGAGGTTGCTTGTGTCAACAGCCCGCGATCAGTCACCGTTTCTGGACGAGTTGAGTCTATCGTGGCTATTGCGGAAGACTTGGCAAGCAGGAAGATTTTTCATCGGATTCTCAATGTCCAGACAGCATACCACTCCTCCCATATGCGTCTTGTTGCACACGACTACAGAGATTCTCTTGCGACTATTGAAACTCAAGATCTGCTGCCAGGTATCAACATGTTCTCCTCGGTCACAGGCCGAAGGGTCACAGGTGCAGAGCTTGGTGCACAGTACTGGACAGAGAACATGGTCAGCCCGGTGCAATACGTCGCCGCCATATCCGAAATGATGAGTTTGCCTGCTGGTAAGTGGCCAAACATCATACTTGAGCTCAGTCCGCGTGGAGGTCTACGATCACCAACAGCGGAAATAATGTCGTCCATACTCGGCGAGGCCACACACCCTGCATACTACTCCGTCATGCAGCCCAAAGGGAGTGGTATTTCAAGACTTCTCTCCGTGATTGGGGAGTTGTGGGTCAAAGGCGTCCCGGTCAATCTGAAGCAAGTTGTCACTCGCGGGCACGCTGCAATGCCAAAGTGCCTGTCTGATTTGCCTCCATATCCGTGGAATCATACCGTTTCCTATTGGCACGAGTCACATCTCAGTGTTGCCAACAGACAGCGAGAATATCCACGACAGGATCTCATCGGCTCTCTCACGGCAGACTCGAATCCTTTTGAGCCACGTTGGCGTGGGTTTCTTCGCATCTCGGAGAACCCATGGATCCAGGACCATCAAGTACAGAAGACAATTGTCTATCCTGCTGCAGGGATGATCTCAATGGCGCTCGAGGGTGCTAAACAGATCAAGCCACAGTCGGTCGGCTTCATAGGCTATCAGATTACCGATATGAACATCGCAAAGGCAATGATTGTTCCCAATACACCTCACGGTCTTGAAGTGGCTTTGAATATCAAGGTGAACTCGGAGGGTACTCATGAGTTTTCCATCTATTCCAAGCAGCTGGATGGCCCTTGGGAACAGCATGCAAGCGGGTTTCTCCAGTTCAGACATTCAGTCGGCGATGCTGTCAAATCTTCGCTGGCTTACGAGACTGAGCGAGAAGAGTTGACTCGTATCTGCAAAAAGACCGTCAACACTCGACAACTCTATGAGCTCTTGGACACGATTGGAATGAACTATGGCCCAACCTTCCAAAACATGTTTGATCTAACCCAAGGTGACGGAGCTTGTTCATACAAAGTTTCTGTTCCTGACACCAAGTCCAAGATGCCCTCGAAATTCGAGTATCCTCACATTATCCACCCTGCCACGCTGGACTCCATGTTTCATTCTCTTTTTGCCATCGAGACAACCCCAATGGTTCCCACATTCTTCAAGAGTGTGTTCATTTCTGCAGCGGTCAACCAAAATGGACCGCAAATTTTCTCTGGCTATGCCACCGCCAGCAAAGTTGGTCTTCAAGACGCTCGCGCCAAGGTTGTCATGAGTGCAGCTGATTCTATGGAACCACATGTCATCATCGAGGGCCTACATTTGACGGCTCTCAGTACCTCTGCCGCCGACCCTGGGGCCTTTCTCCCCAACTTTCGAAATCTGTCTACTGAAATTGAATGGAGGGAAGACGTCACTTTCACCTCGGTTTCCGATACAGTGCAACTGCTGGACCTGCTTGCCCACAAGTATCCGGGGCTGTCCATTTTGCAGGTTGGCGGGTCTTTGAAGGCTGCAGTCAAGATCTTGGAGCAACTTGCGTCGACCGAAGAGGACACACCCCGTCTTTCTAGATTTACTCTTCTTGCGTCTCCCGAATCGGGCGTCTCGTCAGAGCTTTCGTCTTTCATAAAAGGCAGTCGAATGGAGCCTTTCGTCGAACGCAAGAACACAGTGACTGAGATTGTCTCCGATTATCATTTGATCATCTGTCATGGAGACACAGAGTTGCGTTCCAACGAACTTCAAGACCATCTCAAAGCTGGGGGCATCCTGATACGACACGAACCCTCAAAGTTGACGTCTCATTCGGGTATGAATGACCACAATGAGGCGAATGGAGCCCAGCACCAGGACAACACTCGGGGCCACATTGCCACGAACATGACCATGTACAAGCGTGCTGCAATTGTCAAGGCAGCGCCGCCCAAGATTATCATACTCACACCCGAGGCGGTCAATGATGATATCTTGACCTTTGTGCAATCTGTCAGAGACTTCGTCACTGGTGATGGGGAGAGATACAGTGTGGCAGCTCTCACTTCGGATGAGATCCTCAAGCACGCTTTCCTCTTCAGTGAGTCAGTCGTGATATCTTTGCTCGACGTCTATCCGTCTCAGGAACATCAATCATCCATTCTGCGCTGGGACGAGGAGCACTTCAACCTATTCAAAACCGTTCAAAGATCAGCAAAGGGCCTGGTCTGGATAACGCGAGGTTCGCACATGAAGCCAACTAGCCTCCAGGGCTCCATGATCATTGGTCTTTCGAGAGTCCTCATGTCAGAAGATCCAAGAAGATCCATCGTAACATTCGATCTGGACATTGAATCAGGACTTGCCGACTCGGGTATCACCAACAACATTATGGCAGTTTTTTCTCGGACATTTTGTGAAGAGGGTGGCGCATCGAGTTACCTTGAGACCGAATATGCCGAGGCAAATGGAAAAATCTTCGTCCCTCGATTGAAACCCATCAGGTCACTGAATCAGATCATCGAGGGATGCTCGCCACGCATCATAAAGAACCGATCGTTCCACGTTAACTCACCCCTTTGCGAATCCGAGCCCGAGATGAAACTCATTTTACTCAAGTCAGGTCTGTCAGACGATTCCTGGCAGTACGCCGAGTTTCATCTACCAGAAATAAAGCCCAATGACATTGACATCAAGTTTGCCGAAACAGTGCTCACATTTCAAGATGTGGAGACACTTCTCGGTCATGGTGTAGAGTCTGCCATGGGCATGGACGTGAGAGGAATTGTCAAGGCGGTTGGCTCAAAAGTGACCACCTTCGTCCCCGGAGATGAAGTTGTTGCTCTCGTGCCCAGCGACTCCATCAAGAGCACCATTCGAGTCAAGAGTCACCTCGTACAGCGGCCAAAGGGCTCCGCATCTTTTCCTAGCTTGATCACCAGTGCCTACTATGCTTTAGTCCACATGGGCCGGGCGAAGCCGGGTAAGACTATTTTGATTCGGGGCGGTGCCAGCGCGCATGGTCTTGCAGCGATCCAGATTGCCAAATTGATTGGTGTCAACATATTGGCTTCTGTGACTGGAGAAGATTGTAACGAGCAGCGTCGAACTTTGGAGAGCCATGAAGTGCCTGCTGGTTCGATCTTCAACGCTGAAAGCAACGATTTTGTTCGTGATATTCTGAATGCATCTGGCGGCAAAGGCGTGGATGTAATTTACGACACTACCCCAGGCAATGCCGCCACGAACACAAAATGTGTGAAACGAGGTAAGTCGCAAATGGGCAAATCTCTTGTCAAAAAACGTTACTAAGGCAGACAGGTGGTGTCATTGTTCAATTGACGAGCGAGACTGCACATTCTGGCGGCCACAACATCAACATGGGAAGCAGCTGCGTGACGGTCGTCAACTTTGACATTCGACAACTTCTCCGAGATGACGAGGCTTTCGTCGCAGAACTAATGGAGGCTGCATTTCAATTCCTCTCCGACAAACAGCGGAGGGACACGATTTCTCCCTCAGATATCACCAGCTTTAGGGTTGACACTCTTGGTGATGCACTTAGACATGTTCAGAAAGCACCATTTCACGGACTCTGTACGATTTCGTCGGCCTCAGAAAACAAAGGGATCGTTCCTGTTGTTTGCAAGGAAATGGCCAAATCTCTCGATGATGCCATCGATCCTGATGGAACCTATCTATTGGCTGGTGGTCTTGGCGGCCTTGGTAGAAGCGTATCTGAGCTTCTCGTAACCCACGGCGCGAAGCACCTTGCTTTCGTATCGCGGTCCGGTGCATCATCAGCTTCTTCCCAGTCCTTCATCAAAGATCTCCAAGAGCGAGGGGTTGACGCCAAAGCCTATAGTGTCGACATATGCGATGAGACGGCTCTCAGAACAATCATCAAGGACAAGATCTCATCTGAAATGCCCCCCATTCGAGGTGTCTTTCAGTGTGCTGCCGTCATCCGCGATGGCATGTTCGACAATATGACGCATCAGTCCTGGACTTCGGCCATCGAGCCCAAAGTGATTGGCTCCTGGAATCTCGTCAAAGCCATGCCAGGTGGCATCGACAGCCCCTTTTACGTCTTCCTCGCCAGTTCCGCTGGCGTCATTGGCAACCGCGGTCAGGCCAACTACGCCGCCGGCAACAGTTTCCAAGACGCTCTCGCACATCATTGCCGCCTCCAGGGCAAACACGCCGTATCCATTGATCTCGGTCCCGTATTGGGGGCAGGAATGCTGACGGGAGACGAAGAGGTTCTCGACAAGCTCCGCGCGAATGGGTTCTACGGTATCCGTCACGACGATTTCCTCAGCGTTGTCAAGCACGCCATCACGATGGAAATGGGCCCCATGCGAACCAGCACCCCAGCCCAGGTCATCCTTGGCGTAGGGACAGGCGGCCTCTTGCGACAGAACAAGCCCGCCGATCCTTATTGGTCGCGCACCGCGCTCTACGCCTACCTGAACCTCATCGACATGCCGCCCCCGGACCTGACCTCTTCGGGCGCGGACGGACGAGCAATCGACCTGAAGACGGCTCTTGCTCGCGCCCCATCAGCAGAAGCCGCCGCGGCCCTCGTGCGCAACGGACTCGCAAACATGCTCGCCAAAGCCATGAGCATGTTACCGGAAGAAGTGGACGTGAACAGGCCCCCCAACACATACGGCGTGGACTCCCTGGTCGCAGTAGGGGTGCGAAACTGGGTCCTCGGCAATTGCACAGTGGAGGTATCCGTTTTTGAAGTTCTGAGCAATGACACCATTAGTCAGATGGCGAGCACGATCGCAGACCGAGGAGGATATGGTTGCGTCAAGTCATGAGGAAAAAAAGACGTTGTTGCATTGTTACTTGTTGAAAAATGTATGTGCGTGGGAAAGATGGAAAAAAAAAAAGACAAACACGAGATATATGATGTGGATGTAAGGCAGAGAGAAATGAGTGGACGAAAACAAAGTGCGTGGCAATAAGGGTAAAAAGATTCGAGATAGGGAAAGCAAACGAAAGAAGGCCATTATTGTAGCTTTATCAGATAACTAGTAAAAATGTCAAGTATATCTTTAAATAATTCGGGACAGAAAAATCCTTTTCTTCAACCGTCTACAGTGGGTCTCAGGTAGTTCCGAAAATTATCTGGTACATGGTCGCGGGCGACGTTTTGGAAATTACCTGAACCCACCGTATACATTTCTCAAAAGGGCAGCAGCCAATTGTCATAACGGAAGTCAAGAGGAGGAAAAAAAGAAACGTTGGCTATGAGCATTGCGTAATCTGGGAATCGAACCCAGGGCTCCCCGACGTTGCTCGGATGGCAACGGAGAATTTTACCACTAAACCAATTACGCCGGATAAGCTGTTGACAGCGCTCTCAGTATTAGAGTATATAATTGTTTTGTGTAATTGCTCTCCAAATCGTTGGTTGAATTTCGTCTCTCCTCCTTATAATATGCCCCGTAAACATCGGAGACATCACCAACAGTTTCGCAGACTCGTCATTCACAAGCATGCTTCTCATCAACTACCGTTCTACTAATGAAATTGCATATTTGTTTGTTCCAGTACAAAACCCTTATTTTCACGCATTTGTTGGCATCACTTGGCCTCCTCGACCATTCAATTCCCCTCAGGACTTGGCTCCCAGATGGCTTCCACAACACTCATCCTGCACCCCGGACTTCTCGTAACTCCCTATCAACGTGATTAGCTAGATGAGCTCGAGAACGGTCTCTGATTTTTGGCCCTCACCTTGAATACAAAGCGCTCGTCTGCTGCCTTGAACAGTTCCTCGAACTCCTCCTCCTCACGCTCTTGTGCGTTGAGCAAGGTCAGCATAACCATATCCATGCCTCTCATAAGTTTCTCGTCCCATGGATTCTCTGAACCAGGCTCACGCAAGCAGTGGTCGTTGATGACGACGCGAGCTCCGGGCTTCATGGCTGGTACAAGATTCTTGAGAAGTTTGACGGCGTAAGGGGTAGAGTAATTGTGGAGGATCCATCGGAAGAAGTAAACTAGGTGCGCAGTTAACGTCTTGATTTGAAGGGAATTGCGGGGACGGGGGGTTGCGGGCATACCGTCCGCACCCTTCACAGGCTGCTCTTTGAAAAAGTCGTGTGCTTCCAGTTGAACACGCTCGGCAACTGACGGGTCATCGCAAATGGGTTTCGGTGCACTATCCACAGTTCTCGGTAGATCCTGAACTATAAATTTCATATTCTTCCATTTCTTGGCCAGGTCAACGCACACAAATCCATGGCTTCCACCAATGTCAACAAAAGTACCGCCTTCTTTGTCCACGTCTGAAAAGTCGTAGTTGTTGACGAAGTGGCTAACCTCGTACCCTTCGCCGCCTGTTAGACTTGCCATGGCCCCGCCCATTCTCTTCGCTCGGGCTGGATCTCTTCCGAATGTTACAAACATGGGCTCCTTATCGACGGTATCGAACGCGAAGTTGAAGCCAGTGGTTGTGAGGGATGTGGCCTCGGGGTACGTTTTGAGTGATTTGAGCACATTTGCTGCCGCTGGAAATATATCTTCAGAGTTGAACCCGACCCAGTCGCGCAATGCTTGATCCTCTGCCAGCAAACGCGACGCTGCGGTATGAGCAATCAACCCCGGCTTAGGTTCACAAAAGACATGGTTTGTCATCGCATGGCGCAAGGCTCGCGCAAGATTCGTCGAATCCAGAGTGCTTTTCGTCTGCAATTCTAAAAGGGGGATGGGATTGTCAATGGGCACAAGATTGGCTGATCTCAGTCAGTATGATATTTGGCATGCTTTTCGAGTCGAGACTTACCGATGCCATAGTGATGGATAATCTGAAGGCTGAGCGTATCCAGAAACTGGACATGAAAGGTTTTAGTTCATCTACAATCATCATGATCAGTCCTGAAAGGGACTCAAACATACACTCCAGACCCCCCAGCGTACACTTTCTCGGGGACCTCGGACCAAGCTTCCTAATTCATGCGTGGCGTATACAATCTCCTGGCGGCTCTGCTGAATATCCGTCGGTAAATTGGGAAAGTCACTGGGCGCATCGACCCCGAATCCCGGCTGCGGGGAACCGTTTTCTCTCATATGTGCCTCTAATCTCTCTGCTTCTGCAGAAATCTTCTTCGCCAGAGCTACTAAGCGCGAGACCTCGCACTGCATACCTGGCTCAGTATCAGTGTTAGTTGTGGCTGGTGATGGTGCAACTGCTTCCTGCCTTGTCCGAAGATGCTGCGAAAGTGCCGAGAAGGATCGTCTGTTCTTTTTCTTTTTATCTGCATCCGAGTCTAGGCCGGGCCCAGTCGAAGACGTTTGCAGCCACGAGGGAACCTTGAACTTCCCCATTGCTTCGTATTATTACAAGCACGGACGAGTTCAACCACTGCCGGGTAAAAAAGCCTGGTTCGGGACAATGGTTAGTTAGCAAGAGAATGCAAGGCTCTGCACAGTATACAGAACCGCAGGACATGCAAGATTGGCCCCATTTGCGTTGTTAGCCAAACCTCACAGGCTATCCCCGCCGGCAGGGTGGGATTGCGCGAAGCGAGAGCAGTGGTGGAATGTCCCCTTCATTATTATGCTTCGAGCAGATGGACACTCCCCCATTCCCGGTGGTCGCTTAATTTGCAGGATGCACACAAGATTCCAAGCACACGGCCAACAACAAGCATGTAGGCGAGAAGGCAAGTCGTCAGATTCATGGAGCATATCGGCCCACCATTGCTGCTGTTGTCGGCTGGGTCATATTAATCCGTACAGAATACTACAAGTCCCGTCGGTCGTACCAGAAAAAATCCTACATGTGGACCATTGGGAATCATCATAGACCTGGTCCGGGGGCCTACCTCTTTCCATTTGCCATCAATCAGCACAGCAAAGGTGCCGTCAAGCGGTTCGTCTTGTAGGTGTCCATCTGGGAGCACAGGAAGAGAGCCACAGGGCACCCGTCAACCCGAGAGAGAGTGCTCCAGTTGCACTGGTTGGGCCTGACCGAAACGTTGCGGCTGATCCAATCTGTCGGGTCGGAAAGTTGCCCCCTGTTGACCACTGTGTCGTCGTGCTCATTCGACCGGGTTGAACAAGAGAGGGAGGGGGATAGAGTTGGTGTAACCCAACCAGGCGGTTCTCCACGTGGGACCAGTCCTCGAAGGGAATCCCAGAATTGGCGAACAAGAAGCGCGATATTACCTTGAGAGAAGGGGGTGAAGGGGGTGAAGGGGGGTGGGAAGCGCTCAGGAACGACGTGGTAGCATTGGTGATGCATCTGGAATGGCCAAACGACTTCTTGCGGTTCGTAAAAGTGTGCGTGGAAGGGACAAAATGCTGCGCAACTCACCATGCACTGATGATACTGACAATCAGTCGGTTCTCAGGGTTCCTGAGCGACGTCGTGATCGTTCGTGGTCGTTCGTGGTCGTTCGTGGTCGTTTGTGTTCGTTCAAGTTCGTCCCTTCCTCCTCCCGTACAGAGCAGGTGTGAGTGATGTGCTTCCTTCCCAAACCACGGACAAATGCGCTGGCTGCCTAACTCGGGTCAATTCTTCCGAAATCGGCGTCCCGTCAACTCTCCTCGGGTTTGGTTTTCACAGATGTTGATATTGCTCAATGCCTTTGGGCGACACCCAGTACGATATCTTCCGCAAGAAGAACACGACAAGGGTGAATCATGTTCGCGGCCCAAGGTAGGGAGGGACCCAAGGTCGGGACGCGACGAGGATTTAATAACCGTCACTCCCCAAAGACGTGAGCGCGCACGCACACACTCACTCACTCACTCACTCCAGAGGACGGGCCTTATTCCGAAGGACGGCGCATCTAACTCATAAAAAGTAAATTCATTGGAAACGCCCAGCCCCTTGTCGACTGCCAGTTCGCCCTTGCGTGCTAAAAGTCCCAGGTGCCGTTAGCTCGGAAGCAGTGACGCATGCAGTGAGCAGTGAGCAGAGATGCAGTGATGCAGTGATGCAGTACGCAGTGCGGAGAGCGCAGCTAGCCTGTTTGCTAGGTAGGTACTGTACTTGGTATCCGGGCGTCTGGGTTCGGAACTGGCCCTAGTATAGTAAGTAGTCTGCGGGAGGGGAGGGGGGGGAGAAAAGGGAAAAAAAAAGAAAAAGAAAAAGAGGCCTAAAAACGGCTTGCTGCATACAATGCATTGCTGCAGCATTCATCGGGTGGGTGGCTTATTATCCGTGGTGGCACTTTTCCGGTCAACCACTCGATCACGAGACGCATGAACGAATTGGACAGGTGGACAGGTGGACAGGTGGACAAGGTGGACAGTTGGACGGGTTGTACCCAAGTTTTTTTGAATGCCAGACACATCGTCTTCCCATGACACGGAAAAGCCACAGACAGGTTCATGAACATCCCCTCCTGATCATGTGGTCCGTTCCATGCGATTGAGCTTGGAAGTCTGCTCTGGCCCAGGTTGGTAAATTTTGTGCATGTACATGTATAATCAAAGGTGGATGGCACGAAGGAAAAAACCGATAGATCATGTGCATCTTGTAGTCCGTATCTGCTCGCTTATTAGCCTGCCATTTAATAGCCCGTGATACTCCGTACATGACAAAGCAACAAAGTTGGCAACTTGCCAAAGCCCCCATCCAGAAGCGCTCTGCCCGTCTGCAAAACGACGGGCCGTCACTCTCCGTCACAGGAATCAGTCAGTAGCAGTGATACTTGCAAGCACTCGCCTAGCTCGGCAACAACCCGAGTGAGACTCTTCTCTTCTCTTCTTTTTTTCCTTTTGCCTTCTCTTGCAAGATAGGCACCTGCCGTCCCATCCAGCTTCCCTGCTCCATGTGCCGTCAGAAGCAGCAAGCGCATTTGCTACCATTTCACATACTATGCATGTAATTACCGGACCAGGATCGGGGTACAAAGGCGTGGTGCAGTGGTGGCTTGCTTCGAGACCAGTTTGTGCCCGGACTCACTAGCGGTGAGGACTAAAGTAAATCAGTTGGGAGAATTGAACCCTTGCCGGCATCAATGGCCCAAGACATGTGTGGATGATGGATGCATAATCATGTCGAGGGGTTGCTTGGCGGACCTGTATGTGTGCACAAGCGGAAAGTTTATCGACTTTACTCCGTAGCTTATATGCGAATTGGGCTCTCCAATGCCATTGTCCCGATTGTTGAATTCGTCGTATGTTGGGGTAAGGGGGCCAAATCATCAATGCGTCATTGGATTCATCTCATGTTGAAGGGAGAATGGAATGGACGGCCAAGATGAGGAACGCAACGTGTGGTTTGAAGGTTTTGCTTCGTTAATTATCTAGCATACTATAGAGCCCCCAAATTTGTTACATTACAACGCAGACGACCGACCCGTCTATCGAGGTGAAGAAAAGCATGAAATGTTGGTACATGGATGCGTCTGTCGAGGAGGGGGTATCGATTCATGTTTCTTCCGACAAAAGATCCCACTAGTATGCTGTCGTTGGCTTCTGCGCGTAAATCACATGCAAAGGCATGTACATGAGAGCATTATTGTCATGATAGGCCTGCCTCACTTCCATGAGCAGCATCTCCACTTGCTCACGATTCCACCGAAGGCCGCGAGTAAGTGGCCCCATAGCAATAGCTTGAAGGCCATCAAGGAGAATAGTCCGCCAGTACAAGCCCACCGTCTTGAGGACCTTGTTTTTTGGCCAGGTCCCAATGGGAACGTGAAAAACTCGTTCCGTGACGTTTCTGAAGCCGGCCTCCTGCATTTTGCTAGCTAGGATTCCACCGGACGAAATGTCGAGATCGACGCCTAGTGCAGCTAAGCCTTCAGTGACAAGCGTCCAAAATTTGGCGACTGGATGATCCGGAGGCACGATGCCTTCCATCGAGGCACTGCGAGGTCTGTGATGGATCTCCTGCATCTCCATCCATGCGCCCCGTTTGAGATGCCTGTTGGAGCTTGTTAGCGGCCATTCCTAGAATATGAAAGCCCGTGTACTCACTCAAATGCCCTTCGGTACAATCGATCCCAATCCTTGATAGCCATCACGGTGTGGCGAGAGTGAATATAGTCGAAGTGGTTGCGTGGGTATAGCCACGGTGACTCAACATCGTCCACCATAAATCTGACATTGGGCGGTAGCCAGTCCGGTTGAATCGGAGACAAATCAATGCCCAGGATGTGTGCGCTGGGAAGTTGGTCGCCCACTGTACAGACAAGTCAGCACAACAATCTACACGAGGATACCAAGAGCAGCAGACATACTTTCAATAGCCCATATTCCGGTTCCGGTTCCAATGTCCAGGACTTCTTGAGGATTGTTGCCAATTGGGGCAAAGTGTAATTTTTGACTGCAGAGCAACTTGACCATGGCATGTTTCATGTCTTCTCTTTCTTGCTCTACATCGTCGTTTGGGAAATTATAGTGCCCTTCTCTGAATCGATGGTATCGCCGCCCGTTTTCAAACATGTAGTCGCGCACCGATGACTCCGCCGATGTGCTGCCTGAGCTAAAACCATCGCTATCGTACCCTGCGTCAGATTCATAACCAATATCTTGGCTGTTGTCTGCAACGATGGAATCTTCGGCTTGCGTAAGAGCCTCGTGGGCTAATTGTTCCTGCTCGGGCGTCGACAAGTTGGGGAACATTGATACTCCATTCGGGTGGGTGAGTGGCGAAGAAAGCACCGATTCTCGTCTATCATCGTGCTGAAGAAGCAACTCGCCAAAATTTGTTGGAATGTGATGGCGTTCGTTCCCTTCGCTTTTTCTGTCGTTCTCTGGATCTTTCTGATCCTGCTCATGTCCTCCGTCAATATCCTCAGGTTGTTGTTCGAATGTTGGAATATTCGCTATAGAAACGTTCGCAGAATCAGGATGGGCAGGATCTTCCTTGACCGGGTTTTGTTCTGTAGGGACGGTTGAGATGGAAGGGAGAGGTTGGGTGGCGGGCGTATTGGTCAAGCTTGACACGGCAGAAGGCTCTGCTGGTGGTGACATGGGCGACGTATCGTGATTATCCTGTCTGGCAGCGCCACCAACTGCCATGGCGAATTGGGTTTCGGTCTGAGTCTCCTTGGGCTGCTTGACTTCGTGGTTGAGGTTGGACGGGTTGCTGTCGCTCAAACGGTGAGTCTGTGCAACCCGAGTGTCTTCGGAAAGCTTTCCTGTTGTGTTTGTCTCATTCCGATGTTGGGCACCATTGTCAGAAATCGGTGCGCTTCCACTCGTCGCTTCTAGTAACGCAGGGATGCCGAGTACGGAGCGAGTGTATTCAGGATGGTAGCGACGTTGTACGATAGAAGCGTCTGCAGGCGAATCGCCACTTTCGGGCGGAGGCTGATGATCCATTGTCTCTTTGGAAGAGAGAAATTTATACGGGCGGAGAGAACCGAAAACAAATTATACGGCACGGAAGGCAAGGCCAAATATAGGTCACATCGACCGACGGTATCTCATTTGTAGACTCCTCATAAAGGCGATGACTGCGCAGCTATAAAAGTCGCGGTTGGCCCAGGGATAAATTGTCAGTCGTTCGCGAGGGATCAATTGGTCGTGTCGTCCAGCAATGCGTCACGTCAGACGAGTATGATACGAGGTGCAGCTCAATGGGAATAAAATTTGTTTTGGGATATCAACCCGTGATGTCTGGGCTCCAATTTTTGGTCAAGGTCTCTGGTCACCTCTGAACCGTCGGCATTTAGCTGGAGGTATGGATTTTTTTTTCAGCCCAGTCAAAGTAGGTTCATTCTGAGATTTTCTCTTTCTTTCTTGTTTCCCTTTGGCCCTTGCGGATGGGCGCCACGATGGGCTGGCAATCTAGGGGTTCTCCAAGGGGATGGGGGAACAAGAGGCGAAGTGAAGAGCAACGATGGTGGCAGCAGCAGCAATTAATAACAACCTTGCTTCATGTCAGAATCAGAGCTAAATCCCAACCGTCGAGTTGAAAAGGGAAATGGGCACCAAATGCCAAATCAGGGGTCGAAGGAAAGGGCCGTGGCAGTGATGCAATTTGCGGGTTGGTCGTTGGCTCGACGAGAGGCAAGGGGGGACGGAACCAGCGGCCAGGGTGGTTTGCAGGGCAAAAAGTCAAAAAGCAGCGTGTTCCAAGATCAGTCTGGGGGGGGGAGGGGGGGAAGGGGTTCGAAAACAAAAAGAAACCGGCGAGAGATGCGGCTACGGTGACGGGGAGAAGAAAGGGAGGGAGGAATTGGCACATGTGACGGGAGAAAGTGTCAGTGGCTTGATGAAGGCAGGCGTTTAAGCCAGGCGTTTAAGCCAGGCGACTTTCGTTGGGGCCAGGAGCGACTGCTCGGTCCGTCTCTCATGCGAGACGACTATTAACATCTCAACTGAGGTTTTCGGAGCGACCTGCCAGCGTAATGCGCGTAGTTCTACTCGCTAATTATAATGCATTCGCCAAATGCATTCCCTAAAACATAAATTCGCTGCTGAAAATCGCTGAAATCGCTGTTCAATCGCTGCTACGGACTACGGACTGATAAATTCGCTTACAAGGCACTATGTAGGAGATCTCACGTCACCAAGACCCACAGTGCGCTACAGTGGCTGTACATAAGTGGCTGGATTTGGATGCTCGCCAATATTACGGTGGAGCCGGCTTCCAGAGCTCTTCTCTCATCTGCTCTGCGTGCGCCGCCTTCACATCGAAGCGTCGTGAACTCTTTGTTTCAGTGCCCTGCGTCCCGATAGAGACAAGTGTTCTTTATTTTGCGCGCCTCCCGAGGATCATCGGAGCAACCGTCAGTCTGACTGACTGATCAGTGAGCATGCTGCTGAAAAATGGGGTCACCGTGACGTGCCCCTGGCTTGGAATAATCTCCTTGCTCAAGTTATTACAAGTTATTAGCTGTTTGCCTCTCTGCTGGCCCGAATAGTTTTTTGACAAAAACTTCAACAGAATTGGCTACCCTGGAGCTTGTGTGCTGACGATTTGCAATCTGCAATTCGTAGAATCTACATCGCCAACCTGATACAATCTGTGAGCGGCAAGACGTTTCGACACGATCGTAGTTGACCATCGTGTTCTTGTTGAAATTCCTTCATGGGCATTGATTTGCACGCTGTGGTGGTGCATGCAGGCCATGTACAGCATAAGTACTGCCCACTTCTTCTTCAACATCTCACCCCCACCCACCTTTTGATCAAAACATCCGCTCACACACCGAGGGTCGATGTCATGAATCGAGACATGTGGGTGTGTGACAACCACCACGATAAAGAAAATCACGCATCCATCGATATCGCAAGCCCATGTCGCGTCCATCAAAAGTCCCTGCGCGGTGCGTGGGCAACCCTTCTTTCCAGCCGGGGGAAATCATCAACGACGTCGACAAGTTGAAACAGACCCAGGCTTTGCTGACCAAAGATGACCTGTACGAGGCAAGTCGCCTGCTACTAGGGCTGCCAGAACATGATGCCTATACGTATCATGCCATGACGGCAGTGAAACTCGCAGAAGTCCAGCGAGTAGTTAATCTAGGCGGCGTCAATGGCCTGCACACCTGGTATCGTGCCGGGGACGGCTCACCTGTGCGTCCTTCAAAGCCAGCATATGTTCCTCAAGTTCGGTTCAAGGAAAAACAGAGCAAGAACAAAAAAGCCACAGTTATGAGGCCGTAAGCTAACATGTCAAGTCAGCGAGAGGCCCCCCCCAAGCCTGATATCGAGGCGTATATATCCATCTTCAGTCCAACCACCGCCACAGCATCAGCACTGAAAAATTTCGGCACAAACGCGAAGAAGGGGTCGGTACGAGCAGAGACGGCACAGCACATCACCGACAAGAGGTTTATCCATCCAGCCCTGTCGGCCAAGCTTACCCTCCCCAAGTGCAAGACACCACCGCGACAGAACCCTTATTTCGACTTCTGGGCCTGGTCGTGTCGCAACCTAGAATGGTGTGGACCTTGTGCATCCTCCGAGAGAACAGCAACCAGTCACCATGTGTTGCCTATATTCATGCATCACTTTGGGTGCGCGACCCCGTCACATGAAGGCTTGGAGATTCTTCGCCTCCTGGCGGACGGACGAGCCATAGCAGACGTAGGCTCCGGGAACGGCTACTGGACTTTTATGCTGCGAGGTTATGGACTCACCGTCTACGCGGTCGACAATATGCAGAGTGAATGGAGAGTCAACTGGATCCCGGACACTGTCTTGACAGACGGCGTGAAATGGCTGCAAAAGGGTGACAAGGGAAAAAACATGGTCTTGTTGCTCGTTTATCCCGTCGTCGGAGGGGGGCTTGGCGGCGGAACAGAAGGCGATTTCACGCGAAACTTGGTCGACGCCTTTCAAGGAGATACCATTGCGGTTGTGGGAACACAGAATGGCAACGGGTACACGGGATTCAAGAGCATGACGATGGACCAGTACATGGAAAAGGAAAAGAAGGACTGGAAGAAGGTGGTGCAGATTCCGCTGCCGAGCTTTGCCGGCAAGGATGAGGCGTTGTATGTCTTTCAACGTGGCGAGCGAGCGCCGAATTAGGAATATGATACTTGCACGCATGCCAATCACGGCCATTCTGTTGATATGCAGGCACGGTCGCTTCCGGCTACCAATGGCCATATCACGAGGAGTCAGTTCAGGATTCGGCGAAAGCAGTGCACAATGTTTTGAGTGTACGGAGGAGAATGGCGGGGGGCAGTGGACGATGAAGCTGCACAGCCCAGGTTGAAGGCGAGGCTGGGCCCTGAATGGGCCTGAATTGGAGCGGCTGCTGCCGTAACCTGCAACGAATTGGAGTCGCAGCTCTGCCTGCGGCTGGCTTCGTCCAAGTCTCCATGACAACGTCATGCATGACTCATGGACCTGATGGACATTATGGACCCGATGGACCGAGGCCACGACAATTGGCCTCGAGCGGCGACTTTGTCAGAAGACTGACAGGATGCGGAAGACGGGATCACGAAAGGGCATGTTCCTTTTTTTTTTTTTTTTTTTTTCAAAGTTTGCAACCGCACATACGGCATACGGACCACGGAGCAATGGCACTGCGTTGCTTGCAATGCAATGGGGTGGGCGGCTGGAGATGGATGTCTGGTTAGTGGTGGTTAGTGGTGGTTAGTGGGCGATGGTGGCTCCATAGGCGGCCTGGAGATCAGCCTTTCAGAGGCCAGCCTGGCCATTGGCCGAAGCGGCAGCTCGTCGAGCCCCGGACGGGTGGTGTGGTGGTTGGTTACGAAGTTGGTGGTGTTTCAGCTTCCAACGCCATGCCAATTTATCAATTTATCCATCAGCCTGGCTCGATGAGCTGACAGCGAGCACGCCGATCGCCTGCTACTGACTGTTGGGATCCGTTCCGTCTGGTGCTTTTCCCTCGCCGTCGGGCAATCTCTACCTCTTCGTCACGACACCTCGTGGGAACATCCATTGCCTGTCCCAGCTCCGTCATTCGGCAGCAAACAGACACCCCCACCCATCAGTTCCCTTCCATGTCTCTCAATGTGGCGGACGAGCGCAGACGAGACCGATCGAGGTCTCGTGACCGTCGTTCAAAAGATGAAGCCGAACGTTCGAGCGCCACCAAGTTTGCCGATGTGCGGGAGCCGAGCTACGTCTATCCAGAGGATGATCTAGATGACCGCTACCGATCTAGGGGCCATCAGAGAGAGTCGTCTTATGGCGGCGGCGTGGGATTGCCCTACCCCCCCGAAGATGGAATGGACGCAATGCTTCCGGGAAGCAAGTCTCTGTACAGCTATGACGATCCACGGCCAATCTATCGAACTGCCTCGCCCCCAAGAGACACATCGTTCCGTGGCTCTCGCGACCAGGTAGAGCGAGAGAGCACCAGCCAGCTGCCTGGTTCATTTCCTGACGAAGAGCGCTCGAGGAGAGGCGACGAGTTGGACCGTCAAATTCGCTATGCTGAGCCTAGAGATTCCAAGTACGACGGCGGTGGCAGATCATACGATGATTCTGATGACAAGCCAAAAAGCCGTCGGGCCGAAAGACCCCGTGACAACTATGGCAAGGGAGATGCTGACCCTCCAATTCGCCATGCTTCCCCCCCGCGGGACAAATATTCACGAGATTCTCGAGAGGATTTATCCCACAACATACTCAAATTATTACCCCAAAAGTACAGTCGTTCATACGGGTTGGATGACTCTCATGGAGGTCACGACGACATGTATTCCAAGCGCGACAAGGATGGAAGAAGCGATCGTGACCTTGACAGTCGGTCCAAACGGGAACGCGACGAGGATGCCTTGGCTTACGGCAAACTCCCGGGGCCGTCGCGCTCTCAACTTCCAGAATCCCCGCCTACTTATGGCACCTACATTTCTGGCTCCAAGGTCACTGACAAGCGCTCCTCACGGTATGGACGTGATGAAGATGACATTGACCGCCGACGGAAACCTTCCAGCCCACCCCAAGACATGCACGAATCGAGAAAGTCACGTCGCGAGCCCTCCCACCGAGACGAGCCTCGCGCCTCAGCAGCCAATGTCTTGACTGTCGAACCTGGAAGTCGGGACAGAGATCGATCTCGCGATCGCCGAAGAGACAAGTCTCCTGGACCATCCATGCTTGGGCCCGAGTCTGATCGTAAAGAAAGAGACCGGTCAAGGGATCGCCGAGGTGGCACTCGCGACAGATCGCCCCAGCCGCCGACAGCTCGCATGTCCAGTCTGACGGTAGGCACAGGTCTCTCATCTAGCATGTCTCTTTCCGCAGCGCCGCCTTCTCCTCTGCTCGAATCGTACAAAGGAACCTATCAAGACTGCTCGCCGATGCCCTCGCCACTTCTCATCGCCTCCAAAAACCCGGAAAGCGATGCACGAATCCTCGAAGCCCCGTCACCACTTGGCTCCGACATGGAAGGCGATGGCAAGAGACGCAGCCGGCGAGCCCGCTTCCACGACCCCGAGGACATTGCCTCGCAGCTCGCCAAAGCTCTCAAGGGTGATCGAGCTCCGGATACGCAACCCCTCGTCGAGATTCTCCCCTCCCTCACCCACGAACAAGTCATGGAGCTGCGCACCCAGTACAAGCGTATTGTCAAGACAGGTTCCGACCGGAAAGGCGTCAACATTGCCAAGCACATCCGCGCTCGACTCAAGGACGAGGACCCTAATCTGATGAAAGCGTGCTACTCAGTCGCTCTCGGCAAATGGGAGTCCGAAGCCTACTGGGCTAACTTCTGGTATCAAGGCGACAAGACGCGTCGCGAACTGCTCATCGAGTCCCTAATGGGTCGATCAAACGAAGAGATCAGACACATCAAGGATTCATTCACCGATAAGAAGTACGATGACAGCCTCACGAAATGCATGAAGATGGAATTAAAAGAGGACAAGTTCAAAAAGGCTGTCCTGATGGTGCTGGAAGAGCGCAGAATGGACGACTACGACCCATATGGCCGCAGAATACCCCTCGATTACCAGCTCGTAGACCAGGACGTCAGCGACCTCGGCAAGGCAGTCAAGGCAGAAAAGGGCGGAGAAAGCGCCATGATTGGCATCGTCGTGAGACGGAGCGATGCCCACCTGAGGGCCGTGCTGCAAGAGTACGAGCACCACTACCGAACCAACTTTGCAAGAGAAGCGCTCAAGAAGAGCGGCAACCTGGTGGTATGTTCTTGCCCTCCCTGTTTCATCCTTGTTCAATACCAATCAATACCAGAAAATCAATGCACTCGCTAATACACTGCACAATCTCCAGGGCGAACTACTAGCTCATATTCTCAACGGCGTCATCAACAGACCCGTCAGAGACGCCCTGCTCCTCAACCACGCCCTCACGGCTTCTCGAAAAGATGGCCTCCGACGCGAACTGCTCATCTCGCGACTCGTCCGCTTCCACTGGGACCCGATCCACATGAAGGCTGTCAAGAAGGCGTACCGGGAGCGCTACGGGGTCGATCTCTCGGAGGCTGTGAGGGAAGGGACCAGTGGTCAGTGGGGCCAGTTCTGCAGAGAGCTTTGTATCGCGAGGATGCCGGAGAGGGTGGAGATCATTCGTTGATGGAAATACGTACTGACTTGTGTGTGGTGATTTCGGCATTGGTTGGACCGGGGACTTGTGATGAGGAAGAAATACCTTTGATTTCCTTTTTTTTTGTCCTGGTATCTGGCAAGGATCAGGATATCAAGAGGAATGCTTGTCAGAAGGTAATGACTTGCCGTTACAGCTGTTGGAGAGCAACACGTTTCGTGTATCGACTAGCCCAGGTTTAATTTAGTGTTTGGGAAAGCAGCTCGAAATTCTTACGGAAAACACGCCATGTTTTTTTCTTTTCCCCCATAAGTCAGATACACACTCACTCACTTCACTCTCCATCTGTAACACCATGTATAAAGTACAACATCACTTCTTCCCTTTGCCTCCCTTGCCAGCACCCTTTTGACCACCACCGCCTTTCCCCTTTCCACCGCCTCCTCCACCTCCACCTCCACCACCACCACTCATCATGACCTTGACCTTCCCAGCAGGTACGCAGTTCACAATCTCCTCCACCTTCATCCCCTTAATCAGCTCCACCTCCCGCGGCCACATCTTCTCCGAATCCCTCGCGGCTTCATCCACGGCCCCCTTCTTACACGAGTCGGCTTTCCACCGCTCCATGACCTCCCTTACGGCTTTGCCCCTCTTCACTGGTCCAGGCTGCATCTTGGCCTTGTACTTGAATTTGCCGAGTGCGCTCCACGGTGCACAAACGGGAATTGCTTCTAGTATCTCGTCACCGACAAAGGGTGTGCCGACAAGGGCATCCAGCGCGGCGGCCTGCTCCGCTTCATCTGCCTCGAGGGCATCGATGCCCTCGTCCATCATGACGCGACGAACCTCTTCGTGTTCCGCAATCTCCTTTTGCTGACGGTGGTGTTGGGCGCGACGACGTTCCTTGGCGGCCTCTAGTTCGGCGGCTCTGTCGGCTTTGGCTTTGGCTTCTGCCTCGAGACGCTTCTGTCCGATGGTGGCGCCGATGAGAGCCTCGGCGGCTGCGCGGTCTTCTTCGTCCTGGTCTTTGTATTTGGTGGCTATTTTCTTGGCTTTTCCCTTCTGTCCTCGCTTTGGGGCATCCTTCTTCGAAGGTCCTGATGTGCCTGTGGATGTTGCTCTGGTGGGTGCCTCGGATACTTGGCTGGCGGCATCGGCATCGGGATCCGGTTCGTCTCCCCCTTCGGCAGCAGTGCCGCCGTTCTCCTCGTCCCTTGCAGTTTGGCTCTCTGTTCCAGGAGGTGATTGTCCTCGGACCGGAGGTGGGGATACTGCGTCTGCGGCTTCCTCGACCTGATCTGGGGGACTGTGGCTGCTAGGCCCTTGAAGAGGGTTGTCGCGGGGCCCATCTTTCTCGTGGCTGTCATTTTCACTTTCGTCGGCACTTTCGGCATCTTGGTATTCACCCTTGTCATCAGGCTCTACCGTTGACGTGATACTTCGTCGGGTGTCTTTCGGGTCCGCGGTGCTACCCGTCGCTGAAACCAGCGCAGAGTCGTCGTCGTTTATCCTGTGCTTGACGTGTTTCGCTTTGCTCTCTTCGCTAATCTTGAAAACGATTCCCAGACCCAGGAGGAGCTGTGTGGGCGGCAGGAAATTCTTCTTCCCGCGAACCATGAAGCAACCCGTTGGCAGGAACTCGCCTGCAGGAGCTGCCTTGGACACCTGATCTGCGTTCACCCACCAAGCTCCCATCCCAGCTTTCTGATCCCAAGCTTCTGAGGCACAGACAGAGAGACTTCCGGCTTGCGCCAAAGTCGCAGGCGGAATCGGCGCGTCAGGAGTCCTGGCATTGTTCTTGACGACGATACTCGGCGCCCCTTTCAGATCGGCGTGGCAATACACATCTCCCTTTCGGAGGTACTTTTTGTAGAGAATCTCATTTTGATGAGCATCTTTGCCCCCTAGGATGAGGTACCCGTCCGACGAGATGAACCAGAGAAACTTTTCGAACCAAAGCTGGTTTCGAATCGGTTGCAAGAGTGCCTTTTCTTGCTTGAGCCCCTTTTTCAAATCCGCAGTGATCTTTACTTCAGCACTCTTGAGCGCATGAGTCGCTTGCTGCTGCGTCTTTTCTTGCTTGACTACAGCCGTTCGTCGCTGGTCGTAGTACTCTCTTGCGTTACTCCACGGGCTAAGCGTCAGATTGATTTCCACCAGCAAAGCCTTGGAAGGCTGTTTGGTTTCGCTTGGGCCGCCACCGACACCGCCACCGGAACCAGCGGGAGCCTCTTCGTCTTCATTATCTGATTCGCTGTCGTCCGTCTCGAATGGGTCAGCTTCCTCTTCCTCTCCCTCATCTCCTTCCGTTAATTGCAGGGTTATCAGATTCTCGGCGAGGCGTAGAGGAAGCGCGATTATACTGGCAACGGGGTTGTTCCTCTTCTTTTCACGCTCGACGAGCTTTCCGATGTCGACCCAATCCATGCCCTGTGCAAGCAAGCCATTGACAGCATCCATGGCTTCCTGGACCCAATCTACATTGGCCTCTATTGCAGCAGCTCTGCGCATATTCAGAGTCTGAGCTTCTTGTAGACCTTCTATACGCTTAGCCTGATCTGCTTTCGCAGCATCCAGCTTTCTTTTTGCGGCCGCTTCCCTTTCGGCAAGTCTCATCTCCAACTTCTGGCCTTCTAAAGAGGAGAAGAACTCGTCGACAGTCTGATTGTACCCTTCAAATTCTAGTACCCTCATGGCTGGGTCTTTTTTTAATTTGTAAGGGATGAACGGGTGGAAGTCCTCATAAAGCAAACCCTCACGCTTTGGTGACGATGTGTCCGTGCTTCTTTCACCATCTTCTGTTTCGTTCTCACGCCTCTTCGCGAAGATATAGCCAGTGCATTTGTCGGAGCTTGTTATATTCTCGATCGAAGATTTAGCTTCGGACAAGAGCTTGACAAGCTCATTGAGGAGGCCATCATTCTCTAATAGGTCGGCCGGCTTTATTGTCGTGTCGAAATCGTTCGATTGCAAGACGTGGTCAACAAGGACTGGCGGAAGTTCGGTTATGGAAACTGCCAAGCTCTTGCGCAGACCCCCGCCCGATTTTTCCTTGAGCTTCTTCGCAGCAGTCGTGACGGCAGCCTTTTCTACTGCCGCTCTCAGAGCCCCTTGCACCCGATCCTTGGTCAAAGCAGGCACACCGTGGAAATTTTGCCTGTTATCGAGCGAGTAGTGCAGGCCAATCCGTTGAGGCTCCTGGCCTTCGCCCTCGGAAACATTTCTGGATAACGTCAAAATTTTCAAGTCGGGATCGGTGAGAATGACGTTGCCGCTCTGAAGCAATGTTAGTGGGCGCCATATCACACACCTCGCGAAAAGATGTATTCTTACCGCAAAGAATTCCAGAAACAACCTGTACTGTCCATCGCTAAATTGAAATTCGAGAATGCGGTCGGTGCCAACCTGCGCGACAGAGGTCAAGCGTCTAGTTCTGAGGAGCTTTCGCAGTCGAGAAACGAAAGCGGACGGCGCCGCAGCCGTTGTTCGGGCAAACTCGGTCGTATGGCAACGAAACCCTGTGTCGATGACCAATTGCTTCTTGTCGTTGGGTTTGGCGAACTTGAGCAGCAGTATCTTGGATGAGAGGTCGTACACGTTTGCTAAGCGCAACGTCACCAAGCTCTGATTGAGCTCATGTGCGATGACCTGGAAACCAAAGAACGTCAGAATCAAGATTTTTCCGGCCCAGTCCTACATAACCCACCCACCTTGACGTCTAGCGACGAAAACCTTTGCTTCATCGTGTAGAGAGTATTTAAAACCTTTCACAGCGCGCTCGAACGCAACCTATGATTCCGAAAGCAAAGCCAAAAGCTTTTTGAGCTCTACCTTTGAATTCCACACATCAGTTATTACGGAGTATGTAGACCATTTCAATGTGGGGCACGAGGGTATTCTGTCTGTCATCGCGGGGCAACTCACGCCGAACTGACTCAAATCGTTGGTGACGACATGACATCACGTGCCATGCCAGATGATGCCATGACATAATATTATGCTCAAGTCCGGGCTCCAGCTCCAAATCGAGAGCATGGCGTTTCGATATTGATTAAGTTATCAAATGACGACGAAACTCACGCACCCAGGGGGGCCCAGGGGGGCACAGAGGGCTGGCAACCACGGCAATGAAGTCTTATCCCGGGAACGGATCCGTACAAATCTTGCGTACCGATGCACTTATTTCATCTAATTAAAACCATTGTATTAAAGGGTACTTTCTAGTCCGTATGTACTACTAAGTTATACTATAATATTTATAGCCTAGATAATTGCCAGTATAAGCGTCATTATATAATTTAGTAGTGCATAGAAAGTACTCTTTATACAGTGAACTTTATTAGATGAAACAAGTGGATTAGTACGCAAGTGTAGTCTTACGGTCCTCAAGGAGATTACCTCTCGCGTGCCCGAAAAGAGGGTCTCCTACCTGCCTGCCCCTCATGTATGTATGTACTCCGTACATACGTCCGTACATACATCTAAAAGTAAAGGGATCTTGACCGAGGCAAAAACATATGAGTGACCCGCTGATATCATCTTGAACAACAGCCGACATACAGATATCAGGGGTGGAACTGTTAAAAGGTCTTGTATAGGGACTTGGGCCTAGTGTACATACAGTACTGTATGTACGGATTGCGGTACGGAGTACTCCATAAAAGTGATCCTATTGGTTTGACCTAGTCTTGCTACAGGGGTAGACAGCACCACAAATTGCTTAGCGTCAACGACCCAGTACATACGGAGAACTCCGTAATTCGTTTGCAGTGCCCACCGAGCAAGGGTTCGTCGGCGTTGTTACGGCAACAAGGGGCACATTGGCGGGAAGTCAGGAGCAATATTGAAACTCAGTTGTTGCTTTTTGCCTCGGGGGCTAGATGGCGCACGCGATGCATTGGCAATGAATGTTGTTGATGATGTTTTGCCGCCGTTAGGCAATCGGCACTCACTGGTTGGGCTTGCCTGCAGGAGGGATGGCCGTGGAAGTGGAAACGCGTGAATTAAATAACAGACATCGAACCCCCCCCTCCCATAAAGTGGACGCTTCTGCGCTGGTCTGCCCGTCCATAAGGTGGTTCCTGAGCCCAGCTGGGTCTTCGGCAACCTTAGCGCCAGCCGCCTCCCCAGTGCCCCACCCCACTCCCGCCTCCCGCATTCCATTGGTACGGAGAAGATAAAACTGGGCTGCGACATCTGCAATTGTCCAATGTCCAATGTCCAAAGCAGCTGACGGACGGACGGGCCTGGATCTACATACATGTACAACAAGTAATAGCTGGCTGGCTGCTGGCTTGGCTGCTGGCCTGGCTGCCATCTGTCTGGTCGAGAGCAATTGGGATGGTGGAGATGAGATGCATCGAGCTTTCCCTTTCTGGATCAGAGTAAACAAACCCCGGCTGGAGTAAACACGAAGAGTTTATACATTCACCCTGCGCAACAAGTGCCAACAACGCACACGCACACGTCCACGCACACGTCCACGCACACGTCCACGCAACGGGCCCGAGTTCATCCAATCCAGCCCTCGTCCTTCAAAAAGCCAGCGCGCGTCTGCACAAACGTCGGCCTGACTTTCTCCTCCTCCAATTATCTCCAACCACATCAGACAAGTACAAATTCCTCGCTCCCAACAAAAGAAAGAAAGAAGAATCCAAAAGGCTCAACGTCCTTTTATCCTTCTTTTCCCTTTCTTCGACTTTTGTTTCTCAGGAACAGAAGCCAGAGGATCCTTCTTGTCATCCTTTCGTGCTATTTTGCTACGGAAGGTTGTATGAGAAGATTCTCTCGCGCCAGCAAAAGTCGCCAATCTGGACTTTGAAGCCCGCGTCCCTGTCCCCTTCAGCATCTTCCCGTCGACGTATCGGGACAGCGAAGCGCAAACCGCCACACAAACCCACCAAGAGGTTGATCTCAAGCTTCCCAACGAGCAGGAGCCAGCCGGACGGCAAGAGCAACACTCTTCTTACACTGCCCACGTCGATCTCCCCCCTCGTGAGGAGAAGCGCTACAGCCAAGAAGAGGTCCGCATCACTGAAGAGCATCACCGCCGTCCCGGTTCCCAGCAGGAGCAGTTTGTGAAGGAAGACTCCCGGTGCGTTATTTCTGGTCAACCCATTTCTTTCCCGTCTCACAGAGCCCCTACCCTACTCTTTACTCGAAGCAAGAGATTAAGCTTCAAATCCCACTTCTGTTTGCCTCGCTTCGCCCCCTTTTGCGAACGCAGTACGGATTACAGCTGCAAGTGCAGCCGTTGGGTCACATTTTCCCACAAAAATCCAATCCACAAAATGACACGCACACGCACTTCGCCTTTGGGCAGAGATAATCTACATACGCCCCCAGGTCAGGGGCTGCCTGTTACCGCCTCTTTTGTTGACACGGAAACCACCAATGCCTACGGCCTACAACAAACACAATCCTCTCCCACCGGGACTGACACTGACCTTCAACTCTCTTACAGACCTGGACGCACCGAGTACACCGATACTCGTATTGAGATTGACAACCGCACCGGCCCGTACAGTTCTCCCATTGACATCGCTGAGCGTGAATATCGTGAGCGCTTCCGCCCTGCTTATTCCACCACCGTAGACGCTTCTCGTCCCCAGTACCACACCGAGGACATTCGCTTCAACGAGCACACCGTTGAAGGTCGACCCCATCTTCAATCTTCTGTCAAGGAAGAAGTCAACTTCACCGAAGAGACTGTTCAGCCTGCTCGCTTCACCCGCGCCGAACAAAAAGCCAACATGGGTTACTACGACGAGGACGGTATGTTGGCGTGCCACCTCATCTATTTCGCGCACGTGACCCTGAGACATGGAAATGCTAATTTCTATTCCACCAGGTCACTACCACTCATTCCGCCAGGGCATCAACAAGCTTGCCGACAAGATTGTTCACCCTCACCACCATCACAATGACCATGTCGACGTGGACATCAAGGAGGAGATCCGCGTGACCGACAGCCGCCCTCGTCAGGGCGGTGGCTGTTATGTCCCCAACACTGTCACCATTCCTTGCCACCACATCCGCCTGGGTGACTTCTTGATGCTGCAGGGCCGACCTTGCCAGGTCATCCGCATCTCCACGTCGTCTGCCACTGGCCAGTACCGATACCTCGGTGTCGACCTCTTCACCAAACAGTTGCACGAGGAGTCTTCCTTCGTCTCCAACCCTGCTCCTAGCGTTGTCGTCCAGACTATGCTCGGCCCTGTCTTCAAGCAGTACCGCGTTCTCGACATGCAAGGTGGCCACATTGTTGCCATGACCGAGACTGGTGACGTCAAGCAGTCATTGCCTGTCATTGACCAGTCCAACCTGTGGTCTCGTCTTGCCAGTGCCTTCGAGTCTGGCCGTGGCAGCGTCCGTGCCCTTGTTCTTAATGACAACGGCCGCGAGCTCGCTGTTGACATGAAGGTCATCCACGGCTCTCGCCTGTAAACAAGTTTAATGGGTCATGATTTGTAAAGATGGAGTCAACTGTCCATTGACGAGCCTCGACAAACTGGCCATGGGAAGCAGCAGACACGATGTATCAAAGGCCCAGCGCAACGTCCTGGCGCATGTGAAGCTTATTGGGGTCATTGGATTGTAGAAATTGCAGCATACTTGATATTTTGGACAATTGATTTTGGATGGACAAATTGCTTTGGCAGGATCGGAGCCTTCAGTAGATAGAGCATTCCTGTATATGGAACAATGACGATCCTTCCCAGATGCCGGTTGACTTGGGTTTGTGTGTTTGCGTGACCTTGATTGGTTCACGAGTACAGGTCTCGACCTTGCCGTTGTCGCTGGCTCGCAAGCAAATAGTCAAGCGGCTGTGAGAACATGGCAAAACACTCGTGTAAGGATACAGACTGTAGAACCAAGGACAAAGTCGACACAACTAAATCCGTAGTGCCCGCCCTTCCCAATCTAGCATCCTATTTTCGTTGATCAGGGCCTGCTGCGAGTTATTTATAGAAGAAACCGTGGAGGTATTACATACCTCTGCACTCTGCATGGGAAAACACATGCAGAAGGTAATATGTACCTCTTCTGTTTTGACCCTGGATACTACGGATTACTGTGCATTTCATTTCGTACTACTCCGTACGGAGTACGGACTACTGCGCGTTTACTCCGTAGTGTATACAATGCCCCCCCCTTTATTATGTATTTTCAAAATCTACATGCCCCTCTCCCAAGTCCCTTTTTGACAGGCTATAATCAGTCTATAACAGGCTAAAACAGGCTTGAAACAGGCTATTGAGTTTTTTAGGCTAATGCATTACGGACGTAGATTTGTGATTAACATTGCTATTAGTAGGACTACCTACCCTTGCATATACATACTAGCATGTTTCCTATGTAGACTAATGTCATCCTCTCAGATTTATCTATAAGTACAGAGTATCATAAGACATGACCTAGCTGTTTATAATTTTCTTGCCTGACACGACTCAATCTACTTAAAAGCTATTGTTGTCTCCCACTATCCTCTATTATACACATACTTAGAATGAGTTAGTTAACCTTTTTCATCTTCCCTTTCTCTACTAGTGCTAATACGTGAGAATAGAGCTCTCGAATTTTATGGTTTTAGCTACTGCAACAACGAGCGCTGCGCGTCGTGGCACCCCAATCCACATAGTGTTTCATGTTGACGCAATATATGACAAGCGCCTTACGGAGGACGATCTGCTCTTGTATCCAAAAAATGCCCTCACTGACAAGTGCCATAACCAGTTGGGCGGCGGCAGTGTTAGCGAACCTTATAATATCCATATTACGGAGGACCTGCAGCATATTGAGCATATTTACTTTGATATGAATTGCGACTGTGCTCATGGTAACACGGACTTGCCAGTAACGGTTAATGGGTATGGCTGGAAGGCAACTGGCACCTCGAATGGGAAATGCTAAGCACTCCTATGAGCAATCGGAACATTGTAACGTTGGTTTTGTATTACAGAAGTACTCCGTAGTTGCTCTTGGGAAATACAGGTGCGTTTTTGATCCAACTAATGGCATTGGGCACCGTTTTTGCGAATGATGTCTTCAAATGAGGCTGTTTGTGAGATGGCTCGTCTCATTTCGGGTCGCACAAAAGCATCAATATATCGATCCCCTGGCGTCGCTTCTACATAATAAATCGTGCACCGGAAACCCCTCTGCATCGTATAAAAGTCAGATTGCACGGCAAGGTATATCTGCCCAAGACCTAACCTCGTATCTGTCTAGGCGATGGACGAACTGAGTGTCACTTTAAATGGAAGGGTGGCGCTAATGTACGGTCTCGGAATCATCGGCAACCAGCGAGCGTCTTGCTGCCCAACTCGCAAAGGAGGGAAAGCTCATGGGTCATGCCCGGACATCTTTAACCATGGTGGTGAAAATGGTGAAGATGCCCCCCCCTCCGGCCTCCGTGGTGGAATCTCAGGCTGCAAAATTTTAAAATTTTGGTTCGAATCTGGGCAGAATCAGGTTGCACGAAGAAAGCGGAAGGTAGCAGATCGGGTCGTCCTTGCCTTGCTGAGCAGAGTCCTGACGGGTCTGTCTACGTAATTGATTGTCTAATGGGGCCGAACAAGATTTTTCTGGCATGAACATCGTGTTCCTGGAAGGGTCCCCCCCCCCCCTTGCCTTGTGAGCTCAAACCAAGCCAAGAACCCAAGTGGCAAACCCTCGGGCTCAGGCCCCTTGGCCCAGCCGTAGTTTCTACAGTTATTCATAAGGTGGCGACGACGTCACGGTCCTGGGGTTCGTCATTTGGGTGTAAGGGACGCCGGGTTCAATGTTGCCGATTGAACCTTCATAATATAATAATATATGATAGACATGGCTGTTGGCACATACATACATACGCCTTTTTGCAACAAGTCAGGCAACCCCGCCTTAATATTGTTAGTTCGACTGCGATCTGCCGGTTTGCCATGTGACATCCAATGGGTTGCCGTTGCCATCCCTTATTATGAACAATGATGTGATAGATACGGATCCGTAGAGTTTGCACGGGATCGGCTCGAGGATCGACTTCGGCACTGGCACTTGAGCTTGCGAAGCGGACCGAGTGGATTTGCAAATGGACGTACAAAGGACGTAGCCCAAAGCATTCCAACATCCCAGCATTCCAGCATTCCATGGGTCGGAATTCGAAACTAGCGACTCAGTGCAAATTATCAGCCTTCTCGGGCGACCTGTTAATAATACGTACACTAATTAGCCCCTGCTCTGAGTGACGTCGAGTCGACGTCGCCTCGACTTGCGCCCCAACTTCCGCCCCAACCAACACCCGGCATGTCAAACCCTCTTCTATTAATCCGTTCCGTACTTTACTCATAATCCATCTCGTTCTTCTTCTATGTAGTTCCTCCCTGTCATCTCTTATCGCAACCCTACAAAACAAGTACTTTTATTGCCATTTCGTTTGCCCACCAAGTTCCCGGCTTGTCTGTCGCCCTGCCACACGTCGCTTCGCCTTTTCGCCGTCAGCAATCGGCTCCTTCAGCCTCCTTCTTCCACCACCTGACGCCGGCCCCAATAACGAATTATCTCGTGCACAGGCTTGTTCAAGACGGCCTTGCCGCCGGTGCCCTTTCCTCGGCATTCTCCCATCCTTCCCTGCAAGGGGCGACTGGCAGTAGTCATACGTACATACGGCCGAGGGGACAAGGCCCTTGGACGAGAGCTCAGGACATACATACATACATACGACCCCTCACCGCATTCACCAGACTGGTGGACACTACGGAGTACAGAGGGAGAGAGATAGTCAGAGCCAACGCCCAAAGGATCCGCAAACGATTGATCGAAACTTCAGAACCACAATTTCACATCATCACCCAACGACATGTCCGACCGATATCAAGGGCATGTCTCGACCGTCCCGGGTCGATCTCCCACATACAATCCAGCCCGGTCCTCTATGCCTACGAGCGTTGGGTACAGTTCCATGTATGCTGGGGACATGCATGTTGTACCATCTGCGAGCCATAGACACCACATTACACCCCGAGGATACTCTACCTCAACAAACGCTGCTGGGCTTCCAACGACCATTAGAACCTATGCAGTCACCCAGGACCCAAGAGCAGTCTCCACGACCCGAGACAGCAGCAAGGCCCGCCGATCAACGCTGGATTCCTCGTCGAGACTACCTGTCATCATAACCACAACGCAACTGGAGCGGCCACACCCATCTTCATCGTCATCTCACGCCTCTAATGGACGCTCTGGAAGCCCAATGAGAGACGATTACCGTGCATCTGATGGCCAAGTTTTCTCACAACCGGCTTCTTCTATTCGATCCCGGAGCTCAGCGCGGCCCTACCATGCCGCGACTTCGAGTGCCGATTTTGGCCGACACCGGGAGAGAGTAGAGAGCCATCTCAGCTCTCATGACCTCGAAGCTTACCGCAGCTCTCGGCCATCCGTCGCTTACCCTAGTGACCCAAGACACAGCACGGCAGCTATTGACTACGGCGATGAGGGCTACCAGTACACCAATGCTGGAGAATTGGTCAAGTACGACCTAGATCAATCGAAGCCATGCCGCCCATCAAGACGGCAAGATAGCCTCGACAGGGGCTACTATCGCCCCAACGTCAACTATGACGCTGATCGGAGGAATTTCAATGTCGATACCAGCCACGATCTGAACCGCCCACCAAACGGAGCAAGTCGGCAGCCCGAAGTCAGAGGCGGGCCGCCTCCTTCTACCCGAGGATTTGACAAGATCAATCGCGGTTATGACTCCAGGGATGTGCCGCCTGCAGTTCCGATTCCTCCTTCCCCAACTTCGACAGCGCCTCAGCCTGAGAGGCCAAGAAGCGCCAGTGGTAGACGGCCACGCCCTCTGTCCCTACATCAAGAAGGTGGCCTGCGCTCGACACACCACGATGAATACCACAGAAGCCGAGAGGACGAGCGCACCATGCGAGACTTTCGTGACCGAGATCGAGATCGAGATCGAGACCGAGACTATGAACGCCGTCCACAACCTCCTCGGTACCAGGATGACGGCATCACATCCCGTGGATTCGGTATCCGCACCGACCTTCTGGGCACTCCGTCAGAAGCTAGAGACCGCTGGCGCGATGCGCGACTAGACGAACCACGTAAGAGGTCGGATGAAGAGCTCCTCTACAGTGTCGACAAAGACAACGATAGCCGTCGTCGAAGCCGGCAGCCTCCCGCAGACGACTCGGCAGGTCGAAGACAAGATGGGCGAACAGGGAGCGAGGAGAGTCAAGATCGAACAGAACGCTCTCGAATCCGCGACTCCGTGACCAATGGGCTGGGGGCAGTGGCCACTGCTGTGGGTCTGGCACCTCCTGTGGTCTCCAAATCGCAGGATAAAAGAGACCACCAGGTCTCTCCCATGGTGATACCACGGCGACGCAGCCCCCCGGAAGAACGCGACACCCGAAGAGAGGATCCAAGGGGCGGCCAAGGAAGAGTGCAAGAGACGGGCCAATTATATGAGAGGTCACGTGAGCCAGCCCGAGAAAAGGAGTCGATTAGGGAGAATGGGCCGTTGATGATTCGCGAGAAGGATGCGGCGCAGGAAAGAGACCCGCTGCGCGACATAATCCGGGAGAAGGAAAACATCAAAGAAAAGGACCCTGTTCGAGAGAGGGAGTTCATTCAAGAGAGAGAACCCGTTCGTGAGAGAGAATACACCAGAGAGAAAGAGACTGCCAGGGAAGATGCCAAAAACTTAGCCGAACCCGTCCATCGGTCCTTGGCGCATGCTCGAACAAATGGCGAACCGGCGCGACAGTCGGGATCCGACTCGGACGATACGAAAAGGTCTCGACGAAGCCGAACATTCAATGCCTTCAATCCAAATGATGCCTCTGACTTGAAACAGTTGAAAGAGCAGCTTGCTTCCATGGACGACGCCGATAGGCGCAGGGAGACGGGCGCCGAACGACCCATGGCATCAGGAAAATCACGAGTCCGCTCGCGATCTCCATCCAAGGACCGAGCCTCCTCTCATGGGCCACCAAGAGCCGCCTCACGGGAGGAATTCGGAGACGAGCGTCGCGGCCGTGAGCTTGCTGGGCCCGATTCCGATGGCAGACAAGTACGGGTCGTGTCCCCCCCAAAAGAGAAGTCTGATGGGAAGCCACTCAAGGGCATTCTTAAGCAGCCCAAGGTCAGCTTTCCAGAAGAGGATAACCCGGTCCGAGAGGGTGTAGCACCTCACAAAGAAGACAAGAAGCTGAAGGAGGCTCCCCCTGGTGCGCGGTGGACCAAGATCAACCGAAAGATTGTCAACCCGGAGGCATTGACCGTTGGCAAAGAGAGATTTGAAGTGCGCGATGATTTCGTCATTGTTCTCCGTGTCCTGAGCAAGGAAGAAATCCAAGCATATGCAGCAGCGACCCAGGTCTTGAGAGGTAAGCATGGAAGAGTCTATCTAGCCTCTAAAGAGTGAATGTCTCACCAACACAAACTTATAGAACGACGACGCAACAAGCATGATGGAGACAAGGACAGAGATGATGATGGCGGCAGGGACCGTGAGCGTGACCCCGACCGGGACCGCAGCCATGAGGATGACGATGGCGAAGATGCAGAGCGCCTTCGTCGTCAACGTCGTCACCGTGACAGCGAGGAGGGGGAGGATGACGAGGGTCGAGAGCGGCAAAGAGAGCGGGAGCGGGGTCGCAAGCGTGACCATGACCGCGAGGATGATCGCCGAAGACACCACAGACGAGATTTAGATGAAGACGACGACGAACCTCAGTCCAAGGACTTGGACAATCACCGACACCATCACCATGATGCCCGATCGTTCAAGGAAAGAGAGCGCGAGCTAGAGGCGAAAGAGTAGGGAAAAGAAGAAGAGAAGAAAAAAAAACACATTTTCGGTGCTGATGAGATGCCCATGTATTATTCTCCATGTAACCATTTAGTTGTGTTTTCTATTCAAAGTGGGCCGGATGTTTATATGAAGAGTGATGTTTAAATTGCGTCGAGTTTACTCATGTCGGGGTTATTACGAACAAAGGATTATCACCGCTTGTATTCATCTGGCATTCGAGCATGTTCACCACTTACTTACTAGGACTTGCGTGCACGTGGAACAGTCGTACCTGACACCGCTATCAAACAGGCCACTTTGTCTCATTCTCCAGCGGTATTTCAGCCAAGCACATGGATTATCAATTCATTATAGAACATTGACATTACTTCTTTTTTTTTTTTTTTTTTTTTTAAAAAACACGTCTGGATTCACCTTTACAATTTAATAGATACATCATAATGGTCCAACAGGAGCGCCACGGTCGTCACAGCCCCCATGTATGCCAGCATGATGGCCATGGTCTCCACGGGCGTAGAGTGCAACGTCTTGACCGTCATGTTGACCAGGCCCGTTAGCAGATTTGCCGTGAGGAAGACGGCGAGGCCATTTCGATTATAGGCCCTGAGCACAGCGCTCGTGGCCGTGCGAACGGCTTCTCTTTCCGTCCTGCCGTCCTGGGCAATGTAAGTGGCGGGGAAGAAGATTGTGTCGATGGCACAGCACGCCAGGATCTGGACGGTGTTGAAGGCTGCTACCCAGAGGACGTAGGGAAGGTTGGCCATTCGCCGGGAGACGTTGAGGCCGAGGCCGAGGGAGTAGGACGTGGCGAGGTAGTAGAGGGCGGACCAGAGGGCGGCCCAGACGGCAATGGTCATGAGGAGCGTGTTTCGCTGGACGCCCGCGGAGACGTTGTTGCTGCGCGGGTTGATGATGCTGGTGCTGCGCGGGATGATGAGCATGCCCAGGTCCTGGCCGGCGAGGAAAATGGCCAGGTAGCCGAAGAAGCTGAAGATGCCCTCGCGGTTCATGGAGAGCAGGTCGACGCGCGGCGCGGTCAAGATGTAGGCCTTCAGGGGCGTCTTCTCCAGCAGCACCTGGTAGATGCCGCTGACGAGGAGGGCGAGGGCGGCGTACGAGGGGACGTAGCGCAGGACGGACTGGAAGGTGGCGACAAAGGGCGGGAGGACGCCCAGCGTGAAGAAGAAGTTCCAGTGCACGCCGTACTCGGTGACGTGTTCTGCGTAGTCGAGGCCCTTGACGCTGAGGAAGCGGATGACGCCGAGGACGAGCAGCGGGATGGCATGTCGAGCCGAGTGGACGAGGCGCCGGAAGAGGGACACGGGCTTGCCTGAAGCTCGCTCCTTGAGGACAGGCCGCGCCGCGACCACACCGGCCGTGAAGACGAAGGATCCCACGCCCATGTCCATGAGGGAGGTGCCCCATGTTTCGACTTTTGCGAACCGTCGCGGGAACAGGCGGAAGTCGACGGCCAATATGCTCAGGCACGTCATGATCATCATGGCGCCGCGGTAGGATGTCAAGAACGGCTTGATGGGGATGACGTCGAGCTGCGACGATTTCGACGACGACGACGACGACGACGACGGGCTGGCGGCAGACGCAGGAGGAAGCATCTTCTTCTTCTTCTTCTTCTTCTTCTTGTTGCTGCGCCCCGTCCGAGGCGGCATCATGTACACGGATGCCACCGGCGCAAGGAGGAACAAGATCAGAAGCACCGGCGTGCTGGCATACAGCGTCGTCGCGAGCAGGAACGCGCCCACATTGAGGAAGAAATCGACGGCATAGCTCAGCAGGGAGGGCGACTCGAAGAAGGACTGCCGCGCCTGGAGGGCGGACCAGAGCAGAATAGCGACCTGCGAGGACGAGAAATTTTGTCCAAAACATCAGTACTCAATGCGCCGGAAGCGACAAGGGGAGGAGGAAAGCGCTCAAAGATTGGCCACAACGAACCGGCGCAACGGCCGTGACGGCAGCGATTTCCGACACGGGACCGCCGGAAAGGTTGGACACAAAGTCCTCCTTTTGTTGCTTGTAGCTTGGATCTGGCATGGCGGGGAAGCTGTCTGTTTATTCACCCATTGTGAAAGGGACAGCTTCAAATTGAAAGAAAGAAAAAGAAGCCACGATAAGTCGTCTGTCCGTCGGTCAGCCTCGTTCTCGTTCGTCCCCCCCCCTCCCAAATCCATCCAATCCATCCCAAGGGCTGACATGGTTCCCCACTTTTGCCTCGCCATCTTGCACTTCGGCCACGTCTTACCTCTTGACACCCTGGTCAAGACTCAGGAATGGTCTAAGAGAAAATAGGGAGTTATTTGGAGCAAAGGAGGAAAAGAAGAGGAAGTTACGTTTGTCGGGAAACCCGCGAGGATCCGTGGCGCAGAGTCAAAATCGAAATCAGAATCAGAATCCCCGCCTACTTTGAATGCCTTTTTGAACCACCCAATTAGTGATGAAATCGGGTTTTTTTTTTTTTTTTTTTTTTTTTGCAACAACATCCCAACTAATAATCCGTAACTCAAACCACTCCTGTACACATTCGTGTCTATGATATGCAAGTGATCTTTCACCGCCTACCTAATTAGGATTCAGAGGCTCCACCCTGGATTCGAGACGAATGAACTTCGCTGGAGCCGAGATTGACAGTGTGCCCGCTCCAACTGATTTGATGATCGGTACGGACCACGGACTACTTTGGCGTGCCTCACCATCTAACCTACATGTAGGCTGCCGGCGCGGCATCTACGGCCTCTGGTTCGTTGCCGTGGATTCACGGCGTTGACCATGCCTTAGCGGTAGTCCCCCAACCAATTGCCATCCTCAATTCCCGTCCGCCAGACGTGCTTAGGGCAGTTTTGCCAAGAGGCGTCCTTCGCTCATTGAGCTACATAGGGACGGGGTGGAACGCATTGAACCCGAGACTCTGAGCGTGTTAAAGCATCATGTGTAAGTGCTGTCTGTGCCGATCTGCAATCTGGGCGTTTGATGAGAACCGTATCGCCGCGACAAGCCGTTGTTGGTCACGGTGTCACGCCACGATTCTTACTCACAAAAGGGGGGTTGTCTTGCTAGATGTCCTCGATAACATCTACACCCTCGTATTGCTTGCTACCTTGTAGGATCCGAGTGGAACTCCATGCGATCGACGGTGCATCTGTGGCATGTCCTTTACAAAGCTTCCCGAAAGGAATCGTACTTGATAAAACTGCTATATTTGCCTTGGCAACTGCAACGCTGCTGCGGCCATGGGAAAATGTTGACAATATCGGCTTCGGACACTTTTGTGTCATCTATCACAGGGAAGTATCGCATCAGAACCCCAATCCAAGCAAGAATTCCATGGCCTCGAATCACCTTGATCAAGAGTTTGAACCAACCCAGCTAAAAACTAATGCAAGCCGCTGCAGGTGTCACACACTTGCACTGCGTCCAGATGTATCTCTCCGTACATGATACAGGGGCCCGCAGGCTGTCGGCTCTTTCTTAAATGGGCGTCTGAAACTTTTCGACATAAATCTAGCGTCGACCGCATGTATATACTTCCCACCGTCGAAGGCTCAACAAGCCCGTCGTCATACGCAATTCGACTCATATGCACATCAAAAGTCTGCTACTACCATCACAGACCCCCACCCCCTGTATATGCTTGACATCTCATCCCCTTGCATTGTGCATCGGCTGGTGTGACTATCAGAGCATGCGCCGCTATACAGATAGGAAAAGAAGGCTCCAAAGAGGATGAAGCCAATGGACGAAGAGTAAAATCGTTGCTTTGTCTCGCTTCGTCCCGAGCAGCGCCTTCAGCCACAATTTGCTTTCAATCGACGCTAGCGGGACGGCCTGGACAAGTGCAAAAGTTAGCTTAAACACCCATCGGGCGACTTCGTCTGTCAAGCTCGATTGCCGGTAGTGAGCGAGCAAATGACGATCGCTCCAGATGAACCAACAATTCATCTACTTCGGCTCACGCAAATCCGTTTGTGAGGAGGGAGGTTGACCCATCGCTTTCTCCGCACCCGCACGTATCAGATCATCATTGACTGATCAGCGGATATGGCTTCCTCAGACCTCAGACGGCGACGGGTCTACTAGGGATGGCCCGTTCTTTGAATTATAAGTTCTGTGCTGAAAGTCATACTGCAGGAGACAGCGGCTGTGCTTGTGCTTGTGCTTGTGCTGTTCGTCTCGACTACGCTAGTACTTCGTAGAGTTGTGCAGTTCCGTGAAAATAATCCGTAGCCACGACGGAATAAGTCGCCCGTTCAGTTAAGGTCCATTGGTCCTGCGTTGCAGGCGTTGCAGGGGTTACATAGCTTCGCCAGTTGGTGTGCGGAGGCTCAAAGGAATTCAGCGTCAAAGCATTTTGAGACGGGAAGGTGCAACTGTGGAAGCTTGCAGGGGCTGATTACGGGAGAGGGAGGGGGCGTGTGCATAGAGTATAGTCAGTGGAGACATGCCTTTGCCCCCCTCCCACAGCGATTGTCATGCACGCGTGAAAAAAAAAAAAAGAGAGGTTCAACGCGGCACGATCGACCACGATGACATGTTCGGAGTTAGCTTCCGTGTTCGCCTTTTGCCTTTTGGTCGCATCGGGTACTGTGCTACTATCTAGTATCTGGGACGAGTCCTTCGTCGGCATCATCGGTGAATGCCATTGGCCGAAACAAGATAACCAGGTTTTACCACAAGCCTAGGTATTATTACCTACCTACCACTTTTAATAGCTGCCGTCTTGAAATATCAGCTGTGACTGTGAGGTGAGCAAAGTGTCTGTCTCGACATACCTGCCTGCATTACTCCGTAGTGTACGCATTGTGCAGGTGCTGCCCCCCACCCCCCCCCCAACCTCCACAAACGCCCCGCCACGGCTCCAGCCATCCCATCGCGCACCAATGGTGGTGCCGTTGAAGATGAGCTATCAAATCGAACGTATCGTTATCGGTTGACCTTGAGCCTTGGAGTTATTTCTTGCTGTAATCCGTAGGAATAACATGGCTTATAATTTGACTTGTCTCGCAAGCACATGCTGAGTGGCGCTGTTCCATTCATCAGCAGCCATGAGCGTTGATATGTACCCTTCCGGCGATGCCGATTACTTCGTATCAGCTAGAATGAACGAGTTGGGGAACCAAATCTGAAATCTAAACTTGTGAACGACATCTGCCAACCCCCCCGGGTCATTATAGAATGGTTCTTCAGTTGGCCCCCCATCCACAATCCGGGGCCGTGTCAAGTCATGGTACACAATACATGGGCCGATGCCAAGATTTGCTGACGACCGGAGTTGGTGCCGACGCTGTGCATCACACGAGCCGCCATCGAGACACTTTAGTCTCAATATCATGCAGCTGTACTCCGTATATCACGCCCATTCTATTACCCCATCTCACTTATCATCTCGTTGCACCCAATTGTTGCCATACTCGTGGTAGAATCAATTACCTTCCTGCAGCAGCGCGGAGTGGTGGCCAATTGAATAGGCACGCACACCAGACATCTTTTGCTCGGCCCAGCCTATGATTTACCAAGAAGCCCCCGTAGAAAAATTACAGTCGAGTACCACATATCGACTCGATAGCCTTCGACTAAGCGAAAAGCATAAGAATGCAAAAATTCATGCCCGTCCGATCCATCTCAAATTGGTGTGAAACCGGCCGTTACTTCATATACGAGAAAGCAGAAAACTTTTGTGAGCCCGGATCCTCTAAAATCGACCCTTGACCACAGCTCAGTGCGGTTTCCGAGGTATTGGGAATGGGAACAACCCCCCCCCCCCCCAAAAAAAAAAAAAAAGAATTCAGGCAAGAACGCAAAGGTAAGGGGAAGAAGAAACAAAACATCTCAGGCCAAAATGTATAGCCGCTTTGATAAAAAGGGCAAATAAAAAGAAAACAGATTACCCGCCCCCCTGTAGATTAGGTCGGAAAAGAACAAAACGCCTGATGGGATGCAGCAGGCAAAGTTCTGTCAAGCCTTTGCCATCGACGGCAACCAAGTGCAGATGGTCTCGAAAACAGAAGCAATTGATACATAGTACAAAGCCATGTAGACAATGGCCAATTGCTCCTCCACATGAAAAAAAAAAAAAAAAAAAAAAAAAGATTCTTGCAGTTTGCTGCATCGTCTGGATTCGGCTCATCAATCAGAGAATCACAATCAGAATACCTCGGAGCTTCGCAAGCTTGTGTGGCCCTGTGCATCCGCAAACAGCGCCTGTGAGACCCGAATCGGCATGTACGATGTGCTTGAGTCGTAAGCGGCATAGCCGCGCTTCTCCCACGAGCTGTCGTCTCTCAATCCGACGGGCGTCTGTCGTCCCTTCTGACGGACGTTGTACCGGATCAAAGAGCCGTTGCCGGGAGGGACCTTCATCACAATGGATGGCTGAGGGACGGGCGCCAGTCGTTGTTCGTCATTTGTATCACCATCAGCCCGGCTGCCCCAGGAAGTCTGCAAAGAAAGACCAGCGAGTCAACTCTGAGGGCCCTACCCCGACGGTTTTTAGCGACGTGAGAACATACCATGTTGAGAGTGAAAAGAGCATACAGCTTGATGAGGCCATGGAGATAGCCAAAGATAATGGATATTGGCAGGAAAATAACATCGCTGGGGTTGCGCCTGAACAAGCCCATCAATTTGACGACCTTGGTGAAAGCAAACATGAAGACGAATTGTGCCCAAAAGGCGTATCGGCGGTGCCCCATGTCCCGGTCAGCTGTGGCCCACCAACAGGATGCAAGAAGCAGTGGGTCCACAGCAAAGGCCAACGAGGTAAATGTGGCAATGTGGAGCGCGTATGTGCACCACCATTGTTGACTTATTATAAAATCATGATTAGCCGTGGTTTCCTTGCAGTGAAATCAACACTCACCTCCAGACATGTCTCTCGGTAATCAGGCTGGTCCAGTTGCTCCTCCAGTTGCTACGAGCCCAGCGGGAGCATTGATAGAGGAACGTGGGTCCATTTTCGAGGGTGGTCTCGAGCTCACATTCAGGATTGTACTGGATCCAAGTCTTCCACTGGTGGCTGACAAGCCAGCGGGTGACAAAATTGTCGTCGTCGGCGTTCAGAATCCAATTCCTCCATTTCTCATTCTTGAACCCATGCAGAAACTCGTGGCTAGATAGGATCTCAGAGCGATAAGCTCCGGTTCGGCCCGACATGCACGAGGTACCTCCGTCGATTTTGTGAGTGGCAGAAATTTCGAAATTTCGGCGTTCGATATAGGCGGCACCAAGCCAGTTCCATGTGCGGGTTGCCCATGAGCCAGTCCACTCACGCCTCACTCGTTGACAGGTTCCAACCCCACCAATTTTGGGGTCTTGGAATGGGGCAAGAATCCATGGCAACATGGTCGAAGGCCAAGTCACATCGTCATCAGCCATGACGGTGATGGGTGTTTTGACCTTTGGCAATGCTTCACACACCTGGAGCCGTTTGTTCGCAATCGGAGTGCGAAGTACTCTTACATTGGGGTTGCCCAATGACTCCGCCAGGTGGTTCAATGCCTTGCTCTTGTCATGGGTTGTCACCAGGATGAGTTCCGCGGGCTGGCATGCGAGGATGCTCTGAAGTGAGGGCCGGAGTTCCTCGAAAGCATTGTGGATCGTAGGAATCACTACTGTCACATCTCGATGCGTGAAGCTCGGTTTCACCGGAATCGGTTTCGATTTATATGTCCAGTGGCTCACACAGTGAACGAGAAGTCTGAGATATCGATTAATCCTGCCAATGGAAGCCAATGGTTAATAAAAGTTATAATAACACGAAGATTTTCAGCTAGGAGGGGGGAAAGAGGGCTTCTGCTCACCAAAAGCACCAAAACACCCAACCCCAAAAGGTGGTGGAATACCAAAAGTTGAAGGATATCTCGAAGTGAGCAAGGGCGTTAGAAACGAGCGTTGCGACATCGTACGAGAAGCGTTCCATAACTTTGTTTAGGTTTTCACTGTAGAAAAGCCAATGATGGTTTCTGGACAGAACGAATGAGACAGATGCAGAGGTACGCATGTGACAGCTTGATGTTGCCTCAACATGCGGGCGAGGTCAACAGAAGTGAGAGACATAGGGCGTTGCTGTTGTCTTTTCGAAGCGAGAAAGAGGCCCCGGAGGCCCACGAGCCGACGGGATTATTCAGGTAGGCTTTTTTTTTTTTTTCTTGTTCGTTTCCTGGTAGTCTCTGTGCACGCAAACGAGCTCGGGCGAGGTGTCTGGTGCCGGTTTTTTTTTTCCCACCTCTTGCTTCACTTGTGCGGAAAGAGCAAACGAGAAGCCGCAAAATGTTGCTGGCCACGCCACAGCTTCAACCGATTAGAGGCCAACAAGCTCTGCTCATATGCTCACTTGGACTAAGTATATGGAATCTGAATTGAAAGCAGTGTATTTTCATCAACGGACTGATGGATTTAACAATGCAACAGAACCAGACCTCAAGTGCGAGACTTGACCAAAGTACACCTCCAAGTCGATGCACGAAGAGGGAAGCCGATGTGATGAAATCGTATACCTAGCACAGGATACAAAACAATCAAGAAGGAAAGGAGAAATTTGCAAATAGAAGTTTTCATAGAAGAAAAGAAACGAAACGAAACGAAAGACACGATTAACCCAACCTGAGGTATGCCTTGTATGTTATTTAAACACCGACCAGAAACCCAGTTCTCAAAAGATGGGGTGACGGTCTTTCTTCATGTGGTTCATGAGGGAACAGGGACCTAGATAAATACATGGAATAACGACCCAAAAAAGCCATGTCATGACATGCATGAACATGGAGAGCCGAGAGGGTCCCAGACAAGGCAAATGCATGTGCACAAATATTCAGTGACAAAGAAGGCGACAAGTCCGTAGAGCAAAACAAAGCATCGACGCAAACTACTCGTAGTAGGCAAAGGAAGGGCTCGCAGTCCAGTGGGGTGGGGTGTGGTGGGGTGGGGGTCCACGGCGGCTAGAGGAGGGGGCGTGAATTGCTAAAAGAGCATCGCGAGCATGCTACTACTTAATAAGTACTCCGTACCAGGCCTACGTCCGTACTTGCTGCATGGTGGATGGACCAACACGCGGAGCACCTTGCCTTCCTATGACCATCTCATCTCACTGGACCCGTCCTGTCCTTGCCTGGCCTTGTGTAGTGCTGTAGCGCTGTAGTGCTGCGCTGCGCTCCTCTTGCTGCAACATGCCACGCGTTTTCTGCGATTGACTTGTCTCACAGAGATGCCTTGCGAATGGACTGGAGCTCTGATCAGAACGTGACGCGATATCCCTTCCGATCATCATCAGCCCATGAGCCAACCGCGGGCCGACCAAAAAAACTTGGCCATTGGACCCCCAGCTCCACGTTCAACCTCGCCCATCAATTGTTTGCCGCTGGCGGGCGGGCGAGCGAGCAGCGGGCGACGGGCGGGCGACGGGCGGGCGATTTAGTCCCTGCGAATAAGACGTCGCCTAACGTTCTGACATCGATCAAACTCTGGCGGGCCTGGCAGTGTTTGCTTGCGAACAAAGACCCAATCGCCCGGGGCGTCGTGCGTCGTGCGTCGTGCGTTTATTACATAATACAGTGTAATATGTACGGATTACGGCTTACGGAATACGCCATACGCCATACGCGGTCGACCAAACGCCGCCCAGAGTCTTGCAAGAGCTCAACCGTTGTTGCCACTTTCCCCACATTCTTTCTTCAGGCGGGAAAGAAGTGGAAAAGAAAGACTGGCATTGAAAACAGGCAGCGGCTGGGAACCGGCGACACCAGACATGATCATGATAGCACGCCGGGTGGCGGAAAAGAGACTACAAGATTTCGCATTGTCCAACCACTGATTGCAGTTCGCCGACTTATTGGCAGGCTGCTGAGAATGCCACCCTCCCGTGCCGAAACCAGCTGCTGCTCGTGTTCGGTGTGTTCGGTAACTTATAAGGAGTACGGAGTAGTCCGTAGTCCGTAGTCCGTACGGATCCGTAATGCGCTTCGAAATGCAACTCTACTCCATCTCACGACGGTCACCTTTCGAAATGGTGCAAATTCCCCATATCAAAGCTCTGCGGGCCGCGCGTGGAGTGTTAATAGTCGGTCGCTTCAGTAATAATCCCTAATAAAACAGGTTCCGGCCGGGGGTTTGCGTGCGTCCTTGGCCCCGCACCCACCTAATAATTAATAATTAATTACATTTAAATAATACCTGGCTGCATGTCCCACGAACAGGTTGTTTGTTTTGTTTAGCCATGCGGGCTGACGTCTCAGGTACGCGGGGAAGTCCTTCAACTTATCTCTGTCAAGAGAGAATCCATGAAAGGTGCATGCATGCGTGCGTACATTATGTAAGTCTGCTACGGATTGGTCCGTACACACGGATTACAGATTACAGATTACAGATTACAAATGCCGCATATCAATAATTCGCGTTGCCAGGTCAAAGTTGGCACAGATGCCTCGAGGCCATCAGATATCTATCTTTGACCCTTCTACGGAACACAGTGCAACGCACCCTTTGAGATATCAACGGCCCAACAAGCGAACAAACTCTGTGGCGCTTGAATTTTTTTTTTTTTTTTTTTTTTTTCACTGCTCAAAGTCGGCGCCGATGGCATCAGATCAAAGAGGAGAGGGTGTGTGCGTGGACTCTGGAGAGAAAGAGAGAGGTGAGAGGAAACAACAACAAACTGGGACAATGTGGGGTGGAACCAGTATGCATGAGGGATGCAGGGTTTTGTTCTTTTTTTTTTTTTTTTGTGCTGTTTGTTTTCCCTCTCTTATCAGTGTCCCGTTTGTTTACCCCGAAACGAAGGATCACGGTGGTAGAAAGATGAAAAAGTAAGGGCTTCTCCTGTGTGAGATTCTGTCTGAGGATCTTGAAGATGCTCATCTAAGAAGTTCCTTTGTCTGCGCTCATCTAATAAGCAGGCAACGGTTCCATCAGCTTCAGTGTGGGCTCTGGTCACAAAGCGGGAATTTTCTCCTTCTTCCTCTTTCTTTCTTTCTTTTTCTTTTTTTTTGTGTGCACCCCTGGTCACCTATGAAAATGCACATCTGCATATATACCGGGTTGTGTCCCGGACGACCATTGTGTGACAACAGCCCTCGACCAAGTTTTATCACAAACGCCTCTTCTTTGGAGCAAGCTCCGTCAAAACTTGCCTGGCAGCGCTTCTTGTCCGGAATTCTCTAGTGCACAGGGTTCAACAAAGGATATCAGTCAACAAAGGAAATAGACAGCCTCTGGACATGTCAAAGGGCAGGGCGAGCCGATTGGTTCGTGGCACACAACATGACAGACTCGTCAAGACTCTCTCTCACCAGCCAAGACTCGAGAACAAACAAACGCGCTCCATGATTGATTGTCCCGTCCAGGGGGTAACGAGTTATGCAAAAAGGACTCATCACATGTTGCGACAGCAAGCTCCACACAATCGGGAGTTGTTGTATTACAACCCGCACAAGCAATTCATGTCTTAGATCTCGCCTAGTCCATTCACGACTTGTTTAGACTCTTGTAAGAGCCCAGGAAGAGAGTTATTGATTGAAAAGCGGAGGAGGACCAGCATGTTGACAAAATCACCCGCCGACTGTTCAGAATCCACGTCGTTTCTCACAATTTGTCATGACCGTTGAACGGAGACTGCGACTTGAAAACCCCTTCTTGTTTGGTTCCTTGCTTTCAGGTCAGTCAGAATGGCGGACACGGTCGTCTCATCCGACGCGCAATCTGACATCACTTCCCTCCTCCCCCCTCCACAGCTTCAGCTCCCAGGGGTCCCAGGAACAAGGAATCTCGACATCTGGCCACTCGCGCCTTGCATGTACACGCCCGCCTGCCTCCCATGCCGAGTCCTGCGAGGGAAGCACAGCGGCAACGTTGAAATCGGATGAGCCTTTTTTTTTTTTTTTTCCCTCCCTCTTCTTTTCTTTCGCAACCAACCCTGCATGATGGATGGTGTGATGGGAGTTTTCACAAAAAGACAGTTCGGGGGGGGTCATTGCAGCCGGTGACACGAACTACCCGTTATTAAATATTTGGGAGTTTTGTCTCTTCTCCGCACGGATCACGGATTCAGGTCAGCGGGCAGTGAGCACCCATTTAATTTGTGACAGCTGGTCGGCTCAGTCAGTTTGCCTTTCATCCTTGTGCCGAATTGAGACGGGGGGGTGCCGTGTTGTTTCTAGAGGCATCCATTCTATCCCAAGCGAGGTATCGTGTAATACTTGCTTTTTCATTTTCCAATTCAGATAAGGCTGAATCGGCAAGACCAGACTAGAAACACGGCAAGTCCGGTCTAGCCAAGTTCAACTTGTTGGATTCCAACTTCCAACAACCCGACTTTCACCACCATGCCAATGCATCATCCGCGTCTCTCATTCCACCTTTGCCCCTCCCCCCATGTTTCCCTCCCATCATTCCTTACTAGACCATAGGCTACCTATTTTAAATAAAGAACCAAAAGCCAAGTTGTGATGAGATGGGACGCGGTCATACGGGGGTGAGACGCAGAACTTCGTCCAAGTACTTCAGCAGTGTTCCGTCCATGAGTGTCAGTGGAGAAAGAATTAAAAGATTATATTCATTCACCATCAAGAGACACATGATTGTGGGAAAAAAAACACGTCCTTTATTGACAAAAACGCCTTTACTACCTAGCCACCGTGAACCAACGCTGCAAAGCCCCAACGTACTGCGTGACTCGTTGCGCCGACAATGGCCAAGTGAGGGAGGAATAGGTATTTATATGTGTGTATGAAGAAAAGAGAATCACAAAACGCTAAGCCAACCGTCGTGAGCCGAGTATTGCACTCCCTTCCATCTTGCGTCATCTGCGTATTGACCTCCAGGATATCTTCCAAAAACATTTTGCGCGTGAAAACAAAAGGTTTCCCCTCCGAAAAAAAAAAAGCTCCCGAGCCCTTTTGATGCAGTCGTGAGTAAAAACGCCGGATGGTACTGAGGAGGGAGGAAATTGAATAATGATGATTTGCAAGCCGTCCGAAAGTTGTCCGTCCAATAACTCCATGCAAAAAAAAATATTCAAAGAAAGAAAAAAAGGCGAGTGATTTGGTAATAGCCAAAATGGACAAGCCGGCAAGTCATAGAGTTCTGTAGTCCTGAAATGCTGGCCGGCTGCTGACTTGAGGTGTCATCTTTGTATATCAAGACGGCCATGTGACTTGGTCGATCCATCGAAGATTGCCGTCATGTGGAATCTGGATCTCATGCGTGATCAAGGCGCGTATGTGATGGGGAGGAGGTCTGATTTCATGGTTTAAAGGTGTGGTTGGTGATGGAAAAATAGGACTCGGCAACCGTCATGATCGTGCCCATGTCCCAAGCTTCTGCTGGTAGTTTGGCTGCTCGGCCTGTGATTTTCTCCTAACGTCTGCCGAGCTTCAAAAGGCGGGTCCGAAACCACAGGACAAAGGCGGTCCAAACACCTGCAGTCTTGCGCTTGGCTGTCTTGGTCCTCTTGAGTGGTGAGGTGAAATGGACCTTGTCGGCTCGAGTAGGAGCGCTCTGTCCGTCGTGGGTGCTGTTGTAGCCATGGGTAGAAAAGTCAATCTTTTCTTGTGCTCGGTCGAATACCGCATCTTGTTTCCTCGATGTTGTGATTCGAATGTCCGTACCACTTGACATGGTGCTGCTGGACACGCTGCCGTTGCCTCCACTTCCCTTGCGAAGACGAGAGTGCGTCTTTTCCATCCGATGGGCCTCCCTATTTTCCGCGCGCTCTTGTTTGCGATGCTGCTCTCGTGCGTACTTTTCTTCTTTGGCCCGTTCTTTGGCCTCGAACTTGCGGCGAGCCTCGCGAACCTGCTCTTGGTGAGTCGACATGTCGACTTCACTTCGAGAGCGCATGCGAAACCCGCCCATGTCCAGCGAGTTGCGTAAGGGCGACATGGGTGATGCCGGAGACGACGTCAAATTGGTCTGTAACGAGGACAAGATTATCGCTGCGGTTCCCAGAGGAGCGGTGGATGACAGCGGCGAGCCCGCTGTCTCAGAGGACACGGTGCTCGGGTTGAGTTCCGACTTGCTCTGATTCACAGACGCGGTGCCGAGCGGCCGAACCTGCGCCGAGCTAGAACGCGTCGCAGAGATTCGTGCCGTCTGGTTTCCATCCGAGATTGAGCTGGTGCGCTGGCTAGCAAGAGATGGGCGACGGTGGTTGGGGTGCTGGAAGTAGGCGGACTGGTAGAGAGCAGGCCGAGGTGTCGTCGAGGTGGAATGGAGGGACGGGTATGGGTCGATGTCGTCGTCGTCCTCGGTGATGGTGGAAGAGTATCCAGTAGTGATGCCGTTCTCAAAGGACGCTCTTGAATTCGCATACGACAGAGGCGGCGTAGAGGTGTAGGGTGTCTGCTGGAAGGGGTGAACAAAGGTGCTGCCATTGCGGCCGCTCGTGGTGGTCGCAATGGACGAGGTGTGGGAGTTGCCACTCGTCGACCGCACATGCGAGTATTTGGATCGTGCTCCTTCCCTTCCTGCCGCCAGTGCTCCTGCCCCGTGACCACCAACCCCAGCAATGTCCGTGGCCGAAAGTGAGAAAATCACGTCGCGTCCAGACCGTGTGTTGGCAAACGCTGGTGCTGAATAATGATAAGATCCATCACTATCATAAGTGCCAAAATCAGGGCCAGCGAAACTCGGCGAGGGCTGATCATCCCACCCGCGATCGAGATCGAGTGACGACTCTCGATCCGAGTGGGAGTGCAGCTTCTTGAGAATGGGCTTGACCACGGTTCGACCTCGCGATTTGGAGATTTTACCTGTGGAATGGCCGAAAACACCCGAATGGACCTTCACGGACGCCATTTTGAGGCCGAGTCAGCGAGCGTTCGCTTCGCGGGCGGTTGTCGAGTCTTGTTGCTCTTGCTCTTGTTTTTGTTGTTGCTGCTGCTGCTGCTGCTGCTGCCGTCGTCGATGTTGAAGAGGTGTCGTGGCGGGCAATGCTGCTGGGTATGGATTCCAGGTCTCACGTACAGCAACGGGGGCAGCACAACTCTCACTCACTCCATCTCCGTATGGAGCTTGTTGTTGTTGCTGTTGCTGTTGCTTTGTCGCTCAGAGTTACACAGAAACGCCCTCGAATAAACACAAACGCATTGACCCGGACTCTGCAAACAATTCGCAGCGATCGAGGCTCACCAAGAAACACGATGCCTGACAAGTCAAAAACGAGGGAAACAGATTCGAGAGAACGAAGTGAGTAAGCAGGCAAATAGCCGGTCGAGATGTTCGGGAACGGGAAGACAATGTGCTAATAAGCATCCAGCAAACGTCCGCTTGCGAACGTGTGTTGTGGGGGATGGGGGCCCGGGCCACTAGGACGAACACGACAGGGGTTGCTTGGCGGAATCCTTTGTTGCCTCGTACGGAGAGTCAATGGCCCAACCTGCCGATTACGACGGCTGATGCGGCGAAGAAGCGGTGTTCTGTTGTTGTTGGCCTGCGTCTTGCAGTGTAGACTGTCCCAGGATCGACAAGATGTGACTCCTTGCGGACAAGAACAGCATTGGGGAGGGGAAGTCGAGGAACGAGAAATTGGCCAGGCAAGAAAGAAGTTGACCACAGGGGTCCAACAAGGTTTTAATAAGACATCATTTGAAATGACGGCGACGAATAAGGAGCTGCCCGCGCAACGACTTATCAAACGATGGCTTGAGACGAAGCAGCCCAGGGATTCAAAAATGGATGGGCTGTGTGTGTATTATGATGGTCCGGGCACACCGTCCACAGCCTGCCGAGTCTTCCACGACGAGTAAGCCACTCAGCACTGAGCCACGGTGATGATGCTGCTCTGTGTGGAGTACATAATAGGAACAGCCCGGCGAATGGGTCTGTCTCATTAGACTTTGTTGGCTTGGAAGCGTAATTGCCATTGATGAATCTTCATTTCGCAAAACATTCTCCCCTTTCTTTGTTCTCGTCTCCGTCTGGGGCAAGCGGATCCTTCGCGAATCCTCCGGGCTGGTTCCCCGTGCCTCACCTCACACATTGACGCGGAACCATATAATAATAACGCTGTTTCCCGTCACACTTGCAAGGCCACCGTCGCCGTGGGCACAACACACAGTCTCGCAACACCAGAACATGACTATTATTATCTGGTGTTTATCGTGGGGGGCACGAAGCAGAGCAGTCCGTTCTGTTTGCGGGCCTTTCTGCCTCCCAACAAGTCAGCTGGCGAGGCTGCATGCAGATGGCGTGCCGTAGCGATGCATCCGTAATCCATCCGAACGGAGGGATCCGTTCCAAGATTGTTTTGCTCTGGTTGCCCCGCTGCTGCCGAGACGACGGTGGTACGGAGCATTGACATTTCGTAACCGTCATTTGTTCATCAATGGCTGCATTCACAAGCAGGCATCGGGCCAAGCCAAGCCAAGCCAAAGCCAAAGCCAAAGCCGAAGCCGAAGCCGAAGCCGAAGCCCAAGCCGAAGCCCAAGCCAAGCCGAGTTCAATCGCCACAGCCAACCAAAAGTATTTTGACTCTGTCATCGCACTACGGAGCAACGCTTCTTCATGTCTCTGCAACATGCAACAGCGGATGCACTCGGACTCGTTTTGCATCTACCAGATAATGCGGACGGAGCACGGAGTCCTTGGTGGAATTCGGGATACTGCTGCATCTTGTTGGTAGACCACGCGCCCGCGCATTCCCACCCGCACCATCCGATCTGCGTTCAATTGAGACAAGTTCCCGTTGGTTCAGCTTTACAGACACAGTCAGATGGTGTTTGATGTGATGTGGAGGGATCGCTTATCTTCTATCTCTGGTGTGTGGCCTGCGCCGCCTGGCACCACGTATGCACCCCGAGGCGTCGAGATGTGGGGCACTGACTGAGACAAGAAATTTGAAAACAATACCTCGTCGTTCCCTTCCCCGGACAACTGCATACATGTACGTTCATGTCTCGAGTTTTAGTTGTCTGTCAAAATGCCTCATCACGGCTGCCATAATTCTCGGGCCTTTCCCATTGCGGACGCACCATCAGCGCTGTAATTACATACTCGTGCCCCGCCCCACCACACGAGTACAATGTATGTATGTATGTAGTATGTACGGATTACTCCATACTCCGTAATCGTGCCCCTCATCAACCAAGCCATCTGCGATCGACTGGAAGCCCAACATCGGGGCGTCCGACATGGCCGCATGAAAGCAATAGTCGTCAAAGCAGTGTACCAAGTGCTCCGTTGTTCTGTTTCGATGAGCAGGTGTGAAAAATACAGATCCACGTACTCCTGAGACATCAACATATGGGCTGTGCACACTGATCGCTCGAGCTCTTGTTTTTTGTTGCTCACGAGTGTGTGCCCACCTATTCACAACTCTTTCACAACTCTTGACATGGCGTCTTAACAGTCGTAGATTCTCACGTCTCTTTGATACAATTACACCAGGCTGTCTTTGTGGCTCCCCCCGGGGAAACGAATGTGTGCAACGCTGACGGACCTGTGAGCGCGAACTGTTGCTCGAGCACAACTTGGTTTCTTTGATGGCTTTCTGGTGAAAAAAGGTGAGGGGCTTTATTTCGGCTCGATGAACTGGGTTAGGCTTGCAGCTTTTACGATTTGGCTGCGCTCTTCTGGCTGTAGCAGGCGTCGGTGAAGACTGCGGCGAGCTACATCGGAAGGCCTTCCGGGACTAATAGACGGTGAGACGGTGAGACGGTGATTTATGATACTGAGCTTTCCAAGAATCATGCTGACGGGCAATATTTGCTTTCGATGACATGTGATGGGTGCCTTCGCGCGCCTCGTTTGACTCTCGGACAACTCCTAGTTCAAGCTGGCCATGTGGTCGCCGGAAGTGGTTTTGGTTTCTTTTTTCTGGGCGTCCCTGTTTTCGGACACATTGTGATTTTGCAAGACTTGAGTACTTATTGACAGTAACTTGTGGTTTTCCAGCCTGAAGAGAGAAGAGAGAGAGAGCTGTGAAGGACTCGCACTCAGACACGGACGACAAAAGGGTGGTCCATGCGTGTGGCGGCTTATGCCCGCCGCACGCGCAACCTGCAGTCGAGTGCTGAAGCTTGCGTTTCGATTGTATAGCGCTTGTTCGAGAAAGAAAGAAAAGATATGCGCCGAACGGGGATCGTGCTGAGTCCTGACCGCGCCCGAAGCTCGCAGCCTGTTGTTTTGACCATGATTCGATTGTTGCTCTCTTCCGCGGACGGAATGCCACTGAACTCGGAGTTGAAGCAACGGTCGGCTCTGGCCGTTTGTTTGCCAGGCGTATGTATGGAATCCCAAGTCTGGCATTAGAGGGGTCAGGTGTTTTCTGATGCGAAGCTGATGCGAAGCATGCATTTGTGAGAATGGGATTTAAACCCCGAATCAAATGATGCACGTCTTGCCATTAATTGCAATGTTATTCACTGCAATGCCCACCTGGCCAAGACTTCCAGTGAGGAGCCGCTCCAATTTGAACTTTGTTGGAGCCGAGATTTACTGTTGTGTGCGTGCCCCTCCAATTTCAAGGGTCTTCTTATTTTATTTTTAGTAAGCAAGCATCGGTAGATGAATCCACCTCCTTCCAGTCCACGACTCCACAACACACACCTCCAAGCATCACCAACTTGCAACCCAGCTTGTCCACCATCCATCCGAATCGCACCGAGACTATCGCTCCACCCGTAAATTGCATGTATCTGCAAGTGGCTGTAATGTCACAACGTTACCATCCATGCCGCCATGGTCTACGAATGGGATGAGCATCAGCAGACATGTTATCGACTGTACATCGAGGAGGGCAAGTCCCTGGGCGAGATCAAGGACCATTTGAAAAGCGTCCATGACTTTGCGCCGAGGTGAGTCACCTCTGGCCCCCTCGTGCATGGCCAATGCCCGCGCTGCCCGCGACGGGATGCTGCCTTGTTCTTCTGCCATCTTCTTGTGACTTGGTTTGACCCATCGGACTCACAATGTATTAACCCTCCTTTAGTACACGAGCTTTTCAGACTCAGTTCCGCCGCTGGAATTTTCCGCTAAAGCAGCGTAACATTCACAAGAATGACCGGGTGGTCCGCCGCGTCAAGGAGTTGTGGGAGAAGAATCTCGCACAGCGCGAAATGCTGCGGATTTTGAATGAAGAGGAAGGGTTTGACATCACAACAAGGGAACTTATGCGAGTCCGTGTTCGGAACCGTTGGCTTCTGAGAATGGCCAAAGGGGACAAGCCCTGGGGGGTGGACATCCAGTCAGGAGAGGAGGAGACGCAAGATCCGACAACAGAGCTAACACAGAGTACCCTTTCTCCCGAGTCACAGCAGGGCTTGTCTCGTGACGAAGCTCCTGTCAAGTTATCGAAACGACAACAGAGACGAAAAGCGAGCGGCGCGGCAGGTCAAGACGGAGGAATCGTTCGCTTCCCATCAGAAACTACGCTTGACAATGCACGTATCAGGCTGGACCTTACGATCCCCACGTACCGTGCCTTGAGATCACACTTCACACAAATCTGTGAAGCTGAGGGCATTATCAAGAAGACAGACGCCGGAGTTGTGAAGTGGGATGCTGCCAAAGAAAAGCTTATTCGACAGATGCCGGAACTTCAACGTGCAGTCTGGTCGGTCCAAGAAAAGATTGAGTCCCGACAAGTGGCACTCGAAGTAATCTGCACCGACGTAACCAAACGAATGCGCATCTTGGAGGCGAGGATGACATTAGCCCAGGCGAAGAATATCTTGGGCATCAATCCGGAACAATTCCGGGAGATGCGGTCGGCGTTCTACCAAGTGCTTGGCGAAGCTGGGTTGACTCGCAAATCAAATGCTACTACCCAGCAATGGGAGAATCTAAAACGAGATTGGGCAAGGAAATCGCCAAAGCTGAGGCAGATACTCCCCAACATGGACCAGGAGCAAGGACGAGCTCTCGAGGTCTTGGCAAAAGACATATTGAAAAGACAGCGAGATGGACGGCGTCGGAATGAGCCAAAACCTCAACAACAGCAGTCGGACCTGGAGCCGGACCTGGAGCCGCAGCCGGAGCCGCAATCCCAAAATCAATCACCGGATCTATCATCCCCCCCAGAGATACCGCCGATGACCAAGCGTCGAAACAAAGTTCCTCGGATGAGCCTACGCAGATCGCCGCGCAATAACAGTGTAAATATGGGAGAAACCTTGACAGGGTCAAATTTCGACACCACGCCGGAAGTATCTCACACATCCCAAATGGCCTTTAGTCCAGCCAACAGCACCATGGGAGCGCAAGTCCTCAAATCACTTCAGTCACAAACGTCGGGAGCCTCGTCGGGAGCCTCGTCGTCTCAAAATGGGCTACCGCACCCATCTCGCGTTCTCAGCTCATCGTCGATGTTGGCCAGTATGCCGCTGGAGTCGCAGATGGGGTCATCGCTGCTTCTCGGATCGGATGGCCAGGCACCCTTTATGAACCAGTCTTTCGTGCAATCCCAGTTCACCCCGGCAGCTACTCCAACACCTGTGTATCATCAGGTACAATCAGTGTCAACAGCGTGTGCAATATTTATGCGGCTCCACCCATCATCGAGCTTTCTGTCCGGCTCGCACCTGTGGATAGCGACTCTCACGTCCGATTCCGTACAAGAACTCCGACAGATGGCCGCTGAAAAGTTTCCGGGGACGATGTGTGTACGTATCGAGGGTGTTTTGAAGGATGGCAAAGGCGGAGAACTACCGTTGCCTATCGAACAAGACCAAGAGCTAAGTGCGTATATTGCGCACTTGCATGGTGCAGCGCCTACTTTCAATGTGCAATTGGTCTGGAAGACTTCGTGATTATGTTATTATTACTATTTTGGCCCCGGGCAATCGAAGCTCCCCGTTTGGGAAGGATAGTTTCTGTTGGCGTTGCTGGCATAGGGGGGGTTGCTTTTGCGGCGTCGCAGCGATTATTTCATGTTCAGTCAGCTTGATTGTGATATAAAAACATCGGACAGAGACAGGCACACAAAGGTTCTATTGAGAAACTTGTAAACATCCCAGTTGTATTACTACAGAGCCCAAACTTTTAACATACAAAGTAAAAGTCGGTAATGGCGAGCCAATGCAACAACAGTGCGGAGAGCATTATTAATAATAAATAGTGCGGCAGCGGCGCCAGGTATGGAGTTGGCCTGGTGGAGATTTGATGCGGCGATAGCGGTCGGACAAAAATCCGGGACGCCCCAAAGTTCAGAAGCTCGGACGTAAAAAATCCAACGAGAGACAACCTCGCAACCCGGTGCAGTGAGCTACTTTCCTTGACACGCGAATTGCCGTCGCAGCGTCGCAGGCGGATGCTGTTTGTTGTCTGCTGCATCTACAGCATTGCCAACACGAGAGCGGTGCTCGGATATCCCGCAATGGCGCAGATCCGACTCGGGACGATGCGAAGCTGCAACACCAGCAGCTTCGCGGCAGCCCGTGTCCTCCACGGCCAAGCTGCAAGACGATGCTATGCCACCGAAATTGAACCCGAGAACCCGAAACCTCCCCGACGTCAGGGCAACGAGATGAAGCTGGGGAGGTCTTTCCAGGGACAGGTCATGGGTAGTATTGGTGCGCGATTGCGCCGAGAGCGAGAACAGCGGGAGCAATACGAACGGTGGAGGGATATGACGGATCCCTCCAGGAATTGGATGGTGACCTTCCGTAGGTTTGGCAGATCAGATGAGAAAAGAAAAAGAAAAAGAAAAGGGGGCACAAGAGGAGAAGTGGTTGACTGACAGAAACTACAGTTTTCCTTTCAGGCGTTGGCATCGCATATTACCTTGGCACATTTTGGCCCCGCGAACCCGAACCCACATCGACTCTGCCTCTTTCCAAGCTCAGAGATCCCAAGCACAATACCAAACTCGAAAACATGCAGGCCGCATGGGCCGATTTCGTCAAGATCCTGGGCAAGGAAAACGTCAGCACACTTGAGACGGATATCGAGCACCACACCGGGTCTACGTGGTCGACGCATCTGCCCAAGCCAGATGAGAAACCATTTTGCGTGGTCTACCCAGGCAGCACCGAAGAAGTGTCGGAGATTATGAAAATCTGTCATCAGCGACTCATCCCCGTGGTTGGCTACAGTGGTGGCACCAGCTTGGAAGGACACTTCACGCAGACAAGAAAAGGCATCTCGATTAATTTCGCCCGAATGAACAAGGTTCTCGCGCTGCACAAGGAAGACCTGGATGTCGTTGTTCAGCCTGCTGTTGGCTGGGAGGCGCTGAACGATGACCTCGCCAAGCAGAACCTCTTCTTCCCCCCCGATCCTGGCCCCGGGGCCATGATTGGTGGCATGGTTGGCACTGGATGCAGCGGCACGAACGCCTACAGGTACGGGACCATGCGCGAGTGGGTGTTGAGTCTGACGGTGGTCATGGCCGACGGGACCATCATCAAGACCCGGCAACGGCCGCGAAAGAGCTCAGCTGGATACGACCTCACCAAGCTGTTTATTGGATCGGAGGGAACCCTGGGTCTGGTGACGGAAGCTACGCTCAAGGTAACCGTCAAGCCCATGTCGACCAGTGTTGCCGTGTGTACGTTCCCATCCATCCACCATGCCGCCACCTGCGTCAGCAAGGTCGTGGGCGAGGGCGTGCCCGTTGCTGCCATTGAAATTCTGGACGACAACCAGATGAGATTCATCAACGCCGCCGGGATGACCTCGCGGTCATGGCAAGAGGCGCCAACCTTATTTTTCAAGTTCTCTGGCACTTCCGCGGGCGTCAAGGAGCAAATCTCACAGGTACAAGGGTTGGCGAGACAGGCCGGAAGCAAGAGCTTCGAGTTTGCCAAGAGCCGAGACGAGCAAGACGAGCTATGGAGCGCGCGAAAGGAAGCCCTCTGGAGTACCACGTCTGTGATGAAGGAGGGAGACAGGGTGTGGACGGGCGATGTAGCCGTGCCCATGAGCCGCCTACCTCAACTGATTGAGGAAACCAAGCAAGACATGCGGAGGAGCGGTCTGACGGCATCCATCGTCGGGCATGCAGGTGACGGCAATTTCCACAGTGAGCACTTTCATTCGCGTCCGTCTTGGGGTTCGGTCAGCGAACTTTGCACTGACAGTCACGCAGCTATCCTGACGTACAGCGAGGCGCAACGCGAGAAGGCCGAAGCGGTTGTTCACAAGATGGTTAAGCGAGCCATTGAGATGGAGGGCACCGTGACGGTGGGTTTACATCTATGCTTCTTCGTCTGGGCTTTCGGGGCGGGCGCATGAGCAAGAGAGCTGACAGATTTCCAGGGCGAACACGGTGTTGGGCTGGTCAAGAGAGATTACCTGCCTCACGAACTTGGCGAGTCGACAGTCGATGCTATGCGACAGGTACGTTTTGTTGCGCCTGTGTGCGGCGGCCACACCCCCTTGTTCAACTTGGCTAACATGAACATGCGTGCGTCGTGTAGATCAAGAAGGCATTCGACCCTCTTTGCTTGCTGAACTGCGACAAGGTCGTCCGCATGCAGCGACCGAGGAAGGGTGAGGTTGAGGAGTGGTGAGGCGAGGTGAGGTGTTTTTTTTCATGGGTAATTGAAATATCCTGTGTATAATAGCGTTGGCAGCTGCTGCCGCTTGTGTACTATACCTGGTACCTGACAACTTGATGGACGAGTTGCCAACGTGGTGGGAGCCAGAATTGGTCGTCTTGACTTTGAGGGAGATGTGACGTCTGGTCAGTTGGTCAGTTGGTCAGTGGCCAGTGGTCAGTGGCCAGTGGTCAGCGGGGCCTCCACAGGGCCTCTCCTCTCCCCCCCCCTCCCGTCGCGCGTCACATGGCCACATGGGAATGAATGTCAATACGGTACGGACTAGATGTACATAGGCACGAACCTCATCGACTCGGTTCCCGTTCCCGTTCATCTTTTGCAACATTTGCGATTTCTTCACCCCTCGCCAGTCACGACCGTACCTGATGGTCATCATAGCACAAATACACCGTGATTCGGCATCACTAACTGCTGCCCGCTCCGCCTCTTCCAGCTGTCGTCTCTGAATTCCGCGCGGCCTCGACATGTCGCTATTCACGGCGCAGCTGCATCCCGGGCGAGCGCTGGGTTTCCTGGTTCTCGGTGCATTCCTCCACGATGTTCTCACCCGCCTCAAAGCCGAGCCCCAGCGCTTCCCCAAACTCGAAGTTATCTACTCCCCAGAAGAGCCGGTGACCGAGCCGGTCTGCATAGTGCTGCCACACAACGGCATCCGGCTGCGCTTTGATGGCCCTGAGCAGCGGCTGCGACTGATCGAGGTGGTCGACTTTACCAAGAACCACGTCACCTTCAAAGATAGGGATCTTTTGAAGCCACCGGCCAGCGGCACGTCGGCGCCAGGCTCGCCCATCCCGGGAGAGTCGTCCCTGGGGCCTACCTTTCGACACATCTACCATCGGTTGCTGGGTCCCACGTATGACGGCGAGTTTATCCCCCCCTCGAGCGGGAGTCAAGAGGACGGGACCTACGTCCTGTCCTACCCGGGCGTCGCGTTCAACTTTCCCCTCGCCAAGTCGGCCTATTCCCCAGACAAGGACGTAGTGACGCTGCTGTCGTCCTCAACAAGCCCAAGCCAGGTTGCCGCGTCCATGGCCGTCTTTAGCGGAACTTCGTGGGCCGAAGCGCGGCAGACGCTCTGGACGGAGGCGCTTCCCAGCGTCAAACAGACGTCGGTGCTCCCGCGCACAAAGGACGTGTATCCCGATGAAGTCTCTCTTGTCCGGATCCATGGCGGGGGCAAACTGGACTTGTTTCGCAAGTGGACCAACAATGCGTTTCGGATCCAACTCGGCGAGACGACACCGCAGGAGCTCGTCATGGAACTCGGTCCGCCCAATGCCATTTATCGCAAGAACGAGCAGAAGATGATTATTCACAAGATGCGCGCGACGAGCAACGCGCACGGCCGACCCAGTGCAGGTATCGGTGCCGTTGACTTTCACCGCCCGGACGACCTGACTGACACGGATCAGTCGTCCATGAACACTGGCTCGGATGATTCTGAAAACGACGAGGCCATTGACGACCAACTAGCAGACAGTGCGAACCCGTCCGGGGAGTGCTTCTACAACTACTTCTACCTCGGGTTCGATATCCTCCTCTCACCAGCCACACAACCCTCGGAAGCGCCTCCCGATGGTCCTGGTCCTGGCAACGCAGGCCCTTCCTCCTCCTCCCCCTCCTCCTCCCCCTCCTCCTCCTCCTCCTCCTCCTCTGATGGAGCAAGTAATCCTATCAAATCCCACCACCCCGATCGTCTAGTCGCCACCAAGCTTGTCCTTCACGGCAACGTCCCTGGCTCCTATGAGTTTAACCGCCACCGCCGCTGCCGCTGGGACATAGCCTATCTGGAGGACCATGATTCTTTCCCAGAGGCAATCACGTCGGAGACGTCGTTTCGCGATATCGAGCGCCGCATGAACAACAAGTGGGAATCTGCGTACCCGGTGGGCCAGAAACCCCAACGGCAAAGGGGCATGGTGTTGAATCGGGGATGGGGCGACAGCCCCGGGAGCAGTTGTGAGTTTCTGGGTGGGTGGGAAGAGAGCGGTGCCAGGAGGACCGGGTCTAACGGGGATTCGACGACGACGCTGTTTGGGTTCCCCGGGTTGGTGTTTGAGGTGCTGAGGAATGATTATGTGAATACGGTGACGGTGTTTTAGAGGACTTGCTAACGAGACATGGGCAGGGAACGGGAGGTTACGGAGCCGGCGTTGGGAACATGTGCGCAGCAGCAGTTGTTCATAGGCATATATTATTGGGTCATGTGCGCTATTATGCCTTTGACTATATGATGCGAATGTCGTTCCGAATCGGCGAAATGCGAAATTCTTCCGAAATCACAGTGATTGATGCAGATCCCGGAAAAAAACGCCAGGCCCCCCTTACCTTCTCTTCAGAACAATAAGCAACAAGTAAGAAAAAAAAAGGGGGGGACGAGATCAGAAAAATACCAGGGAAAAAAAAAACCCCCCCTTTTCTCAACGCGATGGGATCATGTTTCACTTCTTCTTAGCGCCGTGGTCTACTACCCCCCCTCATTTCTATGCTTCAAGGACTGCAGTCCCGTCTTGTGCTCGGTATGATGCTTGCTCAACTTCCTCTGGGCGACACCAAGGCTGATGACGAGGGCGGCAAAGGCCGTGCAGGTGAAGAGAATGTACATTTTCTGCAGGGCATTCCAGTAGGCGTGCTTGACAACGGCGGCATCGTTGCCCCGCAGGCCGGCGACGACGTGGACGCTCGCGGCGGCCTGGGAGCCGGCGAAGACGGAGGCGAGGCTCGGATCGAGCTGGCTTTCGAGGTAGCCCCTTTGGGCCTGCATCTGGTTGTTGAAGATGACGCCGCCGGCGACGACGGAGATGGAGGTGCCGAGCTGGCGGAGGAAGCCGAAACTAGCGGTCGCGACGCCAATGTCACGGGGCTCGACGTTTGTCTGAAGCGCGATGAGCGGGGACTGGAAGTTGGGGCCGACGCCGATGCCGGCTATGATCTGGAAGATGATGATTCTGGCCCAGTTCCTGTCGTCGCCGACGCCGACGAGGAGGCCGAAGCCGAGGGTCATGATGGCGAGGCCAATCATGATGGGGAGCTTGTAGTTGCCGGTGCGCTTGATGACGATGCCGGTGAGGGCCGAGGTGAAGGACAGGGAGAGCACAAAGGGCAGGAGGTAGACGCCGGAGAGCAGAGAGGTGGCGCCCATGACGGCCTGGAAGTACAACGGGAGCCAGTAGCTGCCGCCCATGAAGGTGAAGGCGTGCATGAAGGAAAGGGCGAAGGCGGCGACGCTGGTTCTGTGGCGGAACAGGGAGACGGGCATGACGGGGTACTTTGCGACGCGGGACTCGTAGACGACGAAGAGGACGACGGTGACGACGCCAAAGACGATGAGGCAGATGACGGTGGCCGAGTCCCACGGGTGCTGGACGCCGCCGAACTCGAGGCCGAGGAGGAGCATGAGGGTGCCGCCGATGACGAGCAGGCTGCCGAGCCAGTCGATGGCCACGAGGCCCTCCCTCGCGGGCGTCCGCGGGTTGTGAAGCTTGAGCACGAAGACGAGTATGACGAGCACGACGCCCGACAAGGGCAGGTTGATGTAGAAGCACCACCTCCACGAGACCTTGCTGGTGAAGACGCCGCCGAGGACGGGGCCCACGGCCGACGCGATGGCCCAGACACAGCCCAGGATACCAAAGTACAGGCCTCGCTTGCGCATGGAGAACAGGTCCGAGACGCAAATGTTGGGCAGCACGATGGCGCCGCCGCCGCCGACGCCCTGGATGGCCCGCGCGGCAATGAGCATCCCCATGCTGTTGCTGATGGCGCACAGGAGCGAGCCGATCCCGAAGATGGCCACGGCGCCGATGAGGACCGGCTTGCGCCCGAATATGTCGGAGATCTTGCCCCAGATGGGCACGAAGGTCGCGTTGCCGAGGAGGTAGGCCGAGCCTATCCAGATGTAGCCCAGGCTCGAGTCGAAGTGGCTCGAGATGGTGGGGATGGCGGTCGTGATGATGGTCATGTCCAGCGCGGCGAGGAAGAGGGCGAGACACAGCGCGAACACGACCAGGAGGGTCTCGAGTTGCGTTCGTCCCGCTTCTGGTTCTGGTTCTGGTTCTGGTTCTGCTACTGCGGGTGGAGCTGCCGCGGTTTCGACATCACCGTGGTCTTGCGGTTGCGATGCATTCTTCTCATTGTGGTGCTTGGGGGAGGCCTTGAGGAGGGCATCTCGTCCTACGTCGACGGTTCGTTCTGAGCTTGTCCGCCGATCGGGCGTGGTGGCGGCATCGGATGCCATTCTTTTTTTTTTTTTTTTTTTTTTTTCCTTGGATATCTGTTTCTTTCTGGTCCTTGTTAATCTACTTTTTCTCTTTTTCTTATACGCAAACGGCTGTAATTGGCTTTTGACGGCTGGGTTGTGCTCCGTAGTACGTAGTACGTACAGCTCTCTCGGGTCTGTGTCAGCGCCGACAGTTCTTCTGTTTCTCCGTCAAAGGTCTCAAAATTGTGTAGCAAGAAGGAGAAACAAACTGGGATTTCTTCTTTTTTTTTTGGGGGGGGAAATCGAACCATGGTAGATTAAGAAGGAAGAAAGTAATCAAGAAGGTGAGATAGATGACGAGCTCTTTGCCGGGCCGAAAGGGTCATTTCTTTTTACAGACGGGGGAGAAAAAAAAGGATTCAACGGAGTTATAGAGACCCTCGGGGCCAATCAGGAGTTTCTTGTCGGGGCGTTTTTTTAGGTGCCGATCGCCGGCAAACGGAGGCAAACGGCCCCGATGTTGCAAATGCGGCAGGTGCAGGGCTAGGGGGGTGCACATGTGGGGTTCCGCCATTGTCAGGATGCTTTAAATCCACCAATCAATGGACGTGCGTGGACGGCCCTTGCTGACGTGAGGAGCAAGGATTTGGCCTAAACCGGCCTTTGTGCTGAGTATGTAGTCACCTGACCGATTTTAGAAAATAAGTTGCGGCTATTAATTAATGAATCCTATGGCAACTCTAACAGTAAAAAAAAAATACATAGTATAAGGGAGGCAGGCAATGTTGTGGATGAAGTTCTAGAGCCCTTCCATCAAGAGCTTGCGGTCATTTGGACACGCAACGACGCTCTGGATCGTCCAGCCGTCCTTGCAAGCGATCAAGTTGCAAATGTGTTCTCGATTGAACAAAGCATTGACAGCGGCAAAGCGACCGGTAGTCAGCCCTTCGGAGTAACAAATGTGGAATGATTAATCCGCATCTTTCCCTGCATCCGCATCTGCATTCGGAAAGCCGTCGTGGACTCGTGGCAGGCCGGCTCTAGGGTGGCGGCTCTAGGGTGGCGTTGTCCCAGCAACACAAGAGGAGTCAGGAGGACTTGTTGATTCAAGCAACCCATGTCTGTGTCTTTGTGCAGACGGGTCTGTCTGCATGGCCACCCCCCCCTCCCCACCACAAGGATTGTGCAACGACGGCTTCTGCACCCATCATCACACATCTTTGGCTTGGTGCTGGCTGCGGTGCATTGCTTGACTCTATATACCTTAACTTCTCACATCTGCTCTCAGCGACTGGTCTGAACCTCGACGCGACCATTCGGCCACTCGTCACGATTCGCGTCCTCGACGGGAGACGGCAGCCATAATGGCTTCGCGGCGAACTACGCGTTTCGATCGAGAGCTCGGCCGGTCAACAATGAGCGCCGGCATCCGCTCAGCGGCTGGCAGTCGCCTCGCCACCATAAGACAGCCTCCCGTCCGATCATCGTCAATGAAGCCGCCCTCGTCATCAAGCGCCGCCCGAGGAATCCCAGATCGCGCCGGCGCGACGTCCCCTGCTGATTCCATTTCAACGGCTACCGCGGGCACAAAGCGCAAGGAACGTGACTATGAATCCGAAGTCGGTGGCAGCGTCAGCGGTGTCAGCGGTGGCAGCGAGGAAACAAACATCAATGTCGTTGTCAGATGTCGCGGACGGAATCAACGCGAAATCAAAGAGAATAGTACCGTCGTGGTGCAAGCAGACGGCGTCAAGGGCAAAGCCGTCGGCTTGATGCTCGGCCCCAACTCATTGAGCAACAAGTCATATACCTTTGATCGCGTCTACTCGCCGGCGGCCGATCAGAACATGGTGTTTGATGACACAGTCAAGCCAATATTAGACGAGGTATGTCTCAGACGCTCACTCACCCACTCACTCAGGTGGACGCGTTGATCGCGCCGTCTAACACGAATTCCAGATGCTCGCCGGATACAACTGCACCATCTTTGCTTACGGCCAGACCGGCACGGGAAAGACATACACCATGTCTGGAGATATGAGTGAAACACTGGGCATGTTGTCCGGCGAGGCAGGCATTATTCCGCGCGTGCTACACCAGCTATTCAACAAGCTCGAAATAGACGATCGTGAACATTGCGTCAAGTGTTCATTTATCGAACTATACAACGAGGAATTACGCGATCTACTCTCAATCGACGAAAGCGCCAAGCTCAAGATTTATGATGATGCATCGAGAAAAGGACATGCAGGTACGCTAGTCCAGGGCATGGAAGAGAAACACATCAAGAACGCCTCCGAGGGTATCAAGGTGCTTCAGGATGGCAGCTTGAAACGCCAGGTGGCAGCGACAAAGTGCAACGATTTGAGCTCGCGAAGTCATACCGTCTTCACCATCACCGCCTATGTGAAGAAGACAAACGACCAGGGCGTCGACGACTTCATCAGTGCTGGCAAGCTCAACCTTGTGGACTTGGCTGGAAGCGAAAACATTCAACGATCTGGTGCCGAGAACAAGCGGGCTGCTGAAGCTGGTCTCATCAACAAGTCACTTCTCACGCTCGGCCGTGTTATCAACGCGCTGGTGGATCGCAACTCCCACATACCATACAGAGAGTCCAAATTGACGCGTCTGCTTCAAGATTCCTTGGGCGGTCGTACCAAGACCTGCATCATCGCCACCATATCACCGGCAAAGGCCAACCTTGAAGAGACGATTTCGACCCTCGATTACGCGTTTCGCGCCAAGAATATCAAGAACAAGCCCCAGGTGAACCCGATGCTCAACAAACGGATGCTACTCAACGACTTTGCCAACGAAATCGAGAAACTCAAGGGCGAACTCATCTCAACAAGACAGCGCAATGGCGTCTATCTCTCCAACGATGCATATGAGGAGTTGACGGCACAAAGCGAGACTCGCCGCATTGTGATGGAGGAGCAGGTCGCTAAAATTGAGACACTGGAAACAAACCTAAGGAACAAAGCCCACGAGCTGTTCGCCATAAACTCTTCATTTATGGGATTGAAGAAGGATCACGAGGGAACCAAGGCCCAGCTCGACGACACCAAGGGGGTTCTCGATCAGACGGAGATTGTTCTCTCTGCGACTCGCAGATCCCTCGCCGAAGAGACACACTTGCGAAAGGCGCACGAGCAAACAGAAGAAAAGCTGACAGAGATTGGGGGCCAGCTCATCAACAAGCTTCACAAGACGGTCCATGACGTGACGGGCCTGCGTGCCAAGAATAAGAGGAAGTCTGACCTGCAATCACTGAACCGCGCGACCTGGGGAACGTGCCAGGCGCAGGTTGGGGATGTCACAACGATGGTGGAGCGGCGGGTTTTGGAATTCCAAGAGGAGCAGCTGGGACACATTGCAAGTGTCTCGCAGCGGATGAGCTCTTTTGTGGGAGAGGAGCTGCAAAAGCTTTCGTCCACACAGGCTTTTCTGGATGAGCATCTCACTGTGTTTGCTGAGTCCAAGAAGCAGCTACTGGAGCAGAAGCAGCAATCCAGGGACGAGATGGATGAGGTTCTCGACGAGATCAAGACCATCCGCGACACGGTCAAGGAAAAGGTTGGGGAGAGACTTCAGTTCATGTCACACGCCGCCGAAAAAATATCGGGAGACATGTTGCAAGAACTGACCGTCTTTCACACCCAGGTAAGTTTTTCCCCTTTTGTACAGGATTGACGACATGGAGACACACATTTTGCTAACTCGTGCTAGCTACACAACTCGTATAGCACCCTCGGTAAAGATTTCAAGTCCGTATTCGAGGATCTCGTCAAACACATCACTGCGCAGCGAAGTGAGGCTGACAGTCTGCGTCGACAACTGCAGAGCGCCATGAACACAATTGCTCTGCAGAACACAAGCCTCTCGACCCGTGTCCAGGAGGCGCTGGAGGAAGAACGCCGCCAAACCGCCGAGGACAGGCAGAAGCTGATGGCGCAAATGTCTGCCCTCTTCAACGCCCAGGCCGAAGCGCAAGAGGCGCGACTTGTCGACCGAGTGGCGCTGATCCAGAAAAGCGTCGGCGAGTCCAACACGTCCATGGAGGCTGCCATGGCGCAATATACCCAGGGCATGGAGAGCTGGGACAACAAAGAGGACCACTTGATGGATGATGTCAAGAAATCACGCGAACAGCTGAAGAACAAACTCAAGGACGACTGGACTACGGCAAGCGATCAGAGCACGGCCATACAGAACGTGGCCAAGTCAATCCACGCCGAGACCGCCCGGGTTGCCGAGGAGCAGACAGATGACCTGGACACACAAATGGAAGCCTTGGACGATTTTGTCAGCCGGGCCAGATCAGAAAACGCCAGCCACCATGATTCTCACAACCAGTCTCTTCAAGCATTGTCAAATACAGTGGAAAAGTCGTTTGGCAACATCTCGGCCCACTTCAAAACTTCGTTTGAGCGAGTTAAGAACCTCGGGGAAGGCATGGAGCTGGACACGAGCGATCTCCGTGATGGACTAGAGCCCCTTGAATCGCAACTATGCCAGCCGCTGGCCAACCTGCGCGACGGCATCTCGGCCACATCATTGCAGGAATATCAACCCACGGGCGACACCCCTCAGAAGGCGACATATCACTATCCGACGAAGCTGCCTCGTACGCAACCCCATGATCTCATCGTGTCCACAATGGACGATGAACCCGCATCACTGTTGAGTGACGAGTCCATCGATTCATCCATGGTTCTCCCCGATGTCGGACACAAGAGCTCGCCTGTCGCGAAGAGGCAGTCGAGCGCCAGCACGAGTCTGCGCGAGGTAAACCCCAACGTGACGACGAACTTGGCGACGGGCGCATTGGCCTTTGATCCACGAGCGAGCACCATATCCATGCCGCCAGAGCACACAATGCCCAGCTTTAGGAAGCCAACCCCTCGGCTGGCAAATGGTATCGCGAGACAGCCTGTCTTGATGGAGGGGCGAGAAAACATGCTGCCGAGCACGTTTGAGCAGAGCTTGTCTAGGAGAAGGAGCCCGCGGCTAAATTGAGAGCGTGTCGGGACATGCGTGACATGCGTGTTCTCGGTCTACACCGCACGGGACGGGACACGGTGACATGTTGAAACGGCCGACACCAAAGAATTGTACAGGGACAAAAAAAAACATTTATTAAGCAAACCTGGGATTTACCTACCTAGAAGGTAGGGGGGGGGGGTTTCTCTCTTGGAGTTTTTTTGATAACAAACAGTATACCTTTCATTTTGGCTTCACTTTTAATCTTCATGGCGTGGCGGGTTGGATTATCTTTGTTGCAGGGTTATAGGCAGGTGGTTAGATACCCTTTTGACTTTTTATATATATTGGCACGGAACGGAAGACAGCATGGATGATTGTGTGTTCCCAATTCGCTTCGCCTTCCAGCCGACAGCGAACAAGACGGCTCTCTTGTAAAGACTATGTATCCATGGGTATCTTTGCGCGCTATTTTGCCCCGATGACTTGCATCTCAACTCACGTTTACTCACCATCTCCATCTCCATCTCGGTCTCGGTCTCGGTCTCGGTCTCGATCCATGCCCGCCTGCCGACAGACTCTCCACCTCTTTCTCGCCACGACATCTTCCCCCCTCCATCCTCTGCCCGGATGAATCGTCTTCAGGAAGCCGTCCACGTGCACCGCCCCGACCACCTCGTCATCCGACTCGTCCTGCTCGTCCTGCTCCCCCTCGGCGCACCCCGGATGAACAAGGTGCACGTGGCGCCGTAGATTCGCGCGCCTCGCGAACCCATTCGCCGCCCGATGACACGTCTGTACGGGGCAGAAGAGGAGCCCGGCTGAGGAGCAGCGGGACCGCGACCGCGAGTGCGACCGCGAGTGAGAAGCAGAAGCAGAAGCAGATCGCCCGGGGGAGCGCCCGCGTCGGCAAGAGGAAACGGGCGAGGAGGAGGTGGGCGAGGAGATTCCCGAGCGGGACCGCGACCGCGCAAGAGATGCCTGGCGGGAGGCGATGCGTTTCTGGGTGAGAATCGCCTCGGGAGGAGGAGAATCAGAGTCGGAATCGTCGCTCGAGGGCGAGGCGGACAACCGGATCCTGTCGGGGCGGTATTCCGTCGTTGCAAAGCCCGGTCTTGACGAGGGTCGTTCGTCCAGGCGCCGGAGCATCATGCCCTGTCCGAACAGGTTGGCGCAGCGCTGGGCGCTCCTCGCGATGACGCCGGGGGGGAATCCCGCGAGGCTCGCTGCGCCGATGACGTCGCTCCAGTCGCGGAGGCCCCATCTCCGAAGTTTCTTTTCCGTGTTCGCCGCCGAAGCGGGTTGTTGTTGTTGCTGTTGTTGTTGTTGGGGGGGCGAGCCGGGGCGGCCGTGAGGTTGCTGCTGCTCCAGGCGGCGGAGGCGGCGGAGGTCACCGCGGCGCAGCCATGCTTCGAACACGGCTTCCTGGTCCTTTTCTGTCCAGGGCAGGCGTCTGTGTGCCTGGCGCGCGACGCGGAGCTGCATCTCCTCGGGGGTTTCTCCGCCCAGTGGCGCGTGAACCTTGCGAGGGCGGCCGCGCCTGGAGGGGGGGGATGGCGGGATGGGACCGGCAGGCTGGGGTTTTCGTCGGGGTTTCCCTCGCTTCCGGGGGGTTCCTGCGCCTGCGTCGGAGTCGTCCTCGGTGGACGAGGCCGAGTCGGAGAGGTGGCTTAGGCCTGCGACGCGGGCGTTGTGCAGGATCGTGAGCGTGCGGTCTAGCTGGGCGAGCATGTGGCGGATGGACGGGCGGAGGAGATGGTACGATAGGTGGTCGTCTGTTGAGACGGTTGGCTCGTAGTCTCTTGTTGTTCTCCTCTCTGCGTCGGATGGAGAGGGGGAGCCACCATCATCGCTGGTCTTGTCGCTGGGCTCGTCCATCCCGGGAGGCGACGACGGGAGCAGAGACTCGTTTTCCGAATTCTCATCCCGAGGCGGAACAGGACTGGAGGGCGTCTCGATCGAGGGCTGTACGGGGACATGTCTGGTCTGGTGCTGTCTATGTCGTTGGCGCCGTCGAAACCGCTGCTTGGCCAGTCGGAGAACCGTCGCGCCCAGCTCATCTTGCAGCTCGGTGCTGGGCAGCTTTTCCTCCTTCTTGCGCAGCGTGAATGCCTCATTCTCATCCGTCTCCTCCTTGAAGAGCCCTTCCCTCGGCACCTGCTTCTCCTGCAGCGGCCAGGCGGTCCATGCCTTGGGTGGCGCCCAGACGGCGTCTTGTCTGTCGTCCTGGGCAAGTTCTCGAGTCAGCGCCAGCTGGCCCCCGTACGTCCCCCGTACGATGATGATGTGCCGGTGAATGCCGGCGAATGGTTCGGAAAGGATGAGGGAGGGTTGGATGATTGCGCCATCAAGAGACACGCACACCTTCGCTTACCAGCTTCACAGTGAGCCCTTGCGCAGTGCTCGGGTCCAAACCCTGCCTCTTGAGCGCAAACGCATCGTACAGATGAACCGCCAGGTCTCGGTCCACGACCTGCTGCATGGAGCGCCAGAGCATGCGCTCCTCCCCCGTCAAGTCCCGCCATGTCGACTTTGTGCCCGTCCATCGGTTCGGTCTGTTTTCGTACAGGTCTTCTGAGGCGACCGAGCCGATTTCATCGCTGTCGAGGTCTTCCCACTGCGTGGCCGGGGGAGGGTTCGACTCCATGCTCTTTGTATTTGTCTGTCGGGGAGTCTGGCGAACGACGCCCTCTTGATCGCGGGGGTCGTGAACTGGAATGTTGAGGCATTTGCTTACATAGGAGAGAGATGAACGATGCGAAAAGTGCAGATCAAAGTGGGTCCCACCTTTTTTTCTTGGTGGGTGGTGAAGAAAAAAAAAAAATAAAAGCATACGAAAAAAAGGGTCTAGATGCGATTTATTTACCATTTATTTTATGATTGACACTTCGACGCCCTTACACTAGAGACATTTCACTTCCCATTTACGCCTTGCCTTTTGCCTTTTCCTTTTCCAGCTTTCTCCTCTTGGCCCTCAGCTTCTGGTCCTCTGCACTCTTTTTGTTATTTGTGTACATCATCTGCTCATAAAGCTTTCTCTTCTTCTTGCTCAGCATACCCTTGGCTCGCTCCACGTCCTCGGCTTCTTCTCTAGCCTTCTTGCTCAAGGCTTTTCTAGCTTGGTCCTTGGCCTTGGCCTTGCCGTTGGTTGGGTGGCCCTTGATCGGGGCTCCTGTCAGCTCAGCCTCGAGCTCTTGTTGACGCAGCGCATCTTCGTCCGCTGATTCATCGTCTTCGACCTCGGCGTCCATCTTGTCAGCGCCCTCTTCCTCATCCTCATCCTCATCCTCGTCATCATCATCCTCGTCATCCTCGTCGTCCTCTACCACGTCCATGCCCTCAACAGTTTCGTCAGCGTCCTCATCAGCCTCCAGAGCCTCCTCTGCGGGCTCTTGCTCCTCCAAAGGCACAGTGGGATCATATGCGCCTTGCACGCTTCGCACAAAGGGACTCAAGTGCGGTGGAAGCGGTGCTCCTGGAGCATACAAGTGAGGCTCCTTGAGCTCTACATCGTTGACACAGTCCCATACCCACTGAGGCTGAACGTATATCCGTCCTGGTACTCGGCGATTGGCAGCCAGCTTCTGTGACGTCTGGTTATCCTCCTCGCCCTCGCCCTCGCCCTCGCCCTCACCATCTTCTTCCGCTACAGCCTGGACAGGAGGTCTGTCGACAATCTGATGTGTAATGTTGGGATCCAGCTCGTTTGTGGTAAAGGCTCCATCACCGAGCACAGGGTCCCAGCCCACACGCTTGCACCCGAATGCCTTCAACAGGAATTCGAGAGGCTGTCGTGGCGTTTCACGAGAGAGGTAAAAGGTGCAGTTGGAGAACAACTTGGCGTGGTCGTTTGAGCTGGAATCTGGTTGGAAGAGCACATCGCCGCCCGGAGCGACTGGTTCGAACTTGTCAATCGTGCCAGCGTTGGCTTGTACTTCGTCATCAGCAGCGCCATCTCCCTCAGCGTTCTTGGCGGCGGCGGCTTCCTCAGTGTCGTTCTGGAAGGTCTTGAGCACCTCGTTGACGGCAGCTTGAGTGCTGGGATCCACCTCATGAGAAACATCCTCGAGCTTCTTGGGTTCCTCGGTGCCGACCAAGGTCTTTCCCTCTAGAGTGAAAGCACCCAGTTCAGCAGCATTTTCATCCTTGACAGCATCGAACTTTGGAGGGTATTTGAGGCCGATACTCGTGTACAATCGAAAGTTGACGAAGCCGAGAAGGGTCATGTAAAATTCGACAAAGGTTCCCATAATTCTGAAATCGATGTCGCCAACAATTCTCTGGTTGAACTTGTAAGGCACCAGCCAGAGAACTTGCTCGCCGTGAATATTGGCCTGGTAGTAAATACCCTTGATGGAGAGGAAAGACTTGGTGACGCTTTTCGAGACGATGAGGTAGTGCTGGAACTCGAGGCAGAGTCTCTCGCATCGAGCAATCATCTTGGCAGGTACGCTCGAGGTAGAAGGCAGGTTCGCAAAGAGGAACAACATGGAAAGACAATCGTCCAAGTCTCGCAAGGCATCGACAAAGGTCGGGTAGCGCTCGCGAACGACATGGTCGAGCGTGTATCGGGGCTTGCCGGTCTTGTCGGGCCGCGAAGCATTACCCTCAAGTCTCTTGGCGTCGCCGACATCTCCACGGCCCAATGCCTTTGAAATCTTCTTCTCCAAGACCTTTCGATCCCGGAATTTCTGCAGAAGCGGCTCATGGAGAAGGTACTGAATGTCCTTGGCGTAATAGAATGTCGTGGAAGCCGTGGAAGACTTGGAGACCTTCTTCTTGCTTCGGGGCTCGCGAGGATAAATTCCCTTCCAGATGCAGAGCTGACGGAAGTCAGGCAAGCTGATTTGAAGTTTTCGAATGGCTTGGTTACGGGTGACGTAGTTCTTGGCCGCGCCGGCCTGGCCCTTCTTCTTTATCCGAGGCATTGTGTCAACTTTGATGCCTTGTCGTCAATTTGTGATTTCCTGGCTGTTAAGAAGGGTCGCGGGGTGCTTTTCCCAAGCCGATTTTTTTTTCCCCTTGCAGCAGGCTGGAAATTTTATTGCCGAAATCCACCGCCTAGTTCTCCAACTAGTTTGGGTCTAGCGCAGACTCCACTGGCTGCAGCAGATTTCACCGCCCGGCTGGCAGGTTGCAAGTTGTTCTGCGTCGATGAATTGATGTCTGGGGATATCTGGGATGGTCTGGCACGCCTTCCTCGTCAAACTAGTTCAGCAGTACGTCTTACCGGCGGATCCTTGGGGTGAATTATGATGCCATCGTACCCCCATTGTACTCCGCACTGCCTGAATAACGTCGTAGTCCTCTTCAAGTCGGGAGGCATCCCTTTCCAATACAACCAAACAAGTTGAACCAACCGACTCCAACCGACTCCAACCGACTCCACAAATCAACCACAACCACCACAACCACCACCACCGCCAACCTTCGGCCCGCCCACTCCGACCGAACTTGCCAAGCCAGCCATAAACACGGCCCATCTTCCAATCCTCGCAATGCCATGTAGAGATGCCATGGCCTCAATCATGACATTACGAGGCAAAGCTGGCGTGTACGTCGGTGCCGCGCTTCTCCGATTACTCCTCGCCGTCGCATTCCCCGGTCTACCAGACTTATTGACAGGGCGCGTGGAGATTTCCACCCCCGTCACCAGCTTCAAGCGATGTAAGTGAGCGTGAGCTGTAGTCTGTTCCCTCCCGCACGGGCGTCACCAATGCAAAACCTCGCTAACGCGGCGCAGTACAAGAAGGATTGTTTCTCTACAACCATAATGTCTGGCCCTACGACGGCGGTGTCTTCCACCAAGCTCCTCTCCTCCTCCCGCTCTTCTCCCTGCTCCCCGACGTCAAGGCCTGGCCCATCCTCACATCGATCCTATACATCCTCGTCGACGTGCTGAGCGCGGATGCGCTGTCGAGAATCGCCGACTCTGGAGAGGCCGGGCAATCGAGGCTCTTTGCGTCGCCGCGGAAAGGGAAGCGAGCATCTGGATTAGTTGTGGCCGCTGCGTATGTTCCCCCCCCCCTCCCTTTTTCCACTCCTCTTGAGTGACTGTGCAGCCCAAACAACCACATATCAAACTAACGTGTGTGCTTCCTCTCTATCTGACGCAAAAGCTTCCTCTTCAACCCATTCACCATAGCAAGCTGCATCGGCCGATCAACCAGCGTCTTCACAGCATGCGCCATCCTGCACGCCGTGTCGCGCGCCGTCTCCGGCTCCGTCTTCAACGCCATGATCGCCCTCTCCTTCGCGTCCTACCTCTCAATGTACCCGATCCTCCTGCTGCCGCCTCTCGTCCTCCTCTCCTACGACCGCCAGCCCGAGAGCCGCCGCACCGGCAGCCCCCTCGCCTTCGCCGCCAAATGCATCGCCGTCACAACCACCTGCCTCGCCGTCCTCCTCGCCATGTCGTACCTCCTTACGGGCAACTCATGGGCCTTCCTCTCCCGCACATACGGCATCCAGCTCACGCTGTCAGACCTGACGCCCAACGTCGGCCTCTGGTGGTACTTCTTCATAGAAATGTTCGACTCCTTCCGCGCCTTCTTCCTCGCCGTCTTCTGGCTCCATCTCGCAGCCTACGTCGGCGGCCTCACCGTCCGCATCCGCACGCAGCCCCTCGCCGTCCTCACCATCCTCCTCGGCATCTTCTCCATATTCAAGCCGTACCCGTCCATCTCGGACACGAGCTTGTTTCTCGCCATGCTCCCCCTCTACTGGCACGTGTTTCCCCTCATGAGATACACGTACGTGGCGTCGGCCACGCTCCTGTACGCCACCTTCCTGGGTCCCGCGTTTTATCACTTGTGGATCTACGCCGGCAGCGGAAATGCAAACTTTTTCTATGCCATTACGCTGGTGTGGAGTCTGGGACAGAGCCTGTTGGTGACGGACTTGACCTTTGCTGTCTTACGAGACGAGTGGGAGGTGGAGAGACCGGAGATGGTTGGCAAGGAAGTCAAGCAGATTTGAGGCATCAAAAATGCGTCCTTAATTCAAGGGCCTTGTTGAAAAAAGTTTAGAACAAACGAAGAAAAGGGGGGAGGGGGGTTGACGACCGAAGACTGACTTGTCTGGTCTGTAAGCCCACGTACGTAGCATCAGAGTGGCGCATAGAGAACAAAGGGAAAAAAACAACAACAACAAGAGATTTGGCATTTGCTATATATCATACAATGTGTCCAGGAGAACAACACAAAAATAGGGGTATATTCCATTCCTTTCGTACTGTTCATCATCATGTCCTCAGTCCACCTCTGCGTCAACATCTACCAGACGACCACCGGCAGATACGTTCTCAGCAGGGACTCCTTTAGATTGATAAGCGCCCATCGCGCTGTTCAAAATGAAGCCGACGTCTCCAAACTGGCTCAACTTACTTCCTCCGCGCTGCTGCCGCCAAACTTGCGTTCTAGATCCAAAGGGCTGAAAATTTCTGTACGTTTGTAGCCCGTAGCCAAAGACGGCACCTGTTACCAAGAGACCCATGGCCATGATCATTGCTCTCTGATCAACGCCCTTGATGCCAACTTCCCTCCGGTGCCGCATCTCGTCGGAGTAGTGCTCGCCCATGCTGGGAATGTTTCTTACGAGGGAATCAGCCACCCGTACCGTAGACTCCAGGAGAGTAGGCAGTTGGGCAGGGGAGAAATCCAAGCGCTGGGCACTAGTCCATTCTCCAATGGTTGCTAGCTTTGGCGTCTCCGCCTGAATGTAGTCCTTCAGAAAGCTTCTCGGTACGGGTGGCACCATCATCAAGGCAATATACGCATAGGCGAGGTAGTCGGCAGATGACAATCCTTTATTACTGCGAAAGAAGCTAGGCCTCATTCCCTCATCGCCTTTGCCGACCATCAATGTGTTCAGAACGGACAAACAATCCTCTGCCACAGAGAACAGTCTGATGGCAGCCGCCTGCTCGGGAGTCATCTCCTCCCGGAGCGTCTTCTTCGTTCTCGCAGGCAGATGTCTACGAAACGTTTCAGGGAGAGCGTCCCGGCCCGCCGTCAGATGCAGACCACCATTCGGGTCGAAGTCGGTGTCAAGCTCGGCCAGGCCGAGGTGCTCTGCTCGTTTGATAGCCTCGGCCCGTATTAGCGGCGGCAGAGTCCATGTCAAGGGAAACGGTAAAAGAGTGCTGTACGCAGGTCTCGTGGTTGTTGACCAGTTCGCGGCCGAGACATACAGGGACAGGTCAACGAGGGGCGCGGCGTTTGCGGTCAAGAAGGCGCAGTAGGCGACCGCGTCAGCCTGTTGGGCAGGGCCAAGCCCGTCGTCATTGTTCTTGCAGCGCACGTGTGACTTGACGTATTCGATGATGGGAAGATAGCCGCTCGTCCAGGCGCCGTTGTGGTTGAGGGCGGGTAGAAGATCTGCAGAGAGCGGTTAGCGACGAGCAGAATCGAGGGCGAGGAAGGGCGAGGAAGGGCGAGGAAGGGCGAGGAAGGGCGAGGAAGCGCAAGGGTGGAGGCAGAAGCAAGGGGCTTGGGGCTGCATACTTGATGGGCTGATGGAGGGATCATTGCATGGTATGATGTGCCAAATGTCGCTGGGTAGTGCCTCTTTCATGTAAAGCAATATCGCAAGACATTCTGGGTCGATAGACGGCAAGCCAAATGCCGGGCCCCAGGTGTAAACGTCCAACATGTCGCAAGGATGCGAGCAAAAGATCAAGAGAGGTCAAAGCACAGGTCGATATTTTGCTGTCATCACACCCGTTATTAGCGCGCGGGAGAACGTGGACCGTATGGGTTGAAGAATCTCAGCACTCGGAGAGTTCCTGTGCTGGTTTCTGACATCAAAGTGGACAACACGACGACAAGTAACAAGGCGGCTGGCTGTTGGCTTACCTTGCACTGTGGGGTCTGGTTAGGTCGAGCCACTTGCCACTTGCCACTTGCCACAGCGGTCGACAAGAAATACCAGAATATGTGCCGGATTTCAAGCCACGGCGCGTAAATTTGAAAATGTCTCTGCCCGCCGCCGGCCTCGCAAGTTGAGCACTTTCAATGCTGCACTTCAGCCGCCACGTGATGGTTCATCCAAGCGCTTGGCCTGCGTTGCGTTGTATCACCGCTTCAGAACCGATTTCTATAAATAGAGCCGGGTGAAACGCGGGAAAATTTTAAATTTCGTAGGCACGCAACAGGTTGCGATGTTGCGATGTGATGGCCAGCGGCCAAGCGAAGCGGACAGGGGGAAAAGGGACCACCAGTCGACTTGTTGGAACCCATTCCACATGCCGGCGCGCATGAACTAGCCAGGCCGGAGAAGAAAGAAACAAGTGAGGAGAGGAATGAAAAAAAAAAAAAAAAAAAAAAAAAAGGGAAAACCACAGACGACGACCCCTCCTCACCTCGCCCCTTGCCGATCAGGGACCCTGGAAGAAGCAAATTTGAAATTTGTTGAGCAAGTCCCATTATTACTCCGTAGAACAAAAAGGAAAGCAGCCCAAATATGCAACCCAGATGCAGGTACATTACGGACTACACGCCTGCAAAGAGTCGGGAGTGCATCATTGCTGGAAGGGGTAATCATGAGGCCTGTAATAGCGTGATACGGACTACTTCCGCAAGGAATCGTCACTCCATCAAACATCGTCGCAGTCAAATCCCAGCTCCGTAATCCGTATGGATTACCTAACATCAGACTGCCTCGCATCCACTTTTTCTTTTTTTCCTTCCCATCTTCCCATTGCCACCCTTGCCTGGTGCCTGCCTCTTGGCCAAAAGCACTGACCACGACGCCATTTGAAGGCCAAGAAAGCACTTGGGAAAAAAAAAAAAAAAAAAAAAAAAAGGGGACTCAAGTCAGTCAGCCAAGCCTCGGCAGCAATGTTTTTTTTTTTTTTTTTTGCCCCTCTAACGTACCATCGTCGGCCTCGACTCGGTCCCGACCCCTCTTCCATCACGACGCCGACTTTGCGGCGTGTCTGCATGTCTGCAATATTCGTAAATTCGAGTAGTCCCTTTTCGGTCGCCTTCATTTCCCTTTTCATACGGCAACGCTGATCAACAGTCCGTGAGTTCCTCCATTTATGCTAAAAGGGAACTCAACCGGCGAGCAGGAGGTCATCAATCAACTGCCTGCTGTGCAATGACGTTTCTAGTTTGAGTTCGTCTGAAGCTACCCGTTTCTAAAAAAAAAAAAGAAAAAAAAAAAGAAAACCTTCGCTTCGTCATGGCACTAGACACACAACGGGCGTCACTGTATAATGAAGCAAAGTGCAAACTTTAACCTTGGTAGTCGACAAATCAACTGATTCATGAGCCATGAAAGCAGAAAGTGCCAGGCTCATGATTGGACCCCGTTGGCCGCAGCCGCCGTTTTACCACCCCAGTCACTCTGTGCTCCCAAGTGATTCTGAAATGTCGCCAAAGTTAATCACCACTGTGGCAATATCGACTGAAATAAAATAAAAAAAGTCAATCGGGTGTCATCGACGTCTTTGTCCAGCTTCCCCGCCGCGCCGCAAGGGGCAAGAGAGTTTGGGCATCAAGTCCAATCCACCAGCTGGGTTTGCCCCCCAGCATTCCAGATTGCCCGCGAGTGAATGAGATCGAATGAGATCGAATGACGAGGATCAAGGCAAGTGCAAGTGACGTAATGACAAAATCTGCTTGTGCTGTGTGATCCTTTCTTCTCTCCCTCCAGCCATTGCCAGCGGATATAGTAGGGCCACGTGAAACAGGCGCGTCGGTAACATGGTGTGGTGTTTCAGGGAGAAGCGGCGCGATGCCCCGCAGAACGGTTGACCTTGTTTGCACGGAAGAAAGAAGGGGGAAAGGGAAGCGACGTCTCTAGCGATAATAAAAATAATACAACGCGTCCAGCCCGTGGGTATCGAAACGACGCTAGTAGGTTTGATGGCGTCAAAGTATCTGCGGCCTAGTACTGGAGATAGCCTCCACTCAAGTAGACTGCAATCGCGATGTAACGGGTGGAGTGGATGTTTTCTCTCAAACAAAAAAAACACCCTGAGCTTCACAGATGAAAAGTCACCCGGCTTTGTTGGGTGGAATGACAACAGGGGTTGTGCAATGGCAGCTGCGTCGCGCCGTTTGAACATTGATGTTAGGAAACATTGTACTTGTTCATTAAATGGGGGTTTCAGACCTCAATTCCGAGTGATACGTAGTAACGTGACAGTTGGAGAGAAAGATACCTCTATTCGCGAAGATCATAGTCATTTCTACAATGCTTTCTAAAGAAACTCCAGCGTTTCTCTGCATTGCAATCATTATTCTACTACTTCGTATCTTGCTGCCCACGTCCAATTCGGACAAGCGGCATCAAGGTCGGCATGGTGCTCGGCAAATTGCATTCCATGATCGCCGTGTCTCCTGTAGTTCAATACCCCTCAAGATGTACCATGCTATTAAGATCCCCCAAAACGTGTAATGTGTTTCGAAAAAAAGGATGAGAGGTTTATTGTTCCGCTCGAGCAAGGAAAAAGATGACGCCAAAAGAAAAAAAATTATAATGGTCATAAAGTACAAGATAACATTGTGTTGCAGCCAAGCTCGTTCATCAAAACAAGATAGCATGCAGCACGAGGTAGAAATTTGAATGCAGATGGTAGAGATATGTCGCTTGAGCCAGCCAAGAAAAATATAAAGAGATGTGCGTTGAAGAGGAGGTAGGCCCCATATGCGGCCATCGTGCGGCGGAAATTGTGGCATCAGCAGGCGTGCGCAGTTAAGGCATCGGTTCACTTCATCGTGCATGGTACTTGTGGCGCTCCAGGTGCTGCACTAACATCGCTGTCGTGACTTCCAAGTCCCGTTGAGGCCCCGACAGGGCTGTTCCGAGATGCAGAATCGGTGAAGAACAGGCAATTGATTCGACCGGAGCTGTCGAGCAGTGGAGTAGTGCATCGTGGGATTGGAACCAGGCGGATGACCACAATCTGCAGAGACCAGCTCAAAGAACCAACAGATGCATACTCGACCCACGGGCAAGGCAGAGTGCCGCTTTCATGAGACGGCTGACGCGCATAACTCATGTCGTGAGATTAATGTCGAGATAGGCACCGCGCGAACATATAAGAATGTCGAGGTTCTGTTGTATGGTCGAAGAGTGGTTTGCCAGGCTGCCTAGTTGGCCTATGCCTGTCGACATAATGCGAGTACCAATAGGTCCCAAGTTTGCTGTCGACAGACGGGATACTCTAACCACGATTGGGAAGAGGAGGAAGAGGCCGGCAGGGTGGTGGTCCCGGGCAGGGAGGAAGCTGGGAAGGTCGCTGAGAAGGCATTATGATGGTTTGATGTTGGACTTCTATGACAGAGGCCGATATGGTCGAGATGGTGGAAACTGCCACTGCGAGGCAAGGATGGTGTTCAAACCAAGAGTTGGTTTGTTGTTGGTGGTGGTGACACCGAAGCTGACGGTTGGGAGATTGTTTGTCCAAAGTGAGGGACAAGAAGGTAGTTGGTAGTTGGTCAAGTAGGGGGGAGGGGGGGAATGAGAGAGGTTGAGAAGAACTTTGAATTTTGGCGTGATACTGAGATGTTACCGACTTAAATGTCCAGAATCGGGGGCCGAGGAGACCCAAATCTGAGGGCGGGCCGTCACCTTTATGTATCCCAAGGTGTCTGGTCTGCCTGTCTTGAGGCAGAGAGGCTCCGAGATGGATGGGCTTGGGATGGAGACTGGCAATCTGAGCATCAATCCGGGCTCCAAGTGCCAAGTGGACAGGGGTGTGTGGCCGTCGCTGACCCAGAATGCACTCCAGTACGGACTACGTCAGCCCAGTACCCGCTGGTGAAGTACCTGAATCAGGGCGGTCGCAAGGTGGGATGTGGGATTCGGGGGTGCTTGCACAGCAGCTGGGCGTGCGACAAGCCATTCCCGCCTCAACTTGCTCTCAAGGCAGCCTGACAGCCTGACAACTAGCACGGCGCCGACGATGCGCGAAGTACCGGACCAAACCAGTCCCGCCAGGTACGAGCACGGGGCGGTGGGCTGCTGTACATATTAGTCCCACCAGGCCGATGAGTGACGGCTCAAGTGATTCTTCTTTCTGCTCAGACCAGGGGCGGGGCCCACTAGTGAAATTGAAACAGGCGCTGGAGGATCCGGCCCCTGTCTCTATGTAGGCCGACATGTGCTGCCCCTGCCTAAACGTCTGAGCCGTCCACATTTGATTTGATATTGGGGGGCCTCTTAAGGGTGTGTGGCTGGTACATCGCTAAAACGAACAAGAGAAGGTGCGATGGACCAGACATTAGCCAGGGGGAAGAGCGAGAAAAAAAATATAGGAGAGCAAAAAGCATTCCTTGGAAAAAAAAAAGAGGAGGAGGCCCTGGATTGCCCTGGTCCTCAATCCGCTGGGCCGGTATCATCACCACGGTCAAGGCAGCGGCTGGTATGATTGATTGCTTGGCTTTGACGACTTCTCGGCTTCAAGTTGTGAGCAAGACGCAAGCCCCAGTCCCTGGCAATTAGCCAAGCCTCCTTTCTGGGTGACACGGATCTGGTATTGATACCCCTCCCTACGGATTACCTCCGTTGCCTTTGGCAGCGGCGCGGAACAACAATCGTGCTGCAGTGTGGCAGAAGTTGAAGTCGTATCCGCAGGGCAATCGGTCGCAGCTGTTCACTAGTCGTGATATTACATACTCCGTACATGGCTGATTATGAATTATTCGTGGTACCACGGGCATTGCAGTGCTCACAGATAGTAAGTAACGCTGTTGCCCCATCGCCGTGGTCCCTCGTTCTTTCCAACTTTTGTCCGCTTTGCGCCTGCCTGCACAAGTACTGACTGAAGTTAGGAGGACCAGCAGACGTCTCCCACGATCTGGACCTTTGGACTAGCAAAATGATATTAATGAATCCGAGGCTTTAAACATATCTCGAAGCAGTCGTCGTCCACCGTACGCTCCGATGATGTATCCACTGCAATCAGTCGTGGCCAGTCGCCTGCCCACCGCCTCTGTTCCTCCGACCCCCCCCCCTCCCCCACTGTATGGAAGCTTCATAGAAGCATCAATGCTTCGTGATCCTGGGCTATTTCTCATTTACCTTTCTGGTCTGCCGAATTCCGTCGTTCGGGTCCCTGTACTCTGTACTCATAACCCCTATAATCTTGGTACCAGACTGCTGATTTTTACTTTTAAACTATACACAGACGACTACACCCCAACCTACCCGCATGAAGAAATGATGTTATCAATTTCGGCTGTCATGACATAATTTACTCCTCCTCCGAGCTTACACGAGCATGTTGTACGTTTCACACAGCAGAATACATCCTTGGAGGCAGGGGTAGGCGAGAAAGAATTAGCGGTGGAAATGACGCCACGAATAAACGAGCCTGGAGGCCGGGAGATCAATGCGAACTGAAAAAGAACAGGAGTGGGTTGCAATTTCTAAAGTTCTCAGAGAACCTCGTGCCAAATTAGAACGCGGGCAACAAGTATTACCCCGCCCTCCTTCGTACTTTTTGCCGGCCGGCGGCTATTCCGCAGTGATGATACCAGACTTGCCATATTCATTACGGAGTACGAGACTGGGCTTGGCTCAGGGTTTTCTTTTGTTATTATTATTAATGGGCCAGGCGCAACGGAGTTCTTGCCTTGTACAGAATCTCAAACCCAAAAGTAACACAGCAGAGTAACACATTCTCCGTTTGTCCAACGTGCTAATAGGGGTTTTTTTCTTTTGCGGGGGATTATCATTTTAAGCATTGTCTACTCCGTACGATCTGACATTTGCTGTCGCCCAGCCTCGCGACGCGCCCGTCGGGGCTTGCGTAGGAAATGTAATTGACAATAATAGGAGTCGGAGGTAAGGACTAATACGGACTACTCCGTAGTAATCCGAACACGTTGTACGAATCGCGGTGCAGGAACTGAACAGGGGTAATTTAGGCAAGTGCCTCATCAGAAGAAGCGATATCCCAAAAAAATTGTCACCTGGCCATTTCTTACAGCTCACCCCCCTGTCTGCCATAATACCAGGTTTGGCAACCCGCGTTGTCGTCGTCGCCATCATCAATGTCTGAAGCAACAACGGAACTTACGGCGTTCTCGTCAAATGGTTCCAGACTCTTTCGTGGAGGCCACTTTTAGCCGACCTGACGGTGTACTGTACTGTATCATCCCTCCCGTATTACCGGCGTACTACAAACATTCCTCTTGACCGCCCATGGTGATGACACGATGAGCTAGCCATGACACGTAAAGATAAGATCCTGGCAACCCCTGGTCATGGTGGCCATTTCATGGTCGTGACCTGCGCCTGACTTGGTGTTGCTATCTGGACGGCTTTCCCAAAACGTCACATAAGTCCTGTTTCTTGTTCTTGGTGATCGGCGGGGTAGAAAGCTGTCCTGGCCTGACAGCCTGCCCGGGTTTGCTGTCTAGGTGCTGCTAATAAGGGACACTTGCGGGCAGATCTCAATTGCGGAGAGACCTCTCTGGGAGAGAGGCTATCGTCGAATGCAATGCGCGACAGATGTCGGGCGGGCGCCTGCTTCACTTTGTCTACTCCGTACATACGGAAGCCTTGAATGTTTGCAAGCATGGCATTACCGCATTGCACCAGACCAGACAGATATGTCTCCTGTTCCGTCCGCATTGGGTCCCTTGCATTGGTGAGCCCGCGTTTCTTTTTTTTTCACGCCACGACAGCAATGTTTGATTATCCCCATGTCCGCTTTGGACGCGCATCAGTGGAAAGATACTAAACCTGGCATCTCACATTATCTCGCAGTGCGCTTCGAAATCGCGATGGAACTTCGTGTTGATGTGCTCTGTACGGAGTAAGCTAATAGATGATGGATCGATCAGGCTCATGTCTGGCGCCGTCATCTGACCAACACGCGGAAGACACAAGGAAGTCGGTCTGAGCAAGTCCAGCATCTCATGCCCGGAATGCCAATGAGGGCAATCGAGCCAATCGAGCTTTTGTTTCATCCATCGGGAATGACGTCCACAGTCCAAGTTTGGGATGGCGACGAGGCCTTGGGCCGACATGTGCTAAGCAAAGTAGAACAATGAACCAACCAAAAATGATGCGGCCCTGTGTTATGCAGCCTTAATACCGTCTTCCCACAGGTTTGGGTCGCCTTGGATCGGGCGGCTCTACAGGCCTTGAGTGGTTCGCATAAGCATCAAATTTCACAACCCAATCAACCCCCCGGCATCACTTTGGTGAGCTCCCTGTCCCAAGACCAGGCACATCTTCAGCTGCGGCCGTGACTCACCTGAGTTGAGTTTGAGATGCAATGATGACTTGGCACAGGCTCCAGACAAGAAATTGATGTTGGGGAGACGGAGCTGTGGGGTGGCCTTTGATTCTCAACCCAACCCCTCCCCCCTTTTTTTCTTCCTCGGATCGTCAATTTCCACTTGCGTTCGTTGTGCTACTGTGTCGATCCCGTTGTTGATGGCTGAAATCTGGAGATGAGCAATGGAGACGATTAGCGGGCCAGCGTGAGCCACTATGAAATCATAAGGGTCATAAGGGTCGTGGGGTCTTTCGCGAATCGAGGGGTAGTCAATCAATGACAACTTGACCTGACACTGGTGGAGGGAAAAAAAAAAAATGCTTTTTATTAATGCCACAACAAGCGCGGTTAGCCGCCTGCTCGGCCCACACAATCAGCCAAAACCAAAACAAAAGACACAAGACACAAAATCACAGGTGAAAAGCAGCTCCGGCACTCAAGTAATTCAATAAGAACTTTTCAGTCCGAGCTCAGAGTCTTTCTTGGAAAAGTGGCTTATGCGGAGTACCGCTTCCGTCAAACAGTAGCGAGACGGTTTGGGAACTGCGTCATATGCTCAGCTCACGTGGTCTTGATAACGTCAGCTAGCAAGTGGTCCCTGGAGGAATTTAATTTATTTAATTGCTCTGTCGTCACGGCCGCCACCCGAGGAGGACAAGGCAGGTGCCAGGACAAGGCAGGTGCCACACTGAGCTTTCCCAAACCGTCGTCTGATGAGAAAATGAGAAAATGGCCCAAGTACGGACCGAGTATGTACATAATAGTCCTTCGTACTCCGTACATACGTCAGACTTGATGTGCCTTGTTGCTCTTGCTCCTTCGACGACTCCTCGCGTGATCAAGCTAGAAATCGTGGTCCAATCCAGGGCACATGCCAAAGACACAGTTTTTGAACCACACCGCTCGTTTAATCGTTGTGCAGATCTCTACCCATTCCACGCTCGGAAATACCCTGTTCATCTGTCACGCGCGACTTCCTTTCCGGGAACTCCGTGCTTTGAATCATTGTGATTGACTTGGGGACCTTTTGTCCATGCCCTAATAAAGAAGCGATTGACATTTCCTATCAGGCACGCACACGGTACGGAGTATAATTTCGTGGGAACGACATGGATCAGAGGCTGCATGCACGCCCCTGACTGAGCCAGGATCTTGTCTTTAATCCAATTTCTTAATCCGTATTCCGTAATTTCCTCTGCGATCTACCGGCAAAGACCTAGCCGGTCCGTGCGAAAAGTGCAACTACAACATAGATAGGGATGGGATGGAAGTGCGCCGTACTCAGCAAGACCAGGCTGGCTTTCTCAAAAGAAAGATGATGTTTTCACTTGCTTCATCTTATCAGACATTCAACCATCACGATTACAGCTGATATAGCGTGGCGCAACCTGCCAAATTGTCCGGGAAATTCCAATGTCAGCATCCTACTTAACATGAGTGAGCTGGCCTGTTTGTTGGCTTCATGGGTGACGCGCACAATGTTATATCAGACCATGTCGGCACTGCCACGGCACTGCCACGGCATTGCTCGTCGGTACCGAGTTTGCAACTTTTTCTTGTTCAATACGGACTAGTCCTTGTCATGTTGACAGTAAAAGCAAGCCATGATGGGACGGACGCCAGCCGCTCGATGTGCCGGGTGTCGTTCTGGGGACCTGGAAAAGAGTCAGCCCCTGTCATTGAGGATGCTCTGCATCTACGGAGTATTTCTCGACGTGTTGCGAGCGAGGCTTGTATGCATCCATGCGAGGCATATCATGCGAAGCATGCAGTAGTATTAATACTACATGCTGTTTTGCGACAGACGGCATTTGCGAGGGCTTCGCTTCTATTACTCGTGCCACGCCTCACCTATATTACGGGAAAATGCTGTCTCTGTTCAGAGAAACCATGGGGTCGGTCACTGTGACGCCAGAATCCCTTGGTGCAGTGTCGCACAGCGTCACCAAATCAGTGAATCTAATCCGTACGGAGTTCTCCTTTCATCACCAAGGGTTTTGATCAGAATTGTCTTTAGATAACGCTGCTTGGGTCAGTTGGAAGTCAGCCCCTCTCAGCCTTTGGATCCATCCGGTGCGCGCAGTTTGAGTCGTTTGTCCTGAAACGCGAGTAGTACGGATTAGTTTGGGCCGTCCCAGGAATCCGGATTGACGCAAACTATGTATGACTCTTGTCAAGCATATCTAATCATCAACGTATGATACTTAGTAGACTCGGATCTGCTGGGTCCAAACCTGAATCGCTACGCTTGGACTGGACGGCCGCGTCCAGGCAAACCTGATTAGGTGAGATGCATCGAACTTCCCAAAGACCAAGGCTTGTCTGGATTGAGCTGATCCGACAGACTGGGCGGCGATGCACACTGACCATCGCAGATGGGACAAATAACCCATTATTAGTGTCGAACTTGTTTCCGTGCTACCGTAAGCAGAGTACTCAGTAGACTCATCGATAGTCTCATCCGTAACTCGGGTTGCTGAATGTGGATTCCTTTTTTTGGTGGGTGAAGGTAAAGGCCGATTGAAAAGCTGTCGTCTTTTCTTTTTTTTTCTTCTTTTTTTTTTCCTTTTCTGGTGACCAGCGTACGGCATACCGCAGGCGGGAAGGCATGTCCTCCCCCTCCTGCTGCACTTGTCTGTGGCTGGTCGCCAAGATGTGGTAACGCGGCACTTTAGTCCGTATTACTTCATTATTCTCGGGCTTTACGGATCCGTATTGCTTGCTGGTGGCGGCGCTATCACACCAGCTCATCATGGTTCTCTCAATGCCGCTATCAATGGATTGGATTGGATTCGCTCCTGCTTCTGAAGCCTTCTCGCTAACAAGAAAACCGTGTTGTCCTGTGGCCCAAAGGCCGTTTACCGTGGCGAGATGTCAACTTCAGTTGTCGAGCTTCTGTCAATAAGCCACATGATGCTACCACGTGGGAAGTCAAGCAGTCACCTCCTGCCGGGCGGGGAAGTCAAGCCGGGAAGGGGTCTGGCATCAATAACTGAGAGGAACCATGGCACTTGTTGAGGAGACCTACCAATGCAGGCATGGTGCAACTTGCGAAGCCGTCGTGTCTGGCAATCCGTACAACAGCCGACATGGCACTGAACTGGTGAGCAAGACGAACTATTAATAGTGATGCATGCGGGTGAGCAAACTTCCCGGGACCGGATCCCGCAGGATTTACAACATCGAATGAGGACAAAAATAAAAACCAATGCGGGTTTCTCGGAGACTTTACCCGTCCGTCACCGGCAGATACGTACTCCGTACGGACTAGAAACATCTCTTACGGACTACGGATTACAATGACAGCCGTCAGAAATGGAATCAATCAAGTCGCAGAGTGCCGTCCGTCCCAGGTTTCTCTGCCCAAGGTTCAATTCATTGCAGACAGTTGCGACGGCGGAAGAGATCAACGCGCACAGAGGATTTCGTAATGCCACTCCCTCGTCTTTGATGGTCTGCGCGGACTCGCGGGATGTCGCTTTTGCATTTCTGCACTCGATTTTCCGTACGGAGTAAGTCCGTATGTATCTGCACGAGTGTGTATACCGTAGTGCCGATGGATGAACGGCTTGTTTTAGGGGTTAATTATTACCTTTCTACCACGGTTTCAGGATATCTTGACCCGAGGCACCACGACCGGGGGAGTCATGTCTGATCTCGATGGAAATGACCTTGTACTGTACGGACTAACTCGTCGATTCCTCCAAAGTACGGATTACCCATCCCAACATCCTCATCGCGATTCGCAGCAACTCATTCTCCATCACACACATACACATACACACACTCTCTCTCTCTCTCCCTCTCTCTTTTCTTTCTTTTCTCTCAAGATGAACCCCATCTTGTCCACAACTCAAGTGCTGCGCATGAGGAGGAACGTGCCCGCGTAGCGCTGACATGAATGTCTTCCAACGTTGACACCTCCATGATTACGGTTCGACCCCATGAACATGATGTGGTGCGCGCTGGCCCTGGCCCAGAAAACCAAATGATTGCGTGCTGCAGGGTTCGAAACTCGATTCTCCAACCCGAGTGGCGACACTGCGACGAGAAAGTGACAGGGAACATGACGTGTTTGCGAAATCGCCAAGGCAAACATGCACGCACGATTTTACCCGAGCAACCTCGCTGGGTTGGACGACAAGCTGATGCGGTGAAACGCCATGTACGGAGTACGGACGGAGTTATTCACACAAGGATGAGCGTTTCCTCCTCTGCCTCGTCAGCCGAGGCGTCCCAGGACGAGCAAGGAAGGAGGGGGAGAGAAGATGGAACAAGTCAGGTCAGTCCACTTTGTCAAGTCACCAGGGGCCATGGCGTGAAGTGGAGTGGTTGTTGATTATGATTCCATCACGACTTGTATGTAACTCGCCGGTAATCAATCCGTTGCAATGCAATCCATGCAATTCGTCCGTCGCAGAATTTCACCGCCCTGTCACTGTCACCGCCCTGCTCAGATCAAGATTTCCCCCCCGGCATTGCCGACATTTTCTGCAAGATACGTACATATGTAAGCAATGTTTGGGCACGAGTAATCATCATCCCACCCTACTTTTTTCTCGGTGACTTTATCCCAAAGTACCCTTTTTCTCTGGGCTCATACTCCATGTTCCGCTCCGCCTGTAGGGCGTAGGGCAAAAAGGGGGGGGGGGGTGGCGTAACCCTCCTCTGTTTTTTATAAGCAAGAAAGGAAACCCGCCGAGAATTAAAATCTGGTGATATATACCCAGTCGTTGTCCGGCGCAGCTCTATGTAGCCGGGGTTTTTCTGCACTGGAGCAGTTGATGGCGCGTGAGTGAGACCAAGGGTAGGCGCTGGATGATGTAAATACGGAGAACAGGACATACCATAAAGCCAAGACAATAACTTGGGTGTTTTGTACCGAAATTATTTAGGCCGAGGGTTGCAAGTGACTAATTTCTTCATGTGCGATGGCATTCGGGGGATGAAAATGTGTGTACATACCTTTTCTTTGCATTTGCTAGGCCGGCAGAGGCGGAGAAAAGGTAGTGTTTCGTCTTTTTGCGACATTATGGAGATTTTTGTACTACCGTACCGAAATTGCCATGTGTTTCATCGTTTCAATGGGCCTGGGGCCGCGGATGGACGGCATCGCTAACTGGTTTGGCCGGGTCCTGGCTGCGGGAAAACCATGACATGACATCCATGCAATCAAAGCAGTCCACATGATCTTTTCCTAGTCATGAAAATCCCTGGGCCTATGTAAATCATCACGCAGTAAACGCCGGCCGGACGAGGCTTGTACATATGTATGGCGAATCGCGCCAATCAGGCCTCTCATCACCTCCATGGAACCACCGCCGGCCCGCCAACCCACTGTGCCACTCACACCTTCACATCGTCACAAACAAGTTTTCGCGTTCGTAACAAGTCCTCGAGACATTTCCCTGCACTGCACTCGTCGGTTTTCCTGAACCAAGGTAGGAGGGAAAATAAAACATTTTCCCACAAACTACGGATTACGGAGTAGTAGTCCGTAATACTCGAGGGCTTGAAACCGTGACTCGATCCCGTAATAGTACCTGGTTTCCGAGTCGCGCTTGCATTGCATTGCGGGCCAAGCCGAGCAGACATCGGCAGTGTTATTGCCTCCGGTCCTTTGTCGTTGCAAGTCTTGGTATCATTATCTCGTGCGGGGTTTGGTTTCTTATTTTTTTTGTTTACCGACCGACCTCAGACATTGCTCGCTCTCGCCTTGGATCGTGTCTTGGCTCGACGACGAGGTGAAGTGGGCAACAGAACCCCGGGTTCAATCTGAAATATGCGACGAATGTTCCGAGTGAATCAAGTTCAATTCAAGTCGCTGTTGAGAATCACTTGTTTAATGTGACTGACTCCTCAAATCATGGAACATCTTCACCGACCGGAATTTGAGTCGACGTGATCCAATTCTCCATATTGGCTTGTCCTTCTGGAGCGATGCCGTCTTGTCGGAGGCGCTGTGTCTTATTCTCCCTTCGTCGCACGACGAGACAAAGGACTCGTCCGTAGATGGCGAACCCCTCATACGACACATCCATGACCAGCTTCTTCTTGTCATCTTCATCGTCTGGATCAACATCATCCTCAAGGGCGCCTGGGACTCGGGCTCTTTTCGTGACTGGCTGTTCCGTGTCTGAATCAAGATCAATTGCACTGCTGTTGTCATCTTCGTCACTGTCTCCAACATGCGCGTTCGAGGTATTGGTGCTTCTGTGTCTCTTTGGTCGCGCGGCCGGAATGTCCAACAACCGCACATCGCCGTCGTCGCCGCTATCCTCCTCCTCACGGAGAATCGCTCCAGTTTCTTGTTCACCGTCGACATCAACGGGCATGTGGTTCGTCTCGCTAATGAGCTTTGAGGAATTCGACTGCATCATCTGCGGTCCCTTTTCTCGGAAATTCTTCTTCTTCGTCAGTAGAGAGTGCCGGGTGGATGTCTCGGTCAAGAACATGGATATTTCGAAATCATCTGCCGGAGGCTGTTAGCGATAGCGCGCGCCCATCGTCATTGCAAAAAAAAAAAAAAAGCTCGATTTTGCTTTGAATGTTGTAGTCTAACCCTGTGTGATCACATCTTTGATGCTCTTTTTTTTGGAGCTCTTCTTCTTGGCCCGTTCCTTTTCTTCTCGGAGCTTGGGAAGCACCAGTGGTCGAATGCTTTCAATGATGCGTGGAAGTGCGGGATTGCGAGGATTGAGGAGCCATGACTGCGCCAGGGAGGGATTGTCCAGGTAAATGCGGCATTCGAGGACGGAATACTTTGTGATTCGTAAATAGCGCCGGACAGGAGCCATCGCATTGAGTGGATTGATTGCGTGAAGGCAGTGCAACGATCGATGCAAGAGTTCGGTTTCCCATTTACGCTTCAACAAATGTTGATAGCGGCGCTAGCTTTTTTGGTTTGCTTTGGCTTTTGCCCCCACGTCGAAATTACTTCTTTGTGGTTGGATTTTCCTGGGCGGGACCAACTTGCAACCTGCACCAAGAGCTGGGCCCTCCAGTTCAGCTCTGCCATTGACGGCAGCCAGGTTTAGATCATCTATCCGCAGACATCGGACTGCCATTATTCTTTCATCTCCTTCTCGAGATACGACGCCGTCCGTGTCAGCATTGAGCTCTGCCAGCCCACGCGCTGGGCCATGAGACCCGGACTCAAAACATGTCCAAGGCATGGAAGGCGACGTTGAAGCTTCCCAAGTCGTCGTTTCCGTACGTTTGCGCACAGCGCTCCTTTCGCCATTCATAATATCGCGGAACATATCCCCATTAACCCAATTGACTCCCAGTGCTCGACCGAATCCAAAGCTCCAGCAGCATTATCTACGAGAGTGCTCCGATGGTTTATATCAATGGCAATCCAGCAATCGGCCTCAACAAGATCCCTTCATTCTGCACGATGGCCCGCCATACGCAAACGGGCCTCTCCACATTGGCCATGCTATCAACAAGATCCTCAAGGACATGATCCTCCGCGCGCAAGTGCAGGCCGGTAGACGAGTCACATATAGGCCAAGCTGGGATTGCCACGGTCTACCAATCGAGATGAAGGCACTGGGATCGAATCCAGCTGCTGGTGGTCTTACACCTGTCAAGGTGCGCGAATCTGCGAGACGACTGGCCAGCAAGACCATCACGGAGCAGATGAAAGGGTTTCAGTCATTCGGAGTTATGGCTGATTGGGGTAACAAGTGGACGACGATGGATCGCGAGTACGAAATCAGACAGTTGCGCGTGTTCCAGAAAATGGTTCGGCATGGGCTCATCTACAGGAAGCACAAGCCTGTGTACTGGTCCATATCATCGAGAACAGCACTTGCGGAAGCTGAGCTTGACTACCGGGACGACCACATCTCCCATGCTGCATATGTCAGATTTCCAATCGTTTCTTGTAGCAGCTCTATACCAGGCTTGGCTGGGTTTCAAAGTCCCGTCTTTGCGGCCATATGGACGACTACCCCGTGGACTCTCCCTGCGAACAAGGCCATTGCTATTCATACAGACTTGGTGTATTCGCTTTTACAAATTGATGGCTATGGCCTGCTCGTTGCGTCGAGCCGCGTTGATGCCATGCGTGACACTTTACCCGAGTTCACCATCATTGCTGATTACATACGTGGTTCGGACCTCGCCGGGCTCAAGTACCGCAACAAACTTGCCGGCAAATCGGCTCCGGAGCAAACTATTGTCCACGCCGAGTTCGTGTCTGCCGACTCGGGTACTGGTCTGGTCCATATGGCGCCTGGCCACGGTCAAGATGACTACGAGGTGTGTGCTAAGCTAGGGATCGAGGCTTTTGCGCCCATCACTGATGAGGGATTCTTCACCAAAGACGCGTACCCTGACCAGCCTGAGCTGCTCACAAATGCCCCATCGATTCTGGAGGGTGGAGGCAAGGCCGTTTTGGATCTAATCAAGGATGACGTGCTGGCGACACATAAACTTCAACACAGATACCCTTATGACTGGCGCACTAAACAACCCGTGGTAGTTAGAGCAACTGCGCAATGGTTCGCCGATGTAGGAAGGGTCAAGCAAGGGTCTCTGAATGCTCTGAGTAAAGTGCGATTCGTTCCCGAGTCTGGCAGGTCGAGACTGGAGAGCTTCATCAAAGGCAGAAGTGAATGGTGCATATCCCGCCAACGGTCCTGGGGCGTGCCAATTCCTGCATTGTATGACGAAGCTGGAAATGCCGTCATGAATGAGCAAACAATCGAGCACATAATACATGTCATGCAGCAGCGAACGTCGCAGGGTTGGTTTTCAGATGCTTCGGATGACACGGCGTGGGTGCCATCGGAGTTGCAAGGAACGTACAAAAGAGGGACCGATACCATGGATGTGTGGTTTGACAGCGGTACCAGCTGGATGGAGGTCGGGCAGCCCGTTGATGTATATCTTGAGGGCTCAGACCAGCATCGCGGCTGGTTCCAGTCCAGTTTGTTGACCTATGTGGCGAGTCAACAGTCAGAAGGGGTGCCAGAGGAGGAGATCCAACCGCCGTTCAGAACATTGATTACGCATGGTTTCACGTTGGACGCCCATGGCAAGAAAATGTCCAAGTCTCTCGGAAACACCATAGTCCCGGAGGAGGTTATAGACGGACGTCTGCTTCCTCATCTCAAGGGCCAGGACAAAGGCGCAAGTAAAGACTCGCCACGATTCGATGCCCTCGGCCCCGATGCCCTGAGGCTATGGGCAGCCAGCTGTGATTTTACGTCGGACATTTTAATCGGGCCGTCCATCCTGCAGCCGGTTCACAATGCGCTCATCAAGTACCGAACGATTATCAAGATGATCTTGGGCTCACTTCACGAATCCAGCCGTCGTTCTCCGCTGACAAAGCTTGACCAGATTGCCATCATGCAGCTCAATGACACAATGGGTCAAGTACGGTGTGCCGTGGACAATTACGAGTTCCACAAGGCAACGGGCTTGATCAATCGATGGGTTGCTACCGATCTATCAGCCTTTTATCTCGAGGGTCTGAAAGACCGACTCTATTGTGGAGATGGCGGTGGTGCCCTTGAGCCTATTCTTATCGGGTTTCTTCGCATGCTTGCTCCTATTACCCCAGTTCTAGTTGAAGAGGCATGGTCACATCGTCCAGCATGGATGGTAGACGACCAGTCAGTACTTTGATCGCCATTTTCCCTCCGTTTTTGTGTTGTTTTCAGGCTAACAATCTGAACAGCAGTTTGATCAATCCGGCTCGACAGCTGTATACTTCTCCCTTGGTCGACGCCAACAGACTGATTGTTGAACCGGCTAAATTGCGAAAGGACTTTGCGTTGCTGACGGCCGCTCATGGTGCTGTGAAAGCTGGACTGGAGCAAGCGCGTGAAGCCAAGGCGGTTGGCAGTTCATTGCAGTGCTCCATCATGATCAACACGGAAGACGCACAGCTAGCGCGCACTCTCGAAGAATATCTGGATGAGCTTGATGCCATGTTTGTGGTTTCGCGTGTGGACGTCAACCGCCCTGGGCAAGGACAAGCACAGGCAGCCTGGCAGTACACCAGGGAGATTGAGCTCCAGGGCTCGCCAGCAGGCATCGTGCATGTGCTGCCTCCCCAGCAAGAGAAGTGCTCTCGTTGCTGGCGCTATCTGGCGGAGCATGAAGACGGACTCTGCCCGAGGTGCGACGGTGTTGTTGGCGACGCAGCAGCTGCCGCGTAAGCGACGGGCAAACGTGCCAAAGTCTTGCGACGATTTGTATTCTAGATCAGACCCATCGTGTACATCACCTCTACCGTGTACTTTTAGAAGGCTCCTCTTGTATGAACAAAACAACATTGCCGTGGGTCTTTGATTTGTTGGCCGCGTGTCAGCCGTGGTTGTCTGTCACCTTGTGGAGTGATTCGAGTGAAGTACTCCGTACCAACAAGGCTTTTTTTGCCAACGGTGGAGATTACCGACCGCCTTGCGCCACACAGTTTATTGTGGAGACCAAACTTCACCTGGTGGCACCGCCAAATGACGGGCGTTATCATTAATAATATGATCGGCGACATGTTGCATCCACTTCAAGCATTGTCTTCCTTTTTTTCCCTCTTCAAACATATAGCAGCTCCGATACATTTCTTGCGTCCCTCACTGCCCCTTTTCTCACCGCCCGAGAGCGTCAACGGCAGCACCAACGCTCTCCATGTCTGCGTCAACTCCGTTGGAGCTGTAGTCTGCTGCAGCATGTGCCATGGCCGACCACGACGCAGCCCGACTGCCGGGCCATCCTGACAGAGGTGGTTTGTTGACACCCGAGGCTCGATCAAGGACTAGCTACGAGACCCGAGGATCGAGTCGAAGCGCTGAGAGTAAACGACGAGCTGCCTCTGGCGCCGCTGGGTCCAGTCCCCTTGCAAGCACCAGCCGTCAGGGTCACCAGCTGACTGGGCCGAGTCCTGCTCAAAGAGACGACGTTGAGCGAGATCCTCTACAACGAGGAGGCGGTACGCGGCGAAAAGGAAAACCCAAGTCTAGCGGCGGCTTTTTATTGCAGAACTCAATTCCTGGCAACACAAGGCCAGCCGCTCTTGGTCCCGCCCGAGACGCCTCCCATGCAAACGGGAAAGCGTCACAATCTCCTCAGACACCGCAGTCTTCACGATCGATTAATGGGCAGTCGCCGCTGCGACGGACGGATGTTTCTGGCAGAACACCTCCCGATGAAACAAATGATTCCCCCCAAAGCGCAGCGGGCCGAAGCGAGGACTCTGGACAGGGAGATGGGAGGAGCAGAGGGTCGGAAGAGCCGCCACCGCGAGCACTGCCACGGAGCTCTGAAGAAGATGCCGGAGATATTGATGCAACTCAGATAGTTCAAATGGCTTTGAATCTCAGTGAATCCAGGCGTGTCGCTTCTCGGCGACATGTTTCGCGGGCAACACCGCCGCGGCTCGGACCCTTGCCGGACGGCAGCTCGGGAAGTAACCTGCGACAGCATCTTCAACAGCAGCGCAAGTTTTCTCACAACGTTGGTCCCAAAGTAGTAGAAGCGGCATCTCCAAGATTGTCATCATCTGGCAGGCTCGAAAGCCCCTTACAGGCCGGTTTCGGGAGTGCGCACGATGCTCACTACCGCTATCAGTTTTCATCGTCAACACTGGCCAGAGCGCAAAAAGCAAAGGATTATCTGGAGCTCATGGCACAATACCGGAGACTTCTCGATGTTCTCCCCCCCCTCAAGGCTGGATTTGGGCCAAATTTGACCACGAGCCCGCCTGCTTCTCCCATTGCCAATAAGCCCTTCAAGTTTAGCCAGGGGGATAGTCTCCCCCTGGGGCGTGAGTATAACCCCTTACAATACATTCGAAATCGGAAAGTGCGTGCTCGTGAGCGAAAAGTCATAGACGGTGAAAGACAAGGCTTTGGCGATGTGCAATGCGTCAAGCCTTGGGTGGATCGCGTCATTGAACGCGCCACCTCGTTTGCCACAAATCCAGACGACGAGGACGAGAGCATCATGCCGAAGTACCCTGGTGCAGACGAACCCGGCGCCCAAGTCTCGATGGATAATCTCTCAAGAACGGCAACCAGAGTTAGAAGACCGAGGGTGGATTGGTTCGTGGAACCATGCGATATGGTGGCCGATGCGTACTGGCTGGAACAGAAGAATCACAAAGAGCTCATTGAGGATAGGCACTGGCGCAAGATATTCCCGTCAGCGGCAGCCTTGTCACGGCCCATGTCGAGAGAAACAGCAGTTGGTCTCGACGCAATTCCGCCGTTCTCCATGCAGGATGACGACCCGTTGGATTCGCACATTCCTGGCACCTCCAAGGATGATACGGGCTTATCACACAACAGCGCCAAAGACAGGGCCAAGCAAACCTTGCACAACATTCGAGCGTTCCCGCATCGTCACAACGGCCAGACCATGCCCCCTGACTTTATGCGGCACAAGAAAGACTCCACCTCAGATATCTCTGGCAGTGAGAATGACATAAGGAGAGGCTTAAAGAAACCGTCAGTGCAAGAGACTGGGTTCGGAGAAAACTTGGACATCAGCAAGGATCTCTCAGAGGGACAGATGCTTGACATGGTTGCAAAGGATGCACGTGAGAGAGATCATCTTTCCGATGCCTTGTCAAAACCAGAGCCAGGTCAATTTGCCTCAGTCGATAGTCTGAGGACGCCAGAACGGAACCTCCTTTCAGCGCCTACTAGTCGCTTCCATAGTAGGAAAGGGTCTATGGTGGACACGAGCGACTCTGATCGTAAGCCTGCCTTTGAACAGTCTGCTCTAGGATCGCCAGCTCGCTACGTATATGGCAGGCAGAGTTTGGACATTCCTGATCGATCTTGCAAAGAATTTGTTGGTAAAGACCACTCGCTGCCGACCTCACCAGATCTGCGGCCTACCAGGGTGAGCACCGAGCCGGCGGTCAGCGCTCATCTTTCGCCATCTTGGAGTCGTTCGGGATCTCCGCATCGGACGAATCCTATCAGCAAGATCAAACAAATCATACGCGATAAAGGAAATGAACCCGAGGGGGATCAAGAGGATTCACGACGAGGGCCCGCGATGGACCCTAGCTCACCTGAAACGTTCACTTTGCCTGAGGAGCTCCAGTCGAGCCCGTCAAAGGCCGCGGGAGTGGAACAAGTTCATCTGGAGCAGGTCAGAACGAATCGTCGAACGGGCAGCACGCTGCCTCGATCAGATGATGCCGCCGGACTGCGTGGCATCTTCAAAGCTGGGCCTCGGATCGATACGGCCATTCGAGGCGGCGTCTCCAAGCTTGGCGACATGCTATGGAAGAGGGACGGTGCAAGCGAACTGCCCCCTGATATTGAAACCACGGATGAATCGGAAAACGAAAAGGCTCGTGGCCGTTCCAGGTCATCTACAAATGTGTCTCGGAGACCTTCAAGGCGAAGGGCGGATGGGCAAAACCAACCCAAGCAGTTCCTTGACATCATGTCCCAATCCCATCATGCCCATGATGCGAACCACACGTCCACGTTCAATGCCAGCAAGGAGGACGTGGCGCCGGGCTCTACCAGCCATGACCAGCAATCACCTCCGTTTGACATGCTGCGCCCGCCTCGAATCGATGCGCGAAGTGCTCCATCCTCGGCTACTCTAGAAAACGGACAGAACAGGGCCGGGAAATCCGATGTGTCCGAATCGGATTCTGGCCAGGGCAGCAGCGTTCCTGACGGTGTCACCGACGCAGACAAACGACTCGATTCCACGGTGGAGGTCTCGAGGCCAGAAGACGACGGCCGGTCCTTCGGGAGTAGACACTGGTCCTTTGTAGACAAAGGCACTTCTGCAGAGGAAACGCGTTTGACACGTCGTGAAATTGCCCGCATACGCGCTTTGGTACTCAGCACAGGCATCAAAGCCATGGAAATTAGCAGACGAGCACAAGAGGCTCACAAACCATTCTGCCCAGATGCCATCTCATATACAGGTGGTGCTGCGACCGCCTCCTCAGCCCAGCAGCAGCCATCGGGCGGCCAACATCACGGCCAAGTCGCATATCACGAGCTTTACATTGTCGCCGGTCGGTCCCTCAGCACCGCCATCCAAAGCTCGGGACGCCGCTGGCAAGCCTCGGCCGACCACTTCACCTTCCGAACGAGCCCGCGGCTTCAAAACCGCATTGGCGACGTCCGGTCCCGCATCGCAGATGACCTGTCGGAGCAAAGCCGGCGAGCTAGCGAACTCGCCGACGAGACGAACCGAGACGTCGCTCTCGGGCAGCCGCTCAAGGTCAAGGTCGTAGTCGACATGATCGAAAAGATGCTCCGTCGGAGACGCAGACGGCTACGATGGGTCCGGCGAGCCCTCTGGTTGACAGTGGAGTGGCTGCTAGTCGGATTCATGTGGTACGTGTGGCTCATGGTGATGATCCTCAGGGTATGTTGGGGCGCGGGAAAGGGACTGGTGAATTCTGTGCGGTGGCTACTCTGGTTGTGAGCCCCCTTCCCCTCCCTGCCACTTCTCGTTCTCGCCTGTCATTTTGTCATTTTCTCATCCATCCTTTCTTTTTCTTTTTCTTTTTCTCATTTTCCTTTTTATTCCCGTTGCCTCTGGCATATGTCTTGATACCCTTGCTTTTCTTTTCTTCTATGGTAATCTACTTGTTGTATTTTGGATAAGCACAGAAAGTACCTAATGAGATGAGGGGGCGGGGGCGGGGGGGACAGTAACATTTCGAATGCAAACCCTATCCCCATCTTGGACTTTGACTCGGTTTGGTGACAAAAAGGTTGATAATTGCTATACGAGACTTTATCACGAAGAAACATACATGTATATACACCGTCTACTCGATCCTCTTCTTCCCCTCCTCTGCATTAAGATACCGGGCTGTACTGAGACCTCTCTCGTGACGGGCAACAAGGCCCCCGATGACAACGTCCTTGCGCGCCTTGGAGAAGTGCTCGCTGTACCCGTCTACAGCAAAGGGACGGGGGTTCAATCGCGGCCAGTTGACCTAGACGAGTTGTTAGACGATTCCATCGGATAGAACAAAGGAAGGGAGGGAAACATACGTAGAGCATGCCGTGTGTAAGGACGAAATGGAAACACCACGCTGCGACGGCGCTCCAGAATAAGATGAAGAACCTCATGGGGAGGACTCTGGCGTCGGGGTCACGCTTGGTGAAGAGGCCTACGAGGACGATGAAGATGCTGAATGCGAGGATGTAGGGGATCGACTGGATGAGGATCGGTCGTCTGTCTACAAAGACGCGGCCCGTGCCAATGTTGGTGGCGCTGGGGTCGTAGGCGCCGAGGAACAGGTCGTAGGAATCTTGACGAGGGCCGTCTCGGAAATTGTTGAGGAAATAACGAGTAATGCCGATGCGGCCATCTTGAAAGGCGCCCAGCTTGGTGCGCTTGCCTGTGCGGGTGACGTCGGTTTTCATGGCACCGGTGCCAGAGTATGCGCTTGAGACAACATCGGCGTTGTCAGCCCAGATGTTGCGGAAGAGGAACTCGAATGCAGGGTCCTCGTCGCGGAACTGAGCACCGCGAGGCATCAGGCCGAGATCCCCGAAAATGCGGTTCAGGGTGTATCGGGCGAAGATGCTTTGCACGACATTTGTCCGATCCAGACAGTCCATGCAGTTGGTCCGCATGACGCTCGTCTGGAGGCTGCGAGCGTCCATTTTCCCGTCGGCGTTGGACGGAGAGTCGACACCTCGGAAGTAGCCCTGTTTCTGGAGCTCTTCATGCAGCTTCTCCGTCAGGGCATATGCTCGGTCCATCCTCATGCCCTTGGTTTCGGAGTGGTAGTCGAAATAGACGTAGTGCAGACGATCGAATTCCTGGTTTCTTGCGCCAGGCTGAAGAGTGGTGAACTTCTCTGCCGTCAGACGATCGCTCTCGCGGCCCTCCTTTGGTGCTGACGTAAGAGAGCGGAACATTTGTTCGTAAGATTCCTTGACTTTGCATTCCCTGCCCTTGGAGTTGACCAGGTTGATCAGGTAGTTGTCGCCGTAGATGCGGATCTGCTCGTCAAAGTGCTTCTGCGAGGCGGCCAAGGCAGCTTCTGGGCTTCGGACCTGCAGCTTCGGTGTGTACTTCAAGCTGTTGATCTCGGCCCAGTAGGTAGGGACACTACCGCGAGTCTGGACATAGGACATGATTTGCATCTCCTGGCCACCACCGAGTTTGCCGCTCTGCATGTCGGTGCTGCCGGCGTACCCTCCCAAGCCGGAGCTACTGTCATTGAGAATGATGATCTGCTCCGTCTCATTGTAGTTGGCTACATGTCCTTCCTCATCAATACCTCGAGTGAAGTATCTCGTGCCCCCGCGATATCGTGAACGGCGGGAGATGATGACCATGGTAATAGGAGTGTTTTTGAATTTGGTAGGCTTGATCTCAAGCATTCCAAAGATACATGGGAGAATAAAAGGGTCAATGGCAGGCTGTTTCCCAGGCTGGCTTCTTGAGCCACGGTTACGGAACTCCATCAGGTCGGACTGCAGGTGCTTGTTGAAGAAGAATCGGTCGTCGGTTCGCATCCAAAGGGGGCTGGCGGTATCGGCTTGCGATTGGCGTTGGATCGAGTTGGTCAGATCAATGGCATACGAGAAATACATTGGACTCCTCCGGAGGAAGGTGTCCAGCAGGCCAATAAAGGTGTCCTCGTCGGGATCATGGATCTGGCGCTCGCGCATGGGGAGGATTTCTGCGGTCACGACTTTGTACACCATATGACCCTTGAGGCGGCCCACGGGTACAGTCTTGCTGATGACGACGACATATTTGTCTAGGCAGCAAGATTCATTAGGGGCATTACACATGCTTTTCCGTTGGATTCCAACATACCGAGTCGCAACTGGATTATACCAAGAATGCCAGCAATGCTGGAGACACGCGTGGCTCGTTTGGCAGCTTGCGGGTTGGCATCGCCCAAGCGAATATCGCCCGTGGGACGATCGAGTACTAGCGCAGGCGCATCAGGGGAGGAGGGCGAATTGAAGGTGTAGGCATCGTTGGTGACTTTGAGGTTGATATCCCGGAAGGGGAACTTGGGCGTCGCAAGGGGGGCCATGACAATGATTGGAGCTTAGAGCTCGACGAATGAGAGCAAAGAAAAACGAAAAACGAAAAGCGAAAGGTGCAGATGAAAGCGAGAATGATCAGGTCGGCTGATGATGGACAGCGCGGGAAGGGAAAGAATGACAAGCTTGGCCACGCCTGATTCTGGCGGTGGTGTTGAACAGCCAATCGAATTTACAGCTTCACGAGAAGAGCTCATCAGCAACTGACGGGCTGGCCTGTGAAGATTGCGACCGTCGGCTGCTGACATAACCCGACTCGGGAAACGTACAGGGTAGGTAGGCTAGTGTTGTCGCCACCAGACGGGTGGACCGTGGTACACACCAACTGTACTTGGCAACCGTCTGACATCTGCGGGCCACCACCGCCCGTCCTTGACGCTGCTACGTACTCACTCCATTACTCCTCCAACCTCTGCTCCAAAGTTCGCTCGCCATCTCACCACTGATACTCCATCAACCTCAACTATCTCGCCGCAACTTTGCTTCCGCGTCCTTGGACGCCCTTGTGCCGCCCTTGTGCCGTCTGACTGCGCAGCCTCCGACGCCGTCCCGATCCCGCGACACGACACATCCGCTCATTCGTTGGGACCTACCGCGTAACCCGGCACCGTTGCTAAACTTGCCGAGTTCATTTCTGCCACCTCGAATCTCCCGCCCTTATCACCAAACCCTCTCTAACAATCGCTCAAAATGGCAGCACGAGGCCCTGCCGGCGGTCCCCGGGGCATGAATAATCGTTTTGCTCAGTTTAAGCTTGTCCTTCTCGGTACGGACTCGGCACTCTCGATGCCCCTTCTGCGATTCTTATTCGCTCATCCACATGTTAAGGATGATCATCATGCTAACTCGATGTTTCGCAGGTGAATCTGCTGTTGGAAAGGTGAACTTCATCGCTTTCCATGTTGCTCACTCGTATTCAGAGTTACTGACCTCGAGAATGTAGAGCTCAATAGTCCTGCGATTCGTCAAGGCAGGTTTCAAAGTCTCTTCCATGTGTATTATCACCAAGACCTCGAGACTAACAGTCCAACAGGACCAATTCGACTCATTCAGAGAATCCACCATCGGCGCGGCGTTCCTGACACAGACCATCTCGCTCGACGAGAACACTACAGTCAAGTTCGAAATTTGGGATACCGCTGGTCAGGAACGTTACAAGTCTCTCGCGCCCATGTACTATCGCAATGCCAACTGCGCCGTTGTTGTCTACGATATCACACAATCCGTACGTGTTGGCTCTTTCCAGGCAACTTGCGATATTCGCGCCTTCGCCGTGCATCATACTAACCAGTTGACTCTTGCGTACAGTCATCACTAGATAAAGCCAAGGCCTGGGTCAAGGAACTTCAACGTCAGGCCAACGAAAACATTATTATTGCACTTGCCGGAAACAAGCTTGATTTGGCAACCGAACAGCCCGATAAGAGAGCAATCCCCACTGCCGATGCCGAGGCCTATGCTCGGGAAGCCGGTCTTTTGTTCTTCGAGACCTCAGCAAAAACTGCCGAGAATGTTCGTGAACTCTTTACTGCTATCGCCAAGAAGCTACCTTTGGACCAGGTTGGCCCTCGACATTCTCGACCTGGCCAACGACCTGGCGTCAGCCTGTCATCCGAGAATGCAAACACGAATGCGAGCGGGCCGTGCAGCTGTTAACAATGTTTGAGCTTTCATAGGCGCACGTCCAACTTGGTGGAAATGGACGTGATTTCGATTTGGTGGGATCGCCACCCGATGCATTTTCTTTACAGGTCCGGTCAGGACAGATCAGATATCTCATTGACTGGACAGTGAATGATTATAGACCATTCACGATGGTGGACACGAAGCTTATTCGTGTCATGCGACCTGTGGGCTGAAGAATGTTGTATGTTTCTCTCTTGGAGTCTTGGGTTTTGAAGGGTTGTTTGTTTAGGAGAAATTTTTTTTCTTACGCTCGGTTCTATCTTGCCTCCTAATATCATACACCACACACACATGCACACACACCCAACGTAGCCGTGCAGTACATACACTTTCCCGCGCGTCATTCTTTACTGATGAGACGCCAGGCTCTCCAGTACAAAGCTGTGGAGATTTGAACAGACGCTGGTGTCACCAGACATAGTAGAGTTTCTGATATCAGGAACAACAAGAGCGACAAGTGCCGAGGGCAGTAAGTAGTAGTATACTGATAGCCTGTTCAGTATTGAAGCTAGTAGTTTGTTTTTGAGCAACTCAAGATAGACTCGCGTAGCAGTTAGCAAGACCCGCCAGCTCGCCCGGATATCACTCATGAGCTACAATGGCTCAATTTCAATTTCAATTTCAACATGAATGATATTTTATCTGACCGGCGGACATTGTTGCAGAAGCAGCACATCCTGAGGCGCCCTGGCGAACGGTTGCGTCATCCTTGCCGGTCGGCATCATATCAGGCAGGACCGGCAAGCTTGGTTTTAGCCGAAGTTTCGCCTGAGAGCTTTTGTTCTACTTGCACCTCCGGATCTAGAGCCGTACATCATCACCATCACCACGTGCCCTGCTGGTCCATTACCTTCCTCATGTTGCGATCATCGCTTCGGTCAGCGAGGGCTTTTGGCGGCAAGCCCTCTGTGGCTGCCACCCTGCGCCAATGGCCCATCGTGACGTGGCGACAAGCTGGCGTCCTCGGTGCGGTACGAAACGCAACCTCTCGGAGAACGAACTGACCCTGCGGCCTGTGAGAACGATGCAGTTGCTAACTCCAATTGCTATGCTTAGAGATCATATGCCGACGACAAAAAACCTACGATCGACGTGCCTAAACCACCGGTCTTGCCAACGTCTGAAACCTTGAGCTCCGAAAGAAGCCCTCCTCCCCCAGCTGCCACCGTCATTGATGCCAAGACTCCCGAAGTCAAATCCGTCCCTCTGACGCCGCCGCCGCCTCCTGTGATCGAGAATGCCGAAGCTGCTGCCAAGGCAACTAATCCTCCTCCTCCGCCAAAGAAGAAGGGCTTCTTCCAAAGATTAAGAAGCTTTGTCTTCACCCTCATGGTTCTTGGTGCCGTCGGTTTCGCTGGTGGTGTATGGTACTCCCGAATTAATGACAACTTCCACGATTTCTTCACCGAATATGTCCCCTTCGGAGAGCAGGCTGTACTCTACCTAGAGGAACTCGATTTCAAAAAAAAGTATCCAAATCCCGTCCCCCAGGAGTCCCGCATCAAAGACGTTGGCAAGCAGGTCAAGATCTCCGCACAGAGTGGTGCATCATGGAGAGTAGCCGACAATACCGAGTCTTCATCCCGTCATTCCAGCGCTGCTCCTTCTGCGAAGAAGCCTGCAGGTCAACAGGGAGAGAAGAAGGATGTCGCCGACAAAATGCCTGCAGACCCAATCACTGCTCCAGCCAAGTCTGCCGAGAAAGCAACTCCCCAGGTTGTCTCTGAACAGCCTGCGCCTGATTCCGCTACATCTTCGGCCATGAAGTTCAAGGAGCCTGAGGTCAATGAGCCTTCCAAATTCCCTCCCTTGGAACCCATCGACCTCCTGAAGCTTCCCGACGCCAAGGATCCCATTGTGCGAGATCTTGTACACATGCTCAACGATCTCATCCTGGTTATCAACGCCGATGGCGCTCATGGACGCTACTCCACCACCATTGCCAAGGCCAAGAACGAGATTCTCCAGATCGGGAGCCGTCTCAAGGACTTGAAGAGCTCTGTTGAAAAGAAGGCCGCTAGCGAAGTGAAGTCCGCGATTGACGAGTTCGATCGCGCTGCCACCGGTTTGATCAAACGTGTCGAGAACACCATGGCTGCTCAGGAGCTTGAGTGGCGCCGCGAATTCGAGGAGGAAATGAAATCCGTTCGCAGCAACTACGACGAGCGAGTCAACCTCTTGATGGAGCGAGAGAAGAAGCTCAATGACGAGAAGCTGCAAAACAGGCTGCTGGAGCAGGCCTTGGCTCTGAAAAAGGAATTCGTTCAGGAGGTAAAGGAGCGCGTTGAGAAGGAGCGTGAGGGTCGCCTCGGCAAGCTTTCTGAGCTGACTTCAGCTGTGTCTGACCTGGAGAAGCTCACTGTGGGCTGGAATGATGTTCTCGACACCAACCTCAAGACTCAACAGCTTCATGTTGCTGTGGAGGCTGTCCGAGCCAGCTTAGAGAACTCTACGCACCCCAAGCCTTTCATCCGAGAGCTGGTTGCGTTGAAGGAGATTGCCAGTGGCGATGCTGTTGTCGACGCTGCTATCGCCTCACTGAACCCTGTCACCTACCAGCGTGGCGTTTACTCACCTTCTCAGCTCATTGACAGATTCCGCCGCGTTGCCGCCGAAGTTCGAAAGGCGTCTCTTCTGCCCGACGACGCTGGTGTCGCCAGCCACGCCTCGAGCTGGATTTTGAGTCATGTCATGTTCAAGAAGGAGGGTCTCGCCGATGGCAGCGACGTCGAGAGCGTTCTCACGCGCACACAGACGTACCTAGAGGAGGGTGATTTGGATTCAGCTGCACGAGAGATGAATGGTCTGCAGGGATGGGCCAAGACGCTCAGCCAAGACTGGATTGGCGAGGTTCGCAAGGTGTTGGAGGTTGAGCAAGCACTTGACGTAAGTTACCCCCGGGGAAACGGACGCAGTTTCTAGAAAAAGAAGAAGAAGAAAAGCAGTTTGCTAATCCATGAGTTTTCTATAGGTTATTGCGACCGAGGCAAGACTTCAGAGTCTGAGGGTAGAGTAATCAACAGTCTCTTTTGTTATGTACATTGCCATGGGAAGGGGGATTGCTAAAGAAAAAGGGTCGGAGGCTCGTGTACTAGATATGAATAGACGTTGAGGATTTTACAAACCTATTGAACAAACCTGAAGTCGCGAAAGAGGAAACCCATGTTCGACCTGATGCACTTGATATTACTCGACAAGTCGTTGCCCCACTTTGCACGACCCGTACATACACGACCAGTGCAGCAGCAGCTTTCTACCACTCCGTATGTCGAAGCTTCTTCATCCACCATGCTAGGCACATCCCACGAGAGCAGCATCTTTAACAACATATTGGTCGATCAGTGCGAAATTCCCATGCTTTCGTCAGCGTAGCACTAACGGCCCCCGGCGGCCACTACAAAATCACATGCAGTGTCACCATGTCCACGACCAGAATGGCCGCTCGCGTCTGGCTCCGCTGCCAGCTCCATTCCTCGCCATGCCATGAAAGCTCTCGCCAACCTATATTAAGAACAAGACCAGTTTCAAGAAGTCCACGGTTCTCCAGCACCATGTCCCGCAGCTACGAAGATGCCCTTCAGAAGCTCACGCAGCTGCAATCCAACCGCACGGCGACCCAGCTCTTCGACGACAAGAGTCCCTCTCAAGACGCAGCAGCCAAGGCCCGGGACCTCAATGCCGCAGCCATTCCAGAAATGCTGCACTGGCTACACCGCGCAGGCTATTCTCCCGCGGACCTTTGCCGCATGCGCCATATCCACGTGGCGGGCACAAAGGGCAAAGGCTCCGTCTGCGCCTTCGCCACGTCCATGCTGCGGCGGTACGGCACCGTCGGGACGTACACCAGTCCGCATCTGGTCAGTCCCAGAGAGAGAATCGCCATCAACGGCCAGCCCGTATCCCAGGAGGCGTTCGCACATGCCTTCTTCGACCTGTGGGATCGGTTCACCGAGTGTGCCAGGAGGGAGGGGGTGGACGCCACCGCGGCGGAGGGCGCGTCTTCGAAACCGTTCTTCTTCAGGTTCTTGACCATTCTGGCGTGGCACGTGTTCCTGCGGGAGGGAGTCAGGAGTGTTGTCATGGAGTGTGGGATCGGAGGCGAGTACGATGCCACCAACGTGCTGCCTGCGGAAGCTGTTTCCGCGGCCGTGGTTTCGCAGCTGGGCCTTGATCATGTTGCCATGCTGGGGGACACGGTGGAGCAGATTTCGTGGCACAAGGCGGGCATTTTCAGGAGCGGCGTCAAGGCGTTCACGGTCAATTTGAGGCATCAGCCTTCTGTCATGGAGGTTCTGCGATCGAGGGCAAGGGAAAAGGGGGCACTGCTGGTGGAACTCGAATCGCGGGACGTTGAGGCGTGGGGGGGTGTGAGGGGCAATCTAAGGGGGGATTTTCAAAAGCTCAACCAGGCTTTGGCCGTCATGGCTGTGGGGGAACATCTTGGACTCCCGTGTGAGAACCTTGGTCAAGTGCCGGGCGAGATAGTTGAGGGTCTGAGGCAAGCTTCTCTGCGTGGCAGATGCGAGGTTCTCCGGTGTGATGAGGGGACGACGTGGCTCCTCGACGGGGCTCACACGAGAGAGAGCCTGCAACAGGTGGCCAGCTGGGTGGCGCAAGAGGATGTGCAGCCGGACGAGCATTTCATTCTGGTATTCAATCAGCAAGAGAGGAATGCCCCCGAGCTGTTGAAGGCGTTTGTCGAGGCTGTTCAGGGGGACATGGGGAAACGGCAAATCTTCTCTCACGCGCTGTTTACGAGGAACGAGGTCAAGGCACGGGCAGAGCAGGATCTTACCGTGCAGCAGGGCGCTGCTGCGATGATGCGGAGCCTCAGCCCGGGGTGCACGATAGCTGTGCTTGACAATGTCGAGAGCGCCGTGGAGGCAGCAAGGGGGTGGTGTCTCGGCGAGAAGAAGGGCAAGATTTTGGTGACGGGCAGTCTGCACCTAGTCGGGGGTGTATTGCAGGTCCTCGAGCCCGACTCTGTATTATAAAAGCAGAAATCGCCATCCATCCACGCTTGTCCCAACGCATGAGGGACTACGACTTCACAAGGCATCAGACTTTTCCAAAATTCCCAACGCACCCCCGACGAGATGCAAACTACCCGTCACATACGCCTGCACCTTGCCCGCCCGCAACCCATCACCCACGGCCCTCGCATACTCAAGCGCCTCCTCGATGGTCGGCAGAACGACCACCTTGCAGGCGGGATCGATGGACGCCCATTTCTCGGCGAAGCGGCGCTGCACCGACATGCTCTCCACCTCCTTGGGGTCGATGCCGTGGTTGACAAAGTCGCGCTTGTAGCCCGACTTGGCGTACGTGACGTTTGTGCAGAAGACGGCGTGGTCAAAGGCGGGCTGGTTGGTGGCGGAGCGGGAGGTGGTCTTTTGGATCGAGTCGAGGAAGTCGATGGCTTCGCTGCGGCCTTGCTGGTTGAAGATGATGATGCGGGGGGCGGTGCTGCAGATTGGGGCGGTTTGTTAGTATTTGTGTATTTGTGTATTTGTGCTCCATGGGCATGTGTTTCCAAAACCCCCCAGTACAAGTACATGTTCCATGTCCGTGTGTACATGGATACCAGTCATGACAAAAGGAGGATGGAGGAGGGAGGAGGGAGGCGAGCTGGGTGAGAGTGAGAAATTACCTATTACTGGTGGTCTCGTCGGCAAACCACCTCGACGACATGCTCAAACTATCTGCCGTGTGAGCCCCGTCCACGTACCACGTCACGTTTTCCTCGTCCTTGACTTCACATCGGCCCCGGAACACGGTGCGCTCCAGTCCGTCCCTGAACTTGTCAGGCAGAGGCAGGGCAGGCGTCCCACCCGAGCCTGGCAGAAGAAGCCCGAGGTTCGTCAGGGCCGCCTCAGCCAGGGCAATCGCCAGCGTGGCATTCTTCTTCTGGAAATGCGCATCAGGGCGGACCTTGACTCCCTCGAGGCGCTTGTCCAACGGCAACGCCGCCAGCCGCACTCTCTTCTCCTCGGCCCGCTGTTGCAGGACCTGCGCCGCGGCCGGGACCTGCTCTACCATAAAGGCCGGACTGCCATGCTTCATGATGCCGGCCTTGTGCCAGGCAATCTTGTCGACGGTGTCGCCCAGCGCGTGGACATGGTCAACGCCAAGGGTGCTTATGCCCGACGCAACGGGCCTCTCCACGAGATTCGTCGCATCGAACTCGCCCCCAATGCCCGTCTCGTACACGGCAACATCGACGCCTTCCGACAGGAAAGCATGCCAGCTCATCAGGGTGAGGTACCGCGCGTACGGGGGCCGCGAGCCCGGCGCGGCGTCCTCGGGCGAGGCGTTCGACTCGGCGAGGCGGTCCCAGACTTGGAAGAAGTACTTTGCGAAGAGGTCCTCGGATAGGGGCAGCGAGTTGATGCGGATGCGCTCGCGCACGGCGATGAGGTGGGGGGAGATGAAGAGGCCGGTTTTGGAGAGGGGCGGGCGGTATTGCGAGAGGATGGAGTCGACGAAGGCGCAGGTGCTTCCTTTGCCTTTTGTGCCGGCTACGTGGACTATCTTGAGGCGGTTGAGGTCCGAGGGCTGTGAGATGGTGAGATGAGGTGTCGCTTACGAGGGGCTTTTGGCTTTTGGAAGAGAGGGTGGGGATGCGGATGCATGCCATGGCTTACGGTGTATCCTACACGAGCGAGATAGGCTCGCATCTCGCGAATGGATGATGCATCGGGTCGGATGCCTGCCTTGCGACGGGCTTCTATGACGGCGTGCGGCGTCTGTAGCGAGTTGAGCGCGTCGATGGCATGCTATCCGGTGGTGAGTTTTACTGTTTACTGTTGGCGCTTGAAGAAAAGCCAACCCAGGGAGGCAAAGAGGAGGGTTGTAAATAAAAAATGATAATAATAATAATAAAAAGTTGGTGAACAGTGAATGGTGAATGGTGAAGGGGGGTAAAGGATGATGAGCACTCACGGCATATGTCCTCGAGGCGGCCATTGTGCGCGCCAAGGTCCGACCGGCTATGAGGGCCTTTCTTACTTCATCTCGCATGATGGCTTTTTTATTATTACTCAGAGCAACTCAGAGCAACATCATCGTCTGGAAATGGTCCATTGGCGACGGCCCAGGTGGAGCAGAAGCACGACCCGCCGGGTATAATCAGCCGGTGTTCATCCGTCAGGCAAGTCGCGTCAAGTGCAACTTTTTTTTTTTTTTTTTTTTTTTTAAAGAAAACTTTCCCACTAACCCAACCGGTTAGCTTCAACACCCTCCGAATACCATGACTAGTGCCAACGACAGTTTTCTCAGCCTAGAGAAGCACCGTCTGCAGCTCGAGGAAAATGCCAAGCAGTTGGCAAAGACATTGCAGCATTGGCAGACATGGGATGCCGAGTACGAGGCTCTCAAGGAAGAGGTCGAGGCTATACCCGAGCCATGCACCCCCGATCAGTTGCACAAGGTTCATGCCGAATTCGAGGGCGAATTGTTGACCGGCAAAGAGATCGATGAAGTTTTTGGTCTGCGGGGCTCCAAGTCGAGAGATCAGATCATCAATGTACTGCAACGGCGCATCGACTATGTCGGCAAAAATGTTGCCAGTCTTGAGAAACAGCTGGAAACTGCCGAGAACATGGAGAAGTACTCTGCCGCCACAGTCATCAGTCAACCCGACGCCGCGGACGAGGATGGCCAACCAATCACCGAAATTGTTGAAGAGCTAGACGACGATGACAACGTGGTGTCGTATCGTTTGGACCAGCCCGGCAGATCACTTCCCCAAATTCAAGAGACGCTTGAGAAGGCAGGACTTGGTGATGTTTCCTCGGAAAAGTCAGCGGCAACCAAGACAGAAGTATCCGAGTCGGCTCCATCTGAGAAAGGGGGAAGTGCTGTCTCTATATCATCCAAATCAATTCCCAATCCCACCAGCACGTCACCTGCCCCGACAACAACAATACCGGCTCCTTCGGTGAAGAAGTCTGTATCATTCTCTGAGGAGGTGCAAGCCGCAGAACCTCCATCGGCCGAGATGTCAGTCAGAGCCAAACGAGTGGACCGGATCATGAAGACAGCTAAGGAGCAAGAGAGTATCAGCAAGGAAGATCCCGTCATACCTGAGGATGAGGATGAGGCTGATGCTACCTTGAGGCGACAGATGCTCGAGTACAGCATGGGTCAAGTCGGTGCTGTGGTTGCCGAAATTGATCTGGAAGAAGACGACTTGGATGACGACAGCGGTTTCGATTACGGGGAGGATAATGTTGACGATGACTTCGACAACGACGATGACGATGATGATGACGATGATGATGAGGAAGATAAATTCGGGCGCTTCACCGGTCGTGTTGTCACTGACAAATACCGCCGGCGGATGCTCGAACTTGAACAGAAACTAGGTATCAAATCCCGTTTCACCGAACAGGCAGAGCGTGATGAAGCTGAAAAATCGGGAGATGGTCAAGGAGGCATCGGTCGAATTGTGGTCAAACAGGGGACAGGACCCACGTCTTCTTCCTCAAGGCCAATCCCTCAGAAGTCCAATTTTAAAGATTATAGGAATAATGGGGATGCGGGTGAGAAGAAGGGTGTTCGCTTCGCGCAAGCGCTGGAAATCGCTCCGGAAGCTGAAGCGGAGACAGTACCGATAAAGGACCAGACAGCGCCAGTCGTTGATCCGCTGAGTGACATCGTCGAGAGAACAGTGTCCACAAAGGCGACAGAGGTGAAGCCGGCCCGAAAGCCGTCAAGGTTCAAGAAGGCCAGGGACGTCAATCCTGCACCCGTGAATGAAGTCGTACCCAAGGGCCCCTTTGACATTCCCACACACTACGTGCAGCAAGAACAGAGAACTGTGCCCACGGGTCCCAAAGGCTCTACCATAGCCGACAAACTACTTGAGCGGGACACGCCGTCCTGTGTCATCGCACCCGACGAGTTTGACGAAACGATGGTCCACCAGGAAGTCGCCGATGAACATCAGCGTATGCGAAGGAGATTCATCCAGCGTGATGGAGGCTTTCTGAAGGAGGACGAGTCCGTCATCCAGCCTCTAGACGAGGCCGATGGAGGTGAGCCAGTGAGCCATTTCAAGGCGGCGCGCCTGTCGCGGCATTAGTCTCGGTCAGCTGGAAGGGAAATGTAGTCCGATCAAGATACCCCCTTTCCTCCCCCCCCCCTCCCCAAGCTTGCCCATGTTCACGATGAAAATTTGTCGCTACGTGACGGGACACTGTACCAAGGAAACGTAGAGGGTAGAGCTGTGTCTTGTGTGATGTTCGGAATGCGCATTTCATTAATCGGTGCGTTGCAGCTGTCATCTGCTCCGCATCACCGCGCTATTCCAAGAGTAATAAAAAACGAAGGGCTCTCTGACGCCATTCTCTGGTTTTATTTGGTGAGGTTGGCGATTCGTTTCACCCTTTACATTGTTCTTCAAAATGGTCATTTATTTCAGTGGTCGTTTCACTTTGTGATCTTCTGCGTATAGTGTCTAGTTTTTATTAGGTAGGTGTATATTTGTCAACTGCTGCTCAGCGAATGCATTGACAATGATCAACGAAGCACATTGCTGTAGCCACAAACACATGGAACTTGTTTATTTTAATGTCGTCGACCTTGAACCTGTTTTGTTCTACAGGCCTGCTCATTCGATGATTCGCAGTAACATCTTTTGTGACTGGTACAGCACAAACGCGTCCAAGCTACAGGGTAGTATCGTTTCATATACCATGGACCTTTCTGTGTCTTCAGTTGTGTGTCAAGAAGCCTCCCAGCAGAGGCCCTGCCACCTAAATCCGGCACACCAAATGTGACGCCCATGTAGGCTGTTCGCTGCCGCGCGATTATGAAGCAGCGTGATGTGTTGAGTTTAAGCAAAAATAGTTGTGTCTGGGTTGGTTTGCTATTGCCTGCGGAGTACGTCGCGGGTATTCGGGGTATAGAGTTGAAAACCCACAAAAAATGATGGCCAATACGATTAATTAGACGAAAAAGATGTTTTGATTGACGGTGACGTTTTTTTTTTTTTTTTTGGGAGATATTGGATGAGGCAAAAGATGAATGCATGGTTTCGCCCGGGCTCGAACCGGGGACCTTCTCGGTGTTAACGAGAAATCATGACCAACTAGACCACGAAACCAACTTGCTTGCTTGACGAATGGATTTGGGTTATGTGTTATTGTGAAATTATTCCACCATGTCTGACTGGTTTCAGCTAACTACGGACCTCTTTCCATGTGCGAACTGGACTAACTTCAACAATTTGTCAATTTTTCTCTTCCCCTTATTTTCCGTCTTGCGGAAGAATTGTCCATTTTTTGAACTACAATTGGGTAGATAAACGACGCTGATCACCAACCGTTAATGCTACATAGTGTACATAGTCATGCTGTGGTATACTATATTGCGAATGCCCTTATTTCTTTCCCTCATTGCCACTTCGACCAAATAGCCCAGCTACGGTGTCCCCAAAGGTGGACTGTCCATCCGCTTTGCGCGCATCTCTTTCCTCCTTCTGATTAGCCCATATTTGCTTGACGCTCTTGGCAACCTCAGACTTGACCTGCAAATCCGCTCTTAGAGCCGCTTCTTCCACCACTCGCTCTCCCGCAGGCAGTTTATCCAATTTCTCCTTCCATCGCTTCTCCAGTTCGTCTGTCGGCGTAACCCTTGGTACACTCGCTTTGGGCAACGCCGAGTCAAATACTGGAATTGGCGTTCCGTCCTTCTTCGCCTGTTCGACGGCCGTCTCGTGGTTGAGCATTCTTTCGTATAATCGGTCTGCATGCATTTGAACATCTTCGTCAACTTGCAGAGGGCGACCAGCAACTGATCCGTAGCCTAGCGCCCTGAGGAACCTCTTCCAATCGCAATGTTAGCAAAAAAATGTTGTCCTGTCCTGTCAGTAACATGGAGTTCTTGGCCGTACCGATTGCATGGTGTAGCATCTCTCGAAGCGCCGGACTTGATGTCTACACATTTGTAATTGATCTTCCCAGCTGCCGTTCTTCATGCAGTTCACCCAATCTTCTTGCTGAATCGCACAATTCTCCAGTGCTGCGCGACCGATTGCTGCTTTGCGCTCCTTGAACCCCTCGAGCACACCCATGAGCTTGTCGTGGTCGGTCGCTGACTCTGACTCGATGTCCTCGAGAGGCCGGTAGGTTTTCCACAAATGCGCATAGCGCCCGTCCTGATATAAGCTCACTGATGGGACTGCAGACGGATCCCCTTTACTCTCGGGTTCCCCATGTAGATCCTGACCGTGGTTCTGCGGCGCAGGTGTCGAGGACTTCTGTGCTTGATTCGGAGCGTATTTGACGGGGGATTCCTTCTCGAGGAATTCTCGGAGCTTTGGGTCAAGCTTTCCGAGGGGATCAGACGATTTGTCTGATCCAAAAATCGACGGAAACCAGCCCATCTTGGTTTGTTGCTGCACTTTGGCTGGATGCAACTGTCAGGCCAGACCTGGACATGATGGCGCAGGAATTTCCATGTAAACACAGTGTGCAATATAGATACCGCACTTCACACTGTGTTTTATCTGCACGCAAGTTCTCCCCCAGAAATTCGGGAGTTGATGCCGTGATTTGTGAGTATAGAGAGGGATGGAAATCTTGCACAAAGTGTGACATTCTGATATATGCGCAAATGGAATCACCTTAGAACTCGCTCACGTTCTTTCCTTCATCCATCCCATGTCATTTGTCAAGCCTTCAAGATTTTACCAGCTCCACGCAAATGACATTTGAATTTCCCTAATGAACACAGCACAAGATACCGCAGCTTCATCTTCGCGCAAGGATCAATAAATTGAGTTGGTAGTGGGTCGCTAGGTGTCTTGTCACTTCATGGTGTGTCGGACGCTTGATATGTAGATGTTGCATTCATGAAACCATTGTTTTAATCCTGACTGCAACTACAGCATAATCATTGCCAGTCAACTTCCGGAGTCCGACCCTTTGAGTGAGAATGTCCTATCCCTTCTCATATTTATCACGCCAAAAAATGCCAGAAGAAGAGTCCCATTCAGAACTTGCTGAATTTCTTAACCGCCTTGCCAGTTCGGGGCAGAACACGTAGAACGTTGAAGCGGACCTGTCTCGAGTTAGAATACAGACTCCACCACATAGAACACAATGTCAGGACTCGTAGATGCACAACGTACAGTCTTGGAAAGAGGTCGGCACTGTCCGACTGTAACCTGATCACCCTCCTCGACACGGAAAGCGGGGGAGACGTGGGCGGCGAGGTTCTTGTGGCGCTTCTCATAACGAGAGTACTTGGGGATGAAGTGGAGGTACTCTCTTCGGATGATGACAGTTCGGTGCATCTTCGTGGAGACGACTGTGCCGGTCAGGATACGGCCACGGATGGAGACGAGACCGGTGAAAGGGCACTTCTTGTCTGTTCGGATTGAAAGGTCAGTCGTTCGTTCGTTCGTTCCATCGCTCAAAGGTGATCCATCGCAATCTCGACCCGTGTAGTCCGCCTCTGCTTCCTCTGAAACCTTCCCCTATGCAATTCGTGCTCCAGCCAATTTCGAGATTGCGATGCTCGAGTCTGTTGCGCACATACCGATGTAGCTACCCTCAATGGCAGTTTTGGGTGTACGGAAACCCAGACCAACATCCTTATACCATCTTCGGCCGCCCTTGCCCGGTCTGGCGCTCTTGGCCTTGGTCTTGGAGTTGAGGAAGATGTGAGGCTGCTTCTGGAAAGCACGCTCCGACTGGACGGTCAACTCGGTCGCCCTGAGTACAAGTTAGCGACCAACAACGTGTTTCGATTCGGTATCGTAGCGTCGGACGGAATCGCAGACTGACATCTTGAATTATCCTGCTCCAGAGAGTTGTCGTTGGAGGAGGGCTGTCGTTGAGGGTGGGTGAGGCAGGAAGTTGTTTTGCGCGAATGGAGGGAATAGGGCAATCAATTACACACACCAATTTTTTTGCAAGCTTACTTCCAACTTAGGGCTTGCAAAATTTAGATTGGCTGAGTAGGCGAGAGACCCACCCTCCGAACCAGGGTGAAGACTCACTCACGTGATAGCTAATCAACAATGATCCATTGATCTCGCACGTGACTCTTACGTTGGCCTGGATGATTGAGACCCACCTTTTGGAGGATCGTCGAGACCCACACCCCGCTTGCAGTACAACGTTCCGTTGCCTACTGTGGAAGTAAACAAACACGGGATGCATCGCGGTTTGTCACCTGTGACAGCTCATGATAGCTTCAGTCTCAACGGTGTAACGACGATCTCGAATAACATCGTGACGATGGCTCCCTCGGCCGACGCCACGGTCCCTTCGACCAGGCGAGTTCGCAAATCGGTTGGGAACGTCGCGATGAGAAAAACCATGGATAAGGAGAATGCGACGGTGGACGTGGCGAGCACATTGGCTGCCAATCGCAAGAAGTCACGAAGCAAGAGTATGGGTCCAGGCGGACTCGATGGTTTAAAGCATGGAAATGGAAACCGGCGGGCAGTAGGTTTTCATTCAGCTGCGTGAAAGAGGGTTTGCCGCAACCTGATACTAACATTTGTCAGTCTATTGCAGCTCCCTTGCCGCGATCGATTCTCAAACCCACCGCATACTCGGTGCCGGAGATTCCACCATTGAGGAACGGCACGCAACGGACTAGAAAACTGAGCGAGTCTCGCGAATCGACCAGGACTCTGGCGATTTCAAGCGAAGATAGCATCAATGGCTCCAAGGTAGCTCTCAAGACTGAAGCGGAACAACAGGCAGCAGTTCGGGCAAGAGAGGAGAGCGAGCGCAGAGACGCACGTCGGAAGTCATTGGCGAACAGAAGAGTATCATTTGCCGCCGAAGCTACACTACATACTTTTCACGAAATTGAGTACATGCAAGACTCAACAACATCGACCGACTCGTCACGGCGAGCCTCGTCTGTCCATGGCGCGGATTCGACGGGAACTGTGCCAAACTCGCCCGATAATCAAGCTTCAAATAGAAGGAACTCGGGTCTTCCAGCTGCAAATTTTGGAAATACCAATGACAATACGCTTACATCGACGATATACAGCTCTGATTCTGAGCCAGCGGATGATGTTGAGGAGGTAGAGGATGACAGTGGCTCCAGTAACGACTCAGACGATGGCACCATGATGACTATTGAGACCGAAGACGTTACAGGAACTACTGTTGCCTCTGAGAGATACGACTCTGACGACGACAGTTCAACGCTTGACCAAGCGTTACGTGCGGCAGCGCAAAGAGCTGACACACAGCGCCTGAGTGGCGATGATCATGACGATCTCGATGATGGCGAGGAAGTTATTCCTTCTTTTGGTTGGGTGAAGAAAAGTCAGCCCTCAGCCTCTGTGAATGGCGCTAAAAGCCCGGCAGAGAAGGGAGATGACGGAACAGAAATGGACATGGATACGGACATGGACATGACCAGCGTCATTGGCGGTATTCTCAAGTCGCAAGAGACTAGAGATATTACCAGAGACTTGACTCAAAATGATGACATGTCCATGGACGTTACGCAGGCTCTGGGTGGTATACTGTCACAGGACAAGACAGCACGAAGTCTGTATAACCAATCTATCATCAACCAAGCACCTCAAGACGATGATGTTACCCTGGGAGCAACAATGGAGTTCACAACCGCCATTGGTGGCATCAACCAACCCAATAACGATTTTGGTGAAGACTCTGATGCGAACGAAGACTTTTCGATGGAATTCACTACAGCAATAGGTGGCGCTCTTCCTCAGGCAAAAGTTGCAGATGGAACTGCTGGCAGCCGAAGTACTCTTAATCGACAAGCAGAGACTGGGGCCGAAGACACCATGGAAATGACTATTGGATATGGTAACATATTACCATCCTTTCCGACATGCGAGAACACTGCAATGCTGGAGGACGAGGAGACCATGGGTATGGATATTACCGCGGCCATTGGGGGTATTCTCGGTCATGGAGACGCCACATCCCGGAACGTTGGAAAGAGAATCATGGAGGAGGAGGTCGACAAACCTCACAGCCCTAACCGAGCAATCATTGCAGCGGTCGCTCCAAAGACCCCAACGCGCCGCAGCTCTAGATTGTCTGCAATCTCTCAAGCTGCTTCGCCGAAAAACGATCCCCAAAGCCCCAGTCTATCAGCATTCAGGGGCAGCGGCTTGCGTCGCAGCACCGATCCGCAAACGCCGGAATATACCATTTCCTCTCCTCTCAGAACCCCGACACCATCTCCGCCGAAGCTCGCAACACCTCGGGCCCAAGTTGCATCGCCTGGTACCCCGACACAAGCCAGACGAAGCAAGAGCCCACGATCAACTCCCCCTCGAAGAAAAGGATCTGTAAAAGCTGAGACAACTCCATCATCAATCAAGTCATCAAAACCGAGGTTCTCAATATTCAAGAACGACACAGGGACTGGTGCACGAACACCAACTGTTGTCTTGACACCGCAGACTCGTCGATTATCTGGCCTAGGTGCGGACAAAAGCGGTCTTGGATCACCTCAGGTCACAGCTCTCTTTGAAAAACGCAGCTCTATCGGTGATTCTGCCACCGACTTTGTGCCAGGAAGACGTGAAATCACATTTGAAGACCCCAAGATCATGCAACAAGAGGTCGATAAAGCAAGAGAAGATGAAAAAGCCAAGGAAAAGTTGCAGAAAAAGACTTTTCAAAAGGATAGAGATGCCACTTTCAACTTGAGAGAAATGATCGACAGCTTGAGCCCCAAGCAAAGCGTCATGAAGGGACGAAAAAGTCTGCATGTAGGCAGCGCAAAGGGTCTTCTGGGCAAGAGACCTGCAGAACTCGACGACGAGGAGGACTCTGAAGAGAATGATGGGGTAAAGAGGCTTAAGGGGCATCAAGGCAGTCCTGTCAAAAACATCAAACTGCAGCAACCCCCCTCCGTGGCTGAAACTACTGGAAGGTTGACCAGGTCAACACGAAGAAGCCTGGGACCGACCCCAAACAATTCAGGGCCGTCGTTCTCTTCGCCACTGAAGAATGGTACAGACAGCACGCCTCGACGACAGGATCGAAACAATCGAGAACATCAGACGATCCATGATGTAAACTATGCCCACGATGATGATCAGAGTACTGAGGAGATGGAACAAGATGTTGATGATGGAAGGATTCACCTCCAAGACTTCTTGAACATGACATCCATCCGTTTCATGGAACTTACAACAACTAAGCGACGCCACACTGCTGCTCCCAACAATTTGCAAGACGGCTCGACCGCGGAGGGAGAGGATGCGTTGACGCTAGAACGCTGCGTTCTAGCTGGCGCGTGCACGATCCCCATGTTAGAGCTCTACCAACATTCTTGCCGTGAATTGAAGAACTATATAGCAGAGGGCCGCCGCATTGTCAAAGAGATCGAAGCTGAGACCCTTGAGGACAACCCCCCCCTTTTTCGCGAATATATCTCGGCTACTCCTGACGTCAAGGCTCTCATGGACAACCAGTTCAAGAATGTCAAGACCCACGCCAGGCTTCTAAGTAAGGCGATGTGGTACGAATGGAGGTCGAAGCTGCAGGAAGGCCTGAGGGAGGGTCTTGCGAAAATAGCAGAGGACATGAATGCAGATGAAATCATTCTTAAAGAACAAGCAGACTTGTTAGCAGCCGTCTTGCCCAACGCGCTGGAACAGTACGAAGCCTTGGAGGAGGAGGGCGGCAATCTCGAGGAAGCGGCAAAGCAGCTGGCTGATTGCGATCCAGCTGAACTAGAGGCAGCAAGAGACGAACTCAATAACGTGGACGACGACATCGCAGAGAAGAAGAGACTAGTAGACGAATTGCGGCAGGAATTCGAATCCTCTGCATCCGAGGTGGAAATTCTCGCGACCAAGAAGCAAGCCCTCCTGCAAGGCATCCAAGAAGCCGAGAAAGTCCGACAAGCTTGTCGTGGCTGGACGTGCAGTGAGGTTGAATCACTCAAAGGTAAGCCGCAAGCTAAATCATGGTACCAATGATGATATACTTGTGCTGATTCAGGCTATAGCTCGTGTAGATGCGATTGAAAAGAAATATGGCTGGGCTGTAACCGGCCTCATGGGCACGAATTTGTCCATGGCTTACAAGCGTGAGATTGAAATCGTCTTCGACATTGCTTCATTCCAGCCTCATCAGCACAATTCTCGCATCGATCTTTGGTACATTGGTGACCGTAGCGACGCCGCACGTGCAAGAACGACTGAAAAGGAGTTCTTCTTGCAGTGCATACGAGATCATGTACGGGCGTTGCCGCAGAGCCGAACCAAGATTCTGGATCTCTTGGACGTTGTTCGCGTGGCGTGGGATAAAGCGCGCTTCGTCACGTCTCAGATCGGCACAATCAATGTCACGTTCCCGACAAATGTGGTGAAAACGTCTGATTCCAGCGTTGCAGTGACGAGCTCACTGCTCCTGTCAGCTCTCAAAACCAGGGTAGAGACCACGCTCCATCTCCACGGGCAGAGCATGCCCCAGGGCGTGGACATTGGAATATCTACGCAATTTCAGGTGGTCTACGGAGAGCACTTCAACGTCAGCAAGGTCGGAGAGTTCCTAGCTAATAAGATTGGCAACAAGATGGGCGCAAAAGAGGAAGGCTGGAGCGAAGTGTTAGTCGAGCTTTACAAAAGGCTGATTGCGAGAGGCAAGAAACAAATGTCTGGCGCGGCACAATAATGAATGAATGATGATGAGGAATGATGAGCAGGTTTTTCATTTTTGGCCGGCGTTTAGGCACACAAGACAAGGGATTGGCTTACTGGCGACAAATGTCCTTGCCACAGTTATTGCATATTATAAATAGTCGGCGAATACCCCGTGGACACGATCAATGCGTGTAAACTATGCGATGCTGTCGCCGGTTACCGACGAATTATTGACCAGTTTCTGATAAATGTCATGCTTGTGCGTCTTCCGGATGCTTTATCGACACAAGACTCACAACATTCACCGACCATCCATGAGTAGCTCCTCTTTCTCACTCGCTCCCCTCAATGACCACCTCTTCGCCGTCGTCGCCTCGAATGAAAACAGTTCATTCAGCACATTGTCCGTGGGCTGCAGCGTTTTCGCCGCACAAGGTCTGTTCGAGATGAAGTGACACGCAAAATGTGACATGACTGGGGACGACGAACTCATCTCAAGGAGCTGTGCCCTTTTAAATCTTACCAAAGTCTTAGCAAGACACAATGAGTCATGCTACTATAATCGAGACCATTTCTGGGGATGAACACGGCGCAAGGGCAGTCTTGAGCGATGAGAAGTCATATTGCTTGGATTCACAAGTCAAAGAAACTGAATTCGAGCAATGAGATTTGGAATCCCCAATAGTAAATTGGCTATTCAATTCGCGTCTGCTGTCATCTGTGTTTCAGCTTCGTCCAGCCATTGGAACCGCTGCGATTCGCCGGCTTCACGTCTGCTACTTTGCCAATGACGATACCTTGGTTGCCTACTGTGTTACCACTCATAGATGTGTCTTCGACTTTCCAGGCGTCATCATCAAGGAGCTCCCAGTCCGGCGTCGGAGCATCACCAATCAACCTCTTCTTGAGTTTGTCTGCCAGTTTCAAAGGACTCGGGAGTTTGAATGATCTTGTCAGCTCTGTCCCCTCAGTGCTGCCGAGAAAATAGAAAGCCCCGCCATGAGAATAGCGGCCGAGCCAGTTGCCTTGTGGCTCTTCGCGCACTTCTTCTCCACTGGCGGCCCAGCCTGGAACCTTGATATTGATTGTGTGAAAGTCGTGTGCCTGCGCGCTCATCAAGAAACTATACAGGTTGCGTCCCATACTGCAGATGTCTTCGAAACTGCTCGTGTTACCTACGGAAACGCCTTGAGAGCAGCACAGCCAAGCGATATCATATGCAAGAAGAGTAACGCCTTCGAGGAAGAAAGAATATGTGGTAGGGTCCTCCTTTGCCAGTTGCGTCAGAGGCTTCTCAATAAACAAGGGCCGGGGTCGTGGAACGCGCTGAGACTCAGTCCCCCGCACGTGAGAAGCAGATGATGGTGAGAATCCCGGGAAGCTGGGGAATGGAATTTGGGAATGTCGATGGGAGCTGTTGAGATTGAAAATAGTCGGTCGGGGATAGTCACGGTGAGGAAGGGTGAGCTCGGCTGGAAGGCGGACAGAGAGATAGTGACAGACGAGAATGAGAATATGAGCCACATGGGCGAGAGATGTCGATATGACTTCCGGGCTGATGGCTTTTGAAAAGTCAGCGGAAGCACGATTTGAGAGAAGAGGAGGTGGGGGTCAGAAGCAAACACACAGTCCATGCCTGCCAAGTCTATGATGGGCACTTTGCCAAGGTGGTAATCGTAACGTCCAGAACCCCCCTTCTTCGTTCTCCTGAGTCCGTACAGTTTGAGAGCCTCGGTGCAAAGAAATGCTCGCGTATTCGCAGTGGCCTCTGTTTTTTGTGCCCACCGAAATCGGAGCATTTGCGCAGATTTGTCCAGCTCCTGTTGTTGCTTGACCCTACGCTGAACAAGGCCATCCGAAACCGAGGCGAAGTCGGACCTCCTTCTCGCTAAGGCTGCTTTCCGGGATCGAATTTCTTCTCTTGCTGCTTTTATCTCCTCTCTCAACTTCTGAGCTGCAGCGAGAATCTGATCTGCGCGATCCTCTGTGAGGCACTGTCGGGCTAAAGACTGCTCCAAGCCGCCAGGACTGGAGGCCGTTGAGTCGGCAGATGATTTGTCGATTTGGCCTTTTAAAGTTTCGATTTCTAGGATTAGTTGAAGATTCTTCATGCGACCTTGGTATATGTTGTTCCGCGCGTCAACAGGGCAGAGGAATGGCAATTTCTGAGCATCGTGGCGACGATGGCAGATGCTGCATTCCATGATATGTGCTAGTCCTCGTCCCTGCCACCACCTTGTGGAAGATGTTACCGAGAGAAAAAAGATGGCATTTGTGCAGTCGTGATGGTGAGGGATGATATGAGTTGCCGATTGCAGAAGATTACGCTTGAGCTTCTGAGCAGCTTCTCACTTGCTGAGACTTGTGACTCGCAAAGACGGTTGACTGAGATGGTCACGAGGTGGATGAGTTGAGAGGAAGGATGAGAGGAAGGATGGGCCCGGGCAGCTGTGGTTGATTAATAGTGGGTGGGGGTTGAGTTGGTGGAGGCAGGAGCCTTCGATGCTGCCTGCAAGTGCAGTGCAGTGCAGTCTGGCTGGTGGTAATACTCCTAGAAATCCTCTGTGGCTGTGGCGCAAATGCACTCGACAACTTTCGCACCAGACAGAGCTTGCTTATTACTCCATCGTACTTGTTCATGTCCATCCCCAACAATGTCTTCACCTCCCAAGTCCCCAGCAAATAGGTCTGTGATGTCAGATCCTTCTTCTGGAGAGGACGAACAGCCCGCTGGCGACGATACCATAACGCTGTCAGATGTGGACAAGCGACTTCATCCACAGGAAGACGACACGGAAAGTCTGCCTAATGGTTGCCTCAATGGTGCTCCTGCCTCCCCAAGCGCAACCAGCCCTCCTCCAGCCGACATCCCCCCCTTCGACTGGGAGGACTTTGAGGCGAGATACGAGAGCGCCTTGAAGGAGGCAGACGGGGAAGAAAAGGAGATTTTGAAAGAAGCTGAAAGCCTATCCAAGGTGCCTAGTCCGAGCCTGATCTTGGTCCGATGCAACCTTTCTCTTTCTCTCTCTTTACTGACAGGACATTGCATGACAGTACTTTCAAGCCTGGGCATCTGCTGCTTCGGAACATGACGATGAGCGTGCCGTGAAGCGCTTACGCACGCGACAGCGATTCGTCAATCTGTCCGAGGAGAAAATGGCACAGAAACAGAAGCACTGTGAGTTTCTCTCGACTCAGCCTAGCTTGCCCCCTTGCCTATTTATTCTGACTGCGAAGCAAAGACGAGGAGGTAGTTCGCGCCTTTGAGAGCGCCCTCGCTCTTCTCAAGTCGAGCTGAGCGCTGCTGGAGTTGCATGCACATTACGGAGTATTAATTACAGCACATTATTGAGTGCATCTTACCGAGCAACCACAGAAGCCACAGAAGCCACAGTGGCCCCGCGCCCCACCAGCAGAACCCATTGACACTTTTCCCTCGAGACTTGCTCACCCTTTTGGACTCTGCTTCAATGCCATCATCATTGTCGACACCTTCTCCATCACCACGTGAGTCATCAGGCATGGCAGCTAAAGTTTCGACCTGCTTTTACTGTTGATGCATAGAAGCGGAAAATTATGAAGCACGGCGTTACATATCCTGAGGCCATCGGCGACAAATTTACCCGCCTCCAACATGACAGCAGGAGGTCGTTTACAATGGCAAGTTTTGGCGGGAGATTTGAAAATTTCAGAGGTGAGAATATCCGCGAAGCTCTCTGTTCGCTTTTCACGCAACCTGACCTGTGCTAGAATGAAGCTATCGCCTTTCATCAAAGCCATTTCTCTGCTGATGCCGTGACCAACTTCGCTACGTCGTTTACAAATCTACCACCAAGAGGCGAGGAGCCCATTCTCTATCACCCTCATGGCGGGGAAGACGAAGACGACCTGGGATTCTACCATGACGGCGTCAAACGTACGCTGACTGATGAGCAAATCGAGATCTTTCGACACTCTGAGTTGAGGGAGCTTCAAAAACGGCAAGAAAAGGCCAAGGTTTCGAAGTCAAAGGCTAACTCTGAGTCCGAAAGTACTGAGAGGAATGGGTCAATGGACGCATCTAGTCAAGACGCACACGCACACGGCAGTCGCGGCGTCAAGAAGAAGAAGAAGAAGATGAAGAAAGGCGGGAGACATGCTGGGTATGAACCTAAACCAGATCTGAGGAAGCGGACCTGGGACGTCGTTGACGCAGGCCTGGACTCTCTCAATTATGACTAAAATCAGTCCATGTTCCATCACTTCTTGCTGTTCCCTCAATAGGTAAGCAAACATTTCTTTGCTCCATTCATTCTGCAATATACCTACATGATGAAAATCTTTGTATCGTCATCCTTAGTCCGATCTGGATATCGTACAGATGATTTACTTGATTTGGTTCAAGTGAGGATGGACGCTGATTCTGGGCATGACGAGTAAAATAATCTTCTCTCTGAGGTTCACTATCATTGGCTTGATCTTTCATTTCACCCTTTTCGCTGCACACCAGTAGTAGCTGACTCGATAAATGCCAGCCATATATTCCCGATCGAAGTCTAATTGTCTGGGCAAACGCAGCTTAGGGCAGTTAGGAACATGCTACGTGTCCAGAGAAATGATTGAGGAGAGTTCGAGCCGCGAGCTGTGAGAACTCGGCTGCTAATGTTTACTTAATGATGATCATGATTGCATGCGAGATAATTAAGCTGTATTAATACTTGCCCAATCCCCCCCTCCTTCCGTGATATGTAGAGATGTTCTAATCGTTTGCGATGGCATTGGACTCTCATTTGTATGTGTACATACGGAGTACAAGCAAACCATGAATTATGCCAATTGCAGCCCATTACGAAAGCAAAAGTGGGGCCACACGCAAGTCGAGTAACGGCTGGGGCCCATCCCACCTTGATTTCGCCCTCGACCCATCGATGATCTGGCCGCCAGATCTTCAACCTCGCGAGCATCTTCGTCGGCCAGGCCTTGCGCGGGCCATCCCTCTCATACCGGAAACCCCGAAACCCTTGATTTGATTCTGGTGTCGCGAGGACCGCGACACACTCTGCGCTGAGGCATCATGGCGCGCGTCTACGCAGATATCAACCAGAACATGCCCCGCAGCTACTGGGATTACGATTCCGTCAACATCAGTGCGTCCATGACACTCGCGATTTTACTGGTTGTGACTCTTACTAACAGCATGCCGCACATAGGCTGGGGTGCGTTGGAGAACTATGAGGTTGTGCGGAAGATCGGTATGTTCATTCGCATCGGCACGTCTTGTTTGCCATGCGTGACTAATCCCTCCACGATGCAACATAGGCCGGGGCAAATATTCCGAAGTCTTCGAAGGTATCAACGTCGTCAACTACCAGAAATGTGTCGTCAAGGTTTTGAAGCCTGTCAAGAAGAAGAAGATCAAGCGAGAGATCAAGATTCTCCAGAATTTGGCCGGAGGCCCGAACGTTGTTGCGTTGCTGGACGTGGTCAGAGACTCACAGGTCAGAGCTCTTGCCCCAGGCCTTTTCTTTTATTGTTATTGTTGACCCTTTACTGAAACGTATATTTTGTCCAACTTCAGAGTAAAACTCCATCTTTGATTTTCGAATATGTCAACAACATCGATTTCCGTAGCCTCTATCCGAAATTCAACGACCTCGACGTGCGATTTTACATCCACGAGTTGCTCAAGGCCCTTGATTTTTGCCACAGCAAGGGCATCATGCACCGAGATGTAAAGCCTCATAACGTTATGATCGATCATGAGAACCGAAAGGTAGGTCTACCTACCAGTCAGGGGGGGTAGTGGGGATGTTGGGATCAATGAGGTGGCATTTGCTGACACTTTCACCCGCCGTGTAGCTGCGTCTTATCGATTGGGGCCTGGCCGAGTTCTACCACCCTGGTACCGAGTACAATGTGCGAGTGGCTTCAAGATACTTTAAAGGACCAGAACTGCTCGTGGACTTCCAAGAGTACGACTACAGCTTGGATATGTGGAGTTTGGGAGCCATGTTTGCCTCCATGATCTTCAGGAAAGAACCATTTTTCCATGGCAACAGCAACTCTGACCAACTGGTCAAGATCGCAAAAGTCTTGGGAACCGACGAGCTCTTTGACTACCTAGACAAGTACGAGATTGAGCTGGATTCTCAGTATGACGATATCCTTGGGCGATTCCAGAAGAAGCCTTGGCACAGCTTCGTGACGTCTGAGAACCAGCGTTTTGTCTCTAATGAAGCCATCGACTTCCTCGACAAGCTGCTGCGATATGACCATCAAGTGAGTCGGTGTGAATGCCAATACTAAAGACGAGTGAAGTTTGGCTGATACAAATGTTGCAGGAACGACTCACTGCCAAGGAGGCTCAGGGCCATCCTTATTTTGACCCTGTGCGGGACCCCGATGTTTTCAAGCGCCACCTGGCTGACCCCAGCGGAACACACAAGTCGTGAAGCGACCGCAGAGGTAGCAATGAAAAGTATGATCTACATCGCCATCTCTGGTCCAATTCACTCCTATCCCCTTCGACCATTTCCACGTTCTGTTAGCCCTTGGAACACGCCAGACCGAGAGATGGCCTGGCCCAAACTATCCGTTCGACATGAGAGGCGACGGTGTCGAAACGCGAATATCCCAAAGTCAACGTTTCATTCAGGGAGGGCCGGATATAATGAAAGGCATCACGGTCACCACACAGACAACAACAACAACAACAACAACAACAACATCAACTAGACACAATCGAACTATCACGAAATGAGGAGAATATGAATCTAGACCAAACCCACAAATATTTCACAGCGGGCGAGGGATTGGCTCGATGGCGTTCATTGGAATCAATAATTGAAATGATGCTATGGCGGAGGAGGGGAAAGAGGACAGAGAGCACATAGTTTATAGGTCTTTGGTCTTTTTTGCCCAGTCTTTGTTTCCCTTTGTTCTTTTTTGCGCTGGAATGTTCAAGGAAGTTTCGGTCTTGCTACTTTTCCTTGGAAGCAGCGTCGTTTTAATAAATCATTGGAAAGAACGGTATCGTAGCAGACATGACGTCGCCATCGCTGGACATTCTAGACTGTGCCTCGCTCCCTAATACACCCTTAACCGCAAGCAATCCAATGGTTTTATTCTCATGTGCCACAGGTGGCGTGCATGGAACGGAACCAGCATGTTCTGTTCCATGAAGGCGTAGCTAGAGTGTTGTCGCATGCTTTTCTGCTCCACATCTTGAAATCACTTTCTTTTGTCTCTTTTTACATGGCGTCATCTTTCGATATCCATGACTTTTGCGACGGGGAAAACAGGCTCGTTAGCTCGCATCGTTGCACCAGTAAAGATACAAAGATTCACCAGTTCACGGAATTGAAACTAAATAGAGGAATCATGAAAAAACATGCTATTGTGTCGGGTATCACTATCAAACGGGGCCAACACAGCTTCGCCAACATGCTACTTCTTCGCATCGACATGCTTGAATGTCCAAATCTCACAGACATGTGAAGCAGAAATCTCGGTTACACGTATATCCATCTACACCACATTCCTGACCATTAGTATTACCATCCGACGTAGCAGGCCCTGAACGTTTTGAGACGGAGCCCTCCGTGTGCCGTCTCTTTTTCTTGTTCTTCCTCTCTTTTGCCCTCTCTCTTTCGGGCCGTACAGGGTCTTCCGTCGTACGAGGTGTGGACTTCCAAATCTTTCGAGTGCTGTGCACCCCCACTTTACTCGCGATGAAGGATCGAGGGGGTTTAGAAGACGACGACGACGACTTCGACTGGACTGGACTGCCGAGCTCGTCTTCATCATCATCGCCTTCTTGGCCCTTGGAACTGCCCGATACTAAAGAAAGCAGCGAACGCCGTGATCTGTGACGTTTTTTGTCTTTGGTGATGTCGGCCTCTGGAACAAGCTGTCTTGATGGTTTTGATGTCGTCGACACTTTTGTTCCTGGGACCTTCAGTGACGAGTATCGTTTTGCTTCTGCCGTGGGCAAGAATGGCCGGATGTCCTCTTTTCGTTCGATGGGCTTGTCTGAGATGACCTGGCCGAACATCGATTTCAATGACATTTGCTTTGGTCCTTGCGATCTGGAGTCCTGTGCCTTTGTTTTCGGTGCTATTATGGCTTGCTTCAGTTCCCCCATGGTTCGTTTCTCTGTCACGTTAGGCCACTTCGGAGGGGGGCGCTTGACATCTAGGAAGATAGGAGTGCAACGCTCGGCGGACCTTGGCACTATAGCTGCGCGGGGTAGAGGTGATTGCCGAGTGACTGTTGCGGCCAGATTCGACCTCGGCTGATCTGGTGTTCGAGGCGCCGTTTGGACTGGCGAAGACACGAAAAGAGAGGGGCTTGCGGTCGGAGTTCGAGCACTAGGCGAAGGTATCGCATCCACCCCCGGCTGAGATGGAGCAAAAATCTCATCTGGATCCGTCAATGGAGTTGGAGAGCGGGTTTTCAATAGCCCTTGAGGAGTGAATGTCGTAGAGCTTGCCTTCTTCGACTTTGGTGTACTTGGTGTTGTCACTGACGATACATTCATGAATGCCACGGCCCCTGTAGGTGAATCTGCAAGAGTCTCGTTCGGCAATAAAGATTGCAAATCAGCTGAATCGACCGGTGGAGCCTCGCCGTCTCGAGCGAAATCTGGCACATCATCTTCGACTGGCAAAATGAGTTCTTCCTCAAAGTCTGTTGGCTCGGCATATGCGGCCTCAACGATACTTGCTTTCGATGACAACCCGTCGCGTACATGTCTAGGCATCGGAGACGAGGGGAGATCGAATGCGTCTGATTTATGCGATACAGGTGTACGACTCTTCAAAGCCTGTATTGGCGTAGGAGTTCGGCTACCTTTGTTGCGTACGGGTGTGGGGGTGGTTGCAGAATGCTTTTCTCTCGTAGACGATCTCCGAGTACTCATCGGTGGACTTGGCGGCGAAGGAGTTGGTTCAACAGATTGGGCAACACTCTTTGGCGACTCCATGATTACGAAACCAGCGTCATCATCGTTCGCGGTCATTCCAGGAGATTCCGAGTCTTCTGAGCATTCTGAGTCTTCGAAGGTTTCTGAGCCACCGGCTCGATGAGTATCTCCGGATGGCGGCTTGGAAGACATTGCGTCATTGGCGTTGTCCAACACTTCCGTAATCCGGCCCGTGTCGTATGGTTCCAGCTCTCCTTCAGACTCAGACTCAGATGGAGTATCTTCACATTGTTTCTTGGGTGATACATGGGGTCTCTCTATGCCGGGCTCATATGTTTGTGTTTGCACTTGGAACCCATTGCTGAGAAAGTATCCGCCTTGCAGCGATGAAATATCATGTGCCAACCGTCGAGCCACGCCATACCAAGCATCCTCGGTTACTGGCGTTCTGTTAGGATGCCCACTCAGGAGTGCCGTCATGCTATTTTGCAACCCGGGTATTTGCACCTTTCTTCGCACCCGTTTGTATCCGACCGGGTATTTTCTAGGCCGTCCGCGTTTCCGCTTCACTGGTTCCTGTTGGGCGTTTTCGCCAGTTGGCACCGGTCGGGGCTGTGGAGGGGGCTGCTGGAGTAACTGTTGGATTGGCTGCTGGATCATTTGCTGCTGTAACTGCACGAGCGGTTGCTGGGGAAATGAAGTCTGAAGGGGCTGATACGCCATTTGCGGGGGAAATGTCTGGAAAGCCTGGAAAGGCTGCTGCATCGTGGTCTGGAAAGGATGATGGAAAGCTTGCGGCTGGAAGCCGAATTGAAAAGGCGGGAAAAAGTATGGCTGTCCGAACATTTGGGCTGGATAATGCATGAATGGCTGTTGTGCTTGCTGCTGAGGTCTCTCTGATTTTCGAGGCCGCCCTCGTTTTCTTTTCGTACCAGACTCAGCTTCGGATTGATCTGCTGCCGCAAATGTCGGGATTCTTGAAATGTTGGGAACGAAATAGGTTGGTTGAGCCGGAATGCTAGTGTTCCGGGAAACTGGGTCGATCGGCGTTGCGGACGCATTTGGCGCAGGAACCTTGAACCTTGATTTGTGCTTTTTTGGCAGACTCGAGTCTGATTGTTGGCCATGGCCATCGGGACGAGGATATTTCCTAGGTCGTCCTCGCCCACGTTTCACTGCTGTATCATCGGAGCTGATGCCGGAAATACCTACACTTGCTGGATTTGCGACTGACCCAACCACCTTCTTCTGATGGTTGTTGATCGTTACGCCAGGGGGCAGAGTGAATAACGGCGTTTCGTCATCTGATAGCATACATGCCAAGTCGAAATTTTGGTGGGAAGGTTTATTGTATGAAGCCCGAGCACCTGTCGGGGCGGTGGGCGGGACTGCATCATCCTCTTGAGAAGGGCAAGTATCCTGGGAATCTGGTATGACTCTGTTCGATGCCTCTGGCTTATGTGCTTGGTTCGAGACGGGCGCATCGTCACCCGTCTGTGAAGAAGTCTCCAAGTCCCCTGCTGAAAAAACAGGATCCTCCACCGTGTCGCTATCTTCCATGGCAGCTATACGAGGTGTTCTTGTGTGACGAATTGGCGACTTTGCTTGGATACCAAGGCGTACCTCTCCGGATACGGCTGTTTGGTAGCCTTCTGCAGACAACGCGGAAGCTTCCTCCGGGTGTTGCTCAAAGAGGTTGGCGGACTTACCGCTATCCTCCATCTCAATGTCCTTGGAGTTGTAAGCTGCTGGAGAAGGCATGGACTTTGGCCAGTTGTCGCTTGATCTGGGCGAAGCTAAGTTGGAGTGCATTCGCATGGAGGGCTGTTCTCTGTAGCAGTAATCAGCAGCCCACGCGGAGCTGAGACCGCTGGGCTTAGGAAACTCGCATCCCTCTTGAACTTGCGGCAGCATTTCCCATGGCCCGAGGGCGAACGGGGATGAGCCATATGGTCCCAATGAAGATGCATACCGCAAACCACCACCATCATATAGTCCTGAAATCAGACTGGGGCCATCCTCAGCCGCTGCTCCTTGATTGTATCCGGGGATACCGTCCAAAGCATCTGGATCAGGATACGGCCCTTGCAACTGCATGTAGTCTGGCATAGCGTCGGTGTCGTCGGTGTCGGTCGCCCAGGGCTGGTTGTCGACTGTAGCCTCCATTTGAACATCATTTTCATCGACTGTTTTTGAACCAACTTTTGCCATGTCATGATCTGATGAGTCTTTGAGCAGAACGCTATCCTCTTCCTCTTCCTCTTCCACATCATCTTCATCGCTTAAGTCTCCGTCTCCGTCGTCTTCGACCTCTTCCGACTCCGACTCATAATCGGCTTCTTCTCCGGGAATTCCGACGTCGACCTCGTGACGCATGTTTTCGATGTGGCCGTTGTTGACAACTATCTCACCAGTGGAGAGATCAATCTCATCGCCAATGCCTTCAAAGTCGCGGCCATATTTTTCGAAAATGTGGGCCATTGTAGCTCGAAATCGATCATCAGCATAGGCCTTCTCAATAGCAAGCTGATACCCATCGTCCCGTTCGACAGAGCTTTGTCGTTTTTGAACCGGCGCTGCTTCGGTATCATCGTCGCCGTCATACTCCTCCCAGTCGTCCTCAGCTTCTTCTTCTTCGTCGTCGTCCCACGCGTGAAGTGGCTCGCCCAGTCGCCGCCGCTTGACTGGGGGTTCCATTGGCCCCCATGTGGTGCGTGTAGTCTAAACCTGTAACAGCCTGAAGTTGCGATACATTTGTTCATGTGTGCCCAAGAGGAGTGTGATTGCACAATTGGGTGTCGTTTGCGTCGGTGTTGAGGGCATGCGGCTGGCTCCAAAGGTGGAAAGAAGAAAGAAAGTGGTCTCTCGTAGATTTCTCGTAGATTTCTCGTAGGACCTGTAGGACCTGTAGGACCAGACGCGTCGTGTTGCTGCAGCCACCAGCCAAGGCGCGCGTTGAGTGGCGGGCTGGGCTGAGCAGGGCCGTGCACAGCACTGACAGGCTACAGCAGACAACACCGTGTGCCCGTCGCGCACATCTGACGTCTTGACGTCGGACCGGCCTTTTTGGTGGATCGCCAAAGTGACGTGACACATCGGTGATCATTGCATCGTTGCAGCATCGTTGCATCGCACTTCTTTTGCCTCTGCAAATTTCGGTCCATGTTGTTGAGCTTCCTCAAAAAACCTTTCTCCGGAACGAATCGGACTTGTCCAAGTTCAGAACACCCTTTTCTACGAAATTCCGACAGGCAAATGTTCGGTGAAACGTTGACATCGCAATCACAATGTTCTGCCAGAAGTGTCGGCAGCCACTCAAGCTCGATGGCTCTCTCGAAGACCTAAACCCAGCAGCATACGATCTTTTAATATGTAAGTCCATCTAACTTGGCGTAGTCCCGAAAAAAATCCTCACGCAAAATCATATTCGTAGCCGCAACAACCCCGGCAGCTTCCCAGCGACCGGCCGAGCCCCGATCCTCACTTCTTCAGTCGCAGGAGCAAGCAAGAAAGTCACTTTACGACCAAATATCCCAAAATCTCAATCATCCGACGTTCAAGAGACACCATGGAGGCCAGCCGCGTGACTCGACCATGTCTTTCATATACCTCACCGAATCGCAAGTTGGTCACCCACAACCACCAGTCAAAGAGCCTCCTGCGCCCCCCAAATCAGAGCTACGAGGATCAAGCTCGGCGCAAGAGCCTGTCTCCAATAACCAGCAGTCGAAAATAAGCGATGAGATGGAGAGAGTTAATAGACTGTTCGAGATTCTGTCGTCGAGATCCGACATCGACCACCCTGTATGTGTGGAGTGCACCGATTCGCTGGTCGACGGGCTGCAAAGAAAGCTGGAGGCATCGATCAAGGAGCGAGACGCGTACGTCAAGTATCTTCGGCAGGCCAAAACAGAGAGACCAAGTGTAGATGAGATCAAAGCTCGACAGGATGCATTGAAAAGGGCAGAAAGGGACAGAGCCGTGGCAATGGACGAGCTGAAGAAGCTAGAGGTTGAAAAGGATGCGCTTGACGAGGAAATAGTAGCCCTCGAGGAGGAATCCCGTCAGCTCGACAAGGAAGAGGAGTTGTTTTGGAGGGAACGAAACGCCTTCGCCACCAAGATGGCCGATTTCCAGGCAGAACGAGATAGCATCAACGCCAAGTACAACCACGACTCGCAGCTTCTCGAAAAGCTACAGCGCTCCAACGTGTACAACGACACCTTTTGCATCAGCCACGACGGCAGCTTTGCTACAATCAACGGGCTTCGTCTGGGGAGGTTATCGAACAAGCCAGTTGACTGGCCAGAGATTAATGCGGCGTGGGGCCATGCCCTTCTGCTTCTCGTCACGGTAGCAGAGAAGCTGGATTACAAGTTCCATGGCTTCGATCCGCAGCCCATGGGTAGCACATCGAAAATTGTCCGCTACGATGTACCAAGTCCCTCGTCCAGCAGACTCGGTAATGGAGCCATGCAAGCACCGCCCAAGAAGCATGTGCTCGAACTTTTCAGCTCCGGGGATATGCCCTTGGGACTGACTTTTATGCACCGTAAATTCGACAACGCCATGGTTGCTTTTTTGGAACTCGTACGACAGCTTGGCGCCCACGTGCAGCGTCAAACTGAACGGTCAGCCAACATGCTCAGCTTGCCGTATAGAATTGAAGGAGACAAGATTGGCGACGTGAGCATCAAATTGGGTATCGCGCAAGATGATGGTTGGACTAAAGCCTGCAAACTTACCCTCACATGCTGCAAATTCTTGTTGGCGCACGCCAGCAACGTTGGCTCGACTGCTAGAAGCACAAACACGTCAAGTTGAGCTGGCATCGTGGTTTAATAATTCGAACCAGCACTTGTATGCTTTTGTCACTTGGAAAGTATGGGACAGGGGGAAGGAGTGATCAAATTGGCATAGCATGTCAATCTCTGTTTCTCCCTCCACCGTTGTTTCGGAATGATACATAATATATGCTCTCGCCCTCGATTACGCAGGCCCTAGCAGGGTATATATATACATGTAGGTGACATTTACGCAATCATGCGTGGAGCTTTAGACCCAGTGCATCAAGATGCGCACATTCCTGACATCCAAGATAGTTTCGAAAGGGAACGTGTTTCCTACAAAGGCTGGCAAGACGAGATTTTCATCGTGCGTATTTTCGAAGCTTAGGAGAGATCCATACTCGGCTTTGACGCCGACTCATCCTCGGGTGCTTCCTGCATTTAGCCCCCCTTTACCTCGAGTCAACCACCTTCCAAGACGGTCATTCACCCATCACACATGCCAAGGCCATGAAGACGTCGAGACTACAGAGATCCTAATCGAGGTGTTTGATTGTGACACGTACACAGGCACGATCCGTCACATGATTCCCGCTCGATGCGTGTTGTTATTCGTTCATCCAAGTCATACGTGTGTAGTCGTTGCTCATAAGCCATCCAAAATAAACATCAAATCTGTCTGTCTGTGAAACAGCAGCCGCACCGTGCTCCATCTCGTGCACATCGCACATTGCTCAAACTCCGATCGTGAAATGGCTGATTTGGGAATAATACGCATGCACTGCCAACTCCAATATGAATACATCCCCAAACACCTCGTCGTCGTCAAGACCCCCAACCACCAACAACCTGCTATCGTGGAGTACAGTCCCGTGGTAGCCCCTGCCGCTCGGCGGCTTGCCATACACCTTTCTCTTGTCCCATGTCATGGTCACCAGGTTGAGCAGCAGCACATCGTTGCAGTATTCATCGCCGTCATGACCACCCAGGACGAATAGGTAGGAGCCTACTATGGTAGCCGTGTGCGATAAACGCCTATACGTGATGGGCATATTGACAGATGTCCACGTATGTGTCTCAATATCATAGATCCAAACGTCGTCGAAACACTCGCGGCCGTCGGAGCCACCGAATATGATGAGCTTGCTGCCTACCATGTTGGCGGTGTGGTACCCACGGGCCTTGGGACGGGTCTCGGTGCCGCTGCTCGAAACGGCATTTTCGGGACAAGATATGAGTTTCCAGATCATCTTGGTGGGATCGCTGACATCGAGCCTCCATATATCATTGAGAGCTCTGACGCCGTCCCCTCCCCCGAACACGTAGATACCATTCTTATACAAGCAGGCTGTGTGAGCTCTTCGCTTGGAGGGGATCTTGTCTCCTAGGATACGAGGTTTGGTCCATCGAAAGTTCAACGTGTCTAAAACGTATACGTCGTTATAGTAGGCGGGGCCATCGCCGCCTCCAAATACAACCAGCTTCTTGCCGACCGCTGTGCAGGTCATGGCCCTCAAGGCCATCGGGATTTCGCCAACCACATGGGGCGCCGACCAGTAGAATGCGTCGGCATCCAAAACGTAGACCGTGTTGAAGCATGTTCTTGCATCACAGCCGCCGAAGATGAAGATATTTGATCCAATCAATGTGGTCGTGTGAGCTCGCAAGTTCGAGTGTGGTGATCCAGAAACGAATGCCTTGGACCAGTACATGCCAGATGCTGGAGCAGGTTCAACATCGGGGGCACTTTCGGCATCGGGCAAAGGGGGGAAGGGTACATGCTGTCCTCGGGGGGGTCTGGTGATCTTCGTGGTTTGCCGAGCTGTAGCAGACGCAGTCAAGGTCTTTCGGCTACCTAGAGAGGAAGTGGTGCGTGAGGCAGACGGCTGCTTCTTCTCACTCTCTTCGCTTTCAGCTGGTGGATCAGCACCATTTGGAATAGACGGCAAAGATGCGACGTATGTACTTGAGCCAGAGTTGGAAGCTACTTGTGAGGCTGATTGGGAGCGCTGGCGGATAGAGAGGTCGGACGGCTTCCGGCGTCGATGATTGATGCTTTTACTTGCTAGATGGCCCGGTGTGTGGCTACGCGGCAAGGGCGTAGACTCGGGCTGCTGATCTCCCGAATCGTCTGAGTCGCGGGATGTAGTCTTTCGTTGTTGAGATTGGTCGGGCGCGGCATTCGTGGCGGGCTTGTTTGGCCGAATGGGCTTGGTTTTGACCGACTTGTGAGGGGAGCGAGATGACTTGCCGGCGTCGGGCATGTCGTCACCGCAAGCAAAAAGCTCACGGCCCGCGGGGCATTGGCGAGCTTGGTGATTGGCGAAGAGTTCAATGCAAGTAGAGGCTTGACGAGAAAAGAGGTTGCGGAGTCGGATGGCGGATGGCGGATGGAAGAGCAGGTCATGCCATTCGTTATCATCCCAAGTCGTTGATGATCCCCCGCCAGTTTCATCACTCAAACTCAGCCTGAAATAAATAAACATTGAAGGCTCCCCGCGAAGGGACCCGTCACCGGTCACCCCACCATGCCGTGTCAACTAGTAGGAGGGAGATGCTGAGCTTACTTGGTGATCTTATCGCTGTCGAGACAATGGATCTTGCTAGAAACCTCCAAATGATAGAACAAAAGTCCCAGTCCCCCAAAATCAAAGAAAAAATTCCTCACCACAAAGAAAATGGGTTGGCCAGAAGTGTCCATCCGGTACGGACCACGCTACAAGTGAAGTGGGTGGCTGGCAGCTGTGAACAGTGTCCCTCGGGGGGGGGGGTTGCCAAAGCCTACCTACATCCCACTGTAAATACCGACGGCCCGTTTTTGGCAACTGCACCAGACTTGTGGAAATTTTTACCGCCACCAGCCAGACTCATCTCTACATTTCATACGGACGTACATGGTAGGATGTTCCCAAAACACTATTGTCGTCATCTGTACTAAAGTCAAAAGTTCTACCGAATTCTTGACCAGACATTTCAAACTCGTAATCCTGCCTTGAAAACTGTTCTGTGCATGCACAAAACAGCTGCCCCTGGTCTATCCTTGCCTCACCCAGCAGGCAGTGTCATCTCTGTCAGAGGTTGACGAGGCATCAGCTTCAAGCTTCTGCAGATCCCAAGTACCTTTCTTGTGCATAGACCATAATGACTGATAACGGTGACACCAGAATGGCTGGCCAAGACCAAGCTCCTTCAGCCCAGCCTGGCAGTGGTCCAGCAGCTTTGGCCAAGACTTGCAATAAGTTCGATGCCCCGATGCCTACAGACCTTGCAAACGCTCTCTCACATGAAAACGACGATTCGTATTCCGAGGAAAGGACCGCGAAAAGACCTAGAATGGATCATCCGGCTGGCTCCAACGATGTGAGCAATGGCCAAAAAGCAAGCGAAAACAACTCAAACTCGCAACATGCCGATGAAAATGGAAATGAAAATGGCGAGGCGCCCCCCGCTGGCACAAATGGGACCGTCGATCGCCGTGCTGGTTTGGCTCCAATCAAAAAGGAGTGAGTTTGTGGCCTGAAAACACGAACAACTCTACACGAAGCTAACGTGTTTCAAGATACATCATCGAAGTGTCTACCAATAGAAACTCAAAATCAGACAATGTAGATGATGATGCCGCTGAGGGCCGGGGGGGTAATGCCGGAGATGCGAGAGACTCGAGAGAAGATAGGGACGGTGGTCCCAGGGGCAAGAAGGGCAAGAAGGAAAAGAGAAGAAAGGGCCAAAATACCGAGCGTAGCTTCGGTAACTCCCGGGATGCCATTCAGCTCTGCAACAGCCGTGCACTGTACTCTGAGTTTTCTCCTCACGAATGCAAGTACGGCGACAAATGCCGCATGTCACACGATGTACGCAAGTATCTCGAGGAGGGACGACGTGGCGATGTGGAAGCTTTCGGTGGAAAATGCCCTGTTTTCGAACAATATGGCACCTGCTTCTCAGGCTGGAAATGCAGATTTGTCAGAAGCCACATGAAGGAGGTCGAGCACGAGGATGGACGCAAAGAGCTGGTTCTCATCGACAAGTCCAATGAAAAGAAGTTCGCTGGAGAGGATGGAACCAAAGGTGTCAAAGTATCTGGCGGTGATGGGACAGACGAACGCCGCCCTGGAATATACAATAATGTTGATATGTCTATCAAGATTGAGCTGAACCGAAAACGAGTCGACTTCACCAAGGCAGACGAATACATCAAGTGGATGAACGATGAAGCCAACATCAACAACGAATTTCACCAGCGCCGCAAGGACCAGTCCACAGAGAGTATCGACGACATTCGAGCCCGATATGTCGATCCTCCCTTCAAGCCCTCGGAGAAGCGGCGCCTGTACTTTGGTCCAGAAACACCGGCGTTAGCCCCCCTCACCACCCAGGGCAATCTGCCTTTCCGTCGACTCTGCGTCGAACTGGGATGCGAGCTGACGTATTCGGAGATGGCCATGAGCATGCCTCTTCTCCAGGGCACCAAGGCTGACTGGACATTGCTCAGAGCACATGAATCAGAAGTCTCGCCGCCAGCTTTCAAGCCAAGCAAGACCAACTTTGTCTATGATGATTACGATCACTCGCGGGATATCAGGTTTGGCGCCCAAATCTCCGGCAACCAACCCTGGATCGTCACCAAAGCTGCCGACGCTCTCAACCGTTTCTGTCCCAATCTGCGCCTCATCGACCTCAACTGCGGCTGCCCCATCGACATGGTGTTCAAGTCTGGCGGAGGCTCAGCCCTCCTCGAGGCCCAAGGCAAGCTCGAGCGCATGATCCGCGGCATGAACGCCATGTCGGGCGAGATCCCCATCACGGCCAAGATACGAACTGGCGTCAAGAGCTCTCGCCCAACGGCCCCCTCCGTCATTGGCAAGCTAGCATTCGGCTCCCGTGAGCACCGCGAACGTCTCGGCGCCCCGGGCTGCGCAGCCATCACCCTCCACGGCCGCAGCCGCGAGCAGCGATACACCAAACGCGCCGACTGGAGCTACATTGGCGAGTGCGCCGCCCTCATCAAGGCATACAACGAGCAGAAGGATGCCCTGACGGACACGGCCGCCGAGCCAGACCCCAGCACGCTCCCCAACTCCAAAGATGGCCGTATCTACTTCCTCGGCAACGGCGACTGCTACTCCCACATCGAGTACCAAGAACACGTGGAAAAGGCTCGCGTCGACACTGTCATGATTGGCCGCGGCGCTCTCATCAAGCCCTGGCTGTTCGAAGAGATCGGAAAGGCCCAGTACCTCGACAAGTCCGCCACCGAGCGCCTTACCTACATTGAGAAATTCGTCCGCTACGGCCTCGACGTCTGGGGCTCGGACGAGGTCGGCGTAGGCCTCACCCGCCGCTTCCTCCTCGAGTGGCTCAGCTTCGCGCATCGATACATCCCCATCGGGCTGCTGGAATACCTACCCCCCAGTCTGAACGATCGTCCTCCCGCGTATGTGGGCCGCAATGAGCTGGAAACGTTGATGGCAAGCGGCAACTACAAGGACTGGATCAAAATCACGTATGTTTCCTTCTCTCTCTTCCTTCCCCTTCTTCTCTGCCCCCACTCCACTCCCTCCCATTCGTATGTACGTACAGTGGCTCACCTCTGCCAGGGAAATGTACCTTGGCCCAGTGCACCCGGGTTTCGAGTTCCAGCCCAAGCATAGATCCAATGCCTATGAAGCAGAGGGGTAGATGGTGAGGAGGGTCCAACCACGATCCAAACTATCGTGATGTGGACAGACATTTTTCGTCAACCCAATGTGGTGTCATCGGTCCTGCCTGCTACTGTTCGTAAGCAACTGTGACTACGTAGGTGACTCATGTAAAAATGGCTATATTTCTGTCTGCTATGTCACACGCGAATACAATCACAAGACCAAAGGGAATTTGCTTGTCATGGGCTTAGAATCAAGGACGGCCACATACCCTCATGAGAAGTGGCAAACATGCAGGTCGGGTGTTTCCAGGCTGTGCAGTATCGTACCCGAGATGGGAGTTTAATACAAGAGAGTCTACAAAAGCGTATCATGGACACGGGCATTAACGCACTTATTGCCCACCAATTTTCTCCGTGTCTCTGGCATGATGTCTTTCAATTGTTGATAGATAAACGAACGCTCGCCGGCGCTCTGAGAATATACGCTTTGCCGATTGCGGAAAAAACGCTTCACTCGGCCCAGTATTGCAAGCGAAAAAAAAAAAAAAAAAAAAAAAAAAACCACTTCACATCCAAGCACATGGGCAACTCGTGATCCCGAGTGCCCAAGATCTATTGAGAAGGAAGGGGGGGGCCGGGAGGAAATATTGCTCAATGCGTGGTGTTGTTGTGTTTCATCCAATTGCCCCCGATTGCCCTGCCCTGCTCCATTGAACTTCTGTTTTCTGCGTCTCGCAAAACTATGAGTAAAAGTGACTCCGTTGCATGCCATCAGCGGTAGCATACTCCTTCCTGCCCTCTTGAAGAGGTTCTGATGCACTTGTCATCGAGTTGGTCCGGCTGCCATCGCCGGGAGCAGCCTTGATCTTCTTGACTTCTTGTCCGGGGCGTTTCAGTACCTCGAGATATGTGGAGGGGAGGTAGCCCTGGCGGCCATCGCGGGCGCGGCATTGCCACCATTCGCTGGGTTGGCCAGCGGGGTCGTTCTTGGTGAGAACGGCAACAAGATCGCCTTTTCGAGCTTCGAGCTCCATGCCGGCATTAGCCCCTTGCGGAAGGTAGTCGTAGAGAAGGCGACAGAATTCGAGCTTCGATGGGTCGACAGGCTGTTGCAGCTCAAGAGCCTGTTGTTGCAGACGGCGCTCCTCTTCTTCGTGGGAGGCCGCGAGTGAGCGAATCATTTTGGACATCAGGTAGGGCAAGCCGAAGGCGGCGGCGAGAAAGAAGAAGAGCGGCTTGCGACTGGCCTTGGCGGGACCAGAGGTGCCATCAAGGCCCACGTTCCGGCCTTCGAATCGTGCAAAGGCAGCGGGCGTAAGAGCGAGAGCATCAGCTGGAGGAGGGCGGCCGGTAATTTTGGCAATCAGGGTCCGTATCCATCGCATGAGGGCAAAGATGCCTAAAATTGAACCCAGCGTGTCGCGCAAGTTTCCAAACTGCTCAGCTACCGAGACCATGGCTGTTCAACACAGTGTGGTTAGCAATGGTCAGCAAATGGTGGTAATCAGATGAAGAGGTTCGCCGCAGTCAAACGTACCGAAGAAGCTCGAGTGGGTTGCCATGTATGTACTCTCGAGCATTTGAGCGAATCCACCAAACGCGGTGACGATACCCTCGAGCATCTGGAAAGTCGCCGCTGTGCCGTTGCTGAAGCGGTTCGTTAGGCTGTTGGGGTCATTGGGGTTCATTCCCCCCATGCCACCACCATACATGCCGCCGCCGCCGCCGTACATGCCCCCATACCCTCCGTACATGCCACCACCGTAGCCGCCCATACCTCCCATACCGCCCATGCCACCGAATCTTGAGTACGGGCTCGAGTAGGGCGACGAATAGGCACTGCCGTACGTGCTGTAGGGTGATGCGCCCACGCCCACGCCCATGCCCATGCCCCCCATTGCACCAGCACGACTGTATGCAGAGGCGTTCTGATTGACGGAAGAGGTGAGAGATGAGGGACGGTCGGGAATGGGAGGAGCAGTAGCGGAGGTAGATGATGCGGCCGTGGATGCAGTGGCGGAAGCTACGGGAGAGGCAGCTGTTGTTGAAGGGATGGCAGCTGAAACTCGGTGATGGCGAAGTCAGCAACGTGAAGGCCGAAATGGCAAAGTCGCCCTGCAGAAAGACAACATACTAGTGGTTGTGGCCGCCGCGGCGCCAGGTCTCTCCCAAGGTTTCGGCGGCGAAGCCATCGTCGCAAGTCGTTCCGAGAGGACGAAGAGCCGTAATAGGGAGGAGGCAGAGCTTGTAATGCAAGATCTTGTCGAAGCGAGATGGCCGTGGACGGGCCCGCTACGTCACGAACGTTTCGGCTATCGAGTCCCCCGAGACGACTTCGGAGTGGCCCGACGAGGAGCCGACGCGGTGGGTTGATAGGACACACGGCGAGTAAGACAAGCAACAAGCGAGGGAACGAGGAGGAGAGATGCGGGACGAAGCTTGACGCAAGCCCGGAGCGCAAAGGGTGGAATTAAATGATGGAAGGCCTGGAGGAATCTGGGGTGAGGAAGGGTTTGCTTGCTTGCTTGCTCTTCGCATGAGAAGATGTGGGGACATCCGGACGTGCTCTCTTTTCCTCTGGGCCTATGTGAAATGACCAGGTGCCTCGGCATTCTGTTTGGCCGGCCCCCCCCCCCCAAAAAAAAAAAAAAAAAAAACCGACGTCAACGAAGTATCCTCACGAGTCACATGCACGACGAACCAAGGAAACTAGATTCTCAGTCACCCAAGCCAAAGGCTTTGGCAAGACGTCACATTACAATCAAGACAGCTTCGCGCTTTCAATATTTCCCGTCATGATAAATCGCCGTCCTCGCCGCGCGTGCAAATGCCTCCTTTCCGGTAGATCACCTTTCGTTCCAATTCCGTGTGAGAGGGAGGCGTAGAGTATGAGCGGAGCGTGTAAAAACATTCTCGTTTGATTCAGCTATATAGGGGACCGGTGCCCACAGCCACATAAAGGTTTCATGCTTTACCCTCCCAGATACAGATTCATCGTGGTCAACATGAAGCACCGTGAGACACAAGAAAAAAAAAGTACACATGGTCCCTTAGATCCGAGTGAGGGGGAAAAGAAGCAAAGACTGCTTAGAGTACATGCAGAAAAAAAGAGAGGGGCATTCTGTTCTGCCGCAAAGTGGCAAAATGGCCCGCCTTTGCCAAGAAAAAAAAAGTCAACAGTCAAAACGCCAGTCCATGCATGTACGATACCTGGTCTCACAAACATTTCATCTTGTCTGGAGGCACATCAGATAAAAAAGCTTTTCGCTCTTCCCTGACCGAACTGTCCACCGAAGCATGCGCCCACAAGACATGGACGTCAAGGAGATTACGATGACGACTTGTCCACGGGGGTTGGGGCAATTCGTCGTTTCTTAGGTTCTTTGATATCTTCCTTCTCGCTCTCACTGGCGTCTCGCTTGGAGCCAGCAGTGCTTCTTGGCGTCTCAGGTGGCGTTGTCATCGGAACCCCGCCAGCTTTGGCTGAGTTGGTGGCTGTCAGGCCCGGTACGCTTCCTGAGATGAGATGCGGGTTGCTGATAACCCCGGTAGGCACTGAAGAAGATTGCGTGGCAATTGAAGACGTCGAGTTCGATCGGGTCGGAGACGACGGCCGTTGCAACGTTGGGGGTGCCGAAGCGGGCGGTGAGGGAGCAGCAAACGAGCTCGCCGAGTTAAGGTGTTGGTGGTGTGAGCCACTAGGAAATGGAGAGGGCGGTGCGAAGCTCGTGGTCGGCGTAGCAGTAGGCGTGTTTTGAGTAGAAGTTGCTGTGGTTGAGGCAGTCGCGTTTGCCGTCGAGCTTGCTCTGGCTGGCGCAATTTCGCCTCTGATCGATTCACCCAGTTCACCAACAGCAAATGAAAGACTGGAGCAGAACCCGTCAGATGATGAAATGATCAGCGTGAGTCCGTCACTCGACCTACAAAAGTGTGCGTGTTAGTTGAGCATCTCGGACTGGTTGCTAGGCTTGAGCTTGAGAGGGGAGCATCTTACCAGGCGAGATCAGTGAATGTGGCACAATGCAAATTGCTCACGATGCAAATAGGCGTCTTCTGCTGGGTGTCGTACAAAAGCACCGAGTCCTGGGTCGCGACCGCGTACACCATGCGATATGGCAGCGCAAACGCAGGCTTAGGGCCAGGTGTTGATGCATCTGTGTCCACACTGAGGGCCTTGGACGGAGTGGCACCAGAGTCGGATGTCGTGCTTGCTGGAGGTGGAGGTGGTTCCATTACTGACGCAACAGTGGGTGATTTTTCAATCGGGTCAGGCAACGGAGGTAGCGCTTCGTCACCAGATGTGTCAATGGTGATGTGCTTTGTAGGCGGAGGCGACTGGCGTAGCGTATACAAGACGGGAGAGCATTTGACCACCACCGACGGCTTCTTGTGTCCCGGGAGATGTGCAATCGGAGGTTTGTTGATGCCACCACGAGTATAGATATAAACCGTGTTGATCACCTCATATGTGGGCTTCGCGTCCTTTTCTGCTTGGTGCTGGGTTTGATATTGTCCCGACGGGGTGAGCAAGAGGCTCCCATCAGGCGTGAACGTAAGTCGCCGAAAGAATGAAGTCAGTGTCTCATTTGCATATAGACTGGTATTCTTCATACCCAGTTGCGGTTTTGGTGACGCTTCCATGGGCATTACCGCGGGAAGGGGCAGCGTTGGAGCGGGTGAAGCGGAACGGCGTGACGAGAACGAAGATCTTCGGCTGTGGCTCATCACGCTAGGGGGGTTCATGGGAAGCGGAATGGATGTTGGAGTGCCCGGTGCTGAAGGTACAGGAGATCCCACAGATGTGGCGGACTCAATCATGGATAGCTGAGCTCGGTGGCCAAAGTCCGGCGGAGCGGGACTGCTCGATGATATTCGCCGTGGAGGCAGATCTGCTTTGATGTGACTTGCCAGTCGTGGGGGCTTATCATCATGGCTTAGTGTGTATTGCCCATCCTTGGTCTTGAGGGAGTAGATATGGACAGATCGATCGGATGACTGCGTAGCAATGTATTCGTTGAGCGGATCCCAGGTCACACCCTGGACGTAGTGACTATGTTCGGCAATCTGTCTTACAAGAGTTCCTGTTCGTTGACAATGGGTGAGTCGACAGTTCTCCTTGGCAATGCTCAACGGTCGTTCAACTTACCAGAGTTGGCGTTGTAGATCCGGGCGATATTGTCCATACTCCCGATGATGAAGTGGACACCATCAGGAGACCAAGCCAGATCGTATATCTCAGCTCCGCTAGAGCGGCACATATGTTTCGCTCTCCATGCTTCCTTGTCGTCTTGTGTGTCGCCGCCGAAGCTCGAAGGAGGTACATCACTAGGAACCCACAGGATCACGTTGCCATCGTCACCGGCAGAGGCAAGAGTTTCGCCTAGATTTGTGGATAATGCGATTAGCCCGCAATGCCAAATTTGTCGAGGGGTTCAATCGTTGTGCAATCCAACACCTACCTTTCGGCGCCCAACGAACCACGTTAACGGCTTGGTTGTGTTTGGATAAAGTTGACAAGTAGTCGACTTTGCGTTCGGTACCATCACAATCGACTTTCCAGATTCGAACGTGATTGTCACCACCAGCAGTAGCAAGACGACCCTTCCCAGCCGGCTCGAAATGTGCAGAGTAGACGGGGGCGTTTTGGTCGTGCCAATTGATGATGAGCGGCGTGGCCTTCATTTTGACAAAGGCGCGTCTTGGGGAGGAAGGGTATCGCAAGGCATGGAGGGGGTTGAGTAAAGTCGAAGTCGAAGCCGAAGTCGAGTGTTGTCGGGCTTTGTGTATTTGGCGAGGGACGGACGGAATCAAAAGAAGGCACAGGTCGATCCCAGCTTATGTCTTGGCTGCCCGCCGTCGTGTCGTAGGTATGCAGTGTGTGCGGGTTGGCCCAGTGCCTTTCTCGTCGTACGATAGTAGGCGCTAGTATAGCTACTCGTATTAGCTTCTCAATGGCTGCGGCGTGCTGCGACTCGGGAACATGGATGGCTCATCGGCTTACGACGCAATGTACACGTTGAAGGCCGAAGACCGAAGCTCAAAGGCGTAGGAGATTTGTGTTGAAGAAGAAAAGGGCTGGCGCTGGGAAAATTACCTGTAAGATGCAGCCGGTGGTGAGATTGAACAAACCACGAAACAACTTGCACACAAAAGCATAAGCCGCTTATTATTAGCAGCTGGCAGTGGAAGTGGAGCTGCCGGGTGGGTGGGTGCTCTCAGCTCTGGATGTTGCACGCGTAAGACGTGCACAGCAATGAATTTGAGGTGTCTGCGGTTCCAACTGCAACTTTTGGCAGCTGCCAGTGATTGATTATGCACAAGCTACGGAGTACAAGGTACAGTTTGCTCGTTGCGGCGACCATTGTCAATTGTCCTGAAACGAAGTTCTGTCAGTGATACTGATAGGCGGAACCTGTACGGATTATAGCATCGAACTAATGCCCCCTGGCCTGGCTTGGTTGACAGGTTGACAGGTTTCCTACCAACAACACTTCATTCTGGGATCGCGGCCAGCTGAATCTGAATCACGGCTGCTAGCAATGCGTGAGACGCGCAGACGTCGTCGTCCCCGAGAATTTCTTGTACGAAAAAACATCTCATATTACGGAGTAGTTGAAGCATTGATTTGTTTCTATGTATTAATGGCCTGTTGTGTTTCCTGTCCTTTTTGCTGAATCGATTTGAAGGAATGCTGGCCCCGGACCGATCCACTCGCGGTGCAACCATCGGGCTGTCCAACATCGGCTGTAAACGCCGAGCGGGTATTAAAAGATGCCACCAGTCGACTTTCTTTTGTGCGTGTAATCCGTATCTACTCCGTAATAATAAATGCTTTCACAGCCTCCCGAAAAAAAAATGACAGACTCGCTGGAAAAACAACCGAACCTACCTGATGAGTCAGTGAGTCTGCAATTGGCTTCTTGAATGAAGTCGTACCTGCCGTATTTCCTGTATGGAGTGCGGAAGTTATTACGGAGAGTACCTCTTCATCTGCTGAGTCATCCTACGGGCAGGGCAACCACTAACGTTTCCCATCTGACACTGGCGGCCTGCGCCACGCACGGCACCGCTGTTTCTGTCAGTCATCAATCAGCCATCCAAGCAAGTCTCACCTGCCTTATATGACTCACATACTGATCTGTGCATCGTCATCTCATGCATCAATCAATATTGCAGTGACAACGTCACCTCTGACCGGCCCGGCTTCGTCAGCCGTCCTTGGTGAAAATAGCAGGCTACAGTAGCTAGAACATTATACGCTTGTCCACCTTGGACGGGGATCACAGAAACGTCTGCCTAACGAGATTAGTTCATCAAATTTCAAGGTCAAAAAACTGCCGTGGGTTTCGCTCGATCCGTCGCCAAGAACTGTACGGATTACGGATTACGGATTACGTTGGGAAGGAAACGAGGGACATTGTGGGGTTCCAAGCACAGACCAGACACGATTCCAATGACAACCCATGCCATTAGTCGCATCATCCGTATTACGCAGAATGTCACTTCCCATTTGACAGGGAAGTGTACGTTCAAGAAAAATGGCCAAATCATGAGAAATGGAAATGTCATAGCTAAGTACCCAGGTAGACACCAGGTAGACATGCGGTCTGCAAATGAATGCTCGGCTTCAAACAAATGTCGATTTTTACAACGAGGCTCTGACAAAGGTCGGCACGTGGCACCAGAGGCAAGTGGCATCTCAAACTCCTTCCTCAACCGGTCCAGCGTCGTCTCCCCTCATCAAGGCGGCTGAGCCCTCAGGACGAAAGCCTGAGACTGGACCATCATCACCATCACCCGGTTCCCTACGGCAGTCCCCTCATCCTGACATTCGACCAACAGCGCAGTGTTGCATTGCCAGGCAACCTGGTTGACCTTGTTGTGTCCGGACTAAAACAAATCAAGTTCATGTCAATCTCGTTAGGCTGGCTTGCCACAACCCGCAACTCGCTCTGGCCTCCAATAGGCGCTTATTACCCGACCGCTTATCCGTTGGTGGCGTCGAGCGCAGATGTCGACCAGACTAGGATTGCCCGGTGACTCCTCACAGAACTTCCTCATCGTGATCTCGTTTACCTCTGCCGCACATGCGTGCAGCCTGGGAAAAGGGCAGCTGGAGTTTTCTTCTGTCGACATCAATCGCCCCCCATATAAGCTGCTACGTCTGGCTCTTCGGGCTCTATCATTCTCTCTTGTCTTTCCCGTCTTACTGCTCCGGTGTACTCTTTATTTTCCATTTGCCCAACGCCGCCTCGAGCGCTATGCTTGATTGAGCGTGCGTCGGTTTCTGCCATTGGACACAATTGAGCTGCTTTTCGCCATTGTGTCAACGCGACATTCTTAACCAGTCGGCAGTTTGTCTCTCGCCATCGTGTGATTGTCGCGGCCTCCTTTATCCTCGGACACAGCCGCTTTGTAGAGATTCTTTGTCGAATTTCAAAGTAAGAGAGGACGTATGGAGCCAGGCCAAATTGCCCTCACAATGACCGGTCCATGGGTCCTGTCGCTTTCCGCAGCAGGTTTAGGAGTCACTGGTCTGATTACCTTGCCGGCACTCTTTGCGCAGCTTTCCCAAGTTCGGGATCGTACACCTCGCGACAATTTTTATCAAGATGTTGATGGCAAAAGTACGCCAGAGACCATGGCAGCTTTCTCGAATACGAAGCCCAAAGTTTGTCTCCTGGCATTCTCCGTCACTGGGTTTGGTCTCTCAGTTGCTGTTACTGTACTGTCAATCCTCCATCCCCTCGGGGATGGCCTCGCATTGGAAAATTGGCTTTCCAATGGCTGCTGGGTAAGTGGACTCAAAACCATCAAGGCCGTCTCTCCAACGGCTGATGATTGTAAAATATGCATATATGACCCGTGCTAACCATTCACCGATGGTATGTGCATTCTAGGCCGCCATCGTCCTGCAAGCAATCTTCATCAAAGCACAACATTCATCTGTCAAATCGCACGATCTGGGCTCTTTGGCGTTTCTGTCCTACCTGGTGAATGCCATTGTCGCGATTGCACAAGTCAACTACGTTAGCAATTTCGCATCTCCGATGAAAGATGCCCAACTCATTGTGCGAATTGTCAATGCCGCTGTACTCATCCCACTGCTCTTCTCATGTATAACTCTACCTCGCCGTCCAGAAGTCTTTTACAAGGGGGAAAAGGTTGACAGTGAGTGGTCAACCTCTGTTCTCAGTCGATATACATGGAGCTGGGTGAGCGATCTCCTCAAGACCGCCAAGCGCAAGGGCGACCTAGATCCCAAAGATATCCCCAGGCCTGATCACAGCATACGAGTGGAGAGCCTCGTCGAAGCTTGGATCAAGGCAAATCATCAGGGCGGCTTGCTACATTCCATACTCAAGGCTTATGGCGCGCGCCTTGTTGTGCAATGGTTCGTCATCATGTTTCGGTGCATCGTCGGTATCGGCCCTTTCTGGACTATGCTTCGGCTGGTCCAGTTGTTGGAAGAGCGTGATGCTGGTATGGAGACACCACCTGGACTCTGGAGATTGGTATTTCTTATGGGTCTTTTCACTCTGAGCGAACAAGTGAGTTCCTATCACTCATGCACTGCTTCAACCGCATTTTTTGTTCAGGCATGTGCTTACTGACTGATGTTCATAGTGGCTGGACGGCTGGATTGTGTGGTTTTCAATTACCAAACTCTTCGCTCCTGTAAGAGGACAACTCTCCGCTCTGATTTTTGAAAAGTCCCTCCGCCGAAAGAACGTGAAAACGGCCGAGAAAACGATGGACAGTGAAGCCGCCTCCGGGAAGGGAGAAGACAAGAAAAAGGACGAAGAAGAAGACGAGGACGACAGCGTCTTGAAATCCAAGCAAGCTATTGTGAATCTTGTTGGCGTGGACGCAAAACATATTTCCGATTTCGCAATGATGCAGCAATACATCGCCAGCAGTATCGGGAAACTGCTGATTTATTCAGGATACCTCGTTCAACTCATCGGGTGGATTCCATTTGGAGCTGGTATCTTAGCCTGGTCATTTGTTCTCCCAGCCAACACGATTGCTGCCAGATTCTATCTCAAAGCTCAGACGAAACTAATGAAAAACCGGGACAATAAGTTGGCTGTGGTAAACGAGGCGTTGTTAGGCATGCGTCAAATCAAGTTCTCTGCCCTCGAGAGTCAATGGGAGAAGAAGATTCTTGAGATGAGAGAAATTGAAATCTCATCCCTCAAGAGCGCGTTCAAAGCGGACAGCTTTCTGTTCTTCTCCTGGGTCGCCAGCCCAATTCTTCTGGCTGCCGCATCTTTGGCTGTCTACGCCATCACCAACGGCCATCTTGCTCCGTCTGTTGCGTTTGTAAGCATCGGAATTTTCAAGAGCCTGGAAGTGTCCTTGTCGGTGCTTCCTGAACTTCTCACCGGCGGTATCGATACACTGGTCTCTGTCAGGCGTATAGACAAGTACCTGAAGGGCCCAGAGATGAAAAAGACTTTGACAGAAGGTCACGACGTTGCCTTTGACAATGCAACAATTGCCTGGCCTGTCGACGAGGAGGTTCCCGAAGAGGAGCGATTCATTCTGAACAATATAAACCTTTCATTCCCAGCTGGTGAACTGTCTGTGATTTCTGGAAAGACCGGAAGCGGAAAGAGTTTGTTGCTGAATGCCCTGCTCGGAGAGTCGGATTTAATCGAGGGCAAGATATTCGTACCACCAACGGTGCCCTCCCTCGATCGTCATGACGCAAAGGCACACCCCGGCGATTGGATTCTTCCCGGTGCTGTGGCCTATGTCGGACAGAGCCCCTGGCTTGAGAGTGCTTCCCTTCGCGACAACATTCTTTTTGGATTGCCCTTTATTGAGAGTCGATATGACGCGGTTCTTGACGTCTGCGCTTTGAAGAAGGACATTCAGATCTTGACTGACGGCGACAAGACTGAGCTCGGCGCCAACGGCGTCAACCTCAGTGGTGGTCAGAAATGGCGGCTCACCCTTGCCCGTGCTGTCTACTCGCGAGCAGAAATCCTCATCATGGACGATATCTTCAGTGCCGTGGACGCACATGTGGGACGCCAAATTTTCGAAAAGTGCATTGCTGGTTCCATTTGCAAGGGCAGAACGAGAATACTGGTCACTCACCACGTTGCACTGGTTGAGCCCGTTACAAAGTACCTTGTCGAGCTTGGTGAAGGTGCCGTTTTGTATTGCGGTCTCACGTCGGACTTGGCTGAAGACGGCACTCTCGAGTTGATCAAGAGCCACGAACAAAGCCGGCAGGATATTCACGTGGACGACACGGCGACTGCTGTCAACTCTGAAGACGTCTCCACCATTGAAGAGTTGGACGACCTGGAAGAGGGTGCAAACACTTTACAAAAGGTTCCCTCCAAGACGGCCAAGAAGTTCGTCGAGGATGAGGCGCGTGAAAAGGGCAAGGTCAAAGCCCGTGTATACGGCACCTTTCTCAGCAGCAGTGGTGGGTGGTTCTACTGGGGCGTCTGCGCAGCAATGTTCGTAGCGTTCGAAGCAGGGAATCTTGGGCGTAACTGGTGGGTTCGTGTCTGGACAGGAGCCTCGGAACATGCGTCTGCCAATGCATCCCGCGAGATGGGCATGGCCTACGGCCTGTCTTATCAGCACAGTACCTTGCACTCGGCCACCACCACATCTCGCATCTCGACGTCGAGCCAACCCGAGCACAGCCTGTCCTACTATCTATGGGTCTACGTTGCCATTGCAGCTGCTAGCGGCGTCATAGGCACCTTGCGCTTCATCTGGTCTTTCATCATGAGCATCAAAGGTGCGAGAACTTTGTTCCGCAGAATACTCTTCACGATTTTGCGAACCCGTTTGCGTTGGTTGGACACTGTGCCAGTCGGCCGAGTGCTCAACAGGCTAACTGCCGACTTTGACATCATCGACAACAAAATCACCATGGACCTGGGCTTCATGTTCTGCCGTATATTGGGCCTATTGGGTGTCTGTGTGGCTGCTCTGCTGGTCTCTAGCCTCATGATCCCCTTGGCTTTCGTCTTGTTCGCAGCGGGTGCCTTGGTGGCGATTCGATTCCTCGTCGGAGCGCGACCCGTGAAGCGGCTAGAGAGCAATGCCAAGTCGCCCGTCTTCGAGCTCTTTAATTCGTCCTTGGCTGGCGTGTCAACCCTGCGAGCTTTCCAGAAAACCCAAGTATACGTTGGCAGAATGCACGACCTCCTCGACAACTGGGACGCAATCTCTGTACACAACTGGGCCCTCAATCGCTGGCTGGGATTCCGCATGGCGTTGATCGGTAGCATCTTCACGACTGTGGTTGGCATCATCGTGGTTGGGTCGTCATTTGTCGACGCCGCACTGGCGGGGTTCACATTATCTTTTGCGCTGGACTTTTCTGGAAATATGCTCATGGCTGTCCGAGGCTACGCCTCTTTGGAACTCGACATGAATGCGGCTGAGCGAGTCATCGAGTACACCGAGGTCGAAACAGAAGATTTGGGTGGCGAGATTCCTCCCGCAGCATGGCCGGCCACTGGCAACATGGAAGTCAAGGATCTTGTTGTGGGCTACTCGGACGATCTTCCGCCCGTTCTCAAAGGCATCTCGTTTGACGTGAAGAACAATGAGCGAATCGGCGTCATTGGCCGTACTGGAGCGGGCAAATCGTCGCTAACGTTGGCCCTGTTCCGATTCCTTGAAGCTCGATCTGGCCAAGTGGTTATTGATGGCATCGACATATCGAAGATACGCCTTCACGATTTGCGAAGCCGCCTTGCCATTATTCCGCAGGACCCGGTGCTCTTCTCCGGCACTATTCGAACGAATCTGGATCCTTTTGAGGACTATAGTGATGAGGAGTTGAAAGATTGTCTCTCCAGAGTGCACCTGGTTGACTCTGCGCCAGCGACGCCCGCGAATGAGCCGTCATCGGCTGCTGGATCTACCATGGCCCCAAAGAATACCAACATTTTCCGCGACTTGTCTAGCAGCATCTCTGAATCCGGCGGCAACCTATCACAGGGCCAACGTCAGCTTCTCTGTATTGCTCGAGCCATTGTCTCACGACCCAAGGTCATGGTTCTCGATGAAGCCACTTCGGCCGTGGACATGGCGACGGATGCTCTTATCCAGCGCAGCATTCGCGAGGAATTCACCGATAGCACCTTGATTGTTATTGCGCACAGACTGAGTACAATTGCCGACTTTGACCGAATTCTTGTGCTCAGCGAAGGCACAGTTGCGGAGTTTGGCAGTCCCCGCGAGCTATGGGAGAGGGAAGGCAGCATATTCCGAGATATGTGCGAGCACAGTGGTGAGAAGGCCAAGCTGCAGGAAGTTATTCAGGGCAAGTCAACATGAAGTTCGGGCGGGGGGGGTGTGGATATATATGATTGGGGTTTATGATGTCTTGGTGGCTTTCTAAGATTTGTGCTTGTGGTCTGAGAATGAAGAGAAGGGGACGGAAGCTGACTTTTTATTCTTTTCATGGCTCGTTGCTGTATATGGGACTTGAATGTTATGGATATTGTCTTGTCGAGTCTTGGGGGGCAGTTATCACGCACCTCCGTGGACTTGGAGGGACTGGGAGGGGGGACCATGGAAGCGACAGCGGGACACGTAGCGATTCTTTTTTCTTCTTCTTCTTCTTTCCATCACATTAATGACTTTATCGAACATGGGCAGTAAGCACAAAATCATTGCGCATGGTGGCAGAACATAAAGTAAAGGATGATGATTAGTCCCAATAACTCCTCCTCTCCTAACATAACATGTGCTACAAGACAAGTTGAGTGGTGACGTGACGAGACACACTTTGGCGTCGACGAGACCATGATGATGAATAATGCCAGTCAGTAAAGCACTGCTCAGAATGGCATTTCCAATCCCGAAGCAATTGTGTCCACGTCAATTGCGTCCAGGTCTGACACCACATTGTGCGCTTTGTGATCAAGAGAGAGAAGAGAGGTTGATTCGCTAGAGGAAAAGAATACATGCTATACATGCAAGTAAGTGGCCATTTTGGCAGCAACCCTTGGTTTTCCGTTATGCCGTGCCACTGGAAGAAAAGGAAGCCAGCCAGCCCCTTGAGAAAACCGAGCTCTCAAGTTTCGCGATTGGTGGATCCTGCTCCCGTGCTCGACCGTGCTCGGCTCGCGACGCCAGCTCTTTCCTCGTCCGATACGGACGGCGACGGCTCATGACTTCGATTTGGTGTAGGTGTAGATGCGAACAAGGAGAGAGCAGAGTTACGAGATATGATTTGCGTGAATTCGTTCACGTCGGACAAGTCGTGTTGGTGGTGTGCGAGGAATCACGCCTTGCTACCAACCTGCTTCTGCTTCTTGGCAGCCAGACGGCGCTCCTCGGCCTCGACCATGTCTAGTTTAAAAGTCAGTAAGTTACGTATACTTTTTTTTTTTTTTTTCTTACTTGGTGTTTTGACGATGGGCGTGGTGTTTTGTTTGGGGGGGGGGGGGGGAAGCATACCCATCCACAGATCCTGGCCCTCATACTCCTCCTTGTGAATCTTCTTCTCGACCAAGTGCTTGTGCTCCGGGTCGTCGGGGTCCAGCACCATGACCGTCTCCCAGCGGCCGCTCCCCCTCTTGGCGTCGCTGACCTCGAAGGCGGCGCTGACGATGAGGACGGCGAGGGTCAGGCCCTGGGCGTACAGCCTGGCCTGGACAATCTTCTGGGAGGCGCTCAGGGGGCTGCGGCCGACGAGGGCCAGCGCGACGGCCATGCTGGCGAGCCACGAGGCGAAGACGATGCCGTACCTGTTCTCGCGACCCCATTCCATGAGGCGGCGGCGCGCCGACTCGTTGTCGCGCGCGACCTCGATGGCCCGCTGCGAGGCGTCCTTGTAGCCGTGGCTGGGGTCGTTCTGGCGCTGGAAGGCGGTCGAGTAGCGCTCGGCCGTGACGATGGCGCCAAACGTGGCCGTCGAGGTGACGAGGAAGGCGCGGAAGGGGATCGTCAGGCTGCGGAAGGCCGGGTAGCGGCGCGCGGCGACGAGCACGCCGCCCAGGCCGAGGGCGAGACTGGCCGAGCCGCCGAGGAGGCCGCCCTTGAGGACCTGGTTGTAGTGGGCTCGTTCCTCTTCTTTGCTGACGACCTTCATTGCGGGTGGTTGGATGGGTGGATGGCGGATGATGGGAAGGGGTGAAATGGCGGAGATGGGAGATGTATGATGTAGTTGATGTTTTCTGCGGGTCGGCGAGCTCGAAAGTGGAGCCAGACAGACAGACAGACAGACATTTTCTGGCGACGAATCCCTCCCTACCCTACGGACTACTTACTACCGAGTACTCCGTACATACAGATTACCACCGACGCTGAGCAATGCTTCCATGCTTCCATGCTTCCATTCCCATTGTGCGTTGGAAACAAGACGGACCGCATGGTCGATCTCACAGTCTCCGACTCCATAGACTCACTCGCTCCGTGTCCAGCGTCTCTTGCCGTCAATTGAGATATGCTTGCCGGCGAATGAACCCGAACCCCCGAACCCCCGAGATCCCGAGATCCCGAGATCCCCAAGTCCTGGATCCACAATGGCAGAATGAGCCCATTCATCAGGCGACTTGGTTAGGCTGGGCCAAGACGAGGAACTTGTTGCCTTTCGTTGTTGTTGCTGTGCGGAGCGACGCCCTACATTATAAATACGACTAAACGCAGTTTCCACGGCGGCATTGGAACGGTGTGTGCGGATTCCCTCGGATTGCTCCGTGACCCTTGGCAAAATCTGCACTGTCAATCAATGCCTGCGAATTTACCCCGTTGCCTTCCATCGACTCATGCCCGCCCGGCTTGTGGACGCACGATAATCCGTAGGCAGGACCGTCTTCCCCCAATTGCTAGGGAACACATGCATTTGCCCATTCTCGTTGTACACGGGTACGGAGGCACGGAGGCACGGAGGCCGGGGCTGGGAGGCTGGGAGTATGAGCAGGGGTAACTCATAATAATAAGTGACATGCATGGTACGGATCCGTGGCTGTGGTAACTTTGTCAGCCTCAGGGTCCTTGGAACAAATGTCTGAACAATGACTCGTGCAGACGCATGCCCCGCCAACCCCCCTTCAAGACATCAATGGGCCAATGCTCCCCTCATGACTTGAATGATTGCATTGTCTGCTCGTCCATGCAAAGCACACGTTGCAACTTCTTATCGGAACGGTGGACATTTCGTGGGATGCTCCCAATGCTGCGTTCAATGCCATGTGCTCTCATACAGTACCGTACATGAATTGAAAAAAAAAAAAAATGAAAAAAAAAAAAAAGTCATTCGAAGCCTTTGTGGATCCTCGCAAGAGACAGTGTTCCTTTTCGTCCTTCCTAGCTTGGTAATAATGCACAGCCTCAGGGTCCTGTTTGTTTTCGTGTCTCACGGGAGGGAAAACTGGTCGGAGTGGCGGCAGAATTTGAGACATTCCATTGGGCCGCAATAACTCCGTCCCGAGGGGGGGGGTTCCAATGGATTAATATCAATCAATCCTGTTGCGAGAAGTGGCCCCGCTCAAAAAAAAAAAAAAAAAAAGTTCTGCTCCCAGCCATCGCGCAGGCAGGCGGGAAGAAGCGCCGTTTCAACCTCAAACAAAGTCGATCTCTTACGGAGTAGTCCTTCGCCAGTTCTCCACCGACCGGACTCGCCGCTTCGTTCTCGACCTCGACTCTCTGTTTCTCTTCTTCTCACTCATCACCCCCGCCGACTGAGTCTCTTTTTTTTTTTGCGAAATCTCTCTCGCAATGGCTGCTCTCACCGGCTTCGGCGCCGGCAAGGTGCTGCTTGACCACACCACGGCCCTCGAGGTCCTGAACGAGTACGAGACTCGTGATGGTCTCGACATTCATGAGCTCATGGACACCGCCAAGCACGGCGGTCTTACTTACAATGACTTCCTGCTCATGCCTGGCTACATTGGCTTCCCTGCCTCCCAAGTCACTCTGGACTCTGCTGTCACCAAGCGCATCACCCTCAAGACACCCTTCGTTTCGTCTCCCATGGACACTGTGACGGAGCACGAGATGGCTATCCACATGGCTCTTCAGGGTGGTTTGGGCGTCATTCACCACAACTGCTCTCCCGAGGCTCAGGCCGACATGGTTCGCATGGTGAAGCGATACGAAAACGGCTTCATCCTTGACCCTGTCGTCATTGACCGCAATACCACGGTTGGTCAGGCCAAAGCTCTCAAGGAGAAATGGGGCTTTGGTGGCTTCCCCGTCACTGGTAAGTTCATCTCTGTCACTTCGGTGATACCTTGGACAACAAGAAACCCTCAGCATTTACATGATTATCAACCAAATTCTTTTATAACTTTCGTTCCACCGTAAAGACTTTTCGTCTTGGGGAGAGAAGAAATACTATGAACATGCACAAATCTTACGCAATCCTTTCCTGTTTGACACAAATGTCTGCTTGGCAGGTTAATTGGCTAACAGAAACTGTCCAACAGAGGACGGCAAGCTTGGCTCGAAGCTGCTGGGTATTGTTACCAACCGAGACCTTCAGTTCGAGGACGACGCCGACGTTCCCGTCGCCAACGTCATGGTGACCGAGCTTGTTACAGCCATCAACGGCGTTACCCTCGTCGAGGCCAACAAGATTCTCGCCAAGTCCAAGAAGGGCAAGCTGCCCATTGTGGACAAGGATTTCAACCTTGTTTCCATGATTTCTCGCTCTGATTTGACCAAGAACCAGCACTTCCCCTTGGCTTCCAAAGTCGGCGACAGCAAACAGCTCATTTGTGCTGCTGCCATCGGCACTCGTCCGGAAGACAAGCTTCGCTTGAAGAAGCTTGTCGAAGCTGGCCTGGATATTGTCATCCTTGACAGTTCTCAGGGCAACAGCATGTACCAGATCGATATGATCAAGTGGATCAAGAACGAGTTCCCTGGCCTCGACGTCATCGGTGGCAATGTAGTTACCCGCGAGCAGGCTGCCTCGCTCATTGCTGCCGGTGTTGACGGTCTCCGAATCGGTATGGGCAGTGGCTCTGCTTGCATCACCCAAGAGGTCATGGCCGTCGGTCGTCCCCAGGCTGCTTCGGTCTACTCTGTCAGCAGCTTTGCCGCTCGCTTCGGTGTGCCTTGCATTGCCGATGGTGGTGTGCAGAACGTTGGCCACATTGTCAAGGGCCTCGCCCTCGGTGCTTCCACTGTCATGATGGGGGGTCTCTTGGCTGGTACCACTGAGTCTCCCGGTACTTCATTCGTTTCTCGCGAGGGCAAGCTTGTCAAGGCTTACCGTGGGATGGGCAGCATTGATGCCATGCAGGACAAGAAGGCTGGCGGTGGTGGCAAGGACAGTCAGAAGAGCAACGCTGGTACTGCTCGATACTTTTCTGAAGGCGACAGCGTTCTTGTTGCTCAGGGTGTTTCGGGCTCCGTTGCTCACAGAGGGTTAGTGCTCACTCACGAGTCTCCAACACAAGCTTTGGTTTTGCTATGAGGTTGTGTGGCTTGCTAATCATGTTCCAGTTCCATCAACAAGTTTGTGCCCTACCTGGCTGCTGGCCTCAAGCACTCGATGCAGGACTGTGGTATGAAAAGCTTGACTGAGCTCCACGAGGGCGCTGCCAGCGGTCTTGTGCGCTTCGAGCTTCGAACCGCCAGTGCTCAACTTGAGGGCAACGTCAACATGGAGACGTATGAGAAGAAGCTTTATGCTTAAAGCGGGATGTTGTTTCAATTTTTTTTGGGCTTCAAAAAAAGAAGATGTGATGACGGGATGATATGTGCGGAAATTCATAAAAGAAGAAATAGAATTGGGGGTTTGAAGCTTCACTCACTGCATTTGAGATGGGACTCACCGGAGTTTTTGGGTTACATTTATGGAGAAGCACCACTAGAACTCGACAAGGCGGCTAGTTGACTAGCTCTCCTGTCGAACACGATATACGAGATCAGTCTCGACCTTAATGAATATTGATTCCTTATTGTCAAGAAAATGATGGCGAGTCATGTCGGACCAACCTCGGAAACGGGGCGACAAGTTGAAAGGGCACCCCGTATTCGATCAGAGAAGATCTGATGGGTCATATTCGTGCCGTGCAACTGCCGTTGAAAAGCAGGTAGGAGACGCAACATGTTCGGGCACAAGCAAGGCACCTATTAGTTGACCAGCTTGCTCCCTTTTATCATCACTGCCAAGGGGATGGGGTTGGCGTCATCGAGGCTTGTTGACGAGGCCGTTGCTGTCCGCTGGATGAATGATTGATGGATGTTTCCCAGATATTACATAGATTACATAAGTTCACCTAGCTTCGACTAGGCAGTCGGCTAAGAGGATGCGGTATGAACTAAAGAACCCATGGTTGTCCTTGGCGAAAATAGAGTTGGCGACTAGCGAAGCCAGCGAAGCCAGCGAAGCTGTGCGCATGCGGAAAGGCAGGGAGACTGGGAGATGATGTCGGTTCGGCTGGACTCATCAACTCGATTAATGCGGATTGTTGATAATACAGTTGGCGGTGCGGAGTAAATGAGGTACTCCGTTGTAGAGATGTCACTTTTGAGCATGCATGACCCCTCAGTGCCCTCACAATCTCACAATGCATACAGTGTGTTACTTCAGGTGGGCCGCCTTGTCCATCAACCACCCTGCCCATCAACTTGCCCCATAATATCATTTTTACTTTTTTTTATGCTTCCAACAAGTCGGTAACCTTAATTATTACCGCAACAGCCACGGCGCAGCATGCATTGGAGTCGAATTTCCTCATCCCAATCCCCACGCGTTGGGCATTCCCCAAGTTGGTCGTCCTCTATACTCTTCTCTCACAGCAACCAAGCTTGCCGTAACAAAAAAAAAACACATCAATATGTCGTGCCCCAGGATGCATTAGCGGCGGTCATTATTCATGGGTCTGTGGCCTTTATTCTCCACAGCGACTTGAGTGGCGCCCCCCACCAACCAACCGTACCCATGACTGACATGAATGGCGGCGAGTGGAAAGAGAGAGGTGGTGGTGACCTGATGAATGAGTTGCACTCCATTGCTTTCTAGGTACCCCTCCATGCCTGCCTACCCCTCCTCGATCCCGTCACTCGGTGCTCACCCATCGCATTCACGGCCTTGTCGAACTTGTTGCCAGTCATCGGGCAATTCGCAGCCGTTTCCGTCTTACCATCCCGCACTTCTGTCAGAAGCGAGCCCACTGAACCGGTCACAATGGACAAGGTCAAGGAAGTCTTGCACGTCGGTTCCAAGAGCAAGGATGGCAAGCCCTCAGAACCATCTGCAGAGGCCTTGGCTGACCTCAAGGCCAAGTACACCGAAGCTGGCCAAGAACACGTACTCAACTTTTACGATTCCCTCAACTCCCAAGACAAGGCAGCTTTGTACGACCAACTCTCCGGCTTCAACCCCGCCTACATCAATGAAATTACCAAACGAGCTTTGGGCGAAACCAAGTCAGACAGCCCTGATACCCTTGAGCCCCTTCCCGAATCCGCTCAGGCCAGTATCCTCGACTCGAGCGCAGATGATATCAAAAAGTGGTATGGGTCCGGCCTAGATCTCATCGGCAACAATAAGGTTGCTGTTGTCCTCATGGCTGGCGGCCAGGGTACCCGTCTGGGTAGTTCCGCCCCGAAGGGCTGCTACGACATTGGCTTGCCCTCTCACAAGAGCTTATTCCAGATCCAGGCCCAGCGAATCCGCAAGATTCAGGAACTGGCTGCTAAGAAGGTCGGCGCCGATTCGTCTGTGGTTGTGCCTTGGTACATCATGACCAGTGGCCCAACTCGTCGGCCTACCGAGCAGTTTTTCGAGGAGAACAACTACTTTGGCTTGGACAAGGCCAACATCAAGATCTTCGAGCAGGGCGTCCTTCCCTGCATCTCCGATCAAGGCAAGATTTTGCTCGAGAGCAAGGGCAAGGTCGCCGTTGCCCCCGATGGCAATGGTGGTATCTACCAAGCCTTGGTCGTATCAGGAGTCCTCGACGACATGCGCAAGCGAGGCATTGAGCACATTCATGCTTACTGCGTTGACAATTGCCTGGTCAAGGTTGCCGACCCCGTCTTTGTCGGGTTTTCTTCGTCTCTGAATGTAGACATTGCCACCAAGGTCGTTCGAAAGCGCGATGCTACCGAGTCGGTCGGTTTGATTATTTCCAAGAACGGCAAGCCAGACGTTGTCGAGTACTCTGAGATTGACCAGGCCACGGCCGAGGCTGAGGACCCCAAGCATCCTGGACTCCTCAAGTTCCGTGCTGCCAATATTGTCAACCACTACTACTCGTTCCGATTCTTGGAATCTATCCCGCAGTGGGCGCACAAGTTGCCACACCACGTTGCCAGAAAGAAGATACCCTTTGCCGATACCAAAACGGGTGAGACGGTCAAGCCTGAATCACCAAACGGCATTAAGCTCGAGCAGTTTGTCTTTGATGTCTTCCCCATGCTGTCTCTGGACAAGTTCGCGTGCATGGAGGTCCGTCGCGAGGACGAGTTCTCCCCCTTGAAGAATGCCCCCGGCAAGGGCCAAGATGATCCTGACACCAGCAAGAGTGATATCATGTCACAGGGTCGGCGATGGGCCGCCGCGGCTGGAGCCACTGTTGTCGGCGATGGCGGTATCGAGGTTTCCCCTCTGATCAGCTATGTAAGTTGATGCTCTCCCTGTCAAACACGTATTACTATGCTAACAATGGTTTTTCACAGGGCGGCGAGGGCCTCGAAAAGCTTAGTGGAACGACCATCACGGCTCCTGCCGTGTTAGAGCGGGAGTGAAGGTAAGGGAAAAAAAGAATATTTTGTCTGTGACAAAGAAGACGAACGAGGTGGTTGTTGCGTGCTAGAGTTAACAGATGGCACGTGACGTAGAACCCCTATATGTTGAAGAGCACTGCTGCTTTAGCATCTAGTTAGTAAGAATAAACAACTTTACATGTACTTATTTCAATAGGTATTACATCGTAATAAGTGGTATTTATAGTGCTTGCACTTATTTATAGTCAACTTACTTTATAAGGTAATAATTCTTAAATTATATGTGTTAAATCCAATTATTTGCTTAATATCTTTCGGTTCGATTAGGTTAGGTACTTTTACACCGTTGCCCCGAGGTTGAAGCCACAGACCCACAAACAAGGCCGCGGCCGAGCTTGACTAGCTGCGCCCCCCCCCCTCCCCCCCAAACAAGCTGCGCCGGCAATGCAAAAAGAGCGCCCACCAGACAGACTTGTTTCCGTGGCTGGCAAGATTGATTCATGATGTGATAATGACATGACATGCCATATTACTTGCGTAGCAGCGCTGCCATCGATGAATCTCGGACTTGAGAAACTCTGCTCATTCTCTCAGAACATCTCGGTTCAATTCTACCTGCGGCACAACCGCCAGCGAATTTATCCCTCTGATCAGCCCCTCCCCAGCAGCTCTATCCATCCATCATTGTTCCATCGTCCATCTGCCACGTAGAGTGAAATTGCCCTCGGACACGACACGATACGATACTGCACGAGCCCCAGAGCCCCAGAGCCCCAGAGCCCCAGAGAGCCCACGCCCGGCGCCGGCGCCACCAGACCAAGTGGTGCACCACCAGCCACCAGCCACCAGCCACCAGCCACCAGTGCACCACGGTCCACCACCCAAGCCAGCCCCAGCAGCCTTGTTGACTGCTGCCTGCTTGCCTGCTGCCTGCTGCGGCTGCACTGCCTGTTGGCCGCCTCTGCTGCTTGTTGTGGTCCGCTGCTGCCATGGCTGCTTGCCGCTGCTGCCACTGCCGCCGGCTTAATACCTGACTCTCCTCCCGCTTCGCTTACTTCGCCCAACTCATTAATATATCAGCGTCGCTGGCCAATTCACAGTCACAGTCACAGTCACAGTCGCCGTCGCCGTCGCCTCAGCCAGCAACTCCTCCCGACTTTCTGCTTCCGCGATCATCCCCCAACAACAAATCCACGTCCACTCCTTTGACCACTTTGACCACTTTGACCACCTTGACCACTTTGTCCACCTTGACCACTTTGTCCACTTTGTCCACCTTGACCACCTTGGCCACGTCCACCACGTCCACCACGTCCACCACCCACACCACTCCCGCAAACTCCTTGTCTGCGTCAGCCGCCAATTTCCCTCAGCCGCTCTTCGTCGATTCCCCCTCGCGCGACCAAATATCCTCCCTGTGCTTCCTTGAGAACGATCTCGCCACCTCCAATCTCCACATCGCCGCTGCTGACTGCGCCGACTGCGATACCTCCGCCATGAACGCAGGCGGCCTTGACGCTGCCATGGGCCGCGGCCGGCAGGACTCGTTTGTGAGCGCCGGCCCCAAGCCCATCTCTTTCAATAACCAAAATCGCGACAGCGTCAACCGAAATCGCAGGGAGTCGCTTGCTGGCAGTCTGGTGGGTGGTGGCATTAGCTGGGGTGGCATGTCGTTTGGTAGTTTTGTTCGCGACGAGTAAGTTTGATGTTTTCTTTATTCGTCGCTACTCACTGCGTCCCCAAAAAACCCCCCCCAAAAAAAAGTCATCTTCGTTGGGTGCTCCCAACTCATTTTCCCCTGCGATGGCATGGCTGCACTCTGGCCAGCCTCTGGCAGTCTCCGGAAAAGTGCTCTTGTCGAGCCCTACGCCGAATTTTGGTGTGTCGAATACACCCCGCGTTGTGAATGCCTGCGTACATTTCCATACCCCTCTTGTCTCTCTCTCTCTCCATGTTTTTCCTTTTTTTTTTTTTTTTTTCCCACACGGCCGGCGCACGCTGCTGTTCCAGACATTTTCAAACGACGCATACCCGAATACGTTTGGCCTCGCTATTTCTGGTCCACACTGACGGATGTGACAACCTAGCGTCATGATGCAAAGCGGTTCGCCGAACCCTTTCGGCGGCAATCCCCAGTCCTCATCGTTTCACTCGTCGTCGTATCTCCCAAAATTGGAGGCCAACTTCATGAGAGATTTTACATGTTGTGGTAAAATCTTGCCTAATCTTCACGATCTTCTTCAGCATTACGAGGAAGCACATACACAGCCCAGCCCGAACGCCTCGCGAAACAACGCCTTTTCCCAGTTTGGTTTGCCGGGAGCATCAGATCTGTCGAGCTCAAGAACAACACCTACTGGTTCTGGCCACGCGGGTTCTGCGCAGTCTCCTGGCCAATCGCGCCAGCCTTTGCCGGCTGGCGCGGGGGTGCTAGGTATTGGAGGCCTGCAGGCCGGTGGTGTTAACGGCGGCCAGATGAATCCCGCTCTCGCCACCAACTTGAACGACGAAATGGACGCCGTCGCAGACATGGAGATGGATGACGAGGTTGGCACAATGGAGCTCGATGACAGCAACAAGATGCACCAAACCAGACAGCTGTTCGGCCAGCCGCAACGACCCCAACTGAACATGAACACCTCTGGTATCACCCAAGGCCTGCGAACATCACAGCCACCTACCCCCGCAGCTGCCAGCTTCGGGCTTCAGAACAATCCCACCGTTTCTTCCGTCAACACCCCGACTCTGGCAACGGCACAGCAAATGCCACTACAACAGAAAGCCCAGCCAGCGGGCATCATGGACGACATGGACGATGATCTTCCCGGAATGCCCATGGGCGGCGGAAATGCAACTGATCTCGGCGACGGAAACTTTGCCAATGGCAACGACTCAAACTTCTGCATCAACGACCCCGGAAAGCATCTCTTCAGTCCAGGAGGCGCATTCCAACAGGGCAGCCGGTCGATACAGGCTCAGCTGGCTCAGCTTGGCCTTACACAGGGCCAGTTTGCTGATCCCGAGACCAACAAGGCTTTGCTGCAACGACTACAGAGTATGATGATGCCAGAGGAGCACAAGCCCTTCAAATGCCCAGTCATTGGCTGTGAGAAGGCTTACAAGAACCAAAATGGATTAAAGTACGTTTTTTTGCTTGATTGAACTGATTCAAGTCGCCACTACGATATGACTGACCACGTCCGCTTAAAAAAATAGGTATCATAAAGCGCACGGACATCAGACACAGCAGCTGCATGAGAACGGCGACGGAACGTTTTCTATCGTCAACCCTGAGACCAGCGCACCATATCCTGGCACACTAGGAATGGAGAAAGAAAAGCCTTTCAACTGCGAGACGTGCGGCAAGCGTTACAAGAACTTGAATGGCTTGAAATATGTACGTTTTGAGAACTCTCTGATTCTCCGAAAAAAGTCTTCCTCTAATACTTTGGCTCTGTAGCATAAATCGCACTCATTACCGTGCAACCCTGAATTCAAAATGCAAGCTCTCGCTGCAGGCCTCAATCTGCCAGGCATCGGAGAAGATCAGATGATGCAGTAAGGGCTAGAAAGACAGAACCTCCTCGCCTGTTCTGCAGTCGCCGACACGGCGTCATCTTGATATTTCATTATTCTTTCTTGACGTATTTCTTGCATCATATGTTACGGATCGGTTCTTGTCGGTGCATCGCGACGGCGTTAATACTGCATCCGGTTCTGGGGCTCTCTGAAGAGTTGAGCCGAATTAATCAACTTTATCACACTATCCCGGCAGTTCTTCTCGCCGTGGCGATGCGCTACCGCCGATCTTTACACCCCCTCCCCCCCCTTGAAGGAACCAAGCCCCCTCATCAATTCATAACTATTCGCTCAAGACCCTCCCCCCCGGGGGAAAGGGGGGGGGGGGCGGCTTCTCTCCGCAGAGAGAGACGGCTGAATTGGTCGAATGCTTTCAAAACGATACCCCTGCGCGGCTACCCCGGTTTGCCATTGCAGTCTTTAGATAATGTTGGATGTATTGACTTGATTGTCACGCCGGTTCACGATACATTGTTTCGTCTTGGTCGCGTTGGCTCCTTATTCAACAGCGGGCGAAGTTTTTTTTTTTTTTTTTTAGACATTGGCATGCGTGACACGTTTGGAGCACGGCCTGTGTACCAACTATTTCGAGTCTGTGGCCACAATTGGCTGAGATCTGTCTTTGGACGGCTGTATAATATCAGAGATGGAACATTCCGGTTCTTGTCGACAGCACCGCTGAGTGCATTCTGGTTTACTGGCTCGCTTGATTGCCTATGCCTTGGCCGTCCGACCCTCTTCCCTCCCCTCTCAGCCGCTCCGGTACTTGCGCAAAGCGTCTTACAGTAATGTTGTTCATTTTACTTTTTGTCATGTTGTTTTTCGTGTGCAGGCATCACTCAGCTTATCAGTCATGTTTTTATTTGAAAGAAAAAAAGTTTCTAAAACGGTGGTGTTTTTGGTCTTTTGGTGGTGTTCCGGATAAAAAAAGAAGAGGCGGGGGAAAATCAACTCGGTCTATTGTAATAGTCCGTGGATGAATAGAATGGATGCTGTCACCGGCTAGTCCTCCCATACTTGTTCCTCATACTCTCACTCATGTTGCGTGGTGTCATTTCTTATTGCATCTATGCGTGGTGGATTCTGATTCAAGTAGCAAGCTTGCATGGCTGAATGCAGACCTTGTTTGCCGTGATGCGGTCAATCGTGATGCCGGTGACGTGCAAAATATCAAGCCAGCGTCGTGATAAATAAGGTGCATATATTTGGTGGCGAGAAGGACCAAAAAAACCCAAAAAAAAAAACCCCACAGAAAATCTAGGGAATTTCAAAAGGGGACACACTATGACCAACACCTGGCGATGCAACAAGAACATGGCAAGGAAGCAAGCTTGCAGTTTGTGTGAAAACAAAAAGGTGACTGTCCAATAACACACCCCCTCCCCTCCCGGCTCTCGCACCTTCCCCAGTCGTAATTTTGTACCATTTGTGAGATAGTGAGGCTGCCCCGTGAAGTCGTCAAAAAAGAAAGGCCAATTGGAGGCATCATTTCGTTCATTTCAGTTCAGTTCAGTTCCATCCCTTCATCATCATCATCAGCTTCGGATTCCACCATTTGAGTCTGGTTGCTGCCGATGCTTGCCTTGCGGCCGCCGTCGCCGTACCGGGAACTCATGCTGCCCCATTCTAGTTCTTCGCCGGCCACGACACGTCCTTCCATGTCAACCTCCTGTGAGAGTTCGACGAGTGCGGAGCGAGGGAGGCGGAGGAAACCTTGGGTACGGACGATGCGGCCCCAGTGAGTCATACAATATGTGGCTGCACGCTTGCGTAGCCAATCTTCACTGGCTAGACCGGAACAGTACCAGATGACACAGGCATTCTCGACGTCAAGCTCCTTGGCAAGCCGGTTCACGCAGAGGAGCCTGAGGTGCGGAATATTATATATGTTAGACATGACCAGCAGGCCGGCGACATCCGAGAGATCTGTGGTGGCGTCGCTATCGGCTTCAGACGTTCCGTGGATGCTATCAGTGTACAGATACAGAAGGAATGCCTTGACGACCGAGTAGGGCTCGGGGATGTGCATCTTCCTGGTGTGGAACTCGGCCATCTGGGCGTTATACAGACGTGCGAAATGCGGCCAGCGCGCCTGCAGAATAAGCTTGTGTACATGGATTGGCTGAGAGGTTGGCGTATCCGAGGCAAGCCAACCTTGATCCCGTGTTGATGTTTCTGGCCGCGGCAACCCCGAGGTGAGCGCATCATCGTCATCAAAGTCCTCTGCAAGCGCTGTGATGATGAAGTCGGTGCCACTGCCGGATTCAGGAGGCTGGTTGAAGACCTTGGCCAGATCTGCGCCCAGTCCTTGAGACGGCTGACAAGAAGCTCTCGTGAGAGCAGAAGATCTGGATTCTGTTTGGAGCTCCGGTGTCATGTGGTTTCCCAGAAAGCCATATCTCCGAAGATCAATCTCCATTATGTCGCTAGGAGGTGAAAATCAGTCAGAGTTCCCCTCAGAACATGCCCCCAGATCCTGGGTCACGACGTGAACCTTACCTGAGATATTCTTCGTAACCGTTCGGGCCCAGATCGGCGGACGCAGGATCGGTTGGGCAGCCTAGCAACCATGCTTTGGTTCCATCCTCATTCATTGTGCAATAATGCCATCGGTATCCTGCCTTGAAAATCTCGCGCCCTTCTGCAAGTTTCTGCCACCGCAAAGTGTTGAGATCCAAGGCCGACAAAGAGCATTCCCTCGGCGTGATGGTAGCGGCCGGAGTGACAAAGTCCAACAGCATACCTGACGAATATTGGTGATAGTGAATCCCGGATCCTTGGGATGGGATCGCCTGCCCAAACATGAATTTGACGGCGGATATGGATCCAGGGGCCATCGGTGCATACGATTTGAGCTGAAAGGAAGGTGGGTTCACCTGTGCCGTCCTCGAGTTGGCGGCATACCCAGAGGAACCCACGACAGGAGCGGACGCCATTGTGTATGGAGGACGAGGAGACCCGCTTGCTCTACTCACGAGAGCATTTCGATCGAAATTGCCAATCTGAGGACGAGAATCAAACTCGGGGCACCCCTTTAAATCGAGCCACCATAGGTCACTGATCTTGTCCATATCTTCGCTTAGGCCTCCAAAGACCCAGACTCGATCGCCCCAGATGCATGCTGAATGATCGAACCGTCCGACGAAGCGCCACGCCTTGGACCATGTGAAAGTTTTTAGATCGAGGTAGCATATGTCGTCCAGAACGTAGTTATTTTGGCCCGTGATACCACCGATGATGAAAAGTTTGTCTTCGTGCAACACTGCGGCATGCCTGGCTCGACCCTTGGGAATCGGCCCTGATACTTGCGGCTGGGTCCAATGTGCAGACTTGAGGTCGAACACGATGAGGTCGGACAGATAGGTTCGGTGCTCATTCTCGCCGCCAAAAACTAACAGCTGGTCTCCTTGGTATAAGGTAGCCGTGTGCCCTGCGATAGTTTGCAAGACAAGATTAGCCACATGGATATGAGAAGGAGCATACTAGACAAAAAAAAACAAGCAACAGTTTGGCTTTTACCCATTCGCACTCCTGGGATATCCCCGTAGTTATCAACCAGACTCCACTGATGGCTTGCTAGGTCCAATCGAAGTACATGGTTGTACACTTCATCAGTGTACTGGTCAAAACCGCCAAATGCATACATCTGGTTGTTGCCACAGTATGTGACAGAGGCGTTCACCAAGCACGCTGGGCGCTGGCCCAATGTGCGTGTGATCTTGGGACGGTATCCATCGGCAGCAGGTCGAGTCTTGGCTGGGGAGTTGGGCATGATGTAGGTGTTGTTGGAGGATGAAGCGGCCGAGGCCGGAGTTGCTGCAGCACCGAATGACGGCGTTCCAGATACAGCCGAGCCGGTGACAGCCTGGTTTGCCTGGTTCGCCTGGTTCTGAGGAGGAGCATGGGCTGTTGCGCCGCCAAAGATGGATGATGATCCCGGCGCCTGGCTGGGAGTTGAAGGCTGGGCCACCATGATCATCAATGGACATCAATGGACATCAATGGACCGACCACGAGAGACACAACGTAAATCAAGTCATCTCAACTGCAACAGGGCCAGAAGATGGGCAGAAGATGTCATGAGCTGCGGGGACAATTGCGAGCGAACGGCTGAAGCTGCGATGATGACAACAAGTGCACGTACGGAGCATGCGGTGACCAGTGACCAGTGACCACCACCTAATTAATACATACAGTGGGTGTACCTACTCCGTAGTCCGTAGTCCGTACTACGCTAAATATTGCAGAGCAGCTTCTGCTTTCTGCTTCCTGCTTCCAGCAGCTTTCTGGGCCTGCCAAATTTGCCAGCCCCCCTGCATTTTCAGTGGCCCGAGTGGCCTGAGCCGGGGCGGCAAAGGAAGGGGAGCCATGGCCCATGGCTGAAAACGGCTTAGCGCAGGAGCCGCAGCATGTCGGCCCGGCTGTTGGATAATCCGGCCACCTCTTCCCATGCCTCGCCACCGTTGCCTGGACAGACCTGTAGTGGGGCTCGAAGTAAATAAAAGGAATCCATCAGTGACAATGCTCCATGTTCGGCTTTTCTCGCTCTACACAAATCACCACCCTATCTCATTCCGATCACCTTCCGATCACCTTCCGATCACCTTCCGATCACCTACCATCTCCAAAGTGCTCCTGCTATTTGTGATGCCCTTGAGCTTCTTCAGCATCCCAAGTACAACAGAATCATCCCCCAAAACACAAACACCCCAAAAAAAAGAAAGAAGCCATTTCCAGATCAGCTTTGCACAAGTCATTACTTTCAAAACCTCAGTCTGACACGCTTGGTCGACTTCAGACAGACTTTTGTCAAGGCATCAATACATCATCGGATAATTCATCACCGATATCAAGCTATCAACTACCCAGGAACCTTTAGCTAGAGTCTCTTGGAATTCAGTCGATTGTCACTGTCATCATCTTCAGCTGCCACTCGTTCCGAAATCCTATTCTCACGGATGCTTGATATCGTTTGACATCATGGCTACCGCAACCGTATCAACGCCTATCAAGTCGCACAAAGCGCTCTTCTCCACCCGTACCGCCGGCGGACGGATGCCACTCACACCTTCTCCTCGACAGTCAGGAAATGCCATCAACGTGAACTCTTCGCCCTTTACTCCCGAGGGAAAATCAAAGTCAACATACGGCGGGAATATCATGAAACATCTGACTCAATCCACGTCCAAGAACCCCCATCGCGAATCACCAAAGTCCAACATTGCTCGTGGCGTCTCTGCTCCTCGTAGGGCCCTCGAGCTTGGTGTGTCTGACTTCACCCTCACTGGAACAGGGTTGAAGACGCCTGGCAGTGCCAAATCAAAAAAGGCTGCCCTACGACCAAAGACAAGCAAAACCACTGTCAACTATGCTGGTGATCGCTTTATTCCAAACCGAGGGGCCAGCTCAGCCATTGCTGATGCGGGCTCGAGCAAGCTGAGCCGCGGCGAACGCCAACGGCCCAAGAGCAACCCAGTCGAGAGCTCTTCTGTTCTGGCTTCGGCTGCGGACGATGCGGCTGCTGCTCTGGAGGGTCTGAGCCTTAATGACGAGGAGACCGATAACTACTCTCGCCCTTCCCCTAATACCGTGGCGTACCAAGATTCTCTGGCCAATGCTTGCGGGGTCAAGCTCAATACCAGAATTCTCGAGTTCAAACCTGCGCCCCCTGAGTCGTCAAAGCCAATTGATCTCCGCCAGCAGTACAATCGACCTCTGAGACCCACTGGAGCAAACGCTGCTCAGCTCCGTAGACGAATCGCAACTGCCCCAGAGCGTGTTCTCGACGCCCCCGGCCTCATCGATGACTATTACCTCAACTTGCTCGATTGGAGCTCAGGCAATCAGGTCGCCATCGGCCTGGAGCGCAGCGTCTATGTCTGGTCTGCCGACGAAGGAAGCGTCAGTTGTCTTTTGGAAAGTCCCGCTGATACGTACATTAGCAGTGTGAAATGGTCCGACGACGGCGCCTATGTCGGCGTCGGCCTTGGGTCTGGCGAGGTGCAGATTTGGGATGTCTCGGAGGCTCAGAAAATTCGCAGCATGCACGGCCATGACACCCGTGTCGGCGTCATGGGATGGAGCAAGCACCTTCTTTCTACTGGTGCGCGAAGCGGTCTCGTTTTCAACCACGATGTGCGCATTGCTGAGCACAAGGTAGCCGAGCTCGTCTCCCACACTTCTGAAGTGTGTGGTCTAGAATGGCGATCCGATGGTGCCCAGCTTGCTACAGGAGGCAATGATAACCTAGTCTCCATCTGGGACGCTCGCTCCTTGTCCGTTCCCAAGTTCACCAAGACCAACCACAAGGCCGCCGTCAAGGCTCTTGCCTGGTGTCCCTGGAACATGAATCTCCTGGCGACAGGTGGCGGATCCTATGACCGCCACATTCATTTCTGGAACTCTACTTCCGGTGCCCGAGTCAACAGCATTGACACAGGCTCTCAAGTGACATCGCTCCGATGGAGCCCGCACTACCGTGAGATTGTGAGCTCCAGCGGCTTTCCCGACAACTCCCTAAGCATCTGGAGCTATCCAACCCTTGTGCGCAACGTCGAGATCCCTGCGCATGAGAGCCGAGTCCTTCATAGCTGTCTCAGTCCAGATGGACAGATGCTGGCCACAGCCGCTGCTGACGAGAGCCTGAAGTTCTGGAAGGTCTTTGAGAAGAAGGCCGGCTCTGCTGGTGGCACCGGTGGACCAGGAGCGTCTGGCAAGGCCGACATGGTCAAACACATGACCATCCGATAGGCATGAAGATGATATCGTTTACCAAGCATGCCGAACGGTAGGCATAGACTGTTTCAGTTACTCGTCAACTTTTCAGCGTGGCAATCAATCTTTCTCAAGCGCGGCGCCTTGGAGTTTGCTATTTATGTACTCTTTTCAGCACGTGGCGCGAAAGCGCTTCCCCACGCGCAAACGAATCGGAATGGGATGGCCATGGCACGACTTGCGACTTGTTGAAAACATGGGTGTAGCCAGTCAGACTGTAGAGACGAATTCCTTTCCAAGCGCGAGGGGAAAAGGGGGAAGGGGTTGCATTGTTGAGATATAAAGTGCAGATTTTCATAAAATGAAGAATTTAATGAGCAGTGGTGTTTTATATTTGGATGAGAATTCGCGAAAGTCATTGTGACATGTTGACATGTTTTCCTGTCTGTATTGGACCCCGTCATCCTATTTGCATAATGTCCTCCTTCCTCTCACACCTGAGGAACAAGTGAGGTTGGTTGGATGACGGATGATCTGCTGACTAAGCACGCCTCTGCCGCGGAGGCGGTTCACAAGTCGAAATGCAGTGGGCGGCGTAACTTTGCCCAGTGCATCACCACGGGGCCTAAAGACGAAAGTAGCGGTGCCGGTTCTGTCAGAGCTTCCATAAGCCGCAAGAAAGCCTTACGACAACACGAGGGAAAAAAAAACAAATTTGACAACCAACTATAATCTACGAAAAAGTATAGTAAAACGGCCACAGGTGCTGCGGTCAAGGCATACTCCTCCCTTTCTTTCCTTACTAGCCTGCTCGCGACAGGTTCAGGACAGGCAGCTTCACTCACGCCAAATATTGCAACTCTCAACATCGCCCTTTCGCCACGCAGCTTCGGCAACCAGGAGACGTTACTGGTCTGAAAACCGAAAACCGAACACACATTCCACAGAGCTCAATAGCCGCCCTGAAAACCGAGCCCGACTGTCGTACGCGCACGCTACCAGTGCGACAAGCGACCATCGACCATGTCGAATCAGGCAGTGGGTACGGTCTATCAGATCATCATCGACGAAGTGATCAATACGTCGCGAGTCGATTTTGAAGAGAGCGGAGTGGAGGAGAGTGTATTGGAAGAGCTGCGCCAGGTAAGCCGTTGCCTATTGTACTCTTGCTCTTGACCTTTTGACATTACTCCGCGGAGGGGGGGTTGCATGGTTCATCTCCATCGTACAAAACGCCAAACGACATGTCCCGCACACATGAATATGGCGGTATCGCAAGTGCACACAGCGTGCAGTGCAGGTATTCCGAAAGGTGCACTCTGAAGACTCTTATGGCATGGCATGCCAGTGAGGCGGGCGGGGAAGCGGAGAGGCCTGTGGTTCTGTGGTTGTCCAAAGAAGCGGGCGGGAGGCGGGCAGGCCAGCGCTATATGGGCCCTTTTAAATGACCCCTCTGACCGACCCGACCCCCCTTTGACCCCCTTTGACCCCTTCCCCTCCCCGCCCCTGCTGCCTGCCTGGTGCACCTGGTGCACATGATGGGCATTGTCAATTATCAACCAGAGCAACCACACTCTTGCAGTCACGTGCCGCCCCATCGGGCGCCCCATTGAGGGCCGGCCCTGAATACTCGGGACGACTTGTATGCATGTCTGCATGTCTGAAGTTGGGCAGGCACCTTTCAAGATGAACTCTCATGAGGAGAGCCGTCCTCGTCTGGAGAGAGAACAGAGAACTTATTCCCGAACACTCACTCTGTGTGCGCCGCCTGAGTGTCTGTTTCTTTCTCTGCACCTTGGACACTTGTCGTGTTCCCCAGCAGACGGGTCCTCGCCCTCGTTCTCAGCCTTGTCCCAACTTATAGAATATGCAGCACTCCCACATTGTTTGATTGATTCGGCTGACACACTGCCTTAGGGATGGCAACAAAAGCTCTCCCAGCTTGATGTGGCTCGGTTTCCCTGGGACCCCAAGCCCGAAGCTCCTCCGCCAGCTCAAACGGCTTCTGCGCCAGCACCACCAACGGCATCCCAGCCCACAACTCAAGCTCACTTTACACCGAATATGTCTCTTCCTCCCGGCCCTCCAGGGTCCATAGGTCAAAATGGCCTCAAAGCCGAACAGGGCTTCGTCAAGCAGGAAGGTAATATCAAGCAAGAGCCTGGAACGCAGGTGCCTATGCCAGCTCTACCAAACTACAACGGCGCCGACAACAAAAACAGCCTCGCGGCCAGCAGAGCCGCCCAGAGATTAGCAGCTCAGTACGGCTCGCAGGCTGCAGGTTCCATCAGTGCCATCCACGCCAGCCAGCAGCAACAGCCACAGACGCGAGATTCACAATCGCCTCAAGGTCAAGAACTTGGCGGTGCTTCAAGCATCAGCAACACCAGCAACGGCCAGACGGATGGTCCGGGCGATGGAGAAGACTACGAGGGTATCCTGATGCGGCGCAATGCAGAGGGAACACTCAACGAGCTCGGCCGCGTAGAGATTGACCGCATGCTCCACGGACAAATTGCCGCGCGGGCCAGGGCCATGGAGGGAGGTGGCCTTATGCTCCCTCTCAAGGCAGCAACCAAGCACAGTGACCGATCTTCACCACGAGGAAAGGGAAAAGGAAAGGGAATCGCTGGTCACGACGGCGGAGATGACGACGAGGATATTGATGACGAAGACGCGATTAATTCCGATCTCGATGATCCGGAAGATGACCATGACGATGACGAGGTTGATGACGAGGGACTGGGCCACATCATGTTATGCATGTACGACAAGGTGCAGCGCGTCAAGAACAAGTGGTATGTTCCATGGAAACAATTTTGCCGAGCTCCGACGGGTCTCCCCTTTTCCGAGTCTCTTCCCCCATCGCCTCTCACTACATCGACTAACCATGTCCCTCCCCTAGGAAATGCACGCTCAAGGACGGCGTCCTCACCGTCAATGGAAAAGAATACGTCTTTCACAAAGCAACCGGCGAGTACGAGTGGTAAACCCGTCGTCTAGAATTACATACAGACCAGTCCACTGGAGAGATGTCCTCTGCGGCCAAGACGGCTGCCGCGCCAACTCTGCCAACCATTGTTATTTCCCCGTTCCCCTTCCCCCCCCCCCAAAAAAAAACGGTGTCTTTGCCATGGGCTTACAAAGGAGTAATAGTTTTCCCTTTTCGCAAAATGACTCTGGATGCTTGACAACACGAACCAATTTCTTTTCTCCCTCTCTTTCTCTCTCAAATCTTATCTGTTCTTGTTTCACCACCAAAATTTGACAAGTTGCTCGGCGTTCGTTGCATCATGTATACAGTATCATGTACAGTAGGTCCCGTAGCAAAATGAGACGGAAAACCCAATATTGCTTTACTTTACATCACATCTCGCTCCACTGTATGCATGTCCAAAGAAGCAGAAACAAAGACGAACCATGCATCTCAACCAGGTTTTTCGCTACAAAGTTCACTCTTTACCGTTCCGAACATGATGAAGTCGAGGGGACCCGAGGCTGCCGTCGTGAAATGTATAATGCGTTTTCATAGTCGTTGCTTTCAATGTAGCACTCACTCTTTGTCATGGACATGGAGACAGGCCAAGGAAAAACCAATGACGCGTGGGCAGACAGACCAACTCGACTAGACGCACCTCCTTCCTCCTCGTCAGCATTGCATATATTGAAGGGGCCGGTGAAGTGAAGCATCGAGCAGCTGGGGGGGGGGGCTTTCTGGTCTCTCTCTGTAAGTCTCTGTAGTCTCTGTAGTCTGCACCCTGCACCCTCGGTGTTGCAGTCCGGCACTTGTGTGAGCTTATCGTGGCACTAGTAAAGTCCGGTCAGACAAGTTGCGCGAGCAGGCCAATAAAACCACCAGACTTCATCAGCCCATTGACCACCGTCGTAACTCCTTCCTGTGTTTCCCTGGAGTCCAGAATGTGGAACAACCGGTCGGCGGAGGGCCCCGCAATTTCGTTGTAGAGCCCCGCTCCTTGACCCGATAGTCTGGTTCGGCCAGTGGCAGGCGGGACACGTAGAAAAGGTGGGGGGGGGGGAGCTTTGTTACGCCAACCAACAGTCAGTTTCGGGGGACCAAGGAGGGGGTTTGGAGGTACACAGAGCTGACGTGTTGACATAGTACTGCGTCAGACTGGTTTGTTGATGTATGTAGTCTGGTGCAAGGAACCCTTCTGTCGCCCGAAATAAGCCGCCCTGTTCTCTGTGCTCGCTACGTCCCATCACGGCGTCAGCCGCTGCCAAATGTATCCGAGCGCGCGTGGCGAAGTGGAATTGGATGCGCGGCCATGATCGACTTCTTTCATCCTTCTTCTGCCGTTAGCAGTGCTGGCAGAATTCTGTACTGGTCTGTTGCGTTGCCATTGCCCAGGGAAGGAGTTATCTCTTGTCAACAACCTCGTCAATAACGAGCCGTCCACTCGGGTCACACTCTTAAAGAGCCCTGATATGTTTCTGTGTTTGTGCGGAGCACAGCCGAAAGCTGCTGTGCTTCCATCACATCCATCCATCCATTCAGCTCCCGCAAAAATGGTTGTCCACCCTCTTACAGAAACACAAAAGCCACAGGAGCGTTGGTTGGACGCGTGTGGGGGTCCCATGCTCTGGCAATGTGCATCAGTCCATTGCTGAACACCCAGGGCGTGCGTCTTACACCAGTGGCCTTGTTCCCTGTCTCCTAAAGCCATGTCCAGTCGACAACCACAGCCGCGTTGACCGGGTTTCCAAGTGATGGTGTGTGTGCTCGCTCCGCTTGCGTCCTTCCCGCCCTCGTATTATTCATATTAGTCATCCCTCGCAGCGACCGGATGCTTTCTATTGCGACAACACAGTATTTTCCAGAGGATTTGTGGACGTGTATGTGTATCGGTGATGTTTTCAGCGGCGCTTTGCGTACGGAACCGATCCAGTAGACCGAATGTTTTATCATGTCTTCGCCGCCTCGTCATGTGCGAGGTGCTGACCTCGTCTGGTTTGTCGCTGTCTGGTGGCTGGTTGTTGACTGACTGGTGCGTTCCAACACCCAACGTATGTAGTTTGGCAAATCTACCGGCAGCAAGCAAATCCTGAACACGCTTCAATTTCGTGAGCGTGGGCCATGTGAACTTTACCAGGTTTGACTTCATATCCCACCTATTATACATGGATATTACAAGATTCTTCGAGTCCAGTGCTTTTTTTCTCCACAAGGAGACGAGCCGAGCCTCGAAAGCGGGATAGCCGCTCATCAACACACCCTGTGTCGCACAGATTCGCTAAACCCGAACAATCCCTACTGGCCCAACCGGAGGGTTGGGACGGACCTGACTGGACCGGGCTCAGGGGCATTGCACTCCGTCATCGTATTGTTATACATACGTTACTCCGTGCAATTCAACTTGTTACCAACGGAAGGTGGAAAGATTGGGCCTAGGAAGGTCTGCAGCCCAGTGCACCACACTACACCACGCGACCTCGGGCCGCCCAGGCGACTAGCTCGATTCGTCTTCGTTGCTATTCTAGATTAACAATCTTCAACGCTCGGTCGCCACGTCTTCTCCGCATCGTCGTCGATTGTTGTCGATTGTTGTCGATTGTTGGCCGAATGGGGAGGTCTCGTCATCCCGCGTCTCCTGGCTGTCGTCATTCGGGTGCGGACATTGACGTTTTGGCCTCCATGTCAAAGACTTTGATGCTCATGCAGACTACCGAGAGCATTTGCACTGACCGAGACCAGTCAAGCTTGTATGCGGGGGTCCAACTTGGTACATAAAACGCTGAGCAATCACGAGCGAGCATGTTCCCAGCTCAGCTCCCCCTGGGATCTCGGGTCCTTTCTATGGCGGCGCGAGAATGCGACAGATGGTGCGGTACAAGAAGGCTGGTGAACAAGACCAAGACTGCTCTGCCTCTTCTTGATCATGTATGTACAATGTACGCGGGCTGGCGGCGACTCTACTGGGCCGGTCGGTGGCGGCCCCCATCCATGGCGGTTATCAAGTCAATTGTGGTTGTTGAATGAATGAATCAGTAGGTCGAGCGTTTCAACAACAACAACAACAACAACAACAACAACAACGACAGCAGCAACAAGTCAAAATCCGTCCGCCGGAAGACCTCGAAACGCTGCCCGGCTGGACTCCCAGGCTTGCATGGTCTGGGTCTACGCCTGGGTGACCCAACAGCATGGAAAGGAAAGGCGCAGTGGGACGTCAAGGGAGGGGGGGGAATCATCATCGTCTTAGGCTTAGGGGCGGTTGCCGAGGGACCATAGGCAAGCCGCCTGCAGCCACATCTTGTTGGACGACCTTTGACCAAGTGTGCAGGGGTCGCTTCAGGTCGCAGATTATCGCAGATGCACTGCACTGGATCAACATCCCGAGAAATTCGTCTCGACGCCTCAGGACTCCATGGGAGAAAAAGAACCGGTTGAACCACGCTTTTGTATGGCATGTCCCATGCGATATATCAAGTGTCTTAAGGGAAAGTGTCGGTCATATGTGAATGATGTTTTTCTTTTCCATAAAGGCCCATTTTTTTATGCCAGTGTGTGCAATGTCGTCGAAGAAGCGCGCTCTCCTACTTAAAGACAGACAGTATCATTTGGTGACTGCGGCCCAAAGTAAAGAGTGGTCCTGGTCGCTATTGCAACGTCCCTGGTCCCATCAATATCCATGGGAATCAATATTGGCACCCATTCCATCGGGGCTGTCGTGCTCCGTCATGGCCGCTACCCGTATGTATTGAACCTTATCCACCTCCGTGCCGCGGATTATTAGTTGGGCCTTGTTGGGTTGATGCAGCCGGTTGAAACATTCTAGAGCAAAACACGCCAGGGCGAATCGCCCTGTCCAGTGTCAAGCAGCAAACATAGCGATTGGCCCCTGCCTGACACTGGTGCACGATCTACATAAGAACTGGACACTCGGCGTAACATCTGGATGCGTCCCATGTTTACAAGTCTTGTTGTAGTCCGCACTCCGTACCTCTGACTTCAGTTGGCCCCTTCACATGTGAAAACTCCCGTGTTCGTTGGCGGGTGTGGAAAGGGGGCTAATCGATCGGGTTGGGCGTTGGACCTGGGAGGAATGGAAAAGAGAGAAATTGTATAGCAAATTTTTTTCTTTTGGCGCCCTAATAAATCAACGCAATACTAGAAGACTGACGTGATGGCAGAACAGCAGTGGAGGGCGTGGAGGGCGTGGAGGGGGATGCGGGTACGTGCTGCGTAGGGCAGGAGCTGTGCTGGGTGTTCCTGACAGAAGTGGGAACAAGGTGTCTCTGGGCATTGGGCGAAAGGGAGGGGGGTGAACTCAGTGTCCATGGGACGCGTGTTTTGTCACCACCGCGCCAATCCAAGCCATGGGCCAGGGAGCCAGGCGAGGGTGTCCTTGACCAAGGCCAGCGAGCGGGCGGGAAGGCGGGCACGCGAGGATGGCTTGCTTTTCTTTCTTCACTAGCAGGGATACCGGAGGGATCAAGGTGTCGCCGCTCCGGGGCTTTCTGTTAGTAATGCAAAATTGAATTTGAACATTTTTGTCTCTGCATAAACACATAATAATAGCTTGTCTGGGTCAAGCATTTACTTACATGGCACTACGCCAGCACACATGACCATAGCCATCTCATGCACCAGTTGCGACTGAAGTTGTTGTGTGACTCAATTTCCTGAGCTGGGTCCCATTCAGCGCCCGGTGGTTCGTACAGGGGAATTATCCCCCCAGCCTCGCTCAGTGAAGAGTGAGGCAACATGTACGGAGTACTCCTCCGTATTACAGTAAGGAGAGTTGTTCATAAGAAACGTGTGTGTCCCGCACTCCCTAATACCAAGAAGAAGAAAATTCTGAAATTAGGAATGATGAAGTGCCGTGCGTGGGCCTTGTTGACTGTTGGTTGTAAAGTTTGTACAAACTTGAGCTCTTCTTCTGGCCGCAGATTCTGCTGCGACCGCGAGGTCATCGTTGGCCGACGTTGGCCCGATCATTGACGTCTGCTTTCTTCGACTCGATCGCTGGTCGCTCCTTCCCGTCTGGCTGACTCAACCCGCCAGGCAAGTCCCAGGCCCCCCAGAGACTTCTCGACTCCATCTTTTTTCTTCCATGTTACCGTCCGTGTCTTGCCGTGGCTCGTGGCTGCGACGTCGCCTCTAAATAACTTAGTAATAATAACCTCACTGCTACCTCACCACTACTAGCTCCAGACACTGCCTTACATTCGCCTTCCTCCCGATCAACCGCCCGGCCTCGCTTTCTTCGTCCTCTTGTTGGCAATCCAGCTCTGTGCGCCTTTCTTCTATGCTGGCTTTATTTGCCCCGTTGTATGACTTCAAGCTCGTCCTTTATACCGCCAGTCAATCCAGTCATCGCACCGAACATGACGGAGTTCCAGTCCCCCTCACGTCGTCTTATTAGCACCATCAACTTGTGAAAACCAGTCCAAAAATAGAAATAATACTCCTTCATAATAGCAATGATGTTAGCGATGATAGCAAAAAAAAACAGTGGGATCAATCTGGCGCCATTCTGGCTCTCGTTTTTGGCATCTCGGGATTCCGTCAGCAGCAAGCAGCAGCAACGTCACGCAGCCCAGCCGTCACCACCGTCACCACCCGTCACCACCCGTCACCACCCGTCACCACGGACACAGTGCCCCATCCCCTCATCGGCCGACCCCCCTCGCACGCCACTTTGGCCACCCCCAAGACCCCCAAGAGTCAGTGCTTCCTTGGATCCGCGCGCCAAGTCGCCTGGGCATCAAAGGTAGCCAGCCCCCTTGCCCTGCGTGCTATGCTCCCCTGCACCCTGCACCACGGCCCTGCACCACGGCCCGGGGCATCGTTGTGGCGCCCGTTGTTGTCCACACACACACACACACACACACACCAGCCATTTCGGTCTTGCGCGCCAGCATCAGCGCCAAGTTGTGGTCAGGTCGGTCACTCTTTCCTTGTCATTGTCCTCGTCGCTGTACCTCGCCTCGCCTCGTTTTGCGGCCAGGACATGCGTCAAAGGACGCACACTTCACACCGACGAACCCTCTCTCACACCCCTCTTTTCTTTGAACGACCTCTGCCCAAAATCGACAATCATTCTTAAGGGAAGGCATTCCCCCTTCCTGACGTTTTTCCTCCTTCTAAGTTGTCGACCTTCATTTCCGGTGGCTGTTTCTATAATCCAGTGAAATCCGGCACGCTGCCGCCGCTGGTATCCAAAGCACGGACCGCACCTCTTCCAACTTGCAACAATCCCTGTTGCTATTCTTTCTCGTCCCTTTCCACACTTTGTACCTTGGGGGGAGGGTGGAATTGATTGTAATTCCTGGGCTTCAAATTATTTTATTTGCAAACAAATCGGAAAAATAAGCCTTTCATTTTTCAACTGCATTGCTCCAGGCGAGTTTCTTTTGTCAGTCACCCGTTTCGAAGCTTCAAGAAGAAGTCGCAACGAAACAACCGCTGGTGACAAACAAATCTTGCCTGATGAGAAGAAATCTTACTCCAGACTTATAATATTCAAAGCGGCCTGAAGCAGTCAGAGTCGCCCAACAGTTGTTGAGGAGTTCGCACAAGCTTGACACGCGTTGCATGTGCCTGACATTTTGGGCTTTGGGCGACTTGAAGCTTCTTGGCTTTGGTTTGGACCTCAGAAAGACCCAATAACCATAGAAGAGAGACTGATTTCTATGTGAGTTCTGAATCTTTCTTTTCTTTGAACCTCACTGTTCTTCTCAATGTCGTGACTCCGAGGATCAGCACAACTTTGTGTGTCGTATCTACTCCCAGCCACGGAGGAATGAATTGCAGTATCAGCATTAAATTCAATTCAGAATAATGCCATCAACCTGAAATTCCATCTCATTGAAGACACATAAATCGATGGACAGGGACACAAATTTGGGACCACATATCCTACCTTTCCTCTGCGAAGCGAAACCCGTTCTCGGATCTATATCACTTGATTGATCCCCGTTCTACCTGACAATTGTTTGTCTTCGTCCTGTTGAGGCTTTGTCGGTTACCGCATTGCTAGCGTGGCTTGAGAACACCAGCTAAGTCTTTGCCCGGCTGATGAATCGGTGTTGAACTGTTTCCGTCTTCATCATGTTTCACTGTTCTTTTCTTTCTTGCCAACATAATACTACTTCCCATGCTAATGCTCTTAAGGTCCATCATGGCTAACTAGAATAAAGAAGGAAAAATCAGATTAAAATACGGCCTACTACTGACTTTCCATTCCGAGTTGGACCCCTCGCTGTTTCCCAATTGCCTTGCCCGACAACGCAATCCAGCATGTCCCTAATTAGGTAAGTTATACGGTTTACTTCGGTGATGCGATATTATCCTTCATAACCATAACAGGGCTGATATTCAATGTTGCCGCAGAGATTCAGGGCCAAGGCGTCTTGTAGATGGATTTTGGGAGTATGGCCGGTATTATGGCTCATGGAGACCGCGGAAGTATCTGTTCCCGATTGACGCGGTGAGGAATTTTCCCAAACCTCCATTTCAAATCGAGTTTTATTCTCTATCTGACCCAGGAGAACTTTAGGAGGAACTTAACAGGATGGACATCTTTCACAAGTTCTTCCTAGTTGCTAGAGACGAAGCTCTATTTGCCTCCCCACTGGACCCGAACCGGGACCAACCCCTTCGAATACTTGATCTTGGAACTGGTACCGGAATATGGGCCATTAATGTTGCAGAAGTGTATGACCCGTTCAGCTGCTGCCGATATATGCGAATTATGCTAATGAAGGCGCAGAACTGCTGTTCCACCGGAGATCATGGTTGTGGATCTCCATCAGATTCAGCCAGCCCTGTACGTCCCTTCTTCACTCTCGTCGCCGTTGAGAAATGGGCTAATTTTGAGTAGCATTCCCCTCGGTATTTCTCCCCTACAATTTGACATCGAAGAAGCATCATGGGAGCCTTTGATGAAAGATTGCGACTTGGTGCACATACGAATGCTCTATGGCAGTATCCAGACCGATTTGTGGCCAGATATATACCAGAAAACTTTCGAGTAAGGCAGTGGCTCTCGTTTCTTGTCGAAGATAGCCGTTGAGCTTTTTCAGGCACCAAGACTAATCCGCAGTAGACATTTAAAGCCTGGGTCTGGATACATAGAACACATTGAAATCGATTGGGTGCCCAGGTGGGATGGAAACGACGTCCCGCCCGAGTCATCGCTGCATGAATGGTCCCAGCTACTATTGCGAGGCTTGGATCGTTTCAACCGGAATGCCAGAATTGATATGGGGGAAGTTCGAATAACCCTCGACAAGGCCGGGTTCGTCGATTTCAGAGAAGAGACCATTCGGTGCTACGTGAACCCATGGTCCTCGGAGCGTCGTGAGCGGGAAATTGCGAGATGGTTCAACCTCGGGCTTTCTCAATGTCTCGAGGCGATGAGTTTGATGCCCATGATAGAGGGGTTGAGTATGACCAAAGAACAAGTCAAGGAGCTCTGTGACAGGGCCAAAAAGGAGATTTGCATATTGCGCTATCACGCTTATATGACGTTGTGAGACTTGTACTCCCCTTCTTCGCCTCAGAATACCAGCTTCTGAAGTCACATGTGCTGGATTTCGACACAATGAAGCTAATCCGGGTCAACCAGGCACATATGGTCTGCAAGGAGGCCATCGATTTGAAACGGACGATCTACAGCTAAAATAGCTATTTAACGCTCTCTTTCATAGAGGTAGGCATGAAGAACAAGTCAACAGTTGGATGGATTCTTTTCATTATTGACACTCATCATGGCAGGCGAGCACAAAGTATTAGTAGGAAGCACTGGTTCCAGCTGCTACTAACGCACGTACCAGCCGTGACACTATGAGCCCTCGAGAGCATTATTTCCGTCATTTTTATTGTTATGTGTTACCTTTGTTCTCCCAAAGGTCTTTTTTTTTTCAATTTTCCATGCGCCATGGCCTGACACAGCATCATCGATTTAAGCCGATAGGTAGGCCGTTCGGGATAGATTATATGTATTCGGCCTGTACCAACAAAGAAAAAAAACCTGCTTTCTCGCCCTGTTTATTCCTATTCCTCTGGCTCTCTTACAAGCGACGACAACGACAATTTCACCTCTTTTTTTTTTTTCATTTCTCTTCGTTTGATACCCAATTTTCGAAAAATCACATCGTCTACCTCTGATGGAGTTTGTGCTCTACGCAGGATGGCATCGGATAGCATATGATCGGTACGGGTTTCAACCATTTCCGTTGATCGGCACACGGAGCCTGTATGAGTCAAGAAAATGTATGTGGCTTGCGGGGTCTAGCCGAGGGCATGTCGTTCGCAATCTATGTCGACATGTATCGGACATGAGAGCAGGAAGAGGCTCTGCAGAGAGGGAGCCTCAGTGTATGGCTGGCGTTGGGGGCTTTCGGGTTACAGGGACGTGACTTTGTTGGTTTGGGCGAACGCTGCGTTGGACCGAGACGTCCTGTCGACTACCAGCCTTGGTCCATGAACTCTAGGAGTCAGATCAGCTTCACTTCATGTGTTGCGTTGCAACAAGGCAGGAGCAAATGTATGGGTGGGAATATGTTGAGAATGTTCCGGAGCTGCAGAAATAGGCTTCTCGCTGTGTACTGGACACGAACAAGACACCAAATACATATTATCGAATGGTGATGAGTCCTGGAACTAATTGCCACAACCTGGGACAGCATGACAAGCAGTATGCCGAGTGGCCATGGCCAAAGTATTGCCAGCAGTGACAGTATCGCATCGTGGCTGGGGCTGGAGCAGGTGGTAAGAGGCTTGGGTTGGGCTTAAGGGCTGCAGTGCAGTATTGATGCATGGTTGCGTGCGTCAGTTTGATTTTTTCTTGCTGAAGTGATGGGCGTATGTCGTCGCATGGTGGCGCGTTTTGGAGCAGGAATATACGGACTATATGTACGGAGTAGTAGAAGAGAGGGAAGGAGCGGCAGGGTTGGCAGAGGGGAATTGATTAATTCTTGGGAGCCTGGTCTGGGTGAGATGCCACAGCCTACGTGATACTGGATGGGTTGACTGCAGACGCCCTTGGGGTCCTTGTGGTGGGTCCGTCACAGGAGTCTGGGATTCGAGAAGAAGAGAAGAGAGCCATTTTAATACATACGCCACCCCGGATCCCCGTTCCTCAATCTTCAGGTCTCCCTGCGGAGGTCGATGAGATAGAGAACTGTCCAGGTTATACTCCGTAGATAATAGATAATAATACTGCTATGCGGGTGGGTAGCTTACGTGTAAGAATCCCGCGACATGAACGGTCCTATTCCCGGTGTCTGCCGACCAGAACGACTGCTGGGCGGCAAAAGAGGAAGAAAGAGAAGAAGGAGAAAAAATCCCATGTCTTAAATAAAGAGTGCCGCTGTGCGAACACAGTGCACGCGCAGGGGAGGTTGTACAGGCTCTTGATGCGGCGTACTTTGATTTTGAAGGTGTTGCATCTACTATATTAGTGCTAGTTTTGAGATAGGAATCGCGCGAACGCATAGGACAGGATGGGATAAGAGAGTTGGTTGGTTGTTAGTCTGGCTGTCTTCTTTTTATTCTCCTTTTGCTGTATTTTTCGCGCGCCGGCGGCGGGGCATTGACGAAAAGAGTTAGTCAGGGCTGTGGTGGACGCGGTAACCCGTGGCACGCCCCACCTTTATTGGTTATCGGATTCCTCCAACCGACCACTTTAATAGGAGGTTGTATGTAACTCCCTTCTCATCGCAAGAGAATGCGCTTGTACATAAGGGTTAGTTACGTAATAAAACGCGCCAATGAAATGAATAAAGATAGGTAAGACTAGTTACTGACTAGGCCTTCATCCGTTAAAGAGTGTTGCATGCTAGAATTAATGAGTGGCCTGTCACCTAGCTTGTTACAAAATAACGTGCTAGAATTGACAAGTGGCCTACGGAGTACATATTACCCAACGTGGCTAGCACGTGTCCTACATAGAGCCCCTATTTTATATAATAGCTTTAACCTCTAGCTAGTTAGAATTAACAACCTTTACACACGCAATTGTTTATTTATCCATTTTGTATCATAATAAGTGGTAGTAATTACTCTTTAATTATTGCGTACCTCTAACGCTGTTACTGCTAACAAAACGTCACGGCTTTCGGCGTGGGTAATTACTAATAATGAGAACAGAGTGATGGCTAAGATTCTTGGTCCACCCATACATAGGTAGCCTCGTTCTAGCAGCGACCGAGAATCTCAGTCATGACTCTATCCTTGCTACCCACGTCGAAAGGCGTCACCAAGCCCGCCAAAGCTATGCCTTTCACTAGGCCTGATGGCCCCCTAGGCATCGCGCCTTATCGTCAGATTCGTTGACCTTGAATCTGTCATCAACCTTCAATCCGACCGTCAGATCTGTTGACCTTCGCTCTGACCGTTAGATCCGTTGACTTCGACCCGACCGTCAATCTGACTAATTGATCAAAGCTATCGCTTCCACTAGGCCTGATAGCTCCCCTAGGAATCGCTTCCATTGTCAGATTTTTCGATCCTTTGATCCGTGGATCCGAAGACCTTCAACCTTCGATTTGCTTCCATCTCTGACCCTTGATTTGATTGAATCGTTGACCTTCAACCCTCGATCCTTTGAACCTTGGATCCGATAACCTTGGATCCATTGATTTGAAGACCTTCAACCTTTGATATTTCAACCTTCGATTTGCTTCGATCCGTTAACCTTCGACCTGACCGTTGACCTTCGACCTGACAGTGGGCCTTCGACCTGACCTTCGTCCCGACCTTTGATCCGTTGATATGAAGACCTTTGATTTCTTCAACCTTTGATCCGTTGATTTGAAGACCTTCGATGCCTCAACCTTCGATTAGTTGATTTAAAGACCTTGAACCTTCGATTCTTCAACCTTGGATTTGCTTTGAACAGTTGACCTTCGTCCTGATCGTTGATCTTTGCCCTAACCTTCAATCCGTTGATTTGAAGATCTTTGGTTCTTCAACCTTCGATTCAATTTGAATAATTCGTTGAATTTCGTCCCGACCTTTGATCCGTTGATTTGAAGACCTTCAACCTTTCATTCTTCAACCTTCGATTCTTCAACCTTCGATTCTTCAACCTTCGATTCAATTCGATCAATCTGTTGACCGTCGTCCCGACCTTTGATTCGTTGATGTGCAGACCATTCAATTCAATTCTACCCGACCGTTGACGACCCGACCGTTAATCTGACAAATTCGTCAATCTCGATCGCAGGACCCCCCCCCCTCTAGGCAGCTTCCTCACGAACTAAATAAAGCTCGCTATAACGCTTCCTCTACACCAGCTAGATTGGTGTGAGCAACAGCGATTTCAGCGGCTTTGTAAAGCAAGATCATTAGCGCTGAACCTGTGCTATCTGTAGGAAAACCTTCCCTTCAAGAAATCAGGTTTGTTAATATCTCAAGGACCTATGCCTAGCTAGTCAGCAATTTTAACAAATTCAACAGCAGCTAGATCAGCAATTCCAGCAACAATCCCAGTGGCAACAAGACTAACATTTACAGGATCTTTGGGACCTAAGGGCCCGATATTCATGGTAGTAGTAGTAATTATTTTAGCAAATTCAATGGCAGCAGCAGCAAATACAGGAGTCCTTCTTTAAGAGGAGCTAGCTATGGAAGAGGACGACTTCTAGCAGCTCACAGACCTTGTCTAGGAAGTCTTTGAAAGCTTATCAGCCAATTCGTCAGTCTGGCCAAATTCCAAGTCCTTTGCAAAAGCCCGTTGCCTAGCCCGTTGCAAATTTGTTAGCTAATCCTAGATAGCTAGGATAGCCTTGTTACGTGCTAGAATTGACAAGCGGCCTATCACCTAGAACGTGGCTGTGAGGCGCTGTGTGCGATTCCACAGGTCTCATCAGCAATTGTAAGGTGCAATGTTAGCAGCGGCTAGCGTTGACGGATCTTTTGGTCTATTAGTAGTTCATGAATGTCATTGGGATTCAGACACTCTCCAGAGCCGTGCTTGGACGTGCTGTTGATTTGGCTGGTGATAGTGACATGATGCACGGTGTTGCTCGAGGCGAGGGCAAAAAAACACGTGGCTCCTCATTAGTCATGCGGCGAAAGGACGTCAAGTCTAGCTTGAATATATTACAGCTGTGGCTCGGAAGTCTTTCGGCATGTCTTCCTGCAATCTTTGTGGAAACGGAAACAAAAGGTGGTCACGATGAGAGAGGATTAGTGCAGAATTGTCTCGTACAGTTCCTTTTCCCTATCTGGCTGCCAACGGTGTAACGGAGGCGGAAACCGCCATGGTGAATGCATCTGATGTACAACATCACAAATGAAAAAAAAAAAAGTTTCAATCCCATGATTGCTCTTTGTCTCCGCTGGAAGCGAACTCCTTTAAGCCCGGCGACAAACAAGCCTCGCTGTCAACATCTTCTCTGCGAAGGGAGCAGAAAAGAAAAAGAGTTGAACGCTGACAAGATGGCCTCAAGTCTATATTGCCTTCAAAAAAAAAAACCGTTCCCCTCCCCGTCCCCCTCCTCAGTCCTTCTCTACAACCCGTTGTGTTCCTTGATTTCGATAAGCCTGTTTTTTTTTTGGCGGCGGCGGCGGCGGCGGATCGATGGCGAGTTCACTGAGCTCTGCTATTGATTTCTTTGTTTTTTGCCTCCAGCAAGTAGCGTGGCTAAACGTCGCTTTAGTGGTGCGCGCCAGTCTCGCCGTGGTATCCGACAATCTTGAAGCGGCCAATCATCTCACCGACGGTGAAGAATCCGAGGCATTCAGCGGCTACAACACCACCGGCAATGAGCTGTGCGTTGCTGACGTTGCGGGCCAGTTGGAGCAGGTTCTGGGGAGCCTGGAACAGGGTGCGATTCTGGAACGACTTCCACAGATTTTGATAGACGTTTTGGAAGGTGGCAAGGGGGCTGGCAACGCGGCAGTGTTAGTGGTATGTATGTATGTATGTATGTATGACTGACCGACATGGAAAACTACATGTCTGATTCGGCGTCACTTACGGAGGGCTCATCTTCTGGCCGTGGAACACCAGCTTGGCAACCTCGGCGGCGACCTTGGAATAGTACACGACAGAGGGGGTTTGGCCTGCGCAGACGTGTTAGCGATGGGATTTGATTCTGTCACCATTGATTTTGCACCCACGCTCGATAAAGGCAATCAGGCGACCGGTTCGGCCGCCGACCTTGCTCAAGGCATTGCCGACTCCTCGCGCGGCGCCGGCGACACGCGAAAGACCCTGCTGAGCCTTGGAGGCGGTATCCTTGGCGGCCTCGGTGGCCTTGCCGGTAGCGGTGCTCTCGAAGCGACGAGCGGCCATCCGCAAAGCCGGCGAGCGGATCATGGGGCGGGCGAGCGACATGGCCATCGTGTCGAACCGGGGGTTGTGTGTGGGCGAAGAGACGGCGCGAGCAGAGTCGAGAATGACACGACTGGATGGCTTCCGATGCGTACGGGGGGGGGGGGGCTCTGCGCGGTGGACAATTAATTGATGGGCGTTGCGGTCCTGGTCGGCTGTTTCTGCTGTTTTTGCTGAGGGAAGGGAAAAAAAAAAAAAAAAAAGCTCGGGAGAATTCGTGGAGGTTGTTTCTCGATGGCAGACCCGTGCCGTGGTTGGAGGGCGGGGGATGGATGGTGCGCTAAGCCGCATTGGGGTGCTCATCGGTCATTGGTCATCATCGGACAAGTTGGCTTCAGACAGAGAGAAGCGAAGGAAGCAAAGGAACAAGATGCTCGGATGAGCATCTGCGCAACGGAGAAGAAACTACAAATTATTGGCAATTGGAAATTGCATGCTACGCTATTTCCGTAAGCCCCAGTGCAAAAAACTTATCCAATGCTGGCTTGGCAGCCCGCTTCGCTTTAACCTCGTCCTCTTCCAGTCACTTTCACTCGAGACTCTGAATCTGGACCTTGATGGCTCCGCTCTTGGGATCAGCCGACGTCTCGAATGCCTTCAGAGCATCCTCCAGCTTGAATCTATGCGTGACTAGTTTCGACATGTCGATCACGCCGCTCTCCACCAGACGGATGGCGCGGGGCCAGGTATTGCAGTATCTGTACTGGAACTGAATATCGACCTCTCGCACGCTGGCGCGCATGAAGGCGATGTTGATTTCGTTCTTGCCCACGCCAATGATGAAGACCTTGCCGCCAAACTTGGTGGCCCAGATGGCAGCATTGATGCTGCTCTCGACGCCGGTGCATTCCATGGTCAGAGCTGGCTCGACGCCGCCAAACGATGCAACAATGGCCTTGGCCGTGTCCTCTGGCGAAGCGCCCTCGATCTTGTGCGTGACGACTCTGGGGCAGAGCTCCTTGGCGAAGGCAAGTCGACTCTCGGAGATGTCGGTGATGACGAGCGGGCTGGCACCGCCGGCCGCGCAGCAGAGCAGTGAAATCAGTCCAATGGGCCCAGCGCCGCAGATCAAGACGGCATCTCCAAGCTGCATCTTGGCTCTCTGCATTCCTGCCAGCGCTACGCTCAGAGGCTCGAGCATCGATCCGTTCTCATATGACATGGTGCCAATCTTGTGGCACCAGACGGCCGGATGATTCACATACCGACGCAGCAGGCCATGGACGGGGGGTGTTGACAAGAACCGAACCTTGTCGCATCCGTTGTATCGCCCTGTCAGGCAGGGTTCGCAAGCGTTGCAGATGACGTTGGGCTCGACCGCTACACGATCGCCAACCTTGAAATCTGTGACGGAGGGGTGCACAGCAATCACATCGCCCGCCGATTCATGGCCCAGAATATGGTCTCCGGTCACGATCATGGGACCAATGCATCCGGCGTGCCAGAAGTGGACGTCAGACCTGGGGCATCATGTTTTAGCTCTCTTTCTCCCCACACGTTTCCTCACAACTCGGTTGAGGCGCGTAAAGACACGCCTCCCCCCCCTTTTTTTTTTTTTTTTTTTTTTTTTTTTTTTTTTTATACTTGCGAGGTCGATTGGAAGCATCATCTTACCCGCAAATTCCAGTGCTGCGAATGGCAATGGTGACCTCGCCGGGTTTCAAATCAGATCCTGCTGCGACGCTCTCTGCGGTCGGCTCAGCATCGCGGATCCACAAGTCATGGTTCGGGTTCGTGTAAACGCCAATGTTGGGCTTCAGAGATGACTTGGAGCCGGAGTCGGCAATTCCACCACCGTCGACGGCTGCGAGGGACATGTTTGCGACACGACACAGGGAACGAGAAATGATGTTGTAAGAGTTGTCTGGGGTGATTTCCCGTACGGATTGGGTCCGCGCCAAGGGGGAGGGGGGGAGGAGGGGGGAGGACTATAAAACTATGAGAACAGAACACTGGGAAAGGGTGAGTTCTATGCAAGTCTTGAGTCTCATCATGGTTTGTCAAAGGTGACGTTGTTCATGCCGCTCAAATTCCCGCCCCGGCCTCTGCTTCGTTTGGCGCGTTGGAGTCTGGTTCATCTGCCGCGCCAATCACAGCACGGCGCCTAGTTGTACAGTGTGCAGCCAGTTGATTCCACGGAGGATTTCTCGGCTCGGCTCGGCTGCGAGATCCTGGCCTGGGTTGTCGTCGCAGCCGCAGCCGCAGCCGCTCCAATGGGACGCGGCCGGGTCTTGCCTGGACGGGATTTTGGCAGGCGTCTTCTTCATCTTTTGGTGGGCACTGCCCTACACATACAGTGGGTCTTGGGTAATTCCGAGAATTATCTGGTACATGGTCGCGGGCGGCGTTTTGTACATACGAAGCTCGAAACTTGATTCCCGAAACCCATCACGTGATCCCGACTACACGCACTGCTTCAGTGCTCAGCTTCAGCAAAGTCCACGAATGTAACAAGCATCGATCCATCTACGAGAGACGTGGACTCGACTCGAGAAGATGAATATGTATTGGATCCAATTATTACCCTCGGTTAGAGTGCGACTGCCTAGTCTACATAAGGCCTAGGCCGAGTGCATCGGTTGCATTCTCGTCGAGCCTGATGTGGAGAAGTGAATGGGGAGTGAAGTGGGCGGGGTGGATTGCGCGGGCTGAAGTGGTACCAAAATTGATGGGGATAATGATGGTTGTATTCTTCAAGTCTGTACTCTAGCTACGCCCCATATAATTATGGTCAACTATTACCTAAGCCATTCTCCACCTCAACAGGGCAGAATTGCTTGTCGGTGGATATGGACACAGGACAAACAATTACATTTTAATCTTCTTCACCACGTACAATCTTGGGAATGTGCATCATTCTATTCCTTCTATCCATGTCTATCTAGACAGTTCTTTTTTCCCTCGACGCCAGCCTCATCACTGAGACCTGCCCCACGCCACCCACGCCACCCGTGCCATAGTCGTAAAATTTGTAAAATTGACTGCGCCAGTGTAAACCACTGTTCGTCTAGATGACAGGAGTGTCATTCGATTGTGAAACCACTATCAAAGAGGGAAAGAGACGAAAGCGAGATTCATCACTTCCTAGTCCACATCGTTTAAAGTGTGTAATGTAAAAGCAGACGGTACCACAACGCCGAAACCATGCTCATGCGTTAAAAAAAAAACCCCCCCAAAAATTCAAAGTCGAACGTATTTTCATATGTTTTTGTTCTTTGTCGAGAATGCCAAAAGATGAGAGGCACCATGATCAACCAACCGAGATTACCACGTCGCCTTTGCATTTGCCGTACGAGCAGCAGGCAGAAGGATCCAGGTGGCCGTTGAGAATCGCATCAATCTTGTCCTAGAAAGCTGGTTAGAATTCCCTCTTCTGTACCCCCAACAAGAATCAGAGCATGTAACCCAAATTTCCGCCAAACACTTACTCCTGAGCATGGTCCTGATGGGCCGACTGGGGCGGCAAAGACGATAGCAGGCAATGAGGTCAGAGCGCCGGCGAGGATAGAGAAAAGCTTCATGACGGAGAAAGTGTGTACAAGAAACAGCTGTTGTGAATACGAGTGTAGATAAAGCGACATCTGCTGGTTATTGTATGGTTGGACCGGTATTCGGATTTGGCCGGCGTAACAAAGAAAGGCTGGGTTGGGAACGTCCAAGTAAGATTGGGTGGGAGGGAAGTGGCCGAGTATCAAGCCGGAAGTTGAAATTTGGGAAAATATCGCGAGGGGAGTCAGTCCAAGTCTCGGGGGCTTCAGATGGTGTTGGAAAGAGGGAAGGACCAGGTGATTGGGTGGCAGGGGAAAACAGTGAGGAGGGAAGCAGGGAAGGAAGGAGCAACGATAGATCCCTCAACAGGTTTGCGGGGTGAAGGGCCATGATGAGTGGCTTGATCTTCTTTTTATGTAGGTCAGGTAATGCATACATACGTGCAGATTTTGGGGGCCATTGTCTGTCACGCAGCCAGCCCCGTTTCACGCAGCCAGTCAGCCAGTCAGCCAGTCGGCCAGTCAGCCAGTCCTTGCAGAACAACGAAAATGGGAAATTCATTATCGGCCGGCATCTATGAAGAATCAGAGACAGGGGTGGGCGGTCCACCGCCGTCCAGGCCCACGGTGCCACGGTGGTTGCTGAAGAACAGAATACCAAACGAGACTCACGAGCTAACGAAGTCTGGGCAGAGTGAGCACGCCTCGACGAAACTAATGCAGAAACCGATATGGAGGTGTTGCACAAAGAGACATGACATGATGACGGGCAATAGGAGGAGTATGAACGCGAGTTGACACGAGCAACATGGCTGGAATGGAATTTTTTCCGCACAATAGCCACTCCTTCGTGGCCTGCCAAGCCTCCCCTCCCCGAGTCCCCGGTGGACGTTTTGTTGAAGAAGGGATGAATAATGGCCGATCCACAGCCGAGTCGGGTCACTGGTCACTGGTCACTGGTCACTGGTCACTGGTCACTGGTCACTGGTCACTGGTCACTGGTCACTGGTCACTGGTCACTGGTCACTGGTCAATGGCCAATGGCCACGCAGGGCTAGCGCTGGCTAGACAGAGTGGGATTGAGATTCAGGCTTCGGTTCTCGGTTTGATTGAAAAAACAAGCCGACTGCGCGTACTCTGTACCATGATACGATATACGCGCACAAAGAACGACAGGGAGGCGGCGCGGCCGACTGATTACGACTGCAAAAAAAAGAAGGCGTGTTGTTATTAGTCGATGTTGCTGGAATGGGATGGGACAAACGCTCCAGGCACGCCAGGCACTAGCGGCCAACGCTGAAAGGCTGGTCCAGGTGTGTAACATCGCCTGGTCCAAATCCTGCCACTCTGTGTATGGAATCCGTACGGAGTAATACTCTGTATTATTACTCCCCTCGTCCTCGTCCTTGTCACCCGCCAGGTGGGGCCAGGTAATTAGTAAGCCCGACTGGTATGAATTGATAGTACATGTACATAGGGCAATAATAGGGCTGCCCAACCTGCTGCTGTGCTACGGTATTATATGTACGGAGCACGGAGCGACTTACATGTATTACGAACCAATGCGGGACGCTAACAGGCGGTATTTCGGTATTTCGGCAGCCGAGACGGATCTTTCCATCTTCGCTTCGATTGAATCCCACGATGGAGTAATAACGAGTAACCTATGTACTTTATTATGTCGTCATTCTCGTCAGGTCTTGTCCATGGTACATCATCAGTTTCCAATTCCACGTGTTTCCACCTCGCAAGGTCGCCGACTCGTTTTATATTTGCATCATGTACTTTGCCATCAATCTCGAAGCCTGCCTCTGGAATGATGGCAATCCCATCCCTTGCAACAAGCCAAGATGAGACATCGCACGGCTCGACGGAGTGCACCACGAGGCAGACGAGAGGCCCTCGTTCTACAGGTACAGGTCACATGATACTTGTTTTGTGTCATTTCCTGGCGGACAAGTGGTGCCGGGTCGCGTAACGGCAACAAGTGACAATCATCTAATGTATGTATGTCAGTCATGAGTCCTTTCAGAGCATTTTGAACAAGCCCATGTGCCACCCACATGCCTGCCACCCATCCATTCATTTCGGGCAACACGATTTTTCACTCTTTCTTCTTGTCTCGTCTCACGGCATCCCGTGCCGTCTTTGCACTTTGATTGCACCAGACTGCACCACACGCCATGCCTCGAGACCAACTCCGCCCAGAACAATCTGACTCGGCTGCCCTCGAGCCGCACAAACAACAGCGACGTCTCCCGGATCTGCGACGCCGCTGCTCATGCAAGCCGCCAGTGTGACTCGCTGCCCTTGTGCGCCGTCTGTCGAGATTCGCCACACCTTGACGCGCTGGTCGTTGCTCACGCTCACGGCAAGCATCTCGTTCTGGTCGTCGCCGCCCGTCGTTGGAAGCAGTGCGACACCATTGACAGCTGCGGCATGGGCTCTGCGAACGACGCCCCGTGACGCGAATCCATAGTTTGTGCTTGCGCCCCTTTGAGCAACCGCAACCTCCACCTCGGCGATCTGCACGAAACCAACTGCATTGTCGTCCCCCCCCGTGACGACAATGTATTTGCTCCCGTCCGTGACCATATCAAGGCTCTTGATGCTGCTCTGGTGCACAGGAGCGACCGCTCTTAACAAGTAACTCTGCGGCCCTGCCCTTCCATCCAAGTCCGTAGCCCACAGCGCCAAGTGACCATCCGTAGAGGCCGTCATGATGCAAAGTTTGTTGTTCCCGTTTCCTTTCCCGAGATGTCGCACTCGCGTGATACAAGCGCCGGTATAGCTTCCCACAGAGAGGCACAGTCCGAACGCCCCCCCCCGACCATGATACTCGTAGGTCCTGAGCGATGAGTTCGAAAACGCCAGCGTGACAAGAAGGATGCCATCGTCTTCCCTCCTCGAAACATCAAAGTCCATGATTCGCAAATCCCCAAGCGCGCTCTTGTCGGTGAAGACGCCCTCGCAAACGACGGCCAGACCCGCGTACGCTGAATCCAACCTCGTCACGCGCCACGCAAAGAACTCCTCGTTCCCAGCACTACTGAATAGGTAATCGTCTTCGAACCAACGTAGTTTCTGCAGCCCCGTGACGTGGGCCTTCATGCAAGCCAAGTTGCGCATCGTTGCGCCGCCGTCGTCGCCGCATTCCCAAATCCGTATAGACGCGTCTTCGGCGCCCGACGCAATGAACCGCCCATTCGAGCCGAGTGCGCGAATCTCCCGCCCGTGCGTACCACGCCGCACTGCTCGGTGCGCGACCCCTCTTTGCGAATAGATGCACATCTTGGACGTCCGCGTATACGCGAACCTGTACCTTTGTGGCTCGGCCATGCTGTGATGCAGACGAAATGTGCGGTGGGCGCCGCCGCAGTCCACTGTCGCGAGTTCCTCCCCCGTCGACTCGTTCCAGATGACGAAGTCTTTGCTGCGGAATCCGTAGAGCAGTAGTTCGGGGGTGGCGCCGTCGGTGAACCAGGCGCCTTCGATCATGGGGCCAAATGGCGGCGCGGTCTCGTGGAGGAGGACGAGCGACGGGTTGTTTTGGGCGGCTCCGTCGACGCGGTATATTCTGTATTTGCCATCGCGGCTGGTGGCGAGGATGTAGGGAGGACATGTTCCGCTCTGCTGCTGCTCTGCTGCCGCGGGGAGGACGACTATGCAGGTGATGGCGTCGCGGGAACGGGTCGCGACGTCCAGAACGGGCCGCCACGCTTCGTCCTGCAGAGAGAGGAGGCATATCCAGCCGTGGCGGGAGCCCAGGACGAGGAGATGGCCCAGTCTCGTGGCTGATACGGCGACGAACCGGGGATCTAGACCCGCGAGGAGCCGTCGTTGGAGGAGCACGCCTGAGGAATCGAGCGTGAGGAGGTGCGAGGACGATGACCCGTGAAGATGGACCAGGAGATGGGTGGCTTGGGGATCGCTAGAGAGGTGGTTGATCTCGACGATCCGCCCGGGCACCTCTGCGGAGAGAACAAGGCCCTGGTCTTGACGGAAATGATAAACTTTCCCGTTTGTGGTTCCAATGACGGCGGCGCAGCCGCGGCACCCCATCCTCCTCGGGACGTAGCACCGTTTCAAGTCCTCAGCAAAGTGCTCTGAAAGAGGCACCTGCTCCCATCGCCGTCTCGGCAGATCCCCTACGAATAGGCGTCCGAGATTCGTGATGGCGAGAACCCGATCCCCGGATAGAAAGTCGTAGCGGCTGATCACCTCGCCCGAGGGTCCTCCTCCTGCTCCTCCTCCTCCCTCTGCAGGACCCCCCGAGAGAGACGCCAGCAGGTCGGGCACGTCAATCGTCGCAAGACTACTACCACTGGCTGCATCGTCTCGGTCGTCATGCAGAGCAGGTTCCTGGATCACGCTAATCTTGCCATCTGCTCCGCCGGTGAGGATGCCGACCCCATGGGCACCAACATCAAGAGCCCGCGCCCAGAGATGTTTCCCATGATGAAGCGAGTAGGTACGCTGATGGGCCAATGTCCCCGTCAACCGCGCGGAAGCGCCCGCGTGCAAGTCCAGCAGCTCCCACCGCTGTGTAGTCGCGTCCTCCCCAAACGAGTAGACGCACAGGGAGCTCTTGCCTAGAACACATTCGCTCTCGGAAGAGCCAACGGCGAACTTGACGCCCCAGATGCGAGAGGCATGGCCCATTGCCACCGCCACGGGGACGGGGACGGGGACGGGGACGGCCTCCCCTTCTCCAGAGTCGGCATGAAGCCGGTCGCACGTCTCGGCGGCTTTGAAGCCCGTTCCTATTACCGCGTCACTGTGCGGCGCGCTGCTCGCGCGGGAAGCTGCTGCTGCCGCGCCGTCGGGACTGATGTCCCATATGCGGATGGTTCTGTCGTCGCTGCAGCTGGCGAGGAGGCGCCTCCTCGACCCGTCCGGCATGAGCAGCGGCGGCGAGATGTCGACGCCGTAGATGGAGCCCTCGTGGCCGCGAAGAACAAAGGACACGGAGAGCTCGTCGCCCGAGACGGAGTACGTCCACACGAGGACGTCGCCGAAGACTGTGCCCGCGGCGACGAGGACCCGCCATCTCGATACCCACGCCAGGCGCGCGGCGTACAGCATCGGCCTGGACGGCGAAACGACGTCTCCTAGGGAAACGCGGCCCCAACCTTGCCCCGAGAGGCAGTACTTCATGACGACGACTTCGTTGTGCGCCGTGGCAAGGACCGCGTCGTCCACGCAGAACGGGGAGACGGCCGCATCGTGGATCCAATCCGGGGCCGTGGCGGTCGCCAGGAGCAGAGGCCGACATCGCTCCGCGAGAGGACCCCCGTCGAAAAGAGCGATCCTGGCTGCTCCCCAGAGAAGGATTCTCGAGCCCTGCACGCGGATTCCATGGATAGGCTGGTCCTCGAAGACGGGGAGGCAGAAGGCGGGCGAGGAGGCGGGCCGAGGAGCGTCTTCGTAGATGGCCAGGTCGCCATCCTGGCCTGCTAGGAAGAACTTGTTGCCGGAGGCAGCCGCGTAGAATGCTGCAGACGTGATGGGAACTTGGGCGAGCTGTCTTTGGAGCGTGATCCCTCGTGACTATAACCATAACATAACCATGTCAGTTTGTTGTCTTTTTTTCTTCTCTCGTTCGTCTCTTTTCTCATCGAGGGGGGGGCAGAGGAACGGCGGGGCGGGGCGGGGGCGGGGCAGCAAAGCGTGGGCGTACTGAAGCTGGCGTAGATGCCATGGTCGCGGGGACTCTTGGGAGGAGCGGCGTGGGGTCAAGAAGCCATGGGAGAAGAAGTGCATGGAATGAGGGATCTGGGGATGGTGTGGAGGTCGGGGTTGTGATGTGAGGCCATGGAAACATGAATGGGAGGGAGGTTTCATTGTGGACAATGCACGTTCGAAATTTTTGAGGGGGGCTAAGCCCACCGTGATCCAGTGCTCCTCCGTTCATTGTCACGAACACTCACGCCATGGTCGAACAGAGTTATTCCGTGAAAATCGACATCAATATATATATGTGTGTGTGTGTGTGATGTTTGGATGGCAATTCTTCGTATCTATTCACATCATGCATAACGATGATGCTCCATGTTCACCAGTATGAAACCAAGTCCACCAAACGCCAGGGATAATGCCCAAAATGCCAGCCACGATTCAGAGTGGACAAGGAAAATCTTTCCGCTCTGATATCCTCCAAAATAGGAATATCGGTACTAAGAAGAAAAGGAAAGAAAAAAAGAAAGAAAGAAAAACAATTACGCTCTATGCGAGTACGGCTCATACGCCAAGTCGGTCCTGCGCTGGTCAGAATTGTAGTAGCCGGGGTTCTGACCGCCCGTCATCTCAAAGTTGTTGTTGCTGTTGCCGCCGATGGGACGGTACGCGCCCGTGGGCAGCAGTTTCTCGCCATCGCCATCAGCAGCATCGACGTTGCGCGGGCTTCTGCTCTTCTGGCGACGCTCCGGCTTGCAGCAGCAGATGGTGAAGACCCAGAAGAATGCGGCGGCGATGGCAAAGGCGGCGGCGATCCAGACTGTGGCGAGGAAGCGGCCGCCAACCTGGCCCTTGACGCCGTAGTACTTGGCTGTGCTCTCGACGGCGCCGATGACGATGGTGGCCATGGCCGTGGAGAGACCTGCCGCCACGCCGACAAGCACGGCCGAAATGCCGGCCACGAGCCAGGTGAGGCAGGAAACAGCGCGAGAGCAGCTGGCGAAGATGCCGACGAGAAGCTCCAAGCCGAGGGCGACGAGGGCAACGACGAAGGCCACCTCGGTCCACTTGGTGACGGTGCGAAACGTCTTGAGCGCTTGCTTGATCTCGTTGGGCAGCTCAACCTTGACGCCGGCCGTCGAGGTCAGCGACTCGATGAAGCTGTCGTTGAGGGCGGTGTCGGCCCAGTCGAACTTGGCCTTGGTGCATTGACGCTCGCCATCGCCGCCCGTGTAGCAGTAGCCCCAGAGGTCGACTTGGTACGTGTTTGCGAGGTTGAGGTCGGCGGCCGTTATGTTGTCTGTCTTGACGTCACGCAGGCTGATGCCGATTTTGCCGGCGAGGTGGGCGGCATCGACCGGGCTGATGCTCAGGTTTCGCGCGTCGAGCTGGAACATCCATAGTTGGTTGTGGGCTACGCCGGAGAGTGTGGCGACGAGGAGGGCGACGATGGAGGCGATGGTCAGGATGAGGGGGAGGGCGACGCAGAAGAAGCGGCCGACGCCCATGGCTGCGGCGGTCGGTGGTGGACGACCTGGTGGTGGACGACCTGGTGGTGGGGTGACGTCGTGATGGCAGCTGTTTGATGATACAAGTGGGATGCAAGCGAGTGTTGGTCGAGCATGAGAAGGAATTGCGCGCAAAGTGGGTGCTGGGCCATGCATGTGTTTATATAAACACAACATGTACTGTACGCATCAATGTGCTTATTACTCCAGCCAGTCCAGCCAGTTTCGCCCGTGCCCAGCCAGTTTCGCAACGCGGCGGAGCTGACACGGCAGAGCTGACACGGCGACGATGGCTGGCAGCATCAAAACCCGAGACGTGCAGTGGCGCAGCCTGTACGGAGTATGTACGGAGTGTTACACAGAAAAAAAGCGGACCTGACCTGCATGTGGTCCATGGTCCATGGACCATGATTCGGCGCAGCACGCAGCATGACACACAGTTGTCAGTGGCACAACGTGCAAGTACAATCTTAACGTGGAGGCGTGCTTCGCCTCACTGTCTCACGTTAAGCCGTTCACGAGCAGAGACTCGATACCCAGACGAGGTGGATGCGAGGACGTCTTGTTGTGGATGAGGACGCGCAATGCCTGGCAGCCCTCTCTACGGAGTACGTCGATGGCCCTTTTCTGCAAAACTCAATCTAGCCATGTTAGAGGCTGCGCGTACTCTTCGCTGAGCCTCATGCTGGTGGTGCTCACCGTCCCGCGCTCAGCCATCGCTAGATCGGGAGAGGAACCAAATATAGAAACCAGATACTCGCCGCCACTGATTGTCGAGCCGCGTGGCATTCCACACAATTTGGTCGCTGTCCCTTCCTTACCTGAGCCGTTTCCTCTCTATGCTCCCATTCCTTACGCGCGCCGTGTTATACAGTGGGTGTACTTCCCAATCGTCTTGAAACAGACTGCTGCAGAGCATTGACCGACTACTCTCGTAAAGGTTTTCCTTTTGAAAGAAGAGAAAGGGTTTCATTGCGACGTTTTACATCCGATGACACAATTGTTGCCGGTACCTCAGCACTAGCATTGGTCACATCTACGCATTCAGATTCTGTCTCACATCTTGGAGCAACTTCAGGAGCGGTCGGCTTGGCGGTGAAGTCCGACTGTTCGGTAATGCAATGCTTGTCCTCGCTTGCAGGGTGTAAGCTACGACAACGTAACCAAGCCATATTACTACTTTTCGTCTCGTAGACTTGCGCAGAGAGAAAGAGAGAGCATGGAGGTGTCACCATTTTAAATCTGAGTCCTGTATTTGATTTGCTCAAGATGTGGCACCCCTGGTCTAAGAGGTCTGCGCCCGAGCCGGTAATAAAGCTTGTTGAGAGTCAACAAGTCTGAAATTCGTGACGGATGCCCAAATTGATGTCGGGATGATAAGCTCGTGCGCGCCAGGTCGCGCCGGCCCAGCAGATCATTGGAAATACCCTGATGACAATCATCCGGCATTCTTCATCTTGATGGTACTCGCTGTCAGTGGTTCAGATTGTAATGTTGCATCCGCCTGTTTACGATTATTAGCCTGGGTTGTCTTGGACGGGGACATTGCCCACGTCACCAAGTATGCCGTTACGCAAATTGATCTTGTATAGCGAGATGAGTAAGCCTTGGATGTCAGCAGCTACGAGCACTGCCCTGTGACCAAGTATTGCAGTCAACGTTCGATTGTTGCCATCGTGCAGCTCGCATCTATTTCCCGTGACGACCCTCATGCTCTGCATGTAAAATGACGCGCTAATCACAGCTTGGCATTTTTACATGAGTATCACAGCCCACTTTAGGACATTGAATAGGAACAAACTGCGTCTCTCGGACGGATGAAAAAGCATTGAATAACCGGACCCGACCCGATCACATGCTTTGAGCTGAAAAAGATTTGGCAGATGTTCCATGCATGCCAAGCAAGACATTGCTTCTCCGACGAGTGAGTCGTCGGCGCCGCGCAGCTGCGTGGATGTGCTGGAACGGATTCTGAACTATGTGGCCATGCCCTTGCGCGATGCAGACTCGTCGAATGCTAGGCACATTTTGAAAGGTATATACAGAGTATTCGTGGCATCTCGAACAAATGTGTTTCTGGTAAGGAGAATGCATTCGAGCGGACAAGCAGATGCAACCACCGCCAGAACCGTTCTCAACGGCACCGGTGTGGGGGCGGTCATGCTTCAGTCCAAGTGCCTGGTATCGCGATGGTGAGCTCCTACCGGGATCTGACCGCTACGCGTGAGCCAGATGGGCGAGACTGGGTGGTTTACCTAGTAGGTAGATAACACGACGTCCTACATTAGGAAGCCGAGACTATCGTAGGGCATCAGACTACCAGAGCGACGAAAGGGAACAGGGACTTGACAGACCCTCGCATTTGGGTCCATGTATTGCAGCCCAACAATGTGATTTTACTGGCAGTTGTTGAAGTTATATTGGCATCCAGACTAGCTCGGCCCGGGGCGGCATGGAGAAGGCGTGCTGGATGAATGAGAAATGGTGAAACAATCGGGGTAGTGTGCGTCTGATAATATGGGCGTGCAGACAGACCAATGTCGTGAAGCAGGCAGAAAGCTCCTGTCATGAGAGGGTAGTCGGAAAGGAAGCATGCACGGAGTACGGAATACCTACCCTACAGATTACGAAGCACTCGGTGTGGGAAGATGGCAGGTGCAGGAGGGGGTTAATAAATTGGCAGGTAGCAGGCAAGCGGGCGTCGGGTGATAATGGATGGTGGGGCCTGGCCAACTGGGGCCAATCAGGCCCAGCCGTCACCAGAAACCACCCGGCTCCCGTCTGGGTTTCAATATTCCATGTTTCCCCCCACCAGGTCCGTCGCAATTCGTCTTACCATGGCTTCCAGTCTCACGGCGCCTCGTCACGAAGTCTGAAGCTTATTCTCCGTTGATTAATCAATCAATGCATTTCCACCTGCTGTCTGGGTTTTGATCTCTCTGTCCCCTTTCACTCTTCCGACTTTGACTTTGTCTGATTATCCAGACTCTGAAGAAGCAGACTCGACCACTCGTCGGCTAGCTCCCCAGCCATCGTCTGGTTATACCGTTTTGCTCCTGGTCAGCTGAGCACTTCGACTTCTCGTCGTCAGGCAACAACAGATTTCACACAGACCGCGCATCCTCCAACTCTCCAAGTGACAATACCTGGGCATTATCTGGCGCTCAGCTCGCCCATGTCGATTGCCAAAGCAGCTTTCGTCGTTGACAAGACATCGCTCGGCCGCACCATCTAGAACAAGAACTGTACACAACATCAACCGAACAACTTCTCGGCTCGTACAAAGCGTACCTGGATCGTCGCTCGCAGTCCATCAAGTAGTCTTTTGCAACTGTCGCAACTACCAAAAAAAACGGCACTATTGTCAACAGCAAGCGCCGATAATCGCACGGCCAGGGATTCAAGTTGAGATAGCCTCTGTCTCCTCCAATTTGGACAGACCTTGCGGCCAGCAAGCTTTTTGAGGCATTGCCAATCGTCGCATTTCAACTCTTCTTGGCGTATCCATCCAAACGCACAAAACCTTGTGTGCAAACGATCCGTCGCCACCCTGCTCAATCAAGACATCTTGGCAAAGTCGTGTCGCCGCGTCCAACCCGTCTCCGGATCTGCAGGTACTTACTTGACCCATCCCGTCCAGTCAACCTTGTTTACCAGTTGCTGCTGGTTTCTCTTTTTGTTTTATTTTGACCAGTCACCCCAGCCTATATCTGTCTCGCACGCGCACTGCAAGCATTTCATCTCCATTGACGTTGCGTTGCGATTCGTCCGCCTGTTCATGCAACACTGAGTGCGCAAAGTACACAGTACACTGTACAAGCTACAAGCACCTGCCTGACCTGACCTGACAGCTGACATCAGCAGTCAACCGGGGCCACGGTCATCATCACAGTGCGTCCGCATCCGCATCCGCACCCACCCTCGTGCCCGCCCGCCGCGACCACCGTCTTCATCAGTCGAGTCCAGTCGAGTCCAGTCCATCTTAAGCCCGTATCGCCGACCGTTACGCAAAACCAGCTTTCCCCTTCGATTCGATTTTCCATCGTCGTCGACCGCCCTGCAATCGCTGCTAATACGGACACAGCAGCTTGTCCTACCTCTGGTCCGGCTTCATCTCTTCCAGTCCAGGCACGCAAGACCAGCGCCAGCTTTTGTGTAGCACAGAGCAAGCGCCACTGCCCACCCTCAGCCGCCACGACCAAAATCGCATCCATCAACAGCAGCAACGACGTCATCAGCCAAAGCTCCGAGAGCCCGATCATCTCGCCGTGACTCGTCTCGGCTTTGAATTGATCGATTGAGCGCGACATTGTGTGGAATATCCCCAAGACGGACGCCTTCACCATCTCTCGTTCTGTCCTCTTCTATGTCCTCGGTCGGCTCTTTCATCCTCCCTAGGTCCAGTCTCGAATTTATTCCCTCGTCTTTTGCCATCGCTCTGTCGTCACACAAATCATCACCGCCACCGAAGCTCTTCAGCTCCCCATACATTGCTGATCCAATCAGCCCCGGCAGAACCACTACGCAGATAGGCGAAAGCCAGACCCCACCGATTGCCACGCGACTTTGAGACACTCACCACCGCAAACGTTCATAGCTACAGACACAGCATCGCATTTATTCATCCGTTCGCTCATAGCACCGCCAGATCCATCTCCCCGCTTCCGCCGGTGCATCGTCGTCCACAGCTTCCGATAGTACATTCCCAGTGCGATGGGTAATCAAGCCTCCAAAGATGGAGGAGGTTCCTCCTCGGGCAAAGGCTCCGGCTCCGATGGCTTGCAGGCATACCCTTCCATCAGCAGGTCTGACACCAAAGACTCTTCGCGATCCTTTCGCTCTTTCCGATCCAAAATTCCCGGAAGCAATAGCGGCAAGTCGCTGACCACCGACAGTCCCAGAAACTCGGCATTACTGGCTAATGGCGAGTCCAACGGCGAGAAGACGCTCGACGCGGCCTCGGTTCGTTCTGGTCGCAGTGGCGGCTCCAGGAACAGTCGCAGCGAGACGCCGCATTTGAGGCACAACTCCACCGACCTTTCATCGACGACAGACCCGAGCATTCTTGAGGATCAGCCGCCGCCGCCCTCGCCAGTGCTTTCTGCTAGTGCCAAGGGTGCTGCTCACGACGTCGCGGCTGCACAGGCGTCCGGCGAGGTCGACCACGTATCTGATCAGCCACCGACGGCTTCGAATGCCAGCGCCACTGCACATATGCAGTCTCCCGGAACACCCATCCTCGTCAAACGAGACAGCATGATCAACAACGTTTCCCACTCTCCTGCAATGGACTCGGCCACAAAGGTCGATTCGAATGGCAACGTGGGTATGGCGGAAATCAAGGACATGGACCTTGACGACTACATCAAGCGGTTACTGGATGCCGGTTACGCCGGCAAAGTAACCAAGGGCGTCTGCCTCAAGAATGCCGAGATTGTCGCCATCTGCCAGCGGGTTCGAGAAGTGCTCCTCTCTCAGCCGGCCCTGCTGGAACTAGACGCACCGGTCAAGATTGTGGGAGACGTACACGGTCAATACACGGATCTCATCCGTATGTTTGAGATGTGCGGGTTCCCCCCAATGGCCAATTACCTCTTTCTAGGGGACTACGTCGACCGAGGCAAGCAATCGCTCGAGACCATCCTGCTTCTGTTGTGTTACAAGCTCAAGTTCCCCGAGAACTTCTTTCTCCTCCGTGGCAATCACGAATGCGCAAATGTGACCCGAGTCTACGGTTTCTACGACGAATGCAAGCGAAGGTGCAATGTCAAGATTTGGAAGACTTTTATCGACTGCTTCAATACGTTGCCCATTGCTGCCATTGTAGCAGGCAAGATATTCTGCGTACACGGTGGTCTTTCGCCTGCTCTGAGCCACATGGACGACATTCGAGACATTGCTCGACCGACAGACGTCCCCGACTATGGTTTGCTGAATGACTTATTATGGGCAGATCCTGCGGACATGGAACAGGATTGGGAAGCAAATGAGAGAGGCGTCAGTTACTGTTTCGGTAAACGCGTTATCACCGAGTTTCTTGCTGTACACGACTTTGACCTCATCTGTCGAGCACATATGGTGGTCGAGGATGGCTATGAATTCTTCAACGACAGGGTCTTGGTCACTGTCTTCAGCGCGCCAAACGTTCGTGTTCCCAAACCCCAACTCGAAAGTATGTTGTTACCCAAGGAGAAACTGACCGTGTTGCACACACAGTATTGCGGCGAATTCGACAATTGGGGCGCCGTCATGTCCGTCTCGTCGGAACTTTTGTGTAGTTTCGAGCTGTTGAAACCGCTGGATTCCAGTGCTCTGAAGAGTCACATTAAAAAGGGTCGTAACAAGCGACAACAAATGCTCAACAGTCCCGTAAGCCTCTTTTGCGTGGCACACACTGTCGATTCACTCGGATGGCTTCGTACTGACCAATCTTTCACAGCCGGCGAGCGTACAGCCTCAGAGCGTACCTTAGACGCCCCTTTCTTCCCCGAAAAGGCTGTGCCATCGATGCATTTTCGGTGCACATGCGGGAGAAGGAAAAGCGTCGATCACCAGATTTGCTGCTCTTACCAATCAAGAAGGCTCGAGCTGGGATTGGAAGTTCGATGCACTCTTGAATTGACACTGATCTGCCAATGATCTAGCTTGTCCCATGAGTCACGAACTACGCAACGTATCATTTTTTATGGAGTGATATACGTATACGGGTTGACGTTTTTTTATGGTGTTTTTTTTTAGCATTTTTGCTGCTCTGGAATCTGGAATGATCCAGGAAGCGTGTCCTTGTTGAAAAATTGCTGTGTTATAATGACGAACAGGCCGGGTCAATTCTTTCTCAGGATGGAAATTGTTTGGGGCCAGTGGTTAGCTTGGGGTTTCTGGCAAGGATAATCTGGGAACTAGACACGTTGTTTGCCTACACTATTGGGGTTGTGGAAGAATCAGAGGCCGAGTCGCCTTGGGATTCGTAGTTGCACGAGGCCTCTGGGTCTGCGCCATCTTTGTCGCCTTGCCCACAAGATTTGGCATTGACTGCATTACAAGAAGAGATGGAAAACGCGATGTTTGGCTCTCTACGCAAGAGGGGTCCTTCGCACCGGCGGCGTTTGGAGTATTTAGTTCAGGCATATTCTTTTTTGGTATCTGGGGCCTTGAAGTCCCACATTGCCTCGTAATATACGTTTAAAGGGGTCTTCTTTTTCTTCTCCTTTTCTTTCTTCACCGGGAAATCACCGCAAGGCGATGAATGTAATGGATGAGTTTAAAGTTGGGTGCATTGACCGCCTGCCCGACTTGTGGGTAGCCATGCGGCAGAAAATATGTAGGTCCCTATTTTTGAGGCACCACCCCCCCCCCCAATGCCTCACTGATGACACCAGCGTCCAAGCCATCATGAATGTCCAGACCTTGCGCTCGGCATGCTCCCGGGCAAGGCCAGAGGTTCAAAAGACCGGAACAGCCTTCAAAAACTACTTTCGCGAACTTTCCACCTCCCAATCGCTCGCTGAAGACAATGCTGCACCACCACCCAACCCGGACTCCAAACCATCCGTCCGCCAACGATCAAGAGCTGCCACGAGCGAGATCAGTTCTTTTGTGAGAAAACCTGGCAGCCCGGCAACATTCCAGCCGTCGTCTGCGCCAGGTCTCCAGTCAGCATCAACCTCGCAACCAAAATCCATCATCGATGTTCGGAGTCTACCACGAGGCTTGGGCACGCGCGGCCGTGGCACCTTTGCAGGACGAGGACGAGGACGAGGCCAAGGCCAAGGTCAGACCGGCGCAGGCACCCAAGGTCAACCCCCCCGAGCGCAGTCCCCCGCCTACGGGAACAGATTTTCTCGTCCCGGGGGCGCAAACGCCGGAAGGGGGGGATCAAGCCTCCGAGGCGGACGAGGAGGCCGTGGGGGGGGCGCAAGGGGGGGGCGCGGCGGTCGCGCAGCAACCACCAAGGGACGTCGCTCAAGCAAGGACGACGCCGACAAGGACGGCAAGACATTCGGCAAGCGACAGGATCCGTTTGAAGTCATGGACCCTTACGAAGAGCAGTTCGACAAGGACATGCGGTTCGGCACCAAGACCACGTACGCGCCCTCGCTGACTCTTGACTCCCTCGCGGCGTTTGCCCCAGCCGTGCCGACGAGCGAGGCCGGCAGGAAGGCAACCGTCCTGGAGAACCTGAGTGCGCTGGGCACCGCTGACCCCGTCGGCGCGCCGCAGGACTTGCAGGCCGCTAGCTACGCTGCGGATCTGGAGGCCCATGGGGTGCGGTTCTTCGCCGACAGCAAGGCCAAGGACGCGGCGGAGAGGTACCTGCAGCAGCAGAAGGAGGACGAGGCCGGCGAGAAGAAGGATGATGATGTGCTTGTCTCGGGCGCGGAGGAGTCGGTCCGCAAGGTGATTTTCGAACAGGCCGTCATGGGGGAGCACGAGAGGATGACGTTTTCGACGGAGCCGGCTGGGGTCTCGCGGACTTGGCATTTGCGGGCCGAGACGTGGAAGAAGAGCGATCTGGACAAGTTTGAGAACAAGCTGACTTCTTTGGTGGGCGGTACGAAGATTGCCAAGGGGAATGAGAATGCAAAGGGCGCTGAAAAGAGGAAGGCTGCTGAGGTGTAGTTTGGGGTTTTGTACAACGTGTATTATAGCACCAAGGGCAATTTATAGGTCCCCCTCGCATCTTGACAACACCAACTTGCTTCCAATTGCAAAAAAAAAAAAAAAAGGCGGTCATTACTCCTTAGATGGGTTGGGCGCCGTCGTCTATCTAACATGGGGGTTGGTTGCTGGTTGCTTTGGTTTTGGACCCCGACGTGTCAACAACCCACTGGCCCATTGACGAAGAAGAAGAGGATGACGATTTTGCCATCTTGAGTGCGATGGGCGTTTTTTTTTTTTTTTTTCATGACTTTTTCAATTCCCACAACAACTACATCTGATGTTGCAATGTTTATATATGTACAGATAGCCCCGTCCGTCCGTCCCGCGTTCGCTTCAACAATGCACCGGGGGAGTGCAACCAACTCTCACCTCCTCTCCAGCATCTTGATAGTCTGCGCCTCCTCCCCATCAATCTCCCTCATCTTCCCGTCCTGCACCCTCTGCAGCTCCCTCTCGGCCCTCTTGGCCGCGTCCTTGAGCACGGTGCCGTCCCTGGCCCACCCCTTGATCACCTTGTCATGCCTGGATCTCGCCTGCCGGACTTGATCCCTCCACCCCTGCGCCGCCTCCTTGACCCTCCTGACGAGCTCCTCCTTGCGCTCGGGCTCGACCCTCATCAGGAGCTCCAGGTCGTTGTCCTCGCTGCGCTGCGGCTGCTGGTTGAACTCCCTGCTGGCCTGGACGGCCGACATGATGGGCTTGATGTACGCCCTCTCGTTGACGAGCAGCGAGATTGTGCGGCCCCCCGAGCGGGGCACCACCTGCGCGAGCTCGCCGAGGGGAAACGTCTCGGGGGTGCCGTCGGCCGACTTGACGGGGATGGGGAGCGCGCCGAGGCTGGACGGGTTGAAGCGCCCGCCGTGGAGGATCGTCTGTAGCTGCGCTCTGAAGTGCGTGTCTTGCGGGGCGAAGGCGGCGAGGAGGGAGGTGAAGTCGAGGGGGTCGAGGGGGTCGGGCGATGATGGGGTCTGGGACGCCGTCGCCGTCGGCGGTGAGTTGGCGGCCGGTGCGATCTTGCGCTTCTTGAGGGTTGGGGACGAGGCGTGGAAGAAGCGTCGCGCGGTTTGTCGTTGTAAGAGGAGTGGTCTGAGGGAGCCGAGTTAGTTGAGGTTTTGGAGTGAGTGGAAAGAGGAGCTCACGCTTACGCTTCGATGGAGGTGGCGAGACGGAGAGCTCGGCGGAGCATGCTGGAAGTGGTGAGCGCCATGGCTGGGAATGTATGTAGTTGGTGGTGGTGGTGGTGGTGGTGGTGGTGGTGTGGTGATGGGTTTTTGGCGATAAGATAAGGTGGTATTTGCGCGGGCCAGGTTTGGGATATCCCCGCGACGGGGGCTGCGAGATGATAAGCAAGAAATTTAAAAGGAAAGAACCAACAAGACTCTCTTCCCTTTCGAGCTTGTTGCAAAATCGCTCCATTTTGACATTGTTAGTGAGGAAAATCTGGGACAATCTGGGACGGGGTGGGACGAGGAAAAGTTTGACTGTTTGTAGGTGTCTAATAATAGGGCGTTGAACTATACGTCTCAATTGACACAGCCAAATTCATGCTTGCTTTCCACGTGTGTTGAGCAGATCGCGCAGGAAGTCGACAAGGAAACACCAAACATGTATCACGACTTTCAGGTACCACCAACCCCCGAACATCATCACGGGCTAGCAAAAAGTACTATCATGTCCGCACTAGGGATCGAACCTAGGACCTTCCGCGAACCGATAATTCCACATGTAAAGCGGATGCACTACCACTATGCTATACGGACGTTGACGAAGGTGCATCTCTTATTGATATAGATATTGTCTTGTTCTTGAGACGGGGCGGTGGCAGAATACTTCAAACACATGTTGCCATTGCACATGCCGTGGCACTACAGCAGATTGATTGCTCACTTGGTTGTTCCATCAGCAGAAGGAACCGTGGGGGAAGATCTTTGGCAATCGAGGTCGGTGAGGCAGAGAGGTATCAACAACAAGTCAAGTCTGGCTCAATTTCTGGACCTTCACAAGGGGAGAGAATCATCAAATCACCTGAAGGTCTAGAAACCAAGTTGTCGTCCCAGCATAGGATGCTCAGTACAATGGGTCTATGGACTCGAATGATTGAGTATCCCAGGTATTTATCGACATGGACTCTCAAGAGGCCGGAGATTCCTGCCATATCACCAGACATGTTTGCACATGCATGGTCAATGTTACGGCTGGGTGAGGCGTCGTGTGGTGACAAGATGGTTTCCGGCCCTGAGCCACGGTTATTTTTCCCACTGGAGCCCAGTTGGAGTTATTGGGTACTGCATGATGATGGATTCTTGATGTGCGTTTCTAATCTACTCAAGCTGCATTAGTCCAGCGACTCTTCTGGACGAGAAGAAAACGTTGCATCTTATCAAGTGCCTAGATACCGATGCGGTCGACGAATGAGAATACTCGAAAAACAGTTTCTTTGCTAAAAAGGGAAGGAAGACAGTCATGAGCCAGCCAGCTGTTACGTTACAGCTGTTACAGCTAGCAGACACACGTCGTACATATGATCTGGTACCATCTCATGACCTTGCTGCCCGACGTTGGGCGACTTTCAAGATGATACCAGACGTCTGGTACGTCCCTGGTTCCCGCGCTGCACAGCTAATCAATCACCTAATGAACTACCCCTACCCTTGTTGCCCTATCCCGACACCCCTCTTCTAGCTCTGGAGAGGCTGGTCCATTCCACCATACGTAATCATCTTGGTGACCTGGTACTCGCCAATACCATACTTGGACCCCTCTCGTCCGAAACCGCTCTCCTTGACACCACCAAACGGAGCCGCTGGGTCAGAGATGATGCCCGTGTTGACGCCGACCATGCCAACTTCCAGCGCCTCGGCCACTCGGTGCACCCGTTGCAGGTCTCGGGAGAAGAAGTAGCCCGCAAGACCGACCTCGACCTTGTTCGCCAATTGGACAGCCTCGGCTTCGGTCTTGAACGGGAAGATACCAGCCACGGGGCCGAAAGTCTCTTCCGTGGCCATGGCCATGTCGGGAGTCATGTCGCGGATGACGGTGGGTTGGAAGAAGTTTGCACCCAAATCGGGCATCTTGTTGCCGCCGGCGACAATCTTGCCGCCCTTGGATTGGGCATCCTTGATATGAGCCTCGACCTTGGTGACGGCGCGGTCGTGGATCAAAGGCCCGTGGGTGGTTGCCTCGTCGAATCCGTTGCCGACCTTGAAAGCCTTGACCTTTTCGGTGAACTTTGTGACGAACTCGTCGTAGATGCTTTCCTGGACGTAGAGGCGGTTCGCGCACACGCAGGTCTGACCTGTGCTGCGGAATTTGGAGGCGATGGCGCCGGCGATGGCGGTGTCCAAGTCGGCGTCGTCAAAGACGATAAACGGCGCGTTGCCACCGAGCTCCATGGACAGCTTCTTGAGGGTACCGGATGACTGCTTCATGAGAAGCTTGCCGACGCCGGTGGAGCCAGTGAAAGACACCTTCTTTACAGTGGGATCGGTGGTGAGCACCTCGCCAATCTCGGGAGTATTCTCGAGCGTGGTCACGACATTGACGACGCCCTTGGGAATACCCGCTCGGTGGCCGAGCTCCGCGACAGCCAGAGCAGTGTAAGGCGTTTCGCCGGGGGCTTTACACACGACGGTGCAGCCGGCGGCCAGCGCAGGCGCGATTTTCCGGGTAATCATGGCAGCAGGGAAGTTCCATCTTGCACATGGTCAGCCGGTTAGTCCATAAAAGGAGGTAGGTACATTGAGCCACGACCTACGGGGTGATCAGCCCGCACACGCCAACGGGTTCCTTGATCGTCCACACACGGTTCCCAGGCACGGTAGCGGGGATGGTGTCGCCGTAGGTCCGGGGAGCTTCCTCGCTGAACCACTCGAAGAAGTTGGCAGCATAGGCAGCTTCACCCTTGGCCTCGGCAACGGGCTTGCCATTCTCCCAAGTGATGAGCTTGGCAATGTCGTCGGCATTTTCCACCATCAGGTCGTACCACTTGCGCAGAAGCTTGGCACGCTCACGCCCGGTGAGGCCTCGAAAGGCGGGGAAGGCATCGGCAGCAGCCTTGATGGCCAGCTTGGTATCTTCGGCGTCGCATTCGGCTACTGTCCCGATCGGGGTACCGGTAGAGGGGTCTGGCCCATGATCAGACGCCAGGTTTGTTGCAGAATGCGATTGTGGACAGGTCTGTAGACGTACCGTCGACCTTGAAGGTGTTGCCCGACTTGGCCGCTCTCCATTCGCCGTTGATATAAGCAACATCCTGCTTCAGCAGTGACGGATCTTTCAACTATGGGCCGGGGTCAGAAGGAATGCCAAAGACAGGAGCCACCCGGCCAGCCAGTCCTCACTGTCTGACTGTCTGCCGGAGAAATTGCAAATCGTACCTGGGGAGGCATTGTGGAGGCGTATCGAGAAAGAATCAAGGAGATGGTGGGAGGAAAGCGCAGCTTAGACGTTGGAGCTGTCAGTCTCTGCCACGGCGCCATTTGGAGGTTGACGACGAACAAGCCTCGTCTACGTCGGAGCTCACAGCTTCCGACAGCAGATCCAAAATGTCGAGACAGACGCGGGGGACGGGAGCTCGTCCAATGTCACTCACTGCTGGACCAGCGACACGGATTGCTTGCAGCTTATATAATAGTGGGCTAACAGTGGGCTTGCGAGGACTGGAATACAATGTAGGCGTCACTGAATGCGCATACCGCGTTAGTCCTAATCTAGAAGGATAGCCTATTATATCTAGTGCTAATTTAGAAAGACAGGCCCCACACCTAACCGCTAGATTTAACTACTATGTAGATATATGATTCCCTTGCTTACTCCGTACTTACTGGGTATTAGTAGTGTTAATTACATCTTCTGTGGTTATATAAAATAGCTATATTTCAAGGAATAATATAATAAAGGGGTTTCCAAGAGCCTCATTGTGTTATGTTGCGTTACGTTGCGTTGCGTTATTGCGTTGTGTTGTGAGGCCCTGGAATAGGCAGCTCCTGCGAGATCCCGCGCCAACTGATTGATGCCGTGTTACTCCGTTGCACCGACCGACAGTTGCAGTTCCAAAAACAGCGCTGCCAAATAAAGTCATGCGAAACCAACTTCATTTAAATTACAAAATTCTCCGTACCGCGAACCCTTTTGCATGACCGGCGCTATTGTCTCACTGCATGCTTCACACGTGTCTTCTTCAGAGCGCAACGAAAGCTTCGGCACGTATCAGTGCTTGGGGCTTTACTTCGTCTTTCAAGCAAGTTGAAACGACGAAACTCATGGACACCACACGAGGTATTCACGAATTTGCCATCGTTTTCACCCTCGTAATCTGACAAGAAATAGTGAAACCTGAGGAATGGTCTTGCAAGGTATAACATGATGAATGGATCAATAGTCACAGCATTCGTAGATTGTTGCCCATGCCCCCAATACGCCAGGTATCCCAAACATAATTCCAAGTCAAAGGTGAATTGAGCCAGCCCCGCCTCACATGGCTTGTCCACATCTCTCCTGCATCCACCCCATAGCTGCCTGTTATGCAAACTCCCCACTACCGAAGCGTGACAACGGCCTATCGCGAGCTTTGGTGCTGTCGCAGAGGAAGCTGTCTATCCAGAGTACGGAAGGCCTGTGTCCTCGGCGTAAATGGTGATTCGCGAATCGACATGGGCGACTTCATGCTCTGCATCTCCCAGGTCGATCGCTCCTTGAGGTCCGAACTGGTGGAGAACTGGTCGTCTTCCTCATCTACGTCGTTGAGAGGGTTTGGCCACATGGCCCAGATCGAAAAGCCCAAGTTGAGCACATAAATTACACTGTTTGATCATCAGCGATCCAGACCCAGTTCGTGTTTCCGCTGTGTCTCCCAGACGATGAAAAGCGACGACACAAGCGGGGGCGCACCCATCGACTTACAGCATGTATAGCGTGATAAACAACGACGCCTGGGCTATTTGGCATGACCTGTACTTGCCATATTTCTTGGCCAGATCGCAACCCTGTCGGAAATACCACGCCGCGGGGGCTGGATATCGTGCATCTGCGTAGTCGGGTCCGATTTGGCCGTAGGTGCTGACGACGTAGAGGGCCACCATGGCGCAATTGACAAAGGTGGCGAAGACGGGATACCACAGTTGCATGATGAAGGAGATGAGCTTTGCGAGGAGGAAGAAGAGCGATGTGACGGAGATGGCGACATTGAAATCGGTCAGACTGGAAACAAAAACCCAAGTTAGCCAACTTGTGCTTCCTCCCTTGTACCCGTGGCATGCACATAAAAGTAGCCGATCAACGGCGTGCCCTCGACACGGGGACATCATGAAGACTGGATCAGCAGCAACTCACGTCTGGGACCAGATGAAAGGAATCTTGGGCAAAGGCTGGTAATTTGCGTAGGCGTATAAGACCATGTTAGGGTTGGAGTTGAGTTTATGCTGAAACCCAATCTCCCACATGGTTGATCGGTACATGTCTGGCTGTGCGATGCTGAAGATGGTGAGGATGGGCACCAAGCCGATGAGTTCGAGGGGTATGAGCCATGCTGTTCCTTTTCTTGCTGCTCGAGGCCATACTCGGTGGAGGATGCGGTATGAGCGGGATTCCCGCGATGTGAACAAGGTGAGCTTCATTGTGGGAGGCAGTATATGCTCGCGGTGTTTTCGATCATGCCATGCATGTATTGATCTGACGTCGTCTCGTTGTGAGACAAGCTTCGTTGCGGGCTGTTGAACCTAATGACCTCCTGAGCGATTTTGTATGTTCTTCGTTATGGTCGAGCCGCATCCACGGGACGACGGGATCTTGATGTCGGCGAGGCGTTCGTTTCGACCGAGTTCGTACGATAAGCACCTTTCATCAGTTCATTCGAGAATCATGCGGCTGGTCGAGAATCATTCAATAAGACAGAGATCAAGCTTCTGCCCCCAACAAGTTGAGTTTCACGAAATCATCAGCTTGGGGGGGGGGGAGCCCGTTTAAGGACCATGGCCTTTCCCGCCTGCCCCTCCTTCCTCACTCTCAGACTCGATCCCAGCGCAGCGAAGCACGACAGGCGACATGCAATGTGATTGGGAAGGACGAGCATCACACCCAGCGTGGCCAATGAAAAGCGGCGAGCTAAGGGATGCTTAAGCGCCTGCAACGGCATGTGATGCTTGATTGGCTGAGCGTGGGGGCTGGTGATGCGGGATGCAGCCAATTGGGTCGACGGGAAAGCCATGAGATGCCGCAGGGGCCAAGATACCGTTACGGCGTGGGCAACCAACCGGCAAGTCGAGCACCAATGCGAGCTGGGCATGACCCTTTTGCGCTCGGCTCGTCATGCCGGTGGTGGCGCCAATCGACTCTTGACACCAATCGCATCCTGATCATGATTGATAGAGGTTGGCACTCAGGATGGAATTCTAGCCGATTAGATTGCTCCGGCGGTACGGAGTACAGTCGTGTACACATACCATGCGACCATGCCCCTCAGGAGGTGTGATCCATGAAACCTAACGAACTTTGCCAGCGTGGAAAGTCTGCATAAAAGACGCGGTAGCTATTTTTGTCAGCTAAATTTGCATAGAAATTTATGGATTTGTGTTTATAATAGTTTGTCTCCCTATTCTTTCAATTTGTTATGTACCAAGCTAGTTAAGGGACAGCTAGAGGCGCGTAGCTGCGTGCCGATTAGCCAGAGACTACTCCGTAAGAGAAGAGCTAATTCTGACAAAAGAGTAAAGCTAGCAGAAGAGGCTCACAAACTTTTTTGTACGGAAAGTATTCGCCCTATGTAATAATCCACATACAAGTTGTACTAATCCGTAGACTTTGTCACTAACAAAGTTCATTACGTTCACATGCTGACCTGCCCCATACCTAAGACCTAACCTGACCTAAAAGTATGAGATAAATAATTTGAATATGTATACTATATTACTTACGGATTACTACCTTATATATTAAGTAAATTGTAAATGACAAGGTCTGAAGCTTGTTTCTATAACAAGTTTTATCTATTACTGCGGTCGCTATCACTTGTATGTTAATTATTGTACTGGCTAGGTATCACTAGTCTCATAACTTAGATGCATCAGCCACAACCAATGCGCCCAAAAATATATAGAAATGTATAAATGATAAGGTCTTAGGTATGGTCAGGCCAGCATGTGCATTACTAGGATGGTCAGGTGTTTAGCCATGGTCAGGTTATGTGAACTATCCAAAAAGATAAAAAGCCCGGGAGAGGCTTGTCCCTCTGTCAGGTAGCAGGTTACAACCAACTTATGTTTGACAGGGAGTCGGCGGACCCAATTGTAATGCTCTGATCCATTGGCGAACATATGGAGCCAAATACGGTCGCGGTTATTGGATAGCTGGTGGCCAGAACAATATAGAGCAAGAAGCAAAAAGCAAAAAAAAAGCAAAGAATAAAAATAGCCCGTAGTAGGCGAGAGAGGGGAGAGAGAAGAGAAGCACGCTGGGGGGTTCATTCTCAAGCGTCTTGCCGATCTCATCTCCTCTCGCTGCCAGCTGACCCGTGCAATAGCCGCAACGAGAGCGCGGCGCGTGACGGGAAATCTCCCTGCATACTAACAAGGCGCTATGGCCAATGATACTGCGGGCCTTTAATACTCCGTACGCACCAGGCCAAGATGAGCGTCGGAGCTTTGATTTATCTCCTTGAGCGTGCTACAGCTTATGGGTCAGTGGGGCCCCCACAGCCCCCTGCCACAAGGTCAGTGACCGCGTAAGCACGCGAAAGTGTGGTGTAGTAGTAATTTATAGCGAAAATCAGTAGTATCTCCTTAGACTCGGTCCACCTTGTGGAGTCACGTTAACTAGGGGTCTATATGTATCCAATTAGATAAAAGTAAACTAGAGATACATACAGACCCTGGTTAAAGTGACTCCACAAGGTGGACCGAGTCTAAGGAGATATTTATTATTAGCCTATTTATATATAAGCGAATATACCTCTAATCCACTTCTATCTGATTGGATACAGACCCTAGCCAAGGTGACTCCACAAGCTGTAGCACGCTCAAGGAGATACGGTACCGTGACACGATGCAAGTTTAAATAAGCAAGATCTAACCAAATCCGGAAAGGTCGCTTTGCACTATGCAGCGCCCGTTCTGCATTAACGGTCTTTCTCTTGTAACGATTTTTTTTGTAGCTACTTGCCGGAGTTCGTTACATCCTGCTCGTTATTCAAGGACTCCTGATGAGCGAAATAGAAATTTGCGTGCCCCTTGGGAGTTCTCTCACAGGCAAGCACAGCATCGGCGCCAAGTCTATGCTGAAGTGCCGAAGCACCCACCTCGCATCCAGGTGGGTGGCACTTGCCCTGGCTGGCGGCATCGATTCTAGACTCTGCTTTCTTTGTTTCTTTGTCTTGGCTTGCCTCCAAGGCCTCTCTGCCCGACGGGTCTACAGTCCGTGGCCCACAACTCCGAATCCAGTCGACATTGACCTTGACGATTTCGCGATCCACCGCTCTACCCCCCCCCCCCCCCCCCGTCTTGCATGTGCCTGTCTTACATCGGACTCTGCATGTCGTCTGCCTGTCGTCTCTGCCTGTTCGTCCATCCAGCCCGACGACTTGCCCCGTCCGTCCGTCCTTCAACACCCCGGCTCGGCTGTTACATTCTGGCCCAGACGCTTCTCATTTACCAGCTCAGCTACCAGTCATCAGTGACCACTGCCAGTGCCTATCCCTTTTCAGACAATCACCCCGGCGTCCCGACGTCTTGATGCACGAGCAAGAGGACTCCTCTGTTTCCCACCCGAGCTTACCGTCTCATCGTTCCTCTATCACCTTGAAATCCACCTCTGACTCGATTGCTACCTCTTCATCTCACGATACCTTGCCAAGGAACTCACCCCGCACAACGGCCCTATCGACGACGCTCTCGCTGCCTCCGAAGCCTGTCTGGTCGCCCGAACCTGGTCGAAACGAAGCTCAACGGGAAGTTCTTGATAATGGGCACGACCTGTCGTCATCAGCTCTTGCCCCAACTCCCACCACAAAAGGGGCTCACCCTCCTCCCCATCTGGGGACTTCAGGGAAGCGACAATCGCATCTGCGCAGATCCTCTGGCGACGCCGACATGGAACTCACTCACTTCAAAAAGCCTCGGACCGGCTCTTCACCTCCCCGACGCTTTGAGATTCCCTCTGCCGCCTCAAGTCCCGCCGTGCCTTCAGTGAATCGCGATGGTCCCCTTTCGCCTCTTTTCTTCTCACACAACCCCTCCAGAAGAACGGGCCGGCCCACGGGTACCTCCCCGGATATCAGCGCGAGCATGTTTTCGCGGACTGCGGTAGACGTGCCAAGCGAGGATGTTACGACTGTGAAACTGCCACATGCCAATGTCAACTCAATGAGCTCCGTTGTATCTAGGAGCACTACTACTGGCAGTCTGGGCTCATCTGTCGATATGCCCGCTTCGGCACTGAGTCCAGATGTTCGCATTACCTCACCGAGCCTAGCTCAAGTGCAGAATATCGGAGCCATCGAGCTCGTAGAGCAAGACGACAGACCAACGTTTCTCATCGACCTGCTTTATCCAACTCTGACGGCATCGCCCAGGTTGTGTCTTCATGTTCTGTATTGCAACGCTTCGCTGCGTTCTTCGCAAGAGTTGCTCAAACTCGTTGGCACCGAGGCGGGTGACCTTGGTGACGCCGGCAGCTACGACCGTTTTGTGTCCTGGGCCACATGCCTGCCCACCGGTCGAGCCAGCCAGGACTCGGCGTCGATGGCTTCTCATATATACGGCGGTATGACCTGGTCGTGCGCCACCGTACGCCAGAGGTTCCGCTTCATCAGCGCCGACTCGAACCTGACACGATCATATACGCGCCCGGCGTCGCCTCTGTCTCTCGCTGTCAAGAACGTGCCAATTGCCACTGGCTGCTCGGCCATTTCTCAGGACATTTCAAGCACTCCGGCAGCTGATCCTGTGGCCGAGCCATCCATCTGTCCATCAGACTATTTTGGTGATGCTGTTCCCGAGGAGCAAGACGAAGATGTCATCATGGAAACCCTGCCAGCAAATTTCATTGACGATGCTGGTGCTTCGTTGCGCCACCCCGATGATTTTACGAACCAGGTCCTACTACAACAGCCAGTCAAGCAATTCTTCGACTGGACGAAGCTGCCTTTGGACGACAGCCTACCAGATCACATAAAGTTCGCGAAGACGCGGGATTGGGCATCCACATCACTCGGACCCATGACTGATTGGCCGAGCGACTTGAGGACCATGTCTAGTCTGGTCATGGCCACGCCTCATCCAGCTGCCATGTACTGGGGGCCTGATTGCGTAGCAATATATAATGAGGCATACATCTCACTGGCAGGTCAAAAACACCCGCAACTCATGGGCGCCAGATATGAAGATGCTTGGCACGAGATCTGGGACGAGATCAAACCCATTTTTGACAATGCATGGAAGTCTGGGGAATCGACTATGAAGCACGACAATCGCCTTTTCATTAAGCGGGACGGCTTCCTCGAGGAGACATTCTTCTCGTGGGCAATCATTCCCCTGGTTGGCTCTGACGGAGAGGTGACTGGATTGTACAACCCCTGCTTCGAGAACACACGCCGAAAGGTCAACGAGAGACGCATGCTTACGTTGCGAGAGATTGGTGAGAGGGTAGCTACGGCCACGACGGTGACGGGATTCTGGCCTCAACTGCAAACTGGCCTCGAATACAACGAGTTTGACCTGCCGTTCAGCTTAATCTACTCGGCAAAGGAAGACACCGAAAGCGAGGTGTCGTCGCTGCACTCCGGCAGTCCGGTCCTGTCGTCACAATTCTCTCTCGAAGGATCCGTCGGGATCCCGGCCGACCATGCGGTCGCCCCTGCTACGCTAGACTTGAAGTCATCTGATGACGGATTTGCTCCATATATGCGCCAAAGCTTGTCCATGGGAGGCGTACCCATCGTCCTTTCAGAGGACGAAGGCACATTGCCGGAACATTTGCTGAAAGACATCGACTGGCGAGGATGCGGCCATCCATGCACGACTGTCGTCGTGTTCCCCGTCATTCCCACCACAACCAAGGAAGCCGTAGCAGGATTCGTTGTTCTGGGCGCCAATCCCCGAAGACCTTACGACGCCGACTACCAGCTCTTTGTCCAGCTTCTCTCCCGGCAGCTCGCCACATCATTGGCGTCTGTTGTTCTTTTCGAAGAAGAAATACGACGCGGGCAGCGCGCCGCGCGCTTGGCCGCCCTGGATAGACAGGAACTCTCCATGCAGTTGATACAAAGAACGCAAGAGGCCATCGAAAGCGAGTACAGATTCACACGTATGGCCGAGTTTGCCCCAGTCGGCATGTTCATTGCCGATGCACATGGAACGATCAATTATTGCAACGATATGTGGTGGCAGATATCGAGACACACACGCTCACAAGATGCCGAGAGCGACTGGATGACTAGTGTTCGGAACGAGGACAGGCCGCGTCTGGAGGCTGCGTGGGCCAAGCTCATCAACGAAAAAGTGACCATCTCTCTCGAGTTCCGCTTCAAGTGTTCTCAGCAGAGAAATGGCAACACCGTTGATACGTGGGTTCTGATGAGTGCGTTTCCTGAGAAGACACCTGATGGGGCGTTGAAGTCCATTTTTGGCTGCATCACCGATATCTCATCGCAGAAGTGGGCGGAAAAGGTTCAAACTGAGCGTCGCGAGGAGGCAGTCGAGTTGAAGAGACAACAAGAAAATTTCATTGACATTACCAGTCACGAGATGCGCAATCCATTGTCAGCGATCCTTCAATGTGCCGATCAAATCGTCAACAACATTTCGTCCTTCACCGGCCACGGAGAGGGGAGTAGAGAGGTGGAAGAACTGTTGGACGGATGCCTCGATGCGGCGAACACCATCAACCTCTGCGCCAGCCACCAGAAGCGCATCGTCAACGACATCTTGACACTGTCGAAATTGGATTCGCACCTACTCGCCGTGACGCCAGGCGATGCACAGCCCGTCGAGGTTGTTCAAACAGCCTTGAAGATGTTTGAACCCGAGTTGGTCGCGCATGATATCGAGTTCGAGTGCAATGTCGACGAGAGCTTTGAGCGACACGGGGTCACTTGGGCTAAGCTGGATCCCTCACGATTGAGCCAAGTCCTGATCAACCTGATGACTAACGCAATCAAGTTTACTCAAGGCCGTGAGCGCCGGAACATTACTGTGAACCTCAGTGCGTCGAAGGATATATCAGAGATCATACAGACGGGCGTCTTGTACTTTGACAAAACCGACACCTTGCGCTATTCAAGCATGGACATAGATGACGAGACCGAATGGGGTACAGGAGAGCTGATCAACATACACTGTTCTGTCGAGGACACTGGGCCTGGCCTGGCCGAAGAGGAAATGAAGCTGCTATTCCAGCGCTTCCAACAAGCCACACCACGTACCCACGTCCAGTATGGCGGATCTGGGCTTGGCCTGTTCATCTCACGGATTCTCACCCAGATGCAGGGCGGCGAAATTGGCGTTTCGTCAAAGAGAGGCATTGGGAGCAAGTTCAGCTTCTACATTCAGTGCCGCAAATGTGTCAACCCTCCTCCAGCGGCTCCTGAGCTCGCACGGCCTTTGAAGCTTGGGCGCAAATCCGGCGCCACTCCATCGAAACCCGAGACGGCGGCAACAACAACAACAACAACAACACCAACAACACCAACAACAACAACAGCAACGCCGAGAAAAGGCCATCAATCACTATCTCGCAGCAATCCAGCATCAGGTCCACCTCGGTCAATATTTGACGTGCTCATTGTCGAAGACAACATTGTCAACCAGAAAGTCCTGCAGAGACAACTGCGCCACTGCGGGAACAATACTTTTGTGGCAAATCACGGGCACGAGGCCCTGCAAACCCTACAGAAATCGAGATTTTGGGCCGGGCAAGAGCAGAGCGGAGTGGATATTTCGGTGATTCTCATGGATCTGGAGATGCCGGTGATGGATGGGATGACGTGTGCGCGCAAAATCCGCGAACTTGAGAGAGAAGGTACTATCGTGACGCACATTCCCATCATTGCAGTCACAGCATACGCGCGGCCCGAGCAAATCGAAAGCGCCAAAGCCGCAGGAATGGTAAGTTTCCCATCCCATGGCAATCTAGCCCCAAGCGCGAAACTAGCTGCGTTGTGAAAACCGCTAACCCGGCTCCCAAGGACGACGTCATATCGAAGCCTTTCCGTATCCCGGAGCTCCTCCCCAAAATTGAAGAGCTCGTCACCAAGTACAAAAATCCATCCATCAGCACTCAATCATAAAATCTCATCATGACCCTCGTCGTCATTATCCGCTAAATGTCAGAACCAACATACCATTTTGCATCAAACCTTGAATTTACAACAGACGCTGGCTGAGCCCAAAAACACAAGCATGCTCAGTCGGCTTTTCGCAAAGCAGATGAACGACCAGCCCCATCAATCGCAACTTATAAGACACGCGACAACTCCTTTTTTTTTTTCGTGTTCAGTCCAACATGGTGTTTGAATCGACTTTCTTTTTTTTTCCCCTCTTTCGCCAAGCGGAATAATTCTAGCGCTGCGAATTCAATCGTCATATAAGGTGTTATTAGACACGTCCTTCGGGGGTTTTCCTCAGATACCTAACATCTAACAGCCAGTCGCATATACACGGGGCGGGGCTAGGCATTGCCTCGTGTCAACTATTTACCTTGGGAGTAATACAACGGAGTCGGCGTTTAGAACACACGGGTCTTGACGGCGATGTATGTGCATACAGTTGGATTGATTGGAAATATACCCTCTTACGTGTCTTCTCTTCTTCTCTTTCTCCTAGTTTCAGAAAGTGGTGAATAATCCTTCTTGATGCACCATGCCCATCAAATCGTGTGTGTGAAGAATGGTGATTCCATCGATATTGTGCCCAGTCAGTAAAAGTTTTGCGCCCCGTCTAACCAACCCGTTACTGTTACTACTGGGTCCAACACCCCTCATTCAATCCATGCTACGTGCTCGAGACCATGTGAAATGCTTCTGACAAGACGGGCACTGACTGGTACGTCAACTCCTCGTGCATCATCCATCCATCCACCCCCACCCCGGGTGGATGGCGATGGATTACAAGCCAAGGAGCCGACATGCCACTCTAGACCACCGAAAGGTGGCACCATCGAGGCATGTTACTAGAGAAGAGAATAGCCTCGTTGTACACGCTGAGCGAGCGAGCACCGTTCCTGTACGCTGATGCAACAATGCCGAGACGCTGCTAGGAAAGAGATGCGTCATGTACCCCCCCGTACTTTTGGTCTCTCCACTACCGACGATAATAACTCGTGCACCGGAATGCTAATTAAGCTGGCAGAATCTTTCCAAACCAAGCTCAAGTAGTGCAGCAACCGGATAGGCGCACGTGAAAATTGACACCATCAAACAGTCATCGTGTATTGCAAAACAAACCGAGTATGAAATATTGCAAGTTCGTTGTATATAAATCAACATGCTCAGTTGTATTAGTTATTACTATCTTCTCCTCCACTGGGTATCGAACGAAACAGCGAATGCAATGTACTACTAGTGAGAACTTGAGCCGTGACAGCTGGTTTCTCGAGTTTTTTTTTCTTTTTTTGGTGGCACAATATCATGTGTCCGCGGGCTTCTCCGTTTTCTCAACCAACAATAATAAAAATGGACAAATGGTATCAGTGAAAGCAGCCTTGACAGGGTATCTTTGGCATCTCGCGAAGAAATGCGGAAACCTTCCTTCCAATTCTAGCCCTCTCATAAGATCAAGTATGTGAATAGTCATTTTGTTTTGGTCTTCAGGGTTTCTTCTTCAAGTCGTACACATCACGGGCATTGCCGGTCCTCTAGGCGGCAGCAGTGACGGCCGGGGTGGCAGTTGCCACGTTTTCGGGCTTGTTCTCGGCTTCCGTCTCGGCAGCCTGGACGGGCTCAGCGATAACTGGCGCCTCATCGGTGACAGGGGCTGAAGCCTGAGCGGCGTCGGTCTCCTCCTTGACGGTCTCCTCGGCAGGCTTCTCCTCGGCCTTGGCGCCGGACCTCCCCTTGATAGTGGCACGAAGCTTGGAGAAGGGGCTCTGGCTCTGGCGCTTCTCAGACTTGTCGACCTTATCCTCGCCCTCAGCAGGAGCAGGAGACTTCTCACGTCGACCAAAGGCAAAAGGAAGCGACGACTTGCGCTTCTCCTTGGCATCCTTCTTGGCGGCTGTCTCGGTGGCGACAACCGGAGTGGCCTCAGTGGTCTCGGCGGCGCTCACCTCCTCGGCGTTGAGGGGAGTGGTCGACCCAACAGGAGGAATGACGGGAGCGAGAGCGTCGGTGGTGGTCTCACCTTCCTTGGCAACTTCTTCAGCGGACTTCGCATCGCCGGCCTTCTTCTCCTTCTTGGAGAATACTCCACCGAAAAAGCTGTTGCGCTTTGAAGCAGCAGGCTTCTCTCTGGGGCTCTCGACAGGCTTCTCCTCCTCGACCGCCTTGTCTTCGGTGGCACTAGGGGCCTCAGTCTCGGCGGCGGCAGTCTCCTCCGCCTGAAGGGCCTCGGCGGCAGGCTCGGCGGCGGGAACAATGGCTTCGACCTCGGCGGCAGGGACATCTTCAGCCCTGGTGTATTCCTTCTTACCAAAGCCGAAGATGGAACCACGCTTGCGGCTGGCGGATCGGCGCTTGGTCTCTTCAGCTGGCTTATCCTCCGTGACAGCGGCGGCCTCGCCCTCAGCGGCGGCAGTCTCCTCCGCCTTGGTCTCGTCAGACACCGTCTCTTCCTTGGCAGCAGGCTTCAAACTTTCGAGAGCGTTCTTGTAAGCCTCAGACTCGGTGACAGAAGCAGCAATCTCCTTGGCTTCAGCAATCTTAGTCTTGAGCTGAGCGACCCAGCTGTCACGCTCAGTGGTGCTGACAGCCTTAAAGCTGTGCTTGGCACCCTTGTGGGTGAAGTGGAACTTGTTGGAGCCGTCAGTCTCAGGCTCGGTGGTGTCGGCCTTTGGCACGTGTGTTAGCGTGGTCTATCATGTCCTCGTTTCTTCAACCTCCTCATGCTTACCAAGTTGATGACACTTGAGGGTGCCTTCTTGTCGCCAATGAAAAGCAGACCTTTGCCCGTGTGTGAGGCCCATGAAATGTTGTGGTGAGCGGTCTCGGTGTTCTTCTCGCTTCGCAGATAGGTAGAGAGTGCCTTGGGCTCGATAGAGTCTGTTCCAAAGAAGAAGAACTCCTTGCTGGGGATCAAGTTCCTACCAGATTACTTGTCAGCGCCGACTTTCACCGTGTCTGCAGGCCCTCCCTGTGTTGCAGATCACGGCGCCATCGCGGCATTGCAGAACTTACTTGGGGAAGCTAGCACCCTGGGCTTTGTAGCTCAAATGTCCTTCCTCAACAGGCTTGTCCTCGACCTTCGGCTCTGTTGCGCCCTCGGCTGGCGTGGTCTCTTCGGTGGGCTGCTCCTCAACAGCTGGAGCTGAGGTGACGGCATCGGTTGTAGCAGGCTCGACGACAGCGACGGGAGCAGCCTCCTCGCTGGGCAGCTCAACGGGCTTCTGGATGTCGGCCATTGTGAATGATTAAAAAAGACAAGGGTATCAAGTGGATGGGTATCACAAAAACAAGACGATGGTATATAAAAGGAAAAAAGAATTCAGAAGGCAGCGTTGAAGTGGGAGCTGAAGAATGGAGCACAGGTCTGAGATGTGGTGGGAAGAGGAAGGAGAAGAGCGGACAGCAGGACGAGGGACGGGTTGGGGTACTTATTTGCTTGCAAAGCAGGAGAAAGGATGTCGAGGTGCCAGCCAGGAGAAGGGGGGCGTGTAGAAACGGGCAGATGGATGGGATGGATGGGATGGGGTGACGGGGAGGGAACCAGACTTGTTTGTTTTTTTCCCCTGCTCTTGGGCGAGGGGTGTGAATGAATCCACGAGACGACAAGGACAAGGCATGATGATTCTCCATCCAAGCGGCGGCAACACTGTCTGCGTCGTCTGTGAAGGGTGTGAAAAAGGGGGGGGGGCTGCTCTTGTGATTACATACATGTATTACATATGTAGCTGCTGCTTCTTCGGCCATTGTATTGACCGGCACAGGGATCACAAGGCGTCCTGCCTGTCCTAAGTGATGTACTCAGTACATGTACATACGGAGTACAGATAATACTAGAATGCACACGATGCATATGTATGTACTGTGCCAGCGAGGTATCCCCTCCGCCTTAATATAAAGGGGTTCATTGGATGCGTTCGGGGCCTTATGCACTAATCTGCTACATAGCTACTTTAGCCGTTACGCATTCTTAACCTCTAGGCACTATGGATTAGGCCTACGGATTGAAAGGGGCGTTGTATTTTAGCGCTAGACTGATTACTAAGGCTTGATTTCTTTTACATAAGTCGCGTATCATAAAAGGGGATTTTACTAGTCTTGCTCTTCCACAGATAAGTTGCTCCTATCCTCCTCTATACCCTGTGCAACAAACAAGCAAGTAACGCGACCATGTAATACTCCGTACCACGCACAAGATGCTCTGGATCCTGTCGCGGCTCGCCGTCATGTTCATTCATCGTCACCATCACAGTCACAGCTTAGCGTGGCGCCAGTTGCCAGAGCCAGGGTGGGTCACCGTCGCCCCTTGACCCTCGAGGCCCTCCTTTTTAATGTCCTTTTTAATATCAGCTTATCGTGTCGAACAGCGCGGCAACAGCCCAGCATCGCCTCCATGTCCTCCATGCCGTGCACAGAGCGGGCCAGTTGTAGAGTGACGATTCTGACGAACCAATGTACGGAATACTGACCATGTGAAGTCTGATTACTTTTATTTATGTACGGATTACATATGTACTACAGAACAGATCCTACACGATGCATCAGCGAACCCCTATCATATATGTAATTTGTACTGCCCGCTTCTGCGTCTTCTGACAAGTGCCAGATCTCGGTCACCCCCCACCCCCCCCCCCAAATGCAATATTACTTTTGCATCTCAACAAGTTGCCCAGGCAAATATACATTATGTACTCCGTAATACATATGTACGTGCAGTGCAGTTGGACGCCGCCTTTTTTAGCATAGCAAAACGCCCGTCTTTTTTCTCCGTCACCGGCTGGCTAGCCACCAACAGCCTGCTCACGCTCGCTTAGCCGAATGACGGTGGAAACAGAAACAGGGGGCTTGTCAGTACGATGTTGTATGTACTGCACTCAGTCAAGTCCCAGACGGCGATTGGACTGCCACCCCTCCCCCCCCTACGGAATCACTGGTGCTGCTTCCAGCCTCTGAGCCTACATTTTGCAGCTCCTGTAATCCGTAACGACTGGCGTCCCCCGTCCAACAAGACCGAAAGGCAATGACGGATACATCGACAACGCGAATAACACGCTGTATGCTCCGTACGTGAAGTGCATAATAATACCATTGCCGTCGCAAGGTTGAAGGAAATTGCATGTTTGCGTTGCCAGGGGGTCCCATGGCCTGTCCCTTATCCCTTGGCCCGTGGTGCATTAACGTTGGCGAAGTCAAGTGGGTCGAAATTTACGGATCCATTGACGCACCTCTTTTTCTTCTTTTTGCCTACATATACACCTGTCACTGTTGTATCTGACATAACTCGTCTTTGCTTTGCTTGTCCCTCCCCTCCACTTGACTTGAGTTGGCTGGATTGAAAGTAAAAGTCGATGAGAAAGCGAAATAACAGATGCCCTCCCTGCCCTGTTGAGAGTCATTCCCGCGGTGTTTATCGATAATGCCTCGAATTACAGGCCCCTTTCGCTCAACGTTGCGACATTCATTCACCCCCCCCCCGTCCTCTTTCCATGAAACACCCACCAACAGCAAACGGAGGGGGGCCGTCAGATTTATGTAATAGATACGGACTACGGACGTATTCAATACTTATGCCCTGCCAACTGAATCACTTGTCCTAGGGCTGTTTACAGGGTTGTATTTGGAGTGCACGATCCCCTGATTGGTTTACCACGTCCTGCACCCGAAGTTGTTTTCTAGGTGAATCTCCTCTCCAAGATGGCCTGCTGGTACATGTAGTTGTCATCGCTCTTCTATATACAAACTGTGAGAGGTGCAGACAGGTGCAGACAGGTGCAGAACGGACCATGGAGCCAAAGCAACTTTGTTGACTCTTTTTTTGGTGGCATCTGGCGGCGCAGGGGTCCCCGGTCGTCTCATGTCACATGTCATGGCAACAAGCTGCAGAAAATTGGCCACTCCACTGAAAGTTGGACCCAGCAGCCCAGCTTCCTTTGCCTGTGGATCGCCTATTTCGCATTTGGTATTGGGACCGTCCAATTTTTATATTGCAATAACAGTTCCAGCGACTGCCACGAGTCCACGACATGGGCGTGGCTTCGACGCAATACCTTCTGGAGCTTCCTTGCATCGCCTTGTTTCCTCGCTCCCTTCCCTCCAACGCCACCAAGACCTCCTCGTGCACCTCCATCAAGCCGCAAAAAAAGCAGTTTGTCGTTGTGGCTTTTCTTGGGTCACGCTGCAGCGAACGTCATATCATGATCCACAATCCACACCTGCAAACACGAGATGGGTGGTGGCCTGTATCCACATTGTCTGAAGCCTTCCCTTTTTGGCTGTCAAGCGATTTATGCAGCCATGTCCTGCCTCGTGAGCCAATGATATCATAATATGCACACTGGATCATCACGTTTTATCGTCAAGCCTGGCGCTTTATGTATGGAAACCGGCTCCGAGTCAGTTCCATAATGATGGTGAGTTCCTCTGTCTGGCTTATATTACGCTCACGTTTGTTCTTTTTCCCTTTTACCCGTCTGCAAAACAGTCCGTGATCAGCGCCACGCGCGTGTGTGTGTGGTTGTCACTGGTTGACCTCCTGGCCTGAAGCTCATTCATCAGTGGATGTCCCGGAGGCAGATTCCTGTGTCCTGTCCGAGACAATTGAGCGCGCATGTTGCTACACCTGTCACTGTAAATACCCATTTATTACTTACTGCAAGACCTGGCAAACTGCGTCAATATGTAGGAAGGGCGACGAGCAAGCCACCATATGTGCTGTCTCTCGAGTGCACACAGCAATGAATTTTCCACCCTTTTGTACCCCGTACGGAGTATGTACATACTCGGGGTCGGAGTTCCTCATACGGGCGACCAGATATCTATTGATCCAGCAAGACGCCATGATGTGGATCAAATGCACAATGCCAGCGGTTCTCACGTGAAGGCGGTGTGAAATCGAGAATCCGCAAGATTTTTTGTATGGTCCCATATTCATCACTCCTTGATGCCAATTCGCGCAGCTCGACATGTCACAGGAACACAATTGCGACACCATTGACCACGCATGGAACCTTGTTGTCCAACACACCATCACCAGAACTTTGCCCCGCTACAGTCGTCTCACTCATTATTAATACTATTCCCAGTTGCCTTCGAGGTTGCAGCTAGAACGGCATGGACCCAAAAAGAATTACCAACCCGACTTTTACCATGCCCTCCATGCCCTCCATGCCCTCCCATCATGACCCTGGCCCACCTTCTGAACATTTGTTGGCCGCCATTGCGTGATTGATGCAGGGACGTTGGTACAATATCTGATGAGGCGGGGCTAATGAAGCATTGCAATCGTTATCAGGTACGATATTGCAGGTTGAACTGAACTGTACATGTCGGCGAGATCAGCGTTGCCAATTCTATGTAGGGTAGCTCGACCTTGACCAGTGAATGTTGGGAAGGAGGGAGGGAACGGCTTGCGGAGTACGTACGTACACCCCACTGTATTATGACTGATCACTCCAAATTCGACTGCCAAATGATCAATCGAGTGACTCTGTACCCTTCATGCTGTCCCGACTACCAGCAAGGAGCAGCTTATGAGTCAGAGATGCGTCACTTTTGATGGAGCATGTAGCCGCAAGAGTGAACTTGTCCTGACGAGACGAACCGCGAACTTTATGGCAACGCCGTGCGCTAGCTACGAGCGCTGAGATTTTCTTCGCGCCCGACAAGTGTGAGTCAACTCACCTGCCGCCTGCCACCTGCCGCCTGCCGCCTGCCGCCTGCCGCCTGCCGCCTGTGAGCAGCTGCCCGCCGGTGCTCCCGTTCGGCCGAGGCACCCACGGCTTCGAGATGCTTCGTACGACTCCCAGCGACGTCCATGGCGCCGTTGTTTTACATGCCCTCCTCTACCGTTCGTCTTTTTCTCATTCTCCTGATACCCTGGTACTTTGCGGCTTTCCGACATCTTCTCCGTGAGCACCAGTGTAGGAGTCTTTTTGCGGAAATAGAGTTGTTGTCCGAGTAGAGTGACTAGTCTTAGTCTTATGCAACCGCTGAGTTCGTCCGTCTCACTCTAATCTAAGCATATTCGACTGAACAAACCTTGGCAGGTTCACCATTGTGGAATAGACTTTTAATCCCACAAAAGTATGCGCTATGACTGCGAGGAGGCTTCTTTATTGCATACACCACACCCCAGCTTGGCCGAGAACAGGATGAGCACGGAAGACGATAGACATTTCTTGATTCGACCTCCAAGAAATGCAGCTTTTGTCGCAAGAAGCAGAGAGGTTTAGCATCAAGAGTGCTACGGCCGACTGGCTTTCTCACCGACTTCTCACCTGCAGACAAGGTTCATCCGCCACGTGCCTCTAAGACTGCTCCTCTCTCCCTCAAAGCCATGTTGAACAGAGTTCACTGTGATTGCTCGGAACATAGTCATCACTTGTTCTCCTCTTACATCTTCGACTTTTCAATTCGGTCTCAGGCGCATTGCTGAGGTTGATTCTGCGCTCTCAAACCGGTTCCTCGACTCTCCCCCAACTTTGCCTCCACTTACACGACTGATCGATACAACGCACTCTCAGTAATTTTCTGCTCCTAAGGTACACAAAAAGTAAGTAGATAGGTGAGAGATCCTTTTAGCTAGTTTATTCCTCCTCTCATGTTTCTTCTGTTCTTTGCGGGTACTTTTTGGTCAAAAGGCACTTGCTACCTGGAGCTCCTTCCGCCATATACACATTCCAAAATCTGCTGTCTCAAGATTCGAAGAAAATACTTCAGCACCAAGCTTCTGCCCTTCCATCAAACTTCATGATCAAAGTTTTTTTTTTTTTGGCTTTTTGGCTCAAAGCATATGCGGGTCGTTCGTTTCCTTAATCCTCTACGCCGCCTTCTCTCCCGCCGGTTTACCTTTTGCCTTCTAATCCAAAGTCTAACCTTAGGCTACTCAATCTCGCAAGAAGATGACATATAAAGGCCGACAGGAGCCCTGACTTTCAACTTTCTAGCCTCCTTGTTTCATTTTCTTTTCATTTTCTTTACTCGAATCAAGAACAAAAAACAGGATGACTCGAAAACGCCGCGATACGGGTAAGCCCGTCGCTGTAGCAGCGACACCAGAGAAGTATGACATGGTCACTTCTCAGAGAGCTCTTATCAAGAATGGATTTCACCCTGCTGTGACGTCCAAGTCACCTACAGAAATCGAGTCCGAATGGGGTATGAAACTTCGCCATCTTACTCAAAAGCCTTCAAAATCCGAATTTGAGGCATATGCGCCTTTCAGATATTTGACTACGGTAGGTGTTTCACTGTCTATATTTATCGGCTTACACCTGATGCTGACCGCTGGAATAGGCCACCCTTCTGTTTCGTTACGAGTCCAAGTACGCTGATCCAAAGAAGGGGGCAGACAGTGCCCACGGAAATAATTCGCTGGCAAAAATATTGAATGCTGTTGATGTCGGAGGCGAAGTCGCAAATGCTCTTTTCGCCCAGGGGCTGGACACAGTTTTGAAGGCCGCGATCACTTCGACCACCTCTTGGCTGGCAGTGTCAAACATCGCCGTAAGTCAAAGCCTTCTCCGCATGTTCGTGATGTAACTGACCGCAAACTTAGAGAATCTGGGACTTCAACGCTTCAGACTTCAGAACGAGCGGTAATTCAGGCGTGCTTCTGGCTGTAACTCCTGAATGCACCGTGGGCGAGATGAAAATGGCCTATGATTTGGATCCATACGGACTAGATCCCTCCAAGTCCATCTCCAGCTGGTGCGGTGAAGCTATGAAGCTCGAAAAGGAAATATTTCTTTCCATCTTTCTTCTTCATGGCCGTGTAACAGGTAAGATGGGCCGCAAAAAAAGATGCAAAAACAAGCAGGATACCGAGAAGATTATGCCTGTGGATTTCCTGGCAAATGAGATTGTCGATGCTATCAAAGGCATTCGAGATGTGTCCACAATTTGGGGTGCTGGTCAGTTTGTGTCCAGTCCTCAGTGCCGGTTATTTGAACCATCAGCCATTTTCTCTGTTACCCGACTCAGGGGACTATGTAAGTCAAACTAAATTTCATTGTTTTTCTCAATTGGGGGGGGGGGAGGGGGGAGGGGGGGCAACATTGCTGACTATTCTGCTAGTGAAACAAATTTCCGAACAACGAAACTCGTTCAGAGTGCTGCACTTTCAGAACATCCCTTTTCTAGACCGTCGCATGGTCGCCATTATACTACGAGCCTGTCCGAACGTTCGCATGATTGGCATATACGAATGTCCGCTAATCCATTTCGGCGACGTCCTCTGTCTAATCGATCTTATCTATGAGGTCAATTATGAGCGTCGAAAAAAGAAAATACCCGAAATCACAGGTTTTGATTTCTATCCCCATTACAACAAGGGGACCCCATTTGCGAGCCCTACCACAGCTACCTATGGTCTAACTTGGGGACCACAAAAGCTGGATGTTGTCCAACGAGGTTTCTTCAACGTCATAATGAAAGCATTCATGAAAGCAAAAAGGATGAAACTGGGTCTTTTGTTTGACAAGGACAAGGCATTTTGCAAGTATCTGAACCACATTCCGAACTACCCGCTTGCAGTCCCCACGTTTCTAGACGCCATGTACCGATACCTGGAAGTCAAGGATGAGAAGGTGCGAAAAAAGGTTCTATACGATTTGCTCAAGCCAGTTCGACTTGGCGTAGAGACACACATGGAGCAGGACTGGCCGGTTTGGTACACGACCGTTATGGGAAGGAGTGTCGTGTTTTGTTCATCCTGTGGGTACGAAACCTTGGAAGAGTTCTTCTCTGCCCATGCTCGCCAGATGCCTCCTCATAAAAGGGTCTGCGCAGGTTGCACTCTACAGCTTTGGCTGGATGAAGAAGATGATCACCTGAAAGCCTACAAGAAACAAATCCTCGACACCCTGTTCCCTGATTGGAGCGGATGGGGTTTCAACCCAGATGCGCCAATTCCGCCGTCCGTGAAGAAGATCATCAACCTACACTCGACGGAATTGGTTCGACCTGAAGTCAAGGACATACTGGTAGACAGCAATGGGGAGATGTACTGCCCACAGATCATGGCAGCCCTCGTGCGAGACAACAAGGTCCATTTTGATTCACTGCAAAACCTACCCAGCCTGTCAGACCTATTGACAGGACGAGGTAGCATTGAAAGATGGGGCCATGTCTACAACAAGTGTAACAATCTGGACATCTACTGTAGGTCGATCAGGAGAGTCCATGAGGAGAGCAATGGCAAGGACGACGACAAGGCCGTTCTGAAAGGAAGAGTGGATGGCAGTATGCCTGACCACATCGAAGAGCTACAGCCTCCAAAGCAAGCCAAATACGGAGTCGCAAGCAATGACTTTCACGCTGCGGTCATGTTCTACCAGGGATTAGCGTGCATGGGTTGGACGGGATATAATTGAGTCTGGAAGAAACATTTGACTCAAGCGAAGAAAGGCAGCTGGGCACAAATTGCCGATAGATTATGGAACAGAATGAAACATGCACGCAGGAATTTCGACAGGAATCGATAACTGAGAAAGGCGATATATTTTTTGATTTGAAATAGGGGAAAAGAAAACAAAGCATTCTTCAGACGGTGTGCTGAGATGGGATTACCAAAGTCGTGAGTGGTCGGCCGATGCACATTGCCCGTCACCAAAAAAAAAGAGAAAAAGTCCTGGGAATTCGAGAACCGAAGAAAATACTGAAAGAGGCTATGGGTGGAACAGTTTTAAACAAAGAACGAATTAGGATAATCAGAATCGCTATGAGCAATATATATTAGCTAAAGTTGCCTGGCTGAATTGAAAGCAAGCCGAAGAAGAGTCTCCACCACGTGACCTGAAGATATTCCCCAAGACGACCCATGCCCCTCGAACCCGTCTCCTCAGCACGATAAAGCCTTGAACGAGGACACAACACGCAGTCATGGCCTCGCTCCTACTCCCACGGACTCTCGCCCTGCCAGCGAGAATAATTGCTTCGAAACCCTCTGTCGGAGGTCCCGCCACAAAAAACCTATTTCGCACAGCCTCCGCACCAAGCTGGGTGCATTCAGTCTTCAGCAATGCCTGGACAGCGACAACGAGCCGGACACTTGGAGGATCGATGCAGCAAACGAGGGGGATGAAGGTGCACAGTTCCGTGAAGAAGAGATGCGAGCATTGCAAGGTAAGTTGGTGCCGTGGTGCTTCCGCGAGAGAGTTGCTGATGCGGGCCGCAGGTCGTTCGACGAAAGGCCGGCAAGAGACATAATGGGTACTTGTACATAATTTGCAAGTCAAACCCGCGACATAAGCAGCGACAAAGCTAGACTGATACCGGGATTTCGGACGAGGAGTAGGAATGATTGTCATGGGATGTAATTTTTTTTTTTTTTTTTTTTTGTACATTAGGATCAAGAACAGGAGAGTTATGCGATGATGGACATGGCTGGCACGGATTTAACCAAGACTTGCACACTACATGCCCTCGACGTATCGCTCCATACTTTCCCACTCGGTCTTGCCGGTCGATAAAAGATATTGAATGTGATTCTGGGATGGGTCAGATTTGGCCAAAAAAAAAAAAAAAAAAAAACTACATGTCGTGATTTTTTCGGGTCCATGTCCGTCCGTGCAGGGCTCTCACCATGTCTGTTACGTCTCTGCGCTTCTCGAATTCATCTCGTGCGAAGCGCCGTGTTTCGGACCTGGTCTGCGCATCGCGGATGGGTTTTGTGCCGCGGAGGATGGTCCTGTAGAAGGAGAGGACGCGGGATCTTTGCAGAAACTAGGGTAGTTTTTTTTTTTTTTTTTTTAGACATTTATAAGTGAGGGGTTTTTTTTTTTTTTCCGTGTGTTTATTATTCATGTTGCTGTATGCTGCTGGGCGGGAGGCGTGAAATACGTACATGGTCGAGACTCAACGCGCGCTCGATTTTGCGACGAGTGGCATAGCCACGGGCTCGCAGGTGATTTGTGAACCTCATGCGGTAGCTACCATTGATGTCGTATCTGTGAGTAGAATCTTTATAATATGGAGAAAAAAAAAAAAAAAAGTTCGAGATAGTTTTGCGAAGGGAAGAAGTTAGTAGAGGATGGGGTGAAGTTTCTCCGGAGCGGAAGAACCTCGGGTTGGCGGCGCTGGGAAACGCGGTGACGTAACTATTTTTTTTTTTCCTTATTGAGTCATGGAAATTTTTCTTCTTTCGGCCTTGACGGTGTCCATCGTAGATGATGCCTTTCAACATGGGTGTCGATGACAAATCTGAGAGCGGCAGGACATCCAGGTCTCAACGGAAACAAGAGACGAGTGCGATAGAAGAGGCTAATGCGAAGAGCGATGCTGAATTTGCCGCAGCGTATCTGCCCTCACTGTATGTACAACGAACGCTCTCCCATCCCGCTCTGTCTACGTGTTTTATGGACTTGTCATTCTCGTTTAGGGGGGGTCCGTTGAAGAAGTCGGGTCGTTGATGGCGTAGCCCTCTAGACTGGACGCATCCCACCTCGGAGAGGGTGTATCATGTGCAACTTCGCGGGGCCGTGGCACTGGAGGAAGCCCATGTCACGGCTTGTTTTGACCTGATTGACGAGACGAGCGGCGAGGACTATCGCGGGTCCAGCCTGGGATGGCATCCTGTTGCCAAGAAGAAGGAGATGCGGTCTCCGGAGCTACGGTACATTCTCGTCTTGCACGACGATCAAGTATGCGGGTTTGCGTCCATGATGCCTACGTTTGAGAATGGGGAGGCGGTCGTGTATTGCTACGAGATCCATTTGAAGACCCAGTTGAAGGGGTAAGTGCATCACCTATCTACTACTTGGTTTGGGATGGGGAACAGGTGCAGGCGTTGTCGACCAGCTCTTTTTGGCAGCATCGCAGGCGAAGCTACAACAGGCGTAAAGCGAAATCCATGAAGCGAGTTCCATGAAGAGAGAGAGAGAGAGAGAGAGAGAGAGAGAGCAAAGCTAATGGGCATGATGGACGGACCAGAAGCGGGCTTGGCAGACAGTTGATGCAGTTGCTCGTCGAAGCAGGCGAGCGGATTGAGTCGGTGGACAAGGTGATGCTCACTTGTTTTGTGAGCAATACGCACGCGAGATGGTTCTACGAGAGGCTTGGGTTCGTGGTGGATGCGTGCTCGCCGCGGGAGAGGAAGCTTCGTGGAGGGAAGGTTGTGGTGCCGGATTATGTGATTATGAGTAGACGGACGGGGTTGCGCAGACGGCGGGATAAAGGCGAGTGAGTTGAAGTTGATATTTGGTTGATACGGAGTTACTTACGGACTACTTGTCGGCGGTCGTTGTGTCACGGCCAGAGCCTTGCATGTATTGTGTTGTATTGATAATACAATACAATACAATTGTTAGAACAAGCATGATATCATTCGCCCTTGCGGGCCTTTTTTATAGGTCCGTTGCGCGGGCCCACCGCAGCCGTGATTATCTTTTCTTATTAGTAAGACGCAGAATACTCTTTAGCCACTAGTTAAGAAAAAAAATTGCTGCCTCTCTTGACCGCCTAACTACTTTTAGGGGGGGCAGGTTAGTCAGTCAGTCAGTCAGTCAATCAGTCAAATCGCCGAATCAGTCAAATCGTCCAGTCAAATCGTCGGTTAGTAAAAAAACCGGGAGTGGATAACAGTCAGCCCGGGCTGGTACCGAAGCTTTCCCTGCGCCTATGATGCCGATAAATTCGGGCAGCCATAAGAATCTTGTATGAACTTGAGAGAGCCAACACTCCAATCAAACGACGAAGCTTAAGCGCCTTCCAAGGCTGTCTCTCGGCCCTTGTTGGATGGTTCGGCGCGTATACGTCGGCGCGAACAGAATATTCCCAGCTTGAATCCCGCCGTATGAAGAGCAAAAGGGAAGTGATTGCCACTGCCATAGTACTCAACATATAGAGAGTGTCCCGGCCAGGCGGTAGACAAACTACATACGAAATCCTACACCACTAAATCAATCGGAGCCGGACGTCTTGACTGCGCTGTGTGTTTCATTGGCCATGGAGAGTCACTTGGAGGTAGATCATTCTCCAGCTACACAGGCCAAAATGGACGACCAAGAAATCCTTGACAACATAAACGGCCGCATACATGGCCCCATGATCGGGTTTATGGAAAAGTACTTGGGCAAATTTCAATATATTAGTCAAGGTGCTTCATTAGAAATCCAGGTAGCTGAAGGGGATAGGTGCCACTGTGCTATCCCATCAGCTGCCCCATCACCGGACGATTTCCTACATTGGTTTTCCAACTATATATCACGGGAGCTTGACGGTGCTCGAGGCTTGTGGCATATATCTAAAGACAGCACAGCCTCCGGACACGAGAGTACTGACGACAGTGCACGTCTTCTCTTAGCCATGTCCCCTTCCTCAGCCTGCGATGCAGTGACGAGATGGGGTCATGTTCAGGTTATTGGCCAGTTTTACCAACGTGGTCGCGTTTATTATCAGGATGGACTGTTAAGTCTATGCCGGTCCGCACACCTGGTCTTCGCCAGTCAGCCTACGCGACTCTTCTTACATGGTTTCTACATACGCGGCTCACTAATCGAGCTCTGGGTCTTTGATCGGTCTGGCTTATATTGTAGCCACGTATTCGATATTCAGAAGATTTTATCCAATTCTTGACCATTATTCTCAGCTACCAGCGGATGACGGATCAGGACCTGGGTAAACTCGACATTATTGAGACGGATATAGGCGGCAACAACTACATGATGCTTGATAGTGCGGAGATGCCTTCTTTAAGGAAGATGTATCTGGAAAGCGAACCAGTTGCGTCCCGCGAAGGCCTTGTTGGTACCGGGACAACTTGGTACCGGGACAACTTGCTACCGGGTAAGAATGCCGGTGTCGAAGCAATGGAATTCCATCTTGAAGTTCAAATGGCGCTGGGCCAGAGAGCGTCCGGAGAACGAGCTTCTACAGCTAGCCAAGAAGAACTGCATCTGGGGTGCAGCATCCCTTGATTATTATAAGGAACTGGAAAGCACAGCAAATCTGCGTCGAGGTCTTCGTTGGGGGCCACAGAGAAAATTCACCAGTCTGCGGCCTCCCGAGACGCACGGAGGTGTCGAAGAGCAACGCGGCAAAGTTGATTATAATGCTGACGGATGTTCCGATTATACAGAACAAACCGGCAATTTCTTTCAGAACCGTATTCTCACCTGCACCGTAACTTCTCCCGCCGGCAGACCCCTTCACACGTTTCATTCTCTAATAGAATTGCTTCAAGTCTTTCGCGATGCTGTCAAGTGTCACCGATCGCTTTGTCATGACGCCAAGATTCTTCACCAAGACATATCCTCAGGGAACATAATCATTCTAGATGGGCAGGAGGGTGAAGGAAAGCCAAAGGGGATCTTGATAGACCTTGATTCTGCAATACAAATCACCGAGGGATTAGAAGCAGAATTTGAAATTATCGGCACCAGACCATTTATGGCTATCGGCGTTTTAAGGGGTGAACGCCATACTTATCGGCATGACCTAGAGTCATTCCTTTATGTTTTCCTGTGGACAGTCATATCGAGCCACACAGAGAATCCCCCGGAGACAAGCAAGCTGCGGCAATGGAGCAACGGCGACTGGAACGAACTAGCAGCACGCAAGTGTCTTGACATGGGTCAGGATAGCTTTCAGAATATTCTGACGGAATTTACTCCCGAATTCCACTCCCTAAAGCCGCTCGCCGAAAGTCTCCGGCAAATTCTTTTCCCCCTAGAGGATGGCGTGATTTGGACAGGAACCCACAGCTCGCCTGAGGCTATAGACAAACTCTACGATGGAATGATCCACGCTTTCGAAGGGGCCATCGCGAGTGAAGGTGGAAGGTAGATGTGGAAGATGTACAACGCTCTCTGCAAAGAGGCAAAAGAGGGGTATATTGTCATCCTCGATATTTTCGCACTTTGTCAACATAGGGCAAACAACCGCGGTCGCACATCGTCCTGTTATAACACGGTGATTCCAAGGTGCCTAGTTTCGCAGATAGTAAACCTTAAGGACCAAGCTGGCATGTCCGGAATAATGCTGGAGAGGTGTAAATTTGTTGTGTCAACATTTGCGGGCAACCGACACAATCGATTAAAAGCGTCGTCATCATAGTCTTCTGGCTCTTTAAACAGCAAACTGTTCAGCTGCGGCCCGGCTGTTGGTAGACCAAACTCCAGCAGGCTTGGCAAAAACATAGGATAAGTTGCGAACGACTCTGCTTAGATTAGGATGACATTGCTCTAAGTAGTCAAGGAAGTCGACAATGCATTCGCGTTTAAGCTCATTCAAACTACATGTGTTAGTTCCGTAGGAGACAAGGTATTGGGAAAATCACTTACCTTCTTCCTGGTCGCTTTGCGTAGTGGGAAGACAAGGGCTGGGATATCTATCTATAGTGGGCACATTCTCGGATTGTTACGTTAAGATGTGTCCAGATTGGTAAAGTTCGATTTCTCTTTTCTGATCAGTGCATTTCGGCTGCGCGGATCGTCGCCAAGTATGCGCCAGACGCAATCAACAAGCTGCAATCTCGTTAACCTTTGATCTAAGTAGTGTTCTTTAAACAAGGGCGGCGCTCGACTTTAGCAACGTCAGCAGATCTGCGGAGCTGTCTTTTCAGTGTTACTTCGAAGATGTTCATTATGTTGTTCCAGTGTCAAGACCCTAAATTCACACAGCAAAGTTAAGCAGTGCAGGTCTTGATTTGCTTCAGTGGCTAAGTTGGGCTACGTTTAAAGGGCGTTTCCTAGACCTAACCCCTACAGCAAGCGCTGAAAGAATATAAAAACATAAACCATAGTACGGACAGTACCTTTTAAATCGTGGCCGCGAGGCTAGGGCCCCTGCTGCAGCGATGTGGCAGGTGTCGCGAGTGCTTTTTTCGTCAAATGTTTTAGGCAACAAAACAAAAGCCGTTACCAATATCTGCCTTGGTTCCTTCTCCCCAGCAGGAGACAGGGCTATTACTATTTCGGCATCCTGTGATTCAAAAGTGCTGGGGGATTGGCTGGTACATACGAGATGATGGAGGAGAGAACCATATACTTGTGCGACATCAAGTTGGAAACGATGTCCGACGTGTCGGTGACATGAACCAGTCACATTTAGACCAGTGGATTAAAGGCAGGATTGTGGTCGCGAACAATTGTGTCCGACTTTTTCCATATTGCAGAACTGATATATAAAAAGCGCTAGTTTCTAGAGGCCGTGATGCTTCGGAATTTCCCCCTCTAGGTGTCACGACTAGGTCGGAGAATGAAGATGAACAGAGTGATTGATGATGGCTGAGAGTCGCGGAGCGCCCTACAGGCACGTGGCTGAGGGCTAAAGGGGTCTTAGTTGTCTATGTAAGGGATCCGAGGTTCCACCGAGGTTCCACCATGTGATCACCCTGTCTCTGACTGCACCTCCAAGCTCCTGACATTCACCCATACTGACGTCGTACTCAATACGGATTCAATATGTGTAAACCTGTCAATATACTCCGTCCTCCGCACTACATCGTAAACGCGACTGGCCAACTCGGAGTCCGTCTTCTCCAACACAACTTCGGTGCTTTATGACAAACATGAAGGCTCTGGTGCAGAGCTATCCCCCCCTCGGTCAAGTGACCGTGGTCAAGAATAGTCGCCCGTGGCTCACAGTGGTATTGGAAGTGTCCATCCATCGAGCACAGGAGCCGTGGGAGGTATCCCTGTGGACGTCTGTAGACGAAGGGGAATGGCGTGAAGCCAACCTCGGCAAGACTCAGCAATGCCTAAATCCTCGAATGCTACAAAAACAACCGGCCGCAAGCACATTCTTGCACTTCTCTGGCCGACTGTCCATGCAGAAATGTGCAAGCTTTACCATCAAGTTCCGTCCTTCCAAAAACAAGACATGGGATTGGGTCCGTGATGAGCAAGGTCTGGGTGATGGAATTGTGCTACTGCAGTGTCCCGAATCCCTCTCGGACAATTCGCAACCACAGATTCCAGATCTTAACCCCGAATGGAAGATCACATCGGGGGTTAGTCAATCTCCCGGCACCCGACTTTGGACTCTGCGGTGTTCAATCCAGGGCTCGGTCGGCAAGGACTCATCTGTCCGCAACATCGACATTGGCACGCCGTGGGGCTCGTTCCTGAGGTAGGCTTCATGCAATCTTATACATTCACCAGCTTTGCTCCATCACGCTGCCCATACCGAACCAGAGCGGCCGCTAATCTGGTACAGATGGTTTGCCTTGGTGCGTCACCGACCCTCATGGTTGGGCCCTCGACAAGGCACATCGCGCTTCCTCGTAGACCAGACTGCTATCATGTGTTGCTTTCTAAGTGGCCAAGGCAAGACAATGACACTACTGGCTGTCAGTGGTGTTGAAAATATGTCGGTCACATTCAGCAGCACCGACCAAAATACCATCAGTGTCCATGTATGATCGCAACGTCTGATTCTAGTTGCAGCTCGGACAACTGACATTCCCAGGCCCGAAACGACTCTTCATCTGCAGGGACTGTCACGGTTTTGATATCTGACGGGCCTGATTTTGACCACACTGTTGCTTCTGTTATGTATGAGGCGAGAAATCTGGTGTCAACATGTACTGTGCCACGGGGTGAGCATGAAAACGGTGGCGAAATTCACAGAAAAGCCACAGCCACGACTCGATGGGAGCCCGAGTGGTATGATGGACTAGGGTTCTGTAAGCCTTTGTCCCGTGTCAATGTCGGAGTTGGCCTAATACCTGGTCAGGCACTTGGAATTCTCTAGGTCAACATCTCTCGGAAGAAAAGCTTCTTGACGCGATCAAGGAACTGGCCCAAAAGAAAATTCACATTACAAACCTCATCATTGATGACAACTGGCAATCCATCGACCGCACCGGAAGCGACCAATCCCAGTACGGGTGGATTGAATTCGAAGCAGATAAGCAGGCGTTCCCGAGCGGTCTTGAAAACCTAGTCACGAATATTCGAAAATCGCATCCAGATATCCGGCATGTCCTAGTGTGGCACGCCTTATTGGGATATTGGGGCGGCATCTCCCCAAATGGTGTCATCGCCAAGAGGTACAAAACGTCAATCGTAGCACAAGGCGGTGAGAGCCAGCGAACCCTTACCGTTGTTGCCAAAGAAAATTTGTCGCAGTTCTACGACGACTTTTACACCTTTCTAGTAAGATCGGGAATCGACGGTGTAAAGACTGACGGTCAAGTCATGCTCGACTTGCTCAAGGAAGCACCTGATCGTCGCGAGCTGAGCTCGACCTATCTTGATGAGTGGTCCAAAGCATCGCAGAAGCACTTTGGCAAAAAAGCCATTTCATGCATGTCGCAATTTCCACTAGCTCTTTTTCACTCGCAATTACCTCGGTCACCTCGGGAGAGAATAGTCCGAAACTCAGATGACTATTTTCCCAATGAACCTGCGTCACACCCATGGCATATATGGGCCAATGCTCACAACGCCATATTCACACGGTTTCTCAATGTAGTCCCCGACTGGGATATGTTTCAGTCGGTGCACGAACACTCCGAATTCCACGCTGCGGCTCGTTGCGTGAGCGGTGGCCCGATCTACATCACAGACGTTCCAGGGGAGCACAATGTGCCTCTCATCAAGCAAATGACAGCCCCGACGCCGCTTGGCCGGACTATTGTTCTCAGGCCTAGTTCCCTCGGGAGCTCTATCCAACACTACGAGAAGTATGAAGGGGGCACACTGTTGAAAATAGGTAGTTACCACGGCGGTAAGTTAGTTGTTGGGTCGTATTTTGCACTGCAAAGCAAATGATGGTGTCTGATGGCAACACATAGGCGCATCGCAAGCTGGCACAGGCATCCTCGGGGTCTTCAACGTGTCCCAAAGACGCATAAATGAACTTGTGCCACTGAACTGTTTCCCTGGAATAGTGCCATCTGTTGACTACGTCATTCGAGCTCATACAACCGGCAAGGTCTCAGGTCCCATTTCCCTGGAGCTGGAGCAAGCGACTTCTTTGATCACCATTTCGCTCGATATGCGAGCATATGAGGTTCTGTGTGCTTTTCCAGTAACTTCATTCGAGGGCCACAAATACATCGACGGCCATGCTGGTCTTGTTGGCTTGACCGGTAAAATGACGGGCTGCGCTGCTCTCACCACTACCAGCTCGATTCTCAGACCAAAGACCGGTCGATTGGCCCTAATGTGTAGCTTGAAAGCATTTGGTATTCTTGGTACGTGTGTCTTGCCATTCGCTCATAATGTGACGGGAGGACGCTAGCTGACGTGGATAAGGCGTGTTCATATCGACTCTTCCAAGTATGAGTATTGGTGACGACTTTATGGTCACAATCCAAGACATTCCCGCGCCTTTTGAGACTGTTGAAAGAAGTGGAAGCGATTGTCACGTACTGGAGATTGACGTTGAGCGGGCTTGGGAATTGATGGATCTGACCGATTTGCAGCGGGATGAGGTCACAGTGAAATGCTCATTCAATGTGTAGGTCGTGGTATTTCAGTTCTGTCAATACATCCATAACTTGCTTGCATTTAAGCACACTGTCAGCAAGACAGAACATGACACACATAGTCTCGGGCGGACAAACGCGGCGCGGAGCCACTTCATTTTATTTAGGAGGGGGGAACCCAAGCAAGACGAGACAATTGATCCTTACGAGGATGGACTGGACTGGGAAATTGTCGAATGCGCTAGCACAATGCGGCTGGACAGGCTCATCAGTACCGAAACTTGCAGTGGTGATTTTTCTCAATTCATCATCATGCATGTTCAACAATGCACGTGTCACGCTAATAAGGGATGCAGCCAAAGAAGGTGGTTGTCAGTTTAGTAATACCGCCCTCTGATTGGCTTTGCGGACCAATGCGATGGCCTGTGAGGCTAAGCATCGGAGCTGGTCGGAATGGCAAAAATCTGGACGCCTGGTGCTTCAGGCCACAAATTACCTCAGGAAAGCTTCTGGCCGAGCGACATCGAAAGATTTCATCAAACCACCCAATTCCATCCTCGAGCCACCCAAACCACCCCCCATGGCGTCTCGCAGACTAGCTTTGAATCTCCCGCAGGGCCTGCGAAGCCGTGCTGGTCTGTCGGCCACCGGCTTCCTTCGCCGTGGCTTCGCGACTCCTTCCAGCGTCGGCAAAACTCAAACCACAACACTCAAGAACGGCTTGACCGTGCGTACCATCCGCCCGGGCTCAATTGGCCTCGAGATATATCCCGTGACTTGACTTTAACTTGGTGGATTCTAGGTCGCTACTGAGCATTCGCCATGGGCCCAAACCTCGACCGTTGGCGTTTGGATCGACGCCGGTTCCCGTGCCGAGACTGACGAGAACAACGGTACCGCACACTTCCTCGAGCATCTGGCTTTCAAGGTAGGGCAACGGCTATTGGCAATAACGGCAACTGGCTCTCGGGATTGCTAACACAACCAACTCACAGGGCACCGCCAAGCGATCGCAGCAGCAATTAGAACTCGAAATCGAGAACATGGGTGGTCACCTGAACGCCTACACGTCGGTGAGCATTGATACCCTCTCTCAGGGAGACACCCGGAATGAGAATGAAAGGGATCTAACACAGCCTGTAGCGCGAGAACACCGTATACTTCGCCAAGGCCTTCAACTCCGATGTGCCCCAGTGCGTCGACATCCTGTCCGATATTCTGCAGAACTCCAAGCTTGAGGAGTCCGCCGTTGAGCGTGAGCGCGATGTCATCCTGCGCGAGTCTGAGGAGGTTGAGAAGCAAGTCGAGGAGGTTGTTTTCGATCATCTACATGCTACTGCCTTCCAGCACCAGCCCCTGGGCCGCACCATCTTGGGTCCCCGCCAGAACATCCGCGATATCACCCGAACCGAGCTCACCAACTACATCAAGAGCAACTACACCGCTGACCGCATGGTTCTTGTCGGTGCCGGTGGCGTTCCCCATGAGCAGCTTGTTGAACTGGCCGAGAAGCACTTCTCCCGTCTTCCCAGCAAGGGCCCAGAGAACCAAGCCTATCTGCTATCCAAGAAGAGGGCTGACTTTATCGGCTCTGATGTCCGTGTTCGTGATGACACCATGGGCACCGCCAACGTTGCCATCGCTGTCGAGGGTGTTAGCTGGAACTCTGAGGATTACTTCACTGCTCTCGTCACCCAGGCTATTGTTGGCAACTACGACAAGGCCATGGGCAACGCTCCTCACCAGGGCAGCAAGCTCAGCGGCTTGGTCCACCGACACGAGCTGGCAAATAGCTTCATGAGTTTCTCCACCAGCTACAGCGATACTGGGTAAGTAATCTACGAATAGTCGCATAAAGAACTGTGTGAATCCATCGCGGTACATGAACTAATGGTATTTTTCTGCCAGTCTGTGGGGTATCTACCTTAGCACCGACAACATCACCCACCTCGACGATCTTGTCCACTTCTCCATTCGTGAGTGGATGCGTCTTTGCACCAATGTCGGTGAGGCTGAAGTCGAGCGCGCCAAGGCTCAACTGAAGGCTTCTATTCTTCTGTCTCTCGATGGCACCACCGCCGTCGCTGAGGACATTGGTCGCCAAATCATCACCACTGGCCGCCGCATGATGCCCGGCGAGATCGAGCGCAAGATTGATGCCATCACCGAGACTGATGTCATGGACTTTGCCAACCGCAAGTTGTGGGACAAGGACATTGCTATTAGTGCCGTCGGTAGCATTGAGGCGTTGTTTGACTACCAAAGACTGAGGAACACCATGAAGCCCAAGTTCTAAGTTTAGCGGTGGACCGTTGGAATTGGCGAAAGCGCGAATCGGGTATAGAGTGTATGAGATGCCGTTTTTGACTAAAGGCCTAGTGTACCATAAAGCTCTCTCTTTGTTCATACAAGTAGTCAGAATTGGGGGGAGGGGGTCTAAAATCTGGTGTTCTACTTTGTCGAATCAACATGTTGAATATGTGCTATTCAATGATCATGTCGAGTTTTGGAACCCGTCGCCTCTTTCTGCCTACAGCAGATGAATTTACATGGATTACAGCATTTTCCGGGACGGGCCTAGTTATATAGTAGGCAGTGCCATGTCACCATGGTCAAGAAACAGACATGTCCATGATCAAGATTCGAATTGTCCCAAATTTTAGCTCACTCCCTGATGGGGTTCTAATTTTCAAGGAATTTGCTACCCGCAGACCCTTTTGTCTGCCCTCAAACACCGGAAACGCCGACCCAAGTAGCACCGTTCTTTGTAGGATGAAGCCTGCAACGGCACTCCGCTGCACTGCACTAAAGCACAAAACACGCCCATCTCACTCGGCCATCTCCTGATCAACGTCGTCACCAAAGACATCATCCACGGTGCCTCCCTCGACACCATCACCGCCGACATCTTCAGGTTCAGGCCCCTCGATACCTTCCATGGCATCTCCTCCTTCCCCACCCCCTGCGTGGTCGTCGTGGTCGTCGTCATCATCACCGGCTTCATCCCACATGTCCTTGAGGCCCCAACTTGTTCCACTTAGTACAAAGCGCTCGCTGGGAAGTCGGACACCCCATTCATTCGGAACGATCCTCGGCAATGCTACTTTGTTTCGTTCTCTCGCGAGTTCCTGCATGTAGTCCTTGCTGATGCCGCCTCCGCTACTTCCTCCGCGGAACTGATAGCCCAGGCGGGCGCCGATGGCTAGCTTCACGCCATTGGCGGTGATGGGAGCATCGCCAGCAGCCAAGGCAGTTGCTCCCGAGGTAGCGGATGGTTTTGAGCCTGCTTGGGTGACGTAGGGGTCGCCGGATAGATGTAGAGCGTCGTTGAGAACGGACGAGGTGTGTCTGTATGCGAAGTCAAGGAGGAGAAGCGGGACTCGTTGCTCGTAGGCGGTGACGCCTTGGGAGGTAAGGAGGAGCTCAATCAGACGTGAGTCGCGAGGTCGGGGGTCAGCGGTGCTGGTGGGCTGCGCCGGAGCTTGTGCGCCGGCGGGTTGCCCTGCGGGGGCGGCAGATTGTGTGTTTGGAGCGGTGGCTGCACCTTGCGAGGCATTTGCCGAGGGTGCAACGCCGTTTGTTTGGGGTTGACTTGATGCCATGCTGAATCTGGTGGTGGTGGGTGGTGGGTGGTGTGAGAGGGCGGCGGGTGGATGATGCGCCGCACGGAAATTGGGGCGCAGGCGTCGCCAGGGAAGAGATTTCTCGCTCCTACTGATTGTGCATCTGGTGAGAAGTGCGCTGGTCTGTGAAATGCAATGAGCAGAACAACTCGGTGGAGGTAGTTGACGAAGTAGTCGCAACACGTGAAGTCGAAACTGGGATGCTCGAACGACGTGAAGCTTTGGAGGCACAAGAAGGTCCGAGGCTGGGATGGAGCGGATGGAGCGTTAATCCGGACATGGAAGCACTGGCGGGTACGGGCGGGCCAATGGCGCTGGGCGGATAACAAGTATTCACATATGTAAGCATCCGAGTGTCACAGCTGCCTGCCCCACCAATGAGCTTTTCCCAGCTTGTTGAACGTCTTGGCGGTTGACTCACTTGCAGTAACACTTGCAATATATCCCATCGTCTCAATCGAGCTGTGCATCTTTCGGCAGCCACTTGGGAGATCAAAGATTCTCAAGGTCTTGATTGATCCGAGAATAGCCTCATCATGGAAACCGAACTTCCCTTGCCGTTTCTCATCAGCGTCGCTGTGCCACCGGGCCTGGCCAAACTCGACGGCTTGACCCGCGAGGAAGTGTCGCTGCTGGGAAATCCCTTCTTGCAAGCCACGCCCAAGACCCAAGAGAAGCTCATTCGCTTCTTCAATCGCCACAATTACGAATTCCACGCTCACATCGATGCCACCGCTCTCGAATCTCGAGACGATGTGGTCGCCCTGCTGGATCGCGGGGCGCGCAAGGTCTTCGTTGCACCCGAAGCCCTGTCAAAGTTCACCGATTTCGGCGACAGAGTGCTCCCCGTCGTCTCCAAGCCCGACCTCTCCGCCGCGTCGGAGCACGGATTGCTGATCAAAGACTTTGATCTGTCCGCTGCCGAATCGCAGAAATTGATCGAGGCCGCTCAATCGACCAAACCCAGGAACCTCTACCTGCGCCCTGTTGACGACGGCACGCCTCTCGACAAATTCGTCGAGGTCGCCAAGCAAGCCAATGCAATTCCCGTCTTGCCCTCCACTGGTCTCACCACTGACAAATCTGCCACCGACAAGCTGCTGTTATCCAAAGTCATTGCCAGTTACTGGAAGTCGGACCGCCAGGACGGCCTCATCCCCACCGTCGTGACTGACGAGGCTGGCGTCGCGCTCGGCCTCGCCTACACCAGCGACGAGAGCATCCTCGAAGCCCTCAAGACCCAGACTGGAGTGTACCAAAGCCGCAAGCGAGGATTATGGATCAAGGGGGCCACCTCGGGGGACACCCAAGAGCTCGTCCGGGTGGCTTTGGACTGCGACAACGACACATTGAAGTTCATCGTCAAGCAGAAGGGCCGTTTCTGCCACCTGCAACAGTTTGGATGCTTCGGCAACCTGAATGGCATACCCGCCCTGGAGCAGACCCTGTTGTCAAGGAAGCAGTCTGCCCCAGAGGGCTCTTATACCGCTAGGTTGTTCTCCGACGAGAAGCTCTTGCGGGCCAAGATCATGGAGGAGGCGGAAGAACTTTGCGACGCCAAGACATCTCAGGAAGTCGCCTTTGAAGCCGCTGACCTAATTTACTTCGCTTTGACCAAAGCTATCAGCGCTGGCGCTAGCTTGGCTGATATTGAGGCCAACCTGGATGCAAAGAGCCTCAAAGTTTCACGAAGACCTGGCAATGCCAAAGGAAAATGGGCAGAGAAGGAGGGCGTCGAGAGCGAGACCGCCGCCGCAGCAGCACCTTCCAAACCCGCCGCTGTTGGCTCTCCTGCGAGGCCTACCGGCACCCGAATTACCATGCAGCGAATCGACTCCGCCAAGGTCTCCGAAGCCGAGCTCCTCAAGGCTCTTCAGCGACCCTCCCAGAAATCCCCCGAAGCCATTCTCAGAATCGTCACCCCCATCATCGACGACGTCCGCGAGAATGGCGACAAAGCTCTGCTGTCATACACCCACAAGTTTGAAAAGGCAACCTCACTCACCTCGCCAGTCATCAAGGCTCCTTTCCCCAAGGAGCTCATGAACCTGGATGCCGAGACCATCAAGGCCATTGACACATCGTTTGAAAATATCCAGAAGTTCCACTCGGCGCAAAAGGAAGACAAGCCCCTTCAAGTAGAGACCATGCCTGGAGTCGTCTGCGGCCGCTTCTCCAGACCCATCGAACGAGTCGGCCTTTACATCCCGGGTGGCACTGCGGTTCTCCCGAGCACAGCCCTCATGCTCGGAGTGCCGGCCATGGTGGCAGGTTGCCGGAAGCTCGTGCTCGCCTCGCCTCCCCGGGAAGACGGCAGCATCACCCCCGAAATCGTCTACGTCGCGCACAAGGTCGGCGCCGAGAGCATCGTGCTCGCTGGTGGTGCCCAAGCCGTCGCGGCCATGGCCTACGGCACCGAGTCCGTCAGCAAAGTCGACAAGATCCTTGGGCCCGGCAACCAATTCGTCACGGCCGCCAAAATGCACGTCAGCAACGACACCAACGCCGGCGTGAGCATCGACATGCCCGCTGGTCCATCCGAAGTACTCGTCGTTGCCGACGGGGAGGCCAACCCTGCCTTTGTGGCGTCCGACCTGCTGTCCCAGGCCGAGCACGGCGTAGACAGCCAGGTCATTCTCATAGCCGTCGACCTGAGCGAGGAGCAGCTCCAGGCCATTGACGACGAGGTGCACAACCAGGCCGTGGCCCTCCCCCGCGTAGACATTGTCCGCGGCTCCATCGCCCACTCCGTCACCGTCCGTGTCAAGAACATGCAGGAAGCCATGCGCATCAGCAACGAGTACGCACCGGAGCATCTCATTCTGCAGATCAGAGATGCGGCCAAGACGGTAGACCAGGTCGTGAACGCAGGCAGCGTCTTCATCGGCGAATGGACCCCCGAGAGCGTAGGCGACTACTCTGCCGGCGTGAACCACTCCCTCCGTAAGTCTTGGTCTATCTATCCATTAGGGGACAACCCCCCCCCCCCCGGGGCCCGACCCGTCTCTCGGAAACCTGATGCTGACTCTCTCTCACTCGCACAGCTACATACGGCTTCGCCAAGCAATATTCTGGCGTCAACCTCGCCTCCTTCATGAAACACATCACCTGCTCGAATCTCACGGCAGAAGGCCTCAAGAACGTCGGCTCCGCAGTCATGCAATTGGCCAAGGTGGAGGAACTGGAGGCCCATAGACGGGCTGTTGAGATTCGTCTCAAGCACATGAGTGAACGATAGCCGTCGTCTCTTCACCGGGGGTGGTTTTTTTTTATTTGTATTTGTATTTGTATTTTTTTTTTTTTCGTAGTGCTGGATTCATGCGATGAGGTCAAAGAATCGAAGCAACTAGTTTTGTATAGAGTGGGAACACAGACCTTTGATACCATGGAGTCAACTGAAACTACGACTTGTATGCAAGGATACGACGAATTTGTGACATGTTACTTGAAGCTGATAATGATTGATAAACGCTCCACCATCCATATTCTACCCAGTACAGACCCATGATGCAATGTCGTCGTATCAACGCCTCGCTATGCCATTCACCCATGCATTGCCTCAGTCCCGCCCTGGGTCACTCACCACTTCCCAAAAAAAATGGTGCCCATGATGAGAACTTGCGCGCCGCCGTCCAGAGTCCCCATTCATAAACGAGTATTCTCCGCCCTCGACGAGCACGTACAAAGTAGGAGTGAATCCGGACTTTGATATGATTTTTCTGTTCCGAACAACAAGAACTCCTTTTCACACAAGAGAGGCACGTCGGGCTACGACGCGCTCTCGCTCTCAGGTGTGTGTCGGATCTGCACCGGCTGTTCAACGACTACCTCCTCTCGACTCGGCTCGAACTCGATCGCAACGCCGTTGCCGCTAATCTGCTCCCTTTTTTTTTAGCTTTCTCTTTCTGATGTTGTCTCTTATCTATCTCAACCCTTCTTCTCCTGAGATAAATGACCAACCCCGGTGATTAATTCTGCGCCGACATCTTCCTCGACTGCCTTGTCTGAGATCTTGGCCTTTGAGAGATGGCTGATGAGCCGAGTTTCTTCGTCATCGGAGACGGCCTCGTCTTCTTCGTACTCGCCTTCCTCGCCGTCTAGGTACTCTTCTTGGTCGTCGACATTGTCGTCGTCTACACTTTCGTCTATTGACTCGCGTGAGATGTAACTGTCGACGAGGCCATCGCCGATTTCCTCATCATCGTCGTCGTCGTCTGTGTACGTGCTCTCGTTGTCTGCCGGGGCGTCGGGCTCGTCGCCGTCGCTGGCTGAGAATTCGTCAAGCTCTAGTGGCTCGTCGCGCCAGTACTTGAAGTCGGTGTAGTCTTCTCCTCCTGCCTTGACCAGCGTGGCGACGGGCGGGAAGTAGTGGTCGACAACTTCGTTGATGTTGACGTAGCTCATCTTGAGCTTGTTGAGGCTGAGCAGATCCAGCGACACCTCCGAGTTGGAATTGATGGTGAAGATTCTCGTTCTCGGCACGTCCACCGTGCGGTATGAGATCTGGTCGGTCAGACGGTTGCCGAAGCCAGCGTAGAACGGGCTGTGGTCTGGGCCGTAGAGGCTGCTGATGTCTCGCAAGGTGGCCATCTTGAACACGTGCGGTTGGCGCAGATACACCTCGCGGCGCAAAGCTGCCATGGTGCGGTCTGGAGATAAGATGGTAGGGCCGTGGGGCATCCTACATCCCCCCTGGACTATGCCGTTGACGTAGGCCCTGGTTGTGTCTGCTTGCCCAACAGAGCGGCTGGTGAGATACATGATGTTGTATCCGTTTTGAGCAATGTCGCTGTACAACTTGGCAATGCCTGTGTGTGTCCAGTCACGCCCGATCATGTTGAGTACATGCCCGAGAGCATCTGACTTGGTGATGGTGCCGTCGATATCAGAGATGACGACGGGAGTCTCGTGCTTCCACAAGAACATGTTGGCAGAGCAGGTTGCTCGATTCACAGTGAAGCTCATCGAGTTCTCTCCAAGCCTGAGGCCCAGCGCCTTCAGCTGATCACTAGTCAAGCGCAGCGTCTTGGCATAGTTGATATTCGGGTTCCCGGCATATCCGGAGCCCAAAGGAGTCCGAGGAGGGGTCTGCAGACCAGATGGGCCGGCATCGGATTCGGATCGTCGGTGCGAGGGTACGCGAGGGCTGCTTGTGACGTCGCTACCGTCGCTCTGATAGCCGGGGTCAGAGATGGCATCTGCCGCTGTGTTGTGACGATGAGCCTTCAACGAAGACTCGATGGTCTTATTCATGGCTGCCTGTTTGGCTTCTTCGCTGCTATAGATCCACAGGTTGCCCTCCTCGTCAAATCCGAAAAGTGAGCCAATGTCGTAGTTCCCTTGCAGCTCCTCGGAGAGAATCTTTCTGGCAAGAATTTCAGCTTGCAGCATGTCCTCTTCACAGCTTTTGAAGCCAGTCATGTCGAGCATCAGATCACCGGTTTCCGTGACACGGCTGGGGATGTTTGCTGCCGAAAGCTCCTTGGCCAAAGTCTTGGCCCGCTCCATCCCCAACGGCGGGGGACTATGCGATCGTTCGGATCCGTTCGAGCCTCCTGCATCATGTTCCGATTCGTCCTCGCGGACTACCGATCTGGCAGATTCCCTCAAAATGTCCTCGCTGCGAGGTCTCGGTAAAGTTGTAAACCAATCGCCGGAGGCAGGTCGCGACTTTGGCGCATCTGGCGACGTTGAGAGCGGAGTGATGATTCCTAATATCTTGTTCAGTACCAAGCCCAAAGAAGAAGAGGGGACGGCCGGGAGGAGCGTGTACCATTTTCGTCTGGCTGTGTCTGAAGCACAGACTGCACGGGCCGAGAAGAGCGGCTGGTCATGTCTTGGTCGAGATCAAGGGGGTCTGGATCGTTGAGTCCAGATGGTGCTTCTTCTGGACCCAGACCCGGGCTACTGGCTGGGGAAACAAGCGGGGAGGTTTGGAGGGACTCGGGGATATTTTCTGTGGTTTCGAATACGAAGAAGGCCTCGCCGCCTTCTCCCAGCTTCATGGAATAGTCCTGTTTGATGCCATTGACCTTGAACTCGACCTTTTTCTCAGAGGGACGCAGTAGCGAGAACTTGCCGAATCGCACGTGAAAGGGCGAGCAGGCCAGGGTGCCGTCATCATGTTGGACGACGATGACATCGATGGCACCGCTGAGAGTCGCGGGATTGATCGAGTTCCATGCTGTCGAGACGGAGTCGCTGAGGTTTCGAACGTACTGCATATTGCCACAGGTGAATGGCGATATCGGGATCCGGCGCAAATGACGGGTGTTGGAGAGGAGAGTGCAGAAGTCGGCGAGGTAATATTTGCGTCGAAGAGGGGCCGCTCCGGGACCTTGGGATGTTTGATTCGGGGAGATTGCTGCCAAAGGAAAAAGAAAAAAGAAACAAGAAAAAAGAGAGCTGCTTCAACAAAGGGGCGAAGTTGAGGGCCGGGCTATCGGGTTGTTTGACTGGGAGAGAGACTGGGAGAGAGGCTGGAGAGACTCTGGGGGAGGAGCGACATGACGCCTGCCTGTTGCGGGCGGTGGCGGGCGGTGACGGGCGGTGGCGGGCGAAAGGCAGGTGAGAGAGCAGCGAGTTATTAATAAGCGAGCGAGCGCCGAGCACAGCGGGCACAGCGGCACGACGGGCGGCAGGGACGACGGCACAGGCAGGCAGGACGACGGGGGGACGACAAGGGTCCGGCATGCGCTAGCTGACTCATGAATGAATACTCCGTGCAGCGCTGCAGATGTACGGACGTACGGATTAATAATATGCATGAAACTGGGGCCTGGACGCTCCACCCGGCCATCACCAGACAGGACAGTGAATGTGAATGCCGCTGGTGCCGCGGCCCAACCCGTCGTGTTGAAAAGAGCAATCAAGCGTTCGAGAAAATGACGGAAATCCGGGTGCTTCAAGACCATTTAATATCAAGCTTTGACCCAAGACGTGGCAAAGGAGCCAAGGGAAAAGGCGCAAGTAAAGCTTAAGTAGGACCCTGTGCAATGCTGCGAAAGTCTCAAATCTTGCGCAATTTGAGTAGATGCCACTTGGAAAATAGAACCATTGAGGAGCATGAAGGCTTGGATTGAAAGCGAAACCACACAAGGTCCCTGCGTATCATGAACATTCAATATCGATGGTATGCGGCTGTGACTTGAGCTCAGACCCAGGTTGCTGCCTACTGCCCACGATCAACCGGTCCATAACACGCAGCAGGCTGTATGAAAAAACTCCATGAGAATGCATCCGAATGCATCCGAATGCATCCTCCAGTGACTTTGCCTTTATCATATTGATAAATGGTCCGGGTTGCTGATCCGCTCAACCGAGATGCTGCTCTCATCGATGAGCAGGGCCACCGAGTTGAGGCTCCGGTCTCGGTCCCGAACCAACGGCTCGGTAATCAAATGATCTGGCTGTTTTTGAGTTTTAGTCGGTTGTGTTGACTTGCGCGATGGGGTTGGTGTTACTGCCATGGCTAACTGAACGCGGGGAGGGAAGGGGGGGGGCGTGAGTTGAGTAAAAAACGGGCACCGATACCCGAAGGCAACTGGGGCCCACTCCACAGCGTTTTCGCCCAAAACGGCAAGTGCACACCCGCTACCAAAAATCAAAACTCCAGGCTTATCTCGAAGCGTCAACATGCCCATGGTCTGGTTCCGCCGATCGTGAATTAGGCTCGCTAACATAAGGGCTTGTCTATTCTGATCGTAGGCGCCGACATGGACCGTGGCAGGATCAGCTTGATTGGCGCTTGAAGGAAGAAAAAAAAAAAAAGGTGTTTAACAAAACGCCGTCTTCATGCGATGCTCTACGTCCCCATGTTCCATGTTGCAGGTTCGGAATCTTTACATATATTGAATTTGAAAATTTGCATCGCCCACTTAATATCATGAAGATCCGTGGCTACTTCTCCCTCGCCTTCGTCTCCGTCTTTCTTTCCCTCAACGTGTCCGTGTCCAATGCCAGCACCGGGCTGATCGGCCATGGAACCGACTTGTTCAAGCCAGTATGTGCTTTTGCATGCCAGAACAGCATCTCGGCACCGCTCAACTGCACACGCCGACATACGCACGGCAAGGATTCTGGAAGAGCCGGACAACAGCAACAGCAACATGTCCCGTCCGGCAGCAATTGGACAATCACGGAGCGTCCCACGGAGGAGTGCAAGGCGCACAACACCTACTACCGACGTACCTTGGCCTACTGCCTGCAGCAGCATTGCCTCGATCAATCATGGTCAGATCTTGAACGCTTCTGGAAAGAGGACGGCCCCAGGAGCTTCAGCAGAAGGATCCACACGTATCGACGGACCGCCGCCGACTTGACATCATTCCGAGTACCACCACGAGCCAGCGTAAACAGCAGCAGGACGCTCGACTATGTCGGATACGTACCGACAAACCGTTTGAAGAGCGAATACCTGTCGCTCAAGATCTTCGTGGCCACAGAGGTCACCCACCAGCGCTATGGCCTGATCATCTTCCTGACATGTGCTCTCGTTCCCGTGGGCTTGTCGTTGCTGCGGTTCCTGCCGTGGTCGCCGGGACTCGTAGCCACCCTCCGCGGATACATGATCGATCCGCCTCTGCTGGGATCGAAACACTCGGAACCCCTCGGCGGATTCTTCTTGGTTCCGACCAGGGGCCAGGCTCTGTTCCTGCTGTACGTGTGGGGCATCAACGTGCTGCTCGCGAGCATAGGATACAATTGCATGTCCGAGGAGCAGTGCTTCTCGTCAGACGCGCTGAGCCGCACAGGTGAGCTGAAGTCCCTGGGGAACCGAACGGGGGTTCTGAGTCTTGCGAATCTTGCCCTTGCCATCCTGTTTGCTGGACGCAACAACTTCCTCCTCTGGGTGACCAACTGGTCCCGGACAACCTTCCTCTTGCTGCACCGCTGGGTCGGCTTCATCTGCGTGGTCGAGGCACTCGTACACACCTTCATATACTTGTACCTTCTGATCTCGAGGCTGTCGGGCGACGCCATGTCCGAGTTGGGGAGGCAGCCCTATTTGATCTGGGGTTCGGTCGCCGCCATATGCCTCGCTCTCCTGATCGTGACCTCGATCCAACCTATTCGACGTCGCTTCTACGAATGCTTCGTGGTGACCCACATTGTCATCACAATCCTGGCACTGGTTGGCTTGTACGAGCATCTCATCACCCGCTACGGACACACACGCGGCACTGAGACGTGGCTGTACATTGCGGTTGGTTTCTGGGTGTTTGACCGAGTCATGCGTTCTGTGCGCTATGTGCCGCGAGGCATACGATTCGCATTCATCACGACCATAGATGAGGACTACGTGAGGGTCGACATCCCTGGAGTCAGCGCCCGAGGACATGTTTACCTGCACTTTCTCACCATAAGCAAGTGGCGAGTTTGGGAGAGTCATCCTTTCTCCGTCGGGAGTGTCACTACCTGGCAGGACGATCGCCCCGGCCCCGGCCCCGGCTTCGGCTCCGGCTCCGGCTCCGGCTCCGGCTCCGGCTCCGATAAAACAACACTCCATGCCGCCGACTCCATCAGCTTCTCCAACCCGTTCCAGCCATCTGCTCCCCGCTGGTCTCCCCAACAAGCCACCCGGAAATCCATCACGGCATCAAGGCAGCCCGGTGTGCCTGGGCGGCATCCCAGCACCTGGAAGAGAGGCCCTGGCATCACGGTGCTGATAAGGAGGCAGAATGGCCTGACAGCTCTCCTCAAGGAGCCCAGTGGACCGTTCGCCGGAATCCCAGTGCTCGTGGAGGGCTCCTACAATGAGGGAACGACGTTCCTGCAAGACAACCACGTGCGACCAACGCAAGACTTCCCCAACATGGCGTGTATCGCGGGGGGGGTGGGCATCACGGGCGTCCTCCCATTCTTGGACAAGTTCGACGGCCTGATCAGAGCATACGGGACGAAGAAGCTCTGCTGGGTGGTGAGAAGCATGCCGCTGGTCCACGCGGTGGAGGAAATGCTCGGCGTGCACGGAGACGGCGACGAGAAGGAACGGGTGTGGGGAGATGTAGACGTCGCATTGTCCGTGGGCGCCCGGCCCAACTTGATGCTGATTCTTCAAGAACTCCTCCGAGGACAGAGAGGTGGCACAGTGGTGGTGGTCTGCGGTCCTTCAAGCATGGCAGACGAGGTGCGATGCTGTGTAGCCAAGATTTCGAGACGTGGTGACTACGACCAGTCCAAGGTGCTGGTCAAGTTGATAGTTGAAGCTTTCTCTTGGTAAGAAATACAACGGCATTCCGAGATTTTTGGGGGGGGGTGTCAGATCAACACGACGCATATTGAGGAGACAATTAAAAAATAAAAATAAAAATTCAGAAAGAATTTCAATTTCATCCTGACCCTCGAATAATCTACCCACAGAGCATGTAGCAGCTTTGCGCTTGATCCGACATCACAAAAATCCTGCCAAGTCGTTTCCATGAACTCGGAAGCCCTCTTCGAGAGCACCGGGTTGTGCGTGGGCTTGTTCTCCGAAGCATTGCGCGCACATGAGATACAAAATCTGACCAATGTGAATTTTCCACAACCCCAAGAATTAATTACTCCTTTTTGCCCCCGATGCCAGTAATCTTCGAGACGTCCCCGGGCAGACTCTCGAGCGTCCCGGCGGCGCCGGACCCGATGGAATCAAGAGCCCCGGCCAAGTCTCCCCTGCCCAGTTTGTCGGCAGCATCGGTTGGGAGGTTGAGGGCGAGATCGCCGGACTTGAAGACCTCCGCGACCGCTGCTTGGACCTGGTTGGCGAGGGGAGGCGGCAGGCCTTTCAGGACCGCGCTGAGAAGGCCGGCTATGCCGGCTGCGTCACCGCCTCTGTTGGATTCCCTCTTGGACTCGACCAACTTGGCCGAGGCCGAGGGCGTGTCGGCGGCGCTTCTGGGTGATGCTTCTGCTCCGATTGCGTTGCCGGGCTTCTTCCCTCTCGGGGGGGCGGCGGCAGCTGCTGATGCCGCGAGGCAGGCGGACATGATTCCAAGGAACTTCATTTTTTTCAACCAAGTTATAATAAGTGGATAGATTCCAGTCAGAGGTCTGATGAAAGGGGTGGGGGGAAACGTCGAAATCGTTGGAAGACAAGGACAACCGACTGATCTTAAGTAACACCCAAAAGTAGTTGGCATCTAGAGTATAAACAACGGCTTTTTTGTGCACTCGGGGGTGGTCGTATCAGAATCTCCGCCTTTTTCCTATTGGGCTACCGCCGGAGCTGCGCATGCCTTAACTAGGTTGTACCTGCATTCCAGCTTCCGAAACGAACCGATAGCCGAATCTTACTGCATGCGGCGAGAATATCCACCCCCACCCCCACCCCCACCCCCCCCCTTAAATCTACAATTCTTCTCCCTTGATACAGCGCTTGCCAGCCGCATTCCGCGCCAGACAGCCACCATTTCCACGAGGCAGCTGGATCTTGACGCGGGCATCGTCATATGGGTTTGGCCCAAATTTTCATGCCAGCTGAGCACCGCCCGGAGGTTTCAGTCGTCCGTGCTGCATACCAGGGTTCATGTTGCTAGGTAGTAGGTACGTCTTGGCACGTAAACTTGGCAATTTTTTTTTTTTTTTTGGTCGGCCGCAGACAGACTCTTATATACGCATCGGCCATCCCTGTTTGAAAGTCAAGACTCCGCATGACAAGTTTTCTTCATCTTTTTCCTTTCAAATATCCAGCCATCATCAGTGTAACGCGGAAATGAGTCGCTTGCTTATATGCTTGCTTCTTGCAGCCGGCGTTTCGGCGCACGGCGTCATCTTAAAGACCAAGGGAGCCAACGGCGTGGTCGCCCCTGGTGCCTGTGGTAAGGCCGCGCACTCTTGAATAACTCTTGACACAATCCCACGGCCAGCTCTCTTGTCATTGGGGGGGGAAGGGGGGGGGAATCAATCATTCGGCTCGCTGAACCAAGTTTCCGTGCTCTCTAGTCCTCGACGGCACACCCCGTGATTGTATTGTCAACGCCTGTGGCGCTCAAGCAGACGCCGGCATCATTAGAGATGCCGAAATCGACCAGGGCAAGTACGGGCCGCTTGGTTGGACACAAGGAGGAGGCAACTGCAAGCCAGACGCAGTCATCTCGTCCTTCATGGGCCTGGGGTCCGCGCCCACATACAAGGGTGGGAGGAAGAAGACTGGCCCTGAAGACGACCTCAGTGCCCTGGGCATCAAGGGCAACACCAGGCGCCGCGTGAAACCGCGTCTGACGGCCCGGGATTCGGCCCAAGGCGAGTCCCCCTTGAACCTCCCCGGCGTCGGGGTCGCGGGCCTGGGAGGCGAGAGGACTTCTTATCCCGAGGAAACCATCGTCGGCGACATGGCTGGTCAGGGCAAGATGCGAGGCCTTCCCACTACGAACGACAACGGCGAGATCTCTCTTGTATACCGACAGGTTTGTTGCATGGCCCCCATCGTCTGTACCCGGTGTTCGGCGAAGCTAATGAAAAAAAAAAAAAAAAAAAAAAAATCGGCTTTACGTGTGAAGATCAATCAGGATGGCGCCGGACCCCTTACTGCGGCCATTGACTCGACGTCGGCCGCGACTGACCCCAAGGCCTTCCAGTCCGCCAAGTTGACTTACAACGTGCCGGGAGACGGCGTTTTTGCCTTGTCATTTGCGACGAGTACCAACTTCGACATCAAAGTCCAGATGCCAGAAGGCGTAGTATGTGAGGGCAAGGTCGCCGGCCTCGACAATGTTTGTTTTGTTCAGGTCCGCAATCAGGCCCCTGCCGGCCCCTTTGGCGGTGCTGGCTTTTTCACGCAGAGTTCCGAGTCGCGCAAGAGAGCGGTTGCTTTTCGCAAAAGAAGCCTATCAAAGTGAATTGAGGGAGGACATGTGCTGGAAATTTGTCACGGCCTGGGGGGTTCTCTCTGTCCCATGGACCTTATCCCACAGTTGCAGCTTGGATAGATGTCTTGTATCAATATTGGCCAATTAATAACATTTCCTCCGTATCTGACAAGTCGTAAGCTTCCATTCCAGCCGGGTAGGAGTGGCTCGTCAAAGCGAGGACAACAAGGCGAATAGACTTCCGACAAGGCATATCCTTTGGTAGCCAATCAAAGTCTTCACGAAAGCCATATGACGTACATACGTCATGTTCATGCTCCGTACGTCGAATAAGCTTTTTCGGGCATCCAAAAAAGGAGTGGTCGCTTGTGTTTTGTCACATTCCGGGGCTCTTTTCACCGAGTTATAGCGCATGTGCCTACTAGGAGAAGCTCATATGGCCAAGAACTAAATCACCGTCGAGAGCCCGGATGCTCAGTTATCCTCGCCGACAAGGAATATTTCCATGTGGGTGGCTTTTTCATAGAGAGAACATTCCAGCAGCACGAGTGGCAATCAGACTTCGAGAAAAACCATCATAGTTCCTCTAATAACGTATGCCCAGCGACAAAAAAAAACAGATGCGGTAGAGGATGCAAACGTGATATCAACTGCAATATGAGGCTTATTATATAACATGATGCTAGTGAAGCTGCTAATCCAGGTGGGACTGCCAAGTTTAATGGACCGTTTGGGTACGCTCTTCGATATCGTGCTTCATTTCATTGCTGCTGTTGCTCAATCATGTGAACAGATCTGTGCTGGACTGGAGTTTCCTTGGACTTTGGTTTGATTCAACCGGGGTCTTCATAGACGTGGAACATGCATGGACAGGATGCCTGCAGTAGGAGGAAACAATGTCGAGTACACAGTCGTCTTGCATCTTGATCACGAGGGTACCGAGAGGAGGGGAAAGTGGGCGAGGGAGAAGTATAAGTCACCCTGAGTCTCGGTGAAAAGCAGGTTACATCAGCTTCATTACATCCAAAAAATTCTTCCAATCTTTTCGACGAAACTGAACAAGGATAGAGAAAGCTCTATAAGCTAGCGATTTTCGGTTAGCTTTGAGAGTTTATATACGGAGATGTTTGGAGCCGGTATGAACTAGGACCGTGTGTTCCCTCTCCCTCTCCCTCCCCCTGTCCCTGTCCCTGTCCCTCCCCCTCCACTTATTTTCTGTCTCTTTTCCCGATCTCTTTTTCTTGGCCAGCGTTTATACGCAGCGATTATTTGCTAACCATGATATATGTAGGATCCGTGGGTGTTGCAAGGCATAAGGGATGATAAACGGGAAAATAAGTGGCAGGCCAAGGACGATTCCCACAATAATAAATGCTGGTCCTGATGGGCTTGCCTTCCTAGTAGACTGATTGAAAGCTGCGGAACTACTTCCAAGTAGAAGCTTGACCAGGCGACCACTGGGAAATGAGGCCGTGTCCCTGCGTGCAAAGGCTCTTTGTAGACCTGAGACCTGAGTATTGCGTAAACTCGGTACCAAATTTCGCGGATGGAAGGGGATGATCCGTGGTCACTGCGCCTGAGCGCCAGGCGCAGAGACAAAACTCATTCACGTCCATCAAGACAACTCTTCTGCCAACGTGTATCTGGGGGATTCACCCATGTTCAAGGAGGCAAATATTCCCAGGGCGCGGCCGGGGCAAGTCTGCCACATGTACGGAAAAGGATTCTGTCTTTGATATTGTACTCTTGATGACACAATTTGTCAGAGCCAGGTGTGGATTCTATCCAGGCGACGATGATTATTTCCGCCGCCGCATCTCCAAGGAAGCAAGCAGAGCATGCATAATCCTACACAAACTGTTTTCGGTTGGAGTACGTACATGGAGCCGGCTAAAGCCCGGCGGCTCGCACACGGCCGAATGCCCGGAGATCACCCATGTCATGTGCTCCCCTCCTCATTCCCCGCTCGTCGAGGTATGCATGGTCATTGGTGGGTGCATGGAAATGGTGCACATCATCAACGTCTTCGGGTATTATGTGCAGGCCACATCTACACATGCACAGTAGGATATCGCGAGGGGAGGGGAGGCATTTTGATGAAGCCAACTAATTGATAATAACTCGTCGTCAGTCTGGCAGCTCCACCACGGTTTGCCGGCCAGGCCCCATCTGGGCGCTGGGATACCCGCCGCCTGGCAGCGGATTGGCTGCAAGGGACGCCCACTTCAAACTAGCACAGACCCCAACAGAGCCTTGCCAGACCTTCCACCAAACATTGAACGCCATTTTCACTTCGTCTTTTCACCACCGAACTCTGTTGACCGGCCACTTCACGACAAGTACGGCCCGGTCTCGCACTCCTTCACCACCACCACTACCTTGACCCTCCTCTCCCTCTCTCAGCGGCGCTAAGAGGCCTGAGAATAATGTCATGGGACCTCCTGCTCTTGATCACGCTCTTCGTCGCTTTTCTCAGCCTCTGGTCGCTGCGTAGATGCTTGGCTGGAACGCGAAAGATTGTCTACGCCGTCGTCACTGCCGTTCTCCTCCACTACTTTGGTCGTGCAGTGATGCATCGCATCTACTTCACCGCCCATGCGGCCGTCATCAGTGCTACGCCCGTTGCGCGCTTTCAGATGATTCTGACGCTGGGAGCTGTCGTCTGGTGAGTTACAGTCATATCTTCCTCGTCGTCCGTATGCCGACTTTGTCGAATTGGCCGGCATTTCGGATTCTGTTCCCATTCTTTCTTGGCACATGGCATCATCATCATTTAAATTCTGCCTTCCACTTGGATCATTCGCTGATGGCGCCGCCCTTGCTATGTCCCTGTAGGCTTCTTCATCGGGCCTTCCAGACTCTCTGGAAGCCTGTGTCCGAGCTTGTCAACATTCTTGGTGTAGACATTCCCCAGGCCCCCGAAGTATGTCTCGCAGGCATTCGATCAGACGCTGCCGCTCTGGCTTGGACCCGACCTCATTCCCATCGACTTGCTCCAAAATATCTAATCCAAGTGAATGGGGTCCAAGGTAATTGCAACCTGCTACGAGGGCGATATGGAGTGGCATTTTTCGATACTGACCAATGATGAAACAGTGGGAGAGGCAACTGGAAGCGAAGCCGGAATCACAATCACTGGCTTGAAGCCAAATCACTTTTACAACATTAGGGTCGTAGCCGTTGGTCACAACAATTTCAGATCCGGTAGTCCCGTCATCCGGTTGAGGACTTTCGGCAAGGATGGTCGGCCCCAACTGGGAAATTCACGCCTGCCTTCCAACTTCGTTGACCCAGATCAGCCGCATACCTATACCAACAACGACTCCGATGACTCCAATGAGTTTAGCTATTCGTTGCCCGCGGTCGAGGCTACGCCCGCGCTTGATGGAGTGTCCAATGCTTCTAGGGATATCACAAGCGTCGCCCCTGGACAACGGCGGAACACCATGAATCGGCGCCACTCACCATCAGTGGCGAGCGCGGATCAAGCTCAGGCGAAATCTTCGAATCCAAATGAGCCAGAAATGTCCTTGCTTGAGCTGAATCACAAATTCGAGAACATTCGAAAAGAGATCGAGACAACATTGCAACTGATTGCGAAAGAACAAGCCGAAGCCAGTCAGCAAGAAGAAGAACTAAAGAAGGAGAGGGATCGCAAGAGGCAGGCTCTAAAGGAAAAAGAAGAGCATACAACGCAGCTCAGAGCGACAATCAGGTCAACCATGGAACAGATGCGAATAGCGGAAAAGGAGCGACAGAGGAAAGAGCAGCTGTTGAAGGAGAAGGAATCTAAGAAGACCAAGATCCGGGACAGTATTGCTAGGCTCGAGAAGGAGGTGGAGCGGATGAAGAAGGAACGCGAAGGCTTTGAGGCACAGAAGAAAGAGTTGGCGGAGAACTGCGATCACGATGTCCAAGACCTTGATGAGAGCAACGCGCATCTTCAGGAAAAGTGCGCTGAACTGGAAGCCGAACTTAAGGAAAAGGGCAGGCAGGTTCAAGATCTCAGGGCAACGATGGAACTCCTCGCCGGTGCCAACGACGAGCGATGGAAGGAAGAGGACATGATGATGAAACGGGAGTGGGAGCTGGCTCGCAGAGATCTCAATGATCGATTAGCGGCGGAAACTAAGCAAGGAGTCCTATTGGAACAGCGTATAAGATCTTTACTTCAGCAGTTGGCTGTTCAACAGCAACAGGCCGGCCTCAGTTTCTACAATCAACAACCATCCGTGGTAATGGACTATGATCCGTCCGCATCAACCCAGAATGCGAATCCTTTGAGCTTTCCCGGGTCCGGTGGCGGCCTCGGAGGTACCCCGATCTCCTCGCCCCTTCCCTTGACCAACGCCGAGCCAAACTTTCAAGGTCATGCGGGTTTCAACCAAATAAGCTTCGGCAACAGATTTTTCATGGATATGCCAACGAATCAAGACGGCACAGCGCAATCCGAAGCGGAGTTCAAGGCAGCTGGGGGGCCGCTAAGTCCCACCGCCCAGACCTTACTGCCGTCAAACATATTTGATGATACCGAGGAGTCTGACGAGGTAAAGGGCTCTGACAGTCCAGTACTACCCGAGCCGGTTATGGCAGATGAAGATGGTCCCCAGTCTCCCGTTTCCCCCGCGCCATCATACTATGCCTTCTCAAGTCCTCACGGCTCCAACCACAACTTGCCATTCTCTCAGTATACAGACGCGAGTGAGCGCATGTCCTTGAATATGAATTCGTCGCCCATCGCGCCGCCTGCGAGCACTCACCGCTTCACAAGTCTCCTGTCCAATTTCCATAGAGGCAGCAGAGCATCCAAGGTGACTGAAGATGGTGGTCCGCCTATCGGCACCCTCAAACATGGCCAAAGCCAGTCATTCCCTCGTGGTAACGAAGAAGTCGAGGTGCTGGACAGTCGATGGAAATACTGGCCCTGGAACAACAAAGCCTCCACGGGCCAAGATGTCTCCATGGAAAGCTCACGCCATCCCTTCTCTTCCAGGCGCGTCAACTCCTTGAAAGGCCCTCGAGTGTCCGCCATCTCCGACCGGGAGCGCGGCCACTCTCGGCCATCGTCCATCACTTCCATGGAACGCCCATCTACGGACAGCGGCTCCATCTGGGGGGCCCGGGGTGACGCGCCCGCGTTGATGAATCGGGTTTGGTCTCCTAACGGCAATGTTTGGCCTAGCCGAAGCGGTTCAAGACGACCTTCCCTGCACGGCTCAAACACGGCTCTGACAACCACGTTGGCCTCAGCAGAGGATGAGATCTTGGATGATGAGGATCTGAGGAATCCTCAGTTGTTGGCTCGCCACGTCGGAGTCATTGGATCACGTCCTCCAGTTGCTGCTGCCGGTCGCCCCTCATCTGACTCGTCAAAGTCCATAAAACAACGTTTAGATCCGACAGCCCGACCATTCAAGCTCATATTCGGAATGAGGGGCCAAGAGAAGGACAAGGATCGTGCAGGGGACAAGGGCAAAGACAAGGACGCGACCACACCAAGCATTGAGATGTCACACAGCCGCGACGACTCCCTCTCAGATTCGCGCATTTCCAGAGACACATACTCCGTCCATGCCGGAACCCCCATGTCCGAGTCACACGAATCTTTCCAGTTGGATTTGACGCAGTCAAACACGCCATCAGACATGAACTCGGGCTCTACGTCAAATATGAAAGACTCTGAAAATGTGGTCAAGAAACTTTTTCGCAAGGGAAGTTCCAGCAAGTTTAGCCTTTCATCACGACGCGGCAGGGAATCGGGGCTTTTCAAGAAGGGCCCAGGAAGCACCGCAAATTCCGATCGCAATGTTTCCTCGGAGCAACGATCGAGCATTGGCGACGCCGATGACCTTGGCGAGGATGGCACTCTGTTTGGACGAAGCTATGACAGTATGGCTAGCAGTCCGTCATTTGGGCCGTCCAAGTCAAAAGAGAGTAGAGAGAGTCGAATGAGCTCATGGCGCTTCTCAATGAGGAAGAAGAGCAAGGACACTGGCATCAAAGAAAGGGAGAGTTTGGAAATGGACAGAGCTCCCGATGAGGACTAGGCAATTTGTGCCGATAGCATTGGCGTAGCGGCATGATAAGCGCATTGAATATTTCGTAGAATTGACTTGATCTTGAAAGCGAGTTGTTGAACTGACTATCTCACCGTGACGAGATATATATGCTTTGTTCCTTTTCATCAACCCAGGATATAAACCGCACGTGTCCGCTATGAATGCCGTGACGTGGCGACTGTCATCAATCGGATATTGGGACCACCATGATGAAGCGTATCTGTTAGACCTGCAGTTGCGTTGATACGGCCGAATTATTGCTGAGGCTAAACTGAACGACCCATATAATTGCGCCCAGTAGTCTCATTTTCGCTGTAGGGTAACAAACCCCCGGGGGCTTTACATATGCCTTCTTTTTATGTATAATCCAACATTGAAGGGGGTGGGGTTTTTCTGTCATCGGACCCACTTTTCGGCTTTGGCGGCAGCGTTGATGACAGCTATAATATTAATAATTGAGACGTCTACTCCGTGTGTAGTCAGACTTGCTGCAGGTGGGAGGGGAGACAGCTTCACCGACGCAACCCGATTCTCGCCAAGGTCAACACATCACCCCCTCACTCCGGAAAGGACACGAGAAGGGTCGACATGCGAGCAAACATTGATAAACCTCTCCCATGTCTGTCAAGATGAATGGGAATCAGGCGGAAACATCCGCCCTGGATGCTGGTAATAAGCGTCCTCGATGAACCATATAACCATGGCCTAGCTTCGTTGGCTAATTGTTGTCGCTCTCGCTTGTCCAGTCAACTATGACCCAATGGAGCATCTCAACATGCTCTTCGCCCACCCATCGGCCGTCTCATCCATCCACCAGGTATCGCGAACCCTCAAAGCCCATCACAATGTCTTGTCCGGCGAAATCAACAGCCTCGAGCTCGAACAAGCGTACAAGCCGGACTCGAGCCTGGAGAGGATGCAATCAGCGCAGACCGAACTAGCGCAGCTCTTCCGAAAAATTGAAACCGTACGGTCACGAGCGATAGAAACGGAACAGAACATCACATCCATGACGGCCGAGATTAAGCGACTGGATGGCACGAAGCGGAACCTGACGCTGAGCATGACGGCGCTCAAGAGGTTGCAGATGCTGACGACTGCGTATGAGCAACTGAGAGGTCTGGCCAAGACTCGGCAATACCGGGAATGTGCCGGCCTGCTCCAGGCCGTCATACAGCTCATGAAACACTTCAACAGCTATCGAAGCATTGAGCAGATTGCGGCGCTGAGTCGCGAGGTCTCGGAGCTTCAGAGAGAATTGCTGGAGCAAGTATGCGAGGACTTCGAGATGGCGTTTGCCAAAAGCGAGGTGGCTTCCAAGAAGAACACGCTCGTGGAAGCCTGCCTGGTCATGGATGCACTGGGGGATTCGGCAAAGTCGCGGATCATTACTTGGTACGTCAACACGGAATTGCGAGAATATAGACAGGTTTTCCGAGGCAACGACGAGGCAGGAAGTCTGGACAACATCGGCCGCAGGTATGCGTGGTTCAAGCGTATGATGAAGACGCATGAAGACGAACATGCCAGCATATTTCCTTCACACTGGCACGTGGGCGAGCTGTTGGCGACGGCGTTCTGTGACGGAACGCGAGAAGACTTCAAGGGGATACTGGAGAGGAGCATGCGGCGGGGTGATGGGAACAAAGTTGATGTTAATCTATTGTTGAGTTGCTTGCAGGAGACGCTCGATTTCGAACAGAGCATCGAGAAGAAGTTCTCATACGAACCCAGGGCGAGCATAGACACGCTGAGCTCAACAGAGGAGAAGGCGCACAACTTCAACGGCCTCATTTCAGTGGCGTTTGAGCCATATCTGAGCCTGTGGGTGGACTCGCAGGACAGACAACTGGCGTCCATGATACCCAGGTATCGCGGCCAGCCACTCATGCCCGATGATGAAGAATTCTCCCCGCAGGCCGTCATTCCGTCCGCCATTGAGCTCTTCCACTTTTACAAGCTGACCTTGTCGCAATGCGCCAGATTATCCACCAGCGATCGCCTGCTGGACTTGTCCAAGGTTTTGTCGAAATACTTGGACGAATACGCGCAGCAGGTTCTGCTTCATGTCCTTCAGGCAGCAGGTGGACCACAGAGTCCCTCGATTCAAAATGCCGTCGTGGTTCTCAACACGGCCGACTTTTGGCACACAAATACGAATCAGCTGGAGGAAAATATCAAGAAGCGTATTGACAACGAATTTGTCTCCAAGGTGGACCTCTCTTGTCAGTCGGACGCCTTCCTTGGCGTGGCGAGCGCTGCTGTGCTGGCGTTGGTGCACATCGTCGAGTTGGACTGCGAGGCTACGTGGCGGGAGATGAGGAACACCAACTGGAGCACGATGGATACGGCGGGCGACCAGAGCTCGTATGTGGGAGAGCTGGTGACGCACGTCAACACCAAGACGGAAGAAATACTGGGTGTGGTGGCTAAGCAGCAGTATGCGAGGGCATTCTGCGACAACCTGGTGGAGCATCTGGCGACGGCGTACATGAACAATATTGTGCATTGTCGTCCGATATCAGAGGTTGGCGCACAGCAGGTTAGCATGTTCCCTCATATACACACGCGCGGACACATGTGTACCGCGAGATTGATCAGCCTCTTACAAATGCGTGAGCCAAAACGAAAGACGACTAACTTTGACGATAGATGCTCGTTGACAAGTACGCTCTCACGAAATCACTCGGCAATCTCCTCTCCCACCACAACCCGTCTTCTACCCAACAGACACCACCCTCGAGCTTCGTGCGTCGCGTCGAGCACTCGATGAATCGAATGGATCCGCTCTTGAAAACACTCCAAGTGCGTCAATCACCGCCCGAGGCTCTTGTCCAAGCCTACCTCATCCACATCGGCGACCGCTCCGAGACCAATTTCAAGAAGATTCTCGAACTGAAAGGCATTCGCAAGCAAGACCAGTCTCACCTCATTGAGCTGTTCGGTATACACAGGGACGGCAGCAGCAACGATAAGCTCGTCCAAAACTCATCGCTGCTCACGCCGCTCACGATGACGGGCGGAATGACCACCAGCGCGGGGACAAACGCTGGAGGAGCGGCGGCGGCGGCGGCATCGGGGGCGAGATTCGATGCCGCGTTCCTGGGAGAGAAGCTGCTCAGTGCAGCGAGGGATATCGGGACAACGACGGGGCAGAGCACGGAGAAGGCGACGATGAATGAGAATCTGAGGAATTTCGGCAAGTTCTTCAGGAGAGATATCGGCGGGCTGGGGGCGAGGTTTGGGAAGGGCACCGGGGAGGACGGACAACGGTGAATTGGCCGGGAGCGGAAAATCTGGTGGTGGACATTACGTGTTGTTGGATCGGCTGGTAGATGATGCAGTTGTTCCCAGAACTGGTCTCGGACCATGGCCGTAGTTGCGAATTGTGTAGATGGATGAACCAACCGTCCACGCTCAACATGTACAGCAGTCGCGATGACCTGTGCCTGTGTCTGTGCCTGTGCCTGTGATTTGGATGGCCGGCGCTTAATACCCTCTTCTTTAATTTGATTCCGCTCGCCGAGCTTAGAAATCAGGTCTGTTTCATCCCCCGAAGCCCCGCCACCGCCACCAGCATCTTCCCTAATCCGCCACCCCGCCATCCATTCATCCGTCCATCCATTCATCCGTCCATCCATCACGACATTTCGAACGGCATCCGACCCTTTTTGCGAAACTCATAATACAGGTCCTCCTCAAGTTTCCCCCCTCGCCAACCGCCAAGCTGTTCGCCTCAACTTTTCGACGGACCTTGCGCTCGAGTGCTGGGCTATCCATTGCGGCTGCGGCGGCGTTTCCGACGAGAACCTCGGGTGTCTGTCCAGAGGGAGCGCGAAAGATGCACAGCAAGGTTGTCAGTACGTACTTGTCGACACTGGACATGCAACAATGGTTGGTTCGCTGACTTGTCGTAGTTATCGGCTCTGGGCCAGCGGCTCACACGGCAGCCGTATACTTGGGTCGCGCGGAACTGAAGCGTGAGTTGGTTGTTCTTCCCTTGTTCCCCCCGAAATCGCCTTCTCGAAATTTCTCTTTTTTCCCCGAAGCGAAAAAAAAAACCAAGGAAAAAAAGAAAATAATAACCCGGTTTCCGTGAAGCGGTCCTCTACGAAGGCTTCATGGCCAACGGCATCGCCGCCGGCGGCCAACTCACGACGACGACCGACGTTGAAAACTTCCCCGGCTTCCCCAAGGGCATCATGGGCCAGGAGCTCATGGACAACATGCGGCTCCAGTCGGAGCGGTTCGGCACCGAGATCATCACCGACACGGTCCAGACGCTGGACCTCTCCTCCCGCCCTTTCAAGTACACGACCGAGTTCTCGCCCGACGAGACGCACACCGCCGACGCCGTCATCATCGCCACCGGCGCGTCCGCCCGCCGCATGAACCTCCCCGGCGAGGACAAGTACTGGCAGAACGGCATCTCGGCGTGCGCCGTGTGCGACGGCGCGCTGCCCATCTTCCGCAACAAGCCGCTCTATGTCATCGGCGGCGGCGACTCGGCCGCCGAGGAGGCCACCTTTCTCACAAAGTACGGCAGCCACGTCACCGTCCTCGTGAGGAGAGACGCCCTGCGCGCCAGCAAGGCCATGGCCACGCGGCTGCTCAAGAACGAAAAGACGACGGTGCGCTTCAATTCGGTCGCCACAGAGGTGAGGGGCTCCGACGACGGCCTGATGTCCCACCTCGTCGTCAAGGACACCCTCACGGGAAGGGAGGAGGTTGTCGAGGCAAACGGCTTGTTCTACGCCATCGGCCACGATCCCGCCACCAGTCTTGTAAAGGGCCAGGTTGACATGGATGCGGACGGGTACATCGTCACCCAGCCTGGCACGACCATCACGAGCGTAGAGGGCGTCTTTGCCGCCGGCGATGTGCAGGACAAGAGGTACAGACAGGCTATTACCAGTGCTGGTGAGTTTGACACTTTTCCGCTCCGTTGACTGTTTCATCCATAATGCAAACATTTCTTGTCTGCTGGGCATGGAATAACCCCAAGGAGAACAAGAATCAAGGAAGGCAACAATACTAATTCGCATTCGCCCTCGCGCAGGTACTGGGTGCATGGCGGCTCTCGAGGCCGAAAAGTTCATCAGCGAGCAGGAGTAGACGGTAGACAAGACGAGACGAGACAAAGTTACCAACATGCGTGTTTTAAATTTTAAAAAAAGATAGAGTCGACATAGAAGGAGCTGGATGCAGCTCTGCCAAATACAAAAGACATTACGAATACACACCATGTTCCGAGACTTTGCCAATTGACATGGGCACTTTTGCGTTTCTTACCAACGGCGTCTGCTGGGCGTGCCACCCATCCATCGATCGCCCACTCTACAAGAGCGGCACATGTCCTGCCATCACTAAATGAACAATAAGGTTTGTACTGCTGCAAGTTGACCAAGTTGATGTGAGGATCATGGCGAACAAATCCCCATTCTTGCCAAAAAAACGGCCGTTGGGTGCTTGCTTTGCGATTTAATGCGCCGCGAGATGTAAACTCCCCCTCAAAGGCCTCAAAGGGGATGAGGCATGCAAAGCTACGCGCTGGCTGTGTTCAAGTGTTGGTTCTCATTTCTCATCCAACTTCAAGGATCCCGTCCGTCCCAGATGCCGTATTGTGCACGTAATGCAAGCTGCCTCTAGACTAATTGATCGTCGGAGATGGCCATCCTCAAAGAAATCAATAGGCATCCATCCCATCGCGAGGCACGTTGGCATTCCGAGAAACCCCCCCCCTCCCCACCCCCCAATCTCCGAGAGAACATCAAATTATACTCTTCCAATCACCAACTGAAGACCAAGAGGGATTTTTTTCAAAGCAAAGAAAAAACAGTTCACCACAGAGAAGAAGGAAACTTGCAATTTTGACGTGCCGCATGCCCCCAACACCGAGGGTGGCGAACATCCCATCTTGGACAAACCTCAACTTCGTGAAGCACAAGATCAACTTCCCCAACCACCCCCCCACATCCAACACCACCACCACACCACCATGGAGGAAGGGGACCAAGCCCCCGCGCACGCAACTTTCAAAGGCCTGCTCCAACTAGACGCCTTCAAATACACGTCCACCGAGTCTGGCGTGCGCCGCAACCCCCCTCGAGCAGCGCCTTCGCCCATCATCAGGACCGCGGCGCAGAACAAGCCCGCGAAGCGCACCAAACCAGCACACCAAAGTGACGAAGCATCGTCGACCGAGGAGAAGAACGAGAAGAAGAAGAAGAAGAAGAAGAAGAAGAAGCGCACCCGCCACAGCACAGGCTACGCACCGCCCTCCCAGTACGCCCACCTGCCTCCCCTCCCGGACGCCCTCGCACCCGACCTCCTCGTCCTGTTCATCGGGCTCAACCCCGGAATCTCGACTGCCCGGACGGGCCATGCGTACGCCCACCCGTCCAATCTGTTCTGGAAGCTCCTCCACTCGAGCGGCGTCACGCCCCGGCGGTGCCGCGCCGAAGAGGACAGGCAGATGCCGGGGCTGTACTCCCTCGGCCTGACCAACATCGTGTCCAGGCCGAGCCGGAACGGATCGGAGCTGAGCAGGGCGGAGATGGACGAGGGGGTTGCCGCCCTGGAGGGCAAGGCGCGGCGCTGGCGCCCGGAGAGCGTGTGCGTCGTGGGCAAGAGCATATGGGAGAGCATATGGCGCGTGAGGCACGGGCAACCCGTGGGCAAGCAGTTCCGATACGGATGGCAGGATGGGCGCGAGAACATGGGTGCCGTGGAAGGGGAATGGGCCGGTGCGAGCGTCTTTGTCGCGCCGAGCACGAGCGGGCTGGCTGCGACGTTGTTGCCGGCCGACAAGGAGAGGATATGGGCCGAGCTGGGGTCGTGGGTGAAGATGAGGAGGGCGGAGAGGGAGAGGGTGAGGGTGAGAGAAGAAGAAGAGATGGAGACTTGATGGGATGTGAAGTAGGAATTATTCATGTACATTGGGGAATCTTCACTGAATTGCCGTCTCGTACAGGCACACACACGTGAAATTTCATTGTGATTGTCTACATACAATACACGTTTTTTTTTTTCTCTTTTTCTTTCGTGTCGAGTCTCATCAATCAAGACTCCCATCTGTCACACAAAGAAGCACATCTCTCCTCGTGACTCCGTACGCCAGAATTTCCCGGGCTATATCACCATCACCGTCTAGGCAGACCAATTGCTGCTCGTCTTGTGCGTTTTTTTTTTTTTTTTTTTTTTCGCCTCTTCTACTTGCATCGCTTCTCGACGACGCCGGCACCGTTCTCCTCGTACTCCTTTCTGGATATCCACATCTGGTGAAAGGTTCCCAGACTAGCCAGAATGCTGCCGCCGATCCAAGCACCAAACCTTCTCTCGCTCGTTAGACCAGCGGCGTGGATCTTGACCTTCAGGCCGGGATACATGGCTGTCAGTTCATTGGTAAGACGGTCGTTGAAGCCGTTGATCAAGCTGGTGCTGCCGGTGACGACCACGTTGGCCAGCAAGTTGCCACGAAGGTCGACGTCAATGGCGCCGAGGGAGGCCCGGATGAGCTCAGGAATCGTCTGGGCCTTGGTGAGACGGTCAGACTCAGCAACGGGATACCCGGCATTCTCGTCCCACATCCCCTCGGTCACCTTGAAGCGCTGCTCGCGCCACATCTGGTTGTAGCCGTCGGGCATCTCGAACACGCGGCCCGGCTGCGTCCTGACGTAGTCTTCGTTTCCGGCGACACTGTATCGACCGGGTCCTCGCCAGACTTCGACGACCGACTCCTTGAATTCGGTAAGGACTCGCTCTTCCTCGTAGGCGCGGAATGAATCTTGGATCTGGAATGGGAACTGGCGCAGGCGGGCTTGGGGAGGAGCCAGTGCGTCCACAGCCGTCTTGTTCTCGACCATGAATGTGGGAGTCAACGGGACCTTGGGCTCCGAGGTTTCCCACATGTTGCGAATCTGCGAGGAGAGCCACAGTCCGCCGGCGGGAGAGCGCTGGATCGATCGCTTCAGAACCATGCCGTCATGGATAGCAGTCACCGAGGTATTCGCGCCACCAATGTCAATGACCAAGGCAGTTGCCTTGCCGGCCGCAAAGGCAGACAGCACGGGAGTGCGGCTCATCCAGAATGCAGGGCACCCCCAGTTCTCCATGATGATCTCGATGGCCTTCTCTCTGGACTTGGGCGTGTTCCAAGGAGCCTCCGTCATCAAGACAGGGTTCTCTTGCAGCGGCTTCTCCTGGGCCTCGGTCTCTTCTTCCATGGCTACGTCGCCCTCGCCGTCCTGCTCCTTGACATCGTCGTTCAGCCCGTTCTTGGAAGGAGGGGTTGCGTGTTCGGGCTGCAATCGCTTAACGAGCATGTGTTCCCAGATTTTGGACGCTACATCCCAGTCCTCGACAACGCTATCTCGGTTCATGTAGTTGCGGACCTCGAAGTCAGCGCGGGGAATGATGCACTCGTCGCCGAACACGTCGCGTTGAGGTTCGCTTGTGACGTGACCGTAGAAAGACGGCAGAATGGATTTGGGCACATCTTCGCCTGCGAAGCCTGCGCGTGTGTTGCAGTAGCCGGGATCGAGCACCAGGGCGGAAACCTCATCTATACGACGTAATGTTAGTGGGTGGTTGGATGATGCGCGGACCGCTTTCACGTATCATCATGGCGCGAGGGAGTTTTCTTTCATCATCGTACCTCCGCCGTAAATGTCGGTGGGCTGCGCCGACGTGGGCAAGGGCTGTTGAGCCATGACTGGATCTCCGTGGCAATCGCAAAACGAGGACAAGACGGGTCAATTGGTAAGATCGAGCGAGTGAGGTCGTGTTGGCGGTAAATGGGGACAATGCGATGTACAAAATTCAGCCCGGTGGCTGATGGCTGGTGGCTGATGGCTGGTGGCTGGTGGCTGGTGGCTAGTGGCTAGTGGCTAGTGGCTGGTGGCTAGTGGCCGGTGGCTGGTGAGTACCCACGCCGCCGGCCGAGAAGAGATAAGGCTGTGCCGTGCTGTGCTATATGCGACTGGCGGGGCGGGCTGCTTAACCGGGGCTTGCTGCCAGCAACTTCGAAAACCGGCCCACCGCGAGAAACTTTCTTACTCTTCCTCCTCAAGCTCCTTCCATCCGTTGTGCCACTTCTGACGCTCCCTCAACCTAGGAGCCAACCGCTCATGTACATCGCTATGATTGTAAGTCGACGCCGTCTTTCTTATCTCTCTATAATGCCTTGCCCACTTTCATGATGAACTTGCATCTTCGCTTCAGAACCGCTGCGATTGACGCGACCTCGGTCGTGCGTGATTACACAATGCCAATGCCTGACAAAAGAAATCGTTTCAACTCATCTCTGTGTGCTTGCCAACTTGAGTCACAAAACGAGTCGGCTAACAATGACTCCGAATAGGCGCAATGAGATCATCCCTGTGCCTTCGCTTGGCTCGCCAGTCGGCCCTCTCGCAGCAATGTGTCGCAAGGCGCACCGTCAGGTCGACGCGGATAGGTAGCTCTCGGTCTTGGGAGATGATACCCAATTCCACGCTGTCCAAGCATGGAAGCCGCGTGCTGTCTTCTGGGTCTGATGTTACACACAAGACGTCGAGATTCGCTGTTGCTCAAGATGCAAACGAGGCGCTGTCACCATTCAAGCAGCATCGACGAGATGAGCTTCGTAAAGATCACGAGAGCGAGGATCCACTCTACCCTGACACGTATCCCCGGTCAGAATCTGCTGACTCTCGAAAGAGCGTTCCGGAGTTCCTGGAGGGGCTCCATGAGCAAGTGCCCAGTGAAGAAGTGACATTGGCAGGTCGTGTACGGTCAAAGCGTGTAGTTGGCAAAGGCCTCGTCTTCCTCGACATTGTGAACGAATTCCAGAAAGTGCAAATCATGATCAACAAGAATAAATGCGTATCAGAAAAGCAAGGACGGGTCCAAAAATTTTCATTATTTAGAAACCTGATCCAGGTTGGCGATCACATCTGTAGGGCTTCCTCCACCGGCTTCATTCTCCTCGCCTCCCGGCAATCTGGCTGACAAGGTCTGTTGTAGCGGTTATTGGCCATGCCACCCGCACCGAGGCCGGGGAGCCGACCCTCGAAGCCAGCCAGCTCCCAGAACTGCTCTCTCCGTCCATGGAGCAGATCCCGGAGAGGCTGACCGATGCCAAAACCAAAATGTCCGAGCGGCATGTCGACATGCTCGTCAACAAAGAAGTGGTTGATGTGTTGAGATTGCGAGCCGAAATCACAAAATACATGCGAGACCACCTCCATTCCAAACGCTTTCTCGAGTTCCAGACGCCGATTCTGGCCGAAAACGCCGGAGGCGCTGTGGCGCGGCCCTTTGTTACCCAGGCCACAGAATATCGCAACAAGGACCTTGCTCTTCGCATTGCGCCTGAGCTTTGGCTAAAGCGGCTCGTCGTCGGTGGTGTAGACAAGGTCTTTGAGATCGGCCCCGCGTTCCGAAACGAAGGCATTGATGCTACACACAACCCGGAGTTTACCATTTGTGAATTCTACAGCGCCTACACCAACCTGGCCGACCTGATCAAGGAGACGGAAGAACTGCTTCACGGACTGGCAAAACACGCCCAAGAACTGATCTCGACACAACTGACGGCCCTGCCCCCAATCGACCTGAGTCGGTTCGTCCGTCCGTTCGGGCAGGTGGAATTCATCCCCGGATTAGAACAAGCCATGGGTGTTCGACTCCCAAAACTGTCTTCTGAGAATGCTCTCCCGGAACTCCTCGCCTTGCTGAAACTCGCGGGCATCGCCATCCCCGGCGAAGTGCCAAACTCGCTGCCCAAACTCCTCGACCGGCTTGCCGCCGTTTACCTGGAGCCCATGTCCTTTACCGAGCCGCTCTTCATCACCAACCACCCCGTGTGCATGTCACCGCTCGCTAAGGGGTTTCTGTGCCCACAAACCTACCAACTCGTCTCCGCAAGAGCAGAGCTCTTCGTCGGTGGCCGCGAGCTCGCCAACATGTACGAAGAGGAGAACGACCCGGAGGAGCAGAAGCGAAAGCTGGCCGCTCACCGAACCCTCGTGAACAAACCCAATGGGGAAATCGGATTTGCTGAGACCGAACATGTCCCCGTGCCCGAACAACAGCAGCCCTCGTTGGCCGAAGAAGCAGAAAGAGACGAATGGGAAACATGTCCCTTGGACTCGAGCTACATCAAGGCCCTTGACTATGGCTTGCCCCCTACCGGCGGCTGGGGGTGTGGCGTAGAACGATTAGTGATGCTTTTTTCTGGAGCGAACCGCATTAGCGACTGCTTGAGTTTCGGGACGCTCCGCAATGTCGTGGGGTTGTCGTCGGAGGACAAGGGGGGGAAGGATGCGTAGAGGAATAGAATGGAGAGGGGTAGACTAGACGGGTGGATGTGGGCGTGGGCTGGTCCTCTTTATTTTATAACTTGTCATTCTATTGTACATATATGTATTGTACCAACTTGTATACCATCTTGTTACTACATCTACGTTGACACACAAAAGTCAATGTTTCTCGGGCTGGGGGACATGCCGACCATCAATGTGGTTTACACGAATATAATATTCCCTGCACCCCTGCACTGTTTTATCTACACAATTCAGGCAAAGATCCTTTACGGACATGGCCCCCCCCACAAGTCCAAGTCATCCACTTCAAGATCACGCCTCAATACACTCAGACATTCAGTGATGAAAAAGACGGCACCTCGGTACAAGCGTAATGATATCAGTCGTAGGCCAAGAATATACAGGTGAATCTCGGATCTGCACCATCCCTAGACAGAATATTCCAAGAACCCAAAAAAAATCACGTAGAATCCGAAATACGTACAAAAAAACAACTTCATATCCCACATAGCCAACCACCTATTTATTCCGCGAACCAGGGGTATTTCCTCGCCCCTTGGGCCCTCTTAAAAATACCGCGTGCCCAACATTCGCATCACATGGTAGACATCTTCATTAACTGCTAAGAAGCTGGAACAAGCTGCTCAACTTGAGATTCTTCGGATCGCTAGGCTGCGACACCCACCGCAGGACGGTGGCATCGTCGAGACCCCTTGCGAAGTCGACGTTGTCGGAGAGCTTCTTGATGGAGACAGTGGCCGTCTCCTCGTGGAAGACGGCAGCGACCTTGATGTACTGGTCGACGGGGCGGTCGAAGTAGTCGGAGGAGCCGGCGCCGTTGGCGAGATGGAAGGTGCTCTTGCACTTTGTGTCGCCGGAGGCGAGGACCTCGTAAATGTCGACCTCGCCGCAGCCCGTGTTCCAGCAGGAGCAGGCGTTGTACTGGGCTGTGCGGGGGATGCGCGCGTTCAGGAGCCAGAGGGCGGGCATGTCGCCGTTGAAGCCGCGGTCGCCGTCGAGGGGCATCTTGAAGTGGAAGAGGAAGACCTTGTTGGCGCCCGCGAAGCCCTTGTAGGCGACGTCCTTTGCGCGGGCGAAGCCGCAGGACTCGTCACACTTTTCGCCTGAGAAGATGGCGAATTCCTTGTTGGAGGGGATCTGGGTGTTGGAGAGGATCTGGGGGGAGGAGGCGCCGCCGTCGCCCTCGGCGTTGAGGTAGGCGAGGGATGAGCCCCAGGTGCTGGTGGTTGATGTTAGAGGGGTTCTCTCATTTTGTTTGTTATTTTTGGAGGAAGAGGGAGAAGATGTGAGGGTCTTGGAGGAACTTACGTGTCAAATACACCGGAACCGGAACCACCATAGTGGCCCATGAAGATCATGTTCTCGGCAATCTGCTTCTCAGCATTGTAGTAAGCGACACGATCCCAGTCGGAGCCTGAAGGAGCAGGCTTGGGCTTGGCCTTGGCCTTGGGCTTGGAATTTGGCTTGGAATTGGGTTCGTCAGAGCTGCCAAGTTCAATGGACCCGGAAACCTTGAGGGCAGCGCCGGCTGCAGCCTTGACGGGAGGGGTCTGGGCAGGAGCAGGAGCAGGAGCCGCTGGAAGCTTGGCGGTGGGAGCATCGCCTCCGAACCAGTTGTTCTCCCACGAGACTGCCTTGCCGTCAATGGTGGCGACCACCATGTTGCGCCTGGCACGCTGAGCGCGGTGAAGATGCTTGTGGCCGTGGCCGTGGCCAGCATGAGCGGCGACCTGGGGAGAATCCTCGGCCTCGGCCTCAACTTCGGGCTCGACATGCCCCTTGCCTTTGGAGGCGAAATTGTAGACGGCGACTTCCATGACCGAGATGGGGCCTCGGATGTGAATGGAGAGCTAGGGAGGAGTGTTGGCAAAATGGCAACGTCTCGTGAAGTGAGTCGGCGGGCGCAGAACCACTTACATCGTCATCCAAAGGAGTCAAGGGACCGTTAAACAGCTGATCCTCGAATTTGCACTCGCCAGTAGGTCCCATGTGCGTAACAGCCTGGAACTTGCCGCTGCCCTTGATGCCCTGGTAGATGATCTGATCCACGGCGCCGCAGAACCAGTTTCCGCCCTCGTTGCTGGCAGTTCCGGAGCACTGCTGCTTGAAAGCCGAAGCCCAGCCCGCTGAGGCGAGCAGAACAGATGTGGTGTACTTCATCGTGAGTCTAAACGACCAACGCCAAAAAAAAACCCATCCAAATATTAGCAAAATAAGATATACATGGTTTCAAGGGAGAATAAACCCATTTCAAGAGACGAATCATTAAAATAAATAAGAAATTGCTCTCGCGCGGGTAAGTAACTCTTGAAATAGGTTTCGTTCCTTGAGACGTGGACAAAGACAAATTTGACTCACCTTGGGTGGCAGGAGAGTTAGTCGGTGCCCTCAAGGTCCGTTGTTTCACTGGACGGAGATTCCGGAACAATAGACTTGATGCCGGCAAGGACAGAAAAATGTGCAAAAGAGGCTGGAGGTATAAGTGCCCAGGAATGGGAATGGGTCGGTCAACAGGTTGCAGCGAAAAAAAAAGGAGTGGCAGGTGAATCAGTCGTGGAAGCCCTCTCACCAGGAAAAGGGAAAAGCAAGAAACGAGGGGATTCGCAAAAAAAAAAAAAAAAAAAGGAAGCAAGGATCGGGACAACAGCGAATGTCACAGGCAGTAACTTCTTATCAGAGAGGAAAAAGAGAGAAATAAGGGCTGGGCCAGGCAGGAATGGGGGGTCTCCCGTACGGACTAGTAATATCACGATGACGGCGTACTCCGTATAGCAATCCCGTATGTATTGACGGGGGTCTGAGTCTGATGCCCATGTTGCCGCCTCGCAAATTTGAAAAGGGGGATGGGCACTACCCCGTATTACTCCGTGCTTCCGTGCTTCCGTACATACATACGAAGCACGTTACGGAGTACGGATTACCGTATCCGCCCAAACACGCCGTCAGTCGTTGGGTTGCATAGCCGCTGCGAGGAATGAGCCCAGCCCGACCACTTCTGTTGAGCAAGCACTCTGGCACTTCAGAAACTAGCAATGCTAGTCGTGGCCGGTGTCGTGGCCGTCGTGGCCGTCGTGGCCAGACGTCTGGCTATTAGCACGCTAGTAAAAAAAAAAAGTCCAGTCTTTCCAACAATGAAGCTCCTGCACTGCACGTTTGGCAGGGGAACCAAGCAGATCAGCTGAATTGGACGGCATGGGAAGTGGTGCGCCAGGACCAAGAAGAGTCGTATTCAATGCCGAGGTAAAATGCCTATCAAAGATATGTAATCCGTAGTCTGTACATGAGAATGTCCGCATTTCGTCAGAAAAGAGGTGGAGAAATGAAGCAATAAGGATCTGTGCAGATGCATCAAAATGTGCAAACTCGATCGGTGCCTGAGTAGGCAGGTGCGGCACATGTGTGCGTCCTCCTCCTTCCCGCCCCGGCTATGAATGGATGCGCCTCGCCGTTTCATCAAATTGGTGGACAAGGTCCACTTGGCCAATCAGCACCCCGCCACGGCGTTGTCTGTGCCGATCGTGACCCATCTCGGCCCACCTTGGCGCCTGCGGCCTCCAGATGTCCAGATGTCCAGATGGCTGGCTGGCTGGCTGGCTGGCTGGCTGGCAGCTGCCAGACGGGCTCGTAGGGGTGGGGTCTCGACCGACGACGAATCGCGGATCCTCGAATGACTTGTACCTTGATCCGTACAGTCCAATTCTGCCAGTACAAGCCAGTACGAGCAAGGCACTTTACATCATGTTCTACAATCATGTGGCTCTTTGAATCTATTTAATAAGTGTGCAAAGATCTTTGGCGGAGCACGGACAGGGCATTTATATCAGTCTAATTAATCCGTAGGATGAACAGTAAAAATTACTTGGCTCACCAACACGGATAGTATGTAAATGTTGGTTCTGGGGGGCCGCACCCGTGCAAAATCCAGTCCTGCGCTGTACGGATCCGCAGAACAAGTACCATCCGCAACAGGTACGTCCGTATATGCTTGTAATAAATTACGATACAAGTTATTACACTGTGCGTCGTCTCTGCAAACTTCGCAGAAGGTGTCGTGGATCACACCTTGATACAAAACAACATCAACAATAACCACAGACAGGCCAACATGCTCGACCGAGAGGACCGTTTCTACGCACCAAGCGGCGCAATTTATCCAGGCGGCCCGAGCACATGGAACGTAATCGACTGGGATCAACGGCGGCTCGTCTCCGTCAAGATGGACCAAGAGCAAGAATCCCCAGATGTGGCCTTTGCGTGTCTTTTGAAGCACATTGATCATCTACCTCCCGATACCTACCTCGTCCATCTTTCGCCCGAAGGCGACTTGCTCTCCTCGTCCAACGACCCAGAAGATGACGAGACGCTCTGTCCCTTCCGGCCGTCACTCGACGCAGCACAGCTGCCACCTGGCATCATGACCGCATCCCGGGCAGATCTCCAAGAGGTTGCTAGACTTGGCCCAAATGTGTATTTGGTCGTGTATCGCAATTCCATGCGGCCAGATGACAAGGTGAAAAAGCGCAATTCGCTCGCGTGCCCAGATTGCTAACACTCATGCATTTTGCTTTCAAATACTACTTCCTCGAACAGCATCTGAGCTTCAATTGGCATGAGATGTGCCTCTGGTGTCGCCTCAAGCATCCGAATATTGTCCCGTTCGACAAAGTAATCGTCGACGAGCTCGAGGGTCGTCTTGTCGGCTTCACATCGAAATACGTGCCCGGCGGCACCTTGGATGAGAACAAGACTCGCCTTTTCAAGTTGAAGTGGCTTCATCAACTCACTGATGTCGTGGACGAGTTGAACCTGAATCTGGGCGTAGCTCACCAAGACGTTGCACCAAGAAACATACTCATTGACGAATCAATCGACATGCTGATGCTATTCGACTTCAACTTCTCCGCGCGCATAGGACGGCCGGGGTATTCAGAACCTCGGAATGACGTCAAGGGCGTCATTTTCACCATGTACGAGGTCATCACCCGTGATCAAGCTCGGCGCGACAAAATACACGAAGATCAAGACGTATCAGCAGTCCAAGAATTGGCCTGGGACAAACACCCTGATGTCCGGCTGGATCACCCCGTCTCCGAGTTCCGCCGAGTCCTCGATGAGTGGTGTGAGCGACGGCGAGAGGGACCCCAGATTACGATCAACACCCAAGCCCCCAACTTCATTGACTGGCCGCCGCTCCCTGACCCGCCGCTCACTGAAACCACCGTGGATCGCGGACCAGAGCTTGGGCTTGAGCCGCTCGGAAAGATCGTGAAACGTGATTACTGGGAGAGAAAGGAGCTGCTGCGGCAAGGAAAGACGGTTTTGAATTGGCAGAGACCGGCTCAGAAGTGGCCAGAAACAGGGGATAAAAGTAATGGCGTTTCAGATGTAGCAAAGCAGTAGCGAAAGCCAAGAACGACTGGCTCTGAACGTACCATTAATTCGATACTCCAATCTGCTGATGCGCAACAAGGGATCGTGATGGACTCGCTTATCTAGCGGAAAAGAGGGCTTCGTCTGAAAAAAAAAAAAAAAAAAAAAAAAAAGAGCACGGAATTACATTTGACCCATCCATGGCAATGTCTGTTTAGCAAGTACAGACATCCCGCAGTATCATTTTCCATCAACATCAACGGAGATTGCTATGTTCTGGATATCTTTTCACATCGGGTTCAGTCTAACCCAGCCCACTCACCCTCCTCTTTCCGCCCCTCTAACCTCCTCCTCCTATTCGCATCCATCGCACCCTTCCTATTATGCTCCCTCGTCCTCTCATACCCGCTCTTGGATGTAATCATCGCCCTGCCCCCACCACCGCTCCGTCGTGACTCCACGCCTCGCTCCTTGAGCTTCTTCCTGTCCGCCTTGGCCACGTTGGGGAGGGCGTCCAGCAGCCATTTCTGGACGCCCGCTCCATCGCCCGTCTTGCCAGCTTGCTTCTCGCTCACGGCAATCACGTTGGCAACCGTCTTGACAAACGGTATGTCCTCCTTTGTGTAAAACGTCACGGCGACGCCGCCTTCTCTGCCGGCTCGGCCGGTTCGTCCCGCGCGGTGGACGTACGCTGCCGCAGAGCCGGGCACGTCAAAGTTCACGACGCCGTTGACGCCCGCAAAGTCTACGCCGCGAGCGAGAACGTCGGTCGTGATGAGGACCCAGATTTCGCCGGCTCGGAACTTGCGCATAATGGCCGAGCGAGCCGAGTCGGCCAGGCCGCTGTGCAGTGCGGCGATGCGCGATGAGCCCCCGGCCTCCAAGGGGATGTCGTATTTGAGCTCTTCGTGAAGCGCCGTCGCTCGATCAATGGTCTGTGTGAAGACGAGGAACGGAGGCCGAAGCGGTGGGCCCGTGTCGTCGTTGCTTGTAGGGTGCAGAAGCTGACGTAGAGCAAGAAGCTTGCCCTGCTCGCTCGCTGTGTAGGTGAGCTTGTGGACAATGTTGGGGACCGCCGTGTCCTTTAGTCCAACGACCAGTCTCACGAATGGCTTTTGTGTGCTCGCCGAGTTTTCTGCTCTTGTCCTGAGCTCCTCCGTGACCAGTGACTCGATGTTGGAGCCCATTGTGGCTGACCAGAACGATAATCGCACCTTCTCATTGGTGCAGGCCGTCCACAGTCCCAAGGTCGTCTCTTTGAATAGCGGATCCAGCAGCACATCGGCCTCGTCCAGGATCAAATCTCGTACTGTCGGAAGAACCTTGTGTGTGCCACTTGGTCCAGATTCCAAAAAGTTGAGCAAAAGTTGTGGTGTCGTGACCAGTATGTCCGTCTTGGTCTCGGGGTGAGGTTTCTTTGCCTTGCCCTTGCCCTTGCCCTTGTCCTGGCGTTTCGTCTCTTCCTCTTCCTCAGACTCAGACTCAGACTCATCATCATCATCATCATCTTCTTCTTCTTCTTCGTCATCATCATCCGATGAGCTGTCGTCAACAATGAGCTTCTGCTCAGCAGCCAGCTGTGTCTCCTTCCTCATAGCCACAATCTTGATCCCCGTTCCTTGAACAAGTTTATTGCCTTCGTTCACTATTTGATGAACCAGCTCCCGGGTCGGGGCTACAATCACAGCCTCTAGCTCCCGGATGCCATGAACGCCCCCCTTTTCACGCCTCTTCATGATCCTGTCGATTGCCGGGACGAGGAAACTGATCGTCTTGCCGCTTCCCGTGGGCGCAACTGCCAGCAAGTCCACCCCGTCACTCAAATTTTCCACCCCCGTCAAAGCCAGCTCAGGCCGTACCAGTAGAGGCAGGCTGCCCATTTGCACTTCAGTCGGAAGCCGGTAGCTCTGACGAAGCAGGTTCTCGGCAACAGTGCGCGATATTCCGTATGTCGTTTGCAGGTCGCCGAATGATTCCAAAGGTTGAGGGAACAGATTCTTCTTGTCCTCTTTCTTCTCTTCCAGAACAGCCTTTTGTTTCTTCTTCGACTTCTTAATCTTCTTCTGCTCCTCGTGCTTGGACAGCAGAGTGATCTTGAGACGATGTGACCGCAGGAGTTGGCGGCATTCCTCTTCGGTCAACTTTTTGGTAGGTCCTGGTTCCGGGCTCGCGGCTCGCTCGGCCATTTGCGATTCACTCGATTTGCTCTCGGGAATATCCTGTTTTGGAGCAAAATAGTCGACGACGGGTAGTTTCACAGGAGCGGAAGCTCCAATCTCGTCACCTGTGCGCTTGCGTTTCATGCCACGGACTTGATCGTGGTAGAGCTGCGGGTTGGCCTTGGTGCCGGCAGACGGTAAATGGGAGGTGGCATTGTGTTTGGCAGCGCCGCCTTTGTTGGTCTTTTTTATCCCGCGGGACAAGACTTTGAGAATGTCCATGATTTTCAGATGAGCCGCTTAGGCACAGGACTTTTTGGCGGCGGCGGCGGCGGACCTGATACGATCCAGTGAGCCAGGAGCAGAGATCCTTTTACCACGAATGATTTTGATCGACAGTAAAAATTTTAGACAGCTTGGCGGTAGTGGTAGCCTTGCAGCAAGGCTGTGATGGGGTGATGGATGGGGCGTGCGAGTGTGGGGGTGTGGGTCCATTCCCACGACACAGTTATTAGCAGCCGACGACCCGACGACCCGGCGTAATGAGAATACAAAGTTGCATTCGCAGTGCACATAATATCTACAGTACGTACTCCGTATGTTGTGTTGTATTAAAAGCGTCGCCGCGGATGCACACATACTACATGCTCAAGTTCCATCATAATCGTCAACCTCCCCCCTCCCTTCCCCGTACAGCACCTCACACACGCCCGCCAGCGGGATGTCCATGACCGCGTCCGTCCCCTCGTTCCAGACCTCCCTCCACCGCAATCTCCCGTTGCCATCGCATTTCCTCTCCTTCTTCCCGCTCCCCCTCAGACGTCCCTTGGAATCAATCACCGCCGGCTTCCCTGCGCCGTCCACAATCGTCTCCACGCTGTGCATGGGCACCGTCAGCATCTCCGTGTTGTACGCAGCCAGGGCGACGTAGATGTAGCACAGCAGCATGACGATGAAGGCGGGTACGGCGAGCGCCCACCACCGGTTGGGGTAGTAGTATATCCCGAGGGCGTGGAGAAACGGCGAGGGCAGGTAGCTCCAGAGGAGGTACATGAGAAACGTGAGGCTGCTGAAGAGGTAGAGAACGAAGCCATAGTATTCGTACGTCGGCACTCTGGGTGCCGCGTGCGGAACGGGCGCAATGTTATCCTCGTCGGAAGGATCGGGGGTAGTAGGGCGAGATGGCCGTAGGAGGGATGTCAGGGACGGCGAGGGAGGGAGTGGCGTGGGGGGTCGTCCGTAGAATGGAGGCGCAAAGTGGTTTTGCAACAGTGGTCGCGGGAGGAAGTCGTGGTCGGAGCTCGATCCCGAGGACTGATTGTCGGAGAGGTAATCCTCGTCTTCTTCCTCGGACGATACTGACATTATGGGCGCAAGATGGCGCAGCTGCGCGGCGGACCATTTGCGCTTGTCAAACGAGTGATGGTGTTGACAGAAGAAAACCAAGCTCGGGAGCCGGGAAGGGGGGGGAAGGGGGGGAAGGGGGGGGGGTGTTTCGTCTAGACTCCAGACACGGAGACACGGAACTGGTAAAATCCGGCCACTCTTTGGCACGGCAAGTTATGAATCAATCTCAATTGACCAGGACGCGAGAGCTTGGCCTTTATTCCCCTTTTCTTCTTCTCTCCTTCTTTCTCGTCAGACACAAATTGCTCTCTTTCCCTGTCATTCCTGTCGGTAATGATTGCAATCTTGGTCAAAACGAGTCAACACCTGGGGACAAGTTGGCCCCCTCCCTGCACGAGGATGGGTCAAAGTGCCCTCTATAAAAAGGGCATGATGGAGACGAAAACGTGCAGTGTGTACTCGTGATTATATTCAGTAGAAAAATGCAGCGCTCGTGTCGTCGTCATGCATCTAATGGTACATCTCGTGCCTCTCTTCTCCTTGTGCTCAGCCATCGATCGGACACTTGTGTTCTCGCTCTCTTCCAATAACACCATTCTCCTGCTTCTCTTGCAGCGCGTCTAGACAGCTCTGATGATAAATATGCCGACACGCCAATACTACCAGCGGCCCTAGAAGTGCATCCTTGCCGGCCACGCCAGCCTCTGACTCGATCAGCATGCTGGATGGCCGAGTGTCCAGGCTCTTGCCCTTGTTCTTGACATCTGACTCCCCTGGCTTGCCTTTTGCTCTTTCCGAGAACCGGATTTTCCTTACTCTTCGTGCTGCGTCTTCCGCTGCCTGCTTGTCTTCCCATGCCTCAAATACGGAGCCTCCTGCGACGCCAGGGCCCCAGACTCGCCGACCGCATGCCTCACACGTTGACCCCTTTGGTCGCCATCCCCGCAGTCGTAGTTGCACAGAATGATTTACGTTCATGAACAGACTTCGCTCCAGTAGGCGATTGGATAGTCGTAGAATCGTTTCTTCATAGGCATACGCCGCGAATATGGAACCCAAAACGCCCCGCAGGTCGGCTAAGCTCGGTGATGATGCGGCGGCATTGGTAAGAAAGGCACGCAGGATCCTCAAGAAAGACAGGTTGCTTCCCGCGTTTGATAGCAGGTTTGAGCCGACCTGTACCTGACTTTGGCTAGATGTTGCCGTCAGAAGGGCGGTAAACGTGTGCTGAACAAGCGATCGATGAAGGGTCAGGGCCTTTTCTCCATCCAAGGCTGAAGCGTGCAGTCCATCTTGCATTGCAGGCGAAAGCTCCCGCGTCAATTGTACGCAGGCGTCGATCAACTTTAGCCACAACGATTCGTCTGCAGATAGACTGCCATTTGCAACGTCTTTCCCCTTTTTTACGACCTTGACTTTCTTGGAGGTTTTCGTCTGGCCCTGACACAGCCATATACCCACATGGACGTACTTCTGGAGGCTCTCGAGTAGCTCCATCACAGCCGAATCAAGATCCTCGACATCATTAGAGTCAGTTTCGCGGCCTTCGGACAAGATGCCCTGTAATGCCAATTCAAGAGTAAACAAATGCTGGATGAGACGATCCATGGCTTGGTTGACCTGGCCATCTCGAGCCATGAGGACAACTGCGGCATCAACAACACCAGTCTCCTCCATTGTTGGAAGCAACTTTTCAAGCCTCAGGTCTTTAGGCTGCATACTGCTGACAAACGTCGTTACATGAGAGGGGTCAAATCGGCACATAAGTTGCACATATTGTTCGGTCAGGCCCTGATCACTCTGACGACAAGGCTCATCATGGGCGCCATTGGGTTCGATCAGAGCCTTCAGGTATGCATGTTGTAGTTCCGGGTCATCTGTTGCAGACTCGACAACATGCTCATGGACTGCTGTTGGTTGTCGTGCCAGTATGTTGGCTGTCCGCTCAGGACTCAGCTCTAGCAAATCACGACAGTGTCGCTCGATGACTTGTTGCACTTCCTGTAGTTTCCGCGCATCGAGCTCTTTTTGTGGCCGCAGGCAGTCTGCTATGCATTCAAACACCGACTCTTGTTCTTCGGGATCCTCGAAATATGCCGCAATGAGATTTCCATACTGGTGCTCTACCCGAAAAACTCGTTTCAATATTCGGTAGAATCCTGCTTTTTTAAAAAGGGGCATGAACAATTGCATCTCCGAGGGCTGGTATACAGACAAAAGATACTCCGCACTGAGCTGTGCATCATCGGCGAGATCGTCGCCAGGATAGTTGCAAAGGCCTGTCAAAACTTTGGAAAGAGTAGAACCAGAGAATAGAAGGTACTGCGGAAACTTGGGCAGATTTCTGGCGATGAACATATCCAAGTAGATGGTGTCCTCGGGGGCGAAATCCTTGACATTCATTACATCGAGCAAGATAGATAGGACGTATTGACGATTAATCGCCATGCCAAAGATCTGTTCCTCCGGCATTTCCATCCGGGATCCTCCATTCATCTGGTTGTCCGACGAGTCGTTCAGGAAGCTGTCCTCGAATGCCTCATTGAGGGCGCTCAGGAAACTGGGTGCATCAAACTTGAGTATCATGCGTAAGTAAGGAAAAGCGGGTTCTGAATCATCGTCTGGTCGTGTTGTAAACCTTTTGCCGCTTCCCTTTGGCCACTCTATGGTCTTGCCGGAGAAGAAGAACCAGTAGATTTCTGCTTTCGCTTTGGAGGCCGTCTCTTCGGCCATCAATTCTCCGTTAGGGTACACCCTTCCAGTAAGGACGTAGGAAAGGTATGGGAAAATTTTCAGAGCATTCACACTGAAGTAATCGTCTTCTGTGGTGCCGCCTACGTCACCGTCATCCGTCATGAGAGGCAGCAGGAGGCTCAGCAGGTCGATCATAGGCGTGATGTAGTCATTGAGAGCCTGATTCCATAGATAGGTCAACGCATCATACAGACTGTGTTGCTTGCATAAAAGGGTGATTTGATCGAGGTCGAGAGTGGATGTTTGCATGTGGCATATCATCTCTTCAAGCCGACTTTCCCAGCCTTGAGACACATAGTGGTTGACCAAATCCTTGACCACCACGGGTGGAATGACTGTGATCGCCTCGTCAAGAATGCAAAGCTCGAGAGTTTCTAGGAACAAACCTTGGACTTCAACCTCGCTATACCATTCGTACATGTCGCCGAATAAGAAGTCGGGGGCTTCGATGGCTTGACAAGCGGCGAAGCAAGTTTCCGCTAGCTCTCTCAGGTGATCCGCATTGCCATTCTCTTTGCGCTTCTTCCTCTGCGTGAAGACATATTTCAGTGAGGCAGACATGATTTCCATTATCTTGTCTTGAACCATGGCGTGCCGGAGCGCAGCGTCCTCGGGCAGCCCGACTGTGAGCTTATCTGCGTCGCCTGTATAATATGATGTTGCTAATCGTATGGCTCCAACGTAATCGCCAACCTCCATCATTGCAATTAGACGATCTGCCCAGTTGGATAGGGCTCCGATCGATACCTCATTGAATCCAAGCAAGAATATTCTCCCTTTGTAGGCTTTGAAGCTCATATAGAACGCATCAGCCACTACTCCGTGCATGCTTACATCTTCTTCGTCGAGTTGTTCCACAAGAGTATGCAGTTGCCTGGAGAAGAGGTCGGTATGGTAGATATGTTTCTGCAGCAAATCAAACGCTTCGGTCATGCGCATGCTTCTATCCTCGAGGATAATTAAACGCTGAGAAATGGTGAGCACGGCCAACACAGACCGGCTGAGCCACTGCACCGCAGCAACAGATTCTTCGCATTTCCACCTGCTCCTAGCTTTGAATTCGAGTGATGCAGGCTGGTCTTTGTCCTCGCCGTGACTCTCATCGACGTCGAGTATTGTGAGGACGTTTGACCAACTATAAGCGAGCTTGACTTTGGATATTTCGCTACGCGTATGGGTGTCCGCAGTTTTCAACTTCACAGCCGGGAACCAAGCAAGGCAGCCAGTCATTGCACTATGCGCAGGGACATCCTTTGGCCGGGCAGACTTGTGTTGTGTCCGTGCAATCGGAGTCGTGGATACGATAACAAGCAGATATGGTGTAAGCATGGCAGTGAGACCCAAACTGTCTGTCGCTTTCTCAACATTCCCGAGCGGCAAGGGGGCAAAAGCAAGAACTGTACTGGGTTTAATAGGCTTCCCAGATGGCGCTGGGGCGTTTGGGTACCGGCCTAATATCCTGGTTGTTCTGACAGTTCGTCCCAATGCACCGGTGCCTCTGGATGCCAAATGTGAAAAGGCCATTCCACGGTCATCTGCTGAAACCAAAGCTGTATGGCGCGTTCCGAGAAAACCAAGGTGAACGACAGCTGCGTTTGGAACATGACCATCGGCTGTCTTGTTTTCGACCTGGGTTGCGTCCAGGTGTGGTATGAATAGAAATGGTCTCGAGGCTCGGCTAGTGTCCCACGTGAAGATGTTTCCATTGGCATGTCCACCAGCAACAGTTGTATGGTCTGCGGATATGGCGATGGCGGTAACTGTGCTAGATTCGACAGCTGTAATGATGATTAGCACCCCAGGGTTTTGGTTGTTGGTAATTTCCTACGTGGGAGACGTACCTCTGGTTCCCGGGCCCATGATCATTTTGAGATTCTGATTAAGATCAAATATCAAGATTATGCCTTTGGACGTGCCCAAGGCGATTAATGCAGATACGGCAAGACAGGTGGGCGACCCGAAACTACGACGGCCGGCTTCCGAAAATGCCTGGCCATTCATTTTCTTCAGTCTCGTCCATCGTACGACTTCCCATGGCGGTGAGGAGGTATCTGTTTCGGCCTGGTCAAGGAGAAAGTTGGAACTGAGAGAAATATTGCGACTGTGGGCTGAGAGGAAAGCGGGCGAGGATGCGCGCGGCGTGTTGGGGGATGAAGAGGTTATGCGAGACTGAAATCGACGATCGAACGGCCTGAATGACGGGGAGGGACTCGTAAGGCCAGGCCTAGAGGCTACTGAGGGCAAAACACTGCTTCCGGGTGATGACATGTATGAGCCCTTGCACATGAGGTTAGTTGTCGAATGGCAGAATAAATGCGACAGCTTTAACTGGTTCATGGTCCGGGTTTACCTGCAAAGAATCACCACGCCCTGAAATTACTGAATCGACAGGACTAGCTGCCCTTCGAGGAAGAGAGTCTACTAAGCTTGCATCAATCGAGCTTACTTCGGAGATATGCCCGACTCGCAGGTCAAGTCGGTGGTTGACATTGTCAAGTTCGTTGGCATCGCTCGTTTCTTGCTCTTCAAGCTGAGGCGTATCAGAATCCACATCTTGTTCTGGTGGTATTGAACATTCGTCACTCGACAAAAGCTCTCCGACGGGAGACTTGTCTTCTTGGTCGGACATATTGTCTAATGTCCATTACATCTTGGGGATGGCAGCGCTAGGTTGTACAAGAATTATCGCGCGCAGGGGTCGCAGACAAACTCGGCGAAGGCAGTAATCGAGAATTGGTAAGCCCTTTGGACGATGCAGACGATGCAGACGATGCAGACGATGCAGATGCGTCCGGCAGCTCCACAAGCCTGCCCACGTTGTTTTCGATCGGCCGGGGAGCGGTTCGATTTGATGTGTGCGCACTGCACATGAAGCTGAAGCTCCAGCTTCCACAAGAAGCATGCGGACTATACGTAACGGCTGGCAGGCTAGGCGGGGGATGAGGTGAGCGAGGTGAGCTATGGCGGGCCTATCAAAGAAGGTGTGGGTCCCGTGACCTGGCTGTTTGCCTTGCGGTCCTCAACGCACTCAACAAAGGGAAGGCCGAGTCAGATACGACAACATGTTCCAAATAGGAGAACAAGAGCACAAACCCAGTTCACTCCGAATGAAAAATGCCCGCGGTGCTTGGTCTCCTGGAATATTGCACCAACTTCTGATTTCTGCATCGTTGTTCCGCTCGCTTCCGTCGCCTCCCGGCCTCGACCGACCACCTCTCATCTTCGTCTCGGAAACCTGCCCCCGCCGCCCGGTATCATTGTCCCTACGCGCTCGGACTCTTCGAATCAGGAATCAGGAATCAGATACGGAGCGCCAGTACAGTTTGAAACCCAAAACTCCAAAAACGATACAAAATCCAAACACAGGCCCACTGCATGAATTGATCTTCCTCGCAGCACGTACTCCGTAAGATGGCGGAAACCAGATCTCCGGGCCACACATGGATGACTCATGAGACGTGGATGAGCGCGACTCATTTCTGACAGGGTCCCGGAAGTCCCCAAGACTAGAGGCTGTTGCTCGTATCGCGAATTGGGCCATGGGCGCCGCCGAGTGAGTTATAAGATGAAATGAAACAACTCATCGACTTCTCGAGTCAAGAAGGAGTGTTTGACAACTTGAGCGTCTCGTTATCCGTCGCAGGTCGACGTGTCTCCCATTGAGCCTCCACTTCCGTTCTTGCATCCTTTTCTTCATGGTTTACATTAAGAACTAAACTTGTTCATTCTGATTCATATTCTTCTTCTTCTTTTTTTTTTTTTGGTTTGGTTTTGTTTAATTAATTTTACTAGTCTTTTGGTTTGCGCTGCCGCCGGCTTGCCTAATTTCTCACGATGGCTTTTGCTCCATTCCGGGGAGGCTGCAGCCGTTTCTCGTCACTTTTTCTCTTGCTCCTTGGGATGATGCACTTTACCTTGGCACAAGATGGGTCTCATCTCAATGTCATTGACGAGACCAGAAACACACCACAATCAGCAAGCCCTCCGAGTGCAATGTCATCGGATGCGATGGGCGCAATTTTAGAAGATGGTCAACTTCGGCGGGCGTACATGGCCCTGGTCAGCATGTTTAGCGACACGTCGAGAAAAGCGGCAGGCAGATATGGCGTCTCGGAGCTGACCATGCTGTCCAACGATCTTGACTCTCATGTCAGGAACATGAATGCCAAGACGGATGAACCTTACCGACTCGATCTGAAGAGAGGAATCGCCGAAAACAACGACGACGAAAACGAAGACGAGTTGGAAAAGTTGGAAAAGAGAGCTGGTCCACTTGGAGAACTGTTGCCCGGCCTGGGTGGTGGAAGACCGGACAAAGGGAGCGCCAGGGAAGGCGCCCCGAGCGGGGGGAATACCATCAGCGATGAAGCGAACGGAGGTACCAGTAGCACGAATGCGCTTGGAGACGGAGGGCTCTTGGGGAATCTAGTCGGAAGCCTCGCCGGTGGAGGAAAAGGAGGCCAAGAAGGGGGAGAAGGGGGCGGCGGCGGCGGCGGCGGCGGCGGCGGCGGCGGTCCCATCGGTGGACTCATTTCAAACGTCGCGGGCAACCTAGTCGGCAAGTTCCTCAACGGAACCGGTGGTAATCTCGCCGGCGCGGGCTTCTTTGGTGGTGTCGGTGCCGGAGAGGGAGCAGCTCAGGCCCTGAACTTGACGACCGCCGCGGATTCGAAAACGACAGGGCTTCAAGTTGCTCAGGAAAACGGAATGACAAACTCTGGGCTCAATCCCATCGTCCAGAACGCCGCCATTGGACTCACAGCAACGGCAGTCAAAGCTGCCATGAACAGCAATCTGCTGAAGCTGCCCCCCATAGCTGCCCTCGCCGCCTCGCTTGGAACTGGTCTCGGCAACGGGGGTGCCATGGGATTGGGATTGACCAAGAAAGACTTGCAGCCGTCGCTGAATGGAAGCAGCGTAGACGACATCGTCGGAGGCTTGGGTTTCGGAGCATCCCGAGCCTTTCTCTCAAACTTGAACCTCACGGGAGGCATGACGTCGCTCCTTCCATCCATTGACTTTGGAGCAGCCGCCAAAGGAGTCGGTACCGGCATCGGCAGGGGAGCGGCCCTCGGACTGAAACTAACTAACAATACGGCCATCGAGCCGCCTCCGCCGGCTTCTCAATCGGACATCCCGGGCATTGCCGGGACCTTTGCGTTTGGCCTGAGCAGAAGCCTTACTGATTCAATCGACCCCAAGAGCATCGGGAATCTTGTACCTGCCGATCTCGACATCGGCGGTGCTGCTCTCAGTGTGGGAACCGGACTCGGCGGCGGCGCGGCCAAGGGACTGAAGCTTGTGTCTCAAGACAAGAACCTGGCACCACCACCACCCAGGTCTGCTTCAGATATCTCTGGCATTGCAGGCACGCTTGCGTTTGGGCTCAGCAACTCCTTCACGGACGGCATCAACATCAGCGCGCAGAGCCTGGGCTCGATGCTACCTCCCTTTGATCTTGGAGCCACCGCCTTGAATGCCGGTGCAGGCTTGGGATCAGGCAGCGCCAAAGGCCTTGGTCTTGCAGCAAAGAGCATCGCGCCTCCTCCTCCGCCAGGGTCTTTGCAGGATATCCCCCAGATCGCTGGAAGCTTTGCCTTTGGATTGGGCGATGCACTCACCGGAAACCTGAACCTGACGGAAGTGACAAGGAAAATCTCCGACGGTGCTGGATCCCTTCTGACCGGCGGCATTGACGGGCTGTTGTCCAAATTCGGCGCTCCCCTGGCTTCTGGGCTGGGAAGGGGACTTGGAAGAGGCAGCGCAGTTGGGTTGGGCCTGCAGCCCGAGACTGGACCTGAGCAACAACGGTCTGCTCCTCAGGGAGAAGTAGACATCGGCGGTCTCGCCCAGAGTTTTGGAGAGGGCCTCTCGTCTCGCTTCCTCGCCAACGACACCATCGGCAAAGCTCTCAAAACTCTGTCCGGTGGCAGAGATGGTGTCGGAGGCTTGATGGATCTTGTGGCCAAGGTCGATATCCCCCGTGTTGCCAATGGCTTGACAAGAGGTCTGCTTACCGGGGCTGGAGACGGTGTGCAGGCCATCGGCGGTATCAACTCCATCATCAATGGCACCTCGAGAGCTCCCGATGCGCCGGTGCCGGATACAAAAGTTGAGTTTGATGATTCGGCGGGCGGTGCCGCTATTGGCTTTGGTCAGGGGCTAGGAAGTTCTGGCGTAGTGACGCTGCAAAAGCTGCTCGCAAGGGGCATCGATCTCACGCCTGTCCTGGGCCCAGGTTCTGGTCCCGGCAAGACAAGGAGAGATGTTGAAGACAAGTCGACAAAGTCTCTTGCCCTGGTCAGACGTCAGTTCGGTTTTCCGGCAGACCCGCTAGGACTGGACTTGTCCAGATTTATCGACGCGGATGCGATTTCCGTCTTGGCACAAAAGGGCGTCGATGTGCTAACTTGCGATGGCGTCGCTGGTTTATTTCTCGTCGCCATCGGCCTTCAAAGGAGCGGCACGATTTCTCTGGATCTGAGCAGGAACACCCGAGATGCTTTCAAAGGCCTGATACCCAGGGGCATTATCCGTGTTGAATCACAGGGACACAAGTTCGAGATTGACGGCAAAATACTCGGCGACAACTTTGGTGACTCTCTCCTCGGCATGGCCGGTGCTATAACCATCAACGGGTCTCCCTTCGGAAGATTTACCGCCTTCTTGGTTCTTCACAGTAAGTTTTTTGCCCTGACATCTACGGGGGGGGGGCTCATCCATTCTGGGTGGGGGGGAATGCAATGCGCACGTAAGCTGACATGTGGTGAAATAGTCGGAGGTGCCATTTTGGGATTATACATCGCTCTACCTCTTGTCTTGACCTTTACGAGTCTCCGGAACATTGTGGTTCGTCTGCGGATTCCACACGTGTTGCCCAGCTGGACACCGAAAGCAAGCAGGATCCTCATGCTGTTTGTCGTTGCGCCGTCTCTGCTTTTTATTCTCATATTTGGTCTCGTGGCGGGTTCAGCGTCGGGTCATCTCAGGACAGCCCATGGTGTAAGCTTCCCCCCCCCCCTCCCCTTCAACCTTTGCATCGAAACCACTTCTTGTTTTGTTGCAGCTTTTCACCGCACTGACATTTCACATTTCACAGGTTCTCGGCATAATCGTCTTGATCATCGCCATCGCTTCCATTGTGCTCTACTTCTTTGCCAAACAGGCCGAGCTCGCCCCCGGCGAACCCCCATCAGGGGCCATCAAGATGGGCTACGTGACGTTCGCGTCAAACGCTTGCAACCAGCTGCTCCTGATACTGCTGGTACCCACTCTCATCACAGGGTTTGCGGATCTGAGCAGCGTGACGCTCTGCCTGACCCGCGCGGTCCTACCATTCGAGGTGGTCGTTGCATTGGGATTCTTGCTCGCTTTCGTCTTCCTTCTAGGACAATACACTAGCGCGGCAGAGCTGATTCTGATATTCTTGGCCAACAGAAAGGCAAGCAAGGCTCGGTCTATACCTGCGGCGGAGAAAACCATTCGACGTGTTGATACGCCGGAATCATGATGGGGGTCGTCGGGTCGACATTACGGGCAGGAAGAGGAAGCATACGTGAAACAGAACACATAGTGTACCATAATCACGCCTAGAATAACTCACCGTTTGGGAAAAAAAAAAATGTGTCATTCTCCATCCCTCGGTGACGTAGCTTTACAAAATATGGATAAGACGCATCTCAACGTCCCGGTTCCGACCCCGGTCCTCGCTGTATGTAGAAATTGATGACGTTGTCCGAGTCCGTAGCCCCTGTGTTTGAGAACAGAGATTGGGCTCGAGTCCGAGTTCCCCCACGACGTCCATGGACTGGCTAACTTGTTCGAGAAACGCTCGGCGAAGGTGCCGGCGATTCTCGGTTTCATCGGCCATTTTCCGTGCGCGACATGGCGGTATGTCCTCGTGGCAGTTGCATACGGAAGTAGTATGACCTCAGTTAGGTAGACACAGTACATCATGGCGCGGCGAAGAACAAACTTCCACTTCACGATATGACAAAAGCCGTCGAGCAGCCGCTCCATCGTCCACCCCGTCCTCGTCCGTGAATCATCAACCACCAACGCCACTTCACCACAGATACGGATACCATCCGCTCCCCAATCCTCTTGCCACCAAACCACCACATCCCTCACAGAAGCGCCCCCCCCCCCAATCTAAGCCGGCCACATCCTCCCGACCTGCGCCTTGGGACACCCCTCGCTACACGTCACCATTCGCTCGTACAAGAACCGCGCCGGCCCGTCCACGCGCGCCCGGCCCGATCCCGCCCCGCAGCCCGCACAGCTCTCCTCGTCGTCCTCGTCGTCCTCGTCGTCGTTGTTGTTCTCCTTGTAGTGCTTCTCGGCCTTGTCGTCGTCGACCAGCGCGACGGCGAACAAGCGCTCCAGTGTATCCGGGTTGAAATGCTGCACGAGAACCACGTTGCCAAGAGGCTTGTTGACAATGGCAAAGGTGTCGTCTCCGAATTCCTCCTCGGCCTTGCGCAGGGCGTCGCGGCCGACCAGCACCTCGGGGTGGGCTTTCAAGAAGGCGTCTGTCTCGGCGATGCCGGAGGATGCTGCTGCTGCGTTGGACATGCTTGGTTGGAGTTGAGGTTTTTTCTTTTCCTAGGAAGAAAGGGAGAGATGGTAAAGTGAGTCTTCAGTCTCGTGTGTGAGCGAAATCGGCTGTGGGAATTGGGAAATGGGAAATGAAACGAGGGTTTTTATCTGGTGTTCGTTCACTGCCGCGGGAGAGGAAGGAACCATGCCGAGCTGGTGCGGAGGCGGAAGGAAGCAGCATCACAGCCACTTTCCGCATCGGAGAAGCAGTGGCAGTGCACATCATCCCGCATCATCCCGCATCATCCCGCATCTTCATGCATGCCGCACGACTCAGCCCGCTTTGTACGCCTGTGGCGATGCTTACGGTGATGCTACCCAACACCTGCAGCTACCCAGTCAGCAATTAATTAGTGGGCTTGCTATTGTTGTTGTCGGGGCAGTGACAATATTCACAGCAAATAGGATGGTACAACGTGCAGACAACAACGCGTTATTGTATTGAGGCAGACGTAGCTACAGTCATGAGTCATGACAGGCAGGAGTCACAGGACTTGACTATCTGACTATTATTATGCCACCTACGACTCTACTAGGGTCGCGCCTGGCATTTCAGCTTGTGTGTTTTATCACCGACACTTAGGCAAGCCGGGCATTTTTTGTCCGTGCAGCTGGGGCCACGGCTGCAGTACTGGCCGCACCGCGACGCGCGCTCAAAATTGAAGCGCAGCTTGTTGGAATCGGCAGACGACGTGTCGTAGCGCTTCATTATCTGTCCCTGAACATCCCCGTCCTTGTTGTTCTCCTTGTAGTACTTCTCCGCCTTCTCGTCGTCAATGAGCGCGACGGCGAAGATGCGCTCGTTGGTGTCGGCGTCGAACTCCTGGAGCATCACAATGTTGCCGACGGGCTTGTTCACGACACCGAATGTGTTGGGGCCGATGCCCGCCTCTGCCTTGGCGAGCGCTTCACGACCAACTTGGACATCTGGGTTCTCGGCCAAGAACGTCTCTGCTTCGGTGGCAGCGGCACCAAGTCCGATGTAGAAGGACGCCGCGAGGGCGAGGAGAGCTTTGCCGTTAAACTTCATGGTCAAGACTTTGATGATACTGTCAACTGCTGCATGTGTCAACGGGACCGACCCCCCCAAACTGGTCGAGTTGCTGGATCTGGTTCTCTCCCAATGACTTACACCTCGAGTATTGTATGCGATGATGATGATGATATCTAAGTCTTGACTCTGGTGCCGACTTGTTGTTTTTGGGGGATATTGTAACAAGGGCAGCGAACGATGCCCCTTTTATACACGAAACGAAAGCCTGCGTCAATGTTTCCGATGCGAATGTTCACATGCCGAAACCGAAGCGGCCACGGACTGGTCGTCTTTCACTTTGTAGCATGCGTATGGACTTTTTGCCCTCTTTGCCTACGCCGGCCAGAGTGCGTGCCCATGACATTCGAGCAGCTTCAGTGAGTTGGGGGATTTTTTTGAGAATCTTGTCCTGTCATCAGTCATCATCCTAGCTCAAGCTATTCGATTGGTTCTTGCCTTGTTCTTGCTTCATCTAAAGGTGTGTTGTCCGATCGTTGGTATTGCTACGCTGACATGAGCTACGCTGACATGACACGGCACATGTTCGATACAGAGGTCGCATGGCTCGGTCTGTTGCCGCAAGAGACACCGAAAGAATGTCAAGCATCTTGCTAGTTCTTACGTTATAAGGGCGGCAACTCGCGACTGCGTTGATAGCGATTCGGATATGGTCCGAATGGACCGTTGACTTAGTAAGTTAGTAACCCGGAGTGAGAGCGACGAAAGGCAGCTTACGTGCAGGCGGGGTTGCATTAAACGGCTCATATGTTCCCTCTGAAGAATGCATGCGAGGTAAGTAGCGATGATGACGAGTTGATGTTGTTCTGAGTAATGATGGTCCGAAAAGACAGTTAACTTACTAAGTCAGTAAGGCGAAGTGAGACATGTTCCCTCTGATCCCTCTGAAATGCATCCGAAGTAAGTAGCGATGATGACGAGTTAATGTTGTTTTGGGTAACGATGAGAGAACGCACGATGCCAGTGTTACTCGATGGCCACGCCGCGGGGGAATGGTGAAGTAAATAAACAACCACGTGTGCTCGATCATCCTGGAATCCAGTATTTTATAATCGCACGTAAGGATAATGGATTCAAGAGGGGGAAAACCTATATGACTACGGAGTATTGGAAAGGGATAGAATGCGCATTAATAACATTAAATTCCCACGCTAACATGGCTGTGCAACAGATACCTGACTAACTCACTGATAAACAGTATCTGCACGGATTGCTTACTTCCCGGCACTGCACGAGATGGACGGCACACATTCTGCCGTCTTACCACCCCTCCAAGAATTGTCCCACCCGCCTTGCTTGCCTTGGACTGGCCCTGGCAGACTCCATGGTTCAGCTTCAGCCTGTGGCGTCGATAACCGAATGCAAGTTCTTGCAAGTACTCATGCCGCACAGTCCTGTCTAAACTCGTCTCCAAGAGCTTCGCAACGTGGCCATTGCGCAGCTGAAAGGGTTCGGTTGGATGACCACCACCTTCCACGACACCTTCCACGACACCTTCCACGACACCCCCATGTTCAAGTACGACGACCTCGTCAAAACACACAATGGCAGACAGACGGGTGGGCAACAACAATTCTACATAGCGCACCCTTGAAAGCTTTCCCTCATGATGTACTTGTAGTGTCCCATCCGTTTTCATGTCGACGGCGCTCGTTGCTTCATCGAGGATGAGTATTCGTGGTTGTGGTGACGACATCGTCAGCCAGCCAACAACACCATCCAGAAACATCAACGTTGTTGCTTCGTACGTCCCGTAGAGTTTCGCTGAAAAGGAAAAAAAAAGAAATGGATCTTGAGGAACAATGAAAAGACGTTGTTGCCCAAGGTCAGCCAATCTTGACGTCGACATGTCCATGTCGTCAACGACAAATCTTTGCTTGTCTTGCCTCTAGAATTCTGAACAAGTACAAGAGTGAGCGATGACTTGCAAGTTGCTGGCACCTGTTCGACCAACTATGCCAATGCGGTTACCGGGAGCGGGAGCGGGCAGATATATCACATTACGAATCATATCATATGTAGTCCGTATATGTGGATGAATTTGGACTTGCTGTTTTTCACACAAGCACTGATAAACCCCGCTGGTCCCACCAAGGCAACCCCCCCCCCCCAAATGGCAGGGCAGCGACGTCAATCCATCTTTTAACATCGCGTGTCCATCTTCCAGCTTCAACATCGCGTTCCTGTCCAAAACCACCGTCTCGCAACAACAACCAACCTCTCCGCGACCGCGAACGATCCATTGTTGCGCGCGCTCCCATATACACACACGACACCATGTCCTCAATAGGGCCGCAGCTCCCCGCGGACCTCACAAAGCGCAAGCGCACTCCCGACCCGGACGACGCTCACAACCAACCACCACCACCCTCCAAACAAGCACGTCGTCGCGACGCAGGACGAGCCGCAAACAATGAAGAAATCGACATGAACACGTCCGACTCGGACCAAGACATTGGTCCCTCCGCCCCTCCCGCAACCAGCCCAGAAGCAGAACCCGCCATTCCCTCCAACGCCCACGAGATTGACCTCTCCGACTCGGACTCTGATACCAGACCAGCTCAGCCACCACAACCACAACCACAACCACGGCACCGAGCATCTCCCTCCTCCTCCTCCTCCTCAGAAGACGAAGACGAAGACGACTACGGCCCCTCCCTCCCCTCCCTCACCACCGCCCGCCCACCCATCGGCCCGACGCTCCCGTCCTCGGAACCCGCCCCCCAACGCGACACCTGGATGCTCGCGCCCCCCCCCTCAACATCCTACTCGGAGCGCGACCCAACCCGCCTGCGCGCCCGAAAATTCGCCTCCAAGCCCTCGGCCAAGCCCTCCCCCCCCTCCTCCTCCAACCTCTCCTCGATATGGACCGAGACGCCCCAGGAGAAGCTGCGGCGCCAAAGGGACGCCCTCCTGGGACGAGCCCCGTCTGCCTGCGCCGGCCCGCTCCTCCCCGCGAGGGACAGGATTCAGGAGCAGCGGGATAGGCGCGTCGCTGAATCCATCGACGCCACGCGCGGGAAGAGCCTGTACGACGAGCACAGCGAGAGGAGGAAACATGCGGCGGCGGCGGCGTCGTCGTCGGGGGGCAAGATTGAGGACGACGATGATCCGAGCAAGAGGGCGTTTGATAGGGAGAAGGACATGGCTGTTGGGGGCAAGATTGGGACCAAGGCTCGGACGGAGCTCATCAGTAAGAGTGCCAATTTCGGAGCGAGATTTCAGAAGGGGTCGTTTCTGTAGTTTGGTAGCTTTGCCATGTTGAGAAAATTGCACATGGCATGGTCAAGTCAGACGAACTTCTTGTGTCAGGCAGGCACAGTCGACTTCACACCCGTATTAATCGTTACGCGAACAAGCGGCATTCACAGTCTTGTCTGGTGCAAAAACATGTGCCCATTCAAAGTGGCTGAAAACTATTGCTACCATGACCAAGTACAACCAACCAGCTTAGAAATGCCATATAACCGACCAAAACTCCGCCGCTGCAGATAACACAGAACAAGACAGAAAAACATGGCAAAAGGCTTCCGAGAGTGACATCTCCGTCTTCGTGAGCTCTGATCGCCCCGTATCATCATTGACAACCCCCTCCGTCGCCCTCTCTCTCTGAGGACACCTGATGCAAGTGCCCCATATGCAGGTGTTCGTTGACAGCAGAGCCAATTCTTTGTAGCTTTCGCACCAAGAAAAGGTTCGTCGTAAAAAAGTTGTGGTGGCCGAGTGTCGACAAATCCAATGCAACATGCTGATCACAAGGAAATAGTTTCATATACACAAGTTGAATTGTTTCTTGCAGCCACACGTATATTCGTCAAGGGCTGAGACGGGCATGCGGGCGTTTATGTGATTCAACGCCAGGTTCTTGACCCGCCTGCCGCCCGGGAAACGCCGATATATTTGCGTCGCAGGCAATACTGGAAACAGGTTAAGGAAACGTCCCGTCGCAACTGGTAGATGCGAATGCTGAGACCTTGGCACTATTTTACACGTCAAGTTGTACGAGCACCAGATTCCAGCTGTGACGGCGTGACGATCTCGGTCGTGGCAGGCGTCGCTGTAGCAGCCTGGTTATTCCGTCGACCAAACCGGAGTGCAGAACGGACCGATGAGAGCATGCCACCGTTGTTTGGCTCCGACGGTACCGTGGGAGTTCGGCCAAGTTCTGCGTGACTAGTCTGTTGTTGGGTGCGGTTTGATCTGCCCCGTGGCCTGCCATGACGAGCACTACGCGGCGAAGATTCTCTCGACGATGCCGTGTTCGAACGGAACCATGCAGATCGCAGACCACCCGGCAGGTTGAGGCGAGAGTTATTGCGAGGATCGAGATTGCTGTTGTTGTTTGCGTTGGCATCACTCTCTTGATAGAGTCGAGGTTTAGGGGTGTAGTAGTCGGCTTTGCAGAGGGGACAGCAAGCGCGCCTGCTCGTCAACCATGGATCAACACAAACGGCGTGGAAAGCATGACCACAAGTAAGCCCTCGAACGTCGTCGTCATCTTCCAAAGTATCAATGCATATGGCGCATGAGTCGCCGGGGGCCGCGAGGCACTCGGGCGGGAGGGCAGCATCAATGTGCTCATCATCGTCGTCTCCTTCGCTGGATGTTCGTCGTAGAGGTGCAGGTCTCTCGTCATTGGTTGACGTTTGTCCGTTCGGTTCTGTTGGTCCAAATCCGACCTTGACTTTCTCCTCATCGTGCTTGTTGGAATCAGCGGCATCGGTTTTTGGGGCGTCTGGGGGGTGGGCGTCCGTCGACAAGCGACTTTTAACAATGGCGATTTCGGGTAAGATGCCTTCAGCTTCGCGAATGCTGTTTGCTCTACTTGGTGGGACAGAAACGCCTCCTGCGGTTGGCAGTCCTTCCCTGGCACGCTCCGATACCCATGTTTTGTACTTCATCATGGGAAACTTGTCATTGACTTCATCCATTGACATGAGCTTCTTCTCACGACGTCTGCGAGGTCGGTGAACGGTTTCCAAGGTGATTGGCTCGCCGTCTTCATTAGTCATTCTAGCTCGGTTACGGGCATTGTATCGGAAGCAGTACTTGACGCCGACGATGATCCTAGGGTCATGTGAGCATTGCTGGTTTTGAAGGAGTGTACTCTCTTGTATAGAGGGAGCGGCCCAACGGAGCATTTGCGTAACGTTTGCATAACATTTGCATAGCAGTTGCGTAAATTCTTACCACAAGTTCGTAAAGACCACACCAAATCCAAGGGCAACGAAGAACAACAGGGGCGAGCTGGATCCTCCGTTGCCATTGCCGTTGTCATTGTTTTTGGTTGTACTGCTTGGTTGAAGACTGCTGGTAGGGGTTGCATCTGGCGGCTGAGATGGTGTGGACGTGTCGGAGGCTTGCCTCGCGATTAGAAGGGCAGCCTCGCCTACCATCTGGTGAACGACGCCCATGACGTCGAGTGGTCGAATGTCGGTCGAGGCTCAAGGCTCGAACGTCTCTACGAGTGCAAGCAGCCCTGGTTCGGCATGGGGAACCGCAATCGAGATTGACAATAGGCCCCAAGTCTGCCCTTGAAAATCCGAACAAATTGCGCTGGCCGTGGCCTCGTGTGCAGAAACGTATATGTAAGTAAGGTCGTGGTCCCAATACGGGCCAATACGGGCAGGCGAAGAAAAGACGCCCGGCTCGATCGCGCAGTCCGGCAAAGGGGAGTGAACGAGCGAGCGAGCGAGCCCAACAGCAAGACGTCGAGACGACAGTGACGGTCGACTCGAGATATAGGAGTACGATTGACCACCGCAAGAATGACCACCGCAAGAATGAGAATTGCGGTCGTGAGCGATGGGCGGGATGGGTGGATGGGATGGCAATGAGGACGGAAAGAGAGGCCCGGATGAGAGAGACAGGATGGCGAGACGAAAGCGTGAGAATTGCGGAGTGCAGGAAGAAGTGGGTAAAGAGGAGGCGAAGCAGCGCAGGGTGTGGTTGGTCTGGGTGGTTTGGGTGGTCTGGGTGGTCTGGTTGCCAAGGTGCACTTGCGCACTTGCACTGTGAGAGCGAGCGAGCATTGTTGAGCAACTCGAGCCACCACAGTTTGAGGCGTTTGGTGAGACTGGATATTACTCCGTACATAAAACTGGACGGCGGCCCAGCTGGGCACGCAAAAAGTGGCGGCAACAGTGGGCCCGCGCCAAACCACAAAACCCGCCGGGCTTGGCCAGCACTGTGAACACAGTCCACTGTGACACTGTGGGGCGTACATACACCCACTGTGCAGTACATAGTACATAAATAAGTGAGCTTCTCGGGATGCGCGGGATGCGCGAGCGACAAGGCCAGTCTCGGTTGATGCGGAGTTTGATGGAACACGATCGCTACCCTCACCCTCTACTCCGTACGGATTACGGACTACTAGCAGCGAACTCCTGCACCCATGCATGACTCGAAAGGGGCGGGCACTGCATCACAACTGCCCGCGAATGAATTCTGCCATCAAATCTATTGGTTGCGGTGCATTTGTTCCAGATGATGACATTGCCCCAACCCATGTGCGAGTTTGGCAGTCTTGTCGAATGCCTTCCCAGAGAGGCAATTGCGCACCAAGCTCCTTTGAGCTAGAAGGGTCCCGGACGCTCCTTCCTTCTGGCGCTACTTTCGCCCGGCGTTGCCGCAGAGGATGCTCGCCTGTGCTGCGTGGAGCTGATCAATGGAATCGTCATGGATGTCGGACCGCGTGAATTGCGAATTGCGAATTGCGGAATCTGTCATGCATTCATTTGCTAAATGAATGGAATGAAATTGGCGAGGACATCAATTCGTTTCGTTGCCAGAAACGATTTTCACTTGTGCGCAGCGTATCTTCTCAACGGCGACGGCCTCGCTGCGGATCAAATGGGCACGCCGCGTTGGACTGACAACCAAAAAAAAAATATTGAACTAAAACCAAGGCCAAGCGGTATCGGATGCGCCGCTCACGAGGTTTGGCGTATTGCACTCCATTTCCGCCCGTCATCAACTGGTTCGGCCCCCCGGGTTTAGGTTCGAGGTCCTGACCTGATCTTTTGCTCGATTATTCCAAACACTCCCATGGCACTCATCACACGACTGCACAGCGCTAGCTGTGGTTGACAGATGTGGTGTGCGTTCTATTTTATCCCGAATCACTGAACTATTTTTGCATTCTATAGATGGGGAAATATGCAACACGAGTGGATGGCATGTCAACCGCGTGAGACCTGTTCTACCTGTCTCGAGACTATTCCTCGACAATTCTGAGCCAGGCCATGCCACCGACATCCGGCCAGCACAACATTCCGGCCGTGCGACATTGGAGAATGAAAATGTAGCGCTCGGCCTTGTTCTGATATTTTGAGGACCTCTTGTGTTTCTAGATGGTCGAGTTTCGCCCACTCACACCCACCCAAGCTGGTCTGGTTGACGTTGGACGTGGCCCCCTTTCACACGGCGCTACGCGAAGTCAGTTCAGCCACGATTCACACGCACACACACTCGTTCCGTCGGTTCGCTATTTCCGTCTCCAATGCAGACGCCACAAAGCAAAGATGACTTGGGGACCGCGGATGATCTCAGGGCAGAGAAGAAGAAGATGATGATGATGATGAACAACAACAACAAAGCGCCGTCGAACCCAAAATGTCCTCGTTTACGAAACCCAGCTTGCTTGTCTGTGATCCGTCTCGGATTTTCATCCGGTGTCACAGCCGCCCCTTCCTGGCCCCTGGGACTCCAGCGGTGCTGATTGACGAGGAAGGCATCTGGAGTAGACAACGGGCTCTGTCCGTGTCAGGAAGGATAAACTTGCCAACACGCCCAACTTACAGGAGATAGAAAGAATTATGAATCGTGCACATGAACTTGAAATGAACATGAAACCCTTTCAAGGCATGGATGGAAAAATATGCAACAAAATCGTGTTCTTGAGCACACAACCCCAGCGTATATATATCATGCTGCCAGGCACATTTCGAACAACCCTCTTTTGGATACCCACGCTCTATTTTTTGAGATGCGCTCTAATAATCCATGACCCCTACTGTACGAGTCCTGGTTGTAGCCAGACTTCTCTCAAGTTTCACACATGCCTGCGTGGTGGACATGATCTTGTTTCTTGATTGGAACAACGCTGACGATGAAGATCTCGCTGGCTTGAATTCTCGCGTCACCATGGAGAAACAGCCAATGTCGCTTATTTCTTCGCCCGCCGTGACGCGCGTGCCCCTAGCTTAAGGTTCATCACCAGCGATCACCAAACACCAATTGTGCCATGTCTCCTGCTTTCCGCTCATCCCGCATGGATCTGCACAACCCCCCACCGTCAATCAAATGCCGAATTCACCCGGCTCTGGCGTCCCACATATACTTCGTTGGCGACGGTTTTAGCAGCCTATCTGGTTCCCCCGCTTCCTGTCCATGTTTTGTATTCTTTTGTTTTTTTGCTGTATATCTGCCAATAGCATCTGCCTTTTAACAAACCACGACATCTGTCTGCAAAGAGCACGTACACATAGTATACATACAAGGTATTTCTTACCCCACTTAGCGCCGCACTAAGCAACAGAAATATCTATTATTAGCCTACAGGCTACTACCCCTAGTTTTATAGAGTACGTACTGCGGAGTATACACCCCTTGAATTATTTTACAAATCTACATAACAGGGGGCATTAAGCTAATTAGATATTAGCTAGGAAATAAAGGAGATGGGGGCTAGGATTAAAGGTACCTTTTAGTACTAGTAGCCTATATAGAAATAGATATACTCTTTTACAGAATAACTAGGACATGTAGATTTGTAAATCGCATCCACATGTCTCGTTAGAGAGGGGGGGATGTATCGAATTCAAGCTACATATGGGCCCGTTGTGTGGCCTTCCAGGATTCCTTCCAGGGCTCCAAATTGATAAATTCAATGCCAAAGGTCTTCAAACCGATAAATTTGATGCTAGAGGCATTGAATTAATGACTTCTGTAGCTGGCGATGATGGTAGCGATAGAAGCCTCTACATGTATGTACATAGAATCTAGCTAGGTGGGTCAGGTACAAGAAGAAGTTCCCCTGCAGGTCACCCGCTCCTCTGCGAATATTTTTCCCTGAAGATTCTCAAACACTTCCGAGTAATCCGGACTCCGTAGGCTTCCAGAGATTCCGTTTCGCAAGTATATATAAAAGCAGCCCACTAGTACATTTAACTAGCTCAAAAGAGAAAAATAGTATTAACAAACTCCTCCTTCTCACCTACAAATCCAATCCAATCCAATCCCATCTAATCCGTACCAGACCGCCAAAATGAAGCTCTTCTTGCTCCTCTTAATCCCAGCCATGGCCATGGCGATGCTTAATGATGGTCAGGAAGCCTGGCCTTTGCACTGCAAGGAGGGCGAAATTACACAGAAAAATTATTATTGCACAGGCGAAAGTCGTCGCACTGGACGTCAAATTGGTGCCTTTTGCGTAAGATAACCGTGACGCATATTATTCCTGCCCTTTTGGTAGAGTCTAAGTGCTAACTGCGCCCTAGTGTTTCGACAGCCAACAACCGTATGGTGAATTCAAAATTCAGCAATCGGCAACTAAGCTATTGTGGAATGACAAAAAAAAGACGTCGCCCAAGGCTTGTCCAAATGGTGATGGACAACTTACCTGCGCGTACCCTCCGAAGAAGTGAGCAAAAGGGGGAGCGGGGGTGTCAAGCCATGTTGTGTGGCTGGAGTTGTGACCCCTTGAGAGCTCTTGTAGACACCACGCTCAAGTTCCATGACGATGATATGCTCGGGACGGTCTCAAATTGTTGGAAACAAGCATGATATCAATTCCTTCGTGTGGCTTCAATTGTGGCCGTTGGTCACGTGACCTCCGCACAACCCTCTGATATATCATGCGTACGGAATGCCCTCTCTTCTGTAACCTCTTTTCCTTTCTTTCTTCTATAGCTTAGAACAGATTACGAATATGACTATTCTTTGAGCTCACACCATTCGATCCTGCATGCAGGTATCCTGTGATACCAACACAAATCAACGTCTATATAGCGACCGTCACGAGAATGCTCGATCGATCTGGGGCGATAAGCTTTTGCTACGCTGCACGGACGAAGAATTCCTTCTGCTCATATACAGTGTCTTCATGTCCGCTTCGTGTCGCAACCGAGTATCTTCCAATAATCCGTAAGGCCTGTGATCGCCAGCAATACTTGACACCACTACAGCCATTTCCCCTCTCCAGGACACACACGTAATTTTCAACGCAAGCACACATCGACGACAAGTCTCTCCTCATACTATACCAGACATTTACAGCGGAGGCGCCGCTGGCCTGCCTGGACCATGCGAAGGGCCTTTTCTTTCTCCCCGGAGGATATAGCGCGTGCTCTGGATCTTTAGGGGGACCCGTTGCGGGTGTCAGTGTCTCCATGTCGTGCTTAGGCCCAGAGTCGCTGGGGCCAAAGACTGTTTGTTTAACATATCCTCAGACATACGTCACGGACGAGCGGAAATTGAGGGCTAACATGAGGAATATAAGGTCTGCATTTCACTTGTCCACGATCATTGTCAATTGAGTTTCTTCACAAGAGAACCAAAATTCCAGCTCACCCCGCATTGCAAAACACGTCCATCCATCTTCACTATGATCACGCTCCCGCGTATTCGAACACTTAACCATTGTTGTTTGCCGCAAAACGGAGGTCCTCGGTCGAAAACAAGCCTGGCGATGCAAACATATGTAAGCCGGTTTCACGTAGTATTCGACGGGGTCAATGTCTACTCGGCATTGTCCAAGTGACCGATGCCCGTCGTTGTCGTATTCTAATAAAATGCCTATGCATAGCCCGCTTTGCCTTTTCTTAAAATGCCAAGTCGCTTCACGCGTTCAAGAGGAGCCCAGGAGAAACAAGCGTTCGGAAATGGAGGGTCGCCAATAAGTGGATGCTGGAACGGTGTTGTTGGTGGTTTGGCTTCGTCTTCAGTGTTGTAGGCCCCGATTACTGAAACGGCTTTTAATTCGCGAGCATCGTATATAATCGTCGACGGAGCTGATTTGCTCAGTAACAAATTCCTTGCTGGTTTCGTTGAAGTAAGACCAACTGGCACGTCACCACCCAGTTTCAGGCGGAACTGAACTAATTAGTTTTCTATTGCAGCAGAAATTCCTTGACATACTCACGAGCAGGCAGATGCTCCTTAAGGAGCCACCATGGGCCGATGACATTCGTGCACCTAGTGTGGTAATGAAGTCGTTCTGAGAGATCGGCAAATAAACCCAGCAGACTGACTGTTGGCGCCGGCGAGATAGTCGCTTATACGTTGACTGAGCACTAGGAGCTGATAGTGTATGGGCATGTATGGCATAGATGTCTCCTAAACAGAAGAAAAAAGTGATACCGGTTATTTTGCTCAGTTCAATCGTCCTGAACTGCGTGCACTGGGTGATGTTTCCTGGATAAAAGCAGCATCTTTCTAGTTCGGGGGGCGTTGGTGTATCCCATGTCTGGAGCCCATGACAAGATTGAGGCAAGGCCAAACGCAGAAGGCCATACTAAGCATGCGCCAGCGTGAGTCTTGGGGGGATAATTGAGTTCTTTTAATGGACAGATGTTTACCTTGAAATGCGCTGTAATGTCTTTGCAACAGCTCTGGTCCAGGATCATAAATACGAGGTTATCCGTCCTCCAATTCTTGAATCTTGGATGATGTGGCAGTCTCTCAATCGTTCTGATTCCCCACGAGTCAACTGTTAACCGAAAGACCGGCCATTTCTGGGCGCCTTTGGTGACGACCGGTTGACTGCCGCGATTCCAAGTCGTAATTATGTCTAGGGGAATCGGCAAGAGCTTCGAGAAAGAGTTTAATTGCTGAGTGAGCTCTGAGGCTGCGCTTTACCGCCAGAATAGACTGGTCGCTGAATACCGATACACCATTTGAATTACTTTCAAGGGAAGTGTCGTCATTCTTGACATGCCAATGTTATGAAACATCCCAAGGTCTGCCGTAACGGAGGATCCTTCCAAGCCAAAATTGGGTGCTTGACGCCAAGGGGAACGCCAGGCGGTGACAATCTATAGATGGTCTAAAACCAAGGGCAAAACGCATCGCTGTTCAATAAACTCGACACAATCAGTATGCAAAGTCGCGGCCTCAGCAGAGGCGGCACACGTGCTGCAGGTGGGCTTACGACATAGATACATGTCGTCCCTGCCCGGTACACCATGGCCGTAATCAGGGAAGAGATAAGGAGCGCGGCTATGAGAAAACCCAGTCGAGTCGACGTTACCAAGGACTAGATAGGCAGATTGCGGATTAGAATGGAAACGTCGGCAAAGGTAATGAACAGTCTGCGGACTTACGCAAGACAACTCGCTCAGTAATTCCTATTAAGCCGCCACAGATGCCGCAATACGGCCGAACGCGAACATGTTCATCGGTTCTGGGCCGGGCTGCCATGCCCAACGCTCCACTCGGAGTCGTCATTCGTGATGTTCAGACATTCGCGAAAGTCAGCCGAGTTCTTGATTATACGGTTACTGTGCTGTACGGACTACTCTGCCAGCCTAATGCTACGGCACAGGTTTGCTTGGTAAGTTGTCAGACTGCCAGAAAAGCCAATCAAGTGAAGGGCCCCCCAATCCGCGCTAGGCCGTTTCTGTCATCGCCCGCCAACTCTCCCCACCTCCATCCACCTCGACTTTTTGCACATACCGTGGACGTTATTACCGCCGTGGCAAGTCAATCTGCGTCGCAAGGTTGCTCGGAATAATCCAGCTGCAACCCTATCTGACGGCCCCCTCAATACCAAAACAGAATCTCTTCCACGTCTCACCCGTTGCCCAATTCATCCCGCAGATCAATATGCCGCCGACACAGCTGCCCGAGTCGGGAAACCCTTTGTAAGTGGGGGGCCTCAATCACCCCCCCCCCTCCGTCATGGAAACTTCATGGCTCACCGGCAAAGAGAGAAGAGAAGCTGAACGAGATGGACATTTGACTGCGCAGGGTGTTTTTCGACATGACACTAGGAGGTGTGTGCTTCTTCTTTTTTTTTTTTTCTTTCCCCCCTTCTTTCACACAGCAACACCAACAACAACAGTTTGGTTTCCAAAGCTGTGTTATTGACCAGCTCATCAGGCGAGCCCCTCGGCCGCATCACCTTCGAACTCTTCCAAGACGTCGTTCCCAAAACCGCCGAGAACTTCCGCCAGTTCTGCACAGGCGAGTCCAAGGACGCCCAGGGCAAAGCCCAGGGCTACAAGGGCTCGAAATTCCACCGCATCGTACGCGCCTTGTTCTCTCCCACATTCCCATCGTTCCTGTTGCGCTGACAGATGCTGTGTGCTGCCCTCCAGATCCCCAAATTCATGTGCCAAGGCGGCGATTTCCTCAAGGGCGACGGCACAGGCTCAACCTGTATATGGGGACTCAAGGCCTTTGAAGACGAGAACTTTACGCTGAAGCACGATCAGCCGGGGTTATTGTCCATGGCGGTACGTATTATTATTATTTTTTTGGCACATGTCGTAAGCGGGGGTGGGGGGAGGGATATTGCATGTCCAGTTCGATGCTAACTTTCGTCGACTATAGAACGCCGGCCCCAACTCCAACGGGTCTCAGTTCTTCATTACGACGGTCCCCACGCCGTTTCTCGACGGCAAACACGTCGTGTTCGGCAAGGTCGTGGAGGGGATGGACGTGGTGAGGAAGATGGAGGCTACGAAGACGGGGTACAGGGGGAAGGATGTGCCGAATATGGATGTGGTGATTGCTCAGTGCGGGGAGATGTGACGACGAGCGCTGATGTGTCTAGTGTGTGTGTATCTCGTTGCGCTGGTTTGGGCTGTTTCGAATGATGGGATCGGCGGATTGTGCAATCATATGACGAGGTGTTCATATCACGAGGTGTTCACATCACGAGGCGTGGTGTCTGGTTTTTTTTCTTTCCGACTCCATCGCGACTTCAGTTGAGGCTAGTCCAGAGCTCGGCTCGATTACACACCGAAATATCATCGAAACCAGTTCAAGAACTCGCTCGCGTTGGGCAAACATGCCGGGCGATGAGTGGAACGACTTGGGGGTCTGCGGAACAAAGATCCTTTGGAAAATACTTGTCAAGAAGCAAACGTCGCTCACGACCGTCTCACGTCGGGATCCGACTCGGTATAACTTGGGATTTGTGAGACCACGTCTGTGAGCAACCGGCCGTATGTCGCGTCCTTCTCTCACACCAACATGTAGGTGTCGACGTGGCAGGAAACCGAATACCCTGCTCGTCACACGATTTGTCGTGCCATTCGGGTCTTACACGAGTGAGTGGCTTGGTTTTTTTTTTTTGGGTCTTTTTTTGTCCTCACCAGCCGGCTTTGTGGCAAAGGTATCGTGCCCGTTGTCCTCTTTCTCCCAGAGGCCATGTCCGTCCTCAATCGGAGTCGGGTACGAGATTACAGGCCCATGTCCGGGCGGGGGGACGTGAAACACCAAATTGGCGGCGAGGACAAGATCGAGAAAGCAAGAGGGAGTCGGGACGCTTGTTTCAGTCGAGAAGAAGATGATCGAGCTCTCCGTCTCCGGATAGTGCAGAGACAGGGGAGAAAGCGGCAGCGCAGAATACTCTTGTGTTCGCCGGCGCTGAAATCTGATAACTTTCCAAAGGGGTCGCCGGGTCGTTGGGTCGTTGATGGCCGGCCTGCTATTGGGCAGATTGGCCATGTATCACGAGGGCAGAAACTACACATTCACTTTCGCGGCTCGCAGAAACTTCGAGAAAGACGATTCGCTACATCAATCACATCGCGTGGCCGGCCACAAGCCCAGTCAGTCAGTTTCATCTGATCAATCAACATTCATTCCTGACTCCGCTTCATGTCTAGAACCAGCAGACGTAGATAGTTCCTCATCAGCCATGAATGCCCCCAAGATGGTATATATGAGACAAACTACCAAATATGTACGTGTGGAAAGATCGACTTGTACCCGACCTGAACCCGAACCCGGCTGCTGCAGCCAATGATGATTCTTTGAACCCCTGTCTACCCGACCCAAGCAAGGTCGGACCAGTTTTCCCGTGTGCCATCAGTCAAACCGAACTGAGCGCCTGATCGCACGACGTCGGAACGGCGTCACTGTCCCCGGTGCTCCAGTAAGGATTGAAGTAGGAGGCGCGGTATCTCCATTCGTGGTTGGCAACTGTGTGAGTGTACCTGAAGTCAATGACGTCTGCGAGCCACTCCCATTTGTCTGCGCAGGCTGATTCGGCGGACGAACGTGCTTTGTCACAGTGACAGTGACCTCCTCATTACCGTCAGGCTGCGCTGGAGCCGTCTCGGCCAGGTCTGCCGTCCGGTAGACAGTCTTGAAGACTGTCGTGGGCGGCACAGTGACTGTCTGCGTGACTGTCGCGACACCACTGCCGGCGGGGGATGTTGCCGCAGGGGGTACATCGGGGGCGCTTGCGCTTGGTAATGGGGTAGAAATGCCAGTTGAAGCTGGAGCTCCAGGCGCAGACCCCGAGGCACCACCGCCGCCTCCTCCTCCTCCTCCGATATCGCCAACTTTGACCTGGAAATTATCGTTCATCTGCGCCTCAATAGCTTTGGAGTAGATATTTTGCTGCGCGACCCACTTCTCCTTGGTGTTGGACTTGGCCGCGAAGCCCTGAGGTTGACTATCCACGATCTTGATATCAATAACGCTGGCATAGCTTTCGTTCTTGGAGATCATGTCCATTGTCCAGCCGTTCGGGATAGCATCGCCTCGCATGAAGGACCCAGCCCACGGGTAACTTCCATCCTTGGTCTTATCCACGTTGATCTTGTCGGCGTTCAGGTCCGGCCAGTCCCAGTACCAGTAGACCGTGTAGACACTCCCGGGCTTCAAGTCATCGGGAAGCTTGATGTCAGACTGGCATGGCAGCTCTTGCGAGGTCTTAGCTCCATCGCTGCTAAATTTGGACGCTCGCTCGGTGGTAATTCCAGCCGCATTGGGCTGGAAGCACTGTCCGTCATCGTAGTTTTTCGTTCCGAGAAGGATCCCCCTCTTGTCGCCGCCGGTGCCGTCCTTGTTCCAGCGCAAATGCACGTCAAAGAGCTTTTCCTGTGGCTTGGGTTGTGCGGTGCCGTAAAAGAAGATGGTGCCGCGATTGTGTGGTTTTTTTGGCTGGTTCTGCGGCAGACTGACGTGGCCGTTCTCCAAATGAATGATAGCGACATGTTCACCGGCGGAAGCCTGCAGCAAGGGGTTTTTGGGATTTGCCTCGAAGGGGAACTTGTCCAGGACTTCTGCCCCAGAGTAGGCTGACTGGCCGCTGGCAGGGAGCAGTTGCTGAGGAACTTTGTCATTGAACCCGGGGTCGTTGCGAGGCATGTATCCGCGAGGGAAGCCGCGTTCGCCAATCATGGTTCCGTTGGGCGCGATCCGGAGAGCGTACTCTATCCACGAGTGCGCGGATACAGAGCAGGTGAGAGCTAGTGTGGAAACAAGTCGATACATACTGACTCGAGCAGTATTTTTTCGCATTGTCACGTCGTGTGAGATATATCCTGAAAAGAAATGGTTCCCTAGGTTGGCGTGTGCCAGAAGAAGTCTCTTTCTCTTATCTTATGCAACTTTTTCTCGTAGACCAAAACCGTTAGACGCAGTAAAAATTCGTGTTTGCTGATTATTCTCGCCAGGAGAAACCAAGAAGAGAAGAGAAGGGGTAGAAAAAAGAGAAAGAAACTCGGGTATCAAGCTCGCGGTAACGAGAAGGGCGCGGGAAATAAAAGGTAGAAACGGTGATGGTTTTGTTGAGAAAGGAGAGTATCTCGTCGGGTTTTTGAAGGGTCGAATCGAGGGCCTGTTGTTGTTATCAGAGCAAGCAAGTCTGAACAAAACAATACGTTCCCTGAGCAGACGATGAAAGGAAGTGTCAACAGCTGCGTCCAGATGCGTGATGGACTTTGTGTGTTCTCTCGAACAGTGAACAGCTGGCAGATCCACCAGCCAGCTGGAGGTTGCCGCTTGTTTGCGGGAGGTCCAAGTGAATGGGTGAAGTGACCAGTGCAGCAGCAATGTGTGTGTGCGCGCGTCTTTCTATGTTCTTGTCGAGCGAGCACACAGTCAACCAGGACGCACAGGACGCACAGGACGCACGCAGGTGATGAATATCAATGAAGATTGCGAGAGGAAGAAGAACGGCTGCTGACCCTTCAAGATATCAGACAGCCACCAGCCTCACGATGGGTCGTGTGGTCTGCTTTCTTTCCCTCACCTTGCCATGGCAATCAATGCAACAAACAACTTGCCCTTGGCTGGAAGTAGATATTCAGGTAGAGAGACAAAACCATGATGGCAATGACAGAACTAAGTCAGGCGACGGGGTCACGCAGTAGTAAAGGACAGGAGCTCTGTATTCCACGGGGCTCGAGCGAAGCACCCGAACCGGGATGCCACCACAAAATCCGTACACTACACAGCAAGAACGGGGACACGATGGATGGCGGCATGATGGCGGCATGATGGCGGCATGATGGGAGCCTTGATGGGAGCCTATCGTTGGGCCGGCGGGCGACAGAGGTTGTGCAGACGGTCTTGTTCGTGGCCGCGAGGGACCGCGAGGGCCGTGAGGAGGGAAGTCAACAAAAAGGAGACGTGTTTGAGGCACGCCAGACACGATGGCCAGACACGACGGCCAGACACGACGGCCAGACACGACGGCATCGTGCTCAAAAGGCTCACCAACGCCTGCGCACCAAAACGTCCAAGACGCACGCACCCGAAGCTGTTGTTTCATGGCAGATCCCTGCCCCACCGTGACAATGGAAACAAACAATCGGGGGCAAAGCGGGGCATGCATGTGCCTAGATGACAGCGCCTACTGGCACCAATCAGCCAGCTGGCAACGGACCATGACACTCACCCACTCACTCACCCACTCACTTACATACACCTGTCACTGTAATCCGTACTCACCCACTCACTCACTCACTCACTCACTCACTCACCACCCACTATTACTGGCCATTATTCGCCAACCTCTTCATCAACCCCTTCATCATCCAGAGGTCGCGCTTGATGCGGCCAAACAGCTTCCAGGCCTTCATCTGCATGAATTGTCCTTCCATGCAAGTCCTCCGGCCGCACAACATGTCGCAAGTTTCCCTCCACCGCCGACCACCGGCCATTGTTTCCCCATCACACGAGTTCGCACCGTCATGCACGACAACAATACAACAATCTTGCTTGTTTGTGCAGGAGAAACTCGACCACAAGCTTGCTGTCCATCCGCATCTGGCTCGGCCCAACATTCAACGTCGGAGCAGCAAGCGCCGGTACCCTTGGCCCGTCAGACTGTTGTTTTGTGCTGCAATGCATGAAACGCGTCTGTTTCGACTCGTGTGGCCTCGTGCGCAGATGAAGTAACGCCTTGCTCTGCTTGTCCGTTCCACGTCCACTCCATGAGCGCTCTTACTCCTCTTGATCCTTTCATGGCAAAGGTAAGATGCCCTGCAAATTGATTTTCGCGAGTCGAAATCCCCCCCCCCCAATGCTTTCTTTCGTAGACACAAGCGGAGGGGAGAGACCCGATGGATAAAGCTCATGCTTTTGATACGAAAAATGGCCGCCATGCTCGCCACTCGGTGGGATCTGTGGCACAACGCACGCGCCCATGACAAAGCATGCTCTTCCTGACTACCAAGTTGCGATGACCAATGTTGCCGCTGAGCAATTACGAAGCTCTCTCTCTCTCCATTCCAGTCAGCAAAAAATTTCCCTTGTCAACAACAGCGTCCGTCGTCGTGCCTCATCCCGGCAATACCGCCCCGTCATCCTCACAGCAACTTCCATCTCATGAAGCGCCAACACACACACACACACCCCCTCGCCTCGCATCTCAGCTCCCACATACCAGTTCTCACACCAAGAACAAGGGGGGGGGGCACATCGCCATCGCACCCATCCCCATCCCTAGCGGCCCCTTCCCACCGCCCGCCCTTTCGCCCAAGCGCCATCTCTTCGCATTCTCCTTTCCATTCCTCGGGGCGTCCCGAGAATCCCTTTGTTTTTGTCCCGCGCCCTGTTTTTGTTCGTCGGCCAGATGGAAGTTTCAAGGGGTGTCTTCCTCATTGTTTCATTCTCGTGTTATTAATGTTGCCAAACCGCCCGCACGCATGTTGAGCCCGCGTCGGTTTCTCTCGCCACGTACTTCACAACGACTTTGCTTGAACAAGCAAGCTATTTAGATTTTTTTCAACCATTTTTTTTCCCAAAAAAATTAAAAAAAAACCCCCGAGTGTTTTTTTTTTTTAAAAAAAAAGTGCTTGCAGATAAGTCGCGTGTGTCCCTTCCCTTCCTAGGACACAATCGCGCACTAATAGCCAAGATCGCCTGCCCATCCCGTCTTTACCATGTTCTCCACACAATACGGAGTAGTAATGCTATCTATCCCTTGCAAGCTGCTTGTCGCTGCGGTAGCTGGGTCGCTAGTCAGGGGTTACCCGCGTGTTTCCTGCACTCGGCATCCACTTGTTGAAGAGACACGGGGGGGAGGGAATGGGGGAAATATTGAAATACGGGAGACGGCGCGCGGGAGATGCTGATCACTTGGGTGGGTGGTGGGCGTCTGTTTAGTGAAGAGCCGAAGTGCAGAGCCCAAGTGCAGAGACGCAGTGATGGGATTCATGATTTCGCAGTGCACCGCGATACCGTCTACTCACTCACCTTGGCACGTGGCGGCGAATCGGGGTATTGGGTTCGACTCGAGGGGTCACGTCAATAGCGTAGCGAGGTCAAGCTGGCGTGTGTTCTTGGCAATCATGGCATGTTGCGGAGGGCATTGGGGAAACGAAAAAGGCTCGTCAAAAACGCTCATCGATTAAGTGTCTAACTATGTGGTATTATGATCATTCAAGCAAATAGACAGTGAATCCCGTCGTAAAATGTTTCCCCAACGCCAATCGGTTTGTAAAAAATCCAAGGCGAACGAGGGAAATAGAAGAAAACCGCCGGAAAGACTGCGTTTCACGTCTTGCAACAGCATCGTCATCTATACCAGATAGACGCGCAATCTTGTTTTCGCCAAAGCCATCACCATCCAGCAGTGACAGGTACTCCGACATCAATCGTCTCCCTCCGCCTCTTCATCGGTCGCGGGCTTCCACCTCTCTCGTGCGAATCTGGCGCTGTCCCAGCGGATAGTGGCCATTGTGGAGGTCCCCAGATATTGGCCGTGTGGTGGTCTGGTGGTGCTTCCATCTTGTGGGTTGGTGGCCATTCCGTCGTTGCGCTGGCTGGTGCGGACGCCGCGGACCAGCCGTCCAAAGCAGACATGTCCCAGCCCTGCATGTTGCCAGCATCCACGCCTGAGTTGTCGAAAACTAGCTGGCTGGGCAAGTCGAGGGCTGTAGTGGCGGCCATGTAAGAAGCCACTGCGGTGTTGATAGGCTTGACTTCCGAGAATGATTGCTGTCCATCAAAGAACCCTTGACCGCTGCCCAGAGGTGAAGGTTGTCTGTTGTGTTGCGATGGACCGGTGGCTGCGAGGTAAGCCACGCCGCCACCGTTGTTGGGCCCCATGTTGGCGTCAAAGCTACCGCTCCTAGCATCGAAGCTGGCGCTCCTGGCGTCGAAGCTGGCGCTCCTGGCGTCAAAGCTGGCGCTCCTGGCGTCAAAACTGCCGTTTCTGCTATCAAAGGGACCGGCAGAGTATGCCGAGGGTATTGTGGCTGTGGGGGGCGGAGTGGCTAGTCCGTTCGAGAAGGAGTCAAACAGCCCGATGCTATTGTTGGGGGTCTGCAAAGGCGGTACATGGGGGGCGTGGTGTACGTGGCCGCCCTGGTTCCAAGAGTTGAATGTTTCGCTCATGGATGCAGTCAGGTGCTGATTGATGGAGGGGGTGGGCGACATGATGGCGTCCCTCGAGACGCCAACCTGGGGATAGACCAATGCCTTTTGCTGATGATAACGGGACATTGGGTCGTTGATAGTCAACCATCGCCAAGTTGTTCCAGCGGGCTTGAACACCGGGTTATACTTGTGCCATTGATTCGTGGTATTGAAACGCCAGAAGATGATGCCCTGGCGAGTCCATTGTGTGGAGTCGGGTGCGCAAGACCAAAGCTCCTGGTACATGGCGACTTTGCAGATCAGATCGCTGCCGGTGAGCTCTCGGCGAGCCCAGGAGGCGGCATCGCCTTCATCTTCGGAGCGCTTTCGTTTGCTGCCAGCTCGCTCCAGTTCCTTCTTGCCGTCCCCGTCGGCATACTTGCGGCGCTTCTCCTTCATTCGCTGATGCTCAACATCGGGGTACTGCACAGCCATGCTGAGAATACTGGCCCACTCGACAGCAGGGAAGGGGACGTGAATGTCCTGTCGAGGACGAGTGTGGCAGTCACAGTCGACCTTGGCATCGCTGCACCCCCGACGATGGATTCCACTGTCGTTTGTGTACACGCCTTGTTTGCCATCGTCACTGTGGAGTTCGGCGGGCCTGGTCAAGCGGGTCACGCACTTCCAGCGATGAGTCTGGAGCGCAGGCTGGGTGATGGCAACCTCGACGAATCCGGTCAGCTCAGAGCCTGAAGGAAACTTGGCGTGCTCGTGCAGCTCAAGAGTCGCGCACATCTCCAGCAGCAGACACTCCTCATCCCTGGATGGGAGCTCGAGAGTCTCGTACATGGCAGGAGCATCATTCTGCCAGCGGCGGGTCACAGACTTGGCGCAAGCTGATGTGGTTCGGTCCAGAGACCGGGTGTATTCGTGTAACAAGACGTCCTTGCCGAGGACATTAGGACTGTCATCACAGTTCAAGTATTTGTTCAAGTGGGGGAAAGAAGCCTGGTCCAAGGGTGTGCCATGGGCGTCGTAGGCAACATCATCTCGAATCTTGATGTCGGACGACGATACAAAGATTTCGCACGTCTTGGGTCGGGCACTGATGAACGACTGCAGCGCCAAAAGCTGGGAGAAATATTCGTAGTTGGGCTTGACATCTGGCACCCGCCCTTCGGCTAGGGCTGTGAGAACGGGATTCGACTTGAACGACTCCTGCTCCTCTTCATCATAGTAATCGTCCGAGTTGGTGGAGCCTGGCTCCTTCTTCTCCTCTGAAGGGAACAAGAAGTGGACTTGTTGTGGGGTCTTGGTCAACATCCGTGCTCTAAACTCAATTTTTGTGACACACACGGTGGGGGGGGGGAGAGAGAAAAAAAAACGGTCGGGTTACACGGGCCAAACTTACAGCATCGAAGGTCTTCAAAGAATTTCTTGACAACCTGCATGTGGCTTGACACTTGCTTTCGTCCCATCTGCTCGATACTGTCGTTGCTATTGTCGATGCGAAAGATTTCTTTGCTTCCCAATACGGCAACGCAAATTGTGAAAATGTATTCGCTGATGAGCATATTGCGCCCATGCAGCTTGCCACCCATGGAGAACTTCCGGCGGCCCATATGGGGCATAAGCAACACGGCTACGAGCGGAGCGTTAGCATATTATTCATTAACCTTCTTGGACGATTGACATGGAAGTAGGGAGTAGATGACGTACAGTCGACAAAGGCATCTTCCAGTTCGGGTCGGCGCCATACTCCGCCCTTGTCTTTTTGGGTATCTTTGTGTGCCTGTCTATTGCGGTACTGGCGGAAAGCTGGCCAGAAGTAGAGGGGATTGATGGAAGCCTTTTGCCGTCTCTGGTATCGAGGCTGTTGACGAGGAGTCGGGTTTCTGTAGAGGCAGTCGAGCGATTGTGATGGCACCAAGGGAGCAGGAATAGTTGACTGCATAGCTGGTGACAATGCCACTTGGTTCTGGTAGCAAGAGACTAAGCCATTGAAGTTGTGTGATTGAGCATTGCCTGTGGATTCACGCAACGGTGCTCTACCAGCGTGAGCGTGCATACGCCTCGTGTCGACATAGTCAGAAGACTGTGAGTAATTCTGTGATGACAGCACAGGCCTTGGCTGAAAGAGTGAAGACATTGCTGCCAAAGGTGAAGCAGGAGCAGAAGGAATGCCAGCACGAGTGGCGAACGAGAACAAAGCCCGCGGTTGAGTCTGGAGTACAAACGCAAATGCCTCGAACAATAGCCACAAAGTATGAATGAATGTGAGGATGAAGGACGAGTTGGAGAAGAAGAAATGCTGAGAGGAATTCCGAAGATGTGGAATGGTGGGATAAATGTATTATTTGAGGAGAGTGATGTTTTTGACTGGAACGCAGGATTATTTCCCGGGAGGATCCAAGACTGTATAAATCCAAGACTATCGGTGCGAGAATCGACAGCCCAGGCGGATCATATTGACAAAGGGCTAGCAACAGGGCTACCCAACTCTCTGTTTTTCCTCGCCCCTCAACCTAAAGATCAGATCTATCTGCAAAACATCCCAAAAAGGGTGGGATAGGACGGGATGGGATGAGAAGCCGGGGGGGGGGGTCCAGCCAGGACGGGCCAGACGGCGGGGATGGGGTCCGTCGACAGTTCGTCACTAAAAGCGTCCGTGTAATCCATGTCTACGATCAAAAGAGGACATATACTCGACCAATGAAGACCTTGTCGCAAACCCAATGGGCATACGGACGTACGGAGTACATGCGGCAGCTAAAGTGTCTGCAGGTGTCTGCAGGTGTCTAGACGCAGGTGTCTGCAGCGAGGGCGTTTGAAGCCAAGGGAGGGAGGGTCGATAGCAAAGCGGGTCTTGCACACCAGCAGTCCGTCCTGGTCGCCCGTTGGCAGAGACAGACCTTCCCAAAGTTTCGTCGTCGACAATCGCGCAGGTATGCGAAAGAGATTGAGATCAGACGAAAAAATGGTCGCCACACACCTCTGACCCGTGAGCCGCATTCTTGGTTCCTGGATGCTGTCAGCTCATGACCACGCGATGTTTTTTTTTTGTCTTGAGACATCGCGATCGTAACTGTTGCGTGTGCGCGCGGCGCCGTCCAAGCAGTCGATGGATACCAGTGGGGAAGAGGGGAAGAGGGGAAGAGAGAGACGGTTTAGAAAAAAAAACCGGTACACTGCCCTTCCCAAGGGATGCAGCAACAGAGGCGATGCGTGGGCCAGGGACGTTGGGCAAATTGGGAGTCGGCCTTTTGCGCTGTATTGCACTTGCGGGAACCCAAATAGTCTGCTTTGCTCCCTAACAAGGTATTAAGCCCTCACTGAGGTTCCTCCTCATCGTTGCCAATATTGACCTTTTTCCTCCCTCCGCCGGTAAGCTGCTGAAGGGCTACCTTGTTAACTTGACCCCCTACCTTGCGCTGCATCTTTTCGATCTCTTCTTCAGCATCAATGGCCTCAGCTTCAGCAAAGTCTAATACTAGCCGGCGCCCGAGAAGATGGGTGTCTTTCAAAGCATTTAGTGCATTCTCCGCTTCACGGGGTGTCACAAAGTCGGCAAATGCAAAGCCTCTTGCCGTGTAGTCAGCCTTCTTTGGGACGCGGACCGATCTGAGCTGGCCGTAAGTTCCGAGCAGCGACCGCACATCCTTCTTGGTGGCTTGGAAAGGCAGGTTCTTGATGACAATCTTTGTCCTCTTTGCTGCTGCCTTCTTGGCCCGATCTTCTCGCCGTCTTTCTTCGGCTGCGTCATGTCCCTTGTGGGATGCCTTCACGCCCAGAGTGTGACCATCTAGCACGTATTCATCCATGACTTTGAGTGCTGCCTGGGCCTGCTCCTTGGATCGAAATTCCGCGAAACCAAACCCCATGCTGAGCGTTTGACCGGGCTTTTTGGGATCCGTCTTGGTCTTGACTCTAGCCGATACGAATCCGTCGAGAGCCTCGAAAGCTTCGGCCAGCCGACCCGTAGTGGTGGCGAAGTTTAAATTGCGGATAAAGAGAGAGGTCGTTTCCACCTCTTCCGCCTTATCGCCGCTTGACAGCAGCTCACTAACGCTAAGTCCCCGCACCCCAGTCGCTTGCTGATCGACCAACAGACTGGTTTGCTCCGAGCTATCCCCTCTGAACAAGTCTCTAGGTCCTTTTTCTAGGAAGAGCACACTGTCCTTGATTCGTCTGTAGGCGAGCTTACCAAATGCGGATTTTGCCTGATTTACTTGCGCAAACTGCACAATAGCGATCGTTGCACTGGGAGGCATCAAAACTTTGAGCACCTGGCCGTGCTCCTCAAATATTTTTCGGATCTCCTCTATCGTAGTCCCATACGGGAAGTTTTTCACCAGTATGGTGGTGTCTCCCCGCCTCTGAGACTTGAAAGCATCCAGATCCACACCGTTAGCGGCGAAAAAAGCCTTGGTTTCCTGGATGACAGTCGTCTCTGCGATGGCTTGCTTGATGGCAGCATCAGCCGATGTAGGATCAAGCAGCTCGGATTTTGAGACACCCAACCGGTTGGCCACAGATGCGTTGACGGCATCCTGATTCATGTAGAGGGAGTTCCAATTGAAATTGTTTGACGCGGCCTCTGCTTTCTTACGTATCATGTTTTGCTTCTTCAGAGGTAGCTTGGAGATCCCATATTCATCCAATCCCTGCTCTCGTTTTGGGTTGGCTGGAATGATGTGAATGATACGCCCCTGAAACGTTGCCCCATCCAGTGCTTGGAATGCTTTCAGGGCGCAGGACGGGTCTACAAAGTGAATCAGAGCAAATCCCTTTGTTGACCCCGAAACTGTAACGGGAAGATGGACCTGAACTCAGAATGTCAGTCATCGTGCTGTTCTCTACAGACAGCCGTCGGAGAAAGGACAAAATATTTTGAAAAGTTAAGGCATGAGCTCAGACAATCGAAGCATCTACTAAAATTATTCGCCCAGGTTCACATCATATACCGTAGTATAAGCTGTCCCTATCTTGGGGTTCATCATTGCGCCTGTACAACGGGAATATGGTGGGATATAGTGGTGGTGTATGCAGTAGACATTGGCGTGGTAACGTACCTCTTCGAGAGCACCAAACTTGTCAAACGCTTCTCGCAAATCGTCTTCTGTGGCGCTATACGGCAAATTACGGACGAAAAGCCGAGACGTGCGAGAGATAGTTTCGACGGCATCTTCCTCTGCCAACTCCTTACTCGTCTCCGCCTGCTCAGTCATGTCTGGTGTCACCACATCTGTGGAATGCGATGTTTGTCCGTCAATTCTGGTGTCTTGCTCGGACTTATCTTCGACCAGGCTAGGCACCGCCCCAGGAACAAGGTCACTAGGTTCAACTAGATCTAGCAGCCTGTTGGTCCGCGATCGTAGCCAATCGTCATCCGTCGCCCGAGTCGCCGGTGGTCCATCATCAGTCATGTCTGAACCAACTTGCTCAGTTTTGCCCTTGGTAGTGTTCACGGGTGTGCCATCGTCTTGATTCCTCTCTCCCTTCATTGGTGGCTTTGCGGCAGCCGCCTCTGATTTGTGTTGATGGTTATCTATTTTTCTCGACTTTTCATTTCTCAATGGGATTTGTTCATACTCGTCATCACTCTCGTCTTCTGGAACAGTAAGCTGCCCAGGTCGAGAAACTTGGTCTGCTCCGACAGTGGGATTTGTTTCATCTGCAATGACACCTTCCCTTCCAGACCTCATGACCTGCAAGAATTCCCGCAGCTTCGGATCTGATGTATTTGGTTCTTCTCGCTTCCGCTTCTTCGGGTTCGTGTCCTCTTTGTCAGATCTCATCTCCGAGGCGCTCTGGCCACCTGACGCAGCGGAAGAGTGGGAAGCATTGTGTCCTTTGCTCGAGGCTGGGTCTGAGATCTAGCATTCCATTAGCAGCCAGTAAGCAGGGCAAAAAGTGAAGCAAGAACCTACAGGTCGTGCCGCCTCGACCGACAACTTAGACATGCGGATATATGACCTGTTGAAGTACTTGACAGCACTTGTCGCATCATCTTGGCTCTTGTAGCCTACGTAGCCGATCCGACGCTGAGCTATCAATTTGACATCGGTGATCTCGCGGTTCTTCGCAGAGAAGTGTTTGCGAAACTCTGTCTCTGTGATATTAGGGGGCAGGCCCTTGACAAATATTCGTGACGTAGCCATGATTCAGGGGGAGAGTTCGTGCGTTCGGAAGAATAAATCAGTCCATGGTCGTTGAATCTGCCCGCAGACTCTTAGATGTGGCAAGGGGGGATTGTATGCGAAGAAAAAAAAAAAGAGAAAAAGTCGGAGGGTCCTTATTACCATGTCGCCCAGGACTGGTCCGTGCACGACTAAATTTTACACCCAGGTATATGGAGAGACTACCCTAGAGAAGGTCTACTCAAACTTGAGTTGCCCGAGGTTAGTACAAATTTCGCTTCATCATAAGTCCAACGGGGTGTTCAATCCCGATATTGTGCGATACATGGTCAGTAATGGTACACGCTGTGTTTAAACAACATTATATGCGACGTTTCTGCACGTCTTTACAACTTTCCGGCACAAAACTGGAGACCTGGGAATCCCCTTCCAATTTTCATCACAGCCGCCGAGGATTCATGCTATTGATCGATGATCCATACTAGAAGGGCTCAGCCCATGCCAGTCGAGTACTCCGCCTGAATGCATCAAGGAATTGCTCTGGAAATTTGCATGGCAGCCCTCTTAAAGCATGACGGCTAGGCATTCTCTGCAATAGCTAATGTGGATGGTGAGTTGGCGTCGAATCCTCGTGGTTCATTCAGGACCCTGTCGAAATGGGGTCGTCGGAAGCCATATGGGCTTTAATTCCTGGGATTGCGTCACAGCCCGATTCCTTTGGACTACAATACCAGTTCTGACGAGGTATAGCTAGCAATGATAGTAAGCGCTGTCATATCAGGAAATAAAGCACGCTGGCTTGGATTTTCATTGAGAGAATAAGACAAACGTAATATCTAATTTTTTGAGGCATGGGAATGTCATCGGCCTACGCTCTGCTAGAGACATCCCATCTGTACTCTTGCGCCGCAGGTCTCGTTTCTTGCAGATAGCTGCCTCGGTAATGAAATTGATGTTTTTGAGAAATATTTAGCAAGCTCAATCCAGTCTCTTCTATGCAGGAGCCGTGCCACCGAAATCAAGGCTCGGGTCCTAATAGAATTCCTCGCAGTGAGAATTAATTATAAGCTCTATATACACAAATAGCGGGGGATTAATCTATCACAGCAATCGGTGAGATGGCCGAGTTGGTTATGGCGTAAGATTAAGGTGTATCCCTCATTTCTTATGGAGCAATCCGCCTGGGTTCGAGTCCCAGTCTCATCAATCATTTCCTTTTGTCAAAATGTTAAGCATTCTCGTTTTTTGAATTGCAGCCCGGTGGGCAGAATACCACCCCCCACACACAGCATGGGGCTGGCATCGCGACCAGACAGGTTGAAGTCACGTGTTACTTGAGATTTGCCCTGTAGGCTGTTGCGCACCGGACGGTATCGCAGATTTTTGTTATTGTTTAACTTATTATATTTTTGTAGTTAACGGTAGTGGCGAGCTTGACTGGTGCCATTGCATCGTGTTGCTAGTCGATTGATTCACCCGCTCTGCATATATACTCCGTACGGTCGTTCAGTCAGGTGTGGACCGCGTCAAACCCTGTTGTCAACTCCTCTATCAAAAATGATGATTGTTATAGGGGTACTGCTTGCCGTGCACAAGGTCTTGCTTGCACTCGCACGAAAATGCAACATCATACAATATCATACAATTTTCGGTTGCACCTATAGTAGCAATAAAGTAAACATTAATACTACTGAAGTGATATTGACCATAAGCAGATTCTAATATAAAATCTTTACTGTAGAAACCTGTCATGAAAGGGAAAGTGCCGAAGAATAAATAGGTGGTAGTTGTTGGTTGCGTGTGATTAATGCTATTGTTAGCTGCTATTCTTCGTCCCCTAGGCTGATTTTGGTTTGAGGCTAAGCTAAAATGTGTTGGAAGGGTTAAGACAAAAGCTGTTAACATGCTAGAAGTGATCTCAAGAGCTTATCAGCTATTCTACGCCGTCCTAGGAGAACTTTAAGATTTGATTGACATCTGCGAAGAGGGAAATAAACGATGCGAGAATAATAGCCCTGAGGCTGCTAGGCTAAAAGATTTTGGAAGAGCCTTGTTGTCTCACTGCAATAGAGACATCATTAGTTTTATCTATCTTGGGAGCTTTCGTTCCTATCTTTATCGGGTTATTTTGGCTGCTCTTACCCGTGCCGTTACTCTGCTATTTTATTAGCGAATTAGCAAAAAGGCAATAATGCATTTTGATGAGACTGGGACTCGAACCCAGGCGGATTGCTCCATAAGAAATAAGACTAATGCACACCTTAATCTTACGCCATAACCAACTCGGCCATCTCACCGCAGATGATTGGTGCGAGGCTGTGAGAAATATTGTCATAATAATTTTGAAACAAAGATTGAAACTAACAGGCGCACCGCGATAATACACAGAGCGACATCACTGGCGTGGCGGACTAAAGAGGCATACGTCTAATGTTGTCAATGGTGAACAAATGTTTTTTCCACAAGAATGCCTGCAATGCAGCAGAAAGCGTCTTTTCGTAGGATCTAGTTGTACTAAAAAGTAGGCGGGTGACCTAACGATTTTTACCGTTCTCTAAACACATCCCATTGATGTTGATCCCTGTTAGTCATTAGTCTGCTTCCTATGCAAATTAGCTGAGGAGAACCCTTGGTCAAGGCTTGCAACGTTCAAAGAGTACAAATGTTGAAATTGTTATTCATTGGGCGTGCCACTTGCAAGCAGTGGCAGTTCTGATTCACCATGTACAAATTCCGAATGCGCGTACAGCTGCTAAGCAGTCTCCTCTCTTCTCACATACTCCACGACTTTTTTCTTCTAAAGTCTGCTCACTCAACTCAGCTATATACTATTCAAACGTTGAATTGGGTTCTTCCCCTAATAGTTCCTCAATCGCCTGTAACTACAACGGTTTTGAAACTCGGCAGAAGATTGACTGACAGTACGGAAGACAACTCGAACAAACCACATGTAGAAGCTCGGCTCCACTTTTCAACTTTGCGTTCCCATATTACCAGAAGCACCATGCGAAAACCGGACACCTTACAATGACCATCGTCTCAGCACTCGACCTGCCCCAAACCTTCCAAAAACCATCATTTTCCATACTTCTCACTACTCTCCGAAGTCTTGAACTTTCACCACCAATATGGAACCACTGCCAGCGGCGGTCCGAGGCCTTCGCCGAGCAGGAATCCCGTGCTTCTCTGCGCAAAGCTGAAATCACGCAGTACATATCCACGATTATCAAGAGCCCGCTATCCTGGATTGAAGATGACGAGCAGAAGGAGATTATTTGGGAACTCGCCAGTAAGCGCATGTCGGAGCGGTGCGGACGAACAGCCATGGGGGAACTGATTAGGAAGTGGCCCTTTGACGGTGTTGATGGGGCAGGTGGCCAAGAACCCTTTGAGCTGGTCATCAGGGAGCCGGCATTGACGGGAGACTCGTTGGGGTTCAAGACCTGGGGGTCTTCTTATGTTCTCGCGCGACACTTGCCCAAATTGAGAACGACGTCGTTGCTAAGGTTATTCGACCAGTCGTTGGCTCGAGAGGCGCCCAGTGTTGTGGAATTGGGCTCTGGAACCGGGTTGTTGGGGATGGCGGCCGCAGCGTTGTGGAAGGTGCATGTTTCTTTGAGCGACTTGCCCAATATTATGGATAATCTAAAGAGCAACGTGATGAGGAATAGGGACGTGATCGAAGAAAGGGGAGGGGGGTTGAGTGCTGGTCCTTTGACCTGGGGTGGAAGTGAGGAGGAGGTAGATCAGGGATTGTTTGGGAGGCACCATCGGTTCAAGGTACGCTTATACTCGATTCACCTTCTATTCTACTACTCCAACTCGCCATCTCGTATGCGGCGTGAATAACTAAAAAAGAGGGTTCGTTGTTTTCGAAGGCTGATGTCCGTCACAGATTGTCTTGGCAGCAGACCCGATGTACGATGATGACCACCCCGCTCTCTTGGCGTCAGCTATCAGTCAACAGTTAGCCCTGGGTGCGGAGTCTCGAGCTGTGGTGATGGTGCCGCAACGCGATGCAACTACGGTGAGACTCTTGTACGCATTCAGGAAGGCTATGCTGGATCTGGATGAACCTCTTTCGTGTGTTGAAGAGGATGAGCTGGCCGGCCAGGATGACTGGGTTGAGGATGATGAAGGCGGCAATGTTCGATGTTGGTTGGGGTTGTTCTCAAGAGGCAGTTCGTGACCTCTAGCCCGAATGCGACAATCACTATCGGCCCTCCATTCGTCCGATCAACTTGGCCCTCCCACCAGATTTCGAAAAGTCCATCACAGCTGTTGGCCTCAATTTGCCATGCTCTGCTCCTGCTTGCACAATCATCTTATCTCCCATTCACTGATGGTCCACGCGCTAGGCTGCCTGAATACGTTTTCCAAAGTTGACCGTCGCACATGTCCCCATGGTCCCAACAATCACCCCCCCAAAGTGTGTCATAGCCACGCAACTCAATCACAAACTATCGTCAGATGGACTGATTGCCAGGGAAAACTGTGTCCAGATCTAGTCTTCCCCAACGAATAGTGTTATCCCCCATTACGCGTCTCCAAGGATGGTGATTATGTGCATGGCTTCGCACCCAGCTATTTCTATGTGCTGCCCGCCCTTCACAATGTCTACTGAGCATAGCGACAGACTCATTCTCTCCAAGTCAGAGAAGAAGAAAAACAACCTCTTTGAATTTGATCTGATCACTTCAATATTATCTTTCACAATCTTCGAGTTGGTGTTTGCTGTCACGCCTTTTGTTTTGTCCTCACAAACAACAAACAATAGCAACCGCAACTCGGCCCATTTCCAACACAGAAAGTCTCTTGTATCAGCAACAGTCTTTTTCCAACAAATATTTCAAAATATTTCCCTTCCTCTTTCACAATATTGTGGGAGAGAATCGGACACTAAGACAGGGTCATTACACTTTTTGAGCGGAACAAAAGTCTTGCGTGCGATCGTCGACAATGGCTGGTGCTCAGCAGTACAAGGACGTCGAGATTCTCTTCGTCTTGAAGGCCATTCTGCGCGGCTTGTCTCTTCGATGGATTATAACAATGTTCGAAAGACGCTTTGGCCGCAGATTGACAGAAAATCAAGTTCGGTATATCAAGAACAAGTATGGGAGAGATCCTCGATTTGGGTAAGCCTACTTCACTTGGGTCTTGAAATCAGGCGTACACAGTCAAACAAAACAACGCATGACGACTTATTCGAGGGAATCTGATTAATGGACGGCCTATTCGTGTGGCTACTAGATAAGACTAACACATTTTCTCCCCAGCACTCCAGTGGCGAACACGCAAAATTTTGGCATCAGTAGCAGCAGCAATGACTGGCCCGAAAATGATGGCATCCTCGAAATTGATTTCGCCCAGTTTGAGAGGCAAGGCGCTCAAGTTCCGCAACCTAACCTCCGCGTTTCCAACCTTCGGCGCACAGCATCACAGTCAACTCCTGCTTCTGCGTCGGCTGGTCGACCGATCCGTCCACCGAGAAACTGCCCTGGCCCTCTGATCAGAGGTGGCGATACCCTCCAGGGTACGCCTTACAGCCGTGCACCTGTCGCTGGACGGACACGCACGCAAGATGGCGATGACGATGGCGATGATGACGATGAGCTGACTGGAAGGTCTGTTGGTCCCTCCCCACGACGACGTGGAGAACGAAGAGACTAACAACTCTCTGACTTTCCGCTCAGCTTGGATCCGCACATCGACCATTCGCCTCTCTTGGAGACATCGACGAATGTAGAGCCATACTTCTTCGAATGGGATGAGCACGATGTGCAATTTTCCGAGACCGATCCCACTTTACAGCAAGATTATCTTCAGCCTCTCCCAGAAAATGCTCTGATACCCCACATAGATCGTTACAACTTACTTCTTGATTCCGAGATTCCAGGCTGGGTCGACGTGTTTCAAAGATCCGATCTATTCGATAGATATGAGCCGCTCATGGAGCAAGATCTTCGAACGGACATGATCAACGCGAGCTCCACCAACCTCGCCAATACAGCATACCAGCAGATCGCAACCAGTGTCACCGCAAGCCATCAGCATGTGAATCAACAAGCACCGTCGATAATTCATGGCAACTCGCTTCAACTTCCAGAAGTAACATGCCACGAGAATGGCGCTCAACGGGCCATTCAAGCAAGCAACAATAGTATTGTGAAACCTGAACTTGGCCACTATGACGACACCGTCGGATCAGAAGAGCCCACGGAGCCGCAGCGAAATGGGCAAACAGACCCAGTGCTCCTTATGCCTCCCAGTTTCGTGGACTCCAACCTACAACTCATGCAGACGTGGCAAGCACACATGGCAAGCACACCTGACTCTATATCAGAAATTGCCCCGGACTATTGTCCACAGAATACAGTATGGACACGCGCAACCTCAGAAGATACATGGACACCTGGCAATGGCGACACCCGCATGTGGACCACCGTCGAGGCTACAACTTCGTCGTCTATGCGCTTGTCTCTTGCGGAGGGACGGGATGCTGCAGGGTCATGGGACCATGAGCCCTCGTACGAAGGATTCAACTACTTCGATGAGGGCTGAGGAGTTGAGCGAAAGAGCTATAGAAATATTCTTCTCTGGAAATAGTGCGGCGCTGATGTAAAGAAGGTGTTGGGCGAGTTTTCTGGGTTACAGCGTCATGAGTGCTGTTGTTGCAGGAGTCGCACAGTTATCTACTAATTGGTGTTTGGGATTGCAGATCTGACCTGCACCATGCAGGAGCGTAATAAAACGGATTGATATCACGTACAAAACATTGAAGTAAAGCAAAGGACGAGGAAACGTGGAAGAAGAAGAAAAGATACTTTTACGATCCGCGAATGAGGAACGCAAGATGCAATCTATTCCATAGGGCGAATACATTGAGAGGCAAAGCACATGACTTTTTATGAGGGACCACCAGCGTATTACTGGCTGCATGATATCTGGGCAATCTTTATATGCTAGGAAAATTTCTTAGAAAGATAGATGAACATATGTGAACATCTACGGAGCAGCCAGAGATTGCATTTATCCTAGAAATAATATACGTAGAACGGCGTTGATGCGGCAAGAGTGACCGGGGAGGCGGGGAAACTTGAGGAACAGACAACCGCCAACCGCGCCCCTGCCTGAACACGCTTGCTGTTGCTTTGTTCACGGATTACTCATGACTCAAAACAGCCGATCCCCGGCTTCCTCATCTTCCATCGCCATTTTGCTCAGTGCTCACTGTTCAGTGCTCACCCAGACAAACGTGACTGACGAACTGTCTGGTCTGCCAGTCAGAGTCATACGTGCTACCTATTATACCCCTCCAGCGTGCCCCACGGTACGTACATACATACATACATACATACCCAACCTTGCACAAGTCTGGTCCTTATCCGACCTGCCTGCGTCTACATACATACACCGAGCTTGTCAGAAAGGGGCGCTCAATTCCACACCTCGCAGAGTCGCATCCCAGCAACAATCCCGGACACGAACATCTCCCCAAATTTACAATCAGGAACGACGCTGATTTGGAGTCGGGAGCTTCTGCACAAAGGCGGAGAGAACCCCCTTGTCGTACGACGGAGCGAGCGAACCACCCGACGTCCCTGTTACACAGCGAACTCATCAAAATGGCGGACAAGCAGGCAGAGACTCCTGTTCCCCGGGAGAAGCTCGAAGGTGCGATAGAATTGCCAGGGAACTGCGCCGTCATCAACTGCGAACATGCAACGCGCTAACCATTTTCCAGCCCAGATCAAGTCTGCTGACATGGTGAGAAGTTGTGGATGAAGTCGGAAGTGGCAAAGCGCTGACGGGAACGACAGACTGAGGACATGCAACACGAATCGATCGAAATTGGTACGTGGCGCGTGCTGAATGCCGTCGAGACGGCAGCACTCGGATACAAGAACACGTATTGACATCCAAACCAGCTCAAGAAGCCATGTCCAAGTTCACCGTCGAGAAGGTATGTGAACAGCCATCAACGTATATACTCTGACCTGGTCCCAATCCCGACTCGATGCTAATTATATTTGGCGATAGGACATTGCTCAACACATCAAGCGCACAGTTCGTATCCATCTTTCCCGACGAGTCTTACAGTCTCGAGCCAATTGCCAAAAAAAAAAAAAGAAGCACCGGCGCGCGACTGACATCGATATAGTTTGACGAACGAAAGGGACCGACTTGGCACTGCATCGTTGGCCGCAACTTTGGCAGTTTTGTAACTCACGGTTCGTGATCACTTTGTTTCTTTGGGCTTGCGGCACTTTCCTGGATATGCGATCATACTTGCCATGTCTGTTTTTAATACTGAAACATTTGCTGCAGAAACAAAGCATTTTATCTACTTCTACCTCGGCCACTGCGCGATCCTCCTCTTCAAGACGCAATAAAGGCGGCGACCGCGAAAAGTATCTGATGCGCAACGGTCACGATTTTACAGGGAATGACGTTACTCGAAACCATCAGCTCCCGCAGTAAATGCTGCTTGGAATGAATGGGCTAATAACCATTATGGAGCTTGCACAGTCTAGTTGTTTGGATGCGTCAAGCTTCCAGAGATCAAGGATATCAGATGTTCATAAACCGGAGAGGCAAGGGAGAACAGTAATGCGGCATATTCTGCGTTGATAGCACGAATGAACAAATGAACAAATTCAATCTACAGCTTTTTGTTTGTCCATGACTGGGAGCAAGCCGAGGACGGATGTGACAAGTATAGGCCTTGTTGCGGGATTGATGCAAACGCGTGTTAATATTCGGGGTATCAGTATACCTCGGGAGAAGCAGGCCTTTGCATTGACGTACATAACTTTGTTGGTTTAATGGTTGTGTCATGGATCACGCACCTCTGACTAAACAATGCGCGGACAAGCTGTCTGATGCATGACGTGTGCTGATCAGACTCGACGAGCTCCTCCGGATTAAATGCCTCAACTCCTCTTGTCTATCCTCGAAGCTGTTCCGCAGTTCAGTCATGGCCACAAGTTCAATCGTCACACCATACGGATCCATACTGCCGATTTGAAGACAAGAATTGTCACCGATACGCGCGAGCTCCTCAAGAAAGAAATTGCACACGCTGCAAGGCATGATGCTTCAGAGTAGGACATGGTGTAAATCTCCCAGGCACTACACGTTATGACTTGACAAACAATTCATCTAGCCACAGCAATGAAGACCAGTCCCCTTATCATTCGCCAATACCATTCATTACTTGACGATGATGCGAGACATTTCCACTCAGGAAGGTTACAACCTTGGTTGTAGAGCTCCCGAGGCGCCTGTGTAAATTTTTCAACATGTTTCACATTTCAGTTTGGCATAGGAAAGCCTAATGAGTCAACGGCGTAGTAGAGAAGTCGTATTGAATCCTATATGTATATATATTTTGCTCATTGGTGGTAGATGAGGGGAAGCGAATTCTCTCGAACCGAGCAGCAGAGCAAAGGCCCGTTGCTGTACTTACTAAGCCAAGCCCTCGCTACTCGGACATGTTTAGCAGGCTCATAAAAAGGCCATTCACGACCCGAAAAAAAAGAAGAAGACCGGGGCACGGATTGGACGGAGTACGGACTACTGCATGCATGATGGGGGCCCCGTTGGTGGCGGCAACTTTTGCAGAATTGGCGGGCGAATTCATCCTTGTCGGTCGGTGGTGGGTTGATTCCGGTTATTGGTGCCGACGTTGGCTGGCCGCGACAACCCGAGGCCCTTGGTGTCCATGTTCAATACATACATATAATGTCACATCACGCTTTTTTGTCGACTTGCGGTGCGGAGCAAGTCCGTAGATGAGGCGGCATTGGAGTCACTTTGAGCCCCCCCCCCTTTTTTTTTTTTTTTTTTTTTTCTGTCAACGAGGCAGGTACGGGATTACATATGGATAGATGGATGGATCTTCAGGCCGTAAATGTTCCCAGTGGCCCCGGCAGTGGGGCTGGTGAACCTGCATGGGGTCTCGTCGTACTCGACCTGATTCGCTGTTCGCTGCTATTATTATCGTTATTTGTAGTACATATGTACGGATTAGCAGCGAAAAGTCATCATCAATTCAATGCCTTTATTACGGAGTACTACGGATTATCCCCCCTCCCAAGCCCCCCTCCCCCAACTGACGAGACCTGCGGATCTGGGTCCAATTACCACACCCCTGCAGGACTGTAGCTGTGTGTGTGTGTGTGTGTGTGTGATAATTGGCAGGTGTGGTGGTTAATCAAGGTAACATGACCGGGCACGAACTTGACTTCTGGTCCGCTCCAGCCCCCGAATATCTCGCTCAACTGGCTCATTCAGTGCTCAGAATGTTCCGTGGCTGCATGGGCATGGGGCATCGACACTATGTACTCCGTACTCCGTACTTTGTGCTCAATTGCCAGGTTGGAATATTCCGTAGGCCATTGGTATAATATCTACGGAGTACTCCGTACTCGAGAAAGCAAGCGACCTTATTTGGGGGCCGCGTCTTGGTCTGGCAACCCTGCAGGCAGCAGGTTGTCCTCGTCAAGCACAACTTCAACAACCGAAAATCACCAGCAATTTCATCAGCAATTGTGGTTAAAGAAAAACCCTCATCTTGAATGAAAGAGAAGATAAAAAATAAAAAAGCAATCAAGTCGAGCTTGCGGAAGGCGGCGGAACAGGAAAAGGACAGGGGAGGGGACGAAGAGACCAGGAAACCAGGCCCAGGGAGACCAAGAGAGGGTTTCAATCCCTGCGCTGCTGCATGGAACTGTTCCCTCAGGTTGCTCAGAATTCCGATAATCTGGCAATAATAGCCCGTCTGCACCTCCCACAGTCATCCATCGTGGTATTAATAACCCACGTACGGAGTATTGTGCTACATTGACACGATGCTGATGAAGACTCTTCGCATGCTGTATACTATTTCCTCCCAATGCCGTGATATCGAGGACAAACCTGTTATGTTATGGTCAACAAAGCATGTACATTTGTATGTCAGAGACGAAAATCCGGCACATGTTACGAACCGACGAGGAACGGCCAAAACTGGGCCACTGTGCATCGGATGCCCCGTCTCCCGCACCGCTGCAGGATGCCGCGGAACGGTTGAATTGGAGTTTGAAATGGGTCTGGTGTCTGGTGTACCTGGAGGGAACTCCTTGGTGGAAAATGCGGTCTATTATTGTTCAAATCAACGTTTTGATCCAACAGGAGTCAGGACCGGCGCCATTGTCTACTTTTATCCGACATTGGATCGCTCTCGGCAAGACAAAAAACCAAAAGAGATGGAGACGATGAAGATTGTGCTCCACGCGGAGTACAGTGGGTTGTAGGTGGGTGTACATACGGATTAGTGCGTGGTGTAATAATCCCAGGCCTGCCAGGACTCCCAGGAGTCAGGACTGTCCGGAGCAGCAGATTGGAGACTGCAGAGCGGCATTCAAGCATCGACGGCCCGGGTAATTGTGGTTAAACGAATTCGACGATACATAATGTAATATGTACGGACTAGACTCGTTGGACCTGGGCTGGGTCTTCTTCCAAGACGTTCAGCCCGTTTCCTGTTTCGCGGATGCCCATGCCCGGTCTCAACACACAAGGGCGCCAGGGTAGATTTGATTTGACTGGTTTGACTAGTATTACTCGAGTCGGCGGATTGCTCGATGCGCTTCGATTTGCAAGACACGATGCTGATATTTCCCCACCCCGCACCTCGCGTGATCTTGTGGCACGCCAACAAGGAATGAATTGACTGGCATTGCCTGACCCTGTGGGTGGTGGCACTGGTGGGTGGTTACCATCGACGATCCCATCAGTCTAATCCGTACCTAACCCATGAGAGAAACCCCCGTTGCGTGCAAATGCACATGACTGAGAGTCAGTTCACCTTGATCTTCGCGGTGGGGTTTGATGAAATCAGCAGGAAGGACGTCCCAATCGAGCTCAGGCGGTTTCAGGGAACACAGGCACAAACAAAGTGTCCCACGATCGCCCATCCATTGAATCCTTGAAACACGCACAGGGTTCCCATCTCGTTGCTGCCAACATTCATCCTTTGTTGTTGATTGCGGTAATCCGTACAGCAAGAAAAAAAAAAAACACAAACACCAGACTATGCCATGTCACATGTTGCCGGGAGGATTGGCCCAGTTGCCTTCCAAACAGTCGGGCCGGAGAGTCGACGGCGAGGCGCGTTATCTGTTATCTTTGATCCAGCACGTTGCCATTGTCGAGTTCTTCGTCTGCAGGTGCAAGGAAGGAAGGAAGTCAGGCGAGCGAGGGCCCAGCACTAACTAGCACTAAAAGTGCTGCCGCCCCGCTCTTGTCCCACAACAACTGCCCTTTTTTGTGTCGCTGCTTCAAACCCCTCGCTCGCAGACAATAATGTAATAATCCGTACTGTGCTCTCGTCTGTCAGAAGCTGAGCCTGGTGAAGAACTGAAATTCGGTCATCGGTCATCGGCCACGGGTGTATCCGGAATCATTGGGAAGATGGACTGGTATCCGTGGTTTCCATGACAGACAGCTCTCGTATGTCGGGAACTCGGCATCGAGCAACGAGGCGACGAAAGTCGGAGGCAAAGGAAGACACAGCTCAAGGACGACCCTCGCTGGTTCATCCTGATGGGGGCCGGTATTGGCCGCGATGATGATGATGTCAGATTCCTGGACGCATCCCGAGCCACATTCTTCATTCTTCTACATAGGCAGTGATGGAGAAAGTAATAAGCAACATTCCTCGAGATCCAGGTCAGTGCCTGTTGATGCCGCCATCCACCGGCCACTGATGAAGGAAAGACATCGAAGTGATCCATTGTACAATTGTACGGAGTACACCACTGTACTATCCGTCTGTCGGGTGCCACAAGTGCACCAATACCACTGTATGTACCGATGGATGCGGCCATCTCGCGATGACGAGGGCGAAGGGGGGGTTCCGCGAATGAACAGTGCCTTTTATCAGACCATGGCTGAGTTTCGTCTGATTGAAGGAAACTCTGAAACTGAGAACGAACCGCTTTGACATTTGACATGCTCCCCTACAGAGTCAGTCTCGGCCGGCAGTGATTTTACATGGGTACATATCGCGTGTCAGAAAGGTCAGAAAATGCCCCGACATAATAAATAGCGAGCGAGGGCTAGACGCCGCAACGCCGCAGTGGCATGACCGCAGCAGCATGGGCGGAGAGTAAGCTTTATATCCAGATAAACTTTCAAGGCAAATTACGGACTACTACGGATTATCATTACACACAGTAGCTTACACAGTAGCTTTCAAGTCACGGCTCCGTACCGAGTACAATGCAAATATACTAATTAGGCTCATATCCCTGCCCCTCGCCCGTGTTCCTGGCTCAGCCTGGCCTACAAATTACAATACATAGACTCTGACGAGGGGTCCGCGGGATGTACCGCCGGAGGTACAGTACATGGCGCACGCTCACGTTCACACGCTCCCGCGACACAGCTGAGAAGTATCGCTACCTACGCTCGGCGGTTGAAGTTGCCCTTGACACCCAAAAGTGGCACTCGGAGGAGGTGGCGGACGGAGTGGCGGACAATGTTATCGCCTGTTTGGGATGCGTGAATCACTTCGTGCTTCCGTTGGCGAAATGGCAACATGGCTTGGAGGGGGGGGGGGGGGGTGAGGAGGATGCGGATGCGGATGACAGACGAAGGATGACAGATGATCTGTGGAAGCCAAGTCAAACGACTCCATTCTCGGTACAACCTCGTGCTGTGCAAGCATTTTTGTACATGAGGCGATTGGTGCGGGTCCGCTGGACAGAGTTAAGCAACCCGTGAACCTGCGGTGATTTTTAATCCGGCTATCAGATGCGAATGCGACAACAAGAATTCAATCTGCATGGGAAAAAAAAAAAAACCAGGAGAGTTCCGTGGCTTATTCACCAGAGACACTTTTAACTTTGTCTTTGTTTCTTTGACTGGTGACTGGTGACTGGTGACTGGGTCGAAATCACTGGTTCCAGTCTCGGTCTCAGGTGTCAACCCAAAAGGCTTTGTTCCGATAGCTCAAGTTCTCTCGGCTCGTTGCTACCACCCGGGCAAGTCAGTCAGGACTCACTCACAGACAGCATGACGCCTGGCCGCACCTTCGTAATACAAGACGCCTTGCCTTGTTGGGTCGTCCTCGTGTCGATGGACAATTTGCCCAACTCTGCCTCACGAGTGCTCTTCGCCTGTCTCGTGGGGTTTTCCTTGAATTCATTGCGCTTTTTCGCAAGGTTGATCACCCGCTCTAATGAAATCTAATAAAAGTTACATGTGCCGAGCCTTACCAGGAGCAGACTGGCGTGCTACTTGTCGCCTGGCCGCCTTGCCGTACCCGCACCGTACCCGCGCTGGGAGGGGTACAGTGAGTCCAGTGACAGTGTATCCATCCATTGGGCCCACGCCCACCCCGAATCGACTCCAGTTCAATGTTCAATGTTGTAAGCGCCGAAAGTCTAGCGGTGCCCAGGCGGGTGCCTAGGCGGGCCCCCAGCGCATCAGGGCGTCCGGCACGGTGCGAGTAAGGTGGGTGGCTTTTGTTGTTTTTGGCCTCAACTTGCTGCACCCAATTGCGCCGAATATTATTAGCCCAGCAAGCCCCAAGAACAAACTTGAGCCAGCCAAGCCAGCCAGCGACGCCAGCGACTCGCCTACCCAAGGAAGGTAGTGAGTGTGGTTGACGCTGCTGCCATCTACACCCACTGTACTCCGTACTCCGTAAACTATAATGTAGTCCTCGTTACCCACATGACCGGTCGCCCACACAGGTATTACATATTGAGCTGACTGCATGTCCGGTGCATGTCCGGTGCGTGTGCGTGTGCGTGCGTGCGTGCGTGTGTGCATGTGGTTACTCGTACTACAATGTATACATGTACTCCGTACATACTACGGAGTATGCTTGTTCCAACCTTGCTTGGTTCCCATGCTGCGGAGAGACTAGCAGGCTGCAGCAGCCCAGCCCAACCCAGCTGGCCGTGCCCACCCATGCCATGCCCTCGCTCGCTCGCCCTCTTCTCAGTCAACAACCGTCACTCGTGACAGCCCGAGAGTTGTCTCTCTTTCTTCTTCATCACAACTTGCCCAGTGTGCCCGGGTGTGCTTTGTGCAGTCATTGGATATTCCCAACAAGTTGCCCTGGCTTCCACTTCACTCACCTCTTTCCAATTGTGCTCATCCCATTCATTGCTGTCCCTTTGGGGACACCGGCAGTGAATTTGCCTCTGTTCCCTTCTCTCGCTGGCCCATTCACCATCGTCACCGTCACAGCCCACGACGGCCGAGGCCATTCACCAAGACAAACCAACAAGACAGAACGCTGCCGGGTGTGTTATACGATGTGAATTGATTCTTCAGTTCAGAACACATCGCCCTCGCTTTTAAAACAGCAAATTCTTTCCGACCACCTCTGCTCTACCGAGCCCATCCCAACCACACCCACCCGCCATCCTTCTACAACAACAAGACTTGACGCTACCGATCGATCTATAACCACACCCATACAAAATCTCACCAGGACGAAACCCTACAGCTCGACTTCATCTGTTTACCCAGCTGCAATGAATTCTCTCAAGGTTCCCGAAGGTGGATTGCTGCTGTCTGGCTCCTCCAACTCGTACTCGGACTTGCCGCCGCAGGCATTTGTCCTCAGCCTGAGTGACGATGTTGTGGAGAAAATGATCAGGAGTGCCCGCATGGGAGACGATCTGACGCTACAACTGGGCAAGACTCCGGTAGGTTCTTATCCAAACAATTGTCCAGCTCATTGTATTTTGGCATCTTGTCGGATGCCAGCCTGCGGCATGTGCCTCAGTGGCACATGACAGGCCATGGAACCCTCCATCAGTCATGCACTCTCGGGTGATTTGTGACATTCTTACTAACATAGTATCCAGACTCTGCATTATGGCTCGAACTCCCACAGAGTACCGTACCCCGAGGAAGACGTTCCCTTTGACCTCTTTCTTACAAAACCCTTCGAGTCGACCCGACGTGCCGAGCGCCTACCGCACGCTGGGAGTCTTTTCAGCAAACTCAAATCGCCTCGAGCAGCGCCACACAAGGCCGTTCAGGTGAGCAAAGGGGAGGAAACTAAGAAGAAGCCCACCGTATCAAGCAAAGGCTCCTCAACGTCCCCAGGACTCGACTCAGATATCGAGGCGTTGCAGAATGGGCTCGCTGCTCACGATGCTGCTCGGGAACGGTAAGTCTACGGTCGGAAACGAAACTGGACGTCATCAATGTGCTCATTCGTCACTAGTGCTCGTGTCGTCGAAAAGCTACCCGTCGGCGGCAAAGGAAGGAGCAAGCTCCTGTCCAACTATGCCTCTACTCCCAAGTCAATACCCACCTCGCCTGGCCTCATTGCCGCCCGCTCCCCGAATACGACTCCCCGAATAATAACAACAACTGAACAAGTGATGGAGCGAAAGAAGGAACAACGCTTTGCGCTGGTCCACGAACTAGCCATCGCAGATCAAACGACGGAACACCTCGAGAGCAAGTGGACAGGCAAGGAGGAGGATTTTAGGCCTACACTGGAGAAGATGGCCCACTACAGCAGTGACTCCCGTAGATGGACTATGAAACAGCCTTGCTGGAGAGAGCTCAATGTCTGGAAATACAACTATGCCAAGCAAGACGACCGACAAGCCGCGATCGACAGAGCCATTCCACAATACGACAAGCTGCGGCTTTCGTCGTCGGAAAACGAGTGGCAGCGCTTACTACCCAAAGAAGAGCGAGGAAAGGGCAAGTGTTTGAGTCGGCTGCAAGCAAACATTGCCAAGGGACCTCCTCAGCAGGCACCGAAGGTCAAGGTGCAGAAGACAGACGACAGCTCTGGCTCCAAGGACGACGCTGTTAGTCCTGAGAGTGACAAGCCACGGGCCGGAGGCGAGAGCATGTCACGGTCCAACTCGAATTCGCTGCCAAAGAAACCGAAGAAGCCAACTGCCCAAGAGGCACAGGCCAAGAGGCTATTGGGCAATTCAAAATCCAAGACGACGAGCGTACCAAAGACATCTCCTTCCAAGCCCAAGGTAGTCGTAAAAAACGACAGACGTGTTCTCTCAGCAGCGATTGTCGAAAATTCCGATTCCTCTGAAGGCGAGGCCTCCGCGGTGAAAACTAAACCATGTCCTGCCAAAATCAAGGACACTGTCGTTGTCAACACCCGGCCTCCGGTGTCACGAGAAGCGGTGACGAAACCGGCTGTCAAGCGAGCCAGGGAAGAATCCGACTCTAGCTCCAGCTCCGAGACCCCCTTGTCGAAACGCATCAAGCCGAAGCAACCGTTACCTGCTCCAAAGCCCAGGACGCAAATCACGAAGGCCAGTCACCACAGTCAGGCTCGTGTGTCATCCTCAGCATATCGAAGCAAAAATACGAGTAATACATCCCCGACCAAGTCGTCACCGCTCGCCTCCTCACCACCCACCAATGCCTCGGATCTGGACGAGGATTCACCACCTATTTCGAAGAAACGTAAAATGGACATGGAGAGCAAGCCCGCTGGCTACAAACGTCGGACTGTGGAAAACGTACCCGTTGATGTGATGAACAAGGCACACAAGTTCAAGACATTTTATCAAAAGTATGAGGCGCTGCATTACGAGATCTCGGCACTAGATAATCCACCCCGCGAGAAACTGGCCAATCTGCTGGATATGCGAAACCGACTGGAACATATGAAGAAGGACATCTACAAGCAATATTCTCCAGGCAGAGACTAGAGGGCTCCTCCAAAAAAAAGTTGGGCGTCGGTGGACATGTTTTGTTAATCTTTTTTTTTTTGGGGGGGGGGGGTTTCTTCTCCCACACAAGATGTCGCGATATTGCATGCTGGGTTCGGCAAAGGAGCGATTTTGGTTTCATCTAATTCTTTTTCAGGCGCCTCTTTTTGCCTTCAGTTTCATGAGGCAACACGGCGCACAGGATACCGGAACTTTCGGCATTAGCATCAAGGACCAGGGAAACAAGATTCTGCATGTATAAAAGTCCAGGCTGAGGATGACAGATAAGAAGCAAATGACGAGACGGAGGGAAGCCATTTGGACTGCGCTCGGGGAAGAGATGACCCCAATGGAGCATGCTTGGGCATAGTTGAGTTTTGATTTTAGTTTTTTGATACCACAAGTCTGGAGTGAAATGAAACACGTTCACATTGAATCTTTGGTCATGCTCGTGCCACTCTCGGACTGAAGTGATTGACATTCCAGTAGATTACCGTGGGTGGTGGTGCTTGGCTGACATGCCGCCCGCAGAAGAAGATGGTCTTTTAGAGGTCCTGAACAGACGTCTGGGGAAAATTCAAACAGTCTGGTAGTTCCACTCACTGGTGGGAGTTGTTGGGGGACTCGGTACATTGCGGCCATGAGAAGATGGGGAGTCTCTCCTTGAGCATGGCTCCGCGTGGGCACGACTCACGAGGATGAAAAGTCGTTTAAGTCACTGTTTGGAGGAACCGCGAAAATTGCTGCGCTAGTTTTCCGCATCATCGAATTTTTAATCCTTGGTGGTGAAGACCAAGTCATAAACGAGGGGTTACGCACAGGGTGGATGGATGGGGATGGAAAGTGACCTGATGATTGTTCATATTTAGAAATACCGCTCTTATACATATGCAATGGTGAGATGGCCGAGTTGGTTATGGCGTAAGATTAAGGTACATGCCTGTTTTCTTATGGAGCAATCCGCCTGGGTTCGAGTCCCAGTCTCATCAGTCTTTTTTTACCTAGGCCTGACTACTTTTTTAATGGGTTTGGTTGGTTCAGCGGACTTTTTGCTAAGATGCCACCTGATTGGAGGGCCGTGCGGGTTGCGTACGTGGGTCAGGGATGGCGCGGAACCGCAGCTTCTAAACTGGGTTTCCTTTGTTAGACTTTGAAAGAGATGCCGCTATTGTGTTAGAGTGCGTTGTGAACAAAGTAGGAAAATAGCAACAATATCTCATCCCTGTTGGTTTTTAGGGGAGGTATATAACTAGGGGTAGTAGGCTAATAATAGATCTTTCCGTGGCTCTAAGTGAGGTAAGAGGTTTCTTATATCACGTGCATTTTACTAGGACTATATAGTATCTTTTACTAGCGTAAACACCCCTATTATATCCCTAATAGCTTTACTTATAATAGCTACTAAGAGCTAACAGTGGATGCTGCCTCGCATGAGGCTTGTAGTTGTTGTAAAATCATTCAGGGGTTAGATTATAGGTTTCATGTCACGGCCATCCTCACAGTTGCTTCTTCACTCGGTTTCGGTCGGATGGGACGTTACAAACATGGAACTTCCTCGCACTTGTGCCCGATTCTACAATCCCATTCACCCAAACATGTCCATGCCTCTCCTCCAGAGGCTCTACACACCTCGCCTCGCAGGCTCCTTCTTCTTCATCATCCTCCTCGGATCCCGCTTACACGGCCCACACGTCGCCGACTGAACCACCTCTTGTCGATGCACGCCACGGGGGCAGTTTCCAAAGCGGCGCTTTGCAGAGGCAATGTCGCAGAAGCGCTTGATGAAGTCTTTCATGTCGAGCTGGCGTTGGCAGATGCCGCATTCGGTGACGATGTAGTGTTCTTCGCACATGGCGGGGGGGGGGCGTTGTCGACGTGAGCCCGCCCCTGCTTTCCCCCCTTTTGTTCCCCCGTCTCGACTTCCTCTTCCCGTGCTTTTCCCGGGTTTGGTGTCCTTTTTTTCTTTTTGGGTCGGGGTTTTCGGTTCTCGTGTTGACTAGGCTGGGGGATGAAGCGCGTCGGTAAGATGGATCACTCCGTGCGTAGATGTAGGTACGTCAGTCGTCAACCACATGGGCATGTTGGAACTCTGGAAGAAAATCGGATCTCGAGAAAACGAGCTGCCCCGCCCGTTGAACTTGAACTGTGTAGATGGATGGTTAGGCCAGAACTGCGAGAGAGTGAGAAAAAGACGGGTGTACTGAGTTAAAGGTTGCGTCTGCTGCGTCCACTACATGTTCACCTCGTGTGTGTTGTTTCACCTCGTAGCTTGCGCTGCCAACTCTACTGATTGCGTTGAGGAATCGAGAAAGGAGAGAAGGAAAGTAGAATGATATTCTCCGTGGGGATCTATGTTAAGCATAGATGGCTGCTTGGCCGTCCCGTCGTTCGTTGTTCACGCACAAATGACTTGATGGCATTTGGAGGCGACACAATCTGTAAGCGAGGGGGGGAAAAAGAAGGCGAATGAACGGACGGGGGGAACGAGAAGGGCGATTTAGTCTTATTTCATGGTTTCGCCGACGTATTACTACTATATTGTCTTGTGGCACCTACCCTTCTACCCTTGTTTTCAGTTTATTTCTAATTCTCGCAGTCTGTCAATACGATAACCCCAGGAGACCTGGTTGAAGTGTGACTTGTGCTTCTCGTCGCTGATTCGCGGGTCGCGTCGGGTTGCGTGGAAATCGGGGATCCAGTGGGATTGCATGCCTGGGATAATGGATGATGGTGGGGGAGGGGGGGGGGGCTGGTTTCTGGGCGGCAGATGGCCCTGCCAATCAAGACGATTTCATGCAGCTCATCACAAGGCGGACGATGAGATGGGCACGTGGTGGCGCGAGATGCGGGATGGAGCGGAAGCGGGAGACGGACATGGGAGGGGCAGAGGGGCGCATCATGCATGCAAGTTATGTACGGACTCGGAGAGCAAATCAAATCAACGTCTCAGCCCGTCCCTCTGTCCCTCTGTCCCCCCGTCCCTTCCTGGAGCAATCATCCACCATGATGACGCGTGGCACATCAGCCGACGAGATATCCCAACATGAATTTCGAAGCCTGCTAGCCGAGTATCCCACCGTCGCGGAAGCCAAAGGCGCTGGCGCTGGTGCGTCTTCTTCCCATTCCTACATTTCCGCCGACTACTGAATGACTGACCTCTTTCCTCATCTTCCATCCATGCGTCCAGCCAAAAACAAGCCAGGACAAAAGACGCTCCAGCAACTAGATGCCTACCGCTACGACGACGCGATCCGCACATTCGGCGTCGAGCACAGCCCGGAAATGACACTGGCTCACGTCCAAACCCTGGTAGAATGGAAACTGTACCCTGGCCAACCCTCACCCCCCCCCCCCCAAAAAAAAAAAACCAACTTTCCGCCGTCGTGACCACTCCGTGCTGAGCAGAGCAAAACCCAACCTAGACGTCACGGCAAGTTTCGCCCTACACTCATGAGCCTCGTCACATCCAACGACGCCCAAATCACCAGAGCAACCATATCCTCCGCCGTCACCACGTACCGCGCAAGCTCCGGTTCCCACGATGCGCCCCAAAAGGCCCTAGACATTCTCACCAAGCTACGCGGCATAGGCCCCGCCACTGCCTCGCTCCTCCTCAACGTTCATGATCCCCAGCGCGCCATCTTCTTCTCCGACGAGGCCTACTGGTGGCTTTGCTGTGGGGGGGACAGGGACGCCATCAAGTACAGCGCCAAGGAGTACAGGGCGCTCTGCGAGAAGGCGGTTGCTTTGGGCGAGAGGCTGGGTGCGGACATGGTGGATGTGGAAAAGGCTGCGTATGTGGTTATGAGGAGGGGAGTCGAGGAGGGAAAGACGACGGCGAGGGGCAAGGAGGATGGGAACAAGGGTCGGTTGGACAAGAAGAAGAGGACGCGAGGGGAAGATGATATGGGAGACGACAAAGATTCCCCGAAGCGGAACATGATGGCAAAGGAACATGTGGCTTCCGGGGCTACGAAACTCAGGCGGTCAAAGAGACGAAAAGCTTGATTGGACATGATCCGTATTGTTTGACAAGGCATGGGTCAGAGGAGTAAGATACAAGACATAATCTCTGTATTGACTCCAACGTGTGTGTGACTAATACACGAACGTCTGAAAGACCTAGGGAAGAGCCCTGGTTAACATGGACGCCGGTATGACGACCTGTTTTGCCAGAGGTCAACTGACCTTTAATGAGCTGCTGTTTTCCTGCGAAATTTCCAGTAGCTTTGATATGAGTTGTACAAGTATATATTATAGATGTACGGATTACATCTAGCTATAAGTTGCTGGCACTTACTCTGGTCTGAGAAGCCCACCACTGAGACTTTTCGGTCCGTCCTGACCCTGATATGTCATCGCCGGCGGTTTGAGTGACATTTCCATCCATCTCCAGCGTTGACAGCCACGTGCCACACGTGCCACACTTGCCAACAAGGTAGTGAGGGCGGTTGTTTCATGCAAGAATATTCGAGCAAAAAAATGCCTGCCTGGTAAGGGTGGAAGGAAAATGAGGAAAATGAGGAAAATGAGGGGCATTATGACATTATGATGGGTTCCTGCCTGCCAAAAGTCAACTGGTCGCCCGCCGGCCGATGAGCAGCAAGCAGAGCGGAGCAAATTTTCCACCACTTTGCCGCCCCCCAATTGGCCACACAGTTTGCACCCGCACCACGCCACGTCGATTTTCTCTCGCGCTTGTGCTGATGGCCCCGAAAGTGAAGAAGTCCTCTCTCGCCTCGTTTCTTGGCCGGCTATGATCGTCTCGGCATTCTGAATCATAATCTACGCACTTGGACTATACGCCATAACTCGACCTCGACCGCTGCCCGCGCTGTTCCCCCCGAAAGGTGCCCGAAAGGTGGCCCGAAAGGACCGACAACTTCCCGTTCGTTGCTAGCACCCCGTCGATCCGCCGCAAATCACACAACATCTCCACGTCTCAAGCTCCCTATCCGCAAGTATGGGTAACGTATGAAGAACCTTGACGAGCTCATGCTTCACTCCCGGCTGTGGCTGACATACATGACAGGGAGCCAAGGCCCAGCAGAAGCGTGAGCGCAACGCAAAGGACGGCAAAGTCGCCAAGTCGCAATTGAAAGTTGTATGTGGCATACCAACCGTATCCTTTGGCCGGAGCTCGCTGGTCCAATCCATATCCATATCCACACCGACGTTAACTTGCCTCTGTAGAATCAGCAGGCGATGAACATTCAGTGCCAGATTTGCAAGGCTACTTTCCTCTCTACTACAAAGGGTCCCGCGTGCGTCATCTCGCCCCCCTCTCCTCTTTCCGGAGGACCCCTTCGTTTTGGGCATAGTCCACAACCGATTGGACACGACGACGTTTTTTTTTTTTGGCTCATTAAATGGAAATGCTAACATACTTGTTGCCCTGGCTTAGTCTGCAAGAACATGCCACGAACAAGCACAGCAAGGGAATTGCGGACTGTTTCCCCGGCCAGACTGCTTAAGCAGCGCCGTTTCTGCACATTGATGTGTTGGAAATTGGATACGACGTTTGACGAGGTATTGAACCATAGAACAGGGTAACGAAAATGTCTCGATATGATTTATCTAGCGCAGGCGTCGGTATTGGGGAAGAGACGTCAAGGGACGCAGTTGAGGCGTTGCAGTGTGTCGTAGTCGTGAAAATGTTCATGAATTTTTGACAAACCGATAAAGAGTTGGACAGTGGACAGACAGTATTTGCTGGTAATTCCCGATACACGTCGACGTGCACATTGATATTGAAACTTGGTCATATATGCCCGGCTTTGCCTTTGCATATTATATCATGACGCATCACCACCACCAAACCACATCAATGGGCCTCAACCGCTGCTGGGATAACCAGCTGCCTCGCCTCCTTGGGCACTTTCCCAACGCTAACCGTCTCTAGATTATCAAAATCCGCATCTAGCTTCACCCCCTGGAAGAAGGGGATCGAGAACCGCGCCCCCCCCCCCCCCCGACCCCGCCGCCGGCGAAAGCGTCCTGTGTCAACGCCTCCATCCCCTGCCCGATAGCCACCACCAGCGTCCCGTCGATGGGCGGGCAATCAATCCACTCTCCCCGGACGTTCTGCACCGAAAACATTTCAAAGAGACTTGAAAAAAAAGAAAGGGGGGGGGGGGTCGACCTATTACAAACTCACTTCTCTTCCAAGGGAATATCGAAAACCGGCTTCTCTTTGTGGATGACTGACTTCCATAATAGCTCGTCCGAGATGCCAACGTTGAGGTACAGGAAGCTTACTTCCATGAGCGCATGGAGAAGCTAGTCTAGGAAACTCGGGCTTCGTCTCTGGACGTCTGGCGAGGTCCAGATCTAGGATCGGGATGGAAGGGAAGGACACGATGGGGTGGGCGGAGTGAGAAAAACTACTTGCGCAGGAGGGGAGGTGCCCTGGTGGGAGAAAATGATTGCCAGATATGAGCTTAGCTTGGTGAAGAGACTGGTAGATTTTTTTTTTTTTTGCGACCCTTGTCTGGTTCGTAGACTATGTCTGCGGTATGCCGACTTGTCATTAAGTAGAGATGATGCCCTCCCCCTCCACGAACATCACACTCACACTCCTCGGTTCAACATGGCGCAATTCGGACTTCCCCAGACTTCTCCCCACTTTCATGCGCCGCTGCCGGACGACGTGGAGGCGAGAGTGCCATCGTACTCCAAGTTGAGATATGCTGTAGAATGCCATCTATATACACTCGCTTCCCACCTATATACGTACATGTTCCCAATAAAACAGCTTCCTCATCATTCTCCAAGAGGCTTTGTGGCCAGCAGCCCGGTAACCTTGTAAAACATATCTTCGATAGATGGAGCAGCAAATGCAGGTGCGGTTTCGAAGATTTCTGTCAAAAACTGCCGAGGAATGACATGAACATCAACGTCGTCCTCATCATCGTCCTCATCTCCCATGTCGACATCCCCGTTAGTTGCGTCGCCGTCTTCCAACTCATCCTCGCTGCCAACATCCATATCATCATCGGGGACCAAAATCTCACTGTTTCGATTTTGGGCGTCAATAGATGCGGGCGCATCATCTAATTGTAGATCTTGGAGCGGCTTGACGGTTGCTAGCGATGATGGGTCCGAACCTTCAGCAATCACCCAGACTTGAGCGGCATCGTCAAGGGCGATGAAGCCACTTGTCGCGGGCGCTGAAACGAGACTGACTATTCTGTGAGGCGTGGTCCTGACCAGCAGTGGTTCTGGGGTTTCTGGGTCGAATACACCGATGCTAGACACGCCACCTATTGGTAGAGTGACTGCGAAATGTCCCGAAGTGTAATCGACCGCCAATTGAAGCAAGTCAGAAACACCAGTCATCTTCGGCACGACAATGCCGTAACGTAGTTCGTCGCCAACAACATCATAGACTCTTAGGTCGTCGGACAGAACAACGATATATGAAGACAGAGCGCGGACCGAGTGGAGCTTTCCGTCCCATAAGCCCTCCAAGGTCTTCACAACATGACCAGATGCAACGTCGATGACGAGTACAACGCCAGAGTCAACAGCGCCAAAGGCAACAAATAATGTTGAGCCGTCTTCTGAGAATGTAACACTACCTTGAACTTCGACTGGGCGCGTGGATTCCATGAAGTCTGTGCCGTCATCGATGCTGGTACCATTGCCGACAGCAATGGCCTGAGTGCAGCTCCAAGAGAATGCATCCCGTCCATGCTCATCCTTGATCGCAACTCCATTGTTTTGTCGAGCTCGCGGCCGCCAGACTCGTGCAATCCCATCGGCGCCAATGGTAGCAAAGGAGCTCGATGTAGGATCCGAGGCTAAACCAAGTACTCTCTCGGGACAGCTCGTGGCATGCGGAGCGTTGATCCTGGATACCAGAGCCAATGAATCGTCGTTACCACGGACTTCCCAGAACTTCAGGTGGATCTCTTGTCTCTCGCGAATGAATAGTTCTTTCAAATCAGCGGACAAATTGTCCACATCTCTATCTGCTGGCCGCCATTCATCGATGCTCGCTAACCATCGACCGTCTCCAGAGAAGGCAATGTTTGTTACCAATGGCTCTCCAATGAGGTGCCCTTTGTTGGTGAGATTGACATCTGTTGGCTGAGTCCGTGCGAGCGCCTGCTTCGAGACGCTAGTAAAAGATTCCAAGTCAAAGGATTGCAGTAAGGGGGCCGAGAAATCTCCAGACATGGTCGCCTGTCGCCCGTTGCCGACGCATACGTGCAGCTTTGATGCATCGGTCGGTCTGATGGCAGCAGGTATTGGTCTTCGAACATGATATGGTGTATCCCAAACGCGGCGAACAAGCAGGTCTTTGGGTTCGGATAACTCAATAGCGGCCGATTGAATTCCTGCAATGTAAGCAGTGGGTTTCATCTCGGCGGTAGAGAGTATCATTGCAGAGTTGTCATCCATGTGGAGGACGTAAGATGATCCCGTAGCTGACACAACGATGTTCTCAACACTTCCCGATAGGTGAGGAAGAAAGTCCTTCCTTGAAGTGTCAACCTGCCAGACGACAAGGACATTTTCGGAACCACCCGATATGAAATAGTTTCCTAAAGACAGATGCATGAGCTTATGATGTACAGTATTCGTCAGCCGAACTACTCACCATCCCTTGACCACTTTACGGCGTGTACAGCTTTGCGGTGCCAGTGGTACTTTTGCACATCGAGCCCTTCTTTAACCGATTGACGCTTTCCCGATGTAACCGCAGAGACTGCATCACGGTAAATGTAAATGCTGCCTCTAGCCCCGCCAACGATCACATCGACCGCGCTGTCCGAGGCAGACTGGGCTCTTCTAATGCCTGATGATCGCTGCCGTTGTCTCAAATCAATGCAAGTGATGAGGTCAGGGCTATCAAAAGAGAAGAACTCATATTGCAACTCTTCAAGAGTTCTCGCGGACCCAGAAGCACTGCCCAAAAATATCTGATCCTGGAATGCACCAACAATGACTTGTCCATCGTCACTGGATTCAAGAATTTGGAGACCATGGCCCTGCTTTTTGAGGTTGAGAAGAGACTTAGATTGGGTCTCGCTACCGTCAGCAGGATTGTAGGCAATGATGTCCATGCGACTCGCTCTGTCCGACTCCGCAATGAAGAGAATTTCCTTTTTTGCGACGTGCAAAGCAGGCACAACAACAAGAGCCTTTGCTGTGCCAGATGCGGTCTGAAAAGCTGGATCGGGAGTTTCACGTCGTGTCCAGTTCACACAGTAGACGTTTCCATCTGAGGAGGCTACCCACACGAGGTCAGGGTTGTTTTTGGATAGCCGGGCTGCAATAATTCGCGCAGGTGTTGAGCCTTTGGAAGAGGAGGTGTCCAGAGTGGTGATCGGAATGCGTCGAACAAGAAGGGAGTCCACGGCGCTGTATATTTGAATTGACGTATTGTAGGTGAGGATCAGGTATCTTTGGACGCAGTCAGAGACGAGCAAACATAAATTGGGACTCAATCATCTCACTTTTCATCAGCTGTGAAGATAGGATCGATGTCTAGCATTCTGCCGCCCATGGGCTTTGAGACTTTCCAGCCTGCCTCACCATCGTCAGACTGGCGAATGACTTCTTGAGGGCGAAAAGTCGTCAAGGGCGAGGATTCGGCGGCAGACTCTGCTTCAGTTGGCTTGAGCTTCCGAGGGGTCGGTGCGTTGATGCCATTGACTTTGCTTTCACGACTTTGCTGCCGATGTCTCTTGGGCTTCCCATCGGTGTCGTTGTTGTCTCGCTTGCGCTTCTTCGTTGTATCATCTTTAGCCCGAGGGCTCTTGGATCCAGCCATTTAAACTGTGATCCTCTCTTACTTGAGAGAAACAGAGTTCCTTTATTCAATGTGAGCCGCAAAGACGTAAAGATTCTGCACCAGAGCCGACAAATTCGCAGACTTGCAGCACGATCGGCTTGGGTCGCTGCTCTAATACCAGAGAAATTTTGGTCCCGCAGTGAACTTTTTGCTGATAAGATAAGGAAATTGTCGCGGCAAAACGTCGGTAGCAGCGGATTGTCAAAGTTCACCCTTGCGCTTTGTTGGCAAAGGCAATCAGATTCCATCAAAATCGCAACTCTTATTTTACAATCATTTTATCGCCGTTTAACCCGCAAGCTTTGCAACGCCACCATGATTATTCCCATTCGCTGTTTCTCCTGCGGCAAGGTGATTACCACTGCTTCGAACTCAGCATCCACTTGCTAACTGTTTGCAGGTCACTGGTGACCTCTGGGAGCGCTATCTTCAACTGATTGCCGACCCAAGAAAGACCGACGGGTGAGCACTCAGTGGATCGATCTTGTGGGATGAGCCTCAGCAAGCTAACTTGTGTCAAAAGTGATGCCATGGACGAACTTGGTCTGAAGCGATACTGCTGCCGCCGCATGATCATGACCCACGTCGACCTCATTGAGAAGCTATTGAAGTATGCACAATCAAGACTGACCTGCGGCTTTGCAGGCGAACCAAACTCTGACCGCGTTTAGGTACACTCCGGACGGACGCAATGAGAAGAAACAACGACTCAACGAACTAGCGTAAGCTAGGCTTATGTCCAGATGTGACATGTTCAGGCATAGGATGGCGTTTCTTGGGTCTTTTGGCAAACCGATGATAGAATTGGCGCACGAAAAGGTTATACTGAGGCATGTTTGCGATTTCCCATTGAGATTTTGTGGTTGTAGTCAATTTTCTTTCAAAGTATCCATTCACCGTGATTGGGAAAAATGTCCGAATCAATTCTCTCTCATGGTCTTCTGACACTATGCTGGCTGTGATGTCCATCATTACCTGAATGCGCTATCCCTCGTGTCGTGAGCAGCTACGATGAGCCCGGCACTGTCCGATATTCATGCGGCTACAATGAGGTTGTTGTTTCATTGTCCCGCGGTCATGATGTTCCTGGGTCTTTCTTTTTTGGAACACATCCATCGAGTCACCTCTCCAAGACTCTCCTCTGGTGATGATTCCATGATTGGCCATCACATGCCCTACCTGTGTTACACACCGCAAGTTTGCAATCTAGTGCAAGGCGTTTCCGTTCTGGTTATGCCATAGATATGCGTAGACCAGAAATTGGCTGCTTCGACAGAAGGGAGTGTTGGCGAGCTTGCAGGAGCATGCAATGCAAAGGTGCCTTAGCTAGACCTGAAACTGGAAATAGGGCTGTCCTACGTAGTGTAATGAATCAGTGAACCAAACTTCTTGCACCACCTCACCGGGTAGCCACGATATCGCGGTTATGTTGACCAATAGGTCTCGGGTCGGTGGGCAGACTCTGGTTGGGTCGCCAAAGTCGGCTACTTCATGCAAGAATGCGTTTAACCGCGAACGATACTGCGCTAGTCGTTTGGATCGGCCTGCAGATAATGCCTGAAAATGCCTTCCCTTGGCTCGAAGGCAAGTTATCGATGCTCAAGTTATGGGGTCGGAGTACGATGGGCCGGCCGGTTCTGCTGCAGCCAAAAAAAGTCTGACTTCAGAATATGTGCAGTGCAAACTGCGGATCAGACACACAGAGACATTGCTATGTTCCAGCTTCCTACCTTGATGATAAGTGTTTGCGTTTCCTCCAACGGCAGAATCGATGCTTGAGTCGCACTACGAGGCTTCCAAGCGCCATGAGGAAGGAGCCTTCCGCTGGCATGCCAAGTACAACGTGATACAGGGATTCTGACACGTCTCGCTCATTTGTCCTGCCGCTGCAAGCGAGCATGGCTTCAAATTCATCTCCAACCGACAACGTACTTTCTGTATAAACATTGTTTTTCGAATGTCGTTCGTGTCGGCCGCCGAACAATAAATAATGCGACGCGCAACAGACCCTGTCAGCTTAACCCCCGTCCCCGTCCCAAGTCCGAGTCTCCACCCACTGGACTTCATTTGTCTATGTACGAAGCCGCCGTGACCAGATCTCCGGGACGCAAACTAAAACAAGCGGGTGGTGACCAGCACTTGGATTCGTCCACGATCTCTGTCTTAGCCATACATAAGTGCTGACAACAGACTCTGTCGGCCCTAGTCTCAGACGGCGATTCTGTAATGCGGCCAACTACGAGGGCGAACTTCAATTGCCCAATGTGAGCGAGCGACGGTAGCATTCAACCCGATCTTGTCGAAAAAGCTTGGAGGTTCAGGGCAGTCTGGGCGAGCATATCATCGATTCATCGATGGCTGCTCCTTAAAATACTGCAAGAATTGTACAGCCCATGCAGTGTGGCTTACGGACTACACGCTGCCGAAAAATTCCCCTTTCCGATCCTATTCTTTTCAGCTCAAGTAGGGACGTGACATGGCTCACACCAGCACACGCAAAAAAACTACCAGAACTACGGATCCCACAACACGAAAAGAACAATCAGCAAATCAAACGACGGCGCCGGGAGCGAGCCGCCAGCCCACTTCACCTGAATTAAGCGCCGAGGCCTGTCCTCCTGCAGCCCCACGCGTTGGCCACACCAGGGCCTGTCCTCAACCTCCACTACGAGAAAAAGGGCAGACGGGGAACGGGGACAAAAAAGCTACGTTCCTTTTTGAGCGGAGCGTCCAACTGTCCACTGATCAGTGAACGACTGTTTCATAAGGCTGTCGCTGTTGCGAGGTACTAATACAGCGGTGTACGTATGTACTACACACCCGAGTACATACTCATAGCTGGTTAAACTTGCCTGATATCTACATCGTTACCGTGTCGTGGGATTGAACCTCGGCCGACATGTTATTTGTCTCTCGCATTCAGGGTACCCATCAGCGTCTGTCGCCATGAGCCATTTTGTCGTTCGGTGTGACCAATTTTTTGTTGACTCGCACCGTTGTTACGGCGTTGTATACACAAGTCTGGGATGTTCGTGCGGGTGAGGGAGGCGATGGTTCAGGCAGTCATCAAGCGTCATCAAGCCAACCAACAGCAAACAGCATTGACCAGCATTAGCAAGCTGCTCCGATACAAGGCTCGAAAGCCCCTCATCTTGAAGTCGGGTCACATTCTTGGCCAACACCCAGGTGCCGGGCTCACTTTCCAATTCTCGCCTCCCCGACTACAAACCTCCTGATCCCACACGGTTCCACCGACGCTCGGCTCGCAGCTTCAACTTGGTGGTTGACAGCGAAATGTCTGGTTAGTCCACCAAGGACCACCATAGCAGGCATCTACTGACTACCCGGGGGGTGGGATTCCAGCCTACATGTACGTCCGTACTGCATGTACAGTGGGTGTACTGCGGCCCGCATGGGTAGTCGGACGCAGACTGACAGGGGGCTGAGGCAGCTGAGGCAGCCACCAGCGGTGACCAGACCCCACCCAGCCCGTGCTGGCTGGCTGGTCCGCCCACTCCAGTCCATCCAGTCCATCCACCAAACCAACCCAACCAACGAGCACCACTCGTTACTCGGAGCCTCTTTTTAAACCATAGCCGTCCCGTCCGCTCGACCTGCCGGACCCCAATTCCTCCTGCCCTCCATCCGGGGGATTTTTCCTATCCTGCCCTCCATCCGGTTGTTGGCTTGCTGGCAAACGAGGCCCAAAATCGCGACCTCAGAGCTCCCCTCACAACAAGCGCACAGCTGTGACCATTGACTGCACAGCCGGGCATACAACTTTGGAACGCTACAATCTATCGTCGGACCCAACTGTTCCACTGCCTCTTCGGATTCCACAGGTTGGTCTGGCCGGATTAGCAGCCCCCTCGACCCTTCGAGTAATCCCTGGGCTGAGCCGGAGATTCCCTGATCGTTCTGTCCTATTCGAAAGTTGTCGTTTTATACATATACTCGACTAGAAGCATCACTGGCGACTTCATCGTTGCCGGCGGCTACATGTTCAAACCGTTTAAGCTATGGCTCTGGAGGCTCCTTTGAGATCGTCGACTGGTAACTTGCTCTTTGACTTCGGAAAACAAGGCGCCATGTCTGCATCCTCAGATACGGATGGACTACGGTCGCCGTTCAGAGTTGTGTAAGTCAAGATATTTCATGAACCTCTTGCAATCTTCATTACTAACACAACCGCTAGCTCATCACCCCCTCCAGCGACGGACTCGGCCATGATGCTACGACCCAACTCGGCCAACCGCATACCATCAAATTCAATGAACATTTTGAGTCCGAGCGATATAGTTGGGCCATCGCCCGTGACTTCAAACGGTACAGAAACCACAGAGATAGAGGACGATGCTTCGGATGGGATCGAACATGGTTACAATGGAGATACATCTCGGCCATCGGAGGTTCGTCTTCAGTACTCTGCCAAAACCGAGTGACGTTCAACTGCTGACTAGACTAGCTGCTCATGCTCACCACCAACCTGCCCGAAAACATGCGACAGCCAAGTACAGAAGAGGCCGTGTCTGTCATACATGCCCCCGAAAGCTTTGCCAGTTGGGTACGCCTCTTGCCTCTGCGAATGATTCTGCCCAGAGATTTAGTTGTTGACAATCTCTGCCAGACCTCTGCATCTTCCACAGCCCAACAAAGCCCACCTAGTGAGCGGACATCGCCAAAAGCCAACGAGGAAGCACTAGCGGATCCTGATGATGGGTCTATGGAAAAGGTACGCGGAACGACCTGCTCCCAATTTCAAGAAAGCTTATCCGCTTACTTTCCCTCCAGACATCAGGGCATCCTGCTCGGCCCCCTCTTTCAACAGATGTCAAGCCCGTCAGATATAGTGTGGAAAGCGCCACACCCCGAGCTCAGGATTTGCAAGACATGTTGAGTGATGGTAGCAGACTGAGGCCCAGCAGCAGCACAAGCAGCCTCGAAAGTAAGACATCATCGTATGCACTTGTAACATTTCTAGTCTCTGACAAGAACTACAGAAATCGACGAACAAACCGAAGCCGAGGGTGATGACGACGACTATGGCCACTACTCCGGTGTCCCTTCCTTGCGGCCCGCTGATGATGAGATAGCTGCCCTCAGAACAGCACTGCAGGAATGCTGGACTCTCTGCAATACGTTGGCCAGCCTCAGTGCGATTCACCGCGCACGGATTTTCCATAGCTCCGGTACCCCAGATGCTCATGAAAAGGCATGGAAAACCTGTTGGAAACTTTGCCAACGTTTATACGACAATCAAGACGAGGATCCTGCCTCACTCAGCGTGAGGATGAACTTGGACTTGTGCCGTGACTTTTGCCAGGCCCTGTTTGATATCAGGCAAAAGAAGGATGAGACTGCAGACTCGGTGCTTCGCGTGAGCTTCGAGCTAAACAACCAGTATGATATGACGGCGCTTGACATAGTCTACCGAGATATTATCTTCGCTAACAAATCGACTGCAGCCTTTATAGTGCCCAAGACAGCAGGAACCTCCCGGAGCCATTCAGAGAGAGAACCCTGGACTTTTACATCACGATCTGTCACCGCTTGATGAAACAAAGAAGCGAGTTAGCCGAAGAAACGGACCATCTTCTAAGTGCCTGCTGGAGCCTTGCGGAGATGCTCTTCAGCCTTCGGCAAAACAAACGCGACGGAAAGCCATTAGGCGAGGAGTTGCTGGGATCGGCAGTTCAAGCATGCTGGGATCTGTGTGACATCTTCAGGGATGGCTGGACGCAGATTCGCCCGGACCGAAACACGCCTCGCCCCAGCCAGACAAGCTTCTTCCCGCAACAGCCTGTCGAACAGTCCGGGAGAGAAAGCCGACAATCCAACCGATCTTCAATTCACTCCAAGCGCGAAAGCGTGAAGGGCGGTCATCAGGAAGAGCGGCCTCGCAAGCCACCTCCTGTCCCAGAGACCCCCGTGACCGAGTTTGAGGACACACCCATCTCTCCGGAGAGCCGCTCGCCTCAAATGCCCAACATCATGGTCCTTGGAACATCTAGCGACAGCAGCCGTGGAGGCCGGTGGTCAAGCAACGCATCCAACATGTCCAGCTATTCGCGAGGCAGCAATCGGACATCCAGCACAGCGACCACGACAACAGCAGCTGAAGACCCCAACATTTCGCGGTCAAAAGTGCTTGTGCTCCGAGCCGCCATGAATATGGGCTTCAACCGCGACACCATCACTGACCCAAAAACGGAATCTGCTATCCTGCAAAAGTTTGTACAGGGCCTCCCGCCAGGGTCATTCGGCTCTCTGCCGAGTCATGCCACACTCCTCCAGCAATACAAGAACTCGATCCTCACGGACTCCTTCCTCCCACGAAATTATCTCCTCCCCGTTCGAAGCAAACGCGTTATGGCGCAAGACATGGCCAAGAGTGTGATGGCAATGAGCAGTAGCTCACCGCGATATACATTTCTTCGGGATCTTTTCAAATTTGTCTTCCAATTCACTGTGGATGAGGCCGAGTCACGTAGAAGTATCAGCATCGTGGTCTGAGGCGACAATTCAGAATGCGAGGAGACTCGCTACATCAAAATACATACACGCCCTGCAGGGCAGACATTTAACGACAAAAAAACACGGTGGTTAATGAAACTTGTTCTCTTTTTCCATCGCATTATATACCCCCCCCCCTTTTTTTTTCCCCATTCCTGATTTTCAATCCTAGCTGTCGTTTGCATCTTCTTTTGGGTGGGATCTAGCGTTTGTTTCAGGTGTTGCACGGCCACGGGATAGCAAGTTTCGCACGCTTGAATGGATAAAATGTAGTAATCATGATTTGATGTGGATAAATGTTCTTGATATCCGACCTATTTCATTGTGTTTTGAGTTTCTTGCCCCCCTTGCTCGCAATGGCGTCGTGACGAAAATCCATCCATCCATGTTGTTTTGATGCCCTTGGGCAAACCCAGGTTATGCCCTCAATGACGTACGTGCCGACGACTTGATTGAAGGTCTTTCTCTCGAGTCTCGATGGAATCCAAGTACCATGCCAAGTCTGCAGCGAAACCCAAAGAACACTAATGTAATGCTAGTCTTGGGAGTCCCAGAACATGCACTCCCCAGTTACCGACCGTGCTCTTCTGAAGTTGCAGCACGCTCCCCCTTGTTCGGGGGGGTTTCTCGTCAAAAGAGCAGCTCTACTTGGTAGGAAGGAAGAATACAGTCCTTCCGCGGGACGGAATGGAGCTTCCGGGTTTGGGTGCTCGCCCTGCTATGTATTACCTACACGTGGGCGAGGTTGGCACTGTAAGTACCATTCATGTCATGGGAAGTGTTCAGACAGGTGTGATGAAGCGTTTCATCGCCTACAAGACAGCTCGGAAGTGGCATTCAGGAAGCCCGCGTGCCGCGTGCCGCGTGGAACGGAAACAATCTGCCGATGCTAGACAGGGAGACGTCAGGAACCAAAACTCCAAACATGGCGTTGCCCACGACGCTCGAGTGGAAACCAAGTTGCAAGTTTGCGGCAATCAATCTGCTACAAGATGGCATGACTTTGAACATTTACAGCAGTAGAATTATTAGATAGAGCACATGGTCTCTTGTACAGAAATCCTCTTGGCCTGGTTTTTCCATCGCTCGTGCCGATTATTTCTCCCTTGGCTGACGATGCGGGCCTGTGTCGTAGGCTGCACCATGGGAAACACACACAAGTCTCGGTAGATGGGTGAACGTACAGTGGTTCATAGTATTCTTGCTGAATTCACCTTTTGGAACCCTTTCCAAGCTCTTCACATCCATTCAAGTACCTGTTTTCCCAAATTCACATTGTGCCAGAGACTGCTCTGCACCTTCATCACACGTTGCTGCACAACATGTTATTCCGGGCGTTTGGCGTTTGGCGTTTGGCGTTTGGCGTTTGGCGATTGAATTTATTTCGCCTTCTTGATTTCACCATCAACATCCTTGGCAGCCATCTGGTCGCCGAGGTCATTGTAGCTCTTGTGCAGCTGCTCACTCTGCTTCTTCAGAGTCTGCAGGTCCGTCTCTTTCTGGGCCAACTTCTTCTGCAGCTCAGCCACCTCGGTCGACTTGCCCTCCTTGAAGCTCTTGTTGCTCTCAAACGCCCTGACCTTGTCCTCGAGATGCATGTTGTCGAGGAGGACGTGGTACATGCGGTTCAAGATGAGCGACAGGAAGAGGGTGAAGCCGCAGAGGTACATGTTGCGCTGGGAGTAGAACTTGCGGGCCTGGACCTCGAGGCGTTCGTGGCCAAGTACGGCACTGTTTCCACCGATTTGCATCATGATTAGCAATTGTCTCTCTTGGCAAGCTTGGCGTGCATGTGGGCGAAGCTTTCGTCTTGCGCAGAATCTCGGCGTATGTGATGCATGACGGATGATGCATGACTTACGGTCCCTTGGAGGTATGCTCTCCCGCAGCGATAACTTCCAGTTGAACGCGATATACGCGGTTCACGCTGTCAATAAAGAGGATCAGGATGAAGATGAAGGTGATGCGCAACCAGTGCATCACCTTGGACAGAATGGGGTTTTCGGAGATGAAGCTGTATATTACGTGGTTAGCTCGGCTTTGAAAAGTCGACGGAAGTGGCAAAGATGGCTTGCTACGTACGTGAAGACCTTTCGCTTGGCTGTGTAGGGAAGAGGGACGAGAAGGAGCATGAACAGCCCCATCTCTAAGACGAGAAGAAAGAAGACCTAGTACGAGTCAATTGGGCTGGCTTCCTTCTTTCACGTCCGAGACGTAATTGTATCGTGAGTCGTGACCGACAAAACTCACCAGAGTGTAGTAGAGCGTCATCGTGGCGGCGGGGGAAGGCGACAGCTGTTGCGGGCGATGCGGGCGATGGGGGCGAACAGGAGGGACAGGAGGGACAGGAGGGAGTTGGGGGCGATAGGGATCTGTCAAAAGAAAATGGGAAGAGGATCCAAGAGTCGTGCGTGGAATTATTGGCCAAGATGTACGGATCCGTAGCGTTGGGAGGATGGGATTGTAAAGGTCTGCAGAGCAGGGAGGGGACGAGGAATAAGCGTAGGTGGCCAGTTTTGTTGTGTGTTTTCGTTGGCTGCTCCGTCCAGGTCCGAGGGAAGCGTGCGACGTCATCGCCTTGTTGTGTGTGTGGCGGGCGCGGCGCGCATGCATTTTGTACTTTGCACTTTGCACTTCGCTGCTACTTGCAAAAACTGGCTGGCTGGCCCATCCCCAAGGGCCAGAGATCCAGAGATCCAGACATCCAGAGATCCAGACCCTGGCATGCAGCTTCATCTTGCAATTGTGCATGACACAATGGTAAACATGCTCGGTGTCAATCGCTGTCGTCAAATCACTCGTGTCAAGCTTCTCACTCAGCCTTGGTGGCAGAAATCTGTCCCTGCCAATACAACTTCTACATCAAAGATCAAAAGCTAACAACACCATGCCAAAAATTCCTGTGACATCTCACACACACACACACACACACACACACACATGCATTGATTTAGTTCCACATATCATCGTCCCGAAACTTGGCCGGCCGTCGCCGTACTCTCGACGACCTGTCAGTTCTTTGCCGCACCCGCACACTCACGTCCTCATCTTCATCTTCATCATCCCGCTGTGTCGTTCCGCCGGCATCGTTTCTGAGCCCACTGCCAGGTAATGCCGTGTTTTCTCCCGCATCGTCGCTGTCCTCAATCTCGAGTACTTGCGTTTTTTCCGACCTCGTTGTCATCCGCTCGGGCTTGGGCGTGGGAATGCTGCCCGACGAGCCTTGGCCCGCTGCTGTTGCTGCCGCTGCTTCTGTTGCCTCCGTCGCTTCCGTCGCTTCCGTCGCTTCTGTAGGGTCTGAAGATGAGTCGGACACGGTGTAATCCGTCACGGTCTCGGTGTCGCCTTCGGTGCTGGGGCGCTTGGGAAGAGGTAAAGGGTGTTTCCTAGGCCGCCCACTACCTGGTCGTGCGCCACCGCGCTTGCCTCGAGTCTTCGAGGGCAGCACGATGCACTTTAATGGCGTGTCTGGGTCCCCGTACTTTGTGAATCTTCGCCGCAGCCTCGACGCTGAACCGGTTTCCTCTGAACCTCGTCCAGACTCATCCGCATCGCCTTCTGTCGCCCCGTGTTGTGCTGCGGCGGGATGGAACTCTTCATTGTCATCTTCATCTTCGTCCAATCGTCGTTTTCGTTTCCGTGAAGTAGAAGCTCGCGCAGCATCCATGTCCAGCGCAAACCCAGGTGGCAGGTCTCGCTTGACCCTTGGCCGCCCTGGCCCCCTCTTCCTTTCGACTTTGGTGGCTTTGCGTGGAACCAACTTCTCGGCCTCGGAACGCCGTATCCGTGTACCCTTTGCTTTGGTCTCTGGCTTTCTGGCTGCCTTGTCATCCAACAGTTTCTTGGTAAGATTGGGAAAGTTCTCGCCATAGTTGAAAAACAGTTCCTCTCCAGCTTTGATATCACGCATTGCCGTGAATTTGATGCGGTATTCTCCGTTGACGTAGAGGATACGTGGGGTGATATTGCATCCCCGCGTGTCATGCTCTGATGCGTGGTTGATGTAGCGACTTAGATTGCCATAGATGGCTGCGTCAACCCAGATGCCTTCGTTTTCCAAAAGCGTGAAGACGTATGAGACGTTTGACTTTTCGTCGAATACGTCGCCGCGCCGAGCTTCGCGTCGGACACCCTCATCGTGGGTGATCAATTCCCCAACATATTCGATAATGAAATGATCTTGAGCAATATCCTCGGCAGTGAAGAGACCGTAGCCACAACCTTCGAGCTGGCTTTGACCCAACAGCAACGATTTTCCCACGCCCCGTTGTAGGTCACAATTCCGGCATCCAGTGGCATGTAACTCGCTGTCATCGGCATTGAGAGGATCAGCACGTTCTAAAACGCCACACGAACCACATAGTTGGGGATCGCATTCTCGATTCAGCTGCACACAAATGCAAGGCTTGTCCTTTTTATTTTGCTGGCAAGTCTGCCCCTGTGAATGGCAAGCACATCCCGTGAATTTGTAGGCACAATCTTCGACAGAACAACCACAGAACTTCTCGCACAAAACACCAGCGTCCACACACGAACATAGTCGTGGTGCACAGGGGCCATTGTGCGAGCAAGGTTCGAGATTCTCTCGACGCTGGTGGGCATGGGTAATGGTGTGGTCTTGCCAGTCTCCAAGAAGAACCTTGCGGTGACGATCGTACCAGGACAGGTTCTTGACGCGACGTAGTTCGGATGGTTCTGGCTGCGGTAATGTAACTCCCAGCGACTTAAACTCTGCAAAGACTTCGTCACAGCTACGGTCCAGAAATTCAGCTGCTAAACAAATAGGGTCGCCTTTGAAAGAACTGTGACTTGCTGTGGTGAAGAGTGATCGGAGTACGATTCTTTCATCATCCGACCAGGTTCGCGGATGTAAGTGCATCCGTACATGATCAGCACTTCTTCTATAGCACCGTCGTCGACAAATCTTGTTGGTGACAACATCACTGGCTCTGCCTTTCCGTCGAGCCTTCAAAACATCAGAGAGATGAGAACAAGATGATATCGAAAAGGTGCGCTTCATGTTCTTATTATCATATTCGCCGTGGTCACAGGAATGACTGTAGCAAATGAGACAGCCCAGAATGCAATAGGTTGCTAGGTTTGTTTCGGCCAATTCGTCCTCGTCTTCGTCATCATGGGAACCATGAGGGCCTGTAGCGTCCAGACTTGCCACGTCCTTGACTATGGGTTTCGAATCCATAATATTGTCGACGGACTCGTCCAGCATGAGCACCCTACGAAGGTCGATTTGTTTCGGAGCGGGCAGGTTATCTCGGAAGACACGTCGAAAGGCATCCGTGAACATCTTGGCGGCCTTGTTAGCTCCCGGTGTCGTGTTCTCTACACCCTGAGAGTGCAATATGTCGGATTTTTGACGGGGTGTAATAGCGTTGTTGGGTTCACAGGCAGCCATGTAACTTATCAAGGCTGACTTGGTGCAACCAGGCATCGCCAGGCTTTCAAGCCATGTGTCCAGATAGAGCGATACTGTGGCAGCCCTCTCGCCTTGGATGGTGAGTTGCTGCTTGTCCTCCCTGTTCATGGGCTTGAAGCCGGATTTCAAATCGATATCCTCCAGCTCCTTGAGCCAGAGGTTGTACTTGGTCTCCTCAGAACTCTCCAGGTCCCTCAGATGTGGCACAAATGTGAGCATGGTGTTTGGGGTTAAAATATTCTTCTTGATCTCCACATGATGGAACCTATATGATGGCACTCGATCTTTGTTTGTTTTGGTACATATAGGCACATAGTGTGCTTCTCGTTGGTCACGCTTGGCTTTCAAATGTTGTTTGAACTTGATTCTCATCGTGTTTTCCTTCTTCTCAGTTACTGCCGGTGTCCGGATATTGGCAAACAGATCTGCGCCCTCGTGGATGCGACGATCGGTAGGCTTGGTGGACTCTAGAATGTAACCAGTTAAACGAGAGTGACGCTCTCGTATATCCTGTCGCCAGGTTTGCAGTTGATTAACAATCTTTTCCATGGTCCATTCGACACTAGCCTCTGTCTGTGCCTTGGGAGTCATTCCGCGAACCGCTGCGGCTTCTGTTGCGGGTGCGGGTTGTGTCGCCGGTCGCGGAGGGGTCGACTGTGAAGGTATATTCATGGCAAGACCTGGCCCTGCAGAAAAGGCGGGTGACGGCATTGGCCTTTCGTTGGCAACCTTGCCGTTTACCAGCCGAGGAGTCGGTACAGTTTTGAGGCTGAGAGTCGCGAAGCGTTCGATGCGGTTCGGAATGGGGGGGACTGGTTGTTGTCGTCGCACTGGAGGCGGGCTGATTGGGCCAAAGGCCCCGAGTTGAGATGGCAGAGTCGCTGCTTGGGCAAGCTGGTTTCGGTCAGCATCTGGCGGCGGGTCTCCATTGCCGGTGGGATGATGATGAGGATGGAGAAGATGCGGCGGGCTAGGGAAGCTGGTAGCCGTCATGGCTGTTTATTAGTTGAGGAAAGTTGGATCTGCGATTACCGCTTCCGTGCGACGTCTCCTTCACCTGTTCGCGGACAACAACAATACCAACCGCATTGAAAAGGAGCTGGCTCAGGCAGCCTGAGTCTACGACAGGAAATCGTAACGGCCGTGGCGCGAGTACCATGTCATGAGAAAGAACACTGCGCTTGTGGTTCCAGGAGGCATCACGCGAACAGTGGGCCCCCGGTAATTCCGCAGAATTTCCACCAAAATCGCGTATTTCTAAGTCGCGTGTCTACTCCGTATTATAATAAATAATAGAATTACTCCGTCTGTAACACCTCATATGGCTTGAAAAAAGTCAGAGTCTTAAAAGATCTAATTATAATAAATTACTAAAGGTCAGGTGCACAGAGGCAGGCCCAGTTCGCAGCGGCTTACATACATAGCTACTAGCTAGTCACGTGCGCGCAGGGCAGGAACTGTATCAAGTCAATCACGTTGGCTCCGATCCGAAATAGAGCTTCTATCGAGACGTGGTTGCAGGGCGGGCAGCTGGGCTAAATTTATTAATGGCTGGATATTGCCAACGCCCCTGGTGCCGAATAGCTTGAATGCATTCACCTAGTCTACGGATTACGCATAGCAATCTTGTCAAAGTATCGAAACCGCACCAAATTGTCCATTATCCGCCGACATACCCATCCCATTCACCCCACGAAACCTCACAGCACGCCAACGCAGGGGCCGATATATTACACGGCTTGGAGTGGCTCTGCGGATCTTCTGTTGCGGCGCACAGCTATGTACATGTACATTATTAGTGCTTGTCTGCCAAGGCAGGTTGCGTCACTCGTTCACGTGATGCGCTAGAGTGGAACACCGTGCTTCCGGTACGCCTATGACCTCATCACTCGACAAACCTGAAGCTCAATAATTCCATGTCTAGGATTGTAAGCTCTGTCCTGTTGCATGCCGCGCCACTTCCCATCGATGCATTGGCGCCAATCCGGTAGGGGCCGTATTCGAGCGGCATGATTTAGGGGACTGGGGTCTCTCTCTGACATTTACATTCATCGGGGGGGGGGCAGATTTCTACCCCCAGAGTCGTAGGCTCATAGCGGCCAGAACGGTATGGCCGGGCGGCTTGCTCAGTGATGAGTTTGTCGTCGGAAAGATGGGCAAGCCGCAGGAAATCTGTAGCTGGTCAAGCTACCTAGCCTTGGTACTCAGGCAAAAATCAAAATCAACCCGAGGAAAATGGGCAAAACTCGTTGTGAGTGATCATGTGCCTAAACGAAGGCGAAGGAGCGACGAACAATACCACGCCCTATGGATGGCCGCCCTCACTCGAATGTGTCGTGGTCTTTGAAAAAAATCACAGCCAATATTCAAACAAAGATTCCGTCCATTTTTTTTTTGTCAGGGCAACGACGAGTAACCATGGTGAGAACACTATAGCGCCTGACAATACTGTAAATTTCCAACCTCTCGGGGTGGCTGTGGAAGGCGAGAGTAGGACGAAGGAGTCCCTAGCATTGTGCTAATGTCAAGGGGACGGGGAAATGAGAGACAAGAAAGCCGTGAAATTTTTACGGTTCTAGCGAGCGACAGGACGCCGTCATGCTTTGGCAGACTGAAGCTCGGAGGGGCCATCGATCCGCATCTGGAATGGACTGGGGAGAAGCGGGAGGGTTGAGGCGTGGGACCTTGTGGGAAGGCAGCAAAACGAACTGGACTGGACAAAAGAGTCAATGGCCAACAGTCCAGCTGCCCAAAACAGCTGGCCGTCACACGTCTTGGGCACGTACACCCCACTGTACATGACCAGGGCCTCGCCGACGCAACAATTGGATCTGATCACAATTGGCAAAGGCAAAGGTTCGGTTTGGTCCTTGTTGGCGGCTTAGTTTCAATGCCGAGCCCGAGAGCCTGAGACAAATCGAGCTTGGGTGCGAAGTGGCCAGATGTAGCGGTACATGCCGAGCGAGCCATGGGCCGGCTGGGGTCCGCGAGGGAAAAGGTCTTCGGATGTAGTCGGTACTTCAAAGTTAAAGCCAGCCAGCCGGTCTACTCCAGCCCACTCGAGCCCACTCGAGCGTTCCCTCACCAGACGATGACGTCGCCGAAGAGACCGCCAGCACCAGCAAAAGCCTCCTGGGCTGCTCTCCGCAACAAATTACACCATATAACCATCCACTTGTCCCCGGCCCTCCCTTCGCCCGTGAGCCTCGCCTTCATTTGATACATACCTCTCTCTTCCATCCGTTCTTACCACCGAGTTTGGCCTGCACGACTTTCAATCGCACCTGAGCCTTCCAACACTTGTCCAACCCCTCAATACCCAAGAAACTTCAAGGGAAAAGACGTCCCTCGCACACCGCCAGAATGCATCGCACCTATTCTATGCGCACCACCCGTGCGCCCACTGCCTCCCAGCTGCAGGTATGTTTCGTGCGGCCGTCTGCGCAATATCGAGGCTTGTCAGGCTGTCTGACAACATCACTGTTCTGAGACTAGTGCTAACTCACGCGACCTTCAGAGCCCTCCCCCCCCTCCCTCATCCACCAAAACCGGCCGCTTCTTCGGAAAGGGCAATATTGGTATGTACTACTGCTGCTGTACGCTGACAACGGACGGAACCAAGCCCTAACGAGAAAAATCCAGGCCATGCTCTGCGCCGCAATGCCGGTGGTGCTTTTGGCCCCGACCTGGCCAAGAAACTTGCCCAGTTGGTCAAGATGGAGAAGAACGTGATGCGAAGCTTAGAGACCGTCGCCAAGGAGCGCATGGATGTTGCTGTACGTGCTACATCAGAGAACTGGTCCGCGCAGCCATCTTATGATTAAAAGCTGACACCATACTCTCTGTAGCAACAACTCTCCATCTGGGGCGAGGGCGCTGACGAGGACGTCTCTGATGTAACTGACAAGCTCGGCGTTCTGCTGTATGAGATTGGCGAGCTAGAGGACCAGTACGTCGACCGCTACGACCAGTACCGCATCACCATGAAGAGTATTCGAAATATCGAGGCTTCCGTTCAGCCCAGTCGCGACCGTACGTATTGTCACCCGCAACAATTGACCCATCAATATTTTCCTTTTCTGACTCAAGATGCTAACTTTTGAACAGGCAAGCAAAAGATCACGGACCAGATTGCCCAGCTCAAGTACAAGGAGCCCAACTCTCCCAAGATTGTCGTCTTGGAGCAGGAGCTTGTCCGTGCTGAGGCCGAGTCTCTTGTGGCTGAGGCCCAACTGTCCAACATTACGCGTGAGAAGGTCAAGGCTGCCTACACCTACCAGTTCGATGCCCTCCGCGAGCACTGCGAGAAGGTCGCCATCATCGCTGGCTACGGCAAGCACCTTCTCGAGCTCATTGACGACACACCAGTCACCCCGGGCGAGACCCGACAGGCTTATGATGGTTATGAGGCTAGTAGGGCCATCATTCAGGACTGCGAGGATGCCTTGACCAACTGGGTCACTTCCAACGCTGCCGTCTCCTCCAAGCTTTCCACCCGCTCCCGTACTCTGTCTACGCGCCGCCGCAATAACATTCGCAACAGAAATGATGGCCATGATCTGTCTGGCCAGGACGCTCCTCTGAACGATAGCAGCTCCTGGACCGGCCGCGACCACGAGGACAGCGATGAGGATGAAGAGGAAGAGGAGGCTGCCAGCGACCTGCACGGTGAGACTCGTGGTCGAACCAAGGAAACTGTTATTGGATAATCGACACGCTTGGAAAAACCAACATGTGTGGACAAAAGGATTCTGCAAAGCGAAATGACAAATTTCTGGCCCACAAAAGCCTGATGACAGCCTAGCGATGACAAGATCGAGCGGTGGTAATGACAGTAATTTTTAAAATCGGATTGGGGATGGGCTGCTGGTTGGACGGGAACATTTGGAGTTGCTGGCCAATTTTCTTGGGGGGGGGTTTTTTTTCTTTGTTTTCTTTTGGATTACGGTGATGACCTGTCTGTCCGTTAAATGGCTTGGATTTCCCTAGCGGAGAGAAGTTTCACTTAGCAGTATTACTCTTGCTCATCAATACCACAACGTGCTTTACTGTGTTTTGTTCTCATTTCGTAATCATTGTGACGATTATTCATTCTTGATATCTATCATCTATCATTCGAATCTTTGGCAGCTCAAACAACGCCCCTACTGGCCTTCACCTGGCTAGCAAACTCCTCCAACTCCATCTTGACAATATGATGCCCCGGAACAACTACCAATCCTAGATACCGAGACGGCATATCTAAAGCCACGCTGCCATCAGGGCCATCTGCCAAGCTTTGCTGTGCCTCCACGCCCGAAGGTTGGCGGTACTCGTACGTATTTGCTAGTACGATGTTCTTGTCCTGTCCGAGCCCCGTCATTAGCCCTCTAACTACCGCGGTCATCATGTATGCGCGCAAGGAAAGCCCAGTTGAGGACGACGAACGAGGGCTTTTTTTTCTTTTCTTTTTCTCCAGAAGTGGCATAAGTCGGGTCGGGTCTTGAACGAACCGGATCAGTGCATTTGAAGGCTCCCCAGAACAAGCGCCCGTCGGTGGTGAAGACGCGGAAGTTCTTGTTCAACAGGGAGGACAGGTACTCTTTGGCCTCGCCTTTGTCCATCCTTTGGAAAACGGGAACGAATGGATGGATTTTTGATGGGAGGTTCTTGGGTCTTGGGTGGAGTGGGGGGGGGAATCGGGATGATGGGGCTGCAGGCGGGATGATCGATTTGGGTGTAACTTGGGTTGAGTACCGGTGTTCAGGGCAATCAGGGTTTAGAACATTGAAGTGCGATGTCTAGTTTCATTTTTCATTTTATTTTCAACAGGATAAAGGATAAACCTCCAAAATCCAATCACCGAATAAAATACTCCGCACTCGTACAGAAACGATCCCTCATCAGCTGGCGAGTCAGCCAAAGTCGTGACCTACAGTGTGGTCCGTATAGGCTGTCATGGACCCACCTTCGAGCTCGAGTGCGTCACTGCATATTTACTCATTCCTTTTTTACATGCACGCCTTCTTCGTCTTGTCATTCATGTATTAGGACCGCGGCTCGCTTCACTCATGATGAGAGACAGCTGTCCCATCCACGCCTGACACCATGCAGACAACACATCTGCCGCAAATCGCACCAGAACAAGTGCCAGGCCAAGTTCGTCGCAACCATGGGTGTCAACGGTCTCTGGACTGTCGTCCAGCCCTGTGCTCGACCGACCAATCTGGCGACGCTCAATCGCAAACGACTCGCTGTGGATGCCTCCATTTGGATCTACCAGTTCCTCAAGGCCGTGCGTGACAAAGAAGGCAACGCGCTGCGAAACTCCCACGTCGTCGGGTTCTTTCGTCGCATCTGCAAGCTCTTATGGTTCGGGATCCAACCCGTCTTTGTCTTTGATGGTGGTGCCCCCGCCTTGAAGCGAGCAACTATACAGAGGAGACAGAGGAGACGGGAGGGTCGCAGAGAAGATGCCGTCCGCACGGCGGGGAAATTGCTGGCCGTGCAGATGCAGCGCATTGCGGTCGAAGAGGAAGAGAGGCGCAAGAGAGGCGACGACGGGGATTTCGCAGCCAGAGAAGCGCTGGCTCAGCGTGAAGAGGTACCCGACGAGAGCAAGATTGCTTACGCAGATGAGGTTGGCATGACGCAGAAGGAGAAGATGCAATCTCGCCGCTTTCACAAACAGGATGCATATCATTTGCCTGAGCTGGAGGGCGGGATTGCGGCCATGGGGAAACCGGACGATCCGAGAATCATGAGCGTCGAGGAGCTGGAAGAATATGCTAGACAGTTCCATAACGGCGAAGATGTCAACTTGTACGATTTTAGCAAAATCGACTTCAACGGCGATTTCTTCAAGAGCCTGCCGCCGCCGGATCGGTACAACATACTGAATGCTGCAAGGTTGCGAAGTCGACTCAGAATGGGGCTCAGCAAGGAACAACTGGACGACATGTTTCCAGATCGTATGGCTTTTTCAAGGTTTCAAATTGAGCGAGTCAAGGAACGAAACCATCTTACGCAGAGGCTCATGTACGAAGTTGGTATGACGGGCATAGACTCGACTCTTGGCGTAAATGCTCGCGTTGCCGGAGAAAAGGATCGCGAATACATATTGGTCAAGAATGAGGGTGTGGAGGGTGGATGGGCGCTGGGAGTCGTGAGCAAGGAAAAAGATATCGGAGAAGCACACAGACCAATAGATGTCGATGCAATCGACGTCCAGTATCAGTCGAAGGAGGAGATGAACGTTGACAACGAGGACGATGCCGACTTTGAGGATATTCCCATCGAGGGTTTGAATCGATTGCCTAAACCGCAGGCCTATGCGGCACATGCGAGCGCGCAAGCTGCGCGAGATATTGCTGAACGTCGTCAGCAATACTATGGTGGGAGAAAGGATGATGCTTCAGCGGCAAAAGACGGAGAGGACTCTCTTTTTGTGGATGGAAATACGGGCGAGACGATTGCTCTACTCGAGTCAAAGCCTGATGAAAGCTTTCACCCCGAGGAAGAAGATGACTTGAATAAAGCTATTGCCCTGTCTCTCAGGAACCAGCACGAGCTGGAAACCGAATCCGAAAGCGGGGAGGATGAAATTTTTGAGGACGTGCCTGTAGATCAGCCCGAATGGAAACAAAAGGCCGTGGACGTACCGAGGCCGATTGTCGGCAAGGGAGGTTCCATGATAGCGCACATTGTCAACAACAGAGCCAATGCTGCGGTTCCCAAGCGCAAGGAAGAAAACGACAAGGCAGTTGATGAGAGTGACAGTGATGACGACATGCAGGCTGTTCTGTCAAAATCAAGGACAGTGGTCCAGCGAGCTAAACCCAAACCTATTGTCGAGAACAAAAAGAATCCATTCGATGGCCCGCTTCCATTTCCCAAGCTCGACTGGGGATCCTCTCTTTTTGCCAAGAAGTCAGACCCTAAGGAGACAGGTGCGGTAGCCAGTGGCGCAGGGCAAGATGCGGTGAACGATGGCGAGGACGACATGGCTGGCGGGTTCGAGGTGAATAGGCAAACTGAAGATGAAATAGCCCCTCTACCGCCTTGGTTGGCTGACGACACAGACATCAGAGATCTGGTGAAGAAGCAGCAGGATGATGAACGGGAGACCAATGCGGAGGACAAGATGGAGGCGGAGGCGGAGCAAAGGCTGCGACGGCGGGAGATGCTTGATCGAACGATCGAGATTGGCTCTTCGTCGGATGATGGCAGCGATGTGGAAATTGTGGAAGCCCCTTCCTCCGCAGCTGCTGAAAAGGTTGATTCCGTGGACCAGAACCAGGCACAGGGCCGAGAAGAGTTCGTTGAAGCAAGGAACAATGAGGAAACGAGAGCCAGACAAGAGAGTCCATCACTGGCACCGGAGTCCGTATCTCAGGATGTCCCGTCATCTCGACCATCTCCCGAACCGACTCTCGAGGATGCCAACGAAACTCAAGATACTCAGTCTACTGAACAGCCTGAGGCCCAAAAGAATTCCGAGTCTCCAGAGCCCATGTTCGAAGACGTTCCGCCAGCAGAGACAACCGCAACGGCATCACTCCCACGCGACAAGTCTGCCGATGACACAAAGGACGTGCCGCCGCCACAAGTAGTCGTTCAAATGACAACTAATGCAGATCATCCTGCCACCATCGCGGAAGAGGATGACGCCTTTGCGGAGCTCGAATATGAAGAGTTCAGCGAGCCGGAAGATGAAGAGCTCATGGTTCAAATGGCCGAAGAAGCGGAAGAGCACGCTCGCTTCGCCAGCGAACTAAATAACAAGCCGGCGCAACAGAATCGCGAAGACTACGAAAAGGAATTACGTCAGCTGCGCAATCAGCAGAAGAAAGACCGTCGTGATGCCGACGAAGTCACGCAGGTCATGATCACGGAATGCCAAGCACTGCTCCGACTCTTTGGGATCCCCTACATTACTGCACCGATGGAAGCGGAAGCACAGTGCGCCGAGCTCGTGCGGCTGGGCATCGTGGATGGCATTGTCACCGATGATTCGGACACCTTCCTCTTTGGCGGAACGCGCGTCTACAAGAACATGTTCAACAGCAATAAGTTCGTCGAATGCTACATCGGCAGCGACTTGGAAAAGGAACTATCTCTCTCACGAGACCAACTCATATCCCTTGCTCAACTCCTTGGATCCGACTACACAGACGGACTTCCGGGCGTCGGACCCGTCACCGCCGTCGAAATCCTGTCTGAATTCCCAGGGAAATCAGGACTAGAAGACTTCCGCGAGTGGTGGACATCTGTTCAGTCCCAGTCGCGTCCCAAAGAAGCAGACTCCCCGTCTGCGTTTCGCAAGAAATTCCGCAAGGCACAAGCCACCAAGCTATTCCTGCCACCCGGGTTCCCCAGCGAAGCCGTGTACGACGCCTATCTGCATCCCGAAGTCGACAATACCGCGGATCCGTTCCAATGGGGCGTGCCTGATCTGGAGGGGCTGCGGAGGTTTCTCATGGCAACGATAGGTTGGAGCAAGGAGCGGACAGACGAGGTTCTTGTCCCTGTGATAAGGGACATGAATAGACGGGATGCCGAGGGGACGCAGAGCAACATCACGAGGTTCTTTGGCGGGGGCACAGGCGCGGGTGCGAAGGAGGCGTTTGCGCCGAGGGCGAACAAGGCCAAGGGGAGTAAGAGGATGGCGGCAGCGGTGGAGAGGTTGAGGGCCAATGTTGGGGAGCAGGCGGGTGGGAGTAAGAGGAGGAGGAGGGGGGATGTGGGAGGTGATGATGGGGAATGAAGAGATGACCATGCCATGATATCAATGTGACGCCGCGTGCGTCTGTCTGTCCATCTTGGATGTGATTGATCATGATGGACTTGTTCCGACGTAGTGCCCAGTGTGCACGGATTAGGTTCATGTAACCCAATATGCTCGGCGGCCTACGGAGTACACACCGCCTGTTCGACACTAACGTTGCATACAACAAGTCGCATGGGAAGAAAGCGACCGTATCGAGAACGATTTCGATTTCGATTTCAATGGATATGTGTTGTTGACAGACTGCCCAGGGTAGCACGGCTAAACATCGGCCATCGGGTGCCAACTTTGAGGCCCGCACATGGCATCATCCTCACAGCCAGATTCCATTTCCGCGCGTTTGCGTTGCGTTGCGTTGCGTTGCGCAACTACCTCCCGAACCCGGCCATTTCCCAAAACCCACTCATCTCGCAACATCACCATCAACTTCAACTTCAACTTCACCTCTTGCCAGCCACATTCGCGCATTCCTCATCCGTCACACAGCTCCTCTGCGTGCACCATGGATCAGCGAGAGCTCGAGTCACACGTGAAAGCGCTGACGAAATCCGTCGCCGCGAACGAACCTCCAGAGAATGCTATCAAGCTGTTGGACTCATTGAAGAAGGATGCGAAGCCCACCGAGGAGATGTTGAGGGTAAGCTTTTGTCCCGAAGTGATGTTTGCTCTCCCAGAAGATGGATGCACTGGACAAGCATGGCTTTTTCGAATCTGATGCGCATGGGTGCTTTCGATGTGTACGATGCAGCCGCCAGCGCGGGAGCAATCACAACCCATCATGGACCTGTGGCATTCTTGCATTCTATCGCTCTCTCACATTTTCCTTTTCACGGCTTTCATTTCAAATCACTCGTCCCTTGTTACTAATACTAACCCTGAGAAAAATATCTAACATTCTCTCAACAGGCCACAAGGGCAGGCGTTTTCGTCGGAAGGCTACGACTCAACTCCAACAAGGAAATCGCAAGAGCGGCCGCCGATCTCGTCCTCAAGTGGAAAAAATTGGTCGAGGCCGAGAAGAAGCAAAAGTCGAAAATGGGCTCTCCATCATCCGTCCCCGCGTCATCGCCCGTCCCTGCCCCGGCCTCGGCCAGCGGCGGAGGAGGACCCAAGAAGGCCTTCACCGGCAACCCGGAGACGCGCAGACACGAGGCTGAGGGGGTGGACGTCCAGCGAACGGCTTCTAAAGTGCGCAATTCGTGCATCGGCCTCATCTACAACGGCATCGCGTACCTGAGCACCGAGTCCTCCAGCGAAATCATCAGCCGAGCCGTCGCGGTAGAGCACGCCGTGTACGTGCACTTCAAGCAAGAAGAGTCAGCAGAGTACAAGAAGAAGATCCGGTCTCTGTTTGCCAACCTAAAGAACAAGTCGAGCACGGAGCTCCGGAAGCGCGTCCTGTCTGGGGAAATTAGTGCGCAAAAGTTCGCCACCATGACGGACGACGAGCTCAAGAGCGAGGAGCAGCGCAAGATGGACGCCGAGCTGGAGAGGGAGAATATGAAGAAGGCGCAGGTTCCGCAGGAGCAGAAGAGCATCAGTGACAGCTTGGAGTGCGGCCGGTGCAAGATGAAGAAGGTTAGCTATACGCAGGCGCAGACGAGAAGTGCGGATGAACCGATGACGACGTTTTGCGAGTGTATGAATTGCGGCCACAGATGGAAGGTATGTTTTGGAACGACGCGTTTCTGCAACCCTTTGTTTGCGTGGGTTCAGTGCAGTGAAGCTAATTGGTTTCCCCTTTCTCAGTTCTCTTGATTGGCAAACACAAGTATGCTTGCGGCTTTACACTACGATACCACGGGGAGAAAGAGTCGCGGCGTAGCAGGAGGACGATGACGACGACGACGACGAAGAATAAAAAAACAGAAGAGGAAGTAGATTGCTGGCGCTTCTATTCGCTTTACAAAATTCTAGGGTTCCGTTCATCTGCGCACTTCGAGACGCGGCCGCATCATTCAGTTCACGACTGAACAATGTTATTCAGTTGGGAGTTTGGGGGGGGGACAACGCCTTTGACACTCAATATATATATACTGCTTTGGGCTTCCTATAGGAAGTGCATTCATGTCATGAAAAGGGTGCCGACAGGGGGGATGTGATTCTGGGCAGCGCCATGTCTGCGTGTCTTTCCAAGTGGCTCATGGTTATTGTGAAATGGCCAAAAGAATGCGAGATGATGACCAGGTTGACAACGGGGTGGAAAGCAAAACCAATCGTGCATCAGAAAAGTGATATCACAACCAGATGGCATCTTGTACAGACAGTGCGGCAGTGGCAGCGGCAACAGCAGTTCATACATAATCTACTTGCTCCTCGTCATCGACCACACAAGACGTCACGACGTGGTCTCAGTCTCGGGTATCCCACCCCCAGTTCAACGAATAGATTCGTTGCGTCCTCATCCTCCAAGCCCATCTCCTTGATCCTCTTCCAGAACTTGCTCAAGTGTCTGGTGCCTGAATCACACAGTATCGTCACCACCCTGCTTCCCTCTGGCAAGCTCATGGCCGTCATCACGGCCGCCACACAATTCACAGAGCTGCTGCTCCCTACGAAGATGCCGTCGTTCTCGACTAGCCATCTCGCCATTCTACAGGCCTGCCCGTCCGTGACCTTGACGGCATCGTCAATCAGGTCGCGCCCGGCCTCGAAGTTGTCGGTAATGCGGTTGATGCCGATCCCCTCCACCATGGAATCCACCTGTTGCCTGCGACGGGTACCTTCTCTCTCCGTGGGCGAGTACATGACCCCGTGCTTGATCTTGTTGTAGAGCCCACTGCCCTGAGGGTCTGCCAGGACTATCCTGACGGCCCCGGCGTTCGCCTCCATCTTCAAGTAGCGAGCCACGCCGGATATGGTGCCGCCCGTGCCCGCACCAGCCACAAAGGCATCGAGATGCCCACCCGTCTGTTTCCAGATCTCGGGCCCCGTCGCTGTCAGATGCGCGTGCCAATTCGCCTCACTTTCGAACTGGTTCGCAAAGAAGCCCCGGCTACCGTCTGCGGCATTCCCAGCGTGGTCGTAGGCCCGTCGTCGAGCCAAGTTGACGAAGTGGTCCGGGCTGGTGATGGGCGCGACGGCAACTCGCTCGACAGTTGCGCCGAGATGATGCAGCAGGTCTGACTTCTCCAGGGCCTGATCGTCCGGCATGCAGATGTGGGCTTTGTAGCCCCTTGCTCGCGCCAGCGCGGCCAGCGAGATGCCGGTGCTGCCCACGGTGCCCTCGTAGATGGTGTCGCCGCGATGGGGGACGAGGAGACCGTTCCTCTCCGCTTCTCGGATCATGTTGAGAGCCACGCGGTCTTTGGGGCTGTTGCCCACCCCGTTGAGGAACTCGGCTTTGGCGAGTATGGTCCTCCCTGTTGCTTTGGAGAGGGACCGGATCTCGATGAGGGGCGTGTTGCCGATGCAGGATTCTATGCCCTCGGCGGGTTGTTGCTCTTGGGGGTCGTGGCCCGGGGATGGCAGTCGCGACTTGTGGTCTTCGTGGTCTTCTAGCTCTAGAGGAGGGCCGAGGGAGAAGAAGCTGCTGATTCGGCCAGCATCTGCTGGCCGCGCGCTGGAGGGGCCACGCTTGTGGCGGTAGCGGTACTCGAGGTCGGGGTAGAAGTCTTTGAGGCCGAGAGTGACGAGGATGCCGGCTGTGAAGGCCAAGGCTACGGCGGCCGAACCGTATGCCTTGGGATGGTCGCTTAGAGACATGAACGAGGTTACTATGCTTGTCCCATCGTGAGTGCGGATGGATGATGTAGACAGCCCTTGACTGGACCTGATGTCTTTGCCGTCCTGTCGTCCTCACTCAAAAGGCTTGTTGACGAAGTTTGAAGTTGGCGCACCAACGCCAAAGTTGCCGACCGAACAACCAATCACAACAACCGAAACCTGCTCATTGCCCCACTTCTGGTCAATTCAATTCGGGAGACAAAAGCTTTCGTTATTATCAACAACCAAGCGGGCTTCACGAGAAGCTTCATCGGCACCGAGTTCTCGTCCCCCTCCCGGGCGCCATGGACTCTCCCATTGTGGCCCAGCTCTTCCGGCAGCTGTTCCGCACCCGTTCGGCGGGTTGCCATGCGCATGCGCGGCTGCACCAATTGCGCCATGGCCTGCCTGCCGCCGCCGCCGCCGCTGCTGCTGCTGCTGCTGCTGCCAGCAAACATCACCAGTTCCCTCGCCACCAGCAGCAGACGTGCTCATATGCCACGAGAGCCTCGCGGGACCGGGGCATGAAGACCAACGAGAGTCGGTGGCAGCAACGAACAAACCTGCTTCCCGAAGACCGGAGAGACGAGTTTGCACAGTACCCGTACATTTCGATGCAGGAGCTGAAGAAGCGCAAGGAGAGGCCGCGCAAGGTCAAGATGTTGCTTCGTGACTTCATCGAGGGTACGTGTCATGCTATTGCGAACACACCGTACTTCTGGGCCTAGGGACGCCATGCAGCATATTCGTTCCCTCCCTCTGAAGATCCAATAGCAACTCTGCCTAACAACGAGACAGATAGCTTGTACAATCCCCATTACGGCTATTTCTCCAAGCAAGCCGTCATTTTCAGCCCCGGAGAACCCTTCGACTTCAACTCCCTCCGCGATGATCTTTCGTTTCAAGCCGAGCTGGGACGCCGGTACACCGAGTTCGAGGACCTGCTCGACGACAAGGAGGGGGAGAAGCCGACCCGCCAGCTGTGGCATACCCCGACGGAGCTGTTTCGACCCTTCTACGGCGAGGCCATGGCTCGGTACCTCGTCACCAACTACCGGCTGACGACGTACCCCTACGACGATCTCCTCATCTACGAAATGGGCGCCGGCCGCGGCACCATGATGCTCAACGTCCTCGACTACATCCGCGAAGTCGACCCCCAGGTCTACGCTCGCACGCGGTACAACATCATCGAAATCTCCACCAGCCTCGCCGACCTGCAGAACCGGCATCTCCTCTCCACGGCCGATTCGCGCGGCCACAAGGACAAGGTCGAGATTGTGAACCGCTCCATATTTGAATGGGATCAATACGTCCCGTCGCACTGCTTCTTCCTCGCCATGGAGGTCTTTGACAACTTCTCCCACGACGGCATCCGCTACGACGTGGCGACCGAGGAACCCCTCCAGGGCCACGTCCTCATCGACGGCGGCGGAGACTTCTACGAGTTCTACGTGCACGATCTGGACCCTGTAGCGGCGCGCTTCTTCCGCGTCCGCCACGCCGCCACGGGAGGCAACTACCCTCGTCCGTATCCCACGAATCCCGCGCTGCGCTACCTCGCGACCAAGATGCCCTTTGCGGCCAACCTCTCCGACGCAGAGTACATCCCCACGCGGCTGATGCAGTTCTTTGACGTGCTGGAAAAGTACTTCCCCGGCCACAAACTGCTCGCCTCTGATTTCGACTGGCTCCCCCAGGCGGTAAAGGGGCTGAACGCACCCGTCGTGCAGACGAGGTATCAAAGGAGAATGGTGCCCGTGACGACTCCGTTGGTATGCTGCTGCCGCCCCCCTTCTTCCCTCTCTGAGCATCGTCATTCCACGCATAACGCTATAAAAGTTCCTCATTCATGCTTTCACACTAACATCAGACGTCAGGTCCACCAAGGCTACTTTGACATCCTCTTCCCCACAGACTTCCGCATCACAGAAGCCATGTACCGCGCCATCACCGGCAAGCTCACCCGCGTCATGTCCCACGGGGACTTTATGCGCCGCTGGGCCTACGTGGAGGATACGGAGACGAGGAGCGGGGAGAATCCCCTGCTGACGTATTACAAGAATGCGAGTCTTCTTGTTACTGTGTGACGGGTGACGGGAGGGAGGTGCGTGCTTTACAGTTGTATTATATAGTAATGTATGAACGTCGTGGTGTCGGACAATGCCCTTGTCAAATTGTGATGAGAACCCGGTACTGTACATGTCAACTACAATACAACTGTGTCGTGTGCGGCGATTGTAAAAAATCCACCCATTTTCGTATCATCAGGCTTGTGTTGTTCAAGCCTGCAGTCAACATGACATGTGTTCCAACAAGTATATGGACGGTGATACATGACGCGTTCCATCCAACTTATTCTTCACACGTGGAAGAGAACGCTTGGGATTCCAAAAACGATCATGTTCACAACGTGGGAAATCTCGTGCTCGGGAATGAAATCACCACCTAGGAGGATTCACTTTTTTTCACGCCTCGTACGCCTCGTTTACGCCAGCGCACAACAGAGCGCACTTGCTGGGATGACACCATGAAATGAGTATATTTGATCCCCTCATGTCCCATGTGCGACAAGAATAACTCGTTACTGCGAGTAAAGCCTACAGCTTCTCCTCCAGCCACCTCCTCGCCTCCTCGACCGCCTCATCAATCTTGTCCGGATGAGTCCCCTGGCCCTGCCGCGTAGGTTCCTTGCCGCCCGATCGGCCACCGACGACGTTTGACACCACCGAGGCCCATTGCTCGGCGGTGACGCCCTTGGAAGAGAGACCCTGTTGATAGAAATGTTAGTCAAGATGCTGGCAAGGGGGAGGAGAGGAAGGGTGGGGGAGGACGTACAGAGCCGACGTAGACGCCGTGAACGACAGCGCCCTCTTGCTCGCCACCGCCGAAAACGTAGACGGATTTAGTCTTGTCCTTGGCCTGGAAATGCTTAAACACTTCCGTTAGGGCTTTGGCGTTCGCACTGATGGGCAGACGGCCGACAAAGTACTCAGCGTCCTTCTTCTCCTCAAAGTGCTTGACGACGCAGCTGAGTGCGGCGCCAGCCTCGGCCTTTTGCCGCTTCTTCTGGTCGGCGATGACGGACGTGACAATCTTTTGGAAGCGCGTGTTGAGTTGGTCCTTTGTGAGGGTGGAGATGACGAGCTGGCTGAGCTCCTGGGAAATGACCTTGGCCTGGGCGTCTTTGGCGGGGCCAAAGGCCATGCCGTCGAGGGAGTCGAGCTTCTTGGAGAACTCGACGGCCTCGCGCTGCACTTGGTGCGCGGCTTCGCCCGTGTAGGCGATGATGCGGCGGATGCCCTTGGCGATGCCGCTCTCCTCGACGAGGACAAGGTCCTTGATCAGACCCGTGTGTTCGACGTGCGTGCCGCCGCAGAACTCGACGCTGTACTGGCGCCACTCTTGCTTCTTGGGGTCCCTGAGCATGGTGTCAATGTCCATGCCGACGGAGACGACGCGCACCGGGTTGGGGTACGTCTCGCCAAAGACGGCGCGCACTCCTTCAATCTGGCGCGCGAGGTCCAGATCCACATCTTGGGAGTAGATCTTGGAGCAGCGTCGGATGTACTCGTTGCTGAGGTCTTCAATCCTGCGCAGCTCCTCAAGCTTGACCTGTGTCTTGTGAGAAAAGTCGAATCGCAGCTTCTCGTTGTCCACAAGAGAACCTTTCTGGTTCACGTCCTCGCCGAGGACCTCGCGCAGGGAGTGGTTAAGGACGTGCGTGCCCGAGTGGTTGTTCCGGATGGGGGAGCGGCGGAGCTCGTCGTACTCGCAGATGACTTCGTCGCCCGATGATAACGCACCGTACTCGATGTAGCCGCTGTGGAGAACGAAGCCGCCGTAGTTTTGTACATCCATGACCTTGAACTCGGCGACGTCGTCAATGACAATGCGTCCCGTGTCGGCGACCTGACCACCAGACTCGGCGTAGAAGTTGGTCTTGTCCAGCAGAATGCCAATGGCAGACTGCGCGGGCAAGTCCTTGGAAGAGCTGTGGAAGTCCTTTCCGTCAAAGATGAGCTGGACCTTGCCCTTGCTGTCGCCCTTGACAAACTTGGCTTCGTCGTCGGTTCGAACGACTTTTTGCTGCTCGAGCCGAGCGATTTGGTGAACGTCAAGCTTGGCAAAGGTATCGACCGAGGCCTTGACGGCCTTGCTTGCCTCGCGAGCCTTCTCCTTGGCGGCGTTGACCTCGTTCTCGTCGATATCCAGCCCGCGCTCCTCGGCCATGATTTGCGTCAAGTCGACGGGGAAGCCAAAGGTATCATACAGGCGCCAGACAACATCTCCGTCGAGCTTCTTGACTCCGTTCTTGGCCGCCTTGGCCGCGTACTTTTCGAACTGGGCCTCGCCACGGTCCAGGGTCCGCGCGAAAGCCTCCTCTTCTTCGTCAAGGATTTCCTTGATATCTTGCTGCTTCTTGACAAGCTCAGGGAACTGCTCGCCCATGTGGTCTACGAGAGCCGGCAGAACCTTGGAAAAGAAGGTGCCAATCTCAGCATTCAGGTACTTTCGGGCATATCGCACACCTCTTCGCAGGATTCGACGGACAACGTAGCCCCGGCCATCGCTGTTGGGCACGGCGCCGTCGGTAATCGCGAATGAGAGGGTTCGAATGTGATCGGCAATGACTCGGTATGCAGTGTCGATGCCATCGGCATCGTCCTTGGCGTACTTGTCAGTGTACGGTCTGACGCCAGTGACTTGTTGGATTTGCTTGAAGAGCGGGGTGAAGCAGTCGGTCGAGTAGTTGGAGTCGGTTTCCTGGAGCGCGGAAACCACTCGCTCGAAACCCATGCCGGTATCGATGTGCTTCGCGGGCAAAGGCCTCAGGCTTCTGTCCTTTTGGCGATCGAACTGCATGAAAACGAGGTTCCAAATCTCCACCACCATGGGGTCGTCCTTGTTCACAAGGTCCGCCGCGTTTCGGCCTCCAATTTTGTCGTAGTGGATTTCGCTTGAGGGACCGCAGGGACCCTGATCACCCATTTCCCAGAAGTTATCCCTCATGTCTCCGGGCACGATCTGTTCCTCGGGCATGCCAATGTTCAGCCAGAGCTGCTTGGCTTCCTCGTCCGGCGGGAGGCCGAGCTCCTTGTCACCCTCGAAGTATGTCGCATACAATCGTTTGGGGTCAAGTCCGTAGACGTTTGTGAGAATCTCCCAAGCCATCTCGATGGCCTCCTCCTTGAAGTAGTCGCCAAAGGACCAGTTGCCCAGCATCTCGAAGAAGGTGTGATGGTAGCTGTCCTTGCCGACATCGTCGAGGTCATTGTGTTTTCCGCCCGCACGAATAACTTTCTGAGTATCGGCCGCACGCTTCAGGTTATACATGGGATCGGACTTGTTGATCGTGCCCAGGAAGATGGGCTTGAATTGATTCATGCCCGCATTGGTGAAGAGCAAGGTGGGGTCATCGTAGGGAACGACGGAGCCGGAGGGCACTACACGGTGGTTAGCGAGATGCGGATTTGACGACGGATCAAGTGCCGATAGAAGACGAGCTGTAGCGGCATTGGACCGCAGCCCATCCGCAGCCCATCCGCAGACATTCGTATGTGTCGTATGTGTTGTTGTGTGTTGTTGTGTGTTGTGTGCGGGCGAGGAGGGGCAGTTTTCCATACCTATCGTGTGACCCCGCTGCTCCATGTAGTCAAAGAAGGCCTTGCGCACCCGCGCAGACGGCCATTTGAGCTCGCTCATGTTGGCAGTCGAGGAGAATCGACGCTGGTGCAAACGGGCAAAACCAGACAGAGGTTGGATGGTCGTCCGCGTGCGTGCAGGTCTTTGCCGTGGAGCGAGGTGGACTCGGCAGAGCTGGTGCTGGTGGGCGGGTGGTGGTTTGTAGAAACTTCTACAAGAATGAGTCAAGGGTGCAGTTCTGGCCGGCGCGCCGAGTACAAAGGGCCGCCATCGCCCAGGTGCGCATACGACACCCACCGCAGCAGTATTAGTAGCAGCAGCAGCAGCAGCACCTCCAGCCATTGTCACTCCAGCGGTCGCGCCACCACCAGCTCCGAGGCCGATATTACCACCGCTCCCACGCACGCGCATCAGGCCCAGGAATTGGCCAATTCAAGTCGAGCGTCCCGTCACCCCTTGAGCCTGGCTCAATCACTCAATCACTCAATCACTCACTCACTCACTCACTCATTCACTCATCGACATCCAACAAACAAGCTCCCGCACGCACGACAAACCGATTGATTTGTCCTTGACTCCCCCACGGCCCACGACCGGCGCACTACCCTACCTCTCTCGTCTGCAGTATCTGTCTCGTCCGTCCTAGAGGCCACCTGCGCATCAGTCGAGCTGGTTGAGCGCTGGGCGGAATAGATGCTCGCTTGGGGTTTGCGACGCGGTGCCTCGGGCTTGCGCTGAAGAAAAAGAAAGAATTCCAGACTGGAAGCTGGCATTAGAGGAAGATGATGATGGTTCAGGGAACGCAAACTCCGTTCCTCTCCATGGCCAGGTCCACCACGCCTGGGCTTGCCCCCCCTACGACGCCCACTGATGCCCACCTAAACATGGGCCTGGCCAACGGTGGTGCATGCCTGCCTCAGGGTCTGCCTCAGGGCCTGCCCCAGGGTCCCGGCGCCCCAGCCAGCATCATCAGCCCACCATCGCCCACGCTGGGCAAGAGGAAGGCCGAGACGCAGGACAACGAACGGCTCTCGAAGCGATTAAGCTTGCTGAATATAGGTACGCCCACGATCCCCTTTGCTCCTTTCGCCGTCCTACAACCCCCCCCCCCCCCCTTCGTTCCCTTTGATCACTCGCACACACATGTTTTCATACTGACACTTTGGCACAGAACGAAATGGTCCCAAGCTGTACGTCCCCGTCGAAACACCAACCATCGCTCCCGTACAGCAAACGGCAAACACGCTCGCACCAGCCCCCGCAGGCGACTCCATGCAAGTAGATGATTCGAAACACAAAGTCTACATATTCAACATGGACGACGAACTGTCCTCCGAGAGCGAAGACGAAGAAGGCAAGCTCGTCTTCCTCCCCGACATAGGCAAGCACCTTCGCGACAACCGGATTCCCGCACACATTCTTGCCAATAGCGAAGGGGAGCTCGCAGGCATGCAGATGGTGCTCTATAGCGATCCCAAGTCATTGACGGTGCCAGAGGAAAGGGATGGCGTGAGAAAGGCGATTATCGAGGCGAGGCAGCGCGCGAGAGAGAAGCAGAGGCTTGAGCGGGAGGGTGGACGCACGATGGCTTCTGGGGCGGCGCCGACAGGAAATGATGATGATGAGATGGATTTGGACTGATTGAACTGCAATTATAGAGCCTTTCGCGGCAATGGTACTTCACCATGATGGAACGACGGCGTTGACGAGCATGACTTTAGGTGTTTTTTTTTTTTTTTTCCCAACTGGCATATATAATACCTATACTACGGAGTGCGACTATTCTCAATGCTACTCTTCTTCTTTCCTTGTGTGTTTGCCATTACGTGAGTCATGGGTAGGGTAGGTATTCTCCAAAAAGCCAAGCTTGCTATGATATTCTTATACAAATGATGGTAAAGCGTCCCTGGTCTCTCGTTCCTCCTCAAACCCCGTCTTCTTCATCCGGGGCCCATACATAATACGACAGCGACCCATCTCCTCCCATCTTTTTATCGATTCGGCGGCGGCCCCTGAGGAGGCGCGTACGTCGGAGCAGGATTGCTCTCCGGCCCCCGGTTGCCAGGCGTTGTGTTCTGCGACGGGTCGACCTTGGAGCCCCCCTCGGGAGGACCAGAGTACACAGGCGGCCTGTTGGGGTCATACGCAGGCAGAGGCATATCGTTCATCGGGTAAGCAGGTTGATAATACCCGCTCTGCTGCGGCTGCTGGTAGCAATAGACTCGGAACGGCTGGCCATTCGGCCAATGCTGATTGACGGGAGGCCCGTAGGAGCGACGACTAACCAGGCACTTTTGGACAGAGACAGGAAAGAAGGGACGAATCAGCGCGCGAAAGCTCAGAACGAACAACGAACGAGCTTGTGTTCTTTTTCTCTTCGCGGGAAGGGAGGGAGAGGAAATAAAAAAAATGTATGAATAAACGTACCCTGTGATAAGCGAGCGGTCGCAGGCCTTTCCTGAGCCTCCTCTTGGCATGGAGATACCCCACGAGTACATAGAGCGTGATGGTGCCGAAGATGGCGAAGAACAGGACCCATCGCACTATCGTGCCCGTCTGTTTCCCCTCCCAACGTCAGAGCCAGCCCTCTCATCGAAAACGCAGTAAAGACGGCTTCGGAAAACACACCTTTGAATGCCACCACGAGGTGTAACACACCCCGTCAGTGCAGTATAGATTCCCATCATTAACCGCCATCGTTCTCGGGCGCCAGTTCGCGTCGTACGTATTTCCAAGACTTGAATATCTCGCCTCGTCAACTGACGTCTCTTTCTTAACGCCTCCCCCCCCCCAAAAAAAAAAGGAAAGAAGAAGAAAAGGAAAAGGAAGGTGTATAATATTCGCGCAATCGAAAACTTTTGTCAAATAGGATGGTGAGTCGGATGACAAGACTGAAGGATCCTAGGCAAGCGTTCGTTTCTTTGTATGTAATACAGGGACAAAAAAAGGCACTGGGTGGGAAACGCAGCCGGGTGGCGCGGCGGCGGTGCCCTGAGATTTATTTTATTATCAGACTGGCGGAGGCAATGACCCGTGATTCCCTGAGACGCCGAAAGTCGCAGAGTTTCCTGCCGCCGCCCCCGCTTGGCTCGACATTGATGGATTCTTGGACGCCATAATAATACTGGCTGGCTGCTCTTTAGCCGTGGGGCCTCCCAGGCTTAGAATGGCATGGCAGTGCATTCCTGGACTGGAGCCCAAGGTTGTCGCCGAGGTTGTCGCTCAGATGTTGGATGACGACAGACGCCGCTGTGTGACTAGGGTTGTTTGTTTATCTGCTTGCTTGCTTGCTTGCTTGCTTGCTTGCTTGCTTGCTTGCTTGCTTGCTTTTATCCTTCATGTGTTCTGCGAATCCTCAGAGACGCCATCTTCTTATTCTTATCAGGGCGGTGCAGCTACTCTTGCGGCCGTCCTGTCCTGTACTCAACCACAGTCATGTCATTGTGATGGCATAACATGTGGTTGAGCAGCGTGTCTGATGATGCGGTTTGTGAAACGAGGCGAGCTCGGTCTTTGCAGCAGCGTTTCAGTCCGTAACAACACCCGTCTCCGGTGGGACCCCATCATTCACAAGCGTCGGTAGCGATGAACTGAGATGGCATACTACGCAATTTGGCATGCAATGAAATGAATTGGCGGCTTTTGTACATGCCGTTCCAATGTATTCTCTACGAATATCGTCGCTTGCAAAATGCTGCCCAAAACGCCCCCCTCCAAAGTCGTAGTCTTGTAGTAGCTATATACTCCGTACACTCGTGTGTCCTTTTTCCTTTTTCACATCTATAACCCCACCCCGCCAGCTGCCCATCCCGCAAAACCATCAGGAGGATTGGCTGGATCGCCACCTTGACCCTGCGGTTGCTGTCCTGGCTGCTGTCCTGGCTGCTGTGGCGGTGGATTTTGCTCCTCACGCCTGACATGCTCGACCTGTGCACGCGCTTGCTGCATTCTCTGCCGATACCACAGCAGCAAAACCAACGTCATGGTCACGCCGATGATGAGAATACTCTCCAATACGCCGCCTGCGTCGAGGTAGTCCTCATCTCCCACGTCCAATGTGTCGTCCATGTAGTCCGAGTAGAGGTCCTCATCGTCGTCGTAGTATCGGGCATCATCTTTCAAAAAATTGGCAATCCATTCCGACAACGACCAATCCTTGATTTTGCCTGTAGCTGCGTGTTAACGACAAACAAGAATCAACAATGACGATGAAAAAGGTGCATGTTTTCCCCCCCATGTGTCACTTACTCGGCTCCTCTTGAATGGAATGAACGTCGCCGTGAGTAATTGTATTCCACGCACTGCGGACCCTGAGCTTCAGAAGGCTAAGCGTCACTGGCAGGTACGCTTCTTCGCTCACTTCCAGCGCTTGGTCGTAGTACCGCTTGGCCAGGTGGAAGTCTTGCTCGAGGCCGATGCCATTTTCATGCATCCAGCCCAAGTTGAAGAGAGCTTGTGCGCTTTGCGAGTACTCCGACGCTCCAGTGTAACACTGCACCGCCTTGCTCACGTCCACTTCAGTGCCAATGCCATAGTAGTAATAGTCTCCCATCTTGACGAGAGAGTCAATGTTGGTCTGGCGTGACGACCTGGTCCAATGGATGAGAGCGAGGCTTGGGTTGTCCAACAGTATGCTCTCGACGCTTGACCCGCCTCCAAGCCATCGCGAGGCAGACCTCTTGGATTGAATGGTATCCAGCATATAAGCAACATTGTTTTGCGCTCGCTCGTATCCTTGTTCAGCCGCCATCAAGTACTCGAGGAATGCAACCTCGTAGTCGCCAGAGTCATATGCTTCATTGGCATCTGCCCAGGATGAGACCAGAGGCTCTGCCCTCTCGGCAACAGTCTTGTAGTAGCCCAAGGCCATTGCGCATGTTTTCTCCCGCCCCACGCCATGGTAGACCATTTCGGCCAGGTAGTAGTATGCCTCAATGTTTCCGTATCGCGCAGCCAGCTCAAAAAAGTCATTGGCCACGCGGAGGTCCTCTGGTTCGCCTTGGTCGAGATACAGCCGGCCCATTTCGATCTGAGCCGGGGCATAATCTGCAGCTGCGGCAGTTTGGAACAGTTCAGAGGCTCGCTTGATATTCTCCTTGCCGCCGAAACCATTCAAGAGCATTAACCCCATGCCATACTGGGATTGCGCGTCGCGGAGTTTGATGCCACGCTCGAACCAGACCTTCGCCTGCTTGAAGTTTTGTGGGAGGCCATCCCCCCTCAAGTACATGCGACCAATGTAACCGGCGGCCTTGGCAGCGATCTTATCAGTGCCGGGCTTGATGTTCTCCGCAAGCCGGCCGTCCTTCCTCCAGTACCTAGAGGCTACCTGAAGGAAATACTTTTTGGCGAGATTGAAGTCGTGCTCGAGGCCACGCTGGCCGTCGTAGAACATCCTGCCGAGGTTGAGCGAGGCTTTGATGTCGCCCTTCTGCGACATGAGGTCTAAATATTCAATGACATCGCTGATGGCCGCGTTAGCATCGGAATGTACACTGATTTTTCGCGCATTCATCCCGGAGCTGGCTGCACTGGCGCCCTCTCCGTAAACACCACCATTGTCGTCTGCGATTCTCCATCCTTGATGAATCCACTTGACACCGCCGGGAGGGCCGGACCGGTGCCATTGTATAGCCTTGTCGGCTACTCGTTTGTAATACTTGACTGCCGTCTCGCAGCTCTTGGAAGCCCCAATGCCAATATCATGCCGGAAGCCGGTGGCCATTTCGGCACGGGTGTCGCCCCGAATCGCTGCAAATGTGTAGTAGAGCAACGCCTTGGCCTGATCCCGAGGAACGACATTGCCGATACCAGTCGAGTGAAAGAGACCCAGCATGTACTGAGCAGTCGTGTTGCCATGTGAGCTGGACAGCTGATCGTAGTATCGGAACGCGGTATGAAGATCCCGAGGAAAGCTGTGATTGCCGAAGAAGTTGAGCTCTGCCAATAGATACAGCGCGTCCGAATTATTCTGCTGCGCAGCCTTCTCCAGCAAACCGATTGTCTTGGAGAGGGGTCCATTTGTGGCCGACTTTGGCCGTTCCTTCGACGGGGCAGCAGCCGGTCCCGTTGGTATGGTGTTGAGGATGTATCGGAAGACGGTGCCGAAAGCCCCGGACGACTGTCTCCTTCGATGCTTCGATGATTGAGATGCTTTTTTCAGTTGAGACAGCGCGGCGTCGACGAACTCGGCTCCTAAGTGGATTGTAGTTAGCCACCACCTTGCCCGCCGATGTGCTTGAAGTCATAAGTAATGGCTTGCCAAGAAGACTTACCGGCTTGTCGAGCAACAGCCTGCTGGCCACGGTCCGACGCGACATCTTTGGGGCTGAGTCCATGACTTAGAGGCTCACGTCGGGCGGTCCCATCTCCGTGACTGTTTTCGTAGTATTGCGCGTTGGTCCCCAAGACGGTGGCAGCCTGCGAAAGCACTTATCCATCGAGACATGTGAGCAGATGCCAAGGTGGCTACAGGATGCGGCCTCGAACAAGTCACTTACGTAGAATCGAAACAGCCGAAATCCTCATGTTAGGCAGATGCTAAATGCCGAAGAGACAGTTTTGGGCGCAAAGCATGGCGAGTCCAGCACGAGATGTCGAAAGTGCTGCGAGGATGCGAGGGTGGGTTGATGTTGACGACGTTGACGTTGACGAAAGGTGGCCTCGGAGCTGTTGGCACAGGGCTCTTATTACTGGACTGAAGCTAATAATAGTACAAGCTGGCCACTTCGGACCTGGGGGGGGGGGCCACTTCACCTCATGGCACATGGGAGCTGGTCGGCGGTACCTCTCAATTGAGCTGGCACCATTTAACGCTTTCAAATTTCTATTTTTTTTTTTTTTCATTCGGCACCCACGAACAACTTTTGGCCCAGATTCTTCGAACGAATCAAAATGTATCAATTACAATCGTTTTACATATTAATCTGCTAAGCGACATCTGACCGCTGCTGGCTTTGAGCGCAAGATTTTCGATACCCGTTGCGCGGTCTAGTTCAACTCATGATTCAGCTTGATTGCCTTGGATTTTCCCGTGTCAAGGACCACGGCCGGGTCCTTGTCTGATCCGTCGCGTGAGACCTCATTTCCTCTCTTGGTCTTCACAGATGCCCTGTATCGGATTAGTTTAAACGTCATTAGTTAAATCACTCAAGTCTTGTGTCCACTTACTTGTCGTGCTTCACATCTAGCACTTTGCCTTCTGGCTGGCCTTGGCCCCAGTTCCAACTGACCGTGTCGCCGGGCTCTGGCTCTCCGTTCTTCGACTTGTTTGAGGAATTGCCCTTTTTATCGTCTTTCTCATCGTTCTCGTTGGACTTTGTCTTTTTGTTGTTCTTCTGGCCATTTGCTCCTTTACTTGTCTTCGACCTTGTCTTCCTCCCTCCGCCGCCCTCCTGGCCGCCATTCTCATCGTCGTCGTCTTCCTCGTCTGCATCTGCATCCTCATCTTCTTCCTCGTCATCATCTCCCTCACCCGTTTCCTCATCGTCCTCTCCGCCCTCTCCGCCCTCTCCGTCCTCTCCGTCCTCTCCGTCCTCTCCTTCATCTCTCTCATTTTTCTCATCCTTGGCGCTAGATGCTTTCTCGGTCTTTCTCGCCTTGTTTTCGCCAGTGGGGCCATCCTGCCGACTTCTTTTATCGCCTGCTTCAGCCTCTCCTGAATCATCCGCCTTGCCGTTCTCTTTCTTGAGAATATCATGGCCCCAGTTCTTCAGCGAAGCGTACGATTTTGTCTTCTTCAACTCCTCGGTGGACTTGTTCTCATTGCCTGCGCTTTCTTGGGCCAAATGCCGCTTGCTGCGTCGAAGTCTGTCAGTCGTGATCGCTGGAAAAAAAGAGAATTAAACAGTTTGGACAGAGAACATACCAGTATGCAACGACTTTGCGCATATGCTCAATTTGATCATTATCGTACTTGTCGGGATTCTTCTGCGGGTTGTCTTTCAGGATTTCGACAATTTTACGGCCACTGTCGTGGCCAACAGACTCGCCGTCTCCAGAGTCCTTGGGCCAGCCCGCGCTGTTGGAGTCAGACGACTTGAGCCATTTCTCGAGCTCAGAGGCAGTCATGTTGACCAGCTCATTGAACTCCTTGATGACCTCGTCATTGCCCTTCATCTTGAAATGATTTGTTAGGCGAGTTTTCTATTTGATTTCTTCAGATTATCGATACCCTGTGTCTGGGCACTTGGCTGGCGCGAAGACGGCTAGAGTTTGATTATATACAGTACGGAGTACATGAATGCTCAATGCCATGGATGTTCACGAAAACAGCAGCGAAATCATCGCGTCATAGAGAGCGTCTGATCAATAGCGGCTGCAAACAGTTCCCCAGACCCACATCCAACCGCAACCGCAATCCCGTTCACGGTTACGGTTCACATGTCATGGAGAGCGAGGCTATAGGAGTCCCTGTCGTCCCAAAGAACAAGCAAAAAACAATCCAGCAAGGTTTATTTCATATTTTTCCGGTCACGGAACCACCAGGCGATAGACGAAGTCGTGGATCGTGATTCGGCGTGGAAATCTGGGGGCGTCCAACTAGGCCAGTGCCCACTGGAGAGGATGTTTTGGGAAGTCTTCGACGTCAGTTCAGTCTCATCGGCGCCGAGGTGGAGTTGCGTTGCGCAGAGGCGGAGGCGAGATGGACGCGTTGATTAGCTCCTCTGCAACTGGATTGGCGTCAAAGACAGACGACAGACATTCTAGAAGAGGTGAGGCAGAAGAGGGAGAGAAAGAAAAGAAGAGAAAAGAACACTACAGGAAGGAGCCTCGGAGTTGGTGTAGCTGGCGCAGGGGAGGCGATCGTAGCACCAGTACTGACGTGACTGAACTGACTCTTGATCGGGGGTTTTCCCGGTAGGTCACCATGTCGCGATCGAGCATGTATGTTCTAGATATTGATGACAGCTCCATGATCAAGAGACTCGTCTGCGACGTGAATGGAAAGAAGTGTTATATACTCCGTAAAGTGAGCCCATTTGCTTGAAATCTGCCAACCCTGAACCACTACATCCACAAGCCCTATCCTACAATTCCTCCCACAACTCGTTAATTAGCCTCATTAACCAACAACAACAACAAAAACTTCAAGATGGCACGCACCGAAGACAACTTTGTCGTTGAAGACAAGGCCATGCCTGCCCGTGACGAAGAAGTCAAGCCTCTTCCCGAGGATGTAGACGAGGATAACATTGACGACGCGGTTTCCAAAGACCCCGAGCTCCGTGAGTCTACCCTTTCATTGAAGAATTAAAAAAAAAAAAACATGGCAGCACAACTAATCTCGAGAACAGAGAAGGATTTGTCCGATGGGATTGACGAATCCAACATTATTGATGAAACCACGCGTGGTGCGAAGCCTGATGGTGGATACAAGGAGCCTAGTGATGATGTTTCCGACTTGGTTGACGAGTAGAGAAACACGGGGTCATGGTCTACCACGTAATGTAATGTACATGTACATGAATGGCTGGGAATTGGAAAAATTGACCATTGTAACATTTTGTAGTCCGTATGGGGGGCGTTAACCATTTGTAGCTACCAATGCTCTACACCCAATATCTGACAATATGTCCATCGGGGTTTCGTCGTGTTTGTGACAAGCTTTGCAACCTCTTCTGAGCTCCCTGGTACAATCTCAATTCAGAAGCTCAATCACCTTCCCATCAGCTACGTCGTCCTCGGTCGCATCGTCCCATTTCGCATTGGTATGAGGCCGCGTACGGATTAGTAGACTGCTTCTTTACTGTTCCTGGGGACGAGAAACGTTGGCGCCTGGTTTGTAAGCGGGGCGATTGATGAATAATAATTAGTAAGCGCATCTTCCATTTTCACCTCCTCTCATCAGTTTGCACCTCGCATATACGGAGTATTCGGCAGCTTGTTGGTTTCCTCGCTACAGATCCGTACCAAGTCACATAATATAATGCAACAAGGAACAAGACCCGAAGGCAGCAAGCAACTTTGGTATTACGAGGCAGACAGACTGCCGAGTCTCCACTTGGCTGCAGTGCATCCTGGCATCTTCCAGCCCCGTTGAGCTGCTGTCGCGTAATAAATGGCTCTCCAGGGTCCCCGTTTCAGCTTCTGAAAAATCGCGTCTCGCACGCGCCAGGCCCGTCCGTAGCGTTGGATGGCCACAACGTTCGAGAATCCATACGGATTACTGTCTCCCAAATCTCATCCCGATTGGGCCTATGTGTCCATTATAAGATTTATATTCAGCAAACTCAAGTTCACTCCGAAACACCTCGATCCCGCATCTGAACGACGAACAACTCCGATATTCAAAATTCCTACCTTGCGCTTCGCAAGAGCTCTCCCAGCTCCATTGCGTCGCCTGCGGCCTCCCCTTCATACGCAGCTTCAAAAGCCAAACAACCGGAGCTGCATCCGCGCAATGGCAACACTCAAGCGCAAGGGTGACGACTCATTATCTAAAGGGGCCGATACCAAGAAGCCCAAGGCCAATGGATCCATTGCTTCTTTCTTCGGTGCAGTGCCCAAGCCTAGTATCGGCAGCGCTGCGTCCGGGGATTCCGGAGTGAGTGCACCGGCTGCCAAGTTCGACAAGAAGAAGTGGGTGGATAGTTTGACTGGGGAGCAAAAAAAGCTTTTGCAGCTGGAGATCGAAACATTGGATGACAGTTGGCTGGCACATTTGAAGGATGAGATTACTTCCAAGGAGTTCTTGGAGCTCAAAAAGTTCTTGGAGAGGGAGACGAAGGCAGGCAAGACGTGGTTCCCCCCCAAGGAGGACGTTTATTCCTGGTATGTGACATTGAGTTTCCCAAAGGTACCAAAGGTACCCAGGTACCCAGATGTCTTCATCGGAATTGCTGACGTATGTTTGAGCCAGGTCTCGTCACACTCCTTTCCACAACGTCAAGGTCGTCATTGTCGGTCAAGATCCCTACCACAATGTCAACCAAGCCCACGGCCTTGCATTCTCCGTTCGACCTCCAACGCCGGCACCGCCGTCCCTCAAAAACATGTATATTGCTCTGAAAAAGGACTATCCGACGTTTGTGCCGCCGCCTAATCGAAGCGGGCTCTTAACGCCATGGGCTGATCGGGGTGTGCTCCTGCTGAATACGTGCCTCACAGTCCGGATACACGAGGCCAACTCACATTCAAATCGGGGCTGGGAGCGCTTCACCCAAAAAGTCATTGATCTTGTGGCTCAGAAACGCACCCGGGGCGTTGTCTTCGTGGCATGGGGGACGCCAGCTGGAAAGCGTGTGCAAAAGATTGACAAGCAAAAACACTTGGTTTTGCAGAGCGTGCATCCCAGCCCGTTGAGTGCGTCTAGGGGATTTTTTGACTGTGGCCACTTCAAAACCGCCAACGAGTGGCTCATCAAGAGATACGGCAAAGACGGAGATGTTGATTGGGCTTTGAGTCCTGGAACCTCCACAAGAGCTACGCCTTCTCCTGCTCATGCTGCGGTTGGCGCTGCCGCAGCAGAGAAAGCTGCCGAGATTGCCTCGACGTCACCAACTAAAGCAACTGCGGAAAAGCTCATCGAGAAGACAGCTGTTGAACCTGAGGAAGATGTAGATTCCGAGGACGAGGCTGCCCTGGAGGAAGCTCTGCGGTTAGCTGAAGAGGAGGTAAAAAAGGAATAGGTCCTCAACGTGGCCATGGTGTGTTGGTAAGATGGGTGCACATCTGTCAACCAGATCTACTCTTTGACTCAGACGGAAGACTACAACGGATGGCTGGAATTGGCCACAATCAATGAGCGGAAAAAAGATATAAAAATCAATGTATTATTACTTTGTTCGACGTCTGTGAACATGCCGGTGCGTGGCATGGAACCCCCCGGATCGTGCACTGCTCGGTTCCGGCATAGCCCTTCATGCCGTACAGAGTACTTGCCTACCCAAGGGATTGTGATCCTTGATTATGCATCTTGTAGAGATATGTACGGGTTATGGCAGGCAAGAAAGTCGGAGACAAAGCATCGATCGCGGCGTCGCCATGCATGTGCACATGAAACCCCCATCTGCATGCTGCTTCAGGCGAGTGCTATCATCGTGTGCCAAAGACTAAAATGTAATAGCAATGGCTCGAGGAGGAACTAGAGGAGGACCTACCAGAGGGTGGCGGCAGGAGGCACGGAGCGTGGTAAATTAGTCCTCCACTTTCGTCTGATATGGTCATTGGTGATACTACTACTTCCGAGGGCTAGTATTATGGTTGCACGTCGCAGAGCACCCGAGTCGTGCGGCGACTCGTCCGTACTTGAGTAGCTTTTCCCTCGGTGGGGAGTGACGATGATTATCATACCTACTCCGTACTGCCGCCCATACTACTGGAACAAGAGAACAAAGGAAAGGCAAGGCAAGACAAGGCAAGGACGAGGTTCTTCATCAGTCAGTTGCGGGTTGCGGGCTGCGGGCATCAGCACGGGCAGCAGGTGTCAAAGCAAATCAGGGGTTGAGAAGCAGATCGGAAAAGCAAGTTCAATTGGACTGTGAGACACGCGGCACAGTCTCAGACCAAACTCCCGGCCGCGCGCTGCGTACAATTTGATAATTTGTCTGCAGCTCTGCGACGACAATCAAGGTCCAGTCATCTCATTGTTGCTTTGGCATACTATATAGGATCATCCAAGATCTTAGGCCACGCTGGCCAAAGTTTATCAAGTTGCGGAGTATCCCGTACGCGCATCTCTTTTCCCATTGCCCAAATTATAGTTTAGCTGCCGCATCTAACTGGATAAGGATCAGGCGAAGTCTCCAGAGTGAGTCGTAAAAAGGAAGTGAATGAATGGGATGAGAAAAAAAAACCACGTCCGTCTTGCCTCGGCTGTCTTGCACTCGACAGGGTCGACAGGGTGCTCTGTTTCTCCTGCGTCCTCCCGCTGCTCCCGCTTGTGCCCGCTGCATGTGCAACTCGAATCCGTTGCCTGGCTCGTCAAAAGTGAAGGTAGGAATATTACCGCCGTCAGCGAGCGGCACACAAAAGCACCTGGTGAAGGACTGGTGAAGTACTCCGTACCGGAGGTGCATTACATATCATAACTGCACCCTCCAAATGGTGCGAGTATCAATCCCGCCAGGTCGTGCAGTGCAGGTACCCGGAGGGGCCACAAGGGCGACCAGCCAACCGCAATTTACTTTTTTGATCCCCCGGGTGCCTTTTGTTGGCCACCCCCCCCCCCCCCTATTTGTCGAGGATCCAATCCCACCCGGCCGCACCTGCCGTACCCCCTTGTCGCCTTGTCCCTACTTTTGCGACCCCTGGAACCCGCACACCTCAACTTATTGTTGCTTGTCGACGTGACTTGATGACCTTGACGACTTGACGGACAGAGAGACCAGCCCAGCCAGCAGCGCGCACCAGTCAGTGCCAGCATCTGCCACACCAGTTGACATTGTCGCGCTCATCTTCACCGTCTGTCTGTCTGTCCCCTTTGTAAATTCGCCCCGTTTCTTGTTCCTTTCCCCCCTTCTTTCTTCCCAAAATGCTACCTTAGCCACGCTTCCTCTGCAAGGCCTTTCACTCATTCTTTTTTTTTTTTTTCTTGTGTGTTTCTGCAACTTGTTCCGTGCGCCTTGTGTGCATTGGGCCGTGATAAAGTTGCAGGCCGCTTCCTGTTCTCAAATCTTCTTTTCCAATCTTGCCGTCATTCAACACGCCCAACCCAATCTACCGTCGCGCCCTTCCCTTTTTTGCGGTCCCCGCATCACCACTTACATGTCGCAGGGCGAGTTGAACCACCTTTGATCACAACAAGACCAGCTACGAAGCCTACAATCCTTTTCCGCCTATGACAGGACTCATCGAACCTATATCAGCTTGCTCCTCGGGAGAAACAGTTCGCCATTCCACGATATAATTTCAGGTTGAAGATGCCTGGGTTCCTCTCCCGCCTCAAAGCCCGCGATGGCTTGAGGAAGAAGAAGAATGGAATGCAGGATCTCACGAATGCGCTTCCGCAGAAGCCAAAGTGGGATAATGCGTATACACGAGCATCAGTCGAACCAGAAGAAGTTCACGAACTCCTACATGTTTGCACGGTCGAGCTCAAGGCGCGAGGTACGAGTTTGGCAACCAGCTCTCCCTCCCAAAAAGAACGCTGCAACTCGATATCGTCGTGTGTATTGCCCAGCTAAATTGACTACCCATGCTAATATATATCGCGTCGTCCAGGGCTTGATATTCCTTTCCTTCTGCTCCCGTACCGACCGACTTCCGATCCTAGTGCAGTACGCACCTTCATCAGACACTTTCATGATGATAGCTATGGCCTAAGGGGGGAAGCGCTGAGCCAGGAGTTGCGCATGACAGAGCCAATGGTAATCTAGGACACTTCGCTCTTTGCCTCGATGCTTATGACTAACTGGTGGTTCAGGTCATTGCCGGTGTGGTCAAGTGGTGCTGGAGCCGCCTTCCTGGGGGCGTTGTCGGTTGGGACGCCTACGAACTGTTCAAAATCGGCGAGGGAGGTAGGTCTAACAACAACTTCGGATTACAATACTACCACCATCTTGTGCGAGGGAAGCATCTGCTGACTGACCGCTGAAATTAGACTCGCGCATGGCCAGGGACTCTTTCAAGACTTTTATCCCTTTAAGCGTTGAGAGTGGCGCTCGCCAACGAATCATCTTTGACTTTTTCGAGTTGATAGCTGCCGTTGCTGCTCACGGAAAAAGCAATGGGCACGGTGGTCTACAACTCCCTCGTATGGCCGCTTGGTGGGCATTTGAGCAAAAGGATACTGGCAGTGGGTTCGATGGAGGCTACAAAGCTTGGATCAAGTAAGCATTTTCCTCTCGACAGAAAGACTGATTGCGCAAACAATTGGTGCTAATATACACCCGGCTAGGGCCGCGGACGCCAATACGCACTTGTTTTTTGCCTATCTTCGCTCGTTGAGCCCCGAAGAAGGCCTCACTGGTATCACTTTGCTTCCTAGATCCCTTGAGAAGCTACTCAATGAGACGGAATATCCGCCTACAAGACCTGCGTCCTTGGTTTCGAGAACGAACAAACTAGTCATGTTGGTCGACTCCGTTTCGCCAACTCCATTCGCTCTACTTCGCCGAGCCGGCCACTTTCAATATCGAGATTCCGATCCTGCACTCCAAGAATTCTCCGAGTATGAGGATCCTGTGCAGGCCCTGACGGAAGAGTGTCTTCGAGTTCTCAGAGCCATTTCCGCTGCAAATGAGTCTCAGGTCTCCAGCGTCAAGCATTCGACGAGCTTGCGAGACGCTTCCTGGTCGCGATTTGAAGACATTGGGTTCTCGGAAACTGTCGAAGAGGAGGCTCAAGCGGAGGACAGCAAAGTGCCCACCCAACACAATCAAGTACAAACCCTTAGGAAAACGCCTGCATCTGGCGCCGGCTTGGACCGTCCAACCACCCCGTCGTGGGCCGACTTTCTGTCATCTGGCTTTGTTGACGAGACTCAGGCTTCGTCCAATATACTTCTGCCCCCTGACAAGGTCTTGCCGCCGCTCGGAAGTCAGGTCAGGCAGCAAAGCTCGCAATCGCATCGGCCAAGACTCGAGTCCAAAACGATGGATCTTCAGCCTGGTGAGCTTGCTAGCATCACTGTCCTGCTACTCGACAATGCTTTCTGGTGGGTTTGGATGAACAGTCTGGCTCCAGAGGAGACGATCCTCCGCAAGTCTGCTTTCGGCCGATGTGCCATCATCGAAACCAAGGTGGCTGGTGGCAGCTGGCTCGTCATGGAAGAAATGATTGCAAGCACTGCACCGGAGCAGGATGAAGGTGCATATATTGCAGAGAAGAAGGGCCTCTTCAGCTGGACTAGGCGCGGCAAAAGCTTGGCTCGTCGAAAGTCGGTGGGCAGGCATGTTTCGGAACGTGGCGACAAGAACGCTACGAATAATTTCGGGGGCAGCAAAACTAGCATTGGACCCGATACGCAGGCTAAAGTCCAAGCCAAAGCAGCGCAAATGCGTGCAGTTCAGGAAAACGAGCAACATGAGAACCTTCTGGCCACACGTCGTGGACGAATGGACGATTCCGCGACCCAAAAGACCACCAGCGTTCTCACTCTTCAGCCACAAATTGCTGGAGAAGCATCGTCTGCAATGAAATGGGTCAAAAAGTACGACAAGGGCACTATTAAGGACGCGTACATGGCCAACAGCAATGCCGGACGAGGTGTCGCCGTGCCTTACTCGCCCACTTCTGAATATGCGAGTGATGCTTCGGTGACTACTGGCAGCGGACATGTCGGTGACCAGAAGCCTGCCGTGCCTGCCAAGGACGAGATGCCAAGAACCCCTTCTACGATCAACAGAATACCCCTGCTATCTCCTGTTTCGCAAGCAGAGTCTCATGAGCAGCCACCTGAGACCAAGGGTGTCGAAGCTCATTCTTCACAGCAGGAGACGGCACTGAAACTTGACGACGTACCAACCGCCTTGAAGGTGGAAGATGCTACTGTACCGACTGCTGCTGAGAGCCATTCGCCCAATGCCGCCAGTCTGGGCAATTCAAAGCAAAATAATACTGAACCCACGAAAGACAAGAAGGGTTTCCGTAACCTGCTCAGGCGCAAGAACCGATCCTCCAAGGCCCCAGAGAATGCTTCTAACAACATGCCCGCTTCGATTCAGGAGAAACTCGCTGCTGCCACAGAGCCTGCTCAGCACTCAGTTGCCCCCGCAGTTGTCGATTCTCCCAAGCCAGACGAGATCACGCCTGTTGCTACACCTACTCGTGACTCACCCATCGCTTCCGAGGCTGTTGGCACGAACACAGAGCCGACACTAGAGGCTCCTCCTTTCGAAAGCACGGAGCCTCCCTACGAACCTTCTATTGGGGAAAGCCTCACGCCCGTCGATACGCGAGACGCTGCCGAGGCCAAGGACGCATTCGCCCGATTCGACCAAGGACCCTTGGCCGATCAGCCCGCTTTTGTGCCAGAGCAGGACGATGACGATGCCGCCCCGCCCCCCATTGCTCGCCATCCCATCGCTAAGCAAGATGAAGAAGTCGCGACCTCCTCGGGAGAGCCTGTCGAAAAGTTGAACCAGAGCGCTGGCCCTGGTGTGCAGGATCGCTGGGCTCAAATCCGCAAGAATGCTGCTCAGAGAGCCGCCACCCGCCAACGAGACGAGTCCGCCCGACCCAGCAAGAATTCAGGAGACGATGATGACACCAGTGCGGAAGAGAGTGAGTTCCAAAACTTCCGCAACATGCCTCATTTTGAAGTACGGCGGTTTTCCCATGCTAATATTTCTGTGCTCAACAGCAATCGAGTCTCGCGTTGCTAGAATCAAGGCTCGTGTTGCCGAACTCACTGGTAACATGGAAACAAGTACCGGCACTCATCAAGCCGTGGCTGGTCGATCTTAGAGGTTTTTGACAGCCAAATGATGGATATGGCACATGTTTCTCGACAGCCCCGATCTCAGAAAAAAAAACTACGCAAAGCAAACTCTCAAACAATATTTGATCTATTTACATGTCTCTGACCAGCTCAAAGGGCGCAGTTGTTGTTGTTGCTCACTGACGCGATCTGACCATATCATTAATACCGTTTTATGGAGCCAGCCAATAATTTCTCCTTTTAGTCTCTTCAGGCTCTTCATTTCACCTTTTGTCTCCGTTATTCTTTTTTTGGTTCTTCACCTTTTCCATCGGATATGATACCACGGGACGGCAAAGATGTCACATCTGAGTGCGTTAGTGAGCGAGTGAGCGATGTCAATCTCGGTCATTGATCAGTCAGGCTAGATTTTTGCTACGTCTTGACTTTTTGTCTCTCACCCTCGTTATATTTTTTTTGTCTGCCTATTATTATTATTATTCTTATTATTATTATTTTTTTTTTTGGAAAGACCAGAGCTAGCAATTAGTAGTGATCTTTGGCAAGAATATTTGACTTACGAGTTGTTACAAGTAGGTTAGAAAATGAAACTTGACGCGATTTGGCTTGGCTTCAATTGTGCCATGAGATGTTGTCCTTTCAATATGAACTTTAATTGTATCCAGCAGAACAACCACCCACCGCTTGATCATTTTTGTTACTGAAAGGTACTAATTAACACATGAGAGTGTGGCATGACTCCCCACCGTTGCTAGATGAAGCAAAGACGGTTATTTTTGTGTCGCGTCTGCGCGTTATGGAATTGCAAAGTCCGTGTAACGCAATATACGATGTCAAGGGCCTCCATGTCAACGAAATCATGCCGTATTATCGATATATCGTGTGTGATGCGATGCGCTCCATCACACACATTTTTTTATTTCTGTCCGCACCTAACCTATTGTCTTTCTCAGCTCATGCTTACGCTCAGCTCAGCGTCATGTTTTCTCATTATTCTCCATCTTTGATGGCCGTGAAGTCTCCGACCCGTGTCTCGCGCTCTTCACCAGAGGCGGACGGATGGATCGTCGAGTCCGTCGTGAAGAGACTTGTGCTGATCATCAGGGTCTCCGTCTTTCTCGTCCCCTCTTCTCTCTGAGCGCCTGCTCTCCACTCCAGGGAGTTTCTGCTCCCGGCCGGGTCGGCGCAGGAAGAGGAGGCTCATGGTCCTTGTCTCGTGTCGACGCGACGCAGGCGGGGAGAGGGAGATTACTGTCGGGCCTCGCGGGTCCCGGGTGGCGTTGGACTCTTTTTGTTCTCGTTGGTGTCTTCCTTGGTGACGGCCTCGAAATCGACGAGTTTCCCCTCGGCATGGTCGTCCTTCATCTTGATAAGGTCGTCCTTTTCGATCTCGCCGCTTGCACGGACGCCGAGGAAGCCGCATTCGCGCAGGATCTCGCCCGTCAGTGAGGGGTAGCGCAAATGGCCGCTTACGCGCTCGCTGAGGTCTAGATTCTGCAGGCCGTTGACGCCTTGTATGGCCTGGAGACCCGCTACGCCGAGAGCGAGGCTGTGCATGCGGTATGCGAAGCCGAGGACCATGTCGTTTTCGGAATACACGTTGAAGATGGGGCCGGAGACGACGCAGCGGAGGGTGCGCCAGTGGGGGGCGTGGGAGGGGGCAGGCGCGCCGATGATGACGACGCTGTCGATGAGGCCAAAGGCTTGGCGGTCCGCGAGGGACTGGAGACAGGCGTGGATGGCGGTGGCGCCGAGCGAGTATCCGATGAGGGTGACGGGCCGCTCGCCCTGGACTCTGTTAATGAGGGCGTCGGCGAGGAGCTGGCCGGCCTTTTTGGAGCGGTTGCTTGCGCGGCTGAAGGGATTGTCGACGTTGGAGGCAGCGGCGAGGATTTGGATCGGCCAGAGAGCGGCCCAGAGGGTCGCGAGCACGGTGCGCTTGATGATTTCGACCTTGAGCGTTTTCCAGGCGAACGAGGTGACGAGGTCTTGCAGGGCGGTGCCGAGGCTGAGGAGCGTCTTCATTTCGTATCGCAGGGCGAAGACTTCGGAGGATGAATCCAGCACACGCCAGGGCTTGGTGATGTCGTCTTCCGAGTTGAGCCAGCCGTTGACGCCTATTGTTACGCGGAGACGTCTGCTTTCCGGGTTTTGGCTTTCGGGTGCGCCAGGGTTTTTGCCTGTGGGCGTGGCCATGGGATTGAAATCGGGACCCCATTCTGATTCGAGAGGGATGAACTTGAAGTCTTCTACTTCTTTGGCGTATTTGTCCATGAGTTCGCCCTGGACGGATGCATCATCGTATTAGTTAGTAAAGTGGGTGCCTGTTTGGAGATGTTGCGGTGTGTGCAAGTGACATTGGGCGGAAGAAAAAAAAAAAAAAAACAAGATATAGCTGTACGAACAGTCATTTTGGCGCCATACGCTCCGAACAAAGCACCGACAAGAGCACCGTTCATCCAGAAGATTCCCAGGAAGCTGGCTACACCTCCAAGCCCGACACCACCCATGATGCCCCCAAGCGCACCCGCAACCAGGGGCGCCGCTAACCCTCCCGTGACGCCAATGATGGTCGCGCCAGCCACGGACGCGAGACCAACCTTCCAGAACCGACTGAACTTGTTCTGCTGTCTGCGCTTCTCGGCCTCGGCCTCGGCAGACATGGTGTCCTTCTTGTCCTTGTCCGCGGTAGATGACTCCATGAGCGAGTGAGCAATCTCGACCTCTTCCGTGTTCACAAACGTCTGAGGCACTTCAAGCGCGGAGGCAAGGTACAGAACCATGCTTCTCGAGTGCGCCGAGTACTTGCCCGTCGAGAGAAGAAGTAGCAACACGCAGCTTAGTGCTTCTCTCCTATCCTGCGAGGGAATGGTCATCAGCCTCGTGGGGATGGGGTGGTACAGCTTCTGCAGCGACGCGACGTCTTCGAGCTTGTCGATTTGCACGTTGCCGAAGCTGATGAGGTGTTCACCTTCTTCGGCTGTGTCGAGCTTCTTCTTGTCCAGGGCATCTTGGCGGGCTTTACGCTCTTCCTTGATCTTGGCGTTGTCCTCGACACGCATAATTTCTTGGAGCTTGGGGAGGAACTCGTTCTTCCATCCTTGCATGTACATCATGGCAGACTCCTGGATCTGTTCTATTTTCCTGGCAGCTTTGCCGGTGGGCTGCTTGACGGCAGGCTGGGATGGGTTCTTCTTGGTCTTGGGCTTCGGATCGGGCCCATCTGAGGTTTGGCTGGATGGCGCTTGTCGTTCTTCACTTTGGCGACTGTCATTGTCGTTGCCGTTGCCGTTGTCGTCTTCTTCGTCATCTGTGAGTGAGCCAAGTTCGCCGGGAGGGTTGATGAGCTGGAGGGTCATGAAGGCGGTAATCTCTTCGATGAGCTTAAGCAGGGCGGCTCGTCTGTCCGGGTTGAGGGCGATGACGACCTGGCGCGGATCTGCGCAGAGGGGAGCCATGGTAGGAGGAACTGAATGGGTTCGGGGGTTGTTATTCGGTTCATGGGGTCTTCATTGGCATGTTTTAGTCATGGGGAGTCGTAGGCAGCTGGTGGCAGTGGTGGGTGGGATGGTCAGATGTTTGGTGTTGAAGAGAACATCTGCCTGGACGTTGATCAATGATGACAATGCGAGCGGTTGACTGACTGGTCCGATAACGTCATGACCTGGACGTTGCTTACTCTGGCTTCAACAAGGCCGAGTGGTGTGTGCGCTCCATGACGATGATTGGCAAACAATTTGCCCTATCCGGGTAGCTTCTTTTTTCGTTTATACATATATATATATATATTTTTTCGGGTTGCCAGGGTCCGATAAACCTATCGCGGCCGGGCCCACCAAAAAAAAAAAAACCCACCTCCCAGTTCTCCAGGACCATCATTTCTAAATTCTCACACACCCATTCTGGCACTCCCTATGTAGTATTATGTAGAGCCATTCTCACATGTTGTCGGTGCCTAAACACCCAATACAGAGCCGACAACGAACAAGATAAGCGTGGCCGTCATGAACGCCAGCGCCCTCCTCCAATCCCAAGGCTGGCGCGGAAAAGGCCACTCCCTCCACAAAACCGACGACTCCATCGGCCTCGCCAAACCGCTCCTGCTCAACCGCAAGGACAACACCAAAGGCCTCGGCACCACGCAGCACTTCACCAGCGACCAATGGTGGATGAACGCATTCGACGAACAGCTCAAGGGCCTGGAAACAAGCAAGGAAGGCAAAGTCACGCAGACCGTCAAAACGGGGAAACTGAACGCCATTGAGAAAGGATCGCTGGGCAAGTACTCTCTATACTTGTCCTTTGTGCGCGGCGGCTTCCTGGAAGGAACCTCGAAGACGAGTGCCAGTGACGACGATGAATCCTCATCCTCATCCTCAACCTGTTCGGGCGCAGACAACGCGAGTGATGAGACGCCAGCGACGAGCAATCCCGCCGATAGACAATCGAAAAAGGACAGAAAGGTGGCGAGGAAGGATGCGGAGAAATTAAAAGAGGACAAGGCAAAAGACGAGACTGCCAGGAGGGCAGAGAAAGAGGAGAAGCGAGCGAAAAAGGAGGCAAGGAGGCGGCGAGAGGAAAAGCAGCTCTCACAGTCTGGAGTGGAGGAGACGAGAGAGGAGCGCAAGGCTAGAAAGGCTAAGGAAAAGAGATCAAAGGAGGGCAAGTTAAAGGATAAGATGGAACGGAGGAAGAACAAAGAAGAGAGGAGGGCGAAAAAGAAAGTGAGGCGGCGGGAGAAACAGAGACCGGCGTTTTCGTGTTGAGTTTCCCTTTGGTGCGTTGTGTGCAGATGGGAGAAATATGGCGAACAGATGTCCGCTGGTCATGAAGACTGGGGTGTGAAGTCGGGGTCATTTTGCATAGCATGGCGTTTTTGATTTGGCGGGTGCATTGTTCATTTGGGTGAATGGGAACTGGTGTGTATATATGGATGGTGTTGAGGGGAGATACGGCATTTCGCAATCTTTACCAACGACGGAAGAGAAATCCATCTGTTAACAGACCATATATCCAAACATGTACATGAATTCACCACGCCACGTCAACCACCTTCCCCCTGCAATCGTTTTGAACATCGCCGACAGTCGTCATGCGAAGCCTTCCTTGACCATCCCCTATTTGTTCCATATCGCGATAAATGACCCTGTGACGGCCACATATACGCGTGACCGGAGTCTTCTCACACCCCCCGCACGGATCTTGCATCTTGACATGCGATTCTTCATAAGTCATGATAGCTTCTAGATTTGCCGCTGCGATCTTGTAGTTCACCATGCCGTTCCTCAGCGGCCACTGTTTCAAGAGTTCGATACTCCTGCGTCGCAAGATGCCGTCTCGACACAAGGCCCCGATCCCCAAGAAGGGATGACACGACACAGGGGAGAATGAAAAGAGTGTGACGGCCCCGTCGTTCTTGACACTGGGATTTGTCTCCTGGTCGAAGAGCTCCTTTGCTAGCGCGAAGATTCGCTGGAAGGTATATGTATATCGATCCCAGCATAGCTCTGCTACGGCCGCGTCGACGAATAAAAGAATCTCAATGGCGTGCGCGTATATTTGCAGTATACGCTTGGCTCTATGGTCTACGTTTTGGAGTTTCTCGAACCTGGCTTTCCAGCGACGGTATTGGTAGCGATACGGTAACCGCCGCCGCTCTGAAAAGAGATCGATGTTACCCTTGATATGAAGGAATACTTGAACGCGATACACTTTAATGAGGTTGTTGAGTAGTTGTTGCTGTTCGTCGTACGCCTCTGTTGCCGACGTGAAGCCGAAGGGAGGCTGTGACTTGTCAAAGTTGACGGTTTGCCAGAATGGCTTTGGAGGTGCGGACAATGATGACTGTAGCTCGAATCGAGTGAAGAGGGCGACGAGCGAGCTGACCGTGGAGACGTCCTGCGCTTTTGATGACGTGGCGGAATGCTCCCAGAATCTCCAGTTGTTGAACAGTTGAATACCTTTGTCCATGTGTACTTTGGCCTTTCCTTGATCTCCCTGAAGGATGCATATACTTGTGAAGAGAATACTGGCGAGAAGAAGAGTTTCCTGGTGGTGGTAGCTAAGCCCCGCCTGCCCGGGTGTGATTGATAGTATTTGCTGTATGGACTTGTTGTATTGTACTAGCGAGAACTGATAAAGCTGCTCGCTCTCACTCGTCCTGTCTTGGGCTCTGATACGCTTATACATGGCCGTCATGGAAGCACTGGCATGCCAGATTGCCGGATAGGTTCGCGTGGCTCTCGGTATGTCGACGGTCCAGAAACCACGGTCAAATGCACCGGCCAACTTGACAGTTGCTTCTGTGCAGAGCAGATGGAACATTTGCTCCTCCTGTTTGCTGGAGTGAGCATAGACTGGCAAGACTGGGAGGCTGCCTGGCTGAATGATTCGTGTTGTCGATGTCCTTTTTGGTGCAGCCAGTTGATGACAATAGCCTCCACAAGCGCGTCCCACTGACACGCATCGCTTGCAGCTCGGTTTTGCCTCATCGCATTTAACACGACGAGCTCTGTAGATATCATTGGTCAGATATGGTTGTCATTCAGATCTTAGAAAGAACCTGGGGACGGATCAACGAGTCTCTTTTCCCACAGAACGGAAGCGTCTGGTTTGTACGCACCGGCAAGTAGCACATCCAGTCTTGACCTTTGCGGCCCATCGTTTCTTGCGCTCTGCTTTTGGGGGAGAAGAGCGGTTTGCCACATCGGCGTCTGGCTTGTGCGGCAAAGTAGCCATCTTGAATGCTGAAATTGGAGTTGCATGCAAGTAATCGAAGCGCTGTCGCGATGCTGGACTCCTTGTGGAATAGATCAAAGTTTCAAAGTTTCAAAAAGTACAACATAGTAGATTATAAGTAACGGGTGCGGGGTGTTGGCGGCTGGCAGCTGGCAGCAGGCTCCCGTCTTGGCGTTGGACAACAATGGGCAGTAGATGATCCATTCTGATTGCCCGGTTACTATATCACGGTAACACAGACTTCGGCCAGACTTGCGCATTCTGTCCGTAGCCCGCAACAACCGTGCTATTTCCTAACTCTTGCCTCGTCCGCGTCTGGGGAATCGTTGACAACTTGAGACGTGATAGTGATATCTTGTCATGTCATTTAAATTCCCTCAACATACGACGGCGGCTTTATGTCGGCCTCAGAGCATGACTGGTAAGCGTGGCGTCTGTCGTGGCGCGAAGTGCTCATGATGCTGTTTCGAAGTCGGATTGTGCGCACAACCTCTAACTCATGATTTTCACGGCTCTTTTGGGACTTTGCCAGGCTTGTTTGACAGAATCCATGGCCGTTTGTCCCAAAACTCATCCTTGATGAGGTCGATGTGCTCCACCACGACCCTTGCCTTTGCCCTCTTCTTTTTATCCTTTTCCACCTGAGTTTTAGATTGCTGCAGTGGCTCCGCTAAATCGTCCATTTCGAGGGCTACTGCGTGGCTGTCAGGGTCGACCAGTTCATACTGTGGATTTGGCATTAGCAAATACATTTGACTAGATGGGACACTTGGCATGATGTTTCGTACGTCTCGAAATATGACACTGCCCTTCTTGAATATCTCCGGCTCGTTGTTGTAGTTGATGTGAAATTTCGAGAACAAAATTTCGTTCTTCTCCGCGGCCAAAGTTCCCTGTCATCTATTAAGTAAGATGACCAGCGAAGCAGTTGAATGGAGCGCTTACTGCTAGGATTCTTTCCGCCTCCTTGTTGTCAAGCCCGCCAAGCTGTATCAGGGACCAGAACGTGGTATTGTATAAGTTGTTGATGTGACCTGCATCGTATGCGTATTAGATATGCCAAATTGAGCAGGCGAAGACATGTGACTCACAGTCTACCTGCCGCCAACTCAAATAGTCCCGCAGATTTTGTAGACTTGGATAGCAAACTGCACGACCATCAAATGTTGGTAGGGGAAAGGAGAGCGGCGTGCCGGGGAAGCATATTGGCCATGAGTAGACATAGTTGGCGGTAAAAGTAGAAACTATTGTACTGACGAGTTTGCTGCAGACATTTTAGCTTGGGTAAATGCATAGATGGATGAAGCTAGACGGCATACCTTGCTCGCCGTTCGAACAAATTGCACGACTTGTGAAAGACGAAGCTAGTTTGAAAGTTCAGTACTCGGCCGCGTCCAGAAAATCGCGAGGCTGATGATCCCTACCTGTACTCGTCACTGACACCATACGCAATCATGGCTTCGGGAAGATCAGTCACCACGGCCTTGGCAGCAGCATTCATTAGATCCAACGCTCTGCGGTCGTTAGGCTTTTCGAAGCCATACTTGGCACACATTCTGTTCATTAGCACCTCGACATTAGCACAGCCGTCAAATCAACAGACTGGTCCAAGAAGGTCTCATACTTTGTAAAGGCTCGTCCATCAACGCGGACGACGATCCATGTGTTTGGCAGCAGAGAGTCTGTCTGCTCAAAATTTCGAACATACTCAAACCTGCCGCTTTCTGTTAGCCGTGGTGTGCACAGTGCATACATGTTGCGCCTTGCTCAAGTTTACTTTGAGTTTGCCATGTTCGCTTCCAGGCTATGCTTTGGACAAAGTACGTAGCTTCACTGTTGGGTTGGATCCTGAGAAAAGTTGCAAGCTCGGATTCATCCCCGCGGTGGGGGTCTGTCATAACTTGTGGGTGGCTGGGTGGGGTTGTTGAGCAACCTGGCATCCTCATTTCAACACCAGATACATATTATATTTTGTCATCGATTGATTCGTGATTCGTGAGCCGTGACCATCGAAGCACCGCGGTGCGCGTCTTTCAACGCCTTTGCGCAATGAGGATGGACCATGACATCTCAGTCTCCAAACTATCTTTCTAAAATCTTTGGGTACCTGGACACTCGTTCGCAATCATGAATCTCTTGCTGTCCGACGACTACCTACTGCAGGATTACCCAGAGAGTATCACCAGCACGATACGATCTGGCCATGCCACTGTGCTGCGTTTTAATCGCAAAGGCGATTATCTCGCGTCCGGTCGAGTCGATGGCGCCATAGCGATATGGGACCTCGAGACCATGGGCGTCGCCCGAAAATTGAAAGGGCACAGCAAAAACATTACCTTTCTGAGTTGGTCACGATGTGGGAGATACCTGCTGTCTACCTGCCAGGGCTGGAAGGCCATCCTCTGGGATCTTCAAGACGGTAAAAGATTGCGCGAAGTGCGCTTCCGAGCGCCAGCGTACATGGCAGAGCTGCACCCATGGAACCAGTACGTGCTCGTCGGTCAAGAACTGAAAACCTATTGATAAGTTCGTAGCGCGCTGATTTTGAACTGTAGTTTGCAATTCGTCGCATCGCTTTTCGAGGAGCAGCCAGTTCTGGTAGATATGAGCGAGCTGGTCGATGTCAAACATATACTCCCCTCAGTTCCCAAACGAACCAACGCCGATAATGACGTTGCCTTGAAAGAGAAGCAGGCCAAAGAAGGTGCCAGAGAAAAGACGACATCTGCCATCTGGACTGCCACCGGCGACCATATCATTGCTGGCACCAGCAAAGGTAAAATCAACATAATTGACACCAAATCTTTCGAGATAATCTACACGGAAAAAGTCTGCTCGGGGATTATCACCACACTACGAATAACCGGATCTGGCCGAGATTTGCTGGTCAACTCACAGGATCGCATCATTCGAACCTTTCGAATACCAAACCTGTCGATCGAAGACTTGGACTTCGATACGATACAGCTACCCCTTGAACACAAGTTTCAGGATGTTGTCAACAAATTATCGTGGAACCACGTCACGTTCAGCGCCACGGGTGAGTATGTGGCTGCATCAACATATAATAACCACGAACTCTACGTCTGGGAGCGTAATCATGGCAGTCTGGTATGCATGCTCAAAGACCCCAAGGAAGAGCAGGGTGTCATAGAGTGGCATCCTAACAGAGCCCTTTTAGCGGCGTGCGGGTTGGAAACAGGGCGCATCTACATCTGGTCTGTAATTAGCCCGCAGAAATGGTCGGCGCTGGCACCAGATTTCGCCGAGGTGGAAGAAAACGTCGAATACATCGAGAAAGAGGACGAATTCGATATTTACGCACAAGAGGAGATTCATCGGCGGCGCCTCGACGCAGAAGATGAGGACGTTGACGTTCTGACACTTGACCCGTCCAAATTCGATGACGATGTCGATAGCTTTCGTATGCCCATCCTCTTCAACTTGAGCGAAAGTGATAGCGAGGATGAGTTCATCGCGGTTTCTACTGGCACCATGCGACGTAGGAGCCCTGGTGAGGGCCAAAGCGACATTGATGGGCCCGTCGAGACAACAACTACCAAGAGGAGCGGTGCCGGTAGGGGTGGTCGAGGCAGGAAGAAGTAGTCAGACTAGAAGTGATGTAATCGAGTTGCAATCGAGTTGCGTATTCTGCTTGGTTAAGCATGGTTCAGGTGTCACTGTACATCCTTATCCTTCTACTTACGATGCATGAGTGTTGGCATAATGGAGGCAACCGAGACATTCGCATGTGATTCCAAAGAGAGTTATCATCGCTTGAGTTGTGACATGTTGAGCTGGAATATTTGATTCGCAAAGGATAGCTGAGAAAATGTGTGATGCATGATGGCATTTGTCTTTGGTCAACCATGAATGGTGAGTGATGTTTTGAGTCACCAGCGATGCGCAGGCGAGATAATTGGCCGGGAGTGTGTCAATTATGTAGTCAACAAGTCCCGTTAACTCCGTACGGAGTACAAGAGCTGGGGAATGGAGAGCTCTACGGAAAAAGGATTGGCTGCGGATGCCTCTCGTGCTGTCGGCCTCAGGCAGCCATGTCCGGGCGCAGGGGGCAGTTCTAATTCCAAGAGGAGCTTAGCGCCTTGGATGCGTGGGTGGCCAGCCGCCTCAAGTAGATTCTTCCTGCCCACCCGTCAGTCATCACGTCTTAACCACGTCAAAATCTTTGCCTACCGGCTCAAATCCATCACCACGCGCGTCGAGCATCGCGCGTTGCGCTCTGAAGCACATTCAAGAGTGCTCTTCGATACGGCCATCCACGTTTCGACGACTTCGACGACCTTTGGAGCGGTGGCGACGGAGGAGAAGATCTCGATCGTCTCCTGGGCCGCTGGCCAGGGCGAGCGCCGCATTTGAGCGCCATCTGCCGTTCGTCTACGACGGGGTCTCTCATCGATCGGGAAGTGGGCGGATATCATTGAACGGACTCATTCGATTTCCTGGTGTGTTTGCTCTCGCAATTTCTCACAACCACGCTGCGACTGCGTGTCGCGTCTTTTCCCGGACGAGAAGCTTCGGCCCCCTTCGCCCAGCCTTGGTCGCCTCCGCCAACATTTTGGGCGACCCTTTGACAAACCGCAATCATGTCTAACTACCACCCCCCGTTCTCGAGCGCACCGCTCAAGACGGTTGAAGAAATTCAATTTGGCCTCATGTCCCCAGAAGAAATAAAAAACATGAGTGTTTGCCATATTCTGTATCCCGAGACCATGGACGAGACACGCACAAAGCCACGCGACGGTGGCCTCAACGATCCTCTGCTGGGCTCCATCGACCGAGGGCTCAAATGCAAGACATGCACACAAGCAATGAGCGACTGTCCCGGTCATTTTGGTCACATCGAATTAGCCAAACCCGTGTACCATCCCGGTTTCATCAAGAAGGTCAAGAAGATCTTGGAGATTGTCTGCCACAACTGTAGCAAGGTGCTGGCTGATACTGTTGGTCTATCCTGATGACTCTCCGTAGACTTTTTGCTTGACCTGAATTGCTTGCTAACAGCCGTCTTTCCTGCCAGAGCGATCCCGAGTTTGTCTCAGCTATCCAAACTCGAGACGCTAAGCTTCGCTTCAATCGTGTTTGGGCCGTGTGCAAGAAGAAACGGAGATGTGAAAACGAAGACCGTACCGAAAAGAACGACGAAGAGTTTGCCCCAGGTATGAAGCCATTGGTAAACAACCATGGTGGTTGTGGCAATGTGCAACCGCAGGTTCGACAAGCCGCTCTCCAGCTCAAGGCTGCTTTCGATGTTGTTCAGGAAGACGGACCCAAGCGGCGAGAGACTGTGCCTATCACACCCGAAATGGCCCATGGTATCCTCAAAAGAATCTCCGAGGAAGACCTGCGCCGGATGGGTTTGAACTCGGATTATGCTCGACCTGAGTGGCTCATCATCACCGTTTTGCCTGTCCCTCCCCCTCCAGTACGTCCTAGTATTTCTATGGACGGCACCAGCACGGGAATGCGAAACGAAGACGATTTGACGTACAAGCTTGGTGACATCATTCGTGCCAACGGTAATGTGAAGCAGGCGATTCGTGAAGGATCTCCACAGCACATCGCCCGCGATTTTGAAGAACTGCTTCAATATCATGTGGCGACATACATGGACAATGATATTGCGGGACAGCCTCGCGCTCTGCAAAAGAGCGGTCGTCCTGTCAAGGCCATCAGAGCACGTTTAAAGGGCAAAGAAGGCCGACTGCGAGGCAATCTGATGGGAAAGCGTGTCGATTTTTCGGCCCGAACTGTTATTACTGGTGATGCCAACCTATCACTCCACGAAGTCGGCGTCCCACGCAGTATCGCTCGAACGCTCACATATCCCGAAACGGTCACTCCATACAACATCGGTAAATTGCATCAGCTCGTTGAAAATGGACCGAACGAACATCCTGGTGCCAAGTACGTTATCCGAGCCGACGGCACCCGTATCGACTTGAGACATCACAGGAGAGCTGCCCAGATCTCTCTGGAATATGGCTGGAAGGTGGAACGACATTTAATGGATGGAGACTACATCATTTTCAACCGTCAGCCCTCGTTGCACAAGGAGTCCATGATGGGTCATCGTGTTCGTGTCATGCCCTACTCTACCTTCCGCTTGAACCTTTCCGTTACTTCACCCTACAACGCCGATTTCGATGGTGACGAGATGAACTTGCACGTTCCCCAATCCGAGGAGACGCGTGCGGAGGTCAAGGAACTGTGTCTCGTTCCTAACAACATTGTTTCTCCGCAGAAGAACGGGCCTCTTATGGGTGTTGTCCAGGATTCTCTTGCTGGCGCCTACAAGCTTTGCAGACGAGATACCTTCATTGATAAAGAAATGGTCATGAACATGATGCTTTGGGTTCCGAACTGGGATGGTGTCATCCCTCAGCCCGCCATTCTGAAGCCACGACCTCGCTGGACTGGTAAACAACTTATTAGCATGGTCATTCCCAAAGAAATCAGCTTGCACTCTCCTGAGTCGTCTGGCGGCCAAGACAATGCGGATATCCCGTTGAAAGACACTGGTCTTTTGATCCAAAGCGGCGAGCTTTTGTACGGTCTTCTGAAGAAGAAGAACATTGGTTCGGCCGCTGGAGGTATAGTCCACCTGAGTTACAATGAACTGGGTCCTGAGGGAGCCATGGCCTTCCTCAACGGTGTCCAACAAGTCGTCACGTACTGGCTCTTGAACAATGGCCACAGCATTGGTATTGGTGATACCGTGCCTGACAAACAGACTATCGAGAAGGTTCAGGTTCATATTGACACTCAAAAAGCGGAGGTCGCAAGACTGACGGCCCAAGCCACGGCCAATGAGCTTGAAGCTCTTCCCGGTATGAACGTCCGAGCTACGTTCGAAAACAAGGTGTCCATGGCTCTCAACTCCGCCCGTGACCAGGCTGGTACTACCACGCAGAGGAGCTTGAAGGACTCGAACAACGCCGTCACCATGGCTGAGTCCGGTTCCAAGGGATCATCAATCAACATCTCACAGATGACCGCTCTCGTTGGTCAGCAGATTGTGGAAGGCAAGCGTATTCCGTTTGGCTTCAAATACCGAACATTGCCGCATTTTACAAAGGACGACTACTCCCCCGAAGCGCGTGGTTTCGTCGAAAACTCCTATCTCCGTGGTCTCACTCCTACCGAGTTTTTCTTCCACGCCATGGCTGGACGAGAAGGTCTTATCGACACTGCTGTCAAGACTGCCGAAACTGGATACATTCAGCGACGACTGGTCAAGGCTCTTGAAGATTTGAGTGCACGTTATGATGGGACTGTGCGAAATTCATTAGGAGATATCATTCAGTTCTTGTATGGCGAAGATGGGTTGGATGCCATGTGCATCGAGAAGCAGAAGCTTGGCATTCTCAAAATGTCCGATGCGGCATTTGAGACGAAGTATCGCCTCGACCTGGCCAACCCTCCCGATTGGTTCAAGAAGGATTATGAATACGGCAACGAGCTGGCAGGTGACAAGGAGTCCATGGACCTCTTGGACTCGGAGTGGGACCACCTTTTGAACGACCGTCGCATTGTGAGACTGATTAATCGCACTAAGATGGGAGAGGAAATGATGCAGCTGCCTCTCAACATTGGCAGAATAATTGAAACTGCCAAGCGTGTGTTCAACGTTCGGGCAACTGATCGCAGCAACCTGCGACCCGCGGATGTGATCCCGAGGATACAGAACCTGCTCAGTGACCTGAAGATTGTGCGCGGCTCGGACCCCATCTCCATCGAGGCCGATGAAAGTGCCACCATTCTTTTCAAGGCACTGATCCGCTCTCGTCTGGCTTTCAAAGAGATTGTCAAGGTCCATCGCTTGAACAAACTCGCATTCGACCACGTTTTGGGAGAGTTGCAGAATCGATGGGATCGATCCTTTGTCAGCCCTGGTGAAATGGTCGGCGTTCTGGCAGCGCAGTCTATTGGTGAGCCCGCCACGCAAATGACTCTGAACACGTTCCATTTTGCCGGTGTGTCTTCAAAGAACGTCACCTTGGGTGTGCCTCGTCTCAAGGAAATTCTCAACTTGGCCAAGGATATCAAGACGCCAAGCATGGCTGTGTACCTGAACACCCATTTGGGAACCCAGGAGCAGGCCAAGAAACTCCGAAGTTTGGTCGAATACACCAATCTTCGCTCCATCACATCCGTCACCGAGATCTACTACGACCCAGATATCCAGGGCACTAGCATTGTCGAAGATATGGACATGGTTGAATCGTACTTCTTGATTCCTGACGATTCCCAGGACACAACTGACCAGCAATCGAGATGGCTTCTGCGCATTACTCTCGATCGACAAAAGCTCCTGGATAAAGAAATCAAGATTGATGACGTGGCTCAGCGAATAAAGGAAGAGTACCCCAGTGATTTGGCCATCATCTTCAGTGACAACAACGCGGACGAGCAAGTCATCCGTATCCGCACCATCCGAACCGATAATGAAAAGGATGAGGACGGGGAGAAGAAGATCGAAGACGACGTGATGTTGAAACGTCTCGAGGCTCATCTTCTTGATACCCTGACTCTTCGAGGCGTGCCTGGTGTCGAGAGAGCTTTCTTGACCAAGGGTACCCGCCTGGTGGTTGACGACGATGGAGCCGAGATTGCCAAGAAGGACGATGACAAGTGCACGCAGTGGTATCTGGACACGTCTGGCTCCGCTCTGCGTGACGTTCTTGCCGTCGATGGCGTTGACCCCACGCGGACATACACCAACGACCTGTGGCAGATTGTCGAGGTGTTTGGCATTGAAGCTGCCCGTTCTGCTCTGGTGAAGGAGCTGACCAATGTGTTGGCCTTTGACGGTTCATATGTCAATCATCGACACATTGCACTGCTGGTCGACGTGATGACGTACCGAGGCACCATCTCTGCCGTCACTCGACACGGTATTAACCGTGCTGATACTGGCGCGCTGATGCGTTGTTCATTTGAGGAAACCGTGGAAATTCTCCTTGAAGCAGCGGCGAGTGGCGAGCTTGATGACTGCCGAGGTATTTCTGAAAACGTTATGCTGGGACAGCTGGCACCCATGGGTACAGGCAACTTTGATGTTTTCCTGGACCCCAAGATGCTGGAGACGGTCATCTCCGACAACTCTCGCATGGGTCTTATGCCCGGCATGCCAGTCAAGGAGGGCGAAGCGGAGGGCGCGGCCACGCCTTACGACACTGGATCGCCCATGTCGAACGACTCGGGCTACATGAGCATCAGCTCACCAGCGGCAGGGAACTTCTCCCCCATCCAAGGTGCTGGGTCAGAAACACAGGCAGGCTTCAACACCGAGTACGACGGCATCGCGCCCATAAGTCCCTACTCGATGCGCGGTCCGACGAGCCCCTTTAGCTCGTCGCCAACATCACCGTTCGGCGCAGGCATGGCTGCTGGCTACTCTCCGTCGTCGCCCAATGCCGGTTACTCGCCCACATCGCCGCTCCTGGATGGCGGTGCTGGTCGTTACGCGACCTCGCCGTCGTTCAGCCCATCGTCTCCATCCTTTTCGCCGACGTCACCCATGCTGCGACCCACCAGCCCTGCCAGCCCCAACTACAGCCCGACATCGCCGAGTTACTCACCAACCTCGCCAACGTCTCCTCGTCACTACTCGCCCACCTCGCCGGCGCAGTTCAACTCGCCAACATCACCCAGCTACTCCCCAGCCAGCCCCAACTACAGCCCTGCGTCACCCAACTTGCATGGCGCTGGTCCTACTTCTCCTTCGTACTCTCCAGCATCTCCCTCTTGGTCTCCAACATCTCCCGAGGCGTACTCGCCGACGAGTCCAAGCTTCCAAAGGAGCCCTGGCAATCAGCAGAGCCCGACAAGCCCAAGCTACTCGCCGACCTCGCCTGCTTTCTCTCCCCGCACCCCCGGTCCGGGTAACTCGGGCAATCAATAGTACGTTGCATTTCACAATTTCTCCCTTTCTCCATGATATACGAGGTTGACTAACAAAATCGACGACACAGTTCTCCCAACTCGCCCTCTAACGACTGATTTCCCGTAATTGATTAATGCATACGAGACACAGGTTGTTCTCGACCTCCCTTTTTCATATATCAATATATACTAAATCCTGTTGTGTCATGTCCGTTTCTTCTTATCCTTGTCTCTCATTCTGGCCATCAGTTTTCCCGCTTTTGTTCTTTTTTCACCCCAAAACCAAAAAAAAGGAGGGGTAGGGGGGGGGGGAGAAAGCTCAGCATTCTAGAGCATATACATGGCAGCGAAAGGGAAAGATGTCTGACCCTGAGAAGGAGGCATCCTTAAGAGTACGGAGGAAAAGGTGATAACACTGGCATCATCATACCTTCCAACAAAAGGATTAGCAAAGAACGTGAAAAAAAAAAAAAAAAAGAGAACACAATCATCCACTTTAGTAAACGATACATTGGGGGGCCACTGTGGGGGTTGCGGTCAGCCAAGTAGCGGGAGAAGAGTGTAACAAAGGCCGAAACCCCCAAGATGTACAATATCTCGCAGTGATGGATGGATGGGGTTGCTTCTTTGCGGTGGAAGCAACAGCAGCAGCAACATTAACAGGGGAGTTGAAGAAAAGTGTACGGGAGGTGGTTGATATTTATTTTTACCGTTTCGCAAGGAAGAATGACGACGCAGATGCATTAGATTGAGCACTATTTGCATTTTCATTTGATCTCTCACGACAGTGTCATGTCATGACTGCGTGTTCCCTTCCCAGCAAACTCATCCCTCCCTGCCTTGAACGGACATGAGCGATGGATGACGAAAGTCTGTTTTCCGAGGACGGGGCAGGCCCCCCCCCCCCCCTCCCCTTGTCGAAAGCACGTTGCAACAGGAGACCAGGCCAGGCCCTCCATGCACGTTGGGTCAAGTGCCCGCTGGGGTCGCGCGTGCAATGTCAGTCGGCCGAGTACGAGTAAGGAACGTACATTGATCAAATCTCTCCTCTTATCCCACCCATCTCGTCAGCGCAAAAAGTAGACAAAAACCGAAGCGGGCGGCTTAGCATGCCCCTTTTCTTGCATTGTTCTGACATGGCGAGTTGTTTTCCCTTCCACCGTGGATCACTTTGCGGACAGATTCTTGCCCGCGGGTTATTCCACGTGTACATAACAAATAACTGTGCGGAATGTACAACTTGCCCGACTACAAATTTGACTTGCGATCAGACGGGAGCCCCCCCCCCCTCCCCCACTTTCCCCAATCCCGCCTGGCTCCCGGCCGAGCCGAACCCTTTGACGCCATGCATGCTTTCCGCGCATTGGTATCGAGTCATGTGACGACGGAAGTTGCGCCTGGGCAAGGCCTTTTTTTTTTTTTTTTTTTTTTTTTTTTTCTCCACCTTTCTCTCCTCGGTGGCCTTGTTCTGTCTGTACCCTTTACCCCCCCCCTGCCCCGCAGCCGGGCACGATCAAAATCCAGACCCCCCCCTTCACCCCCCTTTCGTCGCTGTGCCTGGCCGCCGCAATCAGCGGCCTGCCTCGCTTATCCCCGAGAATTACACCCGGCGTTGTAAAAAAAAAAAAAAAAAAAAAAAAAAATCAATTTAGATAGCATCTCGCACCGCACGTCCACCATACTCTCGCGGCATCTCCGCAGAGCGGGCGCGCGCAATTTTCGCTGAACAAGGCCTTTCTTTTATTGTCCTGGACTTCTTTTGGACAATGGGTACAATGAATGAAATGGGTCCGAGGGCCCGAAAATGGCGCCCACGAGCCATCTCACCAAAAGGGCAATTCTCAATTCGTAACGTCAATTTGAATCTGAATAGAGCTTGTAGCACAGCCACGCCAACGCCATGCAGCCTGCCCATTGGGCCAAAGTCTCTACTTTCTCGATTGCACTCATTGACATGATGCGTTCTTTTTTTTTTCGGTTAAAGGGGGCGCACTGTATTTGTGAGCCTGGCCGGCTCTCGGGCCTGGGCGCAAGAGGGAAGAGATGGTCGCGTGTCTGGCCGCATGGTTGACTCCATCAGGCTGTGCCTGTGCCGTATGCCCGCTCGTGTTTGTCGACAAAACTGCATTCGAGATTTCGAGATCCAGAAAATGGCTGAAACACGTCACATGGAGATGCAGAGAAATGAAAAAGTGACATCGAGAGGTGCGACAAATTGTGGTCCGCAGGCCAGAAGGTTGCTATTGTCCAGCTAGCTCATCATCACACAGGCCATTGTCAAAATAACCGTCACCACTTTCCGCCACGTCAATGTGTTGATTCTTGGCTCTCGAGCAGGCCACTATATCCACCCCTGTTGGCCTGTGTGCCTTCCCTTTTTTCTTTTCATCCAAGGCTAGGCAAGGAGGTTCACTAATAGATGGTGCTAACGAAGGCAGAAAACGCCCCTCAAAGTAGATGAGCTCGCGCGAGCTAAATCAAAAATTGACCAAATCCGCCAGGGGACACAAGTGTAGAAAACTGTAGGGATGAGCAAGACGGTATGAGGTGGTAAAAGAAATGACAACTATATACATCGTCTAGTCTTAGTAGTCTACAGGAGAACGAAGAAGCTTGACAAGAAGAGAAGGCAAGGGAAGAAAAGAACAAAGTTTAGAAGCAAGAAGATGAGTTTAATCCATTGTAGTGCCGATTTGTTCTTTTCAGTCCTCGTGCATAATCCAAGAGCAGAGAAGCCCGGTGCTGCTAGGTCGTCGAGTGTGCGTCTATAGCTTGGTTCGTCTTCTCAGTCTGCAGCTGTGAGGCATCGGGTTCAGGGACCAAGTCATCATCAATATAAGGGAGAGACCACAGCGACAGACCTACTAGGACTGAGCAGGGTTAGGACACTGAGGACGGTTGCAGTATCCCTGCCATGTTTGGGTGCCTTGATTGACGACATTGGTGCAGCTGCAAGTGGGTTTGGGGGACGACCGCGTGACGGTGCATCCGCAGGAGGTCCAGTAGTCGGTGGTGATCCAAATGCACATGATGACCGAGTGTCCAAGTCATAGGCTTTAGGCGAATGGTGGAAGGTCTTGACTCTTGGGTAGCCAAGGTGTTCGTGGAGATGGGTTCAATTTGAAGTCCACAGGTAAAAGTCTTGATCAGAGAAGAAGTCCAAGGTTTGCGAGTGTCTCGACTTGAATGGAAAGCTTGCAAGATGCGAAAGATGAGTCTGAAGTGATGGGCGAATAGCTGGAATCAAGTCGAGTACTCAGGGCCCTATATAACTGGAGGCGCATATGCAATGTATGTCCCGACAATACAGCAGTCACCAACTCATACCGGCTGTTTTTCTGAGCCCGAAGAGCTAACGACAAGTTTTCGTCTTTGGCTTTGGCTTTGGCGGTGACTTTGGCTTTGAGGGGGAACGAGAGACACCAATCAAGCCTCTCGAAGCACGAGACAACGGATTTTCCACTTGGCCGGCAGGACCGAAAGGGATGTATGGGATGTATGTGACAGTTGGACGACGCCCGCGATGGCTCGACTTCCTGTACCCTTGACCTGGACAAACGCCGTTGGTAGACCGAGCAGGGTGCCTCTGTCGACTGCTACCAGCTGACGGGGTTTGATGTCCCTGAGCCAGCCGTCTTGTCTTGGAAAGGGTCGATTGATTGGCAATGTATGTCGTTTATGTGCGCTTGAACATGTCATTGCCAGCCTAGAGGGCGATATGAAGCATCTATAGCCTCCAAATCAAGCTTGCTAAAGCATCGTGTCGGCTACGTCAAGACGGTTCGGTCTGACACGCCAAGGTAAGGCATCTGTGAAGAGGAGTCGGAATCGATAGGAAAGACGAATAGGCAAAGACCAACAACCGCACTTGGTCTCCATATGATCCCAGACCATGTATGTAATTCCCTTGGGGGTGTGGATGGTAGGCAGTACAGTGAGTAGTGGGACGAGGAGAAACGGCAAAGCGAAGAAGAAGAAGCCGAAGCGTGCCATCGAAGTTTGACTGCATCGAGGGTGTGTGATTTGCAATCGGAGCCTGGTGGGCGCGGGAGTGGCGCAGAGAAGAGATGCATCATCTGAGATGCATTCAATCACTCTGTCTGGTACCTGTTGTCTGGTGTAAGCCAACGACGGTCCATCTCGTCATTCGCCGGGCTGCCAGCTGAAGGAAGATTCAAGGCTAGCTAAACCAAACTGGAGCCCTGAAGGGACCAAAATTCACGGCCAGGCGAAAAGCGCAGGGGTAGGGCAAAATGGAGGTGGACGATGATGCAAGAGCGCGAATCTCCGGTTCACGAAGCACTCAACAACATGGTTGGTTGAAGCGGCCCACGGACGTTGGTCGGGCCAAACTCAACATCTAGTCAGGATGGATTGAATCATGGCGCTGCACAAATAACTGCACTGCTCTGCTGTTGAGTCTCCGTATTCCAATATCTTTTGCCGGTCTCAGCCCGGCTGGGACGATGTTTGGGTATGGCCTGGTCGGTCACTCCTTTGGTGGTTATGCCACTGCCAGTGCAAGACAGAGTCGTTCACATCTGTGCGGTTGAGCAGGCAGCTCAGGCAGCTCAACCCAGAGAGGAGCATAGCAAGCGACAATGGGCTGATTGCTTGCTTGTTGGGCAAGCGCACTTGGCTCAAGTGCTCGTCGATTTGTCGATTGTGGAAACTACCTACCCATAGACGAAGTGGAGGGCAACCAGGGCAGCTGCAGCTGGAGACAAGGGGGGGGAGGGGGGCGTGAGTGAACATGACTGGTGGCAGGTGTTGGTGTGGCTGGCAGTCGGGACCCAGTTGCCAGCTGCCAGACCGGAGCTTAGGGAAGGAGGAAGGTGCTGTCACTGTCACTGCTGTGGGACACGACAAGTTCTAGCAAGCAGGTAGATAAAAAAGTTAATGCTAAACTCGGAGCAACTCACAAAAGTTGAGAACAAAAACAGAGACGACTGACTCCAAGGCGCAGCAGCTCTGAATCTGCGTGAACATTACCATTGTGAGTTTACCTTCGAATGTTACCCTGCGACATGTTGAGTTGCGCCTACCAACAATGCGTTAACGAACCTATGGCGGAAGTCCGCAAAGACATGTATTTCCGGGGGGGGGTTTGTCCCGGCGACGACACACGAGACGAAGCGATATGGGTAACAAAGAATGCGCTTAGGTGTACACTTTCGACACTACAACCAAAGGCCGAAACGAAGAACACTTCGCTTCTTTTTTTGGCGGTAAATTCAAAAGTAGTGGTAGAAATGCGTCTTTGAATCACACCAAAGCTTGAGTGCTTCACGTGTGTATCAAGAAACACCTCTGACCGACTTCATGGAATGAAGTCACGAAGTCACACAGACAGGGCTTTAGGCGCCGGGTGGGGACATCTTCTTGCACATCATTCAGTAAGGGCCCCTAAGAAATCCCTGTATTATTATGAGTGTTATGTCCAGACGCGACAGGCGAGCCCTGGAGTCAATAGACCGACCACCTGTTCATGTACGACGGCTAACGCGTCTCAGTCTGATAAATGAGCCGCAAGGTCACGATACTTACAACTTCTGCCATGGCTTAGTGGTCAACGTCACCCCCGGCCGGCATGGCGGATCCATGCTGCAAGACCACGGACGGCGCTTACAGGCAATGGCGGCTATTCATTCATTGCCGAGCCGCCCCCGCGTGTTCATAGTCCCCGCGTGTTCATAGCTGCTCAGTTAATAGTTGAATTTGGCGGTGACCCGGCAGTCTCTGTCGTCAGGGATCTAGCACCATATAATAATCTCCCGCTTCTGAATAGACGCAATTTGCTTACCATTGGGATAAATGTCTCGGTACCCATGGTGGTACTAGAGTTAGGTGAGAGAAAGCTAGCGCATTGCTTGTCAAGGATTCTACACGCGATCATCACTACTAACCTGTTCCGGGACCTAAGAAAGGCCATTCCTGCCGCAAGACCCAACCAGATAACGGCGTAGGCGCCGCGAATGCTGCACTTGGGTAGTTCTTGGCCCCTGCTGTTGCTGTTCGCGGTAGCGCTTAACGATGACCAGGGTAGGGTCGCACATGAGAGAGGTCCCGCAAAGCCGATCAACGTCGATCTCGATGGGTATATAAAAGAAAAGAGGCAGACGATTGGAAGCAGAATGCTGCATATGCACTCTCGATGGTCAGTTTTCCCTCAGTCGCCGTAATGATGGCGACATGTACTAGGGTTGTTGGATGGATGGCGCGTGAGCACTAAGGGGGGAGAGATGGCGCATCATGGAACATACCTCGACCTCGACAGCGGCAGGAGCGCAGTTTGTCGAAAATGTAAGCGGGATACAGCATAATCTCGGTTTGATGCTGTCAAAACCACATCGGGAAGGGTTCGATTTCCATCTCGGCCGGACAAGAACGAGAAAAGCTGTGCTCTTTTTCTACTTACCCTGGACTACACCATGACACCAACGCTCATCAGAGGCCGGACCCTGCAATGCTGAACCATTGCCGATATTTGGAGCAACGGGGACATGTTGGGGGCAGTTTTGTCTTGCTCGATGTCACATAATAGTTGTTCCAACATATTCCACCACGATACAACGTAGCATAGTCCGAGGTGGTATGTCCAATGATGGGTCAAACGTTCATCACATTTACATAAACATGTCCGAAGTTGTGCTCGGCAATTATTTCGTCACCGTTGAGAGCGGGGCACGATCCCGTTTCCGTTGCGTCCTTTTCTATGGCCGACGCACTCGGCTTCGGCAAGATGTCGAAATTCCACTCAGCTACATGAGAAACGGAAACGGAAACGGAAACGGAAACGGAATACCACGATGGCGCGGCACCCGGGAGTTCCCATTGCTTGGAGCGGGCACACCCGATCAAAAAAAGATGAAAAGAAACGCCGCCTCCAAGACAATCTTTTTTTGCTGGCGCGACGGTGGGAAGCGGGCCATCCAACCATGCCGCCACATGCCACATGCCACCACTCGGACGCGAGACCCGTTCTGAGAATTCTGCGGATCGGCTGACCAGTTTGTGCGTTGTAGTTGCAGTAGCTGGGTAGCCAAGCAAGCCTGCGACAATGTCGTCAACGCGGAGGCGACTTTGACTGACTGACTGACTGACTGTACGGAGGGAGTGAGTACCTTGTACATTTTGATATCTCGGGTGAGACAAGCGGCCCCAGTCATTTCACTCATCCACGTAGTAGGTTGATGGGTGAGTATGTACTCGGTACGGAGTACTCCGTCCGTTCCATACGAAGTCGACAACAACCCTTGTCTTGCTTGCTCCAGGCTGTGACATGACATGGCATCATGCAGGGATGGGGACATGTATCACGGCAGCGAATTTGTGTGGCCATGGCATGACATGGCAAGACCAAATAAGTATAAAAGAGCGCGCACACGAACGGTCCCAACTTTCCTCAGTCTCTCGCACACCATCTTCTCACCAAGAATCAATTTCCTCTCGTACCCTGCAGGTAACCAACCCAACTTGTCAGTCAGGCACAAAACTCGAAATCAAGCCATACGACCAACTACATCCCAAGCTACGTATATGCACATATAAACATGCCTTCCAACAGCTTCTTCCTCCCCCTTGCACCGGCCACCTCTGCCTCGTATCCCCAAGCACCCGCGAGCCGAGCCGTGCCAGCCCAGGCTGTGCCTGGCGAAACATCAGTTGCCGCCGAGCCCGTCCGTCGACGATCGTCCAGCTCCATCAGCAGCAGCAGCGGCAGTGGCCACAGGATTCTCAAACTCGGTCCCGTCCACTGGGGCGAGCACCTGGATGACCACAAAGAGGACTTTCACGAGCCTACCCTCGTGTAGAAGCATAACAAAACAAAATGGACAAGGTAGAAATGTTCTTGTTCGAATCCTACCATTGTCATCAGAGGAGAACAGTCCAGGCGCCGGACACCGAGGACACAGCATAGCATCAAGAGTATACGGGACAGGACGGGACAGGGAAGGACAGGACAAGGATAACTAGTAGGGGAAAACGTGCAGTCTTGACTGGACATTGTTACTTGGAACGACGAATACACCGAGTTGAATGACACCGTATCTTGTTCATCTACATCTACTTCCACGTCAGACATGGATTGTTCAAAACGAACGCTGCTGTGAAACCTGTATTTCTAAAACACCAAAAAAAAAAAAAACCATTACTGCCTGGCAACTCGCGGCACAGGGGTCACATTAGAAACGACCAGGAACATGAAAAGACCCGTGTCTTGAATTGGAGTGGAGGAAAAAAAAAAAATGTGCGGCGAACGAATCAATCAATCAATCTACCGGCGGGCCCAGTCCCAACTGCCATTCATTGCCCAGCACACAGAGACGGCGGGGAGGGGGGAAGGCAGATTGCCAAGTCCCTCACGGGCCTTGAAGCAGAAGGATGCACCGGGTATGCATGACGGGAACCTTGGGGAGGATACAGATACAGATGGATCTGCCGCATGACAGGCAGGGCATGGTGAAACGATTGCGTTTCGCACGCGATTTGTGCGTTGTTTTGGGCCGTTGATGCTATTTTTGAGAAGTGGATCCGTCCGGAACGTGCCTTGTTGTGGAAAATTGTCGGCTGAATCATGTGATGCGCACTCCGCTCCGTGCGAAGTTACATGACGGGACGTAGGGGTGGTGCGTGAAGTTGGCCGGCCACTTGAGTCTTGCCCAAGATTGAAAAAAAATTAAAAAATTGAAAAGATTTGGGACACCTTCCCTCCTGCCAAGACGAAACTCGAGTATCACCAGGAATAGAATAGCAATAAGACGAGACGAGACGAGACGAGACGAGACGAGACGAGCGGTGAATACACAGGAAAGGCAGGAATCGCCGGCAAACAAAACCCCTCGTGCGACAAAGACATCGTTGGCAGTTAACTGCCTCCCGCACACAGGACAGCGAGCGCCGAGCGAACTCCCCCCAATCTGCTCCGGGGCCCGCACACCGACAAGGTGCTGTCACCCCCCCAGTCCTTACGTCATTATCCGCTCTGTCGTTATCAAAAAAAGGAAGAAGACTGGGGAACGGACAGGAGCTCGCTCATTCGAGGGTGGACTGGGCTGGCCGGGGAATGTGGGACATGCCACCCGACTGGGCGCAGATAAGGCGTGTCTCGGAATCTCCCTCGAGCAAGAAGAGACATGACAAGTTCCTGGTCTTTCTTGTTCATATTTATGCTTATCTTGTTTGCTTTGTCGGGAGGGCCCCTGGCGCTGTGGCGAACTGGGCCCGAGACAGGGATTTTGTGTTGGACAAGGGCCTTGGTAGTAATCCGCAGAAGTACGGAGTACTCCGTAATCCGTAATCCGTATTACAACAAAGACCATATTTTCGGTATGCAACAGGTCATCGGTTGCAGTCGACTTGCACCTTTTTGCGTATCGCGTTTGATATCGCCATCCTCCATCCGTGCCTCGCTTCGTTTGATAGGTCTAGAAGCATATATAGAAAGCCTTCCTTAATTATCATGGAACATTGCCTCATTCCCTTCATTTGCAAATCATCCCACATCCCCACAGATGCTTCGGAGGATAGCTAGCAAACTTCTAACCTTGGTCTGTATACACTTCCCCGGTCAAGGCTTACTCATCACACCATCAACCTCGCGTCCTACTTGATATGTGGCTGATCTGGTTTCTGTGTCCCAAAAGCGAACCATGGGCAGGAAGGCAATCCTTGTTGTGGAGTAAGCTGTGGCCAGAGTAGTAGAACACCATGTTGCGTGTTGCGGATCGAGCAAACCTCCCAGGGCAAGGGAAAATCAACATGAAATCCCTCCGTTTGAGGACTGCATCACCTGTGCGGTAAGGTGGTGAGTGGCTGGATGGACAAACGCGGAACCCATGCTCTCTGTACATGAATGTGATTCCTAGGGGCGGGCGGGCTGAAAACAAATACGGGGGAACACAAGACTTGTCGATCAAAGGTGGCAACGGTGAATTTCCCCATACCGAAACTATATCGTTCGGGTCCTTCTGGCCTCCATGGTGTTGACCGAGACAAGCCATTTTTTGGGTCTCCAGTTTGGTGGTCTCACGCGTTGGCTTTGTGTGCCGCCGCGTGAACATGCTGTTGCTTCCGCCAGCGGCGGCGGCGGCGGCGGATATCTTGATGTACAGCTCCGCGAGACTCCCACTCACAATCATGGCTTTGACAAACGGGACAATCTGTGTGTCTATCCCCAGGCGCGTAGCTTGACGATTCTCATCTCAAGACAATCGTATCCTACGGAGGGCGGGCGGGTGGATGAGCAGAATGGGTAGGGGGGTCGAGAGCGAGGCCAGTGGTTGCTGTCGGCGAGGTAGCCGCATGGACAGAGCGGGATTGAAATCTGCCTGAACGAGGAGCGGCGTTGGAATGAGTGCGAGGATGTCGACGGGAACATCGAGGATGTGGAGGGGCATGTCCGGGATCGACGTCGTTGTGATGTTTGTTCTGGCTTGTGCTGGGACGAGATGACGTGCGGGTCGTGCCGCTTTTGGTCTCGTCTTTAGTCATCGCAGTTGTACTCCGTAGCCTATGAGGTGCACAGAGACAACAACAAGTACATTCTCAAGAACCAAGCGTACGACGGATCCGGTACAGACGCGTTGCTATTTGCTATTGCTACGAACCATATATTGCGCAAGATCAACTATCCAGAATTCATCTTTGCATCACGACATGTCCAGGATCCCGTGCCACATGCGTGCTTGGCTCCCAACACAAAAATCACTCACTGTTCTAGATCCAATCTAAACTTTGACGTTCATGCCGACATGTCCTTGAGCGTAAAGGTACTGAGAGACCACCCATAAGCTCGGAAAAGCCTCCTGCCATGGCGCCGCGCCATCAAGAATGGCACTTTACCCTGAGGATGCGGTTCGTGAAACTGGATGCTTCTCTCCACATCTAGTTTGGTCGGCTGAAAGTGCCAGACAGACCCGTACAGCTTCCTGGCAGCAAACCCAACAGAGCTCATGGCATGCAGGAAATCATTCCATGCCACCTCGCCGGGCGTCGTGTTGGCAGTCGGGTCGAAGAATACGATGCGAAACACCTTCAATGCTCGCGCATCGACTGAGAATGGCCGATATGGATCCGATGTGGCCGATGCAGATTGTGGAATGGCATTTGTCGTCTCAGCAGGTCTAACGTCAGGCGTGCCGTGAGATTTGACTTTGGACTTGCTAGCAGCTCCTGCCAACACCTCCTTTCGGACGGATGATGGCTCAGAACCGATGCCCAAGGCAGAGAACGGTGCCGTGAGTGCGCCAGGAGCTGTCTGAGCATGTTTGCTTTGCTTGACATTTTTACCGCTAGCGGGCTCAGTCCACTCTGGAGTGCGTTGCAAGGGTCGCGACTTGGTGAGGAGTTGTTTCCACGCCGTGTCATCAAGCCTTCCGGCTTTATGATAGAGCAGGTCGTCCATCTTGGCCCAAAAAATGTCGAGATTCGCCTCGGCAGCTCGAAGTGCATCAACATTCGCTTTGTTTCGGCGCCTACCCACTGGATAGTCGAATTTGTTATCCGATGGATTCCCGAATTCGCACACACTGCCCAGGTTGTTTTCGTGAAGAGCCCCCAGCATGAGGCCCAAAGACTTGGTCGATTCTGCAAACTCACGCTTCAACCCCTCCTCTTTGTCCGCCAGCGCGAACTCGAACCCGTTGGCCCATGGCTGATACAACTGAAGCTGCCTCATGCACTCGCCAATGATGGCGAGCTCACTAATGAGGTGGGCGACATGCGGAGACACAAGATCCCGGGCTCTCTGGTCCGACTGGATCAATCTTTCCAGCTCGTCGACGACGACGGGTAGGCGGTAGAGGAATAAGTTCAACTCATCCTCCCACAGAGTTTGTAGCAGATAGAAAACAGACTGGGCGACACCGTCCATCTTGACACCAGGCTTTTGCATAACAACAATCTTCGTCGAGCTTGGTGATATTGGTATGTCTCGAACAAAATATTTCCTCATGGGCGGCGAGGCAGCAACAACTGTCTTCAGCTGCAGCATGGGTCCTTGCGCTGCCTGATTGAGATAATGACGAAACTTGAGCAAGGCCACAAGATACTCTTCAGGTAGATCCTCGAGGGGCGAAATCTTGTTTGCGTACTTGTTTTGGAGTAACTTCAATTTCTGGGCCTGGTCTCGAAGCTTGGAGAATATTTCAAGCTGGAAGCTTGCCCCAACGACGGCGTTGCCAACGATGCGGGCCCAAAGAATCTTTTCCCGTGGGAATTTCATCGTCGGATGAACTTTTCCCTCGACATCCCTTAAGACTTCTTGACGATGTTCCTTGATGTCGATCAGATGCTCTGCAAAGTAGCCGGGATCTTCACGGAGAGCCAAGATGTGTTCTTCGGCACGCGCAGCCCGTGCAGCTAGCAGCGACTCGATGCTTTCAAAGTTAAGTTTGGCCGGAACTCGGTACGGCGCTTCTCCCGCCAACGTGGACAAGGACGCGAGATTCCTGGCTTCGTCGCTCGCTCCCCACGATGGCTCGGGTTGAACGGGATAAGCGTCGCTTATGAGTTCCTCGGATGGTATATCGTGGAGGATTTGATGGCAGCAGGTCACAAGAAAGCTCAGCAGCCTGTTCTGGGCTTCCAAGATAGCGAGTCCCTCGCCCGGGAGGAACTGCTTGCGAGTGTGCATCCAATCAAAGGCGTCTTCGTGATCGTCCCAGCTCACTACTTTTCCGTAATCCTGCTCCGTTGTCATGCCATTCAGTATCATAACATGTCCATTGAGAAATATCGGTACGAGAACCATGGACACATTGCCCAGGTGCATCACGTCACCATCAGCCGCCGCAAATACGGATGGGTGATTTCTCCCCCGCGCGTTGAGCAGCAGCGGCAGCGTCTTAGGTTTGCCCAGGTCTTCCTGATTAATATATGGCCATATAAAGGAGTCGCGGTATTTGGCTGCCGCCTCATGAAGCCGTTTCGGGTGCTTGCGAAAGGCAGCGAATTCGGGACGATGTGTGGCCGGCATGTTTGGCCAAGCGTCGAGCAGGATCTTCAGACGCTGGGATCTCGTCTTTTTCTCCCATCGCTTCTGGATCACAGCCTCATGTCGCTCAATGATGGCCCGCAGCTTGTGATAATCCTCGTAGATCTTGCTGCTTCTGTGCCTAGCTTCCTTGCGAACCTCGGCCGGCTCCATCAGCTTCGGCGGCGACAAGCCCTTGCGGGAGAAAAACCCAAACGGGTCGCTGTTGCTATTCCAGTCTGCATTTTCGAACTCGCTGATGTCGACATTATCGAGTTCAGGATGTGGCTCGAAGGGGTCGAATTGAAAGTTGGTCCGTGGCTGTAGAGGATTCATGACGGGGCGGGGAACAAATTTGGTGCGAGATTTTTTTTTGTCAGAAGCAAGGAAGAAAAAAATTCTTCAGTCACACAGTACGTCCGTAAAATTTGTGGGTCTTTTCTTTGTGCACAAACGGGCAAAATCTCCCGACTTGCAAGATGCCCATGTGCACGCTGCAAGTAGTTCATCTGATCGAAATACAGAGTTGACTTGTAGCAGCTTCTCATATCGCATTGACCATCGCCATATGTGTCTCGCTTTACTTCTTAATCAATCTAAGGACCTTGCTTTCTATCTAATGAGGCCTAGAAGTATGTATCAAGCTTTGTTTTCCCTTCTATAAATGTCCTCGGATTGAACGGATTATCCTATTGCTGGAACAAGCATGATATCAATTCATCGTACGAGAGCAACGTGCAGAGGGCAGCATGGCCCCCCACGTCACGTGGCTTCCCGTAACCTTATAACTCGCGCACTACCGAGTAGGCCCCCTTCATTCCTAGAAGAATAGCAATTACGGACTACGGAGTACATCTCATACTATCTATTCTCCCTCTCCGTCCCTATGCAAGATAGGAGCCTATGAAACCAACACCTATCGTAGAGAAGTCTTGTAGCATCTGAGGTGCGAGGGTAGTCGAAAAGTCGGCGGTAGTAACGGAACCACGTCCACCACCTGTGCTACTTCCTTTGCCATTGGGGAAAATGCTTCATGCAGAAGCTTTCCATGTTTTCCGAGCATCGGCCCGGACTGATAGAGCCAGAAGAAAATCAGTAATGGCCCAATCTGATCATCAAACACCAGGGTTGACGTTAGCACTCCCAATCTTGCAACGCCCCAAAGACTACCTACACTATGGCATGTCACAAGGAATGCGATTCTTCATTTACAAGTAGCCAAAGAGAATCTCTTCTTCCATCTAATTACCACAAACTGTCTTGATAAGGATAGCTTCATTTCCAAGACACAAAGCAGGATCCCACACCTTATCACACCAACTTGCCCCCCGACGTCCTGCACACGAAATGGCACAACACGCAGGCGACGCTCCGTTTCCTTTGACAAGCAACCACACCAGATGAGCATGTCACATCGCTACTTCTGTCCAAGAAACTGGCACATGAAATGTAAACATTTCATCTTCCATCCGTGTTTTCCATTCTACCGAATCTATTCTTGATCCATAGGCCGCTCGTTCTTCGCACATCATCAGGCCGGGCACCCTCAAACAATGCAGCCATCATCTACCCATCAGGCCTCCGGCATGGGGTCTGTAATGGATAAGAGAAAACTTTTTTCTTGGTTCGCAGAACTTTCCTTGTCAGCTAATCTCCGTTACTTTGAATGTCCACAGATCCGGAAAATATGAAAATATTAGAAAAAACAACAAAGGAAATCATATGTAAAGCCTCTTTCACCATGTCATCAGGAACACCCTTTTATTGTCCCGAGATCCAGTGTAGACGCCCTAAATGGGTAGTTGCCTCCATCAACTTTTGGATACAGGTGCCACCGCTTAAATGCAACGCCGTCGTGCTCTTCAACCCATCTTTTTTTGGAATCACCATCATGAACAAATCCCATCATGAACTAGACCTTTGGTATTGGAAAGGCCGGTGCATTTATCGGGAGGCCATTGCCTTGGTGACAAGACGCTTGAGGGCGAGTTCTTGTTTCTTCAGCTCTTCGGCAGAACTGTCAGTGATCTCGAGAGTAGCCATAGCCTCGGAGATGGTCTGTTCAATCTTCTCCTTCTGACCACGCTTGAGCTTGAGAGACAGAGTAGGGTCGGTGACAATCTCCTCAACGCGACCAATGTAAGACTCGAGCTGCTGCTTCGCTTCAAATCGCTTGCTGAAAGCCTCGTCGTTGCTCTTGAAAGCCTCGGCATCAGTGATCATCTTCTCGATCTCAGCGGTGGACAGTTTGCCGACAGAGTTGGCAATGGTGATATTGGCGCTGCGGCCAGAGGTCTTCTCGGTGGCAGTGACCTTCAAGATACCATTGACATCGACCTCGAAGACACACTCGAGGACGGCCTCACCGGCACGCATGGGGGGAATGGGAGCAAGGGTGAACTCTCCCAGAGAGGTATTGTCCTCACAGTTGACACGCTCACCCTGGTAGACGGGGAACTGAACAGTCTGCTGGTTGTCGGCAACGGTGGTGAATGTTCTATTGAAGAGTCATTAGCAGCTGTGTACGATGTTGTTGGAACTCCACCAACAAAGTGTAGGTGAAATGGTGTGGTGTAGTAGCAAGGGTGGATGGTAGCCAAAGTTCATTGCGAAGTCGAGCTTAGGGCTGGCTCCTGATTAGGAAAAGATGGGCCCGAGGGCTCCTTTCCAACTTCAACGCTGTATCGCACTTGTTGTAATACCAAGCACGCCCTCCGTGTTCCAAGGGCCCACCAGGTGCAACGCAGTAACTCACCTCTTCTTGATTGACGGTACGGTTGTGCCTCTGTTCTGTGTTAGCTCAATGCAACAGTGATCTCCTGAGCGACGGGAAAGCACAAACCTTGGCAACACTACGGCAAAAATATTGCCCTCCATGGCTACACCGAGAGACAGGGGGCAGACATCGAGCAGGAGAAGGTCGGCAGTCTCAGCAGAGGTAGCCTTGCCAGAGAGGATACCAGCCTGGACGGCAGCACCGTAGGCAACGGCCTCATCGGGGTTGATGCTCTTCTCAAGCTTCTTACCGTCAAAGAAATCGGACAGAAGCTTCTGGATCTTGGGAATACGGGTAGAACCACCAACCAAGACGATCTCGTCAACCTTGGACTTCTCGATGCCAGCATCCTTGAGAACCTGAGCGACAGGCTCAAGGGTGCCAGAGAAAGCCTTGGCGTTCAAGTCTTCGAAACGAGCACGGGTGATGGTCATGGTGAAGTCCTCACCATCGAAGAGGGAGTCAATCTCGATGGTGGCCTGGGCACCGCTGGACAAGGTACGCTTGGCACGCTCGCAAGCAGTTCGAAGTCTTCGCAGGGCACGAGCATCACCGCTCATATCCTTCTTGGACTTGCGGGTGAACTCTTTCTTGCAGTAGTCGAGCAAGTTGGTGTCGAAATCCTGACCACCCAGATGGGTGTCACCAGCGGTAGCCTTGACAGTGAAGACACCACCCTGGATGTTGAGAAGAGACACATCGAAAGTACCACCACCAAGATCGTAGATCAGGACGTTGCGCTCCTTCTCAGACTTGCCAGAGCCCAGACCGTAGGCAATGGCGGCGGCGGTGGGCTCGTTAATGATACGGAGGACATTGAGACCAGAAATGGCACCGGCGTCCTTGGTAGCCTGACGCTGATTGTCGTTGAAGTAGGCGGGGACGGTGATGACGGCCTTCTCAACCTTCTTGCCAAGCTTGGTCTCGGCAATCTCCTTCATCTATCCATGTAGTCAGCATTGACCGCTCGTGCGACATTCAACGCAAAATTGTGTGAAAACCCCGCATCATGGTTGGCCGCATGGTGGCATGAGAAATTGTTCGTACCTTGAGGAGGACCATGGAAGAGATCTCCTGAGCGGAGAACTGCTTCTTCTCGCCAAGGTACTCAACCTCAATCTTGGGCGAACCATTGTCGTCAACAATGGTGAAGGGCCAAGACTCGATGTCCTTCTTGACAGTAGGGTCATCGAAGCGGCGACCAATCAGACGCCTGTGACGAGATTGTTAGACACCTTTTCGATAGAAGTTTCCGCAGCGCGTCTAAGCCCATGGAACGCAATCGGGGGCGGTCCTGTTCGGGAGCTGGGCACTCACTTGGCATCGAAGACGGTGTTCTTAGGGTTCATGGCAGCATTGTTTTTGGCAGCATCACCGATCAGACGCTCCTTGTCGGTAAAGGAAACGAAAGAAGGGGTGGTGAAAGAACCCTGCTCGTTGGCAATGATCTCAACATTGGTACCCTCGTAGGTGGCCACACAAGAGTAGGTGGTACCTGGGATAAGTTGTTAGTGATTCGACGTTTTTCTCGTCGTAAAGCGCGATGAAAATTCCTTGTGGGCACCAAGAGACTGGGATATTACAGGTCCGCCGACGGCGGCAGCCCTCTCATCATCATCATGAAAAGGAACCTCAATTCGGCCAAGGGCACGGATAAGGTAAGTGTACGTACCCAAATCGATACCAATGGCACCGTCGTAAACTTCGTCCGCCATCTTGAAATATGTCTGGAAAGGGAAGGGGGGAGAGGAATTATTTGGTGTCGAGATCGACGACTGAAAGAGGATGGGGAAGAGGAGAGATTGTGAGAGGGAGGAATGGCGAACAAACAGTAGTGGGGTTTCTATCGGTGTAGAAAGAAATTCTTTAGGTCCCCAGCCAAAAATTTTGTGAATTTTTTTCGGGCCACTCCAACGAGAACCTTTTTTCGCGCTCACTTGTTTTGGCCGGCCGGCCACCCACACAAGGTGAGGTGGGGTAACCGAGCTGGAGAAGGGTCTTGAAAATTCGCTAGTCTGGTTTTGGAAGGAAATGTGGCCTAATATATCAGGTCTACGGCGGATCTCGTGATGGGATGGAATCTTGAATCTTGACAGATGTCACGCAGACTATTCCATCAACATGGCTCAAACTGATAGCACCCTCCCTCGGAAAATATATCGGGCTATTATGCATCGTTTAGCATGCAAAACTGCCGCCAAAATTGTATAGTACGTTGAGCATGCAATTTCCCGAGCGATGTGGACTTGCTCGCATCTCCAGAGTCCACGCCACTCGAAACCTGGGTTTGCGGCACATGCATCCCGATGGCGGACCTGCCTCCAACTGGCTGACATGGGGAAAGCCTTACCTATCTTGGCCGTTGGGAAACACCCGTAGGGTCGTCGATGTGGATTCCGGAACTGTCTACCGGTATTGAACCTGTCTGATCCTTCGTGTGCCTGCAAGCCTAAGCGCGCCATGTCAGCTCTCAGCCTCTCAGGCAGCTTGGCCGAGGTAGGTTCCAACGGGGGGCATATCTGTCTCTGGCCTGATCCAGTCCGTACTTTGGCATTCTCGTGTAATCCACACCTCAAAAATCCCCTTTGGCTGCCTTTACTTTTCGCCGACTTCAGCTTGCGGAATGAGCTCACTTCGAGTCTATCCAAAACCGGGACTATCTATACAAATAGAGATTCACGATCTACGCGTTCGCCTGAGTACAAGGGTAAGTCACAGCCACGCGGAAAATAATCAAGTACCGGGCACTGAAGAATTCGTTCACCATCAGGATCAGGCCCTGAGCACCCTGGACTCGAGACACTTTTCATCGCTGCGCTCTGTCTGTTCAGTGTAACGCTGCGCCTTGGCCTTGTCCGAGACTCCGTACATCTCATTGTACGTTCAAATGGTTTCCTCAGTGCCCCTGACTGCCATGCTATTCTCTTCTGAAAGCTTGCTACTGATGTCGGACCACACACTGAATGGAACAGGACTCATTCGTTTCAGTAGCCAAAATTTACCCTTTCCAAGCACGTCCTGCACCCGGTACTCCGCAAAGAGCCAAACGCATACGAAACGCTAATCCGAATACACGCTGGCTGTGTTTAATCTAGGGCGAATTGCAGTACAGAGTGGAGCGGCTGGCATATTCTTCAGAAAAAACGTAACATGCTGGCTGTAACTCGGCAATTGAAGTCCCACCCCCTTTATGTGATAATAATCTCCCGCGTCATCTCGCTTGACGGACGACTAGTTACGCCAGCACCACCTCGCCTTACCTTCTACTTTTGGTCATACATGCTTGTATGTGTCCTCTGTACGAAGTATATGTACATGTACCTCATTGTCCAGATATATGGGTGGGCCAAGTGCGACTTGTGACAGATGGAACAACCGCATTTTACATTACAAGCCCCACGTCGAACGACTACAAGATCAAAAGTTGCGGCACAAATAGGGAGGTTCGTGCTCGGACAAGCTGGTGTAATAGAAAGGAAATCTCCATACTCGTTCACTGGATGTATGGAGACCACTTATTGTGCCCATGACGACGGAGACAAGGTCAAAAACCAAAACTTCCCACTTCCTTCTATTATTGAAACACGCAAGTCACCACGTGTTAGTACGCCAAGTTACTTAAACCAGTATCTGGATCAATGTAGAGGTGGATACTTCTATTAATCCAACCCAAACGGCAGCACATACATACCACAATGACGGACAGAAAGGGGGGGTTCTACGTACACCTCCCCAGGTGGTGCCAAAATATCCTTCAGGATATGGAGGCAGCGGAAGCGTTAGCCAGGAGGGGTCAGCCATCTAATGCACGTGTAGCACGTGCTTTTGTCCTTGTACTTTTTGCTGTCGTGTTGACGGGAGCTGGACGATACATTGCGCTACATTGCGTCTATCGAGCAACCAAATCTGCAGCAGATGTCAAGGAGTGCTTTTGGGAAAGGATGTCCCCTAGCAGGATGATGAAGAGAAAAGGGGGACTTGAAGCTATCCTCTGTCATACAAATGGAAGGAGAAAAGCTCCTCTTTTATAGAGAGAGCAGTCTAAGTGAAAATCATATGCTTCTTCGTGTGCGTTATCGCGTTTGGCTACGTGCATCTTCAGCTTGCCTAACACGGTCACATACGCATGTTATTCGTCATAGACGATGTATCCGCCATTGGGCAAGACCATCTGGAAGTGCTCACGAGTCATGAGATGGACAACAACTTGCTATTATGGGGGACGGCAACCGAACGAGCGATGGTTGCTTAGAGTCAGTCCACTTTGGACTGTAAATCCGTCGTCTCTTCCAAGGTGTCGAGAAAGTCGAGAACAGCACCTTCACTCTGGTTCGATTCATTGCCATCCATCTGCGTGCAACGATTCAACCTGCCAATACTACCCTCCCCCGTTGAAGCCATTCATGCCCCACCGACTTGCTTCCATATCACGCCATGAATCATGAAGGCCAATTTCCCTCTCAGCCAATTGACGCGGCGTTTTGTTGCAAACCCATGCCAATGGATCTGCCCTCAATATCATGCCTCCCCAGTCGATATCGAGATAAACACATATATAATGGCCCCCCTCCTTCTGCTCCTCCAGAGCCATCTTCTTTCCTCCCCCCCCATCAGCTACCTCATCCACCACCCATCAAATCTACATAGCACATACCCACCAGCCCTCTTGGCGCGCGCGGATCTTGACATTTTCCAACCTGACAAGTCACCACCACCACCACCACCACCATGCCCGAAGGATACAGATACAAGAGCTCCGGCACCAACAGCCAGGTCCGCACAAACCCCCTCCTACACCTCCCCATCCATCTTCCATGTTCGGAGTAGACTGACACGGCCATCACAGGGCAACCACTACTGTGCTCGTGACTACGGAAGCGGTGCCTCCAACTCCAATTCGTACCATTATTCCAACACGTATGCTCACCATTCACCCCTTTTCACATTGGGGCAAGTAGGGAATCTTGCTTACCTGCCGTAGTGACGGATCGTACTACTACTCCAACCCCAACGGAAGCACTTACCACAACAACGGCGCCGGGGCCTCCACGTACACTGCTCCCAACGGTGCCTCGTACTCATCTGGCTCCGGAAACAGTAGTTCCGGCAAGTAATCAATCAGCCGCCATGAACATGTTTCTCTGTTCGAGAACCTAGACCGGAATGGTCGTACCTTGTTGTGCGAAACTAGGGACTCTGAAGGAAGACACAAGTGATATCATAGTGTTTCATCAAAAGAAAATTCATTTTCGGAAACTGACCAGAGTTGTATAAACGCCATGTCCGGACCCCCTAAAGAAAAAAAGAAAAGTGATCTGATACTCTGTGTACCCAAGTTGATATAACAACGATTCCAACAAGTCAAAATTTGTCTCCCAACATCAGAAAAGATTCCCCCCCCCCCCCCTTCTCTCCCCGGCGCCTCACCAACCCTACCCCGGAATCTGAATCTTGATAACCCCCTCACTTATGAACAGAATAGTAGACAGAAAGAGCAATGATCAATGCCGGATACAGAAATGCCTCGACCAAAAGCTGCTGCTTCAGCGTGCCCCTCTGCTCCCTCGTCAGGCACGCCCTCTCGCCGCGAGCATACCATGCGATGGTCCCGTCAAACTTGCCACATAGCGCCAGTAGTCCTATCAGCGGGAAGAAGATGGTCAGGACCAATATGGCTATGAATATCAGCCGCTGGGGCTGATCGTCCTCGGCGCGATGGCGGCGACGGTACAAGATGTCCTCTCTCGCGGAACGAATGAGGTCCGTCTGGGAGGGCGTGAAGAAGCTGTGGTCGTTGAAGTAGCGCTGCTGGGCGGAAGGGACGGGTCGGAGCTGCGCGCGACGCTCTCGCGTGCGTGCTGAGAAGCCGCTTAGGCGGAAGAAGCGCGCGCTGAGGAGAGAAGTGCTGTTGGGGACGGATGTGCGGAAGAATGAGCCGTGGGGGTCTTGGTCTAAGATGTCGGAAGAGCGGTGGTGTCCCTGGGCATGGTACGCTGTTTTCATCTTTGTCAATAGTCGCTTTTTTTTTTCTTTTCTTTTTTTTTCTTCATTCGAGGCATGAATGGGAGCGACGATACTTACGGAGTGTTTGCGCTCGATCCTGCTGACGGTAATAAGCCTGCTTCGGCCTCGTCAACCACGAAGAATCAACTGTCGGCGAGCCGGGCGTATTGGGTCCGTTGGTGGAAACAGTGCTGATGGTGCAGGAGCGTGCTTTGGCGGCAAAGGCCGGGCCAGGATCCGAATGATCTTCTTCGCCCCTCTCGCGGCGCTGGGACTGCAGGGCAGCCGCTTCGGGGAGACTGATGAGGGGAAACGGGAACCGAGGAAGGCTCGTGTTGGTTAGCGTGCTGTAGTGGTGTGCAAAGTCCCAGGATTTATGGTGCGCGCCGTCGTCGTCGTGGTGAGTTCCGTGGCCCAGTATCTCCTGCGAATCGAGTCGGAGTGCAGATACTGGCCAGTTGTCTCTGCGGTATGATGGTGATGATTTGGCGCCGTGATGGCCGGCATGACGACCATCTGATGAGCCCGTCTGATACTGTTCTTGGTTGATATCCGAGTCCAAGCTTGCGTAGCTGGAGATGGGCTTGCGTGATGTAGGGTGTCTGGGCTTGATCTCGAGGGAGAAGCGGCTGCTGAGGTGGCGAATCGCGGCTGCTGCCCGGGCAGGACGTCGATGATGTTTCTGATGGCTTTGGCGCAGATGGTCTGTGGGAATGGAAACGGCGTTTGAAGGGTGCGCCCGCGAAGCGTGCTTCGTGCCGCCGCAGGCCCGTGGCTGGTCACGGGCGGACCGAGACTCTGCGTTTGCGCCGACGAATTCATCGAACTCGTACTCTGATCCGTCGGATACATCGGCGAGACTGCTGCCAACGTCTCCGAATGTGAGCTCCAGTGCCCGCGGACGGGTCTGTTCCGTGGTCACGGTCTGCCAATCTCCGTCTGCGTGGTGCCTCTCAGTCTGGCCGGTGACCAGGGTGTCGAGCTGCGAGAGAGGGTGCTCGTCTGACGTGGCCCGAAGATCAGCTTGCTTGATGACGGGGACCTTGACCGCATTCTCGACCTTCTAAGTCGACTGAATGGCGGCGTGGTCGTAGAACGAGCCCGGCTGGCCGTGTTTCTCCGTCTGTGACGGGCGGGGATGAGCTGCTCCGTCGGTGGTGGGCGAGTTGGGGGTGGCTGTGAGATTGCTATCGTCGCGGTATAGAGCTCTGCTGATTTCTCGCTCGGCAGAGGGTTTCAGAAAGGGCGAGTACCTGTCGCCGTCGAACCGGAACGGATCCGCGCTGGCGTGGCTCGATGATTTTGAGTTGCTGGCCATGAGTTCGCCGCATGCGGTTCTGCGATCGAAGCCCAGCGTGGCTGGACGTCTCTTACTGGGCCCTCCTCCCCTCCCAGCAAGGCTGCTGGTAGTAGTGGTGCAGATGGCGTGAGAACCTCGAGGCTCGACGTCGTCTTCGTAGATGCTCGATGCGCGGAGACAGGCCGGGTCGACCCTCTGGAGCGTCACGAGCTTGGCAGCTCGGGGGCTGGCGAGAGTATATGATTGGGGATCGTGTGTGTTTCGGCGCTGTGAGAAATTCTGATTCTGATTCTGCACTTGTGGCTGCGGAAATGGTAGGCCGGGACGCAACTCGGCGTGTGGGATGACGATGGCCGCGTCCGTGTCGGCATCGGTCAGCTCGACGTCTGAATCAGTGACTTCTTCGTCTTCGTCGTGAAACGCTGGCTTCAAGTAGCGTGCTGTTTGGCTGCGTCGGGGACATGATGCCCACGATGGATGCTCCGAGACGAAATCATCGGGGGCGGGCTCTGATCTGGAAGCGTTCAAAGCCTCGAAACTGCGTAGTTGGATCACTTCATCTTCGTATTTGGGGTCGGAGAATGGATTCTGCAGGTGCGTTGACTGCTTTTTATGGGTGTCGCGTCTGCGATTTGCGATGGCTTCGGTGATGTCGCTCCATTGGGAAGACTGTTGTCGCTGATTAGGTTTCTCTCTCTCTCTTCTCTGCCTTTCCCACTTCTCTTCCTTCTTCTTTTTTTCCAACGGGGGAGCATACATCACCTGATTCGGGTCTCATGTTCATAAAAGAGGCCCCGTTGAGATGGAGCACACGGAGTTGTTGGTAGTCTTGCCTTTCTAGTGCAGGACGGGCTGGTCAAGTACCTGGATAGTCGCAATTGTTCATGTAAGATTGCGCAAGCTGTTGCGCAAGCTGTTGCCCAGAACAAGCTGGTGTTGTGCGGTTAGTGGTGTTTATTGGTCGCTGGTGAAAGTGAAGTGAGGCAGCAGGTCCAAGTAGCACTCGTTCGAGCAGCTCAACATTTGCATAAAATGTGAGCTGTCGTATATTGGATCTGTTGACACTGCCGTGAACCGGCTGGTGGGTTAGGTTGACAAAGAGATGTGAGGTGAGAGGGAAGAGGTGAGAGGGAAGCAGGATCGAAGAGCACGGCAGCATTCACAGTCATAGTCACACGGGAGTAAGACACGTGTGCAAGCAATGATAGAACAACATTGGGCAAGTTTGAGCATGGGCTTTAGGAGTATATAGCGTAAATAGAGTAAGTTCTGGTTTTTAAAGAATTTGTTAAAAGAGCATGGGATCTTCCAAGTCCACTGCTTAGCTATGTCCCAGGCATAAAGAAGGAATTATTTTGGTCAATACTAGAATCCATAGAGCATAGATCCTTGGAACCCAAATTCTCCAATATTGACTCATCAAGGGTTCACAGTCGCCAGTTATCGAGCGCGAATTCACCAGGTGCTCAGTCTGTTTACATCCCACGTGTTTCTCTCAACGCGGCGTGGCTATGAAGAGTGACTTGACGCTTCGACGCGAACAAGATGCTGGACGCTCCACCCGAGCACGAATGAAGACTCCGTGTACTCCGTACGGATCCGTAGACAGGCAGAGGAAGTCTTGAAACGCAAATTGATTCGTCGGGCTGTTGTTGTTCAAAGCCCCTTTGTTGGATTCATGCATCATCTAGTTGATAGGTCAGTGACTCGGTGGACAAGACTAGAGCCACGGCCACACCATAGCACCACCCACACAGCAAACAGAACGGCTGCGATTGAAGTGAGAAGCCATATGTACATATACGGACCCGTATGCATCAGCAAATAGTCCGTACAACCCTCTCAGTTTCCCTCACTGATCACCGTGCAGCATCGGTCCGTGCATGCATGGCCTTGAGCGGCGCCTCAGCCGAGAAGAATCATCAAGCCGTGGCAGGGTGGAGTCAAACGGGATTTTGCAGGACCAAGGATGGAGGAGCAACGACGATGAGCACTTGAGACATCAAGTCTCGCCAACGTCAGAACCTTCCCCTCCCTTGTCCCTCCCCCCCCGCTAATGATGATGAGGCTCCCGCCCTCCAGATCATCGCCGTCTTGTTCCTGTTCAAGATGGACATGGCCACGTTCTGCTCCAGACCTTGGCCGAGGATTAAGTCAAGGTTTCAATGGCGCCAGCCGACTCGGCGTGGCTGGTTCATATTTGTCCCGTTCTGGTCCTCTCTCCGTCCTTTGCTGGGGTGGATCAGCTAGAACCAGCCGCATGCAGTCAAGCCGTCAGAGAGATGATGAATGAAGGGGGGGGGGAAATGAGAGAGAGAGAGAGAGCTCAAAATGAAGTACGATGCCGATGCCGATCAGCTTCCTCGATGGTCAATCGGGCGTCTTCGGCGTGCAGGGTTTGATGTTCATGATCCGATCCCACCAGGTTGCGTGTGTTGCGTGTGTTTGTGTTACCCAAGCCAGGCAGGCAGGCACAGGCAGGCACGGGCGCCTTTCCCCTTATTACCTTCCTTCCCTCGCACCACCCCATCCTTTCTCCTCTTGTGTCATTCTCACTCCTGGTGTTTCTCGTATCACTCTCTCCTGCTCGTCACCATGAGCCATGGACTCAACCCAAGATCCTTCGCGATGGGGCGAGCTCCCGGATGAGATTCTCCTCCAGATCATTAATTGTAAGCTTGGCCCTCCCTCCGACCCGCGGATATGGCCCGCGGATATGGCCCGCGGATATGGCATTGTGTCTCTCCCGTCTTTTCTCTTTTCCGTACAAGTTCACGCCTTCATGCATGCACGCGCAGTTCTGCACTTCCCACCCACTGTGTGTATCACGTCAAGAAAGACAACAGGCTGATCACGACCATGGCGACGTGGGGCAGATTTAGAGCCCTCCCACATCACAAGGCTGCAGCTCGTATCGCACAAGCTCCGAAAACTCTGTCTCGACAATGAACTGTGGAAACGCCTGTGCTTCGAGGAGTCCTCATGGCTCAAGTCGCTCAAGGCTCGTCGCAGCCTCTACCGTTCGGTCATCGTCGACCCTCTCCATGCCCAAGATGATACGATGCAATCGGATGGCCAGTCTGACGAGTCTGGCTGCTTGCTCACGGATACATCACCTCAGCGAGATGGTTATGACAGCTCTTGTGTCATGAGCGGTCGGCGGCGCGCCATCCAGGATATGGCGAATTGGGATCCCGTATTTCCTGGCGAGCGTGTATCATGGTATGATGAATACATCCAACGGCATGCCACCACTTGTGTCAATTGGCTCCAAGCTCCTCGGGTCCGCGATGGAGGTCTCGAGGCCATTATTGAGACCCGAGGATTGGCCCTCTACAGTCCTTACGATGGAAACGACGGTCAAGGCACCATGCTCGCAGTCTCACCGTTGGATGATGGATCTGTCTGCTTATGGGACGTCAAGGGGTCGCGTGGTCAACAAGGTCGCATCGTTGCCACAAGCGCACCCGACATTCTCTTCATTGACGGCCCAGGTAGCCAGAATAGCAAGAGGTCAAAAAAGATTGACACTGGTGTCACAGAGTGTGTCAGTGTGAATAACGACAGTCACCGAGCCTTCTTCGCCGTCCAAAGTCGTGAGTTGCAGCTGTAGAAAGGAGCCATTCATGCCGAATGAGCTTCATATTTGATTACAAGAAACTGACTATTGACTGGCTAGATCTAATCGAGGTCGACCTCCATCGCTTGCAAGTAGTCAGTCGAGAGTCTTTTGAGTGGTCCATCACAAGTCTGTCGGCAGTACATCAAGGTGTACCCTTGACTGTGGGTACTTCGCTGGGCATTCATCTTCATGACTTTCGCACGAGATCCATGGCAACCCGTGATGCTGTAGAGCGGCTAGACGGGACTCAATACCATGATTGCAATATCTTTAAAGGCATCTTTGACAGCAAGCCGCTTCAACCCTATGCGCCCCTTTCGCAATCGACTCCGATAAGCATTCTACACCTTCCTCAGCCTGGCTCGCACGATCTCGTTTCAAACGACGTATATGTGTCTGGACGATTCTCCAACATATTGCACTACGACCGCCGGAAGTTTCCCACCATAGTAGGATCGATCTGGTCGGGGGCGCTCATTAAAAGTTTGGCTGCACTGCCGTATCCCTTCTCCACTGTCGACACCGAAGTGCGTCGACAAGCTGAAGTACCACCCGAACGAGTCGCTCAGATGAAGATGGAGAGTCAGGGCAGGACGTTAATCGCTGGCGGTGGATACAAATCAAAGGGATCTCTCGAGATATACGGTCTCAGTTCAGCTTCAGCACCGGGCAACGACGAAAACTCGGCATTGCAGAATTCGGTCATGAAAAACCGGCAGACAGCTGCTTCGTCCACTATCTTGTCCGTCACGAATCATGGCAGCAAGATAGTATTCTCAGATGGTTCTGGCTTCATCAAGTGGTTCGAGCGTGATGGGTCGACTGAATGTCGACACATTAAGATCGGACACAGCGATGCTGACGAACCATCATCACTATTCGCATCGATGCCCGCCTCGGATGAAATGGCGCGCAAGATCGTGTCCACCAAGTCCAGGCACGGCGAGTACAGACTCAACGACGACAACGTCTTACTATGGACTGGCGAAAAGCTTGGAATGGTGAGCTTCACAACATGGCCTCTGTTTACTGAAGAGGACTTTGAGGTTCCGAACCCGAAACCGGGAGTGGAAGATGAGGAGAGGCAGCGGTATTCCCAAAAAATGCGACAAGCTCTGAAATGGCAGGCCGATGAAGTTCAATTCATCGGGAGACTGAGTGATGGGGGCCATTGAGCAGCCTGGGTAAAAATTAAAGCATAGCAAGGCGTTGAGGAGTAACAGGGATTCCTCTTGGAAAGAATCCGGAAAGAGCGGAAGGCGAGACGGAAGGGTGGACATTATCCTGTGAGACGTATCTTTTACTAGTGATTCTCCCACTTGGGGCAGGTTAGCGATTGATAGCATTTACTACGATGCGCGGCGCAGCATGATATGACGATGGACAGCGGGCGATGGGCTTGGATTGAATGGCAGGATTCTGGCACTCTGGCTTACCATAGGCATTGTGCGGCATGAGAGGCATTATGTGATGTCAGATAGCTACTCGGTAGCGACATTGGATTTATTCGCCTTGGCAAGTGTGATACCGGAAAGGGCAGTTTTAGCTTGCAGCACGAAGTGGCACGAAGTGAAGCGTTACACAGGCGCAGGCGCAGGCGCAGGCACAGGCACAGGCACAGGTTTGCCGAAAAAGGAGAAGGAAGAGGAAATAAAACGAAGCGAATCATGGAAGCGGAATGTCTCTGGTATGATCAACAAGATTGTAGCCCTCTGCACACGAGTTGAGGGTATTTATTGGCTGAAGTATCTATCTGCAAGGCAACGCCATTAATGATTTGCATAATCCGTACATGTACATAAATCCCGCCCAGCAGGGCATGCAAAACACGATTGCCTACGGATTAGGCGTAAAGTGATAAGGCAGAAATGAAATGGACTTGTTGGGGTACTTGACACTTGTATGCTTACTTGCCTTGCCCCTTGCCACTTGCCCAGCGCCTTCCGCTGTGTTCCTTGCAGCCCAATGCCAGGGGGGGGGAGGTTATTACTGGACTTTTCTTGGGCATGGAGATGGAGATGGAGATTGGGGGATGTGATGAGCGCAGGGCTGATGGAATGCACCCATTCAGTTTGCCGCTGCTTGTTGGGCAGGAACAAGAAAGAAATGACGCTGAAATCCTGAAATCTGAACCCGTATCCTGCCCTGTCTGCAGTCGCGTCTGCAGCCGCCTCCAAATAATGGACCGAAGCAGCCAGAGCCGAGCCAACCAGACCAGACCAGACCAGACCAGACCAAGACGTGACGTCTCCAACAAGCGCTTCAATCTTCCTTCTTCTTTCCCATTCATTCTCGTTTCTCCAAACTTTACGTGTCAAGTCTGAATGCACGCTGATGAAATAAAAAAACATGCGCCCACCCCTTCCTCGTCGCATCTAGTCTTGTCCGACCTCGCCCGCCCGCCAGCTCCACTGACGAGACCAAGAGCTGGTTTGCTGCCGCAGACTGAGTGAGACTCGACTTTGGTCCGTCGTCGTCGTCGTCGTCGTCGTCACCTCGTCGGATGAAGCTCCGGGGCCTGGCATCAGGTTTGCTCGCCGTCAGCTCTGGCGGCTTGGCCGACGCCAGACCAGACCGTAACGTACACCGCTTGACATCTGAATCGAAAATCGGATCGAGACTGGGGTTCACAACGCCGTGCCCTGGTTTTTTTTTTTCTTTTTTTTTTTTTTATATAATAAATCCTGACCTACCGCTTTTTGGTTTCCGGGGCATTCGTTAAATGATTTAATTTGGTTATCCCATATTTTGTCTGAACCTTGGTTGTTTTATTCTTTGCTTCCAGACCAGTGTTCTTATCAACTCCCCTCGACGTCGTTACCCGCAACCCTCGCGGCGCCCATGTTCGATGGCGTTTTGGGTTGTAGGCGGTGGTACTGGCGGCACTCCGCTTCATGATAACGGTGCTGCTCGTCGATCCGGTGCCGGCGGCGACGAAGGATACTTCAATCTTGAGGATCGATCGACGAGCTGTCACTGGCATGATGGCGGAAACACACACGCACACTATGACCATGAATGCGATGTCCACATGGAACAACCGCAACCTCAACCACAACATCAACAACGTCACCACCATCACCACCATCACCACCCCCGCCATGCCGAGTCGGTGCCTATCCGCAACCTCGCATTTCTCGTGATCCGAGAAGGCAGCGGCCACGGCCACATTCACGACCACAGCCATGACCACATGCACAACTTCAACCAGACCAACGGCTACCATCATACCCCATCGCCCTCACCATCGCCCTCACCAAAGCCATATCTGCCCAGTGAGTCTCCTGGCATCCACTCGCCCCATACCAACATTCCCATTCCCACAGTTCTTGAACGCACCGAGTCTGGCCACTCCATCTCCTCCGACACTTCGGCGCATAATCATCATCATCACCACCACCACCACCACCACCACCACCACCACCACTCGCCGCTCCCCTCAGACACCTCTCTTCTCGAAGATGTCCAGGCCGCCCGCCTCGTCCGCGATCACATTGCTCTCTACCGCCGGCGCTACCCGGACTCGCAACCAGAGCGCATTCTCCGCGCCCTCATCAACCCCAAATCCCGAGGCGCCGACTTTCCCCTCGACAACGACGCCCTTCGCAGCATCTTCTCTGCCGCCAACGAGCTCTTCTTTGCCTCTCGACTCACACGTCGCGTCACTTGGGACTGGAGCCACTCCGCATCGGAGCAGTACGAGAACCACATTGTCGGCACGACGGCCCTCCGAAGAAGTGCCCGTTTCGGCGGCTGGGAAACGTTGATCGTATTGTCTTCCCCCATTCTCCGCGACACCAAGTACAACCGACGCCTGCTCATCTCCACCTTTCTCCACGAAATGATGCATAGCTTCATGTTTGTCACGTGTGGCTTGAAAGCAAAGGAGTGCGGCGGCCACACCGAGGGCTTCCATCAAATTGCCGGCATCATCGACGACTGGGCAGGCAAGGACTGCTTGCACTTGAGGGATATGGAGGCCGATTTGGCAAGGTGGCGCGGAAATGACTTTGCTGCTTCCTGCGGCGCTGGTTCCGGCGCTGGAGGTGACGCCAGTGATCGTGACAACACCGACAACCACGGGTCGACAGAGCACCACTTGGAATTCAGCAAGTATGATGACCCGCTGCATCTGGAGCAAGTCACTGGATCGTGGGACAAGAGACATATTTCGAGCAAGCACGAGCCTCATCTCTTGCGCCCGTCTATACCACAGAGGCATGCTTCCCAGGAGGAATGGCAGTGGTATGAGCGGGAAGACTTTGGGGAGAGGCAGCAGTACGTTGCGTAGACCCAGTATGTGCCATGACGACACAAAAGACAAGACGTGTTAACTCACAAGAGGTGTGGGGGCTTTGTTTGCTATTCAGTTTGTTTCGTCCAATTCTTCTGCTTCTCTCCCCCCCCCCCCTTTCAAGTGATGGGTGCATGGCATGGTACGGTACACTGGACAGGCCACATACTAGGCGTCAAGCGGGCAGCCCATGGGCCATGTCGTTTCTCAAGGACGGTTTCATCATGTATAGATCCATTTTAATTTGAAGCATTTATAGCATTATAGCGTCTGATAGGTCTTGCTTTGCCGGTCAATGCCAGGGTTGAATGGGGCCATGTTACAATATATTCGGTGTTGAGACTGTGAGAGACGGGGTTCGTCTTGGAAATCAGTGACTAGATAGTTGATGTTCGCCACGTGTCTACCTGGCCTGTCCCAATATTCCATTTCTGAACATGCACACATTTGTTGTGTGCAGACAGGCCCTCGTGGGTAGCCGCTGGGCTGGTTAGCTGGTCGGACGATCTCGTGTCAGAAGGGCTGGGTTTTCAAATCGTGGTTTCTTTACTTGCTCACGATGTATTAATCTCGTCGGAATATAATCGACGTGCTATGAGGGAATCAGGAATGGGATGGAGGGAAATAAGATGTTGTTAACGCCGGAAATGCAAACTATGCTTTTTTTTTTTTTTGTCATCATCATTGTATCCATGTGCACCCGTCTTGTTACCACCCGTGGCCAAGCGATGAAGATATGCGGAGCAGCATCTCTTGCACCGCAGTGTACCATGGCGCTATTATCAATTTCTCTTTCCCGGCGAGTTGCCGCCGAGTTATTAATTTGGGTGAATATCTGAACTTGCAGTCTCATTTGACGGCTCGGTCGCCGTTCGGTCGGCGAAGCAATGGCTCCGACCCGCCTTCGTCATCAGAATCCTCAACAGCGTTCTCATCGACAAGCAAGTTACTACCAATGAGGGTCTCGTTATCCTCGGCGTCGCTACTGTCCATCGAAACCGTCGGCCCGTCGCCCTCGACAACCCAAAAGACAGGGATGGCGCCCAAAACGGCCATGAGGGCCAGGAAGAAATACGCCGTAACAATGTACCCGTGCTTGGCGCCCCAGGTGAATGCCCACCCGGTGCTCGCGGGGCCGATGGCCCTCCCGAAGCCGCTGAACATGGTGACGAATCCGTTCAGGGTGCCCAGGATGCGCAACGACGTACACGAATTGGTGAGGAGGATGATGACGGCGGGGAAGGCGACGATAATGGAGAAGGCCTTGAGGCCAAGGACGAAGCAGAGTGCGACCAGGCGCGTGGTTGGGGTGCCGAACAGGGAGGTGTATGGCGTGAGAATGTAGACGAGCGGCATGACGATGCCTGCATCGTGTTAGCATTGCATTGACTTTTACGCACACGCACACGGCATGGTACCAGACTTGTGTGCTTGTTGTGAGGGTAAATTGGGTGCTGGTACGTACAGCACGCCTTGTAGCAGTTTAAAACACCCCAGCGAGCCACCATGGGAGAGAAGAGGATGAACTGCACCACGCCGCATGTGATTCCGTACAGCATGAAGATTGTCCCGATGCGTCCTGATTCCAGGCCGAAGCCGCCGTTGAAGTAGAATGGGAGTTTTGTGTTTTCGGGAGTGTGCTCCATGACGGGGTAATTCAGAAACACCGTCACATTTTGATCATAGGCTACAGAGTGCAATGCCAGGAAGAAGTAGGCCAGCGTGATCAGACTCGTCTGGGTCGTGAATATTTCCAGGGGCCCCGGCGGAGGCGAGTGGCCGACTTTCTTCTTGTGCCGGGCCTTGTTGGGTAGCAGAGGAGCCGTGGCCTCGCCGTCCACAAAGGACCTTCGTCTCTGGGCGTCGCTGTCGCTATCGCTGTCGCTGGCGGTGACTTGACCTCGTCTTGGACGTGTCAGTGCTCGACTGAGGCGCTTCCCGACAGAGAGGCCCCAGTCGCGCTGGTCTCGTTTCGACGCGAGCGTTTCTTGGAGGAAGAGCGTTGCGCTGGTCAGGGAGATGAGGAAGAAGAAGGTGGCGATGAAGTTGGGCAGCGCATAAGGGAACTTTTCAAAGAACCAGACTCCTTCGAAGAGCGCGGGGAATTGTCGCACTGGGTCTGCGAAGAAGCCTCCGAAGGCCGGGCCGGCGACACTGCCTAGACTCCAAACTAGAGGCATGATGCTGAACGCTCGCGGTTGGAGTTCTTTTTCGGGAACAAGCTCGGCCACCATGGTTCGGATGATGCCAACTGTGCTGGAGTTAGTCGCCAATGTACGATACGCACTACAACTACACGCATGTGCTAGGTTGTCTCGAGGCAGAACTGACCGTTTCCATTGCTGGCTCCTTGAACGGCACGTACTGCGATAGCCATGGGCAACGATGTCGACATGCCCCAGGCAATGAAGCAGGCCATTGTGCAGAGAAGCCCAGTAATCAAGCTGGGTTTTCTGCCCCATCGGTCTGCGATCTTTCCCCATGGTACAGCAGCAAAACTTTGGAATACGGAAAAGACGGCCGAGGTCAAGCCAGCCCACATGGCGACTTCATTTTCCTCCACGCCTAAATCGCGAACCATCTGGGGGAGGTACGGGTAGATGGATGATGTGGCGATGGGTTCTGCGAACCTTGCGACGGCTGGAAATGGCGGATTTGTTAGCGATAGGGTTCTTGGCTCTCATTTGTGATGTGAGGAATCAGTTTGGAGGAGGCGCGCCACTTTATTAGGCGACTTGCCCGGTTATATGGAAACGTCACACACAACCATGGGCAAAGGCAATATTCGCGTGTGAGAGACACACGGGCGAGGGCATCAGGAGTGGCTCGAATCTATGCCGAAGTCTTCTATAAAATGAGTCTCGCCAACTTTTGTGCAGTGGTGTCCTTACCTAGAATAGTCAACTGCTGCACGGGCAGCTTCGGCCGAGGCGGCGCTGGTGAGTCGTCATCACTCATAATCCAAGACCAAGATTGTTGATGGCGAATCTGAATGCCGTCTTAGCAGTTATGTTGATCGAGTATGTCCGGAAACGACGGCGTTGGTCGAAACTCGAGTAAAAGTTGCGACTGTGAGGCTGCGTTCTACTTATTTGCCCGCTCTCGTATGAAGCGCTCAACCGCTTGATGAGCAAGACGTCACACATAACTCAAAGCCCCTCCTCCAGAGCAAGTGGCCGCCGAGTACGCAGAGCCTGTATCAGAAGGTTCAAGTACGGAGTAAGTACGACGAAATACGGGGCAGGAGCGGGCCGTTGTCAGGGCTTGAACAGTGAGGGGGGGGGGTTGGCGTGTCGGCATCTCAGCCTTCAGCTTCAGCCATCGAAAGCGGATTAGGCGGAAAATTTTCCCCGCTTGGAAGAGCATCGACGAGGAAAATTATCGGACGCGAGAGGCTTTGGAGCAGCCCCCACCTACCTCCAGGCAGGAGCGACTCGGATGCCGGACAGCCAGAATTGCCGACTATCTCCTTGGAGGTCATAAGCCTTATGGAGTCACGTTAACCAGGGTCTGTATGTATCCAATTAGATAAAAGTAAACCAGAGATACATGCAATTTGCGGGCCCCATGGATCCACAAGGCTTATGACCTCTAAGGAGATCCGTTGAATAACCCACAATTCGGGAAGCCGCCCCCGCCTCATCATGGCCACACGCCGTTCCAGCCAATCAATCCTTGGTGGTGTACCCCGCCCGTGACACACTGACGGCTTGGCTCTTGCCTCATTCTCATTTCACCTTTTGATTCCATGAAACCTCGACTGAAGTTTTTCTCATCTACAGACTTTCCTCGGAGCCTGAAAAGATGGCAATCGAGTCGACGCCGTTGATCCAGACTGTCCGTGTTGCGCCGCCGCAGAGGAGGTACCGCCATCACACTTGCCGGCGCTTCCGTACTTTGGCGTGCACGTGCACGTGCGTCGTTATGGTCGGCTTCGCGTGCTTCCTCACTCATATGTTTTTGATTTGGCCGTATCATTACCTCACCGGCCGTCATGACCACTATTCGTCGTCTCATTGGAATGGCAAGCGCATGTCGCATGAGCAGCTTAAGAACATTCTTCTTGAGACGCCAACTGCCGATCATGCCAGAGAATGGAGCCAGTACTATGCCTCAGGTCCTCACCTTGCAGGCAAAAACTTCTCCCAGGTAATATCATGATGGCAATTTACATATTGGCATGTCGGGATCTGATCGACTGACATTTCATTAGGCCGATTGGACCAGAGAAAAGTGGCAGAGCTGGGGAGTGGATGCAAGTATTGCTGAATATGATGTCTATATCAACTACCCGGTTGACCACAGCCTCTCTCTATTGAAAAAGTCGGATAAGGACGATTCGTGGACCTCGGCATTCAATGCCTCCCTGACCGAGGCCGTCCTGGAGGAGGACCCTACCACCTCTCTCAAAGACCGGGTTCCAACATTCCACGGATACTCCGCCAGTGGCAATGTCACGGGGCAATTTGTCTATGTCAACTACGGTACCTATCAGGATTACCAGGATCTAGTAGATGCTGGCATCGATCTCAAGGGCAAGATCGCCATTGCGAAATATGGCAGCATCTTCAGGGGCCTCAAGATCAAGCGCGCTCAGGAACTGGGCATGCTTGGTGCTTTGCTTTATAGTGACCCTGGTGATGATGGGGATAAGACAGAGGCCAATGGGTATAAACAGTACCCTGAGGGCCCTGCCCGTCACGAGAGCAGTGTTCAGCGTGGAAGCGTTCAGTTCCTCAGCACTCGTCCTGGTGATCCGTAAGCCCGCTCTGCTCTACCAATATCGATAATTTGATGTATTGTCAAAAGACTAACACTTTGCAGCACAACTCCGGGTTACCCTTCCAAACCTGGGGTCCCGCGTGCACCAGCTCATGACTCCACTCCATCTATTCCTTCTCTTCCTATTTCTTACGCTGATGCCATTCCCATTCTCAAAGCTCTAAACGGGCATGGTCCCAAAGCATCTGACTTGAATAGTTTCTGGAAGAAAAATCTCGGTCTCGAATACAAGGGCGTCGATTACAACATTGGACCTTCGCCCGAGAACATGGTCCTGAAACTTTATAGCCAGCAGGAATATGTCACCACTCCCCAGTGGGATGTCATTGGCATTGTCAATGGAACAGTACCCGACGAAGTCATTGTTGTCGGCAACCATCGAGATGCATGGATCGCAGGTGGCGCTGCTGACCCCAACAGCGGTTCTGCCGTGCTGAACGAAGTCGTTCGAAGTGTGGGGAAGGCTGTAGGTGCCGGATGGAAGCCTCTCCGCACGATCGTGTTCGGTAGCTGGGACGGTGAGGAGTACGGTCTCATTGGAAGCACAGAATGGGTGGAGGAGTACCTGCCATGGCTCTCTGGCTCAAATGTCGCCTACATCAATGTCGATGTCGGCGCATCAGGGCCCAGCTTCAGGGCGTCGGCTGCTCCTCTTTTGAACCAGGTTCTACGAGACGCAACTCACATGGTTCCCTCCCCGAACCAGACCGTCACTGGACAGACCGTCGGAGATGTATGGGGTGGCAAGATTAGCACCATGGGAAGCGGCAGTGACTTTACAGCATTCCAGGACCATGCGGGTGTTCCTTGTATCGACATGGGTTTCCGTAGAGCTGCTAATGGCCCAGTATATCATTATCACAGCAACTATGACAGCTCCCACTGGATGGACAAGTTTGGAGACCCCGGCTTCAGGTATCATTTGGCCATGGCACGTGTCCTCGGCATGATTGTCGCGGAACTTGCCAACACAGTTGTCATCCCATTTGGTGCAACTGAATACGCGGACGCTCTGGGAAATTATCTCGACAAGGTAGAGGCGAAGCTGAAGCCGGATGCGGAGCCAACCAATGAGCAAGCCGTTTCTGCTACGCGCGGCGCACTTCGTGCAAAGGCTGCCGAGGGCAGCGCTGACGCGTTTGAGGAGAGTCTCAAGAAGATTCGACGCTCCCTTAGCGATCTCCGCGCAAAGTCCGTTCATCTAGATGACCGCGCTGCAAGGGCTAACCGCAAGTTGGAAGAAGGGCTGCCCTGGTGGAACATTATTGGCAAGATCAAGCTGTGGGCAACCGTTGTCAAGATCAACACCCAGTACAAGTTTTTCGAACGCCACTTCTTGTTCGAGGGTGGTCTGGACAACCGCAGTTGGTTCAAGCACGTTGTCTTTGCGCCGGGCCTATGGACAGGTTACGCCGGAGGTAAGCAGCACACATCCCCGACGAGCAAATCACCACCTCGAACTTTATGCTGACCCGTCGTTTGCAGACGTTTACCCTGGTTTGATGGAGAGCATCGACGCCAAAGATTACTCTGGTGGTCTGAAATGGGCTGAGATCATTGACAGATGTGTTGTCAATGCCGCCAAGAGCCTCCATTAGACGATTTGCGGTGTTGCGTATTCCTGCGTCTCGAGGCACAGTGTAGAGGAGAACGAATGGGGTAGAATAGCGTGCACTTGTTCCGAAATGCAAGTAATCTACGTGACTTGTCCACATCTACATACACATTTGCGAATGCGAATCTTGTGGCGCCTGACAACAAAATCAGCATCCAAGGCACCTCGAGCATATGCGCCGGAACGTACTTGACATGTACCGAGGAGTGATGGGCTGCCGATGAGCAGGGCAGAGGCAGTTCAAGTAGTCTTGTAGCGTGGCTATTCTGGCTGGGGCCGATGATTGGCAGTGAGGTGCTTTCGTAGTAAGAACGCATATATACCAACCATTGCCTCGGTTATGTTCAGTTGCAATATAAAAAAATTAAAAAGAAAAAAATTTGTTGCAAACGACATCTTTGAATCAGGTTCCTGTATTCATGTCTATGAGGTCTCGATTGCATCGTACAAAGGCCGCTTCCCCCGCCAAGTTAGAACTTGTACACCTGCTCCTTGGTGTAGCCCAGATCCTTCAGGGAGCCAGACAGCTCGCCTTGGTCCTTGGGGCTGACCTTGGGGCCGGAGATGGCCTTCATCAGACCAGGGGGTCCGCAGATAAACACCTTGATATTCTCCTCCTTGGGCTCGGGGAGCACAGTCTTGAGCAGGTCCTTGCTGATGAAGCCACTGCCGCCAGACCAGCCCTTAGGGGCCTTGTCAAGGACGTAGAAGGCGCGGAACCGCTGGGGGTATGTGTTCTCGAGATGGGCGAGTTCGCGGCGCAGAAGAATGTCCTCCTCGCTGACATTACCGAACACAAGAGTGACCTTGGTCTTGTCGTTGGGGTTGTTGAAAATGGCTCGGCAAAGCTGGTACATGGGGGTGATGCCCGTACCACCTGCGACGAGGGCAATGTGGTCATGCTTGTTCTCAGTCCAAGGGTACTTGGGGAGAGGGCCCTTGAAATCGAGTCGCTGCCCGGGGACCAAGTCGTGGATGTGGGTGCTCATAGGGCCGCCCTGGTACTTCTTCACCAAGAGATCGACGAAGCCCTTCTCGCCTGTGCCGCATGCTAGTCAGTGCACCGCAATATCGAAAGAAAAGAAAATTAAAAAAAATCAAAAAAATTTGCACTCAGTGGCAATGGCAAAAAATTCTACGACAACATACTTTCGTCGCTAATGGGGGTATAAGGTCGAATGATGGCCTTCTCATCCTCGGGGCCCTTGTACTTGGTCAAGATGGCACTGGCAACGTGGAGCCCAGATACCATGTCGGACTCGGGAAGCTCGAAACGAAGACGCTTGGTGTTGTGGTTGACGTTTTCAATGTCGGCCAGCTTGAGGGAGATGAAGCCCTGGTCACCGCCAGTAAAGGCAGGCTTTGCAGGAACGACTTCCTTTACTTTGGCGGCGACGGAAGGGCTGCCGCTGAAGTAGTAGTAGCCTGCGCCAGCGACAACTGCACCGCCAGCGGCAAGGAGAAGGGTATTGGAACCGCCCTGGGATCCAGATTCGGTGGCATATCGCCGTGCTTGCTATTATCGAGTCAGGAAATAAACGACTCAACTTGACGCAACAGCCGCTGCGCGGCTTTCACGGCCACTATTTAACCTGCACGAGTAAAGTCCCAGGGTGAGAGGATTTTGGAGACGTACAGACTTGAGCGGCCGGGCCGCACGAAAAGCAGATCTGGCGAACATGACGGGAACGGTTTCCCGTGTGGAAAGTTGAATCAATGGCAGTCAAAAAAACAAGAAGAAGAAGAAGAAGAAGAAGGATTGTTATTTATTCTGGGAGGAAACACTCGCGCAAAAGAGGGACACCAGCTCAGGAACTACTGCGTGCAGCTGTCGGGACTTTGGAGTCGGGACAATCGGGGGAGTCTCCGTTCAATTTCAGGTGTATGACGCCAACCACGTGACGCAATGACCCGCCATGACCTGCCTTGACTGACCCCCCCGGTCTGAGGTTGCCAATGTAATATGTGTGTACGGACTACATATATGTATTGATCCCATCCAGCTTATTAATAACTAATAATAATGCACCAATGATACTCCGTACGCTCGGCTGTTATGATACCAGCTACACTAACCCAACAAGATGCAGCCTTTCCCTATAAATCAGCATTGATCCCGGCTCGCTCACATCGCGCCATAACACCGTCCACATTGGGTAAACACTCATGCAAGAACTCTCAAAATATGCTTAGTATGCAATCAAGAGGTGTATTCATATTTCATCAGCTTAGAATGTTCGGAAGCACCGTTACGATTGCCGGCATCTGCATATATCACCAATGCGTATCCCGCTATAAAGAGCAGGGCCTTTTGATAATCCTTTCCAACATGCCCCCTTTGGCTTTCCAATAATGTCGGCTTCTGGCCCCTCACTCCGTTCGCAACGACATTCTTCCCTTGTCCGTCCTTGATGGGACAGCAAGCCTTCCAGCTACATCTGATACCGGTTGCTCGACCGGTGTATATCAGATGGTGTCGAGTTGCGTGACTTAGGTAGGGTGGTCATAACGCCCAGGTGCGTGGATCTGACGTCTGTTTTCCCTTCCCTCGCCAGAATCGTCGCGTTCACCGTGATATTCCTGGTCAACGGGTGTCTGTTACCACACCAGTAACTGATATCATGACTTGATCTGGATTCCAGAACTGCGAGTGTCGAAGTTATCTACTCAATTTGCAATGCTCGTGCTTCATCATGTAGTTCACCGCGTAGCAGCTTCCTGAGTGCTTGCCGTGTTCGTGTGTTCTTGAACGGGTGTATGTCCTGTCTCGCCATCATTGGTCGAGCCTTGACTTCCCCTTCGAGGCATCCCCGGTTCACCATGTTGGGCAATCGTTGGTGTATTCGTCTGGCTTCCGCCGCGCTGTCCGTGGTAGTGAACAACTTGGGGAGGAGTTTGACCAGCCTGGATTCCTAGTTGCTCCGTAGGATAGGGATTCAAGTCTTTGCTCGACGTTGAAAAGACCGATACCACGGGCTGGTGATAACCATTCGCCAATGCGATGGATGACTGCCGCTCCTTGCCAATGTGTTCGAATTGTGTGGGCGTATCGGCTTCCTTCGGTGAGATGCATCCTTCGCCAATGTTGCCCGTCAAGCTGTTCATGCCGCCTTCGATATCACGTAGCAACCGAACATATTCTTCTGGTACAAGCCCACTCTCCTGAGTTTTGGGATCTTCAGCAACCAGCCACCCCTGCCCATGTCGATACGAAACCCAAATAATCTGTCCCTCTACTAACGGCAGCTCGTTTTCATTCTCGCGCTCAAAGTCAAACAGAGCCACTGCCTTTCCGTGAAATTCTTCATCGGGTGAAGTAATGGTAAATTGGTAGTCCCGTGAGTAGCGAGATTCGTCAGCGTCTTGAAATCCAGAAGACGAAGGTGGGCTGGATCCATCGTCCCCGTACCGGTCGGTTTGCGTTTGTTGAGAATAGTGGTAGCCCCGACTACGGCGTGCCTGGTCTGGAGAATACGTCACATACTCGCCACCGGGACCGTTGGCTTCTCCTCCTTCGGCGACATAGTATCTCTCGCTCCCGTCGGCGCTGGCCCCAGTATGGTTTCCCTTTTCGCTATCATAGTTGGACAAGCTCATCATCTGATCCTCGCGGCCAGCTCTAACTCTCCCCTGGCCCAACGTTGCAGAAGTGGACTTGTGCTTACGGTGACGTGTAGCCACCACAGGACTTTGCAAATCTTCGTCTTCGCTGTAGGGCGGGCCGTCTCCCATCTGAATGGGAGGTATCTCATGGCTACGACTGAACCCGTCAGAGGTCCATGAATCCCACGGCATGCGCTGGTCCCATGAGGCAGGTGGATCAGATAATCTGCGATTTTCACTCGCAGGTGTTGTGAGACCAGATGGAGGGCCCGATGGTTCGGGCGGCGGACCGTAGTGCATCGGATGGGTGCAAGGATAGGCGAAATCTCTCACAAGTGCATACGAGAGGTTTGATGAAGACGTGGGAAACATGTGGGAGCCCGGTCGTGACCTCGAGGGGACGGATCCGACAGAGTATTGTGAGAGTCTACTCTTGGAAGCGTGAGACATTGGACGGGGCAAGTTGCTTTGGCGTGAGGGCGTCGAAGTCGTCAATGGCGGCAAGGCAGGATGGTTTGGATTCTGTGGAGGGGAAGAGCCCTGTGGCGGCGACGCCGCAGTCGACGAAGCATCCGTCATAGTAGCGGTCGCTGTCATTCCTCGAGAAGTGTTCGGACGGTTGGATCAAAATTCGGTTGAACAGTGGCAAGCCCCCAAAGAGCGAGGCGCCCTCCCTGGTCAGCTGAAGAGGCTCGGGCAGTGTCGCAGTGTCGCAGTGTCGCAGTGTCGCAGTGTCGATGTGTCGATGTGTCGATTCCGTCTTGTAGTTACAGTGGCATGGAACGCAACCAGCGCAACACTTTTGAGACCCCGCAGGCGGGGCCTGAGCAGCGTAGTCAGATGTTTTGGAGACTTGAAACTATTCAAGGGACTTATTAAATTGAATGAGCCTTGCGGGAAATTTTCTGGTGGTGAGGAGAGAAAGAGAGGGAGAAAGAGAGGGAGAAAGAGAGAGAAAGAGAGAGAAAGAGAGAGACAGAGAGAGACAGAGAGAGAGAGAGAGGCAGGGAGACAGAGAGACAGAGAGACAGAGAGACAGAGAGACAGAGAGAGAGAGAGGCAGGGAGACAGAGAGACAGAGAGACAGAGAGACAGAGAGACAGAGAGACAGAGAGACAGAGAGACAGAGAGACAGAGAGACAGAGAGACAGAGAGACAGAGAGAGAGGAGACGGGGCAGAAGGAAAAAATTTATAAAATAAGAGTCTGGTAAAAGAGAAAGCTTCCCGTGGCCGGATACTCGTGGCCTGCAGAGAGCAGTGGGGAAGAGAAATGCAACCTGCGATGCTGGCTAGGCTAGCGACAGCAGGTTGGAGGTTGAACCGACAGGAACAGCGCGGTGAGGCGCAGAACAAAGTCTCGATCGAGTACGAAAGCGCACAAGTGATGCAGGCGGCGCGAGGCAAAACCAGAGATGAAAACGCCTGGTCGGGAAAAGAGTCGCAGAGAGGAACATTCGGACGTTGGAGGAGCGGAGGTGGTGTACGGATTAGTTAGTTGAGCAACGACTGGGCTGGTGCCGTTGGTGGACGAAAAAGTAAAGAGACTGTTAATAATAGCGAGCGGCCCACCCAGAGTGGTCAGTGGTCCCTGGTCGCCTGGTCCTTGTTCTAACTTAAAAGTTCGTTGGTCCCCCCCCTTTGCACAGAGTCAGTCCAACAAACCAGCTGCGCTACTACGGTGCGCGGTGCAAGGTGCGAGGTGCAAGGTACGAGGTGCAAGGTGCAAGGGGGCTGCAGTGGGTGAGTGCCACTGATGAGTGGTGAGTGGTCTGGTCGCTGCTCAAGTCAATGTTTTTTCTCTCACTGCACCTGATAGTGTCCTACTAGTGCCCTTATCATATGAGTGTCCCAATCCGTAGCAACGGGTCCTAGTGAAATTGACCACGACAGCGGTGCTCACTGCTGAGCATCAGTGAGGCCCAGAACGGCGACAAGTCCCCGGTCAATCCTGGATGCCTGTCTGCGATTTTCTTTCCCTGCCTGGGACTGGACAACCCCCTTTGACCAAATTGATGATGAAATTGCAGGTACGACCTATGTATTGTATCGATGACTATGCAGTATAAGCGCTGGGACAAGCGACAATCAGGCAACGCGTGCAGAGCTTGGCAAACAAAAGCAACTCGGTCATGTTGCAGTATTTTCGTCTCAATATTGGGCTCAATTCGGGGTCTCTTTGTTATGTCGCTTCTTCAGACGTCAAGTCAGCTTGCACGAGTTTTCCGTCTGCCCGTCCGTCCAACATGGCCCGTGACCATGTTCATCTCATGATCAAGAATTAGGTTCGAAGTGCTGACCGCCATGGGTGCCATGGTACATGTTGATGAATCGCGCTGGCGAAATCTGAGAATCGAACTCTCGGAATAAAAACAAGTCGCCAGTTCTATTTTTGGACTTTTTTGGTCATAAATTCGGGGACTTGCTGCTGATTGGGCGCTCCAAGTCCGCGCGTGTTTCAGGATATGCGCATGGCTGCCCGCCAATCGCGTCTCTCCCCACTCATTCGCCAATCGCTCTGTCCTACGGCCTGTCCAGTGCCCTCCGGCGTTTAGCCGATTCGCTTGCAAAACCCTCCCTCCTCGCACAGTCACACGCACGTAGGCGGCTCAACTCGAGCTCTAATTTGCTAGAGCAAGAAAACCCATCTTTGTTCATCATCCATCCGACCAACGTCCCTGCGATATCAAGGCAAGAGCTGGAGCAGATGATGCCTTTGCAGCTCTCGCTAGGCCACCGAGACGCTCTTCGGCGACGTGTTGAAAGTGATATTACTTGAGTCTGCTCGGCTAGGGACGGGGGTGGCGACGAAACGACTTGGTGAGTCTTTTTTTTTTCGTTTTTTTTTCGTTTGCCCCCCCAGCTATTTGATATGATGATCCTCGAAATTATTGGAGCTGTCTGAACCACGATGTCGAAGACATTTTATACGCAACTTAACATCTGATCTTGTCGAAGCTTCTTTTTATTTACTGGCAAAGATGCCCTCACTTCGTGCCCAAGGTCCATTCATGACTAACCGTTGAGACGTAGACAGTCCGGTCTGACCGTCAGAGAATGCGATCATCAAACATTTGAAGAAGAATCTTTACTTTCGTCCTACCTTCTGCGCCGGAAACACATCAAATCATCGGCGATGGGTGTCATAAACGGAGCATCAGACGCGTCGACGCAAGAAGGCTCTAGCAGTGGCTCTGCAGGGTACAAATTGAAATTCTGTACCGTGTGCGCAAGTAATCAGAACCGGTAGGCACCACTCTGAACACTTGTTCTCATTTGTGAGGACCGCTCTTTTATTCCTACGGCTAGCTAACACACAGGCTGTCATAGTTCCATGGAAGCTCATCTACGATTATCTCAGGCCAACTATCCCGTCATTTCATTTGGCACTGGCTCACTTGTCCGATTACCCGGCCCGACTATCACACAGCCAAATGTCTATCAGTTCAACAAAACTTCGTACGATAACATGTTCAAGGAACTAGAATCCAAAGACGGGCGTCTATATAGGGCAAACGGCATCCTCAACATGCTCGATAGAAACCGGGGGGTGAAATGGGGACCAGAGCGATGGCAAGACTGGGCAGTTGGCATTCCCAGGCTGCAACATACGACAGACAAGGGAAGCGAAGGCACCGAAGGTGGCGTTGTAGATGTCGTCTTCACGTGCGAGGAGCGCTGCTGGGATGCAGTCGTTGATGATCTGCTCAGTAGGGGATCGCCGCTGAACCGACCTGTCCACGTGATTAACGTGGATATCAAGGATAACCATGAGGAGGCCCATATTGGCGGTCAGGGAATTCTGGACCTTGCCAATTCCCTCAATTCGGCCGCTGCCGAGGAGCGAGATGCCGTCGGAGCTGCTGCATTTGACAGCGGTAGTGCAGCCAGTCGGGCAAGCTTTGATGAAAGAGTGCCAGACATTATTGGCGCTTGGCAGGAACGGTGGCCAAAACTACCCTCTACCTGGACACTGGCGTGGTTTTGAAGACGTTGTTTGTCCAGAGGGAAAGGACAACCGCCATTCCATGACGGAGTCGGTGGTTGGATGGGACAGTACTGATGACCGTGACGAAGTGGCGTTTTTCCGGAATCCGGCGTTTCTGAGCGAATGGCCTCACTTGAACCTGTTCAAGCAAACCAGGACACACCCATGGACAGGTTGGTTATGAGAATTGATCATTTGACAGTCCACACGTGCCTCGAGTATTGAGTGAAGTGACTTGCAGTTGGGGCACAGCATCCGCTCTGGTTCGCAACGGACTAGTCAAATCATGCGCATGAATAGCATATAGCACAGTCGGGTTCTGGCTTATGCCTAGTTAGTTCCGCTGCCCATGGACGAAGAAGAGCTTGACATTGGCATCCATTCAACATCTTGACTAGATGTCCAGCTCACTTCGCCGGCAAAAGATATCATGACAACAAGTATATATCAGTAAAGCCAAATTATAGACTGAGTACAACATGTCAACTACGTTTTTCTACGTTCGCAGTCTTCGGAGGTGTGGATAAATTCTGTGGTTTCATATGTATTTGGGCACAAATCCCGGACCAGTCGGGTATCCTTCCGGAGAAATCGTGGTTCATTTGTGCCACACGACTTATTATCAGTTGCGGGAGGGAGCTGCATACACGAGGTTACAGATCTATTTGTGATAAGATTTGTCAAGATACGGGCAGACCTTATCATGAAGCTCAATGCGCGTACTAATGACTGACGAATGTATCTCCTTAGAGGTCATAAGCCTTGTGAAGTCACGTCAACTAGGGTCTGTATGTATCCAATTAGACAAAAGTAAACTAGGGAGATAAATCACATCAATTCAAATACTGATACCGTATCATATCATGTGGTGGGGTTTCTTGTTTACCTACCTCGTTGCTGAGTGTGCCTTGGTGTAGGGCGAGTGTCTCTGGCGACAGATGTTCATGTTGGGATTGACTGCGTCTCTCAAAGCCAGGGACACGAGAGTATGACGCCAAATCCCCGATTGAATCCCATTGTCGCTGTAGCCCTTACATAAGGGGATGCTGGTGTTTCACATGCAGTTGTCGAAACAACGCTAAAATGGGGCTCGATGTAAGGAACCCCTCGTGGTGCAAAGAGCACCCCAACCTGTGGTGGCGGTGGCTAAGGACAGCCGTTACCAGCCGCCCATAGTAAGGGACAGAGTCAGGACGGAGCAACGCGGTAATTGTAAGGGTAGACTCTGCATGCCAGATCGAGATTCCACGATAAAATCATCGCTTGAGGCTTTAAAAGGGGGGAAGATGAGCTACACCATAGATCTCGACTTCAAATAGCTGGGAGCACATGTCCCTTAGGTCCCTTGTCGGAGGTTGCACGCCGGACATGTCGTCAATTAGGGTTGGTAAATTTTCATCGTCAACACGTGTGAAGAGAGATTTGTCCAATATCAACTTCTTCAAAGTGCTACGCAGACGAAGGCGGCAGAGTGATCGGTCCGGACTCAACCGGCAACGGCAGGGATGACTTTGGCAACAAGCACCATTGGTTGGACGGACTGACGGACCGTAGATTACCCTTCATCCACAAGAGCGAGTCGGTACTATTCGATCGCTGCTCATATCCGGGTCGATCGATTTGCTAGTGCATATCAGACGATTTCGATACTCTTGCGAAAGCCAACATGGAGTCGGTGACCATGAAGATGTTTCCACAGGTTCCTCTGAAGATTATCGCATTGTTACAGAGTCTTGGTGAGCTGTCTGGAGATCTTAGCCACGCATATCATGAAAACTTTCGATGAAACCAACGAGAAGTATATTTTGAGACTGGACAATAAGACCCCAGGAAGCTTAACTCACCTTGCGCATTTCTGCATTTTCATGACGCCGACAGAAGACAGCCAGCCAATTGGAATGAGCAAGAGTGGAATAATCGAGAGTTGCCTCGCATCCTGGCTCACGGGATGAATCGATCGGTTGAAGTGCCGCGTAGGTCCGAAGTCACGTGAATGTAATGCTGAACTCTTGACGGCCACGATATTACGATGGGGAAGGAAGTCGTCTCAGACTGTGTGAATGCTCGTCGCTCCTGCCGAGTCAAGATCAGAGCACAATGGCCCAATCATGCTTGATAGTCTCACTGCACCAGACCGTTCCTGCCATTTTCTTGGTTCCTGACGGCGGATTGCTCCATCGACGTTGTGCGAGGGAGTAACCCATCGTAACCAGGCGTAACCAGGCGTGACAATTATTACTATCGTGTTTTCTTCACAAGTTGAAGCATATATTCTCTCCCAGTCTATTAGCCATCCAGACGATCTAGCTGCCGAAAACTGCCGATCAATCTTCTCAGAAGCATTCGTCTGTGTCCAAACGTTGAAAAGCATAAAATTTGCCATTTGGGCCTTGGCATTAGTACGGCTCCAGGGGATCACGGACTCATTTCCGGTCGGGCGACAGCAAAGGGGAGTTCATCTGGCTTCGTCTGCTTGGGCCGACCCCCTTTTCTTTTAGAACACTAGCACCCGACCCGTAGGAATTGGCGGTCACCACGATTACCACGTCGTCCATTTTTGTTGTCGCGGGGCTGTGGGCCTGCCGCTGCTCATTTGCCTGCTGGTAAGTGTCGCTCCATCTAATAGCTTTTGTGTCAAGCGGCTTGGTTCAATTTCCCTAGCCCCTCGCTAATACAAGCACGACAAATGCAAGAGCAAGAACAGTGGGAACGACGCGGTTATTCGCTGAGGCCGCCGCCGCCGCCGCCGAGAACAACTTGACCACTTGACACCTGCCTCAAGGCACCTAAGGGAAGAAGGGCCACTCAAGTGCCTTTATTACCAAGCCTCTGCCAAGGGTGCCCTCGTCCTGAGGTTTCCCACTCACACATCAATATTATTGTCATCCGCATAAGAACTCTTTGGCACCAGCATCATCACCCACCCATCGACAAAGTTGAACTCAACTCTCGCAGACAAGTGCCCTGCCATCGCTTCCCGTCCCGCGCTTGACGAAGCCCCCTCCGGCACATCACCGCGACCCCTTGTCTGCCTGGTACCTAGTGTTTGGTACGCGCGCCCTGTTAGCCAGTCTCCGAGCCGCCAGGGGCAGTGCACTGTGGAGACCCGCTGTTCCAAGTCGAGCCTGCCTGGGCCCGGTGCTCGCGAGTTGGTGTAAGACACTTTTGCGGCAGCACAAATCTTGCCTCGCGCGACAGACACCCTCCCTGACTTTCCCTTTCTCGATCATGAGCGCCGCTGGCCGCAATGTGCCGCTATCTCCTATCTCTCTAGGTGGAAGCGAGTGGTCTTTATCCAAGTACCCGTCGCGCGACGAAAATCCATATCATAACATTCGTGGTAACCTAGCCTCTCCCCCCAACTCGGGAGGCTTCAACGGCGCCATGAGTATGAACGGCTTTCCTTCTGGACCTCGAAGCAACGGCGGCCCTTCGCCGCCGCCTTCCGTCGGTCGATCGAGCACCGGCACGAATCTTTTCTCTGGAGGCAGCGACAGCGGTCGCAACAGTGGTCGCGAATTAGACGAATCGCTCTTGAATGAACACTACGTTGCTCTCAAAGCCTTCCTCCATGCTAGAGGCAACGATGCAAGGCAACAACCGAATAAGGCACGGGACAAACTCTTGCGACTCTCTGCCGTCCAATTTTTTGAGCTTAGTACGGATGTTTTCGACGAGCTGATCCGTCGTCAGTCCATGGCAAGGGCCCCTCCAAATGCCCCCAATGGCCCTCCTCAGTTTCTCTTGCCAGAAAAGACATTCCACCCCAAGCGAAATCAAGCACGCCAAAGACTTTCCTCCCTCGGGCCCCCGCGATTTCGTGACCTTGCCGCCGATGTCTACCACGAGTTGGAGAGACGGTTTCCAAATTTCGTCGGCCGCGATGTTCCTCGAGGAGGCAGCCCTATGTCCATGCGTAGTGGACCTAACGGTCGAAATGGAAACCCCCCCAATGGCATGTTTCCACCTCGAGGCCAAAGTCGGATTCGACGTCCTTCCGATGCCAGCTCGATTCGTGGAGGGCCTCCGCCACCCGATATGTATGGGATTCCTCCCTCTCCGAGCGTACCCAATGGAGATTATGGGCGACCGACGCCCAAGCAACTAAACCAAAACAATACAATTGTTCCTAACAAGAGCACTATGCTCGAAGAGGACGACGACGCTGGTGCGGCTTCCGAGGTAAGACATGTTCAGGCTCTTTCTACTTGAGTGGCATTTGCAAACGAATAAGATGGCGGCGGTTGACTGACTGAGATGCAGGCTGACAAAAGGATGATGGAGGAATACCAAGCGCAAATTAGGGAATTGCAGGACAAGTTGTCTTATGTGGAAGGAGAATTGAGAAAGAAGGACGATGAAATGATGAGCATCTTGGATGCAGAACGATCGAGAGCCAATGCAACGAATATGGAGCAGAAGAATGATTGGTCCGATGTTCGTTCAAGTCTTGAGAGTAAGCTTGCTGAAGCCCAAGACCTGAACGCATCGATGAAGCAAGAGCTTGAGCGTCTGCGAGCAGACCAAGAAAACCAGGCATCCATGAGACCAGACCCTGCCACCCAGCGAGAGAATGAAGAACTGCGGCATTCTTTGCAAGAACAAAACCGAGTTACCGAGGAGGTCCGTCGAAAGGCCCAGGAGGATCTTGATGAGATGAGAGTCCTCACACAACGAAGCAACGCGATACAACTCAAGCAGAAGGAGTTGGAAGACAGCATTGAAAATCTGGAACGCGAGTGTCGCGACTGGAGGAACCGATACGCTCGGGCCAAGACACTGCAAGGTGGGTTGCGAGCCTCAATGCAAGGAGTGCCCCTCGATCATGATGCGGCGAAATATGTTCGAGACAAAGGCTTCATCGACAACAACGGCATAATCAAGGATGTCCACGTGACCAAGTTCCAAATATCCATCGACGAGCTTCTCCAGACAGCACGCAGAGAGGCCCCTGAGAAAGTCGTTGAGTCGATGAAACGAGTAGTCGTGAGCGTCCGTCGAATTACGAGAGAGCTGGACGAGTCTACTCCGCACGATGACAACGTAATTCAGCAACAGGGGAAGCTGAAGGCGAGAGTTTCATCAACTGCCAATGGACTCATCACTGCGTCCAGGAACTTTGCAGCCGGGGCGGGCATGTCTCCCATATCTCTACTGGATGCTGCTGCCTCCAACCTGTCGGCTTCCATCATTGATCTTCTCCGTATCGTCAAGATTAGACCCACACCACCGGGTGAACTTGAGGAAGACGATGATGGCACGGTGACCCCTGTGGACTCTGCCAGCTTCTTCTCCCCTCGGAGCACCGCGCAAGCATCCACCCAGGGTAGCCTCCCTCCGCCACCGCCATTCCAAGGGCTCGGAGGTGCAGGTGCCCGAGCCAGCGCCGAATCCTCGGCATATAGCCCGATCAGCTCTCCTAGAGAATCTGTAGATCCATACCCTGGGAGCGGCTTGAATGGTTTGAATGGTATGACGGATGGCGGGGGATACATGAGCTTCAACAAAGGACCCAATGGATATCGCAATAGTCGACCCGACGACCTCAAGGTACACCCTTACGGCACATACGGTGACCTTTGATTCTCACCAAGACAACTGACGGTAGTTTTGATCTACCTTGATGATCAGACTGCACTTCTCGTGTCGGATATCCAGAACCTGGTTAGCTGCGTTCGTGGAGGTGCCGACATGAAACAAATCAACGAGGGGATCTTGTCCATCAACGCCGTTGTTGGCAAGATTATGAGTGAATCTCAGGCCTGTGGTTGCAGCAATATGGTAGTACCTTTGGGCGAGTTCCGCGACCGCCTTTTGGAGGCTAACCGGATGGGCCAAGATTTATCCCGATCAGGATTCCCAGCTGTGCAGGACGACCGGTCATGGCGAATGTGGACGCAAACACTACCACCGATCGCGTTTGAGATAGCTCGTGAAACCAAGGAACTTGTTCAGAGAGTGGGCGGGCTCACTCCAGCCAGCAAGGCCGACGAATTTTCTTAATGAAAGATTGAGAGCCGAGATATGACGATAACGAACAGGGCTGTCATGATGGAGACGAGGATAAGAGAAGGGACTAGAAAGAGGGAAAGAGGGACAAGCAAGTGCAGCATCCCCGGCAAATTGAATTTGCATTTTGACGAGGAGTGCATGTTTTGCTTTTAACAGCCCGGCATAGTTCGGATCATTTTGGGACCTGGTGCGTGGAAGCAACGGCTATATCGACATGGCCCCATTCTTACGGTCTCCGTGGTACGGATAGTATACCTTGGCAAAGGCGAAGAAGAGACAAGCATTATCAGGCGCAAGCGCAACGAGACGAAGCAGGTATAAAATTATGTGGGACGCTGGGAGATAGAGGAGGCCTTGTTGACTATAGAGAAAAGAGACGGTATTCTTATTGTTGGGCACAGTACATTATTTTAGGAGAGACTGCCTTTGGCTGGCAGTGAATATACATACCTACGATACCGGCGGAAAGCCGATGGTGTTTTTTTTTTTTCCTTTCCATTTTTCATTAAAGCTTGACCAGTCCACGAGTATCTCTTTTTACGGGAATATTCACATCGGGTCCGGAACAGTATCCTTGGTGGCAGACTTTTGTCTGGAATGGCAGTACCCAGGCTGGGCCAGGTACCGGGGGAGACTGAGAAGGCAGGCAGATGGGCAGAATACGGACTAATATGTAAATGTATGTACGGACTACTACTCCGTATGTACTATGGAGTCATGGCCCCGCCCCCGCGTTCGTATGTAGGTTTCATACATAGGCCAGTTAGTACAAGAACGGAGCCGGCGGTCTGGACTATGTACAACCACACATCCATTATCCATTTTATGTTTCTATGTTTTGCCTTGTCCTCGTATTATATCGTGGTTGCAGAATGCATGCGCTGGTGTGAGACTCGCTCGAAATAATTTGGAAACGGGGCAGGAGCGAACAGACTCACTCACTCGATCGGAATCGCAATCGAAAGTTGGCCCCGCCACTTCTCCAAAGATGGGCGGGCGGCTGGCTCGATTTCCAGGGGTGGTGAGGTGATATCGCTGTGCAACATGTATACGAAACGTGGATGATTTGAAGGGCCAAGGGACTTTGCATCGCATTGGTTGTGGAGAATGCTTTGCACGAGCATCGATAGACATTGTGCGTCGCTCTGTTTTGTGTTCCGGATAGACGATAGACGCGGGATCCCCATCGAAACGAAGGACCCCAAGGACCCCAAGGTACTTGCTTGATTCAAGAATTGCTGTTGCATTATATTCATACACTTCTGTCCACAAATCTTCTTCCTCATGACAAAATGCGTTTGAATCGTACAGTAATATTGCGAGCATGCCCCCCCCACCACCCACCACTCGCCGTCTACAGGGTCCCCTCTCTTCTCATGAAATCATCCTTTCCCTTCATGCCCATTCTGTCGCAGCTACATCCAGGCTGAACTGGAATGGCGGTACGGCACTTCACTTCTTCAGTAGCCTGTTCGTCTCTCCCTCTCCTGACGACCCACTTCGTCGCGGAAAGCGTTGCGCCGCCCACCCGTCGTGTCTTGCTCTTCAAAATGGGCTCGGACAGGACTGCCATTCAGGCTGCCGAGAGACTCGCTGTCGCGTCTGGGTCGTTCGGGAAGATCGCGGTAGTCAACGGGGGGGGACACGGGCGCACCGAGCCGGATGCCGTCGTTCTTGCGGTTCAAGAGGTTTCGAGTGCGACGACCAGTGTAGCCGCGACGCGAGCGGCTCATGACGTTGCCGAGCTGGATGCGTCGGGTTTTGTGGTTCCAGAGACAGAGTCCGACGACGAGCAGGGCGATGGCACCGAATGTCACGGGGAGGGCAATGACGAGAGTCTGGCCCTTGGGGACGTGACTAGGGGGCGTGGGATCCAAGGGGGCCTTGGCAATGACGACGGGGAGCTCGACAGTGTCCATGGTAGGTGCGGTGGTGTTTTGGATCTCGTGCCCGACAAGCTGCAAGGTGACATTGTTGGAGCTATGTCCCCTGAGATGGCGGCCCTCAACCTTGAATGGGAGGAAGCCGTATCGAGCAGGTTGCGATTGCTCCAAGATGTCGCGATCGGATTTTTCGCCCGTCGTCTCGTTGAAGTAGTTGATGCGGAGAGAGACGAAGCGCGTCTTGTTGGACGTCTTGTTGAACCAGTCGGGATCCCAGGTAACTGCACATTGGGGCGGAACAAGTAGAGTTAGCAAATCGCATCGCATGACTCGGCTGGAGATGCAGAGAGTGGGTGGGATAGACATCCCGTGTGGGAAGAACCATACCGTAGTACGTATTGTCAATGTAGATGCTCGAATTGTGCCTGGGCCGACAGAATGGCGCATATGGGCCCTCCTTGTTGTAGCATCGCGAAAAGGCACCCTCGTTTGTTTTGGCATTGGTCGCGGTCGGATTGGGAGGCGCTTGCGTAGTGGTGTAGACGTGGCCATAGTTGGTGATGGTGTAGACCGTGGCCGTCAAGTCGTGAGGAGCAGCGTTGACGGTAGATGGTGTTCCGCTGACGGTAGTCACGGTAGGCGTAAAGGTCGTTCTGGGTGCGCCCTCGTCGTCAACGGTAACCCAGGGTGCATTTTGGAGGTCGTTGTCGTTGTCGCCATCGCGAGGCCGGAGACGATTGGCAGCTGGAACGGCCATGGTGGTGCCGCAGAGGGCGAGGGCAGCGCCCAAGAAGGTTCCTGCGTACATGGCGCTTGGGGCAAGGCAGCTGCGATCCGTGAGGAATAATGTTCGTATAATGGTGTGTGGGTGGTGATGCCTTTTTGGGGGGGGGGAATGCCGGGAACACGAGCTGGCCTGACTTTGGCGAAAGTTCGATTTTTTTTTTATCAAGCAGCAGCAACTAAGCCCAAACGGGCATCTTACAGGGCACGGAGTAATAGAGTCAAAAAACATTTAATATGTATCTTTCCTTGTAAAATGGGCCGTGGAGGCATATCTTCTGTTTTAGGCTTAGTTGCTGCTGCACGAGTACGGAGTAGCACAATTCGATCAAGTTTCGCTGCATGTCGCTGCAGCGACCAGTCAGGAAGAACATGTGGATTGCCATGGAAGCGCTCCACATTCCCATGGCCAAAATATTATTTCTCATCTCCCTTCCTCACCTAGGCACATCCTCCCTTGTTCTATGCGCCCATCGTGTGTGTGCAGCAAGAGGTCTGAAACGCAGAAATGCAGAAACGAGCCCTCTGTTTCCAAACGATCCAGTCTTCTCCCGAGGCCTGGCGGAAACATCCAACACGTTGCCCCCGTGAACCGAGATACTTCAATCCTCTCCGCAAAGCCAGCTAGAAGGAGTTCCTCGGCCCCCTCCCGAACCCAGGCGTCTGACGTGAAACGTTTGATGATGTGGAACCATTGTCTAGCAATGAGGCGAGGAGAAGGGCAAACTCGTCTGCGTAATAAGCGGCCGCTTTGACGCTCCTGCAGCCCCTCTTCGTTGGAGACACGGCGAGAAACTCGATATCACTACCATTAGTGAAAAAAAAAAAAAAAAAAGATTCACGAGGTGTCCCCCTTCTTCTGTCTGCCTTCTAACCCCGCTTATGTATTTGATGCGTCGACCAGAACCAGGGCGAGTGACTTGTTTTCTCAAACAGCGAGTCCCCCCGATGACGCGAAATTGGCTGCTGGGCTCATGTAGTAAGAGTTTTGCATTTATGATTCGTTTCTCTTAGTCTCTCACTTTTCTACTTGTCTATTTTTCTCTTGATTCTGGAACTAATGACCATCAACACTTTGCCTCAAACAAGACGTGGGGGTTAAATATATGCTTGATGCGCGGGCGAACGCCGCGTGTAAGCTCGAAAGGGGGGGATGTATAGGAAATCATACCCACACCTTTCCAAGTATCTTCCATCGGATTGGAGAAGACTTCCTTTTCGTCTCGCTTAATTCTTCAGCTTCTGATTCCGTCTATACCCGTCTTGTTAAAGGCTGCGCCTTACAAGTCCACATACTGGTGTCTTGTTCACTTTTTAATTCTTTTTAAATACGTTTTTACTTCGACCATCGGCTCTTCCCTATATACCCGACTTACCAGGCTCTTATTGAACTGCCTACGTATATTTCATGTCATGCTTCCTCTCAATATTCTCCTGGCGCTTGCCGCGGCGTTGACTGGACATGAGGTGCTCGCGAAACCAGTCGACGTCGGCGGACTTCTGGCTGCTCTCATTCCCGGGATTGGAGGAGCAGGCGAGGATGGAGGAGTAGCCGGAATAGTTCGTGCAGCGAAGGGCGGAGGAAAGAGAGGAGGATACAGAGGTGGCAAGGCTGGAAAGAATGGAAATGGAAACAAGGGGGGAGCGGCAGGAGGACGACAGCCTTCTGCCCAGCAGATCGACACCGCGGCCCAATCCTGGCAGGCCGACACCGAGACCGTATCTCAGTTCCTGTCGACGGCCGAGTCTCTCAGCGGCCAGCAGCTCGAGAAGGCGGCGTCCAAGGCGCTGGCCGCCGAGAACGATGAGCTGAGCCACAAGGCCGTCCTGGACCGCATGTTCCTCAAGAGGTCGCAGAACAACAGAGTGGCCAGTGTCGCGCAGGCCAACCGCGTGCTTGACACGCAGGGAACTTTCCAGTTCGTTGTCGACGGGCTGCAGAAACTGACCGACTCGAGTTCGCAGATGAGCCAGGCCGAGGTCACCACCGTTATCCAGGCCATCAACGACGGTCGATGCCCCAAGGTGCTGCCCAACATTGACAGATATCTCGCTGCTGCTGCTGCTGCAGGCCAGAGTGGCGCTGCTTTGAAGGCCATTAGACCTATGCAGTGCCAGGACGGAGGCCAGAACGGAAACGGCGGAAACGGCCAGAACGGCAATGGTCAGAACGGCAATGGTCAGAACGGCAATGGTCAGAACGGCAATGGTCAGAACGGCAATGGTCATGATGAAAATGGTGGAAGCGGTCAGAATGGGAATGGCCAGGACGAGAACAACCAGACCGGAAATGGACAGAACGAACAGGTCGGCAATGATCAGAACGAACAGGTTGGCAATAATCAGAACGAACAGGTCGGCAATAGACAGAACGGATAGGTTGGCAATGGTTAGAACAGATAGGTAGGCAATGGTTAGAACAAACAGGTTAGCAATGGTTAGAACGGACAGGTTAGAAATGGTTAGAACAGACAGGTTAGAAATAGTTAGAACGGACAGGTTAGAAATGGTTAGAACGGATAGTTAGGCAATGGTTAGAATAAATAGGTCAGTAATGATCAGAACGAACAGGTTGGCAATAAACAGAACGAACAGGTTGGCAATGGTCAGAACGGACAGGTAGGCAATGGTCAGAACGAACAGGTTAGCAATGGTTAGAACGGATAGGTTAGAAATGGTTAGAACAGATAGGTTAGAAATAGTTAGAACGGACAGTTAGGCAATGGTTAGAACGAATAGGTTAGCAATGATCAGAACGAACAAGTTAGTAATAATTAGAACGAACAGGTTGGCAATGGATAGAACGGACAGGTTGGCAATGGTCAGAACGGACAGGTGGGCAATGGACAACCCGGAAATGGTGGAAACATCCAGAATGGGAACAACCGGAATGGAGATGAACAGGGCGGAAATGGTCAGAACAATCAAGGAGGCCGAGGCGGTCAAAATGACAATGGGAATGGGAATGGAAATGGAAATGGACAAAACAACAACCAGGAAATTCAGGGTGAACAGAACGACCAAGGAGGCTTGGGGGGCCCGAATGGACAGACTGATGGACAGACTGATGGACAGACTGACCAGAACAATCAGAATGGTCAAGTTGGTGACGACGGCGATTGAAAGGCAGAGGCTGGTTCCTCGCGACAATCCTTGTACTCTTGTACTCTACTCCGCTTCTATTCGCTCCTTCTTTACGCAGACTTGCAGTTTCCATCTCAATGACGTGAACGTTGCTGAGCCGTTGAGCCGTTGAGCCGTTGAAAGCCTCGACAAAGGTTTGGCGCAAGTGCAGATTTGTGCTCTCCCGTGTCTGACTTTTGGCCCCCAATTCTCAACCCATCAGCCGTGTGTGTCTCTTTGGAAATCCCCCCTGCCAATTTTCCCATTCTGGCCGATTCACTCCTCGTCATTGGTCTGTTGGCCACGGCACCCAATTCTTCTCCACAGCCATCTTTCACAACTTTACGGTTTACCGACGGGGTGGTTCCGGTTCCGTCATTCTCCATGGCCAACGGAAGAATTGAAAAATGGCTACCTACAATGTCAGAGGGAAGACGAAGTACGCACGGCGATTGTTTATGCTGCATTTTATTTGTCTGGGATATTGGTCGCCGCGCTGGAGTGTGGGATGAAACGCTCGAGGTCAAAGAGCATAGGGAACATGATGCAGATTGTGAAACTGGTGATGCGCCCCCCGTTTCCCCCCTTTCCCCCCTCTTCTTGAACCAATAAATACACTACAGTGGATTTCCACCGGCATTATGATCTGCTTGGAGATTGCACGTGGTCGGTCATATTTGATCAAGATCCGTCCGTAAGCGGGTGCGGCTCTCCACCGGACCTTGGACAAAGTCGGGGGTACCTTGAGGAACAAGCCCTGGATGGGTCAAGGGAATCAATTTTGTAGAGAGGCGGGCAATGGAGGGGTTTCCTCCCCCATTCGAACGAACATGTTTCTAGTGCAATTGCTTCTGCTCTGGTACTGATGCTCTACCCCCCCCCCCTTTGTCACAACACACTCGTTTCCGTCGTTTCCGCCTTCGTAATCTCATAAGAATGATGAGGAATCTCTTGCACCACTTTTCAGTCCACGACGAGGAATCTACAATACAGAATCCCGTTCGTACTTGATACGCCAAGACTGGACTGGATTGCCTCCGAGGACAGCCTAGAAGGGAATATGCCATCAAACAACCCGCAGCTCAGAAACTGTAGATGGGAGTACACATGTATCCTGCCAACTTCTAGCGAGCCCCTTGGGAATTTATCCGGAATTTCGTACTCCTCGGACCGCTGGTGATCAATCATGAGATTGGGCAACGCCGAGCTCCGTGACCCTCCAGACAGCAGTCTCCTTCCCGTCAACAGAGCCGTCTCGGGGTTCAGAAGTCGTGCCGGGATTCTTGACGGCTCTGGACAACCACCCGCCAGCACATAATATGATGGCCACGGCGAGTTCCACGAGGAAGACGAGAACAAGCTTCGTGGTAAACGTGCCGGTGTCGGGATCCAAGCCCGGGGTCCTAGCCAACGCATATACAGAGGCAGAGATGAGCCTGACACCCTGGAATGGCAAGCCCGCGGACGCAGTGAGCAGCAAGATTTTGGCGTTGCGAAATTGGACGTGGTTCCGGCACGCGGCTATGCGTCGACCTGTGAAGACGATCCAAGCTGCCAGCACCGTGATTACGAGGAGCATCAGAAAATGCCCCATCTTGTTCACTGTCGTAGATGCGATTCCGTCGGGTGCGTCTGGTCTGGGTGCCCCGCCGTACGAGGTGATTCCAACCCCAACAGCCATGACAAGGTGTGTGAGCCCAAGGAGCGTCTTGTTCTTCTTGGGACTGGCAGCAGCCTCTGGTATGATGATGCCACTGCGTGGTGGGTTGATTGATTGATTGATTGATTGATTGTATTAGCCATTGCAATGCTTTGGTCCTGCAGATGTGGAAGACATTCTCTTACATCTCATACACGATTCCTATGAGAGTGAGGGTGAGACAGCTGAGAAGTCCACCGGCAGTGAAGCTCGACGCCGAGTTCAGGAGCTTTGGATCGTCTCGGTGCGATATTTTCCAGCCAGTCGATACGAAGCGGATGACGAAGAATGTAGCAAATATTGGCCAGCTGACCATGCCGAATTTGCCATGCTTCCACGCTATGTAGCATGCCAGCGGGAATAAAGTGGCGTGGATGGCGAGGCTTGCAATGGCGAGATCGACTTCTTCGTTTGCGAAAGCAGATGGCTCAGACGGCCCGGCAGTAGGGGTATGAGCCATCGTGGACATAATGTTTGAGGAAAGATGATGGGGATGAGAGGCGGCTTGAAGCTTGGAGAGGATCATCGCCCATTGGACGTAGAAGGCGGGTCAAACGGTTAAAGTACAGGACGACTTGCAGCACTTTTGCCTGAATTGTCATGCCGGGTAAAGAAGGGGGGACGGGCCGCACATCTCAATCTGTCCCTTTCCACGTGTTTCAGCCAGATATATTATCCGTCGTCCCGAATGAGACCACCTTTACGGAATACTCCGTACTATTAATACCCCATGAGCCGTTCCGGGGTTTGTCCATCTTCCGACCCTTGAAAATGCTGTTCCATGTCTGAACCGAGAATCAAATGACACTAATCCGTAGTGATACGGAATAAGATGGATCGAGTATCACAACTTCTCAGAGCTCTATTGGACGAACCGCTCATCCTCAGACTGTGTGAGGACGAGCAAGGAATTCATCCCGAAAACAACTGCTGGGGGGCAGATTACACTTGATGTCATCAAATTGACAAGACAGGATGATGCCATGAGGGCACAAAAAGGCGCATGATGATAATTCTCACGGAGTATCCCGTATTTTTACTCCGTACGGACGTACTCTGCTGTGCTCTATGTGGGTTAATGCAGACGGAGGCAAAGAGTGATCAGAAGAGAAGATAATGATATAGAATTGCTATCTAGGAATTCAGAATCTAGAAGAGAAAAGAGAAGCTTATAAGCTTTAAATCTATAAGTAATAAATCTAGGTCTTTAAATAAAGCCTATAATAAACCGCAATATTAAATATAATATAGGAAGCTATATTATTAAATAAAGAGAGAATAATAAGAGTAATGCCTAATATCTAAGGCTATAATATAAGGCTATAAATATCCTTAACACTGCCCTTAGTAGTATATCTAGCTAGTAATAAAAGAAAGAAAAGAAAAGTAAAAAAATTAAGGTTATTTATAAGGCCTTTAAAACATTTCCTTTTATAAAGTTCTTAGCCTTTATTATTTAAAGAAGGCAAATAAAATCACTATATTTAACATATTTTAAACCTTTTATAAATCTATTAGTGATTATTTATTTAGTGCTAATCTATTAAAGATAAAAATCCCCTTAATAAGCTTTCTATATAATCTATTTATAGTGTAAATTAATATAATAAGTGTATCCCTTATGCTTCTTATTAAGCATATTAGCTTTTATATTCTAGCTATCTATAAATAGTAGTAATAGGTATAATTACTTAATCCTAAAGTTATTAAGAAGTTAAGTAACCTAGAGTATTAAGAGGCTAGTTAGTATAAGGTTAATAAATTTAGCTTTTATAGAGCTAAGGGCTATAAGAGTTTATTTCTTTAATTACTAAAGGATATATTCTCTAGTAAGGGTTATAATATACCCTATAGTTAAATATCTTATATCTAGGTTATTAGCAAGAGAGGTATTACTAAATCCCTTTACTTAAAGTATTAATTTAAGGTCTAAAGAACTATATTCTCTAAGAATAATTCCTAAATTATTTACTCCTATAAGGTATTACTAAAGGTATTTCTTAAGATCTATATATACTTACTTTAGTGTGGAATTTACACTATAAAGTTAATTAACTATAAATATAATATTAGGTTATATAAATACTAAAAGCTAGTTAAAGCTTCCTATATATTTTGCCTAGTTAAAGAGGTTATAGACTATATTAAGCTCTTTTTAATTAGCTAGAATAATAGTCTTTAGAAGCTAGGGAATGTTTAAAGCATTAAGGTTATTAATATTAAATTTCTTTATAATAGTCTATATATAAAGCCTTTAGTAAAGAAGTATAGTATAATTAGTATAGTTATAGATAAATTTAATACTAAGAAATAGCTTAATATTGCCTAAATACTTTAATTTATAGTGTTTCTATAATTCCTTAATAATATTTATAATAATTATAAGGGTCTTTCCTATAATAATTATATTATTTATATATAGGAGAAGTATAATATTATTATATTTAAAAATATAAAGTTTGCTTAATAGCCTCTTAAAGCCCTACTATTTAAGTTCCTTAGTAATATTATCTAGCTACTAAAGAGAAGAAATAAGTAAGCTATAAAGAGCTCTTTTAAGCTTATAGACTCTAGTTATACTATTAGAGTAGCTATAAGGTTATTTAATATAAATATCTCCTTATACTTTAGTATTAAGGAAGGCATTTATAATATTATATTACTACTAATTATAGTTAAAGGTAGTAATAAGTGTGTAAAATACTTATAAAGAAACTAAGTATACTACTACTATATAGAGGTCCTTATTACTAAAGACCTTTAGATTCTAGTCTTCTCTTATAACCTATCTTACCTTTAGATAGGGGTTATAATTAATTAGGTACTTTATAGTGTAAACCTATTAGCTATTAAAGATCTTTATATCTTTAGAAGTAAAGACTAAATCCTAGTAGTTCTTTTTATAGATTTTAAGAAGTTCCTTCTTTTTAGTAAGTCTCTAGAAGATATAATAGTTATCTATAGCTTTAGCCTTATACTAATTAAATAAAATATTAATCTTTATGTTAGCTATATTAGCTACTTTAAGTATTAGGAACACATATAAGGTAGTAATTTCCTTTACTTTATTATTATATAGGTTATTATTATAATAATAAATCTGTTATGGACTGGCCCCTAGGCGACTGCGATAGGGCGTTGATATAGTATTAAGAGACTTGAGGAGAAAGGAGGAAGGAGGAAGGGTAAGAGACTATCCCTAGTGGTGCCCCTTATACCCCCTTAGCTACTTATATAAGCCTCCTTTTCCTTACCCTAACTACTTTTACTAATCCCCTCTTTAACTACTATATAAATAATACTTAGGTAAAGCCTAAGCTCTTATATATACCCTTACTTACCTATTACTAATAAACTCCCCTTTATAATATCCCTTAGTAATATATGTAATACTTATATTATATATGCCCTTAGTTATTATAATAAAAACTATCCTTACTAATAGCTATCTATAAAGTATCTAATAGGTACTTGCCTTATTACCTTATTATTTATTATAATAACCCCCCTTTACTTCTAAGTATTATTTTGCAATATATATAATATATTTGCCTTACTAATAGTTTATTTATTATAAATAATTACCTTACCCCTACCTATTTATAGTTTACTTAATATAGGTATAACTTTTACTATAAATATCTTACTTATACTTATACTTATCTTACCTTTCTCTTTATATAATACTATCTCTTTATTATTATAATCCTATTATACCTTTCCCTTTATCTTATTAGTCTTTTTCTCTTAAATAATTATTTTCTTTACTAAAATACCTTAATACTAAACTAATACCCTTACTCCTATAGCTTTAGTAGCTATAGGAGTAACTACTCTTACTATACTAATATTCTATTTTATTAGTAAGTACCTTATAAAGAGAAACTCTAATAATAAATAGTATACTATACTTAAATTAGTCTAGTATCCTTATAGTCCTTATATTAAATAAGCTCTTATTACTAGTGTCTTAAACTATTATTTACCTTAAAGTAAGAAGTTATATTCTTCTTATTAGTAATATTATATTACCTATATATAATATACTAGGCTTTTATTTACTAATCTATAACTCTAATATACCCTTAAGGATCTTAAGGCTAAAATTACTATAAGTATATATATTATAAAGCCTAGAGTCTCTAAGACTATAACTATAAAGAAAAAGATACCTATCTTATCTTAGAGATACTACTATCTTATTAGTTACTAGAATACCCTCCTTAACTAGGTATAATTTAACCTAGCTTTTATTTACTTAGCTCTTAGGGTATTCTTTATTATAGACGCTTCTATAATAAATATAACTAGCCTTAATATTATCCCCTTTATTAGCACTAGCCCTTTAGCTAGTTATAGAATAGTATAGTCTATATAATAAGCTACTAGTATTTTATTCTAATAGAACTAATAGGTTATTAGTAGCTTAAACACTATATATAAAGAAATATATAAATAGTTTACTACCCTTATCTAGGCGCTTACCCCTTATTACTATAGTAAAAACTAATACTATTATTAAATTACTAAGTTAGGTAATAACTCCCTTTTCTATTATTACTAGTAGCTTACTTATCTCCTCTCTAAGTTAAGGTTAATAGGTTTTCCTTCTAAATATACCCTTAGAAACCCTAGAGCTAGCTAGCCCCTAGCTAGAAATAATATTCCTTATCTCACTAGGGTTACTATTCTTACTTACTATTCTCTTACTAGCGCTCCTATTATGCCCCTGCCTACCTATTGTTACGTGCAGGTTTGGCACGATGTAAGGCGAATCCGTTAGAGGGGCTAACGGATCTGCTATTATAAGGTTATACTAAGTTTGCTATAGGCACTACTATTAGGTATAAGGTAAGATATCTAAAGAAGGTTAATTCTTTTTATCTAGAGTCTAAATCTAGTCTTATATACGCTTATATTTAGCTTTACTATATAATAAGTGCTAGGTATGCCTTAAAAGATAACTATCCTAGTTAGAAATAGTTAGACTATAACTAGATTTATTCTTTACCTAGCTAAATAAATTAAAGAAAAATTATCTATTAAAATCGTATAAAAGAAAATTTAGAATAGCTATTACTATATATTATAATAACTTTTTAGCGCTATATATCCCTTAATAAGTCCTCTAGAATTATTATATTAAATAATGTATTTAACCTTTCTAAAATTAATTTTCTATTTACTACCTTCTTATTTTCTATTACTAATTTCCTATTATTTAGTAAATTCTTAAATTCTATTATACTAACTATTTCTATTTTAATTTAGTCTAAATTTATCCTCTTAATCTAGTAAACTAGTAAATTTATCTAGCTTTTAGCAAATTCTTAAATTCTATTATACTAACTATTTTTATCCTAATTTAGTCTAAATCTATTTTCTTAATCTAGTAAACTAGCGAATTTATCTATCTCTATTACTTTAATAATTAGTAAGGGTAAAGTTAGAGATACTATTTATCTTTATATTACTACTATCTTTAATTTATCTAATAATATAGGTAGTGTTTTATTTAGGCTAGGTAAGACTAGTATTACTAGCGCTCCTTATTATAAAACTATTTAGTTTTTTACTATTTTACTAAGTAGCTTAAGCTTCTTTATTAGCATTAGTAATAGCGCTATTTCCTCCTATAGATATTTATTGCCTAATCTTAGTATTATTTAGCGTTCTTTATCTTATAAGGTATTAAATTTACCTAAAACTAGTGTTATTAAAGACTAATTCTTCTTACTTAGTATTAATAGTAAGCCTATCTTACCTTATAGTTACTTATTACTTAAATTTAGTATTACCTAAGCTAGTGTTACTAGAGTTAGTATTACTAGAGTTAGTGTTACTAAAGTTACTCTTACCTTCCTAGCATATTCTTTATATCTTTTTTACTTCTCTATTAGCTTATTAATAGTTATTACCTAATCCTATATCTTTTTTAATATTTCTATTACTATATTAGCTAGAGCTATAATCTTTTCCTTATACTTATCCTTTTAAACTATGCTTTATTTTAAAGTGTTAATTTATTTATTGAATTTAATTAGTGTTTTGCTTATATTAAGTTTAGTGATTCTCTCTTTCTAGTCTTTTAATATGTCTGATATCTTTAAAAACTTGTCTCGGACCACTGTCGCCTCCTTCTGTGTTAATGCAGAGTAGGTCTGCTCGTCCGATGCTAGCTAAAGCGCCCGCAATCGTGGCATTTACCGCGCCATATTTGTTAGCAAAATAAAGAGCTAAAAGATCCGCTTATGGTGGCAGAGATAACGTGCTATTATATATAGCTATTTACTATCTATATTTAACTATTATGCTATTATAAAAAGCCACTACTACTGTTTTTACCTAGCCTTTTGCTTTTCTTATTACTTTATATTCTATTAGATTAATAGTAATCTAATATGTAAGCTTTCCTACCTATTTTACTATAGCTTATTTTGTAATTAATATAGCCTTTTGTTCTTTAAATATAGCAAAGATCTATATAATTATGTTTTACTATAATATAAAATATATATCCTTTAAGTTAACTTCTAATCTATTAAATACTATTATAGTGCCTTTAAGGGCGAATTTATATGTATAGGCCTATATTATATATTTAATATCCTAATTGCTATTCTTATAACCTAATTTAGTGTGTTTAAACTTACTAAAACTAACTCCTTTAATACTCTTTCCTTTATATTCTATATTAAACTCTTTTATTACTCTTTTATATACTACTACACTAATATTAGGTATTAGTATTTAAGCGTTAGTTCTAGATCTAGGCTTCCTAAATCTAAGGAATAATAGTTTAAAATTAAGGTCTGTAATTTATTTATAGACTTATAATAGTCTAATAATATACTTAGTAGGCATTTTACTAATATTATTATTTATCTTACTTTTTATATCCTTATATTTACCCTTAGCGCCCCTAGCTTTAGTCTTTTTATTACTTTTAGGTTTAGACTCTAGTTTAAGACTATCCTTAGTAAGGTTAAATCTTACCTTATTACTATTATTTTTATTTAATTTATTAGTAAAATCCCTATCCTTTTAATTTACTTCTATTTTCTTTAGTTACTCTTATCTTATAACTCTTATATAATTATCCTTAATTAAATCTTCTATTACTTATTTATATTTCTATTACTTTATATCTAAATCTAACTTTATACTTATAAAGTTATTATTATTATTATTATTACCTTACTCCTTAGTATTAACTATATCTTAAATAACCTTTACTATATTAATATTTTTATTATATCTCTTTATTAATTATAATAGTATATTTAATTTATTTTATCTTATTCTTAGTTTATTTAAATACTACTACTATTATAACTATATAATTTATTATATAAGGCATAAATATATCTCTAGCTAATTCTAATGTTTTACCTAACTTAAATAGTATTTAAAGAACTTTTTCTCTTTATAATAGGTTATAGTTTCTAGTTTTACTAAAAGCTTATTTATTTACCTAATATATTTAGCTCTTTTCTTATTAGTAGTGGATTACTACTATCCTAAATCTATAACTATAAGCTAACCTAATAGTTAATTCTATTATATTAAAGCTAGGATTTAAATGCAAAGGTATCCTACCTATATTTACTTATAAAGTGTTTAATTATATATATTAACCTTATTATTAAAATAAATAAAATCTAGTATAGCTTCTAGGTTATAGTATAGATTTATATAATATCTATAAAGCTTATATTTAACTTCTAGTGTAATATTTTTATGTTTTACTTAATATTTCTTATAGTTATTATAATTCTATATCTCCTATAGCTAAATTAATTTTATTTCTTATAGCTTTTAGAAAACTTTATAACCTATATTATTATCTTTAGGCTTATAGGCTATTAAGTAAAAATAAGACTAAGATAGATTTAATTACACTTCTATTAGATTTAACTATATATAAGTAGTAGTAGTATTAGGGGATAATATAAAGTAAGAGTATAGTAAGCTTCCTCTAGTTAGTGTAAAAGAGTAATATATATAAAAGAGTCTAGTAGCTTTAATCTATTTTATTAAATCTAGCTATTTACTATTAACTTTTTTCCTTTATTATTACTATTCTATAGGTAAATTAAGGCCTTTCTTTATATATTCCCTTTGCTAATTAATTAGGTTCTTCTTAAGGTAGTCTTTTACTATCTTAGCTATATTAATTTATATTTCGCTTTTAGCTATCTATTAATTATCTTTAGCTATATATCCCTTCTATTTAATAAGGAATTTCACTCTTATTATTTTAGTCTATTTAAAAATCTTAACCTAATAACTATAGATTTATTTAATCTCCTAATAATTCACTTCCTCTAGATTATTAAATATAATTAGTAGTAAAGCTAGTTCTTCCTTATTAAATAAATCCTTTTCTTATACTAGTTTTTATATCTATATTACTAACACTACTAGATAAACTTAAGAGTCTAGAGGGAAATCTAATTAATATGCTAATAGGTTTACCTTTTCTAGTACCTTATATAGCCTTACTCTCTATAGTAACTATTTTTTCTTAGGCTTACTAGGTAACTTATATCCCTTATATAATTATAAATACACTATATCTCTTATATTAATATTAACTAGTTTATAATAATTATTATACTAAATCTTAGTAAGGGCAGTGGCTATTATAATTACTAGCTAAGCCTTATACTAGTATAGCTTCTATAATACTACTATATTATTTACACTAGCCCTAGTATTAGTTATATTATTTAAAGAAAGAAGGTTAATAATACTTAGAGGGCAAAATCTATATAATAGCTTATTAGAAGCCTACCCTATACTTATTACTATAGTGTTATTTAGTTAATACTATAGCGCTAGAAGTAGTAATATTTACGCTATATCTAGGTCTATTACTATATAATATTAGATTATAATTATTACTATTTAATTCTTCCTTTTTGCTATTCTATCTATTTAGGGATAGTATGCTATACCTATAAGAAGTTTAACTCCTATATATTTAAATATCTCTTTTTATATATTAGATATAAATTTTAGGTCTCTATTACTAATAATTTGCCTTAGTAATCCCTAATTTACAATATATAGCGCATAAAGGAGTAATTTTACCTAGATTTCTACTAGGTATATAGTATGCCTTAGTATTAGAAGAGTCCTTTTACTAAATAGGTAATTTACTAGGCATAATAAATTATATATTATATATCCTTTTATTTGCTATATTATATTTATAGCTAATACTTCTAGTATATCTATAATAAAATTAAGTAAAACTATGTAAAAAGGCATTAGTTTTAACTATAAAGGTTATAACTCTCCTAGTGGTTTTAAGTAATTAATTATATTCTCCTAATATACTATATAATAAGCTATATAGTTATAAATCTATTAGCTTATTTATAGGAAACACACTAATTAAAGCTTTATTACTATTCTAGTAATTCTAAAATATTACTATTTATTATAAACTAGTTATAGTATAGATTTAACCTCTGTTATTAGAATATAAAGGCAGAAAAACCTATCTTTACTATAATAGTATAATAAACTATCCTTACGCAAATCCTATTTATATAGGGGAATTTTTAGTCTAATCTAGGTATTCTTTACTGCTTATCTCTCTTAGTATACTCTTATAGCTATAATAATTTAGCTAAACTTTTAGTTAGATTAATACCCTTAGATAATTCTAGCCTTAAGGTTATTATTAATTATTATAGTTATAATATATTCCTTAGTGGCAAAATATACGCTTATATCTAGTTTATTATATTAACTTTTTTGCATTACTTTCTTATAGGTTACCTTTACTAGTAACCTTAAAAGTGTATCTAGCACTATATTTAGCACTCCTAGTATATATATTACTTTTAAGTTAAATTATAATAAATAATTTATAACCTTAGCTAATTTTAGATTAGCCTTATCTAAATCTATTATTAATAAGGAGGTATATTTAATAATACCTTTTACTAGAGAATAGTTAGTTAATATATTAACTACTATATTATTAGATTAAACTATTTTCTAGAGCTTCCTAACACTTTATATAATTATAGCTACTTTTGCTTTAGTTAAACTATATTATTTCTTAACACTTAATATTACCCTTAAAAGAAATAGGATTAGCTATATTTAGTTACTCTTAATATCCCTTCTAGGAATGCTTTAACTATCCTATTCTTTTTATAATTAAAACATATATAAACTAAATCCTTCCTTATAGGCATTAATTTTAAGGAAAAGTAGCTTCTTTAGATTATAATACTATAGGGTTTATTTCTTACTTAAGAATGTTTTAATATCTTTAAAAGCCTTTTTCTCCTCCTTAGTTAGTAAAAATATCTTTTATTATATTAATCTTTTCTATACTAGCTTTAAGATACTAGTGATTTTCTTATCCTTATTATAAAACTCCTTTAATAACACTGTTTTTTATTCCTATAATAGTTAGATTTATATATTAAACTATAGGATTCTATTATAAAGAAAACTAGCTATTCTAATAAAAGTTTTAAGACTTAATAAATCGCTTAAAAAAATCATTTTTTAAAAGGCTTTAAGTCTATTATTAGTGTTAATAATTCTATTATTATTTATAATAAAACTAAGTAGTTAAATAGCTAGGTAACTAATAAAGGACTTTTTTATAGTAATTATTATCCTATTTTCCTTAAGGATTTTAAGCATAATATTAAGGTAAACTAAATACTCCTTAATACTATTTAAAAATATAATAATATTATTAATATATACTTATATAAAATGTTTGTATTTTTAGAATAATTTATCTATGAATTATTAGGTAAAAGCAAGGGAATTCTTATATCCTATTAAAGCTATATTTAATGCCTTAAGGCCTTAATTTAATATAATTACTATGCGTGCTTAGTAGTCTCTCCTAACTAGTAGCTAGTAGAAAAATCCTATTCTATTAAATAAAGAATAAACCTCCTTACTATAGGTATTATCTATAATATTACTTTAGTCTAGTAAAGGGTATATATCTAGTATTACTATATTATTAAGTGGTCTTATATTAATTATAACTTTTCCTTTCCTTTTCTAACTAGTTTCTTACTAGACTATAAACACTAGATACACTATAGCTACTAGCTTATCTAGGTATATTATCTTCCCTTTTAGGTAAAGTTTATTATATACTTTATTAAGTTTACTTATATCTTAGCTACTTAATCTATAAGGTCTAATTAGCTTTATTTAATATTACCACTTATTAATAAGATTAATCCTTATTTTCTTATCCTTAGGCATAGGAATAATGCCTTTATCCTAATAGATATTATATTTATTAGAAAGCTAGATAAATTTACTTATAGCTTTATGGTTAATATTAGTAATTTATACTCTAAATTTATTAGTAATATATAGAATCTCTTCTAGATATAAAATCCTATATAATAGCACTCCTATATTAACTTTCTTTAGGTTAAGCTTATCCTTTTCCTTATTAGATTTATTACTATCCTTATCCTTATTTTCTATTTTCTTTATAATATCTTTACTAAAATAAGTATAATACATAAAAGGGTTATTAATCACGTACTTAGTATTAACTTTACTAGCTACTATTAGCTATATAACCTTTTTATGCTTATAGATTATAATAGTTTTATTAGTTAGGTTATAGGTAATTATTTGCCTTTAACTAGTGTTATTAAATAAAGCATTAGGAAAATATTCTAAACATAACTATATATAATACACACTTATTTCCTAATTTCTTTATAATACTTTCTAACTAACTAGTATATATACTAATGCTTTTAGCGGAATTAACACTATTTATATAGTAACTACTCTCTAATAAGGAACTTTAGTAACTAGCCTAAAAATCTCTACTAGTACTATTATACTATAGACTAACTAAAAAACCACCCTAGGGCATATAAAATTAAGCTTTACTCTATACTTATAAAGGAAATTTATTCCTAGTAATAGTTTTAGTCCTAGATTTAGTATTATATTTGCTATTACTATAAAATATCTAGTGATTTTAGTTTTATAAGCTATCCCTAGAATATAAAAATTAAACATAGCTTTTTTAGTTATAAAAAAGGAAGATCTTACTTTAGATATAGGCTTAGGTTCTTATATTGCTTATTTTATATTTAATCTATTTTCCTAGAGCTATACCTTATTTACTAAAATTAATAATATTCCTAAGTTAAGGTAAATCTAATAACTCTTGCCCTTATTATTAAACTTAATATTAATCTTTAAATATATATTTACTTACTTCCTATTATATTTAACTTCTTATAGTTTTATAATAGCCTTAATTACTTATCCTAGAATTAGTTAGTTTAGCTTTATTAAATCTATCCTTATAGTATTTTTATTTACCTCCTTTTTAATATTTTCTATAAAGTAAGTTTTAATAAAATTTAAGTTCTATACCTAGGTTTCTATATAGTTATTCTCTTTAACCTCCCTTTCTTTAGCTATATAATAACTATATTCCTAAAGATAGGTCTTATATTATAATATATTAGAATTATTATTATATACTATAATATAAGCATATTCCTTATCCCTAGTAAATAGTTTCTCCTAATATTAAAATTACCTAGGCTACTACTACTAGCTAAATACCTCTAATAGTCCTAGATCCTATGATTATTATTTATTACATTAGACTAGGGGGTTATCTTATTAATTCTAACTAAAACCTAGACACTTTTCTTTATTCTCTTATAGTTTATTTTACTATAGTCTTTAGTTTTGTCTCTTAATTTACGTATTTTACTAGTATAGCCTTAGTTAGAAAAAACCTAAGGATCTTTAGATATTCTAATTATCCTATTTATAATGTTAATTTCCTAGCTAAAATTATATATTTAATAGTCTATTCTAATTTACTTAAGCTTTATCCTTATTCTCTTCTAAGTTACTACTAGATATCTTAGTATTAAAATAAACTTTTAGCTTCCCTTTACCTTTTCTAACTATAGACTAATCTTTACTTTATAAGTAATTATATAAATCCTACCTTTTATTATTCACTATAGTAATATAGGCTAATCTCATATCCGCTATTATTAGAACTAAATATATCTAGCGTAATCCTAGATAAAGTTTAAGATATGTCATGGTCTAGCCCTAAGGGCTAATCGCGGGTGCCTGCGCGACCATGTGGGTTTGACCCCAATTCCGTTGCGCCATAGAAGGCAACAAAAGAATACGCATTGTATAAGTCCCTGTAACTTGTACAATTGACACCTATATTGCTAGGTCTAGGCAAAGCCTAGATCATCACATAGGCTCTTTCCCTAGGTGACCTCCCTCTTTAGCTAGCAATACCGCGCATCCCCCAGGGACCCTCTCTTCTATTGTCCCTGTAAGCCTAGGAAGAACCCCGTTGTGACTGCCCTATAGTCAGAGTATTGCACTAAAACGTGTAGTGTAGTGTAGTATTTGTAGTGTAGTGTAGTAACTACACTACAAACTACACTACACTACAAACTACACTAACTATAAGGAAAAAAAAACTACACTACACTAACTACAAAAAAAAAAAAACTACAATATATTACACTACAAATTTTTTTTCCTAAACTACACTAACTACAAACACTACAAATGTAGTATTAGACTTTTTATTAGTTATTAGTATTTATAAGGTTAAAAGAAAGCTAGTTATATAAAAGCTTTTATTATTACCTATTTTATTAAATTAGTTATAGAATTTATAATATTATATTATTTTTATAATTTTATTATAACTAAGTAAGGTTATATATAATATTATACTTTTTTAATAATACTATTTAACTTAATACTTTATTTCCCTAATATAACTTAAAGAAAAACCTTCTTATTATATTATTTACTATTTCTATAAATTATTTTATATTTCTATAAATTATTATTATTACTTATTTTAAAAAAACTATAAAAAAAACTACTAGTAAACTTAATATAAGTAGCTTATTATATCTTATTATAGCTTATAATAGCTTATTATATCTTATTATAGCTTATAATAGCTTATAATAGCTTATAATAGCTTATAATAGCTTATAATAGCTTATAATACTAATATTACTAATATTACTAGTATTACTAAGATTACTAAGATTACTAAGATTACTTATAATATTATTAGTGTTAAAGTTTAATAATAAATAAATAATAAATAAATAACTTAAATATAAATACTAGTAATTATAAGTAAATTACTATAGTAAAAGCTATAGTTTTTAATAACTTAGTATTTTAAGGTTTTTAAAAATATTAATATTATAAAAATGTTTTCTCTTTTGTGTTTTTTTAAAATAATAATAAATGTAAAATAATAGTAATTATAGTAATAATAGTAATTAAGGTTATAAAAGTTATTAAAGCTTTTATAATAAGTATAATATATTATATAAAACTAAGTCCTAGTATTATTTTTAAAAACAAGTTAAACTTATTTTTTATAGCTTATTTAAGCTATATAGGGTAATTAAAATAATACTATTAGTTATCTATTAATAAATTATAAATATTAGTCTATTATATTCTTTCTTTATGTATTATTATAATAAGATATATAAAGTTACTATATATAACTTCTTAAAGCTTTAGAATTATAAAGCTTAAAGTAATATTTAATTAGTTTAAATAGTAAATAAATAGTTTAAGCTTTTTTTAAGTTCTTATTATATTAATAATAATATTAAAGTACTAAGTATATATTCTATTAACTTTTATATATTTATTTAGATTTCTAATTTAATTTAATTATATTAGTTTAGGGTATTTTTTAATTAAATTAATAATAAAAATATAAAATAATTAATAATAATAGTAAATAAAATAATTAGAAGGTTTTTCTTAAAGTTATATTAGTAAAATAAAGTAATAAGTATAATAGTATTATTAAAAAGGTATAATATTATAAATAACCCTAGTTATAGTAAAATTCTTAAAAAAAAGTAAATATTATAAATTCTATAACTAATTAAGTAAAATAGGTAATAATAAAAGCTTCTATATAACTAGCTTTCTTTTAATCCTTATAATAACATTATATAATAAAAAGGCCCACTTTTTTTTTTACTAATACTACATTGTAGTTTTTGTAGTTAGTAACTACACTAACTACACTACAATATAAGTAAAAAAAAACTACAATACACTACACTATAAAAAAAAAAAAACTACACTACACTAACTATAAAAAAAAAAAAACTACAATACATTAACTACAAGAAAAAAAAAACTACACTACAAATACAAATTTTTCCTAAAAACTACACTAACTACACTACAAACAATACTCTGCCTATAGTGCACCTTTTTTTTTTTTTTTTGTACACGCAGCCGGTTCGAACCTATGACCTTAAGTGACTTGTACAAATGTCATGGTCTAGCCCTAAGGGCTAATCGCAGGTGCCTGCGCGACTATGTGGGTTTAACCCTAATTCCGTTGCGCTATAGAAGGCAACAAAAGAATACGCATTATACAAGTCCCTGTAACTTGTACAATTGACACCTATATTGCTAGGTCTAGGCAAAGCCTAGATCATCACATATGTCATGGTCTAGCCCTAAGGGCTAATCGCGGGTGCCTGCGCGACCATGTGGGTTTGACCCCAATTCCGTTGCGCCATAGAAGGCAACAAAAGAATACGCATTATATAAGTCCCTGTAACTTATACAATTAACACCTATATTGCTAGGTCTAGGCAAAGCCTAGATTATCACATAGGCCCTTTCTCCCTCTTTGCTAGCAATACCGCGCATCCCCTAGGGACCCTCTCTTCTATTGTCCCTGTAAGCCTAGGAAGAACCCCGTTGTGGCTGCCCTATAGTGCTTGCGCACGCAGCCGGTTTGAACCTATGACCTTAGGTGACTTGTACAAATGTCATGGTCTAGCCCTAAGGGCTAATCGCGGGTGCTTGCGCGACCATGTGAGTTTAACCCTAATTCCATTACGCTATAGAAGGTAATAAAAGAATACGCATTGTACAAGTCCCTGTAACTTGTACAATTGACACCTATATTGCTAGGTCTAGGCAAAGCCTAGATCATCACAAGATATAGGCATACTAGAAGCTAATAATCTATTATTTCACTATTTACTCTAGTATACTAGAAAATTTTTAATGTAAAATCGCGAAAAGATATGTTATTTTTAATATTTTCTTTAGTATATTTTACTTTATTAAGCTACGCTATTATATCCTAGACTTAAATACTAAATTCCTTTTAAACTACCTTAAAGACTAATAGTATATTACTAAATATAGTGCTTTGTTCTTCTAAATTAAGATATTATTAGTACTATACTATTATGTCTCCTTAGAATAGTGTCTAGATCTTCTTTTAAATAATGTCTTATTAACTAGGGTTAGTATAATATAAGTGATCCTTAACTGCCTAGACCTATAATTTAATATTATAGAAAATAGTCTACTTCCTATTATATATTATAAAGTCTTTACTAGCCTCTTCTAATTTATTATAAGGCTTAAAGTGTCTAATATCCATGATTTTCCATGTTAAATCCGCGTTTTATTCTGCGTTTTCTATCTATTAGTTATCCTAATTTTAATTAAACACTAGATCTATTCTTTTTCTAGGTTAGGAAGTTGCATACTATTCTAGACCTAGGGAATATATAGTTTAATGCTATATCCGGTGTGGATTCGCCTATTATTATATAAAATCCTATAGGTACTATGATTACTAATACTATTAGTACTATAGGTATATTAGTTATACTAATAGTCCTGCTTTAGTATCTAGGTAGCTATTATACTAACCCTAGTTATTTAGTAAATATAACATTCCCTAGGTGGCATTTCACGCTAATAGTGTTAATCTTACTAAGGCATTTACACTTTATAAGCTTCTAATTTTAGTTATTAGTCTTATTACTAGCTAGTTTATTCTTACTATTATTTTAGCTATTATCTCTTTTTACATAGCCTAATATTACTTTATTACCTCCTATAAAATCCTTATAGTATTAGATTTACTAATCTTAGTGTAAAACTCCCCTAGATCTTATAGGTTCCCTAAGGATCCTAACTAGAGGTTATAAAATTCCTCTAAATCTAGTAAGTTCCCTAAGAGTTCTAATTATAGGTCCTCTAGATATAACCCTATTAGCTAGTTAGGGGGTTTAGTATGCTAAATAGTAGTGTTATTTTTAGGATAGTTTTTAATCCCCTTTCCTTTATTATTCTTATCCTTATTTATACTATTCTTAGTTCTAGTGGTTATAGTGCTATAAGTAGGGCTAATATCTTTAGATTATCCCTCTAATGCCTCACTGCCTTCTAATCTAGTAGATTTATTAAGAAAACCTATAGATTTAGCTTTATAAATACATAATTTAACTTCCTTCTATGCAAGATATATAGCTTATAAATCTATTAGATTCTAGTGAATAAGTGATTCTTAATATATTAGGTTTTTATGTCTTTTAAGCAGTCTATTATTAAATTCGTATTTTGTAAGTTTAATTAAATCTTCTTGTTCCTTAGTTCTAATAAGTTATTATTTTTAGTACTTAAACATAGGGTTTTGTCATGGTCTAGCCCTAAGGGCTAATCGCGGGTGCCTGCGCCACCATGTGGGTTTGACCCCAATTCCATTGCGCCATAGCAAAAGAATACGCATTGTACAAGTCCCTGTAACTTGTGCAATTGACACCTATATTGCTAGGTCTAGGCAAAGCCTAGATCATCACAGGTTTGCTTTATTAAAAGCCTAAAACTAGTAAATAAGTTATAGTTTATTTTTAGTAACTAGGAAGTTAGACTAAATATCTATGAATTAATATTATAAATAATTAGATTTAGATATATGGTTTTTGTTTCTAGGTTTCTAAAAGGGTATAATAAAAGAATCTCTAATTACTACTAAATGTTACGTGTAAGTTTAGCATAATATAAGGCGAATCTATTAGAGAGGCTAATGGATTTGCTATTATAAGGTTATACTAAGTTTGCTATAGGCACTACTATTAGGTATAAGGTAAGATATTTAAAGAAGGTTAATTCTTTCTATCTAGAGTCTGAATCTAGTCTTATATGCGCCTGCATTTAGCTCCGCCACGTAACACCTATACTCTATATGCTAACCTTACCTATATTGTCTAGAACCTAGGTTATATCCTAGGTAGATAACTCTTTATGCTATAACTATTACCTAGTAAATATACTATAGTTATATTAGCAAAGCACTAACTCTAAATAAAGGTAATATACGCTTATATAAGCTTTTTTATTAATTTAGATAAAGACTTAGAGAATAATTATTCCCTTTAAGTAATAGTAGTAAACTATAATATATTAGTATCTTAGATATATATAGGAGTTACTATAGGTAAATAAGTTTTCTAAAATTAATTTAGTTTATTATTATATTATATATTTCCCTATTTTACCTTAAACTTATTAAGGGCCTATATTTATACTATATTCTCTAATAGTTCCTATATAGGCTATATATAGCTTACTTACTTAATAAGTATATTATATCTCTTGCCCTAGCCTAGAGTGTTCTAAGCTACTAGGATTTGCTTAACCTAATATTCCTTAATAAGTTTATTATTACCTTTTATAAGGACTTATTCTAGTTTTAAATAGGAGTCCTAGAGCTTCTAACTAAGGAAAGGGTTCTTTATAGCATATTTAATAAGGTTTATATAAAATACTAGGTAAATACCTCTTAGGATATTAAGCTATACTATAAGTAGTATTAAGACTTTTATAACTATATACTTTACTACTACTTAATTAAGTTTCTATAAGAGGTAATTAGTTTTAATATTTTTAAGTAAAAGCTATACCTTATCTTTAACCTAGAACTATTTTACTAGTTAATATAAAGTAAATATAGTGTCTTACTACCTTTATTATATATAGGCTATTATAGCTTATACTAGATAAGTACTTTCCTAGAGGTACTTAAGAAACTATATTACTTACCTCTTTAGTGTTATTATAAAAGTAAACTTATCTAGTAGTAACTAGACTAGCTCTAGGTTATAGCTATATAGTAGCTTATTTAGGCTAACTCCTATTATAAAAGATAGCCTATTATTAATTATAAGCTAGTAAGTAGCTAGATATTCTAGCTAGTTAAACTATAAAAAGGAGACTATAATATGTAGTATTACCTATATCTCTTAGTTTACTTACTTTATACTACTATTAGTCTATAGGTAGTATAATATAAAAAGTAACTAATTGTTATGGACTAGCCCCTAGGCGACTGCGATAGGGCGTTAATATAGTATTAAGAGACTTAAGGAGAAAGGAGAAAGGGTAAGAGACTATCCCTAGTAATGCCCCTTATACCCCCTAGGCTACTTATATAAGCCTCCTTTTCCTTACCTTAACTACTTTTACTAATTCTCTCTCTAACTACTATATAGATAATGCTTAGGCAAAGCCTAAGCCCTTATATATGCCCTTACTTACTTATTACTAATAAACTCCCCTTTATAACATCCCCTAGTAATATATGTGATATTTACGTTATATATACCCTTAGTTATTATAACAAAAACTATCCTTACTAATAGCTATCTATAAAGCATCTAATAGGCACTTGCCTTACTACCTTATTATTTATTATAATAACCCCCCCTTACTTCTAAGTGTTATTATATAGTATATATAATATATTTGCCTTACTAATAGGTTATTTATTATAAATAATTACCCTACCCTTACCTATTTATAGTTTACCTAATATAGGTATAATATTTACTATAAATATCTTACTTATACTTATACTTATCTTACTTTCCTTTCTATATAATACTATCCCTTTATTATTATAATCCTATTAAGCCTTCTTTTTTATTTTATTAGCTTTCTTCTCTTAATTAGTTATTCTTTTACTAGAAATGCCTTACTATTAAGTCCTTACTCTTACTCCTATAGCTACTTCTATAGCTACTCTTATAACACTAATATCTTATTTTATTAGTAAGTACCTTATAAAAGGGAACTCTAATAATAAATAGTATACTATACCTAAGTTAGTCTAGTGTCCTTATAGTTCTTATATTAAATAAGCTTTTACTACTAGTTGTTATGGACTAGCCCCTAGGCGACTGCGATAGGGCGTTAATATAGTATTAAGAGACTTGAGGAGAGAGGAGGAAGGGTAAGAGACTATCCCTAGTAGTGCCCCTTATACCCCCTAGGCTACTTATATAAGCCTCCTTTCCTTACCTTAACTACTTCTATTACTTCTCTCTTTAACTACTATATAAATAATACTTAGGCAAAGCCTAAGCCCTTATATACGCCCTTACTTACCTATTACTAATAAACTCCCCTCTATAATATCCCCTAGTAATATGTGTAATACCTATATTATATATATCCTTAGTTATTATAATAAAAACTATCCTTACTAATAGCTATCTATAAAGCATCTAATAGGCACCTACCCCGCTGCCTTATTATCTATTATAATAACCCTTACTTACTTTTAAGTGTTATTTTGCAGTGTGTGTAACACATTTACCTTACTAATAGGTTATTTATTATGAATAATTGCCCTACCCTTACCTATTACACGTGACATATTTGCCTTACTAATAGGTTATTTATTATAAATAATTACCTTACCCTTACCTATTTATAGTTTACCTAATATAAGTATAACTTTTACTATAAATATCTTACTTTAGCTTATACTTATCTTACCTTCCCCTTTATATAATACTATCCCTCTATTATTATAATTCTATTAAGCCTTCTTTTTTATTCTATTAGCTTTTTTCTCTTAATTAGTTATTCTCTTACTAGAAATACCTTACTATTAAGTCCTTACTCTTACTCCTATAGCTACTCCTATAGCCACTTCTATAATACTAATATCCTATTTTATTAGTAAGTACCTTATAAAAGGGAACTCTAATAATAAATAGTATACTATGCCTAAGTTAGTTTAGTATCCCTATAGTCCTTATATTAAATAGGCTTTTACTACTAGTATTTTAAACTATTATTTACCTAGAAATAAAGAATTATATTCTCCTTATTAGTAGCACTATATTACCTATATATAGCACACTAGGCTTCTATTTACTAACCCTTATCTCTATTATGCCCTTAAAGATCTTAAGGCTAAAATTACTATAGGTATATATATTATTAAACCTAGAGTCCTTAAGACTATAAATATAAAGAAAAAAATACCTATTTTATCTTAGAGATATTACTATCTTATTAGTTACTAGAACACCCTCCTTAACTAGGCGTAGTTTAACCTAGCTTTTATTTGCTTAGCTCTTAGGGTATCTCTAGCTATAGATACCTCTATAATAAATATAACTAGCCTTAATATTATCCCCTTTATTAGCGCTAGCCCTTTAGCTAGTTATAAAATAGTATAGTTTATATAATAAGTTACTAGTATTTTATTCTAATAAAACTAATAGGTTATTAGTAGCCTAAATACTATACGTAAAGAAATATATAAATAGTTTACTACCCTTATCTAGGCGCTTACCCCTTATTACTATAGTAAGAACTAATACTATTATTAAATTACTAAGTTAGGTAATAACTCTCCTTCCTATTATTACTAGTAGCTTACTTATTTTCTCTTTAAGTTAAGGTTAATAGGCTTTTTTTCTAAATATACCCTTAGAAACCCTAGAGCTAGCTAGCCTCTAGCTAGAAATAATACTCCTTATCTTACTAGGGTTACTATTCTTACTTACTATTCTCTTACTAGCGCTCCTATTATACCCTTACTTACCTATACTCTATATACTAACCTTACTTATACTATCTAAAACCTAGGTTATATCCTAGGTAAATAACTCTTTATACTATAACTATTACCTAGTAAATATACTATAGCTATATTAGTAAAGCACTAACTTTAAATAGAGGTAATATATGCCTATATAAGCTCTCTTATTAATTTAAATAAAAACTTAGAGAATAATTATTCCCTTTAAGTAATAGTAATAAACTATAATATATTAGTATCTTAGATATATATAGGAGTTTTTATAGGTAAATAAGTTTTCTAAAATTAATTTAGTTTATTATTATATTATATATCTCCTTATTTTACCTTAAACTTATTAAGGGCTTATATTTATACTATATTCTCTAATAGTTCTTATATAAGCTATATATAGCTTACTTACTTAATAAGTATATTATATCTCTTACCCTAGCCTAGAGTATTTTAAGCTACTAGGATTTACTTAACCTAATATTTCTTAATAAGTTTATTATTACCCTTTATAAGGACTTATTTTAGTTTTAAATAGGAGTTTTAAAGCTTTTAACTAAGAAAAGGGTTTTTTATAGTATATTTAATAAGGTTTATATAAAATACTAGGTAAATACCTCTTAGGATATTAAGCTATACTATAAGTAATATTAGGACTTTTATAACTATATACTTTACTATTACTTAATTAAGTTTCTATAAGAGGTAATTAGTTTTAATATTTTTAAGTAAAAGCTATACCTTATCTTTAACCTAAAACTATTTTACTAGTTAATATAAAGTAAATATAGTATCTTATTACCTTTATTATATATAAGCTATTATAGCTTATACTAGATAAGTACCCTTCTAAAGGTACTTAAGAAACTATATTACTTACCCCTTTAGTATTATTATAGAAGTAAACTTATCTAGTAGTAACTAGACTAGCTCTAGGTTATAGCTATATAGTAGCTTATTTAAGCTAACTCCTATTATAGAAAATAGCTTATTATTAATTATAAGCTAGTAAGTAGCTAGATATTCTAGCTAGTTAAACTATAAGAAAAAGACTATAATATATAGTATTACCTATATCTCTTAGTTTACTTACTTTATATTATTATTAGTTTATAAGTAATATAATATAAAAAGTAACTAATTAATTCTAACTAAGGAGCATAATATTATCTAGAATTTTCCTAACTAATCTAAACTATAATCTATAATAATTAATTAAGGAAACCCTCTAAACTACTACTAGACTATTTTAAACCTCTTTATATATTCCTTAGCTTTTATAGAAGTTATAGCTTTAAGCTAAATAAATTTAAAGAGTTAATCTATAATAACTATTAAATATTATAGCTTTTCTAGGGATAGTACTAGTAAGTTTATTATAAAGTTAATAAAGATCTATAACTAAAACTAGTTAAGGATAAGTAAAGGCTTTAGTAAGCCCTAGTATTATTAATAGCTTTTATAATTACTATAGTAGTAATAGTTATAAATAAACCTAGTAATATCTTATAATATCCTATCCTAGTAAAACTACTATTATAAGATTTAGAATATAGTATTATAGCTTAAGTACCTTACTACTAGTAAATTATAGTATTACTATATTAGGGTTATTATAAGAGGCTCTTATACTAGGACCTAGGTATAGCCCCTAAACTAAAGCACCTTATAAGTACTTATAAAATAATTTACTACTTACTCTCTTATAAGTGCCTTAATAGAAAACCTCTAGGCCTTTTCTTAGATAGCCTTTAATTAAATACTATATATAAGGTTAAAGATAATAGCCTAGTCCTATAAGGTCTAAAGGTATTTAGTAGTAAAGAGAACCTTACTAGCTAGTAATAGTACTATACTACTATTATCTTACTATTTATCTAGTATTAGTAAGAGCTATATAATAGTAATAAGTTATAGGATATATTTTATTCTAGAGATTACTCTTTCCTAGTTTTACTCTCTTTAAGAAAGAGTATTAAGTTACTATACTTATATACTAAGTTTATACTAAAGATAAAAATTAAATAGTATAAGTATATTTACTTATTAAGCTTATTACTCTAATATTAACTAAGGAGTTATAAAGTACTCTAGGTTCTTATAGTCTATATAAATTATAAATAAACTAGAAATACCCTATAGCTTAGCTAACTATACCTTAAGGTATAAGATAATAGCTAATAATTCCTTATTATAAATTATATAGTTTTTTTATAAGATTATAAGGCTAGTAAAGTAGTAAGTAACTAGGTATATAATGCTATCCTAGCCTTACTAGGAAAGGTATTCTCTAATAGCTATTCCTAAATAATTAGCTTTTATTACTATAGGGAGATTTAGGTCTTATTATACTAGTACTAGGTATATAATAAAGGTATCTTTTAGCCTATTAAAGGCATTATTCTCTTTAGGTCCCTATTAAAAAGGGATATTTCTCTTAGTTAATTATATTAGTAATGCTACTAGTTCTAAAAAGTTACTAATAAAGTTATAGTAAAAGTTAGTAAACCCTAGGAAGCTATAGACCCTCTAAAGTTTTATTAGAGTTACTTACTCCCTAATAGCTATAACCTTTACTAAGTCTAGATAAATAAAATAACTTACTATAATAATATATCCTAGGTATTAAACCTCCTTTACTATAAATATAGACTTATTAAGGTCTAAGTATAAACCTATAGCCCTTAGGTAGCCTAATATTAACTAGACCTTAGCTATATAGTCTTTCCTTAATCCCCCTAAGTAAACTAAGATATTATCTAAGTATACTATAATAAAATCCCTTAATATATCCCCTAAGGACTTATTAATATAATATTAGAATATTACTAGTGCGCTAGCTAGGCTAAAGGGGTAAACTAGCTACTTAAATAGCCTAAACTTAGTTTAAAACACTATAAGGTGCTCCTAGCCCTTAGTAATCTATAGCTTATAAAATACTATATAAATATTTACCTTTATAAACTAGTATACTTAAAATAAGGAATAGAGTGTTTTCTTAATTAATAGGAGAGAATAGTAATCCTATACTATTATCTTATTAAGAGCGTAGTAATTTATATAAAAACGCTAACCTTTATTAGCCTTTTTAATAAGAAAGACTAAAGCTATAGCTAATAATAAGCTAGTATAAATCTAACCCTTATTTATTAAGTCTATAAACTAGTACCTAACCTCTAGAAGCTAGTTTCTTAGTATATTATATAGTAGTCCTTAAGAGAGTATTAGTTTAGACTTATCCTAATTCTTATATAAGTATATATAGTAATTAAGGGACCCTTAATAAGGGGGTAAGCTATTAGCTTTAGCCTTATTAAAAAGGTCTATAAAGTTAGCTAACTCCTTAGGTAATATTAATATATTTAGGCTATTAGGCTTTATTTTAGGCACTATAATCTATAGTACTATTATTATCTCCCTAAGGCTTATAGTAATAAATATTATAGAAGTATCTTTCCTATAGTATACCTAGCACGCTTCTATAGTATATAAGGACTTAATAATCCCTTATAATAGAGTCTTTACCTTATATATAAAGGCTTTAGAGATATATAAGCCCTTTATTACTCTAATAACTAATTACTATTTTACTATATAAATAACTATATTATAATATTCTAGCTATAGTATCCTAAGTATAATATCTTATATAAGGCCTAGAATAATATATAAATACACTAATAACTCCTAGCTATTAATATTTATTTTAGTGTGTACTATATAGGTAATTAAGGAGGTATTCTCCTATACCCTTTTTTCTCTTTTTTCTATTTTTACTATAGTTTAAATATACTTTCTCTTTAGTAAATATATAAGCTTTAGGCTAAACTATTTTACTACTAACTTACTTATAATACTATAATAATTATAACTATAATTAATCTAGATATTAATATAATAATATATATTAAAGAGTATAGAAATTAAGAATAGTAATTAGTCTATATATTATATTATATCTTACTTTAACTTTATATAGCTTAAATAGTTATCTTATATTATAGTATATAGTTAGCTTACTTACCCCTATATAAGACTTTACTTAGGGGCTACTTATTTTCTATAGAGGGAATATTTACTTCCTTATTTACGCTTTTTTTATTTACTTTATATAAGTTAATACTAACCTATAGGTAATAGGGTAGGAGAAAAGTACACTCCTAAATATAGTAATCCTTAGATTTATATTATAAGTAATATCCCTTTTAATAGTATTTAGCTAACTTTACTTCTAATACCTATTTAGCTTATTATATATTTATAGTAAGCTTTAGACTTTTCTTCTTCTTAACTAGCTTATTTTATTTTACTAATTAAGTCCTTACTATATATACCCTAGTTATTAGTATATTACTCTTATAATTAGTCTAAGGTATAGGTTTAGCTAGCTATAGTTTATATTAAAACTAGTACTTATTCTCTATAGTAAGGGCCTTAATATTAACTATAATCTTATAATACTATATAATAGCTATATACTATATACTTTAGCTAATACCCTAGCTTATATTAATTTCTCTTAAATACTTATTAAGCGCTTATTAAAGCTTTACTAGCTTTATATTATCCCCTTAATAATTCTCTCTTACTAATAAAAGCTTCTTTATAAAGTAAATAAAGAATATAAAAAATAGCTCCCTTAGGCCTTATTTTATCTAGTTAAGCTTTATAAAAGCTATCTCCTATTTATATAAATTAAAGAATATAAACCTAAGGTATTCTAGGAATTTAGCTAAGTTAAAATTATAAGTATTACCTTATTTAAAGAAAGTAATTACCTAGGACTAGACTTTAGAGAATAGGTTTTAGTAAATAAATATTTACTTATTCTTATTAGTTCTAATAAAGTCCTTATTTACTTATAGCTTATATTCTATTAGGAATCTTTATATAGTAAATAAGGCCTTATTACTATTATATAGGTTACCTATAGGGATAGGTTTTTATTTTACCTTAGGTATAGTTAAGACTAGGTTAAAGGTAAGAGGTAAAGTAAGGTTAACTATTAGGGCACTAGATTAGGCTATAATAGGTAGTTAGGTTAAAGGTCCTATAGTATTTATAACTACTTATTATTAAAGGTATATAAGCTTTACTATTTACTTATTAAGTATAAGTTAAAGTATCTTAAATTAGGCCTATTAAGCTACTAGTAATGCTATAGTATTAGATAAGGGGGTTATTATCCCCTAGCTAAGTTAGTCTTATAGTTAAAGCATATTTACTATATTTATTAGTATATCTATTAGTATTTTTATTATATCTTTTAGTAGTTATTATAAAGAACTAAAGGAAGTCTCTTAATTATTATAGACTAGCCCTTAGGTAATTATAATAAGGTGTTAATATAGTATTAAGAGACTTAAGGAGAAAGGAGGAAGGGTAAGAGACTATCCCTAGTAGTGCCCCTTATACCCCCTAGGCTACTTATATAAGCCTCCTTTTCCTTACCCAGAGCTTTACATGTAGTGTAGTAAATGTAGTATTTTGACTTTCCTTGTAGTATGTAGTGTAGTGAATTGTAGTGTAGTGTAGTATGTAGTGTAGTGTAGTAAATACTACACTACACTACAAATACTACATGTAGTGTAGTAATAAAAAAAAAAGTGGGGTATATTAATATCTTATTATATTCTTTGAATTTTCTACTATTAACTTAATATAGCTCTTTATTTTTATTATAATTTAGTTATTTAGTTATAGATTTATTAAACTTTCCTAGTTTTAGATTATTAGCTATAGATTATAATATAGGGTAATTATAGTTTTATAAGTAATTTTTAATAGTTTCTTATTTTTTTCTCTATATAATAAGATATTTCTTTACTAACTTATCTAATAGGATTATATTAATACTATATTATTTAATCTTTTTTAATTCTTTTTTAAAATTTACCCTATATATAATTTTAAAATAAGTTTAAATAATAGCTTTTAAATCTAAATAAAATTACTAGATAGCTTTAATATTATATATATTTAGCCTAAAATATATATTACTTATAACCTAATTTATATAATTAATATAAATTTTATTTAAATTAATAACAATTAATTTAGGTTTTATAAAATAGTTTTTCCTTTTTCTTATAAAATATAGGACTAAAAGTAAATAATTTAATGTTAAAAAATATATTTAAAAGAATAAAATTATAAAATTAGTAATATTAAAAAGGTAAAATTACTTTAAAAAAACACTAAATTTCTTATAATAACTTATAAATATAATACTAGTTATATAAAATTATTTTTTATTTTAAAAATTATTTTTAATTCTAAATAATTTATAGTTTCTTTATATTATATAATCTAAGTAATATATAATATAACTAGCTTAAGATAATTATTAACTACTAAATATATTATAAACTAGTACTTTTATATATATAAATTAATTTTTAATTAATTAAAATTAATTATTTCTTTGTAAAATTAGTTAAAAAGCTATAAATTAACTAGATTTATAATATTTCAAAGGTATAGGAATATTTCTTATAATTTATAGAGTATATATAAAAAAGTGGGTCAAAAAGTGGGTCTTTTGTGGATCCTCTATCATTTGATTGGTCCAATTACACTGTTTAGTCAATTGCGTCATTTGTGACCCACTTGCTTAGCTAAGTGAAAAATTTTTTAAGGAGGGGTATTCCCCCGCTTTCTCTTTTCTTTCTTTCTTTTCTCTTTTCTTTTTACCTTAGTAAATCAAAAAAAACATCTAGAAAAACCTTCATATAGTTAAGCTAGCTATATTACTATTACCTATTTTTGCTCTTGTTTTTACAATCTTTTTACTCCTTAAATAAGTTACAAAACCCCTAAAAAAACAAAAATCAGAAAAATCCAAAAAAAATCAGAAAATCAGAAAATCAGAAAAAATCAGAAAAAAATCAGGAAAAGTTAGGAAAAGAGTCAAAAAAATCGGAAAAATCGAACCTTTGAAAATCAGAAAACCAGAAAAATCAGAAAAATCAGCAAAAATCAGCAAAAATCAGCAAAAATCGGCGAAAATCGGCGAAAATCGGAAAAATCAGAAAAATCAGAGAAAAAAACCCACTTTACTATGGATTCCTCTTTCTGCCCCTCAGATAATGATTCTGATGCTAGTATGCCTAGCTCTTCTAGGCCTAGCCCTTCTAGGCCTAGCTCTTCTAGGCCTAGCTTACCTTCTAGGCCTAGCTAGACTAGCCTAGTATCAAAGCTTTCTCAAGGAAGTAATCTTCAAGGATTATACAAGAAAACCCTTAAAAATCAAGAAGATTATCAATTTTCTTCACAAGCATATGTTTTTACTCACAATTTATTTAATTATCAGTTATCTGATATTAAATATAATAAAGAAAGGGAAATTATATGCTTTTGTACGCAATCTGGATGCTCCTTTAGCTTTAAATGTAAAGCTAAGCGATTTTAAGCTTCTAATGGTGTTAGGCACTATAAAGCTAAGCATCCTGAGATTGCTACTTCTAAATTAGATAAAAAAAAACCTTTTAAGGTTACTTGTAAGTATTTAATTCTATTTATTTACTATTATTTCCTTTTACTAACTATATCTTAGTACTAGAAATCCAACAAGATTCACCACCTAATACACAAGCCTCTTTAACCTCCTATTTCTCTATGAAAAGGCCTCATAATAATACTATTATAGAGGAATTTTCATCTGAAAAGGCTATTACTCTAGTTATTAAATTTATACTAGAGAATAATATCCCTTTTACTATTATTAATAGTAAATCCTTTAAGGAATTACTAGATTATTATTCTAGGTAAGTACTAAGTATTCCTTATTATAAGAAACAAAAGCTAATTTAAACCTTAGAAATGATAATCTAGCTTCTTTACTAAGCTATCGAATAATTACACATAGAATTAATTCTATGTATAATTCATCAAAGCATTAGATTATTCAGCAAATCTAACATCAGATAAAATATCAAGGTTTAATATCTATTTAATTAGATATTTGGACATCTATAAATTCTAAGTCTTACTTAGGAGTTATAGCTAGTTAGATTAGCCCGAATTTTAAGCTTGAGTATAAGCTTATAGGTAAGTATCCTATTCTCCTAAGATAATTATTATTACTATTATTATTAACACTATAACTTCTAGGCTTTGAATATCTATCAAATGCTTATACTAGGGCTTATATTTATTGATGCTTTGATAATCTTATTAAAGATTATGGCTTAGACCCTAAGTATATTCTTAGGTAAGTTATCTATCTTAATAATATTAGGATTTAGAAATTATAGCTAATTCTTTATAGTTTTACTAGGGATAATGGTTCTAATAATAATACTTTTATAACTTCTTATATTAATAAGAATTATAATAGTATTATTCATAAGCCGTATAATATCCGATATGTGGCTTATGTTTTTAACATTATTACTAAGGATATTATAACTACATTTATAAAATCAACTTCTCCTAAGGAAGACTTAGAATCCTATAGAAATAGTAAATATCTTTACTATTCTACTAAGGATATCTTTTCTATTAAAGAGAAACAAGATTTTAAAGAATTCAAATCCTTAGCAAATGGTAAGTAATTTTTTAATAATTATTATAACTATTATTACTAATATTTCTATAGGTTTACTAGGCAAAGTTAAAAGACTTGCTATTCTTATTAAGAATAACCAAGGATTATATAAACTTTAGTTAAAATCTTTACGAAAAGCAAAAAAAGAGGGCTATATTGCTAAGAATTGTAATATTACGAAAATTCCTCTAGGTAAGTCTTTTTTTCCTTCTTATATTATATTTAATACTAACTATATTTATAGCTAATGAAACTAGGTGGAATTCGACCTATAAGATAATTAATACTTCTTTAGAGCTTAAAGAAGCTATTATTTTTCTTAATAGGGAGTCTAATATTGCAGTATTAAAAGATGCTATGCCTACTGCCTAAGAATGGGCTAACTTAGCTACTTTAAGTAGCATTTTAGAGGTTTTCTATGAACCTACTATTATACTTTAAAGTCAGAAGTATAATACTTTAGGTTTAGTCTCTCTTTTTATTATTAGGATATATAAATATCTTAATAATATAAAAGAGGACTAAGAGGCCTATATTACTTAGGTATTTATTCTATAGTTCTCTTTTCCCCTTTATTAATTATATGTTAATTAACTTAATATTTTAGAAGGTTTATAACCCTTAAGGTAAGTTCTTTATAGCCTCTATAGATAAAGGCTTAGATAAACTTAGTAATTATTTTCCACAAGATATGGATAATAATTATTACTTTTATAAGCCTTATTTATATACTATGTTACTAGATCCTAGGCTTAATCTTATTACTATACAAGATAGGCTTAAGCTATAAGTAAGAACTAGTACAAAGCTACTAGAAGACTTGCAAAAGGAATATGATTCGTAAGTATTATTATTATTATTATTATTATTATTATTATTATTATTACTAATAGATTAACTAGGATCTTACCTACTTTTAAAGAGAATCAGGCTAATCAAAGCCTAGGCTTTGAAAATTCAGAGTCAGAAAGTACCTGATTTCAAGTGGAAATTGGAGGGCCTAGTTAGCCTAGGACTTTTAATAATCCTAGGCCTAAGCCAGCCTCTAAGCTTTATAAAGGTTTATTTCTAAACGAGAGAGATAAATCTATTCAAAAAACTAGAAAAAACGAGATTTCTACCTTTACTAAGCTTGAAGCTAAAGAAGATAAGGTAAGTTAGAATTTCTTACTATTATTATTATGTTAATTTATTAACATTATAATAGGAGGATATCTTTAAATAGTGGGAAGACAACCTAAAGTCTTTCCCTATTTTAAGTATTATTGCTAGAAAATATCTAGCTATTCCTGCTACTTCTGGTGCTATTGAAAGTTCCTTTAATACTGGGGGTAATATTATCATAAAAAGAAGAACTTCCTTAAAACATTCTATAATTAAGGAATTAATTCTTTTAAAGAATTGGCAAAAGGAGGATAATATTATGATTAAGCAGTATTTAGAGCTTTATAATTACTATAGCTCTTGTTCAGAGGAATCTAAAGATTCCTCTAAGGAAATCTCTGAAGATTCATCTAATGAATCTTTAGAAGATATTTGTTCTGATATGGAATAAGAGTATAATAGGGGTTTTTTCCTAGTTTAGTCTAGTTTTCCCCTAATATACTTTTTTTAACATTATTTATATTCTCTATGATTTCTCTATATTATTACTCTTATTACTCTTATTACTCTTATTACTCTTATTACTCTTATTACTCTTATTACTCTTATTACTCTTATTACTCTTATTACTCTTATTACTCTTATTACTCTTATTACTCTTATTACTCTTATTACTCTTATTACTCTTATTACTCTTATTACTCTTATTACTCTTATTACTCTTATTACTCTTATTACTATTATTACTATTATTACTATTATTACTATTATTACTATTATTTTACTTTTATTATTATTTTAAAAAAACTTAAAAGAGAAAACATTTTTATAATATTAATATTTTTAAAAACCTTAAAATACTAAGGTATTAAAAACTATAGCTTTTTCTATAGTAATTTCCTTATACTTACTTATATATATATTTAAGTTATTTATTTACTATTTAACTTTTATTAAACTTAAACACTAATAATATTATAAATTTCTATTTTATTATAAACTAATATAACTTATATTATTTTAAAGAAATATAAAATATTAAAGAGAAAAGTATTTTATTTTATTAATATTTTTAAAAACCTTAAAATACTAAGTAATTAAAAAGTATAGCTTTTACTATAGTAATTTCCTTATACTTACTTATATTTATATTTAAGTTATTTATTTACTATTTTCTTTTTATTAAACTTTAACACTTATAATATTATAAAGTATTATAAGCTATTATAAGCTATTATAAGCTATTATAAGCTATTATAAGCTATTATAAGCTATTATAAGCTATTATAAGCTATTATAAGCTATTATAAGCTATTTACTATAAATACTACAAAATACTACAAAATACTACATATAGTGTAGTGTAGTGAAAAAATTTCCTTGTAGTGTAGTATGTAGTGTAGTGTAGTGCAAAGCTCTGTCCTTACCCTAACTACTTCTACTAATCCCCTCTCTAACTGCTATACAGACAATGCTTAGGCAAAGCCTAAGCCCTTACACTAATTAATCCTAACTAAGAAGTATAATATTATCTAAAATTTTCCTAACTAATCTAAACTATAATTTATAATAATTAATTAAGGAAACCCCTTAAACTACTACTAGACTATTTTAAACCTCTTTATATATTTCTTAGCTCCTATAGAAGTTATAGCCTTAAGCTAAATAAATTTAAAGAGTTAATCTATAATAACTATTAGATATTATAGCTTTTCTAGGGATAGTACTAGTAAGTTTATTATAAAGTTAATAGAGATCTATAACTAGAACTAGTTAGGGATAGGTAAAGGCTTTAGTAAGCCCTAGTATTATTAATAGCTCTTATAACTACTATAGTAATAATAGTTATAAATAAACCTAGTAATATCTTATAATATCCTATCCTAGTAAAACTACTATTATAAGATTTAGAATATAGTATTATAGCCTAGGTGCCTTACTACTAGCAAATTATAGTATTACTATATTAGGGTTATTATAAGAGGCTCTTATACTAGGACCTAGGTATAGCCCTTAAACTAAAGTACTTTATAAGCACTTATAAAATAATTTACTACTTACTCTCTTATAAGTACCTTAATAGGAAACCTCTAGGCCCTTTCTTAGATAGCCCTTAATTAAATACTATATATAGGGTTAGAGATAATAGCCTAGTCCTATAAGGTCTAAAGGTATTTAGTAGTAAAGAGAACCTTACTAGCTAGTAGTAGTATTATACTACTATTATTCTACTATTTATCTAGTATTAGTAAGAGCTATATAATAGTAATAGGTTATAGGATATATCCTATTTTAGAGATTACCCTTTCCTAGTCTTACTCCCTTTAAGAAAGAGTATTAGGTTACTATACTTATATACTAGGTTTATACTAAAGGTAAAAATTAAATAGTATAAGTATATTTACTTATTAAGCTTATTACTCTAATATTAACTAGGGAGTTATAAAGTACTTTAGGTTCTTATAGTCTATATAGATTATAAATAAACTAGAAACGCCCTATAGCTTAGCTAACTATGCCTTAAGGTATAAAATAATAGCTAATAATTCCTTATTATAAATTATATAGTTTTTTTATAAGGTTATAAGGCTAGTAAAGTAATAGGTAACTAGGTATATAACGCTATCCTAGCCTTACTAGGAAAGGTATTCTCTAATAGCTATTCCTCAATAATTAGCTTTTATTACTATAGGGAAATCTAGGTCTTATTATACTAGTACTAGGTATATAATAAAGGTATCTTTTAGCTTATTAAAGGTATTATTCTCTTTAAGTCCCTATTAAAAAGGGATATTTCTCTTAGTTAATTATATTAGTAATATTACTAGTTCTAAAAAGTTACTAATAAAGTTATAGTAAAAGTTAGTAAACCCTAAGAAGCTATAGACTCCCTAAAGTTTTATTAGGGCTACTTACTCCCTAATAGCTATAACCTTTACTAGGTCTAGATAGATAAAATAACTTGCTATAATAATATATCCTAGGTATTAAACCTCCTTTACTATAAATATAAACTTATTAAGGTCTAAGTATAAACTTATAGCCCTTAGGTAGCCTAATATTAACTAGACCTTAGCTATATAGTCTTTCCTTAATCCCCCTAAGTAAACTAAGATATTATCTAAGTATACTATAATAAAATCCCCTAATATATCCCCTAAGGACTTATTAATATAATATTAGAATATTACTAGTGCGCTAGCTAGGCTAAAGGGGTAAACTAGCTACTTAAATAGCCTAAACTTAGTTTAAAACACTATAAGGTGCTCCTAGCCCTTAGTAATCTATAGCTTATAAAATACTATATAAATATTTACCTTTATAAACTAGTATACTTAAAATAAGGAATAGAGTGTTTTCTTAATTAATAGGAGAGAATAGTAATCCTATACTATTATCTTATTAAGAGCGTAATAGTCTATATAAAAATGCTAACCCCTATTAGCCTTTTTAATAAGAAAGACTAAAGCTATAGCTAATAATAAGCTAGTATAAATCTAACCCTTATCTATTAAGTCTATAATCTAGTGCCTAACCTCTAGAAGCTAGTCCCTTAGTATATTATATAATAATCCCTAAGGAAGTATTAGTTTAGACTTATCCTAATTCTTATATAAGTATATATAGTAATTAAGGAACCCTTAATAAGGGGGTAAGCTATTAGCTCTAGCCTTATTAAAAAGGTCTATAAAGTTAGCTAACTCCTTAGGTAATATTAATATATCTAGGCTATTAGGCTTTATTTTAGGCACTATAATTTATAGTATTATTATTATCTCCCTAAGGCTTATAGTAATAAATATTATAAAAGTATCCTTCCTATAGTATACTTAGCGCGCTTTTATAGTATATAAGGACCTAATAATCCCTTATACTAGAGTCTTTACCTTATATATAAAGGCTTTAGAGATATATAAGCCCTTTATTACTCTAATAACTAATTACTATTTTACTATATAAATAACTATATTATAATATTCTAGCTATAGTATCCTAAGTATAATATCTTATATAAGGCCTAGGATAATATATAAATATACTAATAACTCCTAGCTATTAATATTTATTCTAGTGTGTACTATATAGGTAATTAAGGAGGTATTTTCCTATACTCTCTTTTATTTTTTTTTTTTTTACTATAGTTTAGATATACTTTCTCTTTAGTAAATATATAAGCTTTAGGCTAAACTATTTTACTACTAACTTACTTATAGTACTATAATTAATCTGGATATTAATATAATAATATATATTAAAGAGTATAGAAATTAAGAATAGTAATTAGTCTATATATTATACTATATCTTACTCTAACTTTATATAGCTTAAATAGTTATCCTATATTATAGTATATAATTAGCTTACTTACCCTTATATAAGACTTTACTTAAGGGTTACTTATTTTCTATAGAGGGAATATTTATCTTCTTATTTATACTTTCCTTATTTACTTTATATAAGTTAATACTAACCTATAGGTAATAGGGTAGGAGAAAAGTGTACTCCTAAATATAGTAATTCTTAGATTTATATTATAAGTAGTATCCTTCCTAATAGTATTTAGCTAACTTTACTTCTAATACTTATTTAGCCTATTATATATTTATAGTAAGCTTTAAACCTTTCTCCTTCTTAACTAGCTTATTTTATTTTCCTAATTAAGTCCTTACTATATATACCTTAGTTATTAGTATATTACCCTTATAATTAGTCTAAGGTATAAGTTTAGCTAGCTATAGTTTATATTAGGACTAGTACTTATTCTCTATAGTAAGGGCTTTAATATTAACTATAATCTTATAATACTATATAATAGCTATATACTATATACTTTAACTAATACCCTAGCTTATACTAATTTCTCTTAAATACTTATTAAGCACTTATTAAAGTTTTACTAGCTTTATATTATTCCCTTAATAATCCCCTTTTACTAATAAGAGCTTCTTTATAAAGTAAATAAAGAATATAAAAAATAGCTTCCTTAAGCCTTATTTTATCTAGTTAAGCTTTATAAAGGCTATCTCCTATTTATATAAATTAAAGAATATAAACCTAAGGTATTCTAGGAATTTAGCTAGGTTAAAATTATAAGTATTACCTTATTTAAAGAAAGTAATTATCTAGGACTAGACTTTAGAGAATAAGTTCTAGTAAATAAATATTTACTTATTCTTATTAGTTCTAATAAAGTCTTTATTTACTTATAGCTTATATTTTATTAAGAACCTTTATATAGTAAATAAGGCCTTATTATTATTATATAGGTTACCTATAGGAATAGGTTTTTATTTTACCTTAGGTATAGTTAAGACTAGGTTAGAGGTAAGAGGTAAAGTAAGGTTAATTACTAGGGTACTAGGTTAGGCTATAATAGGTAGTTAGGTTAAAGGTCTTATAGTATTTATAGCTACTTATTATTAGAGGTATATAAGCTTTACTATTTACTTATTAAGTATAAGTTAAAGTGTCTTAAATTAGGCTTATTAAGCTACTAGTAATGCTATAGCATTAGATAAGAGGGTTATTATTCCCTAGCTAGGTTAGTCTTATAGTTAAAGCGTATTTACTATATTTATTAGTGTATCTATTAGTATTTCTATTATATCTTTTAGTAGTTATTATAAAGGACTAAAGGAAGTCTCTTAATTATTATAGACTAGCCCCTAGGTAACTATAATAGGGCGTTAATATAGTATTAAAAGACTTAAGGAGGAAGGAGAAAGGAGAAAGGGTAAGAGACTATCCCTAGTAGTGCCCCTTATACCCCCTTAGCTACTTATGTAAGCCTCCTTTTCCTTACCCTAACTACTTTTACTAATCCTCTCTCTGACTGCTATACAGACAATGCTTAGGCAAAGCCTAAGCCCTTACAAAATCATAAGGTTTAATTAATAAGATCCTAGAGAAAGGGCTTTTTTCTTACTAGATATTATAATATTAAGGTAATCTTAACATATATTAGATTAAAGGGATTATCTTAGGGGCTTAGGTTTAGGTTTAAGTTATTATTAAATAATAGTATTATTATTATCTTTAGCTTCTTTATCTAGGAAGGCCCTAGGCTAATGCCTTAGGAGAATAGCATTCTCTTTAATAATTTATTATTATTAGCTTATAAGGTCCCTTTAAGGAGGACTCTTAGAGGGTATTAAAAGAGAGCTTTAAGATAGTAAAGGTGTTACGTGGCGGAGCTGAATGCAGGCGCATATAAGACTAGATTCGGACTCTAGATAGAAAGAATTAACCTTCTTTAGACATCTTACCTTACAGCTAACAGTAGCTCTTATAGTAAACTTAGTATGACTTTACAATAGCAAATCCATTAGCCCCTCTAATGGATTCGCCTTATATTATGCTAAACCTACACGTAATATTTAGTAGTAATTAGAGATTCTTTTATTATGCCCTTCTAGAAACCTAGAAATAAAAACTATATATCTAAATCTAATTATTTATAATATTAATTCACAGATATTTAGTTTAACTTCCTAGTTACTAAAAATAAACTATAACTTATTCACTAGTTTTAGGCTTTTAATAAAGTAAACCTTATGTTTAAGTACTAAAAATAATAACTTATTAGAACTAAGGAATAAGAAGATTTAATTAAACTTATAAAATACGAATTTAATAATAAATTACTTAAAAGACATAAAAACCTAATATATTAAGAACCACCTATTCACTAGAATCTAATAGATTCGTAAGCTATATATCTTACGTAAAAGGAAGTTAAATTATGTATTTATAAAGCTAAATCTATAGGTTTTCTTAATAAATTTACTAGATTAGAAGGTAGTAAGGCATTAGAAGGATAATCCAAAGACATTAGCCTTACTTATAGCACTATAACTACTAGAACTAAGAATAGCATAGATAAGGATAAGAATAATAAAGAAAAGGGGATTAAAAACTATCCCAAAAATAACACTACTATTTAGCGTACTAAACCCCCTAACTAGCTAATAGGGTTATATCTAGAGGACTTATAATTAGGACTCTTAGGGAACTCACTAGATTTAGAGGAATTTCGTAACCTCTAGTTAGGATCCTTAGGGAACCTATAAGATCTAGGGGAGTTTTACACTAAGATTAGTAAATCTAACACTATAAGGATTTTATAGGAGGTAATAAAGCAATATTAGGCCACGTAGAAAGAGATAATAGCTAAAATAACAGTAGGAATAGACTAGCTAGCAATAAGACTAATAACTAAAATCAGAAGCTTATAAAGTGTAAATGCCTTAGCAGGATTAACACTATTAGCGTAAAATACCACCTAGGGAATGTTACATCCACTAAATAATGTGTGCCGTGATACGCGCGCCCATAAACGCGCGTATTCGCGATGACAAGCACAAGGGATACAGGGGATCGCAGGGATGAATAACACAACAAGGGATAATAATATTAGTCATCTAGGCAAAGGGACTATTTAATCTATAAAGAGATCACCTGTAGCTAGATTCTTTTAAGGTTCTTTATGCACGCCTAACTTTAGATTTTTAACTTAAATACCTAGCGCTACTATGGCTACTATTGTGTTTACCTTAATAAGATAAATTAATAAGATTATTTCCCTAACTTAACTAAAAAGTCACTTCTAATCTAATAGACTATTTAATCTAAATTATCTCTATTTATAAAGACTAATTTAGCTATTATTGTGATTACTACTGTTAAGTTAATTAACCCTTCTAACGTAAGCAGACATTACTACTACCTATAACCGTAAGCTAGCATTATGTCTTTTAGGGTGTTGTTTTCTACTTAATAAAACTAGTGGAAAAACACGGTTTTAAACCCCTAGGACCTTTTTACTTTCTAGTTAATTTACTATAGACTAAGATTAATTAGAAGTAAGCTAATAATTACGCTCTTAGCTATTACTAAGCTAACCTACGTAAAGACCCCCTTTATTTTACCTTCCTTACACTAAGATATAGATCTAAAGCCTTAACCTAACCTCTGCGATAGTTATAGCATAAAGGAGAAGCTAGCTAAGCATACTAAGCTAAGGTAAGCTAAGAATATAAACTAGTATTATATAGAAGCATAGAAAAGAAAACTAGATAGTTTAGAGGTATACCTTATAAACACTAGCTAAACCATTAACCCTTTGCTAAAAGTCTTTAAATATAAGGCACTAGGATAGAAAGCATTGCCTAGCATTATAGACTATTTAATCTTAGGGCCTATAGCTAATTTTGCTATTATTTAGCTATATATAGGGGTCTTATAGCTTATTATAAAGAGCTATATAATTATGTTAGTAGCCTTTACTTATAGGTTACTTATTACTATAGACACTGCCTTATTAAAAGTCTTTCTTTAAGAAATTCTTACTAGTGTTATAATATTTAGTTAAGTAATTACTCTTTTATAAGATTAATTAAAAGCACTTTTTACTAAGCCTATATTTAACCTTATACTGTCTTACTCCTAATAGCTAAGTAAAGCAAGACCTAGTAAATACCTAAGTTACCTAAAGGACCTTTAGGACTTACTATTACCTAGTACCCTAGTTACTAGTTAGAAACCACTTAATTCTAAGATAGTTATTAGCCTAGCTTAAACTTAGTTTAATAACCGCTTAGGTAAAGACCCTAATAATAGAGGTAAGACACCTAGATCTCTTAGAGAGCTTAATATAGAAACCTTTATAAAGCTTCTTAAAGAGATAATAGCGTGTTAAACTTCCCTTATTACTATGTAAAATAGGTATAATATTTAGTAGTTTTTAGGGGAAAATATAGCTAATTTTATTAAGGACTTTAAGGTAAAGATAAAAGTAATAGGTATTCCTAAAGCAAATTAGCGTAAGATACTTAAGCATAATATTAACCTAAAGCTCTAATAGGTGGTTAAGATGCTAACTATATTATAATCTTAGAAGGAGTCTAAGGAAGAGATACTCTTATAGTTTAATATAACTAGCTAGGATTAAATAGAAAACGCTAGAGAATAACTTAAAGACCTTAATTTAATGTGGCTAAAGACTATTAAGGAAACCTATTACTAGTTATAGAAGTATTATGCTCTAATATCTAATGTAAACCTAATAGGATAGAAAACTATAATAACCTAGTCTAACTATATCTATAAAGCCCTACTAAAACACTTAATCTTAAGCTTTATAAATAGAAAGGGGTTTACTTATAAAGAAATCTTAGTTATATAGTATAAACCACTTTAGATAGCACTTAATATATATATTTATATATAACTAGAGCTTAAAAATAAGGACTTAGAATTTACTAATATAGAAAATCATGCTTTAGGTAAGAAGGACTTTAGCTTTAAGATATAGACACTATTTAATTAGGCTGCCTTTAATAGTTACTAGGCTGCTTAAAAGAATCACTTAGCACTAGGCGATTTAAATAAGTAAGCTAAGAAGACTATCTTATTTAATACTAATATAGGATAATAAGGGGCCCCTAGATTAGTAAAATACTAAGATTAAATAGAAGATCTAATAAAACAACTAGTAAAGCTAAAAATCATAGTTATAGCCTAGGTAGTAAAGGAAATTAATATAGTAAAGCTACTTAAGGAGAAGTATAGTAACTATTCTTAATGTTAATAGCAAACTTATTAGGCAAATTACATAGGTTTATTTAATCTAGATAAGGAGCGCTATTTTAAAATAAATATAATATTAGGAAGAGGCTACTAGTTAAATTGTTATTATTACTGTAATAAAGAATCACATATTGTGATAAAGTGTAATGCTTTGAAATATAATAAGATATTAAAGTTTACTATATATAACCTAGTAGTTTGCATTTTAGCTATTAGAGATAATATAAGACATTAAATTATACTTTTATTCTTACTTATAAAATTTCTTTCTATTAGTAGCTATGCGCGTAAACTAGCTATATTCTAGGTTAAGTACTTTAAGGACTATAAGATTATATATATAATTCTAAGAATTAAGGAACATAGCCTTTACAGAGGATTAAGCTAGGAAATAACACTAGAAGAATAGGAAGTATTTAATTAAATAGAGGGTATGTTTAATCCGGTAGAATTTTAACCTAAAAGAGAGATTAATATGATATCTATCTTAAAGCGCGAGATATTAGGCATAGTATTTGCCATTACCTTTAAAAAGCTAAGCATAAGAGAGGAGGAAGATAAAGAGATTATTATAAAGTTTATAGCTATTAGTAAATAGTTAGCAAAATACCTAAGGATTAAAGATATTACGGAAGATAAGGTAAAAGACTAGTAACCTTACACTTAACCTGTTTAAGATAATTTAGTAGTAACTAAGGATAAGAAAAATCTATTAAATAAAGTTAAATAGAGGATTCTTAATTAATTATATAATAAGGTCTTTTAGAAGAAGGTTAGAGTGCCCTTTTAGGATATCTATTATATTATACTAACACTAGCAAAGGCAGTTAGCAACGAATATCTCTTACGAGCAAAAGGTGTAAAAGATATCTACTACTATAATAGAGATATATTAGGGCTAGCTCCTCCTTTAAAAATATTTAGCATAAAACCAAACCTAAGACTAATTAATCTAGGGAACTAGATTAACTTAATTCTTTAATTAATAAAAGAGACCCTTAAGGAAGATAAGAAGAATAAAGCTATAGCTAAGAATAGCTTACTAATAATGCCTCCACTAGAGATTAACATAGCCTTATAGGAATAAATTTAGGAGAGACTAGGAGCTCACTTAGAATAAGGCAAACCTTAGTAAAATTTAATTAATCCTACTTAGATAAACTTTATGCTTAATGTGATTTTAGAACCATAGGCTACTATTAATTACCTATAAGACTTGCTATACCTCTAAGTCTAGCTAGATAACCTAGAAGGGGAGCTTCTCCCTAGGCTTATTAACATAGGATTGTAAGGGAATGTAATTATAGAAAGCATAGCTAGGTAACTTAGACTAAGGATCTACCTAATAGATGTAATAAACATAATATTATTCTTATTATATAGTATTAAGATAATTAGGGAGGTTTAGATAAGACTATATCTAGGAAATGTCTAGATACTTGCTAATTTCTATGTTAGTCTAGACTTAGTTAATATTAGCCTAATTCTTAGAATACTATTTTTTAGACTATCCTAGATATAGTTTAACTACTTAAGAAGTAAAGAGCTTTATACCTAGTATTACTTTAGTAATATTATTATTATCTTAAGAGTTATAGGAAGTATCTAATAGTAGTACACTAATAAGTAGCTAGCCTAGTAGCCCTCTATTAATATTATCTTATTTAGTTACCTAGAAATAGAGGAAGATTAAATAGTTTATAAAGGGTTAGAGATAGAAATAGATAATAATAAATAGTTAATTCCTCTTATAATAAGGGAAGGAACTAATATTTTCTAAGAGGTAATTAAGGATGTAATAGTAAACCACACCTAATAACTTAAAGTAGTTATAAAGGATTTTAAGCCCTAGTAATAACTAAAACTACCTAATCTTATAGTAAATATAATATATAAGCAAAAAGCTAATAAAATACATCCCTAAGATAATATTCCCTCTAATAGATTAACACTAGAAGGGGACTTAAAATAGAAGATAAAGAAATAGGAAGAGGCTAAGTTATGTCTAGACATATCTAGGAAGTATAGTGAATATATTACTAGGAGATTTTACATAAATCTATAAGGTTTTAGAATAACCTAGTAATGTTTAGATTAAATAGTTAAAGGGGTATAAGAATATTTAATATAAGAAGAAGTTAATGTTTTTAAGGAAATTCTTTATAACTAAGAAGTAACGCTAGCCTAGGACTTATTAGAATATAGGAAAGTTAACCCGCTAGTCATGCTACCATAAGTTATAAAGGTTATTAAATATAAAGCATAGTAAGCAGGCTTAATCCTAATACCTCTTAGGTTATAAGGGAGATTAGTTAATTTTCTAAAGAAGAAGCTAAAGTATGGATATTTAGAGGAGAGTTATAGCTCTTATAGGAATCCTTATTTTCTTATTATAAAGAAGGATAGAGGGATTCGCCTAATTCTATTTGCTATAAAGTATAATAAGGTAATAATATAAGATACGCTAATTCCTTAAGGCATAGAAGCATTTAGTAAGAGCTTTATAATATATAAGATCTTATTAATAGTTAACTTATTATCTAGATATAATTAGGTAGTATTAGCAAAGAAGAGTAAGGATATAATAATGATTTCTACTATAATTAGACTTTTATAGCTCTATTACTTACTATAAGGAGCTACTAACTTAGTAGCTTAGTTTATTAGGATTATTAGATAAATCCTATTTAATTTAATCCCTTATATCTATGCACCTTTCCTAGATAATATTATAGTAAAGGGACTAATAATAATATATAATAAAGAGGAGATTATACTAGGAGTACGCAGATACGTAATAGAGCATTTAATTAATATTAATAAAGTTTTAGTTAATATTAAGCTCTCTAGTTACATAGCCTTAGTATCTAAGTTAAAGTTCTGCTAGAAATTAGCAGAAATTATAGGATTTATGTGTAAGATAAACAGGCAAAAGCTAACTAAAGCGAAGATTATAAAGATTTTAGACTAGAAGGTTTATTAAGATTAATTAGAAGTATAATCCTTTATTAGGTTAATAGGAGTTTACTATATCTAGGTAAAACACTACACATAGAAGGCAAAACCACTAGTGATTTTACTAAGGAAGATAAAGGATTAGGAATAGGGACTAGAGTAATAAGAAGCTATAGATATCCTAAAGAAGGCAATAATAATAGCCTTAATCCTTATTTTACTTAATCTTAGACTAGGCTTTAGAGAAATTATACTAATAGTTAATGTAAGCTTACTTAGATAAGGGGCTGCATTATTATAAATTATTAATAGCAAATAGCATCTAGTTTAATATAAAAGCAGTACTTAGACTATTGCTAAGGCTAAGTATAATGTAACTAAGTAAGAATATTAAGCGGTTATTTATATATTAAGAAGACTATAAATTCACCTCTATAGAGTCCTATTTATATTAGAAATAGACTTATAAGTTCTTATATATTAGCTTAATAGCGCGGTTAATAACGTGCCTAGAGCTCTTATTATATAATAGATTAGTTATATCCTACTTTTTAACTTCTCTATATAACACATTCTAAGCGAAAAGAACCGCATTATAGATGCCTTATCTAGGAAAGGCCCTAGGGCTTTAGATTAATTAGATTAAGAAGTTAAAGGGGATATTAAAGATTTTATTAACTTATATCTTAATAGCATTAAGATAGAGAAGGACAGTAAGAGGAATTACTTTAAAGAGATATAATAAGTTATTAAATTCTTAATAACCCTTTAAAGACTAATTAATCTTAGCGCAAAGGACTATAGAAAACTGCGTAATAAAGCGAAGAAGTTTTACCTAGAAAAGGGTTATCTTTAGAAAAGGCTAATAGGAATTATAAAGGGACTAGCGCTAGTTATTAACGTGCCTAAATAATAATAAGTAATTATTAAAGCTATCTATAAGGAACTTAGCTATAAAGGAGTTAAAGTGGTTTTTTAAGTAATAAAGCAGTAATACTAGTGAAAAGGGCTCTAGAATATAGCTTAAGAGATATTAGCGTGCTATAAGATATATTAGAAATTCATGCCTTAGTAACTATAAGAACTTTTAGTGCTAGACACGCTAGGGAACCTAATAAGTAAGATTTATATTAACACTTAGTATCTTCTAATTAATCATAGATATAAGTATCTCTTAGAAGCTAGGTATAACCTAACTAGATAGGTAGAGGCTATGCTAGTTAGGAATGCAATAATACTAGTAATTAGGAAGTTCCTTTTCTCCTTAATTAGTAGATTTAGGCTTTTCTGCTTTATAGTCTATAATAGAGGCCTAGAAATGCAAGGAAACCTTAAAGAAATACTAGTAAATATTAGCATTATAGGGATTCAGATATCTAGGTATAACCCAAAAGCAAACTCACCTATTAAAGCTAGACATTAGTCCCTTATATTTACTCTAGTGAAGCTAGGAGGATTAAATAGGTAATAGTTAAAGTATCTTAATAAAGCCCTCCTTATAGACTATACCGCTATCTAAGAATTGCATAGGAAGTCTACCTTTTATTTAATCTATAGATAGGAGCTAATTCTGCCACTAGAAGTAGAATTCCTAACCTAGAGACTAATTAATTAGGATATAATTACTTCTAGATAAGACTTGTTTAAGGTATAGGTCTAAATACTTAAAAGGAAAGCTAAGGATATTAAGAAAGTAAGGAAGAAAGTATTAGAGTTTAGGTAGTGCCTTATAAACTAAACTAATAAGAACTAAGCTACTTCTCTTAGGAAAGATTAATTAAAACTAGGGGATCTTATCCTAGTATATAATATCTAAAGGAATATTAATATATCCACTATAAAGAAACTTATAATAAGGTAAAATAGACTATTTTGGATTCATAAACGCATGCTAGTCTCTAGAGCCTATTACCTATAAATATTAGATAGGATTTGCCTCTTAAAAATAATCTTAGGAGATTATATTAAGAAGTTTGTCTTAGACTTAGAAGGCTAGTAAATGTCTATAGTAAATAGATAGCTACATGCTCCCTAAGGTAGCTAGATAAAGGAAGTAACCCCTAATAAGTATAATAAAGAAGTCTTAGCTATTATACTATTAGTAGCTTAGTATAATATGTCTGATTAAATGGTTAATAATTAGTATATAAGCTAGTAGGAAAGATTTAACTAGGAAGTAATAATCCTTAAGGAAGAAGAAGTTAAACTCTTACCTTAAAGGACTTTATACTATAGGATTAAGGTATAGCTACCTTAATTAATAAATAAATAACATAAGGAGTATATAAAGTACCCTCCTATATACTAATAGTATATAGATTAAGAAACGTTTTCTTTGTTTTTCCTAAGTTTTGTTTTTAAAATACGTAAATATTAATTTAGATACTAAAGATTAAGTGATTAAGGCATAGCCTAGTAGCTAAATTATCTATTTTCCTTTATTTGCTACCCTTTTCCCTAATAATTAACTATATTTTTCTTTCCTTTATCTTATATTTATAAGCTATTTAGAAAAGGGGGAGGTATGTTAATTACTAGGTAAGGAGAGTTTTTGAAGTTAATAGAGTTTAGATTAAGTAAAAGGGCTCCTACTGCCTCTATAGACTATTTCTTACCTAAGAAAGGAGCTAGAGCTCTTTCTTATAATAACTAAGGATAATACCTAGAAGCAAAACGCTACTTATAGCTTGCTGCATAAGACCTATTCTAGATATAATTACTATAGGCACCTTTATAGACCCTAGGAATTAAAACGTAGCTATAAAATAGAAAGCATATATGTTTATTATAGAATATAATATACTATATATAGGAGTTTAAATAATTAGAATAGAAGATACTATTTAATCTTTTATATATAGACACTAGCAAGGCCTAATAATACTTAGGATGCTAAGAAAGAGCGTGTAAAAAATACCTATTAGGATAAGCTACTTCTATAGGAATAAGGACCTAGTGGTAATAACTATTTTTAATAGTAAGGGCTAAAGCACTATTAGCCTTAGTATAGCTCCTTATAAACTCCTTTAAGAGGTTTGTCTTTCTTATAGTTATAATAAGGTAAGGAGGAGCTTCTTTAGGGATATTATTATTGTTATTAGTAGCGTAAAGAGAAATCTCTATATATATTAGAATATTACTATAGCTAATGTTAATCCCACTACACACCTAGAATATAAATAGAAACTTATACTATAGTAATAATAACTATTAGTAAATATTAATTATAGGATTAAATAGCTCTTAAACCTATATAATCTTTACTAATAAAAGGAGGGTAAAATTTAGTATAATTAGACTAATTAAGAGTCTTTATTAATAAAAGTTTATGCTCTAGAACGCTTACCCTTACGATAGTAGTGATATTAGGGAGTCTCTAATAAGCTAGATTAAGGGACTTTACTATAATTAATTAGTTATAAGAAATAAGGGTTTAAGAGAGAGAAAGAGAAGAGAAGAAAAAGGCTAAGTATTAGGTTTGTAAAGATACTGCCTAAATAATAGATAGTAATAACTAGTAAGTAATAGCCACTAATAACTAATTTATAACACTATAAAGGTATAAATCATAGGAGCTTGCTAACCTCTAAAGGGCACTTATAAATAGCTGCTAATAACTGTTTATATAGCTAATAAGGACTATAAGAGCGAGGCTAAGACTATAGTAACTATTTAATCTTACTAATCTCTATATTATTACACTACTTAGACCTTAAGAGCACTTACCCTTTACTATCTATCTATATCTCTTTTCCCCTCTCTTATTACTCTAACCTAGCTTTGCTAAGTAAGCTACTATTCTCTATTTCTCCTTTTAAAAACACACTATTAATAATTATACTATTTAATCTAGTTAAGAAATAGCTAATTATAAAGAAAATATAGTTAATAAAAGCGCTTACACTAATATAAATAGTAGCACTATTATATACTTTACTTATAGCAAATATCTTACGCTATTCTATGTCTATGTTTTAATCTATAAAACTAAGGGTTCTTTCTTTAGAGATAAAGAGAGAAGTACTATAGAGCTTAACCTAGTTAACCTCTATAGTTAGTAGCCTTTACTATTCTATTTAAGATAAAGCTAGCTATAACCCTTAACTAGGTTTAAGGTCTATTAAGATAGCGATAACTTTAACTAGGTAACGCTAATTAGACTAGGGTGGGATTAGTTAAGCTAGCGAAACTATTTAATAAATATCTATAAATTCCTAAGAAAAGCCTGTAAGATGCTAAGTAAAGACTAGCTTAACTAGTTTAAACTAACTACTATAGGTAAGATTATTATACGTGGCCTTAAAGTAATAGTAGCTATGCTACTATAAATGTTTATAATTAAGCTAATAGAAGATTTTAACTTAAATGCTTTGCGGTAATTAATTAGTTTAAAAGCTAGGAGACTTTATTCTAATTACTAGCCTATTAATATTAAGTATGGTTTAAAGTATAACCCTATTAACCTTTACTTAGATATAAGCTATTAATACCTTATTATAGGATTTATGTTTTTTATAAACTACTAGATATGCTTTCTATTTAATTAAAAGTAAGGGTGGCTTTATTACTTTAATAGCATAGAGAAGGGGCAAGTAATAAGGTTTACTAATTTTACTATAAGATAAGGGTAAATTATATAGCTACTAAACTACCTATATGATTTTAAAGTAATTATAGTTCTAGTAATAGAATAGAAAGGGAACTAGGAGTGTAAATATGCCTATCTAGGGTTTCTATTATAAGCGATTTATTACTAAGTTAGACACTAAGCACTTAATTTACTTTCTAAAGACTAGAATACACTAAACTAATATAATATTAAATTTAAATAGTTATATATGTTTAGTAGGGATTTAAGTATTAGTTATTGCTTTAAGCTCTATTTAAGAGACTAGATAATTACTAATAATATCCTAGACTTAAGGTATAGTTATGCTAGAGCTCTTATAAGAACTATAAGAGTCCTATAAGATATAGCTATAAATAAATTAGGAGTTAAAGACTAGTTACCTAGGGAGTTATCTTACTAGAAGGACTTTAACCTCTAATACCTAATATGTAATATAATAAAGCGCTAGCTACCCTGTTTTATAACCTAAATAATTAGTAAAGGTCTACCTGTTAGTGTAGTAATTATAGCCTAGGAGAATAAAGTTAGTAATAAGAACTAACTAATTAAATAGTATACTAAAATAGTATAAAGTAATAGACTTTATATCTAGGATTATTAGCAGCCTATTACACGTACCTTTACTAAGGATCTTAAAGTCTTTAATATTAGTATCTAAGAGATATTATAAGAATAGGAAAGGTAAATATAATAGAATATAGATAATAAGTATTAATAGGAAACTAAGGAGTGAAGATTAAGTGGAAGGGTAAGTTCCTAGGTATTATAAGAGTTCTTATTAGAACTATTATCTTTAACTAGATATAAAGAGATATTATAGTCTCTAGCTACGAAACTTAAGGCACTCTAGTAAGGTAAGTAAGGATAGGCATATAGTATTATAGACTAAACTCTTTAATAATAGTAAGTAATAACTAATAAGTTATTTTAGATAGATATTAAGGATTAGCTAAGGTTATAGTAAATCTATAGAGTTATTAGGGAGAACTAGGTATATAACTATAGAACTCTAGTTAAGTAAGTAGAAGAGAACACTATATGCCGCCCCCTTAGAGACATAGGATAAGCTATAATAATTAATTTTCTTCCTTTTCTTAAGTTAGAATAAGTGGCTTAAAGGAAAATAGTTATGCTATTACTAATGTTATTTATATATACTTTAGTAGTATTACCTAGCTTAGTTTCCTATAGAATATAGCTAGAGATTATTAAAGCTTACTAGTAAGAGAAAAGGCATACTATAGGATTAATTAATTAACGCAAGGATTAGGGAAAGAGAGCAAGCTAGTGAGATTTAAAGTAACCTATGCTACGCACTCCCTTACTAATGTTACTTACCACTTGCTTACAAACACTAAAGACACTAAAGCTCTCTAGGGAAATAAAAAATCTAGGTCTCTAGCTAGGGAGGTTTCTTTTCTATCTTCTCTTTTTTTCTTTTCTATCCTTTTGTTTTTCTTATAAAAGCTTTAGACTTATATATACTAGATTAAATAATGCCTTCCCTTAAAATATAGCACCTTACTATTAGTTATACTTAAGAACACTTTAGTTATTACCCTTTTTATTACTATTTTCCCTTTCCTAGGGGCTAGGAAGGGAAAATAGTTAGGGAGGTGTTATATGCTATAATATGCGTGCCTATAAACGCGCGTATTTGCAATAATAAGCACAAGGGATATAGGGGATTGCAGGGATAAATAACATAATAAGGGATAATAATATTAGTTATCTAGGTAAAGGGACTATTTAATCTATAAAGAGATTACCTATAGCTAGATTCTTTTAAGGTTCTTTATACACGCTTAACTTTAGATTTTTAACTTAAATACCTAGCGCTACTATGGCTGCTATTGTGTTTACCTTAATAAGATAAATTAATAAGATTATTTCCCTAACTTAACTAAAAAGTCACTTCTAATCTAATAGACTATTTAATCTAAATTATCTCTATCCATAGAGACTGATTTGGCCGTTGTTATAATCACTGCTGTTAAGTTAATTAACCCTTCCGACGTGAGCAGACGTCACCGCTACCTACGACCGTAGGCTAGCATCGTGTCTTTTGGGGTGTTGTTTTCCGCTTGACAAAATAACTAGGGTTAGTATAATAGCTACCTAGATACTAAAGCAGGACTATTAGCATAACTAATATACCTATAGTACTAATAGTATTAGTAACTATAGTACCCACAGGATTTCATATAATAATAGGCGAATTCATACTAGATATAGCATTAAACTGCGTATTCCCTAGGACTAGAATAGCATGTGACTTCCTAACCTAGAAAAAGAACAGATCTAGCGTTTAATTAGAATTAGGATAACTAATAGATAGAAAACGTAGAATAAAACGTGGATTTAACATAGAAAATCACGGATATTAGATACTTTAAGCCTTATAATAAATTAGAAGAGGCTAGTAAAGACCTTATAATATATAATAGGAAGTAGACTATTTTCTATAATATTAAATTATAGGTCTAGGCAGTTAAGGATTACTTATATTATACTAACCCTAGTTAATAAGACATTATTTAAAAGAAAATCTAGACGCTATTCTAAGGAGACGCAATAGTATAGTACTAATAATATCTTAATTTAGAAGAATAAAGCACTATATTTAGCAATATACTATTAGTCTTTAAGGCAGTTTAGAAGGAATTTAGCATTTAAGTCTAGGATATAATAGCGTAGCTTAATAAAGCAAAATACACTAAAGAAGACATTAAGAATAACATATCTTTTCGCGATTTTACGTTAAAAATTTTCTAGTATACTAGAGCAAATAGCGAAACAATAGATTATTAGCTTCTAGTGCGCTTATGTCTTAAACTTTATCTAGGATTACGCTAGATATATCTAGTTCTAATAATAACGGATATAAGATTAGCCTATATTACTATAGTGAATAATAAAAGGTAGGATTTATATAATTACTTATAAAGTAAAGATTAGTCTATAGTTAGAAAAGGCAAAGGGAAGCTAAAAGTTTATTTTAACACTAAGATATCTAGTAGTAACTTAGAAAAGGATAAGGATAGAGCTTAAGTAAATTAGAATAGACTATTAAACACATAATTTTAGCTAGGAAATTAACATTATAGATAGGATAATTAGAATATCTAAAGATCCTTAGGTTTTTTCTAACTAAGGCTATACTAGCAAAATACGTAAATTAAGGGATAAAACTAAAGACTATAGTAAAATAAACTATAGGAGAATAGAGGAGAGTGTCTAGGTTTTAGTTAGAATTAATAAGATAACCCCCTAGTCTAATATAATAAATAATAATTATAGGATCTAGGACTATTAGAGGTATTTAGCTAGTAGTAGTAGCCTAGGTAATTTTAATATTAGGAGAAACTATTCACTAGGGATAAGGAATATGCTTATATTATAGTATATAATAATAATTCTAATATATAATAATATAAGACCTATCTTTAGGAATATGGTTATTATATAGCTAAAGAAAGGGAGGTTAAAGAGAATAACTATATAAAAACCTAGGTATAGGACTTAAATTTTATTAAAACTTACTTTATAGAAAATATTAAAAAGAAGGCAAATAAAAACACTATAAGGATAGATTTAATAAAGCTAAACTAACTAGTTCTAGGATAAGTAATTAAGGCTATTATAAGACTATAAGAAGTTAAATATAATAAGAAGTAAGTAAATATATATTTAAAGATTAATATTAAGTTTAATAATAAGGGTAAGAGTTATTAGATTTACCTTAACTTAGGAATATTATTAATTTTAGTAAATAAGGCATAGCTCTAGTAAAATAGATTAAATGTAAAATAAGTAATATAAGAACCTAAGCCTATATCTAAAGTAAGGTCTTCCTTTTTTATAACTAAAAAAGCTATATTTAATTTTTATATTCTAGGGATAGCTTATAAAACTAAAATCACCGGATATTTTATAGTAATAGTAAATATAATGCTAAATCTAGGACTAAAACTATTACTAGGAATAAATTTCCTTTATAAGTATAAAGCAAAGCTTAATTTTATATGCCCTAGGGTGGTTTTTTAGTTAGTCTATAGTATAATAGTACTAGTAGAGATTTTTAGGCTAGCTACTAAAGTTCCTTATTAAAGGGTAGTTACTATATAAATAGTATTAATTCCGCTAAAAGCATTAGCATATATACTAGTTAGTTAGAAAGTAGTATAAAGAAATTAGGAAATAAGCGTGTATTATACGTAGTTATATTTAGAATATTTTCCTAATACTTTATTTAGTAACACTAGCTAAAGGCAAATAATTACCTATAACCTAACTAACAAAACCATTATAATTTACAAGTATAAAAAGGTTATATAGCTAATAGTAACTAGTGAAGTTAATGCTAACTATATGATTAATAACCCTTTTATATATTATACTTATTTTAGTAAAGACATTATAAAGAAAATAGAAAATAAGGATAAGGATAGTAATAAATCTAATAAGAAAAAGGATAAGCTTAACCTAAAGAAAGTTAATATAGGAGTGCTATTATATAGGATTTTATATCTAAAAGAGATTCTATATATTACTAATAAATTTAGAGTATAAATTACTAATATTAACTATAAAGCCGCGAGTAAATTTATCTAGCTTTCTAATAAATATAATATCTATTAGGATAAAGGCATTATTCCTATACCTAAGGATAAGAAAATAAGGATTAATCTTATTAATAGGTGGTAATATTAAATAAAGCTAATTAGACCTTATAGATTAGGTAGCTAAGATATAAGTAAACTTAATAAAGTATATAATAAACTCTACCTAAAAGGGAAGATAATATATCTAGATAAGCTAGTAACTATAGCGTATCTAGTGTTTATAGTCTAGTAAGAAACTAGTTAGAAAAGGAAAGGAAAAGTTATAATTAATATAAGACCGCTTAATAATATAGTAATACTAGATATATACCCTTTACTAGACTAAAGTAATATTATAGATAATACCTATAGTAAGGAGGTTTATTCTTTATTTAATAAAATAGGATTTTTTCACTAGCTACTAGTTAGAAGAGACTACTAGGCACGTATAGTAGTTATATTAAATTAAGGCCTTAAGGCATTAAATGTGGCTTTAATAGGATATAAGAATTCCCTTACTTTTACCTAATGATTTATAGACAAATTATTCTAAAAATATAAATATTTTATATAAGTATATATTAACAATATTATTATATTTTTAAATAGTATTAAGGAGCATTTAGTTTACCTTAATATTATACTTAAAATCCTTAAGGAAAATAGGATAATAATCACTATAAAAAAGTCCTTTATTAGTTACCTAGCTATTTAACTACTTAGTTTTATTATAAATAGTAATAGAATTATTAACACTAATAACAGACTTAAAGCCTTTTAAAAAATGATTTTTCTAAGTAATTTATTAAGTCTTAAAACTTTTATTAGAATAGCTAGTTTCCTTTGCAATAGAATCCCGTGGTTTAACATACAAATCTAACTATTATAGGAATAAAAAACGGCATTATTAAAGGAGTTTTATAATAAGGATAAGAAAATCACTAGTATCTTAAAGCTAGTATAGAAAAGATTAATATAATAAAAGATATTTTTACTAACTAAGGAGGAGAAAAAGGCTTTTAAAGATATTAAAATATTCTTAAGTAAAAAACAAACCCTATAGTATTATAATCTAAAGAAGCTGCTTTTCCTTAAAATTAATACCTATAAGGAAGGATTTAGTTTATATGCGTTTTAATTACAAAAAGAATAGGATAGTTAAAGTATTCCTAGAAGGGATATTAAGAGTAACTAAATATAGCTAATCCTATTTCTTTTAAGAGTAATATTAAGTGTTAAGAAATAATATAGTTTAACTAAAGTAAAAGTAGCTATAATTATATAGAGTATTAGGAAGCTCTAAAAAATAGTTTAATCTAATAACACAGTGGTTAATATATTAACTAACCATTCTCTAGTAAAAGGCATTATTAAATATACCTCCTTATTAATAATAGATTTAGATAAGGCTAATCTAAAATTAGCTAAGGTTACGAATTATTTATTGCAATTTAACTTAAAAGTAACACATATACTAGGAGTGCTAAATGTAGTGCTAGATACACTTTTAAGGTTACTAGTAAAGGTAACCTATAAGGAAGTAGCGTGAAAAAGTTAATATAATAAACTAGATATAAGCGCATATTTCGCTACTAAGGAATATATTATAACTATAATAATTAATAATAACCTTAAGGCTAGAATTATCTAAGGGTATTAATCTAACTAAAAGTTTAGCTAAATTATTATAGCTATAAGAGCGTACTAAGAGAGATAAGTAATAAAGAATGCCTAGATTAGACCAAAAATTCCCCTATATAGATAGGATTTATGCAAGGATAGTTTATTATACTATCACAGTAAAGATAGGGTTTTCCGCCTTTATATTCTAATAATAGAGGTTAAATCTATACTATAACTAGTTTATAATAAATAGTAATATTTTAGAATTGCTAGGATAGTAGTAAAGCTTTAATTAGTGTATTTCCTATAAATAAGCTAACAAATTCGTGACTATATAGCTTATTACGTAGTATATTAGGAGAATATAATTAATCGCTTAAAATCACTAGGAGAGTTATAACCTTTATAGTTAAAACTAATGCCTTTTTACATAATTTTACTTAATTTTATTATAGATATACTAGAAGTATTAGCTATAAATATAATATAGTAAATAGAAGGATACATAATATATAATTTATTATGCCTAGTAAATTACCTATTTAGTAAAAGGACTTTTCTAATACTAGGGCACACTATATACCTAGTAGAAATCTAGGTAAAATTACTCCTTTATGCGCTATATATCGCAGATAAGGGATTACTAAGGCAAATTATTAGTAATAAAGACCTAAAATTCATATCTAATATATAGAAAGAGATATTTAGATATATAGGAGTTAAACTTCTTATAGGCATAGCATACTATCCCTAAATAGATAAAATAGCGAAAAGGAAGAATTAGATAGTAATAATTATAATCTAATATTATATAGTAATAGACCTAGATATAGTGTGAATATCACTACTTCTAGCGCTATAGCATTAACTAAATAACACTATAGCGGTAAGCATAGGGTAGGCTCCTAATAAGCTATTATATAGATTTCGCTCTCTAAGTATTATTAACCTTCTTTCTCTAAATAACGTAACTAACACTAGGGCTAGCGTAAATAATATAGCAGTATTATAGAAGCTATACTAGCATAAGGCTTAGCTAGTAATTATAATAGCCGCTACCCTTACTAAGATCTAGTATAATAATTATCATAAACTAGTTAATATTAACATAGGAGATATAGTGTATTTATAATTATATAAGGGATATAAGTTACCTAGTAAGCCTAAGAAAAAATAGTTACTATAGAGAGTAAGGCTATATAAGGTACTAGAAAAGGTAAACCTATTAGTATATTAATTAGATTTCCCTCTAGACTCTTAAGTCTATCTAGTGATATTAGTAATATAAATATAGAAACTAGTATAAGGAAAGGATCTATTTAATAGGGAAGAACTAGCTTTACTACTAATTATATTTAATAATCTAGAGGAAGCGAATTATTAGGAGATTAAACAAATCTATGGTTATTAGGTTAAGATTTTTAAATAGACTAAAATAGTAAGAGTAAAATTCCTTATTAGATAAAAGGGATATATAGCTAAAGATAATTAATAAATAGCTAAAAGCAAAATATAAATTAATATAGCTAAGATAGTAAAAGACTACCTTAAGAAAACCCTAATTAATTAGTAAAGAGAATACGTAAAGAAAGGCCTTAATTTGCCTATAAAATAGTAATAATAAAGGAAAAAAGTTAATAGTAAATAGCTAGATTTAATAGGATAGATTAAAGCCACTAGACTCTTTTATATATATTACTCTTTTACGCTAACTAGAGGAAGCTTACTACACTCTTACTTTATATTATCCCCTAACACTACCACTACTTACGTATAGTTAAATCTAATAAAAGTATAGTTAAATCTATCTTAGTCTTATTTTTACTTAATAGCCTATAAGCCTAAAGATAATAATATAGGTTATAAAGTTTTCTAAAAGCTATAAGAAATAGAATTAATTTAGCTATAGGAGATATAGAATTATAATAACTATAAGAAATATTAAGTAAAACATAAAAATATTACACTAGAAGTTAAATATAAGCTTTATAGATATTATATAAATCTATACTATAACCTAGAAGCTATACTAGATTTTATTTATTTTAATAATAAGGTTAATATATATAATTAAATACTTTATAAGTAAATATAAGTAGGATACCTTTATATTTAAATCCTAGCTTTAATATAATAGAATTAACTATTAGGTTAGCTTATAGTTACAGATTTAGGATAGTAGTAATCCACTACTAATAGGGAAAGAGCTAAATATATTAGGTAAATAGATAAGCTTTTAGCAAAACTAGGAACTATAACCTATTATAAAGAGAAAAAGTTCTTTAAACGCTATTTAAGTTAGGTAAAACATTAGAATTAGCTAGAGATATATTTATACCCTATATAATAAATTATATAGTTATAATAGCAGTAGTATTTAAATAAACTAAGAATAAGATAGGATAAATTAGATATACTATTATAATTAATAGAGGGATATAATAAAAATATTAATATAGTAAAGGTTATTTAAGATATAGTTAACACTAAGGAGTAAGGTAATAATAATAATAATAATAACTTTATAAGTATAGAGTTAGATTTAGATATAAAGTAATAGAAACATAAATAAGTAATAGAAGATTTAATTAAGAATAATTATATAAGAGTTATAAGATAAAAGTAACTAAAGAAAATAGAAGTAAATTAAAAGGATAGGGATTTTACTAATAAATTAAATAAAAATAATAGTAATAAGGTAAGATTTAACCTTACTAAGGATAGTCCTAAACTAGAGTCTAAACCTAAAAGTAATAAGGAGACTAAAGCTAAAGGCGCTAAGGGTAAATATAAGGATATAGAAAGTAAGATAGATAATAATATTAGTAAAATGCCCGCTAAGTATATTATTAGACTATTATAGGTCTATAAATAAATTACAAACCTTAATTTTAAGCTATTATTCCTTAGATTTAGGAAGCCTAGATCTAGAACTAACGCTTAAATACTAATGCCTAATATTAGTGTAGTAGCATATAAAAGAGTAATAGAAGAGTTTAATATAGAATATAAAGGAAAGAGCATTAAAGGAGTTAGTTTTAGTAAGTTTAGACACACTAAATTAGGTTATAAGAATAGTAATTAGGACGTTAAACATATAATATAAGCCTACGCATATAAATTCGCCTTTAAAGGCACTATAATAGTATTTAATAGATTAGAAGTTAACTTAAAGGATATATATTTTATATTATAGTAAAACATAATTATATAGATCTTTACTATATTTAAAGAATAAAAGGCTATATTAATTATAAAATAAGCTATAGTAAGATAGGTAAGAAAGCTTACACATTAGATTACTATTAATCTAATAGAATATAGAGTAATAAGAAGAGTAAAGGGCTAGGTAAAAATAGTAGTAGTGGCTTTCTATAATAGCGTAATAGTTAAATATAAATAGTAAATAGCTATATATAATAGCATGTTATCTTTACTACTATAAGCAAATCTTTTAGCTCTTTATTTTACTAATAAATATAGTATAGTAAATACTATAATTATAGGCACTTTAGCTAGCATTAGATAAGTAAACTTACTTTACATTAGCATAGAGAAGGAGTTAATATAAAAATTATTAGAATTATAGAAGGATAAGGAAAGGAGTAAATAATATAAGTAAAGTAAGATTAATAACCTAGTTAATTAAGTTAACTAGGTAAAGAAAGGATTTAAAGACACTAGAAGATAGGTAAATAAAGTGTATATAATAGTAAAGGATTTAGTAAAAGAAGTTTACTAACTAATAGCTTTAATATAAAAGGAGGTAATAGTAGTCTAAGATAAGTTTTTAAAGATATTAGATATATTAAAAAACTAGAAAGAGAGAATTACTAAACTTAATATAGGTAAAATACTAATTAAATTTAATAAATTAATTAATACTTTAAAATAGAGTATAGTTTAAAAGGATAAGTATAAGGAAAAGATTATAGCTCTAGCTAATATAGTAATAGAGATATTAAAAAAGATATAGGATTAGGTAGTAACTATTAATAAGCTAATAAAGAAGTAAAAAAGATATAAAGAATATACTAGGAAAGTAAGAGTAGCTTTAGTAACACTAACTCTAGTAATACTAACTCTAGTAACACTAGCTTAGGTAACACTAAATTTAGGTAATAGGTAACTATAAGGTAAGATAGGCTTACTATTAATACTAAGTAAGAAAAATTAGTCTTTAATAACACTAGTTTTAGGTAAATTTAACACCCTATAAGATAAAGAACGCTAAAAACACTAAGATTAGGTAATAAATATCTATAGGAGGAAATAGCACTACTACTAATGCTAATAAAGAAGCTTAAGCTACCTAGTAAAATAGTAAAAAACTAAATAGTTTTATAATAGGGAGTGCTAGTAATGCTAGTCTTACCTAGCCTAAATAAAACGCTACCTATATTATTAGATAAATTAAAGATAGTAATAATATAAAGATAAATAGTATCTCTAACTTTGCCCTTACTAATTATTAAAGTAATAGAAATAGATAAATTCGCTAGTTTACTAGATTAAGAAGATAGATTTAGACTAAATTAGGATAGGAATAAATAGTATAATAGAATTTAAGAATTTACTAAAAGCTAGACAAATTTGCTAGTTTACTAGACTAAGAGGATAAATTTAGACTAAATTAAAATAGAAATAGTTAGTATAATAGAACTTAAGAATTTGCTATATAATAGGAAATTAGTAATAGAAAATAGGAAGGTAGCAAATAGAAAATTAATTTTAGAAAGGTTAAATATATTATTTAATATAATAATTCTAGAGGGCCTATTAAGGGATATAGGGCGCTAAAAAGTTATTATAATACATAGCAATAGCTATTCTAAATTTTTCTTTTATGTAATTTTAATAGATAATTTTTCGTTAATTTACTTAGCTAGGTGAAGTATAAATCTAGTAATAATCTAACTATCTCTAACTAGAATAGTTATCTTTTAAGGCGTGCCTAGCACTTATTATATAGTGAAGCTAAATGCAAGCGCATATAAGACTAGATTTAGACTCTAGATAAAAAGAATTAACCTTCTTTAGATATCTTACCTTATACCTAATAGTAGCTCTTATAGCGAACTTAGTATAACTTTACAATAGCAGATCCGTTAGCCCCTCTGACGGATTCGCCTTACATCGTGCCAAACCTGCACGTAACAAAAGGCTTAGTCTTAGTAAGAGAATTATCTTCCTTCTTAAAAGAGTAGTAATTCTTATTTATTTCTAAGGAAACTAAAGGGATATTTATAAAGTAAACCTTCTTCTATTTAATATTACTAATAGGCTAGGGATAAGGTTTCTCTATAGGTAAAATATTAATAATATAATAGCCTTCTTTAGTAAAAGAAAGGTTAATAAGGTCTATAATATAAATAGTCTTATTAGCCTTAAATTTAGTAGGTATAGATATGTTCTTATTAAAGCATATATCCCTTGTATATATAATCCTCTAATCTTTAGGGATTTAAACCTTATAAAGGTAATATTTAGGGCTATTTATACCTATAAGTTAACCCTTCTTAGCTTATAGCGCTATCTTCTATAATTAAACATAATATTCATTAGGAATGCGTATATACGTAATATATCCCTATATGCGTAAGTGTTAAATTAAGGTGTTGTTTTTAAGGCCTAGGATATTAAATAATACTTACTAAGGAGATTAATTATCCTTATTACTATATGTAAGTAATAGATTAGTAATTTTAGCTACGTGCTTTATAGTATATAGCTAGAGAAGTTCTAGTAATTTAGCTTTAATTATTAAGGATTATACTATCTCTATAAGGGTTTAACTAGTGCGTTTAATAAGGCCTTAATAAGTAAGAATATATAGAGCGCTAGTTTAATAGATAATTCCCTCCTTCTAATAGAAGAGTTTAAACTTCTCTCTAAGGAATTTAGTTATATTATCTATATAGAAGTATTTAATAGTAAAGCTATTACTTATATTCTTAATAGTAGTCTTCTAAGCTTAAATTACTTTAACTACACTAGCTTTATTAATAGTTAGAATTACCTAGTAAAAGCATATATAGGTATTAATTATATATAATATATATTTCTTCCCTCTAAAGCCTTTAAGCTTATATTTAATAAAGTCCTAGAATATATAAGAAAGGAAGGTAGTTATATTATTAAAGTCCTCTTAATAAATTATCTAAGGGGCCTTTAATAAAAGGTAAGCTAAACACTAGAAATTAATTAAGGATATAGGGTTAATCTTAATTCCTGCTTCTTTATAAGCTAGTATAATTTATTCTTTCCTTATATGCCTAAGTCTCTTATATAAGAGGCTAAATTTTACCTTCTTAGTAATAGATTTACTTAATAAGGCTATAAAGTTAAATTAAGGTTTTTTCTCCCTAAGAATTAATATTAAAATATTAGACTTCTAGTTATAAGAAGTAATAATATTACCTATAGACTTTAAGATTAATTAATCTTTAAATCTATTTATAATAATACCTTCTTACTTAAGAAGGCCTAGTAAGATTATATTAACTTTAGCCTTTAGTGCCTATTAGGCATTAGAAAGTTCTAGATAGCCTTTACTAATAGGGAGTTTAATATTACTAATACCTTTAATATTAAGTTATTCTCTATTACTTAATATTATTAGTCTAGTAACTATATTAGTGTTTAAATAAGTAAACTATTTAGTTATATTAAATATATAAGTATTATATCTAGAGTTAAGAATATAGTTCTTCTTTATAAGGTAATTTACTATTATTTAAAAGGAATAGTCCTAGTTAATTACTATAAGAGAGAGATTACTTCCTATAGTAATAATATTAGGAGAGGTAGTAGTAGTAGTTATAGTTAAGTTACCCTTTGTCACGGCTTGCACCGAAAGGTTAAGAACGAAGTGATGGCTGAGACTATCGCAGTCGCTGCTAGATAGATGCTAGCTAGGGGCGGGTGCGTGAAGGTTTTAATCTCTAACCTAGCACTAATAATATGCGCTGTCTTTAATAAATACCCCGCTCTATAAGCACGTGGCTATCTTATAGCTAGCTAGCCTCTTTATTATTTATATAGCCTAAAGGTTCTCTAAAGACTTGCTTTAATAAATATTCTATCTTTAACCTCTACGCTCCTAATATAATACCCCCCCTATATATAATTAACCTTAATTATAAAATAAGCTACTTACTTAAGGTATAGTTACTATATTAGAGCTTTATAAGGAAAATAAGATAGGGCACCTTATATCCGGACGCGTAGGTGAATAAAAAGAAATAATAATAATAATACCACTAATTAAAAATAACCCCTTATTATAGTTAGTAATATTTAAATAGTAGCTTATATATAGCTTTACTATAGCAAAACAAATGTTATTACCTATTACATAGCTAGAAAAAAAAAACATAGATAACCTATATTAATTTTCATAATTAGTTAAATAAATAAGGTACCTAATACTAGGGTTCTAAATAGTCTAACTAGAGGGCTTATATTATAGTCACTATAAGCTTATAGCTATTAGGCATATATTTAGCAGTGCTAATGGTTATTATTATGATTTATAAATCACCTATACATAGTGCATTAGATTACTTAAGGGGTCTAGGGTTAATATAAAAGAGACTAATTTTTCCCCCCTTTTATACTCTTCCTTTCTTTTATAATATCCCTTAACCTTATAAGTTACCCTTACTAGCTAGGCAGTAGCTCTCTTACTACTATTACTTAGTAGTTACTAACCTCTTTTAGTCCCTAATTATTATTATTATCTATCCTTATTTATCTTAGTGTCTTGCCCTTATCTAGCTTATAAGTTTACACTCTTATTAGCATAACTTCCCTATCTAGTCTATTATAGCTAACTTATAGCTAGTCTACTATATCTAAGTCTTATGCCTAAACTCTGCCTTTATTAATACCTTAAGAAAATCTATTAACTAAAAAATCTCCTATAAAGTCTCCTATAAAGTCTTCTCTAAAGTAAACTTCTTCTAAAATCTTATTATAAGTTTATTATATCCTTATAGTGTCTTTATTATTAACTTACTACTAGTAAAATAACTTTAAAGAAGATTCTATATATATACTATTATTAGTAAGTAGTAATATAAAATATCCTCCTAAAAAATAGTACCTATAAGATTCTAGGATACCTTATTAATAAAAAAACCTTCCTAGCTAAATATAATAAATCTTTAAGTATAACTTCTTTACTTACTTATTACTTCTTTATAGCTAATATTTAATAGGCTATTTAATAAAATATACTTATTACTTCTAAAATAATAAAAACTATATTATAGTATATCTCTCTTAACTAAAATCTACTTACTTATTACTAATATACTACTAGACTTTAGCTTAAATTATATAGCTTTATAATAGGCTATTTAAACTTATTAAAGCTACTCCTAAAGGTAGCTACTACTATTAAAATAAAGTAAGTATAATCCTATTACCTAGACACTAGATTACTACTAACTTACTACTAGCCTATTATAAAAGCAAAGAAAAAGCTATAAAATACTATCCTAGTTTATAAAAATTCTAATAAGCATAGTTATATCCACTACGCTTAAATATCTACTAATACTACTTATAAGGTAAAACATAATAAACACACTATAATAACGCTACTAAGTAATACTATAAATCTAGAGACTTAGATTAATATTTTAAACTATCTTTACTTTATAGCCTAGAATATCCTAAAGGTAAGCTTTCTTAGCATATATAGCTAATACTTAACTAACTTACTAGTAGTTTACACTAAATACTATTAATTTACCTAAACACATTAGTCCTATTAAGCTCCCTAGTGCACTTTAGGTCTATATATATAGAGAGAGGGATTCTAATAATAAAGATACTCCTAAGGCCTCTTTCTCTATAGCTCCTATAGCCAGAGCTTTGCACTACACTACATCTTGTAGTTTTTTTTTTTCTAATAAATAATTAATATCTAATCTTAGAAAATACATATAGATATAAAACTTCTATTTTTGGATAGCTAACTTAAAAACTACAGTGTAGTTATATATAAAAGTGGGTCTAAAAGTGGATCCTTCGGCCATAAATTAGAAAAACTACATTTCACTACATTTTAGCACTTAAAAAACACTACAAATGTAGTATTTCCAATTTGTGGGCCTAGGGCCCACTTTTGGACCCACATTTATATATGGTATTTTTCTTAGAATTTTACTCTATAGGATTACGTAATTTTTAGGATAATAACTTTAATAACTAGCTAGATATAAAATTAAACAAAAAAACTACACAAAAAACTACACTACACGAGTGTAAAGCTCTGCCTATAGCTACCACTAATAATAAGGGACTAGTAGTCTTAGAGGCTAACTCTATTATAGAGGGATAGGTGCTTAGTAGCTATATAATAGGTTATTTAAGTTATCTAAGTAAATTAACTTTATTTTCTAATATCTTTAGTATATTAAGTTATAAAACATAACTACCTTATATTAACTTTACTACTTAGCTATTACTTATAGTTCTTAATAATTTCTCTAGTAATAAAATCCCTTTTTAACACCTAAGAATTCTCTAAAGTATTATAGCCCTTTTATTTAACTAGATATTTACAATACCTTCTATTATAGTAGTGTAAAATAATTCTCTTAACTTTAAACTCTTATTTATTATTTTTAATAGTATCTTATAGTAAGGACACATTTTCTATATCTATTAGGTCCCCTTTAAAAGGTTTAAGACTAGTAATATTAAATATATTATATAATTAAGTCCTAGGTAGTAATTTTAATTAATATACTAATCCGTAACTTCTAATTACCTTTTTAATTTTATAGGGGCCTAGATACTTTATAGCTAGCTTCCTACTAGGGTGTCTTAGGTTAATATTTTTTATTAATAATAAAATATAGTTACTAACTTTAAACCTTATTAAAATTCTCTTCTAGTTATAATATTTTTTATACTAAGTCTATAAGTTACTTAAAAGCTATTTAATTATAGTATACTTCTCTCTTAGTGCTAAAATCCTACTTTTAGCTTAATTATTTACTAAAGGGATATTTACTATTACTTACTATAAACCTCTAGGATTATAACCTTATAATACCTCTACTAGTATATAGCTATGCGTTAAGTAATTACTTATATTATACGTGAATTGCGCTATTAATAAGTTATCCGCCTAATTAGTCTATTTAGCATAAGTAAAAGCCCTTAAATAATATTCTAAGACCTAGTTTAAATATTTTATTTAACTATCTATCTAGGGGTAAAAAGCGGTGCTAAGTAGCCGCTTTATTATAAGAAGATAACAAAAAGTTATCTAGAAACCACTAGTAAATATAGAACCTTAGTCTATTATAATACCTTCTAGGGCTCTATAGTCTCTAAAAACATATTCTAAGAACATAGTTACTAGCCTATTACTAGTTAGTTATATTAAAACAGGGATATAGATACTATATTTTGTGAAATAGTTAATAATAACTAAAATTATATTATAGGTTTAATTCAAATCTTTCACTAGTAAAAGTCTAGTAACGAAATCTATTAATAATTCTTAAAAAGGGCGATTAGGCACTAGCAACGTAGCTAGCTTACTATATAGTTTATAATGCCTTGGTTTTAAAGTCTAATAATTTATATAAGTGCTAATATATACCTTTATATCTTTCTTTATTATTAGCTAATAATATTAGTTTATAATCTAATAAAGAGTTTTACTTACTCCTTAGTGCCTAGTAGTAGGGTTATTATAAGTTAGTAATAAAATTTCTTTCCTTATACCTAGAGGAATAAAAACATAATTCTTAAACATTAATAGCTTAAAGGGTCTAATTAACCATGTCTAGGATATAGCTAGATTACTGCTTTTAAGTAACTTTAATTAAGCTATAGTAAAGTTATTACCTTACTATACTTTATATAATAAGACTTAAATTAAGGGTTCTAATTCTAAGCTCTTTTCTAGAAAGTCAGAGTTAAACTTAGAAGAGATTCTCTAAATAGATTAGATCCTAGCTATAATATCTCTATAAGTAATTAGTTTAATAGATACTTCTAGTCTTATAAGGACACAAATAAGTGACGTTTTTAAGGGGCGCCCTTGCTGCTTACTAGTAATAACCTATGCTAGTCTATTTCTATTAGAAATAGCTAGTCTAATAGGAAAATTAAAATAATTAAGTAATAAATAATGCATACACTAGGTACTAATAGTATTACTATAGCTAGCTTATTACTTATTAATAGAAGTATAAAAAGTATTAAATAACCCTACTAATATAACTTTTCTAAGATTATCTAGATTATTAGGTTCTTTAGAAATATAGTTAAGTTACGATTTTTTAAAACCCTAGATATTAGCAGTATTATCGCAGCGTTATTATAACTAACCATTAGTTACATTAAGTGACGTTTTTATAAAGCCTATAGCATTAATAATATTACTATAGTGTTCCTATCTCTTAGTATTTATAAATTTAGATAAAAAGGTAGGAAGTTATATAGTTACTACTTTCTCTTTCCTTACCTTACTTATAAAATCTAGTCTTCTTAAAAGTAAGTTAGTAGGATTTAATTTCCCTATATAATATATAATCTTAAAATTAAAAGGATAAAGCTTATTAAGCATAGTTACCTACCTACTAGTAAGCTTAGGCTTTATAGTAAGGTACTTATAGTTTAAATAATCTATAATAACTTTAATTATATAAGCTAAATAAGCAAGATAGTGTCTCTATATGCGAAAAGCCTTTTAGATAGCTAATAATTTGCTATTAGGTATTAAATATCGTAATTTAGTATTAGTTATCTTCCTTAATATAAACATAACTAGGTGCTAGTAACCTAGCACTAATATCATAAGTATAGCCCTAATCACATATCTAAATGCATTTATCTCCACTCTAAGATATATAAGTAAGTTAAAATACACTAAAATTAGCGCTTCCTAAAATCTTTATTAAAGCTCTCTAAACGCTACTAGCTTATAGGGTTCTAGTTTAAATATTACTAGTTAATTCTCTCTAAGGTAATCTATTAATAAAATAATAACTTTACTATACTATTTAATAAAACAGCAGTAGAATCTAGTAAAACCAAGAAATAACTAAATATTAAAAACGCTATATAGTATTAGCTAGGTTATAATTACTTTAACTCTTACTAGGTCTATTATAATACCTTTCTCTAATATCTTAAAGCCTAAAAATTTAACTTCCTTAACTAAAAATTAACACTTCTTAAGGTTAATAAAAAGACTTACCTCTCTAAACCTACGTAAAACTTATTTAATATATTTTATATAATCTTTAACCCTACTACTATATATTAGTATATTATCTAGATAGATAATATAGGTCTTATTAATAAGTCCTTTAAGAGCATTATTAATATACTCCTAAAAAGTCACTAGTATATTAACTAGTCTAAATAGCATCACTAGATATTTAAAGTGGCTATATTAATAATAGAACGCTATTTTCCACTTATTACCTAAGCAAATATATAGCTAGTGGTATATATCTTTTAAATCCAGGACTATAAAAATAACTACGCTTACTAATTAATTAAGAATTTTAGTAATAAGGGGTAAAGGGGCCTTATTCTTAATTATAATCTTATTTAGGCCCCTATAATCTATATAAAGCCTTAATTTCCCTCCTTTCTTTAGAACAAATAAAATCAGGGCTCTAGCTAGGCTAACTAATCTTCTAATTCACCCTTTAAGCTATGTACTTATAAGGTACTCTCTAAGAACCTCTAGCTCTCTCTTAGCTAAACTATATATAGGCCCCTAAGGTAGTGTTTTCCTTTCTTCTAATTTAATTACATAAGTGTAACCTCCTAGTTTAGGAAGCTTACTTACTAACTCTTTAGAAAAAATATCTATAAACTCCCTATATTCTTCTAGGATTATTAATATAAGGCACTTAGTGCTCTTATCCTAATTTAATATAGCTTCTTTACCGCTTATGTTTTCTAAAATTAGTATAACTATAATACCTTTACTTTTTTACTATAAATAAGCATACTCTAGGATTTATATAGCTACTTTACTATTTATTTATATATCTATTACTACTAGGTTCTCTAATTAGCCTTCTCCTTTTCCTTTTTAATTTTTATTTTCTAAAACACTTAGCTTAATCTTTATTACTTCTAATACTAAAGTAACTACTACTATTTTTTTTTCTCTATATACTTATTACTTACTATAAGTAAAGGAGAGACATTCTATTATTACTAGATATCTCTAGTATTTATGCTTCTAATATATAATTATAGGTAAATACTCTTTAATCTAGTCTATACCTAGAATTATCCCTTTACCTATATTAGTAATAAAGTAGCTAACTTAGTAAACCTTTATAAATCCTATACTATCTTTTATCTGAACTAATTTTTTTAAAATTCCTTAATATAAAATCACTTTTTTACTCACACTCTTTAATATCCTATCTAATTAGATTATATTCTCCTAATCCTTTTTTAATAATAATTTTAGATAAATTATTAAAGACTATATACCTATATTAAATAGCGCTTATATAGCTAACCACTAGTTATCTTATTATAAAGATACCTATATTCTTATTCTATTATCTATAGGGTATTCTATAGTAAGATTATATTCCTAGGTTTATACTAATTAAACTAGTATTATATTAGGAGATATAGCTTTATTATTACTTTCCCTATGCTTCTTAGTTATATACTTAGTACTTTTATAGGTAAAATAATCTAGTGCTTAATAAACTAGTAAAGTATACCTAGGCTTTCTATATTTATAGTATACTAGGGATAATCTTTTCCCTTAGTCTTCACTCTATTACTACGCCTTATTTATAGGTAATATAAAATAAAAGCATTACCTTTTTCTTTTAAAGTTCTAACCTTTTTTATTATTTTAGCCTAAACCTATTATAACCTCTGCTTTCTTACCCTAGCCTTATAGTTAGCTTTAGGTTATTAGGATCTCTTAACTAATTATTTACTTCCTTATAGTGTTATTTAAGCTATTTAGAAAGATTATAATTCTTAGATATATAGGGATTTCTTTAGGTAACTTAGCTTTTACCTTATCCTAGGCTTATATAAAGGATTAAAATAATTAGTTATTTTTCTACCTAAGATTTAGTAGTAACCTTATTACTTCTAAGTGTCTTATACCTATATCTATTATTCTAGTTTTTAACTATTCTAGAAAATCTACCTAGGTAATTAATAAATAATCTATATACTTATTTACAGCTATATAACGCATTTACTATTACTTTATATTACTAGCTAGGTAGCTACCTATATATACTACCTTAGTTATATTATCCTTAAAGGTATAGTAGTTTAATTTAAATAATATATCTAAGTTTACTAAGAAATTCTATAGGCTTTTATATATTTCCCCTTTATATATAGGCATTTTTATTTGTGTTTTAATAAGACTACCTCACTATATAATTACTACTATATCACTGTAAACTATAGGTAAAATTATAGCTAATGTTTAAGGGGTAATTATAGGTCTAGATTAAGGGGTAATTATAGGTCTAGTTTAAGGTCTAGCTAATCCTAGATTTGCCTTAAGCTCTCTAATTTACGCCTCTATCTATAAGACCTCTTATTTTCTCTAAAGGCAATATAGCTTAGATTATATAACCTTATAGCATTACTATAATGCCCTTTTTTCTTTAGTTATATTATCTATACCTTTACCTAAATTAGGATTAAGTGGCGTTTATTATACCCTATTATTATCTATAGTTCTAGATTATAAGGGTTCTCTATCTTTCTAATTATCTATAGCTTTATTATTATAAGGTACTAGCGTGTTTCTTATAAATCTTTAGAGTGTTAGCTATATAATAATCTAGCTAATAGTTTATATCCTTAAAAAGGTTAAGAGAGATTAATTTATTATAGCTTATACTAAAAGGTTAAGAATAAAGTAATAGCTAAGACTATTATAGTTACTACTAGATAAATACTAGCTAGGGGTAGGTATGTAAAGGTTTTAATCTCTAACCTAGCACTAATAATATGCGCTATCTTTAATAAATACCCCGCTCCATAAGCATGTGGCTATCTCGTAGCTAGCTAGCCTCTTCGTTATCCGCACGGCCTAAAGGTTCTCCGAAGACCCGCTTCGATGAACATCCTATCTTTGACCTCTGCGCTCCTAACACCCTTTTTCTTTATTAAATTAGGCCTTTTCTCTAGATAAAGTTCCTAATAATTATCCTTTAAATAAATTAGTTACCTAGGAGAGATTAAATAACTATAATCTAGCTTAATAGTCTTAGAGGTTTTGTTTTTCTTTATTAGAGCTTTGCCTTTACCTTTTATATTAGTATTATCCTTATTATTCTTTTATTAGGTTATATAGTTAACCTTTTAGTCCTTCTAGGGCTTATTAGCTTTATATATTAAGTAAGTAAGTATACTTTCTTTTATAAGCTTTAATTTAAAGAATCCCTTAATTTTCTAAGTATTATAAATATTAGGCATTAAGCCTTTAATTACTTTAATAGTTTATAATACCTAGATAATATTAGGGATCTTTTTAATCTTATAGATTTAGTTCTAAAGGTTTTAGTAGTAATTTAGCTAAGCTTATATTATACAGAAATTAGCCCTCTTAGACTAAGAGAACTATTATAGTAATTTAATAATAGCTAAATTAGCCTTAAACCTATAATTACTTTTAATTAATTATATTATTTTAGTAACTAGTATTATATTAGTCTATCTTATATATATTAAATTCTTTTAGACTTATAAGAAAAGGCTTTACTATATAATAGAAAAAAGAATAGTATAATACTTATTAGTCTCTTAAGACTATAGGATTATTCTAGTTAAGTGTAATATAAGTTATATAATATAAACTTATATTTAGATTAAGATCTTTTATTTCTTAAAGTTCTTAGCTCCCTTAAGAGAAATAATAACTATAGTTCTTATATACTATGCCTTAGTAATATTATTAAGTTTAGTTAGATTAGGTTAGGTAGCTAGAATAGTACTAGAAGCACTTATATTAGCTATAATATAGGAAAGTAAAAGTAAGCTTATATATTAGAATTTATATACTCCTATTACTATATATATTTAATACTAATTATTATTAATTTAGTTTAATAAGAGTTATAGTAGTAACTCTCTAAGGATTAAATTACTATATAGTTACTAATATATAAAGATATAAAGTTAAGAATATAAGTAGCTTAAAAGGTATTTTTAAATACCCCTAAATATTTTACCTTAGCCTAGTTAAAGAGTAATACTTTACCTAGAATTTACTATACTTACTTTACTTACTTTACTATATATTACTTTACCCTAGATAGTAATAAATCTAGATTATTAGTTTTAAGTACCTAAGGTAATTCTATAAGGAATATCTTATCCTAGCTTACTATTTACTAAGATTTACCTAGAAGGGATTAACTTTTTATATATATTATAAAAGATTATATAGTATTAAGTAATATATAAGTTTATAGCTTAGAGAAAAATTATTATACTTATAAATTAGAAAAATAATATATAAAGGTTATATATTTAATTCCTAGTTATATAAAATTTTTATAGCTTTTATATATATAAAAGGAAGCTAAATTATAATTAATCTAATTTTAACTTATATAGTGTTATTAGTTTTAGGTAAGGAAGGGGAATCTTTATGCTACCCTATAAGTTAAGTAATTTACTTTAATAAGATATTAGGAAAAGATATATAATTATATATAAGGCTATAATAGTTAGATAAAGGAAAAGGATAAAAAGGAAAGTAAGGGTATAATTATAAGCGCTAGGCTTATAACCTATAGGTTAATATAAATAGAGGTAAAGAGTAATTAAAAGAGAAAATAATAATATAAAATTACTATCTAGGAATTTAGAATCTAGAAGAGAAAAGAGAAGCTTATAAGCTTTAAATCTATAAGTAATAAATCTAGGTCTTTAAACAAAGCCTACGATAAACCATGATATTAAACGCGATGCGGGAAGCTGCATTATTAAACAAAGAGGGGATGACAAGAGTGATGCCTGATATCTGAGGCTACGATGTGAGGCTGTGAATATCCTTAACACTCTACACACGGAGCGGAGCGGAGCCGTGGCTGGTGGACCTGGCAGCCTCACATCTTAGGCATCACTCTCCTCGCTACGCTAGATCGTTCTTCCTTACTCCGTGAATTGGATAGATAAGAATAAGAGTTGACAACGAAATAGATTGTTGGTACCACAGAACTGCATACATGTTTTTCGCCTCATTTTGTTACAAGATGTATCGTGGTTCTACTTCTTTGCCAAACAGTAAGATGACGTTTTGTGGACAACATCGGTCTGGCCATACGTGCCTGGCAAGTTCGGTCTCCAGACGAGAGGAACCACGGCCAAGAGGTAGAAGTTGCTCGTTGGGCAAGGCGATGCCGCACTTCGGTCGGCATCTCTTAAATAGAATCAAACGTGAGTATCTCAGAGACAAGCTCGCGGCGTGAATACTAAGTTCCGGGATGGAATGAAAAAAAAAAAAAAAGAAGCAAAGCTGAAGATGACAGATCCCGAAATGTTTAGCCACATGCACAAATCAAAATGTCAAAACCCAGGGCACCACGAGCCACGATGTGACGCTCCGAGACACACCGACACACCGACACACCAACACACCGACACTCCGACACTCCAATGCCCATGTGGACTTCCGGAAGTAGCCACTGAAAAGCTGCTCGTTCTTTTTCAAGGCCATGATGAGCGGAAGCATCTGCGCAAAAACCAGCTTGATTCTCCTAGCGGATTCCTAGCGGATGGGAAGGGGAGTCTTGCTGTGGTTCCATCGTGGCCGATCCCCGTTTACCCCGCAAACTTCACAACGCCCTTTGTCCAGTCGCATCATCTCATCATCTCCCCCGCATCAACCACGCCGCGCTAATGCAAGCCATTGTCGACTTCCGGCCAGATCTATCTACATATCCAGCGGGGTTTTGTCCACATGGCTGCAAGAGGTAGGTCTGTGAGCCTCGGCGGCGGGATGCTCACGGCGGGATGCTCACGACTCGTTCGTCCGGTGCGTCTTCACGTGGGTTTTCCAAGAGCTCTCTGAACATTATATACCGTCGACGATTCCCCGCACCGTTTCCGGCCCTCCGAGCCTCCGGGGTAAAAAAGGACTTACCCCCTGCTGTCGCTGCACGCTGACATTCCGAATTCCGAAGAGAGGAACAACTTAGTTTGGCCATAGCTTCTATACATGCGCGTCTGGTTTCAAGATTTCCCCCCTTCTCTCCACAATGTCTAAGCTACAGAAACGACGATCCTATGCGTCCACCACCACAGGCAAGGCGTCCATGGCACCGAGGATCCCCCATGGCTACTTGGGCAACCTGACCGAGGCCCAGGAGGCCAAGCTCCGAGCCCTTTGGGCCATTGGACTCAAGTTCATCGAGATTCACGAGGCAGATGAAGAAGCTACCAGCAGAGCGAAGACCCTCGAGGAGAAATATGTTCCGCCCGCGAAAAAGTCCGAGAGCATGCCCCGTGGCCAGTGCGCCACCCACGACAAGTACCCGGCGCTGGTCAAAGAATTGCTCTCCCTGCTGCCCACCGACGAACGAAATCTCGAGAAGCTGGCGAGGCAGGCCGTCGAGGCGCTGGATCACTGGACTCCCCACATGTACCGCCTCATTGTAACGAATGTCGTCAAGCACGAGCACCCGGACGCCCTTGCTCTTCGGTTCCTGCGCGCGTGCAACTGGGATCTCATCCAGGCGACCAAAATGATGGGAAAGACGATATATTGGAGGACGATGGAGGCCGCGGTTGACGACGACATCATGAAGAAGGGAGAAGGGGGCGCTTGCGACGACGAGATGAACAGTCAAGGTCTATCAAGGACGCTGGGCGCCGACTTCATGAAGCAGGCTCGGTGGGGAAAGAGCTACATTCACGGGACGGACAGAGAGGGCCGGCCCGTCACACACATCCGGGTGCGGCTGCACAGGTCGGCTGATCAGACCGCGCAGAGTCTTGAAAGATATACTGTGTTTCTTCTCGAACTAGTTCGTTTGTCCCTGCGATGCCCAGTCGAGATGGGGGTAAGTCAAAAGTCGGCCCGTGTGGCGATGGCGCTTTCTCCTTCCCAAGAAGCCCATGACTAACTCAGCCGGTCCGAACAGACTGTCTTGCTCGACTTGAGCGGGTTCAGCCTCGCCAATCTTGATCTCAAGCCACTCAAGTTTCTTTTGAAATGCGTTGAAGAGAACTACCCCGAGTCGGTGGCATTGGTCATAATCCACAACGCCCCATTCGGCGCCAGGAGTAAGTCAAGTTCCCGTGTGTGGTCGTGGTCAAGAAGCATGATTCGAAAAAAAAAAAAACGCCGCACATACTGACAATCCACTTGCGCAGCGTTGTACAGATTGATGCGCTTCTGGCTAGACAAGGCACTCGTGTCCAAGATCAAATTCACGTACGGCAAGAAGGGCCTCCAGAGATGGATTGCTCCCAACCAGATCATCAGGGAACTAGGCGGAGACGAGGATTGGGCCTACGACTACGAAGAGCCCCGGCCGAACGAGAATGCCAAGATGAGCAATACGGCCACGCGAGACTGCCTGATGGAGGAGAGACGAGCCATGGCTCTGCAGTTCGAGGAGCTGACGAGGGAGTGGGTCATGAGTGCGCAGTTGAGCGAGAAGGCGAGGGAGGTGTCTGCCAGACGAGATGGCTTGGTCGAGGAGCTGGCCGAGAACTACTGGGAACTGGATCCGTACGTGCGCGCCCGATCCATCTACGACCGACAGGGCTATTTCCAGGGCGCGGGCGGCGTCGAGTGGTATTCCAGGAAGCTGGAGGACGAGTCCGTCGTCAGCTTGGAGAAGGCGAGCAGCGCGGGCTATGAATCGTCCATGTACGACTCTGATTGAAGGCAAGGAGATGAGATGAAACGGGGTGTTGGCGGGATCTGTCAAGATACTTGGTTCTTTTAGCGATTCATAGTCCGTATTCAATGATGCAATGTACGAAGTATATCATGTAGCATTTATCTCCTTCCGGTGAGGATAAACCGGCATACAAGATCCTTATGGCTGCCCGAATTTATCGGCATCATGGGCGCAGGGAAAGCGTGGGTATCCGCCCGGGCTAACTATTATCCGCTTCCGTTTTTTTTTTTAACCACGGAGTAACTGACGATTTAGACGATTTGACTGACTTTTTGACTGACTTTTTGACTGATTTGACGATTTAACTAAGTGACTAATTGACTAATTGACTGACTAACTAACTAACTAACTAACTAACTAACGATTTGACTGACTTGCCCTTCCCCCCCCTCTAAAAACCAGGCGGTTAAGAGAGGCAGAATTTTTTTTCTTAACTAGTTACTAAAGAGTATTTCGCGTCTAACTAATTAGAAGAGGTATCTCTATAAGATAGTCTTATTTTAATAAAGGGAAAGTAGGAAGCTTCGCTCCACTCTCTTGCCTTTGCCTTGCCCGCAAAACGCAGGCAAAGCTCCGCTTTCCCTGATTAATTGCTTAACCAAACAATCCACTTTTTCTCAAGATATGACTGGTTCGGATCAGCGACACTACGAAGTGGGGCTTTGGAACTGAACCTCAATGTAATAATCCGTAACAAACTTCCTTCACCTCGCCGAGATGATAAGTTTTGACGGACGTCTTGTGAGGTTCTCCTCCCGTAGTGCGCATCCGACCATGTTCGTTGGCGAGTCTTGAACATGACATTTCTCACCTACTTCCGCAATCAGTACCTATCATGGTCTCAGAACACACCGCTCCCAGCTAATCTTGACAACGTCTCCCCCAAGTTCCAGTCGTGGCACCAGTTCGACCCTTCGGATGAGAAATGGACATCTGTGCACGTCACCAATACTCACATCGATAGTACCAGACGCGAAACCGAAGGCCAAAATGGCTCCGCTCTTGTATCCAAGTTCTTCCTTGTAACATGGAACGTGGATTCCTCTTCCGCCTTGCCGGTTGAGCGCATGTCAGCTATCGTATCGAAATTCGTATCGCCAACTTGACCCCCACGATCGACATACTGTTTTTCCAAGAGGTTTCTCGACAAGCTCTGCAATATTTACTTGCCGATCCGTACATTCGGCAGTTCTGGTATTCCAGCGAAGCCGATGACGCCAACTGGCAAGGACAACCATTCGCGAGCATGACTTTGTTATCGAGACGACGCTTTGATCATGGCAACGGGCCATCAGCTACGGCGGCCAAACTTGGGCCCCTTTGGAGACTCAAATACTCCAGCCGGTTTGGCAGAGATGCCCTTGGTCTGGTTGCCGGAGATTTCAATCCTGTTCTCCCCGAGGACGACACACTCGTCGCAGATAATCATCTTGTCGACGCATGGCTCGAACTGCGAGAAAATGAGTCTGGCTTTACGTGGGGCGTGGACGGGCAAGAGCCTTTCCCGCCTGCTCGATTGGACAAAGTTGCCCTACTCGGGCTCCGTCCGCATTCCATGGACTTGATGCACCCTGAAAAGATCAAGTTACGCTTACAAGAGCCGGAAGAAGGTCCTGTCCATGGAAATGACTTGGTCGTCAGCGATGAGCCACGGAAAAAGCAGGAAGACGGCCAGGCTGTGCCTTGGAGCGATGACTCTGGACTGAAGTGCTCGTTTGCACTAGTTTGCGACTAAGTGGTCTATCGACGTCTGGATTTAAAGATGTTTGCTTTTGCTACCATGATGCGGGATTGTGTCACGAGAGTGCTTGTGTTTTTTTCTTTCTTTCTTCTTTCCATGGCGGGTGAATTCAGAGAGCCTGCAGGTTGAGAATTGGGGACCAATGGAGACCAATGGAGTGAGTCCACCTTGGTTTGGACCTTTGCTGGCAGATCCAGGCCAAGGCCCCCAGCAAGTTTTACTAATAGAAGGAGAAGGGGCTCCCGATAAGTCATTCTCATCCCCGCCAATTTCAATGATTCTGATCGGGAACGAGCATTCATCGCCCTGTGTTCTCACTCCATTATTCCCGCTTTGCCAGATGGGCTCGATGCTCAGCAGCCAATTGACTTGTTTGAATGGCAGCAAATATCTGCGTCATGTTGCTTTCGGGATCGTCGCAGGGCTCGCCTGAAAACCCCGACCTACCAACTACTACCTCGGGGAGAAAACTCATGTGACCACATCGGTCTTCCTTTCATCATCTTGTACTCAAAAGTTCATTCGCCTGTCTGGGGTCAACACATGGCCCAGCTCTCGGAGCTTTTGCGTTCACGGAGCTGCCCAGATGGTCCAGAATTGCTCTTGGGTCAAATGGATCCAAAATTCGTGGAATTTGCAGAATGGGTTAGAGCGGACTTGCAAGGTGAAGCCGCCTATGCCGAGCTAAGCAATATCCAAGCGAAATATTCTCAAGACATGGAAAGCCATGGACTGCATGGATTGAAAAAGAGACTGTAATGTTTTCATGTTGGTCCCTTACTTGGACAACGTAGTTGACTCAGCACCATTCTTCGATCATTGTGACCGGTATGTCAATTGTTGTGCAGCAGGTTGGGGGGGGGTTTCAGGAGCTGATGGAGCTCGAGAAGAAGATTGGCGCTTCTTCTTGAATGGAAAATGCCATTGCATGTGCTGACGTGATTGTATTATTACAAGTTATTGAAGTGGGTGCACCCATTTCAGCCATTTCAGCCATTTCACCCATTGAGATTGCACCGCCATCCAAACAGGCCGGTCCTTGGGCTCGCCATCAAGCGCGCCTCATCTTCTCCGGGGGAGTGTCCACGTGGCCCAACTCGCCCAACTCGCCCAACTCGCCCAGCTCGCCCGGCTCACATGGCCTCAGTGACTCGCTGCTGATTCCGGCACATTTGGCCATGCATTCGTTGCTGAACTGTCCCCGGCCGTCGGCGCACACGGGTGAGTAGATGTAGGGGCAGACGCATCCATCTGATGGTGTCTCGGCAGCGACTACTCGGACAAGTATTTGTTAGCCGAGATTGGCGTTCAATAAAAAGAATACAATGATACAATGATACAATATAGTACAGAGTACAGAGTATGGATCCGTATGCTCGGTCAAGATGCTTCTGGAAAGAGGAAAGAGCGGGACGTAATACCTGGCTGGGCAGCACCAGACTGCAGCAGCAGAGCTGCGCCGACGAGAGCAACGAGCTTGAAGTTGGCGTGCATGTCTTGTCGATGGGGATGGGGTTGAGTTTGAGTTGTGAATCGTGATGACAGCGTCCAGTCTTGTTCTTATCTTGACAGAAGTCTCGTCGAGAGCAATCGTCGAGATTGCAGGAGGCGACCGTGGGCCATTTATTTATACTCCCCCCCGTCCGCCCCGTCCCCGGCGAGGCTTGCCCTCCCTCCCAAGAGGGCTGGAATAGGTTTCTTCCATTCCAGTTGCAAAATGACATGGAAGCTTTTTGTTTGACGCCGGATGCCTCGGGCTTGGCGGGGGTGGGTCGGCGGCCACTTTTTTTTTTTTCGTAATTGTTGCCGTCGTCTCCCATTCACACCGTCCGTCCCTCGAAGCCTCCTCGTCAATGGCGACGCCAAAACTGGCTCACGGCCAGCCCGTAACTCGTCGGCACCGCCTCGCCTTCGCTCCCGTACAACCCTCATCTTCCCGCTCGCACTCGCCGAGGAGCAGGTAGGTGATGTGTTTTCCGAAAAAAAAAAGGCCGCCTCGGACACGCCACCTTTTTCAAGTCCAGCTGCTTCGCCATCCGCGCGGCCAATGGCCCGATACAAGCTGAAAGTCGTCGCCGGTGCGCGTTGATGACGCGCGCGCCCGTGTCGAACAACCTTGAGCTTGCCCCCCCCCCCGTCGTGACGTGGTGCGACCAGTGCACGTACGGCTCGCAGCCCTGCATGAAGAACTTTGCGCATCTCGCTCCAAGACCCCGACCTGGAACGGGATGCCGGCTCGGAGGAGGGACCGGCCGAGGAGCAGGGATGAGAGGCCTGCCCGCCCGCCACGGTTTCGAGGATGTGATGTGATGAAGATGGGTGGGTTGAACAAGACAGGGTTCAATGAAGGCAAAGGCGCTCATGACGCAGCTTTTGGCGCCTTTGCCAATACGGAACGGAATGGAATGGAATGGAATGCAAATGCGCCCATTTCTAAATCCGTGATTTGTAATTCCATCTTTCCGCAATTCACACATGTACGTAAGCTCAATCATGGCGTCTAACCCAGACCAGAACAGACCATCTGTGTTTGTCGTGCGGCATCCTGTGCTCGTCCGATCACGTAAGACCAGCCGATAACGTCACCTGTTGACTGCCGTCTGTCAAACCAGCCCGGATGGATGGATGGATGCCTCATGGGAAGATGAATACCCATGACTCGTCATCGAAGCAGACACCCATCATGATCATGTAGCTTATTCGACCGCGTAGTACGAGGAATCCAGTCACAGATGTAGATGAACAGTACAGGGGGAACAGGATTCTTTATGGGCTGATATGCAAATAAATGTACTCACTCTTCCGTCGACATGGAAAAAACAAAAGACATCCATCGACTCCCAAGCCGGATTACGCCAGAACCCAAAACGATGCAACTAGTCAAGATCATGGTAGCCGCCGCCGCAATCATCCACATGCAATCCAACACAGTCCCTACACTGCGATTTGATTTGATTTGATACGCGTCCCTTTATCGAGACTTCTTGCTCTTCTTGGCCTTTTTGCCCGACTTTTCGCCCATTTCCTCTTCGTACACCTCCGCAGCCGTCTGGCCGGCCTTTCGCTTCTGCTTCGCCTTGACGCTTACGACCGGGTTGGCCTTGCCGTCCTTGGCCGCGTTCCTCACTTGCTTCTCGGCTTCCTCCCAGGCTGGTGCGTCTCCCTCGATGGCATAACTAAACATGTACTATAAGCGTCAAGTTTTTTTTAGGGTTTTTTTTTGGGACAAGGGGATTGATTGATTGGTGACTCGAGGGGCCAGGGATCTATCTTACTGATCAAGAGGCAAAGAATCAATGAGTTCTCTTTGCTTCTGTTTCAATGCCTTCAATGCTTCGTCGCCACCCTCTTCCAGCTCGTCCTCGAGTGACGTGGCCAATGGTACATATCGATCGTCGACAATCTCGTCGTCGTGGGCGCCGCTTGCGTTCTCCCGGGTGACTCCCAGGTTGGTGGCCGGGGGAAGCTCGGCCGCGGCTGCGTCGGATACCAAGCTGCCGAAGTGTGCGGTCACCTTGCGGAGAATCTTGATGAACATGGCCAGGAGCTGGGGCGTGGCCAGATTCAGATCTTGGGCTACCTCGTCGATATCTCTGCGCTGCAGTCCAATGCCCATCAAGATGCCCTGCTGAAGACCACTCAGCGAGATACTCTTCTTCAGCTTGCCGGTAAAGTACAGCGAAGCAATGGTCGGAACCATGTCAAGGATAACATGGTAGTCCAGCATGTTATTCGCATATGACTCGAGACGCTTCAAGTCAAATGGCGAAAACTGCCTGTCCAGTTCAGACTTGACCAGTGCTTCCGTCTCGATGGAGTCAAGCTTGGCGCCATTGTTGGCCGACTGGTCCAGACTCAGAGCAGTCTTGACCGAAAACGTGCGGAACTGGTAGGAGAGTAATGACAAGAACCGCTTCTGAAAGTCTCTCGCAAAGGCACCAAGCCAGGTTCGATCGTCACTGTTCTCCAGAGGCCTCAGCATAACGCAGGTGTGCTCGCCGGTCAAGTCGTTGGCTGTCTGTCGGAGATAAACTGGGGAGAAGGAAGATCGTTTCCAGAATTTGTGAAGCTCTGGTGTCAAGCCGTAACTGACGCCAACATAATCCAGACTCTCTGGTCGCTTCTCGCGCAGCTTTGCAAACAGAGGAGGCATTTGAGATTGGTCTCGAACAGAAATCACCTCAGACTGCAGCGATGTCTTTGACAGTTCTGCATTCGTAGCCCTGTGCATCCTTTCCTCCATTACCTGATCGTCGTCTTCGGAGATGCTCGCAAATCGTCCCTCGTAGAAGTCCATGAGCAGCTCAAGTGCCTTGGTACCATAGCCCATGGAGACGTACTCGGGATTGGTAGCAATACGAACCACACGAGCGCCAGAAAGGGAAGCAAAGTCTTCGTCTTGGAACTGCTGGCTGACAAGCCAGGGAATCAGGTCACCGTGGGGTCGCTGGCCACGACTCAAGCTGTTCAACACGCTTTGTCTGCTGATTTTTCCTTCCAACGAGACTTGTATCACACAGAGGGGCTCGGGCAGTTTCCCGGTAGACTCAACATTCGGCGGCACGAGAACGAACAGCTGATGCGCCGGAGCGTCACTCATGAGCTGCAAATCATCTGGCGAGTTCTTGTAATGGCTCGCGACATAGAGCGCCACCATTTGCTGCAAGAAAGCCTCCGAAACAGGGTGGTAGGAGAAGAGTGTATCTCTGTTCACCGCAAGAAGCTCGCATTGATTGGGGTCCGGGCATCCATGAATATTGGTCTTGGTCTTGGGCAGAGTAGCATCCAAGCAGAGTAGCTTATTGAGCCACTTTTCCACGGAATCACCCTTGGCATATCTGATGGGCTCAGAGAGTGTGATCTCACGAAGCTTTCTGGCGGCTTGGAGCTCTTCATGCTTCGAGGCCCTTCCAGTCGATCGGTCGGCGATTTCTATACCGCCGTGTGAGGATGCACTCCGTGACTGCTCACGAAGTTGCTTGATCAGTTTCAAAGAGAGAGATCGGCCAGTTCCTTCGTAGCCGTTGATGGTGGAGGCCAAGAAGACCAGATAAGGTCCCATCAGCTTTCGAACAAGGGGCAACGGGATGGCTGCAGCTTCATCGATGACTACCAGCTCCGCTTGCCCCAGAACATGAGCATCCTGGGGACGAATGTACTGAATCGTCTGTCTGTGTTGCCTGTGAATGTTGACTCGGACTATGGCCTTGTTGAAATCAGGGTTTGTACTTTGGATAATGGAGTAGTCCGCATGGTCAGCATAGCCGAGCGCGTCAAAGCCCTTGAAAACGAATTCGAACAGGGTCTTCAAGTTCTCGGGAGAAGGAGAAGTGACGAAGATGTTGCTGTAGCCGTACGCAACCGCAGCAGCCACAGCAACACCCATGGCTGCTGATTTTCCACGGCCTCTTGCAGCAGTCAATGTGACGGTGCTTCGAAGCGTCTTCTCAGAAATAGCTTCGGTGAATGTCAGGAGTGCCTTTGCCTGGTCGACAGTCTTGGCAAGCTTGATGAGAGATCCGACCGGCTCTTTCTCCTCGTTCTCATCCTTGATGTTACTCAGCTCAATCTCTTGTTCAGTTTTTGTGTCGTCCAGATCAGGTGGAGGCAGGGCTTGTACATCCTTGCCACCAGAAATCGGCAAAACGTTCATCTCGTCGTCAATGACGAGACATGAATCGCACTTGCCCAGCGACAGTAAAAATCGTTCGTTGAAGCGAGCAACAACGTCATCGTGAGCCTCGGTCCGGTATCGAGAGTGGACATCCATGGACAAGTTGTACAGCTGGCGCAAACTGTTCATGCCCTTGAGCAACATCACCACCAGACCACCACCTTGGACGGTTTCGATCGTCTTTGCCAGGATGTTGGGAGTCAGGGCTTCGAAATCCTGCAAAATACACATTCCAAACGTTTGTCCCAAGATCTTGTCCGTCTCTTTGTAGTATGTGTATCGAATGTTGTGCAGCGACACGAAAAGTTCGAATGGGTCGCTCTCGTTGACTTCTCGGATACCTCGCTTGATTTCCTTCTTGATTTTCTGTTCCCGCTTCTTGCGATGACTATGTAGCTCACGCAGTATCGTCAGAAGAGAATGAAGAGGGCCATTTTCTGGCTTTGAGCCGCGCCGCGGCAAGTTACAGAGCAGGCATACCTGGTGAAGCCTAGTAGCTTATTCTTGTAGGCCCACAAGACAGACTTATTGTGTTTTATATTTGCATTGGCCATGATATGGTGCAGATAGACAATCGTGTCCTTTGCATGGTCGCCCACCACAACGAAGAAGCTTCTCTTATTCTCTTGCATGCCATTGCTTATGAGTGCCTTGATGCGCGAATCTCTGCAGGTGAGGTAGGGAAGGTCATGTTAGTGGGGAAGCCTTGTCGTGAGCGGGAGAAGAAGTAGTGATTTTTAGAAAAGAGAAAAAAAAAAAACATACAATTGCTTTCGCGACATGTCGCCGCCTTGTTGGGCCGAAGAATCCATCCTGAATGCAAGGCGTTGAACTGCCAAAACTTCTGAACTCGTCGACAAGCACAAAATTTTGGGTGGCAGTATCTATTTCTGCCGGTACTCCGTGGGCGGTGAAGATATCGGTCCGTCCATGTTAACGCGGGGGCCCACCCACTGAAGTCGCCGTGGACCCTCTTCTGTCCGTTTGTAACATGTCGCATAGTATAACACATACATACCACGAGTGTTGGTCTGCGACTCGATGCTTTATTTTTCTTGGTCTGTACGGCGTACAGTTCATGTTCTTCTAAACTGAGACAGACCCAAACGTATAGTAATACAAGAGATGGTTACACACGGCGAAGCTGAATCTTGATCAGACCATCGAAAGAGCATGTTCTCTCTCGATCCTCATTCATTATCTGCTTTTTTATGAGGTAGGATAGGCAAAAATGCAATCATGATTGTTACCTGCGCAAGATCTATCAAAGTCCACAAGGGAATTGCAAAACAATGCGCAATGCCCCAAATCTAAGTCGACAAGTCATACCAACCGCAATGCTAGACACCTCGAAGGACCCGCCCATTAAATGCGTTTCGAACAAGAAACGACGTGACTCAACACCCCTAGGCTATATATACCGTTGACCGGTCCATCATGTTCTATCAAGCTTTCGGCGAAGATTGCGTGTGCGCTTCATGAGCTTCTTGTACTTCTTCTTCTTCATCCTCAGCTTTCGCTGTCTCTTGACACTGATGGCGTGCATGTCGCCGCGTCCTCGAGTTGCATCAGCTTGCAGCTGTCGTTTGGCCATGCGTTTCAAGAAGCTGCGTGGTTGCTGGTCGTTGACGATTCGTGGGCTATGCGCGACGATTCGAATCTGCCCATCTGGCTCTGCGGATTCTTCAATAGTGAACATTGCCTTGTAAACTCGGTGGTGAGGTGCTGGCTCGAGAGCTTCGGCTTCGGCTTCGGCCGTGAGACCTTCTGCGTCGGTGGCAGACTCAGCTTGCGGCAAAGGTGGCGGGCGGAAAGGTAGGAAATCGCCAGACATGGTATCGACTTGGAGGTAGAGGCTCGACTCGCTTCCATCGGGATTTCGTAGCTCGACTTTGTGCATGCCATCACCCATTCCCTGGTCCTCGTGTCCGCCGACGGTCAGCTGCGCCATCGGGCCCTCCAACTGGTCGATGGTGCTGGATAACGTCGACATGGTATCGGACGCCTTGTTCGCCTTGGTTCGGGTCATGAAGATGGAGGCGAAGTGCTCATCGCTCACAGTGCGCGGCATCGTCTGTGTGATGGAGATGGGCCGATGTAATGAGAAGAAGGAAGAAAGACCCAAAGCTGTGAACATGTGTCAGCCAACCGAGTAAACATTCGTCGTCCTCACTCTCAAAGTTCCATCCAATCATCTTTACCTTCTTGTGACATGTGGTGCGTGCTGGGAACGCTGGGCAGCCTCTTGAAAGAGGCGCCCTTTTCAGAAGCATCCTTGCTCTTTCGTTTCCTTTTTTCGCTACCGGATTTGCTTTCGCTTCGCGAAGTCGACGCAGTCACGGACTGGCCGGTAGGAATGTCGCTGGATCCATTGTCTGATCGCGAGGGCTTAGAAGACGAGTAGGATCGCTGGTGGCCGCGAACGAAGACTGGAACAGTTGCGACGGCCGCTCGAGGTGCTGAGGAGGTCCACGTCGAAGCCAGTCCCGTCTGGGTGACAACGACGCGCCGGACGGATGAGGGCCACATGTCGGTCGCCTGGCTCAAACGGCAGGTATAACACAGCAGATGGGGGTAGAAAAGAGAGAGACGCAGCCCTCTACTCCAAGATGGTGATCCTGATGGAGTGGATTTGAGGTGTTGCAAATCCGGCCATGGCCGCATGTCGGTAAAACGTTGCGAGGTTAGCTGGGGCTGGGTGTGAGGGGGCGGCCTTAGGCAGCGTCGCCGGACGAGCAAGGCAGGCTCCAGCAAACAAGCGTGACCGACCGCCTGACCGCCTGACCGCCTATCTAGAACCTGGGAAGGAAGTACAACCCACTGATCTGTCCGCATGACGTGCTTTGTCGGCCGCATTGCTGGGCAGTTCCTGGGATCGAACAGGCCACAACCACATTCCTGTTCTCCGTGACAGGATCGTGGGGACATGTTTGTGCAACACGCGGACACTGAGACCACCGTCCCGTGACATGAGGTTCAGGAACACACTCTGTAGCTTCTTCTATTGTTGTCTGTTCCAGAACCTTAAAACCCTATGCTTGTTCTACATGGCACGCAAAGAGAGAATAGATAAGAGGACCTTGTGCTGTTTTATGTTTCCACGTCCTCATCCGACCCCTTTCTATGTGAACCCCCCCTCCCCTCCTTTTTTTGGATCGCCTTCCTGTGTATGTATGTATGTCCACGCCAGGAGCAACGAAAATTCAAGCGAAAACAAAATGAAACAGAAGCAGCAATGTGTATGCGGGATCCGTTCAACCAGCACCATGCACAAGATGGATGCAGAATCGACGGCATGCTTATACTCCCTCGCCCCGTGCTCCAACATTCTCAAACCAATTCTCTACTGGCTATTGACCCAGCTGAGGTAGCTGTTCCAGCCAATGGATATGACATTGGCAAACAAGACGCGATGCTGAAGCGGCAAGAAGGTAAAGTTGATTGTCTGAACAATGGGCCACACCAACCAGTTGGTCTTCAGGGCCGGCCACCACGTCTTCTCGAGGCGCTCTTTGGCACTGGCACCCTCCATGGTGGCCATGCTGCTGAGGAAAGCGCCAATCATGACGGGAGCAAACAGCGCCTGGTCGCAAGCGACGCGGGCGAGAGTTTCAACTCGCGGGTTCCTAAAGTTGACATTGCGAGCCAGGAATCCGAACCAGGTTGTGGCGACAGGGCCAAAGACGCCTACGCGCTAAATCAGCACTGCATCTTTCTTCTCAAGAGGGGGGAAAAAAGGACGGGAAACAAGGGAAGAGAAGAGTTTTCCGGAAGAGATGGGATTCGACATGACTCACATCCACCATAGAGAGCCATGCGACCCGTCCGAGTCAAGTCATGGCTTTTGAGGCCCCTCTTCTCAACCAGCTGCTGCGCCGTGATATCACCAGTTGCAAAGAGCACAGCCGTAGTCACACTCTGGGTGAGAAGCGGACGGGCAGCCAATCTGGCATTGTACCTACACGCCGGAAGTCAGTTGTTTCTCTCCCCTCTCACATCCATACCACGGCTGGGGCAGCCGACCAACCGACGTCATTGGACATGTCAGGAAGGGCTGGAAGGGCGAAACTCACCAACGAAGCAGCGACACGACCATTGTGACGGTTTATGGGAATTGGAATAGGCAAAAAAGGAACTTGACGTCTGAAAACTGGAATCAGGAACAAGAGACAGGGGGTTTTGTTTTTTGTTTTTTGAACGCCTTCGAAGTCAGATTCTATTGGGATGATGCTAGAGACGGGTTCTAAAAAAAATGTTGGTGGCCAGGGACGCTGAAGAGAGCGCGGAGGGATCCGATCAATGGCGATCTGGCGTTGGGTGGGAAGCGAAGGACTGTAGGAAGCAGCCAAGACAATGAAGAATTTATTTGAATTAGAGAAGAAAAAAAAAAAAAAAAAAAGGAAGCACAATGGCTGTGAATGCGATTGCGCGATGAATATTGAGAATGCCAGGACCTCACGCCAAAGGGGCTCTCTCCTATGTATGCTGAAGTGTGCTGGTCTGAAATGCTTGTCCTGGGGCTTGTCCTGGGGGTCAAATCTCGCTAAAATTCGCCGGAGCCGGCAGTGGTCAGCGCCATGCGTGCCTGGTGCTCAGTGCGTCTCGGTGCGTGCTCAGTGGAAGGGGGGGGGGTCGTCAAGGTTGTTCAAGGTTCTTTATTTAGTATTTACTTCTTTACGTGTACTATTTTATTTCATCGTGGATTTGCGCCCTGTGACCATCTCACTTTTTCCGTGCATCTGGTAAGGATCTGGGTGGAAGCGCCAGAGTGGCAGGGTGGCTGGCTGCTTTGCTCGGCTTGCTCGGCTTGTCGTTGTGGGAAGACGGCTTTCGTTCTGATTTCCGTGATAGCTTCATTCATGCTTTTCTCTTTCTGTCCCTGCAAGCCGTGTATCGTGGTCTCGCTATCCACAAGCTCATTCTTTGCCTTGGTCCGCCGGTGCTTTTATGAAGTGCCTGGTAATTTGCACGCCTTGGTTTTCTCGTCAATGATGAATGCGCCACGCTTTCTCGTTCGCAGTATTCATCCAAAATTTGACACGTTTGAGTATCTACTCGCTCAGACCGGTCCATGATATATATACATCGTCTAAGCTTTCTGACTAGATCTTTCGTATCTGAGCCAGTGCGAATGCTTGCCTATCTACACCTCCGTCTCAATGCCAGGCTGTTTGTTCTGGTGGTCAAACAAGCCTGATACGCTTTCTTCCACTTTGCCGATTTTGTGCTTCACCCACCTTGCTGTGCGAGGGATCTGGGTTTTCCGGCAAGTCAGAAGGGAACCATCACATTCAGGTGCGCGCGAAACAGGTCGTCTTACCTTCCACTGCATCAAACCACGATGCTGCCTGTGCAAAGCCTTGTCTCTCCTCTTGTAAGAGCGAACTTGATCAATGACACCTTGCTTTTGATCCGCGCTACCATCAGGCAGCTCCTCCTTTTCCTCTTCTGAGCTGTCACTATCGCTAGATGCTTCCTCGTCCACAATGCCAGCTTGCCTTTCAATCTTGTCTTGGTCGAGGTTATCTCTGGCTGTGTCAATGATCTCAACAACATCCCGAGTGTGCTGGCTTCGACTCGCCCATTTCGAATGCGCTTGGCCCTGTAGAGTCATGTTAGCTACTGCTTATCAAAAGCGTCAATGTCTCGGAGGAGGAAGGTACCATGCCAGCCCAAAAGGTAACCTTGACCTTGAGCGTGCCGACTTTCTCGCCGCATTCTTCCAAACGATTGACTACAGCTCGCTCATAATCGCCTTTCCAAATGGGCAGTTCGAGTTCCTCCTCTTCCTCATCGGTGATTTCCTTTAGCCACAGTACGCAAAACGCGGCGACCTTGTCCCCAAGAAAGCCTTTGTCACGAAACTCCACCGCCATGCAGCTACTGTAGCGCTTCTTTACAGCTAAATGAAGGCTCTGCTCTTTCTTGGCCGTCCACTTGCCTTCCTTTTCCGAGGATGGGTACATTTTGCCCATGCAAATATCGGTCTTGAGCTTCAACTTGCAAGACTTGAGCTCGTTAGGGCAATCTGGGCTGACGGCAACCGGATCCACGTGTATCGTGCCGTACTGCCAGCCAAGCAGGTTTCGCGGTGCCTGCAGACTTACACTTCGCCAAACCATAGATAGTCTGACTCTGCCGCGACCAATGCCTCCGCTCAGGGGATACCATCCCATGACTTGAGAGCGATGTTTGAACAAATCGGCGAGAGGCAAGTGCACAATACCCAGCAGTGGATTGTCCTCGTGGAGTCTTGCATCTCGAACGGAGACAAACACCTCACAATCTCTCCAATCTCGAACGAACCGCTCGCATCCGGCATTGAAGAATGGCTTCGAATTCTGTGGCTTGGTTCTCGTTTTGAAAGTCTTGCTGTGGTTGACAACAACGGTGCAGTAAGAGCTGGGCAGGCCATCTCCCTCCTCTTCTTCATCACTGGCCTCGTCATAATCGTCGGCTTGTCGCTTGTTCATACGTTCGATTTCCAACCCAGTAATGTTATGAATTTGAATGCTGAACAACCCACTTGGGTAACCATCTGGCGGTGGAGCAGAAATGATCATGGCATCCGTTTCACTCTTCATCTCCTGCATGATTTGCTGCTCCAGCTCTTCCTCGTCACGCACTCTGATGTTCTCCTTGATCATAAACTCGCGAAGCTTGCGCTCACAGGTTTTCTCAACCTTGTCCCTCAATTGCTCAATCGACCTGATTTTGGGATCATGTGTCTGCTGATCGAATTGACACTGCTGGATGCGTGTCTTGGGGAAGTAGCCAACACTCCACTCCAGCTTTCCTGGCATGTCTTCCCCTGCCTTGAGTGCACGGAATCCGTCAGTCCGTTTACTCATCCTTCCCCTAGACTCTTTGTTTTGCATCAAGTCCTTGAGGCTTACTTCAATGCGGCCAAGATCATCGTCAGCTGTAAATCGATCAGAATCCCACAACTGAACACGGATTCGCTCGTCGATATTAACCTCTTCCGGTGTTACAAGCACGAAACACGTTTCGTCCCATTGAGGCTCCATCTCCGCTTGCATAATGCGGGTGCTCCAGAGAACTTTGCCAAATTTAGCCCATCCCACCGACACATATGGATCCGAACTGCCGTCTCTGATCAGCGGTATCGCGGTATCTGCCATCTTGAATTCATAACCTCGTTTTATGTGCACCATGATAACGCCCGTTGAGACTGTGTCTTTCTTAAAGTCATCCCCAGCAAGCATATCCTTCAAGTCCAATGTCAAACTCTTGGGAGCAACATATTCGGCCACAGCAGCATCAACTGCGCTTTGAACGAAATTGCTGATCAAGGGAATATCCATAATATTCAGTCCGCGGCGACTTAGAGGAACGCATCGTACATCCACTTTTGGCTGACCCATGAAGGTAATAGTGCATAGCGAGAAGAAGGGCGGATCAGGGCACAGCTGCAATCGCAATCTGACGCTACCAATGATGCCCTGAAGATCGACCCAAACTGGAATTTTGATGTTTCCAGGCAGATAAAACGCCAGATAAAGATGCATGTCCTTGGTTTTGTCCTTGAGGCTTCGCGAACTAGACCGTGTGCGGTATGCGAATGCCACTTCGATATTGACAAAATCTCCTTCTTCCCCTTGCATACCGTCGGCAATAGCATCCATCTTAGACACACCTTGGGCATCGCTGTCATCAGAGTCCCCTGATATGACCGGTGAGGAGTCTTCGTTGTTGCTACTAGAGTCTTTGTCAGACGTGAGTTTGCCATCTGTAGTAACGGACTTGCTTGCAGCACCAGTGGGAAGCCATTGGATGCCAAGAATCCGAATGGACTCGCTTCCTTGGCCAATGTCCTCGACGCTGACCATGCGAACTAGCTTTGGCAAAGAAGCCTGCATTACATCCTCGAGTGTATCAGCCAGACTAGCGAAAAGATCTGGATTGATTAACGGCCATACTGCGCCCAGCACAGAGTTCAGCCAGATTGTCGTCTCTGTTTCGTGGTTCTGTGTATCCTTTTGCAACTGCTGCCGATGTGCATCCCAAACTTCATCTTGGAAAATGTTGCTAATCTTGTGCGCAGTGTATTGTCTCACACCAGCAACAATCGCCCCTGCTGCGCATACAATGAAGAACGCAGAGAGCAAAAACCGCCACCAACTTATTCCAGCCTCGGAACCACCTCCAGAAATGCTTCGCATAGCACCATAGGGGAATCCTCCAAGAGAAAAGGCCACGATGGCAACCAGCGACATGCCGGCAAGACCTATATTTAGACCCCGATTATTGATGGTGATCAAACTTTGATTCAAAGTTTCAAAATCAGGCGGTGGGAATCTACTCCGCATCATTTCATGATGTCTCTGTAATTCTCGTGTTTCGTTCTGCAAGTGTTCCTCTGACTTGTCGCTGTTGCTAAACCCCGTGTATGCTCGCTTGTCCGACGTAAATGCGGGGTGGGACGAAGTAGCCTTTTCCAGCGCATCATCTGTAAAGTCGTGGATTTTTACGGGGAGATGCGTCACAGGATCGGTAACTTCGCGCTCGGCTCTTTCGCGATGCTTTATCTTGAGTTCCTTTCTTCGCTGCTTCACATTTGTCGAGCCATTGTCGACCTGGGAAGTATCCTTGAATCCTCCTTGGGAGTCATCTTCATCTTTGCTTTCAGATCCATTGTCAATCTCGTTGGCGTAGCTGTGCGATATGTCCTGCTGCTGATCTGCTGACTCAGTGCTGTCGTTTATGGCAGGCGCAGTTTCCACCCGGTTGTTTCTCACTGACTCCTGCTGTCTCGCTGCTTTCTCTTCCCGATACTTGGAGATTGTAGGAACGGGTCGGTGAGCACTGTAAGGCGCCTGATACCGTCTTACGTCTTCATGTTCATCCATGGCAGGCGGCATGGTCCGCAAATGCGCCAAGGAGTAAAGCCCTGATGACACTGGTTCAGCGGAATGTCCGGAATGACCATGGGTATCAATCTAAAAATTGAGAAATGCAGAGTCGAGGCGGCTCTAGAGGATAGAGAGAGGGAAGAGTGGATGGAAGGAGGTGGGCAAAGAACCTCAGGAGGAACTCAGCCCAACGGCCATGTCAGGGTTACGTCATAGCTCCGAATTCTTGGCATGAAGCATGCCAATGTCCACGGGCATTCATTCAATTGCAGCCGGATTGATCGCCCTCGCATTCGAGGTTCAGCATTTTTGGCCAATACGCCGTGGCAGCGAGTTGATCTACGGCAGCGCCTAACCCCATTTCAGCATAGCAATTTTTTGATCGTGATGCTCCCACAGGGGCGAGCTGTCTGTCAAACAACGCGGCTCTTGCTTAAGTAATCGGTACGTACCCAGGCAGCTTGAAGTGGGCCCGACACCTCCGCCCAGGATAGTGAGCCCAACAAATTCTCCAGGAGACTGACTAATAATAATGAGAACAAGACAGCTCTCTCGTCGTCGGTAGCAAGCTGAGTAGCAGACTCCTGGTGCAAGTGGCGAATCCCTCCATTGGAGAATACGGTGCAAGACTGGCAAATAAGAAGACGGGCATCTTCTTCGCAGAATGGGCACTGTGCTCCGGTCGACTCCCCCCCTCGCGTCACAGCTTGCCTGGGTATCCTGTGGGCGCAGACTGGGTTGCGGAGCACTGCAGAAAAGAAAGAGACGACTTGTTAGGATCAAGAGTAACACTTGCAGGAGCAGTCTCAGTAGTCCGCCGGAGGAGTACGGAGTAGTCCGTAATGTCCGTAATACGGATCAGAGGCGCGTTAAAGTTCGTCAGCCCCACAGTACCTTGGACGTTTAAGACAAGTCGTTGCGCGGGACGGCCCTGCCCCGCAGCCAATTTGCTAGGCAAAAAAAACGGGGGCAAAAAGACACTCGACGGAGACAAGATTCGAACTTGCGCGCGCGAACGCAAATCATTTCTAATGATTCTCCTTAACCACTCGGACACTCCGCCTATAAAAGTGCACCTCATTATTTATGTTCATCAAGACTTCATACTTGTGCAGATCGTTACAAGTGAATCACTGGTAAATGATTCCGGCCCTAAACAAAGGTAACAAGCCATGCGTGTATCAGCAGCTAACTGCACTGCTTTAAACAAACAAATGCTGTCTTATTCTGCAGCTTGGTTTGTAACTTGGACGCGCTCGCTTTTACTCCGTACGTTACCACAGAAATATGACGTTCCCATGCATCGGTCTGCTTATCAGTCTTGGTGATGAAGACGGCATATCAGAAGGAAATGAAATCAGGGGAGGAGATGCTCGTATGCAGATTTGGCTCTGGACCATCATCCGCATGTGCGTGGTGAGTTTCACGACTTCACTTGTGAGACGGCTCAGACAAAAGAAAAGAAGTGGCGTGGCGCGTCTGTGGCAACTTGCAAGGAAGGGGCTCTGGTGGTGCCGCCGGAGGCAAGCCACAGCCACTTTCGTCATGCCAAGGCCAGGACTGACCACTCAGCGCAGTCAGACAAGCGCCGCGAACTGAGGACGATTTTCATTCGGCCACTCACTGCGCTGCTGGGCCACCACCAGAACGTTGCATCATGGCCGCTTCATTCCTTCTCTTCTTCCACGCCCATCATGACCAGCCGCCAGACCAGCCGCCAGCTCTGTGCCGGAACGGTCCCAGTTCCGTCCGAAACCAGGAACCAGGCGCAATTATCGACACATGTCATGTTTCGCGGCCAGCTTCAGCCTCTTACACTGGCTGTCGCAAGTTTCCGTCCCTCCAGTACGCCAGACTTCGCCAGTACGGGGTTACTATACCCACCTACCGACGCTACCGTCCATCAAACAGTTTACGACACGGCGATTTCTTCTTCCTCTTCTTCGCCGCCGCACCGTCAGCCGTCCCATCTTCAGGCCTCTTCTTTTCCCCGACTGCGACCGGCAGAACTCCCTCACGGCACCCGAAGCTCTGTTGCGTCCGGTCTACGCCTAATCCATCTATCCGGACTCCGTGCCAGTCGTCCTCATACCCAAGCAGCCCTATTTCCAAACCGCCATTTCCAAAACCGCCGTATCTAACTGTGCCTCCTGCGCTATTCCGCCCAGCTATTTTGCCAGCCTGAGTGGCCCTGACAGATTGACCTGGGTGTGTTCACCACTCCGGAATTCTCTCGTCGTCTTCTCAGCCATCCTTGCGACACTGTTTCTCACCGATCCGACCTTTTCCCTCCCTTCTCCATCCTTCTTGGCAACGGCGCAGTTTGGACTTGACCCATTTTCTTTCTTTTATCGCTGCTGGCTCAGATCTACGTAACAAATACTGCGTGTTAATTTCGGTCGGCGACGCAACGTCTTGATCTGAAAATACACATTGCCAGGTCCTCGGCACCCACGAATAGGCAAACCGGCCAAGAGTTGGAAAGCATCCTGAGTGAAGGATTGTACCTCGCCTCTGTCGCCGGTCGACAATCACTATTTCTTCTTTTTGCTTTCTTCCCAGCAACAGAAATTACCATGGCGGGCCAATACGGTTACCGCGAATTAATTCGCAAACAGTTTACCACTCAGAAGTTGTTCTTCCACGTCCTCTTTTGGATATTTCATTGGGGCATCTTCGCGTATGGCTGGTGAGTAGACAGACATTTCTGATCCCCTCCTAAAAGAGGGAATAAACCCAAGTCTAATCTGCATTCGCTCTCCATCAAGGTGGAAACAAGCTTCAGAACCGCGACTAGCAGGGCTCAACACACTGAAATTCTCCGTTTGGATCTCAAGAGGCGCTGGTCTGGTTCTCAGCGTCGACGGAATGCTAATTCTTCTACCCGTGTGCCGTACAATCATGCGCTGGCTCCGGCCCAAGCTTCGGTTCCTGCCTATGGACGAGAATCTGTGGTTTCACCGACAGTTGGCGTACGCCCTCCTGGTATTTGCCATATTACACGTCGGCGCCCACTACGTCAACTTCTTCAATGTCGAGCAGACGCAGATTCGGCCTGTCAGCGCCCTTCAAATTCACTACGCCCAAGCCGGTGGCATTACTGGACATGTCATGCTCCTCTGCATGCTACTGATGTACACGACGGCGCATTCGCGTATCCGTCAGCAGTCGTTCGAAACGTTCTGGTATACGCACCACCTCTTCATCCCGTTCTTCCTGGCTCTGTACACCCACACCGTGGGCTGCTTTGTCCGCGACTCCGTCGATGCCTTCTCCCCTTTTGCTGGTGAGCAATACTGGAACCACTGCATTGGCTATCTAGGTTGGCGCTGGGAGCTATGGACCGGCGGTCTGTATCTGGTCGAGCGCTTATATCGCGAGATTCGTGCTCGTCGCGAGACTCAAATTACCCGAGTTGTCCGCCATCCCTACGATGTCGTCGAGGTCCAGTTCAACAAGCCATCCTTCAAATACAAGGCTGGCCAGTGGCTCTTCCTGCAGGTTCCTTCCATCTCCAAATACCAATGGCACCCGTTCACAATCACATCCTGCCCCTTCGACCCCTACGTGTCCGTACACGTAAGACAAGTCGGAGATTTCACTCGCGCCCTCGGTGACGCAACAGGTGCTGGTGGCGCGCAAGCAAAGCTCTACGATGGCGTCGACCCCATGGGCATGTACGAAGTAGCACTACAAAATGGCCAGCAGATGCCTGGTCTTCGCATCGACGGGCCATACGGAGCCCCGGCCGAGGACGTCTTCGAGAACGAAATCGCCGTCTTGATCGGCACTGGCATCGGCGTCACGCCCTGGGCTGCCATCCTCAAAAACATTTGGCACCTGCGCAACTCGCCTAACCCACCCACCCGACTCCGCCGTGTCGAATTCATCTGGGTCTGCAAGGACACCGGTTCCTTCGAGTGGTTCCAAACACTGCTGTCCTCCCTGGAAGAGCAGTCCATCGAGGCAGCCCGCGTGCCGGGAAGCTCTGGCGTCGAATTCCTCAAGATCCACACCTACCTTACACAGAAGCTCGACATGGACACGACGCAGAACATTGTCCTCAACAGTGTCGGCGCAGACATGGATCCCCTCACTGAGCTGAAGTCGAGGACTCATTTCGGCCGTCCTGATTTCAACAGACTTTTCACCACGATGAGAGATGGTATTCTGGATAGAACGTATCTTAATGGATTGGAAGGCAGTATGCGAACTACAGTTGGTGTATATTTCTGTGGACCCTCTGTAGCTGGTACGTATTTCTCTTTCCACCTCCGCGCCTCCCCTTTCTTTTATTCCTTGTCTCTTTTTTTTTTTTCTTTTTTTTTTTTTGGCAATGTCTTCTACTCTCACTTTGGCAGCCCCCCTCAACACTTATTCTATTGTCCAAGCTAACAGCAAATCAGCCCGTGACATCAAGTCCGCATGCAAAAGCGCCACAGCACGCGAAGTCAACTTCAGATTCTGGAAAGAGCATTTCTAAACGGGCCGGGACAGGAATGGAATGGAGTACCACGGGAGTCTTGAATTTATTCATATTTGATATTGTCCTATTTCGTAATAGGAATGGGTTTCAGGGACGAGACATGGCATAGCATGGCTATTGAGGACGACACGTGCATTGTGAAATATCTACATCGATTTCTTTGGATAGCGCATCAAGTATATGAATATGAATGGGCTTCCATGTGGATTCTCCACGAACAGTGTGAGCGTAGTTGGTTGATGGTGGACTTGTACAATTGATATAATGCAACGTATCTTGACTTTGCCTCTCACCCTTTTTCACATTGTACTTGAACGTAGCAAGTGGAATTGTGCAATGTCACCATCATGTCTCCGTATCTTTTAGAAAAAAAAAAAACCGCCTTGTCGAATATATCCCAATACACCTGAAACCTGAAAGACTCCCGTTGTATTCATGTTCATGTCCAAATTCGCTTACAAGGCTAGAGTAAAAACATTCGCTCGCGTTACCCCATGTACAATCAAGACTTGTCCCCCCCTTGAGAAAAAAAAAATCCTCATTCGTATCCAGTCAGTTCTCGCGGAACTCCCTGACAATAATAAGCACGGCATCTATAGAGCCAAAGAGGCCTAGATTGTTCACCCCCCGCCCCCCAAAAAAAAGGCAATATCCCTTGTTTCATGGCCTGGTTCCCAATTCCACAATGTTTTCATGCAATTCGAGTACTATTCTCCACTGATCATATATGCTCGATCAAGTACTGTTGTATACCGCCGTCGTGTTTCTCGAGTACAAGGAATAGATGTGCTGTACTTCCGTGCACGAGCAACATGGTGCCCATAAAGTGGATGGCTGCGGGGAATGGTTATAAAAAGGGAAAAAAAAAAAAAAAAAAAAAAGAATTCGCGCCTTCCAGGTGATGACTTATGACTGCTTTCATTCGTGTACATCAATCATACTTGCTTGCTTGCTTGATTTCCCTTCGAAAATGTCGGGTTTTTGGTTGGGAAATGCGACGTCGCTGGAAACTTGCATCACTTCTCCCCGCGTGTGCTCGTCTCGCTCTTCAGCTTATTCACGTTTTCTTCCGTCAATGCCTCTCCTATCCCGGGCTCTTGAAAGTGAAAGGAAGGGGCCCCTCGGAAGCTGGAGGGCCCGCCAGCAGCGTCAATCAACTTGTTCTCTTGAAGGAGGCTGGACCACTCTTTCTCGCCCTCCTGCTTGCGAACCTGCATGTTCAACTCGGTTGCAGCTGGTGAGTCGAATGGTGATGGCTCATTATGTCCGTCTGCTGTCAACGGCTTTGGCGTCATCGGGCTGCCATGCAAATCATCTCGGCTCGACCCTTGCGACGCAAAATTGGCTTCCTCAAGTCCTACAAGGGGAATATCGGCGTTTCGACAATGCTCGCCTGTCCCGGAGCAATATGAGTGTACTTCGAGGCGCTGTGAGGGCGCCTTCCGCCGGTTCAAACACCAACGCACAAGCATCCTTTCTAGTATCATCATGGTGACCGGCTTTGCTAGGTAGTCATCCATGCCGGCTCTGTTGCACTTCTCACGGTCCCCATGAATGGCAGAAGCCGTCATGGCAACAATCGGGACATCCTGAGCTATTGCTTTATATGGAAGGTGGTGCCTCAAGACATGTGTGCATTTGTATCCGTCAACAATGGGCATTTGCACATCCATCAAAATCATGTCTGGCTTTTTGTTTTGGCCACGTGACGCGGCCAGCATATAATCCAAGGCCTCTTTCCCATTCCATGCTGCTGTGACTTGAAAGCCTAGCTTTTGAATGGTTTTGATGGCGATCTTTTGGTTTACAGGACTGCGATCTTTGAGTCAGACAGCTGCGCCCCCCAAAAGTTCCTCTACTCGAGAGAAGAACACAAACGCGAAGGAGATAAACTTACTTATCTTCGACAAGCAGAATGTGCATCTTAGAACGTTCGATTCTTGGCATATCCCGGTCACTGGTAGGTGGCGTTCGCACAGAAGGCCGTCGACGAGGAAGGGACGAAGACAGTGCTGCTCCCTCAGAGCCCGTCGACGTTCCGCCAACCTGATCATATTCCGAGCTATTACATGAGATGCTCAAATCTGACTGCAATCGATCCGGAATAGCTCCACTCTGCACCGGATTCGATTTCTGCGGACCATGCGGTTTATTGAATGGGATCCAAAATGTCGCCTTGGTTCCGTTACCCACTACGGACTCCAGCGTGATTTGGCCGTGCATAAGATCTAGAAGATTTTTGCAAATCGTGAGGCCGAGACCAGTGCCGCCAAATCGTCGTGCTGTCGACGCATCGCCCTGGCTGAAGGGCTGGAACAGTTTCTTGCGCACGTCGTCCTGAATGCCGATACCGGTATCCTCAACCACGAATCTGATTTTGACGGAGTCGTTCGATTCCGTTTCTGTGACCACAGAGAATCGAACATATCCCTGATTGGTGAACTTGATGCTGTTTGTCAACAAGTTTATGATAATCTGCCTTACGCGACCAGGGTCTCCTATCACAACCATGTCGTTTTCGATATCTCCCCCAATGTCGGACTGGAAATCCAAATTCTTCCGCTCCACGGCGAACTGAAGCATCCTTACAACTTCTTTGACGACCAGTGACAGTGAGAACTGGACTTCCTCGACGTCCAGGCGGCCGGATTCAACCTTGGAAAAGTCTAAAATGTCATTAATGACGGTCAGCAACGAGGTAGCCGAACTTTGAATATTGTCGACGTAATCTCGCTGCTCTTCGTCTAGGTCCATGTCGCCCAAAAGCTCGGCCATGCCCAGAACTCCGGTGATTGGTGTACGGATCTCGTGGGACATGTTGGCCAAAAACTGGCTCTTAAGTCGATTGGCTTCCTTTGCAGCCGCTTCGTTCGCTATCGCCTTTCGCTTTTCTATTGATTGTTGCAAAAGGGCCTCTCCGCGATCTTTCAGTTCGGTCACATCCATGATGACACCAATCACGCCCTCTATGCTGCCGTCATTCGTCGTCTTTCCATCTTGGGTCTTTTTGCCATACATGGGAAGGAACCGAGTCCGATACCATCGATCGTCTAAGCCAGTAGTTAGCTTCGTATCGTTCAGAAACCATACAATGCGCCATCCTTCGGCGTAGGGGCGGGTGCTCTTTGCTTAAACAATCGCCTTTGTGATCAAATTCAAAAAGGATGTGTCACTAACCTAGTCCATGCTCCTTGACCTCTTCGCTGTACTTTCTGTCAAGTATATCTTCTATGGGTTGGAGAAATCCGAGTTGCTCTCCTTCCGCAACCTGGTTTGTCAAGCGGCTGAACACGCTGTACATATTCTCCCCGATATACCAACGGCTTGAATCATGACTGTCCTCGTAAGTGTTGTTCCAGATCAAAGCACCCTCGAGCATGGTAACGCGGCGTTGCTGGTCCACTGTGAAAATCGTTACTTGGGAGTGTGCAATAACACTGAGAAGTTGCTGTCTAGTCCTTTTGGCATTGAACTTGGTCTCTATGCTCTCATGAACATCCGTACATGTACCTATACCAGAAATTAGTGTTCCGCAACCACGCACGCTTGAGATAAAACCACAATGATTGGTTTACCAAACCATTTCTCAATCTCGCCAGTATCCTTATTTCGTACAGCTAGAGCACGCCCCAGGAACCATCGCCATTCTCCTTCCTTGCTTTTGCAACGATACTCTATGACGTAAGGATCACCCGTCTTCAATGAGCGATTCCAGCGAGCCAATGCCTCTGGTCGGTCATCAGCGTGAAAGGGCGTATGCCAGTCAGCTCCCAGGCATTCTTCTGGTTTCAAACCCGTATATGAATACCAGCGTGTGTTGAAGAAATCGGGGTGGCCATCTGGCGTTGCTGTCCACACAAGCTGAGGCATTGTGTCGCAAATAAGCTTGAATCTTTCATCATCTCGTTCTTTTATTTGTGTGATCACTTCAGACATGTCCGTGACGTCTCTGCCAGTGACTACTCCTGCTAAAAACTCCCCCGTGGTGTCGTCTCGGATAGCTTCTCCTAGTATATCATGGACAAGGCGTTTGCCATCACCAGTAACAAACCCAACGCGCATACTTTGAAAGGGAGACTCGGTGCGAATGAGGGTTGCAATCGGATATTCGGAGACATCCAATTTGCGAGTGAAATGTTCATCCCAAAGTCCCCAGTGCCGCAGCAGATCGAATCCATCCGTGCACGCATCTAGGTCAGCATTAGAAGGCAACAGATCCCTCGCAGCTTTGTTGGGGAAGCTGACACTTCCGTCCTTCCACATTGCCATTGTTGGCATTTGTGTGTTGTCGAGTAAAGCTTCTTTCATCAAGCTGATTTTCTGAAGCAAGGATGGTGTGCTGGAATGCGAGGAGATTGAAGGCGGACCCATCGGGGGGAACGGACTCGAAGACATCGTGACAGTGCCTGGATTGCGAAATGAGGGAGAGCTGGAATCGCGGCTGGATGCAACGGAAGAGGCATTCAAGCTCGCAATTGTGCATTGGTCGGCGGCCTTTAGAACACTTGGCTTAGCTACAAGTTTCTTTGTATTTGGGGATGACGATGCGGTAGAACTGGTATTGGTAAATGTCAACGTGAAGAAGGTTTGCTTGTCCTCGACCTCCCACACCGTGATGATCATCTTGGCAAAGGCATGGTAGTCGGATGCTTTGGCCTTGTATCGGTTATCAAAAGTTGTTTTACCCATGTCTTCGCGGCTGATGATGACCTCGACGACAGCATCCTGTGAAGGCAAATTCGACGGCTCGCGGCGAGTCTCGGAATCTGAGGTTGGCAATGTGTCCACGGATATTGGGGTGACATGAGCAGGGTCGGCGTAAGTTGACTGAGGTCGCCTGGCGTCGGACGCCGACGGCCGGGCGCCTGCTCCTTCAATTAAACCATCAAAGAAGGACTCCCAAGTAATCCAGACAGGCCGACCGTCTTGTAGCATGTCAACACCCACCTGCGATAAGGACTTGCCTCGCAGTTGGTTGACGGCGGCAATGGAATCTTCTTGGGATGTTGCTTCGGAAATGAGTCCCATCATTCGTCCCATGGCCTCATTAGCTAGAACAACAGTCTTCAAGCTATTCAAAACCAGCACAGGAACAGGCAAATACTGCATTGCGGAGTATGCCAGTTGACCAGGTGTTATGGCGGGAATAGGCAATCGTAGAGGGCTCTGAGGTTTTGGCCCTATTCCATCAACAGGGACGGCAGCAGAGTCCCGCAGAAAGGTTGTTCTGGCTGCCTTGCGAGGTTCCTCATCTTGCATGTTTGATTTGCGGACCAAGGATTCTGGAGCCGGTGGCGTACTAGCCACCGCGGAGGTGCACTCCATCCAAGTGTTGGAGGTTGTCATATCGCGCATGGATGTGAGCACAAGGGAATTCAGAAGATTCGGGGGACGGTCCCTGACCGCCCTCAGCCTCCCCAGCCGAGTTGATGATGGAGCAATTCTTGAACTCGTCGCATAGGTCGGTCGTCACAATAAAATTTTGAATATGTATGTGTGACGCGCAGGCAGTGGATAGACTTGGCAATCGTTGATGTACATGTAAGAGGTGTGTACTCGTGCCACGCCCGCCCCACCCTAGGTGGTGCTGGACATATCAAGGGCTAGACATATTAACGGCCTGCCCAAAAATCATTGAATTGATGAAATTATGCCTTTTCAACAGCCTGACTCCCTTATAATTCTTAAGCTTTAATACTAGCTACCTAGGAATAAAATAAAGAGGAGAACAATGTGATTTACTAGGGCAGACGCATAGTGGGTCCTAGGATGACTGAGCGTAGTCGCCTAGCTGCTACCTAGTCACGTGTGCGCAAGGCAGGGTATATAGCGATGTCACAGCACGTGACATGGAGCTGGCATACATATAGTGGCCCGTAGGGGCAGTAGCTTTTCAATGAAGACATCTTTCCCCTTGATTACCTTACAAGCGAAGACCGCCCACTGCGTATGGGGGGAGGTCAGAGATCGAAACCTTCACGCACCGACCCAGCAGCGGCTTGGAATCTCAATCTTCACTCTGTTCTTGGATGGGATCGCAAGTCAGTCTCGTCGAGTTTCCATCTCCATCAACATCTTCAACTCGCGATGATGGATAAATCTAAGCTTGATAGCGCGTACGCCGATTACTGTCAGCAGTATAACAACCATCCTATTGCCTTGAAGAGATTCCTAGATAATCGACTTCTCCTAGTCAATGAGTACGAGCTGCGTTTAGATATTATTGCGCGAATTAAGAAGCAGGCTCGCTCTTACTGACCAACATTTCAAGTTGATGCTGCTATACACTCTCTCGTCAGGGATCCGACTATTGGGGACTCACTTGGCCATGCTTGGGCGGCTCTTGCAAGGTTTACCGCGCCTTACAATGAGCTTCGGATACTGGCATCAACATTACCTTCTTGCGTAGTTTGGATCCTAGTCCGCTTATGATCCAAACTACGCAAGAAGGTTATGTTGATTCCAGTATGATGCAGGTCGACTCAAGCAGTCCAATTTCCGACGAATCTAAGGGACATTTTCCCTTTTCATGGTCATGCCATTGCAGCAACTAAAGGAGATGGACGTGTTTGGACTACACTCTATGTATGGAATGATGGGTTGACAATCCAAGGCCCCCAGAGCCCTTGAGATTCGAAAGGAGGTTGGTTCTTGCGCTTGCCCTGTCCGTACTCTGTACACCAGTTGACCAGGTCGGACTGGAGTCTGATGAACGATGCAACAGAAGATTGCTGGCCGCCCTCCCACACATTCACACGTCCATACATCCACAGTGCCACAAACAAACCACGGGAAAACAACGGGAAATGATCAAAACTCTCAAAATTACCACGCCACCGGCCCTTGCGTTTTCTCGGGGCTTGGCGGCAAATGATCGTTAACGCTCACGAGTGGGAAGGTCACTACTGCCAAGCATTTTGCTCGTCTCTTATTATCTACGGCGAGGCGCTTTACTGCCTCATCAAGGTCACGGGCGTCTAATATGCTGCACATAGGCAGCCCACACTGAACATGACTTGGCCCAACGACACCGATTGCAGAGTCATTTTATCGATCATTGAGACATGAAGAGTTTGCTTCTTTTTTGTTAGCCCTCGACGGACGGGCGGGGTTCTTTTGTCTTCCGGAGATCGCCTTGTACATATGTAGTGTAGTGTCAGCAGGCCTGACAAAAGACAGACACGGTCCAGGCTTTGTCTCGCCATCAACGCAGGCGCTTTCCACTATCACCCGTGCCCAGTGTGATAATTCATACTATCAATGCAAAGCCATCATGCAGGCGTTCCAGCAGTCACTCAGATGCTGCAATTGCAGGCAATTGCAGATCGTGCAGGTGGCAAGATAGCAGCCTTGCTCGCCTACCTAGGCAGGCGATGCCCCTCTGATGCGTAGCATCCAACGTACCCATCACGCATCACGATTCACCAAGTAGTAAGTAGCAATCTGGAAAACAACCATTCTACCAACAAATGTCACTACTTGGAATCTGCCTTCATCTTCCCACACAGCGAACAAGTCCACCATTGTCGTTCCATGGCTGTGCCGCAAAAGGTACAAAGCCAGACTAGTTGTGTAGACGCCGAGGATGACGAAGCCGAAGGTAATTGTTGACCTTTTGCCTTTTCTGCCTTCCCCTTCGTGCCTGGCCTCTTCTTTCTGGGCGGGCTCTCAGAAGTCAGGTCTATTGTACTCGGAATCGACTCTGGTCTACTTTTTTGCTTCGCAGACTCACGCGAGGAACCCACTGGTCTGGCTCTCTTGCTATCTGGTAGCGTCCTTTCCACCCCGCAAGCATCGCAACAAAGATATCGTAAAGGGTTATGCAAGGTGCAAACATCGCACACCCAGACGTTCGGCTCTTGGCCCGCTCCAATGGCGTCATGGGCTGCAGCAGTAATTTGATCTTGAGTATATGACCCGCCACTCCCACCTTGCGGATTCTCAGCAGAGGGTCGCACATACGACTGGCCAAGTTTCTTCTTCTCGTCCTCTTGAACAAGCTCCCATAAGGCTTGTGCTATCGCTGCCTCGTTCGCTTCGTCCTCTTCAGCCTGCGTTTTGAATCCGTTCTTACTTGCTGCGTCGGCGATTTCGTGAATCTGTTCATCATTATATCGCTCGCTGCCACATCCTCGAAGAACAGCATTCCGTCTTTCCACAGCAGTCGCAATGGTCTGTCGTATATCCTGCCCTGGTCGCGGCGCCGTTCCACCCAGCCTTTGCCCCAATCCCATGGCGAGAGCGGAATGTCCCCGTCGTTTCTCCGCTGCCTCCCGAGCGACGCGCCGAACTTCACGGTCTGGCATTCTCGCTCCTCCCAGCCGGCGGCCTTGACCGAGGAATCCTTCCCCTGTGTATCCTTTCATCATCAGACCCTGGCATTCATCACGAAGCTGGTCCCATAGCGCATGGAACTGCTGATCATGCGGCCCGTGGACGATGTGAGCGAGCTCATGAAGCATTGTATCGACTACATTCTCTGTGGGCAGGAACTGATTTCGATCACCGGGGTACCGAAGGCGCAGACAAATCTTCATGCCCTTGTTGACATTTAAGCCTTTGACACTTTGTGAGTCGTCTGCTAGCCCAACAGACTTGTTCACATAGATACACGTGAAATGTTGCTTAGAAAGGGGGGGGGGGGGAGAAAATTTGAGTTCTTAGAAAAGGAATAGGGGAAAATAAAAATAAAAGGCTTGACAGGACAACATTAAACATACCCAGTAAGTTTGTCTGGTCAGGATAAAACTCCGCCAGTTGTCTGACCTTCCACCCTCTCGCCCGCATGATGGGCTTCACCAACGACGCAACCTTCTTCAGCGTGTGAAGCGCCTCATTCGCCCGCGCCTCTCTGGCCAAGTGGACATACGTCCCCACCAGGCTCTCATACTCCGTCATATTGACCTCTTCCTTCCTTCCCTTCTTCTTCAGATCCCACTATGTATTGCAGTTGTACAGAACCTCCTTCCCACATGCGCATCATTCAAGAGAGCGGAAACGGGCCCGTAGCAAAATGGTGTTGCATTTCCACATCGGTGACATATTTTGACAGGGCACAGATATATATCACGGACGCGTAATATGAATGATGCCTTCGTGGCCCCTCTCCGGGTGAAACGAAGGTGGCGTTGCGAAATGCCTTGGTCATGAATGGTGAGAGCGAGTGAGAATGTCTGGTGGAAGTTTCTGGCATTGATGATTTGGCGAATGACTAAGCGTCCGGAACAGAGAAGTTTCGAGGGGCGTTTGAACTGCACCATAGGACGTGGCGAATAAAACACAACATAATAAAATTACTATACGGGGGGGAAACAACCGAGTATGACTCAGCTCCGGCCGGTTTTCAATCAGCTGTTGCAGTCAGCACGAGTTGGACCGTGCCACAGACAGTGCATCTGTGCAGATTTCAGACACGAATGTGCCTCCCTTTGTACATTTCACCAGTTGCGTATACCAACCAGCCCAATTCTTTTTTACGGCACTTAAACAAGGATGCAAGCTGGATAATCGCCTGTCACAACTACTAGGCCTCAACGTAATGAAGAAGAAAGATTGTGACCCCATCCATAAAGTTGTTTCTTTATCCCTCCCCCCAACAAATCATTGGTCAAGGCCAATGCAAGAGGAAGAATGATACATGGCGCTGCTACAGAAAACACAGATGATTGATATCCAGACCATTAGTCTATTTCAAGCAATCGGAACTTCTCGTCCCCAAGAGCCTTCTCAACACGCTCCATCAAAGCCAGCACCTTTTCTTCTTCTAATCTCCGCCCAATGACTTGGACGCCCACCGGCAGACCGTGCATGTCGTTGGCGTCGTACAATTTGTAAGCTCCTCGAGCAATACCGTTGAGTTTTCCAATGTTGAACCCGGCGGGGAGCTGGTCCTTGGTCTTGTCGACATGCGTCACGGGAATTACACCGGCAGAATAATCGAGCTATTCGTTTCCTTTGTTAATCTGTGATCTTCAATCTCACATTTCATAGAAGGGCTTCAGCAGTGCCTACCAGGTTGAACAAGAATGTGTATCCGCAGCTGCTGACAGCATCATGCATGCCATCGTGAGGAACAGCTGGAGTGGCGTTGGGCGGAGCAATGACGAAGTCCAGGTTGGTTGCCTGCCAGTATTCCCACCAGCTTCTCTTGTAGGCTTCCCTCCTGCTGATGAGTCCCCAGTACTCTGTTGTAGTGGTGCGGTGCCAGTCACGAAGTAGACCGGCCCAAGCTGCATCACGGCGGATGTAACGAACCCAGAGATAGTGAAGATACCTGATGGGGCGGGGAAGTTTGGCGTAGAAACGCATCTGAGCTACGCCGCAGTCGTTCCATTCGCCAGACCTGAAAAAGCTGCGGACAGTGTCAAGGCCATCTGCACAGAGAAGTCGTGAGGCGAGATACAGAGCCTCGTAAGGCTCAGGCGGGTTAATCTCGACGATTTCGTGGCCTTCGCGGCGGAGCGCAGCCTCAGTCATCTCCAGTGCTCTCTTGCAGGCAGGACTTGGATCTACGACACCGTCGGTTCGCATGATACCAACCCGGAGAACCTTCTTTTCTTTGTACTGCTTGACTACATCTCCTCTCCATGGAATTGGGTGGCACGAGTAGTCGTAGTTGTATGTACCTTTTTCCAGGACGACCCGCGTAAAGTAAAAGAGATCGTGGAGAGTTCGTGCCATGGGACTGTACACTGCAGGAATGCCGTCTTGCCCAGGCATACTTGTGGTCATTCCGAGCTTTGGCCAGCGGCCAGTTGAGCACTTCAGAGAGTAGATGCCAGAGAAGTGAGCAGGGCAGCGCACGCTACCCGCAACATCACTACCAATGCCGATTCTGCCTCCCAGGGCAAGGATGGCACCTTCGCCACCGGTAGAGCCACCAGGGGTGTATTTGCTATTGTAGGGGTTGGTAGATCGACCCCAGAGATCGTTGGAGGACTCGAAACTGAGAAGAGTGATGGGAACATTTGTCTTGACGTAAGGAACAGCTCCAAGTTCCTTGAGCAACTTCACGGTAACGCCGTCTTCCGTCTTGGGCTTGTGTACGTTGCTGGTTACGCCAACGGAGCTGTCGTAGTCTTTTACATCAACTGTATCCTTCAAACTGACTGGGATGCCAGCAAGAGGGCCTTTGAGGTTGATGGAACCATCTTTGATCCACTTTTCAGCATCTTCAATGAGCACCTCAGTGACACAGTTGGTCTTCTCGTGTGCTTTTATAGCAACCTTGCCATAAGTACGAAGCAGGTCGACAGCTTTGCTAGGATCTTTTTGAACCTCTTGAACAAGCTCCTCGATAGGCTTATTAACAATCTCTCTGTCCAATGGGCTGAATGGGGCGTGATATGCAGTCAAGGCGCGAATGCGGCGCACACGCTCATCCTGCTTAAATCGACTGTAGACCATGCGTTAACTCAGGATCAGCATGGTAGATGAGATTGTTCAAGAGAAGAAAGACGCGTCACTGGGGGTGGGCAATGACTGGTATACGTCGGTGTGAAGACCAACGGCCAACATGATGACACCCAAAGTAGAACTAATCGACGACGGGGAATGGTGCTTGAGCTGCTTGAAGAACGCAGGGGCGCCCGGTGATGTGCCCGGAGTATGTATGTGCTTCATGAATACTGACCAGTCACGGCGATGTTGCAAGTAGTCTGAGAGAAACATTGTGAAGGAAGGCTATCTGACTCAGCAGAAGTCGAACCTCGAGGGGAGAAGAGTAGTTTGAAGAAAGGGAGAGGTCTGGTTCTCAAAAGGGTCGTGTCTGGGTGTACAATCTGTAAGTGATGGAAGTGCGGCATGTCACGAGGGGTTGGCAGTATGTCACTGGGCGAAGAGACGGGCAATGGGTATGGGTACATTGTACATTGTAAGATAGCCTAGCAGGGTAATACGGATTATGTCTCTGGTGGAACCGCTGATAACGATAACCGGCCACTTTGGAGCTGAACCATTCGTCAAAGGAGCGATCATGCGGGGCCGAGCCAGCTTCGCGCCCGTCGCCAGGCAGGGCAGTTGGTGAGAGAAAAGTGAGAAGATCCGGGGTCGCAGCGCTATTACGGAGCCCAGCCTCCTCCAGTCCTGCCACTTGCTGGCCACCGCCAGTGGCACTGGGCAGGGCGGACTGGGTCGGGAATCTCCACCCGCTTTTCATCTACGGAGTACCCCAACTTAAAGGCCTTTCCAAGTAGTTCGTAGTCGTTGCCTGCTTCCACCCTGCACATTTCCGACTTCACCTTTTTTATTTCTGGGGAATAATTTACTGGCCCGTCTTATCTTTTCGAACCACCAGATGGAGCATAGGGTCGGGGAGTTATTATGGCCTGATGGCTCATGTGTTGGACCGTCCATGTTCTTTCGGAGTTACTGGTCTCGAGATGACGAACAACGTCCTGCTAACTGCAGATGATCGAATGTGCATGTGCTTATTTCCACTCTTCATGCTGCAAGAGGAAGCATTTCAAGCGTAAATAAACATGCTTTTTGACACATGGCGGCTGTTTTGCATGACAACCTTGATATTATGGCCATTTCGTTCCGCCAATCACGGAGCATCGGCCAGCTTCTCCCCGCCATTCCTGCCCAGTGCTCACAGAAGACCCGCAGCTGTTGTTCTCCACTGTCAACAAGGAGATATTATCCAAACATTTCGTCATGTGAATCCAAGCCCATCGACGCATCTTGCTTCTTCATGTTTTGGTCAACACGCCTTCATCATGTCTGCCGACGACCAGCAGTTCTTAGACGTCGTGGTGAGTCGATCTTCTCTTGAATACTCTTATTTCTACGTATTCGCCCGTCTCTAACCTCAAGCTCCTTGCCATCGCGTAGCTTTCGCACATCCCAACCCAACTACGGCAGTATACCAACGATGTCGCCGACTGTATAGATCAAAATGTCGACCGTGCCGCGGGAATGGTGCGCGAGACGCTCTCGCAGGCAAAATGGTTACCCGACTACGTCAAGCCCAGTCCTCCTGCGCGGGCGCCCGTCGCCATGGTCACGATGACCCGATTTGAAAAGGTGCAAGATTGGGTAGCTCGGCACAAACTTCTGACCGGCGTCATCATCGTCACCTGCGGCACGATCATATTCAAGGGCTACCAGTCAAGCCGGTCACTGAGGAAGACAAGAAGAGCCAGGCGTGCGAGAACTGGGGGACGCACAGAAGTCGTGGTGATTGCTGGGTCTCCCACGCTGCCCCTTACCAAATCGCTGTCTCTGGACATGGAACGTCGCGGGTTCATCGTGTATATCGTGTGTAACGCGGCAGAAGACGAGAGCTTGGTGCATGCCCTATCCAGACCTGATATTCGGCCTATGGGCATCGACACGACGGACGTGAGTACTGCACTGCATCATGCCAGTTCCTCGTGACAATCCTTGACAGTCTTGGGCTAACATGACGCGAACCATCAGCCTCCCCAAGCAGGCGCCGCCATCGAACGCTTCGCGGGCTTTTTGCAGTCGGCCCAGGCCCCAGGGCCTCATATCAAACCCAACCATCTTACTCTCAAATCCGTCATCCTCATTCCCAGCCTGCACTACCAAACATCGCCCATCGCCACTATACCTCCGTCAAATTTTGCCGACCTGTTCAACACCCATCTTCTCCAGCCGATTCTAACCATCCAGGCATTTCTGCCACTCCTCACTTCACGGCTACAACCTATAGGCGAGAAATGGATCCCGCCCAAGGTTCTCGTGTTCACGCCGTCCATCATCTCGTCCATCAACCCACCTTTCCATGCGCCAGAGGCCACGGTGTGCTCGGCTTTATCAGCATTCACCGAGGTTCTGACGGCCGAACTTCGACCTCTCGACATCCCCGTTACGCACATGCAGCTCGGGACATTTGACTTTTCGGGCTTTGTGCCCGCCAGAACCGCCATGCCTCAGCAAGGATTGGTGCAAGCCGGCAATCCCCAGGAGCCGTTGGTCTGGCCAGATGGCGCGCGACATGTCTACGGCCGCAACTTTGTTGCGCAGACCAGCTCTGCCATTTCTGGCGGACGCATCCGCGGTCTCAAGGGAAGCTCGCTGCGTCGTCTCAACAATGCCGTGTTTGACGTCATGGACGGCTCCATCACGGCTGACTCTGTCCGCGTCGGTCTCGGATCCAGTGTCTACGGCTTCGTGGGGCGCTGGGCGCCGCGCAGCCTGATCTCGTGGATGATGGGCATCCGTAGGGTAGATGAGCTGTCCACGTGGAAGACAAGCTCCTATGAGGGGTCGGAACGAGAGGAGAGCGAGGATGGCGAAGCGGCAACGGCATCGTCCAACGAGTTTATTGCTGCGCCATCGGAGCTAAATGTCTGGAGTGCCGATGATACAGAGAGCAATCTCTGGGTGCCGTCAGTCTCGGCTTCGCCACCCACATAAACTGTGTCATTCTGGAACTTATTCTTCTGGCAAGGGGGCGCGTCCGCACCCACGGCCTCGTAGCCGATATTGATTGTATGTAATGACGGCATCTCTCTCCACGTGCTGTGCACCCTGGATGCAATATAGACAGGCCTGCATCAACACATGGACTCTTTTTCAAAATATAGTAGACGCATTCACACGACTCTTTTTCAAAATTTCCCGGGCGTCAAGTAGCGAATTTTGATTGTTTATCGCGTCTTTCTCGCCCGAGTATATCGCCGTATAGTAGTAATACTATCGCATGATTTTTTTTTTCGCCCTCCAAGCAAAGCAGCCCACGAACAATCCCAAAACTCCAACCCGTAGACGTATTTTTCCATCTCTCAATACCCTCTCCCTCTAAACCTTCCACCCCGTCCTCCTCTCCACTTCCCACCACCCCTATGTCTTCCAAATCGCCCGTCTTCTCTATCTCTCTCGCCCCCTCTCTCCCTCATCCCACCCCCGTCGTCATCAAACCTCCCCGATCCCCCGTGTCCGTCCCCATGCCCATGCCCATGCCCATGCATCATGGCCTCCCCCTTATCCTCCTTCTTCTCCTCCGTCTTCAGCGTCGGCCCTTCCAAGTTCCGACTCCATTTCGGATGCGCACTCTTGCACTCCGGTCCGTCGGGACAAAAGCCCGCCAGGTAAAACCCACACAGCTTCCTCCTCACATGCTTCTTGGAGCAGTTGGGGCCCAGGGGGCAGAAGCCCATGTCGTAGTGCGGACAAGGCGGCAGCTTGGACGACGGATCGACGTGCAGGTAGAGGCACTCCTCCCCGTTGGAGCAGTACCCGTTCCTCATGAAGAAGTTGCACTCGGGCATCTTGCGCAGGTTGTACTCGTGCAGGAACTCGCAGTGCTCGCCTTTCTTGCAGAGGCCCCGCAGCCAGTGCTTGCAGACGAGCGAGTTGAGGCCGCCGGTCGGCTGGGTCGTCCTGGACGCATCCTGGACGTGGCGCTCTGTGCAGCGCGTGCCGTTGGGGCACGAGCCCGTTTGGTAGGCTTTGCATACGGGCCGGTCGGGCGGGAGGCCGACTTGGTGGGTTTTTCGGAGGAAGGGGGAGAAGCGGAAGGTGTAGGTTTGCGAGGCGTGGTTGAGGATGGAGGTTGCGGCGGATGAGGCGGTGGTGGTCGCCATGTGGATGGAGAACTGCTCGAGAGAGCGCTCTTCTCTTCTGGTGCGTAGCTGGTTGTTTGGAAGTTCCAATGGTGTGTGTGTTCGGTTCGTCGAGGTTTTGAGAGAGAGAGAGAGAGAGAGAGGCGGTGCTGGCTCGAGGTCCGGCTCTGTTGATTGAAAGGTGGTGAATTTGAATGTTGTGCGATGGATGGATGGGTGGATGCAGAATGATGGAATGTGGTGGGTAACAATCCGTAGCTTTGGGGAGCTTTTGGCTGTGGGAGTTGGGCGGCGCCGTGCGCGCCGTACAGCTAGCTAGCTGCTGTCCGTACAGTTGCTTGTTGCTGAGCTTCAGCACGGAAGACTATAGCTACAACTGTGCCTAAATCCAAAAATCGTACATTTTCGTAACTATAGCCACCTCTACGGAGTCACAATGATTCTTTTTTAAATGATGCTAGAATTAACAATTCGTATTACCCCCCCCCCTCCCCCCAAAAAAAAAAGAAAGAAAGAAAAGCAAAAAAAAAAAAAAAGGGAAACCCCCGTGTATTTTGTACCCCAATAGTTCATGTTTGTTTCTACATTTCGTGCCAACTATGTTCTCGTACCCAATGTAACCCTCATGGGCGTTTGTTGGCGCGCGACCCTCATTGTGTCTTGTATCGCAACATGTTGCACCTAGTGACCCAGAGCAAGAAACACCATGTGTGTGAAATGAGCCGTAGTGGAGGAAGAGACTCGAAGCCATGGGATAGGCTCGTTGCCTTTACCCTCGATGACAGAAGGAAATCTGGCCAGAGGCAGCTTCGAACGAACCGAAAGAAAATGAAGAAGGAAAGGCCGTACGTAATGCAATCAATCATATGAACCCGTTTTATACAGTGTCAACTCCGCCACGTTGCTCTGCTCGAAAGAAGAAGAAAACACAAGAGGAAGCAGACAAGGCCGTGATGTTGTTGCCCGCCATAACTCAGGCTGTCAAACTCTTGGATCCTTCCCGCAGCTTGAAGTAGGAGACCATGTCATGTGTTCTGACTATGCACTCTCCTGTTTCTGGCCATAACAAATAACGCACTTCATGTACCTATGTATTCTCCTGTCGTTCAAGCTTCGCTTGACTTGCGTCACCAGAGCTCTTCGATCTTCAGATGGTATGCCCAACGCTGCCAAAGGTTTCGCGGCAAGAGCGCCGAGTGAATCCAAAATCACCGCCCGGGTGAACATTCCCACCGTTTTAAGGTGCTTGTCTCGGGGCCACGCAGCTATGGGGACTTTCTTCGTAATCACATGGATGTTGGTGAATCCGGCACCAACGAGTGCATCTTCCAAATTCAACGCCCTAAGCGGTTCCCCGCCAAACGTCCGCAACCCCTGAGCAGAAGCATCCATGAAGATGCGCAGAGGGTCCTCATCACTCATCGTCCCATCGTCACATAATATTTGGGGGATGAATTCATGGAATTCGACCCAACCGCCGTCTCTCACATGCCTATTTGCGCTGTTAGACTCGCAACCTGGGATGACATGTGGCAGCAGGCAGGCAACATACGGGTATGCCCTTTTCAGCATTCTGTCCAAGTCCCGCAGGGTACCAGCCATCCCTCGAAAGTGGACCAGATCAAAATTAGAGCCGTGAAGCCAGTCCGGTTCTTCGCAATCGTCGACATACATGCGGACGTTGACAGGAACCCATTTGGGCTGAATTGGCGATAGATCTGTGCCGACAACACTCGCACTAGGATACTGGTCGGCCACTAGATCGTCATGGTTAGCTCGTCCTCAGCTCATCCAAGTAGTGGGCAATCAGTAACCGAGGTGGGTAAAGACCATACCATCTATCGCCCATGTTCCTGGGCATAGATAGCTGTTAGTAGGATGTTCAAGATCATTATAAAGGGTACACGTAGCCAAGTCTTTGACATGGTGTAAGGGCAAACGTACCGGTGCCGGTTCCAATGTCAATAATCTTTTGGGGGTGTTTCCCAATATCTGAGTAGAACAAGCGCCCGGCCTGACCATCATCATTCAGCTATCAAGCCTTCTACCAGGTCTGCTGTTTGCAGAGGTGTGTGGCTCCGATTGCCAAACAAGAAAGCAAGGACGTACAGTGAGTTCGAGCATCAAAGCATGATTTGTCTCCTCTCTCCTCTGTTCCAAATCGTCATTGGGCAGCGGGTATCGACCTCGCCTGAAGCCGTGATATCGTCGGCCGTGAGCCACCTCATCTTCGTAGGCGCTTGGGGTCACTGATGTCGAGCAGCCGCAGGAGACCTCAGAGTTGACGCCGTCGCCGTCGCCGATACCGTCGCCATCGAGGGAAAATTGTTCGAAATCGTCATCGGCATCGTCGTGTCCAAACTCACTAGGAGATGTTGCCGTATCAAGGTCTGGCGATGTCGATATAACTGAATAGATGCTGTCATCATCGGCATCGCCGTTATCGTATTCGGGCCACGTGGGGAGAGACATTTGACAGTCGGAACGGCGAGACGAATCGCCATGACATTGGCGAAGTGACGAGGGCGAAGAGGGACCTGGAACGTGGTTGCAGTCACTTAATATTATGTGCATGGGCATGGCAGCAGGGCGATTTGTTCAGACCGGGTGAGAGCCGGGTGAGGAGTGGAACCCGTTGAACGAATCCCCCCTTCGAGCCACGCCGGCAGGCGTCTCCAAGAAAGAAAGAAAAAAAAGTCTGACTACTCAGGCTCGCTCACCTGTAGGCAAACAAACACGATGCGCAAGGTGGCTCGAGTTTCGACAAGACGAAGCGACAAGGCCGTGCTTTGTTTCTCGATTGCCTTCCGTCGGTGATCGGTCAGAATAGCATTCCCGTCGACAAATACTGGCTGGGTGGCTACTTTGCACCGCCACTGACCAACCGCATGCTGCAACGGTGGTGATGACGATTCAGACTAGCCTTGCTAGGCCTTCCGAGCGAAGGCACGTTATTAGTGGAATGATGGCGACGCCGAAATGCGACGCCGAAATGCTGTTTCTAGGGGCCTCTTCAGGTGCTTCTTCAGGTGCTCATCAATCACCTCAAGATTTGGAGTCGTCTTGGGTCTGCTGGGTCTGCTGGGTCTGCTGGGTCTGCGTCAAGGATGACGTCTGGTCAACCGCCGGCTCACACACTCTCTCACAGACCTCTATGAAATACGTCAAGTCTTTGCTCACCCTCCGTATGTACGATTGCTGCTTCAAGCCTCCGCGCCACAAGGATCGGAATTGCTGACGATCTACGAAGCACAAACTGCGAGTGGATGCTATGCTTCCGAGTGCTCCACGCATGCCTGATGGCGATGGCTGAGTAAGAACATAATCGATGGAACTCAAGACGAGAGAAAAATGCTTGCTGCCTGCCGGTTCTGACTCCCGTCCCCATTGTATGTATCAATTTCCACTGGAATGATACATGATGATGATCATGGCTCGACTTGCCATCGCATCAGATGACAGAGACCAGTTCCGTCGCTCCACCGCCTCAGCTGCCAGCAGCACGCTTTCACGATATATCATCAACCTTACCTATCATTGTTTCTCGACCACATGGTGGAATCAACAGTTCCACATGCTGGCCCATGCTCATTGACAGTCCAGTAACATACAACATACAGCTGGATGACTCCCACCCTCCCTTTTCTGATCCTACACGATCCTACAAGACGACACCCTCCAGCTTCCATGCGTCCATGGATAGATGGCAGAATAGAGGCAAGGTGCGCGGTGATAGCTTCGATTAGCCAACAAATCGCATTGCACGCTCACGCCAGACAACATTTGCAAACTGGCGGCGTGTCGGCGGCGGCTCACTCTGCCTGATTTGAATGCCTAAAAAAGGCAATATTTGAATTTTTACTGGTGGCACCCCAAGCAAAGGAAGCCCACATCCAACCCGGCAAAATCAGGCCGACAAGGATCATCTTTTCAATTTTGTCATGCATGTATGTACTCGCCCCATGTACTCCGGACGCAAAGCTCCCGCGTGAAATTTTCGACGGCCTCGTCTCACTTCGCCCCATTTTGCTGGCCCGGCCGGCGAAGATGCCAACAAGCTACAATGCGCACCTGCAGTCCCAGACAGTCACAGGTATCGGGTCCTGTCCAACTACCCAAGTATGTGGGAGAGACGAAGCTTGTGACATAGATGTCCGTATCTGATAACCCATCCGGAATGATGGGTTTGTCTTGCCAGCCAGCCACTGATGTTCCCTCAACTCCCGCAATTATCAGGTCATGCATATCACGGCCTTCTCTGATCGTTCGCTCAAATGCCCATTGCTGTCTCGTGTCCACACGGGCCCTGGAGGAATTGGCCGTATAGGGCCCATCGTGCTGTCATCTGATGAGCCGGGCACCATTTACTCGCATTTACTCGCTAAATCTGCGTTGTCAGGATCGATATGAGCAGATGCTGGGCCATTCAGGCCGCTCTGGTTGAGAGAGGGCCATGATTCCGGGCACCCTTGATGCCTGACTCACTCGATCGATCTGTGCTCCAACAAGATCCAATAATCGACTCTTGTAGCTTACACATATCTTGCCTGTGTTCCCTAGAACCCCATCAGTGTCTCCAACTTGGACGGTCTGAGCCGATCGTCATTATAATGTGCTCCCACAATCAAGCACGCGGGTCGCGGATCGCCTCGAGCGTCGCAAGAGTCATGTATACCAATGCGGTATACTTCCCAAGCAGTCGGGTCTACCAAGGAGACACTCCTGCCTCACTGAATTACAGCTGTATCAATCGTGTTTATTACGCGTATGCCAGCATCGGTGCAGATGGCAGTGTGTTTGTAAGTCCTCTCATCATTCAATCTTCCCTACTTTGCCAACTTGGAGAGATAGCTCTTTCTTGTCACAACTGACCTGCTTTTGCACTGACTCGTTGTGGGCCATGCCATGGCTAAGTTGAGCGATGAGTGGGCTGATGCTCAAGCTCCGATAGATGGTGTATTACAAGGCGCTTTGGGATCTTTGATACACCTAAAGCAAATACACCCTCATTTGCAGGTGATCCTGTCTGTTGGGGGAGGGTCGTGTTCCGGAATATTCCCTGCCATCGCCAGCAACGCCCTTCTCAGAGACAACTTTGCCCGGTCTGCTTTTGGTTTGGTGGAAGCTTCTGGCTTGGATGGCATCGACAGTAAGTAAAACTGTCGAATGACCGGACCAGCAACCTGGCGTGTAAATATCAATCTTTTTTCTTTTTGGCATCTTACTGATAGAGTGAGTCACGGTCTCAACTTATCACAGTTGCCTGGGAGTACCCTTGCAGTGTCGAGCAGGGTACCGACTTCATCGCTTTATTAGCCACGCTTCGAACATATTTTCCTCGTGATCAGCACATCATCACTGCAGCCTTGCCTGCCTCTGAGGCCGTTTTGCAGTTCATCGACTTCAGCACGGCTGCCAACCATCTCAACTCCATCAACTTGATGGCCTTTGATTTCTTCGGTGCATGGTCGACGAGGAGCGGACATCATTCCCAGCTGTATGCAATGTCTGAGATTGAGCCCTCGGCATCATCCGGGGCAGCATATATCATGTCTCGCGGGTTCCCGGCGGGTGGTCTTCTCCTGGGTATCCCCACCCACGGCCGTAGCTTTCTGCACGCGACAGGGGCAGGACAGGAGTTCAAAGGTGGAGGTGGTAATGGGGGAGCATTCGAGTACAGCGAACTTCCTCGAAAAGGATGCAAGGAAACGATGGACAAGCGGCACATTTCAGCTCAGTGTGTCGGCGGCGATGGAGGTTTCGTCACATATGATAATCCGGACACCGTCAAGGCTAAGGCAGCATTCGTCAGGCAAAAGGGGCTAGGAGTAAGTATTTATTGCATCAACGGAATGTCTCCCGTGGTACGAAAGAAGACTCGTCGAGAGGGAACATGGCCATTAACATTGATTGGACAGGGTTTGGTTTACTGTGACGGGCCAGCGGATTCCAAAGAAAAGTCGAGAAGTCTAGTTGCAGCAGGGTTCCGCGCGTTGCACTCATCATGAGGATTCATGTTTTCTCTTGTGGTCGAATGGAAAGTTTTGTCACAGAACAGCGCGCAATTGACGAGCTATTCTGAGAGGATGGGATTGCATGAAGGAAGGGTCCCATTGTGAGCTGGCATCAGGCATACGGTGCACACAAAGGTTGAACGGCATGGACCTCGATGGCCCTGCCAGACCGGGCAAGCATTCGAATCTCCCTCGACTGACGACGGTTGCATTTTGCATTTGGAGGTGGGTGATTTCAAGCAGGCAAAGAGCAGTACGGAGTACGGATCGTACACGTGTGGATAAGGTGTAGATAAGGTGTAGATAAGATAAGAGCTGTCAAACGCCGCAAGCTGACAGTCAGCCTCGTTCGTTTCCGCCTTGTTGGGATTTATCCAAGCAAGTACGGAGTAGTCCGTATATTAGATTATTACCAGATCACCCACGAGGGAGGTAGACTTCATGCTTGCATGTTGGCCGAAGATTGCCGCAATTTCCCCCCGAACCTGACCTCCTGACCTGCTGACCTCCTTACCCATCACGGCGCTCACCCTCCGAAACATGTACCGCGACATGTCGAAGATGTAGTAGTCTACTGCATCAAGAAGTTTCTCTCTCCCTCGCTGCCTTTCTTCATGACTGGACGTTTACCAAGTTTTGAAACCCACCACTCCAGAACCCACGCGCGCGCTCGCCTCGAAACCAGACCTCGGCCATGTCGGACAGGGACCAAGAGGCGTCTTCACCTCGAGCAGAGGCCATCATCATCCAACAACAACAACAACAACAACAACAACAACAACAACAACAACAACAAACCGACGAGGATCAACACCACCACCACCACCACCACCACCATGCTGGTGAACAAACAGACCAAGATGCGTTGCCTCCTCCGCCTCCGCCTCCGCCTCCACCCCTAGAGCCCTTCTTCACCCTCGTCACCAACACGACGACGGGGTCAACCACCCACCCCCGCGTGCGATATCTCTTCTCCGACGACGACCCCTCCTCCGTCCTGCCCTCAGACCCGGCAGACCGCCGCGACCACGACCACGGATCCTCATCCTCCTCCTCCTCCTCCTCCTCCTCCACCACCACCCGCCCCCTCATAGTCGACCTCGTCCCCGCCCCCGACAACGCCGGCTGGTCCGTCTCATGGGCGTCCTCCCTCTCCCCCGACTTCGCCCTGACGGGCTCCTCCATCACCGTCCAGCACGACGGCAGCCACACCTCCGGCGCCGGCGATGACAAGTCCACCACCCTCCGCCTGGAAGGCGTGGAGCGCGACCCCCCCGATGCGAGTCGTCCGGGCAGCCTGCCCAGCTCGGGGAGCGGACCCGTCCTGGGCAGAGAGGACGTCGACTCGCTAGCCGATGAGTTCAGACGACGCATGGGCGTCTTGAGAAAGGTCGTGGGGGAAAGCGAAAAGAGGAGGTTGATGATCACAGGGGCCCAGACGGGGTCGTCTCCACGGGAACGAGAGCCAGAGCCAGAGCCAGAGCCAGAGCGAGAGCAACATCAGGGCCTTCAGCGACAACCACAACCCGAGGATGACGTGGCTGTCGAGGGTGAATCCCCCGGCGAGAAGGACGCCGCGCGCGATTCGATACGTGCGGAACATGCAGAGGCTGCGGGATCGACGTGGGGATGAAAGACGAACATGTTTGGATCGAATCGAGTTCGGGATATTGTGGAGTTAACATTTTTCTTGCTCATTTTCTTCGTACTTTGTTAACTCAAGCAAGCGTGTGGGCTGTTTCTGGTCAATCCTTGAAAAAAAAAAATTTCATTCGGGTTTCTCATCTATACGTGTCGTTATACAGGACGGACGAGTAGCATCGCACTCTCAACACGAACAGCATGACTGAATGCATTTTGCTAAATCCACATGGTCAAGATGTGAAATCCAAGACAAAACAAAAAGTGTAATTATTAACTGTACGTCTCAACGCCCCTGATGCTATAAATGATGAATATCCTCCAGCTATACACCCACCCACTGCTGACCATGACGAGACATGCATGTGCGCCACGGCTATAGGAAAAAAAAGTCATGGTTACGCCAGAGGTGGGCGGAGCGTTATAAAATAAAAAAAACAAAAAAAAACGAGACGTCATGGCCATACCATCCACGTGTGGCTCTTTTAGATAGTCTCTCCTGATTTCGACATGCTCCAGGGCAAAACCATGAGCGCGAGAAAGCAAAGTGGGAAATAAAAACACTGCAAGCAAGGTCTGCTAGCCTTTGTCAACCAATATTGGACTTTTTATACAGATTAAAAGGGAGAGAGAGAAAAAGAGATGAAAGGATTGCCTGTCCCGCTGAGGTGTCTTGCGTGTTGTTTAAAAGACCAAAAACAAAATCCAATAGAGGCTCTTCAGAGTTCGTATTCTGAACGCCGTCGCGGCATCTGGCCTCAAGATGAACCCGGCTCCACCCCATGTCGCCCAAGCTTTTGAAACACAAAAGTACCGACATGGAAGTAAATCTGTCAGATGATGCGATAATGATGATGATGATGTTGTTGTTGTCTTGTCGTTCTCTCGCTCAACAGAGAGCCGATTTAGTTGTTTGGTGGCTGGGAAAAGTGAATTCGCGTATCGGCATTGAGATGCATCTGCTCTGCGAGGGCTTGGTCGACGGCGGCTCGAACTTCCAGCTGATTGGCGTTAGGAGCGGCAACGCTCATGAGACTAGATACGACACCGTCGGTCAAGGATTCGATCTCTCGCTTGGCACTCTTGTTGCCGCCATTGTTGTTGTTGGTGTTCTGGCCTCGAATGACAAACAAGTAAATGAGAACGATGATGACCACGACAACAATAATAGCGACTGTGAAGGTCATGTCAGTCAGAACGAGTTTCCCTCTGCAAAAGGGATTTTGTACGAAGAAACTTACCGCATATACCCAGGCAAATCCACTTCTTCTTTCTTGTCTTTCGTGCAGTGTTGACAGCAACACCGATTTCTTCGTTACCCTTGTCGAGGTTGTCGACAACCTCCTCACCCTTCTGCTCAATTTGCATCACAGCAGCTTCCTGTTGAACGACGAGTGTGTCCATGTCTTGGAACAACTGAGACAATTCCACCATCTGCTGCTCAATCTTGAGCAGCGCAGCGTGTCGGTCCTGAACGGCGCTCAGCGCAGCGCGGGCGTTTTGCTGTCTGTCACTCTGCATCAAGGCCTGTGCAAAAACCTGGTTGTTATTTGTGTCATCAACAACGGCCCTGACTTCCTCCTCTGACGCATCGGGGCGAACAATTCGGTATTGACGCTTCATCTGGTCCTGCGTACGCTTGCGAAACTGAGACTCGATCTGCTGGTACTGTTGAATGGCGCTCTTCAGGCGACGATCGATGCGCTCAACCTGGCCACGATACTGGGCAATCTGCTGTGGAGGCTTGGACTTGAGAGCGCGAACACGTTCCGTCAGACCGCGATAGAGAGCCATGGTGTCTGTCGAGAGCGAATCAAGCTGCCTGTTGACTGCGCTGGCAGAGGAGCTATCAGCGTCATCCAGGGAGCGCTGCTGAAGCATCCGGAGTTTCTCGAGGTTGTGCTCAACTTCGTTGATGCCATTGTCGATGCCGCTGCATTCGTCTAGGATATTACGGGTGCCACCGCCAGCGTTGCCTCCATAACCAGCATTCTGACCGAGAGGGGCCATTTCTACATTAGAACCTGCCCGCACATGATTGTCAGCACTTCTCGTCATCCATCTTATGACATATGCACCTTCCGGGGCCCAGCTCTCACCCCCATAACTGTTGTCCTGGCTATAGCCGCTGCCCTTGCTGCCTCCGTATGCTGACTGTTGTTGTCTTCCATAGCCGCCAGGGGCATTGTCCCGCTGGTCATAAGGGTTCTGTCGTCCACCGTATCTGTTTCAAAAAGCCATCTATATTAGCCATTGTTCGGAAGTGAGCACGACCCGTCGACCCGTCGACCCATCCTGTCGCTGCGATGTGACGTAATCGTGATCGAGCCGCAGAAGGGGGGGGGGGGGGGGGCGTAAAAGAATATCGTCTCGGGAGATGGATCATCAACTAACCCGTACTGTTGCGACTTTGTCAGTAAACCAAGATCGACCCACTGAATATGATGGCCACTTATTACAAAAGAAGTGGCAGACCAAGGAAGGGGCAGAATAAAACACAACGAAAGCAGGAGATACAAGTCATAGAACTTGGCACAATTTTCCCGCGTCACGAACATTGTTCACGACGGAACAAAGAGGTCCACGGACAGCGGAACTGACATAAGGCATAAGGGGAGCAAGGGTGGAACACTGACACTCATGGTGAAGGTCGAGAGCGCTTGGCTCTTTGCAATATCCTGCGAGCAAAAACGACGGTGACGGACACACAAACAGGATGAGAGAAAAGAGAAAAGAGGGTTTGGGCGAAGAGCAGAAGGCAAGCAGGGGCTGTTGCGACCGACGTGAATCCGAGGATATGGATCAATGTAAAAAATGGTGGAGGAGGATAATTGCCAGACTGATCGGTAGTCAATGTGAAAGAAGACAAAGCACAGTAGCCGAGCAAGGGTCGCGGAGGAAGTGTCGCGACAGGTTTTGGTCGTGGTTAATAAGATGACGGCGACGGCGCTACGGCGCGACGGCGAGGGGTGGGATCAAAAGGGGGGGGGCTCAGCTCAGTGCCGGGCGCCTGTACATACAGTGGGTGTACAGTGACGGGCCAAAAGTTGTACGCCTGCCCCGTTCCACCACCCCGTTCCACCACTCAGTGGCACTCCCCCTGGGTCACCCACCAGAGTCACCACCGTCACCACGCAGTCCAGCCCACCCCACTTTACTACCTGCAGGCAGTGCGTGTACGTTGTGACTCGCTCTCTTTCCTCGCTTGTTTGTTGGCTGGCTACAAGTGAAACTCTTCCTCCATCATTCCTTTACATATTTCATCATGATGCAATCCAATCGCTCGTAACAAGATCCGCCAGCCCCAGTGTAAGTTCCTCCATTCATCCCACCACAATCATCCCCCCTTCTTGCAGGGCATCGGAGTCATCGGAGTAAACCGCAGTTTGAGACATGGTGCAACAAGGCATGGCGCTTGTGCGGTGGATTTTGCGGACTGATGATGCGACAAGTTTGATCATGCCATGCCTCCGCCGGTATCCATGCGGAAACTAACCTGAATTGACACTGCAAGATTGTCTCTTTCGTTGTTTGCGCCCTTCAATGGCGTCAAACGACTGCTTCTTGTCCGTAGCCGCCCAGGGTCATCAGTCTTCGTAAAAAAAACTTCGTTTGGTCCTGCACAGGGATCTTGATTAGCATTGTGCGCTAAACAGCTTGGTTTCATATGCAAGATTGATGTCCAAATTCGTTAGGCCCTCGTTCCTGGTCGAGCCTACAATGTGTGTGTAGGTCGACTCGATCAAACGTGCTCCTTGTGCCCTGGAGATGGCGGAATTTCCCTCCCTTCCTGAATCGGTGAATGAAAGTCCCCCTGGGCTGAGATAAATCTGCCTCATTCTACCAGCTCACTTGCCAGGGTTCTAATAAAATACTTGCTTACTGTAACAATGTCCAGAAGCCAAGTAATCTTTTACAACGCCCGCTAAATGCACTCACTGTCTACGGAGTAGAGCGGCCCTAGTAGTAATAAGCCATTAGATAATACGTACAATTAAACTTCGCCCCCTGCCGTCACAAAACAGCATAAGCCGACACATAGCTGACACTGAAATCGCTGGGTTTGTCCACAAGATTGCTACGTTGGTACTGTGTGATTTTGAACCGAAACTTTGTGTCATCATTTGTCTCCTTGGCAAATAACTCCAACGCGGCCATGGCTACGCCGATGGGATGTCTGCCACAGACCGTGTTTTTCGTCTGTTCAAGGTTATCAACAAATGCATCGTGGCTTCCGCTCTTGACGGCATCCATGGCTGCCTCATCCAGCAATCTGATGGTTTCGTGAATGGGGGCACCGGTCGGCCTACTGTCTGACCTTCGCAGATTCACCAACTTGGTAGGGTCGTTCTCCGGCGAATAGACCATGTACTGAAAATTGGCTCCCCAATGACAGAAGTCAGAGCTTATGATGAAGGCGTTCCCTTCGTCTTTCAGGTAAGGAACCAGAATTCTGCCCACGTTCTTTTCTTCGTATCGGTCATTATCTCCGATCAGGATTGGGACAATGGCGGGAAATTGATCCGGCGAGCCAAACGTCTCTTCGCAACGCTTGTATAGGTACGGCAGATGCATTTCCAGAGAGTGCTCTGCCGAGTCTCTCGATTTGGGAATATCGGCCATCTGCCCTGCTCCTTTCACTCTCTGGATCACGTCGCGGTCTACCGTGAAGTCGCCGAATGGCGTGGCATACTTGTCGTATGTAGTCACGGCACATCCATCAAGATAGTATGTGTGAGAGGGGCCGAGCACGAACACTCGCTTTACTTTGCTGAGGTCCAGACATTTATATGCCCAGGCGGCGCAGGGTCCCGAGAAAGTGTATCCTGCGTGACTGTAGGACGTTAGGTTTTGTGTTGAGCAACTATCCGTCCGAGACAAAAATGAGGTATGACATGTACAGGAGCCTTACGGTGCAATTACAATTCTTGCTCCCCTTATGGGCAGTGATGAACCATCTATCATGTTGGGAACTTCAGATAGGTAATCATCTAGCTCTCTCCCAAGCTCATCTGGCGAAGCTACATACCAGGAGCCTGCTTTTCCGGCGTGCCTGGTACTCATTTTATGATTTTTTATCTTTTTTGTGGCTAGGGGCAAAGGCTGGGGGGCGAATGCCGGTGAAACCCGAAACGGAGCGATTTGCAAGAATCCGAGATGTCGAAACGGAGAGCCAGAGAGAATTCGCATTCAGACCGCAGTGATGTGATGAGAATATGACAAGATGGGAAACGCGCACATCATCCATGGCTGGAAGCTGTCACTGTCGGCCCCGCTGGAGTCTGCTGCGGGGTAGCAGCAGCCCGAGGGAAATGAATGCCAGTCAGAGAAGGCGAGATGGAGGCCCGCAGCATCGAGACGCACTAGTCGAGAAACCTGGATTTCCTTTTCTTTTCGCGACTGTTGTTGGTTGTTTCTTCCCCGTCAGACTTTCAATTTCATCGTCAGTTGAACAAAATCAGATAAAGTTGAATAGCATGTCAATTTTTCTGCCCAGCCACGCACACGCACGTGCTTGCTAGAATGACGGGACGGAGCATATATGCCTTCAAAATGATGGAATATGGACACGGACTATTGTTTCTCTTTTTTGGCTGTAAGCTCAATTACACACGAGGACAGCCTCTCGGTCGTATGTTGTGTCAAATACTACTCGTGACTTCAGTTTCTTCATGACTTACACGATTGGTACGGTACCCATGCACAAGTATGCCCAAACCTTATATTGAAAACCATTTGCTTACACCAAGCTGCTCATATAGACCCATTTTATCTGCGATGGAGAGATATAAAGTTCCAAGTCAGAGACTTTTTTTTCTTCTTACTCAAGTCTCATTTCAGGCCTCAGCCTGACCAATTTGTTCCGACAGCGCCGCAACCACAGGGTAGGCAAGACGTGGAAAAAAAAAACCTGGCCTTGGATCCACTTACTTTACAGAAAAAAGTACCTGCCACCCAATCAACGACACCAATGGATGCTTTTACTAGCGGAAAAATTAAAAATCCTTCACAGCACCATTGAAACAGGAAAAAGGTTCTCGAACAGGATTTCGGGAATATCACACCGAAACAACCATCACCACCCATTGAAATCCAGCAAACACACAATGTCATTTAGAGGCGGCCGCGGCGGCGGCTTTGGAGGTCGAGGCGGTGGTGGTTTCCGAGGTTAGTCAACTCTTGGTGAATTTTTTTTTTTCACACAGCTCATTCCGACCATCTGGGCCGTCCAGACGAAGGGCAGGTCCCAGAGGAGTCGACTAGCCTCGCCAGAAAACAAATTGAAATTCCATGAAGCTGACTACCTGTGGTTCTAGGAGGACGAGGCGGTAGCTTCGCTCCCGCTGGCCCCCCCGCCGAGGTCCTGGAAATGGGCACCGTCGAGCACGCTGTTGAAGGCGAGATGTTCTGCCGCTCCTCAAACGTCAAGATTCCCTACTTCAACGCCCCCATCTACCTCGAGAACAAGACACCCATCGGAAAGGTCGACGAAGTGCTCGGCCCCATCAACGAAGTCTACTTTACGATCAAGCCTCAAGATGGCATCGTCGCAACGAGCTTCAAGTCCGGCGACAAGGTCTTTATTGGCGGCGACAAGCTCCTGCCGCTGGACAAGTTCCTGCCCAGGCCCAAGGTCCCCGGTGAGAAGAAGCCCAAGCGAGCGGGAGGTGCTCGTGGTGGCCGTGGTGCCCCCCGTGGAGGACCCCGCGGTGGTGGGCGCGGAGGACGAGGTGGTCCCCGTGGTGGCGGCGGTTTCTCAAGGGGCGGTGGCCGTGGAGGCTTTGGTGGTGGGCGAGGAGGAGGTTTTGGCGGCGGCCGTGGAGGAGGTGGTCGCGGTGGCTCTGGAGGTTTCTCCCGAGGCCGTGGACGTGGTTTCTAGTCGAAGCCCGGGGATCGCAATGAGAAAAGAACGGGGAACAAAGACGGTAAACCTGAGACGATGTGATACAACTTGTGTGGAATGTGCGTTGTCGTTGCCGTTGTTCCATCCACGGATGGAAGAAGAAAAAGGCAGTGTTTTTGCAAGGCACACACGATGGGCGTTAATGGACAGATTCTTTTGGCCACTGTGGTTCTGTACGGTGGCATAGTTGTGAGCTGTTATGGATTCAGACCGTCAAAATCTACCCATTTGGCTAGAGGGGTTTTGCACTTTATTCTTTATTTCATTTTGGGATATATGGAATTGAAAACAGCTTCGAAAGGATCGTACTGGGACTTGTCTGCATTCATGTGTTGAGTAATGCTGGTACTTATCGTATGTATCGTCCCTGGTCCGGAATGACATAGCACCTGGGACACATTGATGAAAAAAAAGCGAGGGCTTTGTTCCAAATGCTTGGCTGATAGGCAGGCAGTCATGGATTGAGACACCACTTCATGTCCCATCCCGGGCCCAATGCAACTTGAAGTCGTCACCACCGTAGCAAAGCTATGATCTGGAAGCAATTTCAAGTCTTCAAGTCAATTTCCCTCAACTATACCCCCGAGGCCGTAAATCACCCATCGTGATCTCGTAGAGCCAAGTGCTCTTCCCCGCCAGCCGTAAAGCACGTATGTATAAGCATTGTAGTCTTCAGTTTCAGCACAGCACGATTCCACTTACAATCCGAAGGAACCCATCGCGTCTCGGAACCCATCGCGTCTCGGAACCTGATGATGAACAAACAGCGCGAAGGCACCCCTCAGATGCCATTTAGTCCTGGATTCCCAGATCCTAGGCGTGGACTGCCCTTTGATAGGAGAATAATCTATTCCGTAACTATACTCTGCGAGGTAATGAGATCATCTCGGTTTGGAATGAATCGTCGATATCCAGACTCCGGCGGTATGGGATGCACCGTCTTGCTCAAACTGCATAGCGATCCTGCGCAGTCTTTTAACAAAGCAGTCTCATTGTATTTGCGAGACTCTAGACGTATCAGAGGAATAGTTAATGCCTAACAATAGGAAATCCCGCCCCCAGCACCACGACCACTGACCAACAAGCAGCTTTTCTACAACACCTAGAGAAAAAGTATTAAAGCCTCTTGACTCACACAAATCAATAGCAGAACAGCAAAAAAAAAAAAAAACCCTTCATCACATCTCAATCGGTATCAATCTGCAAAAACATGAATTGCAAAATATATGTCCCCGGTGAGAGTCGAACTCACGACCTTCGGATTACTCCAATGTCGAACTGGATCATATGTTTATGAGACCGACGCTTTAACCAACTAAGCCACGGAGACTAACATCAACTGTTGGACGACTGTGGTCTTAATTTGCTATATTCAGGCTTGCAAAAAAAAAGTACACCATTGGGCCGTGCTTAGCACGTTTAAAAGTCTGGCCTCGTGATCATGACGAGGGCGTCAACAATCAGAGTTGCTGCACAAGGGCCTGTCATGCCCGGCAAGAACAATCTGTGCTCCTGCCATCGTGGCATGTCAGCACGAAGCAAAAGATCAATGTCAACAAAGCCCCCAATAGCCAGCCTTGGAACGGCGATTCCTTGAACATAGAATCCTTTCCCCCTCGACGACTTCTGGTTCTTCAACTCGGATGAGAGCTTCTTCCAACCGACTGAACGGTAAGTCTTTTAAGACCTGCTAAACTTTCAGCTCGTCTAACGTTAGACGAGTCCTGGGAAAGGGATGATTCCCAAGAGACAATGATGCCGTTCGGTTGTCGTCCCTGGGTTGGTTTGGGCTAATATTTCGCAACCTATACGGCATGAAGAGGACGTTGTTGCTTTGCAACCTGGTGCAGAAGGTATTCGTGGGACTGGTCCCCCGCCCTGCTACCGGAAGCATGTCATATTGAAGGCGTTGACGACTTGGGTAAGTCAGGCCAAAAACACAAATTTGAAGTGCAAGCAATGGCGTGTGCATATCCGTGCGCTTTTCAGATGCTTTTCGGAGACCCTTGAAGACGTTCAAGATGATCACATGAACTTGACCACGGCAATGTATTGACTGAACCTGGTCACAAAATATGAGCAACAGTGGCTCCTTCGTATTGTGAGATTGTCTACTGGAACTGCGACCCGACTGAAACTGCCAGCCATTTTTGATGGACCATCTATATCTCGCAATAGGAGGCTTGATAGCCACAGCCTATACTTTAGGCATTCATATGATGTTGATATGCCAAGTTGTACAGACCGAAACCCCCTTTAAACTTCATCCCACGCTTGGATCTAGTGGACGGTCTCAAATACGATACGAGGTATTGCATTGCCATTAAATACGTCTTGATTGCGTGTCTGTCGCCCCCCCCCCCCCAAAAAAAAAAAAAAAGACTGACAACAAGACTAAAGAGTCGACGCCTGCTTCAAACGCATCGCATGATGGGTGGGAGTGAATGCGTCAGGTCAATGCATTTCAAGCAGTCCAGTTCTCTGGAACCGCACATCTACAAAGCTTGCGCGCTCAGTCCACGAGCAGTCGCATTGACGAAGTAGGATGATCGTTTGTTTCCCATCACCGAGTGGAACATTTGACCGTTCTGAAGACCTTTGAAAACAAACGGAGTAGTGACGTCTTGTATCAGTCATGATATCCCTGGACGACAAGTAGGGAACAAGAAGCTATTTCTTCAAAACATGAATGGCGAACAAGTGCAGTGACATCCTATAGGCGGGTGAAAAAAAAAAAAACCTGTCCCATTCAATAGACCTTAAGGTCTTGCACGCCTACCTAATTGTGATGGAGATGTCAACCACAGCTCTTCCGAGGGATGAAAGAAGAAGCTATTTCTCATATGTTTACCGCCTCTTCAAGTTGCTACCTTTTCAACCCATGACTTCATTTTTCTTCATTTTTCATTCCCCGGGCAATACACTTTCCAAGCGACGAGCACCTCGGGCCGAAATGCAATTCCTGATGCCAGATGCTGCGAGTTGGGAACGCGCTTCAGCTTCACATGCACCCATTCTGCAATCATGAATTATAGTCTTTTGATAAACCGTGTTGAAGAACACACCAATTTACCCCCCCTTTTCGAAATCAAAATCGAACAAATTATTCCCAGCCAGATTTCGTGTCTCAAACTCTCCGCAGACAAACCCCATTTTACAGTATCGAGAAAAACCGTCCGTCCCATTTACTCCCAAGTTCCCTTGCTACCAGAAAACAAAAGTTCAATCATCAAGTCGAGCACCCCTCTGCCTTTGCACCATCTACTCCAATCCAGATTCCTTGCTGAAGCCCCCGCAGGGCCCTGCAGGGAAACAAATGTGACGCACACGTACGAATACATGAAAGCATCGTGGGCGCAGTCTTCTGCGCGTAAAGTGTGCGGCCATGATGGCAATCTCACCACACCACCACACCAGGGAAATCTAGCGCAGTTCAGCGTGTCTTAACTTGTTGCTCTTTCTCAATGCCACGCGACCCGACTACATGGGGTTGAAAAGTCTCGTCAAGTAGAACTCTGCATGCGAGAGCGAGAGCGAGGGGGCCCCTTTCTAGCACGGCGACATGTTTGCCGTTTCTTCTATTCAGGAGCTAATCAGCTCATGGCGTCTTAGTATTAGCCTGATATTGCGACCCAGATCGATCAACAAACAAACAAACAAACAAGAGTGCGGGAGGTCGCACTCGAGGTGGCCGCCTCCAATTGCAGAAAGTGACACTACGAAAACGAAAATAAAACACAATCCGCCGTGTTCTCTTCCTATGCAGCTTTTTTTTTTGTTGTTGTTGTTGTTGATTCCCGGGCCTGTGCTCACAGCCATGAATCTCTTGGGACGGAGTAAGAAGGATGGTTGGGAAAAGCCCACGAGTCGACTTGTGACAAAGCTGTTTGGCGTCACAGCACACAGCACACGTGAAAAAAAAATTAAAAATAAACAAATGACTATGATAGATACGTTGGACAAATCTCGCATCATGGTCCCTTAAACACTAGCTGCAAGCTGCAAGATCTTGCGTTGGCGTGTCGCGAATATTGATCTGGGTCCTATTATCTTCTTCTCCAGGGCTGCCATCGTATCCGTTCTGATTGTGAAAGCGACCCAGTGATGATGCTCGGTTAATGCGGAGTAGATCAATCCTTGTTGGACGCCAATTTGTGGGTTTTCCCGGTTTCGTTTGCCCACGCGTGACCTCAACCTTGGAAAATGCATGTTTCGGATGGTGATGATGGCTGCAGGTCACGAGCGGATTCCCGAGTTGAGGCTGCTCAGGACATGGGGGCATTCGGATCGTACGTAGATGCATCGAGTCCCATCATTGCATTTTGCCGAGCATCACGCTAGCCAGGTCCAGGTCCAGGTCCCCATTCCCGGCCACAGCAACCAAGATTGACTGCGCTGTTTCCTTGCCTTCCTTCGCCTTCGGGGAAAAAAAGCTTCACCTTTCAAGAGAGCTTTTGGCTTGCATCCATAGCTGCTTCTGGCGATGTCGAGCTAGCTAGCTAGCCAGCTCACCTCGCGTGAACAACCGACCGAGATGCCGGCTTGTTCGCTCGCTTGGTATCGTGATAAGCCTTGTTTTATGTATGTGTAGCTCGTCATCATCACAGCACGGCGGGGGCTACCAGGCATATCCATCCTGAGCAAAACGGTTGGTCGAATCCCTCTTGTCTCTCTGCGCCTTCGCTCGTCGCCCTGGTGCATATCTTCTCATCCAACGGCGGTGGCTTGGACCGACGGGCTACTCGAGTGATAAAACTAATAAAGGGGCCTGAATGAGTTCTTGCTAATCTGTAAGAGCTGAGAAGATGCTTGGCGGGGACTTTGACCGATGATCGAGAAAATCATGTAGGTCATCGACGATGTCCATGTCTTTCCGACCATGATTCGACTTGCTTTCCGATGCTGCAATTTCGAAGCGTGTGTGCTGTCGTGATGTTATGTTCCGAGTTCTGTGACCGTCGCCCAACCTCGAAATATTTTCCCAGGCAGCTTTACCGTCGGCTTTGAGAGCTTTGTGCGCTGGCCTAGCGGATCACAAAGTTGTGGAATGACGTACGTAGAGGGAATGGCCCGCTCGTCGCCAACCATTCTATTTGATGAGAAACTCCGGGGAAAAAAAGAAAAAAAAGTTGACGAGGATGGAAAATACGTAAGATTAACAGCCGTTACCGTGGATATTCCTAATATTCCTATCAACTCGGGTAAGCCGGGCCTCCATGGACCCCTCTTCATGTCCAGTCTGAATTTTTCCCTTTCCCCTTCTCTCATCTCCTACCGCTTCTTCCAAGCCTTCTTGGCTTTCGAACTGAAGGGTTCATGGGCCGAGCTTTTTTTTCTGAGCGGAGACGAGGCGGAGCTCTCTGTGGATGACGATATTTTTTTTTATTAGATGGGGATGGTGGTGTACGGATGAAGAGGGGCGACGGCGACCCTGGCCATGTAAAATCAAGAAGAGGGACTCTGACTTTTGGTCAATTGTGCGGTTCGCTCATGTCCTCTCTTCTTGGAGTACCGAGTGCAAAGCAGACGCATGCAAAACTTGTGCATATGCAAGCACTTCGTGCTCCGTATCAAGTCGTATACAAGTCAAGATTGACGAAGACAGGGTTCTCTTCTCTGCCCATGAGCCGCCTCCAAGATTCCAAGACACCAAGCAGCCTGTTACTCGCCGTGGGAACGGTGGACTCTGTCCAGGGAAGGGGGTGTGTTGAAGTGTATTCTCTCTCTACTCCGCACCATGACAAGAGTTGTTGAAGCGACGCCCGCTCTGATGCCTGCCAGGTTCGAGGCTATTGCTGCAAAATGGCTGCACGGTTAACCGCGATGAGAGACGGCATCTCTCCAATAATCGTCTGCTCTTGATCAGAGAAGCGCGACTCTTTCGCGCGTCAGCGGGGCGTTTCCGTCAAAGCTCGCCTGTCACGTTTGAGGCTCCGCTCGAAGCTCTCGCCAAGCAGGACAAGCAGGACAAGCAGGACCCCAGTCGACTTATTGAATATCAACGAAATTTTCCAAAATAGATGGGCAACAGAGAAAACAGAGTGAGAGTGAAAGACTCCGCTATTACACGGAGTACTCCGTCCCAAGCTAGGTCCAACGACCCGCGGTGCATCGGCCACCGCTCTATGTACTCGGTAGGCGTGTCATGATCCTGCTCGCCTGCCAAGCTTCCTCGTCGGAGCTTTGGAGTCGGATTGTCGGTATTTTCCAAGCGAAGGCCAAGGTCTGTCGGGCCACCAGCGGAGCTCGATATTAATAATATGGTCGCCGGTATCGCATCCATCCAAAAAAGGAGCATGATTGAAGCCAATTGCTGCAAGTCCATTGTCGCGGAGCCCGCCATGTGTCCCCGAAACCCGATAACCCAGGCGATCAACCAGGACGCACGCAGTCTTTGAAGCTGCATTCCTGGTGCAGCAAAAAGCGGCCAGAGCTCTCGAGACAGGGTTAATTAGTAGACTGGGCGTATCATGTATCTGTGCTTCTTCGTACCCCGTAATAAAGGAGGGAGGAGGGAGCAAACAAGGAACGAACGAACGAACGTACATCGAAAGAAGCAGACCCCTCTTCGCGCCCTACAGAAATTTGTTCTGTGCGCGATAAATGCATTGTTGCACTAATCATTGTACACACGCCTTGTTGTCGTTTGTCGTTTGATACTTCATCATCCATCCCGAAACGAAATGTTCCGGCCGTGGTCTTCACGAGTCTGAGACCCTTCGTCCAGGTCCCTTCCGGGGGGGGGGGGGGGGGACCAAGACGACGGCTCTGATTTCTTAAAATCGTAGCACCTCGTCTAAACTGGTGTCTGAGACGCTCGGGGCGCAACTGCGTCTTGTACGGAGTATCTGAATGATTGTACTCTGTAGCAAAGAATGGCATCACGGCGTTGGACACAATTTGGGTCTATTATCTGTGACAGACGGTACGTTGCCTGCCAGCGATGGCGTCCGTCCGCCCCCCCCCCCCCCCAAAGACCTTGTCCACCTACCTAGCTTGTTGCTACGGGCACCGGCATCATTTGGCGAAATTGTCCCATCCGAGTACGGGCTTTGTGCTGGGCCTGCGCTGCCGGTGAGGCTCAGAGGCTAGCTCGATGTGATTCGCAAGCACCTTCCGTCATTGCTCGTCGTTGCTGTGCCGGCTTCAATCTCATGAGAGATCAATGGTGGTCCCGTGTTCTCAGTCTCTCGTAATCCATGTCGAACCACTTTAGGAATTCCGACCAGCCCGATCCTAGTTTCTCCATAGAGAAAAGAAAGCCCGGGGGGTTCTCTTCATGTACTGTATGTTCCGCAACACCTCTCTCTACTGTTTCGAGTAGCCTCTCCCTAATTTTGTAGAAATCATGATTTCCTGTCCAGACTGGATTCGCAATGAGGGGCTGATCCTCCGTACGAAATTGCCTTTTTCTTCTTTCCATGAAGCATGATCGCGCACCGGCTTGTACGGAATAACAGTAAAGAGCCACAGGTTGCTCGACCAGGTATCTGACGGGGTCCGGGGCGTGTTGAGAAAGAGAAAAGGATACTCCGTGCAGGATGAATCATGATGGCAAGACCCAGTTTCGGCACTGGCAAAAGTCGTATCAAACTACTGGACAAGAATGCGACGTCTTGACGAGGTGTTGCTCAGCCAAAAAGAGGACCAACCAAAAAAAAAAAAAAAAAAAAAAAAAAAAAAGCCCATGGGAGTCGCACTTGTGCTTCTGCAGGACCCTGAAAGATCTTTTCTTTTTCTGTGCTCTACAATGGACCAAGAAGAAATATGTCTTCGATGATGACTGAAACAGCCCGGGAAAGCCTCCCGTCTCCGGCAGAGCACCCAAGGACAGACAGAAGGAGTCCGTCCTTGCATTTGGCCACATGTGTTTCTTTCATTTGCTACATGTCTAGCGCGTCATTGTGCAAAAGAAGTGCGTCTAATCTAGAGTGGCATAATAATTTCCTTCCTGGGTAAGTTTCTAGAAACACTAGCCCAGATTCGGAAATGGCGCCAACCCTCCTAGGCTCGTTTCACGGTAATTTCGACCTGCCTGGTATTCTTCTTCTCGTTTCTTGAAATCCCCGTGCATGACAGGACCTGTTTCAACGGCATCAGTTTGACCAGATACCTGTCGCCCTGCTTACGACACCGCATCGCGTCGTGTTGCATCTGGGTTCATGATCCGGTCCGGTATCATCCCTGTGTCGTGTTCCCCCTGGACCAGCGCCGAGAAGTCGGGTGCAGGAACACGGCTCTGTTTTGTGTACGTGTAATAATTACCAGTTGCCTCGTTGTGGTTGTGGTTGGAGTTAGAGTTGTAGCTGTAGTCCCCAGGCCTGCAGGGCATTTGATGCCACGATATGACAGTGCAGGCACGAGCTCAGCGGTCCAGCTGAGCACTTTTTTTCTTCTTCTCCAAAGATACCTCCGTATCTGCTGCGTGACTGGGGTGTGCTCCTTTTATGCCCTTTTTTTTCTCTCCCTCTTGGCTAGTCCTCCTCACTTTAAGATTATGTGGGCGCCTCGGGCCCTGTGCCCCAGGCATATATCCGCAGTGCGACATGTCTCTTGTTCATAAAGTGGTTGCATAATAAGCAGCCTCCATGTTTCTAACGTGAGCAGGTTCAAATGCGTCCACTCATACTCCGTACTCGGTAGATCGATGAGAAGGTCTTCGACCCCAGTTCCTTTGATACCTTAAAAGTGAATCAGTGCCATGCTGGCCACTTGAACGACTCATGTTTCAGAGAGAGTAAAAGGCCAAAAAAATAGAGGAGTGTCGCGACATGTCTGTCAAGACCCCTCTTCTGCTTATCCTGAGATGCAGAGACTTGCATCCACTCCATAGGTAAGCCGAGACATGATCAAACTCGTACTGAAAGCCTCGTTCCTTCCTAGAGAATCCCTGGGCGATATTTTGTCCTCTCCTTGTCCAATGTAGCACCAGACACGACACCATTATACAACAGGCGGCGGACATAGGAACATACGGACGAATGGCATGACTCTTCAGAGCCTGCATCCCCTACTTCGCAAAAAAATCAGCACCTCAATATTGCCTGCGTCATCTTCCGGAGCCAAGGTACTCTGCCGGCTGTGAAGTCTGATGTGGTGTGGTGTGATGTGATGCAAGCTCTGTACGGGAGTAATTGACAGCCGTAAGTTGACCAACCGCCATGCATGACACGAGGGCGGGCTGCATAATTAGTAATTGCTTGTGCACAAAAAAAAGAGCCTACCCCTGGGTCTTGTCAGTTGGGGAGATGGCGTCCCTTGTTCGTTCTTTGACGTAGAAACATGGCTTTTGGGAGAGCAAATTTCAATGACAGTGGCGCCTGTGGATACCCCTGGGTCCTTCTCGATATGTAGTCATTTTGGGAAAGAGGGAAAAACTTGACATCATACTCAACAGCATGATGAGTATCGCATTTGCTATGACTAGTAGAGCATGACAGTCGGTCAGTTCTTTCCATCGTGTCATTGCGCCCGATGTCGCCACATCTATGCATGCTCAAAGAGCCAAAAGCCGGCCTCGGTGACATTGCATGACCGCTTTGAAAGGTTTAATGAATGACCAAACGACCCGGACAGAACGATGCAATTGGCGTAGCCTGCTTTCATGCCATGCGTGGGGAGCGGGCAAGACTTACCTGACTGGCTCTAGTGCCATGGTGATACGTGATGAGATGAGCACATGGGGAATACGGAGCACCGCATTAATACATTAATAGCAGGCAGTCTAAAATGCCTGGTGGGCTCAACAAAGTTCTCATATCAGTCAGGCGACGGAGGCTCCTCCATGATTACCACCAATGCCTTGTCCCAAAGGCCATGTAACCGTAAATCAGTTCACATGCCTTTGTATCGGTGCGGGATTGATGCAACAGCTGAAAAGCTTAATTGTGATTTCAGTGACTAGTTGACGTTTGTATAGTACACCGTTGGTAGGAGGCACATCAAAACAGATGCGGCCGCATGGCTTCCTCAGCGTACAAAACACTCCATGAGGGTCCCATGTCAGCCAGCGAATACCTGCGCCGGTACAAGTTCAGGTTTGTATCTATGACAGACAATTGAGCTTCAACAGCAAGAAGTTTGCCTCCCGAGTGTGGTCGTCCAAGCATCTAAGAGGCACCGTCCCAATAGCAATAGTCTCGCTCCATGTACAGAATGTCTGTATCGCCGACATGAAGGTTCGTGCTAAGCTATAAAAGAGGATCCATGTCGTCGCTCGCGTCCCTACCTACCTACCACCCCAGTCAGTCAGCCAGTCAATCGGCTTTGTTACGGAGTAGATGACTGCCTCTTGTTGGCGAGCCGAGGATCATTTCTCAATTTTGATGAGCAATGCGGAGTGCCGTGCATCATAGTCGTATGTACTGTGATGGCGAGCTCAATGGCTAAAACACCAAGGATGTTGGTGCTGTATTTCAGAAATTGTGGTTTGCAATTTTTGTCTGTATGTGCTGACGCAGAATTTGCAGCAATAGCCCGGTCTTTAGTTACGACTTTCGACGATGGGGGAAGAGAGAAAAGACACCATTGCCCTGGAATATTTTTCTCTCATCTGGGACAAAACACGAGATCAGCAGAGATGGCATGGATTGAAGGATCTCCCGATTGAGCAGATAAACTGGGAGCGTCGGACGGGTCGAGACAGTTGGCATCGCTACATAATACGGAGTAGGTTTGGTTGTAATCCGTACATAGAACGTGTTGCTCGTTTGCGTTATTGGTCAGCTATTGGACGGCTCATCTTCACACGCATGATAAATTGGATCTCGTTCAGTCGTGCCAAAGCGCGTCCAGCTACTTTAATTGGCCGCTGGATACCACACGGGTCTGCCAACAATCATGGGTCTGAGGCTCTGCGACAAGATGGCTGCAACACCGACAAGGCTAAAACCGTGCAATCGATGTGCTGTATTACTCCGTACCCTGCTGCTAGTGTCTCTTGCCGTGCCGATGGGCATGATTGATTGGCTGCAACAGGTTAAGCCAGAGGCCCCGGCCCAATGGCTGTGAGGGGACTCAAACTCTCAATCCTAGCCACCTGGCAAAGGCGTCACGGATGGATTACCATACAGAGTAAAGTGACCACCGACGTCAGGTTTTCCAAGAATAGTATGTATCGTACGTTCGTGAGGCACTTCGACGACGCCAATAGCCACTAAACTCTGCTCGCTCTGAGGCGCAAACGAGTGATGGTGGACCTGGATCGGGGCCGGGATCCATCATCACCAGGTACCCGACCTTCAAACCCAGGTTCGAGGAATGAGAGCCAATAACAATGTCCTTGAACTCAGGGAAAGCTAGGCAAGACATTGCCATTTGCAGTAGGTTTCGGATCATGGCGATGGTCAGGTCGGGGATTTAGCCACTCATTCGTCCAAGAGCGTCGAAAGACGATATTGACAGGGGTAGCATTGACCAAATTCCGGCTTCGCCCAAGCCAGTAGCGCTGAGAGGTTCACGCATCCAATAAAGAGGCATTCAGCCGAGCGAAAGAAGGTCCTGCCATCATACATAAATTGGCTCATAAAATTCGCAGCTTAGCAGACGAGACAAACGGCAAGGTGGAGGAGCTATTTGCATTGGCAGCAGTTTCAACGCAATCGCCTCCTCATGTTACGTGCATTTTTCTTTCGGCCCGGGGAAGGAGGCACCCTGCGAAGTCTCCCACAGCTTCCAACAGCTTTCTTGCTCCCGGAGCTCAGCCAATCAAACGAGGAAATACTACACCCATCTCGGACATTTCGAAGATGGATCTTTTGTCTCGTCTTGTTTTGCAATGCCATGTCTTGCTGACCGCATATTCTGCCATGGTCCCGTAGAGCGCCGTAGAGCGGCATGCAAAAAGTTGAACAATGATGCCTTTTTTTCGAAACATGCGCCAAGGCCGCACCTTAGCCAAAGCTAGAGCTTTGGCTAGGTTAAATTCCCTCGGTCTGCCTAACGGTGTCCCGGATGACAGAAAGGCAGGTTTGAGAATGTTTGACCGCGTCCAAGTGGCTCTCTGATTCCACAGATGCTGCTGGAGTTTTGAGAAAACCCTGTTTAAGCTGTTCTATCACATTGGGCCAAGGCGCTGGCTGACGAGCGATGCATCCCGAGTATCGCGCGCCATCAAACGCCTCTTGCTTGACCAAGTGTTCATTGGACTCAAGATTGACATCAGTTGCAAGTGCCCAGAGATATGATGAGCCTGCTTTACACAAAACTGAATTACAGTAGGCATCATTGTCCATTGACTTGGATTCATGGTCCACGGAGTAATATTATTAGGTGATGTCAATGCACCCGAACTGGCTGTGAGGATGAACGTAATACCTGGGTGCCTAGGCGTCTGGTGTGTGCGATTGACAGTTGCTGACCAGACAGACCAACCAGACAGACCACTTTACACGACTTATGCTATGCTAGTCTTGCCTCAAAGACACGCAGAGGTCATGTCTGGTTGTCTGACATCTGACATCCCTACGTCTGGTACCCATGTAACACCAGCACCAGCATACGAGAAGAAAACAAGGCACGTCCGTCAGGGATCGCATTCTGCGTGTTGCATTTCGGGTCACCTTGCTGTCTTTGATATTATCGCTGTCATTGTTTAATTGTTTTCCGTCCTGGTGTCACGGCTGAGCCTGCGCATGGGCTACAGGAATACCCACGATTTTGTGCAACGAAATCAGATGTAGTACCAGCTTGCTCATGGTGTAGTAGTGCGTACGGAGTACTCGAGTACATTGGTGGTGGCTCCGAGCTCAAGCACAATTGCTGATTGATCTGTCTAATGACCGACAGCGCAACAAGGCTTCGACCTTTAGTAGTGGCTGCATTAGTCCAAACCAGCCGCGGCCACTCAACCACGATACGACGTTGGAATATTGGCGGGCTGAAAAGACGTCGTCGAACCAGACAGTTCTCGGCTGCGAGGAGATCAAGACACGAAGCTGTTGAAATCAAATGTCTAACATTTGCCAACATATGTAACCTCACTCTGAACTCATGGCTGTTTTTTTTTTCTCGCTCAGCCGCGGTGCTTCAATGATTTGGGCTCTGGAATGATGCTGGTCTGCTACTCACTATACTCACTACCTGCAAAAGCAAGGAACAAGGCCATCAATTGCCCGGGCGCTCGAGCTGTACGTATGCGCCAGACTCAGGCTCCGGCTCCGGCTCCGGCTTGATGAGGCACTGATCCGCACCCCACACATCGAACAACGACAGACTCACAGACTCATCAAATCTGTTCACTGTTTTTAGGAGGAAGGGAAGAGGAAAGCCAAGCAGAACAAAGCAGCAAAGCAGCAAAGCAAAAAAAGAGTGAGGTCGGGTTGCTCTGCATCGTATCCTACCTAGCCTGGCTCCCGCTCCGGGGTTCAAAGACAAGCAAAAGCAAGTCAATGGGGAGCCAGAGAGACACGATGCCAGGCTTGGAGGGCCGCTTAATATTACTGGCACCATGGTTCCCGACGATCAGAGAACGAGTTTCTGACGGACTTTTTCATGCCCTGCTTCCCGCCACGAACCGATTTTTTTTTTTTTGGGTAGCATTGCTAAAGTGCTTGCTGATCCGACTCCTGCATCGGTTGCGTGGAACCTCGATGCGGCAAGTGAACACACTTGACTTGCTCACACGCGTTTGCAATGCCTCATATCGCGCACCGTGGCCGCGATTTAAAGCCAAAGTACGTGCATACGATACGCGATTCTCGATACACATGGGTGTCTACACGTTCTGTGGTGATAGAGCGATTGCATATTGAACATGCCAACGTTGTCTAAGCTGGTCTCGTCTCGTCCAAAGCTGCTTTCTCATTGCCAAGCTAGGCTTTGCGGGAAAATGCTGCTGCTGTTGGTGTTGGTGTTGTTGTTGTTGTTGTTGGTGGTGGTGGTGGTGGTGGTGGTGTTGTTGTTGTTGTTGTTGTTGTTGTTGTTGTTGTTGTTGTTGTTGTTGTTGTTGTTGTTGTTGTTGTGGATAATATTGAAATTACTACAAACCGATACCCATGAATGTTATTGGAATTGAAGCAGATTTCTTGTTGGACACTTGTAGCACTCCGTAATAAAAGACACTGAGAGTTGGGAGGGACGCAGCAGCAACAAAAGAATATCAGACATCTCCAGGTGTATCATGTTACGTGCCATGCTCTACTAAACTAATCTCGTTAATCTCAGTTGCATAGGGTCCGTATACTCCGTATAGATCATAGCGTCGAAACGATCCATGGCATGACACAAATTTGATGACATTTGTTTTTTTATCCCGAGCATAATTCATGTCATGGCTCGCGGTCCATAATAACACAATTCGTAATACACGCACGCACAAGACAGCTGGTGACGCGAATCGCGGGCTCGCGAGCACACGCCACCCCCCCCCGGTCGCCAGCCCAGCCCAGCCCAGCCCAGCCCAGCCCGGCCCAGCGCCAAACAAGGTCCCAGGGCCCAGGACCAAACCCAGGTCAAACCCAGATGACCCAGATGCGAACGAGCATCGTGTCCGACGTTTGGCCTGGTCGGGCTTGGGTCGCCGACGTCGTGGAGTCTCTCTACCATGATCATGATGCCTCCCAGCCCCCTCATCCTTCCACCAACACCACCACCCCCTTCCCTACCCAAGTCGGATGGGTCGAATGTCGAATGGGAGGGGCGGGCGGGTGACCAGCACAACTTGTCCAACAAGTCCAGATGGTCGCGGTGCGGTGCGGTGCGGTGCGGTGGTGGTGCGGTGGTGGTGAAAGGAACAATTAGCAGCAGCTCGAACTAGTTGTAATGGCCCCCCCCTCTCTCCCACGCCCTCATCCACTCGTGCACGCCCATTTGAGTCTTTCTCACCCGCAGCCCACTGGGTATTACAGTGGGTGTACATACAGCCTGGTGTGTGATGTGTGATCCGTACGCCTGGGTGCCCGGGTTCTATGTATACTTGTTGGAGACGGCAAGAATATTCTCAGATACCTGCTGCGCTGCAGCTGGGGGGGACACCAACTGGTCGCCTGTGGGCTGTGGCTCCTCCTGACTCCTCCTGCTCCTGCCAGGGGCCAGCAGTCGGCTGGCCCTCTGATAGTGCTACAGCGGGTGTACGCAAGTGCTCCAGTCCGCAACTTAACCGTGCTAATTGATACCTCGTCCCCAGGCGAGCTTGCTTGCTTGCTGGGATCGGGTCATTTTCTGCAGAACTCTGGCCCTCTCTTGGTTAAAACCTCTCCGCCAGTCATTTCTCCTCTGTTCTAATATCCTATTCTTACCTTTTTATCCCACCTCTCGGCTCCTTCTTCTACTCCTCCTCCTCCTCCTCCTCCTTATTTCCTGTCCATTCATTCCCTCATCCATTCTGCCTCATCCTGACCCGTTCGAACCATCAGGTCGGTGTCGATTGTGGCAACTGGACGGAGGAGAATTCCACCAAACTCGACTTCCTCCCACCCCCTCACCCGCCGTTTCATGCGAGAGGATACGAGTAGGGAGCTTCCAAACCCGCCGAACCTCCGAGTCGAATTGATACAGAAGGACTGGAGACGATTGTAATACAAAGAATGAAATAGGGAGGAACCTTGACTGGTATTTTTGCTATTTCACTCGACCTATTGTCTCCCGTCTCCTTCCAATCAGGCACCTCGGTCCTCGTCCGCAATTCAACCCCTTGAGAATTCCTCGGCGCCGAACCGAGGAATTTAAATACAATCCGCCTAATCCACTCGCTCGATCCCTTCGACACCCGTCGCCGCCACGAGTCTACGAGCGTCCCTTCCCGAGACTGGATCACTTTTGCAGCATTGACATTGGCCGTTTCGTGTCCTTTTTGGGGGTTCCGTGGTTGCAGTCGCCCCGGATTGTTCAGCTCTGGCCTTACTCCGGTCAGTCTGGTTACGCCGAAAGAAAGGGTGTGATAGACGTTGCTCGGCGTCACTTTATGCTGCAATTGTCTTGCATGCAATTTTCTGCTCCTCGTGCTTCAGCAACCCGCTCTACTCCGCTCTTCACTCCGCCTCTTGTGTATGTTGCATGCTGGAGCTTAGCCAGCATTCTTCTTTGCCTGAAGCAGCCGCAAGTAAATGATTTTCCTCTTTCTGATTGATTCATCATTCTTGCCACCAAGTCTCAAGCGTCTCTTAAGGTGACTGAGCCAAGTATCGAGTGTATTGAAGTCACAGGTATGTTCGTGTGGAGACCGTCCCTGTATTTGATTTCGATAGCATCTCTCTAATCTGGTAGGTTGTCCCTCGTTCAGTTGCATGCCGTGGCCTCATCCCTCATATTTTCGCTCTCCCCCACTGTCGCGGTCGACTTCAGTTCTGAGCATTGCTCGTGTGGGAGACGTTAGTTCGTTGGTCCCGCCCAATCATAGGATTTTGTCTCAACCCGCTCTCTGCCTCTTGTCTCGAGCACTCTGCCTATCGACAGGTAAGCTATCTCTCCACCTTCCCCTTCGTTTGGCCCCAACTCCTGTCCCTCGTGTCAAATACCACCGCATTCCTCGAGTCAGCCCTTCACCCAACCAAGGGAGTGCCCCACCAGGTGAACTGTCTGGTGCGGAAGGGATGCTTTATGGCAAAGTTTCTCGCGTCACCAAGATCGAAAGATCGAATTCTACAGCGGGTCTCGCAATGCTAACGAATGTGGGCAATATTCTAGAGCTCCATCTAGTGGGATCTTGTTCTTAAACAGCCCCTTGTCCAATCTCTTTCCCCTTGACTCTATCAATTATCGAGTCCATGGTTCTGGTTCCGTTCCCCGCCACAGTCATTCTTTTATATTAGTTTCTCACCACGCTCCTTTAATATTCTAATATCCTAATTCCTTGCGCGCGTTGCACTCCTTGACTCGCGCCCAAACCCGTTCTTTATTGAATCGTCTCCGACCTCAAGATTCCTGGGGAATTTTACTCAGTCCCTCTTTGACTTGAAAAAGCTCTCTACCGTCAGCTGAGCCTTTATAATATCACGACATTTTTTTCCAACTCGAGGCAAGAGACACTTAGCAGCATCTTCATCAAAAGCCAACATCACCATCTAAACGATCGAGCACGTTGTCGGCAAAATTCATCATGGCTTTTCATCACGCCGACGACACATTCTTTATTGAGTCCGACGAGCCTCTTCAATCACGCATCGACCCTCTCACAGCCGCCAAGATGATTGCGCGGAACCGACAAGACATCATCGCCAGCGAACTTTCACGGCTTGCCGGCGACGAATATTTGGAGGACATCATGCAACACATGAGACAGATGGAGGCATGCTACTCCTGCCCTTTTTTTTTAATTTATTTCATTTTATTTTAAGCACCATGATAGCTTGTCCTGCCAAACATTCTCAATGCTAACCTTGAAAGTAGGATGAGACGCTACCAGATGCCAGCCTCATCGATATGCAACGCGAGATCCAGTGGTTTATGAGACCCTACCTCATCGACTTCCTGGTTGAAGCTCATGCTGCTTTCGCCCTGCTACCAGAAACACTATTTCTAACCGTCAACCTCTTGGATCGATATTGCTCAAAACGCGTCGTATACAAGCAACACTATCAGTTGGTTGGTTGTGCCGCCTTGCTCATTGCTGCAAAGTATGGTGACAAGAAAGACCGCGTCCCGCAAATACATGAACTCAACAATATGTGCTGTGGACTTTACGACGCCGGCATGTTCACCCAGATGGAGATGCACGTACTAAACACGCTCGAGTGGACCATTGGGCACCCCACAGTCGACTTTTTCTCGCAGTTAATGGTAACAGAGGAGCATGATGATGAAGAGGTGGAGCAGATGGCCCAGTACCTGAGCGAAATCGCATTGTATTACAGAGATTTTGTTTCGACGAAGCCTTCAATAATGGCTCGGTCATCTTTGGCGCTATCACGAGCTATCCTCGGTCGACCAGATGTCAACGACGGAAAGTGGGATCACACTGAGAACATGACTTTGCTCGCGCTTTCTCAACACCTCAGCCAACCGTCCCCTGCCTTGGCCCGCAAGTACTCAACACCACATATGTCGAGAGTGTCACAGAAGCTCGCCGATTTCATGGCGGAGCAGGCCTTTTTGGCTGCACAAAACGTTAACCCCCCGTCACCACCAACCGAAGTCACGTCCAAACAAGGCGACATCTACAGAACTCCTCAGAAGGGACACGGTACCATGATGGGTTTCGAAGGATACTTGACACCGCCAATCACACCTGACGGCTCATGCTTCGGAAACGGAAATCATGATGTGGCCAAGGAGGCCTATGTGATGCCACCACGCTGTCCTGTCACTCCGACCCCACAACATCATCATCTCACCGGCTATGCCCAACAAGCGCGCCAGTACATGGGATTCTCCATGCAACAACAATCACACGGGATGCATCAATGAACATTTGACCCCTAGTTGATTTTGGTTTCCGCCAGGGAATGCCAATTATCATTATCTCCCTCGCAAGGACAAGACCAGGGTTGGGGGATCATCATCCCTTTAGCGGGCCCGCCCGACCTTGACACCCACACTCACAACACCCTCAACAAAGATTTGATCATACATCGCAGACATCTTTTTTTTTTTAAACTCACACATCTACGTCATGGCATTTAGCGGATTTTTTTTTCTGTCTTTTATACAATCAGTTTTCTCGTACGAATCAAGAACAAATATCTTCAGCAAGTCTTGCAGGCACCAAAAAAATGGCACGCGGATCATACCCCATTTTCTTCTTACACGAGCTTTTTCTGGTAATTTCTTTTCTGGCTATCCAGTATCACTTATTTGCATGCCACACTAGAACGGCAGTCGAAAGTGGCCTCGTGCATGGACCAAGTGCGGAAATGAAATTAGGGAATGGGCTAAAAGCTCCAGCGGGAACATTGGATTTTTTTTTTCTTGGTGGAAACGGATCTTTGGGAAATACGGGCCAGCCTTGACCGAGGGAGAAGAGAAGAATAGGAGACATGGTCAAGGAAGTTGAGAATGCAAAAATGGCCAGTATGCACGATCGAATTGGGATTGGAGTCGACACTGAATCGACACTTTTCCGAAGACGGTTAGGGAAGGAGAAAAAAAGGAGATGTCGGGAAAGGGCAGAGCGAAGCGGACACAAATATTGCTGGAAAGGGGGTGTTTGGGCAGGCGAAATGCCCGACGGCTCGCCATGTGGTCGCGATGGTTCGAAGCAGCTCACCACGACCTCTGTACATTGTTTCAAAGGGCGAAATGGGAGACATGGGGCAAGCAAACTTTCTCATGTACATATATTTGCACATGTCAGCGTCCACTTGCAGAGGAGGGCGCGGATCCTACATAGTCCAAGCAGTCGGTCCATATCGCGCACATGATGAGCTGTTCTTTTCTCCGTGATTCTTGTGTGTTTGTGAATTTCGCGTACTCTGCAGAGGCCAAGTAAAGTCAACAACAGTGTCTGGTGCGCAGCGCATTACGAGCCAGTCATGCATGTCTCCCTGCTGTTCAGCGCCGCGCAGCGCAGCGCAGCTTCATGCAAAGCCAGGCCAGGCGAGGCCAGGTTACAGGTTATGTACAGAGTCATCCGCATGCTCCGTAGTATGAATGAAACCGTAAAAACCCGCATCTAAAACCCAACAAACAGCATGGGGTAATTCCATGCGGTATTCAAATCATCAATGCAACCATGGCCGGCGTTTCATGCAAAAGGTGAGTTGAATGCCCATCCCGGGCCATCCGCTTCTCAGATCTCGATGTCGAGAAAAGTGGGGGCCGGCTGTGACGTCAGGGCGGGGGGGGCCTCTAATTTGGTCGTGGTTCTTAATTTTATTCTTGGGGCCGGATAGGCCGACTTGGTCTGGTCTGGTTCTGGTGGGGAACCAGAGGAAGGCAGGTTGAGGGGGTTTGCGAAACGGGGGCCATTTTCATTGCGGCGAGGGAGGGGGGGGGGGGAATTCATTTCTGGGCTTGTGGCATTTTTTTGGGTTGATTCCGTGATCCGTTCCGTGATCCGTACGTCCACCGTACGTACACCTTGACTATTCGTTCACGTTTGACTGGCAGGTAGCTGGGACGAGTTCCTGTCGTTTCGGACATGAGGTAGGATTCCTTATCTTGTAAACAATGGCAAGGAAGGCGCAAGGTTTATCGATTTGGCGAAAGCTAAAACTTGGCAATAAAAGTGCCATGGAGGAGAATTTCCTGGCTCAAAAGGCGGCCCCCCCCCCCCCTGGTCACCGCACGGCAGATGGACAAGATGCTCGCACGCATTATAACTCCCCCGAGGTTCCCAGTGGATTTGTCCTGATGAAATAGAAATCCTTTGGGGAAAAAAAAAAATGGCCACCGTGCTCACTCCACTAGATGCGGCCTTTGCGAAAATCGCGCCTTCGACATTCGCATCGTCAGGGAAAGGATCAGGTCGGCTCCTCTACTTGCATTACCGACCGGCTTGCATGGGAACTCCATCCGGACAGGTCGCTTAGGTTTTTGACTTGGATCAAGAGTAGCTTCGCCCCAGTTTGTTATGGTCAAGTCAAGCTGTATAGCAAGACTGGTTGAGCAGAATGTTGTTGACCATCTCTGTTCCTCGAGTGCTTTGCATGTGGTCCATGTGGGGGTGGTCACTCGGAGATGTCGTGCAAAGTACTTGTCGGAAAGCATGGAAACAAATAATGGGAATCGGCCCGTGTCATCTGAGATGATGGCCATATTATATCCGAGGACTTGATCCCGTGTCTGACTTCGAACAATCTGCGTACGCAAATGTCAGGAGACTTCCTGCGGTAGAATAGATGACTGACTTGCGAGGTGGGGTGTCATCTTCCAGGAAGAAATTTTATGGTCTATATCGCGAGACTGGGTTGAGAAGAATAAATGGTCACTCTGCTGTTACGTGACCCGAAGAAAGAAAGGCAGAAACAGAAACGTGAATCATTCAATGGCTCCCACCGAATGGAGCATCTGCGAAAGAATTCGCCCGTCATTGCACGTCTTACCATGTATCAATCGGCTTCGTCGTGGGACGACATGGGTACTAAAACTTTGTGGACAGAAATTTTATCTGCGGCAGTCCAATGTACAAACCCAAAATACATCACGTGTATTCATCACAAACAACAGCAAGAAAACTTGTTTATGAACAGGTTGAAAAGACTCATCATTTAGACCGTGACCATTGTAGCTCGTGACCCTAGTCAAGATATCCCTAACCGGCCAACCATGCAATGAAACACAATGGATAGTGACTCCGCGCACCACGATTTTTCAGTTGTCGCAAAAAAAAAAAAAAAAAACTCCCTAGTATCGCTTGCCTTCCCGCAGGGTATCCGCAAACTCCTCCAGAGGACTTCGGATGAGCTTGGTCTCCTTCCACAAGTTGGGGGTAAGGAAGCCGTAGGTGTTGGAGACGGCGACGAAGCAAGCCTTGAGGGTGTTCTCAAGAGTCTTGGTAGAACCGGCCGATGAGGTGTAGGCGTCCTCGACGCCGGCGAGCTGGAGGAATCGCTTGACAGCGGGGGAGGCAACGAGGCCAGTACCACGGGGGGCGGGGATGAGCTATACCGCAACAGCAACCTCGTTAGCCAGACAGTTCCTTGCCTCATCTGTTGATGACTCGACTGGCTGCCACAGCTATGCAGTCTTCCAACCTCGATATCGGAAGTGACTACGGTGTCCAAGCTAGATTCGGCCGGGAGGAGGGGGGGAGAGGAAGAACATACTCGGACAGTGACGGAACCGCACTTGCCGCTCTGCTTGGAGGGCAAAGAGTGGGGAGCACCAAGGTTGGTACCCCAGTAGCCTCGTCGGACGGGAATGACGCTGAGCTTGGCGATGATGATGGCGGCGCGGATGGCAGTAGCGACTTCCTTGGAAGTCTTGATACCGAGACCGACGTGGCCCTCGGAGTCACCAATGATGACGACAGCCTTGAATCGGGTTCGCTGACCGGCACGGGTCTGCTTCTGAACGGGCTTGATCTAAATTCGAGGAAAACAAGAGTTCAATGTCAGCAAAACCATGATCTGCCTCGTCGTGTCGGTTCTATGAGCAGTCCCTTCTCCGAGGCATCGCATCTTCTATCACAATTATACGCCTTCTTGCGCCTTCGGTTGGCCTTTAATTCGACCGCTCCCACATTGTCAAAATTTCCCATCTCTTATCAAATTTCTCTATTGCGTAGAATTTGTGATGACAGACCACGCTCGTAGACTCTTCGAATCTTAAATTTGGCAGAAAACTGGGCATGTATCGTTTCGCACCTTCATGACCTCATCCTTGAGCTGGGGCAGGAAGCTGTCGACGATCTGGAACTCCTTGATGGGCAAAGAGTGCAGGTAGATCTCCTCCATGCTGCTGATCTTGCCAGCCTTGACCAGTCGGCCAAGCTTGGTGACGGGCTGCCACTCCTTCTCCTCGCTCTTGCCGCCTCGTCGTCCACGGCCACGGCCACGACCACCACGGCCACGGTCACCACCACCACGGCCACGGTCACCACCTCGGGATCCGAAACCACCGCCACGTCCACGGTCAGCCATTATGATCGATGTGTTTTGCGGTTGTCGTCGATAGGGTAATTTCGGCGCGGGCGCTGTGTCGGTAATGGTGTTGGGGAGGGTTTGTCCGGCGTAGCTGGCTGGCTGACTTTTTGCGCTGCTGGCGGGGTGGGCTGGCAATCCGAGCAATTGGGAAATTTTCTGGGTGCGCTTGGGTTAGGCGAGCCCTAATGGTTCGTTTGTGGCCAATAACCCATGTGCCTGGCTTGGTAGGCAGGGCATTGGGTAAAAGTGGGACCATCTTCTTCACCAGACCGTAGGAACCCATGGTATAACGTGAACCCACTAGCGGAGTATTCAATGATTTGCTACATGACTTTTTCAACGACCGTTGTAGTGTACATGTCAAAGGAAACACACCAAACGAGGCGCCGCCGAGCCAACATTTCGCGCAGAAGCTTGTCCCCAGCGAGGAACCTGAGGTAAAACGCACACAAATGGCTCACATTTCGGAAGCGACAAGCCAATAAACTCATAGACGGGCACGGTAAACCTTCACCCGAATGTAGAACCCATATTATATCGTACAAGGAGTGGATGAGCAACAGCAGCAGCAGCAGCAGCAGCAACAGCAACAACATCAACAACAAAGGCTGAAAACACTATACGAATGTGGAGGAAAAGTAATGAAGTTGTGAGAGTAGGAGAAGTATCCGGCAATAGCGTCGCAAGGGGTATCGTAGGTTCAGAATCCATCTACTCTATTGCCAGACTCGTCGGAAAGCACAAACAAACCGCCAAATGCACGCTTCTAGGTTATTTCTCCTTTTTCAAGATCATATTGTCTGATGGCCGGACTCGTTGGGCCCATTCGCTATAGAGGATTTGTTAGCAAAACATCCCTAGCGGCCAAGACGAGGAAATCATGTGTAGGTTACTCACGTCCAGCTTCCGTCGTAGACCTTCCGCGACTCGGGAGACCCATATCCAGCAACTTCCAAGGCAGTCTCAATGACGCAGGCAGTAACGCCGGTGCCACAGCTAGAGATTATGGGCTTGTTTGGATCCACACCCTTCTGTTCAAATATACTTCGCAGCTTCTCCGCTGAAGGATAAGCCTTGGTCTGCTGCTCCAAAAGGGCGCTGAATGGCAAACTGATTGACCCAGGCATATGTCCCGAAGATAGACCTTCTCTCGGTTCAGGATCTTTGCCCTCGAATCTGCCGTTGGGGCGAGCATCCAAGATCTGGACGCCTTCAGCCCCCTCCTTATTGTAATCAATAGCAGCCTCTTTAACGTCTTCGAAACTGGCTACTTTGCCCTCGTCAAGCTTAGGGATGGGATATGGACAGCACTCCACGCTGTAGAGCTCACCCGATTCTGTGGGTAAACCTTCCTCCACCCACAACTTGAAGTTGTTCAAGATGTGAACGTTGGAATGCCCAAAGATTTTGAAAGTCCAGCCAACTCGAGGGGCACTGAAGATGCCCAGCTCCTTAGTGTCATAAACAACTACTGTATCCTCCTTGCGGATTCCCAGTTCACTCAAAGCAGCTGCAAATCCCTTGGCATCTGGCAGCATGTGCGGATAAGGGCTGCGTTTGTCGATAACCTTGTCCATGTCAAAGAACCGAGCCTTGGGGATGCGCTGCTCTCTAAAGACTTCGATTCCAGTCCGTCCATCGTTGGGCAAGAACCATGAGGCGCAAAGGGGTATCACTCGTGGGTCAGTACTGATTGGTGAAGGAGGGTTCTTTTTCAGAGCTTCATTGAGCTCCTTTGGTGTGACTAAGTAGCTTGACAAGTTTCTGGGCGGTGACATATTGGCGCGGATGTTTCTGGCCCTCCACGAGGAGAGCCCAATCCGAGAGCTACGGGCAACTGCGGCAAAGGTCATGACAGACGACTTTCTCGACGGGCGAGACTCGCAAGCTGTCGGTCGGAAGTCTTGCAGTTTCCGAGCCTGGCCACGCCGATTAGACCAGAAGCAGAGCGAGTAGTTTTTTCAAGAAATAATGTCGTCTCAAGTGGCAGATCACGCTGATAGCTGGGGATATTGGCGAAGGATACAGGGACGCGGGGCATGAATACTGCCTGGGAAGGGATGTGATGAGAAAGAGAGGGGCTTAAAGACGAGGTGTAGTGTGGTGTTCGTGGTTCGAACACCAACCTAGCAAAGAAGCCGGAGGTGGCACACACACCCAAACATGGAGGTTGGTCTTGCCAACTTGGTTGCAGGGTGCAGGGGGCCACCTCCGCTCCGCCCCACATGTCAAATACATACATGGGCGCTGCCAGTAATATTGCGCGACATTGATGAGATCTTCTACGTTAACAAGACGGCCGAGCTGGCACCTATCCTTCTTCGATTCTGCCAGCCTCTACGTACTTTCTGTTCTCCGACATCCTGCATATTGACTCTCTCTCTCTTAAGAGTTTTAAAAAAAAAAAAAAAAAATGAAAGTCACCATCAAAGAGTGGAATACCGTGGCTACCTGGCGTTGGGATATTCCACAAGACGACGTATGTGGTATTTGCCAGGTTCATTTTGACGGGACGTGTCCGACTTGCAAATATCCCGGCGACGACTGTAGTCTCCGTAAGATCCGTCTTCTATTTAGGTCCCCTTGTCGCTCCTCAATCACTTTCTAACTTGAAAACTTTCAGTATCCGGTAAATGTGGTCACAACTTTCACATGGTGAGCGCATAGGTCATACTGCGACTGCACGAGGCTGTCTTTTGCTGACCGTGGCGGATGTAGCACTGCATTATGGAATGGATCAAGCAGGATGCTGCTCGTGGTCAATGCCCGATGTGCCGGCAAAGTAGGTCATCATCAGCGGATCGTTTCACGAAATGTGTTAACGAGATGCAGCATTCGAATGGATTGACAATCAGCCCAATGACGGCACGCCACCAGCAGAGTGATTTGATTGCTAGGGACTTGGTTCTAGACCAAGCCATTCTTGGGTTTATTCTCTACCAACATCGCATTTATGCTGTGTCAATATTTGTTACAGGGACGATATTATTAAGCTACTTCCAATCGTCTTGCCCTGACAGGCCTCGTTCCTCCTTCCGCATCCTTTTCAAGGACAACAGAAGACTTTTAAGCATCCGGGACATATACGCCATCCTTGCACAGCACCACAGTCTTTTTGAAAAATCTTCGCCATTCCAAGGGATCTCCCTTGATCTTGATGAAACGAACATCGAGGACCTCGCTTCCATCGGGCAGCGGCTGCTTGTCTACATGGATCTCTCCATGCAAGCTCTGTTGTCTTCCATCCAGAGTCTTGACCTTGATGTTGGCGATTGGGCTTCCATACAGATTGGCCGTTACTGGCGCCAGTGGAACATTCAACTGGTGCAGGGCATCGCTTAGAAGTTGGATCAGGTGATTTGGAAGCACGTGGGAGAAGAAGCGTGTTAAAGACTCTGCAGGGCAAATATCGCGGAACCGGCGGGCTTGCTGTGTGAGTGTTATAGATGGACCAGGAGTTTGGGAGAATTGTGACATGGAAGGTTCGTCGGCTAGTGTTTCCAGGACCATGCGGCGTGCGTCTGCTGAGCGAGGGGGAAGTGATGAGACCGGAGCAGGCATGGAGCGAAGGACGGGACGTTCCCAGTCCCAGTCCCTGTCAACTATAGGCACTTCTGGTTGGGTTGATGAGAATCTACCAGCATTGAGTCCTGTATCGACTTCCATGTCCTCGACGCTGGATGAGAAATGCCTTTGCGACGCAGGCGGCAGGCGGCTGAAGTCGATGCGCAGGTTCTCCAGCATTTGCGTAGCAAGATTGATAGGATTAGTAATTTTACCATCAGGCGTGAGAAGAGGATTGTGCCGCGTATACCAAGGGTGCTGCCGTATTTGCCGGAAACCGAAACGTTTTTGAGGGTCTACTGACATCATGCCGCGTAAGAGTGACAATGCTTCTGGTGGTATTCTCTCCCATAAAGCATCTGTGCTATGGCCAGATGTTTTGACGTACTCGCCAAACTCCCAGCTGTTCGCAGACGGCTCGTCCCATGGCGTATTCCCCACGAGAAGAACAAACAGGATGACGCCACACGACCATATGTCCACGAGGTCGGACGAGTACTTGCCAGTACTGGGGATTTTCTTATCTGTCCTACCGCAGGCTAGAATCTCCGGGGCAATGTAGGGTGGGCTTCCGCATAACGTGGAGCTCGTCTTTCTTTGGCTTTTGTACTCAAACATGGTGGCCATGCCGAAGTCGGCAAGTTTCAGGCTTCCATCCGATGAAAGCAAGATGTTTTCTGGTTTCAGGTCCCTGTGAGCCACGCCCTTGGAATGCATGAAGCTCACTCCGCTGACAAGCTGGACAAAGTAGAGCTGAGCAATGTCCTCGCGAACGCCGACGTCAGCCTCGATTTTGTCGAACAAATCGCCACCCTCGGCAAACTCCATGGCTATCCAGCGCCATATTGAGTCCTCGCCTGAGGCGAACCACTCGATAACGTTGGGGTGTTGGCCAATATGGGAGTGAAGAGACACCTCCATGGCGAGTTGTTTGTTTGATATACGGCCATGCTTGACTGCGTATCCCTTATGGATGAGTTTGACGGCAAATACCGGATCGGTAGTGTCCAGGGGTATGGCCTTTTTGATGCTGCGTTTTGTTTTGGGATTGAGGTGTTAGTTAACAGCACGTGGACGAATTCTGGCGTCTTATTGCAAGAGCCAAGGAACACGGGTAAAGTAATATGACTCACGAGGCATAGGCTCCGCGGCCAATTGTCTTGGATATGATGCGAAAGGGGAGGTCCCTCGGTAGAGGGTCTAGCTGAGACTACGGACCTCGCGTTAGCAAGGACATCGTGGACGGATCCTGTTGACCGCAACGTGTACGTGTGGCTGAACCGATGTACCACACCGAAATTCACATTGCAAGCGGAGAATGAAGAATGAAGGTGCCTGTGGCCGAAGGTACGGACTAAAGGAACAACGGAAAAGAAACTTGAGTAACTCACCATTGCTCAAAAGCTGCCTAGTTAGTACCCGCCACAATGACGAGATGTTTGAATCTTGTTTTCTTTTTCTTAGTCAAGTCTAGGGTGTCTGAGAAACGTCTACAACACCAGTTAACCAGGCGGCTGAAGGCGATGAAAACAAACCGAGCCCCGCTATATGGGTGTGATCCGTGTGATCCACGAAGCCGCGCGAACTTTGCGCGTGCGCAATTCGGCGGTCGCAAAGTACGCGTAAAGGATTAAGGGACGCGCTCGCCATTTTTATTTTTATTAGCTCAACTGCATAGAAATTCATATACAAAATACATATAATATAAACGCTACTTTCCCCCCTATTTGTAATACATATTTCTAACTATGGCTATGCAAATACTTATAATAGGCTTAAATACCTTTAGGGTCTGATCCACGAGCCGGTGCAAACTTTGCACGGGTGCAAAATGCATATAACGGGACGCGCTAGCCATTTTTGTCAGCTAAGATCCATAGAAATTCATGGAATTTTATCTAAATTGCATAAACACCACATCCCCCCCTGTTCACGATATATCTTTTTGACTAGGGCCTAACTAGGGCCGCGTAATTACCTATAATAGGTAATTTTACTAACTTTGCCCCTATTTTAGGTGCAAACTTTACACTTTACGTAGTCCCCGCGCAAAGTTTGCACTAGTGTAAAGAAAGATAGTATAAAATAGCCGCCCTATATAACTCCACATACAATTTGTATCATGCAATGTCGGTGCAAAGTCTGCACCGGCTCGTGGATCAGACCCTTATATTCTACTATTTCTAGGCATAAACTAAGCGCTTTGCGTAGTCTACATATTAGGTTTGCGCGGGCACTCACTCTATGCCTCTAATGGTATAAAATAGCCGCCCTATATAAATCCACATATAACTTATACCGTGCATATGTAGTTATGAACCCAAAATTCCAAAATCTATAAATAAACTACGCGGACACAGCGCGCCGGCTTGACAGTGGATGGAACGGAGTGACTATCCTCAGCCACCACTTTAGCTCACAACGCTTCTGCTAATAAGTCAAGTTGTCGAAAGGCACGATACACTGCACAACGATGTGATTGGCGTAGTATGAATTAGTACAGATTGCAAAAAGCAGACGACCACGATCGTTAGGACCCTGCCGAGATGGCGCTGTTCGCAATTGCAAGTGATGGCTAATTTCTAAATGAGTCTCTCCGCCTCCCAGCCACGCGAGAGAGAGAGTTCGCCACAAGAGATGATATATAAATGACAATGAAATTAAACAAATCAAGAACCCGCCGATCAAAAAAAAAATATGATTCTCCCGCCGAAAAGGTCCTCTTTCTATGCGTACTTGTCAAAGTATCCTTGCCGCAAAAGTACTTCACTTGCATACTACGGATGGAGTACGGATTAGTCCGTATTACTGTACTGGACCCTCCTTGCAAAAAAAAGTCAATGACGACATCGTTCAATCTCGACACAATCTCGACAACTCGACACAACCTCGACCCCCCCCCTCCCTTCTCGCCCGTCATGAACAGCGTCAAACCCATCGGAATCAACTCCAATTTAGATCACCAACCATGGCTGTCGTACACGTCCTAGACGATTATTACCTCGCCATAACAGCCATTGTCACCGTCGCATATCAACTGTTCTTCTTCTCAATCGCATTCACCTTTAAATTCGATAAACTCACGGGTATGTCAAAGAATGTCCCCGTCCCAACTTGCCACGGGTTTCCCATCCTAAACAAAATCACAACAGACCTCGCAGGCGGAAGCAACTTCGCAGTCCTCGCCATCATCACTCTCGCCCTGTCCGGCCACCACCATGCCCGCCAACTAGTCGCCTCTCTCTTCCTCATCGTCTGGGCCACCCGCCTCTCCGGCTTCCTCTTCTTCCGCATCCTCCGCACCGGGTCCGACGACCGCTTCGACGACAAACGCAACAACTTCTTCTCCTTTCTCGGCTTCTGGATCTTCCAGATGATCTGGGTTTGGACCGTATCCCTACCCGTCACCATTCTGAATTCCCCCAACGTTACGCAATACAGGCAGCATGATTTCGGGACCGGCCGCGACATTGCCGGCATCGTGCTCTTCGCCATCGGCTTCATCATGGAAAGCGTGAGCGATGTGCAGAAATACAATTTTCGGCAAAACAACGACAAGTCCGCCGTCTGTGACAAGGGCTTCTTTGCCGTGTCGCGACACCCCAATTATTTTGGGGAAATCATCATTCAATTTTGTAAAGTTTTTCATTCATTTTCATTTCTTTGGCTGCCCTCTACACACGAGAAGCTCAATACTAACTTGACTTTTTATTTTAAGCAATTTTCATGATTGCGGTTTCATCAGCGGCAGATGGCCATGTTCAAGGCCAGGCGTACAAGGCTCTTTATGCAACAATTCTGGGCCCAATCCTCCTTACTGTTCTCCTAATGTTTGTCTCTGGGCTGCCTCTTTCGGAGCGGCCAAAGGCCAAGGCGCGTTATGAAAAGGACAATAACTGGCAGGCATACAAGCAGTGGCTGGATCGTACGAGCATCTTGATCCCGTTCCCACCACAGCTGTACGAGAAGATGCCCGTTTTCTTGAAAAGAACTGTTTTTTTGGAATTCCCCATGTACGTATTTCATCCACCGACGGGAGGGGCTCACGACGAAGAGGAGAACTTGAGGCCGTGAGCTGCGGTGTATTCTTGTGTAAACAAACAGCAGCGGCGATGACGACGCCGTTCGCTCGCCACGACATGATCTCTCATGAATAAATAGCCTTGGTAATTTTACACCGCGTGCAGTATGCCATATTGTACCTAATTGTTCAAGACAAATTTGACTGCTAGCCATGACATACTCGGCTGAGTAGAATCAGGCATATCATGTTTGATGCTAACTTTTGGTCCCGTCTGGTGCTTTACAAAACAAGCCAGGTCCCGGGTTCTTTTTGATAGGTGAGGCCACCCAAGATGTACATGTGTTTTTTTTTTTATCTTATTGAAGTCGTTCCGTAAGGGTATCTTGCAGTGCTTTATTCCGGACGAGGCCACGCTATCCTCCAATTACGCATCCTGAGCGTATGTAAAGCCCCAATTTCAACCACCGTGTCATAATTGACCAGACACTATACATCTCAATCGAGTGCCCCCCCTTCCCCCCCCCTCGGGACAGTCCTGTCTCCTGTCTCCTATAACACGCCGTCATTCATGTCATGTAAGTCGTAAGAATCATCTTGTGTCCCCCCATCTCCCAACCAGATCGCCACCGACGAGTGAAACCCCTCCTACGACGAAGTCGCTCGACCCATCCCCTCAGGCGGTATATTTACCCCTTCCAAGCCCTTCTTGACGCCTACTCTGCGCTCGTATTCAACATTGCGCGGCACCTCAAAGTCGCCCCTGGCCGCGAACCACAACAGTGTCTCCGGCTCGGGACCCGTATTCGCCCTTTTCCCGTCCTTCTCGCCATCCTCCTCATCACTGTTATCGCCCTCGCCCCCCCTCTCCTCCTCCTCCTCCTCCTCATCATCATCACTCTCCTCATGCAGCGCCCTCTTCAGGCCCGTCCGCACATTTTCCACGCCGTTTTCCCGCTCCTCCTTCGTATACACATCCCCCGCCTCATCTCTCACGTACTCCGCAATCCGTCCTTGTGTCCATTTCCGCAACGCATCCCATATAGCTTGTAGTTGCGCTATGCCCTCCGGCGTAGCCAGTCGTGCCGTCTCGCGTCCCTCCAGAACCAACTCCTCGAGGTCCGGCTCCAACTTCTTGCGAAGCAGCTGCGTCAGAATGTTCTCCTGCGCACGACCAGGATAATTCGTCGACGGGCGGATCGCCATGCGGGTGAAGAGGTCCGAGTTGTCGTTGAGGCTTTCAAGAACGGATTGGAGGTTGCGCTGGAGGATTTGAGCAGACGCTTGGAGAGACGAGCTGGCCGTGGAAGTCGTTAGCTTAGTTCCTCGTGCGTTTTCTTCTTCTTCTGGGGGTTGGGGGGGGGGTTTCGGGGTGCGCAACACACGGATGGGGTAGAGGATTGCTTTTCAAAATGTCCATTTTCAGGCTTTGAATGCTGCTGGATAGCTGAGCCAGTCGCGCGACAGTGTGCTCGACTGACTTGTGCTCATCATCGTCGAGACCAAGCGTCGCCATGACAAAGCTTGGCGTCACGTTCTATCAAGGGTCAGTCCGTTCGGTGGTTTGTATGTATGAGACCGAGTTTGTGAGTCAACGCACGAAGAATGCGAATACAAACGTGAATTTTGTTTGGTGAAGGACTTGACGGGTTGCTGGACACGTTGGCGGAAGAAGGGGGGGGGGAAGACGAGGAGGCAAGGCGGCCCTGGCAAGGCCTTTACATAAATTCCGTCGCTGTCTCTCTCCACAACAAAGAACGTTGCACACAATCGTCAATTTTTTATATATAACCCTAATACTACCTAGTTTGTAGCTAGGAAGCAAGGCTAGCCCTAAATAATCCTATATAGGTAGTTTCCACATGATAGGTAAAAGGTCAATTGAGTAAGTCCGCGTTTGAAGACAAGTCTTTATCTTTACTCGAGGTGTCGAATATTTTAAAACCTGAACAATCAATTTCTGGATGCCCATACAAATCACAACATTTCGCGACTGGATATCTGTTGGTATCACATGATACCTGTTAGCAGGATAAAATGGGTGAGATCAAACAATAGTAATTATCGTGATTCTATTCTGAGCTATCGAAGGAAAGGAGGGAAATGGTGGCTAGAAAGAGAGGGCATTCCGTGCGCCACAGATATCGAAGGGCTGTGCGGAGGTCACGTGACAAGGGGCCACGCTGGCGGGCCCTCAATTGAAGCCGCGCAACGCGATTGATCGCATGCTTGTCTTGTTCCAACAGTATCACTCGCTTTGTATCCGATTTGTAGCAGAACTCTATCACAACATAGCGCCTGATGTACAAAACCTAGATTGTAATAAGTATACGCGATCCCTCAATCTCATTTGATGCTCAGTTACAGATACTTAAATGACATGTCGTTTACATACTTGAAATGTAGCCCGTCAGTCTGCTAAAACTTTTCTTCTTGGTCCGTTGACTCAAACACGCGTCGAACTGACGGCTTTGGATTCGTAGCCTTTGCTATCCACAGGTGGGAATCGAGCACGGCGTTCCAGGGCGTCTAGTGGGATGGTGGAACGAATGTACCTGCTAAGAGGTTAGAATCTTTATCGGCACTGCATCGACTCATCGATTCATCGCCCACGTCAACACTTACTTCATTCGGCCATCATCAACAGGGTCAAAGTCCCAGCTTGTGAAAGTCCCTTCTTTGAGAGCATCCCAAACAACACGACGACTGCGCTGAGATTGTAGGACCTGTGCTGTGATGGCGTCAAAATCCCATCTGGCTTTTGCTTCGGCTTCAAACTTGTCAAAAAGTGCCTTGGCAGTCCCATCTTCGGGGCTTTGTGATGGAGACTTGACGAAACGCGCCAAATTGTTCAATTCATGAGGGTCCTTCTCCAAGTTGTAAAGTTGGGGTTCGTCTGCAGGGCAGGTGATGTACTTCCAAGGCCCGCGTTTGATCATCATCATAGGACGCACAGTTCCCTCCCCTGTGTATTCCGCGAACACAGTGTCATGCCCTTCCTTGTTCTGTAGATGAGGCATCATGCTCTGGCCATCCATAGGAAGGCAGGGTGCAGGCTTGGTGCCAATGAGATCGCAAATGGTAGGGAGTAGGTCCAGAGTGGACACATTCTGACTGACGCGATGCGGTTGGAACCATTTGGGGTAGTTGATCAACAGTGGAACTCGAACGGATGATTCGAAATAGCTCATTTTGTACCAGAGACCTCGCTCCCCGAGCATATCACCGTGGTCGCCACTGAAAATGACAATGGTGTTTTCGGCTAGACCAGCATCCTCCAATGTCTCCAGTAGTTTCCCAATGCAATCGTCCACATAGCTTACGGAGCCGTAATAAGCACGTTTGGCCCGCTTGATTTGCTCGTCTGAAAACCCCTGGTCCCAAAGATCGCAAACTTTCATCAACCGCTTGCTGTGACTATCCAATTCTTCCTTGGGAATTCGGACTTTGGGCAATGCGATGTCCACGTCTTGATAGCGATTCCAGTATTTTTTCGTGATGGTGTACGGGTCATGAGGATGAGTGAGAGATACCTGTGAAGGAAGAATGAAAAGAAATCGTTAGCGAAATCTTGCTGGCCCAGACTCATCTTGTTCATAATTGCTCGCGCGCTGAGGTCTCTCTCCATGACCGTGTGCCATGTAAGATCGGCATTCGGGAGAATGACCCTAATTTGAATCATTTCAGCAGCAATCGTCATCAGGTCTCACTGACTTACCGTCAGGGCAAAGGGACGCTTCTCAGGACCTTCTCGAACATGGTCCCACAAGTACTGCACACTGCGGTACATGACCTCTTCGTCATAGTCCAACTGATTGCTGCGGCCACACGGTCCAGCTTGAAGGATAGAGCTGGCATTGTGATACCATTCAAGGCGTGTGCCGGGCTCGTCCCAGTTGACAGCCCAGCCGAAGTCACCGGGATAAATGTCGCTCGTGAGACGCTGTTCATAACCATGTAATTGGTCCCCGACGAAGTGCATCTTACCTGCCAACGCGGTGTGGTAGCCCTTGGAACGGAGATAATGGGCATACGTTGGTATCTCGGAACTGATTTGCGAAGCATTGTCATACGCGCCAATCTTCATTGGCAGAAGGCCTGTGATCATACTCATTCGGGAGGGCGCGCATAATGGAGATGGGCAATAAGCAGAATCGAACTGAACAGAGCTGGCAGCCAAACGGTCCAAATTCGGCGTCTTGATTTGAGATTCCGGGTTATACATCTTGAGTTGAGGAGCAGCCAGTTGGTCAGCCATGATGTAGATGATGTTGGGTTTCTCTTCATTCTTCTTGACGACGCCAGCAGGGGCAGAAGTTTGCAGAGTGTTGATATCGGGTGCCATTTTCGAGGGAGCGTCGAATTTTCCTCGAGACGAAGAAAAGCTGGGATCAACCCGTTGTTGAATTCGAAGGGACCTTGATTAGCTTGCTTGATCGAGCTTCTGCAATTATTGAGCTTGGAATCTGCGTGAGCGCAAAAGTGATCTGGAATGGGTGGGCGGTTCTGGATGTCTAGACCGTTGAATCGAAGTACAGCGGAAGGGGTTGACAACTCAATAGAGTGCCACACAAGAGAAGAATTGTGTGTTTCTGATAAAAGGATAGGTACAGCTATTGCACGTTCCTGTCCCGATGATCCGCCCTTCCTTCCAAGTGACAAGTAAGAGACCAACAGTTCAAAGGAAAAACTTAGAAGAGGAGTTGACAGAAGCCCGCCTTCTCCTAGTACAGGACTTGTAAAGACAACAGTAATGGCCAAAAAAAAAAAATTATTAAAGTAGCAGTCGTGTCCTTGCAGATCATGTAAAAGCGTGGCTCCGCAGTCGACAATGACTGTATGTACGCTCAGATTTAATATGAACCCCAGCTAGAATAGAAGGAAGCGTGCAGAGAGTGTGAAGGGCATCAGCCAAATTTATGTTGATAACTGGGACCCGCCACCACGTTGCCCTTGTAGTACGGAGTGCATAATCCGTACATCTCCTTGAGCGTGCTTAGGCTTGTGGAGTCACGTTAACTAGGGGTCTGTATGTATCTAATTAGATAAACGTAAACTAGAGATACATACAGACCCTGGTTAATGTGACTCCACAAGCCTTAGCACGCTCAAGGAGATACTCCGCACATAAGCCAACAAATGAACGGGGCCGTGGGTCCATCATCAGCTTTTCCTCAGATGCGGCGAGATATCCAAGGGAGGGGGAAGGGGCCAGGGACCTGGGAAACGACATTCCTCATGCCTGTCGATCCTTGGCGTCAGAAAGACAAGTGCAAACCTGGACTTGCACAGTGGTGCTTCCATATGTAATCCGCACTTGTTGATCAACACCTCAGCATGCAATATGTGAAGTCCAACGGTTGTATCACGACCAATAGGGCACATGATGCGAATTGGCGCCAGTGCAGTGAATTGCCGCTAGGCCCAACCAAACTGCCCCCCCCCCCATCAACAGCTTATCGCTTGAGTTGAACCCCTCGTAGTTGCCGAAACAGTACGGATCCGTAGGGAAGAGGCTAAAGATGTCGATCATCCGTCCGTGTTCATGTCCCCTCCGAATCCCATCTGCGCCGGTTGACGCACCTCAACTGTCCTTTTTGAAAAAGTGACCAACCTGCAAAGTGGTCACATGAGGTCCAACCTGTGATCGCTTTGGTTGTTCCCAAAATCAGCGGTGTGGTTGATGGTGCAGGACTCAAGGTGCAGGCAGCAGCAGGCCTCAGGCGGCTGGTCCGAACAGCCACAATCATCTTGTTTCATCTGGGCAACTACATATTAATACATCCCTCAACTGGGCCTAGCATGGCTGTCATTCTAATCGTTTCATCTTGCCATGATTTCTCCAAGAGGCAAGCTGTTCACTGTGTAATTGCCTCCCAAGACCAAGCTGCGATTTCGTTCAGAAGAGTGTTCGTAGAAACGTGAGATTGAGATGTGGTGGCACCCAACTGACAAGGTGGTGCGGGTGAGGGTTGCTGATGTGTCAACTCTCTGCAATGTGAGAGACCTCAAGAGTTGTTTTCTCCATCCATCCCATCCGGCTGGGCAGGAAGCAAACACGCATTGGGCTGACTGTTCCTTCCAGCTTTCCAAGCATACGGTGTTGACTCATCTGCGTACGCACTGTATGCACCCATCCTCACTCGGCATCCGACGTTGATCCCGCTGTCAGAACGAAAGCAATTTTTTTTTTTCTTCTTAAACTTGGGCACTAACGCGATGTCGACATCGCCATGACCGATGGCACCATGGGCTAACAGCGCAATTTCTCCATCTCGTCGCATCATAATTGATGGCATTATCCGAGCCCGGATCCTACTTGCCAATCTCGCATAATCTCGATTTCCCGTGGTCGCCGGATCTTGTGCCACATGCAAATATCCCCTTGAAGGTTTTCTCGTACAAACCCTCCCCTAATTATACAATAAACAACAGAGCAGGTGCATGCAATGCAGCCACTGACTCCAGACAACGCCCTCCGTCTTCACAAATCCAGGCTGTGACGGAATCTGTCTCGGGTTTACGTAACATTTGCCTCTTTGATGTGGCCGCCCCGAGAACCGTATCACTACATATACTCCCAGCCGACAAACTGATGTCCCCCGGAACGTGGCTGCGTGAGACTCTCTCTGCGTTGGGGATAATAACATGAGTCGAATTGTCATTCTTGACCATACAGCAGCAAAAGTGCATTTGTACAATCGTATATTCCAAACAAAAATCTACGTCTGCGCCATACCCCTGATAAACCATATGAATGCCGGTCCATCTCCTCATGCCGTAATCTCCCGCTTGGATAATCTGTCCGTACAGAAAGTCTTGACACCGCGCCCATGGCAGTGCACATGGACGCATGCTCTGTTCAGCCCAAGACTTCTCACAACATAAAACACCATGCTTTCAAATAGAAACAGTGAACCTGACCAGACGAGTCATTCCCGACACCAAAACTATGCGAGACTTCCTCTTTTACCAAACGCTAGCCATCATAAATGCAAAAAAAAAAAAAAACATTATTCCAGTAATCATATCATTTCGTCCCATTCACACCTTGACGGTTGAACATTGGCTGAATATGGTCATGTTCCGTAGAACTTCTTGTAAACGAGATGCAGTAGAAGGTTGACATTCAACTTCAGATTGCCATCAAACAAGTTCATGAACTGATGAGATTCAAACTGTGCTTGAAGCATGTCTTCGATGGGCACTAATGCGCTCGCTCCTGGTATCTGGATGTGACCACGAGAGCCCTCAATAGCGAAGATGCCGACTTCGTCGCATGAAATGGTAATGTTGATCTTGTCCCATTCACGGTCACTCAGTGCATTCCAAGACACCAGGACTCCCTTTTCTGAGAGAGCACGGGCACTATACTTGTAGCTCCCAAATTTGGGTACGCGTCCGCTTCGTTCAAGCTCTCGCTGATGATTGTATTGCTTAGTAAATGGAAGAAGAAATTTCTTTCTTCTTTTTCATGTTGATCATCGTTAGTGAACACTCTTGTGGGGGTTGAATTGAAAAAAAAAAGGATTACTGTGCCCAAACTTACCCTTTTTTGTTTTGCAGTGTCACCATGGCCTGCTCAATGTAATCATCATATGTCTTCTTCTGCTGTTCAAGGTATTTTGCTTTATCGTGAAGGTTGCCCAGCGTGAGTCGCACACCCTCCACCTCTCGTTGCCTCTGTACTCGTCTGCGGCTCTTGGTTCGAATGTCGCTTGCAATGGCGTTCAGAACGTCTTGGTAGTAATTTTGCTTCGAAATACGTCCCATCTGTTCCAGTCTCATGATGTTCTCAAGCGCGGTCCGCTTAAGTTCGTAGTACGACATTCTTGTGACATCCACCATCTTTGTGTCCGAGTAGGCTCCGCGGGTGTCCTTACCATCCGAGAATTCCTCGCGGAGCAGAGACTGCCATTTGTCTTCATCTTCCTCAGTTATGGGTTTGACTAAGATTTCCAAAAGGTTGGTGCCGGTTTGCACGCGGATGATATACAGGACGCATCGCTTGGTCTCCATGAAAAGTGACTTGACGTCTTCTTCAGGGTCTCGGACGTCGTGGAGCTTGGGTGTTAGGAACATTTGGATATCGGACGAGCCGGCGGCATTCATTTCGTTTTCATTGTTCTTGACACTGCCAAGATCCTGGATGATTTCCCGCAGAACGTCGTCTCGTGATGGAGACATGAACGGAAGCTCCGAAACCGTGAGGTGGTGGATGGCGAACACATCCGTCATCTTGATGTACAGCGTTGGTTTGTTCTTGGCATAAAGATCATTGAACTCGTCAATGTCAAAAGTTTGTTCAGCATCGGGCACAGAGATCAGGTTGCGAGTGATTTGTCGAAGACGCTGGACCGAGTCGGTGACGAAGTTGTTCAGAGGTTGCAAATAAATATTCTCGCCGCCAAATGGTCTTCCAGAAGCAATCTGCCCTACGACTTTGGCTACCTCGGTCAAATTTCTTCTCTGCAACGGGCTCAGCGGCTTTTCAATCACGCCAAGCTGCTCTGGCATGGTCAAAGGAGGTTGAAGATAGAACTTCCACAGCCAATTGGCAACAATCTGGAGCAAGTTCTCTTGTGGTTCTCGATTGAAGTGTTGGCAAAGCGCTTGGAACATCTGACCAGCAAGGAATCGAAGACCATACGGCATCTTATGAGCCATATCCTCCAATGCCAAGAAAAACTGATCGCAGATTTCCCGCAAATCTCTAAGATGGTCGATGAAAAGTCTTCTTGTTTCAGGATCTCTGATTGCCGCTTCTCTAGGTACGTCAAGCGGTCTGCTGTCGGGTCGTCCAGTTCGAAGCTCCTCGTTGTTGATCGCAGAGCGGTATATTTGCATGGGATCGCTTTCCAAGTCAAGAGCAGGATCCTCAACAATGTTGTCTCGAATGAGTGGCCCCAACAGACTGCGCAGGTACTTACGGTCCCTGGGTGATCGGGTGTAGTTGCCCAATAGCTTGGGCCAGAAGTAGTTGCCTCGTATGTATTCTTGGATGGCCCTACTTCCTTCGATCTCTTCACGAATAGACCTGGCGACCAATTTCAAGAGATAGTACTCCTCGCGTCGCTTCTGTGCATAACCGAACAGACTCATGATGAGAAGCTCGATTCTCTTGCATTCATTTTCAGAAGTGCCCTGTTCACGGAGGTGTTTAAATAGACGAGCGAGATATTGCGACTGTGTCTGCAGAGTGAAGAAGAGCTGCTGATAAGACTCGAGCTTCTTCCTCGAGCTCTTGTTGAGGGCTTTCAAGTCGAATTGGTTTGCCGAGGAGATTGTGCTGTTTGCTAAAAGACCCATTGAGCTTCCACCGTAGTTGTGTTGGTGGCGGACGACCTCATCAAGAGTGATTTTGTTCTTCACTAGCAGAGCGATCTTGATGTCGAGTTGATCAATATACTGCTCAAGCATCTCATTCTGGCGTACTTGTTGAACGACAGTCTTGCGCATTCGCTCAAACTCAACCTCCTCGTTGAAGTCAAAGTCGCTATCGTTGAGGAGATGCACAAAATTCTTGACTGCGTTCACGGGAGGATTTTTTCCAGTTGTCAAGCTCTTGTACGCTTCACCTTGAACTTTGGCTCGGACAAAACTTTGAATCTTGATCACCTTCTTCATGTTGTCGTTGAAGTATTGCTTCTTTTCCTCAAATTTAGCTCGCACCATGAAAGCTCGAGCAGCTGTTTGGAAGGCTGCAATGGATTCCTCCTCCTCTTCGAGTTCCGTCAGTATATCATCGACCTTGGCACGAGCCATCATGGCCTTCAAAATTGCTTGGAATGCAGCTGTGACTTTGTTGTGGGAGTTGAGCTCGTCGAGAAGATTCTTGTGTTGCTTTCGATGTAGAAGGCCTCGGCCAAGCCTCTGCAAGTCAATGATGGCAGCCTCGTGCAGACCAAGCTGCTGTCTTTGGGCGGCGAGGAAACACCTTTCGAGCATGCCTCTGGCATTTGACTGGAGAGACATGATTTCCTCACTGGTTCCGTCGAGGGCGTTCAGTTGTCTCGCAATCTCTTGTCGTACGATACCTCCTCGTATCGCGGCTTGCAATAGTCCAACGTCGAGTTCGTGCTTCTTCGCTTCGACCTCGTAAGACTTCTGCTTTTCTCGCTCTGAATTTCCTCGAATAATGCTTTGGAGTGCCTCCCATTGGGGACCGGCAGCACGCAGCTGTTGCCGCTCACAGTCGATCTGAGTTCTGGTCAGCAGAGCCCTCGCGGCAGCTTGTAAGCCAGCAATTGCGCCAGTCTCTACATCCAATGACCGACGATCCGTGCTGATCCTGGCTCTCGAACACATTCCGCGGGCAAGAGCCTGCAGCATCTTCACATCACCAGAGGTCATTTTTGTCACCCGTTGTTGAGTGGCCAGGCTTTTTCGAACCAAAAAGCCCCGGGAAACTGCCTGGATCTCCCGGACAGGGCCCTTGCATCCATCCAACCTGAATAATATGTCTCGTACCTCATTGCGGACCTTGTTGGCCCGTACCATGCTCTGGAATTCCAGAATCTCTGGTTCAAGAGCCTGCCAAAAGTCGTCACTTCTCTTCAGCCCATTTCTCACCAAAAACCCGCGTACTGCGCTTTGTACCAGTGTGGCTGATCGTCGCATTTGGAGTCGGTAGCTCATAATTTGCCGAGTAAAGTCGCCGCGAATATGTGATTGTAGATTAACCAAAGCTTGCTCATCGTCCCAAAACTTTTGCATGTCGTCGCCGAGACGCAGTCGAAGCAGCGCCCCCCGTACTTGCGCTTGCAGGTCAACGATAGAGTCATCGTTCTCGGCTAGTTCGCGGTCGATGCGCTCCTCCTCTGTCTCTTCCGGCTCAGGTTCTGGAACGCCAAAGTCGGCTCCCATATTACCGAAGCTGGGCATGTTTACTCCAAGATTATCTAATCCCTTTTGCATCGCCTCCAGCTCGTGATGCTCAAACTCCAATTGGCCAACCAGGTTACCAATGCGAAAATCGACAATGCCTTTACGAAACAGCAGCCAACTCAGCGCGTGGACACAGTATATGACTTTGGGGATGTTCTTCTTCTCATACAGATCGATGAGCTCGAATCGGAAGAGGTCGGGAAGCTCGACTTCATCAAGGTACCTGAAGAAGATGGCAATGTTGTCCGAGTGACGGAATTGAAGCTTGGGATGGTTGAAAATTCGAAAGTGTTTATCGGGATTCAATGCTTCAACGACGTTAGCCAGAGTTACTCCATCGCGCAAAGCCTCCTCAAGCTCAACGATGGGTGGAAGAGACTTTTGCGTCACATCTTCAATCCATTCTTTGGCTTCTCCTATATGGCAGAGATATTCGTAAGCTTGCAGAAACTGGCGCTGCTTATCCATCCAGTTACGACCTTCCCATCCGTACCCGCCACTTTTGGGGCCACCGGCTGTTTTGGGCTCATCAGCGCGGCGCAATCGACGTCGTCCACGTAAACCGACAACCTCCTGTGCGGGTGAGGTAATGGTGAAGTCTTCTGCAACATCGGATTCGGCCAACCGCGACAAAGTACGGAGTTCTCTGGTAGACGATCGTCCAAGTAATTCGAGATCCGGTCTGCCAATATGGGTCGTGTGAGTGCCCTGTGGAGAGTTTCCGTGACATTTGGCAACATTGCTGCGAAGGATCGAGTCGGATCGAGTCATCAGCATGGAGTTGGGCCGCATAGGCAATTGCCGCGCCGGAGAAGTGGGCGACTCGGGAGTGCCATCGTATTGCGAGAGCGAAAGTTTGCCAATGTCGACACTCTTGCCGCGCTCATGCCTCAGAGCGCTCTGTGGGGAGGCGCCTTGACCATGAGCTCTCGGTGATGAGGCGGGAGCTTGAGGTAACGTCCGAAGCGACTGTCGAGGTGTAGCGGGAGCATCGCTCAACCCTTTGTTGAGGCCGTTCATCACTCCAACTTCGAATGTTCGAGCTCTAGTTAGGACATCACTTTGGCCACGCTTGTGTTTGTAGCTGCCTCCAGGACCGTAGCCACTCGATGTCGACGAGTATTGGGTGTTGGCACTGAGGTTGGATGCGAAAGAAAAGCCCGAGGAGGCTGATGATGACGTGGTTGAAGGGAAACGGTTGATGGTGGTGGAAGTGACGTCGTTATTATTGTTGTCGTTATTCGTGAAGGTTGCGGGAGCAGAAAGGCCGGCAGTGTGCGCCTGACGCGGAGAATATGGATGGAACGACATTGTGTTAATGTCTCGCTTCCCTCTATGGGGCGCGGATGCGTATTCACCACCAGTGGTATTCCCGGCGGTGCCGTCACCCGTTGGCTGCGGATTGTTTTGCTTGTGGATCGATGATTCGTCTGGCTATTATGACTGACTTCGCATCGTTTCGAGCTTCGGCGGTGGATAGAATTCGTCAACTCCAGGGCGGAAATGAAATGGAATGTTGGAGGCCACTGCCAAACAGATAAAATCGCAAAGTCGACGGATTTTTGAGACACGCACGCGCTCGCGCGATGTGCAAAGCGAACCAAGTGGCCAGGCCAGAAGAGAGCCAGCTAGCCGGGAATGGATAGAATAGATATGGCAGAGAGATATCTGATGCTCCAAGAGGCAAAGGAAAGTCGGCTTCGGGATTCAAAGTCCACCAAAAGTGAGAGCAATGGGGTTGGGCTCCAAAATGGGCAACGAAGGCCTGAAGAGCGGCCTGCCAAGGGAGGCAAGAGCTTTAAGCAATGACTCTGCGACACTAGTATCAGTGCACGAGTAGTTATCCCATGCATAAGTACACAATGAGAAAGGGCCGCTTGGCATCCAAGGCTTGGTATCCAAGGGCGACTTCGCTTCAACGCGGGGTTCTTTTCTTCTCGGCTGGTGAGCCGCCCTGTCGACGTTGATATGGAAAAGTAAACAAACACCCGGGTGGACCACCCAGCAACGCGAGATGGTCGATCGTGGTTGGTTGATGGTGAAAACAAACGCCCCACCTGCTGCCAGGTTTTGGAGGTTTCGAGGTTTCGAGTCCCAATCTTTGCCGATATTAAACATCATCACCAACGTCTGACTTATGCACAGAGTGATCATGGTAATTCTAGCTTCTCTGCGCTTAGACAATCATACGGGCTCACTCTTTAACCAACGTTTAATAATGATTCCCAGCATCGGTGCAGCTGACAAGTGCCGGATTAACAACAACTTGCTGTCTTTAGCCGGAACAATGGTCCGTACTCCGTAATATGACACTGATTTGAAGCATTTTACCGGTTTGTTTCCATGTGAGCCTTTCCAAATTGTTTTGGACTTGAATCGATGCACCAATTGATTTAGCATTGGTCATCCTGCATGCACGTGGGTGGATCTTTAACCTGTAACGATGAGGTCACTGAGCGGCCGCAATCCCCTTCCCCCCTCCGAGAAGCTTCGCCAGGCTCAAGAGCTAGTACCAGCGCAACACTTGATTGGAAGGGACGCAGCCTTCGAGCCCACTTTAACATCTTTCTTGTCCATCAATTCGTAGCACCTTTAGGCTTTCTTCAATAGCTACGGAGTACTCATTCTATTCTTCACATCCCCTCAATCTCAACAACCCTGCGACAGTCTTTCCATCAGGCAGTCACGCGATTCCTGCGTTTGGCTGTTTCAATTATTGGACAACACGAAGAGGAAAATTCTACTGCAAGGCCGGCGTCTCAGTTGTGCGCAACCATGTCGTCTGGCAAGAAAGGACCCACGGTGCTCGTAAGTTTTTTCATCATCGTGGGCTTTTACTACTGCTCTCTTACATACTACAAGTTTCTAACAGATTTGGCTAGGTCACGGATGCACGCGAGCGGCCGAATCAGCGGGGGGTTCCTCGCCGCGCTGACAATCCTACTGCTGGCTCCAGTCGCACGCCAATGAGATTTATGACAGTCGACAACGTGCTGCAATACAACACGCAAATTCCTTCAGGTCAACCACGAGGTCCCCCACAACCGCAAAGACCCGTATTGTCCGGCGGCAGTGCCCAGGGACGACGTATGGTGTATGGCGGCGGACTGCCAAACCTCCATTCTCGAACAGGGCAGCCCATGCCATCTCGCACAACTAAGATCAGCCAGAAATTGGTGCTCTTGCCTGAGACTGATGATGATGTTGAGGATGCCGAGGAACAGTTGGAAAGCGAGGCTGTGTTGGCACGGAGGTTACAGAATGAAGAGGACAGGCCGTTGAGGGACGAAGAATTGGACGTATTAAGGAAAAGAGGTGGCATCAGAGGGAAGAGCTATGCCGAAAGGCTTCCGAAGTTGCAGAGGAAGGACAAAGTCAGTCGCTTAACAGCATATTGCACTGCTCAGGCATACAAAACGGCGGAGACATCGGAATTTTTGAGGAAGAAACACGATGCCAAGACAAAACTCTACGACGATTGTTTATATGCGATTTATGCGTTACCACTACTGAACGGTACCGACGGTTACAGGGTGCGCGGCCGACCAATGTTGAAGACTCCGGGCACAGGAAAGACCATGCTGGATTTAGAAATTGAGAGAAGCGAGCAGCGTGACCACCACGAGGGCTATTTCGAAGACGACGCGTACACCAACCCCGAGAGGCCCGGCAGAGGGGACCGAGGTGCATCGCCATACGGCCACTCGGCACCTGCCGAAAATGGTGGTCACCAGGATCAAGACGACGGTTCACCATCACATATGAGTCGCCTGGCCCCTGATGCCAAAAATTTTGCCGAAATGTTTGTCTTCTCATATGGCGTGGTTGTCTTCTGGAACTTTACCGAGCATCAAGAAAAAGATATCCTTGCCGACTTGACCTTTGCCGATGCAGAAGCCGCAGTCTCATTGTTGACCCGACCACTTGAACAGGATGATTTCGAGACCGAGGAGTTTCATTTTGAATACAGCGCGGATGTTCAGCGCCCACGGGTTTTTAACGATATGATTACACTGCTGCCTCGATCTGACCATATGATCAAACTCACCATTAGTCACGCGATTGCGCAGAGTACGAAACTGTGTTTCTTTGAGGAGCGCATGGGTGAAACTATGTTGGATGCTCAACATGTGCCCAAAACGTTGGCGTTGACTGGACAGTTAAATATGACGAGAAAGGAGATTGTCACTCTGCTGGGCAGACTCTTCAAAAGCCGGGTGGATATCAACCTTTGTAAGTGCTTGCCAACCCACGATGACGATTTGATTTTTGCGCTCTGTTTGCGCTCTTTTTTGCGCTCTTTTTTGCATGGATTTCGTTCCCATCATAGTCACTAATGGAAAAGCGTCTCTAGCATCAAACATTCTCGACGTACCAAATTTCTTCTGGGACTCGGAGCCAACTTTGCATCCTCTCTACGTTGCTATCCGCGAGTATCTGGAAATTGACCCTCGGATTAAAGTACTCAACGAGAGATGTCGCGTATTCCTTGATCTGGCTGAAATTTTGTCCGACTCGATAGCGGACTCAAAAATGAGCTACATTACGTGGATCGTCATCATTCTCATTCTCGCTAGTATCCTTGTTACTTTGACTGAAGTCATCCTGCGTTTTGCCCTGCTCAAGAAGAATAGCGCCAATGCCAAGCTCGCACAAGCGTACACTTCAATATCATGGAATGGAAACATCAATCCTGCCAAAGTTCCCGAGATACTTGCTCTTTCTTCTACAGCCGCATCTGCTCAGACTCGGGAGGAGACAACAGCCATTACTGACCTCGAAATTCTGGCGCTTACCCTCGGGTTGCAATCCAACGCCACACTTGAAGACATCAAGCAGGGCATCGGTCACCTGAAAGCAGCGGCGAATTCTTCTGAGAATTGTGTCATGGATAAACTGTCTCGGTTGTCATCCGGGGAGCTGAGGAAGAAGGGCGCGTCGGCGGGCTACGCTGCACGGTAGGTCTAGACTGCCGTGCTGGTAACGCCAAGTTTGTATATGTCGGCAACTCGCAACGACCGTCACGAACAGCCACGATTGTGGAACTGCAGGCATACGCGGCAGAAAGCTTACGGTCGTGCTCAAGTAATAACTCCAACTCTACTACTCTCCAAGCCGATGGACAAGAAGACTCCTCACCTATGTTTCGGGGTCCCCATCCCCTTCACTTATTGACCATTGCGTGGCTTCAACAATGTTTTGTTAGATCAGCTCGGGCGTTCATGATTCCGATTTTCCAGGGAGCCACGTCTCTTTTGGGGGGGGGGGGGGGGATATCAACAAAGGCCATAATCGGCGATGCTGAGATCGCCCCATCCTCTTCGCCCCATCCTCTCCGCCCCAAAAGCATGCTGACGTCCGCTTTAACGACAGTGGCGTCACTCATTGTTTTCAACATCATCACATAGCCCGGCGTTTCAGTTTATCTTGCTTGCTGTTATTATTTTGCAGAACCCCCTCGCATGATATATTCTCCTGCAGGCCCGGTCTGGGCGACCAGTTCATCTTTTGTTCCTTATGGGTTTCCCCTGAAAAGCGTCCACAGTGTGTCCCAGTCGTTCGATTTATAATTTCCAAATATATGGCAAGCCGCAGATCAACCAGGAATTTACTCTACGCGGCCTTCAATTTCGGCACATTGTTGGCCACGTTGGATCCTGATCTGTACAATAATAGAAACAGTTTTCTACTTCAGATTCACTATCAATTACAAAGTATCAAATATCTCATGATTGCTGCTCATTTGTGCGCGTAAAAGTATGAATGTAGTAGGTGCTCGTCCTCTAGGCGACACCCGAATTGCAGCCAGCCAGCTACCTACGCTGACGATTACTTACAATGAGCCAATGGGTCGAGTCAAGGCAAGCAAGAACCTAGAGATTGAAGCTGTTCGGGCTGCATTGCAGCGATGAGGCTTGTTTGCCAATACTCCCTACTCACTGAATAACATAGCCCATGTACGGAGTACATATGTGCTGACTGTTAGCACGAAGGCGCAGGCCAGGGAGGGGCGTGTATTGCTTTTCGCACGGAGTACAGACAGTAGCCCTTTGAATGAATTTCCACCAACTACGAGCCCCACGCGGGGCAAGCACTATTTATGTAGCTCTAAGAGGATAGTAAGTCAAGCTACTAGGGATAATTGTTACGGAGTACTATCTCCTTGAGCGTGCTAAAGCTTGTGGAGTCATGTTAACCAGGGGTCTGTATGTATCCAATTAGATAAAAGTAAGCTAGAGATACATACAGACCCTAGTTAGCGAGACTCCACAAGCTTTAGCACGCTCAAGGAGATAGGGGTATTTACGCTAGTACGCGGTACTAAGTGGTCCTAGTAAAGTACTTTGAAGCCAATGTACCCTTTACCCCGTTGTGCAATGGAAAAGTCTATTCTGCTACCCAGTCATATATGTACCTCGTGTAAAATCAAACAGGGATTAGACTATTTCCCCTACTCCGTACTACGGACCGTATTGTCGCAAGGCATAGGGAATAATGAACGCATAATAAGTGGCCAGTCAGCTGCGCCTCTTTTTCTTTCGTGCAAGAACTATCGGGCCCGCCACCGGCAAAAAAAAAATATATATATATTCAATGGGGAGGGAGGGAGGGGGCGGGCGAGCGGGCGCAAAGCTGGGATCCCTTGTGGCGTTCATCAGGAGACGTCGAGTCGAAAAGCATACGCGTCCTCTCCCAGTGGCGTCCTTTCTTCCTTGCTTGCTTCCCGGGGGTGAATAGGAACGGAACTGGTGCTCCGGTGTTATACATGGGGCGGAGAGTCGAACGGCATTGTTCCAATGGCGAATTGTATGGACGCCTACGGACTAAACACGCATACAATACACATGTCAAAGATTGAACACGCATATGCCGTTAGTCCTAATTAGGATAGACGTGCCAAGCACGGAGTGCGTGGCCATGCCTCTCGGATTCTCGGAGGCGTCCGTGCAATATCTTCTAGCGCATGGATTGAGATTTGATCGCGTGGTGGGTGATTTGGGGAGGCTGGATGGACGCGGTAAGCGGGATTCAATAGTAGACGTTTTTGATTCGTCATCGTGGCCGTGCAGATTCCGACTTTTGGCGCGTGATAATATCAACTCCATGGACACTTTGATGAGAAAGTGACTTTTTAAAAAAAAAACTGTAACACATCCATCCCTTTCAAGCAGACAAGACAAGGTCTTTGGTAGCGTTGTTCGTGTTATTAATGGTGGTCAAGGTAAGAATAACAAGACTACCTTATCCTGAAGGAAAATTGCTCTACCCGGCGCACGTTTAAACCCATTGTGCTACCCCGCCGGCCATGATGCTCTAACGCCGAAACCCATGTTGTCAAGACAATGTTCCTTATTGCCATTGCAACGACAAATCAGAATGCAACGGGTTCTGAGCCCGTAAAATGAGACACTGTCTCCGGGTAGACTACAGGTCACTTTCATGCACAAGCATCTCTCATATCGAGATTGATGTCAAACACGTACGGCTAGACGACGCAATATATGCAGAGTGAACCCCCCCATCTGCGGTGCTATGCCCTCATGATCGTTGGTCGTCTAATTAAAAATAAATGAAATGAAACCGGGGTATCTCGAACGATGAAGCATACGCGAACTATCTGGAGCTCTGATTCAGAGGTTGGTATTGTGTTTGCTGTTTTCGTTTCTTAGTATCCAGCTCAGCTTTGCTGTAAATGCCTGCACCAACCATGGTGACAGCCATTCCAGCCCCATTGAGTAAATCGACGGAGACATTGAAAAGGAAAATGCCAAGCAGGACTGTGAGACATTGTTTGAGGTTGCCGCACACCGTCATTGTCAAAGCACCGGCAAGCTTGTTCGTGTTGAAGGACGAGATGTTCAGGAGAAGGGCGAGAAAGCCGTTGCCCGTCAATGATGCAATCGATGAAGGAAGGGACACCTGCCCCGATGTGATGAGTTCTCGGAAACCAGCCACTTCGCCTGTTGCAGTGGCGCAAGCCAATGCTTGCAATGCAGCCAAAGGTGACATGCGCATCAGAAATTCGACGGGTGGCAAGGCCAATGATCCCGTCATAAATCGATTGGTTACAACAGTCTTGTGGTTGCAAAACGTTAGCCTTTTAGAATCGCAATGTACAGGCATATTATATTGTGATGTCACATACCTTGACAGCAGCGAGAACGACGCCGAAGATGGTCAAGAGAAAACCAGCGTCTGTAAATGTCATTTCGCCTGCAGTTGTCATAGCCGCTCCAATTATGAGAGGCACGAGTGACAGGTAAGTCATGTAGCTGTAGGTACGGCCATACCAGGAGCGGTAGATGAGAATGGTAAAGATCGGACACAGCATGCGCATGGTCTGATAGAATGGAACAGACACCATGGCGAGAGACAGATTGGATACGGCGATGTTGGCGGTGAACAGGGCGCTGAAGGCGACAAGAGCAAGGTGTTCCCGGCGACCTAATCGTGACATTTTGAAATATCCCGTTTGCATCATAGCAAACGTGCCCATACTGGCAAAGGAGGCATGAAGAAACGTCAGGAGCCATGGAAAATGAAACTAAGGGGCGATCATTAGTACGATTTATGGTACAATCCATCTCCTGACTGGAGTTGACGTGGCAATTGCTTGCACACAAAATGACTTACCATGCCCAATACTAGCTTGTTATAGAGGGTGAGAAGCAAGGAGAAGAAGAAATAGGTCCCCAGCCAGGTAAACTTGATCGTGCTCGGAATGGAATATTCGTGGTCCAGATTCTGGTCGCTTGGGGGCTCTGAGCGACCTGGAGCAGCCTCCACATCCGAGTGTACAGCCTTGGATTCGACATGGCCTCCTTGATACAGGAGATGATCCGGCTCCTCATTGCTCCTTCTCGACATGCTGCTGTATTTTGTATGAGTCGATCAAGGTCCAGGGTGGTGTAAGACGATGATATTCCAATATTCTTTTCAGTTGTGTTTGCTATGACGAGTGCATATTACTGAGGAACCAGTCAGAGATGGAAGCAAACAGCCCTGGCTGCCTCTGATTTCTATCATGGACCTTGGAGTAGAGGCGACAGATCGGATTGCGTCGTGGCGGAGCGAATCTTTGGTTCCGGAATCGTAACCGCTGTCGACTGGGGCCGCAGTTGAGGCTGAGCAGAGCCGCCGACACAGAAAAGGGACAAGCAAACTATATAAAGAAACGCGCGACGGCTACGGGTGAAGTAGAGAGCGTGATGTAGATTGAAGAAGGACTCCAAAGAATTCGTTACCAGAGCACAGAATGCCTGGTGAAGAAAGAGATAGAAAAGAGAGAGAGAGAAAGAAAGCGAACGGAGGAGAGTGCAGGATAGAGACAGGAGACAAGAGAGGAGCCAAAGGTGGCGGTATACGCGGCGCCAAGTTCTTGTAGGCCACGCACCACTTTCTCTTCAGCTCTACAGCACCAGCACCATAACGATGCCGCCGATGCGCGACAGGCAGGTTAGAAGGGGTTAGAAGGGGGGCGGGCTTGGGCCCAGGCGGCGCCAGAGGTCTTGCTAGGGCGGAGTGGGCATTGATGGGTCTACATGTAGTGCGCTAGGCGACGGGAGAGGGGTGTGTCACCGTGTGTGACAGCAGAAGTGCGGTCTAAGCGACAAGGGAAGGAGCGCTGAACGCATTGTTACCACATCATAGACTCCGTAGGCTACGGACTAGTTATTAAAGTTGTCGTGGCTTCCTTTATTATTGGGGAAGTTGCGGCGATGGCTGGGTAGCAGGCTAAGAAAGAAGGCTGACTGCTTCCAATCGCTTTTTGCTCGTCTACCAGAAATTGTCATCGTTGCCCTCCTTGTCTTCAGGACAAACTGTATCATCACACGAGCATCACTCCTTTGCTTTGTGGACGGACGTGTGCGATGACGCGTCGCTCGTAGCGTTGAGATTCTAGACCAGGGGTTACTTTTAGAGTAACTTACTACATTAGAGCTGGCACAGAGAATACCCAAGGGGGCTTGCCAGTTGAAGCACCCCGATCACACCGATGACGTTTCTATTCAACATGATTGTTCTGTACGACCGCCACATGACTGAGACCTGGCACATAACGCCCATACTAATAATTTGTTACGCAGGGACGAGCCACGGACACATCTACTGGAATGAAGATTCGAGAAAATAAAAGCTGCATTTTTGGTGCATTTTATGCGTATTTTCCCGAGACGTGGGAAATTAGGCGAGAAAACTTCTCACAGAACAAACACAGTTATCCTAGAAAGACGAACTGACTAATAGAAGAAGGTGCATGGAATAACGACCAGTGTACCAGGAATGAAGAAATGGCAGTCCGTCCTTCGCCAAAGAAGCCTATTATTGGTCTACACTAGTCCCTGAACAAGCAAGTTTGATTGATTGTACAATCTCCATGTTCGAAGTGGCTGCGTGTGTTCCGGCCGAAATGGAGATTGGCGACGTGCGAGTGTCCCAGACAGATCCGGGGGGAGGCATGAAGAAAGCGGCAAACTTTGTTGCTGCAGATGGGACCCCAGCTGGCTATTACCTACACTGTCACTGTACATGTACATATGTGTCAGGGAGAGCTCCCTTGAAGCATAGGTTATATGAGGGCAGCGCGCATTAATAGGGATAAAACGCGAGGTCAGACATTAGTAGATATAATATATTAGAAGTACCTCTATAAACTAGTTATTACTATAGTATACTATATACCTTTTAGGTATAAAAGTTAGGTACTATCTATATCTTTAATTAACTAAATTAAACACTTTTTATTATTTATTTATACCCTTACCTAATAGTTATAAGCCTAGGAGGCTTTAATTACTATTTTTATTTATTATTATTAAAGATATAAGCTTTATTAAATATTATTAATTAATGCTTATTTATATTATAAGATAATTACCCTTTTATTATATTAATTAGTTAAAACCCTTATCTTATACTTTAATTAACTAATATATTCCCCTTTAAGATATCTAAAGAAACTCTAAATATAGTATTATTATTAAAGAAAGATTAAATTAAATAGTTTACTTAAGTTAAGAACTATATAGAATTATATAGTATTTAGGAGTATATTAACCCTAATAAGGTTAAATTACTTAAAGAACTTATAATACTTATATACCCTTAGAGAGGCCTAAGACTAGAGATTATATTAGATAATCCTAATACTCTTAAAGATTAGAAGATTACTTATAAAGATATAAAGAACTAATTTAACTTTAAATATAAAGAGCTTTAATTTAACCTTATAAAGTATATAAACTTATTAAAGTAAATACTAAAGATTAGGGAATATATTTATAAGACTCTTTTAAAGAATATATAAGACTCTCTTAACTTTAATACTAAAGTAAAAGAAAAGGAGTTAGTTTAATATTATACCTATAGGATACTTAAGCTTCTTTATAATTAATATAAGCTAAATATAAAGAAAATACTTATCCTTATAGAGAATTACCTTAATAATTACTTATAAGCTAAAGGTACTTATAATTAGTATAAGTAAGCTATAATAATAAAGGTACTATAGAGAAATTATCTAGATTTTAAGACTTAATAAACTAAGGAGATAATACTATATAAGTTTATTATTTCTTTTTAAAGTAAATTTAAGGTATTCTAGAAGAAATAAAATAACTTACTTAATAAAGAAAAGAGCTATAGCTTCCTTAAGGTAGTTAGTAAGTTTAAAAGAGATTATAAAGCTCCTTAAAGCTTAATAATAATAAAATTAGCTAATAATACTATTATTACTAATAAATTAAATAGTTAGAATAGATTAAAGTAAAAGAAATACCCTAGATACTCTAGTTATAATATTTATAATATATTAAAGTAATAGGAATCCTATAATTTATTTAAAGCTCTCTATAAGCTAAAGGCTACTCTTAAGGATTAGGAAGTTAGGAAGAACTCTAAAGATAATATTAAGAGATATCTTAAGGAAAACCTATAAAAGAGATTAAAAGCTATAAGTTAAAAGCCTAAGAAAAGGGAGAAAAGTAGTAATATTATTATCCCTTTATAAGCTTTAATAAATAACTTACTTATAGTAACTCTAGGTAAGAAAACTATAAATATATTATTATCTATATACTTATAGACAGAGTATTGCACTAAAACGTGTAGTGTAGTGTAGTATTTGTAGTGTAGTGTAGTAACTACACTACAAACTACACTACACTACAAACTACACTAACTATAAGGAAAAAAAAACTACACTACACTAACTATAAAAAAAAAAAAACTATAATACATTACACTACAAATTTTTTTTCCTAAACTACACTAACTATAAACACTACAAATATAGTATTAGACTTTTTATTAGTTATTAGTATTTATAAGGTTAAAAGAAAGCTAGTTATATAAAAGCTTTTATTATTACCTATTTTATTAAATTAGTTATAGAATTTATAATATTATATTATTTTTATAATTTTATTATAACTAAGTAAGGTTATATATAATATTATACTTTTTTAATAATACTATTTAACTTAATACTTTATTTCCCTAATATAACTTAAAGAAAAACCTTCTTATTATATTATTTACTATTTCTATAAATTATTTTATATTTCTATAAATTATTATTATTACTTATTTTAAAAAAACTATAAAAAAAACTACTAGTAAACTTAATATAAGTAGCTTATTATATCTTATTATAGCTTATAATAGCTTATTATATCTTATTATAGCTTATAATAGCTTATAATAGCTTATAATAGCTTATAATAGCTTATAATAGCTTATAATAGCTTATAATAGCTTATAATAGCTTATAATAGCTTATAATAGCTTATAATAGCTTATAATAGCTTATAATACTAATATTACTAATATTACTAGTATTACTAAGATTACTAAGATTACTAAGATTACTTATAATATTATTAGTGTTAAAGTTTAATAATAAATAAATAATAAATAAATAACTTAAATATAAATACTAGTAATTATAAGTAAATTACTATAGTAAAAGCTATAGTTTTTAATAACTTAGTATTTTAAGGTTTTTAAAAATATTAATATTATAAAAATGTTTTCTCTTTTGTGTTTTTTTAAAATAATAATAAAAGTAAAATAATAGTAATTATAGTAATAATAGTAATTAAGGTTATAAAAGTTATTAAAGCTTTTATAATAAGTATAATATATTATATAAAACTAAGTCCTAGTATTATTTTTAAAAACAAGTTAAACTTATTTTTTATAGCTTATTTAAGCTATATAGGGTAATTAAAATAATACTATTAGTTATCTATTAATAAATTATAAATATTAGTCTATTATATTCTTTCTTTATGTATTATTATAATAAGAGATATAAAGTTACTATATATAACTTCTTAAAGCTTTAGAATTATAAAGCTTAAAGTAATATTTAATTAGTTTAAATAGTAAATAAATAGTTTAAGCTTTTTTTAAGTTCTTATTATATTAATAATAATATTAAAGTACTAAGTAGATATTCTATTAACTTTTATATATTTATTTAGATTTCTAATTTAATTTAATTATATTAGTTTAGGGTATTTTTTAATTAAATTAATAATAAAAATATAAAATAATTAATAATAATAGTAAATAAAATAATTAGAAGGTTTTTCTTAAAGTTATATTAGTAAAATAAAGTAATAAGTATAATAGTATTATTAAAAAGGTATAATATTATAAATAACCCTAGTTATAGTAAAATTCTTAAAAAAAAGTAAATATTATAAATTCTATAACTAATTAAGTAAAATAGGTAATAATAAAAGCTTCTATATAACTAGCTTTCTTTTAATCCTTATAATAACATTATATAATAAAAAGGCCCACTTTTTTTTTTACTAACACTACATTATAGTTTTTGTAGTTAGTGTAGTTAGTAATTACACTAACTACACTACAATATAAGTAAAAAAAAACTACAATACACTACACTATAAAAAAAAAAACTACAATATATTAACTATAAGAAAAAAAAAACTACACTATAAATACAAATTTTTCCTAAAAACTACACTAACTACACTATAAATAATACTTTACTTATAGAGCTCTTAACCTTTAAAGAAAATTATTAGTTTAACTTTAAATACTATAGATAGCTTAGAGGGGAATTAGAATATAATTATTTATAATTCTAAGGCTAATATTTATATCTTTAATAATATTTATTAGTTTAAATAGTCTAAATTTAATAGGAATATTATAATAGAGGTTAGAGCTAGAGGCATAGTCTATCTATCCCTTAGCTAAGGGCTAGTCTATATATTAGTTATAAATCTAATATTATAAAGGTCTAAAAGGATTATATTATATAGTGCTTTACTAATTCTAGAATTTTATATTAACCTAGTATTAGTAATAATTCTTATAAAAGTAAGGATTTATTAGAATTAAAGGAAATACTTCCTATTCTAAGGAAAGAGCCTTATTACTAAGCTTTATAATATTAATAAGCTTTATATATTATCTATTCTCTTTAATAATCTAAAAGAGGCTTACACTATAATAAGCAAAGCTCTAAGGCCCCTTATAAAAGAAGATATAAAGCTTTAGTATTAATAATATAGTTATCTAGGTAAGAAAGCCTTTATAGAGATTATAAACACTACTCTTAGTATTAAATTAATAAGACCTAAGCTTATAGAATATAAAATCTATACTATAAGTAAGGCTAAGCACTAGAGATTATAGGTTATACTAGAAGGGCTTCCTTAGGAACCTAGATATAGCCTTTTAGTTAATCTAGACTATTATAACTCTTCTTATTAGAATAGTAATAGGTATTAGTATGCTTTTATATACCTTATAACCTTAATATATTTCTTTTATTTATTTAAGACTAAAGATAAAATTTATAATAGCTTCTATATAATAATAGTATTCCTATATATATAATTTAGGGTTTAACTATGCTTTTTATATAGTAATATTAAAAAGGCTTTATTTATAAAGAGTATAAGAGATAAAATAGCCTTTACTAGTATTATAGTTTATAATTTAGCTCCCTTAATACCTAGTTAAAATAGAAAGGTAAAGAGATTTAAGGAGGTAGTTAAGTAAAAGGCTTATATATTAAGCCTTAAAGCTTACTTTCCTTTAGAACTTAATAATAAAGTCTTTAATATAGTAGTCTATTTACTAAATAAAATACCTTTTAAGTATTATAGGAATTAGGTTATACCTTATAAGCTTTAGTAAAATTAAGTATAGAAAATAGTCCTAGCTTATTTATAGATATTAGAGGTTTAAAAGCCTTTAATTATATATTTATAAGCTTATAAATATAAGGCATTTCTAATAATAATAAAGGCTTTAGAGTATATTAAATTATATAATATAATACTATAGCTAGAGTAAAAAGCTTATATAGGATACCTTATTAGTTATAGAGGTAAGTTATAATATATTATATAAGTACCTTTACTTTATAATTATAAGGTTATTATATTAGTATATATTTAGTTTAATAAGAACTCTTTCTTTAAGCTAGAAGAAAAGCTAGAATTAGCTTAATAAAAGAAAATATTAATAATTAAGTTACTTAAGAAGCTTAAAGCTAAAGATCTTAATAAAGAGATTAGCTAAGACCTTATTAGAATAAAGCTTAAAAAGAATAATCCTACCTCTTTACTATTAGCTATAGGCTAGGAAAATAAGTAGTTTAAAGTAAAAATACCTCCTTATATAATAGGGGATAAAGAGAACCTTTCTAGTGCACTTTTAACCCCTTTTAACTTCTCTTAGAAGGCACTAGTTACTATAGAGAACTTAGAGCTTTAGGTATAAGGTAATAATACACTATTTTATAAGATTAATAAATTTATAAGTAAGGTAATAGCTAAATATATAGTAATTACTATAGAGACTAGTAAATTTACTATAAAAGGTAATAAGGCTATAGAGAATTATAGTCCTTATAATAATAGTATTAATATAAATAATATTATTACTAGGAAATATTAAAGAAAGAAAATAAGGAAAGCTAGGTAAGTATAGTTTTCTTTTACTTTCTTAATAGTATTCTAAGGAACTTAATATAGTTTATATATTAAAGATATACCTCTAAAACTTATATATTATTATTAGGCAATAGCCTTAGTGTATTATAACTAGAGTATTACACTAAAACATATAGTATAATGTAGTATTTATAGTGTAGTGTAGTAAATACACTATAAACTACACTAACTATAAGGAAAAAAAAACTACACTATACTAACTATAAAAAAAAAAACTATAATACATTATACTATAAATTTTTTTTCCTAAACTATACTAACTATAAATACTATAAATATAGTATTAGACTTTTTATTAGTTATTAGTATTATAAGGATTAAAAGAATGCTAGTTATATAAAAGCTTTTATTATTACCTATTTTATTTAATTAGTTATAGAATTTATAATATTATATTATTTTAGTAATTTTACTATAACTAAGTAAGGTTATATATAATATTATACTTTTTTAATAATACTATTTAACTTAATACTTTATTTCCCTAATATAACTTAAAGAAAAACCTTCTTATTATATTATTTACTATTTCTATAAATTATTTTATATTTCTATAAATTATTATTATTACTTATTTTAAAAAAATTATAAAAAGAATTACTAGTAAACTTAATATAAGTAGCTTATTATATCTTATTATAGCTTATAATAGCTTATAATAGCTTATAATACTAATATTACTAAGATTACTTATAATATTATTAGTGTTAAAGTTTAATAAAAAATAAATAATAAATAAATAACTTAAATATAAATACTAGTAATTATAAGTAAATTACTATAGTAAAAGCTATAGTTTTTAATAACTTAGTATTTTAAGGGTTTTAAAAATATTAATATTATAAAAATGTTTTCTCTTTTCTCTTTTATGTTTTTTAAAAATAATAATAAAAGTAAAATAATAGTAATTATAGTAATAATAGTAATTAAGGTTATAAAAGTTATTAAAGCTTTTATAATAAGTATAGTATATTATATAAAACTAAGTCCTAGTATTATTTTTAAAAACAAGTTAAACTTATTTTTTATAGCTTATTTAAGCTATATAGGGTATTTAAAATAATACTATTAGTTATCTATTAATAAATTATAAATATTAGTCTATTATATTCTTTCTTTATGTATTATTATAATAAGATATATAAAGTTACTATATATAACTTCTTAAAGCTTTAGAATTATAAAGCTTAAAGTAATATTTAATTAGTTTAAATAGTAAATAAATAGTTTAAGCTTTTTTTAAGTTCTTATTATATTAATAATAATATTAAAGTACTAAGTAGATATTCTATTAACTTTTATATATTTATTTAGATTTCTAATTTAATTTAATTATATTAGTTTAGGGTATTTTTTAATTAAATTAATAATAAAAATATAAAATAATTAATAATAATAGTAAATAAAATAATTAGAAGGTTTTTCTTAAAGTTATATTAGTAAAATAAAGTAATAAGTATAATAGTATTATTAAAAAGGTATAATATTATAAATAACCCTAGTTATAGTAAAATTCTTAAAAAAAGGTAAATATTATAAATTCTATAACTAATTAAGTAAAATAGGTAATAATAAAAGCTTCTATATAACTAGCTTTCTTTTAATCCTTATAATAACATTATATAATAAAAAGGCCCACTTTTTTTTTTACTAACACTACATTGTAGTTTTTGTAGTTAGTGTAGTTAGTAACTACACTAACTACACTACACTACAAGTAAAAAAAAACTACAATACACTACACTATAAAAAAAAAAAACTACAATATATTAACTACAAGAAAAAAAAAACTAAACTACAAATACAAGTTTTTCCTAAAAACTACACTAACTACACTACAAACAATACTCTGATTATAACTACTAGAAGGAAGCGATTATAAAGGAGCTTTTAAAGCTTTAATTCTTAAACTACTAGGAGAATATACTAGATAAATTATTTAATCTTAAAGAGATTATTAACCTTAGATAGGTTTTTAAGTATAAAACTAATAAAAAAGGTATTATTATAGAGTTTAAGGCTTAAATAGTAGTCTAAGGTAACTAATAACTAAAGGATAACCTTAATAACTACACTACTATACTTACTTTATAATCTTTATATATACTACTTACTATTTACTATACTAATAATCTTAATATATATTAATATAATGTTTAGAATGCTTTCTTATATATAAAACTTAAAGAACCTATCTTCTATAAGCTACTAGAGGGTATAAATATATAAGATTATCTCTAGAAGATAACTAGAGTATTATATAGGCTATAGGAAGCTCCTTAATAATGGTTTTTATACCTAATATAATTCCTATTAAACCTAGGCTTTATCTAAGGAAAGGAAGACTTATATATCTTTATAAAAGGCAGATTTATCCTGTTTTTCTATGTAAATAATATTATAGTACTGTTTCTAAATAGATTTAAAGCAGAATTTAAAGAGCTATATAAGTAGTTAATAAATAGTCTAGATATTAAAGACTAAGGTAATTTAAAGTAATTCCTAGGCATTAAAATCATTAGGAATTATAATACTAAAGAGATATAGTTATTATAGGAATTATATATTTAAAAGATAGCTTAGAAGTTTATTCCTAATATTATTAATAATGATTTAAAGAGCTTAATTATAATACCTTTAATAATAGCTATAATAGTTTTAAATAATAAGTAAGCTACTAATAAAGAGATTAATTACTATAGAGTAGTTATTAGCTCTTTAGTCTATCTTTATATTATTAGAAGACTTAATATAGCCTTTATAGCTTTAAAGCTAGCCTCCTTTATAATAAACCCTTTAATAAAGTATATTAAGCTTATAAAGGCTACTCTAATATACACTTAGAATATAAGGAAGCTATATATTTAATAGTTAGAAGTAAATAGCTTTAATATACTTTTCTCTAGTACTAATGCCTCTCTTAGTAATAACTCTAATACTTAGAAATTAATATAAGGCTATGTCTTTATTATATATAAAGCTATAATTAATTAGAAGTCTAGAAAGTAATATTATATAATAACTTTAAGTATAAAAGCAAAGCTCTTTATATTAAATTATAGAGTAAAAGAGTATATATCTCTAGGTAAATTACTTTATAATATTAGTATATAAGTTCTTTCTTTATTAATTATCTAGTATAATAATAAGTAAATAATTTATATTATAAAATATAAGAAAGGAAGGCTTTAAACTAGTCTAAAGTATCTTAATATAAATTAAATATAGATTTAAGAGTAATATACCCTAGGTAATATTAAGGTAAATTAGTTAAAGACCTCTAAGATACTTACTAATAGCTTTATAAAGCCTTTATTAAAGTAAATATATAAGGAATTCTATTACTAGATTAGCTTATAGGAAATTCCTACTTAATTATAATACTAGGAAATTATTATAATCTTTTCCTATGCTTATAATCTTTAGCTTTAATAAATATCTTAGCTAAGGGAAGTGTATTAAGGAGAGCTTCCTTAAAGTATAGGTTATATAAGGGTAGCGCGTATTAATAAGGATAAAATATAAGATTAGATATTAGTAAATATAATATATTAGAAGTACCTCTATAAACTAGTTATTACTATAGCGCACTATGTACCTTTTAGGTATAAAAGTCAGGTGCTGTCTGCACCTCTAATTAACCAAATTGAACACTTTTTATCATCTATTTACACCCCTACCTGACAATATGGCTACTCATCCTTTTTAGTTGACCATGTCAATGGCCCAATGGGCCGGTCCGTCCAGGTTTTTGTGTTTTTGTGCTGGTGGGTTGGAACACGCGTCGTTTCAATACGGAGTATCCCGTACCGTGTTCCGGCTAATAATGGATAAGACACTCCAACCCCCCCTGGTTTAATTCAAGACCCACTTTATATAGCTGGCAAGTCCCCCTATACATGTATGTATGTACTACATGCATCCTCTCAATCAGCCGCGTGGGAAAATACTTGTACTAGCTAAATAAATTCTTACATGTATTATTACACCGAGTGCGGATTACTCCGTAAGTGCATTCTATGCCTCACAGGCTTATACCTAATTGAACGCTACTCAAAGATACATGTACTTTCTGTTCTACGGATTGTATAAATTATATGATTTACTCATCCGTACGGAGTACATGCAGTACATAAGTAAATTAGGGGTTGGAGTGTAACGGTTGCACGTGGGCGAGTCGGACTGCCAGCAGCCAGCAGATGGGATCGGCAAATTCTGCGGCACGTGCGAATCAGATATCAGATGTCGGTCCACCTCGAAGGGGCTCGGTTATTCAATGTTTGGTGTTTGCATCTCGTCGTCTCGGCCTCGAACACCAACAACATCCGGAATTCATCTTGGCTTTCCCTGGCCTTGATAGTCTTGTTTCTTGTTGCATGCAATGAAGCTGGCCATGAATCCATGATCCGCCCTTGGAACAGAACTTTATCAATGAAGATGGATCCGTTGGTCGGCCGTTTCCACACTGCGCGGCATTTTACCCGGACCCCTGGCAGCCGCATCGTTCAGGAGAGGTGGGTGTATTACATAGTCCGTACTCCGTATTAATATGTACATACATATGTACGGAATCATGGGCGTGAGTTACTTGACTTCATCGGATGACTGCAAGGTGAATCCTGAAGTGGCAAGACTTGTTGAGCCGAGATCCCCCCCTCCTTCCCCTCCTCTCTCACAAAAGACAAGACGGAAAGAAGGACTGTCCGGCGATGCCAGATATGGAAAGATGCTGCGTATACGGAGTATGTACGTCCGTAATCCGTACCCCGTACAGTTCAATGCCAAAAATCTTAAGCAATACGCGTCCCTGGACTCGATGTACTCCGTAGTTCACGTGTTTGGATCGCTTGACGGATCACAATCCCTGGTCTGTGTACGGAGTACGGAGTATGTACTCGGTAAAACAGCAAACTGTTCTCCTACCTAATTACCGCACCGCACCGCACCGCACCGCACCGCACCGCACCGAAGCCAGACCATGTGTCTTTTGTATATATATTTTCTCCCTGCAATTTTCCCTGGGCTGAGGGCTCTCAACCTCGTAGACCCTGATCGACCTGGAATCACCCTGCATTGGTTTGCACTGGGAGTGTTATTCCCGCTCTCTCTTAATCATTGTTATCCAACATTTGGCCATCAAGTATACTTTTCTTAGATTTCCCCTATCCCCCACCGCGAAGGCTATGCATCGGTTACCCAGGAAGACCTGACTGATGCATTTCAATCGTCATGGCACTCATTGCTTTTCTGCGCCGGAAGCTGGTGATTGCCGTCTGCCTCTCCATGGTGCTGATGGGCCTCTTGCACCCGGCAATCCCGTTCGACATGGTATGACTACAGAACCGATACCACGGGTCAATCTTCACAGACCTCAATAGTTGGCTGACAAGTACTGAACTAATCTTGTAGGGCCTTTCTGAGATGATGACTCACATACAAAAATCTGAACAAGCGGCGAATGTCGACCTCCCAGCAGAATCGCAATCGCCCAATATCACCAACCATGCCTCGCCTTCCCACGACCCGGATATCCCCGTCTCAAACGTGAGAACGTCGCGATTGCATTTTCTTATTCCAGCGAGCCGGCCAAATCTGCAATTCTGTTATCATGTGGCGTCTGCGACAGCAATCAGATACCCTGCTCCAACGCTCCTTGGCTGGAATGGCCACGGGGAGTTCGACGCTGCCGTAACACACCTCGCCAAGTTGCGAGCTATGATGCGGTACCTTAATCGACTGAATCTGGAGGAGGAAGGAGATGATCTAGTCATGATCATGGACGGCTACGACATCATACATCAATTGCCGCCGGATGTCATGATTGAACGCTATTTCCAGGCTGCGGCAAAGGCCAATGCGCATTTGGCCCAAAGACTTGGACTTTCAGTCGAACATGCCGGAGCAAAAAACCTGAAGCAAACAGTCTTCTTTGGTCCTGACAAGGTCTGTTGGCCACAAGACGCGAGGGCAGCTCGATGCTGGGCGGCGCCGCCCTCGACACTGGGAGTAGACCCCTTCGGCCCTGACAAAGGACCCGACGAGTGGTCCTCGAAGGATCCTCGCTGGCTGAATTCAGGCACCATCATAGGTCCCGCCACTGACGTGACAAAGGTTATCAATGCCACGATAGAAGAGATTGATGCTACATATGATACTAGCTTCTGGCAATCCGATTCGGACCAGTACTACCTGGCCAACGTCTGGGGCCGACAGGAATATTGGCGGAACCAGACATTTCTTGGCGAGGATGACCTAGACGACGACGACGACTCGCTTGATCGCATTATACCAGAGAAGAGGTCTGACACGCAGGAGACAGAGCTACATATCGCTATTGAATACGAATCGTCTCTCTTCCAGACCAAGTTCGGCAACGAGCCCTTCATTGGCTTCCTCCAGTACAACCTGACGGACCAGTCGGCCAACATTAACACTGACCTGGTTGGGCAAGGTGAAAAGTTCAGATCGTATCCAATCAGAATGCCGGACAATGTTCGGACTGCCCTGATGAAGCTATACAATTCCGTACCGAGCGCACATGCAGGTGCGTCCGCAGAAGACTGGATACAGCTTGTCCATTTGGGCACAAACTTTGTCACCAAGCAAATTTATGGGCTCTGGCACTGCACGGGAGGCAAGGAATTTCTTGACGGCGAGTTCACGAGAATGTGGTTCTATCCATTCGTCAAGTCACTGCTCCGAGAGTCTGTCAAGGCATCGCAACGAAACGAACCGCTATCAACAAAGTTGATTGATGGACGAAGGTGGATCCCGAAATGGTCTTACCCCAACAAGGAGGACAGGAGCGACGAATACGGAGGGGCATGGTCAGACGAAGGTCCTGGGAAGTTCGTATCTTGGAAGGAGATGTGCGGGGATCATGAGGGCATCTTGTTCGCGGGGTCAGCAGGCTACGGGTTTGTAAATGGTAATGGGGGTGATGGGGGGACGGATTGACATCTCGCTACACACAACTCATAGATTATGCTTATTAATTGTACACTACAATTCTCCAACATGACCGGACACCCACAAACATGCCCCAACTACCGAGGTAGAGGTAGCCTTGCCATCTATCATGGCAAGCTTCCCGTCCACACCATGAGGAAAAAAGAAGAAGGAGAGCACGCGACACCAACTCCTCCTGCCCACCAATGATTTGTTAAGGAAAGGGGGCCGTGTGCCTCACTAGTGCGATTTGGATTCTTGGCTCCCGAATTGCATCGTTTCATGGCCCGCTTGCGTGAACAAACTTTCATCGATTTCCCAACATGTACGGAGGAGTAGGCGGAATCTTTCATGTTCAGGATGGGCTCGTGCTACGGCCGTCAATATAATCCAGGCTGGTGTAGCGGCGGTGACGAGCTATATTTGGTGCAACGTGATTTCCTGTAAATGCTGGCCAGCTTACATGTCTATCCACGCTCAGCAGGGCAGTTGTCAATGCGGTGGTAGTGGTAGCAGTACTGCGTCAAGTCCAGCAAAATCCTGGCGGGCCCAATTCCACGACGAAATCGTAGGCACGAACGAGCCTTGGGAGGGCTGAAGACGGGCTTCGATGGCTTTACTCGGCATCCCCAATTCATCGTATCACGCCAAAGTCAGGCAGAGGTGGGCTCGTTCGTGCCACGGGAACTTGATGCCAAAAACTGCAGAGTCACTGACAACCATGTTTTTTTGAAACACCCCAGGTTACTGCCATGCTGGGATAAGTAAGTTCGTGGCAACCATCAATGGATTGAATTACATGCGTCTGGCCTCCTGGCCTTCCATCTTGGTATCTCCTTACTCCTGTGCCGTCTGCTGCAACAAATGACAAATAAAACCGCGTTCCATTTGTTTTGCGTCGCGTCGTAATCGCCTTTTCATACAATTACAACAAGGGAGATTCCATCGCCAGAAGATGGAAGACATGTTATAGAAACAAAAGACGAGACAAGGCAAGACCAGGCAAAACAAGGCAAAACACACAAGAAAAACATAAAAAACGCTCACTCGATGACCTGAATGCTTCAATCTGCATCCAGATTCTGCAACGGAACATACCCCTCTTCGCCCTTTTGTCCTCTCTGTCCAAACATTTCTCTCGCCCAGCCCACAAGGCCGCTGCCGCTGACCCATCGCAGCCCACCTTTGCGTTCGGCCTCCAACTCGTCCATCCATCGTGGCCGCTTCCAGAACTTCAGAAGGAGACTGCTGACGACTACGCTGACACTGCTGCACGCCATGGCGAATCCGGCCATCATGGGATGCATGTGGAAGCCCAACGGCAAGAAGAAGCCCATAGCCACCGGCAGGCCGACAATATTGTACACGCAAGCCCAGGCAAGGTTCAGCTTGATTCGGCGGAAAATGGACCGCGTGAGATCGAGGGCTGCTGGGATGCTCATCAGATCCGTGGGCCGCATGAGCACAATATCGGCTGCTTCCATTGCCACATCGGTACCACTTGACAGGGCAATTCCCACATCAGCCGTGGCTAGCGCTGGCGAGTCGTTGATGCCGTCGCCAACCATGGCGACAACCTCGCCCTGTGACTGGATTTGCTTGATGATGGACTGTTTCTGGTCCGGACTGACACCAGCAAACACATTATCTGATGACATTCCCACCGCTGCCGCCACGGCCAACGCCGTCGTTCGCTGATCGCCAGTGACAATGGCCGTCTTGATACCCATTCGGTGCAGAACGGCGATGGAACTCGCTGCTCCGTCTTTGATGATATCGGCCAGGCACAAGTGTCCCGTGTACTTGTCATCCACGGCCACGAATATATTGGTGGTGCCAGCCGATGAGGCGTTGGACGGGCTGGTCTTATTTGACTTGGTGTTGAGCTCTTCCGACGCTTCGATCGCTTCGCCGGGAATCTCGATGCCGTTCTCTTGTAGAAACTTGACGTTGCCAGCCAGTACTCTGTACCGGACCCTCTCAGCCGATGAGGCTGGTTCAACAAGCGCATTGACGCCGCGGCCAACCGTCATCTTGAATTCGCCAATGCTGCCGGAAATGGCGCCCTCGGGCTCGATGTTGAGCTCCTCCTTGGCAGCTGCCAGGATGGCCTTACCAACGGGATGCTCGCTGCCCATCTCAGAGAGACCAACAATCGTCCACCACAGGCGTCTTCTCCAATCATTGTCTCTCCAAAGGGGAACAAGCGTGGCTTTTGCGACGCTCATTTTGCCGTGAGTAATGGTGCCGGTTTTGTCCAGAACAACCTGCGTGACCTTTGTCGTTCTCTGCAGAGCACCGCCTCCCTTGATAAGGATGCCATTCTCGGCACCGATGCCTGTTCCAACCATGACGGCAGTTGGCGTGGCGAGACCGAGGGCGCAGGGACAAGCAAACACAATGACGGAAATACAGAGCTTCACGCACACCATGATCTTGCCTCCACTGGCATCCTGCAGGAAGATTTTTGGTGGATTGGGCAGAATGTGGCTCACCATCATCCAAAAGAGAAACGTCAAAAGTCCGAGAATAAGGATTGTGGGAACAAAGTAGCCAGCCAGAGTGTCTGCGAGCTGCTGAATAGGCGCTCTTGTGGTTTGTGCATCCTGGACAAGCTTGACAATTTGGCTAAGTTGTGTGTCACGGCCGGCACGGGTCACTCGAAAGTCAACTCGACCGTTGCCGTTGACCGTTCCTCCGATAACGCTGTCTCCCAGTCTTTTTTGAACAGGCATCGCCTCTCCAGTCACCATGCTCTCGTCCACATACGTATCGCCACGGACCAGGGTGCCGTCCGCAGGGATCTTATCACCTGGCCGGATTATGACAACATCACCAACCTGAAGGAGCTCTGTGGGTACCAGCTTCTCTTCATAAGCGGATGAGCCGCCAGGTCCCGGTGAGGCCTGCGGAGTTTTGGGGGTCTTCATCTCCTCAGCAGACTTGGCCCAGGCCTCAGCAGCCTTTTCTACTGCAATGGGATCAACGTAGATGGTGGCCATTGAAGGGGCCAAGGACATGAGACGAGACAATGCCTTGGACGTTTGACCTTTGGCTCTGTTCTCCAAGAACCGCCCAAAAGTGATAAACGTGATTAACATGGTGCTAGTGTCGAAAATCGTGCTGGGTCTGGTATGCGGAGGGAATAGCATTGACACGATCATGGCGAAGACGCTGAAAAAGAAAGCGCAAGATGTCCCTAGAATGACAAGGACGTCCATAGTAGGTGATCCATGCTTTATTGACTTGTATGCGGACACGTAGAACCGTTTGCCAATGCCAAACTGGACCGGCATTGTGAGCACTAGGCAGATGACATCTCCAAGATATATGCCTGGTATCAGCATGACGTTACCAAAGTCCAACGGTGCACACATGGGTAATATCATGCCAATGATAAAGACGGGAATCGCAAAAGTCAGAGATGTTCGGAACGCGGTTCGCCATTCCGTGATCTCACGGGTTTTGGCCAGTGATTCGAGTTGCGCATTGTTGTCCTGGTTGTCTGCAACGAGGGCATTGAGGCCTTCTGCCTCGACCGCGTCCACGATACCCCGTAAGCCGATGATGCCTGACTGGTGGGTGACAGCAAGACGATCCGTGGCAAGACTCAATGAGGCAGACTTGATGCCAGGAAGGGTTATCAACTTGGCTTCGAGAGCCTTCGCAGTGCTGGCGTCTGGGTTCCCGTAGATCTTGAAGTGCGACGTGGACATCAAGGGTCCAACATCATGGGTGTCTAGTTGCGTAGAGACAACAGTGGCGTCAAATCCTCGATCTTCAATCGTCTCCGCAATCTGTTCGGGCGAGATTTTGGTCACGTTATGTGTGATAACGGCCCGCTCTGCAAGCAAACTGATGTTGAATTTGAGAATGCCGTCAACGCCTTTGAAACCGCCCTCAACGGCCGATGTGCATGCACCACACGTCATGCCCTCAATGGCCACTGTTGTGGTGGCGACGTCACTTTGTGCACGGTCAGCGCCATCTTTATCGTGAGACAATGACTTGACTGTGTCAATAATCTCTGCCCCAAAACCTTTATCCTCAATGATCTCGGCAATTTGTTCTGGTGTGACTATTGAAGGATCGTGCTCGATGACGGCCCGCTCAGAAAGCAAGGATATGCTGAAATTCCGAACTCCAGTAACATCATTGAAGCCGCCCTCTACGGCTGACGTACATGCGCCGCAAGTCATACCCTCGACGGCGATGGTAGTTGTCACAAACTCATTGTCTTTTGAGAATCTATCATTTTCGGCGAACGGGCTCACGGCCGGGCTTGGGAGGTCGGTCGACAATACTTGGGCGTCAAATCCTCGATCCTCGATAGCCTCTCGGACTTGGTCGGCTGAAACAATTCTGGGATCGTGCATGACAACGGCTCGCTCCATGACAAGACTGACAGAAACGTTGCCCACGCCAGCAACACCTTTGAAGCCTGCTTCGACAGCCGACGTGCATGCTCCACAACTACGCAACAGAGACAAGAGACAAAGACAGATTAGCTTGGCAGATTCGAATCACTGCGCCAAGGAGCAGTCTGTGAACAAGCGACCTTGGCTCTGGAGTATCGTGAACAAAGCTCGGAGAAGATTACTCACGTCATGCCCTCAACACGGAGAGTAGTTGTAGCCATATGCGGACTCCTCGGCGCACCCAAAGTTGCTCCCGCGCCGGTGTCCCGTGGTGGAATGGCAATATGCGACGGAGCCATGGCCGGCAGATTTGAAGAGGTGGGATATTACTCTCGAAGCGCTCAATCGTCGCAGGCCCAGTTGAACCGCGGCGCGACCTCTGTTCGACCCAGGCGACAGCTGTCGTCCAGTGACAACGCTATATGTCTTTTTTTTTTTTTCCTTCTTCTTTCCACAGAAAACGGGCGGTCTACGAGTCCCGTGAGACCATGCCTGGGTGGTTTGGCAATTCGTGAGAAGCAGGCTCGACTCGATGGTGCAACGACTGTCCGGCAGTGGCGGCAGATAATAGGCCGGTGTTGGGGGTTCGCAGCGAGAAGGGGAAAAGAGAATGATGCGCAACACGCAGCAGATCGCAAAAGCACCAGGCTCTCGTGTTGCAAAGTCGACGGCAACTGAACCTATCCTCAGCAGAAGAAGAGTTCACCAAGGGAAGAATGAGAAGGCGTAATCGAGGCAGGAAGCCGATATGTATTAAACGTCGTGGGCGGGGGCCACAGCCGCTCGCACCGAAAACCGTTGCTGACAACAGTGGGTAATATTATGGGCGATATGGGCGGCCAAAGCCAACAGCACCAACAAAGTCAAATTGGGGCTGGTGGCAGGCCAGTGCCAGTGCAGTGTCAGTGATACATGTGGGGCGCTATGCCAGCCTCTTAATAAGCGAATCATATCAATCGATTCTGTCTGGTCAAGATCGAACTTGCCGGGCTCGTCACTGCCTCCATGCCGTCTCGCTGCTTGAAATGTTTCTGGTCCGCCACTGGCGTCTCACGGACGCGCACGTAATGGGCACGGCGAACTTCTTGCGAAAGTCGCCGTGATTGTGCCTGGACACCTCAACGGGCACGTGGCATTCCACTCCAATAGTAAACCATTTGTGAAATGCGATGAGGCTTGAAGAAGATTCCAAAAAGGTGTATGCGACCAGACCAGAATCCCGTGTCTCAACATCAACAACTCCCCCATTCCCAGAGCTTGCCGAATCGAGCCCCACTCTGTCTATAATTGGCAATTGCACAAATGCTCGCCCGCCCGCACCTGGAACACCAGCACCCACCACCCGCCACTTTTGATATAACAATATTTGCCCGTGCCTTTCTTTGTCCACGGAACCTCAGACACGCCTGACACACTTTCGACCCTGTCAACCGACAGACATTGGATGATTGGCAACCCAACAGCTTGACTCCGCAACGGATAGTGCAATTTGGTCATCGCAGAACCCTCGAGCCAAGCTCCACTGCCCTCCTTCATCACCTACCCGAGCCAGGGAGCTGTCACCATTTACTCCATCAAACAAGAACAAGCGTCGGAGTGCAAACAAACAGCCTCGTCTAATAATAATAAAGCAGACTATTTTCTCCAATGACAAGGGGCCCAGGCCCCTGAGCAGTGACCGTCGGACATAGTCAATATGGAACAAACCAAGGCTCTAGATGCTCTCGAGGTTCGTATCTCAAGTGCCCAGATCTATTCCCTTGTCCCGAATCCGACAGAACAGCATCAACTTTTATGCTGGGTCATTAAAGTCATGACATCATCCCACGACGAGTTCGACCACAGGTCAAGCTAATTTTGTCCTTTTGTCTTCCCCCCCAAAAAATAGCCCTTCCTGGCCCTCTCGAAATCCGCCGTACATCCCCGAGCTGCCGCCGACCTCATCACACAAGCTACCTCCGCTCCAAACACCTACGTCTTCGCAGAGCTCCTTCAGCAGCCACATATTCAGGCCCTTGCCTCCAATGAACAGTTCGCATCATATCTGAATCTTCTCCAGATATTCTCCTACGGGACATATCAGAGCTACCAAAATGATGCGGCAAGCTTACCCGCCCTGAACGAAGCGCAGGTCCTCAAGCTACGACAACTCACTCTCCTCACCCTCGCCCGAGACCGATCCAATCTCTCCTACGATGCTCTCCAGAAAGAGCTGCAGCTCTCCTTGACCAGAGAGCTGGAAGAACTCGTCATCACCGCCATATACGCGGGACTGGTCCATGCCACTCTCGATCCAGCCCGCCAGGCCGTCCAGGTAACCAGTGTAGCTCCCCTCCGTGACCTCTCGCCCGGATCCATCCCGGGCATGATCACCGCTCTGAACAACTGGTCCGACCGGTGCACATCCACGCTCAGCGACCTCGAGGCCCAGATTCAAAGCATACGCGCTGCCGCTGCCGTGCGCGAGAAGGAAAAGAGGGCAGCCGAGAAGAAAATCCAGGCTCTGGTGGGGGATTCGCGAGAGTCAGAAAAGAAGAAGGACTTATCAGGCAGGGACGCTCTACCTCGGAGAGGATTCAATAAGCGCTCCATGGTGGATGCCGCAAATCCTGCTCATGATGAGATGATGGACTTGGATGAGCCCTCTACTGCCGAAGAGCAGAAGAAGCGCTCGAGCAAGCGCAAGATGTAACAGGGGGTTGCATATAGAGCAGACGAAACATGTTGTTCAGAAAGCTCAAAGCGAGACAGGAAAGGAACGGGTTTGCCGAGTAGTAATTTACATAGGTCATCATGAGTCCATGGGCCGTGTGTATCACGATATAGACGAATTATACAAACGATCGAAAGTATGACGATACGAAGAGACTTGTTGTCTATAATTATTTTGGCCATTATCCGTTTTGCTTAGTCATCTACTGGTCGCTCTACAAAGAAAAGTAGCCATGTGCCCCAAAACGAGATGAGAACTCTGATGCAACAAGAAAAGATGTCCCAGCGGGGGTCCAATAAAATACAGGTGTGACGCATAGACTTTTGACTAGGAAGAAAAAAAGTGCAAAGGCAGGAGGATATCGTGCTGGTTAAGCCTCAAAGAGTAAAAAAAAAAAAAAAAGTTACAAGCATACGCCGAAACCCCAAGCCTGTCAGAAATTACATTCACAAGAAGAAACGGCGAAGACAAAAAAGAAAATAGCCTTTCACCATCATGTTTTCTGGTCGTAACGGTCACCAAGGGTCGCTGAAGGCCCGGCCATTTCTCAGAAACGACAGTGAAGAGACGCAGCAAGCCAGTGCAATGGCCATCCCCGTTCATGTGGCCATCCAGACTGCGATGGTAAAGAAACGAGCAATGTGCCGTTTACAACCTCTTGCCTGGAACCAGAATGAAGAGGACGCACAAAGCAGCGTCGATGAGAAGAGTTATGGCCAGAACCATCATAGCTCTTTTGGCCAGGAGTTGACGGACATATGGCTCTCGAATTCGTGAGAAGTTGAAAGGTGTGTATTCGCTGAAACCGACGAGAGCCATGATAGGGTCTAGAGAATACTGGTATGATGAGAGGAAGTAGACTCCGATGGTGAAGGGAAGAATAAGCTGTAAAACACACGATCAGCATAACCTTTCTTTTCTTCTGGGCAGCAGATATGATATTAATTTACAAATGTACTTACCCAGCATTTGGTCGGGCGATCCTTGTCGAGAAAGATGAGAATAAATGCGGCCCAGAAGGCACCAAACATGGACACCAGCCCAACGATTAGACGCATCACCAGCGTTGGTGGGATCAAGTTGCCCAACGCTTTCATTCTGAGGAAACCAGGGAAAGCGTCCCGTTCCATGGCTTGAAAAACATAATCCTTGGCAACGTCAAACACCTCGGGATCATCACGGCCATAGTCCTCAATGGCAGTCGTCACGTCTTGCGTAATGGATCCGGGAAGAGTAATCTCTCTCTCAGCGCCAGGTAGCAGAAACGTGTACAGAATCTTCTCCGCCGATGCTCTGATATCTTGTCGGGCAACTGTGTGAGATGGTGAGTTTGAGTCGGTTACATCGAGAGGCGTGCTGAATTGAGGGCTAGGTCGAGCCATTCCCGATCCGCTATGAGGTGAGTCGTGGATCTGATCCTCACGTAGGAACGCTGACATTTGGGCGTCCTGGTCGCGTTCTTTCTCGGTTGCGTACATCGAAGGCCCCGCTGGCCGTGGTTCCAGTTCGCCAATATTTTCAAGAATTTGCGATGATCGTTTGGAGTTGGTCTTTTCCATATCGGGTGTTGCTACAAGAACAGACCGTCGCAATTCGCGTACGTAATGTCGACATAGTGACATGTGTTGCGCAACATCCAGCCTGTTTTTCGAGCGCGTTAGTCTCGATACCAAAATAGGCAGACTGCCGCCGTGTCGCGGCCTGCAGTCAAAATAAAGACTGTCAAATCATCCTGCTTACCAAAAGTCCAGATAATCCACCGATCTTTGTTGATCTCGCATGTAAATATAGAAGGAGAAAAGGTCCACGGGAGGAAGTGTCCGCCGGCTCAGAACCTCAAACAACGTCGGCAGTCGATTTCTCATCATATCCGGCTGAGGCGAAGGCGTCGCCGTCGCGCGGTGATGACTAGTCATGTTGTCGTGATTGTGCGCAACCTTTTTGACGTAGCGCGTGACTGAAGGGATACAAAAGAGTGAGACGGTAAGACTGATCGTAGCTTGTTCGGGGGAGAAAGAATTATCTGGTGTGGTGTGTTGTTGTGTGTTGTGGTGGCAGCTTGGTCTGCGCTACGTTTCACGATTGTTCGTTCCCCTTAGGTTGTCGGGCGATGAACCTTGCTGAATGCCTCCCTGACACCAAATTATGTGCAACCACGGCGAGTATCAAAGGTAATGAGTCGATAAACAGGCTCTTCGAAGCACTGGCGGAGTGTTGAATGGAATCCAAACGAACGGATCCGTGCTTGTTGCGCAAAGGCTCAATCGAGAGCCGTCTTCGTTGTCGGCAACAAGAGCAGAAATGCAGTCTTGTAAACAGGAACTGGTTGAGATGTGGGTCATCTGAGAGCCACGGTGGTTGGCTGTGCCTGGCGCGCTCCCCTCTCTTTTATAATAATATTACACAGACTCAGAGTCCTCAAAGAGGGACGTACCTCTCACGTGATTTGACTGGCCCCCAATTTCAGGCTGTGCCTGATTGGTTCGCTACCCCCCACTACCACAGTTCTAGCCTGCCCTACGCACAAAGATTTTGCGGAATTTGGCTCTCCGCCGTCACATCTTCCCTCAACGCCAGATCTCACGAGACGATTCGCAGGTAAGGACCGGTGCCCCCAAATACCTTTCATTTCGTTTTACAGCTGCGCGATACTTCTGCAGCTAGTTTCAGTGTTTTGCTTGTTTCTCATAGCAAACGACTATTCTTCAGTTTGATCAATTCGCCCTCGCCCACCATCACGAGTCGCTTAGCGACCTTTATTCGTATCGCATCCTCAAAAGACTAACCTGTCAAAAAAATTCAGAAATGTCGTCCGCTAAGAAGACCGCCGGCAAGCCTCAGCGCTCCGCCATCGCCGATGTCGTTGCCCGCGAGTACACCATCCATCTCCACAAGAGAGTACGTTCCCTTCTGCATTCCGAACCGGCCAACCCAACGTTGGCTTCGACAGATACCACGGAAAAGCTATAGAAACATGTTGGGCTAACGGCGTGCAAAGTTACATGGTGTTTCCTTCAAGAAGAGAGCTCCTCGTGCCATCAAGGAGATCAAGGCCTTCGCCACCCAGGCTATGGTACGATTCATCCATCCCCATTGAAGCTTTACCCTGCTCCGCTGGTCCACGTCCTCGCCAGGATTTCCCGTTCTCAGAAAGAACTATTCCAAGGCCTGAATTCTTCTTGATTGAAAGCGATCTGGAAAATGTGCTCGCTCAATCTGAATCGCAGTGCTGACCAACATGCGTCTCGCAGGGCACCACAGACGTCCGTGTGGACCCCCAGTTGAACAAGAAGGTCTGGGAGTGCGGTATCAAGGGCGTTCCTTTCCGATTGCGCGTCCGAATTTCCCGACGACGAAATGACGAGGAAGATGCCAAGGAGAAGCTGTACAGCTATGTTCAGGCCGTGAACGTTAAGAACCCCAAGGGCCTCCCTACTGTCGTTGTTGAGGAATAGAGTGAGTTTTTCTCAGAAAATGAAAAATTTCCCGAACTTGGGCTTGGGGCTTGGTTCTTAAAGGTGGCATGGCATTTCGGAGTTGCAACCGGCTTTTTCTAGCTTTTGACGCGGAAAAGAAAAAAAAAACTCTACACACAGGAAAAATGTGATCAAACCCCTTTTTTTCTGCTTCTGCCCCACGACGAGGGTTTGGAGTCTACGGTCGAGGTGTTAACGTCCTGGATGTGATGACGGATTTCATTTCCGTTATATACACACGGACTGGTTCAGTGAATTGAACTGCGTTCTTAATCACCTGAGCCAATCTCAAAAGTGCCTGTGAACAATGAGATCTCGACGTCTGTTAAAAGCTCAATAGGCCCGAACTTGATTAGCCAACCCTATCGTCCACGATTACAACGGTCAGTTTGCTGCAATTTCAGTAGCCATATTCAAGACGTAAACACCCCCATTGACTAGGCCTTCTAGCTAAGCCAGTTGTGCTTCATTCTGCCTTTGGAAATCGTCAGACCAAAACAAAAATGCTAACCCAATGTACCGCGATGACCGTAAACAGGGCATATCCCTAAATGACTCCAGGGTTCACTAAATGCAGCATGAGGTATTCCAATCCACATACGCGAAACATCAAAATTACGCCCACGTCCTACTCCTCTTCAATGTCCCTGTGCCTTCCCAACACCTTCTTCTTGAACTCATCCGCGTTGATGTCCCACAGCTCAGCAGCTTCGCCGTTCAATGGTGACGAGCTAATGGGCTGATTAGCACGAGTGCTTTTCTCTCGTGGGGCTGAACAAAGGCAAACAACCACTTACTTGTTCGGCTCCCCGAGTAAACTTTGGAGACTCAAAAGGACGGTCTGGATGTTGTACGCAGCTGTCCACTTGTCCTTAAGAATGTCGAGGCAGATGCGGCCCGAGAAATCCACATTAGGATGGTAGATTGGGGTCTTGAACAAGACCGTTGGAGGAGCATATGGGTAATTTGCTGGGAAAGCAAAGCTGAGCTTGAAAGTCAATCCGGCATAGGGCGTGTCATCGGGGCCCTCAATGGTGGCAGTCCATGACAACAGGTTGCCATCAGCCGAGGGAAAAGCAGAAACGCCGGGGGCGGGCGATGTCATCAACTGCATCAACTCCGTTTGCAGTCTATTAGATTGAAACGCGGTCGTCAGTTGTGTTCTGGACTTTTGGAAGTGCTGAGTCGGAGAGGAGAACGACGAGCTTGCGGCTTTGACCGAAGCCCGCGGTTCACTTGTGCCATTTTCCAGCAGCGACTTACCTCTTTGTGACACTCTGGGTATCTGGGCCCTTTCGCGAAGCATTGAGCTTGGCAGCCGGGACACTACCGGGAGCGGAGTTCTGATTGTCCTCCATGGCGTAATCCATTATCGAGTAATCAAGTTCGACCGGGTGGAAATGTGGTTGACGCTTATACGAAAGCTCTTGTCTAGCAGGAACAAACAGTCAATGCAGTGATGATGGCGCCGTCTGTTTAGCTCCAAACGGACCACGGACCAGAGGCGCGCGGGATGGCTCAGAATGAGTATAATAAGTCGACGGTAGCAGCAGGTGACGACGTCGAAGCCGCTGGTCGAAGAATGATGAAGCAACAGTACCAAGGAAAAAGGCAGACGATGATCAAAGAAGCCAAAAATCACAGAGGCCAGTATTGCTCTCCACGCAGATCGAAGGCCAGGCAGGAGAAGCTCTGGAATTCGGTGGAGTTGTTTTTATGGTATGGCACGTAGTCAAGCTGCGGTGGATGTGTTTGCCGCAGCAACGGAGGGGGCGACGGACGGGGCGTCGTCCTCTGCTAGCCACTTACAAGCGCCATGCAAGGGTAGCAGGGGCCTACTGGCCACTGACTGGCCACTGACTGGCCACTGACTGGCCACTGGCTGCCGTTGCCGGTTGCAGCTTTACGCGGCCAGACGCGTCCGGTCTGGACGGACGCTCCATGACGCGACCGCCCGCATCATCAAGTCAATGGGTCGGTTGGCTGGCGGTGCATGCTGAGCGAGCACCATGTTGTCATGTCTGATTGCATACGACATCTGAATTCCGCTGCGATGACACATGAATGAATTGTTTGTTTTTTCCTGGGTCAACAACGTTCCCGTTCCGGCGACCAGACAACTGTTAAGCCTGTCCTTGTTCGTCGTTTCAGACATATCGCACGCCACCTTCATAGAAAATCTCAAAACGTCGTGTTGCATCGTACAGAACGCCGCCTGTTTGACTTGAAGACAAAAAATGAAAAGGGTAAAACAAGAAGAAGAGTATTCTGTGACTAAAGAAGGCGCTTATGCCATTATTACGGCCTTCAAAATGACCTCGGCCGCTGTGTTGCAAAAGATGCAGCGAGAGTATTCTAGCTCATTATAGCACTCCCGCAAATAGTCTATGGTTGTTGGTTTTTTTTGGTTTCCAGCCTTGGTCCTGTTATCCGCTTCTCGGTTCATATGAACTTGAAAATAAAAAAAAATTTAATCACGTCTCTTTACTCCAATCAAGGTTGTTTGTTCAGGGCGTTAGTGCTGATAATTAGCATCACCTTGAGTAGAATGGCTCCCTCGTCGAGTCGACGACGCCTTGGAAGATGACTCGCCACCAGGGCAACAGCCTTGCTCCTGGCAATCATCTATGCATTCCAAGAGACAGGCATTTCCACCAGTGCCGTCCAACCCACCATCTATTCGCAGAGCTGCCGCATCTCCGGCATGTTGGTGTTGCTGGTCAAGACAGAACTCAGGCTGGATGGTGGCACTATGAATGCCGTAGCCGTGGAGGCACTTTCGGGCTCTCTTGGCCAACTGCATGTACTTCTCGCCGCTATGCTCGTTGATCGGGAAAGCAACCTGCAAATGCATGCTGGCGACGACTTTGGTATCAGACAGTTGCCAAACGTGAATGTGATGGCAGCTGACTACTCCCGGAAGACCTTCAATATCCTGACGGATTTCTTGGATGCTAATGTTCTCAGGAGTGGCTTGTAGGAGGACTCTTGCCGTGGCACGTGTTAGGGGAATAGATGTCTTGAGAATGATGGCTGTAATGGCGAGTGACACAGCAGGGTCACAGTACAGCTTGCCCGGCCAGTCAGTGAGCCAAATTATGAGCGCAGTGATGATGACGCCGACGTTGCCCAAAGCATCGCCGAGAACGTGAAGCATCATGGCATTCATGCCCATATCAGCGTGATTATGACCGCAAGCCTTGGTTCCAGCCTTGCGTGGAAAAGTATGGTTATGACCGTCATGTACACTCGAGTCTCGGCGGGGACGCTTATGAGAAATATGTGAATGAGAGCGGTTGTCAGTTGTTCCATTGTTGCCCTTAGCGCCGCTGATAAGGAGGGGAGACTCCTCGTTGACGTCGGTCTCCAAATCGCCAACAGGTGCATCTTCACTCGTATCACTCCCAGCACCCAAACCAGCACCCGAGGATGCAGCCAAACTAGCGGCGATGATGTCCTGGCGGAAGCTTGCAGGGTGAATGCTCATGTCCTCGATGCTCTGGAAGCGGGAGTGCCCACTCTTATTGGAATGTCGCCTGGCATGTCCTCTCGCTTGTGCGGGAACCCGGTTTCGATTATTGGTGTCGTCTCGGCCTGTCGTATCATCTCCGAAACGGATGCGACGATTGACCTCAGGGCCCTCGTTTGCACGTCTCACAATGACTTCGGGAAGAACGTCGCCGACAACACCATCTTCGTCGGCCACACTGCTGCGCAAGTCGCCAGAGTCCCTGGTGTCGTCAACAGCATGGCTATGATCGTGACTGTGGTCGTGATGATCGTGGCCATGACCATGCCCGTCTTCTTCATCGCTGTGGGAGTGTCCATGACCGCCCAGGACGACAAAGCCAACCAAATTGGACGCCAACCCAGCACACCCAACAATGAGAATGAGTTGGGGCTGATTAATCTCGGGGGGTTCGACAAATCGGGTCAAAGCTTCGAGGATGATGGATACGCAGAGTGCGATCAGGAAGACGGCGTTGAAAAAGGCACCAAGAATTTCAGCCCGAACCCACTGTGTAGAGGAAAGAATCGATGTTAGCGAAAAGGGCGTTGTTAGGGGGGTAGTAGCAAGTGAATACGCACCCCGAACGTAAATTCGTCGGTAGTTTCTTTCTGCGCAGCAACAACAGCCCATAAGCCGATGACGAGGGAGATGATATCGTTGAGCTGTGGTGGCGATAAGTCAGCAATGATGCGGGCGAAGCTGTGTCAAATCAAAACAAAGGGAGGACTCGGGCGGCATACCATATGAAAGGCGTCAGCAGTCAAAGCTAGGGAATGGGCGAGAAAGCCGCAAATAAGTTCGAGCAGGAAGAAGGCCGTGTCAATGGCAATCATGACCTTGATTCGAGTGCTCTTGGACCACGCCATATTGGAGCCCGTGACGATAAAGGGCGCGAGAATGCTCGACTATTTCTTGAATGACGTTAGTCGAAACAGGCAGGGTCAATGTATGACTCCACGCCGCAATTAATGGTATGCTGCAATAATCTCGGACGACAAGCAACCGATAAAGTGATGGAGAGGGGCTGAAAGCAAACCAAATTCAGAAGAAAAAGAAGAACGTTTGGGGAAAACAAGATCGCGGGCTTCTTCAGCCTGCACAAGGGCCACTTGCAGCACGGGTATGGGAGCCAAAAATCAGCTGACGCTAGACCGGATCAGTCCAGACGTTATTGCCACTTCACCTAGTAAGGTGGGGCGTGGCATGAGGAGAAGATGGGTGTGATCCACGAAGCTGAGCAAACTTGGTAATAATTATGCACGGCACAAGCTGTATGTGGATTTATATAGGGCAGCTACTTTATACTATCAAAGGTAGAAAGCTAGTGCCCACGCAAACTTTGTGTTAGGAGCATACAAGTAGAGATAGAAGGCAGAAAGGTCCTATGATCTTTACGCCCTGACCCATAGCTAGCATCTTTCTAGCAGCGATTGAGAATCTTAGCCTTCACTCTGTTTTCACAATCCAGGCCGTAATAAGCCGTGACACTTTGCGTTGGGACTATATAAAGCGCTGAGTTTATGCCTAGAAATAGTAGAATTTAAAGCATCTAAGCCTATTGTGAGCATTTAGATAGCCTTAGTTCAAAAGATATATTATTGATTTTTCATTTTTTTTTACGTCATTGGTTACAGCCAATGCATCTAATTTTTTATAACACAATTGCTGGCAATACCCAGCCAGTAAAACAATTAACAATCAAATGCAAAAGATATATTATTAATAGGGGGAAAAGTACGGAGTAGTATTTACATAATATTGTAAGGCAGCTGTGCGTGTATTAAGGCGTGGAACGACGTGGCCCATAGGGCAGGCGCAGCGACAGGTCTGAAGTAATTGTAAGGTGCAATGTTAGCAGCGGCTAGCATTGACAGATCTTTCGGTCTACTGGGGAATTCCAGCGCACCTTCTGGGTTCTTCCAAATGTAAATATAGTTTTATCAATTTCTATGTAATTTAGCTAATCAAAATAGCTAGCGCGTCCCTTATTGTGCGTACTTTGCGACCGAATTGCGCATGCGCAAAGTTTGCGCGGGATCGTGGATCACACCCCAAGTATTTAAATTGAAGTCGATAAGATGGTGCAAGATGGCGCTTACGCCACAATGGGAGCAATGATTAGTCCATTTGAGTATTATCAAGCTGTGGTGTTGTACGGATTATGACTAGTGCTGTTATGCCTTTGTGTGTACGGATTCAAGGGGACAATTCAATGCGTTTGCCCGTCTCCTTTCACTCGACACACTAGACCTCAAGTTTTGCAAACATGTACGTCGTTAGGTACTCTTCGGTAAGTCCGCACTGGCCACATCCATAACAAGTTCTTGTGTCTTCCGTGTCAGTATCGCATTCATGCTTTCTCCATGGTGTCACAGCCCCCCACTGTTTGCCGCTCATGCACGGTCAGGGATGGCGGCACCATTCCCAGGTCGTGCCTTCCCAAACGGTCCAAAACAGGAAATGTCTGGCTGCCGTCTCAGGTTCTACGCCAACCTCGCCCTGACTACTTTTCTCTCACGCTCGTGATCATTCACGTCCTAACTTTCCTACAGGATGGATCTAAAGATTGCCTAGCTGAGAAAAAGATACCCCGCCAGTCGGAGTCGACTGTTTCTATTTCCTTCGCGCCTTTCGCCGCTCTCATGTTTTATTTTCCTTTTTCTTCTCCATGTAGATCTTCCTTGCCCTTCTTCTTTTATCTGGCGTCTGGCGATCCGTTGTCTGGATACTACGGTCGGCTTTCTGGGCTTCGCAAGACTTCTGTTTTCTTACATTCGTTTCTTGCTTTTCTGGCTCTCGGCAGCTGGTCTGTTGTTCCCTGCCTTTTCTTCTATAATTCTTTTGGTGAGATTACATATACACAGATCTTGCTAGTACGTGGTATAAGCACTATAGGAGGCCTCTCAAAAGCCCAGCTTTAATTGCCCAGAATGAAGTCGGGTGCCTTGTACCTTCTTGCTCTCTCGACCATCACTCAAGTGCGTATGCCTCCTCCCTTGTTGTCACTGTATTCACGGGTCTCCTTGAGCCAACATTTTCTTCAAAACAGCAGGCTGATACATCATTAGGCTGGACCATGGAATCATGATGGTCGTGGGCAGGGACTGGTAAAGACACAGGGAGCTGAAGATGGTCCTGGTTCGGTTCGAGGGTTCACGCCGCCCGTGGGAGTCGAGCCTGGTGTCCAGATTGAAGCCAATTCCACGCCAACACGCCCAAAGTCCATCGCCAATATCGCATCGAATGAGCAGCCTCCAAATGGTCAACAGCCTCCGATTGAACAGCCAGCAATTGCTCCTGGTTTTGAAGGGCATGTGTTCATTCGACCCCCATTTTCTTTTTCGATTTAATGCCACTAATGACGAAAATACACAGGCTCCGCATTTCCACCGTCACCGTCACCGTCACAGCTCAAGGAAGCGGTGCTGCTTCTCCAGCAACCGTAACTGTTACTCAGCTGGCAGCAAGCCAAGGAAACGGAGGAAATGCTGCGGCTGTAACCATTACAGAGCTGGCAAGCACTATTACGCAAACTGTTACTTTCCGCGCCCCATGTGCAGCCGGCCAACGGCAAAGGGGTGGTGGCGCAGGCCAAGGCCAGCGAAATAGCACTGCGCCTGGTCAGGTTGTGGTCATCATTGAAAATGGCAATCGCAATCGCAATGGACAGGGTCCAAGAACAGTATGTAAGAACGCCCATGGTTTCGATGATATTGGATATCCCATTAATAATCAACTCTGCAGAGTGGACGCCGAGGAGGTGCTGAAAAGTGTTATGTTACTAGGCAAGGTGACCCGGGGGTAGTTTGTGGTAGGACAACCCCATCAAATAGTGAGGCCACAGCCCCTACAGCAGCGGGACGTACAAATCAGACGCGAGCTGAAGTACTGCCAACTACCAACGCAAACGGTAATGGAGTGGGTGTCTCGACTATTCCCATTGCTGAATCTGCCCGGCCGAAAACAACACTCAACAATGCTGCTTCTTCCCCAGCAGCAGTCGCGCCACAGCCAAAGCCTTCGTCATCCTCTCTTTCTCAAGCAACGCCACCAGTAGCATCTGCTTCTGCACCTGCTCTTTCTTCCAAAGGACAGCCAGCTGTGCCCCTACCTGTGCCAAGCAGAAGCGGTCGCAGAAGTAGCATCATCTCAAATTCAGCACCGGGCCAGCCAACGCCAGCCAGCTCATCCACGTCTGAAACAATCTCCGCGGCAGTATCATCTACGTCTGCAGCGACGTCCACCAGCACTCCTTCGCCATCGCGTCTAGCAGAATCGCTCACTCTTGGTGGACTCGGTCCTTCTCCCACGGCGATCAAGGACTCAGCCGTAGCACCTGGGCCAACGCCTGGCGCAACTCCTGGGCCTGGTGTTGTTGCCCCGGCACAGCCTGTTGTTAACTTGTCCGGCCTCAATCTGAGCAGTGTCCTGGATCTTGGTAACTTGTTGAGACAAAGCGAGCCGACTCAGTCATCAACCAAGGCTTTATAAGCGACGACGTTTTCGTTTCCTTTGAAAAGGCTATGCAGATAGGGTTAGATAGTCGACCTCAATCGTTTATGAGTGCGCTCCACTTTGCAAACAAGCTCATACAACCCATAGTATTCAGGATGAGGCAATTCGACGTGTCGCTGTAGGACATCATAATTTAGTCTGTCGTCAGGTTCACAAGAACTCCAATATTCTCGTGATCAGAATACGATGCGTTTCAGCTCTTCTTTTTATCCACTCCAGAGGCGCGGGCAGCGAGCTTCATCTTCTTTGCCTGTCGCCTGCTGAGAGGTTGCCCCTCGACGTCACCGTTCTTGCGCTTCTGATTTTTGGCTTTGTTCTCCCTGCTCTCCCCCCGACCGGTATCGGTGCCTGCACTCTGTTCATCATCTTCAAGTGATGCCTTCAAATTTCCAACGTCTTCTTTCGTGGCCACCTGCACGACGTTGATGACGCCACGGAAGCCATTCCTCTTCATGCCCTCATTGACAATGACGCTTCGAGGGATCGATCTCAAGCCTTCCAGGCCCCTTTCATTCGCCAAGCCCCACATGCTGAGGAGATTGACCACATCGGCTGGTCCCCGTAGACTGAGCGCCGACTTAGCCTCGCTGCTGAGAAGAATGCCTCGTCCGCGCGTGGCGCGAATCAGACTCGTAGCATTGGAGATGAAGTTCGCGCGGCCTCGACCATCAGCAGTGAGAATCTGGGCGTAGCATATTTCGAACCGAACTCCCCTGGTTACGGCGGCCATGCACGGCTTGGGTCGGAAATGGAAAGGGAAATGTGTAGTGAGATCGAGCGATATAATGGGAATGTCGAGCGTCAGACAGGCATTCTGGAAGGCCTTCTCGGTCAAAGGTCGAATGGCAAGAACATCGTATACATTTGCGAGAGATTGGAGGCGATAATTCGACGCTGCAGGATCGCTGAGGGGCAGAGTCGCGCGCCGAAGAACTGTAGGAAGTTTGCGCGAAGATGTGGACTCGGGGATCGTGGGAAAGGGTGAGGTAGGGTTCGCGGGGAAGGGGAGTTCGAGGGTGTGGCTTAGAGCCACGGTGTTGTACCCGAGCGAGGAGGCCAAAGACAAGGTCTGAAGCAGGCGCTCTGGTGTCGTGGAGGGAGACCACGCGATGTTGAGGTCGTACATCATGATGGATGCAGACAGATGTGGTGGTTGTTATCTCGATCCGGTGTTGGCCTGGCGGCCGGGAATGTATGAAGTCGGAACAAACTTTCTAGGGAGAGTTGCTCGGTCTCACGCGAAATCGCGGTGGCTAGTGGGAAAAAAGAGGAAGTGATCATTGGCTCGCAACAGACAGATTGGTATGGATATGTGAGGCGAAGCAAGCACGTGGAACGAATTTGTTTTTTTTTTTTTTTTTTTTCTGGGGGGTGGGTGACAGCAGTGAGAATGAAAAATGGGTCCGATTGCTGAGCATCAACGCGTTGGTGCCAAGTGCTCCGCCACATGTCGACTGGTTGCGGCTCGATTTCATTCTTGCAATTTATTTTTCCCATTTCAAATGCATCACGGGCCTTTAACGTCATAGTCCGCTGACCCCGTCGCAGCAATCTCGCCAACTCCATCTGTTCTGCGTTCTGCAAATCAACAACAAAGTGCGCGCCGAAGTGGGAGAAGCAGTCCATCCATCTATCTGCTGCGCGCAAAGCGTAACCCCCGACTATATATATATCAATTATCAATTGACGAATCGGGCGCGCAAAAATTCCTCGGAGAAATAGATATATACCCTTTGCGCGTCGCACGCGGCACCCCAAACTCTCCTCATCATGTTCTTCTTCTTTCTTTGCGGCGAACACACCTTCCGCAGCCAAGTTCCAGGTTACGAGGGAATGGTTTGTCAATGCCACCATTGCGGTAACATGGCGGCTCAAGTTGTCAAGAGTCGTCCCTTCTTCACGCTCTGCTTCGTCGTATGTATTGCCCCGTCTCGGTCGCGGCCTCGGGGTTCATATTTGAAATGAACAGGCCTACCTTTTTTTATGCGCGATGCTGATGGATGCATTTGTTCTCATAGCCGGTAATTCCATTCACAATCTCCGGTTACAAAGACGTCGCATGCAATATCTGCCACTTTCAGCAACCGCTGAAGAATCGGCCGGACGTCATGGGAATGGCGAATGGGGGGGCCAACGGCCAGGGCGGAGGGAATCATGGTCCTCCTCCGCCTCAGCAGCAGCATCATTATGGCTGAGAAATGAGCAAGTAATGACTTGCGCTGCATACCGGAGTCGGCATGCACGCCTTGCGTCTTTTTTTTTTTTTTTTTTCCCACGCTGCAAGCCCCCCCAGGGGCGCTGCTTTGTACTCGTTCTACCATGACTTCTTTCTTGCTTCTGGTGTATTTTTTTTTTTTCGGCGTAGCCTTCCGGGGGTAAAGGAAATAGAGAGCAACGGGGAGAGATTGTTTTGGCGTTGACACGGTGCTGACGTTGACGAGATGTACATTCTTAGGCTGGGTGGCCTTCTTAAGGGGGAAAGTTGCCTGCCAGCAATGTAATATATTCGGTAGCAACCATGTTTTATCACAATGAGGAACGTTAGAGTGCTATCGGGTAATGCCTCATATGCTCATTTCAAATGCTCGTTAATGGGGTATCCCAGTCTGCCCTCGCAAACTCTGTAGATATACGTGAAAATCAACTCATCAAACTCGCTCACGTATAGTCCAAATGAATTTGCTCATCTTGTCTGTTTGTCCCTGTCACCCTGTCACAGAAGGCCCCGCACGGTAACCCTTGTGCAGCTTCAGACTTTCCTCCAAAGCACGCTTCAGTTCTTCATCGTCATCTTCTTCTCCGTCATTGCCTTTGTTTAAAACACGGCGGTATTCTTCTTCGGCCAAGCTTTGCTTCTTGACGTATTCCAGCACGATATCTTCTTCGTTTCTTTGGCTCTGTTGACGGCCCATCTCCTTCTTCGATGCCTCAATAGCTTGCTGAAGAAAGACTTCGTCATCTCCGTGAGGAACATACGTGGGATTTCTGGATTCCTCAATTGCTTTTTCAAAGTCTACATTGTTCTGGCCCCCCGGTTTTGTACTGTCTGGAGCAAGACCAGCTGCGATGGTACCGGAATCTTGACTGGGATGAAAGTCACCTCCGTGGTTCGCCATACTCTGCTGAATAGCCTTTTCAATTAGTTCTTGATATTCTTCATCGGTGATACGATACTCTTCGTCGTGGAATATGCTAGGGTCCTTCGTGGAAAGCTTAGAGGCTCCAGGTAATGAGTCTAGCGTTGCATTTCGCGCACGCATCGCCCTAACACTTTCTCGAATGGCGGCTTCAATAACAACGTCTTCCTCGTCGTTACCTCGCGATGTCTCGCGCACTGAGGCTTGGATGGCTTTCTCATAGTCCGCATCGTCTGATAGGCTCTGCGTCGCACTAGAACTGTTGCGAGATGTGATAGGCACCGGCGCATCAACAAATCCTTTCTTCTGGGTCAGTACACTTCACTTCTCTTCTCATGACAGGTTCCGAGTGTGAAACCAGCTTACTTTGGGCATGGGAGAATGGCGATTCAGGTTTGTCAGCTGCACTTGGTGCCTTCTCTGCTGTTCGTTCCTTTCGCTTCAGCATATTGAAGTTCTTCAAGTCTGATTTCATATTGTTCCAGCGAACAACAATGTCAGCTTTCTCCTCCCCCCCAGCTCCCGCCATATCTTGGGTTCCTTGAACAATTCTGGATGTGATGATGTAGTTTGTCACACTTCTTGTACATATCTTGTTGACTTGAGCGTGAACACCCTGCATCATATACGCAGGAACACCCCATATGCCTTAATTCTTTGTTAGCATCAAGTGTTGAGCAGCAAATGGGCTCCAAGGCTGATACGTACCAGCTGCAGGTTTGGCAATGAGTCCACCAATGCCCTTCCCGATACCTTTCACAAAACCACCTGCGCCCTCTTTTTCTGCTCCTCGGATAGGCTGCGTGACCATGCCAGCAATGCCATCAAAGAAGCCAAATCCAAGCTCTTTACCGGCAGTTCTGATGCCGCTATTTAGGTCCGTCACTTTCTCGACCGGGCGGACAGTGTCGTCGTTGTAAAGTCTTGGAATGTTCCTGAAACCTTTGGCCAGGCCCAAGCAGAAGTTCATCGGGCTCTTCACTCCTGTGGTGACAACACGACCAACGCTTTGTCCTGCAAGAACTGTTGCATCGAGGATAGGACCGCGAAGTGATGATTCTCGTCGAGAACCGGACGGTTGCGCCTTCTCGCCAGGAGCTTGCGTCTTTGGCTGCGTCCTCGATTGAGTCCTGAACCCAGCCGTTTCTGTGTCTTCCAGGGATGTGATGGCAGAATTTGAATCTGACAAAGACCGCGGCGAGGAATTAAGCGCACTGGGTAGATCAGAAAGTGATTGGTTTGACTCAGCAGTCGTGGTTGTCGAAGTCTCTCTACCACGTATAGCGATGCTCGACACATTAGTGTTCGCCGAATCGGTCTGAGAGAGCACATCCTTGTTCGCAGGAGTTGGCTTGCTGGGTGAGTTAACAACAGTCGACGTCTCTGAGCCTTGGGAATCTTTGGGTCGGCGGGGTTTGAAGAGTTCTCGGGGTACATCGGCAATGGCTAGTCCAATTCCGCTAAGATCTCCAATGAGGGATGCGGCTCCTGCTGTTACGGGATCAGGTGGTTGGTCCTCGGTGTTGTGTTCAACATGACGACATCTGTATTTTTGTCTCGTCAGCTTTCATTGTTCTGCAAAGATGCCCCAGAGCGATCAATACTCACAGCTTTACATCTTTGTATTCCAGGAGGCCAGCGTCTACAAGGACTGACATCGCCAAAGGACTTAGTCGGACTTTGGTTCTCCTGACCCGCCAAGTCGCCGCTCGACTCGGTGCCAGAGAACATCGCATAGACTCAACATCCATGTGTCTGTGGAAACTCCGTGCGCCAGCATCGGTTCCGGCTTCCTCTCGAATCTTTTTCCCCATGTCTCTAGCTCTCTCCAAGGTGTCCGGCTCTAGACAGAACTTGATCGCTTCAGCCAGCTTCTCTGCCGTAAGATCCTTGTATTGAATCGGCTCTGGGCCGGCGTTGGCCCTCGCGATCATGGCACCCCAGAATGGCTGATCACCAAAGAAGGGCACTACAAGAGTAGGTTTTCCAGCTTTTATGCCCGCAGCAGTGGTTCCAGCTCCTCCATGGTGTACTACAGCTGCAACACGTTCAAAAAGCCAGTCATGGGGCACATTACCAAGCATAAAGACGCCCTCGGGAATTCCTACATCATCCGCGCCCAGACCGCCCCATCCTTTCGAAACAAGTGCACGAAATCCCGCTAAACGAATGGCGTCAAATATCATACGCGTCATGGCATTCGGATCATCGACAACTATGGATCCAAATCCAATGTAGACTGGAGGGGGCCGTGCTTCTAAGAAAGCAGTCAATGCTGGATCCGGAGTATATGATGAAGCAAGATTGAGAAAGTAGAACCCCGAAATATCGATGTGCTTGCCCCAATCATTTGGTTTGGGTATCAAGGCAGGAGACCTACCGAGATCAGTCAATGGTCACGACACACAAGAATTGACCAATGCACAGGGAAAAGCTACTCACCAACAATATGTGTATGGAATCTTCAGGCGGTTCAACAATCCGGGGCCCCAGATGAATGACAAGGCCGGCAGGTCTAAGGCCTTTCCTCTAAATCTGTTTATAATGTCCCCCAAACCTTGCCAAGTCATCATCTCTACGAGTGTGTAGGTCATGTAATTCGTCATGACGTCGTCGGCGTTTGAAGATTGGACATTCGCCAGCGGGTGAGGAAACGCCCGGGTTGGAGACCAAGGCATACTAAGTCGGATCAGTGCTCTGGCATATTATGATTGCCTAGTTCTAGTAGCAAGACTCACGTAAACATCATGTGGACAGGAATGCCCAACTTTTCAGCAACGTGGATGTGAGCAAAGCTGGGAGGATTTGCGATGATAGCATCTGCAACAAATGGTTGAGCATTCCGATCTCCCGGCATACCCGCTGACAAGTCGAGCGGTTCATTTAGTCGATGCGGTTTCGGCGGCGGGCCCATGCCATCCCCAGCCTCGACACAAGAGCGCCAACATCCCAACATCATCTCTTCGATCCCTCGACGTCGTTTACTAATTTCTCCGCTCTTCATCGCATCCATCCCAGGCATCAGACCAGGGTGTTTTACCATGAAAGCCATCAATTCAGCGGGATCGCCGCCGATGCTAAAGAATTCGAGACCATTTTCCTCCACGAATGACCTGAACGTAGCATGAGTCGCAATTCGGATTCTATGGCCATAAGTGTCCTTCAAAACTTTTCCCAACGCCACGAAAGGCTGTACATCACCCCGTGAGCCAACAATTTGAACGACAATGTTCAGGACTGGTGGAGGTGGTTCGCCCGGCTCTGCGCCAAGTCCAGGAGGGATATACGCTGGTGGCAGGGCAGGTGATGCTGAAATTTGACGGTCGATTGTGGGCGCAAGTAGATCCGCCAGCCTTCGATTTTTGGTGTGAAGATTAATGTTGATTCTTCCATCATCTAAGAAAAAGTACCATCAGTTAGCATCAGTTAGCATCAGTCTACGCCGCTGTCGACCTGGAAATGTGCCTGTAGACTCCATGTAACACATTGCGGGTAGTGGCACACCTGTGACTTCTGCTCCAGCATCAAATCCCGGTTGCGAGAACTGAACATGATCGTGCTGGTCGCCGTATGCTGGAGGCAGTGCTTCATCGCTGGGAGTGTCGAGACTCGGCACCAGAAAGCCATCCGTCACCAAAGCCTCGGTATCATCGTTGGTGATGGTCAGGTTTCCAGCATGTTGTATAGACTGCTGCTTCTCTTCTTCATGGCTTTGATGCTTTTTGTTCAATCTCTGCTTTCCTTCCGTGATAGCCATGGCGATTAGAGGAATCTGTACGGATTATGCAGCTTGATTGCCGTTGTCTGCCTCTCTAGGTATACAGTTGAATCTTAGTGTTTTCTTACTCGGATAAGAATCATAAGATGGTCGTGGTCAAAGCTGTTTGTGTGAGTGACCGTGGTGCAGGCTGCTGCGAAAAGGCCAGTGATTCAATTCACACAGAAGGTTCCGTGCTATTATTCATTGATTGAGCCATATGGATGGCAAGCCAAGTCAATTTGTACGATGCTATGTGCAGATGCGCTGGGCCAGGCGCAGGTTTTGTAACCTGGAGCTGCCAGGGAAAACGACAAGGCTTGTCTGCATGTGGACCACTGAGTGACGCATGATGATGCACCGCGTCTCAGCAGATCAGCAGGCTTGTGTCGTAGACAGACAATTGCTTGTAATCGTAGGCCACGGGGATTGGATGAACCAGGCGTTGAGAGCTGAAGCCTGTTTGCTGGGGCTCGGGAAACCTGTGTGGATCCCGTAAAATGGCGGGGCAGGTCGCGTCGCGCCACTGGTCGGTCCAGTTGACTCCAAGTCGATTACATGTACACTCGACAAGAGGGTGACTGCATCTTCTCTGACATGACGCGTCAGGAGAACAAGTATTCCTTCCCAACAACGTACTGCTACTTGTATGACCCATGTTTGCTTTGCGCCTCCGTCCTCAGCTGCAACAGCAATAATTGAGTCTACAGTTTCTCACTTGTTGGGTCTTTGTAAGCCGGGCTCGCCGTCACGAAGAAAATGAGCAGTTGACAGAAAAATGAGTTACATGTTACAATATGCCATGATTAAGATGCTCTCCCCACGAGCAACAGCCATGTCTAAAAGAAACCTGCTTGTTTTCACCGGCCCGAACCTCGCGGCATATGACAAGACACCGTTTGTCATACAACCCCCCCCCCCCAGTGAGTTTTGTATTATCGCTAGATCCGCATTACATAGTCCATTTAGCTCGAGAATCGTCGAGTAATCTTGGCAATCACTATAATATCGGTTAGCGGAAGAAATAGTAGCGATATTAAGATTGAATACTTACCGTGAAGAGCAACGACACTGAAAATGAACACAAGAGACAGGACGAGAACAATGACAGGGTCGACTTTCAAACCAGGAGATTCATCGGTATACAGCCCTGTGACGACATGTTAGTCAGCGATTGCGCCCCTCTTGTTCAGACCATCCCAGGACATCTCTTTCCCATGGCTCTAGAGCGACGTACTCAGCATAGTACTGCTTGAACCACCGGCGCCTGCTGATCTTGTGCTCGTCGGTCGAGCATTGGCAATCTTTTCCTTCTGATCGGCAGCAGCGCGGCGTCTAATGGCAGTTCGAGGACCTCCAGGGGGGGTAGGTGACGACGGTCGGTTGACGCTGGCGCCTGAAGCGGCGCCAGGAGCATTGGCTGGTGAAGAAGCACGAGGAGAAGACTAATGGAAGCACGTGTTAGCATGCGGTCGACAAAGGAATGCCTCCATGTCAACAAATGACCAAGCTTCACCGTGATAGAGTGCGACAGAAAGCCGATCGTGTGTCAACGGAATATAACCAGAAAGGGGTGCCATTGGCGGAGGCAAGCAAGAGAGCAAAGGCGTACCATTTTAACAGCGATCAAACGAATTACCAAAAGGGACTGATTAGGAATCGCTGCAGGACTCCTGAATCTCGACTGACGGATGGGGTTGGTTGAGATACTGCAATGGATGGTTTGGGCGAGTGACAGCAGTTACTTGAACGAATGCACAGCCCCTGCGATTGGGAGCGCGCACGTTGAGGCCACCTTCGCATCAAGGGACACTCCGTGTCGGCCATATCTTTTTCCGCTGCGCCCCCCCAGTCGTTCATCCAGTCAGAACCCGCATACATAATACCTCTTTAGGCATTACTCGCTGGCAAGTACCTGTTTTTCTACTCGGTTGCCGATGAAATAAAAAGTTACATTAAAATATTGACCGGTTTCTGCTTATTGATTTACTCCAACATCACAAATCGTATATACATACAATGCACGATTGCAAGCTAGCGTTTGCCATTCAAAGTGCGCATGCTGATGCGGCTAAGTATAAGAGGCTTCTAACGAGCCTTGTTGCTTTGGACCCATGGTGCCTACAATCAACACCATCAAAAAGATACCAGTCCTTCCTGACAAACCCAGTAGCAAGCCCGCTTGTATATGTATAATTCGAACAGTGAGAAAAGGAGGCAACGGCGCACAGTCGAATGCAAATGAAGACTGTATAACAAAAGGGTCTGAGAAAAGAATTATAGAAAAATAACAGCCTCAGTACAACAAATATGGCAGATTGATAAAATGTGCTGGCAACCTTTGAAACTGTCCTAACATCGTCCGATAGACGTCGCGGCCAGTCGGCATTAGAGGAATGAAAAACAGTGCCTAGCCAGCGAAACGGATTAAAGGCTTGGGCACTGCTTTGAACAACTCGGCCCTCCTTTGCTTCCAATGCACGCGAGCTCACAAAAAAGTGAGGTCGTGGAGCCGCTGACCCGCAGAGCAAAAATTGATACCCGGTTAGTCCTCCACATGTATCAAACCATTGCGTTTCCATATCCTTGTTCCCGTCCCATCTTTTTTTTTTTTTTCTCGCTTTCGAATCTCCAAGATGTGATGGCATGTGCCTTGGTTGACGTGATCTTGTCCAAGTACAGACAGATAGAATTGCCGTTGCGATCAAAAATGGAAAATCCAGCCGGCCTCGAGGGCCATATTTCCCCTCTCGCTATGACTGATTATGTATGATTAGACAGTAGTGCATCTACATCCGGAATCGAAGGATCTGAAATCAAAACGCCTTCCGCTATGATTCGAATAGTACAAATCGCGGTGTACTTTCTCGATGACAACATGTATATCAAAGGTGGACAGTGAAGAGTGATCGAACAGTTAAGAAAATATTGTTGGTATATCAAAGAGTGACATCAAGGACCATGCTGACATCGGCCACGTTGGGGCCAGCCAAGTCCTCGAGAACTGGAATAAGGTCTAATAATTCGTTGTCGTGCGCATCAGAAAACCAACTGCTGATGGGAACAGCATGCTGAGGGTGGAAAATGTATGAGGTTGGTGAATTGTCAATGATAATGGTATCTTTGAGGTCTCGGCCAATTTGCGAAAGGTCCTTGACGTAGTTTCCTTGGTGGTTATAACAGCTCTCTCGAAACAAACGATGATGAATAACTTTGTGAATATCGAGCTGGTCCAATAGAGGGTCGCCATACTGCAATCAATATCAATAAAAAGAAGCTCGATAATCTAGATGTTGAAAAAGAGGGTTTTTTCATACCTTTGAGACGGACGCTGTAAAGACCACCACTTCGTACAGCTCACCCACTCTCTTCATAAACTCATCCACACCGGGTCGTTTGATGACATAAACATTGTGATAGTTGCCCTCGATTTCAACAGGAATAGTGAAGTCAGCCTGATGAAGGATCTAAGAAGAAGGGTCAGTAACGCTTCATGAAGAATTGAGGTGATGATGACACTCACTTTGAATGAGCTGTGTACTAAGGTTTCGTCTAAATCCAAAACAAGGCATTTACGGCCCTTGTGCTCATGGGCAATCGAAGGCAGTAGCCAGGATTGTGGCTCGGGTGCTGAGGGGTTGCTCTCCGTCAGAGTTAAGGGCGAAATCACAGAAGGTCCAGGTACTGAGGGTGGTGGTGGAGGCGGAGGCGGTATTGTCTGAGATTGGGGATCTTCTGTTAACTGTGGAACTGGACTCTGATATGCCTCTTCTTGCCCAGCATCTGGCATATCCGCATCAACGTTGTCTCTCGTCTCGGTTTGCTCTCTGGTCTCAACCTCGTTTCCGCTCAAATGTGGCGGAGAATCTACAACCACAACCGGCGCCACCGGTTGCTGCTTGAACTCGGTCTGGATCGGCTCAGCGCTCAGTATTTCTTCTGGCTCCTGTGCACTGCTTGACGCTTGATTTTCCACGTTGTTCGGTGATGTACCAGTTGGGCCTGTTTCCTTTTCATTTAGTGGGTTTCCCGATTGCTGTTCAGCGGCAGCCTGCGGGCGGGACTTGGCGGTGACGGGACGTTGGGGCAGTTTTTCGATTTTGTGAACATTCTCGCTTTCACCTTCTTCCAGGGTAGTGGCGGTATCAGGAACACCACAGCAGCCAAGCAATGAGAGCAGACCGCCATTCTTCTTCCGCCTTCGCTTCTGGTCACTCGTAGACGGTGAACTAGGCTGAGAGTTGCCAAGAGTATTTTGATCTCGTTCGCTGTCGCCACCGCTTCGGTGTGTTGAGGCACTGCCATTTCGTTGTCTACCGGGCATACTACCTCGAGACTCCTTCGACCTTCCATCAACGCTGCTTCTTGGGTCGGTTGCGGTAGCTCCACTGAGGCCTGTAGATGCGGTCGAAGCCTGGTTTCTCTGTTGCGACGATGATCTCGATGGTACTTTCAGGAGGCCCCGACCATTCTTAGAAGTCCCCCCCTCGTCGGGTGACAACTGATTACCATCATTTCCCATCGCCGAGCGGTCCAAGATATTGCTCGAGTTAAGGAAAAGATAAATAATGTCCGTGATGAAGTGACCAACTCTGGTGCTGTAGACTCAAAAGACGAGCGAAGTTAGCTTTGGTTCTCTTGTCAAATGGCAGCAAGCCAGCTATGGAGGCTCTTGGGGGGTGGTTACACAGTTGGAGAGAGAGTGGGAACGTGCGACACTGCCAAAGCATTTGAACAATGCTTCACAGTTTTGCAACGATGCGACATCCACACCCCGTAAAGCCAACTTGCAAGTCCTGTCGAGAAAGTCTCTATGAGTGGCAAGGTGACTTGTAGTGCCAAATATGCGCGCAAAGACACGCACGGAAGGACAATTGACTAGACTCTCACCTTTTGCTTTCCTCTTCGATCCAGATCTGGTATTGACCAAGTCGGGAACGGTAGCATCCACGATAAACAAAGCCGTGGACCCTCCGTACGGTACGGTAAATCTCAAAGGACTGAGCGGCAAGTCGAATCTGGCAAGTCCCCAAGCAGTTGATGATCGTCGAAGCGAGAAATTGAAGAAGCCAGGGCCTCGTAGCCACGGTTGGCTGCGTGATGAGGTTGAGCCAAAGCGCCGGAAACGGCCAGTAATTCGAGTAAAGTCGTTTCGCGACCTGGAAAAGTTCAGACCACGATGATCTGACGAAGGAACGCTGCGTGTGAACAAACAAAATAGTTAGGGGGACAATGTATTGAGCTGAGGAGCTGGGCGGCGCAAGCGAAAAGATTGCCTTTAAAGTCTGGGCTGGGCTAAAGCCTGCTTGCCTGTTCAAGTGGACGAGGATGGCTGCATGCACCAAGCCAAAGCGAAGAGAGAGTGAACCACTACCCCGTACCAAAGAGCACTTGTTGAGTGTGTGGAAGGACGGCTGGGGGGCGCGGAGGGGGGTGGCTAAGGTGTGAGTGGAGTTCACCGTGAAATTAACCAACCGGGATGGGGATTTACTGGTAGGTAGGATCCGTGACCGTGCTAATTCAACTAGAGTGACACGGTCTCAAGACCGTCTAGAACATGGTAAGCTTACTGTGTGTTTTACACTTCTGCACACTGTCTATAGACACTTTGATCAAGCTGCGGGACCTGCCGCCAGGTTAATCTCTCTACCTGATGGGCAACCGCGCCAAGCTCTCATCTCAAAAAATGAGCCACCATGAACAGGGCCCGGAACTTCTACCCCATTATGAGCAGCTATCCGCCCAGCAGCCTTATGTATGACTCCGTCCTGGACCCGAAAGCCTGCTCGGTGATTGCAGGCTCTTGCGCGAAGGATCAGCATATGTTATATCGGTGCAGTACGCTTGCTGATGTACAGACAAGAGCTTCGCAAGATCGGGTTCGACATGGAGTGCACTCATGTACCTCAGCCTCAGGCTGCGTAGCTGAAGACAGCACCGGCACTATCTATTAGAACGATCTGTCGCGCGAGTTCTTCAAGATTGATTGGGCTAGGACCTCGGCGTTCGCATATTGATCATATTTGTCGCTTCTGTGCAATAGCGATCGACGACAACAAGCAAAGTCTCTTCCCACAGAAGACAATGTGCTAGCATGTCCTGTGATAATTGCGCGCAAAGCATCACTGAAATTCAACGCCAGGAACCCGCTGGAATTGGTGTGCCTGTGCGAGACCGACCTTGCGGATAACATCTATAATGCACCTGGCCAAGCTGTCAGGTGCTTGTATGTACGTGCGTGTGTGACAGAGTGGACTTATTTAGGATTGTGCAACTTTAATAGATCATCCCATGCATGGGTCCTAATACAGGTCTGCTGTCACACTCATGTACGGCGTTGTGGACCGGCACATAATAGCACCAGACTACTTGAAGGTTCTGTCTTGCATTCAAGTTACCGTGCTCTTCGCCAGATACGAGGAGTCGAGGACTTGTGCCCGATGTCATCCATCCATTCAGATGTTCCAGTCATGCTTTCTGCCATTTGATTGGGGCTGTAGGCGCCCATAACCCACAACCCCTACATCCACCACGTCCAGCCAGTGTGAAGAGAGTCAGTTTCTCTTCTGCTTGTCGTATTGGTACAACTTTTGGCCTTCCCCGATTCCTGTCCCCTAGAAGACGTCCATTCTTTGCATCAATTGCTGCGATCATGGATTAGTACGGAGTAGAGGCCGTCGTTGTTGCAAGTCAGCCACAAGTTTCGCCAGTGCCACAAAAAAAGAGTCTCCCAATTATCTACGCCCAGGTCCTCGTAGCTAGCTACCCTAGGGTACGGATGGTTTGATGTAAATTGGCTTTGGCGTTGAGGTGATTTATATTTGAAACATGTGGTGGGTGTTAATATTCGAGGCATGACTTTAAGTATTCTCTCGTATATGGGGTCAAACTAGTAGAACAGTACATCGGGTGTGCTTCATCCTGCTGCCATGAGATGGACAGAGAGTGTTTGATACCAAAATACCTCGTGCGGTGATCAAGGCAAAAGGGAAGTATAAACAATTGAACAAACTTGCATTGATTGAATGAACCAGAATATAGCAGCTGAAACATTTGGGATGCTGTAGGTTCCCGTCAGCCGGAATCGTCAGCCGGATCGGCTCTATGTAGTTCGGATTACTAGAACCAGACTTCTGATATCATTGACGAGTACATACGGACTACTCGCCGTTCTGTGAGGACGCGTGGACGCAAAAGGGAAGAGGGGGCCTTGACGACAATCATGTGATTCCGGCTTGCTAGTGCGGTTCCCCATCAATGTTGCGGTTATAGGCCCCGGAACGTCCCCAGATGTGGAAAAGCCCGCCCAGAGTCCCCGCCCTTTCGTGCTGACGCTTGTTACTTGTTACTGCCTCGGGTACAGCAGTGCCTGTCTTCACATGCTCTTTCCCTCGTTACTTAGATTGGTTGATCCACGCCACCACTAGCAACCTCTCTCTACCTTGACGTCAACGGCAACTTGGCTTCTCGATTGCCAGACGTGCTACTATCCAACCCACCAGACGTTTGGTCGCGACAGTCTAAAACCATCTATTCGAGCTGCTTGCGCTGGGCGACGTCGATCCCGAGCCTCGATGGGCACGGATTTAATACGATAATTTGGGCGCCCAACGGTCCCTGGCACCCAGTGCGACCGCCATTATGGCTGCGCAGTCCAATCTGAGGAGGACGGCTGCCGAGGATGCGCTGGCTGCCTTCATCGACAAATGGACCTCCGCAGCTAGATCGAGACTACGCGGGACATCACGAACCACCCGCATCGTCACTACTTTGGCACTCACACTAACGATTGTGTTTGGCGGCGAGGGAGCAAGACGACGCTGGAAACGACAGAAACAGGAACGGGAGCAAGGGCGCAAGCTGGTGAGAACCAACTCATGGCTTCACAATAAGGATGGCTCCCGGACTATTTACGTCCCCTACAAGGACAGTACTTCCAAGGTCACCATTAACACGACCAAGGCTTTGACCTTTGAGGCGCATCGTCGCCTTTTTTTGAACCCCCCACGGGTATCTGGCTTGGGCGATGGCACTGTTCCTTCAGCCCAGACCAAGCCTGGGTTGAATCTGGCCTTTTTGCACCAGTTTTTAAGTCTCCTGAGCATCATGATTCCCAGATGGTCAAGCAAAGAGGCAGGTCTGCTACTTAGTCATGGTATTTTTCTGATGCTTCGAACATACCTGTCACTGGTCGTCGCGCGACTGGACGGTGAATTGGTCCGCGATTTGGTGGCAGGAAACGGCAAAGCTTTTCTCTGGGGCATCTTCAAGGTTTGTAATCCACCGTTGATCCCATAGCAGGTTTTCTTGGCCAATTTGGCTAACAAATGCGCTCGTATTAGTGGTGTGGTCTTGGTGGCTTTGCATCTTATACCAATGCCATGATTAAATTTTTGGAGTCCAAAGTCTCCATCGCGTTTCGCACTCGACTCACGAGATATATCCATGATCTCTACTTGAACGAAAATCTCAACTTCTACAAACTGCACAATCTGGACGGCGGCGTTGGCAACGGAGCCGATCAATTCATCACACAAGACCTAACACTCTTCTGTGCGGCAGCAGCGAACCTCTACTCCTCCCTAGGCAAGCCTTTCGTCGACTTGTGTGTCTTCAGCTTCCAACTCTATCGATCTCTTGGCCCATTGGCTCTCACTGGCCTGATGAGCAACTATTTTTTAACGGCAAGCATTCTGCGCAGGCTTTCGCCACCATTTGGAAAACTCAAAGCAGTGGAAGGCCGCAAAGAAGGCGACTTTCGAAGCCTGCACGCAAGGCTCATTGCTAACGCTGAGGAGATTGCCTTTTACGGTGGCGCCGATATTGAAAAGACCTTTTTGAATAAGGAGTATAAGTCACTGAAGAGCTGGATGGAAGGCATTTACATGCTGAAAATTCGGTACAACATTTTGGAGGACTTCATTTTGAAGTACAGCTGGAGTGCCTATGGGTATATGCTTGCTTCATTACCAGTATTTCTACCTGCTTGGGGCGGAATTGGCGGTGCAGCCGAGATGGTAGAGCACACCGAGAAGGGTGGCCGCGAACGCAACCGAATGAAAGACTTCATCACCAACAAGAGACTCATGTTGTCGCTGGCTGATGCTGGTGGCAGAATGATGTACTCTATCAAGGATTTGTCTGAACTTGCTGGTTACACCAGCCGAGTGTACACTCTGATTTCAACCCTTCATCGTGTTCATGCCGGCGCCTATTACCTTCGAAGCGGAGAAAAAGAGCTTTACTCATTGTCCGATGTCCAGGGAACAATTCAAAAGGGGTTCGAAGGTGTTCGATTCGAACATGTTCCAATCGTCGCCCCAGGTCTGTGGCCTCAAGGTGGAGATGAGCTACTGGACTCATTATCATTGATCGTTCGCAACGGCGATCATCTTTTAGTAAGCACATGCATTTTTTTCTTCGATGTCTTCCAAAATTTAGCCCTTTGCTCGACTATGGGGCGTGAACTGACAAACATGTTGCAGATATCTGGCCCAAATGGTGTCGGGAAAAGTGCCATTGCACGTGTACTCGCGGGATTGTGGCCTGTATATCGTGGCCTTGTGAGCCGTCCTAAGAGCACTGGACAGGATGGCATCATGTTTTTACCGCAACGTCCGTATTTGAGCCCTGGCACATTGCGTGATCAGGTCATTTACCCCGACGGACACGTTGACATGAGAGAGAAACGAAAGTCAGAGGAGGATCTACAGAGAGTCCTGGAGGAAGCAAAACTGGGCTATCTCCCCGAGCGCGAAGGCGGCTGGGATACTCGAAAGGAATGGAAAGACGTGCTCAGTGGCGGTGAGAAGCAGAGGATGCAGTTTGCAAGACTGCTGTACCACGAGCCCCAGTACGCCGTCATTGACGAGGGTACTAGCGCGGTATCAAGTGACGTCGAGGGTCTTTTGTACGAGAATTGCAAGGAAAAAGGAATCAGTAAGTTCTGGCCATACATCAATGTTCGTGACATGTCCAGCTAATTCGTGTCATCCAAGCTTTGATCACGATCTCGACCCGCGCCTCTCTAAAGAAGTATCACACGTTCAACCTGATCCTAGGGATGGGTGACCACGGCGATGCTTGGGAGCTCGAGCGCATTGGCACACAGAGAGAAAAAATGCAAGTTGAGAAGGAAGTACAGGAGCTGCGCGAACGTCTGGCAGTAGTTGGTGAATTAAAGAAGCGCCGCGACGAAATCGAACAAGAGCTTTCCTCTGTTTGGACTGAGAAGGGAGAAACTTTGGCAGCACCGACGTATACTCAAGGTGTCCCTGAGCAGGAAGCTGAGGTATAAATGGAGAAGGAGGAGAGTGGGAAGAACGAGGCCCGCACTGCTACATGAAACTCTTGTCACGAGATCAGCAGCACTATTCAGCATAACGTGTGGCAGCGACAACGTCTATTTTGTGTCAAGTCGTTTCTCTTCGGGAAGAGCCACAGACTGTCATAACTGAGCCATGTGACTTCTTGGAGGCGACCAGGTAGGTGGTGGCGGTCTTAGCAGGAGGTAGGGCGTTGCGAGCCGTTTTGTGATGAGTACTCTGTAAAAATAGCTCCTGGGCTTATGGTCAATCGAAAGCAGTCGCTCGATTGTTTAAAAAAAAAAAAAAAAAACGTAGAGTAGTTCCTTGATCGATGAGTGAGCTCCCTTGTGGTGAGTGAATCACTGTTTTTGGAGAAGGGGCTTGGGTATGTTGCGGTCTGGTAGGGAGTACAAGGGTTGTAATTGATTGTATGAAGCGCTTCGAGTACCTAGGTACATACCTAGACGAGGTTCGTTGGCGTAAAAAAAAAAAAAAAAAAAAAAAAAAAAAAAGGTGGATAAGCTGCGCAAGGAGGGATCAAGGTGCTCAAAATTGCGCTGCTCTTGGACTCCCAGAATCATGTACATGTTCCCCGAAAAAAGCATCTCATTGTTTTGATTCCGTCCATGTCTGTCTTCGTTTACAATTCGACCTTGATCTCTCTGGCCCAGCTGATTGCTGATTTTGGAAAAGAACGCCGCGGTCGTTATTAATTAGTTCAAGTAGGGAAATTCAGACGAGGCTTTCCATTCACTCCCTGCCCGCTTTTCCCTGTCACTTTTTCTCATTCAGCATTCAGTGAATTCCATCCTTCCATCGTCGGGCGGACACATGCCGTCTCTCCCATCCCACCTGTTCTCATCTCCTTTGCTTCGCTTTGCTTCCTGACTCCTGAGACACCAAGGCCTGGCCCGAGCTAGCGTGAACTGCAAATCGCAAAGAAGGGAGACACTTCACTATCATGTCTTGCATTTTACACCAGCAAGCACCACTTTGCCCGCTTGCTTTTTGTCCCTTGCTATGCTTTCTTCTTATGCGCGTCCTCTTGACGCCTCATGATAATATCTCTTGTCTCGTAGATGCTTCTTTATCTCTAATTCTGTTGTGCCTGGACGCGGACGGACGCGGACGAGGATGCGCTAGTAATAAGTAACGACGTGGTAGTGGCGCGAGGGGGAAGTGAGCGAGATTTGCCTACAAGTAAGTCAACGGTCTGGTTAAAGATAATCCACAGCGTTTTTCCCAGTTCAATGGGCTTCGTCCAATTTCCTCACTTCTCTTCTCTTTACATTCTTTATCAACTAATTATTCACGGAAGATATTCTCTGTTGGAGACACCACGAAAGCTGCGTGTAAAGTATAGCGTTGGAACCACCCCCCCCAACGGACCGAATTGAGTTGCAGTGCAGCCTTTTGGCTTGCTTATTGTAGACCTGTGCCTTCTTTCGTCAGTATAATACAAGATGGGCTATCGTCACAACATGGATGAGAAAAGTCCCGTCGACTCCATCACCCCCGGTGCCTATGAGCCTGGAGAGGTCTCGTCAGCGGCTTCTCCATCCGCCGCGACCTCGCCGCCTTACCGGCACTTCGCTAAGGAATATAAAGATAATGTCTACAACCCTGGGGCTATTCCTAGAATCCCGCTTCGAGTACCAATGAAGAATGCTCGGCGCAGCATGCTACCACCGATGAACTTGGACCATCGAGCTTCCTTTGAACCGCCATCACCAGCAAGTACCATCGCAAGCACGGGACACATGTTACCCTCGTACATGCTATCACCGATGAACTTGGATCATCGAGCTTCCTATGAACCGCCATCACCAGCAAGTACTATCACAAGCACGGGACACATGTTACCCTCGTACAAGGTGGATTCAACAGGAGAGCTTCACAGAGATGAGAGTGTTCCCGCGCCAGACGCTGGCGACCCGGACGAGAAACAATGGTTCAATCACCGAAACCGTTCTCGGCGGTTTCTGGTGATTGTGGGCATTGTCACTCTTGTCATAATTGTGACACTGGCTATTGCGCTGCCTGTGGGCCTGAGAAATAAGTGAGTTTGTCCAAAAAAAAAGAAAAAAAAAAAGAAAAATTTGATGCTGCCCACACAGAGTACATGTATGGACGGCTTGATTGACCATATCTTGTAGAGTATCGACGCAAGGCAGTCAGGCAGATGACGGCGACGACCCTTCCGGCATGCCCTTTCCTGCTGGAGCGTTCTCTTTCAAAACATCGTTGCAGAAAACCGAGGCAGGATGCACCTCTAAGAATACCACTTGGAGATGTGACCCCATGCGGCCTGGCGACTCAACCACTTTCTACTGGGATATTACGCAACTCAACTCTTATACGTATGCCATCACTTCGAATGAGAACCCCTTCGCGCCGGACTTCAAAAACGTCAGCATGAGAATTCGGGATTACAGCAAGCCAACGGAGAGACTTGAATTCTCATTTTCCATGAACAAAACTGTCACACCGTCTGATGCTGGTTCGCCCACGAATCGCGCTGCGAAATGCACATATGTCGACACTGCGTTCCAAGCCACTCTGTACACGCGGAAGCGCGGCACCACGCTGTTCAACCCCCCCAAGCACCATGCCAAGTATTCCGCTTGGCCAGGGGATGTGCGGATTGTTCAATCGCTGGACTCGACCATCGGACAACCCATGTGCAGAGATGCTATGGACCATGTGATTGCTGATGTTGCCGCAGGTCCTGGGACGTGTCAGTGTCAGTATACTAATGCTAACAGTCAAACATGAGGATTTCCAAGAGTGGAAAGCAATAGGGGATCGTGAGTGGCAAGATGGATGTTGCGTCTCGTCTGGAAGAGGATTGTCGGTGCAAGGGTACCGACTATTTCGGGTCATATCGATTGATTGGACTTTTTGAGGAATTATTATATGCGCGTCATGCTTATTATAGACACCAAACCCCTTTTGTTTCATACAGCTGGCAGGTCCCCCTCTAACAGCTATGTATATAATCAGCCGACTTACGGACTAGTAATAGACCTACATGTAGATAATAGGGGTTAGATCAAACGTTGGATGGGTTAAAAATAGGCATCCTCCCCATCTTAATGTGGAAATGCCCCTACAAATTATTGCGCGCTATGCCCCCCCCCTGGGCTTGCAGCTGTTAGAGCGGACGGAACGCGGAGGATAACTCGGGCTATTGAACGCCACGGAAGGTGCCTATTAACTTTCAAAAACTCACCGTCTCCCCAATTTCCGACCGGATGGCTGATTTGATGATTGTATTGCGTTTGCTACGGGGTTTGTGTAAGCTTGTTTGGGCGATTGACGTCGCACCACTTCTTCTGCTGTCAAACTCTCGAGGCACAAAGCGGGCATATTACCAAGTTAGTATCTCTTGTCGTGAAGAAGTATGTACTCCGTACGGACGTAGTACGATTATGTAAAGAATCGGACCCCTACGGATTACATATCGCGAATACTCAATTCCCATTCGGGCGGATAACATGAAAGACCCTCCTGTCCCTCCTTGACAGTTTAGCCGCGCGGGGGTCGGGTCTGTCGGCCCAAGTTCGTAATTAGGCTAATAAAAGGCGTAGCTCGCTCCGAATCATCATTGACGTGGAGAATAATAATAGAGGGAGACACAGTAATATGTACGGAGTAAGCGGAGTAGGAACCCAGTGGTTGTTCTGTGAGGATACATCGCTTTGTTCTTGTACTCCGTGATGAATGTAAGAAAAGTACAAGAAGTCACGCTACCATGCCAGGTACACCAGACGAAGCCGACCCCCCCCTAACACTCACCCCTTCTCTAATATTTGGAAGAAGCGTGGGCAGGCTAATAAAATGCAAAATGGCCCTGAGGTGAGGTAAGCCCGATCGATGGCTGCTGGTAGTAGGCGATTTGAAGAAGAGGCTCCCGGACGCGAGACACGCGAGAGAGAGAAAGAGAGAGAGGGGGGGAGAAAAGACGAACCTCGCCAATGGGGAGACAGGCCCATTTCCTGAAGCGATTTCATTGCCTTTGGCCTCCGGGAAAGGAGGATAAAATTCATGTATAAATAGTCCTGTCCTGGCCGCTGCTCATGGATGCCTGTCCACTTCAACCCGTCATTGCTTCTCATTGTCTCTGTTGCCCATACAGTGCACAACTTTTTGCGGAACAGATCGTCTTCGCCTTTGTGTGTCGAAAAAAAACATGGCTCCTTCTATTGAGCTCAACAGCGGCTATGAGATGCCCCAGGTGGGCTTCGGCTTGTGGAAAGTCGACAAGGCTACTTGCGCTGATACCGTGTACAATGCGATCAAGGCTGGGTATCGTCTCTTTGACGGAGCTTGTGGTATGTTTGATGAAATGGAATGAAGGGAGGTTGCGTTCCAAGCAAACGCAAACTCTGGCTGACTAGAAAACCGCCCTTGGCCAGACTATGGTAACGAGAAGGAGTGCGGAGAAGGCGTGGCGAGAGCTATCAAGGAAAGCATCGTCAAGCGAGAGGATCTCTTCATCGTCTCGAAGCTCTGGCAGACTTTCCATGACAAGGAAAAGGTCGAGCCCATCTGTCGCCGACAGCTCGCAGACTGGCAAGTCGATTACTTCGACCTGTTCCTCATCCACTTCCCCGTTGCCCTCGAATATGTAGACCCTTCAGTGCGCTATCCTCCCGGCTGGTTCTACGATGGCAAGTGTGAGGTTCGGTGGAGCAAAACCACCAACCAGCAGACCTGGGAGGCCATGGAGATGCTGGTTGATGGGGGCTTGACCAAAAGTATCGGCATCTCCAATTACCAGGCTCAGGGCATCTATGATTTGCTCAAGTATGCCAGGATCCGACCTGCCACCCTGCAGATCGAGTTGCATCCCTACCTGCAACAGCGCAACCTGGTCAGCCTGGCAAAGGAAGAGGGAATCGCTGTTACAGCCTATTCGTCATTTGGTCCAACAGGGTTCATTGAGCTCGGCATGGACCGGGCCAAGAATGTGGCACCACTGATGGAGCACGACGCCATCATCTCCATGGCCACCAAGCACAACAAGACCCCGGCTCAGGTTCTTTTGAGATGGGCAAGTCAGCAGGGTCTGGCCGTCATCCCCAAGACCTCTCGCCCTAGCGTTATGACCCAGAACCTTGACAGTACCGACTTCATTTTGGACCAACAAGATATGGACAGAATCGCCGAAATGGATCTGAACTTGAGATTTAACCAGCCTACAAATGTAAGTTGACGGGGCCGAGGAGAATCACTTGTTGTGCATGACACGAATTCTAATTCCATTCCGCCAGTATTTCCAAACCAGCAAACTGTCAATCTTTGACTAAACTCTCTGCGGAGTCTTTCAATCTAAGAGGGGACATGAGCCAACCGTGAAAAGTGGCTTAGTGGGTATTTCTCTCCAGCTACGATGTGAGTAGACGTCTTGGATATAGAGAATATCTAGAAATATCAAATGTTGGTGCTATTCCCAGCCCGGGTGAATGGTGACAGACAGACATGGCATTGCCACTGTGCTGTACTAGAACTTCGTCTTGGGAAGCGTTTCAAGACGCTTAAGACGATGAGGATGTGCACGTCTAGTCACGAAGAGAAAATTGAACCCCAGAACGCCTTACTTGGTGCTGCTGTTCCCTACGAATCGCCGGCCGATGAATGTTATACTCTCAGATATGCTATGACGAGCAGGTCAGTGATCATCGCCCTCCATTCAGGGAAGTGTCTGATGTGAGAACATACTGGCGTCAATTTGTTTTAATTGTGGCAAAGCCAGCCGGACTTTGTTCCTGTAGAGAGCCGGGCCACGAAGCTGGAGAGGATTGCCTTCGAAGTAGACTGTCGTCAGGTCCTCCTTATCTTTGAGCACCTTCTCCATCTCAGTGAAATCGCCAATCTGGTTGTAGCTCGCCCATAGTTCTTCCAACTTGGCCAAGCCTTCCAAGCCTCTGAGACTGCTGACCTGGTTGTTGGAAATGTCCAGAATTTTGAGACGAGTATTCTGTTCGATGCCTTCTAGTGATTCCAGGGCATTGTGAGAAACGTAAAGCTCTTCGAGTCCCGGTATCTCCTTTAGAGGCGATAGATCTCGGATTCTGTTCGATTGAATGCTGAGAAGACGGAGGTTTGGTAGACCGCCCAACCCAGTCAGTTCGGTAATCTTGTTCTTGGCAACCCAGAGCTCTTCCAGGCTTTTGAGATTTTCCAGATTCCTCAATTCTCTGATGCGGTTAGACCCGAGCTCCAGCGAAGTAAGTTTTCCAAAGTTATCTAAACCTTCAATCTTACTAATCTTATTTGCAACTAAGAAGAGTTCTTTCAGCTCGGTCATATGTCCAATGTTCTTGATGTGTTTGATCTTGTTAAAACTCAAGTCCAGACTTGTGAGGTTTTTTAGGTCATCCATGCCGCGCATGTGTGAAATCAGGTTGTCATAGAGATCGAGGTCTTTCAGTGTGGCCGCCAAAGGAGCTATTCCCTCGATTTCTTGAATATTGTTCTGTCGAAGGCATATTCGGGCAACATGTTTGAAGCGATCGAGTCGGAGGGACGCTATGGATCTGATGCGGGAATGCGTGCACATGATTTCTTCGCTATCGGAGCTTTCACTTTCCAGTAAATCTGAAGACCGGATTGATCAGTGGACGCGGATAAAGATGGTGACAGTTATTTGGTGCACACCTTCGTCAGCTCGAATCTCGTCACCAGGGAGAACATTGTCGTCATCAGAATACTCGGGGTCGGAAAGCGCTTCTGGATTCGATAAGAGTGCAGATTTAGAAATCCGCAGCTTCCCATCCCATCCCTTGCTATTCTTCATACCGTGACTCGCATCCTCGTCGTCCTCTCGAGGGGATACGCGGTCATCTTGTATATCAATATGATGCGGATGCCCGGTGTCTTGCTCTGGCGCGGACGACATGGTTGGCTCAACCAAAAACTCTGAAGTTGGTACTAACGGCCGATAGAATTACCTAGGTAGTCGATGGATTTTCCTGACTAGGCACTTAAGTATGTCCGGACCGACGCTTGAGTAGAAGACTTCGACGTGCTGCGTGTGCGAGAGAGAAAATGGGACGGGAACAAGCGTGGAAACTTCATAAGCCAGAAATCGAGAAAGGAAAGTGAAGCTGCAGGCAAACAAGGCAGTAAAAGAGAGGTTTGCACCCCGCCACCAAGTCGGCGCCAAATCGTGACGGTGACATCAGCCTGTATCTGCGGGGCATTTTCCCGTCAGCCACCAGCTTCCAGCGCAAAATCCCCATTTCTGCCACGCTATCGAATCTTCATAACAAGACAAGGGCCGACATATCTACACATATTTACCCCATTCCTCTTTCGCCAGCCATTTTCAACGGTCTTCTCCTCTTGCTGTGGCGCTGGAGATGCACCATTTTTGTTCTTCTGCAGAACACCATAATCTATAAATCCCTACCTTTCGCCGAATGCAAGGGCCATGCGCATAGATGATTGTGCTCGACAATGCCGCGGAGTAGGTTGGCGAGAAGAAACAATCACTTCACCAGATGGCACACGGGCTATCCTTGTGTATGAACAATAGCGACACTCGCATCACTCCAGCCCTTCCCAAGGATAATAATGTTTTCAAGACGCCTGTATATACTTTAGTTCCAAGGTACTCCGTCGTCGGAAAGCGGAGTTGAGAAGATTGGTTCCTAACATGCAGCAAATGCATCATCACTTCCAACCATGCCAAACATCTCGTCGGTTCTTCGTCGACTTCAAACCAGAGACGAAACGTTTCATTCTACATTCGTAGCCATGAGTTGTCGGGGATGTCGGACTTTGCATGATCGGCTTTCTGTGACAGGCATTAACAAAGATTGGCTGTGCAAACTGCACCATTAGACCGGGATGTGGCTTTGCAACAAATTTAGCAGCGACGATAAGCTTGACGTCTGTCTGACTTAGGGATTGACGCTCTGGCATAGGAAGAAGTACCGTTCACCAATACTCGCGATATGTTCATTGTCTTATATCCACAAAAGTGGTTGTCTTATTATATGCACCTGTGGTCCTTTTTCAGAAATCATCTGGATAGTTAGGGAAATCTAGCGAAAAGTTCAAAGAGATGCGCTAAAACGAAACCACTGAATATGTATATGAGTAATACCTCTTGATCACGGTACCGGACTTCCGCAGAGATGTGGGCTTGAGACCAACACTTTTTTCTTGCTGGACACATGACATGTTGAACCGAATCCAAGGAAGTTTACCATGCTTCTTTGTGCAATGAACGAGGCCGCCGAGACAATTCAGTTCTCTGAACCTAGGTAGAGGCAAAAGTGGTTGCATCACGCAGGAGCACCATCCACAAGCGAGGCCCATGATAATGACAATTATGAGTGGAGGTGGCGGATCAAATGGCAGGGTTACTACGGGAGTAGCTCAACTAGCTTAACCCATTTCAAGGTACAGGGCCAGGCAACTATACCACCTGCGGAATGGCAAAAAAAAGCACGGTTGTGATGTGCGCAGTCCGAGATTGTGGTCTTGTTAGCACCTCATGTCGTGAGGAATTGTTAACAACCAGATATTCTGAGGCTGCCAGCAGCGCAGTCGCAAACACAATTCTATGCAATTGACATCGATCGGAGCCAGAATCCCTTGGGGATCACCTCGAAATGCATTATCAAATCTTTCTCATGGCTGTTGGTTGCAAAATATTACATCTCGAGCGGATAGGATGCTGCATGCACTATCGTGCCATCATCGTCTAGAGGGCTTCTGCCTACTAGTCCCTACCAGTCCCCACACCCACAACTTTTCACTCCAACCTCACCCCTGGCAGCGCTAGCTAACAACGGGATCCCTGGCCAATGTTTGCTCATAATTACTTTTGGCAGTCTGACTCAAGTGGCCAGCTCGTCACACACAAAACGTCACGTGAACTCGTGTCAGCCTCGCGTGGGCCACTTTACTTGGCCAGACGTGTCATAACTCGAAGCTATCCCCAGCACCCATCCCTGACCATGGCCATGTACCTGGGCAGTAGCAGTGTGTAACGGACCGGTGGCGGTGCCTGTTGGCACGGTCAGCCAGCCTTTATAAAAGGAGTGTGTGTCCGCGTCATTTCGTCGAAGACTTTTCAGTTGTATCTTCTTGACGTCCCAGGTAAGTTTTCTCGCGGGCTCGTCGACTCAATCATCAAGATTGAAAATATCGTCGACCTACACCAAACGGGATTTTGTTTTCTGCGCTTTCTGTCTGTCTTTTTTTCCCCCCCTTCCTTTGCCGCGCATTTTTATCTGCTCTCGTCCCGCTTTCATCGATCGTTTCCCGCCAAGATTCATCCACCGCCGTCAAGATGTTCAGCAGACGCCTTGATTCATCAAGCAAGAGTTTTTCCAAGAGCCACAAAGCGTCTAAATCAAGTACTTCTTTCAGCAGAGACAGTGGCATAAGCAAAAGACGCCCTGAGTCTCGACCCAGAAGGCCAAATACGGCTTCCACTGCCATAGCTAGCGATGATACTGCCATGGGCGGGTATGTGACCACTATTTATCATCCAGCAATCGTCTGTAACTAAAGACAGTGACTAGGAACATGTCCACCTCTATCGTGACGCTTGTTGTTGGCTCCGATCAACGACTCTTTGCCGCCCACGAAGACGTCCTCTGCTCCAGTTCCTTCTTCAACGACGCTCTTCGAAACACTTGCATGGACCCTGCAGCCAAGAAAATCGCCCTTCCAGATGAAGAACCCGAGATTTTTAGTTCCGTCTTGGAGTATCTTTACAAGGGAGACTATTTTCCTCGACTCACGCATAACAAACGACGTAACTCTTATGAACTGGAGCCTGTCGATGCTGAACAAGTTGTTGAGAGTACGGTGTACCATCGTGGCGTCGACGGCGACCTGCTAAAAGACACCGTAATCTATTGTGCCGCTGAGAAGTATGGACTAGAGGAGCTGAAAAAGCTGGCTCTTCGAAAGCAAGGCTTGCGTAAGTCAACATATCTATCATTTCGTAATCCTCTAATTGCCACATGGTTGCCTGACAAGCAGAACTGCAGAATCCGGTATCCAGTGTAGCACCATCTTGGCATCTGCGCGCTATGCGTATGCCAACACACCCGACACTGACTCAAAACTACGTGCTCACTATCTGGCTCTTATTATTCGTTCTCGGAGCACTTTCAAGCGTAGCGGGACTATGCAACTTGAAATGTACAACGGGGGCACGCAACTCTTCTTTGACCTTTTCGTGGCCTTGTGCAATCATGTTGATGACATTTCATCCGTCCAGTAAGTGCAGATGTGTTATTATCGTCCTTGATGTGTCTCACTCATTAACATCATCTTGTCACAGAGGCACACCGCGATCCGGTCGTCACATCTAATACTCCGAGCTTGTGTTCTCGCACCTCGAATCTGTTATTTCGAGTCACCAAAGAAACGTTTCTTCTCCATCTCTTTTCATGCACATGGGCCAGACCAACAAGAGAATGAAGAAACAATAATATTCTTTTATGGTTTCAACGGCGTTTTCGGTGCTCGTCTTTTTCTTTTAGCTACGTGTTCATGTGGTAAAGGCCGGAGGGTCTTATTGCCCCCCTTCTCCTTCTCTCCTGGCAATAATTTTTCCAGTTTGGTTTGTGGTCTGTTGTCATCTTTTCTTCACGTTAACCCTTGTACAACTACTCTTCTCGGTCCAAGATTTCGGAAATAGCCATTGTGGTTGTAGTCCGCGACGTTTCATTTCTTAGAGAACACCAAAAGTTCAAAGCCCAAATTTATTTGTACGAGAGGGGCAGCTTCTTATCATGCAATTTTCTCCCGGGTGTGTGGGGTGGGGGCGGACATCGGAAAGAACACAAGTTCTACATCAGAGCATCTGTATCATTACATTCTGAACGCTCGTTATGCGTCATATTAGCAAGAACAGCGAAATCGACAAACAGTTGGTGTAATCAGTATGTAATTGTGTGTGACTCCGATCAGCGTGTGAATCGCCTGACGACCGAAATTTTTTTAAATAAAATGGCCTAGCACAGCTCCCGATGTAATTGCATGATGGCATCAAGTCAGACAAGGCACGGATGCTTTCATTTTAGCAGAAGTAACTCGTGTCTACATGAGTCAACGCAGCGTTCTGGTGAGGGAGCCATGTAGTGGAATGCATCCTACAGTGGGTCTCAGGTAATTCCGAGAATTATCTGGTACATGGTCGCGGCCGGCGTTTTCGAAATTACCTGAACCCACCGTAGTTTACTTAATAGGCATCACAGGTAGATGGGGTGGCGAAGAGGGAGGGGTGTATTTCATGTACAATTCGTGAAGAACGTGCAGAGAATTGACCGATCCACAGTCATCTTCGACAAGTGATCCAACCATATTCCCCTTTATCCCTACTCATAGCAAAGCAAGCCTTGCCTCACAAGTGTCTTTCAGTCGTCCACTCGTGGAACTTGCGAGGTGTGATCGGTTTGACTTGACCATTTCAGCAACAGTTTTGTTCCAAACTCCAAGGAAAGTTGATAGAAGATGTCGCGCCGGCTATATGCCCGTTCCGGGGAAAGCCCCCTTCTTGGATAAGACTACGATACCTCTTTCTCGCGCTATGTAGCCCTTCATGAGATCCTACATAATGTCAGCGGTGTCCCTTGAACCCAGTCATTGTCTAGCACAAGTTCGATCGTTTGCTATGCAGAAACGTCTGACGTGGTGACATTTGAATGATTGTGGCACACATTCTTCCAGCTCCAATGCTAGTCGCTCACTGAAGGGGAGGGCTTCAATTTGGCTGACCTTGTAAATCATGTTCGCGAGCAGGCATTCCACTTCGTCGGTATCAATCAGTTCGTCCTCGCTGAACAAGCAAATTGCGGCGCGGAATTCTGCAACTGGTATTCTTGTCCTGCGTACTGGGGCTGCTTCGCCTTCTTTTGGTTCGTCGAATCCCCCAGCAATGAAGACCTTACGAAGCAAATTGCGCAGGGCAATATCCCGGCCGCGTTCGAGTGTCAAGTAGATGCGTTTCTTTACGAATATTTCCTCTCCTTTCTGCAAAGCCAAGTCGAAAGATCGCAAATCGCCTTTTTTTATACATTGTGCGAGCGGAAGAAAAAGTTCTTGCAGTTTTGGATAGTTTTGAAGGAGTGCTTCTGTTGGGAGCACATGGCTGGTTAGTAACCGGCATGGTATCAGATACATCAAAATGCGCCTGTCAAGTATTAGCAAGTAGCGCCAGCAGGAGATACCCAGCTTTCAGCCTACTCTGCGTTTTTTTTGGCATCCTTATGACAAAGTTGCCACGCGTCGATGAGGTGTTTCTCCGCCTGTATTCTAATTTTAGCGTTACAATTCCCTCGGGGCTGGGCAACGTACCTGGACGTAGTTTTCTTCAAGAAAAAACAAAACTCCTTCGTAGTATTTGAATGTCACCCTCTGAGCTTTCGGGAAAGCATCTAAAGGAGGCATGTCTCCCTTGCCGTTGTAAACAGCTAATGTTTTGAGGATAGTCCTTGACAAAGACGCAGAGTTAAGCTTGAAGTACGTCTTGAAGAGCAGATTGATGACAAAGTAGATCCCCCATTTGCGGGATTCTTCTATCGGTGCCCTGATTCAGGACCTATTAGTTCGCGCCTGCACTTGATTGTGGTGTAAACCTTACCTGTCGTTGAGACATAGCGTGAATATTCGTTTGAGGTGTTGCTCACAGTCCCTCAGCTGACCTTGCTTCTCCAGTTCAGGGTCAAAGTCGTCCTGCATCAACGATGAGGAGCCAGAGTTATCCGTTGAGCTTCGACTTCGCTCATCGTCGGATTTGATCGCAAACAACCTTAAATACTTGCCAATCATGTATAGACTGGGAATCGTCCATGCCTCAAAGCCAGCGTTGTTGTAGCCGCGAATTAGCATTGAAGTGAGCTCTTTCCACGAATCATAAACTTTGGTCCAAGACGACTGATGTCAGGTGAGTAGGCCGATCCTTTTAAGGGGTGCGATATGGATTTTACGTACTTTACCGCTCTCCCCTGCCACAATTTCACCGAGTGCGTTCCAGTATGCCACATATACTTCCACCCATCCGTTGATTTCGTCATGATCCAAATATTTTCGATGGGAGCTTTGTGATTTAATGAAATGCTTGATATCGCCCTTGACACTGTGGGAGTTGGTGCTTTGCCATATTCGTCTCAGTCGATGAGGCTCATTCTGTGGTGCAACAGGTGACAAGGTCTGCGCCAGGAGATATCCATTGTTTAGAGTATGCGCTTTAGCGAAATCTTCGAATAATTCATTCATACTGAAGTCGACTTATTCGATACTCCAGGGTACATTTACGGTGCGTCTGGATGGACGACCAAAATCAATGACATTTATGGAAGGATTCGGTTTATTGTACTGTCAGTTGACCAATAGGTCCAATCCACTCATCAGTGTCCAACTGCACTTGGACTGAGTTCATACGAGCCAGGCCAAGATCCACCCAGGAGGAAGCGTACATTGGCTTCTGCAAATCGCCAACCGATGTGTAACGTGATTACGCACGTGAGATCAAACTCGGTTCACAGTGGGCACACGCCCTTTGATGCAGCCAATCGCTGCTGGGGCCCAAGCCCTGCAACTGCTCATCCCGTTTGCCTTCCCCACTGTCTGCACACAAAAATTATTGCTGCGTCTCCTCCGACTTTGATTATCACTAAATTTCGCCAATTGTCGAGGACATTGACCATATTCACAGTAAGTTGTCAATTTATACTTAATATTTGGCTTGCTAACAAACTCTACAGATGGGTAAGCATAATCTCAATTCATTTTTAAGCGCATGATTTCGATGAACATTGAACGGGAGGCGAAAACTTTCCACGCGTAACCATCGAAATCGAAAGCGACAGCGACAGCGACATATTGGACATCATCGAGATAGTGTAACGATTTGGGATTTGTTCGTCACGAAAAAAAAAACTTCAGAAATAATCGTCCTGCACCATTCCGCCCCGGCAGTTGTCAAGGGAGTTGGCCACCTATTTGCGATTGCGGCACTTGGACAAAACCCTACGACATCACAGACGCGGTCCTTCCGGTGATCCAACACGCTCCGTGGACCTCGAACGAGGACATTGGGAATAATTGCTTACATCATGGTAAAGAGTAACCGCACTAATCAGACTCATCTCAAAGGTCGTCTTCAGGAATACGATGTCGTTGGGCGCCATCTGCCCACTGAGGCCAACCCTACGCCGGACATGTACCGCATGACCATCTTCGCTCCTAACGAGACGGTCGCCAAGTCCCGATTCTGGTACTTCTTGCGCGGACTCCGAAAGGTCAAGAAGGCCACTGGCGAGATTGTCAGCGTCAAGACTGTAGGCATTCTCAAAATAGCCACTTGGCGATAAAAATATCGAGGCTCACAGATCCGACTTAGATCCACGAGAAGCACCCCCAGAAGGTCAAGAACTTCGGCATCTGGCTTCGATACGACTCCCGCTCGGGCACGCACAACATGTACAAGGAGTACCGCGAGATGTCCCGCACTGATGCTGTTGAGGCTCTCTACTCTGACATGGCTGCCCGGCACCGCGCTCGCTTCAGGTCGATTCACGTATGTGCACCATAAACTCGACTGTTGACCTTTGTACACCGAGAGTAATTTACTGACTGATATACCCAGATTCTCCGCGTCGTCGAAATCGAGAAGACCGAGGATGTCAAGCGCCCCTACATCAGGCAACTCCTCACCAAGGACCTGAGCTTCCCTCTCCCCCATCGCATTTCCAAGGCTAGCAGCAAGAAGCTGTTCAGCGCGAAGCGACCCTCCACTTTCGCTTAGAGTGTTTCTGGTTTTGGGGACGGTTGGGCAAGGTTCTGCGGGTGTTTACTACGGATCATGGAAATATCAACTGCATTTGCCTGCTAAACAGAGGGCAACGAGTGAATCAAGAAAAAAAAAGACCAATCGAACGTTATGTGATAGTGACCGGTAGTGTGCCATTCGACGCCATGTCAGTTGGAGTCTAAAAGGAATGCATAATTTTACGGCAAGAGTTGCACTCGTGACCTATCCTTGATCCTTGTGTAGAATATTCGCCGGATGACGATGGGCAGAAATGGCGGAGCAGACTGGTTGGGTGACCTTCTGTCGAGAACTCTACGAATATGACCGAAAACCCCGCGTCAGGAAATCTTGATCTGTTTGGTTTTCAAGGTCTTTCATGGCGTCTACGAATACTTGCACACTGTTGAACAGAAAAGAGATCATAGCCGCAGTCCTACTAAGGGTACGCATCCTGTTTTTGGCCTGACGGTTCTCTCATTACAATACAACGCTCACATCGCACCAAGGCGCTTCATGGAGTAATACGGGAGGAATACGGGTTGTCAGTCGCGAAAAGTCTGGTGGTCCTTGCATTCTTCATGTGGACGGCCAACTTCTGCATGCAATACGTGTATTGCGAATTACGGATTACGCAGCGACGCCATGTGTAAACCATTGATGAGGTTTCATTATATTAACCTTTTGTTCCAATAGGCCGAAATCATTTCGACCTTCACTATTATATGCCTGCTCACATACTAGCTCTTGTCAAAGCAAATTGCTGAATGATCCAGCCGCAGCGTGTCCTCCTGCACCCGGCAAAGCGAAGGTCCGAAACGGCCTCGGTGACTCATGCCACGCCTAGAAGAAGCCTAGGTGCCTCTGTCAATAGCCCTTTGGAGCATTGAAATACAGAAAATCCACGATATCGACTTGTGAATTTGCTGCGCGTGGTCTGGATACCCTCCTTTTTTTTGAGCCCACGGTTCAGACGAAAGTTGCAGTTGTGAACTTGCGGCTGCCAGCGGGTTGTTGTTACCACTTCTGTTCTTTTTTTTTTTTTGGATGTAGCAGCCTCACATCTTAGGCATCACTATCGTGATGTCTTCCCTCTTCGAGGCTTTGTTGCGAGACCTCGGCACTCAGGGCACCCTCGTATATGTAGCCTCGTTGTTGTTCCACATGTGGATAGTCTAGATAGCTGAATTCATCATCATCACTTTCCACACCGTCTCACATTTTTGAAAATACTACCTACTCGGCTTAGTCCACCATGGTTCAGCCCTCATCTCTCGATTGGGTCAAGGTCAAAACGACTCTTCCGGCGCAACCTTTTCCGCTTCTCAATACTCGCGCAGACATACAAACTGAGCGCCTAGTCCTTCGTCGCACGATGGAGGATGATCTGGACGGTTGGCATGCTCTCCGACTCCAACCAGAAGTGATGAAGTGGACGAGCCAGGGAAGACCCGACCCTGATCTCGAATGGTCAAGGGAAAAATTCAAAATGCGGCTCGCACCGGAAGGCGACATGAAATATGAGTTCATCGTATCCTTGGCTGACACGGGGGAAATGATTGGAACTGCGGGTTGCCATTTGTTCGTGGGGGAGCTGGGGTGGCCCGCCATTGGGTATATGCTCCGCAGGGAGTTCTGGGGGAAGGGGTACGCTACAGAGCTGCTTCATGCTTTTTTGATAGCATGGTGGGCTCTTCCGCGGGCCGAGGTTGAGCTTGAAGTCGAGAGGAGCACGGTCGTTGAGGATCAGAATGGGGAAGTTGAGGAATGCATTGTGGCTGTAACGACCGACAGCAATGCCGCCAGTCAACGAGTTCTTGCAAAGGCAAATTTGGAGTTGGTCAAGGTTTGGGAAGAGGTTGATAAATATGATGAGTCTGGTATTGCTACTTTAAACGGGTACATTGGAAAGAGGCCAGCGTAAGCATGAGAATGAACAGCATAACGATCGACAGCTTAAGTCGATACAATAGGAACATGTGGACGAATCGGCACAATTGCTCTTCAGACGCGGGTTGGAGCATGAATAAGGTGCTTTGTTACACCCATGACAACATTTGATCTTGTGCCTTGCACAAGTAAAGGTATGTATGTGTCCAAGAACAACAAGTCCCTACAAACGTCGAACTGGATCAAGCGAATACCACTGACTCATTATCTTGTACCTATCGCTTGGTCCGCAAGGCAGATGAGTGACTATCACGGTCCAGACACTCCCGCGGAGACTGAACTAAATTTTGATTGCTTCTCAGATTATGTCTGCTCTCTCGTATGTGTCCTCGCGTCCTCTTCAATACTCGGCGTCAAGTGAACAGGGCTTACAGTCGCGGCCCATTGCTCTGAATCATGTGCCTACATCTCCAGCAAGGTATCCAGTAAGAGCTTGCTTGGGGGACCAACACTCGAAACATCCAAACTTGCTTAACTCCGTCGTAACATCTGGATGAGGTATCTCAATCTAGTTCCTCCACGTAGTCATCCGAAAGCTCCTCAAACCGCCCCTCCTGAACCGCTTTCTCAACAGGGTTCTGTATATTGATGACGCCGGTCTTCTTAAGCCTAGGAAATTTTTGTCAATGTGAGGCTGCGCTAGTGAGACATCGGATAAAAAGAAACACGAACCGTTCGAAAAGGACGAATAGACGTTCTGCCTCGCGCTCCTTTTCCTCCTCTGTCATCTCGGGGGCATTTGCGAATTTTTGCTTATCCAAAAATTGACCAGTGATAGGATTTACAGGTCTCTGATTTCCAGAGGCATCACCTGTGCTCAGACTCGAGGACAAAGAAGCTGGCACAGGCACGTTGTTCTGGAACAGGAAGCCTGAGGCAAAGCCATAACCAACGTTCTCGACAAACTTTGAAGCATCCTTATCTGACAGATCGAATAAAAGGTGCGAAATAGCATCCCGTAGGGCTAGAGCTGTCGGATTCGTCGAGTTCTTAAGCAATACCGATGGAAGAGAATCGCCGCGACCCAACACAGCTTGCCGATCCTCGCCAGTTGGTAGCAAACTCTCTTTCATCTTCTGACGGACTTCTCGTGGCGCGTTTTCGTATAGCTTTGAGAGAAGGCTGACGACCGGAGTGACCACAGTCTCCAGATCACTTCCACTGTATGCTCTAACTCCACAGTCTAGCAGATGCAAAATCCTAGAAGTGACTTTGTTAGGATCATCTTGTGGATAGAGCGACAATTGGCTTTGGTCAGCTTGGAGGTCCAGGTTCAGGAGCGAGTTGACTAGAGGGCTGAATGGAGGTTCCAAGGGTTTGGCGTCGGAACTATCTTGTTTCCAGAGTAAAGAAACAATGTGAGACACAGCTGGTGTAAAGGCCGACACCTTTGTCTTGCAAAAGTGAGTCACATTGAACATTAATTTGAGGGTCTCTCCCAGAGCCATTTCTTCCATAGGATCTAGCTTCTGCTTCTGCTTATCTGATGGCAGATTAATGTGACGCTCCAGGTTGTTGACAATATGTTCTGCAAGTTGGCAGTCCTCGATCAGGGCTTTCAGGTCAATGTCAGTGCCGTAGGTGGAGAGGAAGAGTATTCGGGAAAAAAGGAACTCGTCGTCCCAGTTGTCCGTTTTGAGTTTCTCGCAAGCCTGAGCGGGATATCCTTTGCTAACGAACATCTGGCGTGTCTCGGGTTTCAGCAGCATGGCATTTGCGATCACTCGCAAGGCTGCTCTTGCAGTCTCACTAGAAGTGGTGTGGAAGGCATACCGCAGTAGCATGGTAATGCCCTTGATGACAATTGTTAGATACAGTGAAGTAGAGAATGATGCAGTGGATCTACGAACATTTGCCGTGAAGATGGGGTCCGCGTTTTTAGGGTCCCGGCCGTATATCTTCAGTTCTTCCAATGCGTCGTTCCGATCTAGCATTGACAATGTTAGATTCGTCAATGGCTCATAAGCTCGTAGTGAATTGACAAAATACCCTTGGGAAGAAGCGATATATTTTCAAGGTCATCACTGAGCTTGTTGACTAGATCTGTGACTGCCTTGAGTTTGGCTAGGAAAAAAAAAAATCATTGTCGTTAGTTCACTATCTGGTTGAAAGGACGGCAGAGTTGGAGATAGTTTTAATGTGTCTCACCTGGTCCTGTGGCCGTCCCCATCGCGGCAGCCATGATAAGTTGACTGCCTGTTCAACTCAACTGACGGACTCTGAATTTTGAGTCAATGACGGGTGGCCCAGCGAATAACCCAGTGCCTCTGTTGCGAAACCAGCCCCAAGACGAACAAGCCTGTCTGCTCCACCAAGCTGCGGATGCGGTGACCCAAAATGATCCTGCGGAGAGAGCAGGCGAGGGTCTCTTCGCATGAGATTTCCGAACTCGAAGATTGTTGTGTAATTCGCAGTCTGGAGTGAGGTGCAGCTGCATGAACTCATAGGTGGGGGGGCGAAACAGTGAGCTACCTTATCACGCATCTATGTAGGTAGGGAGGGAGGTCAACATTACGGCGTAGGAATAAATTATAATAGGTATGGATTTCAAGCGATGCTGTAGATTATATTGGTATTCGCGTCTTTGGCGTCTAAAGTATGGAGCTTATTCTTTATTTACTAAAGAAGAAGAATTTCGACAACATGCGCAACGCCAATGCCTGAAGACCCGATAATTTGATTGATGCCTACTAGCCTGGTCCCAACCTTTGTACTCCGTAAAGGCGGGCGGGCGGGCTTTTAATGCCAGTGGCCCAACCATTGAGGGTTAGAGGTTAGTTGGATGGCCCTTGCCCAGCCCCAGCCCCGCTGTCAGCCGCTATTCCGTCGCGCCAGTTGCAGGCAACACGCGTTTCGTGAAGACGTGTTCGCGTCCATCGAAAAAACAAGGCACGAACAGGGAGGGTTGGTTCCGGGGCGAGCTCCATAATCTCTGCTCTCTGCTTTGTCAGGGGGGGGACTAATTACTCCGTACCACCTTGATTCTCTCCGGTGCATGACTGACCTTCGTTACTCAACAACTTTTGACACTCTATGCATTAATAGAGCTGCCAGCTGGCTGTTTCTCGCACGAGTTGCGCAACCGTCTTGTTCTCCTCCGCTGAAACCTAATTCTCGAACCTGGCTTGCATCGCAAGGCATCTGTATATTGTGGTGCATTGGCTCGACCCCAACACCGGATATCTCTGCATGGCTCTGAATGAGCTTCTTGGCCAATTCTCCGCTCTCTAGATCGCCCGCGCTGCCTGGCAGCAGCCATGGCATCTTCAGTAGCCTCGGCCCCTTCTACGAACATTCTTGAATCACTGCCAGCTCGGCCGCCGACTCCTCCCCGTGAGGCTCTACACGAAACAGACGCCACACTCGAATCAATTGTCCACCGAACCTTGGCCTTCGACCCCAGGTTGAGCCTTCAAACCCCTCCCAGCGCAAACTCGCCGCATTGTCCCATGACAACAGGTTCCGACCCGAGTTCTAGTCGAATCCGAAAAAAGGTCGAGTGGTCTGCACAAACGGACTATAGAGAGGCTCCTCAATTTCACGACAGTTTGAAGCCGAACAGGTCCTCGCCGCTCCCGGCCCCGTACTCGGCATCATCAAAACCTGTAAAGGGCATACTCAAGCCAACGTCGTCCCCAAACCCACTAGCTTCGTCGCTGGGAGGCGAAGCCGATGGATCTTCGTCGCCTCTCAACATAATCGAGATGCTCGATTCATCAATAAAACAGCTGGCCGGCTCCGACCGGGATTCGAAGTTGGATGCCTATATGATGCTCTCTAGAGCATTGAAAGCGTCAAACAACCTTCCGGATCGAGTCGCTTTGCAGGATAAAATGAGCCTTTTCATGCAGTTCATTCAACGAGATATGATGGCGAAGACGCCAGGTGGGGATCTCGATTCGTCGCTGGTCAACCATTCTCTAACACTACTGGCTACTTTTCTTCATTTTCCGGCGATCGCGCTCACACTTACCACTGACTTTGGTATCTTCATCATGGATCACTCGATACGGTCCTTCGAAGATAAGGCAACTCCCAAGGACGTGGTGCGACATCTCATGCAAGTCGTTGCATTCCAGAATTTCTCTCCAAAAGTCATAACTTTGGACCGGGTCGGTCGACTCGTGGCGGCTGTCCACAAGATCGAAAATCACCTCAAGGGCAAGAGCATCGTGATGAGCCGCCTCCACATATACAAGCGACTCGTCAAGCAATCCCGAGTTCATATGACAACTCATTGTGACTGGCTGAAAGACATGTTCACAGACATGCTTAGCACGGTCAAGGATATTCGTTCACAGGCCATTAGCCTAGGAACTGAGGCTGGATTCGCTCTACGCTCCGAAAAGCAGCTATTACGCAAAGTCACCGATATTTTCCAAACGACAAACGACACCGAAATTTACATCGACTTCTATATTAAGAGACTGCGGGAAATGATCAAAGAAAAGCAGACAAGTTGCGCTGTACCTCAAATTTGGAGTGTTGTCATTCTCTTCTTGCGATGCCCACTCGACAGATGGCAGTATTACGGACCGTGGCTGACCCTAGTTCAATCCGCTTTCAACATGACAGACAGCTCAACTAAACAGGAGGCCAACCTCGCGTGGAACAGATACGTCTACCTCTCGGTCTCGGACTCTAAAGTCAACCCAAAGACTATTGGCACACTGTGCCAGCCTATTCTCAGCCAACTACGAAGAAAAACTAGCCCCAAACAACGCGACGAAGCAATAAAACTGCGACGGGTCGTAATTGGTGGTATCTGCAGTCTTTTTTATTACGCGTTCGCCCCCGGCAGCGATAGGTATTCGCCAGACGTTATATGGGATGTGGCGGTCAGGCCCGTCGTCAATCAGCTCAGTATTCTGGATGGCAAACCTGACGTCCTTGAAGACGGCGTCATGCAAGCAGCGAGGCTTCTTGTTGGTCTTCTCGACGTGAGCACACCACGTATATGGAGGCAAGACCGCATCATGGATTCTACACCTGTCAAGTCAGATGAACTGCCTGCTATCGATTCGAGGTGGATTCGAAAGAACTGCGACAAGGTTTTGGAATGTGTCGGGCCAATCATGCAGAAAAAGTTTTGTGATCTTGCTCACAAAGATAGCTTGGTCTGCCGACTATGGCAAGCGCTAGTTACTTCTGTGAAGGTGGCTTCTGCAAAGGATATCAAAGTTTCCGAAGACACCGCCAAATTTGTCGGTTGTGCTTTTGGATTACTGTCCAAGGTGGTCATGACTGCAACTGCAGAAGCAGATGCTGCTTTGTTGGATGTCGATTTTCTACCAAGTGTATCCAATTACATCCAGCTGCTCATTGACGGGCTTGGCATTCTTCCGTTTACGGAGAAAAGACTTTCCATGACTGTGCCTTGTACCTTCGAACCTGTTTCAACGCCCTCACAGCGACCCGATCGAGTGGAAAACCCTCGTGGAGTCGTTCGCATGCCTTTACATCACTTGTTTGTCATGATGTCCGCCATTCCTACAAATAATACAGACGACGACAATCTGACCAACTTCTTTCATTCCATGTTTGATCCATTTTTGAAGAACAAAAACGCGAAGGGTCGGCTGGAATTGATGAAAGAGTTGTTGCATCTAATACCCAGGAACACTCTATCATCTGCGGGACCTTGGTTGCTGACAGCTGATTGTGCGAAGGCTTCTCTCGAAACTCAATTATCAAATTCAGTGGCGCATCCCATAGAAAAGATGCTTGGACCAGACTATAGGGAAATCGTGTCCTTGCTCGAGCGTGGCCTCACTGCCCACCCGAGCTTAGCAACAGCCCACTGGCTTGCCTTGCTACACGCAGTCGCGACTCGAATTACAAGCGACTTTGGAGAAGCTGGCTGCTGTCTGATCGTCGTTGAGCCACTTGCCAAGACCCTCTACGATGCTATCTCATCTTCAACGGAGCGACCAAGTCGCCTGACATCGGAAGCCGTAACTGCACTCTTCAACTTGGCCAAAATCCCACGCGATAAACAAGCGTTGGACGCTGCTCGATCCAAACTCTGGGGCGCACCAACTTCTGTATCAAAGGTCGGATCGTTCGAATCGCTTGACGCACTTTACAAGCTGGGCAATCACTTCCTGTCTTTCCTGTATCAGAAGCATGATGATTCAAGTCTGACGGTCCTTCCTTTCATGGATTCTATCAATAGTTTTTTGGACAAACATTGGGCTGTCTGTGGACTGACACCAATTATCAAACTTCAAGCAGGAGTTGGCATGTGGATTCAAGACGATAAAGCCATTCTGACACCGAACAGTCAGTCTTCATTGTCAAACACTGTAGGCTATCACCCAAGCGACACGCGTAACTCGAGGATCTCTTCGACTAACTGCTCACTACAGGTCACGAATATGTGGGACCACATATGCTCCAACATCGCTACCCACTGTCAAGTAAAGGATGTGGACATGAGCCAGGTCGAGACTCTCCTGATTTATGGTTTGAAGAGCAGACATTCGACAATTCTTAACCGAACTGCACTTGTGTGTAATGTCGTTGTCAAAACTGACGAAGATTTGACGTGCTCAGAAAGCTTGAAATCCGTCATCTCATCTGTTGGATCAAAAGTCGATGTGTCCCTGCACGTTGGCAGTAGGGCAAGTGCTGAAATTGGGACTCAAGAATCTTTGCGCATTCGACGAAGAAAAGAGCCAAGTTTCCCAGGGAATTCGTCCCTGGCGTCATCAATTCAAAATGCTAGCTCGATTGCTGGTTCACCTGCGACAGCTTCATCAGAGCGTCCTTTAACGAGGAAGCGGCGACTAGAAATGACACCTGAGATAGTGCGAGACAAGTCGACCAAGAGGACAAGCACTCCCAGGCTTCGACATGACGATTCCCAGATACATTTTGAGCCTATTGTATCATCACCCCTACAGGAAGAATCACAGCACCTGACTGAGCGCCAGAAAGAAGTTCGGGAAAGACAGCGGCAGACTACAGCTTCATACTCGGATGCACCATCTACTTCGCCCCCGGCATCGCCCCTGGCAGCTTTTCGTAACTTGCCGCGATCCAACAAAACCGGCGATGCAAAAGAGAGTGACAAGCATGCTCAAGAGACCACTCCCAAGCGGGACAAGTCGTTTGAAGATCTTATCAGTTCCACCCCAACTCCAAGGCGTGGTGAGTTCCTACAATTGGATGATTTGTTGAACGATCCTCCATCTTCGCCCCCAATTCCTAGACCGTATCCTCTTCTATCAGAAATTCAATCTCGGTCTCGCACGGGAAACACCATGGAGGATTGGGAATTTTCATCACCCCCCGGCTCACCTGCTGAAAACCAACAAACGGAAGATGCCGAGCTTCCTTCTGCTGCTCGTACAGAAGCAGCGTCGCCTACAAAATCTCCAAGGTCATCCAAAAAACAGCAGATGGCCGTAGAGAATGCCGCCAAGGCAGTCAACAGCAGGCCAGTAGAAAAGGGCAAACTTTTCGCTCCTCTAGCTGATGTCCAGCAAGAAAAGCCGCTCGAGGGTGTCATCACCCGTTCCAGAAAGGCTCATGAAACCCCAAGACCTGAGAAGATCGCATATGAGAAAGTCAGATCTACTCCTAGGCGACGTTCTTCTCGCCAGATGAAGCTGGAAGGTAAAAATGAGGATCATGAGGAAACAGACATGAGTTTGACTCTCGATACACCTACTACCATGCCTCATCCGAAGTTTGAAATGCAAGTCGAACTTGTTGGGAAATCAACTATGCAGTCAAATTTAGCTCAGACTGCAGTGGACGGCACTGTTAAACCGCTCGAACTTGACGAATGTATTACGGTGCAAACTGATTCGACCTGGCCATCAACGGAGAAGCTGGAGGCAACAACTGAGGACCTGCCCCTGGTAGTGCCCTCTTCACCTGCAGAGACAGTGGAGAGCACTGCCTCAAGCAAATCACACAAGAAAAGGAAGAGAGGATCAAAAGGTGGCGATGTCGTCAATAAGAAGAGACGCTCAACTGTACATGTGATGCTAAAATCTGCAACGCCAGGGGTGAAGCTGAATAGCATTCCTGCGTCCGCCTTGGAAAATGCCATCGACCATGCGACGGGTGTCGAAACCAGAAGTGGCCTTCGCAAACGGCAGCAACGGGGAGGCAGTGACGGAATAGAGCAAGCACGAAGTGATTCCAAGCGACAATCTGCACCTTCACATAAAAGCACGGATGGCGGTGACACGGATGAGGAAGTGCTTTCTCAACTAAGGACGGAGTCTCATGCTGCATCACAACAGACTCAGTCTCAACAGGAAAGCAGTATAGAAGCAGCTCACGATGTTTCTGTTACGAAACTTAACGAGGCCGCTCCAGATCTGGAAATGGCACCGAAACCAGATGAATCACTCGCCAAGGACAACGAAGCCCAGTCAAATGCCAAGCCGGCGATGAGTGGTGGCGAAAAGACCGCGTCCATCATTGAATGCCTACGAAATGGCCTGGAGCAACTGCGCAGCGTGTCGCTGACGCGAGATGAGATGTATGAGGTGGAAGATATTTTGATGGACATGAAACGCGAACTTTTCGAAGCGGAGAGAAGGGGTCGACAACAGGGAAGACCAGGAAGATCGAGGACGAGGAAATCGAGAGGGCAGTAAGGCCCCAGGCGAACTCGGGATCGTGTAAATTGGATTCTATTCATGGTGTTTTACGGGGCATTCTTGGCGTTGGGAGATTTGTATACGGCAGATATTGCGCTGTCGCGACTGTCACAGGGGTTTTGAATAATTATTCCAGGCCTTGGACATATCTCATGAATCACGGAACTATACATTGGCCGCGTTTTACATAGCAAGAGCGGATGATAAGCTCAAACAAAATTCACGGGCGCATTTCTGTAATTCTGAGTATGTGAAAAAGGGGAGAGCCTGCATTCAATCGTCTCGTATTGAATCTTGTGGTTCTTGTTTGCAAGACGCGCGGGAAACCGAGCCCCATGTACGGAGTAGGTATGAAACTATCATGTTTCGTCCTCGCAATTCATCACCACCATTCTGGAGGACCGGACTGGGAGGGGAAGCCCCCCCGATTTTCTCTTTGTACTGTAACAAATAGATGACCAATGACAAGATTGATCTACAGGATACCAGCATTGATTTGTGGTGCGTTGAAACATTCACTGCGGCGGGACTTCTACTTCTGGCAAGCCGAATGTGGATTTCTCGCAGAAGATGCCTGTAAGCCAGGGGCCACACTTGTCTGACTCTGAATGCACACACGAAAGGCCGGTGAAGTGCTTTGTTCTCGTAGAAAAAAAGAAAAGAAAAAAATTGACCGCTTGATTGATGTTAATCGCTATCCCTTTGACTAGTTATAAGGGAGCAAACAGAGGAATTTAGGACACAGGGTAGATCAAGGCTACTTTCTAGTGTATATTAATTGTACTATGAAACCATTTCACAGGGATCTATGTGCATCTATCTGTGCATCTGTCTATGCATGTATGCATGCAGCATATATATATGCTATCTATATAAGAAAGTTACGTTGACCTCTATCCGAAAAAGAGTGGGTCTTATATCTGCTTGCTCCCTTACAATTATAATTATATACGTGTTTGAGAGAAGATGTTGCTTGTCTTTTTTTCACTTGCTTTAATTCTATGCAAGAGTATGCAATTGAACATGAGGGAGCAACACAAAACCCATCAAAGATTACCAATGCAAGTCCCGTGCCCACAATCAAAAGTTGCTCTCGGCACGGTGGATGTGCACTCTTACATACATAGTCGGCCCGTGGAAAGAAGCCCCGCATGGGGTAGAGAGCTACATACTGGCACTTGTTAGTGGCTGCAAAGGTTGGGGCTGTTGGGAATTCTACAGGGGTGTATCCCTTTGAACAGTCGTAAGGCACCAGCTAGGTCACGAATAGGCTAGTTAACCAATCACAACAAAGGTTAGAAAAAGGTACTTAGTTTTACATAGAAACCTTACTATAATATAAGTACTAGTAATTTCTTAAGGTACAAAGAGGTACACTACTTACATCGCGGCCATAGCCGCTCAGAGGTATCAGCGGGGTATCGGAGTCTGGGTGGGTTCCGTGACCTAGCTAGTGCCTTACGACTGTCAAAGGGATGCGCTGAGAAAAGGCGCTGTGGACCTAGTATTAAGCTTCGGGGAAAATAAAGTACCTACGTGACACGTCCGTAATATTAATCCACTTAGTGCCACGCCAAAATACAGAAAGATCTCTCATTGGCCTGTTGCCCCTGGTCATGTATGTAATACTCGTGTTAAAGCCAAACAGATGTTGTTGGCTTGGCAATGGCAACCACTGGGGGATCCACTGGAATGACGTTGCGATGCTGACCATGCACCGGAAGAAAGAGGGTCTGGTGCTTACATAATCAACAAGGGGTCGGGTTTCCCATCTCGTCGATAGTTGTCGTCTCCAAGCCGGCAGAATGGCGTCGAAGCCTCCGTTTCTGCCTTCCAATTTGTGGAGAGGTACGGAGTACATGTACGTGTGCATTACATACATCGATGATAGGGTTGCATTGGGGAGTCCATGTGGGACCTCTATGTACTGTGTACATAAATGCGCATCCCTCCTTTTTTGAATGCGCATAGGGACTCAAACCGTTTCACAGTGCTAATCTACATACCAACATTGCATCCTTGTTCACGGAGTATGTATACCGACTCCGAAGTATACGGGGAACAACAATGTCGACCCGGACGGAGTACAGAATGGTGTTAAATCGGGCACTCTACTGCCTACTGCAGTGGCGCTCCTAGAAGAATGTATGTACGAGGCTCGACTCTGGCTCAACGGCAACGGGAAGGAAGTCGGCACACTCCGGCAGCGGCTGCAAGATGATGATGCCAATGCTGCTAGCAAACAAGCAGTAGATAGATGCTCGCACTACATACATCACGATGGGGTCCATGTGGAGACACAAACGAACGGCCTGCATCGTTGCTGTCTCCCAACAAGGCCGGATTCATATCGAGTTTGTAAAGGACGGATTTTGATCATCGTGCGACCAGGCGTTGGTTGGTCTGGTCTCCATGTTGTCCTGGGGTTCCCACTCCCACTCTATAAACTGCCCACGTCTCGCTCTCCTTCTCTTGCCTGACTGACTGCCTGACTATACATACAGGACTGTCCAGGGCTTACCATCGAAACAAGATAGTAAGTACCAAGTAGCACTACGGACTCGGACAACACGGCCTTGATGTGTCTACCTTTGGTCCAAACATCGTCAGCGCGTCATCGTCATGGTGAGGAAATACCTTGGCCTCTCCGGCCAGTCCCTCAACTGGGCCATCGGAGCTGTCGCAGGCTGTGATTTTCTTCTTTTTGGTTACGGTTTGTGGGCCCTCATCTCATACATGACTGCTCTGTTCATGTAGCCTGCTGCTATCTTTCCCGCCATTCTAACAATACATGTTTCAATAACAGATCAAGGTGTCATGGGCGGTATTCTGACGCTCCCCGTATTCCTTGACCAATTCCCCGATATCAATGACACCGCGCCGGATCTTGACCCGGCCACCAAGTCCAACCGAGCCACGTACCAAGGCATTGCGGTTGCCTCGTACAACCTTGGCTGTTTTATTGGCGCAATTGCTACCATCTTCATCGGGAACCCCCTCGGTCGCAGACGCATAATCTTCCTTGGCACTGCCATCATGGCTGTTGGAGCTGCGCTCCAAGCCTCCGCGTTTTCTCTCCAACATTTCATCATCGGTCGCATAATTACTGGATTTGGCAATGGTGGAAACACATCTACAGTGCCCATGTGGCAATCTGAAACGTGCTCTGCCCACAAGCGAGGCAAATTGGTCATGATTGAGGGTGCGCTTATCACTGGTGGTATCATGATCTCATACTGGGTTGATTTGGGTCTGTCCTTTGCGCCCGGCTCTGTGGCATGGCGTTTCCCGCTTGCTTTCCAGATTGTCTTCTGCATCTTCATTCTTGCTCTGGTTCTCAGCCTGCCCGAGTCCCCCAGATGGCTCGTACTCAAGGGCCGCGACGAGGAAGCTCGGGAGGTTATCGCGGCCATCGCCGAAGTCGAGGACGACAACATTTATGTGGACAATGAATTTCGTGCTATCAAGGAGACGGTTGCCGAAATGAGTCGAGGACGATACTCCGATCTGTTCGCTCGCGATAAGAACCGAACTCTTCATCGTACCCTCATTGCCTATGTCAACCAGATGTTCCAGCAAATCTCTGGTATCAACCTCATCACGTATTACGCTGCTACTATCTATCGAGGTTTGGGCATGTCCCCGTTCATGTCACGCCTCCTCGCCGCTCTAAACGGTACTGAGTACTTCATTGCATCTTGGCCCTCTGTCTTCCTCGTGGAACGAGTTGGTCGCCGCAAGCTCATGCTTTTCGGTGCCATCGGCCAGGCGCTTACCATGGCCATCCTCGCCGGTGTTGGATCCAACACAGAAAGTACAGGCTGCCAGATTGCCGGTATCGTGTTCCTTTTCGTTTTCAACACTTTTTTCGCCGTTGGATGGCTAGGCATGACGTGGCTATACCCAGCCGAAATCACACCTTTGCGTACTCGTGCGCCAGCGAATGCATTGTCCACCTCGTCTAACTGGATTTTCAACTTTATGGTAAGTGCTCAATCCTTTTGCCAGTTTACAATCGTCAAAAGTCGGAGCAAAATGCTGAAGGTTTTTGTTATGCCACAGGTTGTCATGATCACCCCTGTCGCATTCGCCAACATCAAACATCATACCTACACCATCTTTGCCATCATCAACGCCATCATGGTCCCTTCGGTGTACTTTTTCTTTCCAGAAACTGCCTACAGATCTCTCGAAGAGATGGACAGCATCTTCCAGAAGGTCCACGGTTGGAAGGGCGCGTTCCAAGTTGTGCATCAGGCCAGAGTTGAGCCGCGTCGGTACGGCAAGAATGGAGAGCTTCTTATTACTCTCAATGGGGCCAAGGAGAAGGGCAATGCGGAAACCACACCGTAAGAGCAGTACAAGTGAAGACAGTGCCAATCCAAACAATGGCATGTTTACTGGAAACGACGAAGAAACTCAACGGCGTGGATAGAATTTGTGATTGAATTTCACTTTTTTTTTTTTTCGCGCTCATTGACTGTGGCCAATGCACCGACTTATTGAAGCCGCACCCAGCGATTACTGCTCAGTCAGCCAGTAAGTAAGACGTAGTCCTAGGTCAACAATGAGAAAATATTGCCCATAAAAAAATTGGCGAGGGACATGGCAAAGTCGAGGGCATCGCCTTTTCAAACACAACCCAAGATCCGCGAGTGTCATGGTTTCGCAATCTACCAGATATTGAGAATGAAGAATCGCCGTTGCACGCTTCGTAACTTCGCGGATGCCCGACGACCCCGCCAAGCCCCCCCCCCCTCCTCCCTTCAAATACAGCTGACAAAAGAGCGGATGTCGATTTCCCCGCGCTGCCGCCCGCCACCCTTGTTCGAAACAACAACCACTTACTTGCGTTAGTTTAAGGCATTGAGTTGTTGCCCATTTTCTGCATCTCCAGAAAGAAATTTCGGCTCAATCATCCCACCGAAAGGCTTTCTTTGTCAACCTCTATTCTTGCCCAACACCGACCCCTCCGTAGCAACGACAAGTTTCCCACACCGTCTCTTCGCCATGGTAGACAGACGCAATAAGCCATCAGCCCTGGCTGCGACACCAAGCATGCCTCCCCAGCCGCAAGTGACCATTTCGGATGGCAATTCGCGCGTCTCTGCTATACTTCCCACCGGGGAGAGTGTCACAGTCCTACTGATTGGCGCTACGGTTCTCAGCTGGAAGGACGCCCAAGGTGATGAGAAGTTGTGGCTAAGCAAAGACACGCGGCTCGATGGTTCCAAGGGCGTGCGTGGAGGTATACCTCTGGTGTTTCCGGTACGTGCAACACCTTTTTTTTTCAAAATGTATATAGCTTGTTTCCTTCCTCCATATAATGAATAGCGTCTGTTCCACAGGCACACTTTAGTTAGTATGCCTTATGAAATATAGCCTTATATACTTGGGTTTACCTATAAAGGAAATTGTTATTCCTTGTACTAGCGAGGAGGATAATAATTTCCTTTATAGGTAAACCTAAGTATACGAGGCTATATCTCGTAAGGCATACTAACTAAAGTGTGTCTATGGTACATATGCTATTTATTATATAGAGGAAGGAAAAGAAGGTAGCAAGAGGAGAACCAAGGGGCGAAGCTAATGCTGACAACACGGTCATGACATGATCCGTTAGATATTCGGTCCTGCCAGGTCTGACCACCCACCTACTTCGAAGCTTCCCCAGCATGGATTCGCCCGAACCGCTCGATGGGAATTCCTTGGGAAATCTACGAGCGAGGGATCTAGCTCGAGCGTGAAGCTAGACTTTGGCCTGTCGTCCGATTCTATCCCCGACTCTACTAAAGCCCTTTGGCCCTACAAATTCGGGTTATTGTACAGCGTAACTCTGGACAAGGAAAGCCTGAACACAACATTGGTCGTTACCAACGATGGCGAGGAGCCCTTTGACTTCCAGATACTTCTACATACCTACTTCAATATCAAGGTGAGCCCCTTTACCAATCGCAACTTACCTCTTGCCACCCTGTGCGTATGGACCTTTTTTTTTTAGAGGGGGGCCGGAAGCTAACTAAAGTGTTGTTTGCTTGCGTAAAGGATATCTCTACAGTCCAAATCACTGGACTCGAGGACTCGGAATACATTGACAAGGTCGATGGTGCCAAGATCAAAGCAGAAACATCGTCGCCTGTTACCTTTTCCGCAGAGACAGATCGCGTCTACACGCCCGCTAAGGGCGCCAAGCATCCTATCGTGATATCCGATTCAGGAGTGACCCGCTTCCGCATAGTAAGAGACAATCTCGACCAAGTCGTGGTGTGGAACCCTTGGTTCGAGAAGGCGCAAAGCATGAGCGATTTCACACCAACTGATGGATACAAGAACATGGTATGTGCTGAGGCGGGGAGCGTCAACGGCTGGCAGAAGTTGGACAAGGGTGACGCCTTTGAAGGCGCACAGACAATTTACCTCTCTTAGGACGGATCGGATACCAATAATCACACATAATTTGGTTGTTCAGATGCGGAGAGCATCGTAATAAAATTTGCTTGGAGAAAAACAGACCCCTTCCCAAGCATCCTTTGCTCAACTGGTAGTTCTAGGAACTTTGTGTGCGAAAAAGTTGTAGAAATCCATTTTGAGTCGAAGTTTGGCGCACTCGTGTCAGGATTAATTAATTAATGTGCAGCGGAACCAATTCGGAAAAAAACAGGATGGAAGATGCTAACATAAAACTTCAACTTCGTACTAGTACTAGGAGACCACTGCTCACGAGTCCCAAAGTCGCCCCAGGCGTCCGATTTTCCCAAATTTATCCTGGTGCGAAGACTGGTCTTTTTTTCCCCAAGCTTTTCTGTTAACCCCCCCCCCCCCCCTCCCCTTGCCCTTCCCGCCGCAAAGTAGCGGAAGTCCATCACTCGTTCTTTTGATGTTTTCCTCCACAGTTTCCAACATGTGCGAATGAATACGCTGCCCTTCTCCAACAACGTACACTTGCGAAATGTCACACAACCATGGGCACATGTAGTCTCGGCAGCCATCACGCGTCCTTTCTATGTTCCTGTGAAAAGTGGTCCGCGATGAGGAAAGCTAACTCGAGAGCCTGCTTCTCGTTGAGTCTTGGATCACAGAAGGAAGTATAGTTGGTGGATAAATCATCCTCCTCCAAGCCTTCGCTGCCCCCTAGACATTCCGTCACGGCATCACCAGTGAGCTCGAGGTGCACACCGCCGAGATAACTGCCCTGTTCTTTATGAATGCGGAGAGATTCCTGAAGTTCCTTGTATATATCATTGAAACGGCGTGTTTTGATGCCTGAAGGAGTAGAAAGTGTGTTGCCGTGCATGGGGTCGCATTGCCAGACAACGCAATGGCGGTACTCGGAGTCCTCGACGGCACGAATGTGTTGGGGCAATAACTCTCCTACCTTGCCTGCTCCGTATCGGGTAATCAAGGTGATCTTGCCGGGCTCACAGTCGGGGCTGAGCGTTCTCAACAGATTAAGGAGGTCGGCACTTGGCGTCGTCGGGCCAACCTTGACGCCAACTGGGTTGGCAATGCCGCGGAAAAATTCAACGTGAGCGTGGTCAAGCTGGCGGGTTCTGTCTCCGATCCAGATGAAATGTGCCGAGGTGTCATAGTAAGCCTCTTTCGTGTCAGACTTGTTCTCTTTCGTGGTCGGCGGAGGTGATTCAAGAAGTCTTGTGAGAGGTTGCTCATAGTCCAATAGCAAACCTTCGTGGCTGGTGAAAAGCTCCACGGTTTGCAGCTCATCGGGGCGGGATTTGATGACCTCCAAGAAACGTAAGGTTTGCTGGATGCTGTTGGCGATGGTTGAGTACTTATCCTTCAAGACAGGATCTCGGACATGACCCAACCCCCAGTCCAGAGGACGGTGAAGATCCGCAATGCCGGAGGCGATAGAGGCGCGGATGTAATTCAATGTTGCAGCAGAGTAATGGTAGGCTCTATTGAGAAGTCAGATCTGAAATCGAACACCATTTTTATCTTGAAAGAGCACAACAAACATGTGGGCAGTATCAGCCATAGAGTGCCTGCCAACTTACTTCATCAGACGGTTTGGATCAATGTCTCTCTCGTCGACATGATAGCCGTTGAGGATGTCGCCTCTGAAACTAGGGATTTCTCGGCCTTGGTACATTTCAGTAGGACTAGATCGTGGCTTGGCGTACTGGCCAGCCATGCGGCCGATGCGGACAACGCGTTTGTTGGTCCCCCAGATGAGCACTACGCTCATCTGCAGGAGCAGCTTGATCTTGGACTCGATGGCCCCCCGCTCGCAGTAATCGAAGAGCTCGGCGCAGTCGCCACCTTGGAGTAGGAAAGCTTTACCATGAGCTACGTCGCGAAGGTGTGCCTTGAGAGCGAGGATCTCGTTGGGATGAACGAGCGGAGGCATGCGTGACAGCTCTTTTACGACTTGGGAGACCTTCTCGGGCTCAGGGTAGGCGGGCGATTGTTTGATGGGCTTTGACCGCCACGTTGCCGGGTTCCAGGGTTGCGAGGCCATGGTTGTTGGTATATTCCCGTTCTTTGCTTCGTTTCCAAGGCTAATGTTTGCCAGCCAGTATCGGTAGATGGTACGCCTCCCGGCAACTTGCTGGGGACGTAGATGAACTATGATGCCAGCTGTGAAGGGATTCTCGTTGTAAAAGAAACAAAAACGAGAAGAGAAGTCCGACAGGCTCCGAACACAATTGACTACTGTGATATTTCAAAAAGTCAGTAGGGCGTCAGATGCATAAGTGCTTGTGTGGCATGCAAGACCGGCAGCCAACAAGGGTTTCGAATTAGAGAAGTTCACATAATAAATTCGACGAACCATGACACCGAGTGGAGACCAACGGGCTTATTATGGCCGTGCACAGAAGCAATGTAGCATTGATTGAATGAACGAGTGAGTTTTCAAAGCTCCCGACCATTGAGTGCGAGATAGCAATGGACGGCCGTTATTCCCCGGGCTCCCATTTTTACCCCCAGCTGAATCCTGATGGTGACTCAAAAAACTTCAAACACAATGAAGGTGCATCGCTCACTTTGGGTGTACTTGCAGTACACCACTTGTAGCTATCGAAGGGGAAAATTGTTGCCCGATGGCGGATACAGCGTCTATGACGAATAAATCTGCACCTATAACCGTATTAGGGGAGCTGAAGATGCATGTTGCTAAACGCGATAATTCATAATAAAAGCATATAATCTATAATATAATAGCTTTCTCTATAAAAGAGAAGCTTTTATCCTTCTATTTATATAATAAAAGATAGCTTTAATTTAATCCTTTTCTAACCTTTTTTATCCTACTAGGGGAGATCTTTTTAAGTTATATGCCTAATATATAATAGTTATAAGCCTAGAAGGTACACACCTATAACTTCCACTAAGTCCCCTACGCATAAGATATGTGTGTGCACTATGCCTTACTTACTAATAACGCTTATAATAGATATAATAACCTCTTACCACTTAAGTCTTAAGACTAATATTAAGCTAGTCTTATCTAATAAATAGGAAGAGTAATATAAAGTATTAAAGTAAGCTACCTAAAGCTAAGAGATCTAGGAAAGGGTTAATCCTTAGCTCCTAGAGCTTAACTCTAACTATCTAGAAGAGCCCTTTACTATTACGCTAAAGTTATATAAAGCTTTTATTATAAAGAACTAAGGAAGTAATACTATAAAGCTTACCTTTTAAGAGGCTTTTTTCTTCTTATTTTATAAGTTTATATCTAAGTACTAAGCATATAAAGTAATAAAGTCCTAAGAAAGGACTATTAGAACTTAGATTATAAGCACTATTAATCCTAATGCTTATACTATAGTAATTAATAAGATTAAAGAAGGTAATATAAATAATAAAAAGCTTACTCTTTACTAAATCTTTATTAAGCTTAAAAAGAGGTTTTCTCCTAGGTAAGTAATTATTAAATTAGAGGTATTAGCTAAGTATATAGCTTACCTTAATAATACTAAGTATACTAATATTTAATTTAAGTGTTAAATTAAGTAGTAAGGGAAGCTATACTAGAAAGTATTAATATATAAGATTAATAAGGTTTAAGGTTCTAATATAATTTATAACTTTATTATAGCTATTAGTATATGCTTTAACCCTAAATAGGTAAAAACTAAGATTATATAACTAGTATAGACTTCTAATTCTTTTCCTAAAGAAGTAACCCTTTAAGGTATTACCTTTAAGTACACTAGATATTATAAGGTAACTTAAGCTATAAGCTTTACCTCTAGAAAAGGAAGCTATATAATAACTCTTAGGGATTACTTAGACTAAGAAAAAGAGAAGCTATAAGGCTAAAAGAATAATAGCCTAAAGAAGTACCCTTACTATATAAGAAAGGCACTAACTATATACTTTTAGTCTCCCTAAGTATACTATAGCTTATACTATATAGTAACTAGTAAAAAGGTTCTAGGATTTAAGCCCTTTATAAAGGTTAACTATAAAAAGATTAAGGAATACTATAAAAGCGCTAAATAAAAGAACCTATACTCTAAGGTTATAAAGGATAGGTAAATAGTAAAAGGTATTAAGGATTATAAAGAAGAAAAGTTACCTAGTGCTATTATAGTAGTAATTATTAACCTAAAGATTCTAGAGAGTATTTCTCTAGCTTAGGGAAGCTATATAATACTTAAGAATATAAAACATACACTCTCTAAGAGCACTCTCTTTAATAACTATAGTGCTCTATATATTATAAATAATATTAGTTACTTTAAACTAGGAATCTTTAAGGAAATATTTAATAATTACCTTAAAGTAAGAATAACCTTATTCTAGATTACTAGAAGAGGTACTTATATAATTAAGAATATTTTTAATAGGCTAAAGGGAAACCTTATAGAAAGCCTTACTTTATAAAATATTACACTTATTCCTAGGTTTTATATAAATATTATATTAGAGAGCCTTCTTTAAAAGAAAGGTATTTAGTATTATAAAGTAAACTACTCTTTATATATTAAGCCCTTTTATAAGAGCTTATTATTAGTAAAGCTTTAGAGAAAGCATAATATTATATTCCTTTAATATAAGCCTCTTTTCTCTTATAAGAGTTTTAACTAAGTAGTAAATTTATTTATACTACTAGTAATATTCTTAATAATTAATTTAAAAGTATATAATAACATACTATGCTTATAATATAATTAACTAAGTAGAAATCTACACCCTATATATATAAACCCTAAAGAACTTTAGTATTTATATTCTAGGTACCTTAGTAAGGATACTCTAGCTAAGAGTTATACTTATATAAGGGGAGTGTAATTATATAAAACTAAGTAAAGAGACTATAAGACATATTCTCTAGTTTATGCTTACTAAGTTATCTTAAGAAGACCACTAGAATATACATTACTAAGGCTATTTTAGAGAATCTATTAGGATCTTTAAGACTATAAGCCTAGTTATAATAGTATAAACTAGCTAATAGTTATAAAAGATAAGTTCTTAGGTATAATATATATTTATGTATTACCTAATAAATCATAGGTAATAGTATTTAATGTATTAATCTATATTAAATAATGGATTATAAGGTAATTTAGATTATTAATTACAAAGATTAGGCAAGATTATAAAGGAGCTATTATTAGTTAATTTAGTAATATAATCTTTTAGATATAGGCATGCTTATAAGGTATTAATCTTAAGCTTATATCTCTGTACACTTATAAACCTAATAGAGTTATAAAGAGGGTAGGGTAAATAATTATATTATAATTAAATATAATACTTATAGGCATATAGCTTTTACTAAACTTATAGTTAGAAAGCATATAAGTAGTAGTGTACCTATATAATATAAGTCCTATTTAATAATCTAGGTAGAAAACACTATTAGAAACCCTAGAAATCTAGTTCTAAGATAATGCTTAACTTCTAATTAGGGAGCCTATAGCTAACTTAAGGCTAGATTAAAGCGGATTACACGCATATAGCTATTACGCTTATTCTCTTTAAAGGGATTATAAGGCTAATAAATATAGATGGTTTTATAAGACTAATCCTAGGGGTTATATTAGATATCTTATTAGGTACTCTGCCTCTAATATATATTGTATCTAGATTCTAAGACTAGGAAAAGTTATAATAATAAGAAACGTTATATTTAATAAGTTAATTTTTTATAATCTAACAAAGGAGAGCGTAATAGAGCTATTAATTAACAAGCTTAAGGTATATTTCTAATGCCTTAAAATTAATACTAAATTAGATAAAGAATTAAATGTTTTCCTTATACTAACTTTAATTAAACTATAATAAGATTAGACTAAGAGTTTAAACTTAGGGGTAAAAGCTTTATAGACTTCTTAATAAAAGAAAAGAGAAGCTATATATCTTAATAAGCAAATTAGACTTTAAATACCTTAGCTATTACTAGATCTAATAATTAGAGAGTAAGAGACTCTTAATCTAGAAGCTTAGTAAAGTAAGAAGGAGTAAAACGCTTTAAATTTATATGCTTAAGAGAGTAATATAATAATAGATTTAATAAGTAGTAAGCAGGATACTACTATAAGGGCTTAGGAGAGCTAATATCCTTATAAGGTTTTAGAACACTAAGTATATAATACTAAGGACTAAGTTATTAATAACTTAATAGGTAATAAACTACCTAAGCTAGAAAAAGAAGCAAAGAAAAACTAGTAATAAGATAAACCTATAGGAGTAAATACTAGACTAGCTACCTATGTAAAAGGCTTAAGGGGATTACTAGCTATATAGTTAGAAATCGCAGAGAGTCTTAGAATAATAATATAAGAAAGTATATAAATAAGCTTAAGGTTATAAATAAAGAGAGCTTAAGGTAATATTCCTTCTTACACTTAACTAATAAGAAGGAAGAAAAAAGGACCTAATAAAGCTCTTATTAATAGCCTCTAGGACCTAAAGGATCTCTTTACTAAATTTAGGAAGACTAAGGAAGGAGATTCTTATAAGCTCTTTCTAGGAGATTAGGATTTTAAGAGCTATAAAACGGTTTTTTTAGTAATTAACACGCATTATAATAAAGAAAATAGATCATACCTTAACCTAAAGAGAAAGGTAAGGATTATTTATTAATCTAATCTTACTAAACCTCTAAAGTTATAGAAAAAAGCAAAGGATTATTTATTTAGAGAGAAATAGTTAAAAGTAATAAATAAAGAGATTAATAAGCTAAAGAAATAAGGAATATAGCGGTAGATAAAGCGTTCTATAGTATAATTAAAGCTATTACTATTAAAATAGGTGTTTTCTTATAAGTTTAATAAGAAAGGGATGTTAATCTATTATAAAGCGTGATTATGCGTGCGTGGAGACCTCTAAGATATCTTTATAATTAAATAAACCTATACTATAACGCTTACTGCTTATGCATTCTATGTATTTATAGCTTTAGTTACTAGGTTTAATCTAGAGACTAGGTAGTATAATATTAAGAATGCCTTCCTTTACGTAAAACATAGAAAGAATAGAATACCTATAACTTATAAACTTCCTAAAGGTTTTATAATCCTTAGAGAATATATAGAATTACTTAAGGCCCTCTATAGATTAAGGGACTCTCTATAACTATAGTTTAAGGAATTAAGTAAATCTCTTATAAAGCTTAGGCTTAAATTAAGTAAAAAAGAGCCTTACTTATTTTATATAAAAGATTAGACTGTTTTCCTTATATTCTTTATAAATAATATTTTTATAGCGTTTTATAAGGATAATAAAGGCATTACTAACTATATTTCTAAGGGCCTAAAGGAGGCATATAAATTAGATAAGAAAGGTAAAGTAAGATTCTTCCTAGGGATCTAGATTATTAGAGACTAAGAATAATAAAGGGTGTATCTTAGTTATAAGGTATATATTAATAAGATTAGGGAAAAATTTAGGTAAGTAAGAAAAGGCACTTTCCTTACTATACTAATCCTAGTAGTAAAGTATTATAAGTTTAAGGGTAAAGCTAAGAAGTAAGTAATAAAGGTTTACTAGGAAAAGATTAGATTAATCCTATACACTATAATTATAATTAGACCTAATATTACTTTTGCGGTAGTAAAGTTATTATAATACCTTATAAATCTAGGACTAGAGTATATAAAGGTAATAAACTAAGCTATTTACTACTTACTTATTATAAGTAAACTTACACTATACTTTAGTATAATTACTAAACTTTAAGCTCTTTAAATCTTAAGTAATACCTCCTTTATAAATAATCTTAAGACTTATAAATTATTATAAGGATACTTAATTACTCTCTTTAGTAAACTAATTATCTAGAAAGCTACACACTAAATAATAGTAACTATATCTATAATAGAGGCTAAATTACTTACTTTATAATAGGTAGTAAAGGAGACTATAAGTCTATAGTGCTTATTTAGAGATATTAAATTTAATACCTATAAAGATTAGGTTATTAATTATAATAATTAATAAACAATTTAGCTTATACTTAATAAGAGTAAATGATTAAATACTTAACTATATTATATTAATATTTATAATATATAGTTAAAGCAAGAATTTAAGAAAGGAAGCTTTAAAATTACATATTTACTAATAGAAAAGATACCCACTAATAGATTCATAAAGGCGTTAAATTATTAGCACTTTAAATGCTTTAGATCTATACTTAGTCTTATAGATTTACACATAATATATAATATTTAAAGCGCATAGGTTATAAAGGAATTATAGGTATATTAATAAGGGGGTATAAAATTAATTACCCTAGAAATACATAAAGGCCCCCTCCTTAGTAAGTAAAGCGTTGCTAAGGTAAATAGGATTAATAAAATAAAGACTCTAAAACACTATTATATAAAAATACATATATAAATACTATTCTAAATAAAGGAAATAAACTTATATAAGGAGGTAAATAACCTCCTTAAGTTAGGCTATTACTATAGTTACCTTCTCCTTAACCATTACTAAAGAGCCCTTAGTAGTATTCTTAGCCCTAATGCTTAGATTAATAACCTCACTATATATAGAATCTAGCTTTATAATAAGTTCTAATTAAAGTTATAGTGCCTTATAGCATTGCTTTACTATTTATATATATATAAGTAAAGGATTAGGGGAAATTATAATAGGAAGTGCCTTACCTTAGTGTCTTTATCTAGTGCTAATAATATTTACTTAGTAAGGGGAATATAAGTATTATATAAAGGTAAGTGTTAAAAATAAGACCTATTTTTAGCCCTTTCTAGTTAAAGGACCTTTCTATTACTAGCTTGCATTGCAAGCCTGACAGCTGCACTGCAGCTGTTAACGGTCGCGAAGGTGGCCGTCAATGGCTACGTCGCAGCTGTCAACAGCTGCGACCGACCGTGTGGATGACTAATCTAAATCAATTGTTAATTATGAATTATTCAATTGCGTTGTGGCTGCAAGCGTAGCCATAACTATAGCGCCACTAGTAATTAAGTAAGCTAGGGTGACATAAGCAGGTTACCCTATAGCTATCTTTAACAGCGATTTTCTCTTTAACTAGAGGTCATACAAAAGTCTTACATATAGCAAATTAAAGCTAGAAGATAGGGCTTTTATTTTATGCAGGAATATTTTTTAGACTAAAATTTAGTGCATATAGGTTGCTAGTTTGTATGGTGGTGAGTTGATTTTTTGGATTTTACATACAAATAAATTTTGCGGAAAATCAAAAGTGGCCCTTAAGACCTCTCTGACGGTCCGGATCCACTAATACGGTCAGTGGGTATATAAGAGGAAGAAGATCTTTTCAATCTAGCTAGATAGCTAGGCCTCTTAATCCAACAGCCGCATTGCCCGTATAACATCACTAAAATCAATTCTATTAGTATATAAGATATCGTAAAAGTCATCTAGATTGAATTATATTAGTTAGTAACTGCTAAAACCTTCCGTTACGTTGCGTTAAATATTTTAACGTAGTGGCTCTATTAGTCCCTAACTGTAGAAGCTACACCTATATAGCTATTGCCAGCTAGCAACTAGCTCCCTATATTTTAATAGGTTATAAGCCTGGCCTATTACTATAAAATTCTTTCTAGTGCACTTTACGTACGGTTACAGAAGACTTCCCTTCTATAAAACAGGAAGGACCCGCGAGATAGAAGCTATTCCCTTCTATAAAAAAGGAATCATTATGGTTACAGAAGACTTCCCTTCTATAAAACAGGAAGCGCGTGAGCGATATAGAAGCTTTCCCTTCTATAAAAAGGAAATTCAGCGCAAATAGAAGCTTTTCCCTTCTATAAAAAGGATTTTCAGTACAAATAGAAGACTTCCCTTCTATAAAATTAGAAGATAGCTACTAATTAACAAGGTTAGGGACCTCTAGTCCCTAATCTTAGTGCGCAAGAGGTTCTAAATAACTAGCTAAAAGAGCAGGTTATTAAACAACAAAATGCTATCAATCTAGTAATAGAGAAGCTAGAGTCCTTAACCTTAGCTATTAATAATAGACCTATAGAGGGTGTGGAAGCTACTAAGCCTACTAGTTAGCAGCAAGTTTAACAGCCTATTTAGCAAGAAAAGGCACCTAAATCTAGCTCTATATAAGCTGCCTTTAATAATTCAATTATTAAGGAATTTAATAAGAGGGTTTATAGCTTCCCTAAGACTACTAAGCTTAAAGGAGCTGAAAATTTCAATCAATAGAAACAAGCCCTAGCTATCCAATTTAGAGCTTTAGGCATGCCTAATTTTCTAGATAATCTAGATATTTCTAGGGTGCTAGGGGACGCTAACCAAGCTATTATCCTTATGTTACTAAGGGATAGTTATACGGAAGGCCCCTAAGCCGCTATAACTTGGCAAAAATCACCTAAAGAAGCCTATAAGTTACTTATTAGGCAATATTCACATAGCGTTGAAATCCAGAGGGGGTCCCTATATTCTGAATTTCATAACCTGAATTTTCATGGATTTAAGGGGACTTTAGAAGCCTTTAATGCAGTCTTTAATAATCTACTAGCTAGATTATCAATTTCAGGGGTCCTAATTAATCCTATAGATCAGGTTAATCAATATCTTTAATCCCTAAAATCAACCTTCCCTCAGTGGGCTAAAAGGCAACAATTTAGCATGCGTACAAATAGGGCTATAGGGGTCCCCCTAGAAGCCCTAAATCTTGAATTTCTAATAGCAGACCTTCTAGCTAAACAGAGGGATAAGTCATCTACGGTAGCCAAAGCCCTGAATTATAGGGCTAAAGACCTAGAAAAGGGTGCTAAAGACAAGGAAAAGGCCCCTAAAGGTCAGAAGAAGAAGAAAGAAGGCTCTAAAGAAAATAAGGGCTCTTCTAATTCTAATAAGAAGAAAAAGAAGCAAAAGGGTTAAAAATCAGATAAAAAGGATAATAAAGAGCCTACAGAGGGTTCTTTTATGCTAGGAAATTACAACCTTTCTAACGGAGCCCTTAATCCATACAAGAAACCTAGCAATTATAAGACTAGTTATAAGAGCCCTAGCGATAGTAGCTCTAATTCTAGCTCTAGTGATTCGGATAATAAAAAACAAGAAATTAATTCCTTAAATGGTTTTAATTATTACAGTAAAGACATAAAAAAGGCCCTATTATATAATACAGGTTTAACTATACATATAGTTAATTCTAGGGAGGTCTTTAGGGATTATACCCCTTTTAAGAAAGGGGAATCCAACCCTATTATAACCAGTGGTGGCCCTATTTATCCTAAGGGTCACGGTAGTGCTGTTTTTAAGGTCTTATATCAAAAGAAACCTAATAAATATAGGACCTTAGTGCTAAAGGACGCTCTATATTTTCCTCAGCTTGATGTTAATATAGTTAGTGGCCTTATTCACTATATATCTAGCGGTTGCTTTATAAAAAACCATCTTTATCTTAAAGATAGGTCTTGTATTACTGCCCTAGATATAGAAAAACATGGTTTTTTCTTTCACATTAAAAACCAATCTACACTAACGTTACATAAAGGGCCCTGTAAAAAATCTCATTATATCCAACCTTTTACCTATGCTAGCTTTAGGGGTCATAGCTATCCTATTAGCTACCCTATAGAGGTTTAAATTCCCTCTAAAAAGCCGGATTAGGCTTCTAATTTGGACGAAATCGCTAAAATCGACGAAGATAATGATATTAAAGAAATCATACGGGATAATTTAGGGGATTTAGTCCCTTCTCCAACGCCTATAGCCCCAGGTTAGGTCCCTTATAAATCTAAAGATATAGATTTAGGGGTATTAGAGGGCCTTAGTGAAGGAAAAAGGTCCCTAATACCTCCCCAAGAGGCCTATGGTTCTTAAGGGGCCTAGCAGGGGACTGACGGAGAGGGCCCTAATCTAGACCCGAATCTAGACCCTAATTTAGGCCCTAAAGACCTTCAATATTAAAAGTTACTAGAACTAGCTAGCCTATGGCATGTATAATTAGGGCACCTAGGGCTTCCTTTGCTAAAGAAAATAAGCCTTATAACTAAAGGAATCCCTAATTTTTCTAAAATTAAGGATAAAGACTTTAAATGTATAGCTTGTAATCAATCTAAGGCAGTTAGAAGACCTAGGAAATTAGCTATCCCTAACCCCCCTAGAGCTCTAGATTAAATAGAGGGGGATACGCTAAAAATCAGCCCTATACCATATAATAAACAGTCAATTTGCTTATTTCTAGTTGATCGAAAAACTAGATATAAGTGGGTGTTCTTATTACCTAATAAGGAAGGCCTAACTGTTTATAGGGCTATTAAGGGCTTCTTCAGAGGGCTTAAAAATTAACTAGGTTAGTATCCTAGGCACCTTCACTTTAATGGGGGCTAAGAAATCGATTCTAGTTGTCAAAGCTAGTTAAATTCTAAAGGGATCAAATTCATAACTTCTAGTCCCTATATCTATAAGCAAAATAGATTAGCAGAGCGTTTAATTCGTACTATTCTAGATCAATTAAGGGCTACTATCTAGTGGGCAAAATTACCCTTATATCTATGGTGTTTTGTATTACCTGTAGTTATTAACCTAGTTAATATAACTACTAATACCACAAAGGATGAAAGCCCTAAACAACTGCTAGCTAGGGAGCTAAATCAGCCCTGTACGACTGATATTAGCAGTATTAGAGCTATAGGATCTCACTGTGAGATTCTAATCCCCCTAGAAAAACGACCTAAAGCCCAGAAGTTAGTAGCTAGGACTATCCCTAGAAGGTTATTAGCTACACTAGGTTCTAACACCTACCTAGTGTACATCCCCTCTAAAAGGCTAGTTACAAAGACTAGCTTTATTAAAATTATAGAGCCTATAGGTCCTATCTCTAAAGGATTACCTAGGCTTTCTATAGGGGATAACCCTTTAGAGAGGGAAAATAATTTAGAAGATCAAGATCTAAATCAAGGTTTAAAGGATTACCCTATAGATAACATAGGACATCAAAATCCCCCTATAGGTTAAGAAAAACACCCTATAGGGCCTGTACAACCCCCTAAGGAACTAATTCTAGAGGCCTTAGAGGAGGCCACGCCTGTAACTTTACTAGGAAATCAGATTTCGACTCCGGACCTTGATTTTGACAAAATTACTAACTTCGACCCTAATATTAACCCCATAGATATTAATATTAGTTCCCCTTCTTCTCTAGATTTTATAAAAGAAATCTGCTTTAAGGTACAGGAGAAGCTAAAGGAAAACAACCCTAATAGCCCCGAACCTAAGACCTGGAAGCAAGCTATATCTAGCCCTAAAAGGGATAAATAGATAGAAGCTACGTATAAGGAATACAAACAGCTTCTAAAGGCTAGTACTTTTAAATTTATAGGGAAAGACTAAGTACCTAAGGGCCGAAAAGTACTAAAGAATAGGCTTATTTATAAGCTTAAAAAGGATAAAGAAAATAATCCTTTAAAATACAAGGCCTGACTTATTACTAAGGGATTTATGTAAATCAAAGGTCTAGATTATCTAGAGACCTTTGTAGCCATAAGCATTCCCTCTAGCTAGAGGATTTTACTAGCCCTAGCGGCTTAGAATAACTAGGAAATCGAACAGGTTGATTTTATAGGAGCTTTTCTTAATAGTAAGCTATAACAACAGATTTATATGGTTATTCCAGACGGATTTATTGAATTTCTTAAAGCAAATCCTAAATTAGCTAAATTAGCTAAAAGTTTTGGCTATAAACCTTCTAAAGATTAAGTAATTTTATTATAGAAATCTTTATATAGCCTAAAACAGAGCTTAAGGGAATGGCAACAAGCACTAATTGCAGTGCTAAAGTCCCTAGGATTTAGCCCTCTAATTTCTGACCTAGCTATATTCTATAATTCCTCCACTAAAACCTTTATTATCACATATGTGAATGATTATCTTCTAATTAGACCGGATTTACGTTATATCTAAAGACTTAAAAAGGAACTTTATAAAGTCTATCTAATAGAAGATAGGGGGCTAGCTGAATTCTTCTTAGGGGTTTAAATCGTACGAGATAGACCTAATAGGGTCCTGAAAATTCATTAATCTTAGTATATCTCAGAGGCTTTAAATCGATTTAATATGCTAGATAGTAAGCCTATTAGCATACCTCTTTAGCTAGGCGTTTTAGCTATGTAGACTACTAAGCTTTTAATAGCTAGCGAAATTAAGCTCTATCAGTGCATTATAGGGACTATAATGTACCTAATGTTGCTTACAAGGCCGGACGTGGCCTTTACACTTCAGTGGCTATCTACAGCACTAGCTAGGCCCTATATAGAGCACCTAAAAGCAGCTAAAAACTTGCTTAGGTACCTATTAGGGACTAAATTCCTTGCTATAATTTATAGGGGAGACCCTAAAGGTATAGCTAGCAAAAGCCTAATAGGTTATTATAATAGTGATTTTGCAGGGGATAAAAAGACCTCTAAATTAACCTACGCTTATCTATTCAAGCTAGCTAGCGGACCTATTAGCTAGAAATTAAAGAAAGCTAGTACAATAGCTCTATTAACATTAGAAGCTAAAGCTAACGCTATCTGCGAGACCTTCCGGGAGCTATAGTGGCTTTAGGGCTTATTTAAGGAGCTAAAAACCCCTATTTCTCCCCCTATCTAGATATATTGCGATAATTAAGGCGCTATAACCACTGCCTATAACCCTGCCTTATATAGCCGTATAAAGCATACCTTACTAAAGTTTAACTATATTAGGCAATAGGTTTTAGAGGGTTTAGCTAAGATCGAATATCTAGATACGAAGTCAATGCCTGTAAACAGTCTAACAAAGCCTCTATCTAGACCTCTTCATCAGGCCTTTATTAAGCTCTTAGGGCTTGATAATCACTAAAACCAACAACTAAATCCCTTTAACAAGGAACTAAAAACAACGCTAAAAAGGGAGCTATATTTAACAATAGCTAGGAATTCAAAAGGGGGTCTTTTATCTTTTTCCTGTTTTTCCCTTTTTTATCTGTTTTTATCTAAAAGTTCTTGTTTACCCTATATCACTTTATACGCTTTTAATTAGCTTATACGTAATTCTTTTATAGAGGGGGTGTTAAAAATAAGACCTATTTTTAGCCCTTTCTAGTTAAAGGACCTTTCTATTACTAGCTTACATTGCAAGCCTGACAGCTGCGACCGACCGTGTGGATGACTAATCTAAATTAATTGTTAATTATGGATTATTCAATTGCGTTGTGGCTGCAAGCGTAGCCATAACTGTAGCGCCACTAGTAATTAGGTAAGCTAGGGTAATATAAGCAGGTTACCCTATAGCTATCTTTAACAGCGATTTTCTCTTTAACTAGAGGTCGTACAAAAGTCTTACATATAGCAAATTAAAGCTAGAAGACAGGGCTTTTATTTTATATAGGAATATTTTTTGGACCAAAATTTGGTGCATATGGGTTGCTAGTTTGTATAGTGGTGAGTCGATTTTTTGGATTTTACATACAAATGAATTTTACGGAAAATCAAAAGTGGCCCTTAAGACCTCTCTAATAGTCCGGATCCACCGATACGGTCAGTGGGTATATAAGAGGAAGAAGATCTTTTCAATCTAGCTAGATAGCTAGGCCTCTCAATCCAACAGCCGCATTGCCCGTACAACATCACTAAAATCAATTCTATTAGTATATAAGATATCGTAAAAGTCATCTAGATTGAATTATATTAGTTGGTAACTGCTGAAACCTTCCGTTGCGTTGCGTTGAATATTTCAACGTGGTGGCTCTATTGGTCCCCGACCGTAGAAGCTACACCTGTACAGCTGTTGCCAGCTGGCAACTAGCTCCCTACATTTCAATAGTAAGTAATAGTAATTACTAACCTTATATAAGTAATATCTCTAAGATTATCTAGACTTAACCTTAAAGTAATAACCTAAGTTACCCTTACTTATAAGGCTTACTTAAACATACCCTTTATAGGGAATATTATACTTAAGACCTTAAGGAGTAAGTAATTTAAGCTATACTATTAGTATATACTAGAGAGAAAGGGAAAGTATAGTATTAATAGGTTATTTTTATAAAGTTTATAGAGGATTATACCTTAAGTATCCTCCCCTTACCTAGGCCCTTATAGGATATAAGGTTTATAAAGGAGTATACTTAGGGTATTTTCCTTACTTCTCCTTAGGAGATAGTAACTTACTAGTAAGTAGCTTAATACTAATTAGTAAAGAATTACTAATAGGTAGCTTAGACTTAGCTAGGGGAGGTAAAGAATTATTATAAGCTATACTAGGGCTTAGATAAGAATATATAGCTAAATTAGCTATAATATAAGTAATTTACTAAAAAGTAGTTAAGCCCTCCTAGGAGCAAAGATTCTCTTTAGCCTAAGCATATATATTAGAATTTATATTAATTAAAATATAGGCTAGTTAATAAAAAGTGTGTTATAAAGGGAAGAAAAGGAAGCCTATAACTATTATATTAAGAGATCCTTTATAGGAGAGAAGTGTAGGTATAAAAGTAAGAGAGCTTACTTTAAATTTATATTAAATTTAGGCACTACTAAAACACTATATATTCGCTAGCTAAGATAATAGTTAGTAATTATAATAACCTTAACACTAACTAGGGGGTGTATTACCTAATAGCGGATATAGCGTCTATAATAAATAAATCTACACCTATAACCATATTAGGGGAGCTAAAGATACACGTTACTAAACGCGATAATTTATAATAAAAGCATATAATCTATAATATAATAGCTTTCTTTATAAAAGAGGAGCTTTTATCCTTCCATTTGTATAATAGAAGATAGCTTTAATTTAATCCTTTTCTAACCTTCTTTATCCTGCTAGGGGAGATCTTTTCAAGTCACGTGCCCAACGCACAACAAAAATCTGGCCCCACCTAAATGACAGCAAAAGATAAGATTCCCAGCCTTTCAACCCACACACAAGCTGAGCAAATACGCTCTTCGCAATTCTTCCTTTCAAGCTTCAAAGCACCTATTTCCAGGCCGCCGCCGCCTGCCACTCACCGACCATCTGTCACGCACTCTTTGAAATTAATCATCAGAATGGCGGAAGAACAACCTCCAACCGTCCACGAGGGCGCCTCAACCGGCGATATTGAGGATGAGCTTCATGCCACCGCCAAATCCGCCGAAGATCGCAAAGCCGCCAGCGCACTTGCTTCGCTCGATGCTACCGGTAACGAGGAAGCCGCCAATAAGGAAGTCGACCGCGAAGCAGTCAACAAGGCAATGAAGAGTTTAGGCGGCTCAAAATCTTCTACCGCCCCCAAGCCTGCACCGGCCAAGAACATCAAGGTTGATGATGCCGACGTAGCCCTTATAGTGGATCAGTTGGAGCTTCCCAAGGCCAAAGCTATCGAACTTCTCAAAGGACATGACGGCGACGCCATCAAGGCTATGAGGGCTTGGGTTAAAGCCTAAAGCATGACAAGAAACATGCCTCGAGGCTCGATAGCTCCCTGCTGCTTCAGAGCAGCTGCCTCCCTCATGCGAAGTATTCTACAGACGCTGGGGAAGCCATCGATTTTGGAGCATAACATTGCATATGTCAAGTTTGGATGGAGAGCTCTCCAAGATGGTATACTTGGGATACTGTTAGCGAATGGTTGAAAATGGAGATATTGTCCAAAGACACGTGTTACTTGCAAGGTTCGTCAGCCCTTAAACTTGATGCATTGTTTGCATCAGTTCCTAGAACCGTTTCAGTTTACACAGCACGCCATATTGGTCTTGGAAAGAGCATTACTTAACCAACACGATGTTCCTGAGAAATTTCATCTTTACATTTGTGTTAAAAAGATACAAATACACGAATATGGAGTATGATTAATCATGTAACAGTCTACAACACTACTTCTTCTGTGTCCATTTCAGTTCTGCCAGAACTACCTGCGCCCGCTTCGCTGAATGCTCCCTGCAGACACGCCAGTGATGTGATACAGACCAACGCCTTTCCAAACTTTGACACCGCGCTCTTGGGCGTGAAGGTGCCAAGTGGCGTGGCAAATGTAGCTTGTATCTTCCGTTTTGCCCATCAGCAGTAATAGGACATTGCATACGAACCTCGCTAGGCACACTCTCGGGGCGGCTTCTGATGAACATAAGTTGCTTTAGTCCCAAGTTCTTGCCAGTGGACTGCCAATCTTTGGAGCGAATTGTAGGCTCTTCCGTCTGGCCGCCATCAGCCTCATCATAACCTGCTCATCCTTATCCCGGCCCAGGATGCCGTGTCCTAGGTCATGGTATCTCCCTTCCTTTAAAGGGCAAGTCCTCGTCAGAAGGATGTGTTTGGTAGGTGACATCAAATCAGTATCCTCTTGCGATGATGGTGTTTCGGGAAGTTCAGAGGCGTATTTGGCCAATGCTTCTGGAGCTGGAGTCTTAGGTACTGGAGTAAGCAAAGCACAAGACCATTCCAAATCCTTCTCATCATCCTCGTCGCTTTGTTCAGGGGGCGTACGCATCCACAATGTGCTCTCTCTTCGGTTCTTTGGTGTACTAGGCGGTCCGGACGTCTTATTGGTACTTGCAACAATAGTTCCGTTCAGATTAGCAATGGCTTTGGGCTCCATGCTTTTCCGGCGTCTAGCACCGCCTCGTGGAATGATAGACGTGTCGAGATTGTACGGGGCCTCGTCGAGCCACTTATTCTCGCGCTCGCAGCTTTTGTCGTGATGTTAGTCATGGTATCTTTGCAGGTCCGGCGTAGGAGGAGAAAAATGACTTACTCGAGAACCCAGCTCACACCAACGCAGTGGACAACTCCACCGGCCTCACGGACTTTTTCCATGGTACGCTTCCCGCCATCCTTGAAAACCACGTGCGTGATGCCAATTTTGCTTGACGAGCTATTTCCGTTGCCTGAACTACTGGGGTTCCAGTGCCATGTTTTTACGCACTTAGCACCCATGTGAGTTAGGAGCTCGATGAAGATACCACTGGCATCTGCACCTTCAGTGGTGTGCACATCAACTAAAACAACAGCGCCACGCAGAAGCGAAGGATCAACATGTCGCCGAGGGGTTCTTCCAGGCGTAGCAGCGCTCGACCACTGATCTCCCTTGGTTGGGGTGAAAAGAAAATCCTCTTCAGAGAGTATAGAGGCACGCCTTTTCTCTTTTGTTGGCGAATATGAAATGACAGTGGCGCTTCTGGGTAAGCCGCCCGCATTTTTAGAGGAAGCACGACAAGCACTGAAGCTCCTCTTCTTCAGCGGGCTTGACTCTGAATCGTCTGCTGGTTTCAAAGGAACCTTTGTGGTCGTAAAAAAAGCTTTTTGCTGCAATGGTCGAGTAGGAGTGATTGTCTGATGTTTTTCCTCACGGAACAGAACCGGATTCATTGGCGTTTCATTCTCATCACCGTATTCTTGGCTGGCTTCGGAAGGATTTTCCTCCAAGATGAGAGTACCTGCAGCTTCATCTGAATGTTGCTGAGGCATCAAAGACATGTTGTTTGCCTCTTCGGCTAGGGCAACATCTTCATCATGCATAGCGATATCCTCCATTAATATCACATCATCGCTTTCATCCTTCCTAGGCTGTACCATACTCTGCTCTTTTGACGAACTGAATTCGGTATGAACAACGATTTCGTCTTCAAAGAAGGTGCTTTCAATTAGAGAGGGGTCTGCCTTGGAAATTGTCGCAGTGTTGGGGGTGGAACCCATGAATAACGTGTTGTTGGAATCTTTGACGATGATAGGATCAGCGGCATCCTTTTCGACAGGACTCGTAGCAGACCAAGCGCCAGACTGTTTGGCTAATGGTGTGAGGTCCGTAGTAGATCTTCTTGAATTCCTCCGTGTAGCATAGAGAGAGTCTCTCCTATTACTAGCTCGCCGACCTCGGCTATCGTGCGCTACTGAGATTGTTTTGAATGGAGACAGGTCGTCTTCGGATTCAATATGAGACCTCGAGTGGCAACACGGGCCCAAAGCGTCATCTCGTAGCTGAAAGTTCAACCCATGCTGTGATTGGGCGACCGCTGCGTCAGCCTCAACGTTGTAGGCCGAAACTTCTCCAGCATCTACCATCTCGGTAATCATATTCTCCATGTTCGTGCGGTTTTCATTCTCAGATTCATGAGCCACACCTACTGGCTGCAGATCCCTTTTATCTTGATGGGTTGAATTCTCTTCTCCCGTACCATTGATTGACGCTTCGTTCTCTTCAGTCTCGGATAAAATTGCCTCGCCAGTCAATACTGGTTCAACATCTTCAGCATTGTTTTGTGCAGCTTGTTCATTCAGACTAGTCAAAGACGAGTCCATTTGGCGTGGAAGGACTGCCGACATCCGCCCGGGGAACGGAAGGTGTTCGATTGGGCCATTGGAAAGTTCGTCGGCCATCGAGTTTTGCGCCGAGTCGTCAAGCTCTTCAGCCGGCAGAAGGTCCGATGGTCGCCCAGGCAAAATGACAGGCGAAGCTGCCGCTTCAATAAATTGCATTTGCGGCGGTTCTGTCAACAGGGCATCATCTCTTGCGTGGTGACGTGTAAGTGGCCCAGCCCCAGGCATGGCTTGTTTAGCAGGAGACTGGAGCATGAGACAGCCTTTCGCTGAAGTCTCATTGTGCACCATGCCTCCGAAAGCCATAGTTGTGAACTTGAGGCCTTTTGTTGGAGAGCATGGCCGCTTGGCAGGAGATTTGAGGAGAGCGCTGGAACGGTTTGGTGAAGTTTGAATGTCTTTTTCGACAGTTGGAATAGTTCTAGACTGCAAAATCGACCCCGGTAGATGTAGACCACCAATTCTCTTTGCGGGAGATTTGAGTGTTTCTTTAGAGGGTGATGAAGTTGGCCGTCTGGGTGGGGACCCAAAGGCGACTGGAGCTGGGCCTGCTTCAAGCTTAGTTGCGTCTCTAGATTCATCGTCTTCAATATCGAAAGAGTTGTCTTTGGCTTCCTTGTTGTTCAAAACTTCACTCGTTTGCATTCTCATTGGGCTCTTCTTTGCGACTTTCATTCCGTCACCAACCCCAACCTCATCTTCTGAAACCTCCCTCTCTCGGGAAATGGGCATCTGTGTCACCTTCTTAGGACTTAGTGGCTTCTTTTGCCCCTGTTCAAGTGCTTGGGGAGTCGGCTGGGATGACTGAACGGGCACAGCCGCAGTTCCCGGACGAGTAGGCCGTGCTCGAAGTCCCCGGAGTACATTGGTGGAGGGCGTTACCTTGGCCTTCGAAGCAAGACTCATGTTCTCCTTCCCTGACTCTTGAAATTTGACAGTCTTTCTCGCGATCGTTTTTGATCCATCTGATGCTGTTTTCGGGACAGTACCAGTGCCAGAACGAGCACGGGCAGTCTTCCCGCCCGCTCCCTGGGTGGCGGGTGCTGGCTCCTGAGCGGAGAGTTTTCTTGCGCGACCCCGAATCCGAGCCATAGCCGCTGAACGATCATCGTTAGATACATCGATCGTAGTCTTGCTAGTAGTCCTGGTTCGCGAGTTTCTAGTTGATGCGGCGTCCACTGAAGCTGCGCCACTGCCCCCTGGCTCGTTGTGATTACCTGACCGGGCTCGTACAGCTCTTCTAGTGTTGATGTCGGCCAGCTCATTGCCATCATCGTCCTTTTCATCGGCTCTGGTTTTCCTCTTTGCAGATGTACTTTTCGTATTTGCTGTGGCAGTTGCCAGGCTTCGTGCTTTGGCGGCTGCCGTCACGATCCTGGTGGTGTTCGTGGTTACCGCGCTGGCTTTGGCTGCGGCCCGAGCTCGCGTCATCCGTTTCGGCGGCGAGTCCATCGGTGAAAAGATGCAACTGTATGTGCTATGTGTTTTTCTCTCGTTGAGAAGATGGGCAGGGTTAGTCAGAAGTCTTTTGGCAACAAAATTAAAAGTGACTTTTACATCGCGTAGCTCTGCAATACAACAATCATGATGGCAAAACGTGTGGTTGGCAGGCCGTGGCTTTTGTTGACAAGGAAGCTGAAGTGCCTAGCGCGGTTGCTTTGGCAACATCGCAGACCCACAAGAACCTCGAGACCTTCACACACATCAGTATGAAAGGCTTCTTCGACTTGGATCATTTCTGGAAATGGCGATCCGTAGGCATTGCTAGTTTCTGCGACTCGAAGCGGTGCAATTCCTACGACGCCAAAGTGACAATGTTTCGTGCGTGTCTCTTGCTTGTCAACCCATTACGGTAAGTATAAATGAACAGGACGTAGTCGCTAACCGACTTGCAAATGCTGGCTTGCCCACAATTTTTACATTAAAACCATTGATTACTTTTCCAGGCTCTTATGACGACAGTGAAGTTCAACCAATATTCAGCCAAAATCGTACACCATATCATCTTCGGAGCATGACAAATACCAACACGCATCTTGCCTTCAGACCTTAGTGTTTTCCATTCAACTGAGAAAGCCTTATTTAATCAATGGCGAAACAAAAAGTGCACCCTCCAATCGTTCATTCTTGATGTGCCGCCCCAACGGAGTAGGCAAGGACAAGGATGATATCGCAAGGCGGCAGAATGGGGTACAGATTCAGCTGCGCAATCTATGCAGGCAAACGTCGACGAGGCGTAGAGTCTCTTTTGATCTTTTATGTTCAAAGGCAGTCATGAAACTGATGAAGGCTATCGGAAAGATGGCTGGCAAGGACCATCTATTTTTACCTCCTTTATCCCTTCAGGCATCAGTCGCAGCCACTGATTCCAACTTTCAATATCGACATTATCATCAGTCAGCTTCATTGACAACTGAAGATGTGGATTGTTTTCGTAAGAATAGCTGTTCCGCAACGGACTAGCGTGATGAAGAGGTGTCAGGAAAATAGAAGGTATTCTTGGATTTCCTGACATCATAGCGTGCAGAGGGGCAGGAAACGACGTGACTACAATTGTTTCAGGATAGTTATCGTGAACCATTTGGGGGTATTGCGACAGTAAGTGAGCGTGCAACTCAACAGCGGAAAGTGGTGTAGCCCGGGCAGCCCGAATTCTCAACTGCTCTGCCAAGGCACGTGTAAAAGAGCATCTTCCGAGTGATGCAATGTGACCTTCGGATAAGGATGCGGCCAGGATTTCCAGAACTCCCTTCTGCCGCACAATTTTGCATGAAGGGTAATACGCAGCATCCATGATGATAAGAGTGTCGGCATTGGCTTCTTCCAGGATTTGCTGTATGCCACTCCATCTGCAGATTGATGCCTTCTCATTATCCCTAGAACTGTTTGGGTATGAGGACGTGCTTCCCATAGTTAAATGATACACAGTTGACATACCTGGCTAAAATCATCTCTCTATTCTCGTCAAGATATGTATGACCAGCATAGTAGACGATTTTCAATACATCGCGTTGATCTCGGTCGTTGGCGAAATCATTGAGCTGGCGCGAAAGCCACCGCCAAGAACTCCTAAACCCATCCGAGGAAGACGGAATAGCTTGAATTCGGAACGTATAATGATAAATTTTGTCAAAGACTTGGGCCAGATCTCGGACAGAATCTCGCACAACCGCAATATCGTCATCATCGTGCCAAAACAGAAGCAGAACCTGGACAGAGTTGTACCGACCGCAACTAGAAGCTGACAGAATCTTGGGCACATTTGCCTGCAATTCATTCTTCAGACTTTCGATTCCGGGCAGTGACAAAGATTTGTCCAGTCGAGGCCCTGGTGGCAGAGGGGTGCGTATCCGCGTTTCACTTAGCGGGTAGTAGTTTGGTTGATTCCACATGGCGGATGAAGTGTCTATCACCATCTCCTGTGCATCGGGGGCAAAATTCGGCTGATAGGTACTCAAAGAGGAGGCAGGACTCAAGGGTCTCGCTGTCCTCCTTGAAGGAGTTATGTCGACCACGTTAGGACTATGAGATCCTTGAAATCGACTGAACAAATCCTCCCACGTCAAATCGTGATGGCTGGGATGACACTATTGACAAATCAACATCCGTTCAGCATGGTTGAACTATGAGAGGCGTGTTTGTGAATGAATGGCTCGTAAGGAGAAGGGAAAAGCGTAAACAGAAGAAAAGCAGAAAGAGCGAGAAGAAGAGAGGGGAGGGAAGAGCGAGAGAACTCAATATATATAGATGAAATAACTATGGTTCATACAGTGTACAGGATTCAACAGCGAGGAAATAGCAGAACCGCAAAGCAATCTCAAGTCTAGACTTACAGCAACGCGCCTTCGACGACAGTCGTGACAAGCTCCCAGCTTCCTGATCAAAGCAGCCCTCTCTCTGGACTGTTGCGACAAAGGTCCAGTACGCCTCCTGCTGCTAGATCGTCGGTTATTAGAGACATTGGAACCGTCCTTGACTGGGAAGATGGACTGGTGCAAATTTGGGGATGTCTCGGCACTGTACGATGTGTCATTGGTCTCAGCGGAAGCCATAGAGGCAGTCGTGGCCTGTGTTGAAATCGAGGAGAAAGTATCCTTGCGTAGAAGTGGTGAGCTGGGACGTTTGAAATGTTTTGGCGAATACAAAGAATGACGGATTGCGGTGTTTTCGATTCTGGGTGTTGAGGCGGAGGGAGATGCTGTCGATGTGACTGACGTTGTGCCTGGACCAACAGCACAGAATTGGGTACTTGAATGAGATTCTGGGGAAACATGATTTTCAAAGTCTTGGGCGGTGATTGAATCCGACGCTGATGATACAGTAGCAGCATCAGCTAGGCTGTGAACAGGATCCATGGTGACCATTTTGATCCATTAGATACTTTTTCTTCGCAGCCCATGGTAGTACTGCTCGTATAAACCGGCGGTAGACGCGGTAAGAACAATAGCCAGGATACGAGCAAATGACGAAGACATCAAACAGATGGCTATGAGCCACCTCAATCTCGGATCTGGCCCCAAGGTTTCCACGTCTTCTCCCTTTGCGAGCTATTTGCAAGCTCTTGGAAAGCGAGCGAGTCGGTTAGACCTAGCTACAAATGGTTTGTTACTGCATTTGGGTCATCCCCCGCGTCAGTTTGAGTATACTCCGCTTGGCTTGTTCTTCTCAATAAGTCCAGATCAAAAACAATCTCATACAAAGAAAACGCCTTTCGTTTTATCTTATTGATGCAGTAACAGAGCACAAAAAGTCGTTCGAGAAAATGGTTCGAGAAAATGGCGACCCCCGCCAAGCACAAGCGCAGCCGGGTGACAGCACAGCGAGGGGCAGACCGAGAATTAGGGATAGAGAGAGGCACTGGGGCACCAACAAGCCAGAATTGATTTCGGGTGTCTTCGAGCAGCAATGATTTAGATGAGCCTGTCCTTTTTTAATGCCGCAAATCCGCTTCGACGAAGTGTTCAGGTTGAAATAAGACCGCAGCGGGCATGCGATGACTCACAGGGTTTCCTTAACGTAGTGTGCCCCAAGAAGCTGTTGCGCGTTGTTAGCAGAAAATGGTGAAGTTCTCGATATCAGGCGATATCTGGATGCGGCCGGCGAGGGCTTCGGTGAAACCTGGTACTACAGGCTACACGTGGACTGCGGGATAATGAGAATCTGGAGCAGGGATGCGACTCGAGCTTGTATTTTTGAGAAAACAATTCGAGGTCTTTTTCGAAGCTTCAGAGTTGTGTGTCATGTGTGGGCACAAAACTTCGAGTTAGAGGGAAGAGGATTCGTTTGTTGAGCATGGTGCTGTGTCCATGTAGCCGCCCAGCAGCCTCAACTTTAACTTTCGTCTGCTAGCCGTTGCGGCGGCCGAGTGGGAAAGACCTGTTGACCACTTTGTTTGCACCCGCACCCGCACTTTCAAATGTTCACTTTCACAAGGACACCCACCCACACACCAATTCAGCCAGCAGGCTTGCAACAAGCGAGGCTATGGCCGGTCCGCCCAATCGTCTCGCATGTTCCACTCCAGCCCCCAGCGCAAGGAGACTGGGTAGTTAGTTGGTGTGGTCACTGGTGTGGGCATACATGGGGTCTGTTGCCTTGTTGTTGCGATGAACTAAATAATAATCTTTTATTTGGCCTGCCAGAGGATGCCGTCAGGGAGTCCGATTAGAGGGCGTGGGGAAGTAGCGGCCGCTCCGCAATACCTTACCTAGGGACTTCGTAGTCCGCAGAAAGTGACGGCAGAAATCTGGGCACCTGGTGTGCCATGACTTCGATGATGGCAAGGAGGCATGGCATTTCTCCGTGTTATTAAGCAATGGAACGTTGTTGCTGGAGCCTAACGAGGTTTTCGGTCCCTAGGTACTATGTATACAAGCCAAGTGCAATTTTCAAGCACCAACATCCGATATTGTTCTCGCCATGGCCACACCCCAGAAGTAGAACACTCTGTCATTCGGAATATCGTGTGATGGATTTCACAGTTTCAAGTTCTCATTTCTGCAGGACAAAACAATGACCGGCCCCCCACGGCAGTGACAGCACTACGGCCGGCTAGATCGGAGGAGGGCAACGGTAGCCCGCCGGAAAATGTTTGAAAGCTGTAAGGAGTAATAAAGATCAAGTTGATTCAATCGATTAGGCTTCCCTGATTGACCAGTCCGAAGGCCCGTGGATTCTGGGCCTTGATACCTAGCCGAGGTCAACCTGACGGGGGCACCACACAAGTGGCACACACCATATGTGTTAATGGATCCTTCGCCGTCTAACGGTGTCATACCATCTTTCATCTTTGTTCATCGTAACAGACATTCAATTCAACCCTTATAAGAAAGTCATTTTTTCTTAACCCGGATTTCCACCAATTCTGAAGCCAATTTACAAATGTTCGACCTGCTCATAAGTATGACGTGACCCTCCGCGGCGTTGCAGACTTAGTGCTTAGCTATAAAAGCTGTTTTCCATTCGAAATCCCTAGCAATAATAATCCATGTTCCAACCTGATGTATGTAGCCGAACTCGGGAAAAATTACATCGACCAGTCTCAGCACCGTCCCTTGGTTTAGTCTTGCTTCACTAGTTATCGAATCTCCTACATCATTCTCATATTTGACATCATTGGGTAAAGAGCCTAGTTTAGAGTCAAATGTCAACTATTTTTAATACAACTGTGCCCAGGATACGGTACGGACGGACTAGCTCCAAGAGGGTCGACTAACCCGTTGTTCATTCGTTATGCATGTGTGTATGATCAAGACGCGCGAGAAGCCCAATGCATGGTAAAGTCTACGCTGGCCGACTCCATTCATCGCTTTTGTACTCGCCGTTGATATCTTTTCTGTATCCGATGTAATCTCGTCGGTCGTCGATTAGCCTCCCCCATTCGAGTAGTAGCCGGAAAAGATAAATTTCCCTATCCTTATTCTGCAGCGCCTTGGCAGCCCAGCGTTGCCCTTGCTGAGCTATCCACTCTGCATCACCAGGACGACCCTTCAGATATCTGTCGATACCATTCATTTTAGCTCTATGCGCTGTTCCAGTGAAGTACAGTATTGTGGCGTGTAGAGCTTGGTATCTTATATCGATGGGCACGAAATGTAGCCATGGAGTCAGCCGATCAGAGTACCACGTTTGAAATATCGTTGAGACGAAAGGTGTACTCTGGGAGCGGAGAACGTTTAAAAAGGATTTTGGTGGACCGTCGTCTTCATCTGTAAGTAGAATATAACGGTAATTCAAAGGATCGTCTCCATCAGCGTGTTTACCATAAGTCTGCTCAATGAGGTCACAATTCTTGTTTAAGCAAGAATCATAGTCTCTGACACCAACCTTGAAGGATAAATCATGGTTTGCTTCCGTGACAAGTACAGATTCTGACTTGAAGCTCTCTTCAGATTTGGGCAGCGGAAGGACCACCGTCACCCTATCTCTTCCATCAGGATCATTAATGAGATGCAAAAGTCTCATTTTATGGCTTCCTCTCAGTGATTGTTCATTGATTGCATGTGCCCCAATTGAAGTGCTCCAAAATAATGTGTCTTTCCGTCCTGAGAAAGGCTCTTCGCGATCACGCTCGTCTGCTCGAGACGGGGACAAGGGTAGCACAATGTCCGAAAAGCCTTCCGTTTTAAAGGAGCTGAAAAGAGGAACGAGCTCTTGAATCGGTGGCAAGATTGGATCGGTCATGAAAAAGCTGTGTAGGTAGCTTAAATCCGGTTGGTTACATGTTTCGAGTGATTTGAGCCATTCTCCCACGAATTGGCCACTCGAATGAGGTTCAACGCAAGCCGAGCAGAATGAACTAAAGTCCCAATGAGGATTTGTTTTCACAAGGGATGCGGAAGGACATGCTTCTGAATACATGTGCCTGAAGTCGCTAGCCCATGTTTGATGCCAAGTCAGGTTATGTTCGCTCTTTACGGAACGTCCTAGTCCCAGCACGTCCGCGGTAGCGGCTGAATCGTTCTCAGATCTCGTGGATATTACCTTAGCCATGGATTGCAAATATGCTTGACTGTGCAGTCGCTTGTCAGTCCACGAGGGGATCACTCGAGGTGCATGATTAAGGTTCACGGGTACGGTCATCTCAGGCAAGTGTCTTGAGAACTTCCTGATCATATTGACCAATTCTTGAAGGTCCAGACTCTTGTCGTCGTCTCCTAGGCCATTTGCAACAACCTGCCCGTCTTTTACCGTGATAGAGCCTACTCCAGCATACGAAGTGACTAGCTCCACCCGTTTCCGCAATGTCGCGGGTGTCATTGACCAAAATGGGTCCATGTCTTTGTCAATCTGGGGGAAGTCGTCAATGACTGCAGAGCCAGATGCGAATTGATACCACTCGCCAAAGTTGGGAGGAGGGGATCTGCTTCCGTGTCGTTCCTCATACGTTGTCACGGCGGTGGCAATGCTTCTGCTAGTAGCTGCCTTTAAAATCCAGCGGGCATGTACCGCATGAGCTTCATAGATCAGATCATTTACTGGATGTCGTTCCTCGAAGTGACTGAGCGGTCGGAGGAGAGTGAAAATCATACAGGTAATCAGCAGAATAACAATGAGGAACACAAGTAGTGTCCGCCGAATGAATACGACACAACGAATGTCATTGACGTACACAAAAGCAATTAGGCCAGAAGCAATGAGCAAAAGGGGCAAGAGGCTAGCAGAACGGGAGAGATGCATCCAATCGCCCAAGCTAAAGATATTGCTGGCAGCGCGCCCAATTCCAACTAGTGATGTTATCGACACCGAAGGCATAATAGGAGTAGTTTCGTGGTCCCAGTTTGTCGCGCTGATGGCAAGTGTTGCGAAGGCGAAGCTGTCAACAAGTACATCAAATCCGTAAAGATGTCCAAATGTAACGTTAACGCGGCCATTTCCGGCAGTCATATTGATGGCCATCCATAACACAGCGATCGACATAGACGAAATGAGGAATATTTTGGAGAGCGTGCGCAGTTTGAATTCGAAACTGCGTGTCCAAAAAAGTACGCGCCATAGATTGATGACGATGCCAGCGTCTAGAGCAAGACCAACGTACTGGGCGATGATGACCTGTGGCTGACTGTCCAATGAAGCAAAGCAAATGTATGTCGATCTCATAACCTGATTGCTCGCAATCCAAGTGCCCATCGAGATCGCGGCGACACCAATAATGGTCAAGCTGTGTTTAGCCCTCGGACCAGTCATCCAATCTTTGAAATCATCAAACGTGGTACGCCAGGGGTCCTCCGATTCGTCCGAGGCTGGAATGTCCGAGCTTCCGCGCCAAGCGATGGCATTATAGCCGGCTATCAAAAGGCAAAGCCAAGACTATCGAGCTAATCAGCTTTGAAATTTATAAGGATTGAATACTCGCACAGCAAATCAGGGAGACGACAACAATAAAGGGTTGACTTCAAATTACCTCGACTCCGAAAGAAGAGCATTGCTGTTTATAATTAACATGGTTGAAAATTTCGAATCGTATCGCAAGCAACAGTACTAATGCAAGGATAGAGTGGCGCTCGGGTCGCGCTGGAAGATCAGAGGCAGAATCGCTGGTAAGTGAACCCCTATGTGTGCTTGCCATCAAGCCAGATTGTCCAGATGTCGAAACAGAATCAAAACGCCCATCAGCACCTGGAAGCCATTTCAAAAAGAACCCAATGGTAAGGCAAATTAAACCAGCGAGGAATAATATGAACAGTGATGACAATCGAGGGCGCTCTGGAAGACAACAAGTAAATATTCAAGTCTCCAACCAGAGTGCGGTCACAAACCTGTGAGTGAGTGACGCTCAAGTGAGTGACACACATATACAAATGATAGTATAGTGCTGCAAATTTGTTAGTCTGTTTTGGTACTACCTGGCTATTATAAAGCAAGAAGCCATAGCAATTAACCCACCATAAAGCTGAGAGCTGATGCGCTCGAGCTTGCGCGAGATTGCGCCATAACATTATTGGCGAGCAACCCTACTCTCTTCAGCAATGCGTAGGTGCCTTGATGCGCATGTCTGGTGAGATAATAGTAACTGTATCCGGGGAAGTAAGAACGTAATGCTATGATGCCGAACAAGATTGAGACGTATCTATGACAGACAGTCAATGGAGTCCATCAGGGGCTGTCGTCTGACGTCCGCTGCTTCTTTCAGGCATTAATTACATAAGCAGCAGGGTGCTTGAGCCGGACACGCCCGGTCTATTTTACTTCAACATCCAATGCTCAGAATTGAAGAACACCCAAACGACAACTGTCTTCCTTACCACCCCATTACGGCAGAAAATAATAGTCTGTGTACCATGTTGAAAAAAACACTGGGATTTGGACCTAGAGAACCTGCCTGGCCGTCGCTGCCCACATCATGGCAGGCCTGAATGACGCACCAGTTGTGCAGTCTCTCGCTGTACCCGCCGTGTGCTCGTTGATTGCATTCCTAGGGTACTTTCCGCAATACTTGTTCCGATTCCCTTCGCTTGAGCCAGGTCCTCCATCGCAGATAGAAACCTTTCTACTCAACGCATTTCTCTTTTCGCTATGGTACACTTACTTCAAGACGGTGACCGAAGATCCCGGTCGATTCGTATTTTCCGACGTTGTGATGGAGGCTGAAGGCAGCTGGTGCAAAAAATGTTCTGCTCCCAAACCGGCCAGAGCGCATCATTGCCGGCATTGTGGGCGATGTATTCCCAAAATGGATCATCACTGTCCCTGGACGGCAAATTGCGTTTCCATGACGACATTCCCACACTTCCTGCGCTTTTTGCTCTTCTCCAATATCTCTCTTTGGATGCTTGGAAATTTACTCTGGCAGAGATTATATGCCTTATGGGAGTCACGGCACTTGCCGGCATATTTAGGGCCGACCTTACCAGCGTTGGTTGGATTGGTTTTGTCCTCGCTCATCTGCCTATTCACATCCCTAGCGCTTGGAATTATGCTTCTTACGACAACAAAAAGTTGGCTGTTTAACTGCACCATGATCGAGGGCTGGCAATTGGAACGCCACGAAGCGGTAATAGAACGAGGGGGCAGGGATTGGTGGGATATTCATGGCCCAGATGGGAAGAAAGTGAGAATAGAAAAGGTCGAGTTTCCTTATGATCTCGGAATCTTTGCCAACATGGCCCAAGCCATGGGAACATCCAATTTTCTTCTCTGGCCTTTTCCGTTTTCCGCTAGTCCCAAGGTTGGCATGAAGGGGAAAGGCAACGGCTGGGAGTGGGAGGAAAATGGTTTCAATCGTAAGGAAGGCATGTGGCCCCCTCTTGATCCGGAAAAAATGCGAAGGGCAAACCGGGAATGGCCTGCAGCTCGCAGGAACTTTGCTGTCGAACTTCACGATGTCGAGGCATCACCGGAAGATGAAAAACGTATGTTCAGACAACGCCAGAAGGGAGATGCGGAGAGAAAGCAGCATATCCTCGCTGAGCTCGAGGAAGTCGATGATTATGATGCGTTCGATGAACACGGCGAGCCAACCCTTTTCGAGGATCCGGCAAGCTGGAGGAATACTGACGGTGAGAGGATCCAGGATTATGGTGTCGATGAGGATGCCGAGGGCTACGCTTCTGAAGAGGTTCTAGGAGAGGATGACGTTCCCATTGCTGAACTAATTCGTCGGCGTCACGTTCTTTGCCATACGGGCATGGACTAATGATATCCGGGAAGGAAGGAGGAGTGTGTCAGTTGTTGTCTCTTCTAGCGGCGGGACCTATCTTCTAATTCAACATCGAATGAACCTTGTGGTCGAGCTCTTAGGTTGATAAGGAGGAACGTTGTTTTTTGCATTAGGAGCAATAAAGGGGCAGCTGGGCAAGCTCAGGCGCGTGCCATCATGAGGGTTTTTTTTCTAGATCAGTCATCAACCGTGAATCCATTCAATCTCTCTGTCTCGGAACAAATCAAGAATCGCTACTTTGCCTCTACTGTGTTACATGTACATTGCCTTATAATATGAAGGTCGCTTGCCCTAAAACCCTGTCTTGTAATACGATGCAAGATGACTTTACCAGTCGTCGTCCTCCCTGTCCTTTTGCATGGCGTTTTTTCGTGCCAGAAGGGCATCAGCCAAGCTTCCTCCCAAGCTTGGCGTTGGTGTATTACTGCGACTTCCTTCCGAACCACTCGCCCCATTAAGACCAAGGCCGGAATCCCTTTGCGCTAATTCGGCAGGCTTTCGTCCCGCTGCAGGACGCTTTGCAGGAGGGGCGGGAGGTGTCGGTTTGGGTTTTGCGACTGGTGGAGCAGGAGGAGCTCTTGGAGCAGGTGCCGCTTGTTCCTCTACATATGCGGCCGGTACCCAGGCTTGACCAAGATCATTTTTAGCTAACCACCAACCTAATCAATTGTTAGTTGAGGCATTCAAGACTGAATGCGGTCCAATAGACTAAGGAGCACTGCATACCATTGTTCTCTTTCTGAACGATTTCCAGCATATCTCCAGCTTTAATCGAGAGTTCGTTGTCTCTCTGTCCATTGAAATCGTATAACACTTTAGCCATAACTTTCGGCCGTGCAGGTGCGGTCGGAGGAGGCGGTGGAGGTGCTCGTGTTGCTGCAGTTCCGACACTGCCTCGGTTTCTCGTGTGACTTGGAAGAGGGTTACCAGTTCCCAAGCTGGATCCATTGGTTGTGCAGACAGGTGTTATTGCTGGAGCCGCCACTACTGCTGAGGGTTGAGGAACTGCCATTGCGATCGCGCCAGGCCTGGGCTGTGCTGTGCGATTACCAGTAAGCTTAGAGGGTCGGCCACCAGGGCCACCAGGCCTAATAAGTTTGCCGCGGGTAATAGGACGAGGGGGTACTGGCTTCGCCTTGGGCATAGGCCGCGACACAGACGAGGGGGGTTCGCCTTGTTGTGTATGAATAGCGCCGCTCTTGTAGTAATCCTCCGATTGCTGTGAGTCTTTCATCACCTTGACCTGTTGAAGCTTGTTTGGCTTCTTGGCATACTCAATGAACTCTCCGATTTTGAGGCTGAAGCCGCCGGGCATCACTCGCTGCATTTGCGTAAATAGCTCAGTTTTGAGAACACAGTTCACCAAAGGATCGGCTTCCTGAGCTGACCCCACACCAAGCGAAAGCCAGTCGTCTCTGCATATAGACGTTCCAACAAATTTGATAGCACCAAGAGGAATAGCCCGTTCCACCGAGATCTGGATTTGGCCATTGGCAAGTAGTTGTGCGATGATATAAAAATTGCTATTAGTGACGATAATCAAACGAGGGCTAGGTTTGCTGGACCGCCCAAATTTGGCCTCCAAAACTTCTCCACGACAGGAGAAAACGACACGTTCGTTTGATCCGATGTTAGCGGCGTTCCTGATTTGTGCACCTGGCCCGGCAGCCGCATTGACGCCAAGATAGTCACCTAAAAACCTTCGGGATCCTAAAAGGCTCATCCGTCTGCGCTCCTTTCGGCCTTGAAGAAGCTTGTGTCCATGGTCTCGAAGTTGCAAGAATTCCGCCCCTGTGCGCTTCTTCCGCCACATCCTTTGTATGCGGGTTGCAGATTCTGCACGGTAAGCCAAGTACGCACGCCACATCCTCTGGATCCGAGTAGCCATGTTATGCCAATACCTGTCGCGCATGTGCTCCAACGCGAAGAGTGTTTCGGGTGCCTTGATGAAGGCCTTGGTGACGCCGAGTTGCCACTCTTCCTTAGGAATGCTCGTGTCCTTGAGAATTTGCTTCACTGCATCTTCTGTGGACCCTCGCCATGTATACTCGCCTGCATATGATGTAACTGGGGATAGAAGAAAGAAACGCTCAGCAAATTTGTCGAAAGACTGGCGATAGGCGAACCCGGCTCGTCGAATACGAACGTTCTCTTGCAGGCCCAGATACTTGATTTGATGAAGAACATTTGGACTGTTGTATTCAGTGGGAGACTTGTTTTCATTGGGTTTGATGGTGCGAATATAGCAGGGTTGGCATTTCATCAATGCATCCACTAACGCATTCGCTGAAGTTCGAATTCGGTCTCCTGCAGATGGCGGTTGTTTTCTGTTGTCCTGGTCAACCTGTTGGGGAAATAACGTATGCACAAACCGATTTCCACTGTGTTGGAAGAGATTGAGAAGACCTTTTAGAAGTTGGTCTTTGTTCTTATCCGTGATTCCATCTACTGTGTACGAGACGTCTCCAGCATAGTGCTTCACGATGAAACTTCCTTGCCTAGGTGTCAAATGAGCATGAGACATTCCATTTATGCTTTGCATAAATGTTCGATCACATGCTGCAGGATCAGCATGTGCCGTCTTGGTAGCATCCTTCATGGCGGAGAAAATTCCTGGAGGACGGAATTGTTCGATCAGGTCGCATACGACTTTGTTGTCGAAGTACTTAATTGGTGTCCACTGTATTTTCTCTCGGGCGTACTCTTCTTGCTCAGTTTTTAGTGTGAGCTGAATGAAGATTTGCTGGAGTTTCTCGTTCACATAATTAATACATAACTGTTCAAAACTGTTCTTCTCGAAAATTTCGAAGCCATAAATGTCCAGAATCCCAACAGTATTCGCCGAGGCTTGTCTGGACTTGAGTGACTTGTTGATCCGCTCGACGATCCAGTCAAATAAGTTGTGATAAATAGCCTTGGCTAAGGCATCACGAGTAGCCGTCGCTTGCGCGGGATTCGCGGGAGATTCGATGACTTCGCCATTCCGTGGAGTCAGAATACGAATGGTTATCGCGTGAACTAATTGCTCCGGAGTCACCTCCATGAGATATGCCACAAAGGCTACAACAGACTCGTCAACAACGGCGGCGTATCCGTCGTTGTCCTCTTGAAATTGAATGTTGCCAATCCATAGCGTGGCTGCTAGCATGCGAAAGATTTCATCCTGCTCAGCCTGACTGAGACCGATGACTTTCATTGCATTCAGTGTATCTTGGAAATCGGCTACATCATCAATGCCGTCAACATCAAAACATTTGGAGCGGCTCGTGTATACGTAAGTTTCTGGTTGTTGAATACCGAAGAGCTCTTGGTACTGCTGTGAAGCACCTTTGGTGAATTGATAAAAGATGTGGAAGTTTCGCTCGTTGGTAATCTGACCGACGACCCGCGATTTCTCGAGGAGATAGTTGGTGATGTCGGCTCCGACTGGTTCGCCAGTTGAGTTGAAATGAATTTGGAGATATTTGCCGAATCTCGAAGAGTTGTTGTTTCGCAAGGTTTTTGCATTTCCGAAAGATTCCAGTAACGGATTTGTCGCCAAAACCATTTCTTTAATCTTCTTGATATCGCCTGATTGTTCACCGGAGACGTTTGCAATGTATTGCATAATGCGCTTGGCTGCTTCCGTTTTGCCAGCACCCGACTCACCCGAGATGATCACACACTGATTGTCATGGTAGGCTTTCATGTTGTAGTACGCCGACTCTGCAATTGCGAAAACGTGGGGCGGCATCTCCAGTCGGTTTTTGCCCCTATAACTGTCGAGGACTTGGTCTGTATAAATGCCGAGGTCGCGAAACGGATTAACGGAAACCAGTACATGGCCGATGTACGTATAAATCTCAGCGCCGTCAAAGCGCTTCTTTAGGTTGTCATTAATAGCCTCATTAGAGACCTTGCTCAATAAGGTCAGGTCTGAAACTCCGATCTCCTTTTTCTTCGTCGCTTCGAATGTCGCTTTTTTGGGTTTGCCAGCGGCGGCAATCTGGGACCCAGGTTGGGCATTGCGGGCGGCTTTGTCCTTGGGACGTCTTGAAATACCCTAATTCAACAGAGAAACCCGCGTACAGGATGTTAGGCCAACATCTGCGTCTGACAAAATGAACAGTACAATGTTTGTAGTCCGCGAGTTTCTTACCATGATAAGACTATGATATGTGGGAGGATGGTGCGGTAAGTGGCCACGTAATGTTCGACTCGACCATGGAGCAGATGAGGAGGATGCGTTCAATAGTCGTTAGGGATGTGCGGGAAAATTGTCTTGAAAGACGAATCCTTATGACATCGTCACTGCCCTCTCTGTTCTGCCAATGCGAGACTGTGGCTGGACGTAACTGGTGCTGTGCTATTCCACGAGATGGCCCAAAATTGACGGAGCGCCGACAATTTTCCGCAAACGCGCACAGCCCCTTGGGCGGTTACGAATCAGTGGCGGGGATTCGGAGACTTGATGCCAGACGCATCTGGTTCTGTCTCGGGAGGAACCCCATTCAACAGAATTGAATGAGCCTTCTACCTCGTGCGATACGATTGATTTGGAAATGAAAAAAGGTAGGTAGTTCTCAACTATTGATCCAGATCCACAGGTGTCACACTCACTTCCTCTCTCTAGACTTGCTCTTTCCTGTCGACGTCAATCAGGGCGATGAAGCTCTGGATTTTGGATGAAGGCGTAGTCGAGGCCTTCTTTAGAACATACTCATCCCGTTTATTGATTTATATACCCAGCGGATGGACATTGACAATCATTTGGTACTCCCATATGAAGCAACTGAAATAAGCCGCGGGCAGTTGGCCTAAACTTGTGCAACCTGGACGAGAGTATGCCTGAGTTATGCATAGTTCTTGATCCAGTAGTCCGCACAGTGCTGATTTATCAAAGTCAACCGAAACACGCATGTCACGGGAATGGTCACACCAAGATATTTGCGGCCTAATAAGTACGGAGCACATACCTCTAGAGATAGTCCCCCCACCGCCAAGTGCGCGTCCTTATTGCGGGGTATCAGTACGCACATGCCGATCAACCTTCAAGCCAAACCCAGCCCGCACCAACCCGTCCACTTCATACCCACCCATTGCCAGGCTGCTCACCTGGCGACGGCGAAGGATTCCTAATGACTGGCCAACCAACAATGCACAACTCTAGCCGTAAGACAGGTGCCTGGTCTGTACATGTATACATGTATGTGCTGCAATAGCAGATTGTTATGGATAGCTTGACCACCACATGGCTATTGGATGTCACATGGAAAGCCCCTAGGTATTTTACCTACTGACCTACCTGCGTACCTAAATATTAAAGCCATCTCTACCCACCTCCTGCTCCAGTTGACCCTACTCCTCCTTCGTCATCTTCTGCTGTTGCCTTACCCTTCCTCATATATTTAATCGTTGTCAATCGGACTACAGTCTGTGCCGGAGGTGCCCGAGAAGTCGTTATGTCTGCGTCCACTGAACAGCAACCTCAAGTTGTTGATGAGACCTCTATCTCGCCCATTCGCCCAGATACTGCCAGAAAAAATTCCCTAGAAAATCACCTGATGCACCGCCCAAACCGCACAGAACTGGTAGACAGTGCGTGCCCCCGCTTTCCTTCCAGAGGTCGAGTGGAGTGCTCTCTGCTTCGACATCTTGAGCATTCACATCCATGCTAATCAAAAGTGTCATTAGGAAATATCCTCCCAGCTTCTTCAGCGTCCCCCGGGATTGTTGCCAATCAAAAAGAGGTATGACTATACGCCAATATAAGCCTCATCTCACACATGCTCATCGCCCCAAACTGACGAGGGTTAGCTCGAGAGAAGCATGCTTGGAGACAAATTGAATGACAAGATCTCACACCGCCCAAGTCCCGAAGAATTAGTCAAGGGGGGTGTTTTGCACGAGGACCCGCGAACAGCAGAACAGAAATACGATGAAGCAATTGAAGACGAATACGCCAAGCGAGAAGGTGGTGCCTGAATATGAAACGGGTTTACTGGCGTGAATTGCCGGCTTAGTTTATTATCTGGTGCGGGCCGTCTTTCAGACTTGAATCATTAAAAGCAAAACTGCTTGGCCTGTGGCAGCTGTTCATTATTCAAACCTGGCTATTCGATTAGAAAGAAAAACAGCGAAATGGAAAGGAAAGAAGAAAAAAATTATTTTCAGCCCTGTTGTTGTGGCAATTGTGGTTTTGAGATGTACCTAATGATCGGCATGAATCACAGCGCTTATCTCAACTTTGCAACTAGTTCATGGATTCACATCATGTACCGCTCATGTACCGCTCCTTTTTGAGAAAAGCATCAAAGAAAAAAGACTTTGTCGTTGCTAATAAATATACAGTCTCGACTTTGAACTCCAGGCGCAAGACTAGCATTCAGCCACGCACGGAGTCGGCCTATCACACAATTCGTTATGTTACCACCTTGACTGCGCATGAACCACGTTGCCGGCTAATGTCAGAAAAAATGACAAAATGCCTACTGGAAAATTCATAGCAATCATGCAAGATTGTCAAGTCTCCCATGGCATAGAGTTGCCGATATGGAAGGGGTCCTATCGGTTTCATCTTGAAACATCCATCTTTGTACATTGCACGTTGTGGTTCCGAGGTTGGCGGCCAGGCTTGTACAATCCGTACATCAGCCACAGGTCAAGATCGAAATGATGGTAGAATAATCGTGTGACTCATAAGTTAGCAAGTCTATGCAAATTAACAACTGGTATAGTTAATGCCTCCGGCAGTTTTGCGGAACCACAAAGACGTAAGCTATAGTAGAGTGCAACAACAATACTAAACATCGTCATAAAACAAAGCCATTCCAAGCCTTCGACTCCGACTCCAATGTGTCCCAAAAAAAGAAAACTTATCCCATCTTTTAACGATCAATATTAATTGTTTTCCGAGAACTTGATAGCATAAAGTTAAAGTGTTATGTTGTTAAAGTTCAGTCAAGATCTTGAATATGAGCCGCCATAGCCTGGGCTGGGGGACCCATATTCGTAAGCAGTCCGGTTGTGGCTCACGACGTTGGTTCCATTCGAAGATCTGGTTACTTCTACAGTATTGTTATCTATAATATCGTTAGCAGTGAAAGTACAAGAGCCTTCGGCAGAAAATACAATTCATGACGTACTCGCTCCGTATTGACGGTACGTTCCGGGTGACAATGATGAAGTGCCAGAGCTGGAGGTTGACGAGGATGGCGAATGTGATTCACTGGAGCACGAGTCCGCGCTCCCCACAAAGGGCGCCCGGCTTGTTTGATGTACCTGCACTTTGTAATAAGGGCCACCCATTGTAGCAGTTTGTTTAATTCTGGCTTGGATAATGAGACTGAAGGGAAGTTTTGGGGCAGAAAATGTCGGCTGGCAAATACGTAGACTTTATAGAGAAGCGGATAATACATTGATGGGACGTATACAAACGGTGAGAATGAGGCAACTGCTCTGTTGATACGACTTGAGCCAGGGTTACCCCTGGGATAAGGCTTCGACAACGTAATGACTCAAAAGCACGGCACGCCTTGGAAAGCGTGCGTACCATGGCGAAGAAGAGCAGTTGAAAGTCACAGCAAAGGCTGAAGATCAGGGATTCAGAACGAGGCGCAATCTGGTTTGACTGGTTGTAAAACGTTGAATAATAGACGGCAGCACTGCTTCCCTCCCAACAACGAACTGTAGCTGCACAATCCAGTTTTAGTTTTCTCACAAAAGCGAGGCGAGGTGGCAAAAGAAAGGTGTTCCCGTGAATTTAGGCCCCAAGCCATCAGGAGGAGCAGGGGCTTGGGTTGGTTATAGTTAGTGTGGCGAGGCGAGGCGAGGCGGGCGGCTGAGCGCCAGGACTTCGCCTTCGTTGCAGTTGACAAGTTGACCCAGTCCCATACACCCCGGAACGTTGAAACCAGCCTGGGTTATTGGACTCAGGGGGTCTTCGTGTGTCGGCTGCGGACTACGGATACATAACTACATATCACACCTGTGAGGCCTCAAAATAAATCAGCACAGGCCAAGCGACGGACCCAGACAGCATTTGCCAAGGGCCAAACCCATCATGATCATTCCCCTGTTTCCCCATGAACAAAGCACCAAGGCATGAACACAGCCTCCTCTCGGAAACCTCGCGAAGATGCCTGGTTCACCATCAGACCACGACTTGTTTGGACAGGGTTAGCACCCCTGATGATATTAGAGAAGTCCTTGGCAAGAACTATTAATAGGCTTTACTAGGTATGTCGCTACAAATCGAAGCCCGCTTCGTTCCGTTCCTGTCTGAATTGTATTATCACTAAATAGGTACCTTGGGTATCTAACGATAAAACTACGAGACCACCAGTACAATCCTTCACGCTACAATTGATAGATGACGGCCAAGCATCGCACGCATACCCCAGCCGGTGTGTCAAGTCCACCCCAAGTGTGTTCTGGCAAACGCAAGTCCTATTTAAGAGTGATTGTTTGTTTAACTGCCTATGCGATTTTTTTGACGGGCGGCCCTTGACAACTTGAACAAGGGAGCAGCAGTCGCGATGGCTATCACGAGGAGAATCTGGATTTTACGGAGTACGTATAGTTCTACACGAGGCATGTGCACGCATCGCTAGGAAATACCCACCCCCCCATCGTTGAACTATTGCAGGGTTGTTCCTCGCCAGTTCATGATTTGCTGAAAACATATTTTTCGAGTATTCCCAATGCAGGAACCATCGATAGCCCAGTGGTGGCCGATACCTTGGGTAACCCGAGGATTCCTCATATATTTGTGGGTGGACCGTGGTATTGCATACGTCACCGTTCCTGACCGAGGCACCTCCGCAACCAGTCTGCGTCGATTCGAATTTCCCTCGACGACGGAATGATACACGCCTGTCACACTGACAGACGCCTTGTTTTCGAGATTGTGTACCTCTGTTTCGTTTGTTCCGTGTCACGCGCGTTTCTGTGTCGCCAACCAATGCTAGCTAGCGTGCAGTTGGTGTCAAAAAGCCCGTAGTCTGAGCGTTAACATGTACATGTATCGAATAGGCCCAAAAGGGAGCTGGTATGTGGCCAAAGACGTGCGACAGCAAGTATTGTAACCAGGTAATATTACAGTGAGTGGCACAGTGGGTGTAGCAGCGCCAGAGCTTAGCAGGTCTGACCAGGGAGAGCATACAGCCGAGTGTTCACACAGTCAGATGATGTGTGTACACATACTGTTTTGACTTCTACATAATCAACTCCTGGCTGTTTTTGACAGTGGGATAGTTAGCAGCAGGTCGTAGAGTTAACGCTGGATCCACAGTGGTCGGGTCGGAGCGCCTTTGGCTCCCCCAACTTGTCTTACCTGGCAACATCTCAACCCGGCTGCTGGCCTGAACGGTTCTTGGTCTCTACCATCTTGATCAATATTTGCGCAATTTACATCTTCAGCATTGTCCTCCCCAGCGACAGCTTCGAAATTCCTCAATTGAGTTATCTTTTCTGTGGCATCTCGCGATGAAAACCACCACAGTTATGTCTGTTTTGGCTGCGGCCATTAGTCTCGCTGCTGCTGAGGAACTCGTGATTGAGGTCACGCACAGCGTGAAGTGCGACCGAAAGACTCAGAAGGGCGATCAAATTTCAATGCATTACAAAGGAACTCTGAGTGGATCTGGAAAGAAATTTGATGCTAGTATGTCCGCGCCGATCCCGCACTCAAAGAAGTGTGCTGATATTTTGTCTTCTTGTCAAGGCTACGATAGAGGTCAACCTCTAAAATTTACGTTGGGGGCTGGACAAGTGATTCAGGGGTGAGACGGCAACTGCCGTTCTATCTTTGTGTATGTTGAGATTCTAGAGATACTGACATAGGCGATACAGCTGGGATCAAGGACTGAACGACATGTGTATCGGAGAGAAAAGGTGAGTTGATGACCGATGCACACGCTTGCTTAATCAGGCCAGCGGCTGACAGGTGTAAGGACTTTGACTATCGCACCTGAGCTAGCATACGGCAAGCGTGGTATTGGCCCAATTCCTCCTGACTCTACTCTAGGTGCGTGTTTTGGCCTATCTATCTTTTCCTCAACGTGTGTACTGATACGTAGCTCGGCATCAAGTTTTCGAAACCGAACTAGTTGGCATTGCGGGAGTGGCCCCTCCTGAGAAGGAGGACGAAAAGCAGGAGGTGGCGCAAAAGGCTGGCGAGAAAGTAGCCAATATCGTCTCGGAAGCTGCTGAGGCTGTCAAGACTTTCGTCGCCGATACTGATGATGAACAAGGTCATGAAGAATTATGATTCTTCCGCGCACATGAACGTTCATATGAGCGATTGGGACACCCCAATGTTCATAAGTAGCAAGCCGCGACAAACACTTCTGCAGCACCAAAATCCTCTCTTTCAATTCATACGGTTGCAGTATACATAGTGTGGTAGTCTTCCATTAGTTCATGAGAAGGTCAAGGGAATCAGAACGATTGGTACCGTCAAGTTAGATGCGCTACTCCGATTTCCCTCTCGCGGTAAATGTAGAATAGTAGCTAAGGGGAATTCGTAAAGTTATACAAAATAAAGCCTCTTTTGTTTTGGGTCAACCTGTGAGGCTTTTGCTCTCTTTTGATCTTTGGAACGCGGTCGTTTCGATACCGGTTGGATCAATTGTTGCTTGCTGGCTTCTTGGCCCTGTATTGCATCTCTTATTGTCTGGCGAGATAAACATAGATCAATATGATCGTTGAAACCCTTCTCATCAGGCTGTTGTGGCCGAAGACAAACAGGACATTCCCACAGTTTATCTTCGACTTCAGAATTTTGCTTCCGAGGATTTGTTATCACCTGCTTGCCATGTCTACTAAATACACTGTCTTCAAGTTGCTCAGGGTCATCCTTCTGGAAAGTGCCTCCACTCAACTGTATTTTGTCGGCAGCCGGCTCTTCCCTTTCAGCATCTGCGTTCGTTTCTGATGCAGCGTCCATTTCTTCGGGTACTTGTGCGCCTGCTAAAACAGTATCAGGTCTCCGCCTTTTAAGACCAAAAAATGCCATTGTGTCAGGTCTCTTGGTGCTAGCCAAATTGGTACAACGCAAGCCCATTAACCTGATTTTCATGCCAGGTATCTCCTGTTCTAACTTGCTGAGAATCGGAAGAGAGAAGGCGTAGAGATCAGCGGCCAAGCATATGGCCCTTGGAGTAACAGCTTGTCGGGTGAGAACCTCGAATGTATGCAACTTGACTTTCAAACAGAGAGTCCTGCCTTTGCATTCAGCCCTTCGCATATCTTGTTCCAGGTCCTCTGAGATGCATCGTAACTTCTCCCTCAATTTCATGGGATCGGACATCTCTCGAAATGTGCTCTCGGTTCCTACACTTTTACGCTCATATTCCTCAGCAGGCTGAATCCTTGTGCGTCCTAGGCCAAGAAAGCAGCTAAGAAGGAACTCAAATGTCTTTTCGCCGAACAGCAAGTTTAGGTATTGTCGTTGCTCGTATATATCCCCACAGGTGATCACACCTATTTCTCTCAGCTCACGCTCTAGTACGCGGCCGATACCATTCACCTTCCTTGTAGGCAACTCTCTCATGAATCTCATTATGGATGCTCGATCGCTTGGTAAGACAAATTGACCATTTGGCTTGTTCATATTGGAGCAGATCTTTGCAAGCTTCGTGTTCGCTGCGATGCCAGCCGATACGGTAATGCCAGTCTTTTTGTGAATCTCTTGTCTCAATTGCTCAATTGCCGCAACAGGTTCGATGGAGCTGTCCTGGCAGTACTCTGTAATGTTCAGATATGCCTCATCAATGCTGGCGCTTTCAAATCGAGGATCGTAGTTTACCAATACCTCACGAACTTCTTGAGCCTTTGAAGTATACTTGCCAAAATTTGGTCGGATAAGAATCAGAGAGGGACACAACTTTTTGGCTACAAAACCTGCCATTCCCGAGCGACATCCAAATTGTCGAGCAACATAATTGCAGGTTGTTAGGACGCCTCCGCCGACAGCAAATGGAACATCCTTGAGTTCTGGGCGTTCTAGCTGTTCTACTGCCGCATAAAAGGCGTCACAGTCGATGTGAACAATGTGCTGACCTAAGTCTCGCGACAATTCCATCTCACTGATGATACGGTCAGCGGTCCGCAGCTCGCATGTTAGGTCTTGATTCTCTAAACGACGCTTTCTCGCAAGAAGCTCTTCAATCTTATGCGTCAGAACTTGATCTTTCACTTCCTCACGGTTGAAGAACTTCGATCCCTTGGACGCATTGTAGATGATTTCCGAAACCTATTGACCATAGCGGTTAACACACAACTGTCGCAATGCAATAGGAACGTTGGGAAATTGTACCTTGCTTTGGTCAACTCTGTCTTGGCCAGCCTTTGTCAAAGAGGGCCCTAGAAGATGATACTTCAAGGATTCCAGCTTATGTTCTTCCTTCGACAGCTTGCCATTTTTTCGATCAGCAAAGTCCGCTTCTACGTCCGACATCGTATCGAGCTGATGATCCAGAAAATTCCCTGTGGGGCGACGCAAAGAGTCGACTCAATGCCTTGAAAACCTAGGCATTTATTGCAAACCTTAGAAAAGGAAATGTCGTTGGCATATGACTTTTGCCCTTGTGTCCCTGCATTATTACGCGTCGAGTTGCAATCCGTAGACAGAAAGCAGACGCGAAGTCATGTGACTAGATTTTCTGAAATATGGCCAGCCAGTTGAAGAATCCACTCTTTTTCAGGTAGGGAACACGGCTGAGCCATTTCTTTGAGCCTATTGGCTAGCCGCACAACCAACTAACAGTATTTAAGCGCCCAGAAAACCACCAGAACCGGACATGTCATGGGTCAATGCATGTACCTACCTAGATATGCAATAGTCTTATTAGGGAAGACTCGGAAGAGACCTTGATCGACATAACCCTAGGTTTCTTTTCTCGCCCTGGCCGGAAGTAATTAGGCGGTGGGGTCGCAGGATGGCGCATGCTATCTTCCATCCTTCCCCGCAAAGCTTTCCTTTCAGCAACGGGTATCTTTCCACCCCCTACTCACTGTGATATCAGCCTTAGATATTCCGACAAGCTTGAGCTTTCTGGGATATTGCTTAGAATATGGCAGCTAGAACTGACGAGGAGAATGTAGCTACACTGTAAGTGCCTATGTACTATCTCACACCAGCCTGGAAAAACCTCTCACCATGACACGATATGACCAGCTTCGGCGATATACATTATTTTTATAGTTCCACAGACGTCAAGCCTAGACATCATCGCTTTGAGAAAGGCTCATATGTCTATCTTTTCGAGCATGCGGCCAAGAGACGCTGTCGCATTGAAATAGCCAATCAGCCAGGTACCGAGGACCAGGATGCTTTTGATGGATGTAAGAAGTCTCTTCCTCGACGCCTTTGAATAAGAAACACGAGCTAAATATCAAGGTGGCTAGTTCTTGACCAAGCCCATGTGGAATATTCTTATAAAAAACACTGCATGGTGACGCTCACGGTCGCTGACTCCGTGGATCATAATGAATGGCATCTTCCGACTTACGACCCCAAAAACGAAAACAAATATCACTATAAGCTTCATTCTTTGGATATATATTTTTGGAGCCAGCAGGATGCTTTACAATTTGTCAATGGTGTCAGAAGAGTACTACCTGCCAAGCAAGTTGACATTCTGGATGAACCTGCGCCACAACCAGGCATGAGTTCAGTCATTCAGAGACTGGAGGATGTGGCAATCTCAGATCCGCAATATCAGAAGAAGCCTGTGTCGCTATTACCAGATGCAACGCATGAACCACCCACTGCGGAAACTTCGGTAACCTCAGCAAGCCTGCCGGTATCCTTGCCTCTCCCTCCTCCCCAACCCGCCAAGTTTTTTCCGATGGCATACAACCCAGCGGCTCCAGCGGCTCCAGAGACTATCAATTATCGGGAAAAGACGCCACCTCCAGATGAAGATCCCCTCAATCCTCTTGCGGTAGCAGTAGCGCACGATTATCAGAAACAACCATTCACTCCCGCATATCCTCCCCAATCTCAGTTCCCGCTCGGGTTGGCAAGTCCTGGAATACCACCGAACGGTATCAGTAGTCCAGGGTTGCCACCACATTTCTCAGCACCGCCGCAGCAATCAGGAATTCAAAGATCTGCAACGATGCCTGCAAATGTCTTGTTGGTATCTCAGGGGCTGAATGGTTCGCTTGGCAATGGTGCATTCTCTGGGCCTACGGCATTCTCGCCGCCGCCGCTGCCGCCTCCTCCTCCTCCTCCACAGCCCACAGCTCAAGCATTGCAACAGGGACCTGCGAATGGAGCTCCGCTAACTCAACTTGGCGGAATTCAGAGCTATTCGTACGGTCAACCAAGCCTCGGGCAGCACAGCGGTCAAGACTATACCATACATCAGCAATTTTATCGACCAACTGAGTCTGAATATAAAGGTAATAAGCTCCCTCAACATCAAGCCAAAACAGAAACACGAGGGAGATTGGAAGAAAATGCTGGCCGCCTAGAAAGGGGCGTGACGGGCATGTTCAAAAAGTTTGAGAAGAAGTTTAGTTGATGTCACGACCCGACAAGGTAAAACATCGGGCATGTGTCACATATTGGATTAACTGAACCCAGATTCGAAGTAAGAAAACTCTATTTACCGGACACTTTCATATAAACTCAATCGCACTCTCTCGCACTTCGAGATAACATCGTGGTTCATAGAAATACGGAGTACTGGGTCAGGGGAAACAGGGTCATAGCTGAAATCACAATGACAAACACAATTGTCTGCCTACCCGAATTGTCATCGATTTGCATGTAGTTAGTCGTATTGCCAACGGGGCGACATCTTTTGTTGGTCGGTTGTCAGGAATGAAGGTCCAATTAATCTTCTAAATAAGCTAAACCTTTAAAAAAAATTCTAAATAAATAGCTAAATTGTATGAGAAAAAAGTGGTAGTATTCAGTCAATAGAGGGAAATCCCTCGTAAAGCCTCGATTGATAGACTTGAGCTCATGGAACGAAACAAAAATGTCGCACGACTACTCCGTACGTATCAAGTCATTGTACCGTGTGACTGCGTGTTGCGGCAGGGAAATGGCTTTTTACCCGCCAAGCAATCTGCATCCATTAGCTGCTGACCTGCATGAATGAATGGTGGCTCTGTCCACATCTGGCATGGCTATCCTGACCGCGGCTTACGGCTGACCTGTACCAAGCGAAAACAGTCGAAAACATTTCCCCCCCGGTAAAACTGCAAGCTGTCCAAATGCACCTAGTTTGCCTGCTGGAACTCCGTGCAGGCTAAGCCGAGCCCCTCTGCCAGCTTACTAGGTCCAAGAGACGAGCGTTTATTATCAAGATCAGCATCTAACGATTGCAATTCGACCCTGTTCGCCGATTTGACTTCAAATCTACGCAATTACATGGTGTCGAACGGAATATATAGACAGAGTTTCGTGTTTTACCATTGTTCAAGATGCGGCTGCCGGACGTTGCAGCTATCCTTCACAAACCATGGAAGCGTCTCCGTCAATCCCGCCGAGAGCTAAACAGCAAGAACCTAACATTCATCGTACGCCGCTAATCCAATCCAAACAACGAACTCTGTCCCATTCGTAAATATCCATGCTAACGAACACTGGGAACAGATCGTTTTCAGTTCTGTTGCTGCATTTGCAGCTGTGTCTTACGTGGTCGTTTCTTTTTTCAAAGCACGTCGGCAGCGACAAAAACATGGCCAGAAAGTGGGTTGGGTCGGACGCTGGTCGTTCCTCAATGCGTTGGGACGCAAACGGGGTGATCAAGGCCGATATGAGCAAACATTTGGCTACAATTACGATGGAACTTCACACTCTCATCCTCTCGAAACAACAGCTACCTCGGATGAAACTAATGATTGTCGGCAGACCCTGCGAAGAACGCACCTGGGACGAACTTCGGATGCACAAGATGGAGCACTTGTCGACAGGAATACCTCCATCCGTTCCGTCATGACCCTTCCTGTATATCGTGCTATCGCAGGGCATAATGAGCGGGTTATTGGCAGAGAAGGTGAAAGGGGTGGAGTTGATGTTGTGGTAGAATTTCCTACCGCAGAGGAGGAGGAATCTCTTCGACGTGAAGAAATGGAAGCTATATATCAAATTCGACTGGCTAGGCGGCAACAAGCGGCAGAGCGTGAGGAACCGAGGCGACAAAGACATGAGGTGCGGCAGCGTGGCGACAGTAATGCCATAACAGAGGCTCGATCTCGATCTCGGACTGCTAGTACTAATGGCACAGTTGAAGAACTTCGCCAGGATGTTGATCGAATTCGTGAGCAGCGACAGAGGTCTGTCTCCAGTGTCTCGTATGCAGACCTCGGTGTGGCCAGACACGATGGCACAAGAATACGGGCAAACAGCAATGAAAGTGAACAGATGGGTCTTCTTTCAGATGCTGCTAGCATTGCAGTTTCAACTCTCTCAGACGCTCGTTCGCCGGGCTTTCATCGACGACAGCCCAGTGCGAGCTCTTTAGTGAGCATCGACAGCGACTTGCATCCAAATCATCCCGCGTCAAGAGTGCGCTCACATTCATCGACACTGAGGCTATCCGGCGGCAGTGGAGAAATTGGTGCTGGTTCAAGGCCAGAGCTCGTGGAAGTCGATTTAGGAATTGAACCACTCCCTCCCCCCCAGTACGAGGACGCGTCCCACGACGACAACTTCGAAGCTCAAAGTCCGACAAATTCGGTCCGACAGCCACCCCCAGAATACGCGGCACCAGACCAAGTCTTTTCTCCGGATTCTGATAGAGCAACCTCTTCCGCCCATATTCGTTCGTCCAATGAGACTGAGGGTCTGTCAACAGGAGAAGTCCCAGGTGTAATCGGCGACATTTCACGGTTGCCCAGTCTGAGACTCCCTGTAATTGTTGTTGAGCGAATTACCGACGAAAACTCAACTCAAAACTCATAGGCGTTTTCTCTTCTTTTCTTCTTTAGACCATTCGTGACTTATACTCTGTTCTATGTCTATCTATTGTCCGCTTCCGTTTGGGTTTATACATTGAAACAAATTAGAACAGAAGAGGAAATTGCTTGAAGTGGCGTTCCTGGGTTTCTGCTCCTTGTGTTTTCAAAGCATCAGAGCGGTAGGATGCCCATTTCCCACGGTTGTTTTGCGTGTCGATTGGCGGTGACCAGACAATAAAAAACACATCAGTCAGCTAGCTCAGTCAAGGTAGTGCTTCTAAGCTGCCAAGTCCAGCGTATCAATTTTTTTGGCTATTGGGGTTTACAAGAAATAGGAATTACATGTACGTACGGAATCCATCACTGCAGTTTATTATTCTAGCTGCAGCTGGTTGACTCGAGTCCGGCCCACCATCCATGCCTGACGTGCGTGTGGAGCCCTGGGCCAGGCACATTCGTAATAATCAAGTAATCCACGGCCCCTGTCTACTGCCTCGGCGGTGTGGTGGATCACAAAGGCGGAAAGAGAGGTGAGAAGAAGCAAGCTAAGGATCGGTATTAATCACCATAGGAAATCTTGGCCTCTATTTGGATAATATTAATACATTCGCTAGTTAAAGATGCTTCTCTATTAGCTAAATTCACATGCCATTGTTTACGAGAACAGCGAGACTTGAGGTGTAGTGACGCTAGAAGGAGGGGGGGTGGGACATACAATGTTGAGCTGCGTCTGATGACGGTAGAGTGACATCCCAGCTCCGCACCTGAAGAAGCCATTTGATTTTGACGCTACAGTTCGACACTTGACGAGGCGTCACGCCTTGAGGTGATGGAAGACCAAATTCGTCGTTAGATCTACAGATGTACATACGAGTACTTGACAAACCTTCCTAGCGCCGCACGCTTGTGTTTTGCCGTTCGTTCTAAGCTTTTAGTAATACATCTGAAATTCGGTGGATCGATCCAGAGCTCGTCATCCGCACAACCAGGTATAAAGAGGGGCATGCTCCATGACCAATATGAAGTATGATGTCCCCAAAGCCGTTCTTACTCTCAGCTAGGCAACAAGATTATCCCTCCTCACTTTTTTAAGCACAAGGCATATTATTTTGCGATCGAAATCATGGCCCCCACGGCCCCCAAGATTGCGATTGTTTTTGTGAGCCCTGCTTTCTTGAGCCCGGTTGCCCCCCTAGACTCCTTCGCTAATTGTGGGCTTCTTTTCCCCAGTACTCGATGTACGGCCACATTCGGCAACTTGCTGAGGCTGAGAAGAGGGGCATCGAGAGGGCCGGCGGCACGGCTGACTTGTACCAAATCCCCGAGACTCTCTCGGACGAAGTCCTTGCGAAGATGCATGCTGCTCCCAAGCCAACTGACATCCCCGCCCTCGATGACCCCGCCATTCTGACCAAATACGATGGCTTCCTTTTGGGCATCCCCACGAGATATGGCAACTTTCCTGGTCAGTGGAAAGTAAGTCAACTGCCAACAATACGCACAGCGCAATGGTCACTGCGGGTTTTGTTAATAAACTTCGAATGAACGCAATGCTTACAATTGTGGCAGGCCTTCTGGGACAAGACCGGCGGCATCTGGGGCTCTGGTGGCTACTACGGCAAATATGCTGGCCTTTTTGTCTCCTCTGGTAGCCCTGGTGGTGGCCAGGAATCAACTGCTATTGCTGCCATGTCAACTCTGGCCCACCACGGCATCATCTACGTTCCACTTGGCTATGCCAAAGCCTTCCCTCAACTGACTAACATGAACGAGCTTCGAGGTGGCAGTCCATGGGGCGCTGGAACTTTTGCTGGAGGCGATGGATCTCGCCAACCGACTCCTCTGGAGCTTGAAATCGCGACCATTCAAGGCGAAGTCTTCTACCAGACCGTCTCAAAGGCCACTGGCAATTAAAGCGAGGCAGGGAAAAGGATTATTGACGACTAAAAAGCGACACAATGCGACACGCAGCAGCAAGTTCCTCAGAGGCAGGCACGGTGGCTAAGGTCTCGAGATCCAGAAAAAAACACAGCAAAGCGAGTGATTTTACGGCTTACCAAGTAATACACAACGCTTTCAAGACTTGTCATCTTTTTATATAAACAACAGGGTTCAAACCAAGTTATCAGTTCTTCAGTTAGCGCATCCACCCCGCCTAATAAGATGTTGATTGCAGCGAAAATAGCAATGACTGCTAAGCAAATAATGATGGGAAGTCATGGCGATTTTGTCAAGCTGAAACGTGCTTTCCTGTAGAAGTAGGTGATCATTGGCCACGTCGTCGAGGGCTCGTGGAAGACGAGCCTGTCTAAACGTGCAAGGTTTTCTGCGAATGTAGTGCGATAATAGACCTTCTGTTGTTGTGAAGCGCCAAGTTGATCTCAATAGAAAAAAAAAAATTGAAAATCACCATTGCGAGCGAATCATGATAGCTTGCTCCTCGTTTATGCCACTACACGTTCCACATTGGCATAGAAACCCATAAAGGTGATACAAGTCTTCGGGTGTGTGATCGGTCCTATATGATATCTTGAGTTCTTCACCCACTGCAATGTGTTCTGCTCGAACCGACAATATCAAGAGCCCTTTGTGTTGATCAAACGAGAAACCAATGTTTTGAGATGGATAACATGCATGATTAAATCTTGAGGCCACTGGGAATAATCCTGCCACTGTGGCTGTAATCGCGAAGCTAATAGTTGTAAGAATCTCTATAGTGATATCTAGGTAAAGGGGAAGGAGAGGGAATGTAAGAGGGGGGCTATGGGTATACTAATGACCGGACTAGTCGGGCTCACTTACCAATTTGTTTTCCATACTGCTTGTATTCTTGGTGTACCAGGCTTTAAGAGTGCATTCGCATGAAGGCTTAACGCGATATTCTTATCGTGACCTGTTAGCTTTTCAAAAGCTTTAATGACGTTACTGGCAGTTGCAGTAAACAGAGGTCTCTCGCGAAGAATAATATCTCCTTTCTTGAGAATTGTGGCGGCAAAAGCCCCTAGTCCAGCTGTTCTAGACTCCTTTATCTTGAAGCATGCATTTTCGAACAATTTGCTCGATGTTTGCTGCTGTACAGTCTGGCACTCCTTTGTCGTGGTCTTTCCAGAGCCCACATAATACTTCAAGTCATCTCGCGAGTCCAGAACAGTATCTGTCTCAACAAATACGTTGTTCTCTGGAATTTTGTAGACTTCTTCAGCAATGCGGTGGTCGTTCAAGAGAGTGTTTTGGCATCCCGTAGCATCTTCTGATGTGGGCTTGGGGGAGTCCCCCGTAGATGAGAGGATCGTTTCCATGGAGAAATTAGGCTGTGTGCTTGAAGTGGTCATAATAAGCCAAACTTGGTCAACTTGGCAATATTGGTGAAGAGCCTACCTATGAGACTCAACAAACCTAGTACGGTCGGGGTGTCAGGTGTCGGGCAGGTGCATGCGAAATGCAGTGAATCTGAACGCACAGCAGCTGTAAGGTTGAACTATGCCCGGGCTTTCTAGTCTGTCTTTGCTGTTGATGTTTTTAATATCGGCGATGATTCTGAAGGAAACTTGTAATCAATATCCAACGCTATTTGTTCATGGGATATGCATGCATGCAGTCAGTGCAAAGCGCAAGTGAACGAATTTCTGCCTGAGTCGGCAGGAGTCGGGCTAGCTTAAGCGTTTGCGATAAAAAATGTGAACAGTAATTTGAAGTCGGGGTGAATCTGTGCGATCCTCGCTTGAAAACCAGCCTCTGGTTGTGGCAGTTGCAGGTACAGGTTGTGAATAAAGGCTGCCAGTCGCCTCGTAATATCGGTGCTGTGGTCCACGGCATTCAACAATGCCATATTGATGTACGCTTCGTTCCGCTCGGTTTTTTCTTCTGGCCAACCGTCCGTTGTGCAAAAAAATAAATGATCCAGGAAATCTCTACAAACAATTGCTAGCTTGCATATGGTTGACTGGATCCCTTTTGCCTGAAGAGCGACCTCCATAAAGTCTTCTCTTTTCCAAGCCCATTGAAACTGTCATATCCATCATGAAGAGATCGCCTTGCGTCGAATTTTGCATTGAAAGCCGATGCGCAACCAGTGTAATTTGCGCACGGCTGTCAGTTAAAAAACCTGAACCGCTTTGACAAAGATGTTGTAATAGAATGCAATGTCAGAAACTTCTTCAGTCAAAGCAGACACGAGAGTGACCGCGTAATGTGTGATTCATGAAGCTTTTTGGTAAATCGGGATGCTAGAAGCATTCCAAAGCTTCATTGTTTACCAGTCGTCCATAAGCTTGATACCCAGCCTCCTCGAGCCAACAGATCTGCCCGCCTCATCACATGATAAACTTTCTTCGAGGTCGTAGAGGGCAATCTCCCCGACAATCGGGACATCGGAGACAACCAGGTTTCGACCAAACTCTCCTACAGTTGCAAATCCAGAGGTCTTTGCCGGTTCTTGTCGTCAAACAGTCAAAAGACGCATGAATCCCCTCTTTGACGCCACATTCGATGCAAAATCTCCGCAGCATAACCTTCGCGTCTATTCTAGGATCAGGCTCCCTGTCTTGGACGATGCAACCACGCAAGTCCAAAAAAGCAGATTGAGGTTGGAGCATGTCGAAATTGTCGGGCGATCGGACCCGAAAACAAATATAACACTCGAAATTTCCCGGGCGGAAATCATGACCTCTCTCACTAGGTCTATGTTGTGGGAAGTCCTTCGCAGCCCGCATGATAAATTGGACTTTGTCGGCGTCGCTTGCCATTCGTTGAGGATCAATGATCTGCTGGAAATACCGATTCACAGTCGATAGACGGATGAGCATTTGATAGTCTAGGTGAATAAAGACCATTTCTTGAAGCTCGCGAGGAAGTTGTTCGATCGAGGACGGCATAGTTGCAGTGCTGCGCCAATGAGGTTTCCAGACTTGCTGTGTATTGGAAGAATCCGGGTAAGTCCACTTCAAGGAGTCTTCGCGGATCATTGTTCTTGGTACTGGCATTTCGAAAAGCCCGAAGGTGCACACTGCTCTAGTTCTCAAGCAAATTTCAGCAGGAACTTCTTCTTTGCAAGAATACTGAACGTGACAAGATTCACCAAAAGTGGGAATTTAAATCTGGAATGCGAGCTGAGGGTGCGACGAGTGACGAGTGGGGGAAACAAGTTGGCCCCTCCCTGCAAAGACGTTAATAGCAGGCTGGGTGATGGTTGGACGATAATAACGACAAAGAAAGACTCCATTAATGAATGGATAATCAGACTGGAGTCGTAGCCGATGTTGGTTGGACTATCCTTTCATCAAAGGACTAGTTCTGAAAGGAACAACACGAAACAGCCTGTATTTGCGCTGCTGCAGTGAATCCGCAAAAAAACAAACCACCAAATAGACACGGAAAGAAACAAGTGGTGTTTATTCTTCGTAAGACGACGCGAGGACACAGTCAGCCTTTCCAGGTTCTGTTCCAAGGAAGAAAGTTAAGACAAGTTTCTCTCGGTTCAGATTGCAGGCGTCGTTACACCAGTATGAATACAAAAAAGTTCTCTCCCGCTAAATACGCATGGGGGAGAGTTGTTCCTGGGGTTCGTGACTAATTAACATCGTGGTTTTCACTATGCCCCCCCCCCCCTTCTTATGCTCTACACCGAGAGATGGGATACATACATAAGTGGTGGGCGGCGCTTTTAGTTGCAGGACAATTTGAGATCGAGGTAATTACTTGTGTACACTCAATTCTGAAGTGAAAATGTGGTTCTTGCGATATGTCGGTAGTTGAAGCGAAATACGTATGAGCCATAAAAATCATGTACTAGAAATCGAACACCACATAACAACTGTGGTACATACTCGAATGCGGAGTCTTACAACGGGGAGAGCTCATATTAATATTCATGCAGCTTGAGTGACATGTCATGTGTTAGTGATGCGCAAAGGGTGTGTGTTTGTCTGGGCAGTGGCATTTTCTATCCAAGGCAGACGCTCGAACAAGCTGGACAGAGAATCTCATATGCAGGAGCGACGTGGTAGATAGACATGGTTGACGTGGTTGGATCGGACTTGCAGCGCCAACTTGGAGCCGCTTTGAGCTATTCTGGTTGTCTGAGTCCTGACCATCTGCCGGTGGGGTTTAGCGGCATGCCTGTCATCAATAGGGTAATTTCGCGAAATTCGCGGGGGCTGGGAAACAATGTGGTGGGCACAAAAATCGACCCGCCCCGCCCCCTCCCCGGTCTGGTGGCCCGGGCCTCCTTCCGGGCGGCAGTTGGGCCACCCACCGTGATGCCTGTCGGGTTCATCATGTGAATGCTCAAACCACTCGCTGTCAACGATGTGCTTATGTGCTTGTGTGCTTGTATGCTTGTGTACTGAGTACCGCACAGAGTCCAAGGAGAGGCGGCCAACCAACTGCCCGGTATGCACGCCTTTGCAGGGGTCAGGGGTAAAGCACATTGGCGAACAAACATTGCTGACTCGTGGGGTATCTCCCCGTCCAGAGTAAAGAAGTGAAACACAACGGCTAGTTTTTTTCTGGATACGTCGTTCGCCACGCTGCCCAGATACTTACTAGGTAGGCTCTGGCTTGGTGAGCTCTCTCACTCTGCTTGCCCATGTCAATAGCAATAGTCAGAGAGAGCCGAAACACATCAAGTCTGGCGCGAGGTGCTCTGCCTCTATCAGTCAGTGTGTCTAGGCAAATTGTGGCGAATCCCTTTAGCTGTCCGAAGACTAGCCTTGCGCCTTCTGTGGAGACCAGGTTGAGACATGCATAGCCTAATCTGACCATAATGCAGGTGTGTCATTTGATGCTTGGGGTGTGTGGTGCATTTACCATTTATTACGTCCATCTTCTCCCTAGAAGGCGGGTGCGCATAGCACATGCCTCTTCCCGAGGAGGGTGAAAAGCAGGCAAAAAGCAAATGCTCGCGCTTCCCTGGATATCTGATATCTTTTTAATCAAGGACGCGGACGATATTGATCACTATTCGATGTCAACACTTATGTAGACTCTGGTTCCCCTGACACGTTCGAGGATAGTATTACTCATAGATAAAATACCACGCAAGTCTATTTCAAGGGCGGTGATGGTATGGAAGCCATAAAAGTTTTCTCAGTCAAGAAAAACTCATATAACCTTGCAGAATAGACAGAGTTTTGCACCTACGCATAGTTTGAAATGCCACCGCCTGGCTATTGGTAAGTTGTTCAAAGAAAAGAAAGTTGCGGCGACACATCGGAAGACAATAGTGGTTTAAAGGGGAGCTAATACCGAGTACTTTTGGGTCCCAAGTATCTGCAGAGCATACCAATCAGTACATCTTTCTCACTTTGACCTGCACAAAAAAAAACTGCAACTAATTCGCGCACGAGGGAAGGGGAAAGTCTCACCGATGGGACTGTCAAAATGGATGACAGACACCTTGTCCCATCGTCGGTATAATAAGCGCAAGGCCGAAAGAGTTATTGTATAATCCCCCGCAGCATCAATATCCTAGGTTTCGCCGTTTTTTGTGGGTTAGCGGGTCGACTTCCCGAAATCATACCTCCAGTGCGCTTGTGGCAAGCATCAGCAAATCCGGAGTCACTGGTCAATCAGATCAGCCGAAGCTTGACGAGTCAATTGCGCCTTCGAGCAAGTCAATATTATGGGGGCAGTGCCTCAAAGATGGCAGGTTATGTCCGTGTTCAGTGGTATTGGCTGATCTAGCCACCCCTAGTCCTTTTGATAAGTCTTTCCTCCTGCTGAGCACGATAACTTTTCCTATTCGACACGAAATCATGCCGTGGAAAATCAAGTCTTTGCCGATGTTGTTTTGTCAAATGCATCAAGGATTGCACAATGTAGCTTTGACAACAGCAACGTCAAAATATGGACTGGATGATCTAGACAAGAGGAGGGTTGCGCTTGCACAAGATATCAACGGTTAATGGGTTTTCAAGGCTTGTACTGATTGAGGGGAAAGAAATTCCGTCTCAGTGGTAACCAAGAGTAGAAGAGACGGCTTCCTTTGTATTTGAACATGTCGAAATATGCCTCGACTATCTAATTACAAGCACGAAGCGGCATCCCCACGTGATTCTATCAAGTGTTGCCATCCAGCGAGCAGAGAATGTCTTCTGAGAGCTAACAGAATAAGGTGTTGGCAGCCAGACAGTTGATTCCATTCCTCGAGCCCCGATAGCCAAGAGCCTACTGGGCTCTCACATATATCAAAACCGGGGGGATTCAATCGTAATGTGTCGCATTTCCGTTTTCGGACAAACATGTCAAAGAGATATACGTCAACAGAACGCTTGTGCAATCAAATGTGATTTAATGTGAGAAAGGTGCGGCTCGAATAAGACATAGTGAGGGGATCAGTGGCTTTGGATTGATATGATCTTGTTCCCTTACCAACGTCACACTGTGATGCACAACAGGCAACACAGAAAGCTCGTGATTCTATTAATCCCAATATCTGATCTCACCGTCCAGACCCGCAGATACAATTTTGCTTGTTTCTTGCGGGTGCCATTTCACGCATGTAATAGCTTGGGTGCCTGCTTTTAGCTTATGATACATCTTGCAGGTCTTCCAATCCCACAAACAAACAAAACCACCGGAGTCGCCAGAAGCCAGAAATTGTCCATCAGGACTGCAATCCAAACCTATAGCCAGGCCCGCGTTGTTATGCCCGCGGTAGCTCTTTTTCCTGTTCTGTCGGAACTTATCGTTTGCACCATATACCAAGATTTGGTTGTCAGAACTCTGAAACGCAACGTATTTCCCACTTGGGTGTGGAGCTGCGTTCGTCATTGGATACATGTCCGGTTCGGCAATGTACTTGATAGGAACGGGTATATTATAGTCCCAGGCACGAAGGGACTTATCATCAGAAGTGGTTATGAATCGGCGATTGTGGTCCACAAAAGTGATAGTGTTAATCGCGGCAAGATGGTGGTCATACTCTTGGACGATTTCGTTCGGTGTTCGAGTATCGAACTGTATAATTTTCTTGTCTGACATACCGGCCAAGAACTCGGTCGCATGTTCAGCATTTGTATTGAACTTGATGACATGTGGTGTCTTGCCCGTGGTAAATTTACTGATGCAGCCGCCCGTTTCGGTATCCCATAATTTTATCGTGCGATCGTATGAAGCAGACAGAAATTGCGTACCAGACGTGTTAAAGCATATATCCGAGACCGCCTTTGAATGGCCTGAATACGAACGCAGCAGTTCTTTGTCATGGTAAGTATCGCGTATTCTGACCGTAGTATCTGCGCTCGCAGACAACAGCAAGTGCCCTGATCCAGGAAAAAATTGCAACGCAGTAACAGCCATTGTGTGATCTTTCCATGAGTGAATCTGTTTTTTCGGAATGTAGTTGATTGAGCTGCCCGGCTCTTTGTGAAGGTCGATATCCAAATCTTGCGGTACATGCATGTATGATCGACCTTGGTAATCGTGCTCCTGCGAGCCATGGAATATAGTCGTCTCTTCTCCAAGCTTTTCCACTTCTCTTCGCCGAAAAAGTGCAATCTCAGGTGGCTGAAGTACTGTCCCGCTTTCGACTACATCATCCTCCTCCTCTTCCGCTACCTCGTACTCTCCATCAATAGCAAGCTCTTCATCCTCTCTGACAGTCTCGTTTCCTGAGCGGTTGTACCTTGCCCAAGGACCAATGTAAGAACCAGGCCCTTCAGTGATAGTAGAGTCCCCTTTCGCTTGACGAGTAGCTTTTAGTTTGACGGATTCTTTTTTTAATGTTCGAGCGCTTCGATGTTCTCGTTCTGGCCCCCCTCGTCTCTCCGCAGCCCTGTGTTTGCTTCTGAAGGTGTGCTCGCTCAAGAAAGTTTCTTCTGCATGACCGGTGAGTATGTTCTTGCGCTTTGTAGCAGTCAGATCGTCCTTGAATGGGTGCAGTGGCCCAGATTTGGATCTCGATAGGTCATCGATAGAATATGGAGCCACAGCATGATCCTGTTCTGCTTGCTGCCGAACCAGAAGACCATCTTGAGGAGCCATATTGGGCGGGTACTCCCCAAAGCCCTCCATCTTAGCCATTGGGACTACGCGAGGAAAATGATCGACTTCAGAGTGAATTGTAAACACTAGTGCACTGGGGTGGGTAACGAATGGCTCAAGGAAAGAGTGCTTTCAGTCGCGAATTAATCACGTGACCCAAGCCGCAAGCTGACGCCTGATGCTCCAATCACTCGAATTACCTACCTATGAAACTTATTATATGGCGACGGATGAGCACGCATGAAAAGGATTATGTATTCCACATTTCGTGTAATGCGTCAATTAAGTAGTTCTCTGTTCCTTGGAGACATTGAATAAGCGAATTATAAAACGAGCAAAATCAAAAGAAGTCGCTCTACAAGAAAGCCCTCCTAAAATAAACGCCAAGGTGCCACCAGGTGCCAGTGATCCATAAACAGATGCCAAAGCCATTTCTTGAGACTTACGCTATGATTGTGTCCCACCATTTACCCATCACAAGTCTTTGGAACAGGGCTGTTCCAAGCGAATCCACGCTAGCATAGCATCGTCATCAATTTTAATTGCCAATTCCATACGTAGAGGCAACAGTAACACATCATGCTAAGAAAGATCAAATATCTAGCTCTTAGGTCAAGCGTGTCGTCGCAAACTTAGGAAGATTCGTCTCGGATGAGGGCGACAATCATGCTATACAAGTAGAAGAAGAACATCACCAAGTGGAAAGCGAGCTTGGCGAATGACTCCTGTTGCACGCTGGTTAGTCTGGTAAAACTGGGTTAAGACAGAGGATCGCAATGTACCTTCTTGTGGATGTTCAACTTGCGGAAGATTTCGGTCGCATCTAGAAGGTGGGTGTTGTCGATAATTCTATTGCCTTGTTAGTTTGCGAAATGAGACACGAAATATGGTTATCACAATACTCACTTCTTGGCGTTCCATGCGAGAAGAGGTATATTGAGGATAAGCGCAATCCAGTAGCCATTGATTAAGAAGAGAAAAGTGAGGAAGCCATGGACCGCGGCTTCGGGGATAATATAGGCGTTTAGACGGTTGCAAAGTTCGATAGGGTTGATGTAGTCACTTCTTCAAGTTAGCATTCTGATTTCTTCCGCACAATTTCTTAAGATCAGGACCGTGATTTATCGCCATATTGCGATATTCAAAGTATGTTGACGCACCATTCCAGGTCGCTGTACATGATGGTGAAGAATACCTGCAGGAAGAGGTTGACCGCGTTAATCAACACTGCCAGTAGGTACAGCCAAGCTTCTCCAGACATCATGACGGCGAAAGCACTGAGTTAGTGCGTCGGATTGATGGGAAATCGTAATAAAATAAGTCGGTCGACGGTAAGAAATTAATTGTGGCCAGACGTATTCCTACAGATTTCGATTGCGACGACGATGTTGGATGGACAAGGTCAGATGAAGCTATCGGCGTGTTAAAAATTTGACAGCCTAGGTATGACACACTGCCTAGTGGACTAAGTAGCGAATTCTCGAGGTTTGATGAGGATGAGGAGAAGTAATGGTGAATACGGCGACCGACAACTCTGTGGGCTGGACGCTCAAACTAGAAGAAAGGAGTTCTCGTTGCGAGAATTTGTTGTGGAACGGGCGGGATGTAAGTCTGGTCGCTTGCAATGGTCTGGCCCGAACGCTAGGTCACATTACATACAAGTGACGGCTCGTGTGGACGAATATTTAAGGGAGAGGGGGGCTTTGCTTGTTTCCGGGTCCCATTTTAAGTCGGTGGCGGGACGCTGGTCTTATTTAGGTGCAAAAAGAGCCTGATGTTGGCCCGATGCTCTCGTTGATTTCCATTCGATCGTCTTTAGTATAATATCTACATTCGTACTACCAAAGAATGATCGATGATTCTATGCATATTAAAAAGTCACTTGGAGGCGTATGGGAGATGCTGGGTTTCTTGCATGGTCTATATGTGTACGTATTCAGAGATCGCATCATGACGGTGTCATGCCTGATCGATTCACAAGCCAAGATGAAGATGCATACGAACTTCCATATTATGAATAGTGCCCAAACGTGACAACAGCAACAAATACACTTCAAAGTCATGGTGACTCAATTACCAGAATTATGACTGTTCATAGATTTTTTTGGACGCAAACTCACACTGACTTGATTAGACGTGTTGCCAAGTCTCGCCAGCAATTACTGTCACAATTACATCATCAATGAGACCATGCTCAGCACTAATCTTTATTAGGACAAGACTTATTCTTACAGATTGAAACGATCAAGTCTGCCATATGAGATTATCCTGCATTACACGCAAGCGATATCTCGGTCGCCTCCATGCGATCAAGACTTGACGCTGCTAGTTTCTTTGCCACTTGTAACATTCATTGGCGATAGAGTTATAGGTCCACCAGGAGAGTCTTCTTTTCTCGCAGTAAGAATCTCAACGCCGTCTTCCGTCACGAGTAATGTGTGCTCTAGAGGGATGTCAGTACGAAGTTTGTGAATGCCGCATGCCAAATCGTCTCATAAGCTAAAAAGACCTATGACCAAGTTGTGATCACATACCGAATTGTGCAGTTCGCTTCCCGTCTATAGTTGTGCTTGTCCAGTTATCCGGCCAAGTTATGTCACGATATTTACCCAAGGCAATCATAGGCTCGATGGTGAACGTCATTCCAGGTTTGCATTCTCCAATCGCCTTGTTTTTGGCATAGTGAGGTACATTCGGGGCGCAGTGAAATAGCTTATTGATACCATGTCCGCAATATGTTCTAATGACGCTACAATCTTTCGTTTTCGCATGTTTTTCGATAATATTACCGAACTCTCGAATCAGAACGCCAGGCTTCACGGCTTTGATCGCTTCTTCGAGACATTCGCGGGCTGCCTCAACGACTCGAACATTTTCGTGGTCAGCTTTGGCCTTGTCGCCAATGTAGTACGTCTCGTTCAGATCAGCATGGTAACCTTCGTGATACAGCGAAATATCGATGTTAAGGATGTCGCCATCAAGCAAAACTCTCTGGTCGGGGATGCCATGACAAATAACTTCGTTCACTGAGGTACAGCAGGATTTGGGGAAGTGGTTGTAGTTCAACGGGGACGGATAAGACTTGTCCCTCAAGGTGTTAGTTATTTCCCAATTGATCCATGTCCGCGAGAGCTATGATAGAGTTCCTTTGGCAAGACTTGGTCTCTCCATTAAAGGTAGTCTTGTGCTAGAGCCCAAGAGCGAATTCTCAACGATTTTGGACCTCGCACTCACGTTTCTCTCGATGCAAGCTTGGTGAACGACATCATCAATGTAATTAGTCGTCACACCTGGCTTCGCCACGGCCGCCGCGATATCGAGAACCTCTCGCGCTAATCGACAGCTTTTTCGCATTGCTTCTTTTCCACTGGCATCGAGGACTTCGATCTTGTTTCGGTTGGCCAAGGAACGACTGTATCTTGGGTTCCCATCCTGCCACCAGACGGGGTGTGGAATCGACTTGGGAACGGTACGATGCTCGGAAAGTGGATAGACCGGGCGCAAAGGGCCTGAAAATGGGAAACTCGGGAACGGGTTGTAGAAGCCGGTAGCTGAATCTGGTGAGATTGCTTTCGGGGGTATAATGTGGTGGAGGATATTACTTTGAGATTTATGTACGCCTTTGTGGTTGCTCTGTAGTGTCAAGAGGCAAATCGTTAGATCGAACTTCCACTTCAATGTACATATAGCTCTACTGAGCCACAAATAACTAGAATCCGAAAGTTATCGAGGAGTTCTTACCCAATTCTTCTTGAAGCAGTCCTGGGAGCAAAAAAAGCTATCCTTGACCCCCAGCTTCAGGCAAGTCGGACATTGGAGCGAGCCGGCGTCATTTTCGCAGTCCATCCCAAGACACTTCTTCTTTGACGGCGGTTCAGACGCCATCATCTGGGTGGCTAACGTTACGAGACGAATCAGTTTTATTTTGATGATTGAGCAGCGGAATGCGGGTTGTGTCGCAACTCGCACAATGTACAAATCACTAATAAGTGCACGAAGTTTTAATGTACATGTAATATTGTTATATTGTTATGGACTTGAAGCTATAAGCTCGGGTCAGGTCCGGGTCAGGTCCGGGTCAAGTCCGGGTCCGGAAAGGGCGCGGATTGTGCGCAGCTGAGTTAGGGCTGCCCTATTTGATTTTACACGATTGGGCGGGTTGTCCATCCCGATTAGGACTAATCCGTAATAGCAGATGCGTGTTCAATTTTTGACAGATGCGTGTTTAGATGTCAGGTGCGCGTGGCCTAATAATCAATTGTAAGGTGCAATGCAAGCGAGAGCTAGCATTAGTGAATCTTTGGGTCTAATAGTGGCTTACCTAGCACACCTTCTGGGTTATGACATTATGTAGATGTCCGATTACAAGCCCCACATGAGACACCCACCATCAGCTCTTAGTGGCTATTGCCTTGCAACACGTAAACATGCAGTAGTGATTTTTTAATCATGCAGTAGTAACTAGGCCTAAAACGGAAGAGATACCTATACCTATAAATTTATAAGGGGAGTGACCTCCTGTAATTCATGTATTTCACACTACTAATTTAAATATGCATATAAGAGGGAAAACGCGTTTTTAGGCTTCTTTTAGTGTGAGGCCCCACTTACAACACAGGTACACTAGCGCACCTCGCAGACAGGCCACGCTCTAGGGCTAAGTTTACATAACGCTAGTAAGCTACTAGCTATAAGCTAGTAACTTATATATATAATACACTTAGACCTAGTAAGCTTTAGTTAATATACTAGAGCCCTTATATCTCTTACCTAGTTACTATTATTCTTATAATTCTAAAGCTTCTCTTACTAGTTACCTAAGAGTAATATAAGAGAGAGAACTACCTAATCCGCTAGAGTAATATTAGATAATAACCTAACTTTAATAAATAAGAGTTATACTTATTGAAATGTAGGGAGCTAGTTGCCAGTTGGCAACAGCTGTATAAGTGCAGCTCTACGGTTAGGGACTAGTAAAACCACCACGTTAAATATTTAACGTAACGTAACGGAAGTTTGTAGCAGTTATTAACTAATTAAATTTAATTTAGATTACTTTTATAATAGCTAATAAAGCAATAGAATTGATTTTAGTGATATTATATAGGCAATGTAGCTATTAGATTAAGAGGCCTAGCTATCTAGCTAGATTAAAAAGATCTTCTTCCTCTTATATACCTACTAACTATATTAGTAAATCTAGACTACTAAAGAGGTCTTATAGGCTACTTTTTATTTTCTATAAAATTCATTTATATATAAAATCCTAAAAATTAACTTATTACTATATAAACTAGTAACCTATATGCACTAAATTTTAGTCTAAAAATATTCTTATATTAAATAAAAGCCTTATCTTCTAGCTTTAATTTGCTATATGTAAGACTTTTATATAACCTCTAGTTAAAGAGAAAATCGCTATTAAAGATAGCTATAGGGTAACCCGCGTATAGGGTAGCCTGCTTACCTAATTACTAGTGGCGTGGTTATAGCTACGCTTATAGCTATAACGCAATTAACTAATCTATAATTAATTAGAATTAGTTAGTTATAACTATTTTGTCAGGCGAAAACAACCACCCGAAAACAACGGAAAAGACGACGATAATGATAACAACGAAAACGACAATACTAACGAATTTAACAATATTAAAGCTAGAACCTAGATAACGGGATCTAGGTCTGCGATATTTACGATCTATCGCGAGGATCTAAGCTACTAAGGTCTTTTTTTAATATCTAGTTATCTTATTAATTAAATAAACCTAGAGCATATACTGTAGTAACCGCACAAAAGGGGAGAGTTAATTTTCTATAAAAGGGGAGGGAATCTAGGGATTTTATCTAGCTAGATAGTCACATGACTAAGGATCCAATTAATCCGGCAATGCCAATAGATCCAACGATGCCAAGGTCTAGAGGCCTGTGGTCTTGTGAGAGAGGTCTTAAGAGGTCTTAATCCTAGCCACATAACACCTCCCTAACTGTTTTCCCTTTTCTAGCCCCTAGGAAAGGGAAAATAGTAATAAAAAAACAACAAAAGGGGAAGAAGTAGTATAATTATAAGATAAAAAAAAAATTTCGTGATTTTCAGGCCCCCCTATCCATTAATCCATCAATCAAAAGGGTTATCCATCAAAGGGGTTATTAACAGTCAGAGAGGTCGTCAGCGATCAGAGGGGTCGTCAGCGGTCGGTCAAAGGCATCATTAGATAGTCCAATCAATTGATCCGTAATAGAAGACCTTTCTGATAGTCAGATTCCTCTTCAATCGTCAGAGGAATCGTTAGTCAGAGGGATCTTCAACGGCCGGAGGGGTCGTCAGCGGGCGAAGACCTCGTTAGAAGACCTTCTATCAGTCAGATTCCTCTTCAATCGTCAGAGGAATCGTCAGTCAGAAGGGGTCTTCAAGGGTTGGAGGCCTCGTCAGACGGTCAGATCAATTGATCTTTGACAACAGAAGCCCTTGTCAGCGGTCAAAGACCTCGTCAGAAGACCTTCTGTACATTAGATTCCTCGTCAAAGGTCAGGGGAATCGTCGGTCAGAGAGGTCTTCAACGGTCGGAGGCCTTGTCGGAAGCTTTTATCATCGGTCAGAGACCTCTTCAGAAGACCTTCTATCGGTTAGATTCCTCTTCAAAAGTCGGAGGAATCGTCGGTCAGAGAGGTCTTCAAAGGTCGGAGGTCTCGTCAGACAGTCGGATCAATTAGTCTGACAACAGAGGGTTCGTCAGCGTCAGAGGCCTCATCAGAAGACCTTCTGTACATCAGATTCCTCGTCAAAGTCAGAGGAATCGTCAGTCAGAGAGGTCTTCAACGGTTAGAGGCCTCGTCAGACGGTCAGATCAATTGATCTTTGACAACAGAAGCCCTTGTCAGCGGTCAAAGACCTCGTCAGAAGACCTTCTGTATATTAGATTCCTCGTCAAAGGTCGGGGGAATCGTCGGTCAGAGAGGTCTTTAACGGTCGGAGGCCTCGTCAGACGGTCAGATTAATTAGTCTAATAACAGAAGCTTTTGTCAACGGCAGAGGCCTCTTTAGAAGACCTTCTATACATCAGATTCCCCTTCAAAAGTCAGAGGAATTGTCGGTCAAAGAGGTCTTCAACGGTCGGAGGCCTCGTCAGACGGTTAGATCAATTGGTCTAACAACGGAAGCTTTCGTCAACGGCAGAGGCCTTGTCAGAAGACCTTCTGTACGTCAGATTCCCCTTCAAAAGTCAGAAGAATCGTCAGACGGTCAGATCAATTAGTCTGACAACAGAAGCTTTTGTCAACGGCAGAGGCCTCTTTAGAAGACCTTCTGTACATCAGATTCCCCTTCAAAAGTCGGAGGAATCGTCGGTCAAAGAGGTCTTCAAAGGTCAGAGACCTCTTTAGAAGACCCTCTGTACGTCAGATTCCTCTTCAAAAGTCAGAGGAATCGTCAGTCAAAGAGGTCTTTAAAGGTCAGAGGCCTTGTCAGACAGTCGGATTAATTGATCTGATAACAGAAGCTTTTGTCAACGGCAGAGACCTCGTTAGAAGACCTTCTATTGGTTAGATTCCTCTTTAAAAGTCAGAGGAATTATCAGTCAGAGCGGTCTTCAAGGGTCAGAGGTCTTGTCAGACGGTTAGATCAATTAATCTTTAATAACAGACCTAGCTAACAAAGGTTAGGTTAAAGGTCTAATCATAAAAGACCCGATTTATTAAGGTTAAAGTTAAAGGTCTAGCTGCTTGCCTCCCTAACGGATAGCTAAGCAAAACTAGGGTATTGAATCGGTTCGAGCTAGGCAGGTTGGAAGGTCGAAAATTAGGAAAAGAAGGTTAAAGCTAGAAATAAAGGTCAAAGCTAGAAAGGAAAGTCAAAAGGTTAGAAAAGGTTAAAAGGTCAGAAAGGAAGGGTTTAACCTAGCTAACCTAGGTTAAGAGGGAAAAGGTCGTAACGGTCGCGATTATTTGATTTAACTAATCCGATGATTTTGATAATATTAGACAAGTCAGATGACCTTAATTAAATGATCGGAATGAAGGGATTTAATCTAGCTGCCTAGGTCAAGGGGAAAAAGGTTATAACGGTTCTGATCAATTAACCTAACTATCTGACAATTTTAACGATGTTAGACTAGTCAGATGACCTAGGTTAATTAATTAGAACGAAGGGAGGGTTCGATCTAGCTGCCTAGATCGAAGGAGAAAAGGTCGTGACGGTTCCGATTAATCGACCTAACTAATCTGACGATTTTAACGATGTCAGATCAGTCAGATGACCTAGATTAATTGATCGGAACGAAGGGATTCGATCTAGCTAACCTAGATTAAAAGGAAAAGAGGTGAAACGCTGCTAACGATTATAATAATCATATAAAGGGATAACTAAAGGGGGAAATAACAAGAGAGGCAATATTAGGAGGGGATTATCATTAAATTCAACGGCAGAAGGTCTAACAGGACTATTCCCCATTCCTCCACTATTTTTGTCAGGCGAAAACAACCACCTGAAAACAACGGAAAAGACGACGATAATGATAACAATGAAAACAACGATATTGACAATACTAACAATACTAACGAATTTAACGATATTAAAGCTAGAACCTAGATAATAGGATCTAGGTCTGCGATATTTGCGATCTATCGCGAGGATCCAAGCTACTAAGGTCTCTTTTTAATATCTAGTTATCTTATTAATTAAATAAACCTAGAGCATATACTATAGTAACCGCATAAAAGGGGAGAGTTAATTTTCTATAAAAGGGGAGGGAATCTAGGGATTTTATCTAGCTAGATAGTCACATAACTAGGGATCCGATTAATCCGGCGATGCTAATAGATCTGACGATGCCGAGGTCTAGAGGCCTGTAGTCTTGTGAGAGAGGTCTTGAGAGGTCTCAATCCTAGCCACACACTATTAATAGCTATAACGTGGCTATTAATAGTTACCTATGTAACTATTAATAGCTATTGTTACGTGGCGGAGCTCAACGCAGGCGCATAGCATATAAGACCAGATTCGGACTCTAGATAGAAAGAATCAACCTTCTTCAGACATCTTACCTTGCACCTAACAGTAGCTCTCACAGCGAACTTAGTACGACTTTACGACAGCAGATCCGTCGGCCCCTCTGACGGATTCGCCTTATATCGTGCCAAACCTGCACGTAACAGCTATAGTATAGCTATTAGGCTTATAATGTAAGCTAGTAATAAAAAGGTCCTTTAACTAGAAAGGGCTAAAAATAGGTCTTATTTTTAACACCCCCTTTACAAAAGAATTACATTAAAAGCAATTAAAAAGCGTATAAGGAGACTATAGGGTAAAATAATAACTTTTAAATAATAACTTTTAGATAATAATAAATAAAAGGGAAAAATAGGAAAAGATAAAAGACTCTCTTTTAAATTCCTAGCTATTATTAAATATAGCTCCCTTTTTAGTGTTATTTTTAGTTCCTTATTAAAGGGGTTTAGTTATTAGTTATTGGTTTTTAGTGATTATTAAGCCCTAAAAGCTTAATAAAAGCCTAGTAAAGAGATATAGATAACGGTTTTATTAGACTATTTATAGGCATTAACTTTATATCTAGATATTTAATCTTAGCTTAACCTACTAATACTTATTACCTAATATAGTTAAACTTTAGTAAAGTATGCTTAGTATAGCTATATAAGGCAGGGTTATAGGCTATAGTTATAGCGCTTTAATTATTATAGAATATTTATATAGGGGGAGAAATAGGGGTTTTTAGCTCCTTAAATAAGCCCTAAAGCCACTATAGCTTCTAGAAGGTCTTATAAATAGCATTAGCTTTAGCTTCTAATGTTAATAAAGCTATTATACTAGCTTTCTTTAATTTCTAGCTAATAGATCCACTAGCTAGCTTAAATAAATAAGTATATATAAATTTAGAGGTCTTTTTATCCCCTATAAAATTACTATTATAATAACCTATTAGGCTTTTACTAGCTATACCTTTAGAGTCTCCCCTACAGATTATAGCAAGGAATTTAGTCCCTAATAGGTACCTAAGTAGGTTTTTAGCTACTTTTAGGTGCTTTATATAGGGGCTAGCTAGTGCTATAGATAGCCACTAAAGTGTAAAGGCTATATCTAGTCTTATAAGTAATATTAAGTGTTAAAAATAAGACCTATTTTTAGCCCTTTCTAGTTAAAGGACCTTTCAATTACTAGCTTGCATTGCAAGCCTGACAGCTGCACTGCAGCTGTCAACGGTCGCGAAGGTGGCTGTCAATGGCTACGTCGCAGCTGTCAACAGCTGCGACCAACCGTGTGGATGACTAATCCAAATCAATTGTGAATTACTCAATTGCGTTGTGACTGCAAGCGTAGCCATAACCGCAGCGCCACTAGTAATTAGGTAAGCTAGGGTGACGTAAACAGGTTACCCTGTACGCGGGTTACCCTATAGCTATCTTTGACAGCGATTTTCTCTTTAACTAGAGGTCGTACAAAAGTCTTATATATAGCAAATTAAAGCTAGAAGACAGGGCTTTTATTTAATATAGGAATATTTTTTAGACTAAAATTTAGTGCATACGGGTTGCTAGTTTGTATGGTGGTGAGTTGATTTTTTGGATTTTACATACAAATGAATTTTGCGGAAAATAAAAAGTGGCCTATAAGACCTCTTTAGCGGTCCGGATTCACCGATACGGTCAGTGGGTATATAAGAGGAAGAAGATCTTTTCAATCTAGCTAGATAGCTAGGCCTCTCAATCCAACAGCCGCATTGCCCGTACAACGTCACTAAAATCAATTCTATTGGTATATAAGATATCGTAAAAGTCATCTAAATTGAATTCTATTAGTTGATAACTGCCGAAACCTTCCGTTACGTTGCGTTAAATATTTCAACGTGGTGGTTCTATTAGTCCCCGACCGTAGAGCTACACCTGTACAGCTGTTGCCAGCTGGCAACTAGCTCCCTACATTTTAATATTAAGTATATTATAGTCCCTATAATGCACTAATAAAGCTTAATTTCACTAGCTATTAAAAGCTTAGTTATTTACATAGCTAATATGCCTAGCTAAAGAGGTATGCTAATAGGCTTACTATCTAGTATATTAAATTAACTTAAAGCCTCTAAGATATACTAAGATTAATGGATTTTTAGTATTCTATTAGGCTTATCTTATATAATTTAAATCATACTTTTCCGCACTGACCCTAAGGTCCGGAATCGCCTCTAAAATACAAATCACATTAATATTTAAAATCCTTGCCTTTATTTCTCCCCCCCTATAATATTACACTATAATAGAGCTAGTAGTAAGAGTGTAAATAAGATACTAATAGTAATTAATATAGGCTTAGGAGGGCTAGCTTAAAGTAGCTACCACCTAAATATAGGAATAGGATAGTTTAATATCTAAAGGAGTAAGGATAACCTAATAGTAAACTAAAACTAATTTATATATCCTAAAGATATAAAATATTATAATAAGATTACTAGCCTTATCCTAAGTAATAAAGTTACCTAAGTATAGCGTATTACACTAGCTATAGCTAGCTAGGTAATAGACTATACTTAAACTAAAGTAAGAGCTATAAATACTAATAATAGTAATATTTATACTACTAAAGAAGTATTAAAAATAGCCCTTAAGGAGGCTATTAGGGAGGAAGCTAAAGATAATAACTCCCTAACCTAGGTAAGTATTATAGCTAGGCCTACACTAAAATAACTAAATACTAACCCCCCCCCCTCTAGATCCCTAGAAGATAATATAGAGAAGTGCTTATAAGAGAAAACACTATATAGGAATTACTTTAGTCTAAGGGCGTGAAAGATATAGTTATAGCTATAAACAAAGCTATTAGGTAAGCCTTAGTAATAGTAGCTAGAAAACTCCCTAGTAAGGATATAATTATTACCTTTAAAGGAAATATAGTGTAATATAAAGAAGACTAAAAATAGATTACTAAAGTATTTAGCCTAGAGGTAACTATTTATTACTATATACTTAGTATTATTATTAAGGGTTTCTTAATAAAGTATATATCTATTAAGAACCTAGTAGTAAAGATTAGAAAAGCAAATAAAGTAAATATAATTAAGGTAACTATAAGACACCCCTAGGGTAAAGGCACTTAGTAAATTACTCTAATTCTTAGACTAGCTAAAGTTAAAGACACTAATAAGATATACTAAGATAAAATAGTATTTAAAGTAAAGCTATTTTAAGCTAAACTATATAATAAGACTCTATAATCTAAATAGTGCTATAATTACTTCTAAATAGGATATATTACTAAGTTTTATAAGGTAGCACTAAGGTATAGTAAGTATAAAGCTAGCTAGTATAAGGATAAAGAGGCATTATACCTTATAATAAATAGATAACTTAAGGAAAACTATATCCTATGCTTTAGGCTATACCTAGCCTAGTTTAAAGACTACTTAGTGCTAAAAGAGAAGTAAAATATAGTAAAGGTAAGATACCTAGAATAACCTTCTTACTTTACCTCTAACTCCCCTAGTAAAAATATAGCACTAGCCTAAGAGAGAACTAGCATAGCTATAAAACCTATAGTAATAATAAAAAGAAAGAGAGGTTACCCTATAAATATAAAATAAAGCGCTAAATAGCTAAGAGCTAGAAGCATTAGGCGCTATATAAAATAACTTAAAGCTAGAATAAAACTAGTATAGAATAGCTAAGACCTACTACCCCCCCCCTAATTAATATAATAATATTATAAGTTCTCTTCTAAAATATAAATAAGAAGAATAGCTTAATATATATTATACTTTACTACTAAACTAATATAAATATAATAGTAATCTAAGAGTAAGAATATATAAAATATCTATAGCCCCTTATACTAGGCCTTACCTAGTTCTAACTTACACACTGTGTGGCTAGAATTGTGACCTCTCGAGACCTCTCTCACAAGACCACAGGCCTCTAGACCTCGGCATCGTCGGATCTATCGGCATCGCCGGATCAATCGGATCCCTAGTCATGTGACTATCTAGCTAGATAAAATCCCTAGATTCCCTCCTCTTTTATAGAAAATTAACTCTCCCCTTTTGTGCGGTTACTATAGTATATGCTCTAGGTTTGTTTAATTAATAAGATAACTAGACATTAAAAAGAGACCTTAGCAGCTTGGATCCTCGCGATAGATCGCAAATATCGCAGACCTAGATCCCGTTATCTAGGTTCTGGCTTTGATATCATTGAATTCGTTAGTATCGTTAGCATTGTCAATATTATCGTTTTTATCGTTATTATTAGCTTTGTTATTAAGACTGTCTTTTCCGTTGTTTTAGGGTGTTGTTTTTCCCCTAACAAAACTGGTGGAGGAACGGGGAATGGTCCTGTTAGACCTTCTGCTGTTGAATTCGATAATCCCCTCCTAACATTGCCTCTCTTATTATTTCCCCCTTTAGTTATCCCTTCGTACGATTATTATAATCATTAGCAGCGTTTCACCTCTTTTCCCTTTGATCCGGGTCGCTAGATTAAATCCCTTTAATCCGATCATTTGATCTGACATCGTCAAAATCGTCGGATCAGTTAGATCGATTGATTAGAACCGTTACAACCTTTTTCCCCCTTGATCCAGGCAGCTAGATCAAATCCCTTCATTCCGATCATTTGATCAAGGTTATCTGACTTGTCTGATATTATCAAAATCATCGGATTCGTTAAATCAAATAATCGCGACCATTACGACCTTTTCCCTCTTGACCTAGCTTTGACCTTTCCTTCTAAATTTAACCTTCTTTTCTGATTTTCAACCTTCTAACCTGCCCTAGCTTAAACCGATTTAATACCCTAGTTTTTGCTTAGCTATCCGTTAGGGAGGCAAGCAGCTAGACCTTTGACTTTAACCTTAATAAATTAGGTCTTTCATGATTAGACCTTTAACCTAACCTTTATTAGCTAGGTCTGTCGTTAAAGATTAATTAATCTAACTGTCTGACAAGACCTCTAACCGTTGAAGATCCCTCTGACTGACGATTTCTCTGACGATTGACGAGGAATCTGACTGTCAGAAGGTCTTCTGAAGAGGTCTCTGACTGATGACAAGGGCTTCTGTTGTCACAGACTAATTGATCCGACCGTCTGACAAGGCCTCTGACCCTTGAAGACCTCTCTGACTGACGATTTCTCTGACTTTTGAAGGGGAATCTGATGTACAGAAGGTCTTCTGAAGAGGCCTCTGCCGTTAACAAAAGCTTCTGTCGTCAGACTAATTAATCCGACTGTCTGACGAGGCCTCCGACCATTAAAGACCTCTCTGACTGACGATTTCTCTGACGATTGACGAGGAATCCGATGTATAGAAGGTCTTCTGATGAGGCCTCTGCCGTTGACAAAAGCTTCTGTCGTCAGACTAATTAATCCGACCGTCTGACGAGGCCTCCGACCGTTGAAGACCTCTCTAACCGATGATTTCTCTGACGATTGAAGAGGAATCTGACCGATAGAAGGTCTTCTAAAGAGGTCTCTGACCGCTGACGAAAGCTTCTGTTGTCAGACCAATTGATCCGACTGTCTGACGAGGCCTCCGACCGTTGAAGATCCCTCTGACTGACGATTCCTCTGACTTTTGAAGGGGAATCTGATGTATAGAAGGTCTTCTGAAGAGGCCTCTGCCGTTGACAAAAGCTTCTGTCGTCAGACCAATTGATCCGACCGTCTGACGAGGCCTCCGACCGTTGAAGACCTCTCTGACTGACGATTTCTCTGACGATTAACGAGGAATCCGATGTATAGAAGGTCTTCTGACGAGGCCTCTGCCGTTGACAAAAGCTTCTGTCGTCAGACCAATTGATCCGACCGTCTGACGAGGCCTCCGACCGTTGAAGACCTCTCTGACCGATGATTTCTCTGACGATTAAAGAGGAATCTGACTGATAGAAGGTCTTCTAAAGAGGTCTCTGACCGCTGACGAAAGCTTCCGTCGTCAGACCAATTGATCCAACTGTCTGACGAGGCCTCCGACCGTTGAAGATCCCTCTGACTGACGATTCCTCTGACTTTTGAAGGGGAATCTGATGTACAGAAGGTCTTCTGAAGAGGCCTCTGCCGTTGACAAAAGCTTCTGTTGTCAGACTAATTGATCTGACCGTCTGACGAGACCTCTGACCGTTGAAGATCTCTCTGACTGACGATTCCTCTGACGATTGACGAGGAATCTAATGTACAGAAGGTCTTCTAACGAGGTCTCTGACCGCTGATAAGGCCCTCTGTTATGGATTGATTAGTTGATCAATCAGACCCTCGGTTACTCGACCTCTGACCTTGGGTTAGATTAATCACTAATAATCCCTCTGACTGTCTGACGAGACCTCCGACCGTTGAAGACCTCTTTGACTGACAATTCCTCCGACTTTTGAAGAGGAATCTGACCGATAGAAGGTCTTCTAAAGAGGTCTTTGACCGATAACAAGGGCTTCTGTTGTTAGACTAATTAATCCGACCGTCTAACGAGGCCTTCGGCCGTTGAAGACCTCTCTGACTGACGATCTCTCTGACAATTGACGAGGAATCTGATGTACAGAAGGTCTTCTGACGAGGTCTTCGCCCGCTGACGACCCCTCTGACCGTTGAAGACCCCTCTGATAGATGATTCCTCCGACCTTTGAAGAGGAATCTGACCGATAGAAGGTCTTCTGACGAGGTCTTCGCCCGCTGACGACCCCTCCGGCCGTTGAAGATCCCTCTGACTGACGATTCCTCTGATGATTAAAGAGGTCTCTGACTATTAGAAAGGTCTTCTGCTACGGATCAATTAATCGGACTGTTGACAAGACCTCTGATGACGACCCCCTTTAATAGATGACCCTTTTGATTGATGGATTGATAGGTAGGGGGGCCTGAAAATCACGAATTTTTTTTTTTATCTTATAATTGTACTACTTTTCCCTCTTTTCCCTCTTTTCCCTCTTTTCCCTCTTTTCCCTCTTTTCCCTCTTTTCCCCCTTTTTGTTGTTTTCTTTAGTTACTGTTTTCCCTTTCCTAGGGGCTAGAAAAGGGAAAACAGTTAGGGAGGTGTTATGTGGCTAGAATTGTGACCTCTCGAGACCTCTCTCACAAGACCACAGGCCTCTAGACCTTGGCATTGTCGGATCTATCGGCATCGCCGGATTAATCGGATCCCTAGTCATGTGACTATCTAGCTAGATAAAATCCCTAGATTCCCTCCTCTTTTATAGAAAATTAACTCTCCCCTTTTGTGTGGTTACTATAGTATATGCTCTAGGTTTGTTTAATTAATAAGATAACTAGACATTAAAAAGAGACCTCAGTAGCTTGGATCCTCGTGATAGATCGCAAATATCGCAGACCTAGATCCCGTTATCTAGGTTCTAGCTTCAATATCGTTGAATTCGTTAGTGTCGTTAGCATCATCAATATCATCGTTTTTATCGTTATTATCAGCTTCGTCATCAAGACCGTCTTTTCCGTCGTTTTGGGGTGTTGTTTTTCCCCCGACAAAACACTATAATAGGCATAATGCTATATATATAAATAAGAAATATAATATAGGGTTATAGTTAGCTTAGGGAAGGCCTAATTAGTTACTAGTGAAAATATAAGGGGTTAATATCTATTCCCTTTACTTAGAAGGCTATAGTAATAACTAGAACACCCTTATATAAGATATTAATATAAAGACACTACATAACTAAAGTATATTTATAGGAGACTTTAACTAAAAGCACTCTCTCTAGGATAGGCTAGATAAAATAACTAATAAAGTAAATAAACTACTAGAACTTATAAGCTAGTAAAGGCTTAGACTAGTAATGCCTTAAGAGAAACTTACTAGATAATATAAGGATAATAAGGATAATACTATAGACCTAGTATAGGTAACCCTAGATATCTAAGTTTACTATAAAGGTATAAAAGACCTTACTAAATCTAACTATATCCTATAGCTAATTAGTATCTTTACTAACCTATAGGATAGTACCTTATAGACTCTTAGGCATATGTGAAATATAATAAATAAACTATACATAAAGGCAAAAGTAATAATACATTTTTAACTAGAAAACACTTTAGACTTAGAAGATAAAGAAGGGATAAACACATACATTACTTAGCTTATTATAAACCTATAATAAATAGTAAATAAGGTAGCCCTATAAAAGCCCTAGGGGCTCCCTAGCCTAGAGGTATAGTGGTTAAGGATAGCTAAAGAGGTAGTTACTAAAGCTAGATAGGTAAAGAGATAATAGAGATAATAGAGAATAGAAGCAAACTAGTAAGCCTACACTAAGGTAAATAGGGATTAGGAATAAGTTATTAGAATAAAAAGGAGAAATATATAGAGGGAAGCCTTATAAAAAGCTAATATATAGAGAAAGGATAGGGGAGTATAGAGCCTTAAGAGATAGGCCTAGCTTTAAAGCTAGGCCCCCCTAGAATTACCTAGGTTACTAGAGCTAGAGAGAACTAAAAATAACCTAAACCTAGCTACTATATATAAGGATAAAGTAAGTATACTAGTATAAAGATTCTTCCCTAAGCCTATAATAAACCTCTCTTATATTCTAGATCTTACCTTCCTAGAGCTAGATAATACGCTATTCCTAGATAAAGAATAATTTAGATTAAAGGAGATATTAGATATCTTATTAGATATAGCTAGCTAGAAGGTAATAAGTAATAATAAACTCCTAGTAAGCCTTATTAAAGCCTATGGTAAGCTAGTAAAAGAGGCTATAGCCTAACTCTTAAATACTATCCTTAAAGTAAGATACTTCCTAGCCTAATTCTAGACTACTAGAGTAGTAGTAATTAGAAAACTAGGTAAGATAATAAAAGAGATAAAAAAGGCTAACGCATAGAGGCCTATCTCCTTACTAAATATTATTAGGAAAATCATAGAAGTAGTAATTATAAAATAACTTATAGCTTTTACTAAGGTAAAAGGACTTCTTCTAGAACTATAAATAGGAAATAGAATAAATAGGTTAATAAAGATAGTAATTAGGGTCTTAGTAAAATACGTAAGAGAGGCCTAAGGCAAAGGTAAAATCACCTTACTAGCCTAGATAGATATTTTATTTACCTTTAATAGAGTTAGCTACCTATACCTAATTACCTTACTAATCTAAATAAAAATCCTATACTAGCTAATAGCTATAATATAAAGCTTCCTAGTAAATAGAATAAGCTAGCTTAGCTTTAATAGTAAACTCTCTAAACCCTTTAGGATTAAAGCTAGTACCCTATAAGGATTACCTCTCTTACTAATTCTCTTCCTCCTTTACTTAGTAAAACTTTATATATGCCTTTAAGCTATCCTAAGTATAGTAGCTATTAGATTTACTAATAATATAAACATTATAGCGTTTAGTAAGAATATAGTATAAACCTAGAGAAGACTTAAGGCTATATAGAGAATCTATAAGGACTAGGTAAAGAAAGTAAGTATAAAGTTTAACCTAGTAAAAACTAAACTTATATACTTTAGTAAGGCCTATAGGCCTCTATAAGTAAGGGTTTAGCTTAGTATAAAAAAGATAGTGCTAATAAAAGTATACTAATTCCTTAGGGTATAGGTAAATAGGAAACTTAACTAAAGTGCCTATAAGAATATCCTTAAGGGAAAGCTAGCCTAGTAGTAGCTTACACTCTTTATATTAGTAGTATTAGTATAAGGTATTAGTTTTAGAGATGCCTAGCTTATATATATATAGGTAGTCTAGCCTATTCTTACCTATAAAGTAAGCGCCTATTATACCCTAACTAAGAAAGGAAAAAACCTAAGAGAAATAGTTAGAAGCTTTATAGTAAACTAATTAACTTACCTTTAGACTATAGCTAGAGTGTTTAAGGCTATACTAATTACCTAGCTAGAGGTTAAGATATATATCCCTCCCCTAGACCTTTACCTAAATAAGATAAAATAGAAGTTTAAAGAAAGGATTATACTTAGCGAAATAGTAAATAAAATATAGGCTATAGCTAACTTAGTATAAATAGTATTATAATGTAAAGGAAGACCCCCTCTTACTAATAATAAACTAGATATATAACTATATAAAGAATAGAAAAGAAAATAGGAAGACTAGTATTTTAATAAAAGACTAAGATAATATAGGTATAGAAAAGAGCTAATAGAGAACTACTTACTTACCTATAACCTAAAGGATATCTAGAAATTCTACACTAGACTTAATAAGTATATCTTTTCTATAATAATATAACTATATATAGGAAAGATTAGCCTTAATAAGTTCCTTTTCTAAAGACACGTTCCTAGGGTAGCTTTACCCCTATATAGCTATAGCTATATAGCTAAAGACTAGTATTATATAATTATTAACTACGCTAACTATAACTATAAATGCCCCTAAACATAATAGCCTAGAGATATATAGGAAGTAAGGCTAGCCCTAGATAATCCCCTAAGGGCAAGATATATAGCTAAATAGGTCCTTAGTATAAGAAGACTCTAATATTACATATTAGCATAAGACCTAGCCCTTAGCTAACGCAAACTAGGGGAGGATCTAGGCTACCCTAGAGGTAACTAAAATAATTAATAAATAAACGCTATAGATAACTAGAGAGAGATACTAGGTAAGATAATATAGCCACAGAGGCAAGCTAAAAAGGAGGCGAAATTACACTAAGATAAAAAGACTATAGGTTTAGAATAGTTATTAGATTAATTTTAAGTTAAAAAACTATAGGTATTATTTTACACTAGCTTACTACTACCCCTTTACTAACCTAAAATTAGCCTTATTTCTCTTTAGGAACTAGGATTATATTCTCTATTACCTTACTCTTACCCTTAGCTAATAGGCTAGTAGCTAGGAGCTAGTTTATTTTTACTACCTAGGTATTAAGTTACTAAAGCTAAAAGATAACCTTATTATATTATTCCTTAGTAAACCTAGACCTAGCTAGGTCTAGGCTTATTACTATAGTACCTTATTTTTTCTTAGTATAGTTTTTAGTATAAAGTTTCTTAACCTAAGCTATATAGTTTTCTAAGGCCTAGATAATTAAAGTTAGCCTTAATTTAAAGCTACTACTATACTAAAGTAAAATTACTTATATTACTCCTAGTAACTATACTAGCTTAGGTATTAACTAATTACTAATACTCCCCTTACTAGCTAGTAATATTTAGCTATAAGTAAATTAGCACTAGAGTAAGCTTAGAGTAAGTATAAATACTAATATTACCTTAGAATATTTATAGTTATAAACCTAATAGTTAAAGTAAGCACTAGATATTACCCCTTTATATATAAATTAGCCTTACTTCTAGGCTAGTAATAAACTAACTTACTAATAATATTATAGCACTAGTGCCTTAAATTCTTAATTAATTATATCTTATAAGATATATACTATAGTGCTTAAGGTTTACCTAGCTACCCTAGATTAGACCTAGAATAAGTATAAAATAAGGGTAAAAATAACTTACTTTAAGATCTTTAAACTTAGCTTACTTTAATTATTTTATTATAAGGGATTTCCTTAAATATATCTCTAAGGCTATAATTTCCTAGGTAAATTAAAACTAAAATAGTACTAATAATAAAATACTTATAGTATTTAGTAATATTTTATTATAAATTTCTATATAAAAATATTAGTAATTAAATTAGTACTAGGCTAGAAAAGCCTTAAATAGCTTTAAGAAAAAGTAAAGAAAATAAAAACTTATAGGAAGTTTAATATAAGAAAAGAAAAAAGGTTAAAACCTTATAAAAGGAAAAGCTCTCTCTTATACTTAAGAAAAAGAGAGAGAGAAATAAATTATAATATTACCTAGAAAATAAAGTATAAGATAAATAAATATATAAATAGTATATAAGTAATCTAGAAGTAAAACTACTTAAATACTAGGCCTAAATTACTTACCTCTTACTATAAGTAAATAAAACTATATACTTAAACTTTATAAGGTATTTAGTTTAATACTAAGCTAAAGTTAGCTAAAAAGTAAGGTACTAAAGAAGTTAAAAGTAAAGTAAATAAAAAGTAAATTACTATTATAAATTAGAATTTACTATACTATAAAATAAAGTAAAAGGTATAAAGTAAGGCTAAAATAAAGCTAGATTAGTATTAAAGAGAGCTAGTTAGAATTATTACTATACTTTTTTTCTTTTTCTTTTATTTTCTATAAAATAAAGCTAGTATAAGCTAGCACTAAATACCTATAGTTAGCTATACCTAATATAGCGTAAGCCTATAAGAGGGCTAGCGCTAGCCTATATATAAATATAAGGGGGTTTTTGTCATGGCTTCACCGAAAGGTTAAGAACGAAGTGATGGCTGAGACTATCGCAGTCGCTGCTAGATAGATGCTAGCTAGGGGCGGGTGCGTAAAGGTTTTAATCTCTAACCTAGCACCTATAATGTGCGTAGTCTTTAATAAATACCCCGCTTCACAAGCACATAGCTATCTCATAGCTAGCTAGCCTCTTTATTATCCGCATAGCCTAAAGGTTCTCTAAAGACCTACTTTAATAAACATCCTATCTTTAACCTCTGCGCTCCTAATATAATACCCCCCCTATATATAATTAACCTTGATTATAAAATAAGCTACTTGCTTAGGGCGTGGTCACTATATTAGAGCTTCGCAAGGAAAAATAAGACAGGGCACCTTACGTCCAAACACGTAGGTAAATAAAAAAAAAAACAATAATAACAATGCCACTAATTAAAAATAACCTCTCATTATAGTTAGTAATGTTCTAATAGCAGCCCACACGTAGCTTCACTATAGCAAAACAAATGTTATTACCTATTATATAGCTAGAAAAAACAATACAGATAACCCATGTTAATTTTCGTAATTAGTTAAATAAACAAGGTACCTAATGCTAGGGTTCTAAATAGTCTAACTAGAGGGCTTGTGTTATAGTCACTATAAGCTCGCAGCTATTAGGCATATGTGCGTTTGGTAGTGCTAACGGTTATTATTGTAATTTATAAATCACCTATACGTAGTGCGTTAAATCACTTAAGGGGTCTAGGGTTAATATAAAAGAGACTAATTTTTCCCCCCTTCCACACTTTTCCTTTCTTTTACAACATCCCTTAACCTTATAAGTTACCCCTACTAGCTAAGCAGTAGCTCTCTTACTGCTATTGCTTAGTAGTTGTTAAAATATATAAGGCTTTGTAATCCTAAGTGCAGTTGGATCGGTTCACTCTTTTGAATTTAACAGTAGTTACTAACCTCTTTTAGTCCCTAATTATTATTATTATCCGTCCTTATTTATCTTAGTTTCTTGCCCTTATCTAGCTTATAAGTTTATACTCTTATTAGCATAACTTCCCTGTCTAGTCTATTATAGCTAACTTATAGCTAGTTTACTATGTCTAAGTCTTATACCTAAACTTCGCCTTTATTAACGCCTTAAGAAAATCTATTAACTAAGAAATCTCCTATAAAGTCTCCCTAAAAGCAAACTTCTTCTAAAATCTTATTATAAGTTTATTATATTCTTATAGTGTCTCTATTGCTAACTTACTACTAGCGGAATAACTTTAAAGAAGATTCTATGTATGCGCTATTATTAGTAAGTGGCAATATAAAATATCCTCCTAAAAAACAGCACCTATAAGATTCTAGGATACCTTATTAACAAAAAAACCTTCCTAGCTAAATATAATAAGTCTTTAAGTATAATATCTTTACTTACTTACTGCTTCTTTATAGCTAATATTTAACAGGCTATTTAATAAAATATGCTTATTACTTCTAAAATAACAAAAACTATATTATAGTATGTCTTTCTTAACTAAAATCTGCCTAGTTATTGCTAACACACTACTAGACTCTAGCTTAAATTATATAGCTTTATAATAGGCTATTTAAACTTATTAAAGCTACTCCTAAAGGTAGCTATTACTATTAAAATAAAGTAAGTATAATCCTATTTCCTAGACACTAGATTACTACTAACTCACTACTAGCCTATTATAAAAACAAAGAAAAAGCTATAGAATACTATCCTAGTTTACAAAAATTCTAATAAGCGTGGTTATATTTACTATGCTTAAATATTTACTAATACTACTTATAAGGCAAAACATAATAAACACACTACAATAGCGCTGCTAAGTAACACTATAAATCTAGAGACTTAGATTAATATTTTAAACTCTCTTCGCTTTATAGCCTAGAATATCCTAAAGGTAAGCTTTCTTAATATACATAGCTAATGCTTAACTAACTTACTAGTAATTTACACTAAATACTATTAATCTGCCTAAATATATTAGTCCTATTAAGCTCCCTAGTGCACTTTAGGTCTATATATATAGAGAGAGGGATTCTAATAATAAAGATACTCCTAAGGCCTTTTTCTCCGTGGCTCCTATAGCCGCTAATAATAATAAGGGACTAGCGGTTACTAGGGCTAACTCTATTATAGAGGAATAAGTGCTTAGTAGCTATATAATAGATTATTTAAGTTATCTAAGTAAATTAACTTTATTTTCTAATATCTTTAGTATATTAAGTTATAAAACGTAACTACCTTACATTAACTTTACTACTTAGCTATTACTTATAGTTATTAATAATTTCTCTAGTAATAAAATCCCTTTTTAACACCTAAGAATTCTCTAAAGCATTATAGCCCTTCTATTTAACCAGATATTTATAATATCTTCTGTTATAGTAATGCAAAATAATTCTCTTAACTTTAAACTCTTGTTTATTATCTTTAATAGTATCTCGTAGTAAGGGCGTATCTTTTACGTTAATTAGGTCCCCTTTAAAAGGTTTAAGACTAGTAATATTAAATACATTATATAATTAAGTCCTAGGTAGCAATTTCAATTAATACGCTAATCTATAACTTCTAATTACCTTTTTAATCTTATAGGGGCCTAGATACTTTATAGCTAGCTTCCTACTAGGGCGTCTTAGGTTAATGTTTTTTATTAATAATAAAACATAGTTACTAACTTTAAACCTTATTAGAGTTCTCTTCTAGTTATAATATTTTTTATACTAAGTCTATAAGTCACTTAAAAGCTACTTAATTATAGTGTGCTTCTCTCTTAGTGCTAAAATCCTACTTTTAGCTTAATTATTTACTAAAGGGATGTCTACTACTACTTACTACAGACCTCTAGGATTATAACCTTATAATGCCTCCGCTAGTGTGTAGCTATGCGTTAAGTAATTGCTTGTGTTATACGCAAATTACGCTATTAATAGGTTATCCGCCTAATTAGTCTGTTTAGCATAAGCAAAAGCCCTTAAATAATATTCTAAGACCTAGTTTAAACGTTCTATTTAACTATCTATCTAGGGGTAAAAAGCGGTGCTAAGTAGCCGCTTTATCATAAGAAAATAGCAAAAAGTCATCTAGAAACCACTAGTAAATGTGAAACCTTAGTCTATCACAATACCTTCTAGGGCTCTATAGTCTCTAAAAACATATTTTAAGAACACAGTTACTAGCCTATTACTAGTTAGTTACGTTAAAATAGGGATATAAATACTATATTTCGTGAAATAGTTAATAATAACTAAAATTGCGTTATAGGTCTAATTCGAATCTTTCACTAGTAAAAGTCTAGTAATAAAATCTATTAACAATTCTTAAAAAGGGTAATTAGGCACTAGCAACGTAGCTAGCTTACTATATGGTTTATAATGCCTTAGTTTTAAAGTCTAATAATTTATATAAGTGCTAACATGTACCTTTATATCTTTCTTTATTATTAGCTAATAATATTAGTTTATAATCTAACGAAAAGTTTTACTTACTCCTTAGTGCCTAGTAGTAGAGTTATTATAAGTTAGTAATAAAATTTCTTTCCTTATACCTAGAGGAATAAAAACATAATTCTTAAACATTAACAGCTTAGAGGGTCTAATTAACTATATCTAGGACATAGCTAAATTGCTGCTTTTAAGTAACTTTAATTAAGCCATAGCAAAGTTATCGCCTTGCTATGCTTTATATAATAAGACTTAAATTAGGGGTTTTAATTCTAAGCTCTTTTCTAGAAAGTCAGAGTTAAACTTAAAAGAGGTTCTCTAAATAGATTAGATCCTAGCTATAATATCTCTATAAGTAATTAGTTTAATAGATGCTTCTAGTCTTATAGGGACACAGATAAGTAATGTTTTTAAGGGGCGCCCTCGCTGCTTACTAGTAATAACCTATGCTAGTCTATCCCTATTAGAAATAGCTAGTCTAATAGGAAAATTAAAACAATTAAGCAATAACTAATATATACGCTAGGTACTAATAGTATTACTATAGCTAGCTTGTCGCTTATTAACTAAAGTATAAAAAGTATTAAATAACCCTACTAATATAACTCTTCTAAGATTATCTAAATTATTAGGTTCTTTAGGAATACAGTTAAGTTATGATTTTTTAAAACCCTGGATATTAGCAGTATTATCATAGCGTCGTTATAACTAACTATTAGTTACATTAAGTGACATTTTCGTGGAACCTATAGTATTAATAATATTACTATAGTGTTCCTATCTCTTAGTATTTATAAATTTAGACAAAAAGGTAGGAAGTTATATAGTTACTACTTTCTCTTTCCTTACCTTACTTACAAAATCTAGTCTTCTTAAAAGTAAGTTAGCAGGATTTAATTTCCTTGCATAATACACAATCTTAAAATCAAAAGGATAAAGCTTATTAAGCGTAGTTACCTACCTACTAGTAAGCTTAGGCTTTGTAGTAAGGTACTTATAGTTTAAATAATCTATAATAACTTTAATTATATAAGCTAAATAAGCGAGATAGTGTCTCTATATGTAAAAAGCCTCTTAGATAGCTAATAATTCGCTATTAGGTGTTAAATATCACAATTTAGTATTAGTTATCTTCCTTAACATAAACATAACTAAGTGCTAGTAACCTAGCACTAACATTATAAGTATAGCCCTAATTGCATGTCTAGATATATCTATCTCCACTCTAAGATACATAAGTGGGTTAAAATACACTAAAATTAGCGCTTCCTAAAATCTTTATTAAAGCTCTCTAAACGCTACTAGCTTGCGGGGTTCTAGTTTAAATGTCACTAGTTAATTCCCTCTAAGGCAATCTATTAATAAAACAATAACTTTACTATACTATTTATTGAAATGTAGGGAGCTAGTTGCCAGCTGGCAACAGCTGTACAAGTGTAGCTTCTACGGTCGGGGACCAATAGAGCCACCACGTTGAATATTTATTCAACGCAACGCAACGGAAGGTTTCGGCAGTTATCAACTAATTGAATTCAATCTAGATGACTTTTACGATATCTTATATACCAATAGAATTGATTTTAGTGACGTTGTACGGGCAATGCGGCTGTTGGATTGAGAGGCCTAGCTATCTAGCTAGATTGAAAAGATCTTCTTCCTCTCATATACCCACCGACCGTATCGGTGGATCCGGACCATTAGAGAGGTCTTAAGGGCTACTTTTGATTTTCCGCAAAATTCATTTGTATGTAAAATCCAAAAAATCGACTCACTACCATACAAACTAGCAACCCATATGCACCAAATTTTGGTCCAAAAAATATTCCTGCATAAAATGAAAGCCCTGTCTTCTAGCTTCAATTTGCTATATATAAGACTTTTGTACGACCTCTAGTTAAAGAGAAAATCGCTGTTAAAGATAGCTATAGGGTAACCTGCTTATGTCACCCTAGCTTACCTAATTACTAGTGGCGCTATAGTTGTGGCTGCGCTTGCAGCCACAACGCAATTGAATAATCCACAATTGACAATTGACAATTGATTTAGATTAGTCATCCACACGGTCGGTCGCAGCTGTTGACAGCTGCGACGTAGCCATTGACGGCCACCTTTGCGACCGTTGACAGCTGCAGTGCAGCTGTCAGACTTGCAATGCAAGCTAGTAATAGAAAGGTCCTTTAACTAGAAAGGGCTAAAAATAGGTCTTATTTTTAACACTATTTAATAAAACAGCGGTAAAATCCAGTAAAACCAAGAAATAACTAAATGTTAAAAACGCTGCGTGGTATTAGCTAGGTTATAATTGCTTTAACTCTTACTAGGTCTATTGTAATACCTTTCTCTAATATCTTAAAGCCTAAAAATTTAACTTCCTTAACTAAAAATTAACACTTCTTAAGGTTAATAAAAAGACCTACCTCTCTAAACCTATGTAAAACTTATTTAATATGCTCTATATAATCTTTAACCCTACTACTATATATTAGCGTATTATCTAAATAGATAATGTAAGTCTTATTAACAAGTCCTTTAAGAGCATTATTAATATACTCCTAAAAAGTCACTAGTGCGTTAACTAGTCTAAATGGCATCACTAGATATTTAAAGTAGCTATATTAACAATAGAACACTATTTTCCACTCATTACCTAAGCAAATACATAGCTAGTAGTACGTATCTTTTAAATCTAGGACTATAAAAATAACTACGCCCGCTAATTAATTAAGAATTTTAGTAATAAGGGGCAAAGGGGCCTTATTCTTAATTGTGATCTTATTTAGGCCCTTATAATCCACACAAAGCCTTAATTTCCCTCCTTTCTTTAGAATAAATAAAATTAGGGCTCTAGCTAGGCTAACTAATCTTCTAATTTACCCTTTAAGCTACGCGCTTATAAGGTACTCTCTAAGAACCTCTAGCTCCCTTTTGGCTAAATTATATATAAGCCCCTAAGGTAGTGTTTTCCCTTCTTCTAATTTAATCATATAAGTATAACCTCCTAGTTTAGGAAGCTTACCCACTAACTCTTTAGAAAAAATATCTATAAACTCCCTATATTCTTCTAGGATTATTAGTGTAAGGCGCTTAGTGCTCTTATCCTAATTTAACGTGGCTTCTTTGCCGCTTATGCTTTCTAAAATTAGCATAACTATAATACCTTTGCTTTTTTACTATAAATAAGCGTACTTAAGGATCTATATAGCTACTTTACTATTTATTTATATATCTATTACTACTAGGTCCTCTAATTAGCTTTCTCCTTTTCCTTTTTGATTTTTATTTTCTAGAATACTTAGCCTAATCTTTATCGCTCCTAATAATAAAGTAACTACTACTATTTTTTTCTCTTTATATACTCGCTGCTTACTATAAGTAAAGGAGAGACATTTTATTATTACTAGATATCTCTAGTATTTATGCTCCTAACACATAATCACAGGTAAATACTCTTTAATCTAGTCTATACCTAGAATTATCCCTTTACTTATATTAGTAATAAAGTAACTAACTTAGTAAACCTTTGCAAATCCTATACTATCTTTTATCTTAACTAATTTTTTTAGAATTCCTTAATATAAAATCACTTTTTTGCTTGCACTCTCTAATATCCTGTTTAATTAGATTATATTCTCCTAATCCTTTTTTAATAATAATTTTAGATAAATTATTAAAGACTATACGCCTATATTAAACAGCGCTTGCATAGCTAACCACTAGTTATCTTATTATAGAGATGCTTACATTCTTATTCTATTATCTACAGGGTATTCCATAGCAAGATCGCATTCCTAGGTCTATGCTAATTAAACTAGTATTATATTAGAAAACATAGCTTTATTGCTACTTTCCCTATGCTTCTTAGTTATATATTTAGTACTTTTATAGGTAAAATAATCCAGTGCCTAATAAGTTAGTATAGTATGCCTAGGCTTTTTATATTTATAGTACACTAGGGATAATCTTTTCCCTTAGTCTTTGCTCTATTACTATGCCCTATTTATAGGTAATATAAAACAAGAGCATTACCTCTTTCTTTTAGAGTCCTAACCTTTTTTATTATTTTAGCCTAAACCTATTATAACCTCTGCTTTCTTACCCTAGCCTTATAGTTAGCTTTAGGTTATTAGGATCTCTTAACTAATTATTTACTTCCTTATAGCGTTATTTAAGCTATTTAGAAAGATTATAATTCTTAGATATACAGGGATTTCTTTAGGTAGCTTAGCTTTTACCTTATCCTAGGCTTATATAAAGGATTAAAATAATTAGTTATTCTTCTGCCTAAGATTTAGTAGTGACCTTATTGCTTCTAAGTGTCTTACACCTATATCTATTATTCTAGTTTTTAACTATTCTAGAAAATCTACCTAGGTAATTAATAAATAATTTACATGCCTATCTATAGCTACATAACGCATTCACTATCGCTTTATATTACTAGCTAGGCAGCTACTTATATACGCTACCTTAGTTACATTATCCTTAAAGGTATAGTAGTCTAATTCAAATAATACGTCTAAGTTTACTAAGAAATTCTACAGGCTTTCATACATTTCCCCTTTATATATAAGCATTTTTATTTGCATTTTAATAAGACTACCTCACTACGTAATTACTACTATATCACTATAAACCATAGGTGGAATCATAGCTAATGTTTAAGGGGTAATTATAGGTCTAGTTTAAGGTCTAGCTAATCCTAGATTTGCCTTAAGCTCTCTAATTTGCGCCTCCATCTATAAGACCTCTTGTCTTCTCTAAAGGCAACGTAGCTTAGCTTATATAACCTTATAGCATTACTATAACGCCCTTTTTTCTTTAGTTATATTATCTATACCTCCACTTAAATTAGGATTAAGTGGCGTTTATTACACCCTATTATCCATAGTTCTAGATTATAGGGGTTCTCTATCTTCCTAATTATCTATAGCTTTATTATTATAAGGTACTAGCGTGTTTCTTATAGATCTTCGGAGTGTTAGCTATATAATAATCTAGCTAATGGTTTATATCCTTAAAAAGGTTAAGAGAGATTAATTTATTATAGCTTTACTAAAAGGTTAAAAACAAAGTAATAGCTAAGACTATTATAGTTACTACTAGATAGATACTAGCTAGGGGCGAGTGCGTAAAGGTTTTAATCTCTAACCTAGCACCTATAATGTGCGTAGTCTTTAATAAATACCCCGCTCCACGAGCACATAGCTATCTTATAGCTAGCTAGCCTCTTTATTATCCGCACAGCCCGAAGGTTCTCCGAAGACCCGCTTCGATAAACATCCTATCTTTGACCTCTGCGCTCCTGACAGTTTTTCTTCCTAGTTTAGGGTTTTCTCTCTTAACTAAGTGGTTAGAGTACTAGGACTAGCTACTTAATTAGCTATCTAGCGCAAATAATATATATATATAATTTAAATCCCTAAGAAGAATTTAGTAAGCCCCCTATTTTCTATTAGATAGACTTTATAAAGTTCCTTTTTAAGTCTTTAGATATAGGGTAAATCTAGTCTAATTAGAAGGTAGTTATTAATATATGTAATAATAATAAAGGTTTTAGTAAAGGGATTAAAGAATATAGCTAGGTTAAATATAAGAGGGTTAAATCCTAGGGACTTTAGCATTACTATTAGCAGAGCTTTGCACTACACTACATCTTGTAGTTTTTTTTTTTCTAACAAATAATTAATATCTAATCTTAGAAAATACATATAGATATAAAACTTCTATTTTTAGATAGCTAACTTAAAAACTACAGTGTAGTTATATATAAAAGTGGGTCTAAAAGTGGATCCTTCGGCCATAAATTAGAAAAACTACATTTCACTACATTTTAGCACTTAAAAAACACTACAAATGTAGTATTTCCAATTTGTGGGCCTAGGGCCCACTTTCGGACCCACATTTATATATAGTATTTTTCTTAGAATTTTACTCTATAGGATTACGTGATTTTTAGGATAATAACTTTAATAAGTAGCTAGATATAAAATTAAACAAAAAAACTACACAAAAAACTACACTACACGAGTGTAAAGCTCTGACTATTAGTACTTATTGCCACTCCCTTAAGCTTTATTTTAGGCTATATAAAGACTTTTATAATAAAATTACTTAATCTTTAGAAGGTTTATAGCTAAAACTTCTAGCTAATTTAGCTAGTTTAGGATTTGCTTTAAGGAATTTAATAAATCTATCTAGAATAACTATATAAATCTATTATTAAAGCTTACTATTAAGAAAAGCCCTTATAAAATTAACCTATTTAATTTCCTAGTTATTCTAAGCCACTAGGGCTAGTAAAATCCTCTAGCTAGGGGGAATGCTTATAGCTATAAAGGTCTCTAGATAATCTAGACCTTTAATTTATATAAATCCCTTAGTAATAAGTTAGGCCTTGTATTTTAAAGGATTATTTTCTTTATCCTTTTTAAGCTTATATATAAACCTGTTTTTTAGTACTTTTTAGCCTTTAAGTACTTAGTCTTTCCCTATAAATTTAAAAGTACTAGCCTTTAGAAGCTATTTATATTTCTTATATATAGCTTCTATTTATTTATCCCTTTTAGGGCTAGATATAGCTTGCTTCTAGGTCTTAGGTTTAGGGCTATTAGGGTTATTTTCCTTTAGCTTCTCCTATACCTTAAAGTAAATTTCTTTAATAAAATCTAGAAAAGAAAAGGAACTAATATTAATATCTATAGGGTTAATATTAGGGTTAAAGTTAGTAATTTTATTAAAATTTAGGTCTAGAGTTAAAATCTAATTTCCTAGTTAAGATACAGGCGTGGCCTCCTCTAAGGCCTTTAGAATTAGACCTTTAGGGGGTTCTTTAGGGCCTATAGGTAGTTTTTCTTAACCTATAGGGATACCTATATTATTTATAGGGTAATCCTTTAAACCTTAATTTAGATCTTATTATTATACTAAATTATTTTCTCCCTTTAAAGAGTTATCCCCTATAGAAAGCCTAGGTAATCCTTTAGAGATAGGACTTATAGGTTTTATAATCTTAATAAAGCTAGTCTTTATAACTAGCCTTTTAGAGGGGATATACACTAGGTAAGTATTAGAACCTAGTGTAACTAATAATCTTCTAGGGATAGTCCTAGCTACTAACTTCTAGGCTTTAGGTTATTTTTCTAGGGGGATTAGAATCTTATAGTAAGATCCTATTACTCTAATACTGCTAATATTAGTTATATAGGGCTGATTTAGCTCCCTAGCTAGTAGTTTTTTAGGGCTTTTATCCTTTGTGGTATTAGTAGTTATATTAACTAGGTTAATAACTACAGGTAATATAAAACACTGTAGATATAAAGGTAATTTTGCCTACTAGATAGTAGCCCTTAATTAATCTAGAATAGTACAAATCAAACGCTTTACTAATCCATTTTACTTGTAAATATAGGGACTAGAAGTTATAAATTTAATCCCCTTAGAATTTAACTAGGTTTAATAACTAGAATTAATTTCTTAGCCCCTATTAAAGTGAAGGTGCCTAGGATATTAACTTAGTTAATTTTTAAGCCTTCTAAAGAAGCCCTTAATAGCCCTATAAACAGTTAGGCCTTCCTTATTAGGTAATAAGATCACTTACTTATATCTAGTCTTTTAATTAACTAGAAATAGGCAAATTAACTGTTTATTATATAGTATAAGGCTAATTTTTAGCGTATCCCCCTCTATTTAATCTAGAGCTCTAGGGGGGTTAGGGATAGCTAACTTCCTAGGTCTTCTAACTACCTTAGATTAATTATAAGCTATATATTTAAAGTCTTTATCCTTAATTTTAGAAAAATTAGGGATTCCTTTAGTAATAAGGCTTATTTTCTTTAGCAAAGGAAGCCTTAAGTACCCTAATTATATATGCTATAAGCTAGCTAGTTCTAGTAACTATTAATATTAAAGATCCTTAGGGCCTAAATTAGAGTCTAGATTAGGGCCTTCTCCCTTAGTCCCTTACTAGGCCCCTTAAGAATCACAGGCCTCTTAGAGAGGTATTAGGGACCTTTTTCTATTACTAAGGCCTTTTAACACCCCTAAATCTATTTCCTTAGATTTATAAGGGACCTAACCTAGGGCTATAGGCATTAGAGAAGAGACTAAATCCCCTAAATTATCCTATATAATATCTTTAATATTATTATTATCTTCGTTAATTTTAGCGATTTTATCTAAATTAGAAGCCTAATCTAGCTTTTTAGAGGGAATTTAAACCTCTATAGGGTAGCTAATAGGATAGCTATAACCCCTAAAGCTAGTATAAGTAAAAGGTTAAATATAATAAGATTCCTTATTATAGGGCCCTTTATGTAACTTAGGTGTAGTTTAGTTCTTAACGTAAAAGAAAAAACTATGTTTTTCTATATCTAGGGTAGTAATATAAGACCTATCTTTTAGAAAAAGATAGTTTTTTATAAAATAACCACTAGATATATAGTGTATAAGACTACTAACTATATTAACATTAAGCTAGGGAAAATATAGAGTATCTTTTACAGAGCTTTGCACTACACTACATCTTGTAGTTTTTTTTCTAACAAATAATTAATATCTAATCTTAGAAAATACATATAGATATAAAACTTTTATTTTTAGATAGCTAACTTAAAAACTACAGTGTAGTTATATATAAAAGTGAGTCTAAAAGTGAATCCCTCGGCCATAAATTAGAAAAACTACATTTCACTACATTTTAGCACTTAAAAAACACTACAAATGTAGTATTTCCAATTTGTGGGCCTAGGGCCTACTTTCGGACCCACATTTATATATCGTATTTTTCTTAGAATTTTACTCTATAGGATTACGTGATTTTTAGGATGATAACTTTAATAACTAGCTAGATATAAAATTAAACAAAAAAACTACACAAAAAACTACACTACACGAGTGTAAAGCTCTGATCTTTTAGCACTAAGGTCTTATATTTAGTAAGATTCTTTTAATATAAGACCTTAAAAATAGCATTACTATAGCCCTTAGTGTAAATAGGACTACCACTAGTTATAATAGGGTTAGATTCCCCCTTTTTATAAGGGGTATAATCCCTAAAGACTATTATAGACTAGCCCCTAGGCGACTGCGATAGGGCGTTAATATAGTATTAAGAGACTTAAGGAGGAAGGAGAAAGGGCAAGAGGCTATCCCTAGTAATACCCCTTATACCCCCTAGGCTACTTATATAAGCCTCCTTTTCCTTTACCTTAATTACTTTTACTAATTCTTTCTCTAACTACTATATAAATAATACTTAAGTAAAGCCTAAGCCTTTATATATACCCTTACTTACTTATTACTAATAAACTCCCCTTTATAATATTCTCTAGTAATATATATAATACCTATATTATATATACCCTTAGTTATTATAATAAAAACTATTCTTACTAATAGCTATTTATAAAGTATTTAATAGGCACTTACCTTATTACCTTATTATTTATTATAATAATAACCCCCTTACTTCTAAGTGTTATTTTATAGTGTGTGTAATATATTTACCTTACTAATAGGTTATTTATTATAGATAACTACCTTACCTTTACTTATTTATAACTTACCTAGTATAAGTATAATATCTAGTATAAATATTTTACTTATACTTATACTATCTTACTTTCCCCTTTATATAATACTATCCCTTTATTATTATAATTTTATTAAGCCTTTCTCTTTATCTTATTAGCTTCCTTCTCTTAATTAGTTATTCTCTTTACTAGAAATACTATACTATTAAGCCCTTACTCTTACTCTTATAGCTACTTTTATAGTTACTTTTATAATACCTATATTTTATTTTATTAGTAAGTATCTTATAAAAGGAAACTCTAATAATAAATAGTATACTATACTTAAGTTAGTTTAGTGTCCTTATAGTCCTTATATTAAATAAGCTTTTACTACTAGTATTTTAAACTATTATCCCCCTAGAAGTAAGGAATTATATTTTCCTTATTAGTAATACTATATTACTTATATATAATATACTAGGCTTTTATTTACTAATCTATAACTTTACTATACTCTTAAAGATCTTAAGGCTAAAATTACTATAAGTATATATATTATTAAACCTAGAGTCCCTAAGACTATAAATATAAAAAAGAAAATACCTATCCTATCCTAGAGATATTACTATCTTATTAGTTACTAAAATACCCTCCTTAACTAAGTATAGTTTAACCTAGCTTTTATTTACTTAGCTCTTAGGGTATCTTTAGCTATAAATACCTTTATAATAAATATAACTAGCCTTAATATTATCCCGTTTATTAGTGCTAGCCCTTTAGCTAGTTATAAAATAGTATAGTTTATATAATAAGCTACTAGTATTTTATTCTAATAAAACTAATAGGTTATTAGTAACTTAAATACTATATATAAAGAAATATATAAATAGTTTATTACCTTTATCTAAGCGCTTACCCCTTATTACTATAGTAAGAACTAATACTATTATTAAATTACTAAGTTAGGTAATAACTTCCCTTCTTATTATTACTAGTAACTTACTTATTTTCCCTTTAAGTTAAGGTTAATAGGTTTTCCTTCTAAATATACCCTTAGAAACCCTAGAGCTAGCTAGCCCCTAGCTAGAAATAATATTCCTTATCTTACTAAGGTTATTATTCTTACTTATTATTCTCTTACTAATACTTCTATTATACCCTTACTTACTTATACTTTATATACTAACCTTACTTATACTATTTAAAACCTAGGTTATATCCTAGGTAAATAACTCTTTATATTATAACTATTACCTAGTAAATATACTATATATATATTCTTTACGCTAGATAGCTAATTAAGTAGCTAGTCCTAGTACTCTAACTACTTAGTTAAGGGGGAAAACCCTAAACTAGGAAGAAAAACCCTCTTATATCTATAAATAAGCTAGCGCTAACTCTCTTATAAGTCTATGCCTTTATTAGGTATAGCTAACTATAGGTATTTAGTGCTAGCTTATACTAGCTTTATTTTATAGAAAAAAAAAAAAAGAAAAAAAGTATAGTAATAATCCTAACTAGCTTTCTTTAATACTAATCTAGCCTTATTTTAGCCTTACTTTATACCTTTTACTTTATTTTATAGTATAGTAAATTCTAATTTATAATAGTAATTTACTTTTTATTTACTTTACTTTTAACTTCTTTAGTACCTTACTTTTTAGCTAACTTTAGCTTAGTACTAGACTAAATACCTTATAAAGTTTAAGTATATAGTTTTATTTACTTATAATAAAGGGTAAGTAATTTAAGCCTAGTATCTAAGTAGTTTTACTTTTAGATTACTTATATACTATTTATATATTTATTTATCTTATACTTTATTTTCTAGGTAATATTATAATTTATTTCTCTCTCTCTTTCTCTTAAGTATAAAAAAGAGCTCTTTCCCTTATAAGGTTTTAACCTTTTTTCTTTTCTTATATTAAACTTCCTATAGGTTTTTATTTTCCTTACCCTTTCTTAAAGCTATTTAAGGCTTTTCTAGCCTAGTACTAGTTTAATTACTAATATTTTATATAGAAATTTATAATAAAATATTACTAAATACTATAAGTATTTTTTATTATTAGTACTATTCTAGTTTTAATTTACCTAGGAAATTATAACCTTAAAGAGATATTTAAGGAAATCCCTTATAGTAAAGTAATTAAAGTAAGCTAAGTTTAAAGATCTTAAAGTAAGTTAATTTTACCCTTATTTTATACCTATTCTAAGTCTAATTTAAGGTAGCTAGGTAAAACTTAAGCACTATAGTATATATTTTATAAGATATAATTAATTAATAATCTAAGGTATTAGTACTATAATATTATTAGTAAGTTAGTTTATTTCTAGCTTAAAAGTAAGGCTAATCTATATATAAAGGGGTAATATCTAATACTTACTTTAACTATTAGGTTTATAACTATAGATATTTTAAGGTAATATTAGCTTTTATACTTACTTTAAGCTTACTCTAGTGCTAATTTATTTATAGCTAAATATTACTAGCTAGTAAAGGGAGTATTAGTAATTAGTTAATACTTAGGCTAGTATAGTTACTAGGAGTAATATAAGTAATTTTACTCTAGTATAGTAATAGCTTTAAATTAAAGCTAACTTTAATTATCTAGGCCCTAAAGAACTATATAGCTTAGGTTAAGAAACTTTATACTAAAAACTATACTAAGAAAAAATAAGGTACTATAGTAATAAGCCTAAACCTAGCTAAGTCTAGGTCTTCTAAGGAATAATATAATAAGGCTATCTTTTAGCTTTAGTAGCTTAATACTTATATAGTAAAAATAAACTAGCTCCTAGCTACTAGCCTAGTGTCTAAGGGTAAGAGTAAGGTAATAAAGAATATAATTCTAGTTCTTAAAGAGAAATAAAGCTAATTCTAGGTTAGTAAAGGAGTAGTAATAAGCTAGTGTAAAATAATACCTATAGTTTTTAACTTAAAATTAATCTAATAATAATTTTAGACCTATAGTCTTTTTATCTTAGTGTGATTTTGCCTTATATCTAGCCTGCCTCCGTGGCTATATTATCCTACCTAGTGTCTCTCTCTAGTTATCCATAGTGTCTATTTATTAGTTAGTTTAGTTGCCTCTAGGGCGGCCTGGATCCTCCCCTAGTTTGCGTTAGCTAAGGGCTAGAGTAAATATACTATAGCTATATTAGCAAAGCACTAACTCTAAATAAAGGTAATATATACTTATATAAGCTCTTTTATTAATTTAAATAAAGACTTAGAGAATAATTATTCTCTTTAAGTAATAGTAGTAAACTATAATATATTAGTATCTTAAATATATATAAGAGTCTTTATAAGTAAATAAGTTTTCTAAAATTAATTTAGTTTATTATTATATTATATATTTCCTTATTTTACCTTAAACTTATTAAAAGCCTATATTTATACTATATTCTCTAATAGTTTTTATATAAGCTATATATAACTTACTTACTTAATAAGTATATTATATCTCTTACCCTAGCCTAAAGTATTTTAAGCCACTAGGATTTACTTAACTTAATATTTCTTAATAAGTTTATTATTACCCTTTATAAGGACTTATTTTAGTCTTAAATAGAAGTTCTAAAGCTTTTAACTAAGAAAAGGGTCCTTTATAGTGTGTTTAATAAGGTCTATATAAAATACTAGGTAAATACCTCTTAGGATATTAAGCTATACTATAAGTAATATTAGGACTTTTATAACTATATACTTTATTATTACTTAATTAAGTTTTTATAAAAGGTAATTAGTTTTAATATTTTTAAGTAAAAGCTATACCTTATTTTTAACCTAAAACTATTTTACTAGCTAATATAAAGTAAATATAGTGTTTTATTACCTTTATTATATATAAGCTATTATAGCTTATACTAGATAAGTACTTTTCTAAAGGTGCTTAAGAAACTATATTACTTACCTCTTTAGTATTATTATAAAAGTAAACTTATTTAGTAGTAACTAAACTAGCTTTAGGTTATAGCTATATAATAGCTTATTTAAGCTAACTTTTATTATAGAAAATAGCCTATTATTAATTATAAGCTAGTAAGTAACTAGATATTCTAGCTAGTTAAACTATAAGAAAGAGACTATAATATATAGTATTACTTATATCTCTTAGTTTACTTACTTTATATTACTATTAGTTTATAGGTAATATAATATAAAAAGTAACTAATTAATCCTAACTAAGGAGCATAATATTATCTAAAATTTTCCTAACTAATCTAAACTATAATCTATAATAATTAATTAAGAAAACCCCTTAAATTACTACTAGACTATTTTAAATCTCTTTATATATTTCTTAGCTTCTATAGAAGTTATAGCCTTAAGCTAAATAAATTTAAAGAGTTAATTTATAATAACTATTAGATATTATAGCTTTTCTAGGGATAATACTAGTAAGTTTATTATAAAGTTAATAGAGATTTATAACTAAAACTAGTTAAGGATAAGTAAAGGCTTTAGTAAGCTCTAGTGTTATTAATAGCTCTTATTATTACTATAGTAATAATAGTTATAAATAAACCTAGTAATATCTTATAATATCCTATCCTAGTAAAATTACTATTATAAGATTTAAAATATAGTATTATAGCCTAGGTGTCTTATTACTAGTAAATTATAGTATTACTATATTAGGGTTATTATAAGAGGCTCTTATACTAGGACCTAAGTATAGCCCCTAAACTAAAGTGCCTTATAAGTAATTATAAAATATTCTATTACTTACTCTCTTATTAATACCTTAATAGGAAATCTCTAGGCCTCTTTCTAAATAGCCCTTAATTAAATACTATATATAGGGTTAGAGATAATAGCCTAGTCCTATAAGGTCTAAAGGTATTTAGTAGTAAAAAAAACCTTACTAGCTAGTAATAGTACTATACTATTATTATCTTATTACTTATTTAGTAATAGTAAGAGTTATATAATAGTAATAGGTTATAAAATATATTCTATTTTAGAGGTAGCCCCTTCCTAGTCTTACTCCCTTTAAGAAAGAGTATTTAGTTACTATACTTATATACTAAGTTTATACTAAAGGTAAAAATTAAATAGTATAAGTATATTTACCTATTAAGCTTACTACTCTAATATTAACTAAGGGGTTATAAAGTACTCTAGGTTTTTATAGTCTATATAAATTATAAATAAATAAGAAATACCCTATAGCTTAGCTAACTATACCTTAAGGTATAAGATAATAGCTAATAATTTCTTATTATAAATTATATAGTTTTTTTATAAGAATATAAGGCTAGTAAAGTAGTAAGTAACTAGGTATATAATACTATCCTAGCCTTACTAGGAAAGGTATTCTCTAATAGCTATTCCTAAATAATTAGCTTTTATTACTATAGGAAGATTTAAATCCTATTATACTAGGACTAGGTATATAATAAAGGTATTCTTTAGCTTATTAAAGGTATTATTCTCTTTAAGTCCTTATTAAAAAGGGGCATTTCTCTTAGTTAATTATATTAGTAATATTACTAGCTTTAAAAAGTTACTAATAAAGTTATAGTAAAAATTAGTAAACCCTAGGAAGCTATAGACCCCCTAAAGTTTTATAGGGGCTACTTACTCCCTTATAGCTATAACCTTTACTAGGTCTAGATAAATAAAATAACTTACTATAATAATATATCCTAGGTATTAGACCTCTTTTACTATAAATATAAACTTATTAAAATCTAAGTATAAACCTATAGCCCTTAAGTAGCCTAATATTAGCTAAACCTTAGCTATATAGTCTTTCCTTAATCCCCCTAAATAAACTAAGATATTATCTAAGTATACTATAATAAAATCCCTTAATATATCCCCTAAGGATTTATTAATATAATATTAGAATATTACTAGTGCACTAGCTAGGCTAAAGGGGTAAACTAGCTACTTAAATAGCTTAAACCTAGTTTAAAATGCTATAAGGTACTTCTAGCCCTTAGTAATCTATAGCTTATAAAATACTATATAAATATTTACCTTTATAAACTAGTGTGCCTAGGATAAGGAGTAAAGTGTTTTCTTAATTAATAAAAAAAAGGTAATAATCCTATACTATTATCTTATTAAAAGCGTAGTAGTTTATATAAAAACACTAACCCTTATTAGATTTTTTAATAAGAAAAACTAGGGCTATAGCTAATAAAAAGCTAGTATAAATCTAACCCTTATTTATTAAATCTATAATTTAGCGCTTAACCTCTAGAAGCTAGTCCCTTAGTATATTATATAGTAATCCTTATAGGAGCATTAGTTTAGACCTATCTTAGTTCTAGTGTAAGTGTATATAGTAATTAAAAACCCCTAATAAGGAGGTAAGCTATTAGCTTTAGCCTTATTAAAAAGGTCTATAAAGTTAGCTAATTCCCTAGGTAATATTAATATATCTAGATTATTAGGCTTTATCTTAGGCACTATAATTTATAGTACTATTATTATTTTCCTAAGGCTTATAGTAATAAACTTTATAAAAGTGTTTTTCTTATAGTATACTTAGCGCGCTTCTATAGTATATAAGGAGCTAATAATCCCCTATACTAGTGTCTTTACCCTACGCTTAAAGGCCTTAGAGATATATAAGCCCTTTATTACTCTAATAACTAATTATTATTTTACTATATAAATAACTATATTATAATATTCTAGCTATAGTATCCCTAGTATTATATCTTATATAAGACCTAGGATAATATATAAATATACTAATAACTCCTAGCTATTAATATTAATTCTAGTATATACTATATAGGTAATTAAGGAGGTATTTTCTATTCCTTTCTTTTTCTCTTTTTTTATTTTTACTATAGTCTAGATATACTTTCTTTTTAGTAAATATATAAGCTTTAAGCTAAACTATCTTATTACTAACTTACTTATAATACTATAATAATTATAACTATAGTTAATCTAGATATTAATATAATAATATATATTAAAGAGTATAGGAATTAAAAATAGTAATTAGTTTATATATTATACTATATCTTACCCTAACTTTATATAGCCTAAATAGTTATTTTATATTATAGTAATTAATTAGCTTATTTACCTTTATATAAGACTTTACTTAAGGGTTACTTATTTTCTATAAGGGAAATATTTACTTCCTTATTTATACTTTTCTTATTTACTTTATATAAGTTAATACTAACCTATAGATAATAAGGTAAGAGAAAAGTATACTCTTAAATATAGTAATCCTTAGATTTATATTATAAGTAATATCTCTTCTAATAGTATTTAGCTAACTTTACTTCTAATACTTATTTAGCCTATTATATATTTATAGTAAGCTTTAGACCTTTCTTTTTCTTAGTTAGCTTATTTTATTTCCTTAGTTAAGTCCTAGCTATATATACCTTAGTTATTAGTATATTACTCTTATAGTTAGTTTAAGGTATAAGCTTAGCTTACTATAGTTTATACTAAGACTAGTACTTATTCTCTATAGTAAGTGCTTTAATATTAACTATAATCTTATAATACTATATAATAGCTATATACTATATACTTTAGCTAATACTCTAGCTTATACTAATCTCTTTTAAATACTTATTAAGCGCTTATTAAAGCTTTACTAGCTTTATATTATCCCCTTAATATTTCTCTTTTACTAATAAAAGCTTCTTTATAAAGTAAATAAAGAATATAAAAAATAGCTTTCTTAAGCCTTATTTTATTTAGTTAAGCTTTATAAGAGTTATTTTCTATTTATATAAATTAAAGAATATAAACCTAAGGTATTCTAGGAATTTAGTAAGGTTAAAGTTATAAGTATTACTTTATTTAAAGAAAGTAATTACTTAGGACTAGACTTTAGAAAATAGGTTTTAGTAAATAAATATTTACTTATTTTTATTAGTTTTAATAAAGTCCTTATTTACTTATAACTTATATTCTATTAGGAACCTTTATATAGTAAATAAGGCCTTATTACTATTATATAAGTTACTTATAAGAATAGATTTATATTTTACCTTAGGTATAGTTAAGACTAGGTTAAAGGTAAGAGATAAAGTAAGGTTAATTACTAAGGTACTAGGTTAAGCTATAATAAGTAATTAAGTTAAAGGTCTTATAGTATTTATAGTTACTTATTATTAGAGGTATATAAGCTTTACTATTTACTTATTAAGTATAAGTTAAAGTATCTTAAATTAAGCTTATTAAGCTACTAGTAATGCTATAGTATTAGATAAGGGGGTTATTATCCCCTAGCTAAGTTAGTCTTATAGTTAAAGTGTGCCTATTATATCTATTAATATATTTATTAGTATTTCTATTATATCTTTTAGTAGTTATTATAAAGAACTAAAAAAAGTCTCTTAATTATTATAAACTAGCCCTTAAGTAGCTATAATAAGGTATTAATATAATATTAAGAGACTTAAGGAGAAAGGAGAAAGGGTAAGAGGCTATCCCTAGTAGTGCCCCTTATACCCCCTAGGCTACTTATATAAGCTTTCTTTTCCTTTACCCTAACTACTTTTACTAATCCCCTCTTTAACTACTATACGGATAATGCTTAGGCAAAGCCTAAGCCCTTACAAAGACCTCCCTAGAATTAACTATATATATAGTTAAACCTATATTATATAATAGGGCTTTTTTTGTATCTTTACTATAATAATTAAAACCATTTAAGGTATTAATTTCTTGTTTTTTATTATCTGAATTACTAGAGCTAGAATTAGAGCTACTATTACTAGAGCTCTTATAACTAGTCTTATAAGAGCTAGGTTTCTTATATAGATTAAAGGCTCTATTAGAAAGGTTATAATTTCCTAGCATATAAGATCCCTTTGTAGGCTCTTTATTATCCTTTTTATCTAATTTATAACCTTTTTACTTCTTTTTTTTCTTATTAGAATTAGAAAAGCCTTTATTTTCTATAGAGCCCTCTTTTTTTTCTAACCTTTAGGGGCCTTTTCCTTGTCTTTAGCACCCTTTTCTTAGTCTTTAGCCCTATAATTTAAGGCTTTAGATACTATAAATAACTTATCCCTCTATTTAGCTAAAAGGTCTGCTATTAAAAATTAAAGGTTTAGGGTATCTAGGGGAGCCCCTATAGCCCTATTTATATATATACTAAATTATTACCTCTTAGCTTACTAAGGGAAGGTTAATTTTAGGGATTAAAAATATTAATTAACCTAATCTATTAGATTAATTAGGACCTCTAAAATTAATAATCTAGCTAGTAAATTATTAAAGACTACATTAAAGGCTTTTAAAGTCCCTTTAAAACCATAAAAATTTAGGTTATAAAATTCAGAATATAGGGACCCCCTCTAGATTTTAGCGCTATATAAATACTGCTATATAAGTAAATTATAGGCTTCTTTAGGTGATTTTTACTAAGTTATAGTGGCTTAGGGGCTATCCATATAGCTATCTCTTAGTAGCATAAGAATAATAGCTTAGTTAGCGTTCCCTAGCACTCTAGAAATATCTAGATTATCTAGAAAATTAGGTATGCCTAAAGCTCTAAATTAGATAGCTAGGGCCTATTTCTATTAATTAAATTTTTTAGCTCCTTTAAGCTTAGTAATCTTAGGGAAGCTATAAACCCTCTTATTAAATTCCTTAATAACTAAATTATTAAAGGCTACTTATATAAAACTAGATTTAGGTTCTTAAATAAGCTACTAAACTTATTCTTAACTAGTAGGCTTAGTAACTTCTATACTCTCTATGCCTTTATTATTAATAGCTATTGAAATGTAGAGAGCTAGTTGCTAGCTGGCAACAGCTGTACAGGTGTAGCTTCTACGGTCGGGGACCAATAGAGCCACCACGTTGAAATATTCAACGCAACGCAACGGAAGGTTTCAGCAGTTATTAACTAATATAATTTAATCTAGATGACTTTTACGATATCTTATATACTAATAGAATTGATTTTAGTGATATTATACGGGCAATGCGGCTGTTAGATTAAGAGGCCTAGCTATCTAGCTAGATTGAAAAGATCTTCTTTCTCTTATATACCTACTGACCGTATCGGTGAATCTAGACTGTTAGAGAGGTCTTAAGGGCCACTTTTGATTTTCCGCAAAATTCATTTGTATGTAAAATCCAAAAAATCAACTCACCACCATACAAACTAGCAACCCATATGCACCAAATTTTAGTCTAAAAAATATTCCTATATAAAATAAAAGCCCTGTCTTCTAGCTTTAATTTGCTATATGTAAGACTTTTGTATAACCTCTAGTTAAAGAGAAAATCGCTGTTAAAGATAGCTATAGGGTAACCTACTTATGTCACCCTAGCTTACCTAATTACTAGTGGCGCTACGGTTATAGCTACGCTTACAGCTATAACGCAATTAAATAATTCACAATTAACAATTGATTTAGATTAGTTATCCACACGGTCAGTTGTAGCTATTAACAGCTGCGATATAGCTATTAACGGCCACCTTCGCGACCGTTAATAGCTACAGTGCAGCTATTAGGCTTGTAATGCAAGCTAGTAATAGAAAGGTCCTTTAACTAGAAAGGGCTAAAAATAGGTCCTATTTTTAACACCCCCTTTATAAAAGAATTACGTATAAGCTAATTAAAAGCGTATAAAGTGATATAGGGTAAACAAGAACTTTTAGATAAAAATAGATAAAAAAAGGGAATAATAGGAAAAAGATAAAAGACCCCCTTTTGAATTCCTAGCTATTATTAAAAATAGCTCCCTTTTTAGCGTTGTTTTTAGTTCCCTGTTGAAGGGATTTAGTTATTGGTTTTTTAGTGATTATCAAGCCCTAAGAGCCTAATAAAAGCCTGATAAAGAGGCCTAGATAACGGTTTCGTTAGACTATCTACAGGCATTAACTTTGTATCTAGATATTCGATCTTAGCTAAACCCTCTAAAACCTGTTGCCTAATATAGTTAAACTTTAGCAAGGTATGCTTTGTACGGCTATGTAAGGCAGGGTTATAGGCAGTGGTTATAGCGCCTTGATTATCGCAATATATCTAGATAGGGGGAGAAATAGGGGTTTTTAGCTCCTTAAATAAGCCCTAAAGCCACTGTAGCTCCCGGAAGGTCTCGCAGATAGCGTCAGCTTTAGCTTCTAATGTTAATAGAGCTATCGTACTAGCTTTCTTTGATTTCTAGCTAATAAGTCCGCTAGCTAGCTTAAATAGATAAGCGTAGGTTAATTTAGAGGTCTTTTTATCCCCTGCAAAATCACTATCACAATAACCTACTAGGCTTTTACTAGCTATACCTTTAGGGTCTCCCCTATAGATTATAGCAAGGAATTTAGTCCCTAATAGGTACCTAAGCAGATTTTTAGCTGCTTTTAGGTGCTCTATATAGGGCCTAGCTAGTGCTGTAAATAGCCACTAAAGTGTAAAGGCCACGTCCGGCCTTATAAGCAACATTAGGTATATTATAGTCCCTATAATGCACTAATAGAGCTTAATTTCGCTAGCTATTAAAAGCTTAGTGGTCTGCGTAGCTAAAACGCCTAGCTAAAGAGGTATGCTAATAGGCTTACTATCTAGCATATTAAATCGATTTAAAGCCTCTAAGATATACTAAGATTAATGAATTTTTAGGACCCTATTAGGTCTATCTTGTATGATTTGAACCCCTAAGAAGAATTCAGCCAGCCCCCTATCTTCTATTAGATAGACTTTATAAAGTTTCTTTTTAAGTCTTTGGATATAACGTAAATCCAGTCTAATTAGAAGACAATCATTTACATATGTAATAATAAAGGTTTTAGTGGAGGAATTATAGAATATAGCTAGGTTAGAAATTAGAGGGCTAAATCCTAGGGACTTTAGCACTATAATTAGTGCTTATTGCTATTCCCTTAAGCTTTGTTTTAGGCTATATAAAGATTTCTATAATAAAATTACTTAATCTTTAAAAGGTTTATAGCTAAAACTTTTAGCTAATTTAGCTAATTTAGGATTTGCTTCAAGGAATTTAATAAATCCATCTAGAATAACTATATAAATCTGTTATTATAGCTTACTATTAAGAAAAGCTCCTATAAAATCAACCTATTTGATTTCCTAGTTATTCTAAGCCACTAGGGCTAGTAAAATCCTCTAGCTAGGGGGAATGCTTGTGGCTACAAAGGTCTCTAGATAATCTAGACCTTCGATTTACATAAATCCCTTAGCAATGAGTTAGGCCTTGTATTTTAAAGGATTATTTTCTTTATCCTTTTTAAGCTTATAAATAAGCCTATTCTTTAGTACTTTTTAGCCCTTAGGTACTTAGTCTTTCCCTATAAATTTAAAAGTACTAGCCTTTAGAAGCTATTTGTATTCCTTATACGTAGCTTCTATCCATTTATCCCTTTTAGGGCTAGATATAGCTTGCTTCTAGGTCTTAGGTTTAGGGCTATTAGGGTTGTTTTCCTTTAGCTTCTCCTATACCTTAAAGCAGATTTCTTTTATAAAATCTAGAGAAGAAGGGGAACTAATATTAACATCCATGGGGTTAATATTAGGGTTAAAGTCAGTAATTTTGTTAAAATTAAGGTCCGGAGTTAAAATCTGATTTCCTAGTAAAGTTACAGGCGTGGCCTCCTCTAAGGCCTCTGGAATCGGTTCCTTAGGGGGTTGTACAGGCCCTATAGGGTGTTTTTCTTAACCTATAGGGGGATTTTGATTTCCTATGTTGTCTATAGGGTAATCCTTTAAACCTTAATTTAGATCTTAATCTTCTAAATTATTTTCCCCCTCTAAAGGGTTATCCCCTATAGAAAGCCTAGGTAATCCTTTAGAGATAGGACCTATAGGCTCTATAATCTTAATAAAGCTAGTCTTTATAACTAGCCTTTTAGAGGGGATGTACACTAGGTAGGTGTTAGAACCTAGTGTAGCTAATAACCTTCTAGGGATAGTCCTAGCTACTAACTTCTAGGCTTTAGGTTGTTTTTCTAGGGGGATTAGAATCTCATAGTGAGATCCTATGGCTCTAATACTGCTAATATCAGTTATACAGGGCTGATTTAGCTCCCTAGCTAGTAGTTATTTAGGGCTTTTATCCTTTGTGGTATTAGCAGTTATATTAACTAGGTTAATAACTGCAGGTAATACAAAACACTATAGATATAAGGGTAATTTTGCCCACTAGATAGTAGCCCTTAATTAATCTAGAATAGTACAAATTAAACGCTCTGCTAATCCATTTTGCTTATGGATATAGGGACTAGAAGTTATAAATTTAATCCCCTTAGAATTTAACTAAGTTTGACAACTAGAATTGATTTCTTGGCCCCTATTAAAGTGAAGGTGCCTAGGATATTGACCTAGTTGATTTTTAAGCCCTCTAAAGAAGCCCTTAATAGCCCTATAAACAGTTAGGCCTTCCTTATTAGGTAATAAGAACACCCACTTATATCTAGTTTTTTGATTAACTAGAAATAAGCAAATTAACTGTTTATTATATAGTATAGGGCTGATTTTTAGCGTATCCCTCTCTATTCAATCTAGAGCTCTAGGGGGGTTAGGGATAGCTAATTTCCTAGGTCTTCTAACTGCCTTAGATTAATCATAAGCTATACATTTAAAGTCTTTATCCTTAATTTTAGAAAAATTAGGGATTCCTTTAGTTATAAGGCTTGTTTTCTTTAGCAAAGGAAGCCCTAGGTGCCTTAATTATACATGCCATAGGCTAGCTAGTTCTAGTAACTTTTAATATTAAAGGTCTTTAGGGCCTGAATTAGGGTCTAGATTTAGGTCTAGATTAGGGCCCTCTCTGTCAGTCCCCTGCTAGGCCCCTTAAGAACCACAGGCCTCTTAGGGAGGTATTAGGGACCTTTTTCCTTTACTAAGGCCCTCTAATACCCCTAAATCTATATCTTTAGATTTATAAGGGACCTAACCTGGGGCTATAGGCATTAGAGAAGGGACTAAATCCCCTAAATCATCCCGTACGATTTCTTTAATATTATTATCTTCGTCGATTTCAGCGATTTCATCCAAATCAGAAGCCTAATCCGGCTTTTTAGAGGGAATTTGAACCTCTATAGGGTAGCTAATAGGATAGCTATGACCCCTAAAGCTAGCATAGGTAAAAGGTCAGATATAATAAGATTTTTTACAGGGTCCTTTATGTAACGTTAGTGTAGATTGGTTTTTAACATAAAAGAAAAAACCATGTTTTTCTATATCTAGGGCAGCAATACAAGACCTATCTTTAAGATAAAGATAGTTTTTTATAAAGCAACCGCTAGATATATAGTGAATAAGGCTACTAACTATATTAACATTAAGCTAAGGAAAATATAGAGCATCCTTTAGCACTAAGGTCCTATATTTATTAGGTTTCTTTTGATATAAGACCTCAAAAACAGCACTACTGTGACCCTTAGGATAAATAGGGCTACCACTGGTTATAATAGGGTTAGATTCCCCTTTCTTAAAAGGGGTATAATCCCTAAAGACCTCCCTAGAATTAACTATATGTATAGTTAAACCTGTATTATATAATAGGGCCTTTTTTATGTCTTTACTGTAATAATTAAAACCATTTAAGGAATTAATTTCTTGTTTTTTATTATCCGAATCACTAGAGCTAGAATCAGAGCTACTATCGCTAGGGCTCTTATAACTAGTCTTATAATTACTAGGTTTCTTGTACGGATTAAGGGCTCCGTTAGAAAGGTTGTAATTTCCTAGCATAAAAGAACCCTCTATAGGCTCTTTATTATCCTTTTTATCTGATTTTTAACCCTTTTGCTTCTTTTTCTTCTTATTAGAATTAGAAGAGCCCTTATTTTCTTTAGAGCTTTCTTTCTTCTTCTTCTAACCTTTAGGGGCCTTTTCCTTGTCTTTAGCACCCTTTTCTAGGTCTTTAGCCCTATAATTCAGGGCTTTAGCTACCGTAGATGACTTATCCCTCTGTTTAGCTAGAAGGTCTGCTATTAGAAATTCAAGATTTAGGGCTTCTAGGGGGATCCCTATAGCCCTATTTATACGCATGCTAAATCATTGCCTTTTAGCTCACTGAGGGAAGGTTAATTTTAGGGATTGAAGATATTGATTAACCTGATCTATAGGATTAATCAGGACCCCTAAAATTAATAATCTAGCTAGTAGATTATTAAAGACTGCATTAAAGGCTTTTAAAGTCCCCTTAAATCCATGAAAATTTAGGTTATAAAATTCAGAATATAGGGACCCCCTCTGGATTTTAACGCTATATGAATATTACCTAATAAGTAACTTATAGGCTTCTTTAGGTGATTTTTGCTAAGTTATAGCGGCTTAGGGGCCTTCCATATAACTATCCCTTAGTAACATAAGGATAATAGCTTAGTTAGCGTCCCCTAGCACCCTAGAAATATCCGGATTATCTAGAAAATTAGGCATGCCTAAAGCTCTAAATTAGATAGCTAGGGCTTGTTTCCATTGATCGAAATTTTCAGCTCCTTTAAGCTTAGCAGTCTTAGGGAAGCTATAAACCCTCTTATTAAATTCCTTAATAATTAAATTATTAAAGGCAGCTTGTACAAAGCTAGATTTAGGTGCCTTTTCTTGCTAAATAGGCTGTTAAACTTGCTACTAACTAGCAGGCTTAGTAGCTTCCACACCCTCTATAGATCTATTATTAATAGCTAAAGTTAAGGACTCTAGCTTCTCTATTACTAGATTAATAGCATTTTGTTGTTTAATAACCTGCTCTTTTAGCTAGTTATTTAGAACCTCTTGCGCACTAAGATTAAGGACTAGAGGTCCCTGACCTTGTTGATTGGTAGCTATCTTCTAATTTTATAGAAGGGAAGTCTTCTATTTGTACTAAAAATCCTTTTTATAGAAGGGAAAAGCTTCTATCTGCGTTGAATTTCCTTTTTATAGAAGGGAAAAGCTTTTATTCTCACTAAACTTCCTTTTTATAGAAGGGAAAGCTTCTATAACCATAATGATTCCTTTTTTATAGAAGGGAATAGCTTCTATCTCGCGGGTCCTTCCTGTTTTATAGAAGGGAAGTCTTCTGTAACCACAATGATTCCTTTTTTATAGAAGGGAATAGCTTTTATCTCGCGGGTCCTTCCTGTTTTATAGAAGGGAAGTCTTCTATAACCATACGTAAAGTGTACTAGAAAGAATTTTATAGTGATTAGCCAGGCTCATAACCTATTGAAATGTAGAGAGCTAGTTGCTAGCTAGCAACAGCTATATAGGTGTAGCTTCTACGGTTAGGGACTAATAGAGCCACCACGTTAAAATATTTAACGTAACGTAACGGAAGGTTTCAGTAGTTATTAACTAATATAATTTAATCTAGATGACTTTTACAATATCTTATATACTAATAGAATTGATTTTAGTGATATTATACGGGCAATGCGGCTGTTAGATTGAGAGGCCTAGCTATCTAGCTAGATTGAAAAGATCTTCTTCCTCTTATATACTTACTAACTGTATTAGTGGATCTGGACCGTTAGAGAGGTCTTAAGGGCCACTTTTGATTTTCTGTAAAATTCATTTATATGTAAAATCTAAAAAATCAACTTACCACTATACAAACTAGTAACCCATATGCACTAAATTTTAGTCTAAAAAATATTCCTACATAAAATAAAAGCCCTATCTTCTAGCTTTAATTTGCTATATGTAAGACTTTTATATAACCTCTAGTTAAAGAGAAAATCGCTGTTAAAGATAGCTATAGGGTAACCTGCTTATGTCACCCTAGCTTACCTAATTACTAGTGGCGCTACGGTTATAGCTGCGCTTACAGCTATAACGCAATTAAATAATCCACAATTGACAATTGATTTAGATTAGTCATCCACACGGTCGGTCGCAGCTGTTGACAGCTGCGACGTAGCCATTGACGGCCACCTTCGCAACCGTTGACAGCTGCAGTGCAGCTGTTAGGCTTGCAATGCAAGCTAGTAATAGAAAGGTCCTTTAACTAGAAAGGGCTAAAAATAGGTCCTATTTTTAACAATAGCTATAGTTAGTGCCTCTAGCTTTTATAATAATAGATTAATAGTATCTTATTACTTAATAACTTGCTTTTTTAACTAGTTATTTAGAACTTCTTACACACTAAGATTAAGGGCTTGCTACCCCTAACCTTATTAATTAGTATTTATTTTCCTTTTTATAGAAAGAAAGCCTTTTATTTATACTAATTTCCTTTTATTTATAGAAGGGAAAAGCTTTTATACTTACTAAATTTCCTTTTCTATAAAAGGGAAAAGCTTTTATACTTACTAAACTTTCTTTTTATAAAAGGGAAAGCTTTTATATTACTTATATACTTCCTATTTTATAGAAGGGAAGTCTTTTATAACTATAGTACTTCCTTTTTTATAGAAAGAAATAGCTTTTATCTTATAAGTCCTTCCTTTTTTATAGAAAGGAAGTCTTCTATAAATATATATAAAGTAACCTAAAAAGATTTTATAGTAATAAAAACTAGGCTTATAACTTATTAAAATATAGGGAGCTAGTTACTAGTTAGTAATAGCTATATAAGTGTAGCTTTACGGTTAGGGACTAGTAAAACTACTATGTTAAATATTTAACGCAATATAACGGAAGTTTATAGTAGTTATTAACTAATTAAATTTAATTTAGATCACTTTTATAATAGCTAATAAAGCAATAGAATTAATTTTAGTGATATTATATAGGTAATGTAGCTATTAGATTAAGAGGCCTAGCTATCTAGCTAAATTAAAAAGATCTTCTTTTTCTTATATACTTACTAACTATATTAGTAAATCTAGACTACTAAAGAGGTCTTATAGGCTACTTTTTATTTTCTATAAAATTTATTTATATATAAAATCCTAAAAATCAACTTACTACTATACAAACTAGTAACCTATATGCACTAAATTTTAGTCTAAAAATATTCTTATATTAAATAAAAGCCTTATCTTCTAGCTTTAAATTGCTATATGCAAGACTTTTATATAACCTTTAGTTAAAGAGAAAATCGCTATTAAAGATAGCTATAGGGTAACTTGCGTACAGGGTAGCCTGCTTACCTAATTACTAGTGGCGCGGTTATAGCTACGCTTGCAGCTATAACGCAATTAACTAATTCACAATTAATTAGAATTAGTTATCCACACGGTTAGTTATAACTATTAATAGCTATAATGTGGCTATTAATAGTCACTTGCGTGACCGTTAACAGCTGCAGTGCAGCTATTAGGCTTGCAATGCAAGCTAGTAATAAAAAGGTCCTTTAACTAGAAAGGGCTAAAAATAGGTCTTATTTTTAACATATATAAAAGCACTTCTTTAAGTAAATAGTTACTATTTTAATAGTAAGATAGTAGTAACTAATAAGGGAAAAGTAGTAATATATAAAGGTTATAATATTTTATAAAGAATAGACTATAGTTATATAAGGATAAAATAGGTAATATAATAGAGAGTTATAGGCATATTTATAGTTAAGCGCTACGTATTATTTATTATTATTTTAATATAGCTATTACTTAGTAAATAGCTATAGAATAGCTAGTAAAAGCTATTTAAGAGCCTAGCTATAAGTAAGGGTGTAATTATAAGGCCTTACTTATAATATAGGTACACTAGCGTACCTTATAGATAGGCCACGCCCTAGGGCTAAGTCTATGTAACGCTAGCAAGCCACTAGCTATAAGCTAGTGACTTATATATATAACACACTTAGACCTAGCAAGCTTTAGTTAATATACTAGAGCCCCTATACCTCTTGCCTAGCTACCATTGTTCTCACATTTAGAGATATAGAGCTTTTATTATAGCCTATAATAATTTCACTATCGCGAATTCTCTCGTAATGTAGCATTTATAGTGTGAAACGCAAGGAAAAAATTAGTATATAGAGGAAATTAGTGGTATGGAATGCATGAATTGCGGGAGGTCACTCCCCTTATAAATTTATAGGCGTGGGTACCTCTTTTGTTTTAGGCCTAGTCTTACTACTGCATGTTTACGTGTTAATTTCCTCGAGGACCGTAAGATTACACTTGCATACTAATTCAGTTATTTCACCTAATTAAAATCATTGCATTAAAGGGTACTTTCTATGTATTACTAAATTATACTCTAATATTTATAACTTGAATAATTAAATATTATTATATAATTTAGTAATGCATAGAAAGTACTTTTTATGCGATAATTTTAATTAGGTGACATTATGACTCACAAGGTACAGTCCACCCCCTGTTTGATTTTACACGACTACAAGCCCCACGCGGGGTGACTACTATTAGCTCTTAGTAGCTACTATAGGTGAAGCTATTAGGGATACTATAGGGGTTTTCGCACTAGTAAGAGATACTAGAAAGGCCTAGAAAAATACACATAATTTTAGGTACTTCTTACCTCACTTAGTGCTACGCTAATTTTCGGGTTAGTATGTGATTAGCCTGCTACCCTAGTTATATAGATGTGTAAAATCAAACAGGGGGTGGACTGTAAATAACAGCTAAGGAGATACTCTTTTATCTCCTTAGAGGTCATAAGCCTTGTGGATCCATGGGGCCCGCAAATTGCATGTATCTCTAGTTTACTTTTATCTAATTGGATACATACAGACCCTGGTTAACGTGACTCCACAAGGCTTATGACCTCTAAGGAGATAGCACTATATACCCTGCATATTTCCCTTGTAGCTCTCTAAAACAATACAGGGGTTATAGTGCACTTACAGCAAGTCACAGCTGTTAGAGAGGAACGAACAGCTAGGGCATGTAGATTTGTAAAATAATTCAGGGGCGGCATTGTATGCGCATTTAGTGGCCCACTTTTGACGTATGCGCGTTTAGTTGTCCCCATGAGCAGTTTGTTTGAATGAAATGTTTTGGTAACCAAAGCCCGTCACCAGATAACTGAAAATTTCTTTCCTCTAGATGAATTCGCTCACTGGGCTTGTCCTCGACAATCCTGATCAAGTCAATCGACTACAAAGTCATGTCTGTTCCGCAACAAAAGACAGTTGTTGTTGGTGCTGGTCCCGTGGGATCCTTGGCTGCGCTTTATGCTGCGCAACGAGGTCATGACGTAGAAGTATACGAACTCCGGCCTGGTAAGTGCTGGACGATCCCCATAGTCTCTCTCCGTCTTTTCGTCTTCTTCTCTGCTCTTAATGGTTTGAGGGCGCGTTTCATGGAATTATCGATGCTGTTGTTCGTAGTACTTGATTGCTACTCGCTCGGCTATCAGAACTAGTCAAAGAAGCTCGTGGTCTCGTCGAATCAAAGAATGCAAGCTGACGGCAAGCAGATTTACGTAATCCTGGTACAACTCCGCTCAACTTTACAAAGTCGATCAATTTAGCTGTATCGGAGCGTGGGATAAATGCTATGAGACACGCTGGCCACTCTAGTCTCGTAGCGAAAATTATGGCTGGAACGATACCAATGCGAGGGCGAATGATTCACGGCGAAAGTCAAGGGGGGGAATTATATGAGCATGCGCAAGATTATGATGCCAAAGGTCGGGTATGAGTTGTTACTACTTCCCAAATATTTTACTCCGAAATGTCAAGACACTGATAAATCGAAGGCAATATACGCTATCGACAGGTCCGGAATAAATAGACGACTTCTGGAGATCTTGGATTCAATGCCAAATGTGAAACTTTTCTTCAATCACAAACTCACCGGCGCTGACTTCCAATTTCGGCGGGCCTGGTTCGAAGCGCGTGATACCATTACCACCCCAAACAGTCGGCCTACCGAGATCGAGGTCACCTTCGATTTGATGATTGGAGCCGACGGAGCTCATTCAGCAGTGAGATATCACCTAATGAAATTCACGAGAATGGATTACCAACAGGAATATATCGATACGTTATGGTGCGAATTCCGCATAGACCCACGGGAGATGGGATCAGGGGATGGTCTTCAGTCCAAGTTTCGCATTTCACCAAATCATTTGCACATTTGGCCGGGTAAGGACTTTATGTTCATCGCTATCCCTAGTGAGGTAAGCATCCGAATGCATTTCTTCCTTCTTTTTTCTATTATATCTAATACAAGAAACAAATTCTCACTATAGGATGGATCGTTCACATGTACTCTTTTCCTTCCTAGTAAGGAATTTGCTGAGCTCGAAAGCAATCCTGCCAAAGTGCCATCTTTCTTCAAAGAAAATTTCCCAGGAGTAACAGACCTGATATCCGAGGACAATTTAATTGCCTCTTTCAAACAAAACCCACATCTGCCACTAATCAGTCTGAAATGCCGACCTTATCATTATGGTTCCTCTGGGGTTATTATTGGCGATGCAGCTCATGCTATGGTCCCCTTCTATGGTCAAGGCATGAATGCCGGAATGGAAGACGTTCGAATCTTGTTTTCAATTCTCGACAAAAATGCCGAGGCGCAAGAGGACAACAGCCCTGCTGCTGATGATTATAACAAGATTGCGTCTTCTGCACCCGACAGGGCACAAGCACTCGCTGAGTATTCAGCAGTAAGAGCACCTGATGCGTACGCGATCAACGAATTGGCTGTCCAGAATTATGTGGAGATGAGATCTTCGGTGTTATCCAAGCGATATCGTATACGCAAGTTCTTGGAAGAATTTATGAGTGTTAATTTCCCTAATTTTGGTTGGCACACGAAGTACTCGCGTGTCAGTTTCAGCAATGAGGGCTACAGCAATATCGTTAAAAACAGCGAGCATCAAGGCACCATGCTATTAAGGGTATTTCTAGCATTCGTTACCAGTCCCTTTGCCGCGGCTATCTTATTTTATGGCTACCGACACCATCGGTCCGTTTTGATGACAGCTTCAAGGCTCTTTGGTCTGCGTTGAACATGGACTCGAACACGACTACATAAGTGGTCTCCTCCCTCTGCTGTTCGGGATGACGGCTGACGGGCGACGGGCAAGCATTTGTGTTCATTGCAATAAGATTGCCAAAGGATCATTGTCTTCTGACAACATTCAACAACCGGCTTTTTGCGGACCGGTTTCCGGAGCTTTCTCGGCTTCAAATGCATGGAAATAAAGAGGTAGGCTCAGGATCAATGGAAATGTGAAGGGACTTTTCAACGCGATATCAGTCAGGGAAATGGGTCAAGTACAACCGCGAACACAATGGAAAGGCAAATATTATACAATAAAGCCATTACACCGCAGTAATTCTGCAGTAAAGGCCTGTAGCCTAGGATCGAGAAATGTGCTGTGTTGTGTATTGTTCAGTTTGTAGAATCCACATATTACAATGCGCCTACCATTCTGCCTGTCCTAGGTATTTCCCTCGGCAACCTCCCGCTGGTTGGAATCTCCTGTTTGACTTAGGGATGCATATAGGGCTCTCATGAAAACAGTACTGGCAGTTGTTTATGCTCGTACTGAGGAGGGAGAAAAGAAACCTAAAAAAAAAACGGAAGTTAAATAAATCTTATGCATTAGCTATATCTCTTAGAGAAAAAGAACTGTTAAAAATCAGTAGCAGTGAGTGGGCTACAATGTCTCATGTAATTTTCAGACCGCATGGGTACCTAGGTAGGTAGCGACACGTAAACATGTAGTAGTAACTAGGCCTAAAGCGGAAGAGGTACCTTCCCCCGCAAATTTATATGTAAAGTAACCTCCCATAATTTGTATATTCTATAATATTTAATTAAATATACATACAAGAGAGAAACCGCGGTTTAGGGTTACTTCTCTTATAAATTTGCGTGGAAAGATACCTCTTCCGTTTTAGGCCTAGTTGCTACTGCATGATTGAAAAACCACTATTACATACTGCATGTTTACATACGTTGTTAGGTAGGTAGGTATGGAGTCGTTGGTGAGCAGGGATAGTGGTAGGCGGCTAGAGGCTGGTTGATAGGAAAGGATCATGCCTCCTTGCTTAGTCATGATATATGCCCTCTGAATTTTGGGCCAGAGGGACAGGCTCTTCAAAGGAAAGAACCAAAGCAACGAAATCTAGCAATTTTGAACCGCACAATTACAATTCTCATTCCATTCATCTATTCACAGCTTGGATCTGCACACTTGTCCTGCCGTGCAGACTTGACACCTACCTTGCGGTGCGACTATTCTGGAAGCGTGGCAAAGTAGGCTAACCCTCCGCACATCCCAGCTTTGCTGAGAAATTTCTCAATCGCGTCTCCTAGAGATTGTCTCCAATCCTGTTGGTCTTTAGGCGAGTTAAAATCGAATTTCGACGAGAATACACTACCAATAAACTGGAGAAGTGAATCTTCCCTGGCGTCCACAGCTACAAAAGGGTGCTTCTAACTCACGAGTATTGGCCGACCCCTTTGTACAGTCATAGCCATGCCTTCAATTTCGAACATTGCACATATGTGCTCCCACCTTCAAAACGCATCAAAATCTCGTCTTGGTATCACATCGGTGCAAAATACTAAATACAATCTACACTTGGCCCTTGCCATGCATCGATCTGGTTTCTTCTCAGCTGTGTACCGTGCCGGCCCTCAGCCACCGACCATGGGACAAATGATATCAGAAGTCCCCGAGCAAGTAACTAGCGCAAACGTTGCAAAAATGAGACTATGGCTCGGGTTGAAGTATTGGGACGGGAAGCCAGTTTTGTCAAAGGCTCAAGTCATCAGCAAGCCGTCGCGATTGATGACGGCGAATATACAGGAACTGGGCAGACTGACTAGAGGATTTCCTGCCAAATTAAAAGGGGGTGTGGTACCAGGGCTGAATTTGGGCGAGTGCATGTTCGTGGCCACATCTCGAGGGGTCCTCGAAGCCAGAGAAGCGCTGTCACGGAAGGTAGGCGGACTACTCGTCTGTCGGGTGTCATGATAGAAGCTTGCGGTAGAGGGGGCATTGATTGTGACTTTCTGGACCGGCATCCATGTCAACATTTCTTGTATGAGTAAATTTAGGTCTGCTGTGGATAGCACACATCTAAGCATTAACAATATGTCACCATACGGTCTCACAGCTCTGTAAAATGATCGCTGAGACTCGCGAAGCGATTTAATTGGAAGATTCTTTATTGAAGCTAGTCCAAGCCTGCAAAACGCGCCGCCTGAATGATATGAGTAAGAAAAGCAACCAGTAGATGCCGAGGACAAGTACTAAGTCATAGCAGGTATGCTACGCCGATCCAAATCCTTCATACTAGTAAGAAATATCATCGCCTGTAACGAAGCTGAAGCTCAGTCGAAGAGCTGATATTTATCGCACTCAGGATTGCTTTCCCGCTGTTGATATCAGCTGTTGATATCAAGCAAATATCAACGGGGTTTTGGTCATCGTATTCATCCTTGTCGTCAGCTTGTCTCGATTTCCCTTATGAATTCTCCTAGATTTGTTTCGAGAGACTGACGTCTTTCTTGTCTCCTCATTCGAGCATCGCGGGTTCAAATTGACGTGAAAGGGGACGGTTGCTTTCATCCGAGATTTTCGTAGGAGTGCTCCCCTTCTGCGATTTGCCCGTCAGAGGTCTGTGGTCCACGAAATAAGGGTTCGGGAACGACATATGCCTTGTCATCTCTAACTGTAGGACTCTGGGAGGATGTGGCCGAGAGCATTGTGGCTGTCTCGAAGACTTCAACCATAGGCTTTGGGAGAAGTAAATGGGTTTTACTAGCAATCTGTTCTTGCAAATTTCCCTTTGGATCAGTATTTTCGACTTCGGCTACTTGTGAAGATGTTTCAGAGGTTTGTTCGTTGACAGTCGCAAGTAGATCGCCTGCGCTACCTGCATCCCTGTGGGGTACAGTCAAGGACATAGGGGCGTCTGGCACTGTGTGCCCTTCAGCTTGACGTGCCTGAAATTCTCTGTCTTTAGACGGGAACTCAGGCTCTATACTCATCATAGCATTGTGGCCGCATGTGTTGTCGTGGTCTCTCAACTTGGCCATTTTTGGAATCATTCTTAAGCTGTTCTCCGTAGTGGTTGTGGTAGACGTGTCGGGGACTGTCTCATTGACTGATATCATTTCCGGCGCACCTTCATCCGCGTGGTTGTTTAAGCCGGCTTGAGAAACGTGGACCATTCTATCCAGAGAATCGTGATTTTTGTATTTGTCCTCAGCTGTATCGACTCTGGGTTTTGTGACTGCAGCTAGATGAACAGCTTCAATAAGTAGAGGGGAAGTGCGGTCTGATAGCTCGATTGCGGGCGTTTTTTTGGTATGCGAGCCTCTGCTGCTGACAGACCTTGCGGAAGCTCGGTCTGACGAACCCGAATGTTGACGTCCTCCGGAGCGTTGATTTGTCCTTTTGGGCGGCGTCAGGGGTACCCTATCAGCTATTCTCGACGAAGAAGATTGAGTTGGTCGCATCATACGGGCTAGGAAACTTTCGTCGATATTGCTCGGCCTCTTGCTTGCTGCAATGGGTGGCAGGGATTTGCTTGGGGGAGGGCCACCACTGGGCCTTGGGCTCGAAGCGGCAGAGTACTGGTGGTTGCCGCGACCTTCGGTTAGCTTTTGAAAGGATTGAGATGAGGTTGATAGGATAGACCGAGTCCCTTGTTGGATACGATGTGATGACTGTGAGTCGTGGACTTTTGAGACTGAGGAGGCTGTTGGTGCAGTCAAAGATGAGGGAAGGTGGACTGGCTTGGTGGGCGACTTAGGCTTAGGTTTAATAAATCTGTTGTAGCTCTGGTGTCTGACTCCGACCGGTTGACGCCTGCTGGTAGCTCCTGAAGAAGCAGTGTCCGTTTTCGCCAATGAGCTGGATCCCGTAGCAACACCCCTTAGCTTATCGCGAGAGGTCTTGCTATTTGCTGGCCATCTTGTGGCTCCTTTGTGTTCTCTGATCATGCTCGATGAAACGGACGATGCCTTATCCGCTCCCGTCATATTGCCAATTTCTGTGGCAGTCGAGGTAGACTTGTTGTTGTGTCCGTTTATATATGAACTCGATTCGTCTTCTAACTTCATTCCTTTTGCATTTAAAAGACTTGATTTATCTCTCTCTTTCTCGTTGTGGCGTGCAATATCTTCATCTCTGTTCATTTGTGATGTTGCCGTGGCAGTCGAGGTAGACTTGTTGTTGTGTCCGTTTATATGTGAACTCGATTCGTCTTCCGACTTTATTCCTTTCGCATTTAAAAGACTTGATTTATCTCTCTCTTTCTCGTCGTGGCGTGCAATATCTTTATCTCTGTTCATTTGTGCTGTTGCTTCTGGCATCTTTGTTGCAGCGCCTTCGGCACCTATCACTCCTTCATCCCCTGGGAAACCCCTCGCATCTACTGAAATGCTCGGGTGGGTTACCTCTTTTTTGAATATATCCGTACTGTCTTCCGACGAGATTAGGTTCTCTTTCTGGCTTGTGCTGTTTCTTCTGTTGTTTGAAGTCTCTGGGCTAGGTCCTCTTCTGGAAATACTCGATTCGCCTCTTTCGTCTCGCTTCAAACCTATGCGACCATCCTTTTCAACTGCGACAAAGTTCGTACGAACCTTGGAAAGTGGTCGAGGCGAGCCACTTGGGCTGGTTCCTGCATGTTATAACTTTGATTAGTCTATGTCTGGTGGGCTTTGAACAGATTGCTGCCCTGGTTTTCTTGCTCCAGTAGCCCGAAAAAGACGCGTCTTTCGCGTATGGTATCATATGGTTGCCAGGCTAAGGCTCGACGTGGGATGGCAACGTGAAGCTTACTTCCAACTTGCTTTCTTGAAGGTGAGATACCTGGGGATCTCCCTCTATCGGGCGGGCTCGAGTCGCCTTTGTTCTCGAACATGGCTCGCAGGTTCTTGACCTGGCTCATTTTCGTTGTTGCGGCTATGGTAGCAAAAGGAAACTGCACACTTGAGTAATGAAGTGCAGGTTATAGGGCCAGGCTTTTTTTTCGGTGAGGGTTCTAGAATGCTAGGTGAAAGCAAATTGTGAGGCATGGCAATTTACTGGTCGACAACCAGGGATCTTGCACGGGTACGTTTTAGGTGCATTTGTGGTGCATGCATCAATACTAGTGCCCACCGCTATGAACCCCCTTGAGGGTGTCGTATACTTTATGTTGCTCTGCGGCTGGCATGAGTCGCATGTATATGGGGTCTGTTTACATTTCACGTCGCATCGGATTTGTCCCACCGCTGCCCCTAAGCCACAATTAGGCTTAATAGCGGAATAATAAAATTGGTTCATATAATTAGAACCTGTGCTGAACATCGCCATTAAGCCTGTAAATCCAACCCTCCAGTGTTCATCATCGGAATTTGCGCCTGTTCTGCATCTTCTGGCTGCACTCCACGTTCACTGTCATTTAACCTCCACATTTAGCAGAAATTGGCTTTTGCTTAGGAGGGATTCATGGCATCGCGGCAGCCAAAGTAATGCATAATAATAGCTTTTCTATCAAGTCAGCTAGTGGAGCTGTGTTTCCAAGTTAAGCTGCACCAAACCTGATACTCATCAAGTTATCCCAAGGTAAATAATAGTGTATTACTATCCCATCGCGGTTCACCCGTATAATACGCCAGTTAGGAATTTGACTCAACCATTACACCTTGAAGCGCTGTGTGATGTTTAAACAACCCCTCAAGGTTACTATTAGGCCCCGTTCATACAATATGGGCGTTTCGTATTCACAACACTTAACTATTGTGTGCGAACACTCCCTAGTCTGGATGTCATGCTAGATTAAGTAACCATCCAGATAACCCGATACGTCGGGTTGACGAGCCCAATGTACCTGCCGCAGCCGCAATCCGCAATAGCATCTGTTATTACACGGACGCCATACAAGAGACTACGCGGCGTACATTTTTTCTGTCATTGTTATTATTATCGTGGAGGTAATAACCTGCTTTACTATGTGGGTAGGTGCCATGATGTTATTGATGTACTAGATCCTCATGGCTGCCCAATTTATCGGCATCATCATAGGCGCAGGGAAAGCGTCGGTATCCGCCCGGGCTAACTATTATCCGCTTCTGTTTTTTTTTTTTACTAACTTACGAACGATTTGACGATTTGACCGATTTGACTGACTTTTTGACTGACTTTTTGACTGACTTTTTGACTGACTTTTTGACTGACTTTTTGACTGACTTTTTGACTGACTGACGATTTGACCGATTTGACGATTTGACTGACTTTTTGACTGACGATTTGACCGATTTGACGATTTGACTGACTTTTTGACTGACTTTTTGACTGACGATTTGACCGATTTGACTGATTTGACGATTTGACTGACTGACTGACTGACTGACTAACTGACTGACGATTTAACTAATATCTTTAGATATTCAAGCTTTTCTATTCCCTCCGGGGGCTGCCTGCGGCGGGCCTCCTCCTCCCTGCCCCCCCCCTAAAAAGCAGTTATGATTTAACTGATGATTCAACTGACGATTTGACTGACAATTTAACTAACGATTTGACTAATGATTTGACTAACTAACCTGCCCCCCCCCCCCCCTAGAGCCGGGCGGTCAAGAGAGGCAGAAAAAAATTTCTTAACTAGTCGCTGAAGAGTATTTCGCGTCTGACTAATCAGAAGAGACATCTCTATAGGATGGCCTTATTTTAATAAAGGGAAAGCGGGAAGCTTCGCTCCACCCTCTTGCCTTCGCCTTGCTATCGTAAAACGCATGCAAAGCTCCGCTTTCCCTGATAATAGATCCACATGTAAAAAATGACCTCCAATCTCCGGTTCTCGGCTCACCTCACGTCAGCTCTAAATGCACTATATCTTGCAGACTCATCCCCATTGTGTCAAAGAAGCACCCCTCTTGCAACGAGCGTCCTCGCAGATCATCGTCTACAACTATGTCCGTACGCACTCTAAGAATTGGTAAGAAACCGTATTCACCCCTTCTGGAACACACCACAGATTCCCCCCCCTCCCCCGAGAAAAAAACACAGACCAAACAAAATCGTGTATGACTAGCACACTGAAGCCAGATGCATCGCAGGCCTCATACCGGGTGATGGCATCGGAAAAGAGGTGATACCGGCCGGCCGTCGTGTCCTAGAAGCATTGCCTAGCTATCTGAATCTGAAATTCGACTTCGTTAACCTCAAGGCGGGCTTCGAGGCATTTGAACAAACCGGCAACGCGTTACCAGATGCCACGGTCCAAGTCTTGCGAAATGAGTGCGATGGTGCTCTTTTTGGAGCCGTGAGTTCTCCTACCCACGCAGTCAAAGGCTACTCCTCGCCAATCGTTGCGCTGCGCAAACGCCTCGACCTCTACGCCAATGTCCGCCCAGTCAAAACAGTTATGAATGCACCGAGGCCCATTGACATGGTCATCGTCCGCGAAAACACAGAAGATCTGTATATCAAACAGGAGAAGACGACTGAAGGGCCAGACGGCAAGGTAGCAGAAGCAATCAAACGAATAACCGAAAAGGCATCTTTCCGCATCGCCGCTATGGCTGGAGATATCGCCGTTCGCCGGCACAGACTTAGACTGTCGGGAGCTCCCAGTATCCACAATGAACCCACCGTAACTATCACACACAAGTCTAACGTCTTGTCCCAAACGGATGGCCTGTTTCGTGAAGCTTCCAAGAGAGCGCTTGCCGACGCGAAATTTGCCGCCGTGAATGTTGAGGAACAGATCGTTGACTCCATGGTATACAAGCTTTTCCGCCAACCGGAGGATTATGACGTTATCGTCGCTCCCAATCTCTACGGAGATATCCTGTCGGATGGTGCTGCAGCTTTGGTTGGTAGTCTCGGACTCGTGCCCAGCGCAAATGTCGGCGAGAATTTTGCGATTGGCGAGCCCTGCCACGGTAGCGCGCCAGATATCATGGGCAAAGGCATTGCAAACCCGATTGCTACTCTGAGAAGTGCAGCCCTTATGCTGGAGTTTCTTCAGGAACCCGCTGCAGCTGCTAAGATCTATGCTGCAGTCGATGCCAACCTTGAAGAAGGCGAGTTGTTGAGCCCAGACCTGGGAGGCTCCGCTTCAACCGAGCAGGTTGTCAAAGACATCCTGAAAAGATTGTGAAGGGATGCATCCATAGAGCTGCCTTACGGCAACAGGTGAGTCACGGCACCCACTTCAGCGCAATAGTCGCCAGGAACTTCCAGGTGCCGATAGAGTCATCATATATGGAATGTACTGACTGTTGCCACAAACAAAGAGGTTGAATTCTAATAACACAGTGAGATGTACGGAGCACACAACGAATAATAAATATATTGTTTTGTCACAGCCTAAGTGACCCTCCTGCCATTTCGTGACCCGTATGTCACCACATGGAAGCACTGCAGGCTGTCATGCAATGCCGTTTACTCTACCGAGCAAACCGTCTTAGCCGAGGGATTAGTTTTAATGGTGCAAGGCAAAAGAACCATTGATTGTATCAATTGTTCACCGAATCACCCCAATCATATACATTATGACACTCCATGATGATGACTAAATACGGATGTGGCAATGACTACGTTGCGGTTATTTTAAAATGCTAGTCTATACATTTGTTGTACAGAAAGATCTGGTGGCGCAGCATTCTGGCGTCAGTAAGACATCAGATCATGTTATTTTCTCCGAACTTGCGTTATTTTGTTCTTTTTGCCTCAAGTTCTGACTCATACTTTGCTACAAGCTCCTTTCTATACGCTGGTTAGTGTGCTACATTTGAAAAGCGCGACTTAAATATGATACGTACTGCAAATGAGGTGGTGTGGGAGCATAATGACTGAATTCCATGCTGAACTCTCCTTTGCCCTGGGTTGCGGCTCTCAATTGCGAACTGAAGCCAAACATGGCATTTAGACTACAGTCACATATCAAGGTGAATTCTTCGCTGCCTATTTCGGTGTCATGAATAGTGGCGTTCCTCTTGTTCATAAGCATGAGTATGTTGCCTTGAAATTCGTTTGGAGCCGTGATGGTCGTTTTCATCAGAGGCTCTAAGACCTGACCGCCTGCATCTGTGAATGCTTTCCGAAACGCCATCTGGGTCGCCAGGCTGAACGCATAATCAGATGAGTCAGTAACGTGGGTAGCACCGTCGTTAATGACCATTTTGGTCCCTATCACTCTGTGGCCTAAAAGCGGACCTTTTTCGCATGCCAAGTCAAAGCCCTTGGCGCAGGCAGTCAAAAATTTGTCGGGAATATGTCCGCCTACGACCTGGCTTTCATATTGATTATTTTCTGCACTCTCATTAGGTTCAATCCATCCAGAAACTCGTGCAAAATCACCAGGACCTCCACTTTGACGACGAAGAAGATAGTCGAATTCCGCTCGCCGGGAAACAGTCTCTCGATAGGCAACTCTTGGCTGGCCAGTAATGCAATCTGTCTTGTACTCTCGTTTCAGACGCTCGACATAGACTTCAAGGTGTAATTCACCCATGCCAGAAATAATCGTCTCCTCGCTCTCAGGGTCCACATGGACCCGGAACGTCGGGTCTTCACGCTGAAATCTGTTCATGGCTTTGCTAAAATTGTCCGCGTCCGCAGTACGTTTCGGTCTGATGGAAAGCGACATGACAGCATCAGGCACAAACATTGAAGACATGGTATATGGCAAGCCACCATCAGTGAAAGTATCACCGGATGCGCAATCGACACCAAATACAGCGCAAATTTCTCCAGCACCAACTTCAGAAACGTCTTCCATTTCGTTAGAATGCATGCGAACAATTCTGGGGATCCGAACTTTCTTGTCTGTTCTCGAGTTGAATAGGTAGCTACCTTTCGTGAGCGTACCCTGATAAACACGGATATAGGTAAGTTGGCCATAGTTGTTTTCTTCCAACTTGAACGCCAATCCAACAAAAGGCAATGAGTTGTAAGGAACTAATTTCACCTGCTTCTCGTCCTTGGACTTGTCAAGAGCCGTATTTTCGATCTGTGAAGGATTCGGCAGGTAGTCACAGACAGCATCGAGCATAGGCTGGATTCCTTTATCAGCTAGAGCGGAGCCCATCAAAACAGGCGAAAAGCTACGGGAAATGGTAGCGCGGCGAATCGCAGTCTTGATCTGGTAATTCGTTGCTTCCTGCTCTTCCAAGAAGATTTCGGCGATTTCATCGTCAACGTCAGCCAATTTCTCAATCAGCGTCTGACGTTTCTCTGCTGCCAAATCTTGCAAGTTGGCTGGTATTGTATCGGCCACTCTGACTTTGGTTCCTCTAGGCCCTTCGAAGTACAGGGCCTTCATCTCGATCAGGTCGACAACTCCCTGGAACTCGTCCTCAGATCCGATGGGAATCTGAATAGCAGCCGCAGGCATTCTGAGCTTTGAGTTGATCTGCTCCACAGCTTTCCAAGGGTTTGCGCCCATGCGGTCCATTTTGTTGACGAAGGAAATTCGGGGGACATTGTATCGTTTCATCTGACGATCCACCGTAGTGGTTTGTGACTGGACTCCGCTCACGGCACATAGAATCATGACAGCACCATCGAGGACACGGAGTGCACGCTCTACTTCAATCGTGAAGTCAATGTGTCCTGGTGTGTCAATCAAGTTGAAGTGATAGGTCTCTTCTGCCTCATTCTCCGTCTTCTTCCAGTCGCAGAACGTCGCCGCAGATTGGATTGTGATTCCCTTCTCTCTTTCTAGTTCCATAGAGTCCATCTTTGCACCGATAGCATCTTTCCCTCTAACTTCGTGTATAGCCTTGATTCGACCGGTGTAAAAGAGGACACGTTCCGTCACTGTCGTCTTGCCGCTATCAATGTGTGCCTACAGTACGGTGTTAGATGTCGGATTTCGAGCGCTGTCAGTAGAGAGATTGTCTGACTGCAATGCCAATATTTCGGACTCTGGATAACCTCTGGGCTTCTTCAGGCGCCATATTAGCCTCAACGTACTCGGGAGTTAAGCTGGCGGCATCTTCCTGAGCCTTTTTTAGCCTATGCCAACGTCAGACAAGGTCAGCATAAAGTCACAAAATACCGATGGGTTCCAGTCTGTATCAGGCAAAGATGTCGTCTCACGCTTCTTGGGCAGCCGTTCCATAGCGCAACGAAGTTCGGCTTAAATATCTTATATAAAGAGAGTCTGGAGATAGCCCAAACTTAAAGCATCGCGAGGGCTGCCGTTGCGAGCTCAGTAGGATATGGCGTCTGAGCCATCTGGCTGTTCCTGGCATGCTCATAACGAAGTTACGTCCTCACGACATAGCCAGGAGAATACCGCTGCTGACAATTAGACTTCTTTTTTTCAGGGCCCCTAGTCTGTCGCCAGAAATCACGATCTCACGTGGTTAAGTGGAGAGTTTGTAGACGGTCGTTAATTGGACACTGCGTCTGCTAGATCAGCGCCGCCATTTATTATGTATAGCACGAAAAAAGGGCCGCAGCTGACTTGACTTATTTCTGCGCTTTGTTATCTATCCCCTTTGCCTTGCAACAATGTAGTAAACCTGCCTACGACACGGTGAGCCGGTTTGAAGAAATAGCCTGTATTTGAGACAAGATGAGAAACTTCGGCCAATGGACTCAATCCTTGATGATACTCTCAGTAATACTGGGTATCGGGACAGTACCTCCGGGAGAACAGGACGAGTATGGTTGTGCTATGTGCTGGGCATTGCTTAATGAGTATTTATTTGTGCACAAGTGGGCGCTTGGTATTTGTGACGATAAAAAGTCAAAGTAGGGAATTTGCCCCCAAGTATAGGCAATGACTTATAATCACAATGCATCTTGTTGGAACAGGTTAGAACGCTTTTCACATTTGTAGAAGTCCGCAAAAAATATGTAGCAGTAAAATCTCTGGGAAATAGCGCACTCTTAGACTGATTCAGCGAGCTGAGCTCAGCAACCTTTAACTACCGACCCACTTCGGCAATTTAGAACATGGGCAACGTCACGAACGCAGCGCGGTCCATTGCCTCAGTGTCACCTACGTCACATACACACTCGCTACCATACAAAAAAAGTTCCCTATCTCAACTCTTTCGCATTTATCTATAGCCATTATGGCTCCGTCAAGCTGGAGAAGCTTAGTTGCCGGGGCTGTGTTTTGTATACCTCTTCTAGCCACGGCGTCCATGAATTCAACGTCCCAGAACCTTGATGTTCTGCGGTCCAAGTTGGCGTTAATGAATGAAAGACCCGACAACTGTCCTCCTTGGTCAGTTTGAAACTTCAATCCTTGTGTGTTATCCAGTTACTTACGATTTCTAACGTCTATCACTCAGTTTTAATTGCCTTCTGCCCTCCCACGTCTGTGCCCAGTATGCAGGCTGCAACGAGTTCAATGGGAAATGTGACTGCCCTGAAGGTTTCGGTGGCGATGATTGTCTCCAGCCTTGTATGTCTTTAGTATCGTTCTTCTGTCAGCCCTTGAGACACATGATGGACACGATTTAATAACCTACTCACTCCTACAGTGTGTGGCTCTCTGACCAGAGGCCGAGGCAGGCCGATGCGACCCGGGAGTACATGCGATTGCGACGCGGGCTGGACTGGGATAAATTGCAACGTTTGCACTGAAAACAAAGCATGCAATGCGCTTGTGGACACTGGCATCGGCGGCGTCTGCTACAAGAACGGAGAGGTTGTGTTCCATAATTACCAGGCTTGCACAGTAACCAACAAGAAAATCACCGATCTTCTTGGTGAACAACGACCCGAGGTCACCTTTACCTGCCAGAAAGACCAAGGCACATGTGATTTTCAATGTAAGTTGTCTATATTAAGTTCGAAGCCTTTGCGCACCCTAGGGCTGCTAACACGCATCTATAGTCTGGGTTGATGCTATCGAATCTTTTTATTGTCATCTAAGTGACTGCGAATCGAGTGCTGAGTTTGCCGAAGCCACGAATACTACTTCTTACAAGTGTGACGAAATGCGTTGCAGCTGTATATCGGAACGGATGCTGTGCGGAAAAGATGGTTCCATCGACCTCAGCGAGTTTCTTGACCAAGCCATCCGCGGTCCTGGTGGCTTTGAATGCAGCCAAAAGAATGGCGGTGCTCATGAATGTGCTTTCAAAGAACCTGAGATGGACAAGCTGATACGCAGTCTCATTGGCGACTCTAGCATTCTCCTTGACTGCCAATCTGGCGAATGTCTGCACGAAACTCAAGTTCCTGGTTACACGAGACCAGTAAAACGAATTAACACACCTCTAATTGCCGGTGTGATTGCCATTTGCGCACTCTTTGTAGCTGCGATAATCATTATCACATGGGTCTTGTCACGACGCAAACTGAGGTACGGCGCAATTCGCCTTGAAGATTCAGATGACGAAACTACCAGGTTGATGGCTGAACACAAACCCGCCATCCTATACTTTGAGAAGGTCGCTTATCAATTGAATGGCAAGACTATACTCAGCAATATTCAAGGAACCTGCCATCCGGGAGAAGTGACTGCAATTATGGGCGCTTCTGGTGCAGGAAAGACCACTTTTCTTGACATCTTAGCTCGGAAAAATAAGCGCGGCTCGGTAGAAGGAGACTTCTTTGTCAACGGAGAGAAGGTCAACGACGCGGAGTATAAGAAAGTTGTCGGGTTCGTTGATCAGGAAGACACAATGCTGTCAACCTTGACCGTTCACGAGACGATTCTGAACAGTGCTCTCCTGAGATTACCACGCGATATGGGTCGTGCAGTTAAGGAACAGAGAGTGCTAGAGGTTGAGAAGGAACTTGGAATCTACCAGATCCGTGACTCTTTGATAGGTTCTGAGGAAGGAAAAGGCCGTGGCATTTCCGGTGGTGAAAAACGTCGGGTGGGTATTGCTTGCGAACTTGTCACAAGCCCATCTATCCTTTTTCTTGATGAGCCTACAAGTGGTTTGGATGCCTTCAACGCGTACAATGTTATCGAATGCTTAGTTACGTTGGCAAAGAGCTATCAACGAACTGTGATATTCACGATTCACCAACCACGGTCTAATATCGTGGCCTTGTTCGACCGGCTCGTACTATTGGCACAGGGGAAGACTGTCTTTTCTGGCCCGTTCTCACAATGTCAGTCGTATTTTGACTCAATCGGTTACGAATGTCCACTGGGTTTCAACATTGCGGATTACCTAGTCGACCTGACGATGCATGCGGGTCGCAGAACCTCTTCTGAAGATGGAATTATTGCCACAGATGTTGTAAGTCTGGGTCCCAGTAGCACCAAGGCGGTAAAGTCGATTGCCAGTATATCAGGGAACAGCATTGGAGATGATAGTATTACAGAGACATCAGCATCATCCCGGCCGAGGAATTCCCGAAAAGACTCGATCCGGCTCCGGCAAGAACGCGAGCTCTTCACCCGTCGGAAACAAATTGCGGATACGGCATCGTCTTCTGATGCTGGGGCAGGAGTTCACGGGAACTTCAAACTCCAGGTGAATCCGTCGAATGCCATACCTTCGCAACTACGGGAAGACTTGCACGATCTCCCCCCCTCGGCAACAACTGGCACAGATCTTGATTTTATGACGCATGCTTTTGCGCAATCCGATATAGCTGAAAATACTCGTCGCGAGATTCGGCAGGCAGTAGCCGCTGCCACGGAAGCTAACGGCATAGACAACAATGACTACAGCCTTGAGGGGCCAAACATCAATGCTGGCGCCGTTGGTCGAGGCTATGCGCGGATAGGTTACTGGGGCCAATTCATGATCTTGTCGCAAAGAACGTGGAAGAATCTGTATCGAGACCCCATGCTCATGCTTACTCATTACGCGATAGCTATCATTCTGGCTGTCTTTTCAGGATATCTCTTTTACGGTCTGACGGACGATATTCCAGGCTTTCAGAATCGGTTGGGCTTGTTTTTCTTCCTCCTTGCATTATTTGGATTCAGTACTCTCACAAGTTTGACTGTCTTTTCTGCAGAACGACTTTTGTTTCTCCGGGAGCGAGCCAATGGTTACTACTCTCCGATTACGTATTTCACTGCCAAGGTTCTTTTCGACATTATACCGCTAAGAATCGTGCCGCCAATACTAATGGGGTCCATCATATACCCTATGACCGGCTTAGTGCCTGATTCGACGCACTTTTTCATCTTTATGCTAGTATTGGTGTTGTTCAACCTGGCTGCTGCATCCATCTGCCTCCTGGTTGGCATTCTGTGCAAGAATGCCGGAGTCGCTAATCTAATTGGTAGCTTGGTCATGCTTTTCAGTCTGCTATTTGCTGGCTTTCTGCTAAACCATGATGCTACGCCTAGCGGCGCTCTTTGGCTGCAGATGCTATCTATATTCCATTATGGCTTTGAATCGCTCATAGTAAACGAGGTTGTTGAGCTGACACTTGTCGACAAGCAATACGGGCTGGACATAACCGTACCCGGTGCAGCTATATTGAGTTCCTTTGGATTTGATAATGGTGCTTTGTGGGCAGACATCCGCCATCTGGGTATTTTTTCTATAACTTTCATAATATTGGCATACATGGCCATGCACTTCCTTCTCATAGAGAAACGGTAGAAAGGCAGGAGCTGCGACAGACTTGACACAAAGTCCTTCGAAAGGGTATGCGGTAGATCGAACAAGTATTAATACGTAGATGTACAATGGAATATACGGAGAACAATTTAGCTAGTACACACGAGTAAAAGACTGCTTATTCCATCTTGCCCCCGGTGAGATCCTCCGCTATTATCTTTTGACGTTTGACAGACCGATCAAACTCCGATTCATCGAAGTCCATAACTATCGTCGATGCTCCGGTTGATGTCTCCATCATATTGGCAATAGATGGAGGCTTACCATAGATACCCCACGTGTTTTCGGTAGAACCATGTCGATAAACCGTCTGACTCCGTTGTCGAAAATAATCTTCAGCAAAAACTTTGTCTATTTCTGCCTTGAGTTCGTTCTCGTGGACAATGAAGTTGGAGGCGCTGATATAAAGCTCCATGATAGCATCTCGCCTAGCCTCACGCCTCGAATTTTCCTGAGCCAAAACTTTCGTGCGACTTTTGTCAGCTCGAGAAAAGCGGCTGGGATCAGAATAGACTCTAGTGTCCAATATGGATTGCAAGATAGTAGGTCGAGTCAATCTATCATCTTCCCTCTCTGGCGCTGCGCCAGCTTTGTTATGCTGTTGAAACTTCCTGCTGACTCGGGCATTTCGAGCATTTTCAATTTCTGCCCGCCTAGCCCACAGAGCGTCCAGGCCATCCTTCAGGTTCGTTCGTCTGCTGTCGGCCAGTGCAGCTTTCCATCTCTGCGCAATGGTTTTCCCCTCCCGCGGTTTCGTAGAACTTGGGGCTGTTCTCTCAATGTAATGTGGCTGAACTTTCTTGTCTCCCCCAGAACGCGGAAATATATCACGCGGGACAGGCAGATGGCCACGAATGCGAGCAGGTTTCGTTTCGTTTGATTGGGGCGGCGTAGGTAGACGGATGTATGAGGGAGACTCAGGGGGCACACGATTAGACCCAAGAGGCCGCGAGCCTGAAAATTTTCGAGAAAAGTGCAATCCTTTGCGAATCGGTAGTCGAATACACGGGCCAGGAGCTCTCAGAGGCATGACTGAAGACTGTGTGAGCCAATTAGTTGTGCGAATCGTATGGGTGCATTACACCGTGAAGAGCTCAGGAAAATTAGATGAGTTGATCGACCGGATTATTCTCTTCCGAAGAAGGGTCCCAACGCTTTCCACCAGCCACTCGAAGCAGCTAGCGGCGTGATAGTGGGGCGTTCTTCCAGCAGGGTTTTTAAACTGGAGATTTTTGAAAGTTCAGAAGGTCCCTCAACCACTCTCTCCTTCACAACTGCGTTACTACGCCCGCGAGGGCTATATTATTCATTATGGGCACCGGAAAAAAGGAGGCTGCCAGGCGCGTTCGCCAAGGCAAGACTGGAGATGGGCTTGGCAACGTACGTGTCAAAGGCGAGAACTTCTATCGGTTAGTATAGGACTCAAGCTACGATGATGCCAAGTTAACAAATTGAAGCAACGCGAAGAAAGTCAAGACCCTGAATATGTATAAGGAAGGGAAGGTGCAGAGAAATTCAGACGGGAAGATAACGAAAGCAGCCTCCTATCAATCTCGAGATGTTCCAGATGCGCGAATCGAGCCAAATCGAAAATGGTTCACCAATACCCGTGTCGTATCCCAGGATACACTAAAAGATTTTCGCGACGCCATGGCTCAAAAAGCAAGCGATCCCTATCAGGTTCTTTTGAAATCGAATAAACTTCCTATGAGTCTTATCAGGGATGGACAAGATACCAACGGTATAAAGCAACATAAGGCGAAGATGACAGTCGAAACCTCTCCATTTGCGAATGTCTTCGGACCTAAGGCACAACGCAAACGTGTCAAACTCGGCGTGAGCAGTCTTTTAGACTTTGCTGACGACACTGAGAAAAGCATGGACACTTACCAGGATCGCTTGGAACAGGCAAGGCTACTGAGTGGGTTGTCTGGTCAAGAGGAGCAAGAAGGTCTCGTCTCCATGGCTATTGAACCTGTTTTTGATAAAGGTCAGAGCAAACGTATCTGGAACGAGTTATACAAAGTCATCGACTCATCTGATGTTGTTATACACGTCCTGGATGCCCGAGACCCCGTCGGGACTCGATGTCGTAGTGTGGAAAAGTACCTGAAGGAAGAAGCGCCGCACAAGCATTTAATATTCGTGTTGAACAAATGTGACCTTGTTCCCACGAGCGTTGCAGTAAGTTCATCTTTTCGCTCATTTGTTTTCCTTGCATTTTTCACAAAGCCCTCATGTGGCCCCAATGTCTATGTCAGGACTCCCCCTTTCGTCTCACGGGGGCTGTCTGTTACAGCGTTGGGAGATCAAATTCACCACTCTCGACTGTCGTCAACTTGTTGGCGACTGATGGGTGCCGTTCTGGTCACTATCATGAGGTGGTCTGTGTGTTTGAAGAGTTGAAGTCTACACTGGTTCATTGTGGCCACTTACTGTATGTAGACTTCTTAGTGAAGACGCACACATTTATTGCATCAAAATTCTGGAGCACAAGGGCTTTCAGCTGACGTGGGTCTAGGCCGGATGGGTTCGGTCCTTGTCGAAGGAGTGTCCTACGTTGGCTTTCCATGCCAGCATCAACAATTCGTTTGGCAAGGGATCTTTGATTCAGCTCTTGAGGCAGTTTTCTACGCTCCATGCGGACAGAAAACAGATTTCCGTTGGTTTAATCGGAGGACCAAATACCGGCAAATCTTCCATCATCAACACTTTATTGAAGAAAAAAGTGTGTAATGTTGCTCCCATACCAGGTGAAACAAAAGTTTGGCAATATGTGAGCCTAATGAAGAGGATATATCTCATTGACTGTCCTGGTGTCGTACCTCCATCCAGCACGGACACACCTACTGACCTAGTACTCCGCGGTGTGATCCGGGTGGAGAAAGTTGAACAACCGGAGCAATACATATCTGCAGTTCTCGGTCGAGTAAAACAACATCACATGGAAAAAACATATGATCTCAGGGGTTGGACAGGTGCCACCGAACTTCTAGAGCTTCTTGCAAGGAAGGGCGGACGTCTTCTTCGGGGCGGAGAGCCGGACTTGGATGGTGTTGCCAAAATGGTTCTGAATGACTTCATGAGAGGAAAGATCCCTTGGTTCACGCCTGCTCCGTCATCTGTTGATGGCGCAGGTGGTTTGCGCAATCGTGATGGCCGTCTCGGCGAAATGCCTAGGAAGCGAAATCAGGATGAAACCCTAGCAACGTCACTCAGCGATGGTAAGGAACAGCCAAGCAGTGGAGTTGACGACATGGAGGAAGAGTTCGAAGGTTTTGCAAGTGATCAAGGGGCAGAACCTGACGAAGACACTGCTTGCAAGGATGGCGACGAGCAGACAGAAATGCTCGACAACACGGCGATCAACAGAACTAACGCTAGCTCGGAGGCGGCATCTCGTAACGCGAACGGGAGCCCTGCGGTTCAGATTATAAATCAGTCCAGCAAACGGCAGAAAACGACTTGACACATGTATGGACTCATGTAGCTTCCTTGTGCCGTAACTTGTGCCGTAACTTGCACGCGGGTCATTCTATGAAGACGCTTCGTCAATCGCCGAGAGCTCTGCGGAACTGCGAGCATCCGCACTCGAAGCACCCTGAAGCTGGTATTTTGGCTCTACGAACTCGCAGCTGAAATTCAAGCATCGTGCCGGGAAGCACGTGGCCTGTCGGTTCAAGGCAGATAACGTTGAAGGTGATCGATCTCGTGGTAAATCTCTTACTCCTACTCCATGTAATAACCAACTTGAAAGAGTCAGCGTGCATTGTGGCTTTGGTCAGGACTTAGGGACACGGCGCGTTTTGTCGCTGCCGGCCCAGCGTCAAACTCTCTTCGCGTATATTTGGTTAGATATCTATGGCGGATCTCATAACTCAGCAGGTAGCTAGCCATATAAATATATACTCGCGCCGCAAATGCACTTCATGATATGGTAGACATTTGTCATTCGGTTGTAGTGCTACGATTCTTCGTGGGCCCGGGCCCTGGACAGCAGATGATTCGGCGGCGGCTTAATCCGATGATGTTGGTCAGATGTCTGCGCATGTTGGTTTCATGGGCGGGCATGCATGCTTCTTCTGGTTCCTCCACACCTATTTTGGAAGGAATAATTGAACGCGTAACAAAGAACCTCTTCCGGTTTGGGCCTAGCTATTACTGCTCCTATTACGGTTAAACTACGCATGCCTCGGCCGGCGGGCTTTCCAACTGGCCCTCTCCAAGAAGGACTCACAGACAACAAAGCTCGTGTGCGCCTAAGCATGGGTTCGTCGACATCAAAAACTGCTTCCTCAGCTACGCGGAGATTTCCGGCTAGAGACTTAAGCCATTATGACTCCCCTACACCCATTTGTTTTAAGCAACGCGGAGGACGTACACGGGACGACGGTAGGTCGCTTGAATACAATAAGTTGTCATGAGAACAAGCACTGATTTCCGAACATAGTCACCAACGACTTTGCACCGGGCGACTTTTCACGGCGTTTACGAGACATGGGTATTGCAAAGCTGAACACAATCCCTTCGTCAAACAATAGCGTATCCGTACGAAATTTCCCTTCCTCACAATACAATGCAACGCTTTCAGTTCTGGAGGCTCGGGAGACTCTGCAACAGTTGGCGAACGACGATGTATTGGGATCTGGCCAATCGGAACGAGACGTTAAACGATTTGCCGACATGAGAATGGCGATTCGCGCCCTCAGGATGCGAGACAGGGGGTGGTCAGATGGCGTGATAGAACAGAGGCTCAATCTTGAGCCTGGGGCGATGAAGCGAATTAGGATAATTTCCCACATTGCCCAGAACTAACATGATCCAATATATCATAACAGTGGTCTATCAAAACTGTCTAATAGTACCTGAGAACGAATGCTTACATAGACTTGGTATCAAAAAACAACGTGCGTCTAGTTTTGAATCCACTGCACTACTGTGACCGAAGTAGTGTAGACCATCGCAACCAGACCTATGACAATTAATACAACATCGAGACTCTTATCCCAAGTCGATTCTGCTATGCCCTTGTAATGCAAATAAGCAGGATATATATATACCAGTGGCACACACGCAAAGCTCCCGATCAAGGCCACAAACTTGTCCAAATCACTTGCGCCAACCATGCTGATACCAACGCAGATTGCCATGACTACCGTGCGGACGGCGTTCTTTTGCCACTTAATTGCGATACTCCTTTTGCCAGTCGCCCGAGACCCAAATAATGAGGTTTCTAAAATACGCACAGCTGGAAATAACTGCACTGGCTCGCCAGCGAGGACAGCAAGGGAGTACAAGAATTGCACAGCATTGACCAATGCCGAATCTTGCGGGAAATTCGATATGATCTGGATCTTGGTCTTCTCCCCGAAGGTTGCATAACAAAGAGCGCCGACCGATATAAAGATAATAGTAATAAGTAGCATCACAAAGTAGAGAAGACTTCCGAATTGCTCCGGCTTCTTCATACTTGATTGTATAGGCAATATGAGACCTATGCCCTCAAAGGTGAAAATTGCCGAGCCAATAGTTAGAGTGAATGAGGAGGGATTAAAGAGCCGAACGGAAGGATCTATTCCATCTTTCGCCAGAGCCAACACGTCGTATTGCCAAATGTACAGAAGTCCTGTAAGAATAAAAACATCCGCCAGAAGTGCCACAGGGCCCAATTTCGAAATGTTTCTAATCAAGGCGAGTGGCACCAGAGGTAAAAGCTGCAGCGCGATGAGGCTGGGCACATTGAGACTGAGCCCCCCGTGACTTCTTGATACCGCAGATAAGAAGGCATTCAGGTTTTCGGCGGTGAAAATAAGTCCCGTGCAAACGAAGCCCAGCTGGGATAAAGCGATGGAGCCGAGAATGAGATTGCGGAATCTCTGCCCGACAATGGAGGCCCCCAGTTCTCCGTACCCACCCCCATATCTTTGCCTGCAGTCTAGCAAAAGCCGAAAACACAGACAGTTGATGAGCGACACTGCAATGAGCGTCAGGGACGATAACAGGATACCGCCGTTGCGGAAAGCCTTCGGCAGGAACATGATGCCGGTGCCAATGAAAGCTTTGATGAGTGTGAAAAACGTCTTTACCGTGCTAGCGTCACCCTCCCGCCCGAGTCGCCGAGAGCTCCTGCTCCGCCCCAGAGATGGATGCCTGATCAATGAACGCTGCTCATCAGGTTCACTTGCATCTTCGTCATCGATCGCTGATTCGTCTTCTGAGGTGTCTTCATCCTCCAGGTCTTCGCCGGCAAAACTGCCATACAGATCCAAGAAATCAATAAAGTTCCTCGCGACGATTAAAGTACCACTCATCCTGCGTTGCCTTGCTCGTCGTTGCACGTGCTGACGTCTGAAACCACCTGGAGTACGTTGTTCGGGATAAGAGAGTTCACCGGCTGGGCTTAATCGTGGCAAGGGTTGGTGAGAAAACGTGGCGGCTCGTCGAAGAGAGTTTGCTCGAGCTTTGATCTTGAACATGTCACGGTGGATATCCCCACCTTGCAGTTTCAAAGACGATTCAAGACCATCCGGTAGCACATCTTCTGATATATCTGCAGAGCTGGATGCCGCAGCCTCTGATGATATCGCTGTCGGCTCTGTCGGCAGTCGGGAATTCGAGTCGAATGAAGGTTGTCTCGCGAGGCTTACCTCGGGATCAGCCGAGTAGCCTTCCGGCAAGAACTTGTCGAGAATAGCGGCATGACGCGGGGTTTCAGTATTGTCGTCCATGACGTCGGATTGAGAACCGATCTTGCCGAGCGCAAGATGTTCGTACGTACTCTTGTTGGGAAGAGAGTGCGAGGAAGATCAAGGACTCCAGGTCTGGATCACGGGACTCAGGGAATATACTAGTGTACGTGCGAGGAAGACCGTCCGATGGCTTTTATATTTGTTTGTGGATTAATTGTTCTTTAAAACACGGGCTAAATTTCTTTTTTTTCCATCTGCAAGACCATTAAAAAGTCGAAATTTTATTTTGGGGGCTCTTTTTTGGGGGCTTTTTTAGTGGTCTTCACGCAAAAAAAAAAAAAAAAAAAAGCCATATGCCTGGAAAAAAAATTCTTAGCACCTAAAGTTGTCGAAAATGGAAAAAGATTATATGAATTTCTGAAAAAAAAAAACTCTGCACCCTTTATTTTTTTTCAACTCGTCGAAAAAAATTTGTCTAGCCTAGCAAAGATTCTATAAATTTTTATCTGTTAGTAATTAGTCCATTATATATAGATGATGAAACGGAAGCAAATGTAAATATAACAAGTTCTATATCAACTGGACGCATAAAAAATATAGGTACGCGGGACCTTTAATTCAATTCTTCGAAAATCAAAATACAGAGCACAAATAAGCTTATTTATTGGTTTGGTAAGATGCAGGATTCAAGGGGAAGAATCTAGCGCGTTGTGTATAGCCCCAGGTAATCTTTACCCTCAACACAACTACCGAGCATTCGATTCAATCCCACGATGGACGACAAGAAGAACGAGAACTACGTCGTTCAGATGCCTGATGACGGGCGTGGTCGTGACGAGAAGGATGCCTTCATGGCCAGGAGGCCATCACAGCGTCCTCGTGGACCAAACGATATCGGCCAGTCCCTATCGAAGCTGGATAACAATCCTCCATTGTCCGTCTTGGCATATTGCTTGTCTTCCATCAGCATGACTGTTGTGAACAAGTACGTGGTATCGGGAGCCTTCTGGAACCTGAACTTTTTCTATCTTGCCGTTCAGGTATGTGCGAACGCGTCCGGCCATTGACGGACCCTTCACTCATACCGAATTCCCATTGAATAGGCCATTGTTTGCATTGCTGCAATCTCAGCGTGCAAATCTTTAGGTCTCATCCGGAATCTAGCTCCCTTCGATTCTGATAAGGCTCGAAAATGTATATAGGACAATTTCCTTCCCGAAAACAAGACATGAGGACTAATGAGCTCCCAGGGTTCCCGATATCGCTACTCCTCGTTGGCATGATTTATACTAGCACGAAAGCTTTGCAATTTTTATCGGTGCCGGTATATACGATATTCAAGAATTTGACAATTATTGTGATAGCTTACGGAGAGGTCATGTGGTTCGGGGGCAGCGTCACCCCAATTGCCTTGTTGTCGTTTGGGCTAATGGTGCTGAGCTCAATCGTGGCGGCTTGGGCGGATATCCAGAGTGCCATTGCTGGTGACTTCGGACATGGCGACTCTTCAACCGCTATGTCGACTTTGAACGCTGGGTACGCTTGGATGGGGTTGAATGTTCTCTGCACAGCGTCGTATGTGCTGGGCATGCGCAAGATTATTAAGAAGATGAATTTCAAAGATTGGGACAGTAAGTGTTAAACTCACGACAAATGATACGTGGGAATAAAGCTGAATAAATGATATGACAGCCATGTACTACAACAACCTTTTGACAATCCCTGTCTTGTTCGTCTGCTCATTGCTAGTAGAGGATTGGTCTAGCATCAACTTCGCCAAGAACTTCCCTGAAGAATCACGGAATCGGATCATTATCGGCATGATCTACTCCGGTCTGGCGGCCATCTTCATCTCTTATTGCTCAGCCTGGTGCATCAGGGTAACCTCATCGACCACATACTCAATGGTGGGCGCTTTGAACAAGCTGCCCATCGCGATTAGTGGCTTAGTCTTTTTCTCTGCACCTGTCACATTCGGCAGTGTATCTGCCATTTTCATTGGATTTGTTAGCGGCATCATATATGCCTGGGCCAGGATTCGGCAATCAAGCGTCTCGGAAGATTCGCTTCCCACCAACAAGGCGGCTATGAGCGCCAGCTCCCAGAGCAATAGAGACGCCGCTAATTCTTAAAGAGACGTCTTGGGGGAGACGGAGACCGTCAAGTGGCATAGTCTTGTCGCTCTCGCAAACCCGCAAGACAAATGTAAACTATATCTAGAACATTGGCTGTAAATTTGATGTGCATTAGTGGCCCGAATAGTCTTCCGACTGGGGACCATGACACCGCAAACCACGAAACCAATTAGACTTCGTTCTGAACGTGTAAATGCTCATAATATGTTGTTGTCCAAGCCGTGCTAGACGCGCGGTACAAATCATGTACACTTTACCCCCTGAATTATTATCCAAATCTACATGCCCCAGTTTTTCGTCCCTCTCTAACAGCTGCGAACAACTGCAAGCCTAGATTATTTTAGAGAGCTATAAGGGAAAAATATAGGGTATTAAACGCCACTAACGTGCTGGCTCTGCACGATAAGGGGTCGAATCCGTCAGAGGGGCTTAACAGATTTAACAGGTCATAAGTCATACTAAGTTCACTTGTGAAAGCTACTGTTAGGGGTAATGTTCTAGTCTTATATCAGCCTCCTTCGCATCCCGCCACGTAACAATATATGTTTCTATGTAAATTACTAGTACCTAAATATACTAGCCCTTATCTCCTTTATTTATTTCTAAGCTAATATCTAATTGGCTAATTGCCCCTGTCATGTAGATTTGTAAATTAATTCAGGGGGTGTACTGTAAGCAGAGTATTGTTTGTAGTCAGTGTAGTGTGTTTTGTAGTTTTTACATTTAATTTTATAGCTAGCTTATAATTAAATAGATTATCCTATAAATTACGTAATCCTATAGAGATAAATCCTAAGAAAAATACTATAAACAAAAGTGGGTCAAAAAGGTGGGCCCCTCGCCTGTAAATTAGAAAAACTACATTTGTAGTGTATTCTTAGTGCTAAAATGTAGTAAAATGTAGTTTTTCTAATTTATAGGCGAGGGGCCCACTTTTGGACTCACTTTTATATATAACTACATTGTAGTTTTTTAGTTATCTATCTAAAAAAAGAAGTTTTATATCTTTACATATTTTCTAAGATTAGATATATATTATTTGTTAAATAAAAAATACACTACAACTCAATTGTAGTGCAATACTCTGACTGTAAGTCAACCCACTACCGTGCGGGCCACATCACGTAGCCCTAGGCCACCCCAATTAGGCATAGCGCAAGGCGTGGCAGGTAAGTCTATCAATATCTTAGCTAGCTCTAATTCGTTGGATTTAGGGCTAATTGGTGGGGAGGGGGGCTCTGGAATAAAAGACATTGTATAATTGGATAATAGGAAATAAAAGTGGGTCAAGTTGCTAGAGAGCACGTGGCTTAGAGAGAAAATGATTATTACATGTTATTTAGTGAATTCTAGCCAATTGGCAGTTATTAGAATTCATGCAGAGACCCACCTTACTATGCCTAATTAGGGTGGCCCGGGGCTACGTGATGTGGCCCGCATGGTAGTGGGTTGACTTACTGCAACACGTAAACATGCAGTAGTGATTTTTTAATCATACAGTAGTAACTAGGCCCAAAACGGAAGAGGTACCCGCGCCCGCAAATTTATTAGGGGAGTGACCTCCCGCAATTCATGCATTTCACACCACTAATTTAAATGTGCACACGAGAGGGAAAACGCGTTTTTAGGCTTCTTTAAAGATATAGAGCTTCTATTGTAGCTTATAGTAATTTTACTAAGCGGACTAGCTAGTTCCTATGCCCTAATTTACTTATATAAATTATAGGAGGTCACTCCTCTTATAAATTTATGTGGAAAGATACCTCTTCTATTTTAGGTCTAGTTACTACTGCATGATTGAAAAATCACTACTGCATGTTTACGTGTTGGACTTACTGTACCACCTTATCCTAGCTCTTACCTCCCTTATTTCCAACACCCTCGAAATGGTCATGGGAAGTTCGCACTGGGCTACCGAAGTACCAGCGCTCCTGCTAGGTCGTACCCACTGCCAGCCAGGGCCAAGGCACACATTATTGACGCGCCTTCTCAAGCTTAGCGACGTCAAAAGTAAGTAACACACTGCTCTGCTTGATAGGACCCCACCCGATAACGGCGCTATGCCATAACGGCGCTATGCATATATATGCCGTGTTGAAACCTGGCAGTTTTTGAATCTTGCTGTCCTGCGTAGGCACAATCATCCATGACCAAGATGCTCGGCTTTGTGCATCGCCGTGAGTACTCCTCATTAATTGAACACCGTACACTCAATTTCTGTCTAACACTTCATGAATGTGTTAGCCTTCGAGGCACTTTCGGCAACAGTTGGCGCGTCCCCTGACGAATGTAAGCATCATCAGCTTTTGCATCATGAAGTCAACAATATTAATCTGACCGCACCCTGCTCTAGTGAAGCTTATATTCTCTTTCTTACTGTCTTACCCTTTGGCAGGATTGTTAAAGCGTGTGCCTGACGCGAAACCAGAATTCAAAAACATCTTCATTGTCGGGTACGTGTTGAACCTTCCTACACGGTTGAACCCCTTTTTGCACTGTCTGAACTCTCAGGCTTACTATTCTCAAGGACTTCGATCTTCTATCTGGTCGGTTTGTTTGATCTTTGGCATGGTGTCGTGACTATAGCTGTCAGCGCAGGCGGTGCTTATTTGATTGCCAAGTTTATGCGGAAAAGTCCATATATGCCATGGATAGGTTTTCTCTTTGTCATGGGGCACATGTCCATAAGCCATGTCAGACGTCAGGCTGCCAACAGTCCTTCTACCGTCGATATCACAGGCGCTCAAATGGTCATGGTGATGAAGCTCAGTGCCTTTTGCTGGAACGTTGCTGACGGGCAATTGTCGGATGAGTTGCTTTCTGACTTTCAGAGAGACCGCGCAATCCACGAGCTTCCTGCCATTCTCGACTATGCTGGTTATATTCTCTTCTTTCCTTCGCTCTTTGCTGGACCAGCCTTTGACTACGCAGAATATCGCCGCTGGATTGATACCACCATGTTCGACGCCCCCCCCAATCTTGAGTCCTCAAAAAAACCGCCTTCGAGGAAGAGAAGAAAGATCCCACGCAGCGGTACCCCTGCCACGTTTAAAGCAGTGACTGGACTGGTCTGGATTGCCTTGTTCGTGCCTTTTTCCGCGAAATATGGACATGAGCAACTGCTGCAAGATTCCTACGTACAGCATGCCCTGTGGCGCCGCATTTGGATCATGTATGTGGTCAATCTAGTGGCGAGACTCAAGTACTATGGTGTTTGGACCTTGACCGAAGGATCTTGCATACTGGCTGGGCTAAGCTACAACGGGGTTGATTCCGTAACCGGTAAAGTCTTTTGGAATCGCTTACAGAACGTTGATCCTTGGGCAGTCGAGACCGCCCAAAATCCCCGTGGCTACTTGGCAGGCTGGAACATGAACACAAACAATTGGTTAAGAAACTATGTGTATCTCCGAGTGACGCCAAGAGGCAAGAAACCTGGGTTCCGGGCCAGCTTGATGACATTTGGCACGAGTGCGTTTTGGCATGGATTCTATCCTGGTTACTATTTGACGTTTGTTTTAGCTAGTCTTATCCAGACTGCTTCGAAGAGTAAGTCCTGATTAAACGAGAGAATTGGCTTGTTTTCTGAGATCTTCATGCTTTGGCGCTAAACTGTGAATCCAGATTTGCGCCGCTTCGTGCGCCCTTTCTTTCTCGATAGTATTACTGGCCAGGCCTTGCCGAGAAAGAAATATTACGATATAGCCAGTTTCCTCCTTACACAACTCACGTTCTCCTTCGCTACAACGCCTTTTCTGGTGCTCACTTTTTCCGATGCTATGCGCGCATGGTCTCGTGTATACTTTTACGGAGCTGCTTGGACCGTTCTATGTCTCATTTTTTTTGCGTCTCCGGGCAAGACGGCATTGAAAGCAGAGTTGGAGAAGCGTCAAGGGCGTGCCGGTGCAAAATTGGTGCGGTCTATCAGTACCGACAGTTTGACGGGCAAAGAGCCTATCCTTGGCATCTCAAAGGATCTGGAGCGCGACGTGGCAGAAGCTATGGAAGAGCTGAGGACTGGGGTTGAAACTAAGAAGTCCCGGTAGTATAGTCCTCACAGATGACGACAAAGTCATGGAGTAATTTGTATGAGAGTACATGCATGATAGACAGTCCCATGACTTGATCTGCTTGTGCAGACATTAGAAGAATTAGCGTAAATATCTATCTTAGCTGCCCTGATACATTCGTTCATTCTATACATGCTGCATTGTACATCATTAAAATATGCATAGCGTTCAAGTTCGCGTTCATCATAGAATTCATCGGAAAAAAGGAATATAAAATGAGAGCGAAGAGTGAAGATGACGAAAAATGAAAAAATGAATGTAGGGAGGCCGGCGAGCATAAAGCTGTCTGGGTGTGTGGCACATGATGGCCACGCAAGGTCTCCTCTAGTGGTGTTAATTGCAAGGAGAGGAGCAACTCGTTCGCGATGGGTCCTCAACTGTCTCTACAGGGGAATGATGGGAATGATCGACCTATGCCGTGATAAGGTGCAACAGAGAGGGCTTCACGACTTCCACTGTTGTTGAGCGCCCGTAATGGTAAGAGCCAGTACTGCCCCAATCACAAACACGCCAATGATCGACATATATCGGTTGAGATTTCTCCACCATTTTGCCCGATCATAACGACTTGCACTCATTTCCGTCTTCCCCTGGATACTGGCACCCTGCTCGAGATCGAGGTGACTGGTGCTGTGGTCTTTATCTTTCAATTCTGTCCCAATGCATATGGGAAGTGGTAAGAATGACGCCACAAACCAAGCTACATTGTTCATTAGCACCCCGGTAAAATCAGAAAAGTTCCGGTTGCGGGTCATACCGAAAGGAAACACAAAGCCAAGCACGAAGAGCACTGCCGGAACCCTGTCCCGGAAAAAATTGTCTTCTCGCGTGGCAAATGCAGTAGATGGGGGTCGCCATAAGCTAAATATTTGAGCTCTGTTGTCTTGACGAAGGTGTGGAGACCAAATGCTGGACGTTTGCTTCCTCATTCGGCGAATAATAGAAAATTGGCGGTATGGTATGGGAATGCCGTTGTCCGAGGGTGCCTTCGACACTGTTGGAGACCTGGGAACAGCGAGGGCCGATGAGTGCTGATGAGAGTGGGCCTGTGCCACGGATTTAGAAGTTTCCAAACTCGGACAACGACTCATCATCGAGCAACGATGTGCACTTCCGCTGAACTCCGAATATAGAGAGTCAGTTGATTGTTGGGATGAGAGACGCCGCTCTCCGCTGCCGTAGTAGAGCCTGTCCGGAATTTTCGTTAGCCACCAATCTACCAAGAAACTGCGCGCGCTCTTTGCACTGTTTTTACCTTGCCCATGTAGGAATGTAAGAGTGACTAAAACTGTTACTGCGAGAGCTGCCTGCGGACCGAATAATTCGGTCAGAAGGGAAGTTGGACAGGTAGCTGTGGAGTCTGATTCTGGATGGATGTTGATGGAGAACCCCTAATTCAGCCAGACCATCGCCATGCTCATCTTGATCCCCGATTAGTCTTAAACTGCTGCTGTTCGCCTCTCGCGTCCAGTTTCGGAAGTAGGCTGGCTGCGGGCAATCTGTGCATGTTGCCGAATCCTGGACGTCGAAGTCAGGGGACATGCTCTGAGCATGTGAAGTGTGCTCGCGGTGAAGATCCCCTGACGTGGAATGGGACAAGCGTAACGACGGCACGCCACTACCCCTATCACTCTCCGAGACCACTGTAGACAGCCCCATACTCCATTGATGGTGTGTTGGTTTCATAGACCTGCTCCCAGAGCCGACAGAAAACCCGCGGCGGGTTGAAGATTGCCGAATGACGCCAGGTGGAACCGATATCGAAGTAGTGCCGGCAAAAATTGACTTGGCCACATCTTCGATGAAAGCGCTCGAAACTGAAGTCAGGGACCTATCAGAAGAGGAGTCTCGCGACCTCTGTCTTGACAGGCCGGCTTGATCAGTGAGGCATCTCTTTCCGGGTCGCAAAGGAGCAACCACAAGACTCTCACTGGAATATTCCGTTTTCAAACGCGAAGTCGAATTTGTAACAGCAGGCGAAGAGGATACTAAATTTTGATGAAGCAAGTAATTGCAGTTGCTTTTACTAGTTTCTGGTCGGGACCGGTCATCCGAAGATTGCTCGGATGAGGATTCACCAATAACCTCGATATTGGGCTGCGTTGACGTAACTGACATCTGCTCTGGGTCTCTTGTATCAAACGTCATAAAGTGTTGCGTTTTCTGGGGGCATGGAGATTCGTCTGTGAGTGATCTGTGGTTGGTCCTCTCGGGCAGCGTGAAGGTTGATTGATATGACTGAAGATATCGTTTCGAGGTGAGATTGCCTGTTTGACTAGGACCGCCGTGTGAAGAGCCAGAAGTCATGAACTCACTTTTCAAGCCTGGGCCAGCTAGAAAGGGAGCATCATGCGAAACTTGGTCTCTCGTCTGCGAGGCGCTGTTCGGGACCTTGCGCAAGCCTCCAATGAATTGGTAATTCCACGGCGACGAGGACTCACTAACATGACTGCTACCAGATGGCAAGGGCGAGAAGTCCCCAGAACAAGGCTGAGAGAGCTCTTGAAGAGTCGTCAGTGGAGAACTGGGCTGCTCTTCAGCGAATGAGTCAGAGACTGTCCTGTGTATTGAGGAACTTGGGGCGGTAGACGAGCGCCGTGGTGACCGTAACGATTCTGTTGTGTAGGTCGACGGGTGGGCTTGAGGAAGCAGAATGAATGTCTTGTCAGAGTTGACAGTAATAACCCTGTTGGCGCGACGATTTGAAGGCGAAGGAGAGACCGGAGTTAGCGGGGGGGACTCGGCAATGGAGTTTGCACACGGGCTCGCGACATCCTCAGATTCGGTAGCAACATCAGGATGTACATCGTTCCTGGACCTCAAATCCGCACTTAGCGGCGTACCAAGCGGCGTTTGGAGACCAGGCTCGACTCGCAGATTTGGGCTGGACGCAACATCATAGGCGCCTTCATAAGCTCGATCCTGGGCTGAGAAGCAAGGTGACGGTGAACATGCTGCATAAGAGACTGGACGAGAGGATGCCGAGCCGTCAGAGCTAAGCCTGGGCGGACTATAAGGCACGACGCGAATTTTTAGTCTGTCGGGGTTCAAAGAAGTGTGCTTGTTGAGGGCTTTCCTATGCTTCGATGGAGAACCAGGCATTGCCGTGCTAGACAGTGTTGGCTTTGTCAAGAACGTCCAGGAACATAACTCCGGGTGGAAAACGAGAGCAATTTTTGTTAAAGCGATTTAAGGCCAATAGTAGGAGGATTGAATCTCAGTAGAGGGAAGGCGTTTGTATGAGTAAGCAGTCCTCTCTGTTGCCGTACCGAGTGTTGAGATCCGTCGTCAAGTCTTGGTAGAAACGGCCAGCTCGTCACTGATCTGATGAGAGGCAATTGAATTCTTGCTTCACTTTCCTCTTTCCTACCACAGGAATTGGATGATTGATAAGAGGAAACGGCAACAGAGCCGATCCAGGATTCGATATTGGAATTAGAGCGAGTGAGTGCCTGTTGGTATAAGGCGAAATACTTGAAAGGTGCCGAGAATGCTGACGGGGTCGAATACAGACAGTATTACACAAAGTTGAAACTTGACGGGAGGGAAAATCAAAAGATTAATTAGTTTAAAAGAGAGTATGGAGTGAAACACAATAGAAATAACGATAAAAAATAGGCAAAGAAAGAATACAGTCGAGGAAGGTGAAAGGAATATCTGGCACCTCCACAAGATTTATTGTACGAGGCAGAACAACGACCGCCCGTAGCCAAAAAAAACGCCATCATCCTGGATATCCGAATGGATGGTGGATGTACCGAGGCGATTCCACTCGTAAGGGGAAAGCGCTAAAGGAGAGCTGGTCGGTCTCCTCGAAACTTCTTGCGACAAAGGGGATGCACTACACGCACGACGGCGCTACAGCGCATGGGGAAACCCCAAGAAACCCCCTGCCTATGGCTTTGTCTGGCTTTACTCAGGTGGCAGAACCAGGACAGGCTGACCGCCAGGACACGAAAGCTGGATCGAGAAAGCCATGGCGGGGCGGGGCCACAGTCAGTCTGGATTGAGCCATTTGAAAAGGGCCAGCGTGCATTAGTAGTGGGTGTAGTTTAATAACGGCCTGCACGATGGCTTGTCCCACGGAGTCCGTAAGGGGGGAGTTGCATGAGGAAATTGCGTTTGGCTTGGATGATTTTTCTTTTCCTGACAAGGACACATCACGCTGGCTGGCTGAGCAGAATCGAGCGTCAATGCCACATATTCAGCGACATACTCAGCGACGATGGTTGCGTTAACAAGTCGAGGCCGAAGTATCTGATTCTGCTCGAGTAATACCATGCCTGGGTTGTAGGTCGGTAGGACTCCTGAGATGGAGCCACATCTGTCTGATTCGACGACTTGTCATGGTGCATGATGTACTCCGTATGTATGACTGCTTTCCTCGGCTCTGCGGCATGGGTGGGGCAGAAGGGCAAAGGTTGATATGATGCCGAAACACGACTAAAAGTTGCTCCGTTACGCAGAGTGAGACACTGGTCCAGACCCGCATGGCCAACTTGCTCGCGATCACTGGGACGGCGCGTCGCGTGTTGGCTGTCCAATCAAAGACACCTCTGCTTGCGCACGCAAAGAATTTGCGCCTCGCCGCTTTTTAACGAAAAAGAATGCCCCTCCGCTATTTTATCCATCCATAGGAGCCCATAGGAGCTCAATTTCAAAACTCCGGACCAACTCAACCAATTAATGTGAATAAAGGCCATTGTATTTCACATTCAGACCAAAGAGGCCGACTCGCTGATAAAAGTCTTGACGCTTGGTGATGGCTGACAAATGAATGCCACGGAAATGTCGCCATTTGGTAAGACTCGCAACAGGGCGTCAGTCAACTCGTCCTTCTCCTGCTCATAGCCATCCCGCTTTAATTCCATTCGCTTCGCATAGAAACGGTGTTTTTGCAGACCCCTTTGAATGCAGTGCAAGAGATGTTTGATCCGTGAAGCTTTCGGCACCATCCAAGAATTTTTTAATGAGGGTGACAGAGACAATACTATCGTTCAACGGTCTACGGATACGTACGGAGTACATATGCATTCCGTACCTGGCTGGTGTCAAGTTACGGTATTGCATGCTCAGCGGTCCACTTTGCCCATCCAACCCCGTGGGCTGGCTATCCGCGCGCAAACTGTAACATCATACATTGGCCAGGAGCTTTTCAGTATCACCTCCAGCAGTCCATCCATTTGTCTGTTAGAACACCTGGCAGCATATTAAGAAAGAGGGATTGCATCCCAAACTTTGTCGCGTCAATGGACAAAGGGTTGAATGCCTCTTCGCACGAGCCTGACCTTTCACAATTTCGTGCATTTGGCCTGCTGGTGAGTCAACGAATATTGTAGCGTTATGCAAGAGTCTAGTGTCACAGAACAAATACCATTTCATTTTTGCTGTACGAGGCTAACGCGTTCGCGCCTTTGGTGATAAACAGATTACTTACTGCCTCATATATGTGTTACCGCTTTACGCATCCCCCGCTACCAGAGCCGTCGCAGGTCGTCCTCGAGATGCACCAGAAGCCATCCGTGCTAGAATACGTTCAGTATCCCTTTCTACCGCTTTATGCTCCTTGGTCACTTTTGTTCTCGTAAAAAGGTCACCGATTTCTCTTAACGTCTCGCCATGGAATTTAATGGGATATTGGCCCATCGGAATGGTCGAGGCTGGCAAAACAGTGCTCCTGACAGGTCTTCTATTCTTAGGACCTTTATATGAGTGCCTTCTCATTGACGGTAACTGGAGAAGTTGGTCATCTCTGGATCCCTTGAAGCAGGTCTGGTCTGACTTGGCTGTATGGAGGAATATGGTGGCAGTATGACCACCCCCCACCCCCTGAACCATGCGAGCTCTGTCAACTAATGTCGATTGAACAGGGCCCTATAACGGAAGAATGTCTCTTCCGCTCTTCTGCTGTACCGTTATTATTAATGGCTGGGTGCGATAGGAAAAGCATCATATTCCTCTCACCCTTGGTTTTTGGTCTCGCGCATCTTCATCATTTCTACGAATTCCGTGTCACACATCCCCGGACTCAACTAGGCGTAGCTGTTGCACGGTCTGTACTTCAGCTCTCATACACAACGGTATTCGGAGCCTACGCTACGTTCTTATTCCTGCGTACTGGGTCCCTTCTAGCTGTCGTAGCCGTTCACACGTTTTGCAACTCTATGGGTCTTCCCCGTGTTTGGGGCCTCTTGGAACCGTATTGGCTGCTTGGTGGGAGTAATTATCAGAAGATATCGGCATTGAAGTGGACTATACCGTATTATGTTTTGCTTCTGGGTGGTTTAGTTCTATGGTGGCAACATTTGCTATCATTAACTACGTCGTCAACCGCTCTATTTACCCTCGAGCTGTAAATTGAGGTCAATATCGTGGAGGATATACCTTCCACCGTGCGACGCTATATACGTATGTAGACATGATGTGTTATTATTGATCGTCTTCTGATTTAATCTTGCATACATATGGATCATCATATGATGAGACTTCATTATTGTTTGCATAGCCATAGCGATGTTGCCTCACGGCTTTAATTTTACCTATGTTGCCAACATGGGTCGACCCCTGAACAGGGCCGAGGCTAGTTGAAGAAGCCGTCTACATGTATAGTGTCTTGTGTTACGCATTTGGTTTCGTAATTGGAGCTGACCATGTCATTGCTGGTTCATCTTCATCCTTAACGGGGCGGCGATGCCTAAGTGATGTCGAGTCAAGTTTGTCATCTTCGAGAGAATTATCTCGTCGCCTTGTTGGATCATCCCTCGCATCACGACTGATATCCTTACCTTTGGACCGCCCGATGGATAGCCCTCCATCAGGAACAGAATCATCCGGTCCCCGGGTGTTTTTCTTTTTAGGCCACAAGCTCGGAAGGGCGATCTCCTGGAAGCGAGGTTCAACGGCACGCTCATCGAACCATCTGTGCAATCTAGCCTCAACCAACTGAGCAATTTTAGGGACATCCTGCAAACGCGATCTGCTACCGAGTAGACTCCGGATGGAGAAGTCCAGTCGATAGTCATCCAGAAAACTAAATGTCATCATAGTTGGTGTCGACTGGGACGGATTGCTAGGGATGAATGATATCGATAATGTTCCACTGAACCGGACGACCGAAACGGCGAGCGCGACGGGCAGAATAGCTGATAGTCTTTTCGGGTAGTTGAGGAGGAGTTTTGTTTCCACAGCAAGCGTAAGCATGTCGCTCAAGTCCACGTCCATGCGGGCTTGCAGTCTCGTCCCATCTCGGGCAGCAGTGGCAGCGTCAAATTTGATGCCGTTCCCAAGAGTCAACCCGTCTTCGTCCACTGGAATAATGCGGCAATTACTGAGGATAGGGAAGTCTTCACCTAAACTTAATTGTGTTACGCGGATGTCGTCTACAAAGTCGGGACGTGATGTTCCATTGAGTGCTTTAGTCAAAGAACTGAGAATCGCATCATCATGTTGCGCATCGCTTCTGAACTGCGCAATTGTCTGAGCAATAAGTACATTGAACCAATCAAGACTCTCTGGTTGGTGACTGTCCACATTGTAGTAGGTCTTGCTTAGTATTGAGCCTATGGTCAGTGCTGGTGGATTTCGAAGCACATTGGATTTTTTCCGTTTCAGTGTCTGCTCTTGTCTTTGATTAGGGCTTCGCAGTCTCAACAAAGATTGCTTGTGCGTGAGAGTCCTGGATCGTCGTTCTGTGGCCCGCAAAGACGCGGTTTCGTCTGGAGATGGCGGATCCCCAAAGATGAAAAATTTTATGAACGCTGCAAGTATCAGAACGACGGACAGTTGGCCGACTACAAGGCCCTGGGTGAATGAAAGTCTGTACAGACATCAGTTTCCATATCCATTATGTTGTTTCTAACCAGACACGCACTAACGTTGGTTCTGATCTGGGAGGACAGATATCTGGTGTCATTGTTTGTGCTCACTACCGGGCAAATATGTACTTCACGATCTAGAGAGAGCGCATTTAAGGTTGAGATTTAAAGCCCACAGTCGAGTTAGGTATTGAGCTAAATAATGCATAGCATATAGAGAGGTTATTGACAGGGGTCCGGATGACAGCGTTTATGAATATAGCGGGTTGGTCATATGCAGATATCCAAACTTATCCAAACACATAGGGGCCGAACCGTGAGTCCGTGACGTACACCGCGAATTATGCAAAGAAACCCTTTCGGAAGCTTTCACACTCGTCTTCCCTGCTTTGCTTGTACATCACTCTCCTGGGATTCTTAGTATTCTACGCATAGTTTTCTCACAAATTCTTTAAAACTGAATACGGACGCTTGACCTGGGAAATATTGTTATGACCCAGTGGGTCTGGTGAACGCTGCGGCGTCCATACAGCCGACATGGACATCTCACAGGCTGTGGCCAACTATATTTCAAAAATAGTCATGCCTTCTGGAGAAATCTCTTCTTCCAAGATGAAGATACTACTGTTGGATAATGAAACAGTGTCCATTGTCTCGACTGCCGTGACTCAGTCATCGCTTCTGAATCACGAGGTGTATCTTATTGATCGTCTAGACAATGCGAGCCGCGAGAGGATGCGTCATCTTCGCTGTATATGCCTAGTGCGTCCATCGCCCAACACCATACAGCTGTTGATAGATGAGCTTCGGGAACCTAGATACGGCGAGTATCATCTGTTTTTCACCAACGTGGTCAAAAAATCGTCTTTGGAGCGTCTCGCGGAAGCAGACGACCATGAAATTGTCAAGGTCGTTCAGGAGCATTTCGCCGATTACACCGTCATCAATCCCGATTTATTTTCCCTCTCAGTGTCACTGCCACAGCGACGTATATGGGGCTCAAACCCAGACAACTGGAACCCGGAATCTCTTCAAAGATGCGCGGATGGTCTGCTCGCACTTTTATTGTCCTTGAAAAAACGGCCAGTCATACGTTATGAGAAAAGTAGCCCGATGGCCAAAAAACTTGCATCAGAAGTGCGTTACTTGATGTCACAGGAGGAGCAACTTTTCGACTTTCGAAAAGTTGATACCCCACCGGTTCTTCTTGTTTTGGACAGACGAGAGGACTCTGTGACGCCGCTACTTACTCAGTGGACATATCAAGCTATGGTCCATCACCTTATCGGTATTCAAAATGGTCGTGTTGACCTGAGTGATGTACCTGACATACGGCCAGAGCTAAAAGAAATCGTTCTATCTCAAGACCAGGACCCATTCTTCAAGAAAAACATGTTTCTTAATTTTGGCGACTTGGGCGGTACCATCAAAGACTACGTCGAACAATACCAGTCCAAGACCAAGAACAACGCTCATATAGAGTCGATCTCTGATATGAAGCGATTCATAGAAGAATACCCGGAGTTCAGGAAGCTGTCTGGTAATGTTAGCAAGCATGTTACCCTAGTTTCTGAATTGAGTCGCAAGGTTGCAGCAGAATCTTTGCTGGAGGTCAGTGAGGTGGAGCAAAGCTTAGCTTGCAATGACAATCACAGTGTGGATCTGAAGGTCTGTCATCGCCTGATAACAAAACGTTTGTGTACATTTTGACGGCTAAGAACATAACAGAATATCCAAAAACTCATTCAAAACCCAAGGATCACAGCCCACGCCAAAGTCGGTCTAACAGCACTGTATGCACTACGATACTACAAGCACCAGTCGAACGCCGTTCCGATGCTTGTAGAATTGCTGGTCGCAGTAGGAGGAGTCTTGCCACAGCAGGCCGATTTAGTCCACAAGATTCTAATTTACCATTCTTCCCTTCATACATCACCCTCCCACAGCGGAATCACCGATATGTTCGACTCGGTGGGCATATTTTCAGGGGCTTCGAGTCGATTCCGAGGCTTGAAGGGTGTAGAGAATGTCTATACACAACATACTTCACTTTTAGAAAGCACCCTACAAAATCTCATAAAAGGTCGTTTGAGGGAGCAGCAGTATCCATTTTTAGAAAGTGGTGGCTCTACGAGAGACAAACCGCAAGATGTAATGGTTTTCATGATAGGAGGCGCAACCTACGAAGAGGCTAGGATGATTGCTGGAATCAATGCCACAACTCCTGGCGTACGTGTTGTTTTAGGTGGCACATCAATTCACAATGCAGCCACCTTCTTGGAGGAAGTTAATGACGCAGTCAGCTCCTGGCCCGATGCTCGATGATGCGCAGGCAAATAAACACGCAGGGTTGCAGAGAGGCGTGGCAAACAGAGAAGAAAGCTTACCGTGTAGTCTGGGGCGATAAGAGGCAATAGGAATACAACAGCTTTAGCCAATTAAATGCATTCATTACACAGTAGAAACAGCAATGACAAAGTTTGAGGACTCCAATAGTTAGATGGTACATCCCGCGTCATACCAGAAGTCTATAACTGTGTTTTTTTTCTCACGGATGTCAATTGTCCCGCTCGTGATATAGCGAGTATAATTTGCTGGTAGAAATCCGGCGTTGCCGCAACCATTGATGAGGGGGAAATATTGAAAATCAATAGATGGAAGGTACCACACACTGTATCCTTTGCGTAGCCATTGAAAAGAGACCGAACTTACAACATTCACAACCGATAGCGACAGAAAAGGAAGGGAAAACTCTCATTATGCTGACTTTTAGCTGTGATGATACTCCGTAGTTGATCCTAGGTTCAGAGAGGGAAGACCATGTGAGTGTGGACCCATAATTCATACTGACCAACCTTCATTAATTCAACTGACCAACCTTAATTTCCGCGTCACAAGATTATCCCTACAACGTCAGACGATCGAATATATTGCGATCGTTTCTAAGTTACGAAGCTTTCGATTGCTACTGTTAATCGCTCTTTAATGCGTGCCCCGTTCCGTACAGCATGTGCTCGCTCCTTGCGACAACGGCCGCTAGTTTGCCTTCGACAATTCGCTACGGTAGTTAGTGGCAGGTTCGGCATTCTCATACCTGAAATGCTTCACTCACCTTCAGATTCATTGTGCTAACCTGTTTGCCAACAGATCATATGACGTTATTGTAATCGGTGGCGGTCACGCTGGAGCCGAGGCCTGTGCGGCTGCCGCAAGAACAGGGGCAAGGACGGCGCTGATAACTCCGAAAATCGAGAATATCGGAACCTGTTCTTGTAATCCTAGCTTTGGAGGTATCGGCAAAGGCACTATAGTTCGAGAGATTGATGCCCTTGATGGACTGGCAGGGAGAATTATCGACAAATCTGGCGTTCAATTTCATATGCTGAATCGCAGAAAAGGGCCGGCTGTCTGGGTAGGGTGCCATTCGACAAAGACTTGAGTTTAGCAACATACTAACTACCACAAGGGTCCCCGCGCTCAAATCGATCGAGATCTATATAAACGGTACATGAGAGAGGAGCTAGAAACGTATCCGAATTTGTCAATCATTTTGGGAAGCGTGTCAGATGTGGCACTATCAGAGCTCGATGATTCTTCAGGGAGTGGGAGAGTCAAGTCCATTACTGCCATTCGGCTTGAATCTGGTGAAACTCTTCCGGCAAACAAAGTCGTTATCACTACAGGCACTTTTTTGGGTGGTGAGATACACATCGGCCTCGAGAGCTATCCAGCTGGTCGGTTGGGGGAGAAAGCCACATCTGCCCTAAGCATGTCTTTACTTGCAAATGGCTTCAGCCTTGGGAGGCTCAAAACTGGAACGCCCCCACGGCTCAAAAGATCCACTATCAAATTTGAAGAACTGGAGATTCAGACCGGGGATGAATCACCTATCCCATTCTCATTCTTGAACAATGGCGTTTCCGTTGTAGATCAGCTTACTTGCAGTATTACGCATACAAATGAGGCAACACATAAGGTCGTGCGAAATAACCTCAACAAAACTATTCACATCCGCGAGACGATAAAAGGACCAAGGTACTGTCCGTCGTTGGAGTCGAAGGTCGTTCGTTTTCCGGAGAAGGATAGACATATTGTTTGGCTTGAGCCCGAAGGATTTTGCAGTCCGGTCATTTATCCAAACGGACTGTCAATGACTATACCTTCTGAGGCGCAGGAAGAGGCATTGCGAACCATCAAAGGGCTCGAACAAGTCGAAATGTTACAACCAGGATATGGGGTCGAGTACGACTATATTGACCCTAGGGGACTTCGATCGACCCTCGAAACAAAGACTGTTCGGGGCTTGTACCTTGCCGGCCAAATAAATGGGACCACAGGATATGAAGAAGCCGCTGGTCAAGGAGTTGTGGCGGGTATCAATGCAGGCCGGGCAGCTCAGAATTTGAGTGAGGCATCGATTTCTCGGTCTGATGGTTACATTGGGATCATGATCGATGATCTGGTCACAAAGGGTGTAACGGAACCTTATAGGATGTTTACATCCCGGAGTGAGTTTCGGATGGCTGCGAGAGCCGACAATGCTGACCTTCGACTCACCGAAAAAGGCCGAGCCTGGGGCGTGGTGTCTGATAAACGCTGGACTTCGTTTTCAGATCAACGTCGGCAGATCAAAGACCTCATGAAGTCTCTGGAATCAGTGTGCCTGACGTCAGCTCAGTGGAGCGAACACGGTTATGACGTAAGAAAAAACTCGCGCCGTCGAACGGGACTCGACATCTTGCGACTGTCAAATACTGGCGCTCGTATAGATATGGAGAGACTGGGTGCTTTAATTCCTGATTTCGAAAACTTTCCTCCTCGCATCAGAGATCGTGTGGTCATTGAGGCTACATACGCGCCCTATGTTAAGATGCAAGCTGCGGAGAGATATCAGTTTGCTCATGACGAGAGTTACCGCCTTCCAGTGAATCTCGATTATGATGTCATTCCGGGACTTGCCTTGTTCGAAAAGGAAGTATTAAACGTCACACGCCCTGAGACCCTAGCGCAAGCTCGTCGAATTGAAGGTGTGACTCCGGCCGGAACTGTTAGGCTGCTAGCTTATATCCGGAGACGATCTGCAAGCAGGAACACAGAATTGGACCAGCAATGAGGCTTCTGGGTACTGAGCTTTTGGCAATATTTGGACTTTTCCAACAGGTGAAAAGAGTTTCGCTGCCCTATTAGCATTGGATAGAGTTCAAAATGCAAGAGCAACCAGCCGCGATCGCACAGAATAGTATCACATCATCCGTTTGCGATACACGCCAGTCTTTCCATGTACATACACCCAATGTATATGCATACTACCAGAAGGTACCAGGGGTCTGTGGAGGTTTTGTCAATGAACGATACAGCTTTTCTCCGTAGCAATACCAATGTCTTAACATCGGCGTATTTGTTTATGTATGTTCTAACCATTAATTTCAAAGTTTTTTGTGAGCTCTTGAATGGTTATTATTAACATATTAGAGTTAGATATACGTATTCCTTATGTATAAGATGTGCTAGCTATACCTAGCCAGGTGAGAATTAACTAACTTTGAAGATAACATGTTGCGTAATATGAGATAGCCTAGAACAGAGTTAAGAGCCGCAGAGTGCCATGAATTGCGATAAAGTTCGCTTTGGAAGCGATGACTCTACGACCACATTAATGCTGACTTGACAGATGCACAAGGATGTATGTTCTTAAAATTGAAACTTTTCGCCAACTTTGACATTGACCTCTCAGTATCCCGCAGCCTCTAAATTCCCACGCTAGGTCACATCCCGCGTCACATTGGGAGTATATTACTGGTGATTTATTACTTGGATATTAGTTACTCCCCCGGGCTGGGTATTGCTGGTAATAACAAATTAGTAAACGTCTGTAGAAATCCGATCGGTTGACCATTATTGATGGGGGGGGGGGATCTCTTACAATGATTGACATTTGATTCAAGTCATTTGACATCGGTGCAGACTACTGTTAAGCTGTGCCAGTCTTGAAGCAGGCTCGCCAGTAAATCAGTGTAGAACACTCCTACTTCAAAATTTTAACAGCATCTCTGCTGAAGATATAGCTTGCGCCACTCCACACAGTCGTCGCTGCCACAGTATACCTAGTCACCAGTCAGATTACCAACGGTTCCATCATCTGCTCTCTTTCAGCGGTAATGGCGGTGGGGACTTACTGTAGTATTGCCAACATTGAAGAAATATCGGCATGTACTAGCGGCGCCGCTGTTGTCAGGCCTACCAGCCCAAGTTGAAGGAATGTGTTGTATTTGCTGATAGTCGTAGGACGAACCTCCGCAGATGGTAGTGAAAAGTCCCAATACCGTCTGAAAGTTTTGGGTGGAGGAAGCGAGATCCATCGATAGTAAATGGCAGCAATTCCAAGCCCAACATCTCTTCCTAGAACTATGGTTGCTACCCATACTAGCGATAAAGACGAATAAGAAGTCAGCGTTGTTCACTAAACCATGGAGCGAATTCGCTTGGCCGGTCTTGAAATGACACGTTTTGTTTAAGAGGCATGGGATCTTGAAGAGTAGTGGGTAGTAGGTGGCAAAGGTTGAGATGTCAGAATTGTCAGGACACCAGTCATTCTCATAATTGAAGCACGTACATGGCAATGTTCCTTTGGCTGCTAGACATACGGTGAGTATAGTCATAAGAGCCTTGTCCGCCATTGGATCTATGATGGTCCCAACTACTGTTTTACGATTCCATCGTCGAGCAATCCAGCCGTCGAGCAAGTCAGTGATTCCTGCGTACGCAAATAATCCCACGGCCCATACATGAGAGTCGTGAAGTATCAGGTAACCCACTAAAGGAGCAGCCACGAGCCGTGTCAGGGTGAGAAAATTGGGGATCGTGTATATGTCTTCGTGGACGATGGCTTCAGTAGTGGCAGATTTCGCTTGAGAGTTTGTCCTGACTTGGCCCTCCTTACTTGTACATTCTTTTCTGAGTCGATCGGGTTTAGAATTGGCTGGTTGTTCCTGTGCAGAGCTGTGCGATTCCAGTTTGTCAGCTTCTTGGCCGCTCATTCTGCACGTCACACTGCTTCGACGCTTACAAAGTTTTCGACTACATGTGTTCTTCCGTCTTACCTGTTTCCCCGAGCCCGGCAAGCTCTGAATATAGAATATGTGGTCCGCTGGGGCAAGCAGTTGTTTCGATTCCTAAATAGCAATTTATACTGACTTGCCCCTTGTGAGGTGGCATTTGCGGCGTGGCCAAAGCTGACATGGCTACGGTGGCATGTCTGTTTTGCTGCTGCTCGTGACGCCAGAACGATCGTCGACATGATGCAATCCTACACACTTGTCGATGGCGCTTGCAAATTCCTTTGGTTATAAGAGTTACCGGAGTGGCTTTGGAGTGCAAGCAGATGCCACGTTAGATCGTTCTGGAACTTACGCGTGAATGCGAGGCGTGGGGACTGTTCTATGTTGGCAATGTCCTTATGAAGTTGGCTGCTGCGGCTATGGACCCACCATTGGCCTTATGCCTACTCATACGGCCGACCTACCCTATGCACATGGGAGATAGGTATTGCTATTATCGTAGTTTTACTAATAGTCATCGACGGATAAGTTTAACATTCGGTTTATTGAGATTCAGAACAAACTCCCTTGCGGACCTATCTTCGAAAACTGTAATTAGGCCACCGTTTATTGGCCCAAACCCCTGGCGAATTGCAATTGCTCTGATGATGATGCATCCTGAGCGCCTTGTCGAAAGCGGGCTAAGACGTCGCCCCGGACTATATCCTACCCACAAACTCAACACCGTTGATAATGGCCTCACGCCCGAATATAACACGTTTGACCCAACACTAGCCCGGAAAGTAACATGAAGGCTTACACTTAAACAATGTAGCTAGTGCGACAAAGGGAGACTACACCCATGTGCCACCAATAATTCGACGGAGGCAGCCACTCTCGCCCATTCATGGAGGCAATGAAAAAAATGAAATACTAAATTACCGACTGAACACAGCCATACCCCAAAAAACATAAAACTGGAGTAGGAATAATGCGATAAATAAGAAAACAAGACCTCCGCAGAGAAGGGTCCTGGGTCTGCGTGAGCACGGGGAAAATTCACCCCCCGAACAGGAGAGAAGGGCGGCAAAAAAATGATGAGTCGTTCACTATCCGTCATGAACGGCCCACACCGTTTGATCCTCCATGCCAAGTCGGAGGGTTCTCATCCGTCTGGTTTCCATAGTATTGTTGTCCCTGGGAGTTGTCAATGGCCTCGAATCCCCATGCTGGGTTGTTTTCATCCAGACCGTAGTGCTGAGGTCCATTCTCAACGGAGGGTATTTCTGTCTCTGCCTTGACCGGGCGGAGATGAGCGAAGGCGTGGTTTTCTGGACTGACCACAGGAGCGCTTTGGGGTGGAAGATAATAAGATGATCGTCTCATAAATGCATTGCCATTGGATGAGTGTTGCCCGTCTGTGACAGAACCAATAGAAATAGAAGACAAGTCTGAAGGCTGGGAAGTTTCGAAAGTCGACATTCGACGAGAAGAATTGTGAGTCGGCATGTTTCGAGGAAATTCGTGCACGATACTAGAGTCAGAGCTGAAACGCGCTGTCTTGTGAGGATCTAATGAATAGTTTCCTTGCTGATGAGAAGCATACGACATGTGGCTCGTGTTTGATGATCCAGGCGATGAATGTAGAGAGGGTGTTGAGTGATGCATATGCGGCGGCGGCATCGGAGAGGACACTTGTTGCGACATCAGCGGTGGCATAGAGGAAGTCGACGCCATATAATGCTGCTGCTGAGTGTACCCATACGGGGTGGTGCCATATGCGGATGACACAGGCAAAGGCTGAAAGCTAGGGAGCGTCACTGTTCGCTGTAGTGTGTTGCCCGTACCGTTTCCGAAGTCGTGGGCATTCGACATAGTATATATGGTGGGATGGCCACAACGTTCGTCTGGGGTGTATTCCACCTCGTCGATAGGTGCGCGAAAATTCTGAGAAATAAGTTCGGGTCGAGGTATAATGCTCCGGGTGCTAGGATGCGTAGATGGTGTAGCCAGGCGGCCAGATACTACATCATTGACGTTGTAATAGCTGACCAAATGGTGCGGAATCCCCTGATATGTTATACTGATAGTTTTCTTGATCAAACCATCGTTTTTAAAAGGGTAAGAATCGATTAAAGATCCAATCAAGGCTCTTTCTGCATCTCTGCCGACAGAATCCATACCGGGCAATGGGAAGCTGCTCATGCTAGAGCGAGAACCTATTTCTGGCTTTCCAATTCCGCCGGAAGGACACTTCTTCCTTTTCAAGGCTCGTTTCTTCTCCCCTGGTGGGAACGGCTTTTCCAGCTCACGATAGATGAGGAAGTTGCCCAGAATGCGGCTGGGGCTCCAGGACACACCATCTGTCCAGCGTTTGATGCCCGAAGCATGCTCTTCGTATATGAAGACGCTGCCGCTCTTGATTAGATCCTGACGCTCCCTGTCATGAGGACGACGAGGTACATGATTGAGATGACCGGACAAACAAGCCTCGAATAAGACCAGGGCATCGTATGTCGAGGCTATATATCCATCAAATGTCGGGTTAAGAAGGTTGGATTGGCTCGACATGGTTGTGATTAAGTCTTGCACCAACGAATTTTAACCTTGAATGGCGAAGGTAAACTGGCTCGTGGAGTAATCCGGGTTAGCTTCCCCGTATCCACGGAGTTCGAGTGTCGGTTCAAGTGTTTTCCAAGCTTTAAAAGGCGCCGATCAATGCTATGTTGTCTTTCGAGATGTCTGAAACTGACTTGGTTGGAAGGATAAAGTGATAGAAATGTAATACTGTAAGAGAAAAAATTTGTTCAAAGACCGAAGTCGACCAGCGCAAGATACAAATAGATCGGCAGTGTGTCACACGATGCAAGGCAGATGCGGGATAACAGGACTAAAAGAAGCTGTGGCTTGAAAAGGCTCCAAGGCAAGTGCTGTAAAGTTCGCAAGCCATGGTTAGGCTCAAGCCATGCATGGCCCTAGTCGACTACCGATCAATTTAGCGCGACCGCCGAGAGGAAACAGAGAGCCACATCAAAATTTGAATAGTGCTAACTACTACTGGAAACAGCGATTATGCTTACGGACTCGGTAATACTGCGTCGTCCTGACCCATGAGTGCCGGAAAGGGAGTAGAGGATTTGAAAACCCCTCCCCGGGGGGGTGCCAATAGTGCAGTAGGGAGTGTACTCAGACATTCCTGAACTGGGCGTCTAACCAAACAGTCACTCCAAGCAACTCATAATGCATCACAATACTTTGTGTACTCTCTGACATTGTGTTGTTGCATTTGTCTGCTGTTTCTGTGTCTAGAGTGACATACCACATCACAGCTCGTCACGTTGACACGCACTATTCACCATCTTTTGTTTCCTTGCTTTCTGGCAATTGGATTTGCACAATTCCCAACAATTGAGCGTGTTTGTAGCTAATTTCAGAGAGTGCTAAGATCAATTTCTAGCTAGAATTGACTGCAGGCGTTCAATACCTGAGTACGCAAATTCAGACCAGAGCAGGTGAGAAGGTCGCATCACGATGCACAAGACAAAACGTGGATAGACCACGAGCAGGATCTTGATATCAGGAAAAGATACAGATGAGGGTCTCTGTGGCAGCACAGGGGGGCATCTTTGTCGCATCTGGACTACGACTGGTGCACTATTGTCCCATTAAGCGCCGAGGGGCCTGGGACAAAGGCAACCAATTACCGATACGCAGATTAAAAGCTACTTAAATTTAGGTGGAATCTCTACATTGGAGAAGCAGCCTGATTATATAATAGCAATATGATAGAACATCATTTTTAGGATTATCTAGGCTTTGAATCAGCACCCTTGATACCATTAATCCTGTTCCGTAGGGTCACAATACATGCGTTGGGTGCTCAATGGGATCCTGTATGAGATATAAGTCGACGCTCGCACCATACCTTAGGTACCTAGGTACCTACCTACTATGCAGGTACGTACATACTTGCTTTCACGTGTGACACCAGACACCTCTAGCGGCGTGTAGCTAAGATCTGGTGTGTCCACATGAAGACCAGATGTGAAATCTGACAGAATAATGCGTCACGTCAGAGCACCGCAACGTCGGACTGAATGTCGCACTCGAGGCTAGCGGTTTATGGCGGGTTCTGAAATAGTAAAGAGCCAAACTCCATGCCCTGGCCAAGCTTCACGGCACTCACGTACTTAGTATGGTGATATAACCAGTCTTATAGTGCGGAGTCATAATGAACGGGCAAACAAACAGGCAAGGCGGTTTGCCTTGAGCTGAGCCCAGGCAAGATAGCGATTCGTGTCTTGGACGCTTTTGCGCGCCTGGCTCTGAACTAAACAACATTCATGAGGCTCAGAGCAAGGACTACCCTTGAAGCAATATTTGCGATAGTAGGAAGTGCCCCTCATTGCGCCGCAATCAAGTTGAACAACGACTTCAAACACTTTCGGTGACAATAGATAATAATGCAGAAGGTTCAGTATCCAGAAATGCAGCAATGCAAACCCTTCAAAATTTAGGCTTCCGGGCCGCTCGCTTATCGGCTCCGTCAGGAAGCTCGGATTCGTGATTCTGAAAGTGATTCAGGACCAAAGCTTTCTTCGGTAGGACCCTCATTTGGGCATTGTATCTGTGCCTGTGGCAGTAGTATGCTTATAGCCACGGCGCCAAAACGAAAAAGTACTTCACGCAGACGTCTTCGGGATACCATTCGCAATGATCCAATCCGGTTGCCGGCTGAACGTGTCGCCTCGACTTGTGTTCTATGGTGCTGCCCCCCACTTACTACGCACTTTACTATGCAAGCGCCACGAAAACTAATACGTGGGTGCCTACGGATTAGTCCGCACATACATACTACATACGGATACGGAGTGGTTCTCCATAGTAAATTGTATGCCCATGATGACAAGAGTGGAGGAGACTACACGAGCGCCACAGCGCCGCAAAAGTACATGTCTGTCTACATCTCCACTTAGGTGAGGGGTGAGTGAGGGCACGATTTTCTGGCCCGGGTCTCTGCCGAAAAAACCATCAGTTTGACGCAGGTATGGTAGCAGCTGCGTCTGAGCGGCGCTTCATACGGAAGGAAATGTGCAAGAGCGAAGAAGCTGGTCAGCTCAAAGCCCATAGATATATATATATATATATATCAGAAACATCTAAGCCCCAAACACGTCTCCCTTTTCGTTTCCTCCACACCCCTGGTGGCACGCGTGTCATTGAAAGGCTCAGCCTGTTGGCTCCAGGGGTTATCAAAGTACGGCAAATCCAGCTTTGACGGTCGGTTCGACATGCACTTTACACTTGAGACACGATGAATTATTTGTCGTCTCTCAGATTCTGTAGTTCATTTAGTGTGCAAGTATCAAGTCATACCAGACTATTCACCAATTGATATCATCCACTCTCCCTCGCTCCATTTGATAATATAGAGCATCCAGTTCATTCACTCAGTGTTCAGCCTCAAGCTTGGGGATCCGTGCTCATTCTAGGACTGGCAATGCGAGTGAACGCCGATGCCTTGGAGAGGTACACCGCCGACGTGGAGTTGAGGATGAACAGGATCTAGCGTGGCGCACTGGCCACCAACCTCTCAGGTACGTACGAGGCATTCCCTTTGACAGCAGCTGGTCAACGCCCACAACCGCCTCTGTCACGAGGGTCAACCTCTGAAAGGCTTTAATTGTTGCCCTGATAATCAATACATCAACACACCAACATCACTAGTGACAATGGGTTGCCAAAATCCTAGTCTCTTAACTACATATTTTTACAAGCCTCTACTGAGTACATGCAACGCACTGACGCGAGCCACAGCCACCAAAGCCGGCCCTGTCTGGTCGTCAATGGCTAGCGTGTGGCTTTGGCTTAGGACCCCTGCAGCAGCATCCACACGCAGGAACCGATCATGCACCTCGACTCTGATCCATCTTCTAGCATGGATCCCTTCTATCTCCACGTCTCCATATCAAATTGCGGATGCGAATGCGGGCCAGGGCCAGGGTTCTGGGCAACTTGCCTTCAGATTCTCCTCCTATCTAGCATTCCGGGAATATCTAGGCTATTATGTGCGTTGCTCTACGCTACGTGTGCGTCGGAATGAGGCCTGGTACGTACCACGGCTTTCGATGCTGACGGAGCAAATTGATACGATTCGGAGATGGAGAATAATGCCTGAGCGGCAAGTCGCGGATTGAGATTTTCCAAAACTGGAAATTTACAGTCACCGTGTGATTATTGGCTCACTAAGTCAGCCAGAATCATAAAAAGGCTCATTGATCTACAATTACAGCTTCGGCAGTAAGAGGATGCGTTTAACGAGAAGAATCGAATATTTGATTCATCGTCTACAGACGGAGAAGTGAACTTTGTGTTGACGCAGTGGAAATCCCATCTCTTTGTAAAAGATAAGGCTTCGGGGCGGTCACTACAGGGGATCGTGAGACTTTGAAATCTAACAATTGAAGCTATATCTATAAGCGCCCATGATTGATAGAGCTATTAGTAGTTTTACTTAGTAAGGTACAATATTACGTAGTGTCTGGTCAGTGGTGCACTCAGGCGGCTCTATGTGGAACCGCTGATGGGGACGTGTGCTGAAAGCGTGTACTAATCAATACAAGTGTATCATTTCAAGCCGGAGGCTGGGAGGAGGATCAATTCGTTGTCTGGGTGCTATTGGCTGCTTATTGATGTGTCAACATTGCACTGGATTGGGCTCGGGAGCGCAATTAGATGCATTTCTCTAAGTTACTGCCATGATGATGCCCAAGCAGCCAGGGTTGGATGCAAACAACCGACCGTCTATCGTCGATCGCTTGCACCCAGTACCCCGACCCCCCGACCCAGCTTACAGCCCGTCCCGAGATTCCTTGTTCCAACTAAATAGTGTGTACTCGCGTCGCGTCGTATGGTTGCTTATAAATTAGGTATCAAGGAACCTCTTCTGTTTCAGGTTTAGTTACTACTGCACGTTAACTTTTCCCTCTTACGGATTGATGATGCATGTTCTGCTGAATCCATGCTTTTGCGTGCGTTGAAGAGTTCACTTCCCAAATTGGGAATGCCGTCCCAGCTTTTGGCTTTGTACAGATTCCTCTTGCTTCGTCTTTTCAGGGTTTTTGAAAGAACCAGGGATGCTCTTGTTGTGAATACCGCCGACCTGGAACTTGCATTGGGATTGGAATCGTTCCTTTGAAAATATTCATGTCAATGGGCGAGTTTTGTTCCGAGGCAGTACGGGCCGGCACGACAACTCCGCATTCCCAATTACGACACATAATCTTTTGTTGACCTGATGCCTTGTCTCGAACAACGCGGCCCCTGCAATTAGTACCATTAGAGTTGTTTGGAAACGCCCTCTGGCATCTGCAGGGCCATTGACTTACCAAGCGCTCTCGGATAAATTGGCGCTCCCGACGTAGGCCCATGCCGGCTTTTCTGAGGTATCTACTGCTGTGGTGCCTGTCTGATGCACTAGAATGAGCTTGCTGTGCATCAGTAGTCCGCTGCGCGTGTTGACGCAGTCGCGCATCAGTTCTTTTGGGAATGTCGAAGCGTGCCACCATTTTTCTTGCAAGCATATTGTACCTGCCGCCTGAGCTCATCATGAGCATGAGTGAACTGCTCGTTGACGTCAACACGGACTGGTTGGCTCACATTTTTGCCACCGCGGCTAGATTTCACCGTTTTGTGGCTCGGGAAGTATATTCGAAAATGCTGCTGTAATTGGGGAGCAACGGGCTGTTCGTTTTCAGACCCGGTATTCTGGTTCCTTTTGAGCAGGTCTTTGTCAACGGTTCCTAACCGAGCCAGGAGTTGTCAGTATTTTGTCATCCCGTTCCCCTCTTTGCAATGGGACAAACTCCACATCTACACTTGAACTTACCTTGACAAGCGTTATAGACAGACTGCACTAGGTCGTATTTGATAGCCCCAAGAGAAGCGCACTGTTTTTTAAGTCAACACATACATACTATTAATCTGGAAGATGCACGCACAGCATATTCAACCTCTATCGGCTTGGAAGTGGCCAGTCCCAGGGCTGCTATGGTCGTGCCCAGGCCAGCAAAGCCTAAATTTAATGCGTCAAACATTACCGCGCCATCTTGGGGTTAGGCCCATGAACGAACCGATTTGAGACAGCGAGCTGTTCACGTGTCCTCCCGGTCTAATCGGGGTTAGTGAAGCAAAATATTTGGTGTGAAATGCGAAACACTCACATAGAGTAAACGAAACCTAGATTGGCTGTTTTGGTAAAATCGTATTTGGACAAACTGGTTATCGTCCCATCCTCAACACCCATGGCTTGAAGGTACAGCTGTAGGTGCGTACAGAACAGAGTCGACGTAGGAGATTTGTTAGCAGAATTTGACAGCGGTAGGTCAATCAGAAACACCATCTGTTGCATGGTCAGCGTCACTGATCTCGGAGTCAGTCGTGGAAGGCTTACATTTTCCATGACGCCTGTCTCACCCCAGTCATAGGGGACGAGGTTGCCTGTAGGAACTACAATGCGCAAATAGTTGGGAAATTTGAGGATCTGCAGCTTCGAATGCATGGAGCCGGGTCCATGCATCTCAGGAAAGCAGAATTTGATATTACCTGGGGCATTTCTGCGCATCGCTTCTTTCTACGTGACCATTAGAAATTCCGGGATGGTCCTTTGACAAATTTATCAACTGCTACCTACTTGAGACTCATTTGCTGCGAAAGCTGCCAATATAACCTTCGTTCGTGACAAATCAATTTTTCCTAGTAACCATGGCTCGTCCCATTGAAACGAGGAAAAAAGAGCCAGTAGTAATTTGTCTCTTTGGAGAATTTCCTCGATCTTGATGTCGTCATTCGATCTGTCGTATCCTCGAGCCCATGTTCGTTTGACTATTCCGTCGGGGTATGGGACCAGAGCGTGGTTAAGTGACTGGCTCGTGGGTAATTTCATCCTTCTTTTGGGAACAGACATATCCGCTACATCGTCCTCTTCATCGGTTGTACGAGAGCGTTTGGCAGCAAGTCTTGCAAGGCGCTCTTCCTCCATCTTCTTCCGATTCATCAATAGTGAGTTTGAAGAAGCATCTTCCAACTTAGAATGGTTGGATTTCGAGACCTCGTCCCGTTCGTCCGCGTTAAGTTGGTGGTTCTGTAAAGAAAGTGCAATGGCGTATCTTAGCTGTTCGTCTTCTGAATCATTATTGGAACCCATCGTAATTGAAATAAAGCACCGAAGGTGGCAATGTATCCAATAATCTGTGCCCGTGAGGTTGCGTGGGCGAAGGGCCTTGTGACAATAACTGCTCTATTGTGTGCCCGCGGGACACGACCTCACGTGACTCGTGACTGTCTGCTCTTGTTCAAGTCATGCCTACTCTAATAGGTCGGTGCAATGCTTTGGCAACACTTGCCTGCCATTCTCAGTGTCTAAGGAAAATCTTGGCTTTGAGTGTCGCTGAACATAAAATGCACGTGAGCTTGAGTACTTGGACGAGTTATGCGAATTCGTCGCTGGTGACGTGTGTAACTGTCTAACTACTATTACACAACGTTTTTTGTACTCCGATAGATCACGACAAGCAAGACGAGCTGGCGTGGCCCGGGACATTAAAGGGGCGAGAAGGATCACATAGCAAGTCAAGAACATGCGAATCATAATAATGATTCTACACGGAGGTGCTCGGCCAATTGGTCCCAACCAACTTCCCCATGTGGTTCGCGGTGTTTTACGTGATCGATTCTGAAGAGAAAACCACTAGGCCAAAAACAGGATGCGTACCCACCCTTTGGCTTAGGGAGGACTGCTGCGGCTATGATGTTTTCTATTCAACAGATTCGATGCGAATCTCGAGTCAATGACGTCCACTGACCAGAGCATCAATCGCTGGTGGACTGATATGAGCCTAGACGCTGGTAAAACTGGGCTCAGGGCCCGATCTTGCTAAAGCATCGCATCAGCCCAAACATCGTAAATACTTACGTGCTAACAGCATTATTTCTCCCCCTTCGTATTATTCTATTCAGCAGTCGTAACGGCAAACCAAGTAGGAATATGACCGAATTTCCGCCGTCGCCTCTGAGGCGTGTAGCAATAATTGGAGGTGGTGCCGCCGGCATGGTCAGTTTATGCTCTTGAAGCTGTCTGGGTTGAATCGCAAATCAACACGCTGACTATATGTCATAGGCCTGCGCTGCAACATTAGCAAAACACCCTGAAAAGTTCAGAGTTACCATACTAGAGAAAAACGAAGTGCTTGGCGGTCAGGCCAGCTCTATCCAATTGGACGACGACAAGTACGGTGCGCCTTGGATGAATAACGGAGTCCAGGGCGGTTCACAAGCAAGTTGAAGATTTCTTAAGCTCTCCTGAGATTGCAACGCGACTAACAGCACATGTAAGATCTTCAAACACACTTTTAAGTTCTTCGAGGAGCACGGCTTTCCGCCCCAAAAAGTTTTTTTGCAAGTTTCGTTTGGCAAATCTCAAGATGGGTTTTGGACAAACGTCTTCCCTAGTGTCCTGCTACAACAATTTGCCACGGATATCAAGCGGTTCGGCTTGTTCTTGAAAGTTGTGAAGTGGACTCTTCCAATTTTGGGACTTATACCAATATCAATCATGCTGCGAGTATTTCTTTTTGATAAAAAATTTGGAGATAAGATGGTATATCCACTCATTGCACTTTTTCTAGGGACGGGTAACCAGACCGCCAATGTTCCATGTGGCATCGTTGAGCGTTTATTTGACGATCCAAATATGAAACTCTGGGACTATGATAACACTACCCTTCTGCCGAATCTACCGACAATGTACACCTTCGATAACCTGCATCAGTTCTATGCGAAATGGGGCGAGAGCCTTGCAGACAACGGTGTCCAAATACGAACTCGCCAAGAAGTATGTAGGGTCGTGTCAAGATCAAGCAACGAAGTCAGATTGCAAGTGAGAAACCTTCATACTGGAATCGACACTGAAGAGGTATTTGATGAGATTGTTCTTTGTACACTCGCAGATGAGAGTCTCAAGATCCTCGGCGCCGAGGCTTCCTGGCGCGAGCGATTCGTCTTGAAAGGCGCGGCATTTTACGATGACATAACGGTGACGCACAGTGACCAAGACTATTTCGAGAGGCAATATGAAACCCAGTTTCATCCTGATCTTTGTGCCCAGCCAACAAACGATACCCAAAGACAACAAATTTCCTTCGCCAAAGACACCGAAACTAAGTCGAAAGGCTTTCGGCCCATGTACTTCACACATACTTATGATGAGGACCCTCGTCTCATTGAGATGTCTTTCAATTGCAGCAACTATCAGCATCAACTCGTTGCCGGGAATGTGAAAGCCGACAGAGAGCTCAACCCTGTGTATCAGACAATTTTTCTTGATAAGCGCAAGCAAAAGTTGTGGACAATTGGAGACATCAAAGAGCACAAAATAATTAAACGCAACTGGTGGCATCAGCTTGGTCATCGATGGCAACATTACTTGCGCGTCGTTCCAGGAATGATGTTTCTCAATGGAAGGAATCACACACTATTTGCCGGATCATGGACTTTAGTGGTAAGTAATTCTTTTAAGACATGCAGCTGAACGACCCACGCAGTGAACCATTCCGTTCGGATAGGATCAATTATTCCCAACTATAACCTACACCAGATCAGCTACGCTAACTAAGATGTCAAGAATATGCATGAAATTGCATGCATTAGTGGAATTGCTGCTGCATACCGTCTAGGTGCTGAATATTCAGAATTTGATGACTTTGCAACCGACTTTTTTGCAAAATACCTTCTCTTATCACACGGGATAATTTTCAAACGGGAGCAACGGAAACGTCATAGTCTCAACGCATAGAATGAATTCAAGGTTGCGCAAAAGGATGCGTCGTAGTTCAGCTCCGGCTCACCATAGACGCGTTAATCTGCACCGTAAACGGAGAATGGCCGACTTCTCGCTGGCACTGCACAAGAACAAGAACTTGAAGGCCTGGCTTGTTATGTGCGAGTACTTGTCAGCGAAATATATACTGGAACAACAGAGCAAAACGAGGACGAATGTCAGGAAACAAGAGGGATTTATCCCGATGTCATAAGCCATTACTCACATATGAAAACGGTACATAAATTAGTCAAAGCACACATCCAACAGTACCGTTCGACTTCAGCTCATCACGGAAAAAGATATCATTACAATGGTGGCGTTTGTGCGTTGTGATGTAATAGGGGTTGAAGAGAAATTTGATTCAAAATAATTCCCGATATCGTGACCTCGTCGTTTTCTTGTTGCTTATATTATGAAACCTGCACATACGCTCATCCACAAACATATCCGAAAATAGACTAGGTAGTGTGGGCGCATACGGGCCAAGCGTTGTGAATAAATGCTCCATTCCTTATCTGCATCCGACTGGCAAATCGCCTAAGTCCCCAACATGCTGGCAAAGAGGACATTTCGAGGTTGCGCGTACCGGCAAGGTATCCGTTCAAAAGATTTGATCTGTAGAAGACGACTTCGATGATGCGTCCAGCTTCAAAATTCGGCGAAGATCGTTTTCCATAGCTTCAATATTGCTACCACGAGACTCCACGGATCTGGTCTCATTGAAACGAGGTACATGATTAGAGCTTTCTGCGGCAGTTTGCGGCGGAAGGTGAGAATCGGACGGCGCACTCATAGAATTACTATAGAGGGGACCTGGGTTGCCGAACAGGAATTTTTTGAGCGCATCGGTCGAGTCATCGGCTTGAGTATCATGCAAGGAGGCTTCGCTTTGCGGGTGGCTGTAAGGAGAATGCGGTTTCATTGCAGAGCGAGCTGCCTTAATTCTTTCTTGATATGGCGTAGAGAATGGCGGACCCATCGGCCTACCCGGCGTTCCATCCAGCTCGGTGGCACCTATACCGCTTGACTGCGATCTCAAATTGCTTCGTCTTGAATGTGGCAGGCTTCTAGATTTTGAAAAGTCATTCACGCCGAATGCAGGTGGAGCTCCTGGTGATTCCGTTTGAGGTATGTGCGACCCTGGCGCGTTTTCTCGCAAATGACGTTCCTTCTCCTCTCGATGTGCACGAAACATGAAGTCAAGTGGTGACTCACTTGTTTTCGGGAGCGATGATGGCCGAAAGGGCGTGGGTACATTATGATCAGTAGTTGGTGGTGATGGCACTTGAGTAAAAGCCTTTGTGGCCGGAACGGGCGACTCTGCCGAAGATTTGGAAAGAAAACTGGGAAGAGGGAGAGCTGAAGGAGCGGGCGACGCATGAAAAGTAGCACCTGCGAACGCTGTGCTCGTACCAGGTTTGATAGATAAGGTGCGCTGGGGAGGGGTTTGGCCACCAACATGTGCAAACTCGGGAGATGTGAAGCCATGTTTCGATTTGAATTTATTTTTGGACCTGCTCTTAGTACTCGGAGCTTTTGTCGAGGAGGATTCATTCGCAATGTTCGATTCGATGTCCACTTTATTTGGGGTTTGAGGAGTGTCTAGTATTCGGGTTGCCTCTAGTGTAGTAGCATCATTCTCGGAAGCATAAGCTTTGTGGGCAGCTGCTCTGGTGCTTTGTCGATATTGTTTCCGGCGCGCCGAAGTCCACCTACGCTGCGAAGGTGTTTCGCTCATCGTGAAAATCGTGAAAATGTAAATCAATGGGCGAAGGTGACCCAGGTGTGAATAACGAAGTGTAAGGCAGGAAGATGCACGAAACGTATTGTAGCCGCGTATGATATCAGAAGCGCGATGGGGCCATGTGGCTACACGTGAGTCGAATGAACTGTAGGATCTGAGTGAATTATCGTGAGAGGCCTTTCATGATTGATAGATGTTGAGGAGGATGATCCAGCCTAGTCACTCGAGAAGACTTGTCTATCCTATTGGTCATAATGACGATGGCAGACATGGTGGGTGGGGGGAGACCCGATAGTTACATAAATCCACTCGCACTTACCGTTGTTTGCAAAGATACTTGCGGGGCGATTTAGCTGATCTTAGCAACGTAGTGAGGATTTGTGAGACTACAAACATGCACAACCAGGCAGCGCTCCAACTACTAATGTACGTGGAAACGACCATGTTGTCTTTACAGCAAAATGAATATTTTAAATCTAACCTAAGGTTTATATAGAACCTCTTCTAGTGCAAGGTACATTGACCTTACTTGCAAATTGTGTTACAAGGCTATCAAGGTAAGAATGTGACATACTCTCACGGCATAGCAAACGCGCAACTATAGACTTGGCACCATATTGGTGGACCTCTTAACCAACTGGCTGACTTCTGGTAGAGCCAGATCGCCGATTCATTCTGATCTCAGGCGTCAGCTCTCAACATAGCATAGCGTCATTAAAGTGTGCCGACCTGTCTACCCAGGCTTGTGCATCAACTCGCTTGACCGCAGTCTATCATGGCGGATGTTGAAATGAATGACGCCCATTCAACAGCAAAGAGGGCTGATGCTAGTGCTAATGGCAAGAGAAAATTTGAAGTAAAGAAGGTTTGTAAAAAACTAGCACCAACGATGTGAAAGGCCTCATCGGTGTGAACTGCTCATCTCTGACCTTTCGACAGTGGAATGCTGTTGCCCTTTGGGCATGGGATATCGTGGTCGATAACTGTGCTATCTGCCGCAATCATATCATGGATCTTTGTAAGTAGTCACGATACTTTACGTCTCAGCTCTTTCGATCTTGTTGTGGCCAGTGACTGACAATTTTCATGTAGGCATCGAATGCCAAGCCAACCAAGCATCAGCTACCAGTGAAGAATGCACTGTGGCCTGGGGAATTTGCAACGTGAGTTTCATCTGAAAAACCTTGGCCTGTGCAGCACTAACATTTACCAGCACGCATTTCACTTTCATTGCATCTCACGATGGCTGAAAGCTAGATCTGTGTGCCCCTTGGATAATCGCGATTGGGAATTCCAAAAATATGGTCGCTGAGGGGTTGTATCAAATGGAGGAGGAAAAATCACCAGCGTGAACGAAGGGCAGTGATTTCACGTGCAGACGAATAACATAGACGCAGAATAAAGCTTACGCAGCCGGAAAGATTCAATCTATTTATTTCACCAATCATTGCAAACTGGTAGATGTACACCGGCCTTATTGCCACCCCGCCCCAGCCGGCAGCCACTTGACAGGTTTGGTCTTGTAGAATGGCCAAGGAGGCACAACAAGAACGAATGTCAATACAGTCCCCCCCAATCCTATGTAGACGGCTTTCTGTATATCTTGGTACTGGTAGCCGACATTGAATGCCGCGAGCTTGTTTGAAAATAATATTAGCGAGACTTGGTCGAGTGAGAAGCAATGGAGGTGCAACCTACCGCAGAAATTGCAAGAAATAGAGTGGCCAATCCTTCCGCGCGTCTCTGGCCGTCGAAGTCCTGATATTGAAATGTCAGCAAGGGCTAGAACAGTGTTACGCACGGGAGGCTAATGTAGTTCTTCGCAAGCTTGAGGATGTTGAGAGTAATCATACGATCTGTCCTTCAACGACATCGCGAACTCTGTCGAGAATTTCATCCGCCATGGTCAACGGGGGCCAAGTGGAGCTCGATACGCTAGCTGTAGATGACGGTTGCGGTAGGCTCTGCGTCCAAGTGACAATGTTGCAACAGCTCTAGAAAAGCCAGGAGGTCCGACTCCAAAGATAAATCGAGGTCGGCGTCAGATTCGGATGAGACGATGCCACATATGAAAATGACTGGGGCCGGATAGTCGGGTCTGGCAATCAACCCTATACTGAAGTTGCGATGGTAAATGACAAATATAGAGTGACCACGTCGAGATGGCGCATGCGCATCCAGTGACCAAGTCGTCCATGCCCGCCCAGAGAAGGTGCGGTCCCACATTGGCCAAACACGGCCCCTCCGAGTAGAAAGAAGGTGCCACTTTTTTCAACACCCACTCAAAGTAAGCCCGAGAAAAGCAAATTTCTCTCATTGTCCTTAAGCTCCGAGGTTCTACTCCCTCTCCCTCTTATCATGGCTTCAGTGTTTCTGTCTATGCCCTTTACTATCAATTTACCACACTGACAAGGAAGTTCGTTGTGCTCCCTTTGGTTATATTCGTTCAACTATTGTCTAATCCCATTGTTTCACTGCGAAACACCTCGCTACTCCCTACCGCGGTTAGAGTCGCACATTAAGCAGCAACACTATCGAAGAAATTGTCAACATAACTGTTAGGAGCTTCTAACACAAATCGAACTTTCAATCCCCCTGTTGACTTAAAACTCTTCAAGTTGGCTCAACTCACTGTCACGAGCGCAACAACATTTTCGCTTCTTGGTCTGGTTTCTGGGTCTACGGCGGAATGAACAAAAAACCTCCATAACTGGCCGTGAGTTGATTGCTGTACAACTTCCGCTTGAGGCTGCTCTCCCACTGCATCTTTTTTTCAATCGGCAGATTCGTGGGTGGCCACAGTTTTGCTACCATACCGCATTACTCGGCGCCGCAGATGCGCGCCGGGTCAGCGCATCCATTACAATCTGTTTACAGGTGAATCAAAGCCGAACCCGATCGATATCGACTATGCCCAAGATTACCTGAGTGTTGTACAGCTCAACTTTCTTTCTCTACCGAAACATTTGTTGTAACTTACAAACCACAATCCCGTTTTCCATTTTCCATTTTCTCTTTTCTCGTCAACGGGAAGAACGTCCCCGTGTCCAGCATGTCCGACCAAGAAGGAACGGCTTCCGATAAAGGATATGCTACGCCTGTCCCTGAACTCGACGATCACCGACATGACTCGACTGCATCATATCGTCTAGAGCGACCACGACGAGGCACCTTTGATTCATTATATGGTTCACGTCAAATTGTTATAGATGCAGGGCCTCTTACTCCTGATATCAGAGTGCGAGACTTCGAAGAGGCTATAATAGATGAGGACACTTTGGAAGTCCCGCAAACAGCTCGTCATGGCCGCCGGTTAACTGTTGAGATCCCAAACGATAGCAGATCAATCTCCCCGCCAAATTCTGTCAAAGCGTTCGCGCAGGCTCGTCGGCGTGAGAGAGACATGTCTTTCTCAGAGCCAAATCGCGAGCATGAGGATGGACATGGCCGTTCCATGTCCGTATCCAGCCGCCGAAGCTACAGGAGTAAAGCGAGAACGATAGAGAAAGATGCCAGGAGTCTCTTGACGGACAATGCTGCAGAAGAGGATGTATGCTTTCCGCTGCAAAAAAACAGTCGAAATCACGACTTGCGCATCGACTTCGACTACCTGGAGAGTTTTATTAATGCTGAACGTGCGGCCCATCTAGACAGCCGACAACTGCCGCCTCCGTCGTTTGACGACTTACGACTGGAGCCGTCAACCACCCATCAAACTCAGGTAGCCACGGTTGATGGAGATATACTAAACATGCCATCGGACGAATCTAACAAAGAGAAAGCCCCTACTGAGGTCTCGACCAAACCTGCAGTCCACCCGCTGGACAACAACAGGTTCAGCTTCTTCTCATCCGCGTGGGAGTCTACCATTCACGCTGCCGAAATGGGGGACCTTGTTCTTCCCGGAGAAGACATACGAGGCCTCTTTGAACTACCTAAGGATGAGGCAGATGGTGTATGGTGGCTCAATGTGAATCGAACATCCAAGGAGGAGGTCCAAGGCATTTGTAAGGCATTTGGTGTGCATCCTTTAACCATCGAAGACATTATCACACAAGAAGCACGGGAGAAAATCGAACTTTTTCCTTCCTACTACTTTGCCTGCTTCAGGTCCTTCAATGTCATTGAGGAACCAGACGGAATGGAATACGAGCCTTTCAACATCTATGTTTTGGTTTTCCGTGAGGGCACACTGAGCTTCAGCTTCGCTCCGAATTCACACGCCTCGCAGGTTCGGAAAAGAATCACGGCTCTCAAGGAGTACATGTCACTTAGCAGTGATTGGATCTGCTATGCGTTGATGTGAGACTTGATTTTTTTATGATGTCTGACATTTGGAATGCAAGACTAACAAAATCCGATAACTAGTGACAACATCGTTGATTGTTTTGCACCAGCAATCCGCACGATTGAGCTTGAAGCAGATGCTATCGAAGATGAGGTATTTGTTATGCGCCAAGATGATTCAAGCTCTTTCCTACGTTCTATTGGTCGAGTTCGCAAAAACTGCATGGCCTTGTTGCGATTACTTGGCGGCAAGGCTGACGTTCTGCGTGGTTTCACCAAGCGATGCAATGAAAACTATCAGGTAACTCCGCATATGGACATTGGCATGTATCTGGGTGATATCCAAGACCACGTGGTAACAATGGCCACGAACCTTGGTCACTTTGAGAAGATGCTCTCCCGAGCACACAGCAACTACTTGGCAACTCTTTCCATCAACAGTATATCACAGGGCACAGATACAAATCGCGTCTTGAGTAAAATTACGTTTCTAGCGTCGGTATTGGTACCACTCAACCTCATCAGTGGTGTTTTTGGGATGAACGTGACGGTGCCTTTCGAAGCCACGGGTAGCCTGGCAGCTTTCTTCGGTATCATTGGAACCATGGTGTTTGTTTGCTCGATGATTCTCGGGTGGGCTCGCTGGAAGAAGTATATATGACATCCTAGTGGATGACGGACGTATGGTGAGTCGGAGCCGCTTAGAGGCGCTTCATGGAAGGTTTGGGTATAGCCGCAGTTAGCTGCCAGCTTGTTGTTGATGTGAAATTAAGTTTAGGATATGCGAGGATCTTGCAAAATTTCTGGATCTTGTTTTTCTAATAAATTCGTAAAATTCACGGCACAGCATCAACGGTAGGTGGTGAGAGACTGACTATCGGCATTCGATATTTCTGCTGTGGGCACTGAACGAGCAATTATAGACTCCGAAACTCGGAAGTCTCTTAGGGGCTGTAAGACCTCTTGGCGGTCACAACGTGGGTTTATGTTTACTCAAAATTTAATAGCACATCTACTGGCTACTCACTTTATTGGTGACTGAGTCTAGTGACCGAGGGTGCTTGTAGGTCCAGAGACTTCCGAGGCCTTACGGTCCTAGCGGTACAAAGAGTTTGACCCATACAGCCGACCGAATTATCATTGGCTGGGTCGTATCCATACGTTGTGGGATTATTACCTCACTGCCTGTTCCAGGTATTATGCTCAACCGTCAGCGTAAGAATCAACTAGAATCTTAAAGCATGTGTGTCGGGAGTATATTAAACCATGCGACCATGCCCCCTAATGAAGACCAGACGATACTAGTAATGCATACTGACGATACCTAAGACCTAACCTAGCCATACTTGAGACTTTATGATATATAATTATAGTGATTTTTTTTAGTTTTGATATTTAATATTTAATATTATTCATAAATGACTTGTTTTATAAGGTAAAAACCTTTGTGTTATAAAAATTGAATTAGGCTAGATTAGATCGGGTATTTAGCATGGTCAGGTTAGCATATATACATTACTAGGATAGTCAGGTCTTTGCTTTACACTCGGGGACATTTAAGGGGGTCGCTTGCATCTCATTGGCCGCTCCCAGCCCACCATGATAGCCTGGGAGATACGTGCCTAATATTTCATTTGGCGCCTGCTAATTTGCTTTCTGTATAACTATCCAGCCATTGCACCACCGCAAGCATCGGTTTCCACGATACTCGTCATGAACGCCGCCCAGACAGGTGTCGAAAATATCGACCTCGAAAGACTCAACGATAAGGATAAGACAGAACTGCGCCAATTTCTCGCGAATGAACAGCAAAGATCGCAGATTCAATCACGTATGTCGATTTGTCCCCTTTGAATGTTCATAGGACATTCTACATTCCAACCCACTTCATGAGATCCCGTCTAGTGATTGAGATTTCGCCTTGGTACTTCACTTCCATTCGTCTGTTGTGGTAGTCCTATCTAGTCTTGTCGCGGCATATATGTTGTACATGATGATATTCTGACATTCACACCTAGAGACCCACAGCCTGACACAGATATGCTGGAAAAAATGCGTTACCGGCAACATCAAAAATTCGAAGCTTGACCGCACGGAAGAGGGCTGTTTGGCAAATTGCGTCGATCGCTTCCTTGATATGAACTTTCTTACAATGAAGCACCTCAACAATATGCGATCATAAGACATTGCAATTCGGCTGAGCAAAAACGAAAATTCAAGTTTAAGAGGGGACGTTACGATATTATTTGATCTGGTATCTGAGAAAATAGTGGTTTGAGTTCATATGACATAACTATTATGACGAATAGCAATATATGAAGGATCTGAGCCGACGTTGAAACATCAGATGACGTTCGAGTAACCCGTCGCATTTCATGCGTCGTTCAACAATCATTGGTCTTGGATTAAAAAGAAATTTCATCTTGATTTAAGTGACAAAATTGGATGCGCCGAGTCCGATGCTATTGCTCCTCCACAGCCTGAACCATACCGGCATTGTTTAACAAACTCAAAAAAAAAACCCCTTTCACTGCTTATACGAGGGAGAGCTTGTTCGCGGCAATATCCAAGGCGTCTACGTCAGGAGTCAGGCGAGCGTAGGCCTTCTTGGAACCATCTGGTCTAAAGTTTACCGTTAGTTAAATAAAGCCAGGTCTATCAGATGCGAGGACATACCGAATGAGAGTATTTATCTTAACAGTGTCGATGTCATATAGCTTCTTCAAGGCAAGTTTAATCTGTGCCTTGTTGGCTTTAACATCGACAATGAATACAAGGGTGTTGTTCTCTTCCATCTTTTTCATGGCGCTCTCGGTGTTTAGCGGGTGAACGACGACCTTATGCTCGTCCAGACGGGGCTGGTGAGGAATCGACTTGCGCGGGTACTTCGGCACTCGGGACAAGACCAAAGTTTTGGGCTGGTGGAAGGAGGTGCTGGTTCGCACCTTGCGCTGCTTGTGGGCATGAGTCTGTATAGCTGCTTGTTAGAACCAATTCGTAATCGAAGAAGAGACGGCAGCACAGAAGGGGACCAATATGACATACGCCTTTCAAAGCAGCCTTAGCAGCAGCGTTGGCCTGCTTAGAGCCCTTGGGAACAGCTATAAACAGAAAGCATCAGCAATCGCTCTGTAGATAGAACTCGCAAAATCTGCTACTGCATGATGCCGAGGACGAGTAAAATAATTGTTCATCGTCGTCGTTACATTGCGCATCGAACTCCGTTAGCGTGTACCTTTCTTTCCATCCTTGCCGGCAGCCATTGTGTCGAGTTTTGGTGTCGCACGCGAAGGGTGATTGCCGTGGTTCGTGGTTGCCAGGTTGAGCTTTATGTGTGGAAAATGTTTCCACTCGGTGTGGGTGCTTTTTCGATTAGGGTTACTGACAGTTGGGCCCACGCCTCGCATTCACGCGTAAGTTCACGTGATCCACTTACCGAACAAGTACCTGCCAGGACATGTCCTTGTTGCTAACCTACCTACCGGTGGATGTATGCAATGTTCATTGCCAATGATTTCCAACACTTTTGAATCTGACGAGGAAAAGGACGGTGACTTGACAACCGAAATTTATCCAATCGTGGTTTTCGAAAGTCCTGTATTAAGTTTTTGACGGTAAATAACATTCAAACCAGCCTCGACAATTCATTGATGAGTGAAATGAGAACTCCGCGCAAGAGTTTACAGGCTGGTAGGCCGCCAACAGCCAAATCAGCGCGACAGTCTATGTCGCGTAAGGCAAGTCGGACGCTCATAAATAAACATCACCATCTAGGGAAAAAACAGCGGCAAGCAATTGTGGAGGGCGATTACAAAGCGGAGGCTACCATAAGAAAGGATATCTCCAGCTTGGGCGGACTCAAGCGATATCAGCAAGCAAGCTTACAAGGCCAGAGCATCGACCGAGGTGGCGATACCTCGAAAATTTTGCTGCAATGGCTTCCTATCACAAGCATTAAGACACTTCTTCAAAAGCCCCGAATGCTAGAAGTTGGAGCACTGAGTACTCAGAATGCATGCTCAACCAGTGGTCTTTTTGAAATGGAACACATTGATCTGAATAGCCAAGACCCAGGAATACTGGAGCAAGATTTTATGCAGCGTCCACTTCCAGAGCTGACGTCCGACAAGTTCGACATTATTTCCTTGAGCTTAGTCCTGAACTTCGTTCCTGACGCCGAGAGTCGTGGGCAAATGCTTCTGCGGACGCTTTCATTTTTACGATGCAACAATAATGATGGAGCGGGAGAAATGGCCGAACTCCCTTTTCCTTCGTTGTTTCTCGTACTACCTCGCAGTTGCGTGGATAATTCCCGCTACTTTACAGACTCAAAACTGAAGTCTCTCATGGAAGCCTTGGGGTATTCTATGCAATGCTGCAAGAAAACACAAAAGCTGTCTTATAGCTTATGGGTGAGAAATCTAGCCACAGACCCTACCAAACTGCATTTCCCGAAGGTGGAAATAAATCCTGGTCGTTCAAGAAATAACTTTTCTATCACCCTATCGGAGGTGGCCTAAGCTATGGCTGAAGACACAAACCTCCATGGCTGCTAAAGGTGCAATCAAATCCGGACTCTGTCAAAGCCTTCCCAAAACCGTAACAATGATGCAATTCTTACGCGGAAGCCAATTGTCCCACTGGCCGGGTATAGCTAGCAATACCGAATACTTTTTACTAGAAATCCGATGTGTTGGCCACAACCATTGATGAAAAGAAAATAGTAAAAATCTATTAAAAATCAATACTTCAACGCATAAAATTCGCCGGTACTAGATAACTGCATTGTGTGACGAGGATATCATCTGGCTTCACATTTTCTCTCCATACGTCCATCACTGATAATTCATTCTACAAATGACAAGGGTCTAATGTGACGTCCATTTGGCTCCCTATTATGCACTCGCATTGACACTTACTTGAACAACCCGTGGCAACCTCAAGCTTAATCTGAGCTCTTTCTTGTCAATCGAGCTGTCACCATGTTCTACTCACGCCTTCTGCTGACGAGTTTTGGGCACTCTATTTTTTTTTCGGCTACTTCTTATGTGAATCGAACCACGATGCCAGGATCGCAGGTTTTACGACATTTTGAAATCAGGAGCCGGCGTGTTTTCCCCAGAGTTGCTAAACACTGCTGAATTCTTTCATCAGATTCTGCGGAAAGATCGTATATCGCGATTTGGGACAAATAATCGTCTTCCAGCAACGAGGCATTTCCAGGGCGAATGACTGGAAGGCTTTGCATACCTGATAACAAAGCAGCCTCGACCTCTTTTGGGTTGTCACTCAAGAATAAACATCGTGAGGGATCAGAGCTACCGAGATCAGAAAGAATGGTGTTGTAACTGTCGACTTCTGTTTTTGGGCCTGCGTTAACAGTATCAAACCATCCTGAAATGCATCCTGTTAAATCAGACGGCTTTCCGTTTGTGTGCGCAAACAGTAACTTCTGCGCCTTGACGGACCCTGAAGAATAAATGCAGATTCTTTTGCCAGCTGCATGTGCTGCTGTGATAAAAGGAGCAACATCGGGAAAAAGAGGAGCCTTAAGCTCCCCTGATGCGTAACCTGCTTGCCATAGAAGTCCTTGGAGTGCTTTTAAATACGGCGCTTTAACATCCCTGGCGACCAGATCTCTGATATGAGCTTCGAATGCGCCGCGGTCTATCCTACAATCTTCAGGAAATGCTTCTCGGTACGTGGCGAAGTCACTGCTCTCCCAGTGCTGCTCGAGATAGCAAGGCAGCGCGCTGAGGGCATAGGGAAACTACCGGACGGGTATGGTCAGTTTTTATCTTATTTTCTGGTAGACGTACGTTGGCATGGCCATGGCAGAAACGGCCAACATTAGAGATGTATGTCAAGTGCAAGAAGTGCATATCATATGTGGAATGTATGTCATGGAGATGGAAGTACAATGCCGTTGAGAAACTGGATACCGAGAGTATCGACTGCGGTTCCAGATGGACCAGGTCGAGGGACCACGAAATGTCAATGCGTCATCAGGCAGAGTGGCGCAGAAGTCGGAACATCTTCAAAACGATGCAGAAGGCGGCGGATAGGGGCAAACGAAAAGTGCAGAGACACCATTTTAACATGCAATTCGAGGGGGTTAGGAGACCGGAAGGGGCTATTTACCAAAACGTCGCGAACGAAGGTTATCGGACAAACAGTACCTTCTACCAACGATATTAGTACCAGTGATACAATGAGTGGAGGCAGTCTAACTGCATGCTTACCAATGTCGAGGACGAGGACGTCAAATTCCGCAAACGCTTTGGCAAGCATGGTCGTCTATTGTCTATGAAGGTCAGGCAGCGAGTACACGAGGATGTGATATGATTTGTGTGTTGCCTCGAACAACGCAGTGGACTAATGACAATACTGTGAACGCCAAGTTTGGAGGGGTGTGTCTCAATGGACGGTGGAATGCAGAAAAAAATGTGCTTTTGGTTGTCATCTTGACACGTCTTTGATCGTTCTTTTAGCCTGTCTTCCATCCATCTTGCTTACAGACTGGCGGGAATGGTGGGGCGCAGCCAACCTAATGCAGGTCGCACAGGTGCATGGAGCGCTAAGCTGCAGGAAAGAAATTGTACCTGGCCCAATTCAAGCAGAGGCTAGAGATGGAGAAGCGGTCAAGGCCCAACGTCTTATCTCAACATTGTTATCTTACCGACAGATCCAGGCCATGCATGAACAGCCGAAGCTAAATACTTAAGTGCATAACAATCGAATGACAATCAAGGAGATGGAGCATCTTGTTTCTGTGAGCTAGCACTGAACTTTTCTGTCCATGGTTAGACGGTATTTGATGAGTGCGTACGGAGTACATACTCCGTTGTAAACGCGCAGCAACGGATTTTAAACGCACAGCAGAAACTAGGCCTAAAATGGACTAGCGGTCCTGTTTTTGACAAGGGTCTCAGTACGGAGTAGAGGTCTCTACAGTCTAACCCCTGTATGATTTTACACGAGGTACATGACTAGGGGTAGTAGGCTAATGATAAATCACTAGGTAGAGTAAAGGGTACCTTAGACTATATATATTTTACTAGGACTTCTTAGTACCCTTTACTAGCGTTAAAACCCCTATAGCCCCCTAATAGCTTCACTTACTATAGCTACTTATAGCTGATAGTGCTGCCCTATGTAGGGCTTGTAGCGAGTGTAAAATCATTCAGGGGTTAGACTATCTCTTTGCTGCCCATAAGACTACACTTGCGTACTAACAAGGGCTATTAGCTAATAGAAACATCGCTGTTTAAGGTACTTCTAGCCTATACTAATTTATATTATAATATAAGTACTAATGAACATCTGAGTTACAAAGAGCTGCATTGCACGTCCTGTAATAACTAAGTGCATCGCGGGTCACCCCCTTTTGCCACCTAGGAAAAATGGGTCGGTACGCAAGTGTAGCCTTATGGGCACCAAAGAGATACATAACGAAGGTTGCGACCGATTGACTAACGAAGGTTACGATTAATTAACTAATAACGAAGACCTTAAGGGTCTTAACATTAGGTATGATAGGTTGTGATGTACCTTTTCTAGGAAGATAGGAGCAAAGGTACTTGCTGCTGCGCGTACATGTACTCCTCTCTGTATACATTAGGAAATTACTTGAGTTTTTATCACTAGCACATTAAGTGGAGGAATAAATCTTTTGATATGGCTGTGATAATCTAAGCTTTGCCTAGACCTAGCAATATACATAGGTGTGAATTGAACAAGCGGAGGATGACTTGTTCAATGCGTATTCTTTTGTGCCCCTTGGCTCAATTGGATCGGGCACATCACCCGTGCGTGTGCGCGCTTGACACCCGCGATGGCCCCTGTGGGGCTGCGCCGTAACATGGCCTATCCTAATTGGTCTAAACCTTCTGCCTGAGGCCTTGTGACTGTCAAAGGGATGTCACGAATGGCGCGTGAGCCTGTTGTCTAATTCTGGTCTGCTTAGGATATCATCCAAATCAGACGCTAATAATGTAATAATGGGGGAAGAAGTTACTACTACTTATATGCATAGTAGAACGCTGCGGACATCTGTACTACTAACTAGCCTAACAACTGCTCGTACCTGGCGGTGTAGGCGCTTGCACAAAGCTGTCCAGCTGCCGTAGCACGGAGTACTTGAGTACTTCTCTGAACATAGCTGTTCTTGGTATTGATCTACCTACCTCTTAGGTACATAGGTAGGTATGGAGGGAAAGAAGACTCTGGCCAGTCTCTACACACCAAGATGGGTCAGAGACTCGTGCAATTTTTCCTCCGCCGCTACATTCCTCGAGTGGTCCAATCCAGACCATACTCTCTGACCATACAGTGTGAACGGTTTCTTTTAGACCGTGCGGTCACGCTGGTCGGCTGTTATTTCATTGCGTATGGGACATTTTCACCATGGGCCAATAGCATGCAATCTCCCATTGCACCATTGGCTGGCGATCCACCCTCCTGGAACAGCAATGCACTGATGATCTGTCACTTTGGCCAGAAGTCTATAATATAAGGGGAGCGTTTAGGAAAGTGATACTTGCATTCTGGCAACGGCTGTCACCTAAAAGCCTGTACTAGAAGACGTCTTCAACTATCTAGGTACCTGAGAAGGTAGGTAGGCGTGTTCTAGACAACAACGGTGGCAGACCTCGTGAGGTACTTACTTACACGTACAGTTTGAATCCCCAAATGCACTATAGCGGCAGCTGAGCAAATAATGACAGATTTACCGTTGCTGCCACGAAGCGCCTAGTGCGACACCGGCAACTAGTTGACTCTGGCAACGTCCACACTCTAGTGTGAGTTGCTGCCCCAGCCAATGATTATGATCTGGCGGCACTCCGGATCCATGCACGTACAGCGGAGTAGGTAGGGGTGGGGAGGATTGCTGGCTTCGTTGCCCATCGTACCGCCATTCCCTCAGACTCGACGTGGTTCCCACTCGCACGTTCTCGTTCTCTCCCGCCCAGTGACACGCACGCCCCCTCCCCTTCCAGCTTCCAGCCCGTTCCATCCCATCGCTCCGCTCCTCATCACCGCCATTCTCATTCTTTCTGTCATCATTCGCCCTTTATCTTCCATTGCTCGTACACTTCTCTCGTTCCGCTCCCCTTCCCCTTCTTCGTTACGCCCACTTCTTCCAGGCAAGGCCTTCTTTCTTTTCGATATTGCGTAGTTCGATCCATCTCGACAGGCAGCATCTCGGTCACTCCCGGCGCTCGTGACTCAGTCCGTCATCCGCCGCCCACTGCCCGCGCCTCGCAATTTCCATCGCCGTTGATTGACCTGTACTTTCTATCAGTGAATATCGAGAGAAAGAAGGATCCTTTGTGGCCGAAATACCCGGACAAAGCCATCCACCCGCAACAAAAAGACGATCATCACGACTGAGAACTCCGAAGACAACCAAAGCAAGCCTGACCTCAGTCGATTTCTTCCAACCTGTCCAATTGCCATCAAATTGCCTCTGTGCCATCATCGGCCAGTTGACAACGCTCATCGAGGGGATCTGATACCACAATCTCCTGTTTGCATTGGGTCGTTGGGGTTCTCCCCGTGCGGCACGTTGAGCTTAAGATTTTCGACTACCTGAACTGGCCCGTCCGGTAATCAGACGGTGATACCTGTCGAGACGATATTAAGAAGCGGGCTTGGCTCCACTCGTCAAAATACAATTTCTCGAAGTTCAACAAGTCCCGGTCGACTACAATCTATAGCCTGACCCTTGCGTTTCTGGTCACTTGACGGCGAAACGCGACACCACTGCCTTCGGGCCACATGCAGGTTGCCTAGCTTCACGTTCCGATCCACAATCATCAATTCTTTTATCTCGCATAAACATAAAACGATTATCCATGTCATCATAACGATCTCTCCTGCTTCTTATCTGCTGACGTTCGAGCCATCTGGTTCTTACTGCGTTTTTGCCGCGACGATTTGATAATACGCAATTCCTTTTGTTCCTCATCTTCTATTCTCGCAAATGAGCCGTTGATTTTTACTCAAAAACATTCACCATTCGCCGTGGGTGCATCGTCTATTTTTCTCAAACTGTTCGCAATATTTGTACATTTCCAACGACCTGTTTCTCTCCACTCGCCATCACCAGTTCTGAGCGAACAACAAACAATCTACCTGGACTTATCGCCAGGGTCGAACACTCGAACCCGGTTTTGCTTTCGACGAAATTGAATCTGGAACTTGGCGCAATTGCATATATCAACAAAATTCAACTGTACAAGTACATTCATATCATCTCCATTCACTTTGCTTGTTCCTCTCTCTCTCTCTTTTCTTATAACGAATTTTCTTTTTTACGCTCCGGCAGCATGGAATGCTTCAGGGAAAAGTTTGTTGAAGGTGTTTTGCTTGATGGTCGTTACCAGACGATTACGCCCCTGAACCATGGCTCCTTCGGCATGGTTTTCATGGCCCAAGATCTGATGACGAATCAGACAGTGGCTATCAAATGTATGACCAAGAAGTCCGCACCCTATGACAGCGGCTTCGATCTAGCTGTTGACGAGAAGTCTGAAGAGCTCGCTTTGCACAGCAGTCTTGGCAATCAGGAGCACATCGTCAATCTTCTTGGCTCGTTCGAGACCGATGTCCATGTCTACTTAGTCATGGAGTTCTGCTCGCAGGGTGACCTGTATGAAGCAATCAAAAATGGCCATGGGCCGTTGCAAACCGAGCATGTTCGTCAATTCATGCTTCAGCTCGTTGACGCTGTTTCCTATATCCACTCGAAGGGGGTCTACCACCGCGACATCAAGCCCGAGAACATTTTCCTCACCCAGGATGGTGCAATGAAGCTTGGGGATTTTGGCCTGGCAACTAAAGACAAGTGGTCATATGAGATGACCGTAGGCAGTGATCGCTACATGGCCCCTGAGCAGTTTGATTCTGCTGGAGCCGGATACTCTCCAGCTGAGGCTGACATCTGGGCTATCGGTATATGCCTACTTAACATTCTCTTTTCTCGAAACCCTTTTACCACTCCAACCGAGGCGGATCCACTTTTTCTGGACTTCTCCCGAGATAAGCAGAGCTTGTTCGACGTGTTCCCCGACATGTCGCAAGATACATACGAAGTGATTGTTCAGTGCATGAACCTGGATCCCAGGAGACGCTCACTCGAAGGCGCTAAAGATGCTCTTCTTCGAGTGGTAAGCTTCACCACCGAGGATGAATCACTTGATGACTTCTGTGGAGCAGAGACAGCTACCGTTGCATCTGCGAATCGTGAACCACTTCGAACTCCTTCCATCCAGAGTCCTCACATTGACCATCAGTCGGGTGCATTTCCTTGGGCGAAAGCTTTGCACGCGACTCATCACTACACCCGCCAACTCAGTGCCATACCCGATAATGAAAGCTACACTGAGGATTTGTTTTCGAAATCTGGTGAAACAGTTGACTGGTGCTTTGCTAGCCTTCAGACTCCTTCCATGTCTTCCATTCTTGGTTCTCAGTTGGACGACTCAATGAGATCACTAGGAATTAATGGCAAGCCATGTCGTCCTGATGTCTCACCAGCTGCAGGCTCCTTGCCAATCACCATGGCCAAGCCTTTGGCTTTGTCCACATCTACTGTGTTTGGTCGCCACGAGGACGTCGTGTCCAAAAGCTGGAGCGATATGTGGGATGAGGATGAAGAGGAGGAGCAGGAGGAGCAAAGGAAGGCGCTCCAACAACATCGTTACAGAACGTGGAGTCATGAGAGCAGAACTGAGACCATGAAAGACGAAAGCATTGACATCGGTCCCGCTTCCCAAGTCACGATCAAGGGCGATGTCGATGACGATTTTGTTGCCGATGGTTTCTTTTTTCAAGATTCGCATGTCGTCAAAGCCCTTCCAATTGTGACGCCTCGATACTCTCCCCCCTCGAAGAGATTCAACCACGATAAGTGGGCTGCTCTGGGTGAGCGACGTAGGGGTCAGAATACATCCACGGAAGAAGAGAAGTCGCCTGGCTCGAAATCGCGACGTCATTTTGGGTTTGGATATAGGACTCATGAAGCAGGCGTCTGGGATCATTCAGCGAACAACAACAACAACAACAATACAAACAAGACTTGGGGCAAAGATCGTACAAAGGAATGCCCCCGGAACAAAGGTAAAGATTGGAATTGGCGGCGAGACCACAAGCGCACCGATCTTGGGGACGTTGAGTGGGTTGGCGGTTGGTAGAGGTTGGGCCTCTATAATCGTCAATCGTGGTCAAGGTCATGATCGTCCTCATCAAATTTCAAATAAAATGCTGCAGCCGCTGTGAAATGTTTTCATTAGTGCAGCAGCGATGAGGGTCTAGATATGAGCCTTGGCTCGCTTTCTGTGTATCGGATAAATCCATAAGTAGCAAGGACAATACCAGAAGTTACCCACTCAAACTCGCGAACAGTATGTTGCCAAATGCGAAGAAACAATTGGATAAGTGAGGCCAAGCTGAATGTTGGGAGGCAACTTGCTAATGATGTGAATTGAATTGGTGACATGTTCCATTCGGTGTGAGCTTCAGAGGCTCTCAAGCCCTATAAAGCAGTAATGAACGAGAAGGCGAGAGTCGTTGCTGCTGGTGAGGCCGTCAGCTTTGTGTCTCATGTCAATGTTAATGGGGAACATTGAGGCAATTGGCAACTAAACTATGAGTTGTTCTTCTGTGCTTTAGTTTCTCTTCACTATCGGTTGTCATTTTTTACATTGGTTTCATTCCAGTAAGTATACTGTAAGTGCTGGCTAGATATAGCCAGGAGGACATTGACTACTCTACAGTACACGTACACCACAGCAATGGACTCGCGTCGTGCCCAGAAATTGAATTATAACAATGCTAATATCATGGTGTCAGGTCGAAACCGTGCTGCGTACATGAATCTTATCAGGAGACCAGCTAAAGCAAACAAAACAGGATATCGTTCGCGCTGCAAAAGATCGTTGCCAGCCAGTATATTCTTGGCTACTCAAAGCTGACACACAAAACATCTCATGTGCATGTCATCAAAGCTAGCGAGATGTCAATTCTGACGATGCCTGCCTGCCTGCCCGAAAGCCTACAACATACATCTTCATTCCTGCCAGCATAGTCTTAGCCGCCAACGAGATGTTTTGGTAAAAATGTCCAAACTGTGCCCACTAATCCGAAGATGGAAAATGTCACCAGTAAAAACCAAGAAATGACACGCTCACGCTTTGGGATTTCCTGATGATATAATTTGAGGTAGAAACAGATCGGCAAGATGATGGAGATGAGAGAGCAGAGTGCGGCTCCGAGGAATGCACACACGGAATCAAAGGCAGGAAATAGAACGGAAATGCCGAGAAAAACCAAAACGACAACTAGCCGAATCATTGCTCTCAATCCATTCGCGAGAGCTATCGGTGGAGCGGCCGAGCCAGCTGGATGATGTGGATGATCTTTGTGAACCCCGCACACAACATCAGCTGTGGTGATGAGAGGCCGGGCGTTCAATGGAATCTTTGTGAGAGGAATAATGGTGACGAAAATACACATGATCACGGTGAGAGACTTGGGATAGCCAGACATTCGAAGAATGTTGGATGTGATAGCCTCCTTGATACCATCCCCAAACATGAGAATGCCAATTACAGCCAGACAGGTGTCGAGGACGTACTGCATCGAGTCCATGGATTAGTGAGCGATTTCTCAAGTAATTGACATAGAAAGTCTTTCGGGATGTTGATTTTGGGTAGAACTGTACAGAAAATGAAAATGTAATGTTGACACCTTGTTTCCACTTATGTGGGTGGCGCATATCTCTGTAGATCTGTTGATAATGCTTAGTGTCCCTGTTTTCTCTCATATCCTGAAAGTGAAATTGTAGAGAGTGAGGCAGGCTCACCGATGGGAAAACAGAGTGTGCCCCCCATGGGCTGGCCATGAGTCCGTAGGCGAGAGGAAGCGAAAGCCAGTTGGAAGGTAACAGGTAAGTCTTGGCTGGCTCCCACAAAGAACCCGGCGCGTCCTTCTTCACGAGTCCGTCAATGATAACAATGCAGACAACTGCGAGACTTGATCAGTTCATGTGCGAGTGTGTAAGTTATCATAAGCGAACAACAAAACTTGACTCACTGCAGAAAGTTGAAAAAATGCCCAAGACACTCGTATAACTAAGCCAACGCAAAGGAAGCATATTGAGTATCAAGATCAATGCGGCACAGACGCATTTCCAAATGTTGGCATCAGCAATATGTGGCAGCAATAGGTTGAGGGAATCGGAGAAGAGAATAACAAGAGCCACACATGCTGCAATAAGTTCCACAGTAAAAAGCGTGGATACGATGACCCGAGCGCGCGTCCCAAATGCAATATACGCAAGATCTGAATAAGTTATGATACTTGGATCGTACTGCATACACTTCCCGAGGAGCTTTGCCGTATGAGCTGTGACGGCGGCCGTAAGAGTCAAGATGACCAACCCAATAATCCAGCCGCTTATCTTGAATGCCAATGGTAAGCTAAGCAGTCCAACACCGATGATTGCGTTGATGGAGTTAAAGACAGACTGAGGCAGAGTGCTTTGTCCCTCAACGGTTAGGACAACTCTGTCTCCTTGCTTGACTTCCTTGACTAAGATGGGATTTTCCTCTCCAAGTGCCATATCGATATCTTGCGTATCCCTGACCTCATCACGGACGTCCCATGAGCTGTCACAGCTTTCCGAGGACTGAGAACGGTACCTCCCAGTACTCATCGTACCGTAATGTGTGCCATAGCTACTAATGGCATCAGGGACGGCTAGGCGGGGAGGAACAGCGAAGATGCTAGACCGAGTAGATGGCGACTCGGCAAGGAGAGCACCTGATTCCACTTCAGAATCCAAAGCTTCGCGGTCCCCTTCACGAAAGTCGTCTTTCGGGGATCTTACGGCAAGAACAGATCCCGCACCATTGTCCTGCGAAGACAGAGCCGCTCCAGTTTCCTGCGAAGGTGAGTCTCGCAAATACTGTCTCAGAAGTCCCATAGAGCGTTGAGGATTGCTATCAACGTGGCTCCTGCTGTAATTAATGCCCCAATTGCTTAGGTCATCAATGACATTTGCTTCAGGGGCGAGAACGAAGCTTGGACGGCGTGGTATAACCTCAGCGAATGACGCGGCACGTTGCCAACTTCTAGCGAATGACCTGAAGCTGTTTATTCCACCAATATCCGCCATGGCGGCCAGGCGGTTCGTAACAGAAGATCTAGACACATCAATTAGAGGGCAATTGGCTTGGTTAGAGATGAGCAGTGACCTACGCACCTTCTGGCGTCTGGGCCCAGGATTAGACGTTGGCCATCATCACCGCTGCCATCGAATACAACATCCTCTTCATCTATGACGGTTGACCTGAGGCTTCCACAAGGTGACAATCGACCGTCGTACTGATCCCATGAAGTTGGGTTTCGCGACGTTGATGACATTCTTAGTTTGCTGTTGCGGCGCAAGCAACTCACTAGTCTGCCAATGGACCGGCAAATCTCCGCTATTCTTACAAGACTTTGTTGAAGGACGGACAGCGGAGAAGGGGAGCAAAACTTGTTCGTCAGCAACGAAGGGACGAATGCAATAAACGTCAAGCGTGTATTACTCCGTAGAATACTACGGCAGATCGGCAGAGGTGGGTAGACAGATAGAAAAGAGCCGGCCAACAAGGACCACGAAGGTCAAAGCCTTTCTAGCAGTATGTAGCAGCAAATTCACCAGGACTGGAAAAGATTTGAGCGGGGGGCGGAGCTTGGTAAAAAGAGCCCGTGCCAGCCTGGCTTGCCACTTGCCTGGCAACAGCGTTAATACTGCCTGCCCCTCAGCTTTTTACATACAATGCCGGATCAGAACTACAGAAACGCCTCGAATGCACGGATTAGTAACTGTACAATGCATCATCACCTCATTATGTAACCATCAGTACGGAGTACTCCGTACCTCCGTAGGAAATGCTCGATACCTACCTACCTGCACAAGGTGGGGGCAGACTCACGAACCAATGAGTCTGGTGAATGGCTTGGGTCCACTACTTCCAGGTCCTTCCGAGTGATTCCCAGCTTTACGATTAAGCACGCAAAGAATGAGAAGAAAGAAAAGGCCTACTCGAATGTATCGACATTTCTGTTTCAACCGCAATCGTTTGGATAACCTCCTTTCTTTCTAGATGCATCTCATTCTTTCCTCTGCGTGTGCTGCCCGTCAAAAGACCTGTTGAGGTGGAGAACGGCTTAGGTAATGGTTGACCCTAATTATATGGGGCGTAGCTAGAGTACAGACTGGAAGAATACAACCATCATTATCCCTATCATTTTTGGTACCACTTCATGGTGATGAGACTGGGACCTTGCAATACTCTTTGATTAGGTTGAATTATTACCAGACTCGAATATCCAATATCTGAGAACACCTAACGAACAACTTCCGAGAGATTGTTGAGTTAAATGATCGAAGAACTACAAACTGGACTAGAGATAAGAGGAGTTGCGAACTTTGTTAGAGTACGACTGCGGCCGGAAACAATATAGAAGAATAATGGAATATAGCTGCGGTTATTACTATATTTGAGGAGATCATCTAGCTAAGGTTAGAAAACACCACTGTCGGACAATGCGAGAATATCGAGGACTGTAGGACTTAACAGGACAGACACGGAACTGCGGGGCTGTGTGAAACTTGCGAATGACCACTAGGGAAAGTTCTCGGAATACCTGCAACAAGATAGCTGACGGCTGCTTGGCATGGGATAGGCAATGAGGACTAATTGTTATGAGAGGGGATATTATAACGAAGAACGGGAAAGTCCTATTATAGGAAACAAATGGGCTAGATGCCTAAATGAGGAATGACCCCGGAAGAATGAGCGCGAAGAATAATTACTAAAACACCATGGCGCCAGTATGGCATAATGCTGGCAGCCCGGATGGTGGACAATTACAACCTTATTTGATTTGGGTGGTTACAAACTGGTGGGTTAAACGTGGACCGGACACCGGTGGACAGGGCATTTAAACTTAGGGAATTAAGGAACGCTGCGAACTCTGCTTGAGCCTAGGAATCTGACCCTAGGAAACGATATTTACACACTTAGCGAAACAGGCACTATAACATAGTGGGCAAACGGAAGATAGACAATAGCGGACAGCGGTCATAACCTTGGAGAATTTTCTAACCTTAGAATTCAACCTAAACCATAGAACTTAGGCGTGGGAACGCGCATTTGTGTACTTAGCGACACGGGAATTTCACCTTTAGTCAACAGAAAACCGGCATATATCACAATAGACACAACACAACATAGACCTTAAACTCGTGACTTTGAGAAGCACATAGGAAGTGCTATGAACTAGGAAAACCACTTATAGGATATGCTACGAAACCCACTAGGAGTGTCCACTTGCTAAAGTAGCTGCACTAAGAAGCCGCAATGTTTGCGTGGTGTTGTGACCGTGGATACTCTAGTGGACGCGCTAGACGTGGTGCGGACTAAAGACTAAACTTCACGCTTCGAGGAACTAGCTATGGCGGCTCTTGACCTTAAAAACATTGGTTTGCGGGGAGGATTATACCACTATGATCGGAGGTGTGGCGCACGGACCACACCCCCCACTTTTAACCCCACTTAGTCGCTTGTCTGATCTTTTAATTAGATAGCACGGTGTAAGTGGAGTACCACGCACTGTGTTCATAATAGGAGATCGCTTAGATTAGGAAGGTTTAGACTTGGTAAGAAGGAGTTAGGGAGGGTGAGAGCAGAAAGGTTTTATTTTAGGGGGGACTAGAATGGTTTTTCTTCTTCCTTCTCCTCTTAGGCCAGGCAGACACTAAGCAATGAATTATGCACAATAATTTAAGTTTAGCCTCGAATATTTTTCTATCTTCTCGAAAACTTTATTGTGATAAAGTTTCACTTTCCTATCTTCTTAAAAACTTCGTTATAATGAAGTTTACAAGCTCTTTTAACAAAAACCCTAACTCCACTATCTAATCTTAGTTGAAGGATTAGACACATTGTCAACAGAATCATACCCTATTAACACTAATCTATCCTGGGAAACCATTAAATTCCCGTTTCCTATCTCAATCACTTCATGCAAGATTAGGCTTTGGTGGAACTGAACGCTAGGACTCGCGAAGAATTGGACTTAAGTTCAGATTTAGAACAGGATGACAGAAGATCCTTAGAGTTTATTCCCAGCCCTGTTAGCCCTATTTGCCCTCTAGAACCGCCTCATTTAGTAGATGAAATCTTACCACTCTTCCCTTCTCTGTCGCTCTAATCTGAAGAACCTATTGAAATTGGAGAAACCAGACAGACGCTCAATATGGGCAGTCCTTTCTTCCCCATGAACCTAACTATGGGCGGGGGAATCACTTTCTCCGGCTTGCTAAAAGATAGGCTAGCCAAGGAATATCTAAAACATTGTAAAATGATGGCCGCGATAGCTCAAGCTCTGAAAGAATATATCAACACCTTTACGCGTTTGACATTCATCCAGGGCCTGCAAGGAAAAGCAGCTCTCTGGTACAAGGACTTAGAATATGAAGACAGGACTTAGGAACGAATGGCCTCGAAATTCCTAGCTAAGTTCGAAAACCCTAATCCGTTCATTAAGATCTCCACTCAGCAAGAGGTATACAGTTTTGCGCGAGAACCTGGCGAGACGCTGAATGCTTATATCCAACAAGCTGAGCGTTTGGCTTCAAAATCGAAATCCAACACACAACAAGTTCTCTTTACTAACTTTATTACCCATCTAGCGGATGGAGAAGTGGACGCTTAATTGCAAGAGAGAGTGTCAGACTGTTTGTTTGCGTTAAGCAAGTAGACAGATGGCATGGCCTTAAAGGACTTGACAATGTCTAACCTAAAACTCATCCTATATGACTGCCGCTTATCCGCTTTGGAAAAGATATCACGACTATCCGAAGATAAAGTCTCGACAGCTGGGATGGGACCTCTTTAGAAATGGATAGAAGAACAACAGAGAAGAGAGAAACAAGCTGCTGACCAAATAGCAGAGCTAGTGAGACAACTGGAAGCATTCCAGGCTTAAGCTGTTAAGAATGTTTAACGAACAGCTGGTTAATACAATCGATCAAAATACAATTTAAATGATGGATCCTAATCTCCAGGAAAACCTTTAGGAAACAATGTTAGCACGTATCCTCGAGACGGACCCTAGAGGGACCTAGACTTCTTCTGGTGTTTCTTGTGCGGCAAATAGGGACACATAGGTTACAACTGCACCAGGAAGGACAAATGCTTATCTAAAGACTTTGACAGACACCGAGACTAGTGGGCTTATAAAGGGCTACAAATAAAGAGAGATCACCGAAGAGAATTGGATAACTTAAACTAAACTAATTTTGTTAGCGCTATAGAAATAGACTAACCGATCCCACCCGAAGGATACATTCTTAATTTAGAACTCCAATTATTCACAGCATCACTCCCAAACTACCATTCCCTAAGCTACGTCCAGGAGGAGAATGAAGCAGGATAGGTCAACGCCGCAACACCACTAAAGGGAAAGGAGAAGGCAAATGAGCCAGCATCCACTGGAGGACTAGCCAAGAGAATCATTAAATTAAGGACTAAACCTAAGAATACGTTAGGCGAACTATCGCAGCAACGAATTAAAGAAATTCTAGAATCGGATAAGACGGTGCAGGAGGGGAGTAATCTAGGTCCGAGTATGCGTTAACTACTCCGGGAGATAAGTGCTAAGGAATTCCAATGAATACTTCCCGCGCTACGACCACATCTAGAGAAGACTATGGCCAACCCCTATAAACCTGCTGCTAGTCCTGCTCTAAGAGAAGTGGTAATAGGCGACGCTGCTTTAAACCCCTAACCCTGTTGAAGATTAGCTCTAGAGAATATCTAAGCTACTGAAGAATACAAAGTCCCACTATTTGACCTGGGAAAATAGTTAAGTGAAACTACAGTGTCCATTAGTATTCTATAACTTCTTTAGATAGCCCTAATCATCCGACAGCAACTAAGCTATTTGATGTAATGTTGTCGAAAAATGAAAAGCAATGGGGCGAAGTTAATGGTTTCTAATCTCATGGAACCATATAAAGAAGCGGTGTACCCCGATATGCCAGTCCACAAGTCTTTAGGTTCAACGAATGCCGTGATCGTATAGAATGATGTTGCTCGGCTAGATGGCGAGGTTCCAACGATATTAGGATACATCATAGCCTACATCGAAGGCATCCAGTGTAACTCAGCCCTGCTTGATAGCGGCTTAAGTGTGGAATTAGTGAGCGAGAGCTACCTAAAAAGACACAGACTTCTAACTGTTTAACTTCGAGAAAAACGATCTGTTCGGATGGCAAACAATGGAAATCAACAGATTTCTCACTATGCTTACCTCCAGATCGTGGTAGGCGGAATCCTAGCATTGTCAAAATGTTACGTAATGCTAGCTTAGGAATGGGATGTGTTGTTGGGAAAAGTTTGGTTACGAAGAGTAAATGCTGTCGAACATTATGGACAGGAAAAGATTACGATCACCAGGACAAAAGGGGAAACTCAAACTTTGCCAATATATCCATGCCTAGACTTGTTCTAAAGATCCGACATAAGAGCCTAGCTGCCGCAGAGGATAGATCCAGAGGAGATCATAGAGTTTGTGGAAGATGACCGGGAAATTCTAGAGGAAGTCAAACAGCTCCTAAGGGGATTGAACAGCTAGATTGTGGAAGAAGCCAAGAACTAGGAGTTGAAAAACTAAGCGTTGCGAATGATGAAGTTGGCGATCATTTGCGTTTACTTAATCTACTACAGCCAGCAGATGAGATTAGAATGACGAGCTTTGAGGGAACACTGGCGGAGAATACTTGGAGAATGAAGCATAAACGAAGAGTACATTGGGAAGATAGGAAGACTAAGGGGGATATTAATAGGAAGAACGACATTACTATAAGTGAAATGGGAATGGAGTCACATAGTTTATATAGTTTGGAATCGGACGACATGGCGAAAACGACTAGCGAACGAGTTCTTATTAGCGAACCGGAATCGAAGTCTACTGCTATAGTTGTCTAGAAACCGCTACAGAATGTTATTACAGATAGAATAGCTATCGAGTTAAGCTCTAAGACAGAAATTAAATCATTCACCTCTTATTATACTGGCGTCCCTTAACTAAAACCCGTATTAGCCTATTGGATGATTACTTAGAGTCAGATTAAACGTCGCAAAGCATTATGGGAAAGGGAGTCATCCTTGAACATGGGTTATAACTACTCTAAACAAGATATAGGAGAAGCACGGTGTGGCGAGGAATTAGGATTATCCTAGGAAGACTTAATAAGAGATAATTTAGAAGACTTAGATAAGGAGGAAACTAATAAGGGAAGAAATAAGAAACGCACAAAGATTAACATAGACGAAGAATAGGATTAAGATAGGGGAGATAATCTTAACCTATTTAAGATCCTAAGGGATGCGCGCGGTACCGTGCTACACTAGGAAGAACACAAGGTAGACGCCGCTGGACACAGCGAGGTCCTAATTTATATGGGAAAATCGAAAATTAAGGGTACCCCCTTACTAAGTGAGAATCACTATATAAATAACGAAAATCAAGTCTCACCTAGAGAAGTCAGACATGGGTTACGCGATGCGTCGGACTTAGGCATTTTAAAGGTTCGAGATCTGGAGGTGGACACACCAGGACACGACGGCGACTTGATTTGTATGGGAAACCCGAAAATTAAGGTCTACCCCTTGAAGAATAAAAATCACTATACAAATGTGATAATCGGAGGTTTAGTGGGAAAAACTAGGGATAGGAACCAGTATTCGCGCAGTTAGCGATATAAGCAGGAGGGATTGGTTATGAGAAAAGGATAGTATTACGCTGTGTACACTCCGGTACATCCCCCACGCCTAATTTGTATAGGAAAAGAGGAAATTAAGGCCTCCCCCTTAAAAATCGGAAATTACTATACAAACGACTAGATTAGGGAATTAACTGGCGAAACCAAAGATAGCGGGGACTACAGTACAGACTTGGTGATGCACTTAAATGTTATGGGTTAGGCGCCAGTTCGCGACGTGGACAGGGAGAAAGCTACACAAGACAGTGCGAGACTAGGCAGATTAGATATTTGTATGGGAAATCGGGAAATCAAGGGGTACCCCTTAAGATTCCGGAATTTACACACAAATCAACCATTAGCGAACTCAGCGTCTAAAACCATAGTTTCTTGGTTTAATTAGTCTAACATTACACTCAGGGACCGTGTGGGGACCGCAGAACAACAGATAATGATTATGAGGCTGTGTTATACATTCAGAGATTGCTTTGTTAAGAAGCTTGAAGATATTCGCACAACCGACCTTTTACAACACCACATTCCCTTAATTCCAAACGCTTGGCCTGGGAAAAGGAAGCAATATCAGTACTTAGGAATGCATCGCGAGTTTTCAAAGAAGGTGTTTCTAGCCATGGAGAAAGCAGGCATTATTTGCCGTGGAGATTCAGAATGGGTAGCCCTGATAATATTTGCCCTAAAGCCTGGAAAGGATTTTCAAGTGGTTTATGATTACCGCGACGTGAACAGCAAGACAGTTAAATCAGCTTATCCTTGCCACAATATAGAAGCCGATTTGGATTTGATTTATTGCGGAAGGTTGACAATAATCTCACAAGCAGATGCTTCGAATGGATTCTGGGCAATTGGAATTTATCCACCCAACAAACACAAGACAGCCTTCTCAGGCCCTAATGGAATGTATTACTACAACAATATGGCACAAGGATTAACTGGGTCGCTGGGAACATACGCTAGATTTGGAGACACCACCTTTGGGTATCTGTTCTTCAAAGACGGATCTGAAAGCGAATTAATATTAGGATACATAGAAGACATCAAGACCTCGTTTTCCATTTACGTGGACGATCACTATTTGGGTTCCGAAACATGGGAAGATCACTTCAACTTCTTGTGGACACGCTACTTCCTAAGAATTGCCTGGGCACCGATTGGACTAAGTGGACGCAAGACAACTCTCTTTGCGTCAAAGGTGGACTGTGTGGGATTTTCTATTGAAGATAGAAAGATTAGACTAGCAAGGAAACATCGTGAAAGATTCGCCAACCTGGCGAGACACTTCTAACAGTGGCCTCCGAAAACTTAGAATGAAATCTTGGTTCTGATTTACCTGACGCCCTTCTTGAGAAAGTTTATCCCTAGCAGATCAGATCTGGTGTTAACCATTAAGAAAGTCTTTTTCCAAGAGGTTCAGAAAGTCACGAAATCTAGGAAGCCATTAGTCTAGAGGGCGGAAGTTCTGAAGGAGAAACCTGAATAGACACCAGAAGCTCAAAACGCTTTACTCCAGATCTGCTACAGCATTTAGGTGAATGCCACTTTTAGGGCCTGGCCGGGGACACAGTTTTATTTAGCGACAGACGCTTCAGACATGGGAACTAGAGGAGTTTTATTCTAGCTGGAAGACACGGAACCTAGCACAAGCGCTACAGACTCGAATTTCATGAAGGTTTAAATCATTATGTGGATGTTACACAGATTAGGGGACGCGGAAAAACGCTACATAATGCCAGAAAAAGAAATGTTAGCCATTGTTGTTGGATTAAAAGAGACGTAATAGCTGGTTAATGGTTCACCTTATCCGCTAAAGGTATACACAGACCACAAAGGGATTATTAATTTAATGGCAAACCTCTCTAAGGTTTATGGGAAGGTTGCTCGATGGGTAGACATTCTACAAGAGTCGAATGTGGAATATATACACCGTCCTAATACAACAAAAATCATGAAGATCGCGGACGGGATGTCGCGACTACCAGAGGAACTCAGATCCGATCCGTACAAAGTGGAGAGGAGAATGGGGGTCGACGTGTCCCTAGCTACAGAAGGTCGACCGGTAATGATTTCAATAAACACGATAATTATACTAGAAGGAGAAAGATTGGATAATAAAACTTCAGAGATAGTTAGAACTAAGCTTCAGGAATGGCTAGACTCCAAATAGTACGGGGAAATTCTCACTTTAATTATTCACAGTACTCACACAATCCCGGCTAAACGACGGAAACTAGTTCGGCGTTAAGCTTTGAAATATCGAATTATGGACCGAAAACTTTATTATTTAGAGCTTAACAAATCCTTAGCTGAATGCGTGATCTCTGAAGAGGTTCCGCTAAAACTTCAACAAGCTCATAATGCGGCAGGGCATTTTGGCCTAACTATTATAATGTAAAAGCTTTGTGGGATGTATTTCTGGCCAGACAGAGCGAAAGATGTTAAGTTATACTGTCGATCTTGTCTTATCTGCCAGCAAACTGGAACTAGGTTACCGAGATTAGCTCCGAAAACTATTATAATATTAGAACCGTGGGCATTAGTCGCGATGGATTACCTTGGACCTATTACTCCTAAGGCTCGAAATGGAGACTCATATGTACTAATCGCCGTCGACTATATGACAAGGTTCGCGTTGGGTTAATCCCATAACGAAGCTACTGGAGATTTAGTTACCCAGATATAGGACAGAAACTGGAGCTCTATTTTCGGCTAGCTAAGAGGAATCTACTGTGATAACGGATCCCACTTCAAAAATCTAAACTTTGAATCAACCGCGGGAAAACACGGTACGACAGTTACTTTTAGACCTATCTCTCATCCATCTTCCACGGGACTTGCTGAACGGAATGTCCGCCTAGTAAAACAACAATTAATGAAGTGGGCGGTTAAAAGGGATGGAGTGTCACTTAATTTATGGAACTAAGCCATTCTGAGCATTATAGTTATTCTGAACAATTGGTTTATGTTAAGCGTGGGGACAACTCTGGCAATGTTAATGTTAGGATTTGATCCATTCACTAAACACATGGGAGTTAGTGATAATCAAGATGGGATGGACTTGTCAGAATTGGAAACTGATCCTATCTTGGTCTGAGAAACAAATCTGTGGCACTCTGATTTGAGGGAGGAGAGAAGGGAATTAGTTCGAACTCGAAAGGTAGACAATAAGGAGGGTTCTTCTAAGTCACCGCAACAGTTTGAAGTGGGCTATCTTATGTGGGAGAAAATCAATAAGGAGAATAAGCTAAAGGGGAAGTTCCACAAGACCTGGGGAAAGCTTTTAACGATCAAGAGAAAGTTGTTATCGGTGACGTACGAGATTAAACCTCTAGACGGAGGACAAGGTTGAAAGATTCACGTTGACAATCTAAAGATGTATATCCCGCGCTAGGAAAGACTGCAACCTCCGAGACTGAACACATGGGACATAGCTGATTGGGATCCAGAGAAGGAGACACAGAATCGGCAGGGGATGGAGAACGATGATCGAGAAGGTGAATAGCTTGTAGTGTTTTGGAAGAATCATAGTGTTGTGGTCAACACCATCTCAAAATAGGCCAGCCTGTTGAGGTGGAGAACGGCTTAGGTAATGGTTGACCCTAATTATATGGGGCGTAGCTAGAGTACAGACTGGAAGAATACAACCATCATTATCCCTATCATTTTTGGTACCACTTCAGACCATGCATGCAACCCTCTTATCATTCAAAGATAAGGCGAGCGAAACTATTCGTCACGCTACACTCCCCAATCAATTCTTTCTGTCTCTGATTGCGACAACATGACCCTGCAAAAGAACCACCACGAAGCTTCACTACCGCCCCTGTCGTCATATTCGCACTCATCTGATAACAGTGAACAAATCGTATCATTGACAAATCAACTGCGTGCCACGTTGTCTACCATTATACCGTTGCTAGATGCCTTCAATCACCGTCATCGAAACCAGCATCGAGCCGCGCCTTGGTGGTCGACTTTTGGGAAAGCCCGTCGCTCGTTGAAAAGACTTTCTGCTCTCTTGGAATGCCATAGTTCAGGCAGCACGCGCCATTTCATTGACAATGTCCGCACTCGTGTTGCCTGGTTGAAAAGTCACATACTGCCACAAGCTTTTGTGTAAGTGATGCAAATTACGAAACATCGCTTTTGAACAGTGTCGAAATTAACTTTTTTATAAATGTAGTGCTTTCAGCCAACTGACGGCAGATAACCAGCATGCGCCACTTGGTCTCTTTCTGCTCGCCCTTCTCGGTCAGGTGCATGATTCATTCACAAAATGGTTACCACAACACGGGCTTTTAGCCCAGCCAGAGCATATATCCCAGATACCACGACAAGGACAAACGTGCCGCAACCCAGCTACTTCTGATGCCGAAACCATAGATAAAGGTGTAATCATCTCTAGAGAGACTATTCGTGGTATCGAAATCCATGCGCATAAAGCGGCACCGTCGCCGACAAATCAATGCTTCGAAACAAGCATATCAATTGTTACGCCCACTGCGAAGGATACTGGAGAAGACGATGAGGGACAAGTTGACAAGAAGAAGAAGAAGAAGAAGAAGAAGAAAAGGGGGGAAGACGCACTATCAAGTCTTTTTGGCTCTCTGGATTAGCATTTAAGGCCGGGATACACGTGGAGAAGCTATCATGGACACACAATGATCTCACTACGGCTTACGACGCAATGCATGTTCATGATCAAGGTGATTGATTGTAAGATGATCGCAAATGCTCGGCTCATCATCAGACAATGGAATATAACAACAATACTAAACTAAGGACACGACAACATCAGTACACTGCCAACAGACTATCTGCACACATCCTCGAAACCCATACAAATCCTTCCCAGTTCTTTGTCTTCACTGCCTGTGCGCCGACCTCAGTCTCGTCCTATTTTCGGATGTGCATCATGGTCACTACCCGTTGCTTCATCGATGTTCAAATCTCTCTCTCGCTTGCGAATTGTCATATCTGCTCAGCTCCTCGTTTCCTCTGGACCCCAATCAATATTTCGTTATCGCGATAAGAATAATTTAGTATGGACGATATGACCAGATGCGTGCTTTCATATCTCCAGATCCTGTCGCGAAATACGCGCCTTGCGGGCTGGGCGCCACTGAGATGACAGAGTTCTTGTGACCTTGGAGCATAAGCTGAGTTGTGCCAGTTCGTGGGTCCCAAAATTGAACACCTCGGTCCTTGGATCCAGAGAGAACCCAATTGGCATCGGGTGTAAGGGCTACGGACAACACAAAATCACGGTGACCCTCAAACGTCTTAACACACTTGCCACCCTTGGGCGCCGCACTCTGTCCGCCTCGTGGGGAACTGAGTTCCCACATTTTAATGGTTCGGTCCAAGCTGCCACTGACGAGGTCCTTGCCATTGGGCGAGAATGCTACAGAGTAGACAGAATCCTTGTGTCCGTCAGGGCCTTCGAGGCGTTCAACCAGAAATCCAGAGTGAATGTCCCAGACGCGTACACTCTTGTCCAAAGAACCAGCAGCAACATACTGGGTATCGGGAGAAATGGCAACAGTGGTGACGCCATCTTCGATAGTGAGGGTCAACGTGTTCGTGCCTTGCTCAATATCCCATAGCCGAACAGTTCGGTCGCCGCTGCCGGATGCAATCGTCCGTCCGTCGCGTGCAAAATCGAGGGAGTAAATATCTTGCTCATGGCCAGAGAAGTGATTGCGAATCGTTCTTGATGCGATGTCCCATACCTAATTAGAAAGATGACTCATTAGTTCAAATCAACTTTGTGTCAGGTTTGGCCCATAAGCAGGTGCGACTTACTCGGATTAACTTGTCCTCGGCCCCAGTCGCAAGATAACGTCCGTCGGGGCTGAAGCACACGCTTCTTATATACAGATCGGCAGTCATGTCTTGAGCGTTATGATCCTCCAGAACGCATACTTTCTCTCCCGTCTGCACATCAAAAATTTGCGCAGATCTGTTGCAACCTGTGGCAACATATTTGCCATCATGACTGAACCGTACGCAGCAAACGACGCTCTCGTGGGTGAGGGAGTGGACCAAATCCACGTCCAAAACCCGCTGAACAGCAGGATTGAAGATAGCATACCAGTCGCTACCAGTCTTCTTATTATGTGGTGCGACGGCTTCGACCTCCAATTCGCCCAAAGCATTGCCAACAGGTGGCACACGAGGTCCAGCCATGCGGCCGTGATCCGGTGTGGGATGACTGACTTGAGGCGATTGAGCATTGCCAGGGTACGGTACGGGAGTATTGATCTGAGGAGTAGCAGGACCGACGGCGTTTGGTGGACGACCTACGCCACGTCGGCCCGGACCTGGAGAAGCAGTACCTTGAGGTGGTTGAGGACCCATTCCGTTCGAAACGGGTCCTTGCGGGTAGCCTCCTTGGTAGGGAGGCTGTTGTGCATTGGGATGCGGTGGGGGGACAGGAAGTCCTGGGGGTCCCTGGGCCATCTGATGTTGAGGTCCCATTTGTTGCTCTTGTGGAGGAGCATGCTGTTGTTGCTGAGGAGGGGCAAGTCCAGCCTGGTTACCACCAGCCATTATGCCGCTGAAAAGACCATTTCCTGGTGCGATTGAAGGAGGCTGTTGCGAGGGTCCTGGATGCTGTGGGGGGCCCGGCATGCCGGGGCCTCCTTTGCGGGCATTCTCGAGTTGGTGACGGAGCATGCTGATTTCTTCTTCATATCTGGGCAAAGGGCTTGTCAGTACAAAACCTTTGTGCTGTTAATCCAAGTGCAGCCAGTCACTAAACCTACTTCTGCTTGAGAGTCATGTGCGTTTGCTCCATTGCGTATACCTTTTCTCGGACCAATTGCATTTCGCTGACCTGAGCAGAAACTATGTAGTTACACACTCACGTTAGTGAACAAATTTTGCTTTGCCATTGAATCGCAAAGCCAGCATTACACAACTCACTTTGGTGTTCAAAGCCTTCGGTCTGTCGAAGCTGAGTCTCGAACTCGGCTCGAATCTGGTCCAGGAGCTCGTTCAGACGTGCTGAGTTGCCTGGGGGAACGGCCCCCATGCCGCGATGAGAATACATAGACATGATAAAATCTGGATATGACGGAATGGCACAGTCGCAAAATGAAAATGTAATGGAAGCGCGCCACTCGTTATCGCCTTAAATGACAGGCTCGGATTCGTAGCCACGTCGCGGGCGCCGCAAGTTTTCCTTCTCGGATTGCAGGTAGGCAGTCGAGGCGGCAACGACACTGGCGCGCGCCAACCAACGCCAAGCGCTGACGGAGAGAGCTCACTCGGTGACGACGGTAAGGCTGTTAGGGGCGAAGCTGCTCGCAGAAGGCTGGCAGCCAGTTGACACTTCTTCCCCCGGCGTCGCGCAGATGACGAATCACAACAGTGATGGTTGCAAGTTGAGATGTTTGGCCGCGGTGGTGGAGACAGTGGGTAGGGGGAAGGAAGAAGTTGAAGAAGGGAAGAAGATGATGGAGGAAGCAAAGCGTCGCTGGGCATGATGGGATTAGTGGAGCTATGGAAGCGAGACTTTAAGCACGGTGGACTGTACGGCGGGCGATGGGCGGGGCGCTAAGACCCACGACCCGAAAGCAACCGGGTGGGTGCAGGGACATGAAGCAGGGCTGGTGTGGTGGGACATGAAGCAGCGCGTTATCTTTTGTAGTAGGGGGTGTGCCCTAGGAAAGAGACACGTGCCTGGTGGGACCACAGAGCTTAAAAAGCATACATAGTACATTGTACAAAGTCGCTTTGGCGCCGACGATTGGGGTGGCCGGATGAACTTGTAGCTATACATATGTATGTAAATTCATGGAGCCTCCTGACGGGTGCACCACATGCATGCATGCCACACCTACATACGGAGTATTATGTACGTTTTGTTCGTCGCTGCATCAATGAGTGATAATACTTACCAAAGCGCCCATGGTTTCTAATGAGACGGGCAGGGTTATTGTTGTCAACTTTTGATGCGACTCTGATGGAGAGCAAACGTGCTCTGCACCAACCCAGACAGCCTGCAAGAATGAGCGGTGTTTTAAACTTGTTCTAACGTTGGAAATTGTACGAATCGTGCTGTTCCCGATGAAGTGCTGAGGATCCTTCTTCTCTATTACGAGACATTCGCTAGCCTCTCTCTCTTGTGTGTAAACATTGACCATGGCGTTCGCCCATTATGTTTTATACCCCCCGCAGTCGGTGTGGTGCGTTCCAGGAAGCAGTTTTGGTTTGCTGGCTGACTTCGTCCTCCAGACAGCTTCCCGAGCTACGATAGAGACTCTACTACCGACTTACCTGCGATGTCCCGAAATTTGTCTATAGTCTGAAATCAGGCTTGCCGTGTAATACATCGTTCGCGCAGGCAGGTCTCGTGAATAATCATGACAGCACGGACGGTGGCCACAAACCAGACAACTTTAAAAGCAAAAATGCGGCCAAGTGATTGATTACCCGTCAGGCCCACACGTCCCCCCCATGCCTTCGGCTGTGAATTACATAATTAATACTGGTCTTCCCTCAGTGCCCGCCCGGTCCGTCCCTCCTTGTTCTTCCAACCAGACTCCAAGTTGTTCCTACTCAGAGATCAGACCTTTAGTCAGGAAGATACTTTTCTTACCCACATACTATGATATCTTGACACGCAGCATTTCAGATATGATCGTCAGTCTCTTGGATAACTACTTTCCCCATTCTAGCCTCATGTCTTAAGTACTCTGAAGTCATGCGACTGACAGACACCATGCGTTCTGAATTCTCTCGCCGGACGATGTGTACGTGCCCCCAACGAAAGTACAACTGACTTGGTGCGATTTTTGTCTTTGTTTTCCAGCACCATACCTAATGCTCATCTCTTTGTACACTCTGATCTTTCTGGTCATAGTGAAATCATTTCGTTAGCAATAGCCGTTTATGTGTGAAGAAACGACACGATGAAATCCTTACTAGCATGGTGCAACCAATTTCCACGACGGGTTGACTTCAGTCTGGCCAAACCAAGAGGATGGTTCCTGATACAGGCACGTTAGGGATTTATTGTTAGAGCAGGGAAAATAAACATTTCAAACACTTCTCTATCACCTAGTCGGGCTGAATAGTGAAGATCTTGGAATTTGAGTTTAAGGCTTGACATCCCGTTCCACAAACGTTGAACGGGACAGATTATGTGTCTGATAACATCAGTCCAGCTACTCCGTATACCGCTATTTTTATTTTTCTTTATTTTTTTAGCTGCGGCAACACCCGCCCTCGGCTTTTTCACAGTCCCTGGCATATGTGTGTACGGAGTAGTGTAATCACATATAACGTCCCCTCCTCAATTCTTATGTTCCTTCATCTGCCGAAGCGTGTTCTTGATTTGGAAAAGACTGATAGTCCGAGTGTTGCTTATCAATCATTCCAGTGCATCTGCTTATAAAGTCCAGCAGCCCAGTCTGGCATCGGACATCGTCGCACTGAAAGGGAAGTGTCTGCTTCCTTAATCGCTAGAAATTCTACATAATCCATATCAACTTTTTTTTTTATACGGGAAATTGACCTTATTTGATCCGAGTATCCTTGCCAGACGCACCTCAGTGAAATCAAACGTTTCCGTTTTCGCTAGCAGCTGACAACAGTTCACATTGGATGGAGGGGCGTAAAAAAAAGCTAGGACCAGCTCCAAAGTGATATGATTAGCTGTTTTCAGAGCTAATAACGTAGCAGTAAAACTAAAGCGCGTGATGATATCAGGATATCCTCCTTTGGCCTACCCGGTACCCAGCCGCGACATTCATTAGCAGCGTCCGCAATTCTCACACCACTTAGCACCGCGCCTTTGTTACCAGCTGGGCTAATTACCATACTAGCTACTATCCATGTAATTTCGAGGTCCCCTGTCGTAAAAGTGCACTGAATGTCATAATGATGCAGTGGGATATTGTAAACCACCTACGTCCTTCCATTTACTAGCGAAGGACCTCAAATTTGTAGAAAAAATGGATGATACTGGAGAAGAACAACATGCAACCCAAACCAAACCCCAAACCAAACCCCAGATAGCAGTCACTGAACTGGACATCTCCGGCATAACGAGCCGACAACTACAGAAGACGGCGAGAGTCGGGGGATTTATACTGATTATTTTGTAGTCATTATCAGTCCTCTGCTCACCCCGCGTGTTTGTGTTTTTTATTAATGTGCTATTGTATATAGCAGCTACCCTCCACCCGAAAACGGGTTTAACAAGTTTTCCGTGAGTATGGCACATCCCTCCCTCAGATCAACTGAGAGTGAGTACCGTTTTTCAATAAAAGACTGAAGACCCGGCATATTACACAAAATAATCTGTTATAAGGCACAAAGGCAATCGACCAGGAACACACAATATTTGCAAGGTATGGCCATTTGTTATTAATCAGCACGTCGTCGTGAATGCCTTCGCTGGATCTTGCATGAGACGCAGGCGACCTGAGCGCGTTGGTACACCTCACTGTATATACGCGAGTGTGTGTGGTGCTTCAAGTTGTTGGCAGCAAAAAAGGTAGCATTCTCCCCATGGCCACGAAGCATGATAACGTTTATATTAGGGTGAGCTAGCTGGCCTACCAGTTCATCCACTTCCCCCCTTATTATCGAGTGAACCGGTAATATCAGTCTGTACGTAAGTATTTGAAGGTGACAGCTGCTTTTCATGCCACTTCTCCGGAAGCCAAGCTGCCATACAGCGAACCACTTTTGTTGTTCTTCGGGTATCGAAAAAAGGCTGACATTACAATGCCCCCCCCCCTTGAATTATTTTACAAATCTACATGCCCCAATTTTTCGTTCCTCTCTAACAGCTGTAATCAGCTCTAAGTAATACTATTTCAAGCCTCACCATAAGTGGATGCCTACCCCTTACGCCAATGCTTTCCATCCATCGGATGGGTTCGCACAGTCGCTACCATATCACATCTTCACTTTCATATTCCCTCTTCAAAAAGTGGCGTACGTCATTCTATTCGTTTTTGTCAATTTCTAGTCCATTCTCATTCACGACGGCGAGTATCTTACCAACAACCCAGTCGTGAACGGGGCTACGTGCCACTCGCTGCACCATTCTAGATTTGAAGTCAATCATGACCAGTTCTTCGCTGCATTTGACCGACTTGGTGGTACTTAACATATGCCTGAAGCCTGGATGTTCGAAAAAGGGAAGAAAATGTCGGAGAAGCAGTGGGAAAAAGAGTCCAAAATTGTCGACGGATTTGTCAAAGAGATCGAAGGCGACGACGAACGTGCTTACGGTCAGGAACACGGGGAGACCAAAAAGGTCGAATAGTGCTTCGGCCGTCTGTGGCATTTCACCTCGTTGGCGGTGTCAATGTGCTACTCGAAAGCCAATCGCCGATGCCACTATCCTTGATCTATAGAATGTTCAGCTCTCGGTGCCCGACCTAGTACAACTGCAGACCGAAAAGAAGAAAGCATACACGAACACAGCGGAGCAGGATTCCTTGATATATTTCCATATATCCTCACTAAGACACTGTATCACATGTCTGTAATTCTGAGGATTTCGAGGGCGATTCAAAGCATAATCCGTCTTTAATAGTTAACGCACTGCTATAATCAAGGCGAACAGTGCACTCGGGGCAGTTTTGTATTGTAAACTTAATATTCACATATGACATGTAAAATAACCGTGTTGCTGTGTAAAAGACGAACTCGGCGACTGAGACTACTATGGAAGGATATTGTGTAAAGTGATAGAAAAGAAAGCAGCAAACGAGGTTGTACCAAGCATTTGCGTTGAGAGATAAATAATCAACACGTCCAGGGTGGGAGAGATCACAATCATGTTGGGGGGGGGCGAAAATCAAATCGATTTGGATTATTTGTTGAACTGAGATAAAGGAAGGAGATCTTATGATCACTTTCTAGTAGAGTTATCAAGAAAAGCTCACAAATTTTGGATCCCTTGGCCGTCCATCTGGCCCGATACCATTGGCTTTGAATCGATTATCCATGTAGGCTTTTCTAGCTTGGTCGAATGTCATTCGTTTCTTCTTCATGATTTTGAGAATCTCTTTCTTGCTAGCATCGTCGAGCCCGGTGCGGCTGTCGCCCTCCAAGTTGCCAGCCAAATCAAAGGTATTACTGGAGAGACCAGCCTCAATGTCGCCAGCGAAGCTATCAGGCAATCGAGAGTATATGTAATCGGCACCAGGCAGGTGGATTTCGGGGACGTGGTGGCGCCAACGAGATCGCGTGAAGAAGAGCACTGTGGCAGCCACTATAAATAAGACAGAGATACTGAAGAGAATGTATGCCATAATGACATCCAGTTTCGTCCGCCAGATTGTGAGGTTCGAGGGGGATCGATGCTGGTTGAAATTCGAGTAGCGATAAAGCGATTGCGCTCGATAGCGGCGACGTGGCGGATGACTCTGGATGCGGTGGAATGATTGTCGCACTACCGGCTGGGAGTTTTTTGTATTGGGAGTTTGTTTGTTGAGCACACAGAGATTTATTCCTTTGTCATGGCAGGCACATAATGCCGCCACAGTGTATCCGGAGGCTGGAGGTATGAGAAATTGTGAGAAGGCCAGTAGCGACGGAGCCCGTAGTACCTACGGAGACGGAGTACACTCATCACTGTCGGCATCTAAGCAGGAGCGTACTGTCGTCCTTACAGCCACTCACCATTGGAGTCACAGCCACAGCCACCACACCTTCCATTCAATTAACGCCAATAGGCACAACCCGAGAACAGAGAGACAAGCGCACTAAGCCATAATGCGGCAGTTAAGCGAGCCCACACTGTAAGAACACCTCAACAATTTTGCATTGAAGCAGATCCTTGAGATACCCGTTACGTCGTCGCAAATTAATCGAAACGTCACAATGGCTACCCCCGCGCTTTCTAACATGTCCTCGGACCTGGTCTGGGAAATTGTCCGTAAGTAGTGCAGTTTGCACAGATGCTGGCTGGACGTGCTGTGAGATGATATATTGACGATCATGTCTACAGGAAATAACAACTGCTTTCTCTCCAAGAGCAACCGTAATGGTGGTGTTCAATTCTCTCATGACCCCCTGAACCTGATCAACAAGAACAGCCGAAAGGTATGGCGTATTTTCGACTCCGTTACTCGTTACAAGATTGGCCGACTCGCTGTCGAGAATCTCGAATACTGACATCTTGAACAAACAGCACGCCGGTTTCGTCAACGCCAAGGTACAATCCATCCGCAAGCAAATCGCGAACTCCCCCCGTATACGAACGAGCAGGAACACTGATCCATGGAATTTAGGCTGTCGGTATCATCCCTAACGAGAAGGGTGGTGTTACTGTCATCAGCAAGAAGACCACTGATGCCACCAAGCCCGCCAAAGCTTTCATCAAGAACACCCATGGTGGGAACAAGACCAGCCGAAAGTGAGTCACGCGACCCCTCGGAAGCAGAAGGAATAGAGACAATGTGGATTATCTGCCTTGGGCGAAACGAGCTAACCGAACGGCACTATCCTAGTACCTACAAGGCCGTTGCCAACCTGACTACCAAGTCTGGGTACCGCCCTGATCTGCGATCTGCCGCTGTCGAACGTGTTTCTGCCATCCGTCAATCCCAGCGACCTGTTAAGCCTGAGCCCGAGCCTAAGCTTCGAGGAAACAAGGCCAAGAAGGCTGAGGAGTCTTTCTAATCATAGAGAGCAAGGAGGTTATACTATGCGAGCAAACGGAGATCAGTGATAGAGGCTTGAAGCCGCCAGCGCTGGAAAAGTGGAGGAAAGGCTATCTTTTGAGATCGAGAAATCTCTTCCTGAGTAACCACTGTGTCACGATGGCTGAAGCTTAGCTGTCCACCCGCAAAAAATGCGAACTCTTGTTCATGATAGTAGCCAAGCCCCTCGGACAGGATAAAAAGTCGGAGTATCAATTCATTGGAAGTGCGATGTTCAACATCTGTGGTGATTGATGACTCCCAGATAGTGGGAACCACAAATAGGCCTACGGGTAGTATGTTGGGCTGTTGACAGCCTCGATGAAAATCGCAGGGAGATATTTAGAGCCAGGATTGTGGCATGACTATGAACCCGACCTTGGCCTAACTACATGCCGCGAGTCTTGTTTCTTGGAAGCTACTGCGTCACGGAAAAACGTTGCTACTGCACCTGGCATTGAAAGTACATGGAGAGCGCTCGTCTGTGTTGTTCCATGTACATAGGGGCACCAGCAGACGCCGCATATTCTGCTTTGATGGCGTCGCTAATGCTACATAGATGTCCGGACCCGAAAGCCTTCGTGGTGTGGTTCCCTGTGGGCCCCGCACACAGCGCCTCACAATTGCTACGCACCTGGTATTAGATTGGTAGCTTGCGTCATTCCAGGTTTCGTCGGGGAAACAGCCCTCTCCCATTGGTGTCGGTTACCCCTCCTCTGTGCCCCTCATGTAGCTCGGCTCATGTGGGCAGGTGCTCAGCCAGACCATTTCCTCGTGAAACTTCCTAGCGACCTTTCTTTGTCTCCCATTCTTTAACTCTTAACTCCCCAAAATACCTTGTTGAGAGTCGGGGATGCGGCTTACTTGTTCCTGATTTATCATCCAAACTATCACGCATTTCTGAAACTCGGAAACTCTCAGCCCCTCCCGCAACAAACCCCCCATCACAGCCATAATGGTCAAAGCTGGTATGTGCAGATGCCCCTCAGGCTCTCAACCCCGCATCACGGTTGAGCTTCTGTGGCCAACACGTATGCTGACGGCTTGCAATAAAAAGTTGTTGCCGGTGCCTCTGGTGGCATTGGACAGGTGAGTGATTTTTGTGTCAAGGCTTGTGTATCATAGTTTCCAGTGCTGACTTTTCTTAGCCTCTGTCCTTACTCTTGAAGACAAGCCCTCTTGTGGATGAGCTTGCCCTCTACGATGTTGTCAACACACCTGGTGTTGCTGCCGATCTTTCTCATATCTCTTCGATCGCAGTACGTCCTGAAAAGTCTCTGAGAAAGCCAATATTTTTTCCTTCTTCAAAAAAGTAGTAAGATGAAGGCCGTTTCAACTAATCGGAAGTCTGCATCATACAGAAAACCAGTGGCTATCTTCCCGCCAACGATGGTGCCAAGGCTGCCTTCAAGGATGCGGACATAATTGTCATTCCTGCTGGAATTCCTCGTAAGTGATGAGTTCTTTCACCAAAGCTCAGTTGCTGCGTCTAATACCCAATCGCCATCCTGGGCTGCTCTCTTGTGATGAGTACTAAACATGTGAAATTCAGGCAAGCCTGGCATGACCCGTGACGATCTCTTCAATATTAATGCCAGCATTGTGAAGGGATTGATCGAGACTGCTGCTGAGGTTGCTCCGAAGGCTTTCATTTTGGTCATTTCCAACCCTGTAAACTCTACTGTTCCTATCTCGGCAGAGGTTCTCAAAGCCAAGGGTGTCTTTAATGCCCAGCGCCTGTTTGGTGTCACCACGCTCGATATTGTTCGAGCCGAGACCTTTGTTGCTGAGATCGTTGGCCAGAAGGAGCCCCAGAAGCTCACCATCCCTGTCATCGGTGGTCACTCTGGAGAAACTATTGTGCCCCTTCTCAGCCAAGCCAAGCCCGCCGTCAATATTCCGGCAGACAAGTACGACACTCTCGTCAACCGTATCCAATTCGGTGGCGATGAGGTCGTCAAGGCCAAGGACGGGGCTGGGTCCGCAACTTTGTCCATGGCTTATGCCGGTTACCGGTAGGTTTTCTTGACGTGGCACAGTAAAAGCAAGTTTATATGTACCTCATACTAAGTGAATTGATATAGATTCGCCGAGAAGCTTCTGAGAGCTGTCAAGGGCGAGAAGGGCCTTGTTGAGCCAAGTTACGTTTATCTCCCAGGCGTACCAGGGGGTAACGAAATTGCCAAGGAGACTGGTTGCGACTTCTTCTCTGTCCCAATTGAGCTTGGAGTATGTTCACCATTGCTGAGTTACGTTCACCTCTGCTGTATAATAACTGACTTTTGTTTAGCCCAACGGCGCTGAAAATGCTACCAATCCTTTGAAAAGCTTGACCGAGAAAGAGAAGGAGCTACTGAGTAAGGCTGTTGAGGGCCTCAAGGGCAATATCACCAAGGGCATTAACTTCGCCCACAACACCCCACAAAAGTGAACAACCCCCTTCCCCAATGGCGCTGTTATTTGATTCGAGGATGTTTGTCGTATAAGACGATAGCATAGCTGAGCAGCTAGCATAATATATGAGAAAAGGCGATTGTTGCTGATATTGGACTCTATTCATAGGCTGTGAAGTGCAATGGCGCCATATTACCCAAGAAAATCTTGAGGGCGTATTGTCGGTATGCCGCTGCCAATTAGAGAAAATTTACGAAAGTGCTGTGGGATTTGCAAGTTGGTCGTGATTGCTGTTCGGGATATGAGTATTTAATCTGCAAACACGAAAGCTTTTACTTTGCGACATCAAGGTATATTGTTGGAACATCAACAGATGGAACAGTAGTCATGACTTGGAATCGAAGGTCTTGATCTGGAATACGGCGCCGGGAAGCTCGTTGATTTCTGCCTGTACCGTAGCATTTAGGCCTAGCGCTGCCAAAGCACCTCGCACGACGCCACAGGGAAACCAAAGAAACTAGGCGTGGTCAGTTTGCCGTGATATGTCCATCTGGAAATAAAATGACTTACTGGTTGTGCTCGCACAAGCGCTTGACCGCCTGCGTCAGTACTCATTCGTGAAAACGGCCGAAATGCGTTGTCTGTTAAGACGTAAACTCCCTGGACATTTATAATTTAGGAGCAAGTCGAAGTTAGTAGAAGCGAAGCACTAACGTACTCGATGATTTGTTTTCAGATTATCGATATTCTTGCCAAAAACAAGTGACCAAAGGTCTTTGCATAAAAACTTGATGACATCCAATGTGTCATTGAATCGAGGTCGAGCGATAGAGAACCTAAGTCGACACTACGTTAGGTGGTATCTGCCACCGTCTGGATGACTTGAATTGAGATTGGGCCGTGGTTTACCTCTCCACCAAACCTTGTCCTACACGATATCCAAGTGAGTCCAGTCTAAAATGTACCGCATCGAGCTCCTCGTCGTCGTCTGGCTTTCGCGCTTCAGAGCTAGAGCCAGGATGAAATGATCCAGAGCTGACTGCGCGATGGTCTGCCGGCGTTGCCTCTGCGACTGATATAACTTTGGCCTCTGTCAAACCATGACACGAGTCTCGCTCATTCGCAATGCGATGGGCGAGAGGCACAAGCTCGATCAACAGAAAGTCGAGACATGATGATGATAGGAAGGTTGCTGATGGGTCCGAAGCGTTGTAGGGCGGCATGACAGGCTCGAAAGACATTATCGTTATCTTCAATTTGGTAATATTTTTCGACTAATCGTTTCGGGGAGGTATGGCGTCCTTGCTCTGCTGTCGTGTTGCGTTGCCCAACTGTTACAGTTTGATGTTGTCGAGACGTTCGCCGGTGCCACTGAGAATCCTCCAAGTACCACCCAACCAAAGCACCTAGGCACTGTACTTACTAGTTTCCAATCTCCACCTGGCACGTGCAGATAAGATAATTGAGGCTCTCTCGCCAGCCGCGGGGCATGTTGGGTGATGGGCGCGGGGGCATTGGTGTGGTGTGGGAGACCGCAGAAAAAAGTTTGGTTTGAATCGCGCACCAACAAGACATTGCGGACACGAAATTTCAAGCCGCTTTCATTTGCAGTCGCGGCTGACTTCGTCTGACTGTTGATTATTTGACATTCTCGAAGGGTTTTTCGCAGAGTTCGCTTACCTTGTCTGTTCGAATTGTGCTCGAACTCTCTTGGGAGAGTTTGATTAACTTCTCGAACGCCGACCAATATCAGCGATACGACGATTAGGACTATTCGAAATGTCTGGCATTAAAGTGCTCCTCATCGGAAATGGTGGCCGCGAACACGCCTTGGCCTGGAAGCTCAGCCATTCGCCTCGTGTCGAGGTCATCTTTGCCGTGCCAGGCAATGGCGGCACAGCGACATGTTCCAAAGTAACAAACGTTGATTCCATCTCTGCGGAAGACTTTCCGGGACTTGTCAAATTTTCTCAGTCAAATGGAGTCAACTTGGTTGTCCCCGGACCCGAAGCCCCTTTAGTTGATGGCATTGAGGCATTCTTCAAGAAAGCTGGGATTCCCTGCTTTGGACCCTCGAAGGAGGCTTCTCGTCTGGAAGGCAGCAAGACATATTCCAAGGACTTCATGAAGAAGTACGATATACCAACAGCAGCTTATGAGAACTTCTCGGACTATGACAAGGCAGCCAACTATATTGACAGTGTCTCCCACGAAGTTGTCATCAAAGCGACTGGTCTTGCTGCTGGGAAGGGTGTAATTCTTCCTCAATCTAAACAAGAAGCTAAAGATGCTTTGAAACAAATTATGGTCGACAAGGCTTTTGGACCCGCTGGTGATGAGGTCGTCATCGAGGAGCTTCTCGTTGGTGATGAGTTGAGCGTTCTTACCTTCTGCGATGGCTACACTATCAGATCCTTGCCCTTGGCTCAAGATCATAAACGCATTTTCGATGGCGATCAAGGCCCCAATACCGGCGGAATGGGCTGCTATGCACCAACCAATATTGCCACAAAAGAATTGACAGAAAAAATAGACAGGGACATCCTTGAGCCAACGATTCTTGGTATGCGCAGGGAGAGGCAGCCTTTTCGTGGTGTATTGTTCACTGGCCTCATGATCACCGACGCTGGGCCAAAAGTATTGGAATACAACGTACGATTCGGAGACCCAGAAACGCAGACTGTTCTACCTCTTCTGTCAGCCGACACAGACTTAGCAGAAATCATGTTGGCATGCGTTGAAGGATACTTGGATAACTGCCACCTGAAGATTGAGCACAAATTTAGCGCAACAGTTGTCGTGGCTGCTGGAGGCTACCCAGGATCATATGCCAAAGGCACTCCCATGACCATTTTGTCACCACCAAACGGTAGCACTATCTTCCACGCTGGAACAAAACTTGATGGAGATCAGCTCAAATCGTCCGGCGGTCGTGTCATTGCAATAAACTCCGTGGGAGAGTCTCTAGGGGCCGCCGTTGATGCCTCCTATGCTGCGCTTTCCTCCGGAGTTATCAAGTTTGACAATATGTTTTACCGAAAAGACATTGCATACCGGGCATTCAGAGCTCCCAAAAAGGAGGCCATGACTTACGTACAGGCTGGAGTAGATATCCAAGCCGGCAATGACTTTGTGGAGAAAATCAAGAAGGCTGTCGCCAGCACTAAAAGACCTGGCGCGGACGCTGAGATCGGAGGATTCGGTGGCGAGCTCGATCTCTCACGATGCGGATATCCCAGTGCCCCGATTCTTGTCGGGGCTATTGATGGGGTTGGTACGAAGCTTATGATTGCCCAGTCTATGAAGAAGCACAATACTGTCGGGATTGATCTTGTTGCCATGAATGTCAATGACTTGATTGTTCAGGGCGCAGTGCCTTTGATGTTCTTGGACTACTATGGCTGCAGCAAGCTTGACCTGCCGTCTGCTGCCGCCTTTGTGGAAGGTGTCGCGGAGGGTTGTCGCCAGTCTGGATGTGCCTTGGTCGGTGGAGAGACTGCTGAAATGCCAGGCATGTACCAGGGCGACGACTACGATGCTGCAGGATGCGCTGTTGGCGCGGTGACTGCGGAGAGTAGACTGCCACAACAAATCGCCATGGTGGAAGGGGATGTTCTCCTTGGCCTGGGTTCCGTCGGCGTTCACTCCAACGGATTCTCCCTTGTGCGAAGAATCGTGCAGAGCGCTGGTTTGACTTATGACTCACAAGCACCCTGGGAAGCTTCCAAAACCGTTGGCGAATCCCTTTTGACCCCGACCCGTATCTACGTCAAGAGTCTCCTGCCTGTTCTCGAGAAAATCAAAGGGTTGGCCCACATTACTGGCGGCGGCCTCATTGAAAACGTTCCTAGAATGCTGCCTGATACTTTGACTGCGGAGATCATATACGGTTCGTGGGACATTCTGCCCGTATTCCAGTGGCTCAAGCAGGCAGGAAATGTCAACCCTGTCGAAATGTGCCGCACTTTCAACTCTGGTATCGGTATGGTCGTTGCCGTAGACGCCACGAAAGCTGATGCCGTTGAAGAAGCACTCTCTGCTTCAGAAAAGGTTTACAGGATTGGACGGCTGGTCCGTCGTGAATCAGGACAGCCGGGCTGTGAGGTAAAGAATATTGATTCATGGACACAATAATTCAATTGCTCAAGAACATGAAATTTTGCTTACTTAGAGGGGGTCAGAATTTGGAAACTGGTGACAAATTGAACGGGTTAAGTCTTTTGTCATTTACATGTGTATTATCTGTAGCGTTGGCAAGAAGGTCGAAAATTGATATGACAGGTTATGCTATCAATTGAATGCAACACAGCCTATATCAACTAGCTTCAGGCACAGGGTGGGAAGATGTTGATGCTCGTAAATGAATATGCGTCGTCTTCCTTCCGAGGTCTTTCGCATGATTTAGCTTATGTAGGTCGTCCTACTTGTGAATGCCCACGTTGAGAACGATAGTGATGAATACCCTCTCGAAACCCTGTTGGCGCATTGGCTTGACCACGTGATGGGAGAACATGATACAAACCAACTTCTTGGCAAGAAAAAGACTGGCATTTATCATGCGTGAGCCGAATACTATTACGTCACTCTAGGGATAAAAGTAATCGTGGTACTAGTTCAAGTAAAAACAGGGGGGAATCTTCCTTTTCCTTCGCCCTTAACGCCTCATATGCCAAAATAACACGAAAAAAAAAGATGAAAACATCATGTCTCGTCTGGGAATGAGGTTGGGTTCGTCTTCATGGCGGGATGTCTGCCTCATGCAACAAATGGACTTCTGAATTAAAGAAAGACACCCATTAGGAGCGTCTAGGAGTAATCTCAACTCGGTTGATAGCCGTTAGGAGATTCGCTTAAGAATCTCATTCCATTTGGATCCCCATAACTATTTTCTGACATGTTCTGTCTCTTTCGAGGTCTCTGAGCGAGCTCATCGTCGTCAGAAGACAGTGTCAAGTCAATGACTGCCGCCGCGGGACGCTTGTTGCTATAAGTTCCAGCACCGCGTGGCGCACTCGCTGTGCTGTCCCGTTCGACAGATGCCGGTGTTCCAATTATCGGTGTATGGGTTTTCGGGGGTTTCGGGGTTTCCAAACGCCCAGACACCACACTGATTTCCGAGATTTCAAGATCGTCATCGTCTGCAAAAGCAGCAATATTTGGAGACTGCTGATTGTCGTCAGGTGTCACCTTCGTCAACCAACGGCCATTAGGCTCGATTGTTACGGTTTCAAGGTCCTTCGACGTGTTGGTGAGAACGTCTCGTACGTATCTAGGTGTGTATGTCAATTCGAGGATTCCGTGATCCCTTGCCGGTTTGTAAACTCACTCATCCACTGCTAGTTGTTCAAAAGGTGCCGATTTGTTGCAGATTGGACATAACCATTGCGGACCTTGTTCCTGAAGTTGGAGATAAGATGTGGCGTCGAAACACTGCATATGGGTACAGCTCAAACTCCGACAAGGAACGTCCAGCCGCATATAAGAGAGAGGGCATTTTAGCGACAGGACTTGTGAAGTTGCCACGACATCCGGATCCTGTGCCTTTTTGTTCACTGTTTACATACATTAACACCATCCACGCAGGCAATTGTGACCGTTGCTAACTTACGCTCCGCTACGACCGACTCTTTCGGTATTCTCCGTCTGGTCGAAATAATGGTAACGAGTTCCGCAACTGTCGTCACTTTACAAAGATTTGCGACAAGATAGAATTTCTGTCCGAGAGATTTCAGCTTCAGTGCCCCGAAGATACTGAATTGTGCAGATGTATAAAAACTTGTATAGCGTACCTTGTTTGTGAGGGCATAGGTAAACTCGACATTGTTGACATAATGTGGCTTCAAGCGAAGGGTGTGCGTTATGTCAACCGGTCTAGTAGACCCAGGTTTGTTCTTCAAGCCACGCAAATTCGCTTTTATCTCATCAGTGTTTACCTTTAGCTCAGCTTGATGGGGGAAAGCCACATTCTGCACCCCTGATATATCGCCCGCACAAAATATCATGACCCTGTACGACTTGTCATTGATGCATTGTTGTAGTGCTGGATGGTCACCCAATCTGATCGGGATATTGATGGAGTTCCTATGCTGAGCCATTGCTTTATCACAGAACTCGTTAAAAATGGCTGTCCAATGAGTAAGCCTAGCATGCGAGACTACTGACCTTCGCATGTTCGCAGGGTGCCAATTGGGGCTTCTACACGATAGAATGGACTCGGATGAAAGAGCACATGATTCGTTGAGCAAGCGAAGGGGTGGCTCACTGACCGCCCGTTTGTAGTTGCGGCATTCCCATGAAGATCTCGTTGCTGATATGGGTTTGCTGCTGTATTGAGAGAAGTTATGGGCGGTAAAAATTGCGCGGCGGGCACAACTGGCACGGTGCCTCGTGCGGTATTGTTCTTTGATGATGGACTCGATCGTTGCAAAACAGCATTGGAGATACTTTGACGGACCTGCTGGAAGCGAGACACATCGTTGGCATTGACTGTTTCCTGGATCACTAAACGGCAGTCGACGGTTAGAGAGCACATAGTAATTGTATCGTCTGGACAGACGCTTCAAGAGGCAAATGTAAGGGTGATGACAAAGGAACGGAAATTCGTGGGAGACGGTCGAATTTCCATGTGTTTTCGAAACGACCGTTTCCTTCTTATTTTTCTCAGGGAGAGACTCACAGTCCACGATTCGACGCTGAAGTTCAGCCTTAACCCCGGTGCTCTTGAGACCATTCACCTGACAGATTGATGAGAGCTGTCGGTTGAGCAGCTGGTTGCCCTGTACCTGCCGTACTAAGGCTGACACTTCCTGCCGGGGTATCAGAGAAGCTGGAGTCGCCATGGTGGACGGCAGCACAGTCCTCTAGGACTTGGCAGCGCAGAGGGCTGAAAGAAAGTGCAAGATGCGCCTCCGGTTGTTCATAGAAGGCAACGACGGCGCGACCAGCGTCTCTGGCGAATATTCCACAGAATTTGGTCGGTCGACGCGTCCGAGAGTCGCAAGCCTGCCAGTCTTGCACCGTCGCGAAGAATCGGTGTATATGGGACAACAGTCAACGTCACTGAGCCGCTTCGCCGGGCCGGCGCAAGAATCTTGGAGGAGGGACCAGTATGAACTGTTGTTGTGCAGAGGCGAAAGTACCAGCTTGCGGAATCGAAGTTTGTCTGCTCCAGCTCGGGTACAAAACAAGTCGGAAATGTTGGTCAAGTATCGCGCAAGTGAGAGCGACGAAATAAAAAGGTGATTTGAGGTTGATACAGCAGGCGGCGACGTCAAGCTTTAGCCAACAGCATTTGCAGTGGTGCAGCCCTGCAAACGCCAAAAGCAACCAACTGAGAAGTGAGAACTGCGCCACATTCCCTGCCCGCCTGCGGCCACGCCGACGCCCACGCCTCTGGCTATCGGCTTATCTTATCCATGTTTTTTCTCATGCTCTCACGATTCTTTGTTTTGCTACCGTAGCGGCAACCCAGTCAAATTTACCAGTCGCGAGCCCATGACAAATCTTCACAATGGCCAAAAGTGCGAGGTCTAGCTCCAAGAAAGAGAACAACCGGCGATTGTATGCCAAGGTGTTCAGTCCTGCCGAGGCTGCCCGCAATGACCGGCTGTCTGCGAAGCTGTTGGAGCTGGCCAAACAGCCAAAGCCCGAGTCTTCCGACACGAATATGGACGGTGAGTAGCCTGGGACTTCCTGCTTTCAGCACGAGACAGCGTGTTTTGCATTGAGCATGCGTTAACCATCTTGTGGCAGCGAATATAGTGGAGGACAGTGCCGCAGCAAAGATCGACGACGGACACGGCGCTGATGACACTGGTGAGTAGGAACATCAAGTTCATCTGACATTCTTGCACCTTGAGCAGTGTAAAAATGGCTGATTCAGAAACACTGGCAAAAGATGACGCTAACAAAGATGGTTAATTGTTTTAGCTATGGATATAGACTCCAAGTCAACGAAGTTTCGGATCGGAAAGAAGCGTGTGGATAAGAGGAAGCAGAAGAAGTCCGGCATTGTCTTTAAGAAATATAGCGACAGACTCTGTGCCAAGAAGAAGAAGTTCTCCAAGTGACAACCAGCAAAATAGGGGCGGTGGGAGAGAGATAGTATTCTAAGGGGATTTTTGGGGAACATTAAAGGGATAGGAATGGCGTTCGGGAAGCAATTTTTTTCTTCTACTTTAGAAGAAGAGTCAAGTTCGATGATACATTATCTGAGACACTTGCGTTTTGTGTACTGTCATCTCCATGTTGCGGATCCAATTATCCCAAGTGGACCCAGTGGCGTACATATGTATGTAGGTGCCATGCTGTCAAACCCCTGGACACAACCATCAGGTTACAACAACGAGCAAATGGGAATATGTATATTCAGGTACTCTACCCGGATGCCCAGAGGAAAAGAATGAAAGAACACGGAGTTGCCTTTTCCTGAGGCCCTCCAATCCACCCACTCAAGGCATTTCTGATAAGATCTGGTGCTCGATCGACGCGTCAAATTTACCAGTCGTTGGTAGCTGCTCAGAGGCACGAATACAGTCATGGGACCGAGTACTGGCAAAAAGAGGCCTAATGCCATTTTAATGATCATCGCCAACCTTTTACTACCGTTGTCGATTCTTGTCTTCGGTATTGGTTTCTTTCCATACAAGCCCCTTCTTCCTGGTCTCGCACGTTTCGAGACATTGAACTATGGCGATCCTCCAAACGCACCATTTGACAAGTTGGTGTTTATGGTTGTGGACGCCCTAAGAAGGTCAATCTTAATCATCCATGAGACAGGCCTCAACCGGTCCAAAATCGCTGATAGTATCATAGTGACTTCGTTTTCTCGCAAGAGTCAGGGTTTGCATACACGCAAAGGTAATTCGAGAAATTTTCGTTCAGAGCATTCGTTGAATTACTCACTCATTGCTTCATCGAATGTAGCCTCATTCGTGACGGCCTTGCCATGCCTTTCACGGCAAATGCCCGGTCACCGACAGTGACCATGCCGAGACTGAAAGCAATGACTACTGGCTCAATCCCGTCATTTGTCGACCTCATCCTGAATTTCAACGAAGCAGATACGTCATCTACCCTTGCCGCTCAAGATACCTGGCTTGCCCAAATCAGAGAAGCCAAAAAGGGCAAACTACTGCTATTTGGCGATGACACTTGGCTAAAATTATTTCCCGAAACATTTGATCGTCATGATGGCACAACAAGCTTTTTCGTTTCTGTCAGTCTGCCACACGCTTCTTCATGTATTGCTTGTTGCGGCACAATCACTGACGAGAGAATTTGTAGGATTTCACCGAGGTTGACAACAATGTGACGCGGAACATTGTCCCTGAGCTAGAAAACAAAGATTGGGGCCTCATGGTACTACATTACTTAGGTTTGGATCATATTGGTCACAAATCTGGACCTCGAAGGCAAGAATGAATCGTGTTTCTTTCATCATCGTGAAGACCGGTTACTAACCAACCTGTAGTAGCAACATGGCCCCGAAACAGCGTGAGATGGATGGCATTGTCCGATCAATCTATGAAGCTATCGATTCTAAAGATCATTTGAAATCTACCTTGCTTGTCCTCTGTGGAGATCATGGCATGAATGACGCGGGAAATCACGGTGCTTCATCACCAGGCGAGACATCTCCTGCGTTAGTCTTCATGTCACCAAAGTTCAAAGGCAAGCTTCCGAAGTTCTACGCGCCAGTAGAGCCTAAAGACGACTTTGATTATTATGCAAGGGTTGAGCAATCAGACATTGCGCCTACCATTGCAGCGTTGCTCGGCATTCCTGTTTCCAAGAACAATTTGGGCGCTTTTATCCCCGAGTTTCTAACCCTCTGGACTTCCCCGCTGGACCATGTTCAAATTCTTGTCCGAAATGCCAAGCAGATTCTTGGCATCGTCATGGCTACATTCGGCATTGAAAAGTTTGAGCTAAGCGGCGAGAGCGACCCATGCTCCCTGGATACGACAGACATAAATGAATTGGCGTGTGAGTGGCAGCGACTGATCAAACAAGCTGATGATATGCTCGACGTCCACACAATAGACCAAACCTGGCTCAACGGAATGTTGTCATGGCTTCGGAACGCACAGGGCTTGATGAGTAGCATGGCCTCCGACTACGATCTTTTCAAGCTAGCGCTGGGCCAAGGCCTGGCTGTATGTGCAGTCGCATGCAGCATTGCGACTATGTTGCCTCTCATCAAACGCAGCCAGGTGGCGACATGGCCAATGTTGACGATCACTGGGCTGTACGGAATGATGATGTTTGCCAGCAGCTTTGTCGAGGAGGAACAACATTTTTGGTACTGGTCATCAACCCTGTGGATAGCTTTTCTGGGTATTACTTCCATGCAAAGGTAATCACAACATGTCAACTCTGTTGAGAAACGTTCCACAACTGATTCAATTTTCCAGGAGCGAAAGCGTCTTCAGTGGCGTGAGATATCTAATCTGTCTCGGTGTCATCCGCCTGATTAGAAGCTGGAATCAAACTGGCCAAAAATTCACGGGTGAGCCAGACGTTGTCAAATCATTCATTTCCCCAAATCCGCTTCTTCTTTGGGGTTTGGTCATCATTACATACGTTGTAGCTTCTATCCAACTCATGTCAAGCATACACGACATGCCCTGCATAGCTGTGACGTCCGTTACGTCCGTCCTCGCATCGTCTGCCTTTGCCTTCAAATTAGCGTTCACAGCCGAGGATGCTCCAGAACTTGTCACCGGTTTTGCAAAGAAACTAAACAACACATTACATGGGCGATCACTACTCTCACGAGCTCGTGTGGTTTTTGTGCTCCTTACAATGGTGGCATGCTTTGCCGTTTATCAGGCTCGCAAAGGTGGAGCAAGGGCCACGTCTTCAGGTAAGCACATTCCTCTTTGCTCCTGTTGATACCGATGTTCTGACATAAACATTAGCGGAAATTGTTCATCATGCTCATACCATTCTGGCCATGACACAATCTCGCGCCACAAATATTCCTCTCTTGTTCTTATCGACAATCCTTTTCCGGTGCTTAGCTACTTCCAAACTCACGGTCGCCGAAATCTCCACGACTTCAATTCTGCTCCAGTACGCATCATTTTTCGCATCTGGAGGCTCGAATGCTATTTCGTCCGTTGATCTGTCCAGTGCCTACAACGGCATCAGTGGCTTCAACGTCGTCGTAGTTGGCATGCTTACATTTATAAGCAACTGGGCTGTGCCTATTTTTTGGGTATTTGCCACGAATCTATTCCTCCTGCAACAATACAAGCAGGGTCAGCGAGATGTTTTGCGACTTCACTTTGTTCTTTTGACGTTTTTCACAACGACGAGCGTAGCATTCGTCATGGCTGCCTGCGCTGCTCTAAGGACACATCTCTTTGTATGGACGGTTTTCTCGCCCAAATATCTCTATTGTATGGCGTGGAGCCTTGGACAACATTTGGCAATAAACATTGGCTTAGGCAGTCTGCTCTTTGCGCTTGGTACAGCTAAATCCATAGCGTCATAGAGTGCTCTGCTGTGACATTGCTCAAGTGTCCAGATTAGTCAGTTGCAACATGACGAGGAGCTGTTCAATTTCGAATTACGGAGTTGAAGTCGATGAATGCATTCAAAACTATTTCTCCAATCTGACTATGTACTTTCCATAATTGGGCCGAATGTTATCCTCTCATTACCATCAAAATAAAGCCTTCACATCATCAGACTGCACTAAATTTCCAGTTACTTCATTACCGTGCACATTCACACACCACTCATCTTAGTGTCGTCATGTTGTGAGAAGTCTCCGGCTGAAGAATCCCTCTCTTGCTTTAGCACAACGGTGCCCTCGTCGCTGTCATCAAAGTCTTCCTCCTTGATCTTCGGTTCCTCCACGATTGTCCTCTCTTCGGTAGGCTGTCTTTCCATATTGACGGACACACTACGGCTAGTACGTCTGTTGGATTGCTGCTGGTCGTTCATGCTGTTGACAATCTTGCCCAAACTGACATGAATCTTGTACAATGAGTTGCGGCTGGTAGCGTCGCTGACGAGGCCATCCTGGACAGCCTCACTAACGGCGGCATACAAGTCGCGAATCTTGACATCAGAGGATGATGATGATACGTGTAGCTTGCCAAGTAGCCCAGCCACTAGTTTCTTCTCCTCTTCTAAAAAAAATGGTCAGTGTAAGCCTGCGCGCTCGTCAGATTTATGATACACTTACTGCTGATGTTGCCTCGCAGTTTCTCAATTATGTCCTGTCCGAATTGAAGGTGAACATCACCATTGACATTCTTCTTCTCAGAATCCAAAGCTACGCCAGGCGTATAGCATTTGCGTGGATCGGTCCAGTCAACCAGGCAGGCACCAATCGCGGTCATGCTAACCATGTCCTCTTCAACGTCAACGTCGTCGTCTTCCAGTCCCTCCCTCAGGTTGAGCAGAGAATGTAAAGCCTGCAACGAGATGGCCCGCATCAGATCTTGATTAGCTGCGCGAGAGTAAGAGAACACAGGGAGAAAATAGTTCAATGCTTGCCTGACAGGTTGATTTGTTGCGGAGGCTGGGTCGAAGTAAGCGACAACCAGAGCCTTTAGAAGCTCCTCGCAAGCTTCTTCCTCGCTAACAACCCTGCCAAGCAGCAACTTCGAGGCAGCCACGACGGCTGCAGCCTGAACTTCCGGAGCTTTTGGTCCTCCTTTGACAGCTTTTATGTAGACCTTTAGCAGTCCCGGGGTGGACGACATGAGCTGATAGCCGTGCACATTTAGAATGTCTGTCAAAATATGCAGCGCTGTGATTTGTAGAGCAGTGTGGCCTTTGTTGAAGAAATGGATGAACAGTCCCAAGTTTTCTTCGGCTAGTGATCGATCCAGCAGAGCACACAAACCAAGACACACGAGCCCCTTTTCTCGTACTGGGGCTTCATGGCTTCGCACTGCAGGAACCACAAGATTATTCAGCATCGAGACCAGATCGGGATTGTCCTTCAGATTTCCCGCGACGTGTGTCAGCATACACTGAACGATGTGCAGGCACTTCATGTTGACGACAATCTCCCTAACAGCCTTCTCTCGAGCGTCTTCCTCGCTAAGTTCCACGCTCTGACCGCGCTTAAAATCGTTGGAGGACGTGCTCCCACGGCTCATTTCTGATCTGGCAGAATGGAAGCTGTCATCGATATCGTCTGGAGAGGGATCATCAACGATTGTGTCATGGACGTCCGCCACTGATTCAAGCACGATGCTGCAGAACTCACGCTCCCCAGCTGCGTCTGGAGCACAAATATACCGCAATACCTCCACGGTGAGCTTAGTCACTTCGTCTGGAAGGTCCGGGATGGATAGGGATTGTCGTAGCAAGGTAAACATCTTCCTCCGACCGACCTCATCGGAGTAATCGAGTGTGAGCGCGATGTGAAGCATTTGTTCGATTATGAATTCTTGCTCGACGGTTTGCTCTTCTTCTTCCTCCTCCTCTTCAGCGCCTTGCTGATTGATCCTCTTAAGAGCTTCAACGAGAGCGTGCATATAACGCTCCAAGTAGAAAGCAAGCTTTGTCACTTCGGGCAGTTTTTCTTCCACCAGCGACTCATATCGACCGTTACCCTCACTGCGGCAGAAGCTATTGAAGCTTCGTGCCATGAAAACGGACTCGGCGGACAGCGTCTCCCAGAAATGATCATCCAAGGTGACAGCATCTCTATAATCGGGTCGACCCTCCCAGAAGCCATTCATCGCCTCGAGAGCGACCCCATTCTCGACACCCGAGTTGATCACGTCAATACGCTCGAGTAATTCAAGCAAACCTTCGAAACTGACTGGGGCTGCTTCTGTCGGGACCCCGTCATCTTGCTGGGTCACACCAGCGCAATCTGCAATCCATCGTTCTCTAAACAGTCTCCCTGCCGCTTTGCGAACGTTTTCATCCCTATCACGGAGTCCCCATCGCAGAAGTTTCTCTCTCATAGAAAGAGACAAATGTCTGAAATCGCCCAACGCAGGCAACAAGCGGGCGTAGACTGCTCTGCGAGTGGCAGAATCTTGGTCTCGGGCTCTCTCTAACAAGAATGGCAAAGTATTCGGAAGAATAGGGAGATTGACTAGCAAAGAGCGCCGTACCTCCGCGCTAGGATCATTTTGCATGACCTCCAAAAGCTTGCCTAGCAAATCCGTGCCCTGATCGCCATCACTGTCGTCTGAGTTTGTGCATCCTTCAGCCAGATTGCCTGCAAGGCGACCGAGGCCAAGTACCGCTTGAGATCGTACCATAGCCTCCTTGTCACGTATTCTCTTCAATAGTGCGTGACGAAGCTTTTGAAAGAGGTCATCGTCGAGTGCGTCCAGGGAGTTTATGATTTGTGAAATAAGTTGTGTGGATCTAAATCTGACGAATTTATCTTTGGCAGTCATCAAATGCACGACTTCCTCCAAAATCTCTGCGGTGAGCCTTGTGCTCGGCGTTTCAGGCATCAGACTTGTATCTGCCTCGACATCTCCTAGGATCTCATTGTCCTTCTCGTGTGCATGCCGCAGATAGAAGCCGACAAATCTGATACACTTCTCTCCTGCGCTTTCTGACTTTTTGACTGGCATGATTCTCAAAACACAGCGCACAAACTCTCTGTTGAAAGCTGCCTCGTCAAACTCGTTCAGCGCAGCATTGTTGGGTTTGGCAAGTTCGTAGCAGCACGATTCATGAATCTTGCGTAGATTCACAGCGAGCTTTCGATGTGTTGCAGTTGTACGCTGAGAATCGCGGAAAATAGCGCAAAGTTTTGTTCGTAGTGCGGTCTCTGGAGTATCGACATATTCGACCGCTGTTGAAGACACGCGCGATGCGACTGACCCGCGAGAATCAAGAGCTGTAGTCGATGGCTTTCTGGATGTTGCGTTTGACTTTCTGGCCGACCGGCCTAAAGTTTGTGTAGGCATCGATATTATGGGAAATACGGCATTGACTCGGTCCTTCAATTTGTCGCTGCTTGTGTTGCTGTTGAGGGGATCGTTGGCACATCTACGTTGAAAGGTCCTCAGTCTCTTGTTTATATCAGTCGCGTGGGACTGTACAATCGCGTTTAATGTCAATAATATTCCAGATACGGCTTAGTGTCTGAGCGAAACTCACGGAGTAGACACATCCCCTCTTCCTGTCACGTGCGATAAGATAACGAAACAACAGACCCCTGTTTGTGTTGGTTGAATTTTTTTTTGGTCCACGGGAAAAGCTGTTGCCAATTCCTCGACTTGAATTGCTCGAACACCAAGTTCTTCCAAAAGCTGTATTCGTACCAAACAATATAGCGCAGCTACGAGATCATATACAATGGGACCTGGTTCTCTAACTAAAGGGCGCAAAAGGCAACGGTCTGAAAGTGAAGAAATTACACCACTAACTGTCGAAGACACTGGGATTGAATCAGCCCAGAGTACAAAGAAGGCACGGCTAGAGGAACGCAGATCATTATTCGTTCGATCACTACCAACTGGCATCAACAATGAGACACTAGCAGATTTTTTTTCACAGCACTTTCCGGTCAAGCATGCTGTTGTCGTGGTCGATCAAAAGACGAAGGAATCTAAAGGTTATGGCTTCGTCACATTAGCGGATGCCGATGATGCTACTGCGGCGAAAAAGAAATTGGATAAGGCGGAGTGGGACGGCAAACGTATACGGATTGATATAGCTGAACCTCGAAAACGAAGTTCGGCCGAAGCTATCAATGAAGCGGCATCCTCGAAGCGAGCCAGAGAGGAGGCTCAAAAACCACCGAAGCTGATCGTTCGAAACTTACCTTGGAGCATTAAAACCTCCGAGCAGCTATCTCAACTTTTCAGAAGTTACGGCAAGGTCAAATATGCTGACTTGCCTCAAAAGAACGGAAGGCTTAGAGGCTTCGGATTTGTTACGATTCGCGGCAAAAAGAATGCTGAAAAAGCTGTGGAGGGTGTAAACGGCAAGGAGATTGATGGGCGTACTTTGGCAGTTGATTGGGCTGTGGACAAAACAACTTGGGATAAGCAACACGAGAAAGAACAGGATAACGAAGAAGCTGGTCAATCATCTGAAGACGACAAGACCGAAGGCGCTTCTGTCAAGAATAACGATACAGCATCGGCTTGGGGCGGTAAAAAACCTCAGACGGACCAAGATGGCGAACTCAATGCGGATTTGGAGAATTTTATGAAAAATCACATGCAACATATGGAAGATGAGGACGAGGAAGAGCAGAAGGATGAAACAGAAAAGGACGAACATTCCTCTACCAAGAAAACTACAGACAATACTTCCACCGTCTTTATTCGCAATCTTCCCTTTACCACGACAGATGAGCAACTGAAGGTATTTTTCTCGCATTTTGGTGCTGTGAGGTATGCCCGTGTCGTGTTTGACAAAGTTACGGAAAAAGCGGCTGGTACTGGCTTCGTCTGCTTTGTGCGTGAGTCAGATGCTAAAAATTGCGTCAAGGAAGCACCTCGCCCTAAAGCTTCAGCTTCTGGTTCAAAGCCATCTCTTCTTTTGGATGAAAACGCCGACCCAACAGGAAGATACACGCTGGATGGGCGTCTTCTTCAAGTTGCCCAAGCTGTGAACAAAGCAGAAGCAGCTAGTCTTGCTGATAACTCACTCGCAAAGCGGCGAGAAAAGGATAAGCGCAGACTTTATCTTCTGTCTGAAGGTGCCATCAACCGCGGATCGCCTTTGTTTGACTTATTGAGTCCTTCTGAAATTCAGATGCGACAGGCTAGTGCTGCGCAGCGAAAAAAACTGATTCAAAGCAACCCTAGTCTGCATGTGTCCTTGACACGTCTGGCATTGAGAAACATCCCGCGCAATTTTGGGTCGAAGGAGATGAAGGAGCTAGCGAGAAAAGCTATAGTTGGCTTTGCAATCGATGTGAAGGAGGGTCGTCGACAGCCTCTTTCCAAGGAAGAGAATGCTCGAGACGGCAAAGATGCCAAAGAAAAAGAACGCCAACGAAAAATGAAAGGCAAAGGAATTGTACGGCAGGCCAAAGTGGTTTTCGAAAGCAATCAGGGATCTAAAGTTGATGAAAAGAGCGGCGCTGGTAAGAGCCGAGGATATGGGTTCATTGAGTACACATCTCATCATTGGGCACTGATGGGGCTGCGTTACTTGAACGGTCATCAACTGCAGGATGAAAAGGGGAGAAAACAGCGACTCGTTGTAGAGTTTTCCATTGAGAACGCGAATGTTATCCAGAGAAGACGTGCTGCTGAGGAGAAGTCGACTCAAATATACCAAGAGCGGAAGAATGTGGGATTGCGGACTACTGAGATTGCCGACCGGGATTTGCAACAAAGGCAACAGCGTGGGAGAGCCCCCAGAAGTCATCAAAAAGGCCCCCAACGAGAGAACAATGGTGACAATGACCCAAAGCAGGACAACGCCGAAGACATGAAACAGAGGCTTATCGCACGAAAAAGGCTGATGAGAAAGAAGAAGGCGAGCGTTAGAGGCAAGAACTAAATGTCTGGCATCTGTACACACTCATAGCTAGTTGTACGAAAAGTCTCAAGTCAGAGAAAAAATATATTATGCGACTTTCGGTATTCGAATCAAGGCGACAGTTTCTCCTTTGTTCTTCTTGAACGACATGTATTTCTGTAATCATTTGCTTATTGATGTATCAATTTTGAACTTTTATTGTGTCTTCTTCAACGGAGTATCAAAACGTTAGACTCTATATGAAGTTTTCTTCATACTCAAGAGATGCCGGCCACACTCAGCCAGGCAAAACATGAACTGACTTTTCGGTGAATGATATAAAAAAAGATAATTTGCTATTGAGTCGTGTCGAGATTGATCAAACATGTCATGAGGGAACACATTGCCACATCCCCTGTTTGGTTCATTTCCAGAACTAATTTGTGCATTTAGAATTGTTTCGCTTATCGAAGGAGCTCCGCTGATCGCTCTCTTCTTTGTTATCGTTATTGATATGCTTGTCTGCCGGTCGGATTGTAACGTATGTCTCCAATCCTACTTGCTTTCCCTCTGCGTCCAGGACCTTACGGGTGACAGTCTTGTGCAGGTAGCCAAAACGATCCACATGCTCCTTTTCGGTTGTCAAGACATCTTTCTTGTCACGAACTGCCGGGAGTGACCGGCTTTCATCACCAAGATCGCCATTCCCGTCCTTGGTCACTGCTCTTAGAAACGTGTCCCAGGAGGACGTGCTTCCTTTGAAAGCCGACGAAATTTCGGAGAAAAGCTCGTCAAAATTGTCGGGACCTTCGCGGTGCTTTGAACATAGGTCTGCGCTGCTTGTGTTGTCCTTGCACGCGCTGTCGCCGAAAATTCCTCGCTCCAAGTCGTTTATTGCCCTGCCCATCTCTTCATACAAATGACTGGCATTATTGTCTTCGGCCTTGTTACCTTTCTTGACACTTTTCCAAGCATTCGCAGCCTTTTTATCAAGCTCCTCATGGAAGGCCGCCCAGTCAGGCTGGTGTACTCGGATGTAAGTAAAGGGATCGTCGGGCCGCCGGACCAGTCCCTGGGATTCGATTCGACGCAGCCAGAACCAAGTAGGCTCCCCAGAAGGAAACATGCTCGAGAGGAGTTGTCGTTGCTCATAGCGGCTTCTGATATCTGGTAGCTTCTCTCCCTTGGATGCCACGAGAAGATCCTCAAAAGCATCCTGAAAAGTGAAGAGTTTGGCATCCAACCCTGGAGGCAAATCATTGGGAACTGGTTGTGGTAGGTGACGAAGTGTCATTGGAGAATACGAGGGGGAGGAAATAACGGAATAAAGGTCCAAGTTGCTCTGCTCTTGGGGAGAAAGCGCTTCCATTTTCACGGACGCTTAATCAGCGAAAGTGACACCAACAGGTCAGAGTATTGGGCGTTGTAACGCCCGAGAATGGTTCCAAAATGGGGCGTTCCCAATGAAAAGCAGAATCGAACGGCGATAATAAAGCTTGAGAATGATGGATGAATGAAGTAATGGTGAGGTAGCGTCCTATTATGCGCCGTGGGAATGAAGGTGCCACGAAATATTGACCCGTCAACTGGCCTAGTCCGGTAATAATAGGGCAATAGCACTAGACATCCGTAAGTGGTCCAGCCTCCACTTGGCAAGGATTGAAGCGTGGACAGCCAAAACCGAGGTCCGCCCCGAACTGCGAGATGACCGCATCAAATCCCAACGCCAAACGGCCAACGCTACCGCTCACAGCACAGCAAGTCTTTGACATCCTTGAACCCCAAAAAAATTATTAAATCCACTTGGCCACGTTCTATTGTCATGACTTAGCTGCCTTGGGCCAAGGAGTAGTTCCTTTATCAAGCCTTGATTCCTGCAACTCGATGATCGCGATCCGTCGCCAGTTGGGGTCCATCGCTACCTCCAACCATTGAACTATCCCCGACTCTAAACGCCTCCTGCGACTGCGTTCTCTGGCCACAACGCTCGTCAGGATTCGATGGACGTCATAGCAACGGGGCCGTCGCGGTCTATAGCGATTCATTTGAACGCAGTGACATCGGCTGCTGCGACACCGACCAAAACTCAGATCCCAACTGATCCCGGTGAGGTCCTGGAAGAATGGTCTTCGCTCATCGGCATCATCACGGCCATCGTTGGTAACGTTCTCATTGCTCTAGCCCTGAACGTTCAGCGATACGCCCATACCCGCATTCACAAGGAACGCGCACGAATCCGGCAAAGAGCTCGCGCGCTGACGAAACGGTCGCAAAGTAATGGCGATGGTAATGGCGATTCATATGGGACCATGTCTACGGTTACAATTGGGCATGATGGTAGTAGCGGAGATCAAGCCCGGGGTTCTCGCAGCTCTGAAATCCTCGGTGACCCTACGCAAGATGAGCTCCGAGGTCATGAGACTGATCCTCTGTCTGTTTCATTCCTTTCTACTCCAAGTAAAGACGATTGTGATATGAATGAAGATCAGAAAAAGGCTACTTCAAACTATCTGAAATCGCCGTATTGGTGGCTGGGTCAAATGCTCATTACCCTCGGCGAAATGGGAAATTTCTTGGCATATGGCTTTGCTCCTGCGTCTATCGTATCACCATTAGGTGTGGTGGCGTTAATATCGAACTGCATAATCGCCCCAGTCATGTTTCACGAACGCTTTCGCGCCAGGGATTTTTGGGGTGTCGTTATTGCAGTTGCCGGAGTAGTGACTGTTGTTTTCAGTGCCAACCAGGAAGAGACTAAGCTGGAACCTCACGATGTTTTGGACGCGATCACAACAACGGAATTCGAAATCTACCTAGGTGTTACTATTTTCCTAATCATCGTGCTGATGTGGGCAAGTAGCAAATATGGCAGGAGTACAATCCTTATAGACTTGGCTCTCGTAGGACTCTTTGGTATGTTGCGATTAGGGGTCCAGAAGATTGTCTTGCTAACATTGGGCATTGCAGGTGGTTATACGGCGTTGGCGACCAAGGGTGTGTCGTCCATGCTCTCATCAACTCTCTGGAGAGCATTCACGACTCCAGTGGCATATGCGCTGGTCTTCATTCTTCTCGTCACTGCAGTTATGCAAATCCGATATGTCAATAAGGCACTTCAGCGATTCGACTCTACTCAGGTCATACCCATCCAGTTTGTTCTTTTTACACTGTGTGTTATTTTGGGCAGCGCTGTTTTATATCGTGACTTCGAAAAGACTACGCCGAAGCAAGTCGCGTGTTTTGTAGGCGGCTGTCTACTCACCTTCTTCGGCGTCTTCGTAATCACTAGCGGCCGACGACCGGAAGAAGATGACGACGACGAGGATCTTCTGTCTGAGATTGATGGGGTTGAAGAGAATATCGGCTTGAGTAGGCACGAAGAGGGACTCGGCGCACAAGAATCACAGGGTCCTGCAACACCGAAGTCCAAGTCTCGTCGATCTAGCAGAATGTCGAGAGCAAGCTTCGCAGACTCTGTCAACCCAGAACCTCCTCGAGACAAAGCCGGTATTCCCACACTAGGCCAAAAGGCCTCTGATAGCGCTCCGCACCTGATTGGAATCAAACCACCAGTCACGATGGTAGGCAATCCTTGGCGAGAATCATGGTCAAGCACGTCATCCCTCCCTCGTGGCGACAGAACGCTTTCTACCTACTCAGCGGCAACCGAGTCTGCTGTGGTGTCAACTTCAGGAAATTCCAATGCCACCACTCCTGTGCGTGATCCAGACGCTGTCCTGACATATCCGGCTGACCCTCCAGTAACCCCTCGTCCTGGCACGGGGCTTTACCGTGCTAATAGCCATCATCGCTCCAAGACTTTCATTTCCCCGTCCCCGCTATCGTCGACAGTAACAACAGTCGTGAAAGACGCCTTTCTACGGGATGACAACAATTATTCAGCTCACAGATCATCTTTGAGACGTATTCAATCTAGCATACGGGCCAGCTTGTTCTTCAACGATGACAACGAAAATAACACAGAGGCTTCGGGCTATACACCAATCCCGACTTCTGACGTCCAGTTTCCGAGGCCGCGGGAAAACTCGGAAATTGATGTCATTCCTTAAATATGACCATACGTGCAGACGATCTTGGAGTGTCAGCGATACTCTAGGCGAGTTCTTTTGGTCCAAACGAAAGAGTAACACGACAGGCTCAAGAAACGATGCCGAGTGGGAGAACGCTCAAAGCAGGAGTGACAGGGACGTTTGACCGAAGAGCTTCATTTCAAGTAAGCTGAAAATCAGGATGTCATGTCTGCAATCATAATGTTGATTTTATGTCTTTCTGGATATAACCAAAGGATATCGTCTTCTCACCACACTTTGTAATGCGCGGAAATAGCTCCAGTACTGGCGTTGATGGCGCGCCTAATCTCTGACATTTGCATTTATCTCCGTTTTGGAAACCCTCATGTGTGCTACATCTGGTTCTATACATTATTTATTTATTTATGTTTTGGGAAGCTGATGGTTAAGCTTCGCTGCGAAAACAATTGCATACTTCTATTTCAACGACACGAGAGATTACACAACTGTACGGTTTGGGATTGAGTACTTGGAGGAAGTTTCGACATTGACACAGGGTCATCAATTATTATAGGCATCATGATTGCGTTCCGCAGCTCTATTTCCCAGGTGGTTTTTGGCCTCCAATATATTAGCCGGCTTAATAAATAGTTGTGTTCCATGTTGCGTCTCTACCAGAGCTTTGCTGTAAAGTAAAGGGCAAGGGCAAGGCAATTACAAAACTGCAATATGTCGACGAACTGCGGCGCATACGACTTACCAAATGAACACGAGAACAACTACTATGTACAGGCCTCTTGACCACGGGCGTAGTCTGGCGTGAGGAAAATAGCAGGCCAAGGCTCCTCCCTCATGTGAATGTCCTGTCCGGGTTAAATGCGTCTTTAATGCAGCCTCTGTCACACCGAGCAAGGGTCCTCCTGCCCTTTCTTTGCAGTTAGATCATCACCACGCAGATGGCCGGCCAGTCGACGATACGTATGTAATTGGCAATGACCAATGATTGAGGCGACACAGGGGGAAATGAAAGCTTGTCTTGGCGAAACAAAAAAATGACAGGTAGAATTGTGGTTTGACGATTTGCCCTCCAGTCACGCATGAGGATGGCTTGGCATGAAATAGTATAACCCCTGAATGGTCTACAAATCTACGTTCCGCAGTCTTTCGTTCCTCCCTCAGCTGTATGTACAATAAGTAATACTATTAATAGCAAGCCATAAGGAAAATACATAGAGTATAAAGCGCTACTAAAAGATATATTATTTTCTATGTAAACTGTCCGCAATTTAAGGTATCTGTTAATCTTAGCCCCTATCTCCTTTATTTCCTAGCTAACCTCTAATTCGCTCAATTACCCATGTCATGTAGATTTGTACAATAATTCAAGCGGTGTATTGTAGTCTTACCCCTGATGAATGGTTTTACACGACTACAAGTCCCACGTGGGGTAGCCACTTATAACTATTACTTAGCTATAGAGAGGGTGGAGAGCTATTACATAGGGATCTAATAGGGTTGCACACGCTAAGAAGAGGGACTATATAGCTCTAGTAAAATATAGGAAGAACCAAGTACCTCCTACTCCACCTAGTGCGACACTAAATTGTACAACAATCTACAATCATTGGCCTGCTGCCCCTCGTCACTCGTGCCAAATCAAACAGGGATTCATGTAGAGTGTGCAATAGATGCTGTGCTGCAAGCTAACAATGGCCGTAACGGCCGTAACGTCACCAACAACAAAACTCGGGGGATATCATGGAGAGAGGACCTTCGATCAACGTCCGTGTTCGACGCCGTCATCCCACCCTTGCACCGTGACGACTGGCAGCCAACCACACCTCTTCCTTCGTCTGGCTTTGTTTCCTTGCGTGTCGGGGAACTGAGGGCGAACTCCAAGCACGGGGGATTCAATCCATGCACGCGTGATTGGTCAAGTGTGTCGGGAAGGATGTGAAGGTGGGAGACGACCTCTGCAAACTTCCCTCGATCCGACCTCTTGCTTTTTTGCTTGTGACTAGCAAACGGTCAAGCGCTGAAGTGTTTTTTTCAGATGACTCTTCGATCAATCTCGGCCAGAGTAAATCAGAACGCTGGTGGAAGGAAAAAATTGGCAAACATGATGACTGAAGACTTGTACGTCGAGTTACCCTCGTTGTTGAAGTGTCAAGGAAGGATCCTACAGGATAGTTTCGAGTCAGGTCCCTCCCGCATCAGACGAAACGTCAAATGGCAAGCTAGGTTGAAGTACGTCATCTCGAGTCGTTTTTTGTCAATTTCATTGGCGATTTTTTGTCCTATTGACGATGCCGATTGGTGTCTTGGTCCTTCGAGCTTCTTTCCCCCTTTCGCTTGGTCTTGATACCGTACAGCAAGTGCGTGAGCATGAAACGAACAGGCATATTCACTCGGGACCTTGATAAATACTTGTGCATACGGAACCCCAAGCGGTTATGCCTGCAGCACTGCGGCCACTCCTCCATGTTTTCATCTCCCTCTTCAGAATGCACGAAGCCAATGTGCCAATGTCTTCTCCCGCTTGCTTATTACTGCCACCGTCGCGTCAAGCCGTTGACAAAAGTGGGCGCGGCCGTCGTGCAACAGTTGGTGTTGGAACTGTAATTCGTCATCAGCATCATCATCATCTTCTACTCCGCATGCAGGTTGATGCTAACTTGCATTGAGCTGGGCGTTCACCCTGCAGCAAGTATGGAGCCCGCTCCTTTGAGGGGGATTTTCCTTTGTGTGCGCACATGTGTTCATCTACTTTTTTCGAAATCCGACCCCAAGGACTTTTTCTGCTCGCCCACCCTAGAAACGTAATTCAAGCCGGGGAAGCCATCATGTTCCGCGTTATGACTGGGATCTGTCCACCTCTTCTCTTTCCATCCTGTACTGACCATTGCATTGTGCCACGACAGGCGCAACAATCTGCTTTTAGTAAAGCCATAGCAAATCAGAGCCGGAATAGGATCCTCGAGCTTTGGAAACAAGAGTAGGATTAGGCAACATGTTAAGGCTGACTTAAAGGCTGGACCGCTCTTCTCGTACAGAGACGGCAGGACAGGAATGAGACGAGGCTGGCCTGTACTCCGACTCCGTGGGCAGGAGTTGCTGATAAACCATTCATCTGCTTCCTGCTCCTGGACAATCCGTGCAGTAGCGCCAGCTGAAGACGGCGCCCCGTGTTATACGTGACACCAAAAAGTAAGAAGCACGCCTATGTACCTCCTAGTAGAAGACCTAGAAAAGAACCTTCCTCTTGTTATTAGTCTAGTTACTATAACTGCATTATCAAAGAACCACTACCCTGTGTTCACGTAACCCTTGTGCTTGCGCTTGCAAAATGTCTGGCCTAAAACTGGCACCTAACAAGAGAGACCACGAAACGAAAAGACGGCCCATGCATGAAACAGAGCTAATTAAGCCAGGTCTGCTCACCTCTCTCGGCCAAGCTTGTTGCGGGCACGGGTTCATGAGAGCACAGAACTGCGAGTGTCGGAACACATCGACTCGTCCGTCCCCAGGAACCGGTCGTTGCCTCGGGATTCTAGGCCAAAGGGAACCGACCTCTTTCCAAGCCCCGGAGCCGTCTTTGTCGCTTGTACTCCGTACAGAGTGCTGGCAACACTCTGGCCTAGCCCGGTAGTTTTATAATGCACCACCATAAATTAGTTCACAACTCTACTTAACAGGGGGGAGTAAGCTAATGAGCTAATAGCCAGGAAATAAGGGAGAGAAGGGCTAGGACAAATAGAACAAATAGGTACATTAAATCAGTAATAATTTATATTGAAAAGCATGAACCTGTTTACAGTGCTGCATGCCCTGTGCATTCTCCTTTATACCTCTCAAAACAACAGTATTACGTATCCCTCCCGAGCACGAGGTAAAATTTGCTTAATATTTTTATAGCCTATTGTGCTATTACGGTGCAGCCCACGGGGCCATCGCGGATGTCAGCGCACATCGTCACATGGGTTGTAGCCCGATTCCAGAACAAGTCATTGTTTGCTTGCGTAATTAACACCTATCAAGACGCATCGAGCCTTTTCCACCGGATATTATCCATAATGCTGAACCGGAATCGGAGACAGCGGAAGTCGCTCACGTATTAGTAGACCCCTCTTTCACCGCGAATTGACAGCCCACATCTTGCTTTATTAATCAGGGCAAATCTGGGAAGTCTACGGAGTAGACCCTGCCGAACAAGCCCAAGCAGATATTCTTATGGGCATGGCACCAGGCGGATACGTGCTGCAGACACAGCTCGGTGCGCATCATTCCTAATTTCCGAACATTTCTATCCTCGGAAGGCGTGTAAGTTGAAGGAAAGAAGAAAGATTAGATGAAAATGAACAAGGACAATACATATGATTGTAATGCCTAAATCCCGGGGGCGCACCCGCGGCGCAAACCGCATCTCTACACTAGTCCAGAAAACCATTGCTCGTTGGATTGTACTCAATGGGACTATGTATGTTGTTGCTTCTTGCTTAGTGATTTCAATTTCACCTCTAGAACCGAATGTAATATTCGCTCTGCAACACTCACATCACAGTCCTTGGGCTGTGAGTCCGGCACGGGCGGGAGCAGGGCACACGATCCAAGAGATGCCCCGGTCTCCTTGCTGACCAGGCCGTCGGAAGTCACTTGGCTAAGGTCTTCACGGGGAGTGAGTACACGCCGTACGACGTGACCGATTCTGATTCGGAGGTTAGTGATAACAAGATATTCTTCATCATGCACCGTACGACATGTTCTTCAATGCCTGTTCCGTACGGAGAACATGGATCGCTTCAGACTGGGCTCTGACAAGAACGACCAGTGGGGCGGAGCCATTGTTGAGTCGAACCTGGAGCGAGAAGCTGTGGTGGGGATGAGCTTGGACCTGCTTCTGTGCTTGCAAAAAGCTGCAAATCATGCAGAGTACGGATTATGATAGCCAGTTTACGGAGTACGTCCAGACACTTTACAGCCCACAAGGCAGAGTTCCGCGGCCACTCAACAAAAAAGCGACCGGGTCGTACCTGCATGGGAACCTGGAGCTCCACACTAATAGGCAAGGTATGGAACCACCTTAGTCCATCATGGACTTAAGCACGGATGGTGCTACGTCGCGTTGGGCAGGCAGCTCATGATGGGGTCGTGCCACCCTCCAGCGAACCGCGAACTGCGAACCGCGAACCCCAGCGAACTGCTGCCTTGTGTGAAAGGACACTCGCTAAAAGCCAAAGACGAGGCCGGCGTCTTGAGTTTAAACCACAAAGAAAGAAATTAGCAGACGAGGACGATAGCAGTTATGGTATGCCTACGAAAAGTTGATCAGTCGCCAAATTATCCTTGACCTCCTCGGCCGGACTTCGACACATCCCAAATGGAGTAATTAGTCCAAGTCGCGCATCACAGGATTCACAGCTCCAAGTCGTCACTTCCATCTGTCAAGCTCTTCGGACAGTCAACCCAATCAACCCACATTCTGTTGCCCATGCCCACAGGCCCTTCATCAATCGTCAATGGCGCCTTCCACATTTACCGACAGCCTGCTGTTCCCGCCGACTTGTTTCTTAGAAGTGCCGCAGCCCGCAGGAACACAGGCCTTGTCCCTCCCCCCGGATCCGAGGTCTCATGTCTCAACACCCGCCCACCCTTGGCGCTTGGGGTTTATTGGATTTATTGTTCCAAGTCTCCTTCGTGCCCCCGACAGACTTCTTTCTTATTGGCTCTGGCTTGTCACCTAAATCCCACAACTTCTTCCACAAGTCTGTTTTTGTTTTGCCTTGCGAATTGAGTCTTTCCTCATGATCATCTATGAAAACTGAAGACGGACTTACTTATTGGGTTCCACGCCCACGGCCTGCTGTGGTGCCGATCACTTTCCCAACTCCACCTTCATATGTATGTATGCATGTAGCAATCCATCGCGGACTGGCCGCCGGGGATGCTTGCTGGGTCAAGCTTCGGAGGCAGGCAGCAGGGGAGAGCACGAACTTTATCGTCGCCCTCTTACCCCCTGGCCCTGTTAAGTCAAGATTAAATTAATTCGGCCTGTACGCTGGGGTACACCGTACCACGATGCGGTCCCCACTCCCGCGGGTCTCAAAAAAAAAAAAAAACAGCCAAAGGCAGCGCAACCCTCCATTTCTTCCTCACAACATCACTCACCATCCGAATCACCGTCCATGGAGCATCTTTCGAGTTCCAGTATAGCAGATTTTCTTGCACCTGCTGTGGACAGTCCTCCTTCTCCCAAGAAGTTGAGGCAGCTTGCCCAGCAAATGAAGCGGGCTTCTCATTTACAAAGATACCATGGCCATAAGACTGCCTCGTCCGAGTCATCATCCATATCTTCCCTAGCTCCCTCTGATCGGTTACCATGGGATTTGGCATTGGAAAATCTGTCTCTCGTCCGAAAGACTTCAATCCGATCGAATGAGAGTAGCACTCTTTCCCGGGATCGACCAAGTAGCACACACAACTTTGGAAGAGGCTTCTTCCATCGCCATGCCAAGTCAAAACCCGAAAGCAGTGCTCACAGCTCGGCAGCCAGCTCCGTATACTCGGGGGATCTTACCGCTGAAAATAGTCCCGTTTCTGGTGGAAAAGAAAGAATCATACCGTCTATATTCTCCAGGAGGAAGCCGTCTCGCGATGAAGTCGCCCCAAAACGACCACACATATCAGGCCCGTTCAACTTTCAACATGTTGGGCACACGCAATACGAGAATGCGAGTAGTGAACCCTTCCCTGTAACGATTGCAGAGGGGCTGACTGGCGCCCCCATTCACGAATTCGGAGACATATCGCGCCGTCTACCTTACAATCTGTCGTCGGAGTCGATGGGAGAACTCAATGATAAACATTCGTCTAGGCATAGCACTCGCCCACCTCTGGTTCCTCATCATACTGCTCCTGCTTCAGGGCCTCGCCGGTTACTCAAACACATTCGTTCTCAGGAGAAACTTCGCAAGAGTCAGTCGCAAGCCCCTCCTCGCCCCCCACGGTCTCCAACACAGCAACTAGATTATTTTTCGTCCTTTGGCCCTTTGCCGCCTCCTCGGGTGTCTAGTCGCCAGTCCGACTATCAAGACATGTTGGAAACAGCTAATTCGGTGGTCCCCATCAATTCTCCGACTAGTAGCGAGGTCAATCAGCAACCTTCGTTCAGCCCTAGTTTTTCCAGAGAACATTCGACTGAGGAACTTGGCTCGTACGAAGCCATCCATGCTGCACAGGATGGCCAACAGCTTTCATCAACAGAAGAGAAGCGGTACTCACGTGTCATACCAGGAGCTCGTGACTCAACGTGGCCGCTCACAATGTCCACGGCTCTCGTATATGATTCAGCTCTACCAGATGTTCCAGAAGAGGAGGAACACCATGGTCTGTCACGACGGTCCAGAATGAGCCTCGCCAGCAACAATTCTTCTCTTAGGGGTAGTCAGTCCGTGCCCATGCTGCGGTGTGTGGTTGAATCTCACCGACCAACAAGTGGAGTGTCGGAAACTTTAGGCGCCTTGGGCATCATTGGAACAAATGGACTCGTTCAGGCAGATCCCCAGAGTCCTGTTCATTCAGGCACTCCAACACGGGAGAGCTGGGAAGACTTGATTGACTATTGCTATGAGCACGAGGCAGAAGCTGATTGTGACTATCAATGGGATAGACCATCTCTTGACAATTCCAGAGACGCCACCACTCCACCTGCCACTGTGCCAGCGCTCTTCGAAGCTGGACTAGGAGTAAAGCACTATGCAATGTCGCCTAATAGGCAGGCCTCAATTTCTCCTACAGTACCAGACGCTCCGTCATTGAGTCCATCCAGCAACAACAGCTCAACTCAATTGGGAACCGAGGCCATCACTCCCAACTCGGCCGTTCCAAACAACTTCTCTCTGCCGCGCAGCGATAGAAACATTCTTTATCCAATTAGTCCGAAAGAATCCAAACGGTCTTCAGAGATCTCGACGTTCAGAGAGTCTCAAACTTTCACCCTGTCGCCTTCATTACTTATTCCTAGCGACTACCATCAACAAATCCTTCAGCACCACGCGGAGAAGAAGCAAGACTACACCGACTATGAATTCATGGTTGGAAACCATGATCGACTTGCATTCCACGATGATGCAGCGTTCTCTTCGGGAAACAGCAAGTCGTCCCCTTTGACGGGTCATCGAATCAGCACATCCACGACAGCGACCAATTCCACATCTCGGTCGAATTCTACCGGCAGACAACACCGCTCGACCAACTCCTCCTGGACTACGTTGGCTCGGCGCACGGCCAGCATCACTTCCCTAAAAAAGATGGCTGGGCAACTGATAGATGATTTCGAACCATTGCCTTCCACACAGTCCACTGATATCGTGCAAGGAGAGTCTGAGTTGGCAGGTGCAAGTCGCGCGTCCAAGGACCATGTGCCAGACATGATACCATTCCCATCCTCGACCGGACTCAAAAAATACCATCACAAGAGCCATGCCAGTGAGTCTCAGGTTCGAGACGAATCGGCGCCAGTCTCTCGACCTCGAAGACCAAGAGCGCGAACAACCAGTCTCAGCGCACGATCCCCCCCACCTGTCGGACAGTACGCATTGTTCCCCCGAACACACGTCAAGGCAATTGGCGATCATATTTAAGCTACAAAACAAGACTTCATTATACATCTAACACACAACAAGGCCCCACTAAATCAATCGCCAGTGGCCTTTGTCCAAACCCTTCTATGCCTTTCTTTGAATACTTCTTGTTTCGCGAGCGTGGATTTATGCTGTTTGCATTAGACCTTCTTTCGTTCTCATTGCAATTACTCAGGGGAAAAGGAAAATATTTAGAAGGCGTATGGTACTACATGATCATTCATTGATTTATCGACTACTTGGACTCCTCGCTTTAGTTTGTCTGGTTTTCTCGTATTTCAATTTTTTTTTTTCACAGGCGAGCAGGGGCTCATGTCCGTCATCAGAGAAGGCATCACAAAAACTGACCGAGTGTTAAGGTACGGACTGTGGCGTCCCCTTTCTTGCTATCTGCAGCGGGTTTCTTTCTTTCTTTCTTTTTTTTTCTCCGTATATTGTCATATCGTATCTCGGGATAGTCGGAAAAGGGGTAAAGGGAAAATGAAAGCCCGACTTTCGTGGCTGTAAAAGGATAACACGTCCATGTCTGTTGGGAAGCTGTGTGAGAGAGATAAAGTGTATACTTTTCGTTAAAAAAAAACTTCTGGAGAAACATTGGCTTTCAAGATGTAGCAAGCTCCATGAACTTGAAACACATCGGAATGAGCAAGTATGGCAAAGAAAACAGCTCTCACTTCTTGTACAAAGAATGGTTCGATTGATGATTTATCTCGCGTGGTGACATGAGTAAAAGGCGAGAAACCAGTCAGATTATCAGTGATGAGCATGATCCTATTGTTGAAGGCTCCTGGGAGTCATACTGCGAACGCAGGTCAAAGGACTATCTCGCAGAATCGACTTGAATCATGAACACAGCTCATCTATTGTCCCCGCCCATAGTCAACTATTAGAACACCGAGATAGCCTTGGCCACATCATTGCAGTCAACTGCTGCCGTGGAAGAAGTCAACTCCTGAAAGCCTTAGTCCCCTCTACTTGCTGCTATACAACTACCTAGGTACATGAGCCAGGTCAGGAGTACCCTGGACGAAAGAGCGCCGCCAAACATTGTTGGAAGTGTGGTGGTTAAACTGCCTAGGTTTGTGAGAAATATTTCTTGTTTGCTTCTCGCCTCCCCCCCCCGCCTTGTCTTGCACGAATAATTACATCCAGTACATTCATTAGCTGTTTTATACAGCTATATACCCCTTCTTCTAGCCTGTTTTATTCTTCTTTTTCTTCGGCCGCTCATCCTCTTCCTCTTCGTCTTGATCCTGGTCCATTTCGTCAGCATCAACACCGCTCTCTGCATCACTGCCACTACCGCTGCCGGAGCTGTCATGGGCACTGTCGTATTCCTCAGCTACGTCGCTGTCGCTGTCGGCCCGGAAGTCTTCATCTACACTTTCCTCGTCCTCGTCGGCTGAGCCGCGGTCTGCCTTGTTGACTACAACTTCGTCGTCAGAGTCGTCCATGTCCTGCTCGCGCAGAGCCGCGGCAAGCATGTTGGCATCTTCATCGATCTCGTTCTTAACACGCAGACCCTTGAGTTTGAAGAAGGCCTCGAGTGCCTTGAGATCCTCACGGTTGATGTTGCTGAATTGGGAAGAGCCAGCGCCGTTTTTCATGACGACTGTGATGTCAAATGTCGACAAGGTAGACACGGCTCCACCCACCCGGGAAAATGTGACGGACTGTGTCTGCTCGTAGGCTATGTACGTGGCCGGCTTGGGCACGAACATGAAGGCCTTTTCTAAGCAGTACAGGAAACCTTCGCTGGCTTTGATTGAGCACTTGATACCATATTGGCTTCGGTGCCTGAGAATTGCTCAATTAGTCTCACAGGCCATGCCATCCTCCTCGCTCTTGAAGACAAGAGAGAAAAAAAGGGAAAAAAGGGAAAAAAGGAGGGGGGGGAGGTGCAGATATATACGTACGTGATAAAATCCTTTGCAGGAGAGGATATTTTCTTGTTGGCCAGACCACGAAAGATTTTCGCAACCACGTGATGGAGGGGTTCCTCGTAGTGAGGGTCCAGCTTGTCTTTGTACTTTGTCTGTAGTTCTGATGCTTCGAGGTTCAAGTCGATGGTGACCTCCTCGTCCTTCTTGAACTGCATGACAACGAAAGGATATCGAGTCTGACCCTGTCGCAGAGGAGGGTCCAAACCAATACACAGCATGCAGTGCATTTCGTCTGGTTTAGGTAGAACCATGAATTTTTTGATAGCATCGTACTGTATTTTGTAATCATAAGTCTTTCCACGCAGGCGGAAGGAAGCTTCGTACATGTCGATGTCGAAACGACCTCTGTGGAGAAAATATTGTTAGCACATACACTGGTCGTAGAGAAAGACCTTGACCCTTGATCATACCTTGGGGTGAGATGAAGTACATCGAGGAATGTTGCGATAGTATCGCCGGCAGTCTCTCCGATCTCAGCTTTCTCGATAAGAGTCTCGTAGAACAAAGTAGCGGCATTCTTCTCTTCGGCCTCTTCGTCTTCACCGTCTTCACCGTCGCCCTCCCTCTTCATAGTAGTAGTGCCAGGGATATAGAAACGCATTTCTACGAGCTGATCTCTGCCAGCACCTGCCTTCTTCCCGTTCCCACGCGCACCTCCGAGCTGACCGTCAGTACCTGTGTCATTGGAGTCCTGGGGCAGGGACATTTCGACAGCGACTTCATTGCGTCCAGCAAGGTTTGTGTTTCCAATTTCCGAGTAAGGGAGCTCAAATGCAGGCTTGTTCTGCACGCTGAATGTAATTTCGGCTTTTGAAAACTCAGCTTTGCCCCAATTCCAGCCACGAAGAGCGTGTTCCTTGTTCTCGAGCACTGTGCTGTACCAATTCTTGAACACCTTGCTCAAACGTTCGTAGTCTTCTTGTTGGAAGCCATCGAGTTGGATGATACCAGAGTTCCGTTGCAGAATTCGAATCTCGTAGCCTTTTGCTGCTCGGCTCCATTGCGCACCGCCAATATTGCTCTGATCGAGAGTGAAGGTATCGCCACCTTTTGAGGGTTTCCATCCAAACCCAGTCTCGGCAAATCTGCATTTGCCGCTCTCTTTTGAAAGATCAAGATAAATGCCATCGAAACTCTCACTGTATATTCAAGAATTAGATCGCATCATGGATAATGTCTCGTGCACATGCTTTCCGATTTGACGCAAGGGTGCTAACGGAGCTCGTAGCTTAGGTTCAGAGGCAGAACATGTGTAATCAGGATGCGCTGGGCGCGAAGACGGAGAGGTCGGCGGGAAACATTCGGGGCCACTAACATTGCAGTCATCTTGGGCGATGTGCGCAGAGACCCTATCTCGACGCAGGAGGAATAGACGAGGAGAACAGGCAGTCGAAGTGGTGGTGCTGCGCTTGCACAGAGAGAGCCGTATAGTCGTGAAGCTCCAGATGGCTCGGTAAAGATGCATTGGTGTCGGTTGCCTAGGAATGGCCGAAGTGCACAAATCTGGAGACGCGCATCTGCTTCAAAACTGCGCCTGGAACAGGAAATCAACACGCTATGGGATGGGGGCAAGACTTGGAGCTAAATTGACTTGCTTAGTCAGGACAACCCCCTGCACGCAGGCCCCCTCCGATCTCAAGCTGGCACTGTATGTACTATGTACTATCAAACTATCACGATTCACCAGGCACTGTGAAACCTAGACATGCAGAGGAAAAATTACATGAGACTGTGGACAGTTTCTTCACACCAAGATGGGCCAGAGTCTCTCATGCAAACTTTCCTCCGCCTGTTAGGTTTGGAGACTCGAGAAGTTCCGCTGCTGCTGCGTACAAGTCACTTGCACGTCATCTGGAAACACGCATGGGATTGCAAGGCAAGGTGACCACCCTCCAGCGGGTCACCTGGGGTCGAATGCAGCCTGTAAAATGGGGCGACTGCTTTTAGCCCCCCCAAGGTACGGAGTACTCCGTGCACCTGCTGTGCTTAAGTCAGGTACCTACCTACGCTGTTGACCTGCAGGTCTGACGCCAGACGATGGACTGCCGCGTGCGCATGCGCCTGCCTCCCTCCGTTGCCGCGGCCCATCGCCTCTTGTTGGTTTTTTGGTCTGATCTGTCGAATCCCCACTTCCTGCTTCCACTTCCTGCTTCCTCTTGCAAGTTGATAAGCTTCTGGGACCTCTCCATCTGCAGCAATATATAAGACTCTTCACGGTTTCTTTCACTTTTTTGACATTGTGCTCTGTTTAGTATCAAAGCACCAGAAGATCGACTCTACACGCATGGTACTGATTATCCTTGGGGCTGTATCTAGCCGCCTTTCACCATGCCTTTCAGTTCCAATTTGCCACTCGGCACAACGCGAACAACTCGTGTCGGAAAATCCAGCATCGCCTTCCTTCTATCTGTCTTGACATTTGCTTGCCCAATTTCCGCTTCTGGAGCTTCGCAAAGTTACCAAGATGCCGCCGTTGGACAAAATATCCCGTTGCCTCCGGCCATGATTGTCCCTCCGAATCCAGTTTCACCACAACCAGCCGAGCACACTTTTACACTCCGCCACATCTATCATCATGGCACCGACCGACACCCCCGACTCCACCGCAGTTTCCATATTACGCACGACACGCCTCGTGTTTACCTTGCCGCCGAGGGTGCACATCCCGAGCACGATTTGCCGCATCTTAAGGCACGAAGTCGTGGGAGGTCCATTGAGCGTCTGGTGGATCGTCGACCGTCCACTGTAGACCCCATGGTTGCCCGCTCTCGACAAGATGGGTACCCTGCCGTGCTAGACGCTTCAGCGTGGACAATGGACGAGGTTCCCTCCCCAGACATCACCGATAAGGGTACAATACTGAGCCTAGCCTATATGGCCGCCGATGCCTACGTGCAGTCCGACACCCGTCCTGACTGGGAGGAAGTCGGCGAACCCTTCAACCGCAGTGCTGACTTTGGATGGCAAAGTGATGGGCTTCGCGGCCATATCTGGGCTGATGACGATAATTCCACCGTTGTCATTGGGTTGAAAGGGACATCCCCAGCTGTTTTCGACGGAGATGGCACAACAACTAACGACAAGATTAACGATAACTTGTTCTTTAGTTGTTGCTGCGCACAACAGGGACAGTGGACCTGGCACCAAGTTTGTGACTGTGCTACGGGTACATACGCTTGTAACAATACCTGCGTCAACAAGGCCTTGATGGAGGAAAGTCGCTATTATGGTGCTGCCCGCGAGCTCTACGCTAACGTGACTGAGCGATATCCCAATTCCAACATATGGGTGGTTGGACATTCCTTGGGCGGTGCCGTCAGTTCGTTGCTGGGTCTGACATACGGTCTACCTGTTGTCACTTTCGAAGCCGTCCCCGAGGCTTTGGCTGCTACTCGACTCGGTCTACCAATTCCACCTGGGTCTGACCCTAATGCTCCTCAGACGCGACAAAATACCGGAGCGTACCACTTCGGCCACACTGCTGATCCAATATACATTGGCGCCTGTAACGGGGCTACTGCGTCTTGCTCCTTTGCTGGCTACGCTCTGGAAACAACTTGCCACACAGGCAGTGAGTGTGTTTATGACGTTGTTGCAGATAAAGGATGGCGTGTGGGGATCGGAACCCACAAGATTCGAGCTGTCATATCGGACGTCATTCTCAAGTACGACGATGTTCCTGAATGCCACTTGACGCCCGAGTGCCGCGACTGTGCCCTATGGAAAATGTATGAGAGTAACGGTACGGAGACCACAACTTCGATGCCATCATCTACTACAACTCGCACACGAACTCGTACTACAACCTGCCAGACTCCAGGTTGGTGGGGTTGTCTTGATAAAACAACAACCATTGTGTCTGCCACGACTACGACTACGACTACGACTACCTCTCACTCGACTTCAACCTGTAAAACGCCAGGTTGGTTTGGGTGCAATGATAGGACGACTTCGACTGTGGAGGCCACCACGACGTCAGACGTGTCCACAACAAACCCTCCAGCGACAACAACCTGCGAGACACCCGGTAAGTTTTGGGGCTGTTGGGACGGAGATGAAACGAGTGCAACGTTAAGTTCGCTGCCAAGTACGATCACGCGACCCCCTATAACAAGTGCGCCAACTCTCACGCAGTCGGCGGTGATGTCATCGAGCACTGCTGCTCCATCGAAGCGTAAATGTCTCCATCGCAGCTGGGTTGGACTATGCAAAGAATGGGAGGGTAATGTCGGAGATGAAGAATTCATCTCCGACGAAATGTAACGATGTAGAGGTCTCGCGCTGACAAGAAAGGGGCCATCATCACGTCACCAACCAGAAAACCTATTTTTTTACTCGCGATTTCTCGCGAGCGTTTTATACTGGCGCTAAGACTACACTGAACGACCTTTTACGGGTGAAGCAATTGCAAACACATGGCTTTAGCTTCTTTGTTTTTTGTTTTTTTCTTTTGGAAAGGATGATAGCTCTTCTTGACCTTCGTCTCCATCTGTCTTTTTTTTGTTCTTGTTTTTATTTTTCCGTGAACCAAATCACCTTGGCGCTGTCTTAGGACATTTGATATTTTGGCTAGCGAGTGGCGTTTGAATTTTTGGGCATGTAATGGATGAATACAGCATTGATAGAACATCTCAACTTAAGTCACATTTGGGTTGAGACACGTGTTTAGTTGGCTGTCTGCCTGTTCGTGACTATGTATTTGCAACTTGATCATTAACGTGATTGAACGTGGGTAAATTTGCTCTGGTGAAGGTCTTAGGTGTTGCAAACAGAACGCGGGAGTGACTCTAGTTGGTCACTTGAGGGCGAGATGTCGGTCGAGTGGCGGGATCAAATCGAGATTTTAGTGGCGCCCCTCGCTGAACACGTCGTCTTAGCTCGACCCTCAAATTCCTACATCAACATCCAACAAAAATGCATTTATGGTTTGATTATCACGACCACCCCGCCAGCAAGGACTGATGTTTCATTTATTCCAGAGGACTTGAACACAATGGAGACCGATTCCAAAACGTCAGATCGAGACACGTCGCAACTGTCGGATCCCCTAAGCGACCTCGACAGCCTTTCCGACAGTGATTCGCCCGTCCAGCAAACAGAATGGCTTGCTACCACGCGAAAGCGCCGGTCGACCGCTGGCAATCGGATGAAGTCTATTCTTACGAATGAAGAGCCCGACTCTGATCTAGAACTTCTATTCGCTGAGGACGAGAATGATCAAGGCTTCTCTGATGTGGGCGAGGATGGCTCCGATGTGCAGATGGATTCGTCGTCCGACGATGAGGACGACGACAATGCAAACGCCGAAGAGTTGGAAGGCGAAAAGGAACTGGAGCGTCAAGCCAAAGCGAAGCGGGCAGCGCAGCGTAAACGAAAAGCCCAAGAAGCCATACCTGCAAAATTCAGGAAAAAGGTTCGAATCGACCCCGCAACGACCACATCTCCAGCGCCAGCGCCGCCGCCGCCGCCGCCCAAGAAAAAGTCGGAACGAATGTCTTGGCTTCCATCGACTGCCGATTTGCCGACCCGAGCCTCGTCTCGAAAGACGACTCGCATATCCAAAGAGCAATTGCATCTGCAAATGGCTGAACGCGAGGCTAGAAGACTCAAGCAAGTGGCACAGATGGAGAAGAAGGCGGCTAGATTAGAGGCGATGAAGAAACCTCCAATGACGCAAGAAGAGAGGCTAGCCGAAGCCTCAAACGTGGAGAAACGCAATAGCAAAAGTTTGAACAGATGGGAGGAAGCCGAAAGACAACGTGAGGAAGAACGCAAGGCGAAGCTCGCTGCGCTTAATCAGCGAACTTTAAAAGGGCCGGTCATTACTTTCTGGAGCGGAAAAGGTCAATGGGATGATCTGGAGCTACGGTCGTTGCGTCCCTACGTGACGGAGGTGGAGGAGAAGCCCAAGAAGAAAAAAGAAAAGGCCGACAAAGGAGGGGGCAAGATGAGGGGCAAGAACAAATATAGTGATGGAGCGAAGGACAGCCAGGAGAAGGGTGTTGCATCGGGAGAATCCAGGCAGACAGATGCTATGAACAGCAATGCCACGGAGAAGGTCCTAACTCAGGGCTCGAACGATTGCAAATCGATGGCAGATATGGAGCCTTCAATCACATCAGGAACCGACAATACTAACGAACGTGGTTTCACGATGGAAAGAAAATATTCAGATGTCGCTCAGTCGGGAGGCGCGCTGGTCTTGAGCGAAAGAGCATCAGTTGCAGAGTCCCATGGCAACCCTTGGGAGAATGCGAAGGAAATAAAGACGAGTGCGGAGAAAGTGGGTGAAGGCGCTGAACAGTCCACTGAATCAACAACACCGGATGTCCCGCCAGCTGATAACGTTTTGGCGAAGGCTGTCCTGCCTGGCTCACCGAGTAAACCGTCACAAACTACCGCCGCTCCTATAGCTTCTCCTCCATCCGCGACAGCCACTCCGTCTATGCCAGCGAGTGGATTGGCAGCGCCGCCGCCTCCGCCTCCAATTCGCAGTTCTCTAGTTGCACCATCCAGCTTGTCGAGACCACATGAACCTAGACCATCCGGTGTCCTGGCACCTGTGCTCGCCCCCCCACCAGGGATGGACATGAACGAGTCTTCTTCAGCAGCAGAAGCTCCCAAGTGGAACGTACGGGCACCACCAACTATTAGCCTGTCAGACCCTAGTCTAGGATTGCAATCAGTGCCGCCAGTGTCGTCGAAGATGATGGCTTCTATGGGCACGGACACCAAAGAAGTACCCCCAGACGCCAATGCTCAACCTCTCCCAAGGGAAACTTTGGCTCCGACAAGCAAAGATGTGAGTCCAAGAGACTCCGAGGCCCCAGCAGCTCCGCCAGAGGTCCCTCGTGATATGAATGCGACTCGCAACGGCATCATTTACCAAAACTTCAACGAGATTGCCTTGCGCGATAAATCTATCCAAACCCAAATCCTCTTCGGTCGCAAGATGACTAGGCTAGCTAGTGAGTCCAATCATTCCAGACTCTCCTTCAGAAACCTGCAATGGCTTCCCTAACCCCCTGAGCTGCCGTCTTCCATCGACACCACCAGCCAATTGACCAAACGTACGTCTCCAAACACGAGAGAGAAAAAAGGTGCTAACATGCCCCAAATCCAGAGCCCACAGCCCCTTCAATATGCGTCATCACCAACAACCCAGCACGATACCGTGACCCCAAAACCGGACTCCCTTTCTACAACATGTACGCTTACAGAGAGTTGCAGCGCCTTTACCACGGCGATTACAAATGGAGTCGTCTTCTTGGCGCATGGGTAGGCAGCGGGAGACAAGCTGCAAAGGGTGTTCCAGAGCGTTTTGTCAACCCCAGCGCCGGGAGACCAAAACCTGTTGCCGCTGCCGCTGCCTCCACTGATGGTGAAGGCATGAAGCGAGAACCACAGCTCAACAAGGCAACAGATGCAGGACATCCGACTGGCGCTTCCGAGGCGAATCTTTCTTCAACCCCACCTGACGCCAGGCCTGGGGAACAAATTGCACAAGCATCACAGAATGTGCCGCAGGTGGCAGCTCAATGAGTGAAAATTGAAGCTCACAGACGTGTTGTAAATTGCCCCTTTTGGCGGGAGTTGAATTAAGTAAAAGTAGACTTGATAACGTGGAAAGCCACCATGCAAGCATACCGATTGACGAACCAGATACCCCTTTTAAATAATACCTAAATACCACAACAAGTTACAATCACTAGACCTCGTCCTCTGCGTTGAAAGTCACAGTGCAATTTACGAATAAATTTCATACGAGTGCTTTGATAAGGGCTGCGTGCTAGTCTATAGTCAGTGGTCACCCAATCCGCATCAACTTAGAAAGGGACGACACAAATCCTCGACCGCCAGCGAGTCACTCGACTGTGTCTGTCTGTCTTTTCTCTTTCTGCTCCTATGTCCTACTCACCACCATGTATGCTCACACTAAATCATAAGACCCAATCTTCAAATATGTACTACGTCTTTGCCTCGAGTCTCGCCCGGAGAACCCTATGACCCAGATCTATGTAGCTTCATGTATCAGGCCAGCACTCCTTGCTCTTTCTCTGCCAAACCCAGTTGCCAGAAATTGTGGGGGTATCATAAGCTTCTATATGCCTGCCAAATTTAATCCTAATCAACGCCAATGAGTAAAACATAATACAAAGGTAAATGACAACGGGAATCAGTATAGTCTCCTGTACAAGACAGTCAGACATTGTTTACATATTGCAGCAGTGAATGATCTTGGGCAGCACCAATATGACGGTGTGCGATATGTGTGTTGTATCAAAAAACCATGCCGTCTAAAATGTCGGCAAATATATCATAGACGATGGAATAGCGGTTTGCGAAGAGCAGCCATTTGTGTTGAAAATAATGGCTGTAACATGGCGAGCTCAATCGCGCTTGTTGCTAATGACCTCGACCATCAGACCAAGTTCGCTGACAAAGTCATCAAGACCCGTGTCAATCGGCTTGCCGAGGTAGTTGGTTCCCGGAATAGGTACATCAGAGTCGCGAGCTGTCAGAAGACTGGTACTCACTCCCCTCGTTGGAGAGTTTGCTGATTCCAGGACTTTGTCCTCCGCACTATGACGTGGTAGGCTGTATCCTTTGAATGCTTCACCGTTGGGCATATTCGATGGACAGCGGTAGGACAGATAGTCTCCGTCTATGTTTGATAAAATGTCGTCGTCGTCGTTGGAATCGTAGTAGCACGTCGTTTCGTCCTCAACAGACTGTGGTGACATTGGGGTGGTAAATGTACTGGAAGAGATTGTCGGAGACCAATTGCATTGACTGATCTCGTTTGTGTCTAACTTGGGCAGCTGATGTGCGCTCGTCGGGGCAGAAAGCTGTTGCTCGTTGAAAGCCTCTTCCTGCACATCAGTTTTGATGGTGAGTGTCAGAGAGCTAGAGTTCTTAATGTCTTGAGGCACTGCGCACATGCTGACGGAGCGCTGAAAGGGAGGTGGTGATAGGCTTGTTCCAAACACCTGGTTCTCTGAAATGGCTGATGTAGCGAAATTTTCATCGTCGTCCTCGTCGACTACATAGTCAAATTCGCTTGAGATGCTCAGGGAGGGCAAGTCGTTGGCGGCGGAATCCAGCGGCGGAGGAACATCGTCTACAAGGAATTGTCTTAGTGACTCGGGAGAAATATCTCTAGTACGTCGTCCTTCCAGCGAGGATGGCGGCCTACTGTACGGCATTGTGTTCCCAGTTGGTGGCGTAGCAATGTCCTCCTGTTCGTGGCCCGCAGTAGTCGGTATATTCGCGTCTCGAGACCTTCGACCAAAAAGTCGTTTCCAAGATGGTCCGACGGATTCGGATCGGCTAGTTGGGCGTCCGTGTAACAGGGAGGATGCCGACCCTAAACGTCGAATCGCAGGAATGGCAAGAGTACTTGTTTGTGGAACAGGAGTGACAAAACGAGCCTCGGGATCCATGGTCATATATGATTCTTGACGGAGTGAGTTGACGGAAGCGCTGCGCAATCTCGAGTTCTGTTCGATGGGTACATATAGAGTATTGACGGTTTGTCCAGGTAAGTAAGGACAAGCCGATGTTGAAGGTCGTGCAGGGTCATGCGTCTCTGTCGAGCCATCTACTTCGTACTGTTATCGGAAGGTAAGAAAAGAAACATTTGCGAATGTATGCAGCTTATTATTTGGAAATCTCACGTACATAGTAGTAATATGTGCTGCCCATTTTCAAGCCTTCATTCCTGCTTGGCTTAGGAGTATGGGATTCATTTCCAGAGGAGATGCCTTTAAATGAAGGGCAGCCCCTCCACTGGCCGGGCCCGCGTCGTGTATCATGCTTCATTGTGTACCACGTGGAAAAATTATCCCACGAACCAACTAGCTGCACTGATTTGACGGACGGATCTGTTTCACTGCGAGCTCGTGTCAGCGGTAGTCTTCGAATAAAAATGTAACAAGAAAGTGCCACGAGGACTGTGTGCAAGAGAAATGATGTGAGGCCAGAACGTGTAAGTCAAGTCCATCAAAGCCATGCCTCAACTGAGAGAGGACACTGTCACGAATTGATGCACAACCCGCGTGCCAAAGGGGTTAAAACTAGTAATTGAGAAAGTACCTGGTCTTGGTCCACGGGAATGCAGAGGATGAAATTGATTTGGATCAAAAATCTGGCACGCTGGAGAGCTCGTGGCAATTTCACAGAATGCGTGATAGTATAGCCACGGAGCGTGTGTGGTACAGGTGGGGGTGGGGGGGAATGGTGTAAAATGAAAGTAGAACAATGGCACAGTAACAAGAGCTTCTTAGTACGGACAGAAAGTAAACGAACAAAATTGAACAAAAGTGCACAATCGTTTCGCAGGCAAGCAAATTATCGCGAGAATGGAAAACGAGAGCAGCAGGATTAATACGCACAGCAAAAAGGTTATTAAAGCCGTTGAAGGGTCCATGGTGACGGAAGGAAATTATATGTTAATAGCCCCAGGGTCAATGTCGCTGCAATTGTTGGGACAGGCGCTTATTGCAACCGAAATAGCTGGTCCTTGTCGGCTCCTCTCTCTTCTCCCTTGTCTTGCCCGTCTGCCGGGTCAAATGTTGATGGGATTGGTGATGCTGAAACACGGGCCGACCGTTGCATAATTCGAGTGAACGCAGGAGCCGCAGATCACCAGCCTTGCAATTGGCCAATGGCCAAATGAAAGCGCTGACGGAAGCGCCGGAGTTGGCCACGTAATACCTATCGACCAGTAGATGCAGCGTAATAGAAAATTGAGGCGCTTAATAGCCGTGAATATAGATTGATTCGCTGTTTGTTCAGCAAGGATGAGTGTGGAGATGATGCTATGGGTATTATTCCGTACACCCGTAATGTATGTAGTCAAAACCAGCCAGGAAGTCGGCTGAGCGGACGCGACAAGAGACAACAAGCACTGTCAGTTATAATTGAGTGCAGGCTCATGGTTTTTACCTTGCACGACTGCAGGATAAGTCGAATTTTGAGATACGTCGTGACTAGGAATGATGCCGGATGCGGCGAGCTTTGATGATTTTCGTAGTGGAGAGGACTGCCGGAAGTGGTATACAGGTAAGGCAGGTGACAAGTCCCGGGTGCGTGCGAGAATGATATTCTTCAAATGATGAAGTAAAGACCGGCAATTGAAGGGCGAATCGTAGGTTGTCTGTGCTCTCATAGCATCTCGACGGCCGCCCTGGAGGTCTGGCGAGAAGATGCCTCGCCTGTGTAGTGGAAATGTCCGGCTAGAGCAGAGGTGAGGTAGAGGGATACAAGTTCCCTTCCGGAGTAATGGGGATTATTGGGTTATAAGTGATTTAGAAGATAGGATTGTGTCCAACCAACAGGTGGAGGGCAATTTGACAGTTGAGGTGGTGAGATGAGAGCCTGCTTTGTTAGCACCTTTTTGATGCAATTGTACCACCAGTACCTGTGCGGCTGGACCACACCAAGCCGGGAACCAAAACGGTGCTGGATGTGTCCTCCTTCTGGAGTTTCGGATTGGGCGGATTCCGTAACAGCCATGAGCTGGGCCGAAGTGCTTGCTACTTGAGGCCTTGGCCGGGTCTGGCTCCGCAAATGCAAAATAATTCAGAGCAGTGCCTTGGACCTTTGAGGTCCAGCTGATACTAAGTAATCTAGTAAAAGTCAGCTACGACGGTGTGCTGCAGACGGAGTACATGTAGCATCATGGTTATTTTGTTCCAAAGTTGGGCTATGATCGCACAAACGACTTTGGCCCGTCGATGAAGCTTGCGAGGACACGGGATCCCTCAAAATCAGCCCCAAATCGTTGTTTCAAGGCTCAGGCAGGACATGAGATAAATGAAGAGGGTGACGATAAAGTGGGAATGGAGGTTTTGCTAGCAAGCTGCTGGCTCTTTTGGGGTGAGAATGTGAGACTTGGTGGAGCAGGACCTAGACGGAAAGGGCAACCGTAACGCAGGCAAGAGGGTCCAGGCCGCCTGCCCCAGTTGTTCCAGCTGGGTTGGACTGATGTAATTTACAATATTCAGCTGCTTCAGCCAATCACAGCCCAAGTCGACCATGATCCTTGCCAACGCGTTGGCTCTTGACTTCAACACGGACACGGACATCCACCCTAATTCTCCTTGTTGACGCTCCGAAAAGGGGAACGCTCTGGCGCCCACCCGCCTCTTCGTCATCACTAGCACGACTCATTGCTATTACCGAACGTTCGAAGTCGAGCTCCTGGAGAATCAGTCCATTGGACGACGTCGATGCTCTGCTGGTACATACATACAACGCCTGGCCACCGTCGTGGGTTTGCGGTGACGCAAAAGTGAGACGACCAGAAGGTTTTCCTTGGCTCTCTTACTGTAGTCAGCTCTGTCGACAACAATGCCAGCCACAAAAAGCAAGCACGATTCTGTTACATTATCGTTGGCTCGCTGGTGGGCAAGCCAATGAGTTGGATCATAAACGTGGTCCATCTGTCCCACAGTATTACAGTCATTCAGATCATTGTCTTCATGTTAGTACCACGGCGACAGGGCGACTTGTTTTGCTGTGCGACACTTCCATGCAGTATTCCCTGGCTCGGAAAGCCGTCTCGTTACTCCGTACACACAAAACACTTCCAAAATCCATGCCTTCCGACTACAATTATGCCCAGAAAGATTCAGTGCTACAACATGGTGATGAACGTATTATCCAATCGAGCCGAGCAAGACATCCAACAATAGATCAGCGGTGGCATAACTACAGCAACATGTCGCACAGGCCATTGGAAGCTTGACGACAATTTCAGGACTTGAATGCCGTGACGCCGCATTCGTCAACTTCGAGTTTCAAAACCATTCGGTTCTCCCCACACAACCGGGAGCGCCGGGAAAGCGAAAAGCTTATGTTATGTAAAGTACGAGCAACGTAAGCCACCTCCCAACGCCGTCATGACAGCAGCAGCCGGTTGTGTTTACCCTCGTGTTCATGACAGCATCACAATAACAGACCCATTAGTGCGTGATTTGCTTCGGATACTCCGTGGCCAACGGGTTTTGTCATTCAAAATATACTTCCAGCGTTCATTAGACTTAAACGTTGTTTTTTTCACACAACTGTCGCCAGATTTCACCTCCAGCTATTACCGTGTCTGATGCTCTGCGCCAATTTTTACGTAGCCGATGCAGCCCACAAGTCCATGTATGTTTGAATGCAGTGTATCCTGAGGTGAGACTGTAGTAAATTGGTGCTGGGCTGATGACTCGTCCACGTCATTGTACTGTCACACTTTGCCCTGTGCGTATGCAGACGTCTGGTCAATATTCCATATTCCGCATGCATGCATATATATCCATTTCTGCTCCGGCTGAACGGGGCAACATGGCTTGGCACGGTCACAATTGGTTCTCGCAGCTCTGCCTTGTTGCACAGGTTATTGTTCTCTGCGAAGTATGTACTTTAATCAGATGTCTGGCCTTGTCGGCACTGAAGCGTCCCAACGTTGTGTGTTGCTTAATCGTATGAAGATTTGAGGGCGGCGTAAAGAGAAAGAGGACACAAAGGCCCAAAGGCTCAAAGCGATTCCAATTTGACCCAAAACCCTAACGGGTAGTCTGTAGATGATGATGATGATGATGTGTGTGTTTATTAGAGGTCCCAACTTACCCCTCTATTCCATCCAAGGAGAGAAAATTCGAGACCCCCCCCCCCCAAAAAAAAGAGTAATAATCATTATCCCTTTTCTTCTGAGTAAGCTAACTTTTAGTGATCTCTCCCAAGCCATGTCACAGTCGATCCAGTGGGTTGTATGGTAGCGAATTATCTCATTTACATTGCCCATCTTCGTCAAGGACAGCCTGGTGCCACGACAATACGTAAGAATCAAGACCCCCATCATTCATCACCCTCATTCCATCCAAGATAAGAAAACAATACTTCGGCACCCCAATCCCGCGTGACTCGTTTCTTTCCCACTTCTTTTCCCTTACCATATCTACTACTACCTTCCCCTCTCTTACTATCTCCCCCCTCCTACTAAAGCTAGTAAAAATAAGTATAAGCTCGTATCATCGGTAGATAAGTCATGAACGCCCTGCGTAGGTGCATCATATTCTGCATCCCCAGGTTTAATGCCTCCCGACATGCATGCCTCGTCTGAGAACCCAATCGACGTCAACATGTAGTATCCCACCAAGGGGCGAATGCGGCACAACACCACCTCCAGTTTCTTGACGCTCGCTACGAACATAGCAAAGCATGCAGACACGATCGATCCTCTCAGCACGTGCAACCATTCTAGTCTCTCCATGGCAACATGCAGCAAGAACATGCATGAACACGCATGTCGTGTTACGCACCAACATTAACATTATAGCCACATTATTATGTCATCATCTATCTCGGTTTACTCACTTGTTTTAATCAGGAATTTTCTTGTTGCTCTATCAACAGAGTACAGTACGTATACTTTACAGAAAACAAGAGGGGGGAAATAGTGCCCACAATCCCATTCGCAGAACGGCGACCATCGTGGAACCCTCGAAAGTTCCCTTGAATGAGGAAAAATCGACTCGGTCCGTTCAAGTCAATACATTCTTGATCAACAGCTGATTACATGACGCAGAACACCAGCCAGCGATTTTTGCCTGCCCAATTCTCCGTTGGTTGGTAATGATTGTGAAGTAAAAGCCTAAAGAAGTGTACGAATGCGCAGCCTCTCGTCTGACTTTATGCTCATGATGTTTCAATTCGACCACGAAAAATTGGACGAGAAGCAAAGGCCAGCGTTGTGCTATTACGTCACCAAAGACGAGGGACGAGAATGAAGGTGTGGAGAAGTGATTAAGATATTATGCGGCTCGACATGCTTTGCGTCGTCATCCAGATTCAAGCAAGCCACTGCATTATCTCATTTCTAGTGTGAGCGTGGTTGTTGGAGTAAAGAGCGGCGTAGAAGATTTGAAAGTGAGACACCATTTGTCAAAGGCTACCAGAGCGAATTGTTGATTGAATATGCTGCACAGAAGTAAAGCAGGTGGCTATGCCTGTCAACACAGCGGCATTACGTCGTCGACTTCGTCTTCTCCGCTCGCTTTCTATCCGCGAGTCTGTCCTTTCGAGGACCTTTGTATTTGGTGCCCAGGATGGAATCCCAGAAGGTGAAGAATGGCTGGGAGAAATTGGTCTTGATGCCCCACGTTTGATGATGGATATCATGATATGCGGCGTTGTTCGAGGTGATGAGTTGCAGGGGATCCCAAGGGAATGCGTAGCCGCAGTGATCATCCACGGTTTTAATAGTAGAAAATGCGAAGAAGCAGGTGCCTTGTCGGACACTCATTCCCGTCAGTTTGAAAGCAAGCCCAGCACCGAGCGTGTCCAACAAGAAGCCCTCAAATGGGTGGTTGTACAAAGCACCGTAGGCATACGGGACGTAGAGTCGGTGGTGTCTGGAGTGGAAGGTAGCTTTGGGGTTCAAAGTGTGGTTAGTTTAGGTGAACGGGAAGTAACGAAGAGGGCGTCGTGAAGTAGACTCACTGTACATCCATCGATTCGTGTGCATTAATCGGTGGAGGAAGTACTGCCATGAGTCGAGTACAAATATGGCAACAAAGAATTGAAGGGCGGGAATAAGGACGTGGTATACGGCCCTTGCAACGGTCAATTCCCAGGGAGCAAACGATGGTCCGGCGGACTCGGCAGTGGAGAGAAACGGATAGTAACCTCCTGCCAGAGCACCGGCCAGCAGAGGGTGCGTCGCGGACATGTTTTTGGAGATAGCTGTGGCATTGAGTCCGATCAGACTGAGCAACCCAGGTAGAGCGCGTTGCGCAACTCGGAGTCTTGTTGCCCAGACGGCAACGTCGTAGTCGGCCTTTCCAATTACTTCGGGAGGCTCGGAAATGGCTAAAAAGGCACCAGTCACAACCTGAATGATCTGTTGGATGACTACATCGCGAGCTACTTGGAAGCGGGTTGCGTGATTTCGTCGCGAGATCTCATCGGGTGTGTGGAGGCGGTATTGAGGAAAGATATCGAGGGTATCGATGAGGTGGAAAAAGAGCGACGTGACCCAATATACGACGACAGGTAAGACGAGGGATAGCCAAAAATCAGATATCCAGGGAAAGAAATCGCCTCGAGACTCAAGAGTGTACGAAGGTAAAGGCGGCAAAGCCGACTTAAAGAGAGATTGATTTGCCATGGCGAACAGTGGCAAAGGACTTTTAGTAGTATTCACCATGTTGGGGTCCTCTTTGCCTACTTCAGCGGTTGCAATTCCGTATTATCGAGATGGCTGCAGGCACATCAATCGCGTGGCGTTCGGTCGCAAGCTCGGAATATCGATGATTGTACTGGGATGTCGTTGACGTTGACTATAGTTTAGAGGGTTCAAGACTCGCGACACGGTTCGGAGTCAAAAAGTTAATCAAAAGAGGGTGGGGAACAATGACAATGGGTGTGCGTGTATGATGACGGGATGCTCCTAATTCGAATACGAAAGCAAGCATCGCATAATATGAGCGGGAATTGTAGGAGAGACGGCTATACAGGGAAAAGGAGCGAAGATGAACAGATATAATCATCAATGGTAGGGCAGAGGGCAGAGGGCTGGCCTTGCCGGATAACAACTGATGTGATCAGCATGGGAGGGACCTCGACATAAATGCGTTTTTTGAATGCGCATACCGCGTTAGTCCCAAAATGGAAGAAGTACCTTTCCACCTAATTCCCCGTTAAATATACTAGCTCTTTTTAGTGGCAAATGCCAGGTAAGCTCACTGCAACGTGCAACACTTGCAACCTCTTCTAAACACTTCCTTTCCTTCCTTTTTATCATCACAAAGCCTCGCAACGCAACGCAACCGCCGCCAAGGCAGACATGATAGCTTTAATAATATTAACACCTTCAAATATCGCTCATATGCATCTCAGTTGGCAGTAGTCCGTACTCCGTGAAAATCAACAGACGCGAGCCACACCAAAATTGGGTGGGTGGACCGTCAATCCGGATTGGGACTGACACGGTATGCGCATTTTAGAGGTCCGCACGGGAGAGAATGGGAATGTCAGTGCAAGCAGGAAAGCGTTGGCGTCGCGGCGCGGCAGTATCGGAGATTGGGGTATGGGGCGAATTAAAACCCTCTGGACCCACTCAAATGCTTCGGCACTTACGGAGAACAAGTGGTTTGTACTCCGTACGTGGGCTGGTGGCGACTTGTTGGGTTGACACCGTGGTTCTGCACCATTGGCAGCCCAAGGCCTGGTATTTCGGGAAATCCAGGAATGGGCTGTGTGCATAGGGTAGGAATCAGGTATCTTGGATGGGATGTTCGACGTAGTCCCGCAACCAGACCACGGAGTTGCTTCCTACTTATGCTTCATATGGTGCATGTAATCTGTAATTTCAACATAACTCTATTTGTACCAGGTTATTTTCAGTCCATGTCCAGTCCTCTTGCAGACGGGTGGTTCGATCAATCTTGGGAGCTCCGCCCTTTGGCGAACACTTGTCAGACGAGTAACGCAGGATTCCAAGCTAGAGGACAATGATAATGATGCAAATTTTCCCCAAGGTATCAATGGACAATACTGCTTGTGCGGTGGCAATCATGTTCCCTTCGCAGTCACTGAAGAATGTCCCCATGTCAACTACCTGGCGCCAACATGCCTGCTTGGGCAGACGAATATGCAAGCTCAGCACTTTCAATGGCGACCTCACATGTTGACGGGACGGACCAGAAATGGGACTTGTATTGCTTGCACAAAAGCCATGTGTGCCAAAAGGCAGCACCTCGTTCCGGAAATGGGTTTGGTAGAACGAAAGCAAGTTTGGTATCAAATACTAAGCAAAGAAAAAATCAACCACGTGACGGGACCGATGATGACGTAAGAATGCTTTACAGTAGTGACTCTCTGTCCAGTGTAAAGTGTGAAACGCAACTTAAATTCTCGGATAGTGAATGAATGGGTTGCAGATTAATGCCTGGCCTTGTCATGTATAAGCAATTGCTTGCATGAGTCTGGCGGCAACATTGATCCCATTTTATTAGAGAGGGAACCTACGTATAAAGTGCCGGCGTAGCTGATTGGTCCACTCTGCAGATTGATGAGCTGGTATTGGCCAACTAAGCAGCTGGGATTCAAGATCTTGACATGAAATGAGAGCCAGGGGCAGCAATTTTTCTTAAAGGTGGAAAAAAAACCCCCCCCCCCCGCCAAACCAACCCCACTGCCTAACTACATGTATAGACGCAGCGCAGCCACACAAAAAAAGTCCTCTCCTTCCTGGCCGCTTTCCATTTTGACCTTCCCGAGTCCACCTCCACTTGGATTAGTTTTTTTTTTTTTTACTTTTCCTCTTGTTACTCTACAACCTCATCATCTGACACCCTTTTGCTAACTGATTTCGAATCCGAGCCGTCATCATGATTATCTACAAGGTGCGTGAATAGTTTTCCCGTCATAGTCGCTTGAATCACACAAGCTGGGTACTCCCTACCCCGCGAAATCCATACCATCTTTGATGCAGGCGCAACAATTCAACTGATCGCGCAATCTCTGCAGGACATCCTCACCGGTGACGAGATCATCTCCGATTCTTATAACCTCAAGGAGGTCGATGGCATTGTTTACGAGGCTGATTGTGCCATGATCACGGAGGAGGCCGTCCAAGTTAGTACGTTACGACTTTGTATTATTCGCCAACCCCCCCGCTGCCACGTTCCGAAGAGCCCTGAATTTTGTTTTGACCCCGCCATCAATGCACAACACACTCGGCCACCACGATGACTCGATGAAAGCTGCGCGCAAACGCGGCTTGGGCGCAGAGCGTCCTCCAATGTGATCATAAAAGTCTTGGGAACATGAATGCGTTTATAAATGCATACTTCTCTTTATTGGACATTCATAATGTGGCCAGCAAATCGAGCAATGCTAACTAAGTCGCACGCAGACACTGGAGCGAATGCCTCTGCTGAGGGCGGCGACGACGATGCTACCGAGGACCAGGCTGTCAAGGTCAACAACATTGTCCACTCCTTCCGTCTCCAGAGTACCTCTTTCGACAAGAAGGGCTACCTGGCCTACCTCAAGGGTATGTTTATGGACCGAAAAGAGCATTCCATTTTCCTGCGCAGTCGCCGGTGCCGCAGAATGCTTGGTCGCTGACGATGCACTGTTCGTATTAGGTTACATGAAGGCCGTCAAGAGTGCCATGAATGAGCGAAATGCTTCCGCCGAGGAGATCACTGCCTTCGAGAAGGGTGCTCAAGGCTACGTTAAGGAGAAGCTCCTGCCTAACTTCAAGGACTTCGAGTTCTACACTGGCGAGTCCATGAACCCTGATGGCCTGTACGTATTTGATCGTCAAGAGTGTTTCCCAATTCTGATTGGTTTCTTGGACTGCTGCTTGTTTTTGTGGATTTATTGTTGCTAATACTTCACCTTACAGTGTCGTCCTTCTCAACTACCGTGAGGACGGAACCACCCCTTACGTCATTGTTTGGAAGCACGGCCTCAAGGAGATGAAGGTCTAATCGATTTGAGAATCTGACAATAATCTGCGAATGAGATTTTGATGTATGAAGTCAACGACTTAGAAAGAAAGAAGCTAGTTTAGTGCGCCTTTTCAGCGCCTGGCGTACATCACCATACCGAAAACAAGGTTCACAATTTAAGAAGCACGATGAACCGCCTGCGGGCTTTCTGAACTGCGCGTGACTTGAGAGGCGTTCTTCACGATGTGAAGTCGAATCAATACGACACCTAGTTTCTAGTGTCGATATGACCATAAATACCGATTTTGACCTTGTACATAGATGCCAACCTCAACAGCGAACAAAAACACCACTATGCGATACGATGCGATACGATGCGATGCGATGCGATGCGATGCGATGCTGTGCTCGTAGACGAATAGTGAACGGATGGGAACATTGAATGAAACCGCAATCATCAAAACGCTGGTCTCGTGGACATGGGAATAGGTGGAGGCGCCTCATCTTCACGAGATGCAAATTCCGCCGGCGCAGCTGCAACAAGCTTCTTTTTAGGCGGCGGCGGCGGCGGCTTCTTCTTCCCAGCTACTCCCGACGGCGCAGCCGGGCTGTTCTCGGATGAGAAACCTGTGTAGGCTTGCCCTGGACCTGGCAACACAGGCGGCGATGTCCGAGGTTGTGCGTGAGTGGTCTGAGAGCCCGTGTAGGTGCCGATCCTGTCCATCACGCCATATTTTTGATTCAGGTTATTGGCCGTTTTGATTCCAGAAGCAACTTGTTCTCCGTGACGCTGTCGAAAGTTGTTGGCCGTGGTAGCAGCTGTTTTGGCATCGGTAAAGGAGACAGACGATGGGTCCTTGTGGAAGTTGGACGCTGTCTTGAGGGCAGCCTGCTTCTGTGCCCAAGTTGTGCCTTGAGCGGGAGGCTCTTGAGCAGGAGAAGCTGCCGAAAGATTTCCCATGTTGGCGAATCGACCTGGAAGCTCGTTGACTTGCGATCCCAATTTCCCAGATCCAAGTCCCGCTGAACGCTCCGCTGCTGGAGGAGGAGGGGAGCTTGTATTCGCTGATAATCCACGCCCAATTCCCAACGCGGGCACTGAGACACCTGCAGCGCCAAGTCTGTTGATAGAACCTAGATTTATCAAGCCATTACTCTTTTCATTTCCGGCTGGTGAGCTTGTAGCACCTCTTGGTGGTAATCGAGGTGGCAGACTAGGTGGAAGAGCCTTTGGCGCAGGTGTTGGAATCGCTGCCTCGCTGTACGGCGGAGGATTTCTACCATTGGCCTCGTCTCTTCTGGCTGGAGGCTTGGGCAAGTGTTGAGTTGACAGCCCAGTGGTATTTACACGATAAGGCTTTGGAGGTTGTGGTCCTTCGTCTTGGGATGCAGGAGGCGCCTCGATGGCTTGTACACCTGTATTTCTCGGCGGTGGCTCTACGGGGTCAGCTCTTGGATCCGTGTAATTTGAAGGACTTGTAATCACTTTACGCTTCGTCGACGCTGAAGGAGGAGCTGGTGCTAAGCCAGAACTTGTGCGTTTTGGTGGCGGGGCAAAGGAGGCTGGATCCTTGAGATCTGACAGCGGACGGGCGATGTGATTTGAGGAGTCTGAAGTCGAATCTTTGCCGCGACCCATGAGACCGGACTGAGAGTAGTTGAGCAGTTGCAATTAGTTCGGCGTGATTTTTCTTGTGGTAAGCGCAAATTGAGGGAAGACGACACCAGAACATGACTGGCATTCACGTACGACTGAGCCTTTGAGGGAGCTGCCCGATTTCTCCGGGTGCCAACCATTCTTCATAATGTCCTTGAACCCAGACATGTCGATTGAACGGGCATGAGTGATATGCGCCGTATAAAGTAATATAGCTGAATGACCTGGATTCTGCGTCTTCCTCTCCCACTAAATGTTCGAGAAAGGAAAAAAAAGACAAGGTGCTGAAGAAAAGAAGCCTCGCTAGCGCTTGCGCAAGGTGGACTGATGATGAGGAGGTGTAATAGTAGAAGTTTGTGGAAGAAGTCTGGTCGCCGGGCGCATCGGAGGTGGCCCAGGTGGGGGGGGGGGGTGACTTGTCGAAGGAGCGTGGGGCAAGTGCGACCCAGGGTGCAGTTCCGACCGAAACTTTGATGCCGGTGACATTTTGTTCACAATTTGTGTGTTACTCACTATTTCATGATGAAATGCGCCATCTGATGACTTGACATGCTTTCGCGAGAGTTTGAACAACATACCAGATATTCTGGGGCCATCTACCCCGCTGTTCTCTGTTCTTTGGGGGACAGGCGCAAAACGCGTCGAGTCGCGTGGCCACCGGCGCAACAACTTCAACTCTAGTCACCATGACTACTCCGAATGAGTCCAACTATGACCTCCTTACTGAGCATTTCGGCTATCCACCGGTGGTGAGTAATGATGATGAAGACGTCAAGTCTTTTTCTCTTTCAGAGAAGGCGAAAAAAAAAAGAAAAGAAAAGAGAAGAGAAGAAAAGAAAAAGAAGAAGAAGAAGCCATTTATTCGAGCTGATCCACATGAAATCCGCATTTTTTGAACCATGCTTTTCCTAACCACCATCCAGTCACTCCTAGACGACATCATCAACACCGTCAACGTGCTCGCCGACCGCGCCCTCGACTCTGTCGAACGCGTACTGCTATCGCTGCCCCCACAAAATCTCGGGTTCAAACCCCCAAAGTCCAAAGATGCCAGCGGCGAGAACACAGCATCACCATCCCCCGAGGAGGCGGCCAAGCGCGAAATCGAAAATGGCACGCACCAGCTGGAAACGCTGCTGAATGCCGCGATCGACAAGAACTTTGACATTTTCGAACTATACACGATGAACAACATATTGACAATCGATGAGAAAACCCAGCCGTTCATCAGGCTGCCGCACTACGAAGGACTGGATCTGTCAAACCATCCCGACAGGCCAACGGCAGGGAGCATCACCGAGCTGAGACGGCGACTGCACGCCAGCCAGAAGCTGCATGTGGCGCTCGAGGCGGAAAGAACAAGAAATGACGTGCTCTTGCGAAAACTGAAAGAGGCACTCAACATGCCGTTTACAGGAGGACAAGGCCCGGTGAAGAAGGAGCCCGAAGCGGGCAACGCAGATGAGGAGAAAGGTGGGGGAGCACTAGGGTTTTTGCGTGACAAGGGAACGCTCGAGCAAGGAGGCACGGATAAGCCCATCACGACGACGGCGGAGTTCACGCTCTCTCAATTGCAATCTCTCCGGTCGCTGTCTTCGTCTCTGAGAGCCCTCCTTCCTCAGCTGGGCACCGTCGAGAACGACCCCGAGGACGGTGCCGACCCCAGTTCCGAAGACAAGTCTTGGCGCCGCGAACGATCAGAGTATATCGAGAGCGCATCACGCAAGTACCTCGAGCGATCGGCTGGGCTAGAACTTGGACCTCACGGGGAGGTGCGTGACGGGGTGGTGTGGCACGGCGGTGGCCCATCGTTGGCCAAGGGCGAGGTGGAAAGCTTGGAAAAGGTAGCTGCCATCTTGGGGACCAATGCAGCAGCTGGGCCCATGGAAGCTGGAAAAAACAGCGAGGATGACGCCATGGAAGAATCTTGATCTTGGCAAAGCCAAGGTTCATTCACCAAGTGCTTGTCGCATTTCAATGTGGTAAAGTGCTGCGAACCATGGAGAATTTGGCGTCGGGGTCTGGGAACCGACCGGGGCGATTTTGGAGTTTTAGTTGCACGATATGGGATGTTTGTATAAATGAGTCTATGTCGTCTAGTAAATATGCTGTTGGCTTTAGAAGCTCTCAAATAGCATTGACTTTGGACTCCATTTACATGATATGGGATAGCTCGTACATGCGAGTAATAGGCTGACACTTAGTATACATGGTTGTGAACGGGCCTCACCGTAAAAGCTCTCAATTAGTAGTAGTTTCCTTCTCACAACTCCCTCCGGTCTTCTCTTCTCAACAGGTCGACCGACCACCAGCCCATTCACATTCACCCCCTCGGCGTCCTGTCCAACTCGGGCGGCACACTCGCACCATCAATCAACCCATTCTCCTTTGCCAAGAACCAGAAGTGATGTCTCCAGTAACGATCATCCCGTTCAAGGAACTCCCCTTCCACGGCGGCTTTTTCCAACTTGTGATTGAGGACCACCCGCACGACCTCCTTGGCGTCGGCGATTGTTTTTGCGTTCCTGTCGGCGAGGAGGGCCTTCAACAGGTCCGATAGGCAGGGCAGCGACGTGACTGGTCTTCCTGCGCGAGCGAGCTGGCCAAAGACATCCATTGCGGCGGGGACGTCTCCTGTGACGGCATGGGCGCTCATGACGCGCTCCCAGAGGGTTTGATCGCCCTGACCGATGTTGGACAGCCGATGCTCCTGGAGGAGAGCACGAATAGTGGCCCCCGTGTCGGAGGGTAAGGGGTCCCGCGACAGAGCTCGCTCGATCAAGATGGTCACCATGTGCGATGTGGCCGAGAACCCATCCGCACGCATGTGTTGCTGCACAGCGGCAATGGCTTCGTCTGCGCCGCCGTTGGCAAGGGACGACACAGCGTATAGCATCTTGCCGTAGGTCTCGAGATTGGCCCTAAGCCCCGCAGCCTTGATGTCGGTGAGGATCTGCTCCACGACATGGACCTGCTCTGCGGCTGAGGCACTTTCCAAGCTGCCTAGCAGTTCCTCTACAATGATGGTGAATGTGGCGCCGTCTGGTTCCACGCCCTGGCTTTTCATGGCTCTTAGAAGCGACTTGACGTCTTCGGGGGAGCTGGACCTGGAAGACCGGAAGCTCTCTCGTATCAGGATGTTGAAGGTTCGAATGTTGGGCTCGATGCCTTCGCGGCCGGCCCATGATAGAACTTCGTTGGCCGCGCGGCGGTCGAGTGCGATGAGGCCCTTCAAGGCGGCGTTGACAACTTCAATCGTCGGCTGGATGGCTATGGACACGGCACCCTCCGCATCGCCTTTACTCGCCACTGCCTTCTTCCACATCCCTTGCATTTCGGCGAGGGCATAAATGCCTGCCTGTGGCTTACCAGCTTCAATGAGTCCTGAGATTCGTTCGGTCCAGATGACTGCGTCGAGTTTCAGCCCTGAATCGACAAGCTTCTGCCAGAGAGCTTCGATCCGTTCTGCGTCCTTGCACAGTTTCCATCCGTGCATCATGTTGGTGTAGGTGCGTACGGTAGGCTGGATTTGGACTTGCTGCATGACGTCGAGTGTCTCCTGGAGCTTCTTGGACCGTCTGAACGCACACCACACAAAGACAAAAAAGTCTAGGAACGCGGGATCCTCGCGCAGCTGACGACCCAAGTCGGGGGTTTGGGCCAGACGAGCCCTCAGATTCTGCCATATGAAGACGACAGCTCCGGTGTTGCGGGATTCATATGCAGCGCGTAGCTGCTTGTGAAAGATGGCGAGACCAGAATGCGAGCTTGATGAATGAGAATGAGACGACGGTTTGTGTTCAAGAGACGAGGAGCGGCCTTGGCGCCCTACTGAATCCTTCCTGAGAACCAATTCCATGGCTCGTGGCCATTGAGCTGCCACGTACGATTGAAGCTCTGCCAGTTTGGCAGAAGGAAACCGAGTTTCGCTAGCAAATACGTCATTGACGTATGAATCATCTGCAGGCTGAAGCTCCAGGGCTTTAGAAACAAGGTTTAACAATGGCGCCGCCTTGATCTGCGAACCGTCTCTAGCCAGACGAGGATCAGAAAGCACAGCCAGCGTTGCCAACAGACCCGGGATAAGTTCGCGGGATTGCTCTGGCCGAAACTGCACAAATATGCTTGCCAATGCTCTTGTTGTCGGCGATGTCCATACTGAGTTTCGTTCCGCCACAAGTTCATTCTTCTTCCATGGAAACGACGCCGCGTAAATATCGTTCGTGATCTCGTCCACGGCAGGCAGCACGAACTGCTGACCTGAATGATGGTGCATCTGACTCGGCCGCTTCAACTGCGACAAGTGCTTCCACATGTCTAGCAGCTCCTCTAGAACGGCATGCCTCTCAGCCGATGTATGTTTTGTATCGACAAGGATATGACAGAGGTTCAAAACAAGCTCGTTCCGCACATCAAGATCCCACTTGCCAACCGTGGCAAGCATCTTGGAAAGAGCCAAACTAGTGCGAGTGAGACCCTGCTCTGCTACCGCATCACATTTATCTCTCAAGAACTTTGTAGTCGAGATATACAAGTGCTTTGGAATATGGCCGCGAAGCTCCTTGACAAGCGGCCAGATATCGTTCTGAAAGAGCCGTAGTTTCTCCTGAGGCCCCACGAGCATTTCCGAGATTTCCTCCATCTTGGCAGTGATTTGCCACTCGTCTAGAGCAGACGCAGCAACGGGCTGAGCCTGGCCAGTGATCGATGAGGCGAACGGCAGCTTGGCAGCTTCAAAGGAAGAAGCAGAAGAGCCACTTGCTGTGGTGCCGGATCGTTGCACCACATCGTTGAACAATGCCACTGCCGAAGACCGGTAAAACTTATTCCTGGGCTGCCTCTTGAATGGAGAAGAGTTTGCCGATTTGCGAGAAGGGGGTGGCCTTCTCTGCGAGCCCTGAGCTGTCTGCTGAGAGAAGGCGGCCTGTTCTACACCCGAGTCGGTGGCAGGCGATGAGAACCATGCCACGGCTCCGTGTCTGCGTGTCGGCGAAACAGCCGGTCGCAGGCGCGAGGCGCATCTGGTACAGAAATTTCTTGACGTGTACATATGGCCGATTTCGAAGTTGCGAGCATATATGAACACACGCGCCAAGTGCAGATGGCTATGCCGGGTTCGAGCGTGCGGAACTAGTGCTGGTTGAAGAACCTCCTTTTACGAACAACCTTTTTTTTTTTTTTCGAGGTGTACTCCCCACGCCCCACTTGTAGTTGTCGGCAGGGTGCGAAAACGAACCGGCCAATCAGCGTGCGTGTGACAGGCTGAGATCCAAGCTTCAACAATTACGCATGCATGTCACGGCATCTTTTTTTAAGCGGCGGATTTGACCAATGAATTGGACCAGAAACAGGAAATTATACTCCGACTCGGATTACAATTGGTTGAAACTCGGAAAAATATGACAAGAACAATAGAGAAAAGATGTAAAAAAGTTTTTTGAAGGCCTTGAGTGAAAAAAGGTCCTTGCATTCCGGGATCAAACTGGCATTTCAAAGACATATATATATATCGGATGATAAGGAAAGAAAGCAGTCATATTCAGATGCAGTCATTTTCGATCCAGGCAGGGCGCACAAGCCCCAGCATCGAGCCAGAAAGGCAACAGTGACAGCATTTCCATCAAAAAAACCCTATCCGCGTGTCATGACTACTGCACTTGTTCATCCTCCCACGCCCCCAACTTCAACCTCCCCGTCGACAACACTTTCCTTTCTTACAAAGACGCCTCAAACTTGCCATCGATAGCCTCAATCTTCTCCACGCTCCTCTTATAACCTGGCTCGGCCTCCAAGACCTGCACATACTCCGCCACCTTGGGGAACTCATTCTTCCACGAGGCACCCTCCCAGGAGCCGAGCTCGTCGAACCGTCCAGAGCCAGCAATCAAGGGAAAGCTCATGAGGATATCAGCCGCGCTGAGGGTTTGCCCGCAGAGGTATTTGCCGCCGGAGGTGGCGAGCTGTTCGTTGATAAAGGCCAGGTGCTTCTTAATGTTGGGGTAGACGAACATGGCGATGATGCGGTTGGCAATGATGTATGTGATGGGGCGGACGAAGAAGGGAACCTGAGGAGATTTGAGGCCTGGAGATGAAAATCGCATTAGTTTGAGTGTTCTTCTACTTGTTCCTCTGGGGATAGGCATCGTATTGCTGAACCACCACCGACTTATGCTTTTTAGTAGAAAAAAACTGCGGGGGGAGAACATCGAAGGGGAAAATGTAGAGAAAAGAAAAGAAGAAAACCTACGTGAAATGACCAATGCAAAGACCAGAAACGGCATCAAGCTGCCTTCAGCATAGTGCATATAATACGCATACCGCAACCACTCCTCCGTCTCCCCGCCTAATGTGTTCTCCCTTCCCTCACGCCACTGCTTGGGAATCAACTTCTGGCCCGCAGGAACATGGTCCACCAGGTACTGCGTCATGAAGCCACTCTCGGCCAGGATAACAGGCTTCTCGCCATGGCCGGGAGGCGTGATGGAAATGACGGGGGACTTTCCCAGAGGATGGATCTGCTCAAGCTCCGGGGGCGCGAGCAGGGTTTCCTTGTCGCGGTGGAAGACCTCGACTTCGTAAGGGATCTCGAGCTCTTCGAGCAACCAGACGATGCGTTGGGAGCGCGAAAAATTCAGCCTGGTAGGATGCCCGACTTATTTTTCAGCGCCGAATGCAATTGCGCAAACGAAGGCCGGGAGGTATGATGGGATGATGACGTACCAGTACAGCTTGATCTTGGGCAGCTGGTCAGCAGACATGATGGATGGTGGTTTTGCGCCTTGTCTCGCGGCTTGTTCAAGGTCCAGGTTCAATCGGAAGGTATATCAAAGTAAGGTCTATTGATTGAGCTTTCGAGGGGAGAATTTTCATCCCATCAAGCCAGCACAACAGAGGATCGATTCGACTTTAAAGTAGTCCTGCACGAGGGCTGACTGGCATGGCACATGGACCGCTCCTCCTTCTGCTTAGTCTGTGGCTTTAGTGGCGTGGTGGATGACGCCAACGGTGTGAGCGAAGCCAACAAGCAAGTTCTCTGCAAGCACTATTATCGCCTCTCTCACATTTTGGCGACATTTCACATGTCAATCGAGCCCGAAGACCATGGACGGCGACCGACTGGTTGGTTAGTCGAGTTGATATTCCGGATGCCATCACTGCCGAGTCCATCGTGACCCACAATTTACAAACCCTTGTCCGTCATGTTTGTGCTATTACGTGACTATGTGCCATTGCCTCGGCGAGTCGGCGGGCACGCAGCCGCACTCGAGCCGCACTGTTTGTCCATTGTATGCTTTTATTCAATACTGAATTACTGTCAGGTAGGGGTGTAAAAAGATGATAAAAAGCGTTCGATTTGGTTAATTAGAAGTGCAGACGGCACCTAACTTTTGTACCTAAAAGGTACATAGTGCGCTATGGTAATAACTAGTCTACGGAGGTACTTCTAATATATTATATTTACTAATATCTAACCTCACGTTTTATCCCTATTAATACGCGCTACCCTTATATAACCTATGTTTTAAGGGAGCTCTCCTTAATACACCTCCCTTAGCTAAGATATCTATTAAAGCTAAAGATTATAAGCATAGGAAGAGGTTATAATAATTTTCTAGTATTATAATTAAGCGGGAATTTCCTATAAGCTAATCTAGTAATAGAATTCCTTATGTATCTGCCCTAATAAAGGCTTTATAAAGCTATTAGTAAGTATCTTAGAGATCTTTAACTAATTTACCTTAATATTACCTAGGGTATATTACTCTTAAATCTATATTTAATTTATATTAAGATACTTTAGACTAGTTTAAAGCCTTCCTTCCTTATATTCTATAATATAAATTATTTACTTATTATTATACTAGATAATTAATAGAGAAAGGACTTATACACTAATATTATAAAGTAGTTTACCTAGAGATATATGCTCTTTTACTCTATAATTTAATATAAAGAGCTTTACTTCTATGCTTAAGGTTATTATATAATACTACCTTCTAGACTTCTAATTAATTATAGCTTTATATATAATAAAGACATAGCCTTATATTAATTTCTAAGTATTAGGGTTATTACTAAGAGAGGCATTAGTGCTAGAGAAAAGCGTGTTAAAGCTATTCGCTCCTAAGTATTAAATACATAGCTTCCTTATATTCTAAGTGTATATTAGAGTAGCCTTTATAAGCTTAATATGCTTTATTAAAGGGTTTATTATAAAGGAGGTGTCATGGCTTGCACCGAAAGGTTAAGAACGAAGTGATAGCTAAGACTATCGCAGTCACTGCTAGATAGATGCTAGCTAGGGGCGGGTGCGTGAAGGTTTTAATCTCTAACCTAGCACTAATAATATGCTTAGTCTTTAATAAATACCTTGCTTCACAAGCACATAGCTATCTTATAGCTAGCTAGCCTCTTTGTTATTTACATAGCCTAAAGGTTCTCTAAAGACCCGCTTTAATGAATATCCTATCTTTAACCTCTATGCTCCTAATATAATACCCCCCTTATATATAATTAACCTTAATTATAAAATAAGCTACTTACTTAAGGTATAGTCACTATATTAGAGCTTTATAAAGAAAATAAGATAGGGTACCTTATATCTAGATGCATAAGTAAATAAAAAGAAATAATAATAATAATACTACTAATTAAAAATAACCCCTTATTATAGTTAGTAATGTTTAAATAGTAGCTTATATGTAGCTTTACTATAGCAAAACAAATATTATTACCTATTATATAGCTAGAAAAAAAAACATAGATAACCCGTGTTAATTTTTGTAATTAGTTAAATAAATAAGGTACCTAATACTAGGGTTCTAAATAGTCTAACTAGAGGGCTTATATTATAGTTACTATAAGCTCGTAGCTGTTAGGTATGTGTGCATTTGGCAGTGCTAATAGTTATTATTATGATTTATAAATCACCTATACACAGTGTGTTAGATTACTTAAGGGGTCTAGGGTTAATATAAAAGAGACTAATTTTCCCCCCTTTCTATACTTTTCCTTTCTTTTATAATATCCCTTAACCTTATAAGTTACCCTTACTAGCTAAGTAATAGCTCTCTTATTACTATTACTTAGTAATTACTAATCTCTTTTAGTCCCTAATTATTATTATTATTTGTCCTTATTTATCTTAGTTTCTTACCCTTATCTAGCTTATAAGTTTATACTCTTATTAGTATAACTTCCCTATCTAGTCTATTATAGCTAACTTATAGCTAGTTTACTATATCTAAGTCTTATGCCTAAACTCTACCTTTATTAATACCTTAAGAAAATCTATTAACTAAGAAATCTCCTATAAAGTCTCCTATAAAGTCTTCTCTAAAGTAAACTTCTTCTAAAATCTTATTATAAGTTTATTATATCCTTATAGTGTCTTTATTACTAACTTACTACTAGTAAAATAACTTTAAAGAAGATTCTATATATACGCTATTATTAGTAAGTAGTAATATAAAATATCCTCCTAAAAAATAGCACCTATAAGATTCTAGGATACCTTATTAATAAAAAAACCTTCCTAGCTAAATATAATAAATCTTTAAGTATAACTTCTTTACTTACTTACTACTTCTTTATAGCTAATATTTAATAGGCTATTTAATAAAATATACTTATTACTTCTAAAATAATAAAAACTATATTATAGTATATCTCTCTTAACTAGAATCTACTTACTTATTACTAATATACTACTAGACTTTAGCTTAAATTATATAGCTTTATAATAGGCTATTTAAACTTATTAAAGCTACTCCTAAAGGTAGCTACTACTATTAAAATAAAGTAAGTATAATCCTATTACCTAGATACTAGATTACTACTAACTTACTACTAGCCTATTATAAAAGCAAAGAAAAAGCTATAGAATACTATCCTAGTTTATAAAAATTCTAATAAGTATAGTTATATTTACTATACTTAAATATTTACTAATACTACTTATAAGGTAAAATATAATAAACACACTATAATAGTACTACTTAGTAACACTATAAATCTAGAGACTTAGATTAATATTTTAAACTATCTTTACTTTATAGCCTAGAATATCCTAAAGGTAAGCTTTCTTAGCATATATAGCTAATACTTAACTAACTTACTAGTAGTTTATACTAAATACTATTAATTTGCCTAAATATATTAGTCCTATTAAGCTCCTTAGTGTACTTTAGGTTTATATATATAAAGAGAGGGATTCTAATAATAAAGATACTCCTAAGGCCTCTTCCTTTATAGCTCCTATAGCTATTACTAATAATAAGGGACTAGTGGTCTTAGGGGCTAACTTTATTATAGAGGGATAGGTACTTAGTAGCTATATAATAAATTATTTAAGTTATCTAAGTAAATTAACTTTATTTTCTAATATCTTTAGTATATTAAGTTATAAAACATAACTACTTTATATTAACTTTATTACTTAGCTATTACTTATAGTTATTAATAATTTCTCTAGTAATAAAATCCCTTTTTAACACCTAAGAATTCTCTAAAGTATTATAGCCCTTCTATTTAACTAGATATTTATAATACCTTCTATTATAGTAGTGTAAAATAATTCTCTTAACTTTAAACTCTTATTTATTATCTTTAATAGTATCTTATAGTAAGGACATATCTTTTATATCTATTAGGTTCCCTTTAAAAGGTTTAAGACTAGTAATATTAAATATATTATATAATTAAGTCCTAGGTAGTAATTTTAATTAATATACTAATCTGTAACTCCTAATTGCCTTTTTAATTTTATAGGGGCTTAGATACTTTATAGCTAGCTTCTTACTAGGGTGTCTTAGGTTAATGTTTTTTATTAATAATAAAACATAGTTACTAACTTTAAACCTTAATAGAATTCTCTTCTAGTTATAATATTTTTTATACTAAGTCTATAAGTTACTTAAAAGCTACTTAATTATAGTGTGCTTCTCTCTTAGTGCTAAAATCCTACTTTTAGCTTAATTATTTACTAAAGGGATGTTTACTACTACTTACTGCAGACCTCTAGGATTATAACCTTATAATGCCTCTACTAGTATGTAGCTATGCGTTAAGTGATTGCTTATATTATACGCGAATTACGCTATTAATAGGTTATCTACCTAATTAGTCTATTTAGCATAAGTAAAAGCCCTTAAATAATATTCTAAGACCTAGTTTAAACGTTCTATCTAACTATTTATCTAGGGGTAAAAAGCGGTGCTAAGTAGCCACTTTATCGCAAGAAGATAATAAAAAGTTATCTAGAAACCACTAGTAAATATAGAACCTTAGTCTATTATAATACCTTCTAGGGCTCTATAGTCTCTAAAAACATATTCTAAGAACACAGTTACTAGCCTATTACTAGTTAGTTACGTTAAAATAGGGATATAAATACCGTATTTTGTGAAATAGTTAATAATAACTAAAATTACATTATAGGTTTAATTTAAATCTTTCACTAGTAAAAGTCTAGTAATAAAATCTATTAATAATTCTTAAAAAAGGCAATTAGGCACTAGTAACGTAGCTAGCTTGCTATATAGTTTATAATACCTTGGTTTTGAAGTCTAATAATTTACATAAGTACTAATATGTACCTTTATATCTTTCTTTATTATTAGCTAATAATATTAGTTTATAATCTAATAAAGAGTTTTACTTACTCCTTAGTGCCTAGTAGTAAGGTTATTATAAGTTAGTAATAAAATTTCTTTCCTTATACCTAGAGAAATAAAAATATAATTCTTAAATATTAATAGCTTAAAGAGTCTAATTAACTATATCTAGGATGTAGCTAGATTGCCGCTTTTAAGTAACTTTAATTAAGCTATAGTAAAGTTATTACCTTACTATACTTTATATAATAAGACTTAAATTAGGGGTTTTAATTCTAAGCTCTTTTCTAGAAAGTTAGAGTTAAACTTAGAAGAGGTTCTCTAAATAGATTAGATCCTAGCTATAATATCTCTATAAGTAATTAGTTTAATAAATGCTTCTAGTCTTATAAGGACATAGATAAGTGACGTTTTTAAGGGGCACCCTTACTACTTACTAGTAATAACTTATACTAGTCTATCCCTATTAGAAATAGCTAGTCTAATAGGAAAATTAAAATAATTAAGTAATAAACAATACATACACTAGGTACTAATAGTATTACTATAGCTAGCTTATTACTTATTAATAGAAGTATAAAAAGTATTAAATAACCCTACTAATATAACTTTTCTAAGGTTATCTAGATTATTAGGTTCTTTAGGAATATAGTTAAGTTGCGATTTTTTAAAACCCTAGATATTAGCAGTATCATTACAGCGTTATTATAACTAACTATTAGTTACATTAAGTGACGTTTTTATAGAGCCTATAGCATTAATAATATTACCATAGTGTTCCTATCTCTTAGTATCTATAAATTTAGATAAAAAGGCAGGAAGTTATATAGTTACTGCTTTCTCTTTCCTTACCTTACTTATAAAATCTAGTTTTCTTAAAAGTAGGTTAGTAGGATTTAATTTCCTTATATAATATATAATCTTAAAATTAAAAGGACAAAGCTTATTAAGTGTAATTACCTACTTACTAGTAAGCTTAGGCTTTATAGTAAGGTACTTATAGTTTAAATAATCTATAATAACTTTAATTATATAAGCTAAATAAGTAAGATAGTGTCTCTATATGTAAAAAGCCTCTTAGATAGCTAATAATTTACTGTTAGGTATTAAATATTATAATTTAGTATTAGTTATCTTCCTTAATATAAACGCAACTAGGTGCTAGTAACCTAGCACTAATATTGTAAGTATAGCCCTAATCACATGTCTAGATATATCTATCTCCACTCTAAGATATATAAGTAAGTTAAAATGCACTAAAATTAGCGCTTCCTAAAATCTTTATTAAAGCTCTCTAAACGCTACTAGCTTATAGGGTTCTAGTTTAAATATTGCTAGTTAATTCCCTCTAAGGCAATCTATTAATAGAATAATAACTTTACTATACTATTTAATAAAATAGCGGTAAAATCTAGTAAAACCAAGAAATAACTAAATATTAAAAACACTACGTGGTATTAGCTAGGTTATAATTGCTTTAACTCTTACTAGGTCTATTATAATACCTTTCTCTAATATCTTAAAGCCTAAAAATTTAACTTCCTTAACTAAAAATTAACACTTCTTAAGGTTAATAAAAAGACTTACCTCTCTAAACCTACGTAAAACTTATTTAATATGCTCTATATAATCTTTAACCTTACTACTATATATTAGCATATTATCTAGATAGATAATATAGGTCTTATTAATAAGTCCTTTAAGAGCATTATTAATATACTCCTAAAAAGTTACTAGTGTGTTAACTAGTCTAAATAGTATTACTAGATATTTAAAGTGGCTATATTAATAATAAAACGCTATTTTTTACTTATTACCTAAGCGAATATGTAGCTAGTAGTATATATCTTTTAAATCTAGGACTATAAAAATAACTACACTTACTAATTAATTAAGAATTTTAGTAATAAGGGGCAAAGGGGCCTTATTCTTAATTATAATCTTATTTAGGCCCCTATAATCTATATAAAGCCTTAATTTCCCTCCTTTCTTTAGAACAAATAAAATCAGGGCTTTAGCTAGGCTAACTAATCTTCTAATTTACCCTTTAAGCTATGCACTTATAAGGTACTCTCTAAGAACCTCTAGCTCCCTTTTAGCTAAATTATATATAGGCCCCTAAGGTAGTGTTTTCCCTTTTTCTAATTTAATTATATAAGTGTAACCTCCTAGTTTAGGAAGCTTACTTACTAACTCTTTAGAAAAAATATCTATAAACTCCTTATATTCTTCTAGGATTATTAGTGTAGGGCGCTTAGTGCTCTTATTCTAATTTAACATAGCTTCTTTGCTGCTTATGTTTTCTAAAATTAGTATAACTATAATACCTTTACTTTTTTACTATAAATAAGCGTACTTAAGAATTTATATAGCTACTTTACTATTTATTTATATATCTATTACTACTAGGTTCTCTAATTAGCCTTTTCCTTTTCTTTTTTAATTTTTATTTTCTAGAATACTTAGCCTAATCTTTATTACTCCTAATAATAAAGTAACTACTACTATTTTTTTCTCTTTACATACTTGCCGCTTACTATAAGTAAAGGAGAGATATTCTATTATTACTAGATATCTCTAGTATTTATACTCCTAACATATAATTATAGGTAAATACTCTTTAATCTAGTCTATTCCTAGAATTATCCCTTTACTTATATTAGTAATAAAGTAACTAACTTAGTAGACCTTTGCAAATCCTATACTATCTTTTATCTTAACTAATTTTTTTAAAATTCCTTAATATAAAATTACTTTTTTACTCACACTCTCTAATATCCTATCTAATTAGATTATATTCTCCTAATCCTTTTTTAATAATAATTTTAGATAAATTATTAAAGACTATACACCTATATTAAACAGCGCTTGCATAGCTAACTACTAGTTATCTTATTATAGAGATACCTGCATTCTTATTCTATTATCTATAGGGTATTTCACGGTGAGATTGTATTCCTAGGTCTATGCTAATTAAACTAGTATTATATTAGGAGATATAGCTTTATTACTACTTTCTCTATGCTTCTTAGTTATATGCTTAGTACTTTTATAGGTAGAATAATCTAGTGCCTAATAAACTAGTAAAGCGTGCCTAGGCTTTTTATATTTATAGCACACTAGGGATAATCTTTTCCCTTAGTCTTTACTTTATTACTACGCCTTATCTATAGGTAATATAAAATAAGAGCGTTACCTCTTTCTTTTTAAGTCCTAACCTTTTTTATTATTTTAGCCTAAACCTATTATAACCTCTGCTTTCTTACCCTAGCCTTATAGTTAGCTCTAGGTTATTAGGATCTCTTAACTAATTATTTACTTCCTTATAGTGTTATTTAAGCTATTTAGAAAGATTATAATTCTTAGATATATAGGGATTTCTTTAGGTAACTTAGCTTTTACCTTATCCTAAGCTTATATAAAGGATTAAAATAATTAGTTATTCTTTTACCTAAGATTTAGTAGTGACCTTATTGCTTCTAAGTATCTTACACCTATATCTATTATTCTAGTTTTTAACTATTCTAGAAAATTTACCTAGGTAATTAATAAATAATCTATATGCCTATTTATAGCTATATAACACATTTACTATTACTTTACATTACTAGCTAGGCAGCTGCCTATATACGCTACCTTAGTTACATTATCCTTAAAGGTATAGTAGTCTAATTTAAATAGTATATCTAAGTTTGCTAAGAAATTCTATAGGCTTTTATACATTTCCCCTTTATATATAGGCATTTTTATCTATATTTTAATAAGACTACCTTGCTATATAATTACTACTATATTACTATAAACTATAGGTAAAATTATAGCTAATGTTTAAGGGGTAATTATAAGTCTAGATTAAGGGGTAATTATAGGTCTAGTTTAAGGTCTAGCTAATCCTAGATTTACCTTAAGCTCTCTAATTTATGCCTTTATTTATAAGACCTCTTATCTCCTCTAAAGGCAATATAGCTTAGATTATGTGACCTTATAGCGTTACTATAATACCCTTTTTTCTTTAGTTATATTATCTATACCTTTACCTAAATTAGGATTAAGTGGTGTTTATTGCACCTTATTATTATCTATAGTTCTAGATTATAGGGGTTCTTTATCTTCCTAATTATCTATAGCTTTATTATTATAAGGTACTAGTGTGTTTCTTATAGATCTTTAGAGTGTTAGCTATATAATAATCTAGCTAGTGATTTGTATCCTTAAAAAGGTTAAGAGAGATTAATTTATTATAGCTTATACTAAAAGGTTAAGAATAAAGTAATAGCTAAGACTATTATAGTTACTACTAGATAGATACTAGCTAGGGGCAGGTATGTGAAGGTTTTAATCTTTAACCTAGCACTAATAATATGCTTAGTCTTTAATAAATACCTCGCTCCACGAGCACGTGGCTATCTTGTAGCTAGCTAGCCTCTTTGTTATCCGCACAGCCTGAAGGTTCTCCGAAGACCCGCTTTGATGAACATCCTATCTTTGACCTCTGTGCTCCTGACAGGAGGCTAGCTTTAAAGCTATAAAGGCTATATTAGGTTTTCTAATAATGTAAAGATAGACTAAAGAGCTAATAACTACTTTATAGTAATTAATCTCTTTATTAGTAGCCTACCTATTATTTAAGACTATTATAGCTATTATTAAAGGTATTATAATTAAGCTCTTTAAATTATTATTAATAATATTAGGAATAAACTTCTAAGCTATCTTTTAAATATATAATTCCTATAATAACTATATCTCTTTAGTATTATAATTCCTAATAATTTTAATGCCTAGGAACCACTTTAAATTGCCTTAGTCTTTAATATCTAGACTATTTATTAACTACTTATATAGCTCTTTAAATTCTACTTTAAATCTATTTAGAAACAGTACTATAATATTATTTACGTAGAAAAATAGGATAAATCTGCCTTTTATAAAGATATATAAGTCTTCCTTTCCTTAGATAAAGCCTAGATTTAATAGGAATTATATTAGGTATAGAAACTATTATTAAGGAGCTTCCTATAGCCTATATAATACTCTAGTTATTTTCTAGAGATAACCTTATATATTTATACCCTCTAGTGACTTATAGAAGATAGGTTCTTTAAGTTCTATATATAGGAAGGCATTCTAAATATTATATTAATACATATTAAGATTATTAGCGTAGTAAATAGCAAGTAATATATATAAAGATTATAAAGTAAGCGTAGTAGTATAGTTATTAAGGTTATCCTTTAGTTATTAGTTACCTTAGACTACTATTTAAGCCTTAAACTCTATAATAATACCTTTTTTATTAGTTTTATACTTAAAAACCTATCTAAGGTTAATAATCTCTTTAAGATTAAATAATTTATCTAGTATATTCTCCTAGTAGTTTAAGGATTAAAGCTTTAAAAGCTCCTTTATAATTACTTCCTTCTAGTGGTTATAATACGCTAAGGCTATTACCTAATAATAATATATAGGTTCTAGAGGTATATCTTTAATATATAAACTATATTAAGTTCCTTAGAATACTATTAAGATAGTAAAAGAAAACTATACTTACTTAGCTTTTCTTATTTCCTTTCTCTAATGTTTCCTAGTAATAATATTATTTATATTAATACTATTATTATAGGGACTATAATTCTCTATAGCCTTACTACCTTTTATAGTAAATTTACTAGTCTTTATAGTAGTTACTATATATTTAGCTATTACCTTACTTATAAATTTATTAATCTTATAAAATAGTATATTATTACCTTATACCTAAAGCTCTAAGTTTTCTATAGTAACTAGCACCTTCTAAGAGAAGTTAGGAGAGGTTAAAAGTGCACTAGAAAGGTTCTCTTTATCCCCTATTATATAAGAAGGCATTTTTACTTTAAACTACTTATTTTCCTAGCCTATAGCTAATAGTAAAGAGGTAGGATTATTCTCTTTAAGCTCTATTCTAATAAGGTCTTAACTAATCTCCTTATTAAGGTCTTTAGCTTTAAGCTCCTTAAGTAATTTAATTATTAATATCTTTTCTAGTTAAGCTAATTCTAGCTTTTCTTCTAGCTTAAAGAAGGAGTTCTTATTAAACTAAACACATACTAATATAATAACCTTATAATTATAAAGTAAAGGCACCTATATAATATATTATAACTTACCTCTATAACTAATAAGATATCCTATATAAGCTTTTTGCTCTAGCTATAGTATTACATTATGTAATTTAACGTGCTCTAGAGCCTTTATTATTATTAGAAACGCCTTATATCTATAAGCTTATAGATATATAATTAAAGGCTTTTAAACCTCTAATATCTATAAATAGGCTAGGACTATTTTCTATGCCTAATTTCACTAGAGCTTATAAGGTATAACCTAATTCCTATAATACTTAAAAGGTATTCTATTTAGCAAATAGACTACTATATTAAAGACTTTATTATTAAGTTCTAAAGGAAGGTAAGCTTTAAGGCTTAATATATAAGCCTTTTGCTTAACTACCCCCCTAGATCTCTTTACCTTTCTATTTTAAATAGGTATTAAAGGAGCTAAATTATAGACTATAATGCTAGTAAAGGCTATCTTATCTCTTATACTCTCTATAAATAAAGCCTTTTTAATATTACTATATAAAAAGCATAGTTAAACCCTAAATTATATATATAGGAACGCTATTATTATATAGAAGCTATTATGAATTTTATCTTTAGTCTTAAATAAATAGAAGAAATACATTAAGGTTATAAGATATATAAAAGTATACTAATACCTATTACTATTCTAATAAGGAGAGTTATAATAGTCTAGATTAACTAAAAGGCTATATCTAGGTCCCTAAGGAAGCCCTTCTAGTGTAATCTATAATCTCTAGCGCTTAGCCTTGCCTATAGCATAGATTTCGCATTTTATAAGCTTAGGTTCTATTAATTTAACGCCAAGAGTAGCGTTTATAATCTCTATAAAGGCCTTCTTACCTAGATAACTATATTATTAATGCTAAAGCTCTGTATCTCCTTTTATAGGGGGCCTTAGAGCTTTGCTAGTTATAGCGTAAGCCTCTTTTAGATTATTAGAGAGAATAGATAATATATAGAGCTTATTAATATTATAAAGCTTAGTAATAAGGCTCTTTCCTTAGAATAGGAAGCATTTCCTTTAATTCTAATAAATCCCTGCTTTTATAAGAATTATTACTAATACTAGGTTAACATAAAATTCTAGAATTAGTAAAGCACTATATAATATAATCCTTCTAGACCTTTATAATACCAGATCTATAACTAATATATAGACTAGCCCTTAGCTAAGGGATAGATAAACTATGCCTCTAGCTCTAACTTCTATTATAATATTCCTATTAAATTTAGACTATTTAAACTAATAAATGTTATTAAAGATATAAATATTAGCCCTAGAATTATAGATAACTATATTCTAATTCCCCTCTAAGCTATCTATAGTATTTAAAGTTAAACTAATAATCTTCTTTAAAGGTTAAGAGCTCTATAAGTATATAAATAATAATATATTCATAGTTTTCTTACCTAGAGTTACTGTAAGTAAGTTATTTATTAGAGCTTATAAAGGGATAATAATATTACCACTTTTCTCCCTCTTCTTAGGCTTCTAACTTATAGCTTTTAATCTCTCTTATAGGTTTTGAAATGTAGGGAGCTAGTTACCAGCTGGCAACAGCTATACAGGTGTAGCTTCTACGGTCGGGGACTAATAAAGCCACCACGTTGAAATATTCAACGCAACGCAACGGAAGGTTTTAGCAGTTATTAACTAATATAATTCAATCTAGATGACTTTTACGATATCTTATATACTAATAGAATTGATTTTAGTGATGTTATACGGGCAATGCGGCTGTTGGATTGAGAGGCCTAGCTATCTAGCTAGATTAAAAAGATCTTCTTCCTCTCATATACCCACCAACCGTATCGGTGGATCCGGACTGTTAGAGAGGTCTTAAGGGCCACTTTTGATTTTCCGCAAAATTCATTTGTATGTAAAATCCAAAAAATCAACTTACCACTATACAAACTAGCAACCTATATGCACTAAATTTTAGTCTAAAAAATATTCCTATATAAAATAAAAGCCCTGTCTTCTAGCTTTAATTTGCTATATATAAGACTTTTGTACGACCTCTAGTTAAAGAGAAAATCGCTGTTAAAGATAGCTATAGGGTAACCTACTTATGTTACCCTAGCTTACCTAATTACTAGTGGCGCTACAGTTGTGGCTACGCTTGCAGCTATAACGCAATTGAATAATCCACAATTAACAATTGATTTAGATTAGTCATCCACACGGTCGGTCGCAGCTGTTAACAGCTGCGACGTAGCCATTGATGGCCACCTTCGCGACCGTTGACAGCTGCAGTGCAGCTGTCAGGCTTGCAATGCAAGCTAGTAATAGAAAGGTCCTTTAACTAGAAAGGGCTAAAAATAGGTCTTATTTTTAACACCCCCTCTACAAAAGAATTACGTATAAGCTAATTAAAAGCGTACAAAGTGATATAGGGTAAACAAGAACTTTTAGATAAAAACAGATAAAAAAGGGAAAAACAGGAAAAAGATAAAAGACCCCCTTTTGAATTCCTAGTTATTATTAAATATAGCTCCCTTTTTAGCGTTGTTTTTAGTTCCCTGTTAAAGGGATTTAGTTGTTAGTTTTAGTGATTATCAAGCCCTAAGAGCTTAATAAAGGCCTGATGAAGAGGTCTAGATAGAGGCTTTGTTAGACTGTCTGCAGGCATTGACTTCGTATCTAGATATTTAATCTTAGCTAAACCCTCTAAAACCTATTGCCTAATATAGTTAAACTTTAGTAAGGTATGCTTTGTACGGCTATATAAGGCAGGGTTATAGGCAGTGGTTATAGCGCCTTAATTATCGCAATATATCTGGATAGGGGGAGAAATAGGGGTTTTTAGCTCCTTAAATAAGCCCTAAAGCCACTGTAGCTCCCGGAAGGTCTCGCAGATAGCGTCAGCTTTAGCTTCTAATGTTAATAGAGCTATCGTACTAGCTTTCTTTGATTTCCAGCTAATAGGTCCGCTAGCTAGCTTAAATAGATAAGCGTAGGTTAATTTAGAGGTCTTTTTATCCCCTGCAAAATCACTGTCACAATAACCTATTAGGCTTTTGCTAGCTATACCTTTAGGGTCTCCCCTATAAATTATAGCAAGGAATTTAGTCCCTAATAGGTACCTAAGCAAGTTTTTAGCTGCTTTTAGGTGCTCTATATAGGGCCTAGCTAGTGCTATAGATAGCCACTGAAGTGTAAAGGCCACGTCCGGCCTTATAAGCAACATTAGGTACATTATAGTCCCTATAATACACTGATAGAGCTTAATTTCGCTAGCTATTAAAAGCTTAGTGGTCTGCGTAGCTAAAACGCCTAGCTAAAGAGGTATGCTAATAGGCTTACTATCTAGCATATTAAATCGATTTAAAGCCTCTGAGATATACTAAGATTGATGAATTTTCAGGACCCTATTAGGTCTATCTCGTACGATTTAAACCCCTAAGAAGAATTCAGCCAGCCCCCTATCTTCTATTAGATAGACTTTATGAAGTTCCTTTTTAAGTCTTTGGATATAACGTAAATCCGGTCTAATTAGAAGACAATCATCCACATATGTGATAATAAAGGTTTTGGTAGAGGAATTATAGAATATAGCTAGGTCAGAAATTAGAGGGCTAAATCCTAGGGACTTTAGCACTGCAATTAGTGCTTGTTGCCATTCCCTTGAGCTCTGTTTTAGGCCATATAAAGATTTCTGTAATAAAATTACTTAATCTTTAGAAGGTTTATAGCCAAAACTTTTAGCTAATTTAGCTAATTTAGGATTTACTTCAAGAAATTCGATAAATCCGTCTGGAATAACTATATAAATCTGTTGTTGTAGCTTACTATTAAGAAAAGCTCCTATAAAATCGACCTATTCGATTTCCTAGTTATTCCAAGCCGCTAGGGCTAGTAAAATCCTCCAGCTAGGGGGAATGCTTATGGCTGCAAAGGTCTCTAGATAATCTAGACCTTTAATTTGCATAAATCCCTTAGCAACGAGTCAGGCCTTATATTTTAAAGGATTATTTTCTTTATCCTTTTTAAGCTTATAAACAAGCCTATTCTTTAGTACTTTTCGGCCCTTAGGTACTTAGTCTTTCCCTATAAATTTAAAAGTACTAGCCTTTAGAAGCTGTTCGTATTCCTTGTACGTAGCTTCTATCTATTTATCCCTTTCAGGGCTAGATATAGCTTGCTTCTAGGTCTTAGGTTCGGGGCTATTAGGGTTGTTTTCCTTTAGCTTCTCCTGTACCTTAAAGCAGATTTCTTTTATAAAATCTAGAGAAGAAGGGGAACTAATATCAACATCTATGGGGTCAATATTAGGGTCGAAGTCAGTAATTTTGTCAAAATCAAGGTCCGGAGTCGAAATCTGATTTCCTGGTAAAGTTACGGGCGTGGCCTCCTCTAAGGCCTCTAGAATCGGTTCCTTAGGGGGTTGTACAGGCCCTATAGGGTGTTTTTCTTAACCTATAGGGGGATTTTAATGTCCTATATTGTCTATAGGGTAATCCTTTAAACCTTAATTTAGATCTTGATCTTCTAAATCATTTTCCCCCTCTAAAGGGTTATCCCCTATAGAAAGCCTAGGTAATCCTTTAGAGACAGGACCTATAGGCTCTATAATTTTAATAAAGCTAGTCTTTATAACTAGCCTTTTAGAGAGGATGTACACTAGGTAGGTATTAGAACCTAGTGTAGCTAATAACCTTCTAGGGATAGTCCTAGCTACTAACTTCTAGGCTTTAGGTCGTTTTTCTAGGGGGATTAGAATCTCATAGTGAGATCCTATGGCTCTAATACTGCTAATATCAGTTATACAGGGCTGATTTAGCTCCCTAGCTAGCAGTTGTTCAGGGCTTTCATCCTTTGTGGTATTAGTAGTTATATTAACTAGGTTAACAACTGCAGGTAATACAAAACACCATAGATATAAGGGTAATTTTGCCCACTGGATAGTAGCCCTTAATCGATCTAGAATAGTACGAATTAAACGCTCTGCTAATCCATTTTGCTCATGGATATAGGGACTAGAAGTCGTGAATTTAATCCCTTTAGAATTTAACTAGCTTTAACAACTAGAATCGATTTCTTGGCCCCTATTAAAGTGAAGGTGCCTAGGATACTAACCTAGTTAATTTTTAAGCCCTCTGAAGAAGCCCTTAATAGCCCTATAAACAGTTAGGCCTTCCTTATTAGGTAATAAGAACACCCACTTATATCTAGTTTTTTGATCAACTAGAAATAAGCAAATTAACTGTTTATTGTATGGTACAGGGCTGATTTTTAGCGTATCCCCCTCTATTTAATCTAGAGCTCTAGGGGGGTTAGGGATAGCTAATTTCCTAGGTCTTCTAACTACCTTAGATTAATCACAAGCTATACATTTAAAATCTTTATCCTTGATTTTAGAAAAATCAGGGATTCCTTTAGTTATAAGGCTTGTTTTCTTTAGCAAAGGAAGCCCTAGGTGCCCTAATCGTACATGCCATAGGCTAGCTAGTTCTAGTAACTTTTGATATTAAAGGTCTTTAGGGCCTGAATTAGGGTCTAGATTCGGGTCTAGATTAGGGCCCTCTCTGTCAGTCCCCTGCTAGGCCCCTTAAGAACCACAGGCCTCTTAGGGAGGTATTAGGGACCTTTTTCCTTCACTAAGGCCCTCTAATACCCCTAAATCTATATCTTTAGATTTATAAGGGACCTAACCTGGGGCTATAGGCGTTAGAGAAGGGACTAAATCCCCTAAATCATCCCGTACGATTTCTTTAATATCATTATCTTCGTTGATTTCAGCGATTTCATCCAAATCAGAAGCCTAATCCGGCTTTTTAGAGGGAATTTGAACCTCTATAGGGTAGCTAATTGGATAGCTATGACCCCTAAAGCTGGCATAGGTAAAAGGTCAGATATAATGAGATTTTTTACAGGGCCCTTTATGTAACGTTGGTGTAGATTGGTTTTTAACGTGAAAGAAAAAACCATGTTTTTCTATATCTAGGGCAGCAATACAAGACCTATCTTTAAGATAAAGATGGTTTTTTATAAAGCAACCGCCAGATATATAGTGAATAAGGCCACTAACTATATTAACATCAAGCTAAGGAAAATATAGAGTGTCCTTTAGCACTAAGGTCCTATATTTATTAGGTTTCTTTTAATATAAGACCTTAAAAATAGCACTACCGTGACCCTTAGGATAAATAGGGCCACCACCGGTTATAATAGGGTCGGATTCCCCTTTCTTAAAAGGGGTATAATCCCTAAAGACCTCCCTAGAATTAACTATATATATAGTCAAACCTATATCATATAATAAGGCCTTTTTTATGTCTTTACTGTAATAATTAAAACCATTTAAGGAATTAATTTCTTGTTTTTCATCATCCGAATCACTAGAGCTAGAATTAGAGCTACTATCGCTAGGGCTCTTATAACTAGTCTTGTAATTTCTAGGTTTCTTGTACAGATCAAGGGCTCCGTTAGAAAGGTTGTAATTTCCTAGCATAAAAGAACCCTCTGTAGGCTCTTTATTATCCTTTTTATCTGATTTTTAACCCTTTTGCTTCTTTTTCTTCTTATTAGAATTAGAAAAGCCCTTATTTTCTTCAGAGCCTTCTTTCTTCTTCTTCTAACCTTTAGGGGCCTTTTCCTTATCTTTAGCACCCTTTTCTAGGTCTTTAGCCCTATAATTTAGGGCTTTAGCTACCGTAGATAACTTATCCCTCTGTTCAGCTAGAAGGTCTGCCATTAGAAATTCAAGATTTAGGGCTTCTAGGGGGACCCCTATAGCCCTATTTATACGCATACTAAATCGTTGCCTTTTAGCCCACTGAGGGAAGGTTAATTTTAGGGATTGAAGATATTGATTAACCTGATCTATAGGATCAATCAGGGCCCCTAAAATCGATAATCTAGCTAGTAGATTATTAAAGACTGCATTAAAGGCTTCTAAAGTCCCCTTAAATCCATGAAAATTCAGGTTATGAAATTCAGAATATAGGGACCCCCTCTGGATTTCAACGCTATATGAATATTACCTAACAAGTAACTTATAGGCTTCTTTAGGTGATTTTTGCTAAGTTATAGCGGCTTAGGGGCCTTCCGTATAACTATCCCTTAGTAACATAAGGATAATAGCTTGGTTAGCGTCCCCTAGCACCCTAGAAATATCCGGATTATCTAGAAAATTAGGCATGCCTAAAGCTCTAAATTAGATAGCTAGGGCTTGTTTCCATTGATCAAAATTTTCAGCTCCTTTAAGCTTAGCAGTCTTAGGGAAGCTATAAACCCTCTTATTAAATTCCTTAATAATTAAATTATTAAAGGCAGCTTGTATAGAGCTAGATTTAGGTGCCTTTTCTTGCTGAATAGGCTGTTAAACTTGCTGCTGACTAGCAGGCTTAGTAGCTTCCACACCCTCCATAGGTCTATCATTAATAGCTAAAGTTAAGGACTCTAGCTTCTCTATTACTAGATTGATAGCATTTTGTTGTTTAATAACCTGCTCTTTTAGCTAGTTATTTAGAACCTCTTGCGCACTAAGATCAGGGACTGGAGGTCCCTAACCTTGTTGATTGGTAGCCATCTTCTAATTTTATAGAAGGGAAGTCTTCTATTTGTACTGAAAATCCTTTTTATAGAAGGGAAAAGCTTCTATCCGCGCTAAATTTCCTTTTTATAGAAGGGAAAAGCTTCTATTCTCGCTAAACTTCCTTTTTATAGAAGGGAAAGCTTCTGTATCGCTCACGTGCTTCCTGTTTTATAGAAGGGAAGTCTTCTGTAACCACAATGATTCCTTTTTTATAGAAGGGAATAGCTTCTATCTCGCGGGTCCTTCCTGTTTTATAGAAGGGAAGTCTTCTGTAACCGTACGTAAAGTGCACTAGAAAGAATTTTATAGTAATAGGCCGGGCTCATAACCTATTGAATTCAAAAGAGTGGACCGATCTAACTGCACCTAGGATTACAAAGCCTTATATATTTTAACACTCCCCCTGGAATTGTACATCCAGGTGCCCTATCGGAGGTTTTTTTTTTTTTTTTAGGCTTATACTAGCAATTGAATTTTTAGTTATTTCGGCAGGGTTCGAACTCGTAACCTTGCCTTGCAGAGCAGTGCTCCACTGTGGTGGGCGTAAGTTACGCTGCAGTGGGCCTAACCACTGCGCCACTAGGCTCATAACCTTTTGAAATGTAGGGAGCTAGTTACTAGCTAGCAACAGCTATACAGGTGTAGCTTCTACGGTCGGGGACTAATAGAGCCACCACGTTGAAATATTTAACGCAACGTAACGGAAGGTTTCAGCAGTTATTAACTAATATAATTCAATCTAGATAACTTTTACAATATCTTATATACTAATAGAATTGATTTTAGTGATGTTATACAGGCAATGCGGCTGTTGGATTAAGAGGCCTAGCTATCTAGCTAGATTGAAAAGATCTTCTTCCTCTCATATACCCACTAACCGTATTGGTAGATCTGGACCGTCAGAGAGGTCTTAAGGGCTACTTTTGATTTTCCGCAAAATTCATTTGTATGTAAAATCCAAAAAATCGACTCACCACTATATAAACTAGCAACCTATATGCACCAAATTTTGGTCTAAAAAATATTCCTGCATAAAATAAAAGCCCTGTCTTCTAGCTTTAATTTGCTATATGTAAGACTTTTGTATGACCTCTAGTTAAAGAGAAAATCGCTGTTAAAGATAGCTATAGGGTAACCTGCTTATGTCACCCTAGCTTACCTAATTACTAGTGGCGCTACAGTTGTGGCTACGCTTGCAGCCACAACACAATTGAATAATCCACAATTGACAATTGATTTAGATTAGTCATCCACACGGTCGGTCGCAGCTGTTAACAGCTGCGACGTAGCCATTGACGGCCACCTTCGCGACCGTTGACAGTTGCAGTGCAGCTGTCAGGCTTGCAATGCAAGCTAGTAATAGAAAGGTCCTTTAACTAGAAAGGGCTAAAAATAGGTCTTATTTTTAACAATAGGTTCTCCTTAAGGTATCTCTTAATATTATCTTTAGAGTTCTTCTTAACTTCCTAATCCTTAGGAGTAGCCTCTAGCTTATAGAGAGCTTTAAATAAATTATAGGATTCCTACTACTTTAATATATTATAAACATTATAACTAGAGTATCTAAGGCACTTCTTTTACTCTAATCTATTCTAACTATTTAATCTATTAGTAGTAATAGCATTATTAGCTAATTTTATTATTATTAAGCTCTAAGAAGCTTTATAATCTCTTTTAAACTTACTAACTACCTTAAGGAAGCTATAGCTCTTTCCTTTATTAAGTAAGTTATTCTATTTCTTCTAGAATACCTTAAATTTACTTTAAAGAGAAATAATAAACTTATATAGTATTATCTCCTTAGTTTATTAAGTCTTAAGATCTAGATAATTCCTCTATAGTACCTTTATTATTATAGCTTACTTATACTAATTATAAGTACCTTTAGCTTATAAGTAATTATTAAGATAATTCTTTACTAGGATAAGTATTTTCTTAGTATTTAGCTTATATTAATCATAAAGAAGCTTAAGTATCCTATAGGTATAATATTAAACTAACTTCTTTTCCTTTACTTTAGTATTAAAGTTAAGAGAGTCTTATATATTCTTTAAAAGAGTCTTATAAATATATTCCCTAATCTTTAGTATTTACTTTAATAGGTTTATATACTTTATAAGGTTAAATTAAAGCTCTTTATATTTAAAGTTAAATTAGTCCTTTATATCTTTATAGGTAATCTTCTAATCTTTAAGAGCATTAGGGTTATCTAGTGTAATTTCTAGTCTTAGGCCTCTCTAAGGGTATATAGGCATTATAAGTTCTTTAAGTAATTTAACCTTATTAGGGTTAATATACTCCTAAACACTATATAATTCCGCATAGTTCTTAACTTAGGTAAACTATTTAATCTAATCCTTCTCTAATAATAACACTATATTTAGAGTTTCTTTAAATATCTTAAAGGGGAATATATTAGTTAATTAAAGCATAAGATAAGGGTTTTAACTAATTAATATAATAAAAGGGCGATTATCTTATAATATAGGTAAGCGTTAATTAATAATATTTAATAGAGCTTATATCTTTAATAATAATTAATAAAAATAGTAATTAAAGCCTCCTAGGCTTATAACTATTAGGTAAGGGTGTAAAAAGATAATAAAAAGCGTTTAATTTGGTTAATTAGAAGTGTAGATAGTACCTAACTTTTATACCTAAAAGGTACATAGTGCACTATAGTAATAACTAGTCTATAGAGGTACTTCTAATACATCGTATTCACTAATATCTAACCTCGCGTTTTATCCCTGTTGATGCGCGCTGCCCTCATACAACCTATGTTTCAAGGGAGCTCTCCCTGACAATTACACATGTACAGTGGGTGTAGTACGGAGTGGCAGCTTCCTTTACACTTGGCCTCTCATTGCGCCCGACCATGTCTCCGTCTTCTGTTCTATACCAATAAAGCCTAAATCATGCAACAGATAAGAATGAAACCCATCATACGGATCCGTACGCACATCTTAAGAACCTGCGACCATCATCATGTGGGACTGCACACCCACCTGCATCAAACCAAACCAAGAACAAAGCGTTATAACGTATGTAGCATCGCTTACCCGCCTCATGCTGCCACCTTTGTCAAACAATCCATTTGCATTATCCTACGCCGCATCCAACTCGTCTGGCATTACTCCGTTGACCGAAATTTGAGGGGAAAAGTCCAAGATATGGGAAAAGGCATCCCTTTGGATCCTTTGGGGTCGATTAATGTTATGTGTATCCAGAATGCCGAACTTTTATTCTTGCCCCCCTCCTCCCATGTTTCCCACATGAGCACTTGACACACAGAACTCTGAATGCGAAATATTTCAGCCGCGTCGCCGAGCTTTGGTCGAGCCGCGCCCGGCTGCCTCTGTCTGCGCTTCACGCTTCTTCGTTTGCTTCCGGACCCTCGGCGGCGGCGGCGGCGGATTGGAATGCAAATGCCCTAGTTCTTCCAAAGCCATTGTGTTCTCCCACTGCAGACATCGATAATGAGATGGCTCTGGAGTTTCCTCCCGTATGCGTGAGCTGCTTCGTTTTGTCATATGCTCGTCCTTTTTGTCATCATCGTTGCCATTGCTGAGATAGATTTTTCTGTTTTCCATGTGCTTCACAATTCTGTCTCTATAATTCGTGAGCTCCTTACGCAACTTCGATTCATTGAATCCTCGGGGGTCCAGCCACTTGATCAATGCCGTCACCTCCTCGGGCTCCGATAAGTAGCCCCATTGCTTGGCTGTGAAGACGCTCGTGCCGTCTTCTTCCTTTGCCTTGCGCTCCGAGACGGTCATTCTGAACTTGGCCTTGTATTCGTTCTGTAATTCTTGCGGGCCATCAATGAAGCCCTCTCTTTCCATGTCGTCAGGGCCCTGGACCCATATGCACCCATTGGCATACTCGGCTGAAGCCGTTGAACTTGTTGGAAGACCTCCGTAAGGCATGCCGTTTCTTTCAAACCAGTAGTATCGATTCCAAAACCTGTCCTTGCCCAGTACTCGTGTTCGAGGGCAATCAGCTTCGCGCAAATCGTTTTCGATGATAGCTACCTCGTCCTCGCATTCCTTGATAATCTCTTCCTTTTTCTGAATCTCTTTCAGAATCTTCTTGTATTGCTTCTGCTGTTGGGGAGTCAATTTAACTGGCTCTTGTGGCTTTCCCTTTTCCTGCCCCTTCTGCGTTTCCTTCTTGCGCTCCTTTTCGGCTCCAGCTTCGTTTTTCTTCGTCTTTTCGGACGGCGGACGGCCGCGTCGCTTCCCCTTTGCTTGATGTCCTTCCCTAACGGCACCAGCATCGCCATCCTCTTTGTCAATGGGGGATTCATTGGCGTCTGCCATTTTCGTGTCGTCATATTCCTTCAGAGCACTGGAATCAACTTCTTCGGCTGGATCTGGATCAGGAATCAGCTCCCGGCGCTGCTCATGTAGTTGACGAACCTCCTCCATCCTGTCCACGGTTAATTTTGACTGGTCAGCTTGTCGCATTTGATACTCAAACAAAACATCGCATGGGGGTTTTTTTTTTATGACTTACGCTTGCTTTTTCTGTCGTTGCCACTCGATTCTGTCTTTGCGGTATTTTGTCATCGTCTCGCTGCAATCTTCCATGTAGCCGCGCACAGCCTTAGTTTGCATCGTCAGCAGACAGATGGTCTGCAGCGCCTTGACTCGGTGATTGACATCGAGCGCAGCATATTTCTGCTGCACAGCCTCTTGTGTGGGTTCCACATCTGCTGGTACAAGTTGTTCCAGCAGTTCCTCGCACGTTTCTTCATACCTGTTGTCCTTGGACAACTGGTGCAGTAGGCCAACAATTATTCGTTCCCACCCGCCATTGCCGAAGTCGCGCTTCCGCAAATGATCTATCCAGTCGAATTCCCTCATCATCTCTTCGGCGCGGGTGCGAGATTCTTGTTCTGCCCGTATTTCCTCCTCCTCAGCTGCGGCTGCCTCGGCGGCGAGTCTTTCAGCCTCCAATTTAGCGAGGCTGCTGCGTGTAGCACGGCCGTTCGGTTTCCTTTCCGGCTCAGGAGTCTGTGTTTCCTCATCTTCTTCCTCGGCGTCTTCTTCATTATGGTCCTCCTCACCTTCTTCGTCGCTCTCCTCGTCTTCCAAATCGGGTAGTGCTATTCGGACCTTGCCACCCTCCTTTTCTGAATCGACCAGTATCTTCAAGACTGAACAGTGAATCTCATCGAATAATTGAACCGGAGTCCTTTCTGAGGCCACGGTCATGGCCTCGACAAAGTCGTCAAACGTGAAGGAGTCAAGTTGAAAAATTTCGCAATAGACATTCAACGTGTCCCACGTTTCTAAAAATGCACCGACTGTAGCCATGTCGATCTTGTCCTGGAATGCTTGAAATTCAACAAGCTCGCCTTCTTTTTCCACCGGCGGATCCCGACACATGAACTTGAGACGAGGTCGAAGACTGCCTTCCTTCGGTGGCAAAGCCAAATCCTCAATTGGATACTTGGTTGGCGGGGGAGGGGGAGATGGAGTGGGTTGTCGCGCTTGCTGTTCGTGTTGTTGCCCGGAACCATTGACACCATCCGCAGACTCACCAAAAGGCCACTTAGGACCCCTGAAACCGGGTTGACTTTGCTTTCCTTTTTGACTCTTGGTGGCTGGTTTCAATTCCGGTAGACGCACTGGGCCAGTGTGTGTGTGACCATTCAGGTCGTGATCATTGCCCCTCTTTTGGGCCTGAAGCTGTTTGCGCTCCAAAAGCTTCATGTCGTACCGAAGATGAGGAGGAACTCTGGTATCAATGTGGTACATATTGGCATAGTCATGTTTCACCAGCCAAGGCGCCCCTGTCCAGGCTTCTCTGATAACAGTCTTTTTGATGAAAGAACGTAGCATGGCTTTGGTAAAAACTCCTCGGTCGCGACAAATGTGCTCATCCGTAACAATTGTCTCCTCATCGCTGTCTTTGATGTTGACGAGATAGCGAGTGACAGGCAAGGCGCGGGAGCCATCAGACAGTATTCTGGGTCCAAATGTTGTCTTGTCTCGAACCAGGCCGAGAATCCGATCTCCTCCACCTAAGGTCACTGTTACCTCCTCACCTGGGTAATAGTCATGTCTGAATTCATCGAAGATGAGGTCGACAAGGTTATCCAAGCGGGATACAGTCTGAAACTGAACCTTACGCAAGATGGGGCCTTTCAAAGCCTCCGGAAATGTGGCTTCAACTTCGCGACCACCAGTAAGCTGTGCCGAATCATAAATTGTAAGTAACGTTTCGTCCCTGGCAACAGAATAAACAGTACAGTGGCAAACGAACCTCGCTATTGAACGCCTCAAAGAAAGTGAGGCCCGAGTGACCAGTTATTTGATCATTAAATCGACGCTGTAGTGCGTTTGTCAGCATCAGATAACGAATTTACCGAAGGTGGTGGCCCGTGAATGTATTACCTGCTTATAGAAGTCCATTCTGAAAAAGAAGAAGAAAACACGATATTAGCTACGAATTTCCCGGGGGGGGGAAAGGGGGGGGGGTGATTTTTGAAGACAATATTTCTGGTTTCGAAGAGCGCGTCGATGTTGGGGACATAACTTACCGGGCCAAGTAGTCCTCATAATTGACAAATACTTCCCCAGTTTGGGGTATATGCCAAACCTACAAGCGCAAATTAGATTCAAAACACTTCAAAGAAAGACAAGAAGTTCATGTCGAGCTTTGAGCTTGTCCCAGACCCAAATGGCGTACCTCTGCATCGTCATCTTCAATGTCAACTGTAGGCAGGAACTGCACGGGCTTTCGCTTGAAAAGCACCTAGTCAAGTATATCAGTATGCACGGATAGCTTCAAGACGGTTTACATGAATCCAGCCAGCCATCTCATCTCGTGAGCACTTACCATGCTGGGGCTGGAGAGGGAAAATCCAGCGCTTAGATCGTAAAGCGATTATGAACCAGATGCTCAATCAAATGCTACCCAAGAAATATGTCCCCAATAGAAAAGATTTGGGCGGCTGATTTGGCCTAAAATAACAAAAGAGCATGGAACAGCGAATGGGATAATAGCGTGCGCACGTAGGACTTGCTCAAAGCAAAGCAACGCAAACAAGTGGCGTGGCGTGGCGATTTGCGTTGTCGATGCGTGGAGGTTGCAGCGTCTTTTGTCGACTTACACGCGGGTACGACGAGGACGTAGACCAATATATATGAGAAGTTGAAGCAAATTACACGAGCATAAGTAGAAAACGGCAGCAATGCGGGCGTGTGCGATGGTGGATTGGCGGCGTGCGACAGTTCTCGAAATTGGAAAAAGTTGCAAGAGGAAAACGCGCGACAAGTTGTTGACGTACAAGGTAGGAGAAGGAGAAAAGAATTTGGGTGAGCCAAAGGATAATAGGCGGGAGATGAACGGTGCCGGGACCAGAAAAGAAGCAGGGTTCAGAAAAACTGTGGGGAGCGGGTAGAAGAGGAATAGTCCGTCAAGTCGGGTTGTTGTTGGTGGTTGAAAATCACTTGAGAAGGAGAGAGCGAAGAAAAGGATTAGAAGATTAGAAGGACGAAGAAAGAAGGTCAGGACAAGCAGAGCACGCAGAACACGCAGAACACGCAGAACACGTAGAACACCATATCCCCGGAAAACGGGCGAGAGCGGCAAGCCCATTCATTGTCAGTGACGACGCGTGCAAGTACATGTCATTCAAGGCGTCGACGCAGACAAGGTTCTCAGCCCGGTACGTGCACCGCGAAAAGGTACCTCGAAGCGGATTGGGGCGTGCTACGGAGATACATCGGGACCATGAACCTCGAACCCACTTGGTAAACGAGAAACGAGACTTGATCAAGTTAGGAACAGGGATAAACTCATGTCCACGAAGGCTTGCTGCTTGCTTGTTGAATGAAGCGTGCGGCGACAGAAGATATCTGATTTATTTCCCGCTCCCATCCCAGAAAACCTGCCATCTTGGAGAGATTGAACAGCGAAAATCCGCAAAGCTTGCGTGCACAATGTGAGAGAGCTGTTTGCGAGACGAGGCCAACGAGGCAACTTTGATAGCAGGAGCAATGGAGGAGGACGTCAATGCATAAGCAACTTGCTGCACTCTCTTCCGCGCCGTTCCCATCGCAAGGCTAAAACAGGGTGGCGGAAATTTCTGCAACGCAAGACGTGCAATCCTGCCGACCGGACCATTATTTATTTGCTCGGTTCTCGCCCTCCCACGCTCGGCGCGCATCATCGCGGCCGTCTCCCGCCAAGACCGACAAGCTGACACACTCACCCCCCCCCCTGCTTCCGCGCTCTCCTCGAACATCCCCACGACTTAACCAACCACCTTGGCCAAGCCCTCCACAAAACAACTCGACTGCGCGAACCTATTATTTGCATCCTCAACTCGGCCACTTGCCCTTTTCACCCGCGTTTTTGGGCTCATTTTGCTCGTCTTCTGCATCAGAATCGATCAAGCCCACGAAAACCATATTCCAGGGGCATCTCAGTAGTAGAAATATCATATTTTAGAGATGCACGTCATATGACACGCCTTCGAAGGCCTGAAAGCATGTGAACAATCGGGCCCAGTAGCAAATATTTCTTCATGTCGATATTTCCCTGCATCATCACAGCGCGGAGTGATGCGATGCGCATCTGAATTGACCATTGGCCATTTATGACATCGCACTTTTATGAGTATATGCCAAGTAATAATAAGCCTGCTCTCCGTGCCCTCCTGTTCGAGGAGGTTGGTTGGTTGGCCCAAACAGGTAGTGCCGCCTCGTTTCTCACGTGGAGCCGCTGCCTACGCCGGACCCATCTTTACTCAGTCACTGCCGTGGCTGCAAGGCCTGTTGAGGTGGAGAATGGCTTAGGTAATAGTTAACCATAATTATATAGGGCGTAGCTAGAGCACAGACTAAAAGAATATAACTATCATTATCCCTATTATTTTTAGTACTACTTTATGGTAATAAGACTAGGACCTTGCAATACTCTTTAATTAGGTTAAATTATTACTAGACTTAAATATCTAATATCTAAGAATACCTAATAAATAACTTCTAAGAGATTATTAAGTTAAATAATTAAAGAACTATAAACTAGACTAGAGATAAGAGGAGTTATAAACTTTATTAGAGTATAACTATAGTAGAAATAATATAGGAGAATAATAGAATATAGCTATAGTTATTACTATATTTAAGGAGATTATTTAGCTAAGGTTAGAAAACACTACTATTAGATAATATAAGAATATTAAGGACTATAGGACTTAATAGGATAGACATAGAACTATAGGGCTATATAAAACTTACGAATAACCACTAGGGAAAGTTCTTAGAATACCTATAATAAGATAGCTAATAGCTACTTAGCATAGGATAGGTAATAAGGACTAATTATTATAAGAAGGGATATTATAATAAAGAATAGGAAAGTCCTATTATAGGAAATAAATAGGCTAGACACCTAAATAAGAAATAACCCTAGAAGAATAAGCATAAAGAATAATTACTAAAACACTATAGCGCTAGTATAGTATAATACTAGTAGCCTAGATAGTGGATAATTATAACCTTATTTAATTTAGGTGGTTACAAACTAGTGGGTTAAATGTAAACTAAATACCGGTAAATAGGGCATTTAAACTTAGGGAATTAAGGAATGCTATAAACTCTACTTAAGCCTAGGAATCTAACCCTAGGAAATAATATTTACATACTTAGCGAAACAGGCACTATAATATAGTAGGCAAATAGAAGATAGATAATAGCGAATAGTGGTTATAACCTTAGAGAATTTTCTAATCTTAGAATTTAACCTAAACTATAGAACTTAGGCGTAGGAACATGTATTTACGTACTTAGTAACATAGGAATTTCACCTTTAGTTAATAGAAAACTAGCATATATTATAATAGATATAATATAATATAGACCTTAAACTTATAACTTTAAGAAGCATATAGGAAGTGCTATAAACTAGAAAAACCACTTATAGGATATGCTATAAAACCCACTAGGAGTGTTTACTTACTAAAGTAGCTACACTAAGAAGCCGTGATATTTATGTGGTATTATAACTATAAACACTCTAGTGGACGCGCTAGATATAGTGTGAACTAAAGACTAAACTTTATGCTTTAAGAAACTAGCTATAGTAGCTCTTAACCTTAAAAACATTGGTTTATAGGGAGAATTATACCACTATAATTAGAGGTATAGCACATAGACTACACCCTTACTTTTGACCTTACTTAGTTACTTATCTGATCTTTTAATTAGATAGTATAGTATAAGTGGAGTACTACGCACTGTGTTTATAATAGGAGATTACTTAGATTAGGAAGGTTTAGACTTAGTAAGAAGGAGTTAGGGAGGGTAAGAGTAAAAAGGTTTTATTTTAGAGGGGACTAGAATGGTTTTTCTTCTTTCTTCTCTTCTTAGGCTAGGTAAACACTAAGCAATAAATTATATATAATAATTTAAGTTTAGCCTTAAACACTTTCCTATCTTCTTAAAAACTTTATTATGATAAAGTTTGCAAGCTCTTTTAACAAAAACCCTAACTTCACTATCTAATCTTAGTTAAGAGATTAGACATATTATTAATAGAATTATCCTCTATTAACACTAATCTATCCTAGGAAACCCTTAAACTCCTGTTTCCTATCTTAATTACTTTATATAAGATTAGGCTTTAGCGGAGCTAAACGCTAGGACTTATGAAGAATTAGACTTAAGTTTAGACTTAGAATAAGATAATAGAAGATCCTTAGAGTTTATTCCTAGCCTAATTAGCCCTGTTTACCCTCTAAGACTGCCTTATTTAGTAAATAAAATCTTATTACTCTTCCCTTCTCTATCGCTTTAATCTAAAGAACCTATTAAAATTAAAGAAACTAGATAGACGCTTAATATAGGTAGTCCTTTCTTCCCTATAAACCTAACTATAGGCAGGGGAATTACGTTCTCTAGCTTACTAAGAGATAGGCTAGCTAAGGAATATGTGAAACATTATAAAATAATAGCTATAATAGCATAAACTCTAAAGGAATACATTAACACCTTTACTTATTTAATATTTATTTAGGGCCTATAAGGAAAAGTAGCTCTCTAGTATAAGGACTTAGAATATAAAGATAGGACTTAGGAATAAATAGCCTCTAAATTCCTAGCTAAGTTTAAAAACCTTAATCCCTTTATTAAAATTTCCACTTAGTAAGAGGTATATAGTTTTACGTGAGAACTAGGCGAGATACTAAATGCTTATATTTAATAAGCTAAGCGTTTAGCTTCTAAGATAAAATCTAATATATAATAAGTTCTCTTTATAAACTTTATTACCTATCTAGCAAATAGAGAAGTAAATACATAACTATAAGAGAGAGTGTTAGATTAGTTGTTTGCTTTGAATAAGTGAATAGATAGCATAGCTTTAAAGGACTTAATAATATCTAACCTAAAACTTATCCTATATAACTATTACTTATTTGCTTCTAAAAAGATAATATGACTATCTAATAACAAAATCTTAATAGCTAGAATAGGACTACTATAAAAATAGATAGAAGAATAATAGTAAAGAGAGAAATAAGCTACTAACTAAATAGTAAACCTAGTAAGACAGATAGAAGCGTTTTAGGCTTAAGCTGCTAGGAATATGTAATAAATAGCTAGTTAGTATAATCAATTAAAATATAATTTAAATAATAGATCCTAATCTCTAGGAAGACCTTTAGGGAATAATATTAGCACATACCTTTAAGATAGACTATAGAGGGACCTAGACTTTTTCTAGTGTTTCTTATGTAGCAAATAAGGACACATAGGTTATAACTATACTAGGAAGGATAGATACTTATCTAAAGACTTTAACAGACGCTAGGACTAGTAGGCTTATAAAGGGCTATAAATAAAGAGAGATTACTAGAGAGAATTGGATAACTTAAACTAAACTAATTTTATTAGCGCTATAGAAATAAACTAACTAATCTTACCTAAAGGATATATTCTTAATTTAGAACTCTAATTATTTATAGTATTACTCCTAAACTACTATTCCCTAAGCTATATCTATAAGAAAAATAAAGCAAGATAGGTTAACACTATAACACTACTAAAGGGAAAGGAGAAGGCAAATAAGCTAGTATTTACTAGAGGACTAGCTAAGAGAATTATTAAATTAAGGACTAAACCTAAGAATATATTAGGCAAACTATTATAGTAATAAATTAAAGAAATTCTAGAATTAGATAAGACTATATAAGAGAGGAGTAACCTAGGTCTAAGTATATGTTAACCACTCTAGGAGATAAGTGCTAAGGAATTCTAATAAATACTTCCTACGCTATAACTATATCTAGAGAAGACTATAGTAAACCCCTATAAACTTACTACTAGTCCTACTCTAAGAGAAGTAGTAATAGGTAATACTGCTTTAAACCCCTAACCCTATTAAAGATTAGCTTTAGAGAATATCTAAGCTACTAAAGAATATAAAGTCTTACTATTTAACTTAGGGAAATAGTTAAGTAAAACTATAGTGTCTATTAGTATTTTATAACTTCTTTAGATAGCCTTAATTATCTATTAGTAACTAAGCTATTTAATGTAATATTATTAAAAAATAAAAAGCAATAGGGTAAAGTTAATAGTTTCTAATCTTATAGAACTATATAAAGAAGCGGTGTACCCTAATATACTAGTCTATAAGTCTTTAGGTTTAATAAATGCTATAATCACATAGAATAATATTGCTTAGCTAGACAGTAAGGTTCTAATAACCTTAGGATATATTATAGCCTACATTAAAGGCGTCTAATATAACTTAGCCTTGCTTAATAGTAGCTTAAGTGTGAAATTAGTAAGCAAGAGCTACCTAAAAAGACATAGACTTCTAACTATTTAACTTTAAGAAAAACGATTTATTTAGATAGTAAATAATAGAAATTAGCAGATTTCTTACTATGCTTACCTCTAGATTATAGTAGGCGAAATCCTAGTATTATTAAAATATTACGTAATACTAGCTTAGGATTAGGATATGTTATTAGGAAAAGTTTAGCTATAAAGAGTAAATGCTATTAAATATTATAGATAGGAAAAGATTATAATCACTAGGATAAAAGGGGAAACTTAAACTTTGCTAATATATCTATGCTTAGACTTGTTCTAAAGATCTAATATAAGAGCTTAGCTACCGCAGAGGATAGATCTAGAGGAGATTATAGAGTTTATAGAAGATAACTAGGAAATTCTAGAGGAAGTTAAACAGCTCCTAAGGGGATTAAATAGCTAGATTATAGAAGAAGCTAAGAACTAGGAGTTAAAAAACTAAGCATTATAAATAATAAAGTTAGCGATTATTTGCGTTTTCTTGATTTACTATAGCTAGCAAATGAGATTAGAATAACAAGCTTTAAGGGAATACTAGCGGAGAATACTTAGAGAATAAAGCATAAACAAAGAGTATATTAGGAAGATAGGAAGACTAAGGGGGATATTAATAGGAAGAATAATATTACTATAAGTAAAATAGGAATAGAGTTATATAGTTTATATAGTTTAGAATTAGATAATACAGCGAAAATAACTAGCGAACGAGTTCTTATTAGCGAACTAAAATTAAAGTCTACTACCATGGTTATCTAGAAACCGCTGTAAAATGTTATTATAGATAGAATGGCTATTAAGTTAAGCTCTAAGATAGAAATTAAATTATTTACCTCTTATTATACTAGTGTCCCTTAACTAAAACCCGTATTAGCCTATTAGATAATTACTTAGAGTTAGATTAAACATTATAAAGTATTATAGGAAAGGGAATTATCCTTAGATATAGGTTATAATTACTCTAAATAAGATATAGGAGAAGCACGGTGTAGTAAGGAATTAGGATTATCCTAGGAAGACTTAATAAGAGATAATTTAGAAGACTTAGATAAGGAGGAAACTAATAAGGGAAGAAATAAGAAACACATAAAGATTAATATAGACAAAGAATAGGATTAAGATAGGGGAGATAATCTTAACCTATTTAATATCCTAAGGGATACGCGTAGTACTATACTATACTAGGAAGAATATAAGGTAAATACTACTAGATATAGCAAGGTCTTAATTTATATAGGAAAATCAAAAATTAAGGGTACCCCCTTACTAAGTGAGAATCACTATATAAATAACGAAAATCAAGTCTTACCTAGAGAAGTTAGACATAGGTTATGCGATACGTTAGACTTAGGCATTTTAAAGGTTTAAGATCTAGAGGTAGACACACTAGGACATAACAGCGACTTAATTTATATAGGAAACCTAAAAATTAAGGTCTACCCCTTAAAGAATAAAAATCACTATATAAATATAATAATTAGAGGTTTAGTAAGAGAAACTAGGGATAGGAACTAGTATTTGCGTAGTTAGCGATATAAGCAAGAGGGATTGGTTATAAGAAAAGGACAGTATTACGCTATATACACTCTAGTATACCCCCTATGCCTAATTTATATAGGAAAAGAGGAAATTAAGGCCTCCCCCTTAAAAATCAGAAATTACTATATAAATAACTAGATTAGGGAATTAACTAGCAAAACTAAAGATAGTAAGGACTATAGTATAGACTTAGTGGTGCACTTAAATATTATAGGTTAGGCGCTAGTTTACGACGTGAATAGGGAGAAAGCTACATAAGATAGTATAAGACTAGGTAGATTAGATATTTATATAGGAAATTAGGAAATTAAGGGGTACCCCTTAAGATTCTAGAATTTACATATAAATTAACTATTAGCAAACTTAGCGTCTAAAACCATAGTTTCTTAGTTTAATTAGTCTAATATTACACTTAGGGACTATGCAAGGACCATAGAACAATAGATAATAATTATAAGGCTATATTATATATTTAGAGATTGCTTTATTAAGAAGCTTAAAGATATTTGTATAACTAACCTTTTATAATACTACATTCCCTTAGTTCTAAACGCTTAGCCTAGGAAAAGGAAGTAATATTAGTACTTAGGAATATATTATGAGTTTTTAAAGAAGGTATTTCTAGCTATAGAGAAAGCAGGTATTATTTGCTATGGAGATTTAGAATAGGTAGCCCTAATAATATTTGCCCTAAAGCCTGGAAAGGATTTTTAAGTGGTTTATAATTACTATGACATAAACAGTAAGATAGTTAAATTAGCTTATCCTTGCTATAATATAGAAGCTAATTTGGATTTGATTTATTGCGAAAGGTTAATAATAATCTTATAAGTAAATGCTTTAAATAGATTCTAGGTAATTGGAATTTATTTACCTAATAAATATAAGATAGCCTTCTTAGGCCCTAATGGAATGTATTACTATAATAATATAGTATAAGGATTAACTAGGTTACTAGGAATATACGCTAGATTTAGAGACACTACCTTTAGGTATTTATTCTTTAAAGATAGATCTAAAAGTAAATTAATATTAGGATATATAGAAGATATTAAGACCTTATTTTCTATTTATATAGATAATCACTACTTAGGTTCTAAAACATAGGAAGATTACTTTAACTTCTTATAGACACGCTACTTCCTAAGAATTACCTAGGCACTAATTAGACTAAGTAAACATAAGATAACTCTTTATATTAAAGGTAAACTATGTAGGATTTTCTATTAAAGATAGAAAGATTAGACTAGTAAGGAAATATTATAAAAGATTTGCTAACCTAGTAAGATACTTCTAATAGTAGCCTCTAAAAACTTAGAATAAAATCTTAGTTTTAATTTACCTAATGCCCTTCTTAAGAAAGTTTATCCCTAGTAGATTAGATCTAGTGTTAACTATTAAGAAAGTCTTTTTCTAAGAGGTTTAGAAAGTTATAAAATCTAGGAAGCTATTAGTCTAAAGGGCAGAAGTCCTAAAGGAGAAACCTAAATAGACACTAGAAGCTTAAAACGCTTTACTCTAGATTTACTATAGCATTTAGGTAAATACTACTTTTAGGGCCTAGCTAGGGATATAGTTTTATTTAGTAATAGATACTTTAGATATAGGAACTAGAGGAGTTTTATTCTAGCTAGAAGACACGGAACCTAGTATAAGCGCTATAGACTTAAATTTTATAAAGGTTTAAATCATTATATAGATATTATATAGATTAGGGGACGTGGAAAAACGCTATATAATGCTAGAAAAAGAAATATTAGCTATTATTATTAGATTAAGAGAGACATAATAGCTAGTTAATAGTTTACCTTATTTACTAAAGGTATATATAGACTATAAAGGGATTATTAATTTAATAGTAAACCTCTCTAAGGTTTATAGGAAGGTTACTTAATAGGTAAACATTCTATAAGAGTTAAATGTGGAATATATACACTATCCTAATACAACAAAAATCATAAAGATCGCGGATAGGATATTATAACTGCTAGAGGAACTTAGATCTAATCCGTATAAAGTAAAGAGAAAAATAGGAGTTAATATATCCCTAGCTATAGGAGAATAACTAGTGATGATTTTAATAAACATAATAATTATACTAGAAGGAGAAAGATTAGATAATAAAACTTTAGAGATAGTTAAAACTAAGCTTTAGGAATAGTTAGACTCTAAATAGTATAGGGAGATTCTTACTTTAATTATTTATAGTCCTTATATAATCCTAACTAAACAATAAAAACTAGTTTAGCGTTAAGCCTTAAAATATTAAATTATAGACTAAAAACTTTATTATTTAGAACTTAATAAATCCTTAGCTAAATATATAATCTCTAAAGAGGTCCCGCTAAAACTTTAATAAGCTTATAATATAGTAAGGTATTTTAGCTTAACTATTATAATATAAAAGCTTTATAGGGTATATTTCTAGCCAGATAGAGCGAAAGATATTAAGTCTTACTATTAATCTTATCTTATCTACTAGCAAACTAGAACTAGGTTACTAAGATTAGCTCTAAAAACTATTATAATATTAGAACCATAGGCATTAGTTATAATAGATTACCTTAGACCTATTACTCCTAAGGCTTAAAATAGGGACTTATATATACTAATCACTATTAACTATATAATAAGGTTTGCGTTAGGCTAATCCTATAATAAAGTTACTAGAGACTTAGTTACCTAGATATAGGATAGAAACTAGAGCTCTATTTTTAGTTAGCTAAGAGGAATTTACTATAATAACGGATCTTACTTTAAAAATCTAAACTTTAAATCCACTATAGGAAAACATAGTATAATAGTTACTTTTAGACCTATCTCTTATCTATCTTCTATAGGACTTATTAAATAAAATGTTTACCTAGTAAAACAATAATTAATAAAGTAAGCGGTTAAAAGGGATAGAGTGTTACTTAATTTATAGAACTAAGCTATTCTAAGTATTATAGTTATTCTAAATAATTAGTTTATATTAAGCATAGGGATAACTCTAGTAATATTAATATTAGGATTTAATCTATTTACTAAGCATATAGGAGTTAGTAATGATTAGGATAAGATAGACTTAATAGAATTAGAAACTAATCCTATCTTAATCTAAGAAATAAATCTATAGTATTCTAATTTAAGGGAGGAGAGAAGGGAATTAGTTTAAACTTAAAAGGTAAATAATAAGGGGAATTCTTCTAAGCTACTATAATAGTTTAAAGTAAGTAATCTTATATAGGAGAAAATTAATAAAGAGAATAAGTTAAAGGGGAAGTTCTATAAGACCTAGGGAAAGCTTTTAATAATTAAGAGAAAGTTATTATTAGTATTATATAAGATTAAACCTTTAGATAGAGGATAGGGTTAAAAGATTTATATTAATAATCTAAAGATATATATCCTACGCTAGGAAAGACTATAACCTCTAAGACTAAATACATAGGATATAGCTAATTAGGATCCGGAGAAGGAGATATAGAATTAGTAGAGAATAGAGAATAATAATTAAGAAGGTAAATAGCTTGTAGTATTTTAGAAGAATTATAGTGTTATGGTTAACACTATCTTAAAATGGGCTAGCCTGTTAAGGTGGAGAATGGCTTAGGTAATAGTTAACTATAATTATATGGGGCGTAGCTAGAGCACAGACTAAAAGAATACAACTATCATTATCCCCATCATTTTTGGTACCACTTCAGGCCTTGTCAGAGTCGTCACCCAAACCACCTGGTAACGGCACGGGGGCTGTGCTTGCAGTGAATAAAAAGGAACGCAACCAGAGGGGCGCGGCTGCTCAAATATAATGCTTGGATTCTGATTAATCAATCATCTATGGGTATCAGTACAAGCCTTGCGGGTGCGAAATGTTTCTTCTCTCGGCGGGGGGGAACACATCTCCTCAAGAAGTAAAGAACACCACCATGTATCCAACCCAACTACCGACAACTCCTATTGCCGCGTAGGAGCTGGTAAACATGAGCGGCAGAAACTCGTACTTCTTACCAAAAACAATGTGATGTACGAGGGACGTGTATATAATCAACGGAATGGACACGGCAGTGTACAGTGTGCTGAACCGGTCTAGTAGGAAGAATCTTGGCTTGTTGGACGCTGGCGCAAGCCGATCAAACGCGGTCAAGAATAAAACCAGCCAGAAGATAGTATATATGGTCTTCACGGGAAATTCGGTCGGTGTGAAAAGCAGAGGGAACAAGGATACGTGGCCCGCGACTGCCAATGGGCGGAAAGCGCCCAAGTGACGCCGGTCGCGAAGGGCAATGAGGCTGAAGGGAATAATGACCAGCAATACAGCCTTTTCGTGTACATGCCACCCAAAAAGGAAGGAGGCATACCCACAAAGTGTGACGGCGCCAATAAAAGTTTCCCAAGACGGCAGTGTCGACGAAAAGAAGAGCTTGAAGAGAGGCAGAATTTGGAAGACGAGTGTCAAGACGAAACACGTCCTGGGCGATACTTCGGGCAGGATTGCGAATGCAGTATCTCCTACAAGCCCGCGGGTGACGCTTTGTAACGCTCCCAACTTGACTGTTAAGCCCAGTCTCGGAGCAACTAGAACAAATGAGTTCGATTAGAAAATCTTGTAGGCGTAGATGAAGATCCAAGAGTCATCGCAAAAGGAATCGTGTACTTACGATGGATCAAAACCCGATCAACTAGCGAGTAGATCGCCCAGACATTAGGAGCCCAGTACGCATGGCAGAGCCCACGCGAGAATGGGAAAAGTCGACTTAAAAGCTGTGGAATCTGACCCATGACAGCGAAGGGCCCAAATGCTGCAACAAATATGCAGATTATGCCCAAACCAAGCCTCAAACAATTTGCAAATTTGATCTGAAGAATTGATTTTGCTGACAAGCAGTACGTACGTAACAGGAAGACGAAGTACGCCGGGGCAAGATAGAGGTAAATGTGCTTCAAGCACAAAAGAGCCGCAAAAACGAGTCCACTTTGGAGAAGCGTAGACTTGGACCTAGCAAGTACCAGAGACCAGAGTAATATGCCGTACATGAAACCATTGTATTGAAAGTGTATATGGTCAATTATCAGCAGACCGGGAGAGAGCAAGATGGATAGCGCGGCTACTTGGGCTGCTCGTTTTGATGGTAGGCGACTTGAGTCGATGTAAAGCTGGAGGGCATAGACCAAGAAGACTTCGGTAACAATAACAGTGGTTCGCTGGAAGTGGATAGTTTGCCAGCTTTCGTAGTTCAAGTTATACAGCTTGACCATCGCCGGGTCAACCAGTCGTGCCAACTGCGCGAGTACCCATTCAAAGTAGGCAAAAAAGGGGGGGTAATCTAGAGTCCATTCTGATGTTTTCTCGTAGTACCACTCGTTGAGAGGAAGACTGTGGGTAATGGCAAGCCAATTGCGATGGACTTCGAAGTCCGTGGACTTGCTGTAGGGAAGTTAATCAAGTGGAAAGAGGAGGGCGGGGGTGTTTAAAGATGAGGGAAAAAAAGTACGAGAGATAAATAAGGGGAAACAGATGGACGCGAAAAAAAACATACTAAGCTGGAAATAAAAGGATTTTGAACGCAGCGGCAGCAATTGCGCACTGCGTCAACGTCGGATACGACTCGGCCATTGCGCGAGGGTAGGCTGGTCGAAAGGGAGGTGGAACAGCGGGTGGATGTTGGTCCTAAAGACACTTCATGGCAGATGTACGTAGATCAGCTGGGACAACATGTGAGCCCACAACCTCAGCGGACTCTGAGGGTGTGGCGTGTCGACAATGGTGGCCGAAATCAGTATTATGATCTTGGCAGAAAGAGTCGCGATCAGGGAGTGAAGTTGAAAGGCCACCACACCCACCACACCACACACTGCAACCCGAAGAATTAGGAGCCCCACCAACCCTGGGGAGAAAATTGGGGAAAGAAGCTCGACGGGAAGGTGCCTGCATGCCTGCATGGGATTCGTCGACCGTGAGCTAGCGCCAGGCGCCAGGGTGGCCGTCTCCGTGTGTCATCCTGGAAAGCTGCAACAGATAATAACAGAAGCCAGGGGCGTGTGCCAGCTGTCCACACCTTCGTCGATGCCGTCTTGGCTCTCAGTTTCCTTTGTTCCCACCGATTGGTTATGTGCAAGGGAACACAAGAAAAAAAAAGAAGCTTCCCATCGCTAGCTCAAGTCGCGCATCATCTGTGCAAACTGTTCTTGGCAGCATAACCAGCTGGACTGGGCGATTACTGCGATTCGTTGTTTGCGGCGGATTTCTCTGATTTCTCTCTTCGTTTGTGCATCAACAGTCGAAAATTGCCTCTTCTTGAGCAACGCCAAACAAAAGACACCAACATGCGATTCTTCAGCAACTCAGTGGCTTCTGCTACTCTTTTGGCCGCTACTCTATCTCAAGCGCAAATCCTCATCAATGAGCAAAGCTTTGGACACTCGGGACGGTAGGTTTTCGAAATCATACGAGGATAAACGCAACCGACTGACGAACTGCTTCATGTAATAGCCTGAGCGCCGCCGATGGACGAATCCCACACTTTAGTATTTCTGGCCAACCGCAACATCCTGAAATCCTATCGAACAAGATCATCTTGACACCCATGGCTCCAGGAAACCAGAGATCCTCAATTTGGGCGGACTCCCCCCTCACACGATCGACATGGGTGGCAGACGTCGATTTCCGGGCCAGCGGACCTGACCGTGCTGGTGGCAACTTGAACATATGGTACGCGAGACGGGGCAAGGAGGAAGTTGGCACCAACAGCGTTTACACTGCTGGTAAATTCGATGGTCTTGTGCTGGTGGTAGATTCACACGGAGGATCTGGTGGCATGATCCGTGGTTTCCTTAATGACGGCAACGTCGACCATGTTTCGCAGCCCAGCGTGGACAAGCTGGCCTTTGGGCAATGCAACTACTATTATCGTAACCTGGGTCGACCCTCGCAGATCAAGTTGCGCCAAACGATCTCCAACTTCCGCGTCGAAATCGATGGAAAGCTTTGTTTTGAAACAGACAAGGTTTCTCTGCCCGCTGGTTACCACTTCGGTATCACCGCTGCCACTCCGGACAATCCCGATTCATTCGAAATCTTCAAATTCGTGGTCATGTCAGACTCAACCATATCGGGTGAGCAGAACCAGGGACAGGAATACACGTCTCGACAACATCAGCCCGATGGTCACAACCATGGGCAGCAGCAGCACAGTGGAAATACCAACGACTTCACCCAACCCATCCCAGATCAACCGGCAGACATCTTCCAAACGACCAAGGAGCAGTTTCAAGATGTCCACAATCGTTTACAGTCTGCCTCTCACCAAATCTCTGCCGTGTATGACGCAGTCTCCAAGCATCACCAGATGGACGAGAGGCGAAACGAGGAGATGAAGCATGCTGTAGACTCTCTGCGCCATGAGCTGGCCGCGCTGCGTCAAATCGGCGACCTGCAGACCAAGATAAGGGAAATACAAGTCGAGATTCACAGCATGCATCAGGACATGCGACAGAAGATGACGACCCATGGAGAATCTCTCGAAGCGAAACTGCGCAATCACCATGGCTCCTTAGCCCAGGCCATGTCCGATAGCATGCCTGGTCACGGAAAGCTCATGTTCTTCTTTGTGGGCACGCAGATTGTTCTACTCGCTGGCTATGTTGTGTATACGCGAAGTCGAGCGAGCAGTCCCAAGAAGTACTTGTAAAAAGGGAAAGGGTATTCACAGTGAACGATGTGCATTCAACTTGGTCTTTTGATTCAATGGAGTAGTATAGAATGAGCCGACGTACCGGGACGGCGTAATCCGACCTGATGAACAGGCCACTTTTGGATACTGGACTTGGGGGAAAAAAAGAGGTGGGTTAAGACACAATGTTTCTCGCGAATTTTAGCAATGTAGGCAAAGGCAGTTGTTTGTTGCATCACATGTGTACGAAGTAATGCTATTTTTGAATGAAAAAAAAAAAAAAAATTGACGACTCGAACCTTTAGCTGTTCCAATTCATTGTTTAATTTCCTTTGTTAAATCAAAATCCTCAAGTGGTCTTTGCCGCGCAAGTTAATATCAGCGGGAGCGATGAAAAGAAGTTTTTTCTTTCTTTTTTTTTTCCCATTTCCAAGATCAACACCCCTCAAATAATAGCATCCACATGTCTCCCACGCCTATTAATCACATCAAGTAATTCATCCCCCTTTGGCGCAACGGTCAAGTTTTCGAACCCATCCTGCGTGACGAGAATGCAGTCCTCGATACGGACGCCTCCGACGTCGTAGTACCCTTCTAGGACGTCCCAATCTATGAAGGGAGACTGGATTGGGTCGTGGCGGAAGTAGCCCTCTAGATACTCTCGACAAAAGTAGCTGTTGAACAAACACATTAGCACGATATTCCAGGTCAGAATGTGGTGGTGTATCTTCCATATACACAGTCAAGGAAGGAGAAGGGGAGAAATACTCACATTCCGGGTTCTACCGTGACAACCATGTTCGGCAAAAGATGCTGCCTTTTGCTCTCCTGGGCAGTTTCAGGCTCTTTGCCGTTGCTGACGCGCAGGATGTGCGCCAGCATGTCGGGCGTGACCAAGGCTCTCTTCCCATGGTCGAACTGAAGGCCGCGGGTGGCAGCGGCAGCGGCAGCGGCGGCTAGGGGCAACGAGCCAGCTACATCGTGGACATCCAAGCCAACGTGGTGTCCCAGGCCGTGGGGGAAGAAGGCGGCGACGGTTCCAGCACGGGCTACCTCTTGACGGGGTCCCTTGAGGATGCCCAGCTTGAGGAGGCCGTCCATGGCGATTTCCACGGCGAGAAGATAGACATGGCGCCATGGCCTGCCCGGGCGAACTTGACGAATACATTCGTCTTGCATGTGCTGCACGATGGCGTGGATGGCGGCGGCCTTGGGGGAGAAGGAGCCTGAAATGGGCAGCGTGCGAGTGATGTCGCTGGCGTAGCAGTTCCATTCGCACCCGGCATCCAGAACAACGCACTGCTTGTTCTTGAGAGGGGCGTTGTTGTCGCCGTAATGGAGCATAGAGGCATTCGCTCCGGACCCCGCGATGACGGGATACGCCTGGGACCGAGCGCCGTTTGCGATGCACACGGCATGGACAATGGCCTCGATTTCGCGCTCGTTGGAGAGCCGAGTGATTCTCTCGGCGACGCGGCGATGAGCCGCGCTGGAGATGTCGTTGGCGCGACGGATCATGGCGACCTCGTACGCTGTCTTGACGACACGGGCGCGGTCCATGGCCGGCTGCAGACCTGCATGATCAAGACGCAGCTTGGTGGTTTGGGATGAGCTGCTGGCCCCCAGGTCGGGCGCTTGGCTCGGATGCAGGATGTACACCGTGGGCGAGGAAGAAGGGTCCGCGGCGTAGCTGCGAAGAAACTCGCCCAGCTGCGTCGTGTATCTCACTTCGTCGACGTCGTAGCGACGCTGGCACTCGGCCGCGCTGGGCCTGGATCCGAACCACAGAACCTGACGGGGCTCAAGGTAAGGAATCCAGAGGGTGAGTTTGTCATGGCCAATCTCATACGTGACGGCGCAGCCTTCAACGTTGGCGCCAGAGAGATAGAAGAAGCTGCATTGCCCAAGATGTATTGAAAAAAGTTAATGTGATGGGACAAACACTGTGTTGTGAACCCAGGGGGTGGTGGTGAGAGAGACTTTACTATCGTCGCTGTCTGAAAACCCTCGCTTGATCCGAGTCCTCCAGCAAGCGCTCCGTTTGACCGGGGAGATAAATCAGACCTTCCTTGACATCCAGTTCCTTGATGACTCGACGAGCATGTTGCTTAGCTGGTGATATCGGGGTTAGCTCTTTCTTCCTTCTGGCCTTCCGATGTGTGAGTGCGTGCGTGCATGCGTGCGTGTGTGCGTGGGGAGGGAGGGGCCGCGAGGCACGAACCAGGATATTTGGTCTTGGAAGAAGAAGCGTCCACGCAGCTGTGTCGCAATGCATAAATTAATTAGATGATTAGAGAGAGAATCGATGAGGTCGGAAGCAGAATGGCCTGGGAACTTAGCTATATAGCACGATCACTCAACTCACAGGGCGTCGAATTCTTTCTCCAGAATCAAGTCGTAGTCCATCTCGTCGAATGTCTCGACTTGTCGACTCTGCTGAGTCTGCCCGGTGTCACTGGCGAAACCACCACGAGACCCTCGAGACTTTTCCGTTGAGTATTTGAGATATACCCGATCTATGCATGTACGGAGTAATACGAGTGGGAGGGGAGTGGGAGGGGAGCACATGACAATTGCTCATTGGGTGGTGCTGCAAACGCCCCGCCATAATCCACACAGTCAAGTCCGCCGCCGTCCGCCGCCGTCCGTTGCTCACCGTGCACCGATACAAAACATCTGCAACGAATGCCGACAAAAACGCGTGCCTTTTATTCACCATGTACAGTAAGTGAGTGGGTGTACCTAGGATGACAAGTACCAGCATAAATATTTCTCGCGTGCATGCCTTGAGCTGTATAAATCCGAGAAATAGTGTCCATGTACTCCGTAATAAGCTCGTAAATACCCACCATTGTACTTCTACAAAAAAAACTCCCATGCCAAAGTAATATATGTGGCCTTCGAGCTCCATCCGAAATGACCAATGACCTTGCGCCGATATGCTGCCAGCTCTCCATCCCCGTGCCAAAACACTTCTGCCACTCTGTCTCTGTCATATCCAGGGGCTCCTCTGCGCCAGTGAAGGCCAGCCAAGGAATGGCAGGCCAGCATGAGAAGAGAAACACAACTCAAAGAAATACAAGGTTGAAATTTCGTGACGCCATGCCTATGGCTATACAAAAGAAAAGTCATATCAAATCAAAAAAGTCCCGTACAGATAGATGCCCGCCAAAATGGGGGCTCTCATTCGCTCCTTAGCCCTGCACCGTGATTTCAAAAGGAAAAAAATGGGTATCATATAGTAAAGGTCGTCCTCTTCGCTTACATTCCTTGGAAGCCTCCTCTCCCTGAGCCGAAAAAGCTTCCCCAGTCCGCTTGCATGCCTTGTTGTGTGAACATCTGTTCGATTTGCCTCTCCTGTTGACGGTCTGCCCGCGCACGTCGAAAGCTTGAGAAGAACCCTCCACTTTGTTGCGGCTGTTGCGGCGGCTGTTGCGGCGGCTGTTGCGGCGGCTGTTGCGGCGGCTGTTGCGGCGGCTGCTGCTGCTGCTGCTGCTGCTGCTGCTGCTGTTGATGCATAACCTGTTGCTGCATCTGTGAGTTCTGTCGTTGGGCATTTTGGAGGGCCATCAAGCTTTGTGGATCGTACATGGCCCCTGCCATGCTCATATGATGTTGCTGTTGCTGCTGTGTGATGTACGATGGTGGCCGCCCGAGAATCTGATCGCCCATCTCTTCAAATGATCCCGTAAAGAAGAACGAAGCATTTGGTGCTGCCATGGGGATGCCGGGCGCGTCTGCTTTGGGCTGGAAGCCTAGTTCCATCATGGGTTGGTTGGGATAAGCAAATGGATCCTCGGATGGAAACATGAGCGAATCAAGCTTGTTGACAGGATTGTGTACAACATGAGTGAGCAGCTGCGTGGGAAAGATGTGTCGGTGAGTGCTGCTTCCAGTGCTGGTCGATTCGGGGGTTGCTCGTGATGACATATCCATCGGGAGGATATCATGCATGCTGCCAGAAAATGCTGCCTCGTGAAAGCCTCGTTCCGCCGAGCTCTGTCCCATGCTGCTGTCCCCGGAGCCGCGTGAATTGGGCGTTCCAAAGGGGATCGGTATGCTACCATTGCAATTGCGCATCAAGTCTTCGGCTCTGGGTGCTGCCATCGCCTGGTTCATACTGGCTTGGGCCTTTGATATAGATCCTGGCTTTGATCCCGCCGCTGATCGCTTCCGTGAGGTGGCTGTGGGTCGCGAAATGCGTGCCTGTTCGAGCCTCTCAGGCAGTTGATCAAAGAGTATCTGCAGTACAAGTGTCAGCGGTGTGGCCCTCGAGGGTTTGGGGCGTCATAACCACGTGGCAATTTTCACCAACCTTTAACGCCTTCGTCACTCTGTCGGCGGAAAGGCTCTTATCAGCCAGATCGGCTATCATTTGACGTCCAGCATGTGCATCTGCCAGCACTTCATGAGATCCTGGCTTGTCTGGATTTTCGATGGCATAGAAGACCAGCGAAAGCACGGCGAAAAACTCGGTGTACAGCATGAACCAGTAAGGTCCGCTCAGGACTCGCTGTTTCCGAATTTCCAGCCCAATATGTACAATGTTACGTGACACGCTGACTGCGGCAGCGGCGCAAGCGTACGATAGTTCGTCGACCTTCGTCCCTTGGCTATGCCGAGGAGAGATGTAATGAAGAAAGGGTCGGTACAGAACGAGTTGAACATGTGCGTAGGCAAATCGTAGCAGATGCCGTACGCTTAGGGGCGAGTGAATGGGTCAGTACGGCATCATGGCATTTTTCAAAGTGGTGAGAAAAGATGGCACACTTACCGAATTACTTCGATCGGCCCGTCCGGACTCGGCCGCCACATTTCAGGTAACCTCTCATACCAAGTCTGGAGATCGGCTTCAATCTCTTTGATGCGGCCGTAACTGATCAGACATGAGGTGGTGCCGGCGTCGCCTTTGCCTGACGGCTGTCCTTGTACGTGCATGGGGTAAACAGACTTGGCGATTCTACCAAGAACCTCCATGAGGCGAGTATGGGCGTTGAAGGCTTCGAAGAAGGAAGGCGTGCCCAAAGGAGGGGTGATGATTCCGGAATTGGTGATGAATTCATCGTCAACTTCAGTAGGAAATAGTTGATCGATATCATCAATGTTGAGGAGCAAAGGGAAGCCTAGCATTGTGGAAACGTAAATGTCCATCTGTCGAATCACGTAGAACACACGCTTCCGGACTTCTTGTTCGATGACGCCAATTTTCTCGTGCTCCAGATGCCGATGAAGTCCGATTCTCAATGCGGATCGCAAGGCGATGCCGACGAATGAGTAACAGGCACTGAGGTTGGAGGTGGCTTGCAGAAAGAGCGTCATGAACAACAGAGCTTGAAGAGAAACTATGTCTCGGCAGTCGGCGAGATCAGCCAACAAAGATTTCGCGGCGCGATAGTATTTGAGACTGCACGGGAGCAGTTAGTGAGAAACTCCCAACAAGTCAGGCGTTCAATATCTGAAACTTACCCTTCCTCAGTTGCCAGCTTGTAGCCTCCGGAGGCTGGATTTGAGTCCCCCAAGTTGCTGTACATGCAGCCCAAGGCAATCACAGCATGTATGAGGCCAAGGAAGTGGGTGTCCTCTTGGTTGAGGGTCTCAACAGGTCGATTGTATACTTGCTCAAACCGCTCGTAAAACGTGGGAATATGAATTATGCGGACAAGACAAGTGGCACAGCTCAGAGAATAGTAACAAAGTTTGCGCGCAACATCCTTGGGGGGGAGCTCCAGAAAGTGCGACATGGACGAGTTCGGTGATGCGCCCGCTCCCGGCGTTTGTGCATCGAGGGCTGTGAGGCCAGATGTGCGTTCTAATCGTGGTGGAAAAGGTGCTTTGGTCGCGGGCCCGAGCATACCACGAAAGTGCTCCTTCATTCTCTTCAAGAAAACGGCGCCTGACGATGTGCCATGAAAGTCCCATCCGCCTCTGTCATCAAGATCGAGCTGGCCGATGGAGTCGATCATGGTCATTAATTTGGCATCACCCGGATCAGCCGCGGCTGGTACGGTAGCCCGTAATTTGGATCCATTCGTACGAGCTTGCTCCCTGGTCTGAAATTCTTGTTGAATGGCAGGGTCCAAATTTGGGTCGGCTAGGTCGACGTCGGGCATGAACTTTCGCAGGAGGGCTTCGGCGCGCTGTAATCTACTTTCCAGTGCTTCAATGTATTGCGGTGCGGGATTTCGACGTCGGTTGGAAGGCTTATCATATGTGCATTCTGCCCAACAGAAATCCAGTTAGTTTGTCCTCGACGCCAATGGCTCGAAACGAAACAAAGCAGAGAGAATGATGTACCATAACTGTAGACCGAGCAGTGAGTACATGGCTGTTTGCCATCGCACTTGATCTTCTTACGGCGGCATTCGTCGCAGGCACGGGTAACTCGTCGTCGTTTCTGCGTAGGTTGTGATGGCGCGTTGGGGTCCGATGAGGCCTTGTCGTCAATTTCAGTGTCTGACTTGGAGCTTTCTGTTGGCGAAGGAACATCGGGAATCTGCCAGTGGCTGATGGACAACGCCACGGCGTCGTCCTCAGACATTTCCGTCCCCATGGTGGGAGTCGTGATGACTTGGTGGAAGAGTCGTCGGATGTCGGGGCGCGGCCAAAGAGGATGACGACGGCCCTCGGGCGGGTTGACAGAATCGGTTCACGGCAACATGCGCAGGGACCCAAAGGCGAACAATAACGACAAGTCGTCACTGATGGATAAGGGAACAGCGGAAGCGGGAACAGGCCGACACTAGGGAAGGTTGGTGGTGAAGCGATAGGAGCCGCAGAGAGAGCGCGAGAGACGATGGCTGGACCAGGGCTCCTACCAGGGCCCCCTACTCCCTCCCGAGTCCCAACTGAGGGGTGAGTGACGAGGATGCAGATCCGGGGGGTTAAGAAGCCAAAGGCAGCGCATGTCCCAATTGCCGCGATATCGGGCAAATTATGCCATCAGACAAGCGCCGCGGACCACTGCACTCGGATCTAGACAACGGTGATGCGCAGGACGTCGAAAATGGCGGTGATGAGAATGGAGGGTTGCGGGGGAGCGGTCGGATGCGGTAGGATGCGGTGGTTGTTGACTACAGTGGTGTAGACGGTGTCTTGTCAGCTTGGTCTAGCAGCGTACGGATTACAGGCAGCGCAGGACCTCATTTGAGCAAAACGCAAAACGCCATGATAGTTACTAAATAAGTTAGTAAGTCATTGTCATTATTGAGAACGACGGCGGCGGTCGACGAGTGATGGCCACGCCCTACCACTCTGGCCGGCCAGTCACAAGCCGTACCCCTCCCAGCATTTGTCGTCGGGGCCGATGGCGGCAATGCCAAATCCAGTCGAGGCAGACGCTAAATAATACAGATTACTCACTCACCATCATGATCATGATGCCACACAAGTGTTTGGGCCTTGATCTGCATAATACCTCCACCAGCTCCCAGCAGAGTAGACGGAATATTTCCCTGGCTGCACACTAACCAGTCGCGCAGTTCTGAACATCCATTGGCATCATAATACTACTATATTTAATTGAAGGGATTTAGGATCTACAGAGCCTGCTAATTATCGCTGCCAAGTCTCTCAACACCAAGACCAGCGTGTGCCATGTTTTGCAACATATTTGCGTTCTTTTCTCTACTAGCTGCAAAGATTTCTTTTCTTGCTCAAGTAATTATTATTAAGCATGTCCCCCATCTCTATAGACTAACCCTCTTTCAATAAAGGGAAAGCGGGGAGCTGTCACACAGCTCCTTTCCCTGACTCTTGGTATTGAAACTGTTGCGGTCATCCTTGTAGCTACAGGCTCACCACTTTGACATTATCAGACGTCGGCCCGTTCTGAAACGCCCGTCCGCCAACCATACCACTGCCGAAACTTTTGTCTTGCCAGAATGATGAGACCCATTGCTATCAAGTCCAGCGTAGTAGCCTCGGTAGGCATCCGCGCCATCGCCCGGGTTTGAGACGCGGAAGACAAGCCCGGCATTGCCATCGTTACACCCCCCCCCCTCTTCTGCCCCCCGAGTGTGATATCGACTTCCATGACGGATTTCCAGAACTCACGGCGCAGGCCACACTTATTGCCTTTATCAACAGCGGCAACGAGCGCTTTAGAAGAGGTGTCAAACCTGCCGTAGGCTGTCCACCTAGACTGGGTAGGGCAGACATCTACATTATCAAAGACAGCGCCGATGCGAAATGCACGACAGCAGATTCTTTGGCTTCGAAGGAATGTGGGAATGGATGCTTTAGTTCAGTTAGTTCACAGAGAATTGCTCATCTCGGCGATGTTGATACTAGGGATATGGTGGTCTATGCCAATATGCCTGGTGGAAGTCTTCTGAGTAGCTTATCGAAGTTGGGTCATATGAGAAAGGCAATAAGCCACTGAAGTCATAAATCAGTAGGCCTCCAATTTCGCTCAGTGGCGCGATGGTAGACATCTACCAACAATTGTCGTCCAGGGTGATTGTGCTATTGGTCATCTGGGTTTTGGTGGAAGCGAAGAGTTATCGCAGCTACCTCGAATAAGCTTATCATGTTTCCCCGGGTATTGCAGGCAGAACGAGCCGATCTGCAGCACGTTTTCCATTCCAAGTTTTCTCGTGCCCAATCATGAGGTCTCGCGTTCCCCATTGGACAGGTACCTCTCCATCTCATGGTGAGGTTTGTGGCGCCCGACAATTCAATTTAGTCGTTGAATGAAAAGCTGCATATGGTTGTTACATCAGCGCTCGTTCGATCAGACTCGACTCCAAGAGGCCGGACAAGTATAGTCTGTTGTTCAAGTTTCGCTCGTGTCGGCACGTAGAGGAGTCACATCTTTCTGGGGGCGGTCAGTAAAAGCGCCGTTGCCCTCATGATCATGTCCCATTTCAGAGACGGACCCTTAATTGATCTAATAAGCACGTTTTAGGTTTTAGGGGATTGAAGAAAGTGGGAAAACCTGCGCGGGAGTGCGAATTAACCTGCGACTCAGCAAATCACCCCGAATTAGGCTTAAACTTGTTTCATCGCATTTCTCAAATTGTGTTGGCTAAAAATAATAATCAAACGTTAAAAAGAGAGAAGGAAGGAAAGAAAAACCCACCAGCCATCCCCACAATCCTGCGGAAGTGAGCCGCATCTTCCAATCTTGATGCAGCAGTCAGTTGCCATGTAATACAACGTTGCAGGTCCACGTTTCGGCATTGCAGCATGGTCTGCTGATTCCAATACAAGCTGCATTATTATGCAGAGGGCCACAGGAGCCATCGACGGCCCTCACAGGCTCCATGACTGGTCAACAACAAGGAGGACACAAGAAATAGCGTTAGACCATGCACCTGGAAGTTTGGAACCGAGTGTCTGGTATAGAATCGGACTTACAGCAATCGCTGCAGTAGCGAACATTGGACTGAATGTTGCTACAATCTGTCTTGAGCTCCGGATTGAGTTGAAGGTATTTTTTTCAATGGTAATACCATTCTCATTCGCCACTGCGATACATGTGTAGTAAGTGACACTCCGAGGGCTGCGATCTTGCTCACGGCAAGTTGACTTCCCCCGGTTTGGGTCCAGGTCTGTTGCCATCATTGTTCAATTCGACTTCAACACGGCCAACAAGGGAACCCCCCCCCCGGGGGAGATCTCGCGCCAGACGCAGTCGAAGCTGCCCCACCGGCTGGACCAAGAAGAATTGTCCTCACACAGATAAGGATACGGTATGGCTCCATGACGGGCCCGTGGTGGACGACCGCTCTTGCTGGGCCTTCAGATGTCGACAAAATGATCCTAGCTCCTGAAGTGAAATCTGGTGGATCGCTTAAAACGTCTGGAGTCGCTTACACTTGCGACGAATTCCCGGCTGCTTCGTGGATCGAAGGCGGTGATGGCACCAACGTTTCCGATAGCGGTCCTGGAAGTGGAAAGTCCCAGACTCGCTGCGCCGGGTCCCAGTGCCGAGCAGGCCCGTTTCCCAGGCCAAGCGAGACGATATGAAGCATGACGACTTCCGCCGTTGGGTCGATACGGTTACTCTGAAAGAGCTTGATGCCCTAGGCAACGAACGGGACGATTGAGACTGCACCACATTTTGGCCAACGACAGTATCTCATCACCGCCTGACGAGGAACATCTCAACTCGAATGTCGCCGCTTTTTTCTTGAGCATGACAGTCGCATCCAACGCATCAACTCTTCGTGATTGGGATGCTGAAACGAAATCATCTGGTTTCCCGCAGGCACGAGGGGAAGCCTTCCGCCATCTTCAATGGAAGTCCCAAAAAACAAGCCAACAACAAGTAACACTATCTGATTGGCGCTCTTCAGTGACTGACTTGAGAAAATTTATCAGGTGCAAAGCTCCGTCTACGTTGCCCGAGGCTTACTCGTCGAAAGTTAATGGCCCGTCTGGCTTTACGGCACCTCATCAAAACACTCGGTTTTCTACCAGTGTGTGATCCTTGGCCGCTCGACGAGATAATCAAGCTGAAAGTCAAAGAGGGGTGCTCTTGGGTTCAATAACTGGCTACCGTCGTCGAACTTGGCCAGAGGACTTGAAAAGCGCGTGGTCGCCGAGGAAATGTGCTCAATGTACTTGCACGCCAATCTTGATAGTTGTACTTGCGAGGGTGTTGATAAAAAGCAGGGCGGAAAGTTAGCGAATGATTGCTATGAGTGGCGATTGAAACCAAACACACACTGGTAGTCAATGTTGGACATGGCAGTCTCACATTGTATAATTGTATGGAAATTATAGAAATCGTATAATAGTAAAGAAGAGTGTAATCTGGGAGACGAAGTCAAGCAAGGTGCCGTTCCTTATTTTTGTGGACTGTCTTGTCCTGTGTACACAATTACAAGGGGAATCCACTGGCCATTGTTGTTGAAGTTGGTGATGATGCGGAAAGAGAGAGAAACGATAAACCCGGAGTGTGGAGACTTTGAGGTGCAGACCCACTGTACATGGATTTGAGTGACTGACAGTGCGGATTACTCCGTACAGTATGTATGTACATGTGCCTGCTTTGCTGCTCCCCGCCACATACATGTACACATGCGAGCTTCCTCAATCAAGTTGCACTCGTGTGCTGAGGCGCCATTCGCAGTGCACTTTTACAGAAGCTGCAACACCTCTTTTCGGATCGAAACAAGTTTTGGACGCCGCCATGACAGCGACAGAGCCAGTTCTTGGTTTCATGACCAAGATGGCCAACATAGGTGGCGTTGTTGTGCAAGGTTGGTACAGTTTCTCCAATCCAGTCCCTTTGATACGATGATTAACACCATTTGTCCCATACTCAGATCAACCAAAATTGGATCTCGACCTCTACGTCCAGAACTACACCGGTACGATACTCTCAAAGCTCTCTGTGCGAACAGCCCTGGTACACACCGAAGGACTAACGCTGCTGGCATTCTACAGGTCGCACCCGATTCGACCGCCTTCTTCTCATCGGAAAGTCATCTGTCTCGCTCTGCATCGATGCGCTCAAGGCTGCCGTTATCGAGGCCAAGGGCGGAACCGATGTCTCCCGCTATCTTGAAGCGTGGGAATGCTTCAGACACGTGGCTCCCGACGATCCGGAAGCACGTAAAGATGACGCTTGGATAGAAAAGACCGAGACGGAGAACAAGGCCGAAACCACCAGACTCGAAAACGAACTCAAATGCTACAAAAACAACCTCATAAAAGAAAGCATCAGGGTATGGCACGGCTGCCCATTCTAGACTCTGCGTCTCTTTTTCCTGCACGATTCACTAATTTTACCCCAACACAGATGGGCAATGAGGATCTGGGCAAGCATTTCGAGAGAATAGGCAAGCTCAACGAAGCCACCGAGGCATACACGAGGATGCGTCAGGATGTGAGCACCACTAAACATATTGTTGATTGCGGCATGCACCTTGCAAATGTGTCCTTGCATCGCCGAGATTTCACAATGGTCTTGAACAACATCGTTAAGATCACGTCTGTGCAGAATGGAGATGATGATAAGACTCTGCAAGCATACACCAGAGTCGCATGGGGAGTAGCTTCTCTGGGACTGGAGCGCTTTGAGGATGCAGCAAAGGCCTTTCTAAGAACTGATTCCAACACCCCGCCAACCGAATATAATCACATCGCCAGTCCCAATGATATAGCCATCTATGGTGGTCTTCTAGCCCTTGCTACCATGGACCGAAAAGAACTTCAAACCCGTGTGCTAGACAATCAGTCGTTTCGAACTTTCCTCGAGCACGAGCCTCATATTCGCAAAGCGATCAGTGTCTTTGTCAACGGTCGATACTCCAGCTGCCTGTCTATATTGGAGGCTTCGCGTGCTGATTACCTTTTGGACATACATCTGCAAAAGCACATACACACTATCTACTCCAGAATTCGTAGTAAATGTATCGTTCAGTACTTTGTTCCCTTCTCCTGTGTTACACTGGAAAGCTTAGACGCCGCCTTTGCTCAACCTGGGACCTCTATTGGCTCAGAGTTGGTCGAGATGATTCGAAACGGGTCTTTAAAGGCACGCATTGATACAAAGAACAAGGTACGAATCAGCACTCGAAGTTTCTCACTGAACAATTCACAATGCGTTTTCTATACTGACCGAAAATATTCAGCTCCTGGTGGCAGTCCGTCATAATTCTCGAGAATTGATGCAAAAGAATGCACTCCAAGTGGCACGCCGCTACGAGAAGGAGGCTAAAGAACGATTACGGCACATGAGTCTCGCGGTCGCCGGACTAGATTCGGTCAATGCTAAAAGATCAACGTCGGGACCTACACCTGGGTCAGGCTTAGACGAGGCCTGGTATGAGGAAAATAGAAACACGTCACATCGGGATGGAGTGGAATCTTTGGGCTGAGGTGAATGAATGGAGCGATGAAACTGAATGTCGAGGTATTCCTCCATTGCCTGACTTTTTGCTCGATCGCTACCACTTTGCTCTCAATACTGTTTCACGAAAAGCATGCGACATAGACCAGCCCATATCGATACATTCGGTGCAGGCGCGGAAGTCTCATCCTTTAAGAAGACATTAGCCCCTCCCATTCTAGCTAAGCTCGGCCTACAGCACCATTGAAAGAGCCAAAGACCTGCCAAGGAAGCACTCATGATGGCACGATAGTCACAGTGTAGAACACGACGCACGGTCGTTGATGAAGCGACCCGCTTGCTTCCACATACCCATGTTCTTCTCCCTTCTTCCTTCTTATTTCTTGCAGCAATGACCTAAATCAAACGTCAAATTCAGGTTTCTTGCAAATACATTGATAGTTTCTCCTACACAAGACGCAGAGGAAGTACCACCATGCATAGAAATATAGACAGACGATCGAATCAGAAACAAACCAGAGAGAAAAAAATACATTTCATTGGGGGTATCATGTCGCATTTCTCGTATTATGACAAGCCCAGCGCTGCCATTGCCGTAGTTATCATACACCACATGCTCAAAAGATCCTCATCTTTTGACAGTTGCCTCCCAGAGTGATGATTGTACAAAAAAAAAGAGAGGGGGGGGGGAACCCTAGTATGGCTCTTCCTCCTGTTCTTATATCCCTTTCTAGCCCATCAATTGCCTCAAATCCGTCGGTGGCCATCTGACTTGCGCAAATGTAAGACACCGCTTGATACTCTGCAAGATTTTGCGCGTAACTTCATCACCCATTACGTGACCTTTTTCTCCATTATGAAGCTTCTCGCGTGCACTTCTCTCGTGGATACCAACCATGGTGACACCAATGGGCCAGGCAGCTTTGCCGATGCTCAGGCGGAGATAGTCGTCGTTGGCGTCGACATAGCGTCTTTCCTGGAGGGCTTTGACAATTTGCACTATAGGTTCTATGAGCGAGTCGTCCAGGTCGCCGGTTTCGAACTTTCGAAACAACTGTTCATGTAATGTTAGTATTGTTGTTGCTTTCATCAGTTTCGAGCGTGTCGAATCCTGACGAGTATGCAAAGATTGGGGTGTGACCTCACCGGCTTCATATTTTCTCTGGTCTGTACCATGACATTATACGCAATTTTACTGGCGCTCGTATCGTTTCTCTCCTCCTCCATGGTCCTCTCATATGCTGTCAGCACCATGGTGAAGTAGCTCGCAAGCTGTCTGAACAACCACTTTTTCCCTTCCTTGTCCTTGGGCACCTCCCCGTCCACTTTCATGTCCTTCTCGTCGACGAGCTCCAGCGTCGTCGGTATGGGGCCCTTGCTCATCACCAGAGTTAATTTCTTGTACCTTCGTACCCTGGCGGCATGCGATTCGCCAAACATCATGACGGGGTGCCCTAGTTCTCTCAACTTCTCTCGCAGTGCCTCTTCAGGAACATCGTTCCCATCTGCCCCATTCTCTCCGTCTTCTTCACCGCTCTTGCTCTTCTTGGCTAGTTCTGGAAGGCCGAGGCGCTTCCTCCTTTCTCGCTCCTCTTCTTCCTCCTTTTGCTCTCTTAGTCTGCGCGAATCTTCGGCGAGTCTGCGCCGCTTCTCTTCCCGCGCTGCATTGTCCGAGGCGATTTCTTCCTCGCGCTTGCGTTTGGCTGCTGCTTTGGCTTGGCGTTCTTCTTCGATGGCCTTTTGTTCGGCAATGTAGGCTTTTCTGCGTTCTTCTTCGACTTCGGCTCGCTTGAGATACTTTTTGTTGACGTCGCTTGGTGGTTTGGCCTTGGAGAGCTCCTTGTTCATCAGGGCTGCGAAGTCCATGGTGGGGGGAGAAGGCTCGGCAAAGCGTGTTTTGTCTGCAAGGCTCGTCGAAATTATTTGTTTATACTATATGGGATCGTGTGGGTTTATGGCGAAGGTGCCAGGCGCTGCAAAGTCAATGGACATTAGGTCTGGTATCAAGCAAAGTGGCGCCGCCGGTTTGGTTTCTTTGTGCTTAGATAACGATTGCGGGTATTCGCCGGAAAATTTGGCGCACAAGACCAGGGTTCTTCACTGCTCCATGCATGCCATCAGCAGCAAGCTTTTAATTCATGAAGGTCAACATGTGTAACTTAAACTTACTTTGCGGCTACGAGAGAAATTCGTTCAAATACATCAAGGGCTCTTCTTTTCTCGTGCGAGGGATTAGCACTGGAAGCCATGTCATCACCACCAGACAACGGGGACAGTGACGCTCCTGCACCATTTCTCGTTCAGCTCTTTTATCGAACTGGCGGTTTCTATAGGTGAGTATCACATGATGTAAAAACAACCCTCACAAATTTCACAAATATTTGTTTTCCCATTTGTGATCATACAAGCCGCTGAATACCAACTAATTTATTATCAAAATGTCGCAGACCGGATGAGTTTGCAGCGCGCTCATTACCACCACATATCTCAGTGTATACTTGGCCGAGCTGCACTCTCAACGAGCTGGCGCTTGAGCTTGCAGCCTCCAAAGTGTCCGCTCTTCCTTACCCAGCCATAGGGACAAGGTTGGCTTTCCAGCTAGTGTGCCCGGATCTGAGGAATGTCAGCGCAATTAGCAATGCGCCGCCACGATATGCTGTCAAAGACCTCGGCAGCATAGTGATAGGTCAAAACACGTCTGATGCAGGCGAGCCGGAATTCATCGAGGTGGTTGGCTCGACGCGCAATGGGCCCGCTTCGGACAAGAAGTCGCTGAGTGAGGCGCGATTCGTTGTCGGCGATTACATCTCTTGTGCAATCTTACCTCCATTGGCCGATGGGTCTGTTGCGCCCTCAATCACCGCTAGACGGGAACCCAACAAGGTTGGGCTCAGGGATACCAGAGGGAACAGGAGTGGTGACGGGGGTTTCCATAATCGAGAAAATGGACTCGGTCGTCTCGGCAGTCGTGAAGTCAGAGGTGGTGGGCGTAGGGTCGGAGGAGGACCTATGGCCAGCATGCCCATGGGAGAATGGAGAAGAGGTGAGAGGCTTCCCAACATGCCACCTTCACGACCTCGAGGAGGCGGCGGCAGCGGAAGTGGCAAATGGTGAAACTGGGGGATGCCACGACATATTTCATCCCGTTGGACTGGCAAGAACCAAAGCTTTGTATTATGCGCATATACCCCGATCAATTTGAGAGCAATTTGAGCATTTGAGAGTCACTGAAATACATTTATAACACCCCCGAGCACTGAACTCAACAGAATTTTCTATTCTGATCTGACAGGAAGAAAAAAAAAACTTTGCATACAGAGCTAGTACAATCGCCCGCGTTTGAACCCTGTTCATCGCTCGTAGATAGTGTCGCCCCTTCTCTTCGCACGGAAATTAAATAGACCCTTTAATAACAGAAAGAATTAGTTTATTACATCATGCGTTTACATGAGAAGCGGAACTTGCTGCGGCACGTACGTCAGTCTTGTACGCAACGTATCCGAAGATGGAGGGCACAACAAGCACGTAAATGAACGTGAGTCTAGCAGTTCGAGGAGTCCATCTGAAGAAGTGGTGTCGGGTCTTCTGCATAGCTGTTCATTTCGTTAGAGTTCGCCGCTCGAACGGAAGAGGGGCGGAAGTATTTCGTGTTGTTTGGAGGGGGGTTCGTTCTTCACACGCACCCTGCAGCTTTAAGTACGCCGGGTCCGGCTTGACGTCTGTCACAAGACCTTGTTAGCATGAAGACCGGATCAATTGGGCAGCTAGAAGCACGTACTGAGGTGCGCCATCTTGTTTGACTGTCCAGGTGGCGTCTCTGGTGGTGGCTTTCTTGGCCGGAAGTTATGTCGCGATGGATTTGGTGACTTGTAGTTCGTATGGGAAGAAGGTTGACGGTGATCTTGTATTAGGTAAGAAATGGGGGGAGTATGATTGGCTGGATTTCATTGACCGTTTTCAACTTACCCTGAGGCGTGATAGCAATCAGGCAAAACGTGCCGCGAGCTTTTGATCAGGGAGAGCGGGGGTTTTACTGCTGTGGATTTTTAAGAGGTGAATTGTGATATTCCTTCGCCTTTAACAGCGCCAAAGTCGACTTAAATTTCATCGTCAAGCCGAACTATATGACGCTTGCGGCACATCTTTCACATTGACTTTGGCACTGAGCTTACATTCGATGCAATACATCAGTCAATCATAGCCCACTCACTAGAATTGTAAGAAACGTAGTAAACCATATTATCTATCCATGCCTACGAACCAAAGAGCCCAGAGACAGACTACTTACCAGCCAAAAGATACTCAGTGAGCCATTGCATTGGCATATCGTGTGTTCTTGAATGACATGGCGCGGCTCGCATCACGTGATGTCAATATGTGGACCCCAGAGAGCTGGTCCTTGCTAAGCTGCAGGGCAGAAAATTGTCGAGATGGGAGGCGACTTTTGAGAGTGATTTGTAGCATCACCGGTCTGGTCGCCATCGTGCCACCTTCCGAAATCAGCGCGCCCAATCATAGGAAGACTTTATCGCGACGACGAAGACTTCTATTGTGATTATATCATCGGAGAAGAGGCAAAGACCACACCAGCGCGCAGTGCCACGCGCCACAGCGTGCGGCCTCTCCGGTAGGCAAACCTCACATCTTCACGCTTTGCTTTCGCATCACGACATTTCAAAGCCATCATGTCAGGCATTCCACCGCCACCGCCGTCGGGCTGGGGAGCTGCTCCCCCCCCTCCCCCTCCCCCTCCTCCATCATCGTTACCACCACCTCCTTCGACTCCCGCGCCGCCACCCCCTCCGCCCCCTGGCTTCCACCCGTCCTCGAATTCCCAAATTGCAAAGTTTGCACAGAAGAAGAAAGAATGGCTACGAGATCGCCAAAATCGATTTGGAGAGAAGCGCAAGGCTGGCTTCGTTCAGACACAGAAGGCCGACATGCCCCCTGAGCATTTGCGAAAGATCGTCAAGGATATCGGAGACGTGTCTCAGAAGAAATACACAAACGACAAGCGCAGCTACCTCGGCGCGTTGAAATTTATGCCCCATGCAGTACTGAAATTGCTCGAGAACATGCCGATGCCTTGGGAGTCGGCGCGAGAAGTTAAGGTCCTTTACCACGTCAACGGTTGTCTGACGCTGGTCAATGAAACCCCGCGTGTCATTGAGCCAGTCTTCTTTGCGCAATGGGCAATGATGTGGACTTTCATGAGAAAGGAGAAAGCTGATAGAAGACTTTTCAAACGTATGCGATTTCCACCATTCGATGACGAAGAACCACCGTTGTCTTGGTCTGAGAACATCGAAGACGTCGAGCCCTTGGAACCGATTCAAATGGAGCTGAACGAGGACGAAGATGAGGCTGTTTATGAATGGTTTTATGATCACCGACCGCTTATTGACACGTCACATGTCAACGGAGCGAGTTACAAGACATGGAATCTCTCGTTGCCCCAAATGGCCACCTTGTTTCGTCTGAGTCGACCTCTGATCTCAGACGTTGTCGACAAGAATTACTTTTATCTGTTCGACCTCAAGAGTTTCTTAACAGCAAAGGCTCTCAATGTCGCGCTTCCCGGTGGCCCACGGTTCGAGCCATTGTACAAAGACATCGATCCGAATGAAGAGGACTTTGGCGAGTTCAACGCTATCGATCGCATCATCTTCCGCACTCCGATCCGCACCGAATTTCGCGTCGCTTACCCATTCCTTTACAATTCGCTACCGAGAAGCGTGCATCTTACATGGCATTCGCACCCACAGACGGTGTTTAATCGTGCTGATGACCCGGACCTGCCAACTTTTCTCTTTGACCGACGAATCAACCCTATTTCCTCCCGAACGGTCGCACCGAAGAACGTCGACTTCACACTCGAAGACGAGATTTTTGGTTCTGGAAACAATGAGGAGCCCGAGGAAGAAGCGTTTGAGTTACCGGCTGGCGTAGAGCCCTTCTTGGCCGACGAGGAACTTGAAAATGAATATACATCAGCAGCCATCGACCTATGGTGGGCACCATTCCCATTTGACAGACGGTCTGGAAAGATGGTTCGCGCTCAGGATGTACCTTTGATCAAGCAGTGGTATTTGGAACACCCTCCTTCGGACCGACCTCCCGTCAAAGTCCGAGTCTCTTACCAGAAGCTCCTGAAGAATTACGTCCTGAATGAGCTTCATAAGAAGAAGCCCAACGCACACAACAACCAGAATCTACTGCGGTCACTCAAACAAACCAAATTCTTCCAGCAGACAACTATCGATTGGGTTGAGGCTGGTCTCCAGGTCTGTCGACAAGGGTTCAACATGCTGAACCTCTTGATCCATCGCAAGAATCTGACATATCTTCATCTCGACTACAACTTCAACTTGAAGCCTGTGAAGACACTCACTACAAAAGAGAGAAAGAAGTCGCGATTTGGCAATGCTTTTCATCTGATGCGTGAAATCCTTAGATTGACGAAGCTTATTGTGGATGCGCAAGTTCAATACCGCCTGGGTAACATCGACGCTTTCCAACTTGCTGACGGTATTCACTACGCGTTCAACCACGTAGGACAGTTGACCGGAATGTACCGATACAAATACAAGCTCATGCACCAGATTCGAACCTGTAAAGATCTGAAGCATTTGATTTACTATCGCTTCAACTCTGGCCCCGTTGGTAAAGGCCCCGGCTGTGGCTTCTGGGGCCCATCGTGGAGAGTATGGCTTTTCTTCATGAGAGGCATTATCCCTTTGCTCGAAAGATGGCTAGGAAATTTGCTGTCTCGTCAATTCGAGGGTCGACACAGCAAGGGTGTGGCTAAGACTGTCACGAAGCAGCGAGTTGAGTCTCACTTCGATCTTGAACTTCGTGCATCCGTCATGGCCGACCTCATGGATATGATGCCTGAGGGAATCAAACAAAACAAGGTCAATACAGTGCTCCAGCATTTGTCGGAGGCATGGCGTTGCTGGAAGAGCAACATTCCATGGAAGGTCCCCGGCTTGCCTGCTCCCATCGAAAATGTCATCCTTCGATACGTCAAATCCAAGGCCGATTGGTGGATTTCTGTGGCACATTACAACCGAGAACGTATTCGTCGTGGGGCCACTGTCGACAAAACCGTCGCGAAGAAGAATGTTGGCCGTTTGACGCGGTTGTGGCTCAAGGCCGAGCAGGAACGACAACACAACCACATGAAGGATGGCCCCTACGTCTCTTCCGAAGAAGCTGTCGCCATCTACACCACGACAGTACACTGGCTGGAATCTCGGAAGTTCTCACCCATTCCATTCCCCAGTGTTTCGTACAAGCACGACACAAAGATTCTGATCTTGGCTTTGGAGAGACTCAGGGAAGCCTATTCCGTCAAAGGCAGGTTGAACCAGAGTCAACGTGAAGAACTCGCCTTAATTGAGCAAGCTTATGACAGCCCTGGCACGACATTGGAGCGGATCAAGCGGTTCTTGCTGACGCAACGTGCATTTAAAGAGGTCAATATCGACATGAACGACAACTATAGCACAATCAACCCTGTATACGATATTGAGCCCATTGAGAAAATCAGCGACGCTTATCTGGATCAATATCTTTGGTATCAAGCCGACCAGCGTCACTTATTCCCCGCCTGGATCAAACCATCAGACTCCGAGGTGCCGCCATTGCTTACGTACAAGTGGGCGCAGGGTATCAACAACTTGAGCCAAGTTTGGGAGACATCGGATGGCGAGTGCAATGTCATGGTGGAGACTGAGCTTTCCAAAGTCTACGAAAAGATGGAATTGACGCTGCTCAACTCTCTGCTGAGACTCATCATGGATCACAATTTGGCTGATTACATCACGGCAAAAAACAATGTCCAGCTCACCTATAAGGACATGAACCATGTCAACAGCTACGGTATGATTCGTGGTCTTCAGTTCTCGGCATTTGTGTTCCAGTATTACGGCCTGGTCCTGGATCTTCTTCTGTTGGGTCCTCAGCGCGCCAGTGAGATCGCCGGTCCTCCTCAGAGTCCCAATGACTTCCTCCAATTCCGTGATCGTGAGACGGAGTGTAGGCATCCGATCAGGCTTTACACTCGATACATTGACAAAATATGGATCTTTTTGCGATTCACTGCTGAAGAATCCAGAGATCTTATCCAACGATTCCTGACTGAGCAACCTGATCCCAACTTCGAGAATGTCATTGGGTACAAGAGCAAAAAATGCTGGCCCAGAGATTCTCGTATGCGCCTGATGAGACACGATGTGAATCTGGGCCGAGCCGTCTTTTGGGACTTGAAGAATCGTCTGCCAAGGTCAGTCACCACTATTGATTGGGACGATAGCTTTGTCAGTGTTTACAGTCGCGACAACCCAAATTTGCTCTTCTCCATGTGTGGATTCGAAGTCAGAATTCTCCCCAAGATCAGGAACCAGAACGATGAGTTTCCTGTGAAAGACAGTGTCTGGTCTCTGGTCGACAATACCACCAAGGAGCGAACTGCCCATGCGTTCTTACAAGTCACGCAAGAGGACATCCAGAAATTCAACAATCGCATCCGACAGATTCTCATGTCCTCTGGCTCAACGACCTTCACAAAGATTGCCAACAAGTGGAATACGGCACTGATTGCTCTCTTCACATACTATCGTGAGGCTGCCGTCTCAACCGTTGAACTGCTCGACACCATTGTCAAGTGTGAGACCAAGATTCAAACTCGAGTCAAGATTGGTCTCAACTCAAAGATGCCATCTCGTTTCCCGCCTGCCGTCTTCTACACCCCCAAAGAACTCGGTGGCCTGGGCATGATTTCCGGCTCGCATATTTTGATTCCTGCCAGTGACAAGCGCTGGTCCAAGCAGACCGACACGGGCGTCACCCACTACCGCTCTGGCATGACGCACGATGAAGAGACGTTGATTCCCAACATCTTCCGGTACATCATTCCATGGGAGGCTGAGTTCATCGATTCACAGCGTGTTTGGACCGAGTACTCTCAAAAGCGTCTGGAGGCCAACCAGCAGAATCGTCGCTTGACGCTTGAAGACTTGGAAGACAGCTGGGACCGTGGTTTGCCCCGAATCAACACATTATTCCAGAAGGACCGCAGCACGCTCAGTTTCGACAAGGGCTTCCGAGCTCGCTCTGAATTCAAAATGTACCAGCTGATGAAGAGCAACCCGTTCTGGTGGACAAGCCAGCGCCATGACGGCAAGCTGTGGAACCTGAATGCTTACCGAACTGACGTTATTCAGGCTCTGGGTGGTGTTGAGACTATTTTGGAGCACACGCTGTTCAAAGCAACAGGATTTCCATCATGGGAAGGTCTCTTTTGGGAAAAAGCTTGCTTAGCGAATGGCACAATGTTACTTCGATACGATCATTCACAAGTCGCCGTCGAGGATGTCCAGGAGGGCGATCTACTTCTCGGCCCTGATGGGACACCACGTCGAGCGTTCAATGTAGTTAGTGGCAGGGATCGACTCTATCGCATCAAGATCGGGAGTCGAAAAGAAGACCTCGTGGTTACTCCAAATCACATTTTGGTTCTCCACAAGGAGAAAATCGGTGGCAACTCCTGTAGCGGGCTTACGACTCGAGAGCATCAAGCTCGTTTTGATGATCGACTTGGACAGCTTCCAAATCCTAGCTCCGATCCAGCTTCAGCTGATCGATATGAAACCGTTGAGATGACTGCCGCCGAATTCGCCGCGATCGAGCCCAAGGAAAGAGCTCGATACAGACTCTTCAGGTCTCCAGGATTCGAGCTCCCGGAACGAGCTGTCCCCGTCAATCCTTACTTCCTTGGACTGTGGCTTGGTGACGGAAACCGCCGTAGCACGACAATCTACACGAATCATGAAACCGAGACTCGAGAGTTCTTGGTGGATCATGCTGCAGAACTCGATCTGCATCTTGTCTCGCATGGTCAGCTCGGTTATGCTACAGTAGAAAGAACTTCCCTTGGCGAGCAAGAACTCCCGCGGGCGACAAATCAAGTAGTGGATCGACCGACTCGGAGATTCGCTCGACAAACCATCATCAAACAACGTCTCGCTGCTGGATGGACTGTTCAGCCTGGCCGCCTTGCTGGAGAATCGCGAGTCTGGCGATCTCCTGGCGAAAGTTCTTCGATCGATTTGTTGCCAGCTCCTCCTCTCGCTGAGCTTGCCTCGTCCCTGTCGATCGAGGAACGAGCTAGCTGTCCGGTCGAGGCTATTCCCACAGACGCCCTCATTCAATCAAGGTCTGATGATAAGCTCATGAATCTTATTGGCACCCCATCGGTGATCGAGGCGGACGGAGATTTGGACGTCGTGGAACTCGATATTCTTGACACAGTCAGTGAGATCGATGAGGGCCAGAATGAGGATGATCCTCCCCAGAGCCAGCAAAATGTGCGCCTTCAGACCGGTCGCCGCGCCTATGGCGATCTACAAGAAAAAGAACAAGAGCAACTCGTGGAACAGATCACTGGTCGATCCGACGGTGGCTCAGGCGTGAACTCGCTTCTCCAAGCTCTTCGAGAGCTTGGTGTTTTGACAGCGTCAGATCGAGCGGAACCAGCTGCTGATAATCAGCACATTCCCTCGATCTTCATGAAGAACTCTCGTGCCGTTCGTTTGGCTGTTCTTGCAGGTTTGCTCGATACCGATGGCTGGTACGTCTATCCTGAAAACATGTTCGGTTTCAGTCAGAGCGAGCGATGGCATTCAAACCTGTTCTGGGACACGGTTGCTCTGGTTCGTTCGTTGGGCTTTAGTGTGTGGACAAAGCGGCGAATGATGCCAAATTCCACGCGCACTGAGCAGCATCCTCAACTCTTGGCTCATATATTCGGCAATCTGGAGGAAATTCCGTGCTTGCTCGCTCGGAAGAGAGCAGTCGATCGATTCATTCCTCAAACTCACAGCTTCGTCATCAAAGAGATCACGTTGGAGTCGGAATCTACAGCTTGGTCGGGTTTCCGAGTCGATGGAGATCAGCTCTATCTACGACATGACTATCTAGTGCTGCACAACAGTGGTTTCGAGGAGTCTATGAAGTTCAAAAAGTTGACGAATGCGCAGAGGTCTGGTCTGAATCAAATCCCGAACCGTCGCTTCACCTTGTGGTGGTCACCTACCATCAACCGCGCGAACGTGTACGTCGGTTTCCAGGTGCAGTTGGATCTTACGGGTATCTTCTTGCACGGAAAGATCCCTACTTTGAAAATTTCATTGATCCAAATTTTCCGTGCCCATTTATGGCAAAAGATTCACGAGTCTGTTGTCATGGACCTCTGTCAAGTGTTTGATCAAGAACTAGAGTCACTTGGCATCGAGACGGTGCAGAAGGAAACCATCCATCCCCGAAAATCGTACAAGATGAACAGCTCTTGTGCAGATATTCTCCTTTTTGCAAGCCACAAGTGGAATGTCACACGACCTTCCGTCTTGTTTGACACCAAGGATGTGATTGAGCCAACTACAACCAACAAGTTCTGGATCGATGTGCAACTTCGATATGGTGATTATGATTCGCACGATATCGAGAGGTATACCCGTGCCAAGTACCTCGACTACACCACCGACAGTTCCAGTATCTATCCGTCCGCTACGGGGTTGATGATCGGCATTGATTTGGCTTACAACCTGTACTCGGCTTACGGCATGTACTTCCCGGGATTAAAGGTTCTCGTTCAGCAAGCCATGGCCAAGATCATGAAGGCCAATCCGGCGCTTTACGTCTTGCGCGAGCGTATTCGCAAGGGATTGCAGCTGTATGCGTCTGAAAGCAACCAGGAGTTCCTCAACTCTCAGAACTACTCCGAGCTGTTCAGCAACCAAACTCAGCTCTTCATCGATGACACCAACGTCTACCGCGTGACAATCCACAAGACTTTTGAAGGCAACCTGACAACAAAGCCCATTAATGGCGCCATCTTCATCTTCAACCCAAGAACTGGACAATTATTCTTGAAGATCATTCACACGAGTGTCTGGGCTGGACAGAAACGTCTGGGACAGCTTGCCAAATGGAAGACGGCCGAGGAAGTGGCCGCCTTGATCCGATCATTGCCAGTAGAAGAACAGCCGAAGCAGTTGATTGTCACGAGAAAGGGTCTGCTAGACCCTCTTGAAGTCCAGTTGGTTGACTTTCCCAACATCTCCATTCGTGCATCCGAGCTTCAACTTCCATTCCAAGCAGCAATGAAGGTTGAAAAACTGGGAGACATGATTCTGCGAGCTACCGAACCTCAAATGGTTTTGTTCAACCTGTATGACGAGTGGCTCAAGAGCATCTCTTCTTACACTGCCTTCTCGCGTCTCATCTTGATTTTACGTGCTCTTCACGTAAACCCTGACAAGACGAAACTCATTCTGCGGCCCGACAAGACCGTCATTACTCACGAGCATCACATTTGGCCATCGCTGTCTGACGAGGATTGGATCAAGATTGAAACGCAGCTCCGCGATCTCATCCTGAACGACTACGGAAAGAAGAACAACGTCAATGTGTCTAGCTTGACGAGCAGCGAAGTCCGTGACATCATCTTGGGTATGGAGATCTCGGCACCTTCCATGCAACGACAACAAGCCGCCGAGATCGAGAAACAGCAGCAAGAGCAGCAACAACTCACTGCTGTGACTACCAAGACACAGAACGTCCATGGCGAAGAAATCATCGTTACAACCACATCGCAGTTTGAGCAGCAGACATTTGCCTCCAAAACGGAGTGGCGAACCAGAGCAATCGCAACGTCCAATCTACGCACCCGAGCCAAGAACATGTACGTGTCTTCTGTCGACAATGATGTTGACGATGTCACCTATGTGATGCCCAACAACATCCTCAAGAAGTTCATCACCATTGCCGACCTCCGAGTGCAAGTAGCCGGTTATCTCTATGGTTCTTCTGCCCCAGATAACGACCAGGTCAAAGAAATCAAGTGTATCGTCATGATGCCACAAATAGGTGGCCTCCGCAACGTCCAGCTTCCTCAGCAACTGCCTCGCAGTGATTTTCTCGACGGCATGGAGCCTCTGGGAGTCATCCACACCATGTCTGGCAGCGAACTGCCCTACATGTCTGCCGCAGACGTGACGGAGCATGCCAAGCTGCTCGATGCTCACAATGAATGGGACAAGACAAACACCGTTACCGTGTCCGTGTCATTCACGCCGGGAAGTGTTTCCCTCTCGGCGTGGGGTCTTACGCCTCAAGGCTATAAATGGGGTGCCGAAAATAGGGACACGCAGAGCGACCAACCCCGGGGATTCACGACGACAATGGGAGAGAAGCGAAAGCTGCTGTTGTCCCCAAGATTCAGGGGCTTCTTCTTGGTTCCCGACGATGGCAGGTGGAACTACAGTTTCATGGGAAGCACTTTTGCAGGCATGGAGAAGAAGTCTGTTCACGTAAAGCTGGACACGCCTCTGTCGTTCTACAGCGACCAGCACCGACCAGTTCACTTCCACAGTTTTGCTGAGCTCGAAGACACCTGGGTTGACCGCTCCGACAACTTTGAATAACGAGGAACCGTCTATATTCACGCCCATTGCAGCATGATTGCAGCCAGAGGTCACTTGTCACTTGTCGCTTGTTTTATTTCATCTGCAACATGATGAAAATGGCATCATTTCCCCGGTGGAACACTTTTCAGCATCCTAACGGCAAACCTGAAATATATGCAGGAGGGGGGGGGGGTAAGGTGAACCGAGGAAGAGAATGACTTTTTTTTAACAAGATATTCGTGCAATTTTCCTTTCTTATTTGTGTTATTGCTTTCCGAGTCACGCCATGACTAAATATTGGAGTTGGCATTGTATTTCAAGAATTGGGGGGAGGGGGGGGGGGCGTGGGCTAAGAAGGGAATATTGGGAGCATTGTACGTTACTGGGCACAGTTTTCAAGCTGAAGATCAAGGACAAGAAAAAAACGTACTCGGCTGTATGTATTGATGTAATAGTAGTGAGATGAGGGTTGAGTTGAGCCAAATATGACATGCTAGATTGCTGTTTCCAAGTCGAACTTTCATTTTGAACAGCATCTTGAAACCTGACGACTGGCTTCGATAAACTACTCGATCCCGCGTGGAGTCATGGAACATGTTTGAATCTCTTTTGCTAGCTTGTCTGTGATGTGTGCGGGATGTGTACTGGACGTACTGGGGCATGCTAGATTTGATATTATTGTATTATGGGGTATACATGGACATGTTAAGATATATAGAAGAATATATGTAGATATATATATGGAGATGTTAAGTTGTATAGATGGACATGGAGACATATAGATGTGTAGATCCACAAGAAAGTATATGCAGATACACAAAGTAAAACAAATATGCAGAATAATACTCCACGCAGGACACGCACGACACAGTCGTGTGAAATGTCTGGTGTAGTAGACTTTGTAAATATGCCTAGCAGGACAACTGGTAGTCGGCGACTCAGGACTCAGCGTCGCCGAGTCATCCACGCATGCCCAACAAGGTCAACGTGAGGTAAGGTTCTTGGAAAAAAAAAAAAAAAAAAAAGGAAACATTCCATGCCACGTGGGACTACTTCGTGTCAAGTAAAGTCCGTCGAGGCCCGCTAGGATTACGGGGCGTGGAACCGCGCCTGATTCCTGAGTTGCCGGGATGTTCTGCAGGAGGAATCTTCATGTTGGTGTTATTGCGCATTGCTCATTGGCGCAACTCCGTAGTTGGAGTGTCAACAGGATATGTAGGGGTTTTTTTTCCTCCAAAGCATGGCATCAATTTTGCAGCAATTAATAACGGAACCCACTACGCCCCTCTCTCCAACGGATCATGCATTCATGCGTTGCATGTGTGACGACTTACATGTACAAGGGGGAAAGGGGGGGGACATGACACGCACGTGCGTTCTATATAGCCTTCCTTCCTTCTTTCCTCTGGTGAGGGAAAGTTGGTCTTTTGTTTGCATGGGCCCTGAGGCTGTCTTGTCGCTGCTGTCAGATCCTGCCTGGCAATGGCCAACCTCGTCCAAAAGTCATCGACGCCGTTGACAAAGGAAACCGTCCGTGGACAGTGCGCCATTCTGCTTGAGGGAGTTATCGAATACTCGTAGAGTGAGCGTGCGCACTGTGGACCATGTCTCAGCTTTTTTTTTGAGGCATGACCCGTGGAATGGGGACGTTGGAACCTACGAAACCGAACCCATGCTCGAGTCCGACTGACTGGTTGTCAACGACCAAAAATGGCACGCACGTACATGCATGTCTGTAATATGTATGTATGTACTCCGTATGTTCGCCGAGATGTGACTATGCATACGGATTACGAATTACTCCGCATACGTATGCGCTTCCTTCCGGGCGGCTGCGACCCGGGTATCTTGTCTAAACAGTTCATGTTCATGGTACAGTACAGATGGCACAGATGGCACAGATGGTACGAAGTGCAGTCGCTTGCTTGTGCATCCTCTGCAACAAGCCAAACCCTGCTGTCCATGAGTGTAGTTGTGTAGTCACTTGTCAGTCGCAGTCGTCAGTCGCAGTCGTCCGTCAGCCGCAGTCGTCAGTCAGCGTCCCGCGCCAAGAACAGATCAAGCCATCATCGGGTCATTCGATCGATTCTTTGGTCATCAGCAATTATTACTCAGACTCGGGCTTTTTACTATTAATACATACATATTATGGCGTTGCCCGTGGCGGGGAGTGAGTGTTGGGGACACCAAACAACAAACCGGATAAAAGACAAAAGACCATGAAAGAAAGAGACGAGGAAAAGAAGCGAGGGCAGGGCCGGGCAGGGCGATAAGAACAGGCAGAACTTCGTCATGCAGACAGGAGCGTATTATTACCAGCTTTGCTCCGTAATACCAGCTCTACCAGAAGCTTATTACGGATCCGTACTCATTACTACAACTTACTACATGTAGTCCCCAGGGACGGCACCAAAGCCCGAGACCCAAGGAAGGTGCGACTGGCGATGTCGAGCATTCTATTACGGACGTACCGAGTACATAGCGCAAGCACAGGAGCGCGCGCAGGAGCGCGCGCAGGAGCGCGCGCAGGAGCGCAGGAGCGCAGGAGCGCAGGAGCGTGGGAGCACAGGCCTGGCAGGGTGACTCGCTCCTTCTCCCCCGAGACCCGAAGTGCGAAGCCCGATTGCCTCACGAGTCACCTCAGACCACTTTGCCTTGAACCGGGGTTACAGTCTCCACCCGTGCTCATCGCTCCCCTTGCTTCTTGCGCTTCTTGCTCTCCAGAACCTTGCACCCTTGCAAGCCGTCTGCAAGTGCTCAAGTGGCCTTGCGCTTGGGTTGTGGATTATCATGGATCATCATGGATTGTAGTGGATTATCATGGATTATCATGGATTATCATGGATTATCATGGATTATCATGGATTATCATGGATTATTATGGAGTATGGATCATGTATGGATTTCTGATGGATTTCTGATGGATTTCTGACGTATGCTACCTGACTGACGCTGGCCCCGGGCCCGCGGATCGGATTCTTCAACCAACCGGCGGTCGTAGGATCGTCAACTTGTCTGTGTCTGCACACCACAACACACCACAACACACCACAGCGCACCAAAGCACACCACAGCACAACCCAACCCGGCCTTCTCGATCTTCGCGACATCTCACTCGTGTCATACATCGAATGCGTAATTTCAGCAACAAGCCTGACACCTTCTCCACCCCTTGTCGCTTCTCGCCTTGTCACGATTTCACGATGTCTTCACGTATTAAGCATTTTCGCTTCTGGCAGCTCGCTTATACAAGTCCCGGCACCTGACAGCCTTATTTCAATTCCTGTTTTGGGGCTGGTGCGTTTTGACATCTCCGCCAACTCATTTTATGCAACGGTTCCTGCGTCACAACCAGCCCAAGGAATGCGCTCCTCTCATTTCCAATCACGAGCCATCTTTCACGACCCCGGGAGAAAAAAAAAAAAAAAAGGTGGAAAGCAACAACATTAACTGAAATGTGCAGCAGAAGAAGAAGAAGAAGCAGAAGAAGAAGAAGAAGAAAAAGACGACAAGAAACGCACACCACGATGCGCCATCATGCCGCTGGAACTCGAGAGGTTGCTCATCATGGCCATCTACATTGTAGGTTGAGCAGGCAGCGGAGATTAATCAAGCCATGCTAATACGCTACAGAACTGGAAGTCTGCTAATCCGTAAATAGGCTGAGACTGCGCGATTCGATCAATTCACCGCGGCCTGAGCCCCCCTTGCAACCCGTTTGTGAAGGAACGCGTCGATGCCTTGTTGCTTGTTACAAGCCATGTACAATGAACAAGGGACTGACTGGCTGGCTAGACGACAAGGGGTTACAACAAGGGGCTGGTACGGATTAGACTTCCAACCTTTGCTCCCCACGCATGCTGTGCGTCCCCCCACCTACTACGGAGTGCCTCACAACAACATCAACGAGCTTCAAGTGGACTCTGAGAAAGGCCCTACCAGCCGTTGTGTCTAGTTCGGCTGCGTCCCCGGTTCTCTTGTCTCTGGAGACTGATCATGGTGCCATTGGACTCCGGCAAAGAAAGAGCCGCAAGGCCTGAATCATCCGTGCTCGCTCCTTCTTTCCGTCTCTCTCACCCGATGCCTTTCGCATTACCCATATATCCCCCTTTGGCACGACTTTTACTCCGTACATCTTTTCCCTGTCACCGCAGTCCAAATACATAACATAATAGTAGGGGCGTCTACGAAGCTAGCGCCGGTATGACTGGCATTCATGCCGCTCCCCGGTGGATCCATCCACCTCTGTCCTGCGGTTAAGTTGATGGCCCTATGTATACCGGCCCGTCCAACCTTTTTTTGCATTTCATCCCATGTCAGGCTTTAATTTGCCTTGACCGCGCTTGTTGAACGAATTCGGCATAGGTCAGAGAGGCTGTTACCCATTCGTTCAGTATGAGCATCGCCCTTGGACGAGAATAAACCTCATAAGAGATTTGGCTTGCCTCGAAAGACTTGTTCACTACATTCACACACACAGCAGGCATCCACTCGCACACCTTCATCTGATATAGACAACCCTGCAACTAATATACACCCTCTTCATAACATTGTACACACAGAACTAGTCTTGACCATCCTTTATTCCATGTTCCCTGCCGCCAGAAAAACTACCATGCACTCCACAAGACGTTGTAGACCACAACGTGTCTCCCTGGCCCTTGGTTCTCAGCACCACACTGCATACATATCCCGGCCCTTTTGATCCTATCATCAGGAAGCATATAGTGGAGGGCTTTTTGCTGAGTGCAGGCCGCCGTCACCATGGCTCCAGGTCAGTCAGTGGTGACTCTGGGTTTGTCTGGAAACTGCTGCGGCAGATGATGCTTGATAGCCGCCCTACAAAAACAATAATACATGCGGTATTAGTTTCGATCTCTCTGGCCGTCAAGCTATCACGATCAGAGTTGCCTCGTGTTTGTTCCGTTGTTGTCAAGTTGAGCTTGAAAGCCTCATGATCATTCCGAGCCACCCCTGTCCATGGATATTGCCGTCTACGCATCAGCAGTGCTCATTTACTTGGCGGTGCCCACACACTGCGCTTCCCCGAGAGCCAGAAGGACGGAGTGCGTACATAGTTGTGGAAATACGTTCCCGTATTATTAAGAGGGCTTCAGACATTGAGGGCATAAAATTTCACCAAATTATTCTCCGATCTGCACCGGAAACAAATGCCACACACCCTGCTAGAAGGGGACATGTCTCCAAAGAGCTGCTAGTTCAGTTTGACACCATTTTCTTTCGTGAGTACATAATAGTTCTATATCCCACAAGAGCAGCAAATTGTTTGTTTTGAGATCCACACCGGGCCTACTTGTGGTTGCTGCTCCCCGTTGTCGGCAATTTACCGTGGGAAGCAGCCCCCTTCATGTTGGGGATCCCTTTGGGTTCTTCAGTTAAATATCGACCTGGATCCTTCCACTAACATTGCTACTCAGAGATAGGCTCTCCAACCAACCGTTGCTGAACCCAGACCCTGCGGCTAGGCAGTTGGGCATTTCGACAACCTAAGCCTCCCAAGCGGCACCAATACCGTCCTTTCCAGCACCACACACGGATCAAAAGCTGGGTAGACCACCCATTTCCACCATTTGCTGCAGCGTGTTCTAGGCTGAGGACCAGGCCCTGTCTGCGGGTTCATTGTCCCCAACGTCATACCACCCACGTTCACGATACCCGACTCCCACTTGCAACGTTTGCTTCACACCAGCTTGGGGACGACCTCATCACGTCAACACGCCCGGAGGCCTTCGGTGACAGAGCCCGCGAGGGCAATCTCCCTGAACCCTAGTCGCTTATCAAAAGGTGAGGACGCCGTCCAGAGCGGATTGCTCTGGCGGAACCTATGTGCCGAAGACACGCTGGCGGATAATTACAGGGTCGGAGGCTACAGCGTGGACTTTAATGCTGGTCATGGAGCTCATGCCGATAACCAAAGCCATCTCCATCAGCCCTATTCCTCTTCAGGCCAATCAGGCATTTTCCAAGGTTTGCATCACTATTCATTCAGCAGCCAAAACCAACAGCCAAGATCGTCGTTCCATCCTTCTGGAGCAGCGGTCAATACCGCCGCGGGCAACACTTCGCCAGAGCCGCCGCATGGGCAACAGTCTTCACGGAGTGGGCTATCTGAGCAATCGCATGAACAACCGAGATCGCACGCGCCTACATCGACAATGCAGCTAGACACCTCCCACATGAACGGCCACCGGCTCGCTCATATCCCGTATGGATCAGCGACGTCGCTGACAGCGTCAATGTACCCTTCCACTACATCTCCGAACCAAGGACACGGATCATTTGTTCCAAATAGCGCCAAGAGGATTCGAAATGATGATTTTGAGATCTCCATGACTAGTGTATCTGCTCTCGGGCAACCCAGCCTCGAAGCTATGGCGCCTAATCCGATTGGAGCCGCGTATGGGCAAGCAGCCGCAGCCGCAGCCGCTTCTTCCAACATCAACAGCCTATCCCACCAAACTCAAACCCAGCATCTGCAACATCACCATCACCACCTCCCTGATCTTGGTCACCTAGGGAAATTCACACGGCGAGAAGACGGCAGTGGAGCGCCCAGTATGGTCGGACAAGCGGGCATGCCGGCACCAGCACCTCGGCCACGCGGCCCTAAACTGAAGTTCACAGCCGAAGACGACCAACTTCTCATAGAGCTCAAGGAACAAAAGAACTTGACATGGAAGCAGATTGCCGATTTCTTTCCCGGCCGCTCTTCAGGGACTCTACAAGTCAGATATTGTACAAAGTTAAAGGCGAAAACAACCCAGTGGACTGATGAAATGGTATGTTTTGCTTTCTCAAGTCTGGTTGAACTATCCTTCTTTACTGGAGGGTTGCGAGAATGTGCATACAAATCAAGAAAAGAATCGAAAATACCCAAGACATTTATCGATAACCATGGACTGATTGAATTGCCCTCTTCGTCCTTAGGATCACAAATTACGAACAGCGCTTGCGGATTACGAGACCGAAAAGTGGCGTATTGTAGCCCATAAAGTAGGAAATGGTTTCACGCCTGCCGCCTGCCGTGAGCGCACCATGCAAATGATGGGCGAAGAGGATCCTGATGCCCCTTGGCAATCCTTATCACCGCGATCTGCATCGGGCCAGGAAGAATCAGAGACAATCGAACTGCCCCAGATACAACGACCGTGGCGCGAATAAAAAAAAAGACATGCTCCAACACAGTCCTCCATCTCGCGAAGACCAAACAAGGTGGTTTCAGGGGTCTCGAAACTGGACACAATCCATGCGGCCGTTTGGGGGGGGGAAAGCCATTGTTTTTCTCTGTGCATAAAAGGAAGGTTCACCAGAGAGCTTCAAGATGAGACAAGCAGAAGAAGCAAAACAAGACAAACGAGGAGGCTGCATGTGCTGGCATGACAGATGGCATCTGATAACATTTGGGCCCCTGGCAATAACGACCCGACTCGAACTCACACAAGGAGTGGCGTTTCTGGAACCCCAAATTCCCACGGCTCCGTGATCGGGGTGCTGTAATTGTACGCTATGGTGGGAGGGAGAGGATGCCTATAATACAATACCTAGTTAGATATGTCGAAAGTAGTAATTAATGACGCAAACACTTTAATATCCGCACCCCTTCTCTCTCTCTCTCTCTCTTTTTTTTTTCCCCGGAGCCTTTTTGATTCAAATCGAAACTACGGATTACAGCAGCGTCCTTGCTAACTCTTCCTTGTCCAAGGTTTTACAGCTCTCTATTAATTCGATCAGACCACGATGGACCGTTACATCTAGGCTGGTGTCCAGGAAATCAGCCATGTCAGCGATCCAGCCGTTGAAGTCCCTGACTTCAGTCTTCTTGCCTGCCTCTACATCCTGGAGCATGGAGCTACGATTTCCCCCCACTTTTTCGCCAAAGGTGTAGAGCTTAAACTTCAAGCTTGGCTGAGAAAAGCGTTCTGTCAGCTCACTTCGGACCCTGGCAAGATTGGTCCCCTGGCCATGGTGATTTCCCGAATCGGGAGGATTCTGGATTCGCTGAGCACGCATGTAATAATACATGTAGGAGACGAGAATGTCCGTACTGCTGTCATGATTAATTAGCGCCTGGAGCACGGCACTTGTTTCCCCGAGCAGCTTGTCCAGCACGCGTACCAGGGGGTCCTCCGGATCGCGGCTTGCGACCAGGTCCCCATTTTTGCATCGCAACAGGGCTGTCAGGGGATTGATGACGGCGTTGATCGCGAGCTTTTCCAGCTGGAGCAGCCATAGTTGACCCGAGGACACTAGTTTTGTGTTCAAGAGGGGCGTGGCGGCGATGTAGCTGGTGAGGAAGTCAGCATCGGCGGCGGGAACGGATTGCTGCTTCTGCTGCTGCTGCTGCTGCGTGTGCTGCAGCAGCAGCAGCGGTGGTGGTGGTGGATTCGTGGTCCAGAGGACAGGTCCAATGGAGGCATCGGCTGGAGCCGTGTGAGTGCTCTGGAAGGGCCCTGTCGATAGCACGCCGTGGTTCACGACGCATGCTGAGAAGTTGGGGGCGTTTCCCGCATGATATCGACTGGCCACGTATATTGGACCGTGCGGAGGCCATAGCTTGGACATGCCGTTCTGCGCAAAGACGAGGGAACTGGATTTATCAAGGTAGCGGCGGAGACGATCTGCTTCCAGCATGGCGGCCGACGCTTTGGTCGATATGAAGAGGTTGTGCAGTTTCCCGCCATCCGCCACCTCCCGCACCGGACCGCACCGCGGTCTCGTTTCAGTCCACCACTCGATATCGAAATCCTTGTTCTTATCAGGCGTCTTGCCGCTACCGCGGTGGTGTGTGAGCCGTACACCCTCGCCCGCCACCCACTGGGACAGAAGTTCTTTTCTATGCACGACGAGGGTGATGGGAACAGGGTTGGGATGCTTAGCCAAGAGACTTGCATACAGTCTGCCAATGTTTCCGACGCCAAGGATGAAGATCCGCTTATCAAGGTCTGTTTTGGTGCCATTCGGGGCCGCAGCCCAATCCACCACGGGTTGGGTGCCGCTCCTCCCGTCGGCTCCTCCTTGTTTTGTCGAGGGGGTTGTGTCGAGGTTGGCGGGGGACCAGGCGAACAGTTTCGGCGGTGGTCTTGTGCTGTTATCAGCCAAGATGGTCTTCAACCAGCCTGGGTAATGCTGACGAGAGACCATTGTTTTCTCTTCTTTTCCCAGATTCTGTCCCTTGCCACAGATTGGCAACGACGTTGACGAATTATTGGAAACCCCCCCTAGGTTGCGAGCGTATACGTATCAAATATGTTGAGTGATTGCTGGGGAGATTCAAAGGTGGTATAGGCAATGGAACGAAACAAAGAGGCTGCGGCAAGATATGGCTTGATGGATTCTGATAACTGGCCGAAGGTTGACGGCTTACAAGTCGCCAAAGTCAAAAAAGGCCACAGCAGACGCAGAGGGGTGACTGGCCATTGGACGCCGGGTGAATGCCGATTCATGAGTCGTCGACAGGTGTATTAGATGGGGGGAATCACACTCAGTAGCATGACCATGTCAATCGAAGGGCTGTTGACGTTGGTGACAAGTGTCTCGTCTGCTAAGAAGATGAATCTATGAGGAAGATTGCTGATTGAGGCGGCCGGCGGGAGAGCACGGCACTGGAGGATGGAGCCGTGTCGGATCTGTCGGTACGCGATGTATGATGACTGATGTGTGAAGGACGAATGAATATCGCAGGTCTCTCTTGTTCCATTACCTCTTTTGTCTCTCTTGATGTTCTTGTCTTCTGTAGGTTTCTGTTGGGTATCGTGGCCTCATATCTTAGGCACCATGTTTCCTTGGCTGCGTTTGTCAGCAAGTTTCTTCTTCTAATCTTGCCTTCGTTTGTTATGTCTAGAGGGACATACGGACTAATATAGAGCCTTTCTTTTTCCGTTGTGTCAAGAGCCAGCTCGGCGAGACTCTCTCCCCCACATGTAATGTAATTGGTGGCAAGTCGTCGATGGAGCCGTCGATGGAGCGAGATCTCGAATTGCATTAGTGGGGGAGGAGGAGGGGGAGGGGGGGGGGTCGACAGGGTCACGAGAGACTCCCGAGTCCCGAGACATGACGGGCAACGACATCAACGTTTCACTTGCCAATTGATATAACTCTCGCAGTGCCAAAAGGGCTTTCAACTTGGCGTCCGCGGAATTAATTACCAGAGCAAGTGGAGGACGCCTGGAGATTCTGCCAAAAAAAAAAAAATTAAAAAAAATTCCCACAATCGCCAAAAGCCTCACATCATGTCAGACGAGGCAAAGCAGCGGGGTCTCACTCATCTGACCATGTGAAAATACATCCACCATTTCCCACATCGTAAAACTCCCCGCCACTCAACTGAGTTATGTTACAGGAAGAATAACGATTTTTTTCCTTCTTCTTTTTTTGCAAATGCAACAGCCATGCGCCGCTACTATGCAGAAATGAGCCATGCAGTGCAGCAGCGTACAACAATACCAGCTTATTTATCAACCGGCCATGATGCTACAAAACATATCTGCTTTCAAGCAAACCAAGCCAGGGGGGTATCATACATATCACGCCATGCTTTCTCCCACCTCACTTGCACTTCCTCTTTGGCTGAAAGACGCGCACACCATTGGCACTCACCCACACACTGTCCGACACTCTGGCAGGGAGCTTCCTCCCTCTCAAACGCTGGTCGATCAACCACAAACCCACGATGAATTCCTGTCTCGTAAGCTTGCCTACGTGTCCACGATCAACGAGTTCCCAAACCTCCATGAGCTCATCCTGCGGCAGTCGAGAGCGCTTCCAGATTTCGCGCACCACCACGTTCGCAACGCACTCTGAATTGATGCGGCTGAGCCCGCTCGCCATGCTGTCCGTTGCTGGACTGTCATGGCCGTCGAGGAGATAGCCTCGGTTCGACGCCCAGACTGCCTCGTAGCGTTTCCGTTCTCTCTGTGTGAGCTGGTCGCGCCACCGCTTTCGAGCCCCTTCGTGATGAGCGTGTTTATTACTAAATAGTTTGTGACGATGAGCAATCTTCAGTCGCTCCGGGTCCTCGTATTCATGGCTTTGAGGCTGTCGAAGCGTTTGGAGCAGCCGAGGGGATTTCTGACGTTTGGGCAGACTCGGTGGCGGAAGCGACGAGCCTGTGCTGTGCGGTGTAAGTCTCGCGGAAGCAAGAGAGCTGGCCATCATGGCACTGGTGAGAGTATCGAGTGGAAGATTGCTGCTGGTAGAGGTTGCGGTGAGGCGTCGTCGGCGTGAGGACCGAGGCCCCAGCACCGGCGACGTCGGCGCGCTGGCTACGGAGTCTCCTCTTCTACCCGGGAGGGGCGGAGGAGTCGTCTTCCTGCTTGCCGCAAGAGGCGGCGGTGGAGGAGGAGGAGGAGGAGCACGAGATACAATGGGCAGGCCAAACTCAGTTCGAGACGACGCTGTTATAGGCTTGCTTTGCATGACAGGGGCATCATCTGAGTTGCCACGATGCCGGCTCCTGCTCGTAGGCCGACTCGTGACAGGTCTCTGACTACCTCTGGGTTTTGGAGGCGTGGGCGCCCGCAAGTTTGTCCTAGGGCTGCGTTTCTCGGGGTCCGGAGAAGGTGAAGATGCAGCCTGGCTTGATCTGTCGGGACTGCTGTTCCGAGGCGGACTGCTCAGAACTGGCGGTGCCAACGTATGCTTCTTGACTAACCTCATAGGTTTGGGTGATAAAACTTCTGGTGTGGATGCTCTGACAACTGAGGGAGGGCTCGGAGGCCGCGCTCTGTGTGGCCTGGCCGCCGCGGGCTTCTCAGGTCTAGCAGGGCTCGCCGATGGGCCAGATCGCCTTGGCTTTCCACCTGCAGGAGGAGCTTGGGGTTGAACTTTGGGTGAATTGTGGTGACCATGTTGAAGAGGAAGTGACGACAGTTGAGGCGGCAATTTTGGTTTCGGCATGGGCATCGCGGAGATCTTCTCGGAGCTTCTCAGCGGCGGTGTAGGGAGCCCCGAAGACGGCAAAAGATGCGATCCCTCGACCTCTACAGCAGAAGAAGCAGGGGAGGGCGTGGGAGACACCGCTGCTGGTGGTTTTTTCTCGTGTACTCGCTTCTCTCCCGGCAAACGCTCTTCGGCCTCCAGTGGTGACGAGCGCGGTGGTGATGGCCTCCTCAGGGGGGGTCCAGCTTCCCGGCCCGGTTCAAACAAAGAAATCAAGTTCCCCGTGGGAGGGATACTCTCCGAGTCAACGGCATCGCCCGGAACCGAAATAGCAAGAGCATTGGCCGCCCCGAAGCTTATCCTCCGCCGCGGTGACTGAACGAGCGGACTCGGGCTGGCACTCCTACTGGCAGCCAGGGTTGCCGCAATGAAACTTGGATTCTTGGGATCGAGGCGCTGCGCCGAGGCGGGCGGTTGCAACGGCGAGCTGCCATTTAGCTGGTGCAGTCGGGCCGCGACCAGGCTGGCCTGGTAACCCGGAGAATCCGCATCGTACGCGTGGGCATGATGGCCCTGATGGCCATGAGACGCATTCGAAGAACTCGCCCCCTTCCTATGCGGGCTCCTCGACCGGTTGAATGTCCGAGAACCCCCCGCTTCCCGGAGGTGAGAGAGCTCCAGCGACGATGTCGTCGTCGGAGAAGCTGATCCGGCGGCAGGACTCCGCTGGAACGCCAGCGAGGCCCCCCTCAGAGCAACTGCGGCATCGTCCGGCGAGCCAGTAGAGCGAGATGGCGCGGCATGATTCATCGCCGGGAAAACCAAGGCTGTTGCGACATGGGAGGCGTTGACGGGATTTTTGTCGTGGCTTGGTCGAGACGCGCGTTCGAGGTTTCGAGAGCGTGGGAGCTTGCTTGCCGTCGCGGGGAAACAAAAGGAGAACAATCAATCAATCAATCAAACAGAAGACAGCCGTAAAACGAGTGTGAGGAGGGAATCAATCGATTCTTTCCGCAGAAACAACAAGACGTCTCGTGAAAGTCTGGATTGCAAATGACAGATGCCAGATGACCCTGAGCGTTGGCCGCTGACCCAGAGAAACATTGGGGACCGGACGTTTCGGAACACGCGGGCAAAATGGAAGGTCGAAAAATGTGGAGATGAGAGTCATGAGACAAGCCAGACGCTTGTTGCCAGACTTGTTGCCAGACTTGTTGCCAGTTGGACACTAATTTTTTATTAGTAATAAATTTAAATTGGCACCCGGGTATTATTTATGCATTTGGCATCTCACAGACACGACGGATCAAGATCAAAGCAGGGCACTTGTCAAGATTTTCAATGCAAGAGACAACATCGTTCAGACGGCCTTGGTAGCCAAATATACACAAAGAGTAATGACCAGATTGATCACAAGGCAAAAAAAGAACCCACATAACGCCAGCTTTCCATTTCCAATACGCCGTCAAAACATTGCCCTCCTAGGCTTACCCGATTCGCTCAGTTCCCATTTATTTCCGAGTACTCATAAAAAGTCTTCAAAGCATCTGTATGTTCGCCCCAATATGCAAGGCCCTCGGCGCTTTCGACAAGCTCGCCCTTTCAATATGAACACCATTCTTGCGGCATACCCCTTCCCCCTTTGTCAAATATGAAAACCAGAGAAAAAGAAGAAGATCATAGTTAGGTATTAGGCGCAGCCCGGTGACCCCGTTCAATCCTTTTCAGGATTGGGAATCAATGCCTCAAGTCGTGGTCAACAGATGTGTATTAAAAAAAATACGCGTCGTGCTGCTGGTGTATTTGTAAAGTCGGGGCTTCGTTTGCCGTTGGATGAAGACGTCGGCTTAAAACATATCCTCGTCCGTCCATTCACTACCTGAGATGATCCGGTTGCCTTGTTGGTCAATCATGACAGGTGGAGCAGCAGCATATGGAGTTCCTGGTACACCCCTGAGGCGCTTGGCCTGACTACTTTGGGGTCGGTGGCCTTGCTCAGGCTCGCATCTCTTGCCCCGCGCGGCGCGGAGCTTGGCGTAGTAGTCTTCTGAGGCATCTCGTTCGGGCTCGCTGTTATCGTCGTACGTCTCCCAGTTCTCGGATCCAGAAATGGCTGTTGAGGTGTGCGAAGTGTTGGACAATTGTCGGGGAGGGAGTGGCTGTGGAAACCCAGAACGAGGAGCTCGGATGGTTGCATAGCGATCATCGTATCGGTCATCGTAGTGGTCATCATAGACATCTTCATAGTATTGTGGCTGGGCGTGATTTGAAGGGTTGGAGTTGGACCGCATGCCCCTCGACGTGTGTGGACGGTCATTATATACGTCCTCCGGCTCAACTTGTCGAACGATGCTAGATTCGATCCCTGCAGATTTGAAGGGGTTCTTCGGCGTCTGCAATTCAGGGACAGACCTCAAGTCTCGCATCTTTGGTGGTGGAGCGCGAGCGGGTGCGCCGTTTCGAAGAGTCTCGCCTCGGGACTCTGGTCGCGGGCGCTCGGGCGAGTTGTGACCATGCTTCAGGTTGGATAGAGGCGCACGAGCAGGTATCCTCGAGGGACTACCCCGTCCAGCCGCAGCGGCGTTGGTCTTGCCTGGCGACTGCAGCTTCTTGGTCACAGTACGACTGGTCGCCGTAGGTGTTTTGGCCATGGAGCGAGGTGGCACAGCTTTGGCGCTGTTGGCCCTGCCGAGGAGTCCCGCGGATTTCTGAGGCTTGACGGTTGATGGTGGTGGTCCTGCCGGAGTCTTGGATCGCGAAGCCTGGCCAGCCTTCCTCCCACCTTCGGGCTCCAGGACCTCCATATACCGCTCACCAAACACCAAGAACGGACGGCCGTACTCGTCCTCCCATTTCTCGAGCATTTTGCGTACTTCAGCAGCCACCTTGGGAAGTTCTTTGGCAATGCGCTTGCGCATCTTCTCCTCCCGCAGCAGCTTGCCAGGATCTCTCTTCTCGCCTTTCTGACCGCGCATCATGAGCCGTGAGGCATCTTGACTTGATGCAGCGAGGTCATCTCGATCCTTGACGAGGCTCCTGTGCTTGTCTACGAGGGCCAAGATGGGAGCGCGTTGTTCCTTGAGTGCTTCGAGTCGCGCCACTTCGCGTTCGTGAGCCTCCAGCAAAGCATCGCTGTAGACATCGGAAAATGCGGGCGTAAACTCGAGCATTTCGTCCTCGGAGAAGTACAGCGAATCCCACAACTCTTGAAGCTTGACGCGCGCATCTTCAACGAAAAGATGCAAGTTTTGCCTCTTGAGTTCGTTAAGCCGGGATAACTCATCCTCGAACTCATTGATTTGCCGCATGCCGCAGCCTCGATTTTGGTTCAAGAATGTCTTGGTTTCCCCCTCGTCAGTACCGAGCTTCAGCCACAAGGCCTCGACAGCAGCCCTAAGGTCGCGCAACTTCTTCTCACGATTCTTCTTCTGCTCTGACAGGCCATCTCTCTTCGCTTGGAGGCGTTCAAGATCTTCTCGATGCAGACCCAGTTGCTCAGGCGCATCCCTGTAGTACTTGACGATCGCGCCATCCTGCTGAGCTTGAGGGGTGCCAAGTTCTACCCAAAGCTGGATGACCTGGTCAGATAACGCCTGCACTGTGGCAATGCGCCGCGTGTATTCGTCATAGACTCGAGTAAACTCAGCGTCCAGTCGCTCGACGTAGGAGTTGGAAATGTCGAAAGTGGGAGGGATGGACTGATTAGGTCCGCAGGGCGGCAGCGCAATCTGGACAAAAATTGGCTCAAGATGTGATGAGTAAGACTCGAGTGCTTCGACAAGCTCTGCAGACAATATCAGCGATCTAGAGTCGGATAGCAGGAAGAAACGCGAGCTACATGACTGGGGATTACAACCTACTTTTGACCTGTTCGAACCGTTCCTTATGGAGCCGACCAATTTGAATATGCTTCTCTCTCAAACCTTGCAAGCAACGATTCAGGGGATATGTGATCTTGAACTCTTGATCATCCTCACAGTCCACTCTTCTTTGCTGGGGACCTTCGAGGGAAGCCTCCATCTGGCGAATAGCTGTGATGATCTTCTTTGCCTCATCGACCAGTTCCTTCTTCTCAGTCGCCACAAGCCGTACTTGGCTGTTCAAAGCCTCTGACAGAGCCGCGGAGAGCTATACGTATTGGTGCCGCACGTCAGTATTGTATCCGGATCAAGTTTGGGTGTTGAAGCATGCGACGCAGCGCGTAGTTTTGCCAAAGCTTACCTCGGACTCTCGAGCCTCGCGCTCATGATCAGGAACCCCGATTTCGTCGAACAAGCCATGCAGCTGCGATATGCTGCTGTTGACCTGCTTCGCCAGGTAGCTGGTGTCCATGGCTCGTGTTGTTGGTCGCGCAAATCGGCAACGGTAATGGGCGAACGGACCCGTAGAAAAAAAAGCTCCGAGTCGGCAAACAGATACTTTGAAACGGATAGACGTGGTATGGGTGATGGGGCCGATTTGGCTGGTATGTGTGTTCAGATGCCCCCGTTTGTGTTTTGTGTTTGCGCGGGGGTTTGAAAGTTCTTTGTACCGATGTTTTCGGTGCAGCTGTTTATTACTAGTTCTGCGGATCCGTCGAGTGGCAATGCGGTGCTGGACGTTGACACAACAAATTCATGATATGCGTCTTTGTCGTCAATGCTGCGCCCGAAAGCGATCCCATCCACGAGGGCGGCTGAAGAATTTCCAGAGTTTGATGTCGGCGAACAAGAGAGAGGAAGGCGAACGGTGAGACGAGACTTTGGACAGAAACGAGCTCGATTCACGTTATTGTGGTGCCACGGCTGTCAGGCTCCACTGTTTAGCCGGGAGGAGACTCGACAACTTGACAACACCGTCAACACCGTGGGCGGGTTGCTACGGCAACCGATGATGTTGCACGTTGACGATCAGACGACAGCCAGTCAGGGACTCAGGGCCGCTCTGACCAGTTCGTCGTTTCTACGGTTTCAGAAGACGGCCCCTCTCAACCCGTTGATTAATGATGGGACAGGACAAGGCTGACGCAATTGAGGCTCACACGTGACACGATAGCAATTGGGATCATTTGTTGGAAATCATTTTGATTAGCAAAGGGGTGTAGCACCGCAACGACACAGACAATTCCAATCGCCTCCCGCTCTACATCGACACATCGACACCAGGCTAGCGGAATGACGGGCTAGCGGAATGACGGGCTAGCGGAATGACGGGCTAGCGGAAGAAACAACGCAATTCATCGGCTGAGCCATCTTTGCAGAGATGAGGGCCGCATCGACTGACGCATGGCCATGTGATGCAACTTGCATCGAATTCAAGACGTGAAAGCGCAAAGTTGGACAACAACAAACGCGTACTAGCATCACGTTCTCTGTCCGTCCGGCAGGGCAGGTCGACAGGGCAGGTCGGCAGGACAGGTCTCGGTAGACTTTCAATTCGCTTCATTACGGAGTACAATTTGTTCCCATCTACGTTTCGTACCTAGCTCGCCCTCCTAGATTGGGCATGCACAGTTGCCCTTGCAGCATGGGGCGCCCACAATGTTGACCGTAAGCTGACCCTTCTTGACATCATTCCCAGGCTGAGTTGGAATTGAGCCGCATTGCCCGCAACCGTGGTCAATGAGGCGTTGCAACTGACCAGCAGCGTCATTGGCCGTGCCGCTGGCACCGCTCTGATAGAAGGCACATACAGACGCGTACTGGCCCTGAGCGCACGCGAGTTGGACTGGATGCCGACGATTTAGCAAGCCGGGCAACAAACAGTCAGTGCAGTGCGCGAGAAGGAAAAAAAAAAAAAAAATCATCTGGTCAAGACAACAAGAGGACAGTGTTGGAAGATACTTACCGCCAGTGTTGTAGTGGTGGTTCCCTTTGCCCTGGGCCTGAATCTGCTTGACCTGGGTCAAGACGTCGGACAGTTGGGCAGTGTTGAATGTGCAGCCACCTGAGCCGCGGCAGTTGATGCCGAGAGCAGCAGCGCTGGAGATGAGGGTAGCGACGATGGCGAAGGAGACCATTGTGGCGGTTGAGGGACGTGTTTGTTGATTTGATATGGAGGGATTGAACTGAACAAGACAAAGCAATCTGGGAGGGTGTATCTGGGCTGCGGGTAAGAAGAAACCCAACCGGATGCGAAGGATTATATACGTTCGGGCATGTATCAAGCTGAGAAGGCAAGCCGCGGTCGAAGGAACTAGGTTCGAAAGGCAGCTTGAGCATAGAATGATGACCCAAGAAACATTGTGCCGCAGCCCGAATGGTGAAGCAAGGATCCATTCATCCTCCACATTCATCGGGATTATGATCAACAGAAGCCCAAGTACTTTTCTTTGGTTCCGAAGTACATCTACATCGGCCCTCCAGATAGAATGTATATTCGGTACAAAGACCTGGCGCACTAAAACAGCCAGATTCCGCTCCTCTCCACACGCTCCATCTATTCGTCTCACAAGCAAGCTTACTTTAACGAACCAGACGTAGACATGTCTCATCTCAGCTTACAGTGAATCATCTCAGCTTACAGTGGATAATTTTTTTTTTGGCCGACGGTTCCAATGCAACGCAACTGCAGACGCCACATGGGGGAAAGGGGGGCCACTATGAAGGGAAATACTGACGTACTAGATGACTTGTGAATCGTGATTAGTGCCTGGCTTGTTCGGACGGTCGGTGCACGAAAGACTCAGTCTGTGGCATCTATCTCTACCCTTGCCGCCGCACTACATAGTTGAGAGGGGACTGACTTGTGAGTGCTCGCTCACTGCTTCCTATGGTAAATATGGCAAGTACGTAGTGTCTGCGGAAACACAACCTCAGATCGTATTTAGTACCACCCGGGTCCCCCTTTCATCCTCCACGACCCAGTCAACCTCATACATCCATTCCCCCCCCCCCCAAAACGTACATCTATCTCGCGAAGAATTAAAAAAAAAAAATGAAATCCGTCGTCATCACATCCCTCACTGCCCTCGCAGTCTCCGTCTCCGGCCTGGGCATCAACTGCCGCGGCTCCGGATTCTGCCCTTCTGACGGCGCGGCCGGCAACCTCATCAACCTCAAGGCCATCGTGGACAACATCCAGCCGCGAAACCGGCGCTACAACACCGGCCAGCAAATCGCCTGCACTGGCTCCCTGTGCGCCTTCTACCAGAGCGGCGCGACCGGCACTGCCGAACAGACGTCTGGTTTCCTCCAACAAATTCTCGATCACGGCTGCAAGAAGTGCGGCTCCGTTCCTACTCAGCCTGGCAACGACGTCAAGAAGGGACAGTTGACCGTTAATGTTGTGAGCGACCCTCACTGCCAAGGCGCTTGTTAATGGGAAGGGAAGGAATGGGAGGTTTTTCTTTTTTTTCTTTTTTTTTTCTCCGGGGTAAAAGAGGCGGAGAGGTTCTACAACGCGGTTGGAATCGATTGGGAATGTGTGTTGTTGTAGCCCCATCTTGTATACATGTAGATCTCGTGTGACGTCGTCACTTGACTTGACACGATGATTTTGGAATTGACCATGGGATTCAAAGCCCCCTGCCGCGATGTTGTCGATTTTTCGTTGCCATCATGATTCATGACCACACCGTCTCCATCTCCGCTGCATTACCTGGACGAGCGACGAGAGTAAAGTAGTAATAGCAAAATATTACTGGCCCTCGGGCATCAGAGAACGACCCGCAGATCTACATAAAGGGCCCCCTTGTCAGATCTATGTAAGGAAGCGCCAAGCATCATGTCTCGCGGCTCCATCATCTACAAGTGGATTGATTGATTCTCTTGCACGTGATGCAGTGGGGGATAGTGAATACGAGTTGAAGATATTAATAAACCTAAATCTTACAGGGAGTGCCTTACGATCCCAAGTTCGTGTGCCACATTCATTCCTCCCGGGGCATCAGATTCTCAGATTCTACACCTGCTTCACTACAGCCGAGGCCACTTGGAGCCCGTTCGTCCGAACGGCGCCCCCCCTGGATCATTTTACAAATCTACATGCCCCAGTTATTCGTTCCTCTCTAATAACAGCTGTGATCACTGATCAGCTGTGAGTAATACTATTATTATAGAGCTACGGATCCGTACAAGGGAAATATACAGGGTATATAGCGCCACAAAAGAGTACATCTATTTCTATGTAGGTTGTTAGTACTACAATACAGCCCCCTCCCTGTGTAGTAAGATTTTAGTACGTAAGAATTCACGTCACCAAAATCGCTGGTCTCACCCTCTATGACGCTGCTTGGCCAGGACGATTGACGATTGGTAGAAATTCTGCGCACTACTCCCAAAGAGTTGTGAACCTACCTGCCTGGTCCTGGCCTACCCAAAAGGGGGCATGGCATGCGGCATGTACAACTCGAGAAGCGGCTTCGTACCGGTGCCGGTACCGGTACGTACCCAAACATCTACACGTCCTTTGTCGTGTGTACCGCGGGTCTTTCTGCCCCTAATCAAGTTCCCCATGTTTAATTGTAAGCATGGCATCCTCTCGTCATGAACAAACAAACAAACAAGAATAGACGCGGCCGGAGAAGAGAAGAAAAGCATAAAAAAAGCCTGATGCCGCCCTCCCCTCCCTTGAGTCCCCAAGTCCCTACCTATCCTTCAAGTTCTCAACAAACCACATACCATCGTTCACACAAACAAAAAAAAAAAAAAAAATTTATCAGCTTCCCTCGAACCCAAACCAAATCAAGCTCACAATGCACTTCTCATCCCTCACACTCTTCATCACCAGTGCCGCAGCACTAGGAATAAACTGTCGCGGCTCCTTCTTCTGCAGCCTCAACGACGCCTCGATGCAAGTTGTCCACGACCAGATCGGCATCATCGTTGCTGAAGGTGGCGGCGGCCGCCGCTTCAACACCGGCCGTACGTATACTCGCGATTCTTGCTTCGTCTTCTTCTTCCAGGCCGCTAACACATCTTGTGCCCCCCCTCCCCCTCCCCCCGGCAGAGCAAATTGCCTGCTCCCACGGCCAACAGGGCAGCATCTGCGCCTTCTACCAAAGCGGCGCATCCGGCACGGCCAAGGACGCGTACGACCAGATCCAGGGCCTGCTGAACCACAAGTGCAGGCAGTGCGGCTCGATCCCCACACAGCCGGGCAACGATGTGAGCAAGGGCCAGTTGACGGTGAATTATGTGTCCAAGCCTTGCTGCGAGGGTGACTGCCACTGCTAGGGGGGGTGGTTTATGTGGCGTTGTGTGACGGATAATGGAGAATGGATCTTGGTCATGTACGTAAACGTATTATCAATCCTCTATACTAGTTTTACAAGTACACATCATCACCTCTACGCGCAACAACTTGTTGCCTTGAGAGGGGGAGAGAAGGGGAAAAAAAAAAAAAAAAAAAAAGGGGGGGGGGGGGGGGGCCAGCAAATCTACTTGGACCACTCCCCGCCCATCCATCTGTTCAAAAAGTCCAGCGATCCCTCGGCCTCGTACTCGGGCACACTATGGCCAGCGTTGTAAATCCGCATGAAGGCGAGGCCCCGCGCGGAACGAACATTGCCATAGTTCCTGCCAGACTTGACATGAAGCTCCTTGGCCACCCCCGAGTTGAAATCAAACTTGCCAGGCCACTCGAGGGCGCTGGCCCAGGCTCTGTTCCCGAGCCAGTTGCAAATGTAGTCGAGGTCACCCGCGTAGATCAAGACGGGGATCTCGGCCAGGATCCCGGGGATGAAACGGTGTGCAGGCAGCATATAGTCGCCGTGGCGCTCGAAGTCTCTAAATACACCATAATTGCACTTACTGTACCGGACGTTAACCTCGGCCCCCAACGCCTCCTTGGTCTTTTCCTGGTTGAGGAACTTGGTCGCGTAGCTGGACTTTCCAGTTTTACTGGAACTTTCAACACTAGGTGGATATGGGCTGAGGATATCGTACGGGTTGCCGCGATACACGCCAGACACGCTTTTGCAGTTCTCCGCCGCAACGGAGCAGGTCACGGCGCTGCCGTCTGCGTAGCACGCCTTGATCTTCCTCCTGCACTCCAGCTCGTTGTCCCTCATCTGCTGGCAAGCGGCGGGCGGCAGGACGGCCCTGTGGCCGCCCGCGCCGCAGGCCATGGGGCGGTAGTAAGTGTACTGGATGTACGGGTCGATGAGGCCATTGCCGATGGCCAGACCCTTGAGGTTGATGTTGCGGTCCTTGTGGGAGAGGATCTCGCTGCCAATGGCGGGTATGTACTTGCCAGCGTAGGACTCGCCCGCGATGAAGAAGTCCTGCTTGGCGTACTGGGGGAGCTCGTGGAAGAAGAGCGTGAGCAGGGCGTAGATGTCCTCTGCGGCGGCGGCCGTCGTCTCGGTGCGGTTCTCACTGTACGAGTAGCCCGTGTTGACGGGCTGGTCGATGAAGATGACGCTGGCGTTTGTGTTCCATGAGTACGGGTTGTTGACGGGCTTGAGGTCCTCGCCTGGGATGGTGGACGGGCCGAGCTCTTCGAACAGGCCGATGAGGGAGGAGCATCCGGGCCCGCCGTTGAGCCAGAGCAGGACGGGGTCCTCGGATGGGTTGTTTCTGGATTCAAAGAACCCTGGGTGGTGAGGGGTGTCAGATTATATATATATATATATATATACATGGTCTTTCTCCTTTGATGGATCATCAGAGGTGGACAGACATGCAACTCACAGTAGAATAGGTGCTTGTCGGTGTTCCCGTTGTCCAGATACCCGCTGTACTGCGTCACATTGTCGATGCCCAGACTGGACGGGTCACCTCTGCGCAACCTCAGGTGGTATTTATGGAAGAAGCTGTCGTGTACGTCGTGCAACAACTCGTGCAACGGGCCGAGCAAAGAGCCGTCAAACCAGCCCTTGCCAGGGTTGACGAGTCTCTTGTGCGCACCGGACTTCTGTCTATCGGCCTGCACCTCGGTGCCCCGGACGATGGTGTCCCAGAAACTATCCGGTCTGCGATTGATCTTGGCTTCGTCCGACTCGGCAGCCACGACGCCCGCGGCCGCCACCAAGAGGAGGCCGGCGATGGAGAAGCGCATTTTTTTTTTTTTCCCTTTTTTCAAACAATGAATGTATGGGTTTTCTTTGACGGAAAGGGTGCCGATGCCCGGTTGATCCGCGCGGAACGGTCAAACACCAAATGAGTCTGCCGTGTAGTATTTATGTATTTCGGTGAACCCTAAGACACGAATCATGCACAAAGTCAACTGTCTACGTGCAATATTTTTGTGTGTATGTGGGAACAACTAGACCATAAGTAGAACTTTTTTAATTGACCATCATGCAGTAGTAAACAGGCCGAAAACGGCTTGTTTGGCACCTAGTTCATAACGAAAAAGATGTATATCCCATTTCTTTCTAAACTTGTAAGCTCCCTCATTTTAGAAGGACCTCTATAGATGTGATGACCCTTTTCCACAAAAACTGCCATGATGAAACCTATAGTAAACCGCGTAGAAGAGAACTGGTTCTGTTCTGTTTGCAAGCCTACATAGTCACGAGGAAGTGGTAACTACTATGTGTACACTTAATCGAGAGACCGCGCCTGCGTGTTCATGACTCACGAGAGTGTTTCTTTCCAGCTCCTTGGCGCCGGTAACGCTACACTTTCCCACCGACCGGGATATTGACCAATCAGAAAAATTATTACTCAAGGTCACTCCCTCGTGCCAGCAAAAAAAAAAAAAAAAAAGAGGGGGTCCGTACGAAATTTGTAGCCTTACCGGCTCCAAGGAGATGAGTCCCCCTTATGTACGCGATTTACTGTACTAATCCCTGTCTGTTTTTGCCGCGGGTACGAGACTAGGGTAAGTAAGACCAATCGTGTGACTTCCCGCGCCTTGGCGTAGCGCTGAGTTGAGCAATGATAAAATGAGATCGAGATTGATCAGCAGCGGGGCACTTTCCCTCATCGGCTAATGTTGCACGAAAAAAAAAAAAGAGGCGCAGATGGCCACTGATAATTTGTGCGTGTTGTTATTATCCCCTACATATATGATATGCCTTGCGACAGCTAAAACAGATCCTGTCTTCAACACAACGCACACCAACCTAATAACCAGCTCAAATATTGAGTCTATGTTACTACATTCCATCAAGTCGCTTACATATGTACTCACGGCTTGCGGTGCTTGTTCAAGAACTCCACCACCCTGGTCGAAACATCCTGCAGCGGTGATCCAGGCTTGGGCCATCCGTGACCCATGCCGTCCACCTTGATGTGCTCCAGGCCCTCGGCAACCCCCTGGCACTTGTACCTGTCGTCGTGAACCCCGTTGCCCAGATCGTTGGGTTTCGCCGCGTCGCACCTGTTGCGCCTCGCCCATCCGCTCACCCAGGCCGGGATCGGCGGAAGGGGGCCGTTGCCGCCTGACTCGCGGCCCTGGTACGGGATCTGTTTGTCCCCCGTGCCGTGGACCTCGAAGATGGGCAGAGGCGATCGCGCAGGGTGGCACTTGTCATCGCTCTGGTACTTGGTGTAGAATGCACCCGAGATGGGCGCAAAGGCCGCGAACTGCCCGCCGTGGTCGGGCGAGCAGGCGAGCACGTTGTTGAAGCCGGCGCCGTTGGAGTGGCCCGACGCATACACGCGGGACTCGTCGACGCAGTAGTTGGCCTTGATGCGCCTGACCAGATCCGTGGTGAAGACCTTGTCGCTGACCTTGGGGTCGGCGTAGGATGCTCCTTGCCAGGCGCCCTGCGCAGAAAGAAACCGCATTAGCATTTGACACATGTGTCTGGAGACGGTGGGAAAAAGAAAAAAAAAAGAAAAAGAAAAACATCATGATGCGTATTACATTGATACCCGCGGGATACACAGCAATCATGTTGGGATTAATCTTCTCGTTGGAGAACTGGGTCTCGCCCTCGAATTTCTTGGGATTGTTCCCCTTCCCATGGTACGCAATCAGCAGTGGTTTCGCCGTCTTGGCATCATAGTTGGACGGCAGATGGATTCTATATGTCCGCTCGCCGCCGCTGCTCTGGAAGCTGAACTCTTTCGTCTCGCCCACAAAGTCGTGCTTCTTGCCGCACCCTGCCGATGGTGTCGTCGAGGCCTGTACGCCGCATAGGAGGCCAAGCGAGGCAACTAGGAAGGTGCCGAAGTTTGTCAGGAGCGTCATGGTTGTGATGGTCTTGGTCTATGGGATTGGACTTGGAGTAAAAAAAAAGAAGTAGAAAAAAAAAGTATAGACGGAGTATGGTGGTGAGCTACATTACATACATTGCAGCTCACCCGGGCGGCCCGTACGCAACGCCAGTAAGATGCCTGCCCCGTGCAGCACTACTCCGTACTATACATGTAATACGGCCTATCTTGGAAAGGTTCAAGCTATTTGCATCCATGCTGACGACAATTCGGAGCCGTGCATGCCGTCATGCCGTCATGGCGTCGTTTTCGCCATCGCCATCAGACGATATCGGCATCTCCACGGATCTGACTCTACATGTAATGAAGGAAAAAAACAAGAAAAAAAAAAGGCACTAGTCCTAGTCCTTGAAAAAACAGTCAGCTTACAGTACCATTGCATGCCAAGTGCAGATGCTTGAACGAATCCGCGAAAAAGCAATTGCCGTCCTGCTTACGTCCGGGCACCATTTCACGTCGCGGTATGTGTATGTACCAACACTGAGCCAGGAGATGAATCGGAAAATTGGACATGGTGGCTTGTAGTAATGTAGAAAAAATGTCAAAAGAGAAACATGAAAAACAGCTGTTTCCCACAAATTTGGCTTGGAGTGGGCACACACTTGTCAGAGCGAACGCGCATGTACACACTCCGTAGTACGGATTACGTGCACGGCATCAATGCAGGGCCGTTTCCGAGGTGCTGGGGCGAAAGGTGGGGCTTGAAGAAACATGGACTTGTTTTTTTCTTTTTCTTTTGTTGGCTGACGTGATCATCTCAACAAGAGGGCTCCAGTGAGTTCCAGTCTTGTGCTCATGCTCACTCGACTTGTGGGCCCTTCGACTACATACACAGTGTCATCAAGGGTTCACGCGTGCACGGTGTATACGGATTACATGTACGGACTATGTACACGTACTCCGTGTGCACACCAGCTCTCCGCGTCCATTTGTCCATTCCAACCCCTCGATTCGATGACTTTCCTCCCCGCGCTGCATCACGACGACCCCGGTGCTTCCTTTCTTTTCCAGATTCAATTCACACCAACAACACCGCGCCAACATTGCTGCAACCGTGCTTCTTGCACATATCGACATAGCCCCGACGCCTGCTTCCTCCAGACCTCGGAAGCACCGCACCTTATGACGCAAAACGGCCATGTCATCGCTCCAGCCGCAACCTCGGCAGCGGCCCGCCCCCTTCCAGACATTTGCTTTGCCCTGCGTCGCAAGGTGATTGCCTTCCTGGACCAGCAGCCGTCCGACGACGACAGAGCCTTGATTAGCGCACAAGCGCAGGCACGCGCTTCAATCGAGCTTGTGCAAGAGGCATTGCGCCGTTACGGGTGAGTTTATGCCAACTCGGTCGCGAAGTTGTCAGCTTCCGTTGCCCGTCCAGGTCGCACGTGAACAACCCCCCCAAACCCCCCCCCGCGTTCTTGAAGAACCCCGCCAAGCTTCTCCTTTACCTCGGCCATCCTGTCCCTACCAACGAAACCAACAAACAACAACAACAACAACAACAACAACATCCTCTGCGACAGCGGCCCAGCGCTAACATCTACCTACCTCCCCCAGGCCTACAGAGCTGTCGTTGTCCTACAATGGTGGCAAAGACTGCTTGGTTTTGCTCGTTCTCATCCTAGCCTCTTTACCAGCCATTCACGACCCATCCACCACTGCCAGTCGCGCCGATGTCCGCGCGCTCAAGAACGTGCCGCCAACGCTTCGAGCCATCTACATCGCACCGCCCGATCCGTTTCCCGAAGTCGAGGAGTTCGTGACCTCGACAACAAAGGAATACCACCTTGACTTGACACGCTATGCGCTGCCAATGCGACGAGCTCTCGAGGCATACCAAGCCGAACAGCCGTCCGTGAAAGCCATCTTCATGGGCACCCGACGGACCGATCCACACTGCGAGTTCCTCGCCGCATTTGCCCCGACAGACAAAGACTGGCCGCAGTTTATGCGGGTGAATCCCATACTTGATTGGCACTATGCAGATATCTGGACCGTAAGCAAGAGTGTCCCTTTTTTTGCGCCGCGTCGCGCAGTTACATGGCACTCTGAAGCTGACCAGCCACAAACAAAAAAAAAAAAACAGTTTATTCTGCGCCTGAATCTTTCATTCTGCAGCCTCTACCAGCAGGGCTATTCATCCCTTGGCGGAGTTAAAAACACGAGACCCAACCCAGCACTGGCCATTGACGCCAAAGGCACCCAGTTCCGACCAGCATATGAACTTGTACGAGATGACGAAGAGCGACTTGGCCGTGACAAGTGATTTTCCTCCTCGTAAGAAGTTTTACATATGAAATGCGAGATTCCATGAAGAAGCGTAGAGCAGCAGCAGCAGCAGCAGCAGCAGCAGCGCAGATGAAGCGTGAGCTCACTGGCTTGATATTCCTACCCACGGCCCTATTCTCACAAGCACGACGACATTAGATCGTCCCTTGCATTTCCTATATTCATTTCCCTTTCCGGGCTTATTCGGGAGTCCGACATTCCCAAGAACCATGTAGTTCAAGACCATAGACCATAGAGCATCAAGGCGTTTCTGCAACACAAGTTTCGTTCCCATGATGTCATCGTTCTTGAGCGCAGGTGGCCCGATGCGAGGAAAACCGCGGGAAACGTGCTCGCGAACGAATAATATGCTCCCGCTCGTGAAAAAAGAAAATGTGAAACGACAAGTTGGCCAGAGACATTGTCCGATCCGGCCCAACGGCCCGAAGACGCAAGCGCACGCGCATTCGGCCCCCAACTCTCCGCAGCAGGCAGCGGTGGACGCCATTTCGCCATCAGGCCTTGTTCCTCCGTCACGCGCGCGCCAGATCAAGTACGAGAACGGCGCTCCTCTTCCGAATCGCACTTGTCGATCACGACGTGGCGCTGCCGCCATATCCGATATCCGACTGTTGAGCTTCGTTCTCGAAGATGTACGTTCAGTGCACCCCCGCCTAAGCAGACAGACAGACAAGACAGACAGACAGACAGACAGACAGACAGACAGACAGACAGACAGACAGACAGACAGACAGACAGACAGACAGACAGACAGACAGACAGACAGACAGACAGACAGACAGACAGACAGACAGACAGACAGACAGACAGACAGACAGACAGATAGACAGACAGACAGACAGACAGACAGACAGACAGACAGACAGACAGGTGGGTGGGTGGGTGGGAGTTCTGATGAGTTTGCCATGGTTCACCCTAATTCGAAAGTACATGGGTTCGAGTTAAAAAAAAATGAACATCTTCGGTGCGCAAATGGAACCAATTCATCAAGTCATCACAGCAACTTGTTACAAATGCTTCGTGGAAAGGTGAACTCCCAGTGGCGTCGTGTCCAAGACCCATCAGGCATAAATTCATTTGGGCTAAAATTCATATATACATTTGTACATCGGCTTCATCATGTATTGGCTCGATCCGTAGTGTAGCCCATCTGCTCATTTTTCCTCCTTCTTGTGGTCTGTCTCACTGGGCAGCGGTAGAGCAGGGACGTCGCGGTCAAGAGCATACATGGCTTCCTCTCTTGCATCGTAGTGTCGGAAGAGAGCGAAGAAGACAAATGCAGTGATGAAAGCGGTGACACCAACGCCAGTGTACATCCAGACGAACTCGGGGTTCTTGGCAACCGGAACGAGACCTTCAGCAATGGCAGAGCCAAGAGCGTTGGTGAAGAGATAGAGACTCTGAACGAAAGACTTCATGCTGGGAGGGGCCTTGGTGTAGGCATATTCGAGACCCGTGACAGAAATGAAGATCTCGGCAATACCGATAAAAACGTATGCAGGAGTCTGGATGGCGACGTGAACATTGTTTGGCACCGTTTTGCCATCTGCGAGGGTACCCGCTGGACAGCCACGAGGGTCGTCGTAGCAGGGGCCTGCACTGTAGATGAGGTGCTGTACAATGGCGGCGTAAGCCAAGCAAAGCGAGGCGAAGATGAAGCCGATGGTGATGCGTGCGATGGGGCGCAGTTCGATGCCACGTCTTCGCAGAATGGGATACACGACCTTGTCCAGAATGGGCGTAAAGATCAAAATGGAGAGGGGATCGAAATTCTGCATGAAATCATTGGGCATCCCACCGACCTTCATCTGGCCAGCCTGGGTAACAAAGTTGCTGGAGAACTGTCCGTAGCAAACCCAGAAGACGGGGTAGAAGAGGAAGACCTTGCAAGCCATGAGAGCACGCTTGAGCTCCTCGACGAAATGGTCATCCCAAGCAACATTGGTGGACTTGCCATTCTGGGCGCGCCACGACGGTTTGGCACCATCCATCGTACGGGTTGTAATCATCATGCCGATAGCCTTGAAAGCATCCGTAATGATCTGGCCTTGCGGTGGTCGAACGACATACGACTTGCGCCGAAGGACGAGGATGGCGATGCCGACGTTGAACATGCAAAAACACAGGAGAAAGGCAGTCCAAAAGCCCAAGTGCAGCTCCATAAAGGGGGTGGCCATCAATGACAAGGCTCCAACATTGATGCACCAGTAGAAAACCATGTAGATTCGCTGGTAGGTAATAGCAGGGTCAATGATGACCCGTTCACCATTTGGCTCGGTCCTGATGGCCATTGTGCGACGCTGGTACTGGTCGGCAATGAGAGGGGCAATGTTGGACTTGATACCACCAGTACCGAAACCGATGATGATAATGGCAGTGACGTATCCGCCGAGGCCGGCGCCATTTTCAATGGCAACGGGAAGAGATGTGGTCCAGAGAATGGCGACACCGACCCAGTATACACCACAGAAGACGAGAATAGTCTTGTACTTTCCGAGGTATTGATCCGAGATGATGGCACCTAAGATGGGTGTTACATAGCAAAGCCACTGGAAGAACAGGTTGAGTCCGAAGGCGGCCTGAGATCCGAGACCCAGACCCTTTGGGCCATCGCGACCATCTTTGCTGTAGCTGATGTAATTCTGGAATAGACCCTGTGCACCGTAGTAGGTGAATCGCTCAGTGAGTTCGACAATGGCAATCAAGAAAGCGGAAGCGGGCAGATTCTCGCCAACACGGCGCAAGGTACTCTTTTCGTGGCCATTGGGCTCTTCGCCATCGGCAGTAGGGCCAGATTCGTTATCGGTGATGGCGAGATCACGTTTCTCATCCACAGAAGCCTTCCCGATGTAGCCGCCTGCAAGGTCGGTGCCGCGGTTGGGAACCCGCTCGTTGAACTCCTCGTGAAGCCTATATCAAGAGCAAAAAAAACCCCCCATCTTAGCAAAAAAAATTCATTGCGCCGATGGACGTGTGGGAAGACTTACTCGGCGGCCACGTCCTCGTGATTCTGAGCCATAGTAGCGGTTGTTGATAGGACGGCGACCGTTCGCTGTATGTCTGTCTCACGCGGGCGAGGGGGGGGGGGGGCGGCAGGACAAGAGGATCGACAAGACTTGGAGGGGATGGGGGAGGCGAGGAGGTGAGATATTTAAGCAGCCGGCATGGTAATTATCTCACTTTGTACGGACGTAGCAGACTTTGATGTCGCCACCCTTTGCCCAACCGACAAGGAAAGGCTTATTATTCGGGGAAGCTACTCGGAGGAGGGGACCAAGCACGGAAGGCGCGACCAGTAAGTAGGTAAACTAGTAGGTAAACTGGAGTTGGCTGCGACGCTGTTGGACAAACCAAACATTCCGCTCACCGGCGCTCAGCCATCACGCGACAACGGGAATGGCAGGTCTGGTGGCGGCTTATTATTATTATCACGCGCCTCGTAGTAGGTAATAAGTATGGGCGTTCCCGTCTATGTAGTACGTCTGCCAGCGCAAGCCTTCGTGCGAGCCTTGAAGCCAGCCTCTGCCGGCAGCCGTCTGGGCAATGTCTCTTGCTTCCTCATTTCGCTCCAATCACCTACTATGATAAGACTAGGATAATCCATACATTGTACATATGTGCATACAGGCAGTGGCAATCCACACAAAGTCTTGCCGGCGTTTACTAATTATTATCGTTATAATCCCCGCGGCAGGCACCGAATACTTGGGTCTGCTCCGAACACAAACACACAAGCATGCAGCCAATCAATCCCGTCTCTCTTTGCTTTGGCAGGCGAGTACCGGGGAAACGGGTAAACCTGGTCTGGTGAGGGCCTTTTTCTTGCAGAAATCGATGCCCGCTGGCGTGTGCTTTCCTGATCCTGGTCGAATCGTGGGCCGCGATGCAACGCCAAGGGGTGTTGGAGGTGGAAGGAAGCCACACAACTTTCCAGAAGCTGTGGAAAAGGAGTGTTTTTGACAACAACACGGAGTACCTGACTCAAGCACTGCGATAAGGGCGGGCGTCTTTGCCCAGGGAGCTTGGTTTAGTCGGCCGACGTGGACGCTGGTTGGACGCTGGTTGGACGCTGGTTCGCCTCCACAGGCGGGGAGGGGAGTTGATGGGTTCCACCATTGCCATGGGTGATGGCCCGTACATATTATATGTACATGTACATATTTCCTGTCCACACTCACAGCGCCGCGCAACGTCGCTTCTCATCGGCTTCCCCGTCCCACTTGGAACTTGGAACCGCACTACATACATACGAGGAAGCGAGGAGGCGAGGAGGCCGCGGTAGGTCCAATCTTCTTTTGATGGCAACAACTTGCCTCGTCCTACTGCGACCCGAAGGATGAAAAATGCTTATCTGGGGTACCCCATATAAATGGAATTTTGACCAAAGGAAATCGTACGAATTCGATTCGGTAGCAAGGGGATCTTGTCACGACAAGGCAGTGAGGGTGATCCTCAGTGGTCTCATTGGGGATTTGGAGAGACACGCGCCGTCGCGACAAACCCTTGTTGACATGCAACACCCGTACCCGGCTCAGAAAGCCGGATAGTCAGTCCTTCTGTCTACCCTGTAGTCCGTAAAGGGACCGAAATCACCGTAGGTAGGGTAGGTCGCGAATCACTGCTTGTTCTGTCTGCCCTGCTGGTTGAGAAGATGCCTTATCTGTTTGGGCCACAGTGGTATGAAGAGGGCTTGTTGATGTCTTCTGCACTGTTTAGGCTCTAAATACATAATCTAGGACAGTGCGATTCTGTTGTCACTCAAGTTGTCTTAAATCGAGGTCTTGAATATTGTTATGCCATGCGTGATCACCTGGCGCGTCTCTTGTCATATTCTAGTGCATTGGCAACTTTATTCTTTGTCTTGAGCCGTGCGCCGTGTCACGTATATTCCCAGCTGTGTCACGCAAACTACGGTATCGGATCTTGACGTTTCGATGTTGGGGCCGAGGCAGAACAACATCGTGCTCCACAGCTTGGCAGGGCAGGGTAGGGTTCCCTCCACTGAATGAATGCATGCCCAGACTCGTACGACACACCCAACGTTCTCTACTACGGAGTAGGAACTCTGCATACAAAGGTCAGCCGTGGTTGCTGGTTTCCATGAGCGGGAGCGACTGCCACCCTTGCAAGCATAGAAATTGAGATGAAAAGGCCGCGAAAAAGTCCCATCTGTTCTAGAGAATGACGTCCGCCAAGGTGGAAATATCACTTCATTTCTTCTGGCGCTGCAAGTTGAAGCTGACGTGTGTTGGGCCAGGTTACTGTTACTCGAAAGCAGCCCGCGGGAACGCCTGCGACCGCCCGCGGCTGCACTTGTGTGTGGCATTGGAGTCTTGCCGAGTATCTGGCTTTATTGATGCGGCATTGTGCCAGTCTTGTCGACACTGGCGTCCACATGTCGCAGCACCAATCGGGCAGGACCCATTGGTTCCGTCTGGGCATGCTGCCCGAATCTACCCATCTGTAAGCAGAAATTCCTCTGTACTCTCCGTCTCGCCGATAAACTTGCACGATTACCCTGTAAGCTTGCATATAAGCTTCACGTGCATTTATTTGGCATCGTTTTGCTTTTATCGTGTAGACGCAATCGTGTGGTCAATAGTGCTAGACACTATATATCCCTGGCTTGAGATTGCTTCGGCAATTCCAGCGCATATGAGGTATAGCAAGAAGATTCTCCGCTTGGTTTAAGAGATGGTGAATGCATTGTAATTTGTCGAAATCGGAAAAACGGCAACTTGAAATTCTTCTCGGATTTAGAGCCAAGTTTGCGGCAGGAAAATCGGCCCAGCATACGTTTCAGTCTCATCAATCCAACTAGAGGTGAAAGTTTGCTTGAATGAGATTGAAGCTCGTTCGTTATCCAGAGATCCGTTCGTCGTCATCGTACATCATATCGTCTTGGGGGAAGGCCCAAAGCGTATGGATGGGCCGCCTGTGCACTGCAGACCAACTCGTGCAGCTAGCTGCATGGTGACAGACGGGGAAATCTTGGTCGATCGTTTCCGCACCACCCATCGCGGTGTGTTCTGAATTGTCCATGGTGGTCCTGCACCTAACGGCATGCGTGGCTCTAAATTCGGATCCTAAGCCAGGACATTCATTATTAAAAGCACCTTTCGTGAGGAAACGAAGAGTGAAGTGGTGGCCTCCCTGCGCTCATCAGCTTCTGCAACTGGTGATTTCTCTTTTCTCTCTGGGCCGATTGTCGGCTGTTTTCTCACTCCCTGGCACAACGGCCGGGCAACAACGATCCAAGCACATAGGATCCTGAAGATGGCATTATGTAGTTCATTCGGTTGGGATCCAAGGTAGTATCTATGCAACCTATGCTGCTTCAAGCCGGCTGTGGCGCGGGGAACTGATGATTCATTACAGGCGATACTTCAAAGTCGATGAGCTTGCACCGTCCTATGGCATCGAGACCAAGAAAAGACGGGCCAAATAATGGCCGGTCAAGGGCCTAGACATCCAAGCACCTTGTTGCACTTTACTCATTGCGGCAGAGTATATAATGTCAGGCCTGCTGGCTAACTGATTGTCCGGTAGGCAGCCGCAAGGGCTCAATAGCAACCTTGCAACTTGGCGCTTCTACCAGTGCTGGATATACGTGACAATGACGAAACGGCAAGTGCAACGAAAAGACAGAGCAGTTCCGCAACTCAGCTGTGCGCTGTGTCGAGATCGCAAGCTCAAATGCGACAAACTCGACCCTTGCACCAATTGCACATTGTCTGGCGTAACCTGTGTACCCGTGTACCGTCCACGACGACCCAGAGGCCGGCATGCTCGTCGCTCTCGAAACATGTCATCTTGCAAGTCAACAACACCTCCTCCGTCTAATAATCGGCGAAGAAATGCCAGTGACGGAGGCTTAGGCTCAGGCACGTCCTGCCCATCGAATTTCGTCGAAAAATTGGCCAGCGGCATCGATCTTGGATCTCATCTTGGTCGATTGGAGACGCTGGTACGGGGCAGCGACGACGAGGAAATGAATGATGACCTGAACCAAAAAGTCAGAAGAGACTCTGTAGGTACTCCGTACTGTGCCATCCATTTCTTCTGTTGCTTCCTGTGCTCGAAAAACAATAATACCCCATGTCTTCAATGTGACTGTTCCATCATGCGCTTTTTGGTGCGTCCCTTCCGACTCCCTCCTGTAACCTTGGCTGTCAAGTGCGGGCCGAATGGGTACGCTGCATTCCCTGTCGTCCTGTGTCTGGTCTGCTCTTTCGCATTAGACTGCAAAAGGAATAATAATTCGATGTACGGCCATCAACGAGACGCACCTATCTGTGTAAAATCGCTTGCGCTGACGCTTGGTATCAGGATCTGACGGATCGAATTCGCAGGCTGGAAAACCTCGTTCAGAAAATTGGCTTGCCTGTCAACGGCCAGGCTGGCACACTGTCATCAGTGTCATTGGCAAGTGGGGTAGACCAGCTGCGCCCATGCGCGGTACGTATCACAGAGCAGAACCTGGGAAATTCCATCATTCTTCTTCAACACCAAAAGCTGACTGCGTAAAGCTCACGCATGATTCACAGTTTGCAGCTGCAAGCTTGCCCAGCCCCTTCTCGGTTGGAAGTGACCAAGATGAGGACGCCTGCATTTCGCAATCCAGCCAACTCTGGACAGACTTGATGCATGGAGTAGGCTTCAGCCTCTCTTTATTTTCAATTGAAAACATAACTGACGCGACTTTTGACTGCGCAGGATGGCAGAAGTACAGCGCCTGAAATGCTGCCTCTCGGCAAAGCTCATGACAACGACGCTAATATGGATGACCTGGGACAGAAGCACCACGTTAGAGATGGTATGCACTGCCTAAGTTTGCTCGGGTGGGATAACTCCAGAAAAATCAAACCTTTGAGCCCTCAGCGGGACAAAGCGAGCATAGCACAACTCTGCAGTGTGTACCTGCGGAACGTGGATCCCATTATCAAAATCCTACACAGACCTTCACTCAGCAAGTGGATGCTGGACGGCGACAGGTATCTGGGCTACCCAGAGGACCACACCTCCGTTCAAGCCCTCGAATCTGCTGTATGCTATGCTGCTGCCAATACATTGACCGAGGAACAATGCAAATCCATGTTTCAGACGACCAAGTCCAATCTTGTCTCGACGTACCGCGGGCAATGCGAAGTTGCCTTCGAGAGAGTTGGCTTACTGATGACGCGGGACAGGATCGTCCTCCAGTCCTTTCTTCTTTATTTGGTAGGTCCTCAAGTGCTCTTGTAGACAACTGCAATGACACGGACGCCAACTGACAAATCGTTCACTCCCTAGATCGGCAGGAGATCAGGAGAAAACAGCACTGCCGTTTGGACACTGGCGACTCTGGCTGTCAGACTTGCAATGGCCATGGGATTAAACCAAGAGCCGAGCGACGGGACTGCCGCAGAGCCATTCTTCCACCAACAAATGAGACTGCGGTTATGGCTCACAATCTGTCTTGTCGACTTGCATGCCTCCTTTGCACAATCCACCAGACCACTCATCAGCTACCAGGAGGTCGAATTGGCAGTTTCCAGGGTTCGCCATATTAACGACTTCGACTTTGATCTTTCCACCTCAGAGCAGCTTCCTGATAAAGAGGAGCTCACCGAGACCACATTTGCTCTCGTGACATACCGCGCCCAAGTAGCGGGGCGGCTGCTGAACTTCCCCGAACCGGAAAAGCTTGACGGTGCGTCCAGGAGCACCAGTGGTGCTTCGTCACCGGCATGGGCCGCTTTCCCCAATCAAGAGCAGCGTCGAAAGTATGTCAGTCAATTTCAGCAACAGGCACTGGTGCTTTTGCATCTCTGCGACCCCGAATCATCGTCATATGCTTGGTTCACTTGGCATAGCACACAATGCCTCGTGTCTGCCATGCGGCTCTCCGAGTTGCTTCCATACCAATTGACTCAAGGCGTCCAGACTCCGGCATCCTCACCATCACCATTGCGTGGCGGTGACACCGATTTGTTACGAAGAACCCTGCGCAATCTCGAGAAAGCCGAGCTCATGTACTCGGATCCACGTTGCGAGGGATTTCGCTGGTATATTGCTATACCGTGGCTGGCGCTGTCCACTGCGATAGCCGAATGCAATACGTGCACCGATATTCCATTGGTCTACCGAGCTTGGCCAGTTATAGAAGCCTCATACCAGCAATATGAGTCTTACTTCTTGAACAATTGTGGCGAAATGATGCAGTGCCCACTTGCCTTGTCGATGAACCAGACACGGCAGAGGTTGTCATCAAGGCTGCAGGCCGACAACCCGTTCGAACACAGCCCTGGAGCGGCTCTATCAGGTACATGCACCTCCGAAGGGTTACTACAATCTTTACCAGATCCTTCCGGAAGGGAGTCGACCCGGACTCCCGTTGATCCACTCCTAGGATCAGGCAATTCGTTACCGAATCGTTCACCGTCAAGTTCCGAGGCCTCATATATTGTCTCCACCACCCAACCGTTGGCGCGGAACAGGTGGGACACTGATCCTATATCTATGGAGTATACTCCAGGGATAGGAGAGAATATGGGTAGTCCGAGCATGTATCACTCGGTGCCCTCATCGGATTTGTTCGAGTCTTCGTGGGCGATGGGGGACATGATGACAGCCTATTTGAGCTTGGAGGAGGATGGCGTCGCGCTGAACGGCGATAGGGACAGGGAGTCGCATCTCGGCAGCGAACTGTTGGAAGGTTTCTCACTGAGTGATTTCGGAGTAGGCATCATTCATCTAGCTGAAGACGGCGAAAACCTGCTGTTGCAGATTAGTTAACACTTTCTAGTCAGTATACCGAGACCCGCCCACCAGCCAAGACACCAAGAAGCCAACATGCACCGCCAAGGCGCCTGTGACGACCACCACGACCAAGAAGGCTTGTCCTACCCAACCGCTGCCCTGGTAGATCAAGCAAAGGTCCGCGATGTTGGTCCAGTCAGTCTAGCTGTCCTCGGTATATATCAAAGCCCTGAAAAGAGAGGAGAAGGTAGCATTGCTCGCCTCGTGAACAGCAACGTGAATGGGATCGACATTATTATGACCTGAACAAAACTCACTTTAAAAGGGCCTCGCTAATCGGATACCTTTCTGCTGGTGTTCCTGGAGCTCCGATATTGCTACTTGTCGTAGCTCCCCCAAATTTGGCGCAGTGGGTCCCTGGTTCCGGCACGATGAGCTAATTCAAGGCCCTTGGCCGCCCCCGAAGTTTGGGGGAGGGGGAGGAGGCGCTAATTTACAAGTTCGCACGGAACGCGCCCCTTTCGTACAATAATGTTGCTCAGAAGGGGACATGAGTCCTTGGTATTCTTACATAGCGCCCATGTAATCAGAACGAGAACAAAGAGAAAAGACTTGAATTCAGATACTATGGGGGAAACATGAAGCCAAATCCCGGTTGGTGCATGGATGGATGCATTGAAAACTCGCGGGTAGCACGTACTCAAAGTTAGTCACGTGGATTGTGGGACAGGAAAAAAATGTCCGTGCTTAGCGGGAATTCTGTGGGCCGGTAAGCCGGCTGCCATGCCCGGCCAGCCAATTGTCAGCCACCGTGGGCTCGGCCCGTGATGAGGAAAGTGCGCAGGCTTTGCTCTTTCTTCCGACTGGCTGAAATAGATTGGAGGAGCTTGGAGAAAGTTTCCGACGAGACTAATCTCGAGCCGGAATCGATCGCCAGTGACTGTTTTAGCTCATGCTACCCTTTTTTCTTTTTGCTTCTGTCTCTACATACGGGCTTTCAAGTTGTCATCTCCACCAGTCCAATCAATTCGTCATGATGCGCCAACGCGCCTCCCGAGCCGCACTGGAGATCAAAGAGCCACTCGCAGGCACTCGCGGCACCTACTTGCCCGGGCTTATGACTCGGATTGATAAACTGGAGTCATCTACGCGACAAAGCACTGCAAGAATGACAGAATTTGCGGAGTAATTGGGAGGAAACAACAGCTAATAGGGATGGTCACCTATATTATATGTATGTACTGCCATAGTAACTCTCATGCATTATCCTTGTCAACTCACCACTGGCTCGCTTCCTCTTACTCCCCCGTCTTTTGCTTTTGGTGACGCCCTTCTCTTTTTTTCCTTTTTAAACAGCCTTATCACCTGGGACCAGCCCGCTGATTGAAAATACGGGGGACTTTCTTTTTTTCTTTTTTCTTTTTTTCTTTCTTCTTCTTTTTTTGTTGCTTCTCCCTCCTTGAGGTTTTTGTGCTTCAATACTGAGCGTCCCCTCCCTGCGTCTTGACATTCCCTCCTCACCCCCATGTGTGCGATTTCACCTGGTTGAGCTGTAGAGACACCAGGCAAGGTCGGCATGCCGATATCATTGTCGATAGCACACGAGCCATCGCATTGATTGTCTGAAGTGGCCGGTTTCTTTCATTTTCTTCCTCAGTATCAGCACGTAGCCGACGTTCGATATGGCGTCATCATCATGGCAAGTAGAAGATTTGGGCCATGTTGCGGATAGAGCCTGCTGGGCCCTTTTCGCCGTCACTGCCGGTTAGTAACGACCATAATCCTCTTTTGTGTACATCTACCCATGCGGGCAATTGAAACGAGTCATCGGCCGTTCTAATCGTCCATTTTCGTTACAGTCATTGTCACCTTGCGCGTCATTTGTCGAGTGTTTCTGAAACGAGGGCCGCACGGTGGATTCGGCTTGGATGACTACATCACTGTTTTATGCGTTCTGGTACTACTGGTAACGTGCGTATTGGTGACCATCGGGTCCTCCCACGGCCTAGGGAGACACATGGCCACATTGGAGCCTGAACAAATCGTCCAAGCCAACCGATGGAATATCATAATCAGCTCCGTCCTGATCTGGTCCTTCTCGCTCCCAAAGTTTGCCATGATTGCTATTTTGAAGAGGATTCTCAACTATGGCATCAAAACGACGATTGTGTTCTGGGGCCTCGCGTTTTCCTCACAGGCTTGCATCCTCGCTACGTCGATTTGGTGGTGGAAGCAATGTGACCCCGTTGAGCGAGGATGGGATAGAACCATTCCGGGGTCCTGCGCCTCGGTCAGTATCTTGACGAACCTGGGCTACTTCACGTCTGCGTACTCAGCATTTCTAGACATCTTCTTTGCGTTATACCCGATATATTTTGTCATGAGGCTCAACATGCCCCTCAAGTCACGAATCGCAGTCTCAATAGCCTTGGGCCTCAGCGCCATGGCTTGCATTGTTTCTATTTACAAGTTGGCGATTTTTGGAGAAATCTTTTCCATTCTCGCGGTAGACCCGACTTGTAAGTGCGCACCCGAATCCCCCTTGTTCGTATCTTGAGACATTACTGACTCATTTGCCCCCAGACCCGGTGCCTTATCTTGACATTCTCGGCGTTGCTGAAGGCGCGATTCTATTGATATGCGCGTCACTCCCTACTCTAGGTCCATTGATCCGTCTCATCAAGGACCAGGTGACGACGCCCCGAAGCTCACGGCAGCCATCCAGCAGCAGTGAAGGACGCTCTGGCAAAGGCGTAGGGCAGTGGTCGGGATACAAGGGACAAAAACCAGACGACGGCGAGCATACATACGTTGACGGCAAGCACTCGAGCGTGGACGATATCCCACTTGTAACAAAACCTAGGGCAGTGGATGTCGAGGTGAGCTACACAACCATTGTGAACAACAGCAAGGCCATGCAGGGTCCGTCAGGAAGAGGGAGCATGGTGTCGGTAGGCGCCACCACTTGTGTTACAGCGAGTTCGAATTGGGCGTCTGAGGATTGAGCTTGGAGGCCACTTTGGTTCTCAGTATGATTGTTTACACGAGCCGGGCCGGAAGGTTTGCTTGCTCATAGTACGGCGAGGGCCAATGGCTTTCCATTCTATTTATTCGATTTTCTATTCTGGACAAGAGAAAATAACCACTGCATGTCATAACATTCTGAAGATGGACAAGACGTATTTCTTCGTTGTATGATGATGCACGTTGCCACGAGGTTGGAGCACGCGTCTGGCCTGATTTGCTTACCGAGCCTACAGGGGCCTACAGGCCCTGGGTATCGCTTGTGGAGTTATGCGGAGCAGTAACTAGGCCTAGAACAGAAGAGGCACCCCTCTACGGATCCGCTGAGCTCTCTCTACGTACAGTGGGTGTAGGTGGAACGGTAACTCAACGGTGAGAGCCAGCATTGCATGCATTGCATTGTGTACTCCGTAGCCGAACTTTCATTGCGATTCATCCCATTAAAAAGAAAAGGCCGCACCGAGCAGCTAGAAGCCCCGATTTTCTCATCGATCCCTTTTTTCGAAGAATCCCCTCGCTGTGCCTGTGCACATCTATTTCACCTTCCCCTCCTTTTTTTTTGCCGCGCTCTCCCCGCGTGTCGGTCACATCAAAGAAAGACGGAGAGACAGAGAAAAGGAATTGATCAAACTATGGCATCCGCAGACCAGCTCCTGGACCTTCTCCAGGGGACATGTGCATCTTCATTCGCCAACGAGGCAGAGCGCACTCGGGCAAGAGATGCCCTGTTTGAAGCCCTTCGAAGGGTCCAGTCGCCTTGGGACATTGTCTGGGACCACAATTGGGTCAACCCGGCCACCAATGCCTCCATCAAGACACTCATCGACGTCGGCATCTTCACCAAATGGGCCGAGCAGGGCCACACTCCCCAGACTTCCGTCCAGCTCGCCGAGCTCGTCGGTGCCGATGTCGTCGTCATCCGGCGCATGCTGAGGCAGATTTCGGGTCAGAGCCTCGTCGCAGAGACAGCCGAGGACACATTTGCGCCGACGGCTTGGGCCAAGGCCCTGGCCGAGGACCCTGCCTTGGCGTCTACGTATGGAAAGCTCTACAGCGGGCTGAACGTGCCCATGTTCGTCAGCTTGCCGTCGTTCCTGAAGGAGAAGGGGTACAGGAACCCCACGGACGTGACGGATGGTAACTGGCAGTTTTGGAAGGGCACCCCGGACGACTTCTTCCACCATGTCACGACGGAGCCCGAGCTGGCCAGTGACTTTCATGACGCGATGCGGTGCCATTCCAGGTACAATCTGACGCCGTGGCCGGACGTCTACCCCACGGATACGATTGTCGAAGCGGGCAGGGAGAAGCCTGGTCGTGCGCTCGTCGTGGATGTTGGCGGCAGCAGAGGGCATGACTTGGAGAAATTCTGCGCTCGCCATACGGACATTCCCGACGGGAGCCTCATTCTACAAGATCTGCCAGAGGTGGTCCAGGATTTGCAGCTGCCCAAGGCGATACAGCCCCAGGGACATGACTTCTTCACAGAACAGCCCGTCAGGGGCGCGAGAGCGTACCTGATGCACAATGTGCTCCACGACTGGGCCGATGAAAGGGCCGTGGCGATTCTGGACAATGTCGCCAAGGCCATGGAAAAGGGCTACTCCCGGTTACTGATCCACGAGAGCTTGATCAGTGCGGTCAAGCCGTCGGCGAGAGTGACGACTTCGGACATGACCATGATGGCGTGCTTGTCGGCCAAGGAGAGAGACGAGGGCGAGTGGCGGAGTCTGATTGAGAGGGCTGGCTTGAGGGTCGTCAAGGTTTGGAGACCTGCGCAGTCGGTAGAGAGCGTGATCGAGACGGAGATTGCCTGAATTGGAGTGGATGGTGAGATGACGGGTGTGGAGGAGGGAGGGAGGAGGTTTCATTTATTCATGTGCCTGGATGGATGGATTGTCTGGATGATGGGTCTCGTTGGATTCAACACAAATAAATCGTGGCAAAAAAAAAAAAAAAAAAAAAAACTCAAGAGATAAGAAAAAAAACAACAACAAAAAGAATTGAAATGCAGTCGCACTAGTCTGCCTCCCCTCGGCGAGCAGGACAGGACACCACAAGCCGCACCCGAGGACCCTCGGCCTGCCCCACGAAGCGATCCTTGGCGACGAACTCGACGGGAGATGAAGAGTCAGAGTGACGACGACGACGACGACGACGCAGCAGCCGCAGATCGAATCGCCAGAGCAGCCTCGCCGCCGCCAACGACATTTCCACCATGGCCAGCTGCTGCCCGATGCAGCCCGTCGGCCCGCCGCTGAAGGCCGCGAATCCCACCATCCCCATCACCATCGGACCGCCTCGTCCGTCACCGTCACCGTCACCGTCACCGTCACCGTCACCGTCCCCGTCCCCGTCCCCGTCTCTCGGCGCCAGCCACCTCTCCGGCACGAAACCCAGCGGGTCTCGGAAGTACGATGGGTTTCGATGAAGGGCGTAGGGACTCACGCCGACCGTCGTGCCTCCCGGGACGGCATGTCCATCTATCATGGCGACGGCGCCCGGGCCCAGCACGTCGCGCGGCAGATGGCCAGGCGTGGGAGGGGACAGGCGCAGGGACTCGTTGACGCAGGCGCGCAGGTAGGGGAGCGTCGCCAGCGCGCACGACGCGTACTCGTACCGGATGTCCTGCTCCCTCGCGAACGCGCCGTGGATCTCGGCCCGCAGGCGCGCCAGCTTGGCGGGGTGGTGCGCCAGGTAGAAGAAGATGGCGGCGAGGCCGCCGGCCGTGGACTGCGATCCTGCTACCATGAGGAGAACGCTTTCGCAGGCAAGATCGCCCGTGGAGTAGCCCTCGCCTGTCTCGGGGTCCCGGCCGTGGAGGAGGTGCGTGAACATGACGCGGCGGGCGGCGGCGGCGGCGGGCTCTTCGGCTTTCTCGGCAGCATCCTTTTGACGACGTTCTTTGAGTTTGCTGAGACAGAAGGTCCGGAACTGGATGTTGTGGTGGTAGGATGGGCCGCCGAGATATGCGCCCAGGGGCGTTTGGAAGAGTATGCGGCGAAGGGGCTTGGTGAAGGGGTGGTAGCCCAGCTTTTTTTTGGGGGGGGGAGGGGGGGGATTGTTAGCTTCTTCTGTCTCTTGTCTCTGTTGGAGTTTCTACTACTTGGAGCATTTCGTACACGAAAGGGGGGAAGGGGGAAGGGGGGAAGGGGGGAAATGTTGTTGACCTACAGAGTACCAACCACCTGTTGCCTTGGGAATCAAATCCACCACGGAGCGATTCGTTGCCGTCGTAACAAGTCCAAAGGAAGACCCGTAGCCTAGATCGCCGAGGATATCAAATATCAGGTAGTTGGACCACTGGCCCAAGTCGATGTCAGCAAGACCGCCATCGCCGTCGCCGTCGCCGTTGCCGATCTCGTTCTGTATGGCCTCGATCCAGGCCTCAATGTGAGCGCAGATCCTGGGCTCGTAATCCCTCAGAGCGCGTTCCGAAAACGCTTGCGAGAGGAGCCTGCGCTTCGCTGCATGGCGGGCCGTTTGCCGAGCGGTAAAGGTGCTCTCAAACCCGCCTGCAGAGTCGCGCACGCATTGGTACCAGTCCGACTTGATGACGTTTGTCTTTGACGATTTGTAAATGGCATCGAATGCCTCTGCCGTGTTGAACGACAGGGAGTTTGGCGCGAAGCGCACTACGGGACCTGTTGCTTTGCCGTCAGGAGAGGGGGGGGGGGGTTTGCTGCATTGGACAACCTAAATCAGATTGATGAGAGAGGAGATGTTATTGCGAACGAACCATGGCGTGTGTGAAGGCGGTACAGCCACTCGTGTCTGTCTCCGCCGGCTGCATGATACCAGTTTGGAAACGAGGAGAGTCGGGCGAGGAACGGGCCTGGATACCTCGCGAGGTTGTGTAGCCGTAGTCTGTGGTAGATGATGGCGGCGACCTTGCGGCAGGTACATCATACATGCAGTCAGTCAGGACTCAGTTGTGCGAAATGGCCATTACCTTGGTCTTGTTCTTTCTCATTCTCTACTACTTCTTCAGGTGAACGTACGAGAAGAGTCGTCACACAAGTCACGACCGTCAGGTAAGTTTTCGTCCCAGCGGCCATTGCTGCCGCCACTCGGCTGTCCATGGGCATTTTCATCGGCATCGGCATCGGCATCTGTCAATTTGCACAATCCAGACAGCCAGCTGGCATCTCCCCCGAAAAAGAGCGGAGGTTTCTGGTGCAGAATGCAGGAATCACCATCGGCGGCATGTGGGGGATCTATGTACATTGCAGAGCTACACGGACTTCCAACTACATAGGTTCAATGCAATGAATGCAGGTTGCAATGCAGTTTGCACTTTGCACTTGCCGCCGCGACCCGTTGCGCGTCAGATCTGCATAGATGATATATGCTGTGAAGCTCATCTCTTCTCCCCCCATAGCTCTTCTTGAGCCAGCCAATTCCCACGTTTTTCTGCGACCCCGTGCCCCAGAGTGTGATTCAAAACTCCAGTTCCTGCGAGAAGTTGTCTCTTCTCACGAGTCTCGGCAATGGGCATGCCCGATGCAATTGCAACAAACACCACTCATGGCGGTAAGTCCGTAATCCGTAGAACGGACCGAGATATTGTCAGCACGAGGGGGACCCCCAGCCTCTCTCTCTGCTGGCTCCCGCGTGGAAAACGAATCCGAATCTTTCTGCCCGAGTGAGTCCTGCTCGATGGCTCATTGGACGCCTTGTTTTTGCTCTCATCAATGGACCGGCTGTTGGATATTCCCGGAACGGTGTCACGGGTCGCGCTGCATGCAGCAGGGGTTGAACGGGGGGAACCGCGCGCGCCATGCTTGCATGAGAAACGTGTTTTTCCGCAACCTGCAGCAGAGTAGACGATTTCTACATTTCCAAAAAAAAAAAAAAAAAAAAAACAGAAAAAAAAAAAAAAAAGGAAGATATGCCCAAATATGGAGAACATGGTTGCTACCCAAACTAACAAGGGGCGGACGGATGCCTTTTCGACCGCGACTTCTTTCTCCACCAATGCCACGACTTTTTATACACCGCCAACTGCCGCATCGTGTCTGCGTGTCTGCGTCTGCGTGTCTGCGTCTGCGTGTCTTACTGTATTGGTGGATGGGCATGTGTATGTTTTGGAAAAAAAAAAAAAAGACACTAGCGGCAAACCATCAGAATTGAGGCAAACAATCAGGATTGAGGAAGATACACGTCATTTACGATGAGCAACATTCTACCAGCTCGGAGTTTGCTACCCGTCATCCAACTACATCTACACGCCACACACACACACACGCACCCATGGACTCTCGGCGATGCTCATCGATGAGTTCGAACAACAGTAACAGCAACAACAACAACAACAAGGCGACAAGATGGACTTGGCGCTTCCTCAGAACGCATCCGTCGAGACCATCCCGATCCAGCGACTCACCGTCGACGTGGCCTTGCCGTGTGCCGAGCTCGTCGAGCGTTTCCGCCACCACGTTCCGCCAATCAAGGCGGGCGTGCTTCGCGAGCAGACCAGTGCGGAGGGAATCGCCCGGGTCATCCAGGAGACGGGAACGAAGAGCGGCTTTGTCTTATTTGCCGAGTTCGATCACGGGAGGTGGATTCGCCATTTCCCCCCATTCTCAACCGAGTCGACTCCTCCTCCTCCTCCTCCTCCTCCGCCTCCTCCTCTGGGGCCCACCGCCGTACATGAGCGTGACTCTGAGCGTGGCAGGGGGGCGGCACTCGGTGCTCATCGATTTATTTTCGGCAACCCCCTCTTTGCGATCGACATGATCCGGGAAAGCGTCGAGGCCACGCTCCATGTCCCGCTGGACTGCGGCTTCGTCGAGCAACCAGACGGGTCGACACGTATCGTCATGCTGTTGGTGGAGGGACTCATCGCCGGGCACAGCGGCACCTTGGCCAACGAGGGACTCCGCCAGACGACGCGCGAGTTGCAGATCAAGGTCTTTAGGCTGATGGCAGACATATCCAGACAAGTTGACACGTCAGGGGGGGCGGGGGCTGACGGGCTGTCTGTCGGAAGAGGACGAGAAGGGAATTCCAACGTGGCGACAAGTCGTGTCATGAATAGCAAGCATTCGTATTCGCATTCAGCAAAGTGCGTGTTGCTTTGTTCTTTTAAGTCCTGTATTCAATCTGTTTGGAGCACTATTATAACGAGAAAATGGAAAAAATGAAAAAAAGAAAAAAAAAAAAAATTTCGAAACAGGACGCAGTTTCGACACCAACCAACCACATTACCGCAAAGATAAAAGGGGAGACGAGGTAGATTCAGGAGCAAACGTCGATCGAATTGTGTGATGGTGGCCATTGCCGCTAGGTCAACGGTTTACCAACTTGGGGTCTGATCCACGAAGACGCGCAAACTTACATATTACATACATGACGACTATGTATGCACGGTACAAGTGATATGTGGATTTATATAGGGCGGCTACTTTATACTATCTACTAGGTATAAAGTTAGTGCTCGCGTGAGCTTTATCACAAGAAGACTACGCAAAGTGCATTGTTTTTTTTTTTTCTGCCTGAAAAATAGTAGTATTTGCTTTATTCTTCATCCGTAGTATGTAGTATCTAATCCTATGATAGATATTTACATGGTCCTAGTTAAAAAGATGTATTATGAAAAAAGTTCTATGAATTTGCATGTAATTCAGCTATAAAAAGGAAAAGGAAAAAAAAAAAAAAAACAACTAGCGCGTCTGTTCGTCTTCTTCATTCATGCATCCGGCGCCACTCTCGACATGAAGTAAGCTTACCCCCCGCATCTTATACTCGGGCGCCGGGCTGACACCAGCTCGGTACCATAGAGCCTGGTCGCGCGGGCTCACCTCACTGCTGTCTTTGTATAAGCCAAACGACTTGTCCTTCTCCTCATCCTTCTCCACCCACTGGCAGTCGCGGAAGGCGATTTGGAGATCTTTGTAACGGAACTGGCCGCGGCCGTGGTAGTGGTTGCCGAGTAATGGGATGATGGCCTCGCTTGCCGCGCGTGTGTAGTAGTGCGGGATGCGAGAGAAGAGATGGTGCGTCACATGGTCCGAGGAGATATGGTGAAGGAAGTGAGTGCCGATGATACCAAAGTCGCGGTCGATTGTGGCCGTGGCTCCCCGCAAAAAGGTCCATGATTCTGCCGTGTACTTGGGCAAGTTGGGATGTGTGTGGTGGAGATATGTTATCATGACTATAGTATTGTTCAATCCCCATCAGCATTCAGTGAGCAAGCAAGCATTAATAGCTAGCTGCCTTGGCCATGTCTCGAGAAGTGCAGCTTGTCAGACAATATCAACAAGCATACAATGTAATAACACATACCTATCCAGTGGTTGACCCACGACCAGGGAACAATGTATACCCAGAAGAGCGTCTCGAAGGATCCGAATGCCTGGCAGAGCTTGTAAAGGGCGGCAATGGTGGCGAGGCATCCTAGATCGGACAGCACAACGGCCGCCACTTCTGACTCGCGGAACATTGCTCCCCAAGGGTCAAAGTGGGAATGTCTCCACGCAGACATGCCCTTCTTGACCACGGCCGACGGAGGACACGTAATGTTGGACATGATGTACCAGTTCCACCCAATCACCTGCTGCAGTAGGATCCTCAAGAACAGCACCGCAGGGGCGTCCTGGCCAGCCTCGTCGAGTGTCTCCACGGCACGGCCAATCTTGGCGGCGTACTCGGAGCGGCTGGGCGGCACGTAATTGAGGTCTTTCTCCACGTGGTTCGAGTAGATGTGGTGACGGCGATGCGTCGACTTCCACGAGAAGTACGGCGCCAACAGGCTCGAGTGCAACAGGAAGCCAACCGTGTCGTTCACCACGCTCCAAGTCGAGAAGCCGCTGTGGCCGCAGTCGTGGGCAATCACCCATAGTCCCGTCCACACGATGCCTTGGCAGAACCCGTAGGTGCCGACGACGGCATAGTACAGAGCAGACGAGTTCCTGACGAGGCTCGTGTGAAGCGAATAGTACAGCGCGCAGAGGAGAATCGTCGAATAGGTCAAGTCTCGGGCCAAGTAGAAGAATGAGCGTGCCAGGGACGGCTGGAAGCAATAATCCGGGATGGCTTTTCTGAGCTCGCTGATGCTCACTTTCTGATTTACATGCTAATGGGTAGTAGTTACTGGTCAATACTTCGGGTAACATGATGAAAGAAGTTCTGGGCAAGCGGATGGGATAAGGGGGATAAGAAACAAAACGTACGCCGCCTTTCACCAACTCAGTTGGGTGAGGTTCATTCTGCGTCTGAAACCCAGTTCTCTCGGTCTCCATTGCGAATACAACGATGATGGGGAAAGATTTTACCAACAAGTCTGCGAGTTTTCTGACAAGATTTTGACTATTTTCTGGCTCGCCTCAGTCTCTGTTTTTCAATGAGGATGAAAGCTCGGCGACTTATCTATATATCTTCATGCCGCGATTCTACTACGCCCCTTCCTGCTGTCAGCATAACTCGTCAGGCATCCTGCATTCAGTGAGACACTCAACACCTTTGGTAAGTTTGTGTGTTTCTCAACTTGTTGTCCCTTTTCGAGACCGGGGTTTCTGTCCAACTCTTCTGTGGAGAATAGCTGCTAAAAATCTCCTATCGAGTGGAGGTAAGACTGCATGACGACGGGACCACTCACACCCAGAACTCGAGGTCTCCATCTGTCTTGTCCCTCACCGTCGTAGAACTGGGGAAATGGCTCCCTTCATTTGAGACATTATGTCCCGACGTTTCGTATATATATATATATATAATTTGTTCTTCACGACGACGGCATCGTGACTGTGCTCGCTCAAGAATACAAAGGACTCGGACAATGCTGCAAGATACCAATCGAGGATTTTCCACCTGGTTCGCTGCCAGCCATGCCGCCGAAACCAACAACATGTTGTTCTTTCCCATCGACCATTTCCACGTCACACAAACACACCGGGATTTGGGCAGGGATTTCGATTGTTCCCTCTTCTGACTGATGCCCAAAGGACAATATGAGACATGTAAGAAGTGATTTACAAATTTACATAATAAACGACTCATGCATGTTCATTCCCCGCCCTCCTGGACCCTGCCGGTGATCCCGCGTTTGGCGAACAAACACGATGAGCAAGGGCCACCCGCCAGCTGCAGGGATGAATCCTTGTCATCATGCCGCCTTGCTCTTTCACACCAAATCGTGGCCTGCGGGGGGGGGGACGGCATGGACAATTTCACATGTCACTGATGTCAGTGTCCTGACCAACGGTCTTCTGTCATGGAGCAGAGAGTCTGTCTGAAAGTCCCTTGCTTTCTCTCATCATTGGTAGAATCTTTGCAAGGCGGTCTCATGATATGGCTCATGGTCGTCAATCCATCGTCCTTCCTTCCCCCACTGCATAGACATGTGTATGTAGGCTTCTGACGCGAAAGAAGGAATTTTTTTTTCCCTCATCAGCTTGCGCATAGTGCGGGACTCTATTGGTCAAGGGGAATGAGAATAGAGGCGCGCTCAGATGTGCAGCTCATCACCAGCATGCAATCATTCTGCTTGTGCTTTGCATCTCACTTTGCATCAACAAAATGGCCTGTGGACATGCAATAAAGCAGGCAAAGCCAGACTAAGCTCTTTCGTGATACATGTCCCATTCTCACAACATTTGCATGAAACAGTTCTGGAGCCAAGACGGTGAAGCACGACTAATGCGCTCAGGCCTGACGACACTTCTTTCCCAAACGAACCACGCAGGTGTTGATCTTGGGAGAAATCTTGGGAGAAATCTTGGTCACAAGACATGCACGAAGGCGTCAAAAAGCCCATTTAGGATATGACAAACAGCGAACATGGCATGAAGAACGGTATGTACAGTAGTGGCTTATGCAAGACAAGGCCCAGCAGGGGTGTTGAAGTAGCCCCGGGATAGGGCAGACTCCGCATCTACTCCTCCTCTCTTTTGATGCGCAAACTATGTTGACATGACCCTTTTAGCAGGTAAAGCTTCGTCCTCCATGATTCCCGCCACTTCTGTCTTGTTGGAACACTCTTCCAATCTACCCATCTATTTGTCGCACAAAGGCTTTCAAGGCTTCGGTTGACAATGGCGTCCGTCCCCAGCTCCGCCTTGCCGGCAAACGAGGTTCGGCAGACTATGCCAGAGATGCTCGAGATCCGGAGGCAGTCTGAGCCAGATAGAATATTTGCCAAGCTGCCCATATCCCCTACCAAGTATGTCGGTGGCTTCCGCTCCGTCACATATTCGGAGGTGTCAAAGGCCGTGAGCCACGTAGCTTGGTGGTTGGAAGAGAATCTCGGGAAGACTGATGCGTTTGACACAATTGCGTATCTTGGTCCAGGAGATCTGCGTTACTCCATCATTTTACTCGCCGCCATCAAGACGGGCCACAAGGTGTGTTGAGCCTCGCGTCTTTCTTTTTTTTTGAGTTTCTTGAGTCTCTCAACACAGCGTGACTGGTGTGAAACCCCATCCTTACCTCTTCTTTTTTTTTTTTTTTTTAAAAAAAGGTGTTCTTCCCGTCCCCACGAAACAGTAAAGTTGCATTTGAGGCTCTATTTCGTCGAGTCAACTGTACCACGGTAGTCACAACGTGGCCAGAGCCCGCGTCGGTCTCGCTTCTTTCCGAGTGTCGAGTCTCGCGAAAGCTGCACATGGCTTCCTTGCAAGAGCTCCTTGATGCTCAAGATGGCCCGGATTATCCGTATACAAAGACGTATGAAGAAGCCAAGAATGACCCGGTGTGTGTTCTCCATACGTCGGGCTCAACAGGTGAGTGCGAGCGAGGTGGTGTGTCCAGCCGGGCTCCAAATCTCAAATGACCCTGACGATGACAAGGCATCCCTAAGCCATTGGTGTTTACTAATGAGTTCATTGCCGCGGTGGCATCGAACACCTCCCTTGAGCCGCCCGACGGCTTTGACAGTCCGAATAGGTACTTGATCAGGGATACGTCCCTAGTCACGCTGCCGCCTTTCCATGTAAGTCCAAGTCATCTTATGGTGTTGTCTCGTGTGCACTCAAGCACCAAATAAATAACCCGCTTTAATACTTTTTCACTGCGCACTTTCAGATGGCCGGTCTGGCTTTCACACTCTTCGTGCCAATCTTCCACGACAACGTACCCATCTATCCCCTGCCGGGACCTCCGCCTACGCTCCAGAGCTTGGTTGAGGCTGTCGGCAACACCGACGTCAACTGGGTCCTGGTGGCTCCCGTGATGCTTCACTCCATGGCTCATGATACCCAGGCGCTAGCCGTACTGTCGGAAAAGGTTGAGAAACTCATCTACATTGGCGGCAGTCCATCCAAGCACGCGGGCGACGTTGTTCGCGCCCGTGTTCCACTCTACCAAGTCTTCGGCTTGAGTGAATCTGGATCGCTGCCCGTGGTCTATCGAGACAGTCTGTCCCGCGTCACCGACTGGCGAGCCGTCGAGTTCCACCCCCAATCAAGAGCTCAACTGCGCCATCGCTTCGGCAATCTGCACGAGCTCGTCCTCGTCAACAAGTCCCTTCACGGGCGACCCGAGCCTGTGTTTGCACTATTCCCGGACCTTGAGGAGTATGAAACGGGTGATTTATTCTCGCCGCATCCAGAAAAGCCAAACTCGTGGGTATACGAGAGCCGCGCCGATGACGTCTTGGTGTACTCTACCGGCGAGAAGACCAACCCGGTCACGTTTGAGAACAACGTCTGTGGACACGCGCTCGTGCGCGGCGCGGTCATGATTGGCGAGGGAAGATTCGAGTCGTCGCTTCTCGTCGAGCTCGTGGACAGCAAAGAGCTTTCCGATGAGCAGTCCGTGCTGGCGGCCATCGACAGCATCTGGCCTGCTGTCGAGGAAGCCAATTCGGCCTATCCGGGATATGCACGCGTCTCTCGTTCCAAAATATTGCTCACTGAGCCGTCAGTTCCCATGGCTCGCACCGGCAAGGGGACCGTGCAGAGGAGAGCCACCATTGCGCTGTACCAAGAGGCGATCGATGACTTGTATTCCCGGAACAAGGTTGTCTCGGGCTTCGTTTTCCCATCAGGCTTTGACGCGGGGAGTGCGGAATCTGTCGCGGGGGTTTTGGAAGCCGTCGTCAAGCACTTGACGGGTTGGAGCCATGTCTCACACGACGCCGACTTCTTCACGCTCGGGATGGATTCTTTAATCGTCGCAAGACTCAGTCAGGAGCTACAACGCCATTCTCGACTCACCTGGATTGATCCGAAAGCAATCTACGAGAACCCCTCGGTTAGTCTGCTGACTCGTGCAGTTGTGGAACACATGCACATGTCTCCTCCGATCAATGGAACAGGCGGACATGTCGCAGCACAGAGCCGGCTCGAGCAACTGTCCCGAATTTATGAAGAACAGACAGCAGCACTTTCACATCTTTGCAAAGATGTGGTAGATCTGCGAGAAACCAGAGAGGCCACTCCGCGCTCCAGGACCACCCATGTTGTTCTTCTGACGGGATCGACCGGTGGTATCGGGTCATTTCTTTTGGACAAGCTCCTTCAGGACGACAGCATCAGTCACGTCTACTGTCTGAACAGATCGCAAGACTCACGGGTGGTCCAAGTGAGACGGAACAGGGAACGGGGTCTTGGGGTCGACTTCCCGCCACCTCGGGTTACATTCCTGACAGGTCAATTGGGCAAGACGGACCTGGGTCTGCCAGCCTCTGTGCTGCGTCTTCTTCAAACCCAAGTGACTACAATCGTGCACAACGCCTGGCCCGTGGATTTCAACCTGTCTCTCATCTCTTTCCGGCCCAGCCTGGACGGACTCGTGAATTTGCTCTCGCTGGCAGCTCATTCAGCCAGCCGCCGTCCATCAGTGCTCTTCCTGTCCAGCATCAGCGCCACATCCAACTACCCCCCGGCAGCTTCTCCTGGATCCGAGACCACGGTGCCCGAGACCATCATTTCTGATCTGGCATCTCCTGCAGCAACAGGCTACGGGGAGAGCAAGTTCCTCGGCGAGTTGATTCTAGAGTACGCCTCCAAGAACCTTGGCCTGGAGACTGCCGTCATACGCGTTGCACAGGCAGCTGGATCGGCAGACCTGCGTCGGGGCTGGAATCGACACGAGTGGTTCCCAACTCTTGTGCTGACCTCGAAGCAGATTGGTGCGCTGCCGGAAACGCTCGGGTATGCTGACGATCAGCATCCAGCCGGCCTGCTGGGCGACATGGATTGGATCCCAATCGATCGCCTGAGCAGCTTCATAGTGGACAGTTTCAAGGTTTTGGCGACGAGGGAGACTGGCGGGGGAGAGCCACTTGTTCTTCACGCGGTGAACCCTTGGAGCACGACATGGACAGCTCTACTGCCCACGGTGAAGAGAAGTCTTTCGGGTCCATCGAGCGACTCCCGACTGGATGAGATCCAGGTAGTCCCTTACACAGAATGGGTCGCCTTGTTGCGCGCGAGATCAGCGCCGGGGGAACAGAGGAATGGCTCTCCCTCGGAGACCAAGGCAAAGATGCCCGGGCTCAAGCTATTGGATTTCTACACCAGTCTTGCCCACCCAGGCGGCAGTATGGCTCGCCTGAGCACTAATCTGACAGAGAAGCTGATCCCTCGTCTTCGGACTTGCGAGCCTCTGCGCCCCGAGTGGATGGTCGGCTGGATCCGCGACTGGTTGTCTTGAGAACGGCGTCAAGTTTGTGCTGGAGCGTTCTGTGAAGTCAATTATACAATAAATCATCTCTGGTGTGCAAAGATTGTATGTTTGAGCATTGGGAGGGTTGGATCTGATGTGCGACGTCCGCGCCTTCTCCCCCCCCCCCCCCCCGGCGCACCGGAATAGCTTCTAGCCGACACAAGTCAGTCATTAGGCTCGCCATGTGCTTCTATGTACTGTGAGAAACACTCAATCCACCATCGCAGAACATATAAATACTCAACTCCTATCTCCATGTCAGACGTGAAGTTTCAGAAATTTTTACCGCGCTTCATTGAGTTGAATGCCACCATCCAACTACTGACAATCCTCGTCATATGCTTCGAGAATTTGTCCGGCCTTGTCTCCATGGCACCGAAAACCCTCAATTTCACAGACGAAACACCCCCCCCCCCCCATTTGATAATTTAATGCTGCAAGCTATGGGTCTTGCAGCAACTCCTTCGCTGTTGCTCGCTCCTCTGGGGACCGGTGCAGCATTCTTCTTATAAATGTCAAGAAGGCGTCCTCGTCCCCGCTAGTAATACAACTGGGCACGTCACTCCGAAAATTTCTATTGAAGGGCATCATTTCATGGTGCATAGACATGTCTACAATCAATTTAGCCGCCGTCTGTCCAGGTGGTGGGATATTGTTCGATCTTACCGTCATCTGTTTGAAAAAAAAAAAAAACAGGCCGGAGAAGTAATTAGCGGCGGTATTGCAAAGTCTCCCTTCCGGTCCCCCTTCCGGGCTTGGTATGCTGGGCGTCCAACGCCAATGTCGCATGTCTCTTTCCCGCCGTAGGAGGTCTGGCGGTACAGACCCGATCAAAGCGATCATCTCTACGAGATGGCGCGCTCCACTGTGCTGTTACGCACCGAACCTCTTCCCTTGGAACAACTCTTGCCCTGCGAGGGGATCCCAGACCTGACGAAAAGGATGCTTCAGGTCGCCGACAATTCAACATGAGTCCGGGTGGCTTACCAGATACCGGCGCTGTATGACCAGCCAACGCCAGTTACTACCTCTGGAGCGTGGCAGTGAGTTGGCTGAACCGGATGAATAAGCTTAAGGCGTTTGTTTCCCTGTCTCAACGTTGTGCCAGCCCAGAGTCGGCAATATTGGGCACGAAATTTTCCATGTATTCATCTTGCATCGCACCGAAATCGTCATGGCAGAGGTACACAGCCCTGGTATGTAGCAAAATTTCTAGGCATTGGGTTTTCTAACTGTGTCTCAACGAACCGTTCAATGACCGATTTATGCGCAAATGCCATGAGCACATTGTCCAATTTGAGATCTAAGCGAGTCAGTAATTTATTGTCGTTGTATGTGTCAGGTTGAAATTTACTAGTGTTTATTTGTGGCATTCGGAATGTAGATTGATCAAGGCCATGCAATAGCCCCCCGAATGTAGAGTTTTACAAGGGGGGAGCCAAGCAGATGAGACTTCGTTGGCGCCGAAACGCATCCATAGAGGCCCTCTCAGAGGCTCGAAAACCAAGCAAAGATGACTTCCTTTTGTTGAATCAATCTTAAAAGGACCAACGGCTGTGACTAATAAAACATCGTGGCACCAGTTGGTTCGGGTTTGTTTTGGCAATATGCCCGGATATGTCAAGTTGATGTCTAGCATCTTCTTCATTGTAGTTGTTCGAATTGATCTTGATAGCGCAATAATGCTTTGGGTTCTTGGCCCCAAGCCACCTGCTGCGAGGGTTCAGCTGGTTATTTCGAATTCGCTGTCAATGGGAAGCTTGGCTTTACCTATTTCACGTCTTGCGCAAGCCAGACCGTCGATGATGACCCATACCCAATCTTTGCTTTGAGCTCGTACCTGTGATTCAGAACGTCCCCGGGGTTAGGGTGATAGAATGTGTCCCTGTCATATGAGGGAATGTTCTCTTCGTCAATCAGTGCATCAGACGGGATAACTGTTGACGCTAAAGGATTTACAGTCGATAAAGACCGCCGTGGGAATCGGCCAAGGCGGAGGGCAGGAAACTCCAATGGCATACCAGGAGCTGGTGCTCGGCAAGAGAACAGTATGAAGAGCACAGGCTCGTTGACTGCAGTTGATGTTAACCGACAGCGAGTACATAGTTGTAATGTAGAAAGAATAAATGTCAGCTGCACGTGACTTTTGTTTGTGGAGTCCAGTTGGGCACGGGTCTAGGCCGATGAACCTTCTGGTCTCGGAAGAAACGGCCTGACTCTTTCGAGGATTGTGAGCGTTGGCTTTTTTTTTTTGCGATGAGATAGACGAAGTTCTGGAAGCCAAAAAAAATCTGGCCCTCCGCCCAATCATCTTGCCCCACTCGTTCAAGTAGATCACGTTATTTTAGAGTTTTTCCGTTTTCGATCTGACCAATTGCGCGTGCCCAAAGAGCTGCTAGTTTCCCAACAGCAGCAACCAGTCACATTGTCGCAGGCGTATCTCTACCAATCAAATAAAACGTCCTGGGTCTGTGTGCGCCTCTCTCTCCATTCTCATCTCCACCTCGGCAGAACTTGGCCCGATTGCCGCCGCATCCGTGATTGGTATGTAAACGGCGCGTAACGCGAGCCAATCGCTGTCTATTCCGGACACGAAGATTTCGGGTTGTCTTATATCGATATTTCTACGTGGAACAAACAGGATCTGGCTACTGACTCGGACTTCACTAGGCCACGATGCATGTGACGACCGCGATTAGTCCACCGGGGATCAATCTATGCAATGAACCGGGTTCCTTCGGCAGATATCGAACGGCAGCCAAACTCCGAGAAGTCGCTAGATTACAAAGTGGGCAGCAGCAAGTCAGGGACTGCAACTGGAAAAGCAATACGAAATCAGTGGGCAGATTGGGTACATGAACGCGTTAATAGCTGGCTGGCTTTTTTCAATATAGAGGGGCCGATGTATGAAGAGCTCCGATATTACTTCCTACCTGCCTGTGCTAGTAGTGCCCGCGCAAGTCGGTCTAGCGAAAACGTACGTATTTCAGCCAATCGCCCATGTCATTGGCCTTTGTCTTCGAGGCTCAGCCGATATCGAACCGTCTGTAGTGCAGGTAACTTCACGCCGCCGGCCTGGTGTCTTGTAGCCTACGGGCTGCCATCGTGACAGGATCGTATCAGAATGTAGCCGTATGAAGTCATCAGGGCGTAACTCCCACCAATGGGAGGCTGGGGTGGGGTAGGGGGCTAAACATTAGCCGCTACTGAAAAAAAAAAAAAATGGCGGACAAAGAAACTATGGGTTAAGAAAACGGGTATGACGTTGCTTCTCCGGGGTTACACCAACGGAACGCTATTGTGAAGAGGGTTTGCGCTATAATGAGATGTGCACACATGGGAAAATGGGATGACTTGAGCAACTTGGAAGTATACAGCTTTCAGCTCGAAAGGAAGGAAGCTTTCATTCTTCAAGCTTCTTTCAACACCGTACCAACGCGAATCAGAAGCTTCAGCCAGATGGCCGGTCTGTAGCAGATCCGACGGACAGGCAAACCACCTGGCAGCGAGGTTTGATTCTGATTCTATCACATCTTGAATGACGCAAAACTGCTTCTGACATCTCGGCTCTTGACTTGAAGCAGAATAGACGATGGCAAGCGCCAAGAGGCAGTGGCGTCAGGCCCTCGCTGACCCCCAACGCCCGCTTTCGAGAGAGATTCAAAGAAAAGTTTCTACGTGTTTTTTGCTGTGACGCTGTCAACTTATACTTTCAGACAAGACATGTGACCTGAGAGCCACCGACAAAGTCAGTTTATACAGGGCGCCGTCGAGGGAAAAGCTGCTGGGCCCGCACGTGTTGGATCCGAGAGGGACGGACGGACCAGTAGAGTAGCAATGAGCATTCACATCGTGACGTATTATGATGTTCTCGGTTCCTACTTTGCGACCTGATATTCAGCAATCATGACTTCATCCAAGGCGCCTTTTGAGCAACTGCCGAGTCCACATGTGTTGGGTTACAACTCACAAGGCTCAGCATGGACTTTCCAACTCTTGGGTCTCCGGTATACTCGAAATGTTGGGGAACTATAAAGGAAGTCATCTGTCCCAAGTCCTTCATCCAATACAGAATACAATTACACATTCCCAAATCTTTCAACCCCTTCCAGAAATCGCAACACAACTTTTATTTATATTTATTCTTTTAGAAAAAAAAAATGTATCTCAACGTTTCCATCTTGGCTACCTTCGGTTCTCTCGCTCTGGCAGCGAATCCAGACAAGCCCGCCATCAACCCTGGGACCGACTGGCAGACGCGTGAGACCGGACTTCTCAACAACTTGCCTCCTGTCGGCTCCAGGCGGGACCACTGGGCCGAGGAGTGGATTCCTACGTCTTGCAAGGAGAAGACGAAGGATTACCACAAGGATCCTGCCGATATCACCGTGTGGGACACCCATTATGACGACTGCAGCGCCCCGTGGACCATGTGTCGACACAAAGACTGTTCGTCCTCCGAGGACGAGCTGACGGAATACTTTGGCCGCGTGCCTATTCACATGCGGCAATGGATCAGGTAAACATTCCCTTCCTCCCCTTCTCGTGGTGGTCCGACGCTGACGACAAAAACCGAGCAGGCATGTTATCTGCATGCCCGAAACAGGTGGCGCCATTGCCTACGCCGTGGGCGGCGGAGACATCATATGGGAGAAGAAGGTTTCCCTCTCGACCTTTCTCCACGAGGTCTCGCACCACTTGGATCAGTCTGCCCTTCCCCAGTTCACCCAGCCGTTCAGCGACTCGAACGAATGGCAATCGGGTTATGCAATGGACTCGGCCACCATCACCGGATACGGACGAAGCAACTGGCGTGAGAACTTTGCGGACACGGCGCCGGATGCCATATATGACAAAGTCGTCGCGGGAGGCTTCGAATCCATCAACCCCAGCTGGGAAACGGTTTCGCACCAGTACACGTCGTATCAGGACTATCTTGGGGACATGATTCTTCCCGGAGGCACCTGCGACATGCGTCGCGACAACTCGCCCACGGTGGCCAAGGCCGACGGCGACCAGTCTGCGCTTCAGTTTGATCTCGGAACTCGGCCAGACATGAGTATCAAGGATGAGAACATTACCGTGATTGAGAATGATGCCGCTGCCGAGGGTCTCAAGCTTTGCGAGGGGCGACACGTTTAGAGGGGGGGGGGGGGGGGTTGAATGGGCCAAGTCAACTGGTTCGATGCTTTTCAAATCGCCTCAAGTTACAGGGGTGTTGTCTGAGGTGTGTCTTGTGTCTAGTCTAGTCTCATGCCCATCCATGTAGCGCAATAAGCAGAACCGACCGAATGATAAGACTCTGACCGAAGATAAGTAACTTGAATTACCACGAGACAAATGGTGCAGTCGCGCGGGACGGGCCGCGACGCATAATTCAAACTTCTTCTCCATCTATTTGCGGGGGACTCTTTTCATGTGTGACTAGTAATTTGCTCCGTACTAACGATGATTCATGAACGATCCTCTCTTGAGCCTTGGGCATTCTTTCGTCCCCGGCCAACATAGCCATAATTAGAATTGGAACTAGCCCGTCCCGTCCCAAGTGAGGCACAGAGTGGAGCAATAACCAGCCGCGATGCGGTCAGCAAATCTATCAGCTCAGCTCGGCGTTTGGACAAGGGGGAGTAAGGGGGTAGGTAGCTTGAAGCTTCCATTCTTTCTCTAGATCAGAAAACGCATCTCATCTTGTGCAATCCACCAGTCACCAGTCACCATGTTCAGCCCATCTGGCTCCGGCTCGAAGCGGCCCGGCAAAGGTGACAAAGATGACAAATGGCAGACATACGACCTGGACTGGCCACACTCGCAGCGCTGGAACCCCGAGTACCATGTGCCGCGCAACTCGCTCGACAACGCGGCAGCCGGCTCCCAACGAGCTCAAACGTTGCCCGCAGGAACCGCAGGAAGACGCAAGGGCGCTCCGTCTTCGCGGGGGGGAGGAGGAGGAGGAGAGCAAGACCAAGGCCAAGCAGGGCCGGTCGATGCGCAAAACCAGCTGTCAGACTTGTCGCACTGGGTCGAGACCCTCTCCGAGATTTACAGGAACAAATCTGGAAGAACCGGGCTCGATGGGACCCCCGATGGCTCAGCATCACGCGCCGCGAGCGGTACGACGGCCTCTCGCGCAGCTCCGTGACCATCATGGACTACCTCGATGGGGGGGTCGCGCCGGCGCAAACAACCGCCTGCACGAGCAGAGGCCATCTCGGCGTTGCGCTGCAGACCAGGCCCCGGAGCTCGGCGGTGGCGCGTCATCCTTGTCAACGACCTGAGCCGCTTCACCATGGGGCGCGCGCTGGGCCAGCTCTACGCCGTGGACCCCGAGTTCTGGTTCGAGCACCTCACCAACTCGGGCTACGCCGCGAGCGACAGCCAGCTCAAGGTCTCCAGCACCGTCTGGATGAACTGGACGGAGCGAGAAACCCGGTTCCGGCATCGCGCACTGCCGGGCATCGGGCAGAGGACGCCGCAGAACACGCCCGGTCAGACTGGTGGGCAGCGAAACTGGGCGCACGTCCGATGGGGTCGACTAGGTCTCCTCCACTACCTGGGGAAGAAGGGGGTTCCGAGAAGACGAGATCGGGTACAGACTCGGCGACGGGAGGTGGCTCGTCGAGCGGGGTGTCCAGCTGAACAAGTACGGTTACCTCGTGACGCGGGAGAGGATGATGAAGAAGACCCGGGACCAGCAAAATGGCAAGGGCAAGGGCAAGGGCAAGGGCAGAGAAAAGGAACAGGAAGCCACGTACATGAGATGCAAGGGGTCCAAACATCTACCGCGCGTACAGCACCTTTGACGACCTTCCTAAGAATGTGTCCTCGTGGCGTAACAGGGACCTGCGAGTCGAGGCACCCGAGGGCACGAGCTACTGGTCTGGGCAAGATGAGCACGGCCAAAGGATAGGTACGTCCCTTACTCCTGGCGAGTCTCTCTCTCTTTTTTCTTTTCCCTCTTAAAGAGAGAAAATAGAGAGAGCTGGAGAAAGAAGAGCCTGCGCAGATCACTGCTAACAAGACAACCGACAAAACATACATCGTGCAGACATCATCATCCGTGATCCAGCCCGCTGCATGAAGCACACCACCACGGAGGAGACCACCCCGTCCCTCACATTCATGCCACGCGCCATGGAAATAGACTCGTACGACGACGAAGAGCTCTGGCGCACAGCCTCCGTGGAAGAAACCTGCCTCGACCCTCCCCCGCCGTTGCCCACCAAGAAAGAGCTGAAGCGGCAGAAGAAAGAGCGGATGGCCAAGCGAGGAGTCAGGCGCGCCAAACGATTCGGACGAATTGGACCCGTGGACAATGATAAGGAGCTCGGCATCGATCCCGACCGCGAATCCGGCCCGGTCCCGACTCCGACTCCGATTCCGGCTCCGATTCCGATTCCGATTCCGATTCCAGCCCCGGCCCCGGCCCCGGCCCCGGCTCAGACTCCGAGTTCGACTTCACCAGCGACGATGAGTACGACGAAGAGTACGAGAGAGATCTGCGGGCAGAGTAGCAGAATCCGAAGCCGCACTCTCGCGACCGCGACTTTGCCCGCAAAAATGCCCTGTCCACGCACGCACGAGCTGCTGGGCCGTCTGCTCCGCGCCGTCCCCACGGAGCACCTCCTGCGAGACGATGGCGCCGTCGTTCCCGTCATCCCGTCCATGCTGAGTCGTCTCGTCCTCGACTCCTCCTGGCAGCTACTCGCCGAGATGCGCCTCCAGCTAGACCCCCTGGACAACGACCTGACGGCCACGCTGTACGAGCAGCTCGTCGAGTCCATCGGGAACTCGACGAGGCCAGAACCTCGCGTGGATGCGGTGCGCGCTCCAGGTAGGACCTGCGGGACTGAGGCGGCCGACCTCTAGCAGGAGCAGAGCGAGGCGGTCGCCGCGCTGAACGCCGCGCTGCAGAGCCTCCAGGCGCGCAGCGAGCAGACGATGAGCCTGCTCGTGTCATCCATGACGCTGGCCCAGTCCTCGGCCCGTCATCGAGCAAACCTCTGGCATCAACAAGCTCACCGAGCTGGCCTTCTTCTTCATCCCCGTCTCCTTCATCACCTCCGTCTTCTCCATGCAGGTCCTGCGAACTCACCTCGTCGCCTCCCCGGATCTGGACACGGGGGCTCGCGACCTACCTCGTGCGCACATCTCTCCGGTCGCCGTCCGTCCGCATCTCCATTCCCCACTGCCGCGCCACCTTCATCAACTGCTTCTCCTCGTCCCGATCCGCGTCTGCCTCGCGCCGCCTCAACTCGGTCGGGAACAGGGCCCATCTCCAAGTTTCTCTTCTTCTTCTTCTTCTTCTTCTTCTTCCGCGTCGTCGTGAGCAGCGTTCTCCTGATGGGTCTTCGCGGTACTGACGTCCAGTCTTCATCATCCATCACCTTTGGGGTCTGGATGGGTTACCGTCGCCGTGGCCATCTACTTCATCGTCACGCGCTGGCCCGAGCCCGCGGTCCTGGTCCCCTTGCTTCGTCTCCATCCCCGTTGTTGCCTTTCTGTGCATGGGCGTCTCGTGGTATTGGGGAGACGAGATCATGCACAAGGCGAGACTGATGTACTCATGTCGTGGCTGGAGCGGATGAAAAATGATATATTCCCCGCGCATTGGATCCTGGGTAATGTGGATGATGAGAATTTAGCCAAGGAGGGCGTCAACACGTACGCTCGGCAGGCAATTGTGCTGGCGACTTAGGTGGAGTGGTTGCCGATTATAGTCTATTCGAGCAGAGTTCGAAGCGACGGACACCTGTTGTTGAACTTCGAATATTATTCAATGTTTCAGCTATACCATGTATATTTTCCGTCGAGATGGGAAGTTTTTATCTATAGATAATGAAAACATGTCAAGTCAATATACTCCGTCAACCACTCGCAAACTTGGACATGGCCGCCCTCAATCTCGGTCCACACACCCAAAAGATGACTGGCGCCACCCAGTCGGCCCATGCTCCAGCCGGTACCAGAACAATCGGATCGAGTCTCTGAAACAGCGTGTCAGATGTGCCTGCCATCTTGAGAGGCGTCTCCGGGACGCTTTTCTTTTCGTCGCTCATGGATGTTGACTTGTTGAGTCTTGACTTTGCAGATGGGGGTGTGGGTGTGTGTCACTGGGTGAGTCTTCGGCTGGGCACGCGTCTGGTTGGAGAGACAAGGGTGCTTGACGTCAAGTTCGCTCGCAGGAGGTGATTATATATCAGTTCAATCGTCGTGCAGTTCCTCGGGCGGTCGGCGGGCGGATGTAGCTTTTCGGCGGGTCGCCTGCCAAGGGGTGCTCGCACGCCTTCGTCGTACAAAGTAGTTTTGGAGTTGAACAAGGGTGTTGGACCAACATCACTTTGAAACAGAATCAGCCAGGGGGAGGGTCGGCCTCTCGAGGCGGAGATATTCGGTTACTCTAAATTGCGCCTGGCCAAGATTGTGATACAGTGTCGTCCATGTCCTCATTAGAGACGGTGCCACCCATTTCCATCATTCCGTACATGTCCCAAGATAGGAAGTTTTGCAAGTCGTCAAGATCCAGGGCATCGCACATGGGCAGCGTGGGCAGCGTGGGAACCACTTTCCGGAGCGGGTTTGGCACTGGCCGCTCGTGCTGCAGGCTCGATTTGACCGACACCTCTTGGCTTAGACCCACGAGTTGGTGAGCCGCTACACTGGTCCCGTCCCATGACGCCGGGCCTCCCGCATGTGGGTTCCTTGTGCTAAAGCTTGAGGCCCCCGAGGCCGCCGCAGGGCGGGCTAATGAAGGAAGAGAGAGTGGTGGGAGGAGAAAAAGATCCGGTGATTTCGAGTCTTGAGTTTTGTTCGTGCCGTTTGACCTGGAAGATAAAAGTTAGGGCTTGCCTCCTTGGCGTCGCCATTCATTCGTGATATAAGCTTACATGGCCGTTCTGTGAGCTTCAAGTTGATTGTCCGACTCTAAACTATTGAGCAAATCATCGCGGGCGACAGTTTGCTGAACCTTGGACAACCATCGCTCGATTGTTGCAGACTGCAGAGTTTGAAAAAAAAAAAAAAAAAAAATTCAGTTTTCCGGCCAACCACACGAGCTCTGAGAAATGACATTACCAATGAATGCGCAATGGGGAAAAGAGTGGACATCATGCGAAGGACGCGGTGGTTGCTCTCAACGGCCTTGACAGCGTCTCTCATCTTGGCTTCTGCATCAGGTCGATTGGGGTCCAGCAAACGTGCCACGTAGTATAACATGACGCGACTGCTGTCATACACGAAGAAAGGCAGCAGGCTGTCCGATAAGAGACGAGAGCCATGCTCAGCGGCTTCGGCTAGAATATCCGCAATCTGTTGGGCATGATAGTAGCAGTTGGCCTGCGCAGTTTGGAGGAATTCCCGATGCTCCCGCGGGAACGTGAACGGTTCCGGCAGTTTGAAAAGGTCGGGCATGGTGAGCTTGTAAAGCTCGAGGTAATTGTGATGATAGGTACAATGTATGAGAACCAGCGCTCCCAGCTGATTGGAGTCGAGGCGGGCGTAAATGGTCTCGGTGGTGTACTCGACAAAGTCTGGCAGCTCTCGGCGCCACAAGTTCAGGTCCGCATCCAGGGCAGCGAATAGGGAGTCTGGCTGCCAAGGAGGCGGCCCAGCATGCAAATGATTGACATATCGAACGATGCGCTTCCAGAGAGCAACAACTCGAATATAGTATGCCATGATGCCCATATTGGCAGCAGGCCGTCGAGGGACAATCGCGGGGGGGAGGAACTGCAAGACGTGACCCACGCCAAGCGTTTCGGTGACAGACGGGATTCGCAAGCCAAAATTTCGCTCGTTGGACGGCAGCTGAATCTTGATATCATTTTCTCGCAGCAGAGTCAACTGATCAACTCCGCTGCCAGCCCAAGCATCCAGAACATAGCAGGCCCACATGAGACGTCGGCGGCTCTCTCTGGATGCTACGGACGGCGCAGTGCTGTCCTCCTGCGCGCAGAGAATATCCGAGTTGTACTCGACATTGATCTTTAGAGCATGCGCCATTCGCACAGCCAAGCCACTGATCATCAAAGCTTGACCATACTCACCGAGTCGGAAATGGAAGTCATGAAGGAGTACGGCAGTCTGGGAGTAGGTCAGGTCAGCATACGTTCTTTTTTGGGATGATTCCATTCCCAGTGATCCATCCTTCATACCATTAACTGTTGTACGGAGATTTTGCCAAAATTTGCCAGCATGAGAGACTCGGCTCTCTTGGCCCACTGGTTCCCAGCATTTTTCAACCAGGATGGAGGAGCAGTAAAGTCTCCCTGGCCAGCGGTCAATACGAGGAATCTGGAAAGTTGTTAGAAATGGAAGAAGAAGAAGAAGACAAACATACTTGGCTCCATGGGCGCAGGTGATATGCAGGAGGGCCGACTCATCGTCAGAGCTGAATCCCTTGTCCAGCTGTCTCATGAACGACGGCTTATGCACGAATGCGAAGCAACGAAGAGGATGGAGATTGGAGAAGTACTGCTCGACAACCCGGCGAAGGTTCCTGCTTGTCGGCAGATCCGGGGACAACAGCCTAACTTGCGGGTCAGACGGGAATTTTCCACAAGTGGGCACAGCATGAAAACTTGCCATGCCAACGGGTGCGAGGCCAGTTGTTCACTTGTTGAGCCACGATGCGGAGCCGAAGTGGTGGTGGATACTGCCTCGGACAAGACGGACGACTTGTCGTTGACCTCGTCCATGAGCTTGGCATCCATGTCAGTCGGTGCAGTCGCAGCCGCAGTCGCAGTCGCAGTCGCAGTCGCAGTCGCAGTCGCGGTCGGACTGCTGTCGTCCTCCTCATCAACCGACGCGGCCCGCAACTTGTTCATGTTGCGAGTCCATCTCGGCGCCGCACCCCCATCGTAGACACACTGAATCAGCTTTGCGGAGCATCTCGAGCACTTGGGGCGATGGCCGCTGCACTTGGTCTTGGACAGCCGGCAGCTCTGGCACGAGCGATATGTGCGCGTCTTGCGCAACGATATGGGCGACCGAGGGGCCCGGCTCCCGCTCCCGCTCTGATGATGAGTCGATCCGTCATCGGCGACACACTCGAGCTGTAGCCGCTCGCAGTTGCGGCAGCCGTACGGGCGGCCATCGCATTTGACCTGTTTGTTCGTCCGTCGTACCTGGCAGTCAGTCACCCGATGCGCGATGAGATGCGCGATGAGATGCACGCATGACTCTCACTCTGCTGGCTGGTTGGTTGGTTTACCTTGCGCGCCCGACACACTCGGCAGCCCATTGTGTCTTGTCTCCAAGGAAAAAAAGAAAAAAAAAAGAAAAAAACGATGCAGTTATTAGTTGCGTGCAGTTGCAGCAATCAAGAGTCCTACGGAGCAGAGCACTGCTGCTGCGACAGCTGGCCTGACATGTTTGCCTGGAAAAAGTCGAGTCCTTAAACGCAGCAAGAGCGACCGGCCGAGTAGGTTTTCTCTAGGTTTCTCGGGAGGTGATTGGGCGAGATAAGGGGGATAGCGGCCGAGGAGCCGACGTCGTGTATGAGTGAATTGGGCTGGCTGGCATGAGTTGACGGCTAGCGATGGGTCCTGGTGGCGTGATCAAGCATTGACAAGACGTCTTCACGGGACGCAGCCAATGACAGGGTGGCCAATGGAACGAGGAACGAGGAACGAGGAACGAGGAAATAAGGAAATAAGGAAATACTCTTAGCTAAGTGTAATCATCATCTCGAATCGTGTTGACCGCCCACGTCCATATCCGGCCCCTCGCATGGCCCAAACACGTCGTCCCATGCCCTCATGAGCGTCAGCAACACGTCCTCCCCGCCGTGCCTCGCCATCGCAAACATGCCGTACGGCTGCCCATTCCGGGCCATCCGCCCCAGCGGCACGGCAGCAACGGGCCACCCCGCGCACGAGGCGTACGAGACGAGCGCCGCGTCCGAGTTGGACAGCACCACGTCCAGCGCGTGCTCGTCCATCATCTTGCCCATCGTTTCTGCCGTCGCAAGACGGCCGAGCTGGGCCGCCACCTCGGCGCACCTCTCGCCCGTCATGGTGGACCGGGTAGCCGCAATGAGTTCGGTCTGCGTCGTGTAGGCTGAGTGTGTGGACAACAACACACGTCATGTAAGCAGAAGGAAAAGGAACAAGAGAGGACTCAAGACCAGCGGGGGAGAGAGAGAAAGAGAGAGAGAGAGAGAGAGAGAGGCATGCATGCATGCTTACGTTTCGGCAGCGCGACGTCCGCATGTTCTTCGTTCCAGCCGACAATGTCTTCGAGGCTGGTGATCCCCCGGACGGGATGGAAGCAAGATATGAACTCTTGAATGTTTCGCGGAAACTCGGCATCTGCGCAGCAGGGTCAGGATAGGATTTAAAAAAAAAAAAAAAAAAAAAAAAAAAAAGGAGGGGGACTCTCTCGCCCGATGTCCGCCGGAGAGAGAGAGAGGCACAACCACGTACAGGCCACGGACCGGAGGGTTTCGCCATCATACTTCAGCACATCCTCTGGCTCCGGAACATCAAGCGGATGAGCAACTTTCCGCACGCGAGAGCGAAGCCTCTGGACTGCGCTCTCGTACGCGTCTTTCTGCGCACGCCGTAAGCAATCCTGCCGGACATCGGTTCCCATGCTCCCTTCTTCTTCTTCTTCTTCTTCTTGAAATGTCGTGAGCTCACCAACTCGGGAGTGTCCCATTTCTCCCGCGCAACTTTCTCGCCAACGCCCCATGTGTTTGCTACCACGCCGACACGTAGTCCGTCGAACCCCCGGGCCGCATCGATAGCCCGACATCCCGACGCCGGGGCCGGGGCCGGGGCCGGGGCGTCGCCGCCCATGAGAATGTCGGCGAGGGGCCCCAGATCGACGGGATCGCGGGCGAATATGCCCACGTGGTCAAAGCTAGCGCTCAGCTTGCATACCCCGTCCATGGGCACGGAGCCGAAGGACAGTTTGAGGCCGTATACCCCGTTGACGCTCGCCGGATAGACTGCCGAGCCGGCCGTTTCGGTACCGACAGCGAGGGGTGCGAAGCCCGCCGACACGGACACGGTTGGGCCGCTTGATGATCCGCCGGCGGTCTGGGGCAATAAATCAGCAACGAAGAAAAAATAAGAAATAAAAATAAAAGACTCGAGAACTGGACCTGAGTGAGTGATAAAAACGTACTGGTTGATCTTGCTCGTCAAGGCCCTGCTTTCGATACGCGGAAAGCGAGATGCCGCCGTGGGCGCTCCATCCAACGGGTGTATCGTCGGATCTAGAACAATGAAACTACAAATCTATAAAAAAAAAAATAAAATAAAAAAAAAGCCTGGCGCGACTTACTTCATCCCAGAAAACTCCTGCATCATTGTCAGAAAAAAACCCTACAAGTAGTTGTTTGGGTTCAGTAGTTGGACAGGCTTCACCAAGCCCTTGCACATTGTACATACCGTCATATTTCCCTTGCCCAATATAATCAGCCCGGCATCCAGCAACTTTTGGGTACATTAGCAAGGGCATAATAGCTGACAGACGTTCGCGCACGCAAATGGCCAACTCACCCGTTGAATGGCCACAGCATTCCCCCTTGACCTCATGGTGGCGAAGACTGCCGCGCCCGCACTCGTAGTCATCCCCAGCGACTCATCCGTCAGGAAACAATCCTTGACGACGATGGGGACGCCGTGCAGTGCACTTCTCAGGCGGCCGCTGGCGCGCTCGTCATCCAGGGCCGCTGCTTGCGCGAGGACGCTGCCCCTTGGGGCGACGGAGATGAGGGCATTCAGACATTTGCCCTCGTGGTTGTGGCTTGCTATGTGGTCGAGGAAGGCGGTTGCGATGGCAGCGCTGGTGGTTTGGTTGGTGGACAGTCGGCCTGCGAGCTCGTGGGCCGAGAGGAAGAGGGGCGACGAAGGAGCCATGATGCTGGTTGATGCTATTATCGTTGCGATGGTGTCCAAGCACTTTTTTTTGTTTTTTTTGTTTTCATGTTCCTCGTAATAAGTGTTTTCTCTCGTTGGTCCGCATTGCGTGGTACACGTCATGCCTAGGCCCCCATATTGTTGCCTTGTCAGCCAATAGATGATGCCAGGGCTTGGATGGGATGGCAGGCTGTATCATCATTTTTAGTCACGGGCCAAGTGACAACGTGGGAAGAGACAACCTCTACTCTTTCAGAAAACGGTCGGGGGAGGGGAGGAGGCGTGTGTGTATTGAATTGAATCAACGTCTGTTCGAATGATTAGACCATCCATGGTGGCCGAATGCGCACATATATTACTTGCTAACGATAATACCGAGTAGTCCGTACTTCCGTACATACTGAAGCTGTCATCTCTGTCGCTCTGTCTGCCTCGCGGCGTACTCCGTAGTACTCCGTAGGATCCTAGTATTATTCCCTGGATAAAATAAGGGCGAGGGTAATAACAAGCAACCCCCTTTGCAATCTAGCAACCCCTCAACTAACAATAAACATTCACGCTTCCCACATTGACCCAAAATGTACCGAGTACAGCAAGCCACCTCCGTCTCCCCATGTATCATCTCCAGTGCATCGAGCCATTGGGCAGTTTTGCATCTGCCTGCATCCGTGTTCATGCCGGCGTGCCCGAGTGCTTTTTGCTTTTCAGGTGACACCAGGTGGACGGACGGGTTAAACGATGGCGATGGCAGCTTGAGAGACTCATGAGAAGGCGGTCCAATGATAAACAACAAATGAGAAAAAAAATTGATTCGTGATGTAGGCGTATCCTGAAATGCCAGACCGCTCGCTTGTTTGCAGAAAATGCCCTACTCCAATGCCAACGCGTCACCATGCCGAAAAAAAGAAAAAAAAAAATTGGAGATGAGAATGAAAGATGGGAAAAGGTGTCTCCAACCAATCAAGCGCCTACGATAAGCAAGCAAAGAAGGTGGGGCAGTCGCGCCCAGGCAGGTACTAATAATAACCTGACGCCGAGCCGTCTTCGAAGCTACAGTATTTGAGACCCGGCCTCTTCCGCCAGACACGGAGGATTTGGCACCAGATATCAAATGTGCGCAAAACATGCGCGAGATTCCAGACGCCCCGTCATGGAAGCCTTGCCAATCACTTTCAAGTGCGCGAAATCCCGGATACCGGGTTTCGAGTCGTACCGAATACAAGACAATGTGCCGGGTGTAGTCCGTATTAGAACAATGGAACAAACAACACGCGGGCGAACCACCCAAGGAAGCAGGCGGGATTCTGCCCGCCTTCCCGATCGGGCGGGAGTTGACGCTCACTCATGATCGGCCTTTTTTTTTTTTTTTTTTTCCCCTCTCCAATAACCCTTCGACCAAGTTTCCAGAATGCTTCGACAAGTGGGGCTTTGCGCGGGTCGCGTCACACAGCCATCAACAATTGGCGCAGTGCGACATGGCATGGTTGCTAGTACGGTCCGTATGTCACGGGTATCCACCTGGACGGCACACCGTTGGAGCCAACTTCGTAGGGCTTTGCTGAAGGTCGACGAGGCGGCAGTGCCCAACGAGCACGTCCAGTCTTTTGGTCATCGAGCTTACCGCGGCGGCGCATGGCCATTTCCATGACTGCAATGCGAATGAAGTCCGGATTCTCCCGCATTTCTCGCTGCCGCATGCCAGGGACATGTGCAGCTTGATGGCCAGCTTTGGCTGGGTGCTGCTGTGGGTGCTGCTGTGTTGGTTGGTGCTGCTGCTGCTGCTGCTGCTGGTGGTTGCTGTCGCCGCCATTGTTGCTCGGTGATGCAGATGGCGGCGCATTGCCGGGAACGTAGGGGGGCGTTGTTCGAGGCGAGCAAGGCGGGGCCGATGGTGAGCGCTGTACCTTGTACGTTTGCATTTGAATGGAAGCCGAAAAAGGTCCATTGGTTCGTGCTTTTGGTCGAGGATCCAGGTGGCTGCTCGTCGTGGGGTTGAGATAACGGCGTAGCTCGGCAGACGGCATCTCCTCCGTGACTGGTGGTCGGCGTTCGTCCATGTATGGAACGTTGGGGTCAATGGTCAAAATGGACCGTGTCAAAAGGTCATCCGTCGGAATAGTGGGGAAGTTGATACTGGAGAACGACTTGGCCGCTGATCGAAGTGCGCGCAAGGAGGCGGTCAAGTTGGATTTGAAAGCAAATCTGAGGGGTTTGAAGGGTTGAAGCGAAGGATACGAATACGGCGTGGTTTCTTCCTTGGCGGGGGAGGGCAGCTCCAGCAGCTCCTCCAAGTCAATGCCGTCCACGCCAGCAAGAGGATGTTCTTCAGTAGCATCAGGCGGGGAGCGAACGGGTTCCAACGACTTGCGCATGGGGCTGTGGCGTCGTCTTGCGGATGTGCTGACGCGCCCGGGTGTGTCGATGGAGGAGCCAAAGTCCGTGGCAAATGACTCTCCGCCCAGAGAGGGGACCGAGTCGGCAGAGATGGTCCTCGCCAGCAACGAGCCGACATTGCTTTCCGTGGCACTGAGGTCATCGTCGGCCAAATCCTCCGGTGGCGATAAAAGCAGGTCCAAAGGCCCGCGGCAAAGTGATGATGAGCTTGCATCTTTTTCCGAGTCATGCTGGTCGCTCATGACCTCGTCAACGGAGAGGTTGCGTTCGGCGAGATGCCGCCTCCTATGGGGCGGCCGTGGAATGTCTGTCATGGCCAGGAGAGCTGCGACCGAAGGCGAAATGGCGCCCAGCGAGCCAACATGTTTTGGTTGTCGTCGTTGGTTACGATGCACGTTCTCCTTCTTCATGTGACGAGCGTTGTCACGATGACTTCGCTTCGGGATCTGGACTGGGCTGGTGGGTGTTGTTGCTGGTCTGCCATGTCCGGCGGTGGTGCCGTTGGGCGGGTTGGTTGCAGACAAGGAGTCCTTTGCGTCCTTTGCTTGTCGTTTTGCCTTGGTGCGTATCGACATTGCTGCGCGGAAGTCTGATGAAGTCGAAGTGGAGCTAAAGGAGGAAACACTGGACGAAGGGGATCCAACAGGCCTGACTGTGACGGTAACGGCGATGTCGTCTTCGTCTTCGTCTTCGTCGTCGGAAGCACACTCGAGAGCATACTTGGGTGTTGCGGTGGTGAGTTGGGTTACGGTCGATGACGCAAGGCAGGACGTATCGCAGAGAACAAGTTTGGTTCGCGCTAAGAAGCGTTTACTCGAAGTATTGTATGGTGCGTGAGGAAGAGGCGGCGAGGGCGAGGGCGTTGGCGTGGGCGTGGACGTGGGCGTGGGCGTGGACGAGGTTGAGAAGAAGGATCTCATGACGGCTTCGGAAAGGGGAGAGTCTGGTCGAGATGGTGACAGCTAATAAATGAGTGAATGACGGGGGGGGGGTCATGCTTTGAGGCCGCGGCAGGGCATGCAGCGAGCGTCCTGTGTCCCGTTGACTCAAAACTCCAGGGGACCTTTTGGCAGGCACTGGCGGGCAGTGGCGGGCACGTTGAGAAGCAAGCCGCTAGCGCTGCGCTAGATTCAAGTGGGCAGGTGGGCGGGCGAGTGAGCGACGTGCCTTGCAGCGGGTTGCCGACTTGACTTGTGAATCGTGGCAAACAAATGTTTGGCGACGAGAAAAGATGGGTGAGCGAGAAGAAGTGAAGTTGAAGTTGAGAATCGATCGGACACGAGGCGAGGCGAGGCGAGACGATGCAGACTGCAGACTGCAGACTGATGAGAAGTTTGTCCGCCGTGTCTGTTATCTACAACGGATTACATAGTCTGGGTCGGTCCTCCGCCGTGTCCCGTTATCAGCAAATCAAACGGATGAAGCCGTTGGTTGGTTGATTAGGTTGGTTGGTTGGTTGGTGCCCACTGGTCAGCTTTGGTCAGGCTCGAGTGGGCTCAACAAACAAGTGGCTCAAGTCAGAGGGTCAGTCCAGTCAGTCAGCCTGATGAAAGAAGTGTGTGTGCCACACTGCCAGCCAGCGCGAGTGTCCGAGTCGGACAATAATACATGTTAAGAGGCTGCAATGCAATGCAATGCAATGCGCTCCGATAAGTTCCCGCATTCGGACACGACATCATCTGCTTCCAGCTTCTTCTGCCTGGCCTCTGCCATGTACAAAATACTCCGTGCGTTCTAGATAAACTCTGGGCAGGAACGCAGAGAAGGCGGGGGGGGTCCCGCGAGTCGCCATATGACCAGCCATGATCCCCTTGATCCCTTGATGGCTGTGACTTTTAAAATAAGGGACGAATGATGAGCAGATACATGTATGGCCATGTACTCCGTAACAATCACACAGTGGGTGTGCTCTTTTGACAGCGGAATGAACTCAACCATTTTGCACTTTAACGGTACGTCATCTGCCACGATGCATTCCCATTCCCATTCCCAATCCGGAACGACAGGCGCAGTGGGCAGGGAGGGCTCGCGAGCATTCCTGACGTACAAAAAGGCAAAGAAAAGCGTCACCCATCCGATAGAGGCGCCCCGCATCATGTGCCGTCATCATACGGCACCCAGAATGCCGCCAATGTGCCCACACCACGCCACACCACACCACGCCACACCACACCTCCGAGCAGCCGATAAACCAAGAAACCGAGCAGCCTCGCAAACGACGAAAAGACCAGTTCCCAGCAACCAAGCGTCGACTTTCCGCTCTGAACGAATCGTGCATAATAGCGACCACCTCCCGCTTCACATTGATCCCCTACTGCCTACGGAGTAAAATGGTTGTGCCAAGACTCCTCAGCAGCCGTAGTCACATCGCACCGTTGACCATTTCCGCCAACATTCTTGTATTCAGCAGAATCAACAGCTGGTTTCGAAAAAAATAGCCGTGGGCCATCGCAATTACAGAGCAACAAAGTCATTGACAATTGTGCCAAAAATCACGGGAGCCGTGGAAAAGAGCTAAACAAAAAAGAAACTTTAACAGACCATCGCTCATGTATATCCATTTCTTACAAGCTATCACCCACACTACCCCCTTCTCTAACTAGGACTTGCGCTCCCATCATATCTGCTGTAAATGAACAAGGAAGCAGAACCACAAAGACCGCCCGTTTTTTGGGTTTCCACGCGACCTATCGGCTACCTGGATGGAATAAAACAAAGAAGAGGTGCTACACAACAACAACGCCTTGCCGCCAAACGGAAAGTGTAAGAAAACATTTCAAGCCAAAAAAAAAAAAGAAAAAAAAAAAGAAAAAAAATTTACAACGAAATACATCATGACGATATAATTATGCACGGATGTGCTCAAGGCGGAAATCGTCAGTCAGGCGGCCTTTAACCAGTTTTAGTGCGTCCCTGGGCCCAGCCGAGTCTCTTTCCACGGGGCGTCTTGCCGTCTTTTGTGCTTTCTTCGTCCGCCCCCCCTGCATCTGGACTTTCATCTTGAAAGCCGCTGCTGTCTCTCTTGCGGCCAGCGAAGGCGCTGAGCCTATCTCGTAGGCCTCCGCCGCTCTTCCGGCTGTGGCCTGATTCGTGGCTGCCAGCGCTCGTGGACGGCCGAGATTCATCTCCGCCCATGTTGCGCAAAACCCGACGATGGTTGGGGTTGGTGAAGCCGCCGCTTGATGAGGGACGTAGCAGATCAGTCCCAAGACCGGCGCCATTGCGACCTTCCACCGGCGTGGGGGGTGTCGTCATGGACAGAAAGGCCGGTGGGCTGGGCCCGTTTGTGTGTGACGAGCCCCCGGTTCGATAGCTGCGTCCGCTGGCCACACTGCTACTGCGGCTGGCGGATCGCGGGGCCGGTATGCTGCTGTGCGTGCTGCCTCGCGTGGATCGCGGCGGAGATCTCGAGTAGTCGACTGGTGAAGTCCCGTAGAAGCTTGACGAGTCGTCGCTGTCGTTGACACTGCCGGCATAGTGCTGTGATGAAGAGGATGGAGTGATCAAGACAGAACTGTTCGCCATTTCCCGCAGCTTGCTGCGCTGTTCGGCGTTGGGACGGTGCTTGGAAAATTTGTTGCCTATAATGGCGCCCGTGTGCGAAATGAGCGCTTTGACCACGGCTTTCTTCAGAGCAAGTGCCAGGTCCAGGTTGGACCATGTCTTGTTCTGCCACTCGATGGTTGGGAGTCTGAAGACGAAGTCGTGGACGTCTTCTACGTTGCGCTGGTCTTTGCCCTTGTAGCTCAGGCAGAGAACTACCGACGGCATCCTAATGTATGCAAATGTCATGTAGTTGCTAGCTCGACTGATCATCGTGGTGAGGTCATCCGATTGCTGCTGCTTGTCATCGCCCTGGGGCTTTCCGCCGCCGCGCCAACGAGACGTCTTCTTGGACTCGGCGGATTCTTTGCCTTCTCTAGTCGAGAATCCGGTGGATGAGCGCACAATCAAACCGGGACGAGGGCCGCTGGTGCTCCGGAGAGACTCGTGAGAAGCCTTTTTGGCAAGCGATGTCTTTCCGGTATGGCCGGATCGGAACAGCCGGAATGCATGGCTCTCCCCGGTGTTAATGCTGAGAGCCTTCTTTGGGCTCCGTTCTGTGCCATTGTTAGAGGTCAGGGTTGGCCGCAGACGTAGCTCAAGCGATCCAGCTCTAGTGGTGAAGCCAGATGACGAATCTCTCTCGGGGGGTGGCGTGCCCAGGCGGCTGGTCGAACTGTTCAGGGACTCGACGTCCTCGTCGTCGAGACCGGGCACGCCGCCGTGCTTGACCACGGAGGAGGGGGACGTGTCTTTGTCCTTGCTGCCCTTTTTTCCTCCCTCCATGCCAGGAAAAATATACTCAAACAGACGTTTGCCGGCTTCCCGTTCCAATTGAATCTTCATGGGCACCAAGTTGACTTCGAATCGATCCATCACAGGAATCCCCGCGATGGCTTCCAACATGTGCCAGTAGACACGAATCATGTCTTGCTGAGCATCTGGCGGCGCATTCTTGTCGAGATCCTTGTAGGGAGCAATAATGGCCGGGTATGTAGCATCGGGAAGCAGATTCAGGCCCAGGACTTTCCCAACACGAATCAAGTTCGTGTGAGAGCCATCCGAGTTGTCTGTACGATCATACTCAACATCCTTGAGTTGTAGTTCGACGAGCGGCTCAGATGAGTCTTGGATAAGATGCCACACAATGTCCCGCGCCGAAATGCTCCATTTCAAAAGTGCGCTCGTATCGCTGTCCGTGTCATACTTCCGCTGCGACGTTGTTATGGCTTTCATCATGAAGAACAGCTCATCCTCGCAAGAGGCGAGGTCTCGTTCCAGAGCGAGGCGGTCCTCCCATCCTTTCTTGTCGAGGTAGCTGGAGTACACCTGGAAGTGACTCTTGATCTCTTCGAGCTGTTTGATGCGCTCCTGGAGTTTCTGCACCATTCGTGGAGCGCCGCTCAGGTCGCTGAAATCGGATGCGAGGATGATCTTCTCTAGTCGCTCGCTGCGAGTCTTCTCCAACGGCTCACTGTACATGAGTAGGTCCAAGACGATGACATACATGGCGTAGTACTGAGAACTGTTGCAGAGGGCTCGTGCTTGAGGAAATTCGACCCATAGATTGTCAGACCGACACTCGGTGTTTTCGTTGGACCCAACATCGTCACCGTCGTCACCGTCGTCACCGTCGTCACCATCGGTTCCATTCACTTCATCGTTGTATTTGAGACGCAAGTTGTTGTACTTGTCGTAACGGAGCATGGCCGACGTCTTTTGGACCACGCGTTTGAACCCGAAAGGATCCGCCTGGAAGTTGAACATTACCTCCATGGGAACCCACGGGGGCCATGCGCATCCGTTGGGGGCGCCATACTTGCTACCCGCATACATGGAAACCAGGTTGGTTTGAAACCACTTCTGATGAGTGACAAAGAACTGCGTGCTGTCCATGTTGACGAGGAAACGACGCTGCACCAGACCGCTGACTGTGTCGGAAATCCTCTCCTTGTCCATGACTTCGAGTACCTTTAGCTCCATGCCCTTGGCGGTGATCATGACGACGTGCTTCTTGTTCTTGTCGCTTTGCAATTGGATCTGCGGCGCAATCAACCGGACGTGATAGCTGCTCTGTGGGCTGAACTCCTTTGATATACCGCCTTCCAAATCCTCAATGGATCCGCAGCTAGCATCGCCGCCGTTAGAGTCGAACGCGGTGCTGGAGAAACGGCTACCATCTCCGAGTATGCTCTTAATGCGATCCTCCAGGTCGGTGGCGCTATTCTTTTCTCTCGTGCTGGGATTGGGCGACGACGTGCGGGCATTAGCTGCAGCAGGTGCGGTACCCTTGTCCGACTTGCTGGCCTTGGCTCTGCTCTGTTCCTCAACAATGTCAAGGATGAATTTGACGGCCGGTCTGGAAAGATAGTAGACGAAACCACGTCTTTGACTGTTTTGGTGGATGTAGCGAAGCACAATGTTCCGAAGCAGATTGTTCCACTTCAACTGCATGTTGTGGATGACGAATCGGTTTTTGAAGTCGCTTTCGAACTCCGATGTAGGAGGCATTTCAACTTGGTCATCTGAGCTTGACGATGACGACGAAGGCTCTGATGGCCTTCTGCTCCCATTACCATTGACGCGTGATTTGCTCTGCATCTGATCCAACATGGTCTTCAAAAACAGCTCCTTGTCTTTCAGGACATTCGTGTGTTTCCCAAGTGCCTCGAATTGCTCAACAAGCTCGTCGTCTTCCCAGTTCGTTTGGATGACCCTCAGTTCAGCTTCGCCGACATTCCGTGAATGAGTTTCCATCTGAACCGCGAGTTGGCCAAGACGTTCTTGAATGAGCTGGCTCTGAACCCGCTTGGGGTCGTCGTCGTGTGTCATGGTGCAGGAGTGCGTCGGCTCGTCGCCAAAGGGGCTAGTCCTGGTTGGATCGCCAGCAATGACACCACCAATATCGGTTTGTCTGAAATAAGTCAAGCGCGGCGCGAATGCAAGCGGCATGATTTTGGTGTCAGGATGTGGCTCAGTTGGCAGAATCCAGTCGAGTTCGACAAAGTCATCCATGTCGATCCAGCTAAAATCGTCGTCCGGAATCGTGAATCGTGATAGGTCCGGCTTATCATCTTGGTTGGTGATTGCCGATGATATCGATCCCCTCTTCATTGCCTTGGTGGTTGTGTCCTTCAAGCTAGCCGAAACGGCCCGCACGTCACAGTTGGACAGATCGAGTTGGCAGGCGTGGATCTTGATGCCGGATGTCCTACTCTGCGTGGATTTGCCCTTGGCGAGTGTGTTAAACTCCTCTCTGCGCTGGTGAAGGTCAAGCATGAAGCTATCAAAGCGCACTTTGAGACCAGTCGCGGAAACCGCATTCGCTGCGTAGTCTTCAGCGTCCTTGTGCTTGTAAATGTGGCTCATAAATAGGGGAGCCAGAAGAAGGCTGTGCTTGACGGTGGCCACGTGTCTCCCGAATTTCTTGCTATTCCTCTCGCGTCCTGGCCACAGATTACCTTGTCGAATGGGGAGGGACAAGGGCTGACCAAATAGCCCCCACCATTGGTAGAAATGGGTGAAGAATCGTGGAGTGAGATGAACGGTATTGTAGCTTCTTGACGGATCCGGATTTTCGGCCATCCAATCTCGATCCACAGGGGCGCGCACGGCGGTCGACAGATGGACATGTCGACTTCTGAAGCCCCTCATGGCATCATACGGCAGACCGTCTTCGGTGGGCTTAGCATACATGGGATTCTTCAGGACAACCTCGTAGTGCGGCTTGAAAGAGAAACTCCTTTCTCCACCCTCGATAGCCCGCTCAAACAGTAGACCGGCCATCCACTGGACCCTGCCAGAGAGTTTCATGACAACCTTCTTGAAGATGGCCCCGTCCTTGAAAGTATCTTCAGTTCCGTGGCTATTGCCTTGCTCTCTACGACGGGCAGCGTCGCGGACTTGGTGGCTGTAATCAGGAATGGCCAGTATGTATTCGCCGCTATCCACAGTCATTAATTGCTTGGGGTTGTCTTCCGCATTAATATGCCACCTGACATCGTTACGCCAACACATCAGGAACCCGGCACCGTTGCCTGTCACCTGGTACGGATCTCTGGTGCCCTTTAGTGACAGGTGCATGTCGCCATCTCCCTTCCACGCCACATGGACACGCGAGTGAGTGTTGAGGCGCAGCTTGTCCCAGAAACCGACACGCTCTGATGGATCCACTTGTGGTTTCGTGAAAGATTCAATCACCATCATCATGTCTTGGATGGCGGGCTGGTAGCACGGCCCCCAGGTTATTCGTGTTGGCAAAGCCGTATTTATATCCATGAAGACTTCTGAAAATGACTTGACGGGACCGATGGTGCGCCGCACTTCAATGGCAAAGCTGCCTTCATTGGATGCTGCTGGGTCGCTACTCCGTGGAGGTACAACATTGACACGAACTTTGCGGGTAGACTCATGGCCCCTGAACTCTTCGGCCAGCACAAAATTGGCTTTGAGAGACACAGATGGAACTCTCGAGGACTGCCCAGTCTTGAGCCCAGGTATGTGCATCAAGGGCAATGGATAGTCACGAAGTGACATTCGTGCTTCGCCCATCTGAATTGCTACATGCATCGGAACAAGGAGGCCATACTGCATGTCCTTGGGCATTCCCTTGCCCACCTTGTGAATGAAGTTGGGCAGGTCTCTCATCGCAAACGTCGGTTTGTCGATCATGAATTGGAGGTCCGATATCAGCGCGGACATGAGCGCTGGTCGTTGGGGAACCTGCAGTATGTTTTCTGTTTCTTCCACGTCATCCGGGAGATGATTGGGCCCCCAAAAGAGATGACGCAAATCGCGCATGCTGTTTTGCGATGCCTGGTAGGCGCGGTCGATTCGTTTCTTCCACGCCTGCGAATTGAATCTGTGAAGAGCGAGTCGAGCCTCCTCTTCGGAGACCTTGGAGTGCCCGTGTATGCCGACATGCTCTCTGTCTGGATCGTATCGGGGCATAGTGCCGCCATGAATCTTGTGTCCGGTGTCACCCGCTTTGTATGCATCTGCACTTCTGCTTCTGAACCAACGTGATGATTTCTCATCCGGCCGACCGCGTGGGAGTGCAGATCGAGCACGGAGCTTGCCACCGCCCTTTCTGGCTTCCTCGTCGCGAACCTTCTTAGACTTCACTCGGAATGCTTCTTCTCGAGCCAGTCGCTGTGTCTGCTCCTCCCGCCCTGTGCGATAGATGATGCCGAGTTTCCATTCAAAGGCACCATCTTCCAGCTCAAATAGAAAGCTTCGAGAGCGGACAGATATCTTGGGGACATTCTTGGGGCCTTCGGGCTTCTTCTCGAGGATGTACTCGTTTGTGCCCGTCTTGAATCGATGGTGGAGCTGCTGTACTGATTTGATGACATTGGTGAAATTGTCGGTGATTCTGGCGACTGTGACTTCGTGCGGGACAGCAATGCGCATTGCCTCTGTGGCCACGTCGATCATCCTCTCTGTAACATACTCGCCGGTAGAAGACTTGTGTTTGGATTGTCGTAAATCAACCCGGCCATGCTTGATGCCAATCATCCTCGACCAGACATTGTGCATGCGAGGAGTTTCAACGTACAGCCTGATGACCTTTGAGCTCAGGTAAGGAGTCGACCATCGGTGACGTCCGGTTTCTAACCCGTATACCCGCAGCATCATGAGAGGTTCATGTGGCATTTCCGCCTTTATCTGCAGCAATGCTGCCTTGACATCGACAGTGACTAGCTCCGACGGGATTGTGGATACGGTGTCTGCGTCGGGCAAGCCTGGGCTCATCGGAATGGGCAAATGGTCTTGATCAAGGCTGCCCCGTTGTCTGTGTCGGGGAACATCACGGCCGGTACGCATAAACGCCCGTCGCAAGGTTAACACAGCCACTCCAACGGCATAATGCCGGTAGAGAGAATACTGGAGCATGACTGTTTTAATCGTCGACTGTATGTGGAACATTGGTCCATGATTGTCGCTGGTGGCCGAAAACGCGAGCTCGAGGCGGGGGATGCTGACAAAGGGCTCGACCTCGAGGTGATCAGCCGCCTCAACAATCTGTGCCTCGATACCTTTGGCATGCAGGGCGAGTCTGCGGCCGTCCCCGATGGTTTGCGGCTTCTTCTTGAAACGAGGTGACGCAGGTGACGGCGTCAGATCGGAGTCGGACTGTGTGATGGACCTGCTATGAGTTCGTCGTCGAGTGCCAGCCCGTCGCTGGAGGCCGTCCAGGCGATGTGCCCTATATTCCGCCCCAAACGAGGCAAGGTGCACTGAGACGCCTCTGGTATCATCTGATATGTCCTCGTCCACGCCCGCAACCTCAATGTTGAAGTCTGTAGCCTCGATTTGGTACCTGACGAGCCACTCGGGCATGGACCGCAGGAAATTCTTGTCGGCGGCTGTCTTGGAAGTGGCTCGCTTTTCGGGCTCCACGTCAATGTGAAGTTGTCGAACGATCTGACGGAGGCCATCCGTAATCTCAGGTCGCACCATGCTGACACCGAATGATTGGATGATGCCGGTGAGCTCAACGTTGACATCGGGTTCGGCGGCTAAGTGCGCCTTGAGATCAGAAGATTCGGTCGTTATGAGATTGAATCGGTCCCCTGTGCAAGTCTGGTAGTATAGATGATGAGACTGTATTCTCATCGCACCATCTAGGAAGTAGTGCATATCCTCCACAGACGAATGGGAAGATTCGACATCCAAGGACACTGAGGAAATTGATGAGATGATGAGATCAAAGTCATCGGGGTCTTCTGCGTCTTGCAACGGTTTGAGCTTCATGCGCAGAACCGGTTCATGCATGGAGAATTTAATACTGGCTTTGGGGAGGAGCCGCGAGATGATCTTGTGTTTCCCATCGTAAGAAGCTTTTGCTGCTTTGGGTTTCGGCTGCATCATGGCAATTAGGAGAGGGAGGTGTGCGGGATCGAGGTCGATGGACGGGGAGGTGATGACCGAGTTGGCGAACATGATGTTGGCGTTCTTTTCTTCAATAGCTCCATCCTGAGCCAGCTGGACTGTTTTTGAGGGCAGAGTGGTTCTGACTGTAGTAGTAGCCATTGGTATGTACAAGAGCCTGTCGGGACTGCCGTGGCCGTCGTCGATTCCGACCGAGATGGAGAGAGCAGCCGCCAGGGCTTCGTGGGCGATGTCCTTTGCCGAAAAGTACATGCGATGAGCGGGTGATTTGGGATCCAACCGATGCAAGTCGATACCAACTTCCTTCATCGAGGCATTCAGAAGCATGGGGGAGCCTTCTGGCTTGACATGGGTCACCTTTTTCGTCATACCAACGTAACTGACAGCAAATTGAACCTCCTTGATGCCTCGCAGGATTGAGCTGACAAAATCCCTGGAGTTAGCAACTGTCTTCATCAGGTCATCGGCTGCGACGCCGTTCACGTCAGTCTCTTCGGGGACTCGTGCTAGTACAATGTCAACCGGCTCCTCCGTGCGGATAGAGTTCGTTTCCCTGCGACACCGCTTATAGCGAGTCGCACAAAGCTGGAGGTCATCGTATGGCACGTGGACTCGTCCGAGCTTCAGCGCGATGGTGGCATCTCGAAGGCCTTGTGTTGATTCGTACAAGAAGCCATGAACATTGAGCAAGCAGTGGTCCAGGACCTCAAGAGAATGATGGCCCTCGGCTGTGAACAAGACGCTACGCAATGACATGATCCACTCGGCTTGTCGCTGCTGCTTCTTCTTGCGGTGGAACTTGAACAATCGAGCGTGGTCGACTGTCTTACGTCTCGTGTCCACTGCGATTGTGAAACTGCCAACCTGAATCCTGCCAACGCCTGCAACATTGACAGTTGAGTTGGTAGCAACAACATCCACCATTCGAAGCCATCGGATGTTGGTGTGTAGTTTCTTTATCCTATCTTTGAGCTTGGCCAAGTTTTCCCAGGTTTCGCTTTGGGGGTGAGTATTCGGTTTTCGGCGAGGTTGTCGGGTTTTTCGTAGGGGGACAGCCTCCTCGGGGGGGGCCTCACTGGCAGATTTCTCATCATCCACGCCTTCTTTCGCTGCCGCTGATTTGTGTCCGTCCAAGTCGGCAATGTCAATAGTCACAACCAGCTCGCTCAATACCAGGCTGATCCATGTTGGCTGAGCAAAAGTAGGGCGATGTATGTTGAGGCCCAGCCCTCTGACTTCCACACGACATCCATCTCGGGGTGTATATGCTAGTCGTCGTAATGATAAGTATCCGATCCGTTGGATGGAGACGCCGGTCAGGATTCGAATAATGGCGAAGAAGACGAAGGAAGATAGATATAGCAGAACGAGGACTCCCAGTAGGAAAGTCGGGTCGAGAAGGGCCATGCTATGCTGTTGTTGTGCGTAGACCTCCTAGCTCAGCTTATACCTGAGATAACAACCCTAAATATGGTATTTCTATAAAGTCCATTCCCGTCAGTCTCAACTTGGATTAACACCAAGGCTTATCAATCATCTATCGTGGCAAGAACGGGCAAGCATACGTCTTTTTGCCAGGGGAGTATTCATCTCATCTCCGAGCAGTGTCACTGGCTTACAAAAGAGGGACGCGCCATAGCCGGCCAGTCGTATTTCGAAGCTGATAAGTATCCAAATGCCAGATCAATCGGTGTCGCGCGCGCGCAAGTCGAGCGGCCTCGGCTCTCTGCCCTGACTGATTGTCGACAGCACCAGCGCTCGAGATAGGGCTGCTCTGCAGCGAAAGCCTCCGAGCCAAGACCAGTCCGACTCTGCCGATATATGAAGTCCCTTCTCCGCAAAACAGAGCGAATCGGGTTTATTGAGGGTGGGAAACAGGTGGAGGTCCCTGGATAGGACGCGTATGTATATTATGTCGGGCGGGTTGGGTTGTGCAGGCCGTACGCAGGGAGCGACCGAGTCGAGCTGCGGCGCGGCGGGTCGGACGATGAATTATGAAAGCGCTGCAGGTGCTTCGGGACGCGGGTGATCTGCAAGCAGCAAGCAGAATTCGGTAGCAGGTCGATGAGCACTTTCTGGTGCTGTTGCGAAGAGGAACGCGAGGCGCGTTGATAAATCAGACGGACATCAGACGGACATCAGACACGCACGATAAGGGCAGAGAAGGAGCAAGGAAGGCCCAGTTCTGGTTCAACGTTTCGTGGTTGGTTGGCAGCACCAGATGCGGCAAGGCTAGCTCAATTAGGAGAAAGTGGATGCAGACAAGGAGTGGCCCAACCACTCACGCACTGGCTTGGCTGGGACTGATGACGATGCGATTTATGTACAGTCCGCAGGGCGGCGCAGGGCGGGACTGACTGCGAGCACGATGATGATTTTTGGTTTTGGTGTTGGGCATGGATATTCCACCATTGTCATCGTCACCGTCACGCAGAATGCCAGAATTCCAGAAACCAGCATGCACGATGGGATGATGTCCCTGCCAGCCGGGACGAGATGCAGGACAACAGACCCGAGCACGGCGCGATCACGGCGCGATCGACACCAGAACCACGCGAGCAAGTATCAAGGTAGGTGAGTAAGTTGATTCCTTCTTTCTTTTTTGCTCTTCTCTTTCTTTTTTTCTTCCAGTTCAGAATTCTACTGAGGGATTGCGCGCGTTAAAGCAAGAGGGAGTGAGACAAACAACACAATGGCTTCATTCCGCCAGGTCACGGCGAGGCTATGTACTGACTAATCCGTAGCGCCGAGTATGATCCGCTCGTGTTCACGCATGGTGACATTGCTGCACGGAACATTACTAATTATAGTGTTCGGAGGTCGCATTGTTGCGCTTCTTGATTAGGAATTCGCCTTGCCAGGTGGTAGCAGGTGGTACCCTGAGTATTGGGACGACCTGGATTATATCTTTCTGGATGCAGTCCTGTAATAGTAAGTAGAGCTATTAGGGATACTATAGGCGTGTTTACGCTAGTAGGAGGCACTAAGTAATCCCAGTAAAATATTATCCAAGGTACCTCTTACCTCACTCAGTGCTATAGAAAGATTTGTTATTAGCCTGCTGCCCTTAGTTATGTACTTCCTGTGAAAGCAAACAGGGATTAGACTGTAAGTACTCCGTAGCGCAAAGACTAATCCACCGGGCTGTACTCCGTAGATTTGATCGGTTAAACCACCCATGGGCTGTGTCAAAAATAAATCGCAAGATGTGCCGCTGGATCCGAGTAATAAATATGCGGCGCGGATATGGTGGGAGCGAGGCCACGTTTGATAGACACAACAGCCTTCCCCAATGACAAGTTGAGGACTACTCCGTACCACGGACTCAATCATGCTCCGGGTGCTGCCCCTGAATTGCTACCGAGAGAGGATTGGGTTTCCGAAATCATCTACCGAAAGTGTCCATGATTGAGAATCCCTCTCATATAGTACTCCGTACGTATGTAGGTACTGCGTAAGGGTGGTATGCCGGCCTCTGTTAAGCATATGATATGCCTATTTATCGCAGCTACTATTAATATTAGGGATGCGCACTCCGTTTTTGGCTGTTTGGACTAATAGCTGCTTATCAGCCTCAACACCCTGCATCGGCTCGTGTTTCCCCTCAAAGCTTGGCGGGCAGAGGGACTGCCGTCCAAGACTACCGAGCATCGCAGGTGAGGAGATGGACGAGACATGTAATCCGTACGGACTATATGAGCAAGCGCGGTTCCCTTCCATCGAGGCCAAATGCAAGTTTCCCTTCTCCCCGCTCAATCCCTCCTCCCCGCTTAATCGTCTTCCGTCCCGTCCCGTCCCGTCCCGTTCTGCCATCCTCCATACCCCTTCCGTCTACGGATTACATCGTATCGTTGGAAAGGCTTTCCCCCAATGGCGGATCCGGCCACCATGACGACCTCTACGGCACTGGTTCTCAACGAGATCAACGGCCCATTCAGCTTCGAGACGATACGGTTGGACCCATTGCGCCCGACAGAGGCACTCGTTGAGATTCACGCAAGCGGCATCTGCCACACCGATCTGTCCTGCGCAGAAGGGTCTCTTCCCGCAAAGACGCCCGCAGTGCTGGGACACGAAGGTAATACGGACGGACCGGGCAAGCCGCTCCTCATCTCGTTGCGCTGACGTGGGAAAAAAAACTCCAGGCGGCGGCGTAGTCAAAGAAGTCGGCTCCGAAGTCAAGCACGTAGCCCCGGGCGACAAGGTCCTGCTCTCCTTCTCCCACTGCCAGAGCTGCGCCCAGTGCAAAGACGGACATCCAGCCTACTGCTACTCGTTCGTGCCGCTCAACTTCAGCGGCAAACGACCCGATGGATCGAGCGTCATGCATCAGCACGAGGAAAAGGGCGGCAAGCCCCTCCACAGCGGCTTCTTTGGGCAAAGCTCCTTCTCTCGATACGCCGTCGTGTCAGCATCGTGCTTCGTCAAGGTCCCCAATGACACTGATCTGGCTCTGTTCGCACCGCTCGGCTGTGGCCTGCAGACGGGCGCGGGGGCCATCCTCAACACGCTCGACGTGCAGGCCGGGAAGACCGTTGCCGTCTTCGGAGTAGGCTCGGTCGGCATGAGCGCCATCATGGCCGCCAAGATGCGAGGAGCCGGGACCATCATCGCCATCGACCTGCAGCAGTCTCGGCTGGATCTGGCGTCCGAAATCGGTGCCACCCACACTCTCCTCGGCAAAGACGCCGACCTTGTCTCCAAGATCAAGGACATGGCTCCTCCCAACGGCGTGGACTACGCCGTGGACTGTTCCGGAGTCCCCGCCGTGGTCGAGAACATGATTGAGTGTCTCGGGAGTCGTGGCCACGCAGCATCTGTTGGAGCACCATCGGTACGTTTTTTTTTTTTTTTTTTTTCTTAACCCACCCACGTGTTGGAAAGATTTGATCCCCAAGACCAATAGACTGAAACTGACTGGTCTCGTAGCCGGGGGAAAAGGCCGGAATCGACGTCTTTTCACATCTCATCCATGGCAAACGCTTTTCGGGCTGCTGTGAAGGTGATTCCATTCCGAGCAAGGTATGTCTACACCGACCATCTTTGAAAGAAGGGGTTTTTTTTTTTAAAAAAAAACCTGCTGACTGGGTGCAGATCATCCCATATTTGATGGAGGAGTACGCCAAGGGGAATTATCCCGTGGATAGACTGGTCAGGTTTTACGATTTTCAGGACTTCCAGAAGGCTGTTGATGATACTAAGCGCGGCGTTGCCTTGAAGGCAGTGTTGGTGTGGAAGCAGTGATGGGTCTTTTTTTTTTTTTTCCTTTGCTTCCCGAGTCTGGTCGGCGTTGCAACGGTGAAAGCGTTGGGAAAATGGCGTGGGTGCCCCATAGAAATGGTGGAGAAACGGCGTAGAAGATGGATATCAGGGGGTTGAACCCAAATTTTGCAAACAGCCTCACATCGAACAACAACAGGAAATCGTCTGAATTGCGCACCACAGCTCGAGTATCGTAGGAGTGGGGATGCTACTTGCCTTGTTCCATTTCCTCCGCTCACAGTGAAAGACGGGCATTCTCTTTCTATTCCACCCGTGGGCTCCAGCGTGAGCTGTTCGCCCTACATGGTCTGGAAAGCCATTTTGACGAGCTCATCGCCCCAGAGTTGGAAAATGAGCCTTTCGTGCCAAGTCATTCAGGCTTGTGGAGACCCAATATCATCGTGATTGATGACTAGTACTGTTCCACGACGAGTTGTTTCCGCCTTCCTGGATCACGGGTCACGATGCAGACACTACACCGAGCACTTGAAGAAACATGGCTTTGGGGCTGGACAGACGCTTGATGCACGCTCGGGGAGGCGTCCGACCCCGCAGAATAGTACAGACTGGTCAATATTTGTTAAAGCGCGGACAAGTGCTAGTAATGCAGGTGCAGTCAAGATGCTTCCACTGAAATCTTTCGTGATGGATACGACTGATTCTTCCTCACAAGCTCCAAGGTGCCGTGTCGCTTCACTGCTGGCATGTGTTGTATTGAATCGCCGGATGCACCTATCCGTAGATAGAATCCATAATGAGGGGGTCCAAATTGTGCAGCCCAATGTCCTTTTTTTTTTTTTTTTGAAAAGGGGCTTCGGTCGCTCGGTAATACACAACGTATGCAAACGATCGTACAAGTTGTCGTCATCCCATGTTTTGGAAGCTGCTTTCCTCTCTATCACAGATTCTGCCGACTGTCATTTCGAGTTTCCATTTGTTTCGCTCTGTCCTTTCGCCGCCTCGGCCGCTTTCAGCTCAGCTATCCGATCATCGATGAGTGCAATATCCACCTCCACCTTCAAAATCTTCTCCTTCATCATGCCAATGTACTCTTCATCTGTCAACTTTTTCAAGGGGCTCAGTTTCGACAGCCAGCTAGTGCCATCGGCCTTTGCCTCGCCTGCTTCCGAGGATGATCTGTTGGCAACAGCCTGTGCGCCCGCTCCAATCAGGCCCCATATGGCAATGGCGGGCAGGAGTCTAGCCGGGCCACCTGCAATTTCGAAAATGTCAGAGTTGCAGAGTGACGCAGTGAACAACATGCACTTACGTGCCAAACCAGCTACAGCACCGGCCGTAGAGCCAGCTACGCCGCTAACTGCAACTTTGTCCATGGGCCGCATCTTCTCTTCGCCGCCGTACGCTCGGATACCCACGCCGCGTGTGACTGCATGGTCATGTGTCAACATGGTTTGAATGCCCTGGCAATGGACCCAAAAGATGCAGGCTGTGACGTACACCAGTAACTGCTTCCAAGCATGAACCATTGTACACCAGAGAAGAATCCGCTGGCAACCGGACTAGTGTCCCTTGCAATCGCTCCTCCAACTCCAGCAAGAATTCCTACTGTGCCTGTTATCCGAGTTAGATGCTGCTTCTGTGGAGCTATGGGCCAGTTGTCCTGGGAGCACAGGATGTGGGCAAAACGTACCAGAGTAAAGCCCAACTTTGAGCGGCGGTGCAACAAGCTCTACGAGCTGGGGAGGCAAGAATCCCTGTCTCCGTTGCCGACGCCCCGAGTTGATGGAGGGCACATCATCGCCGTTTGCCGCCATGGTGAAGTGAATGAAAGCTTTTGAGGAACTTGCGCCGTCAAGAGCCAGGGGCACATCTCCTGAGACTGAGACTGAGCGCCGGCGATGGCGATGGCGTTGGGGGGGGAGGGGGGGAGCCAACCTCTGGAGGCGATGTCGCGTTTCTGGCGAAATCTTTGCAGATTGAACGCTGTGGAGTTACGTTCTACCACAACCACAGTGTGTTTGTTGGTCCATCAAGCTTGCGACATGAAGAATCGCATCATACGGAGTAATCGTGCCCACGCCACCTTCGAAAAGTCCATGACTTGTGGTCCAAAGTGGGCCCCGCTGGCCGAACGCACAAACACCGAATTGGCTGTGCAGGGAGAATCGCTCCGTGCATAACAAACAGATTTACGGACCGTATGTACTCCGTACTCCGTAGAAGAAGAAAAAAAAAAAAACCGTCGAAAGCACGTGTTCCTCATCCTCACTGCACCGAATGACCTACAACCCACTGTACCAACCTGCCTGCACGAAACAAAACGCGCACACAATAATCCGTATCCGCATCCCAACCCAAACACACGAACTTGTTCCACCTCGTCGGCCCACGTCAAGCCGCACATCGGTGCACTGGCACAGGGACGCCTAGTCCCAATCCAGACTAGCGCCTCCCACTCCCTGCCTGGCGAAAATTGAGGCAACCCTCACATACTCCAGCATTTTTTCCACGCTCGAGCAAAATTCGTCTCGAAACAACCCCAGGCACGGCAACGGCTCGTCGGGGTCTATTTTGTCAACTATCGCGATCGTCCCGATCTCACCCCAATCCCGACTTTCGACTCGCACTCCATAATCTTCCATCAAGCGACTATACTCTGTCGCCTCGTCTTCTCCTTCACGCCGCGTCAAGAGGAGAGAGCTGCTGCCTGGTCCAGCCTTCGCCTCTCGACGTTTGATTCTGCGCGCATCGGATCTCGTTGCGCGTGCTCGCCTAAACCGCAATCATGGGTACGCTGTGCCCCGAACCAAGACTAACATACCATCCTCTTGAATCAATCCAGAATATGGCTGACGGTGTTTTTTTTTTTTTTTTTGCCTTGCGTTTAGCTCCCAAGAAGAAGGAACAGCAGAAGATGTCCCTGGGGGACTTTCTGACTGATGGTGGTGCGTCCTTCGTCCTAGTCGCGGGGCTGTCGTGAACCCCGCCGCCAACCCGCGTCCTCGACGGTACAATGGACGATTTCTAATATCTTGGACAGGATTCGGAGGTGGCTCATGGGCTGATGAAGTTGAAGAAACTTATGGTGAGTTGTTTTTTTCCTGGAACTTATGTTGCAGCAACAATCAAAAGCTAACCACTTTTCCCTTACAGTGACTGGTATGCGATATCAGTCATGTGTCATGTCATGAATAAAACGCGCACCATGTCGCTCGCCACTAATCTGTGAAAAATAGGCACGCAGCCTTTGCCCCCTAGCGACCGACCTCGCTACGGAGGTGGCAGCAGTAGCACTGGCATGTCGTCTTGGCAGGATCGTGGTAAGCATTGCCGAGAGTCATAGTGCTAGGTCGACGACTTAAGGACCATGGCTAATTCGTCGAGACAAGGCTACTCTGTTCGTGAAACCGCCCCTGCGCAGTTCCCAGATAAGCCTCCGTTCACTGCTCATCTTGGTAATTTGTCCTATGACGCAACTACCGAAACCGTTACCGAGTTTTTCGAGGGCTGTGATATTGTCAGCGTTCGCATCATCGAGGACCGTGAGATGATGCGCCCCAAAGGATTCGGGTACGTCGAATTTACCGACGCTGAAGGACTGAAGAAGGCCTTGACCCTTGACGGAGAGTCCTTCCAGGGTCGTATGATTAAAATCAAGGTTGCCGATCCTCGTGAGTGACTCTCCTGTGTGTGGTCTGGTTGAAGTGCTAGACTAAATTGACTCGATGACGAACAGCCCGTGGCGGTGACAGCCGTGGCGATTCCTCACGCGACCTCAGCGACTGGACTCGCAAGGGACCTCTCCCCGACCTTCCTGGACGTGGTGGCCGTCCCGGCTCCGACTTTGGTGGCGACCGTGAGCGTCGCCCTCCCCGTGACCCGGCTGCCGAGACCCGTGCTCCCCGTGAAATCAACTGGGAGCGGCGCGGGCCCCTGGCTCCTCTGTCGCCTCAGGAAGGCCGCTCTGGACCTCGTGATGGCAGCCGACCTCGCCCCGGTCCTGAAAGCCTCGGCGAACGTGGCGAGTCTCACCGCGGAAGCCGCCAAGGCTCCGCCTCTTGGGGAGAGGCTCGACAGGAAGGCTCTCGCCCTCCCCGACGTGAGCAGCAGCCCGAGCGGGTTGTCACGGCCGCTGAGAAAGACTTCCAATGGCGCAGCAACATGAAGGCCGACTCTGTCAAGGCTCAGGAGGAGACGGAATCTCCCGCTTCTCCCTCGACGGCCGCTGCCGTTCCCGTCAGCCGCCCTCGCCTCAACCTGCAGAAACGAACCGTAACCGAGGCTCCCGACGCTGCCGTCACCCCCAGCGGTGATGCCAAGGCCAGTCCCTTTGGTGCTGCCCGCCCTATCAACACGGCTGCCCGAGAGCAGGAGATTGAGGAGAAGCGAGAACAGGCTCTGCGCGAGAAGAAGGAGGCCGACGACAGGGCCAAGGACGAGCGACGACTTGCCAAGCAGGCTGCCGCCGAAAAGGAAAGGGCGGAGCAGGCAGAGGAGGAGGCCAAGCAAGAAGAAGCCACTACCACGGAGACCAAGGATGGTGAGGCTGATGCGGCGCAAGAGGGCGCTGAAGAAAAAGATGGTGCCCGAAGCCAAGAAGCACGAGAACCCAAGGAGGCCCCCAAATCAAAGGCGACGGAAGCCTCCAACTGGAGATCTGCCTCCAACGATCAACGCACACCCCGTGGAGCCCACGGCAATGCCCGAGGCGGACGTGGTGGTGCTCCCCGAGGAGCTCGCAACGAAGGCCGAGGGCCGCGTGCCAATGGAGCACCATCTCGAGAGCAGACTTCTGCCCAGGGGGCAGGCGAAGGAGAAGTTATGTCAGCTGACAATGACGGATGGACGACTGTGCCAAACAAGAAGGGGCGTCCGGGACGCCCCCTGGCGTCTTAGGGAGAATAAAAGCAATGAGATTGTACATTCTAGTCTAATTGTCTTCTTTTTCTGGTTTCTTTTATTTACACGACAGGTAGAAATTTTCTTTTCTTATTTTTTTTTCCCCTTCTTCTTCCTATACGTCGTACTCTTTTTCTTCTTCTCCTTTCCATTTCCGTTTTTTTATTTTTTTCACGACCTATAGATGCCGTCGCAAGATAGCGCCCATGGAATCCAGACCTGCTTCACGTTCTTCCACTCTCACATGTTTTGCCTCTTCTGATCTCTACGGGTCCTAGCGCAGGAGGCATGGAGAAGGGTGACTACCATTTACACTTTTTTCCAGTACTCTTTCTTTGCAATGCAAGATGTAAACGAAAAGATGTACCTGAATCTGATGCCATTTTCTTTTGATAAAAGGTACAGACGCCGTGTCACGTTGAAAAGAAAAGGACGCCGTGTCAGTTTGTCCACACTATGAGCACTCAGGCTGGTTCCGTCCTTTTTTTTTTTCCAGTCATCTCGATCAAGCTGTCTTCTGTCACGCATACATGCTGCACATGAATCATGAAAGACGAAAGGCTTTGAGACGGAAGGGATGGTAGCGGGATGAATATGGGAAGATGCGGGAGGGGGGGGGTGTGCTCTTGCGGTGCTTTTCTCGTTGAGTTCATGGTAATACAATGATTAAAAATAGGGTGGCTCCGAGAGTTGAGACTCCAAGTGTTTTTGTTTTTTTTTCATTCCTTTTGACCATGTTTCGTGCCCCTTTTGACTTGCTGCGCGGCGACCCGCTGGGCAAAATCACAGACGTGTAGCCCCCCCAACAAACAAGCAAACGCCCTATCAAGGCAGAGTAGGAACGCTCAAAACAGACTACGACCTCCTTTTGGCCCCCCATCTCTTCCGCCCCATAGTCATCCCAGTCGTCGTTGGTCCAACCTCGACGACAGCTTGCGCCCCATCCAGATGCCCAGGGGCCGTCACGGCACTGCCCAGCAGGAAGCACGTCTCGAACCAGCGGGTCCACGAAGGCGGGGCTCGGGGCGCCCCTGGAGAAGACCCGTTACCGATGGCTTCGGAGGAGGAGGGATGCCGAGATGACCTATGGGGCGTCGTGACTTGGCCCCCGCGCAGGGCGAGGTTTCCTGGCCACCGGGTCCACGACCTCCAGCATCTCTCCCAGGTTCCAGGATGAAGCAGGGCCGAGCATCACGGCCAGCGAGCGAGACGGTCGTGCCAAAGGCCCAGGCTGCGCCGCCTCGTTTCCAGCCCCTTGGGCCCCCGCGCTCATTGTGGGCGCGACTCAGCCTCGGGAAGACGTGTCTGACGGCGAGTATGTCGACTATGATGAAGGCGGCGGCGAAGGGTACAAGGGCCAGCCAGGAGCGCCTGGGAGTCGAGAGCTTGTTGGGGTTCTCGGACCGCGCAGGAGTCGGAGCCGGAGTCGGAGTCGGAGCTGCAATTCGAAAACGGCCACATTTTTGCCCGATCATCTCATCATCTCGTCGTGGGAGAGAAGCAAGGGGAGGAAAAGGTGGCCGCAGGTGAGAGAGAACAAAGGCCGGGGGCAATGAGAGGCACGCATGCGGCATCTGTCAGGATGATGGGGAAGTTTCGGGTTCTGGTACAGTGGGTTTAGGACAACGTGTTCGTCCCGTTCGTCCCGTACATACGGAGTATTACAACAGTGACTCAGTGAGTGGGTGGGGGGCGTACATGATCAAAGTGGAGCCGCCAAGGGACGACTTGCGACGACCGACGACGGGGGGCATCTCCATAGACATCTTCCAATCCAACCCTTCACAACAACTCATCAAATGCCGCTGGTCAACTCGCTTTGATTGCAAAAGCTGCATCTACCTAGTGATTCTGCAATCATACTCGCTTTGATTATCTCCCTCCTCCTGATAATATTTTCACACAAAAATCCCATCATGCACAGCAACTGCACCACATTTTTTGCCAGAATCGACCGAATACCCCAAACCGTCGTCTCTAGCCGGTAGAAGCATCTTTTCGTGCTTCGGTGGGTGACGTATTGTCAAGTTGATGGGCATATGGGGTTAGTGCGAAATCTCTGGACAATATGCATTCTGCTGCAAGGTCCTGCTGCCTTTGGATTGCGTCTGCGGCCAGAACGTCCTTTCGAATACCCTTGCCTAGATGGGTCAAAAATAATCGACTTCGACGCAACCCGGCCTCCATAGGGTCCCGATTGCCATCGGAAAGACACAGTGCGTCCCCTCGTGAGCAGGCGGGAGGAGCTGATATTGCCCGCTGAAGTGTTGCAAACTCGTCCATATGCGTCGGGTACGATTTCTCAGACGCTGGGCGCAACAGCAAACCGTTAAGAGGCACGCTTTCGCTCACCTTTGTCTCGTCGATTGTGGCAACGTCGACGCGCATATTCCTGAACCGATTTTGATCGATTTCCTTGAACTCATCGAGACCTAGTGCGCTTCTTAATGCAAGGGTTCCATCCTCCTCGTATCCCAGAGAGGAGGATCCTAATGAAGCTGGTAACTGAGAGGAGAGTCCACTGTTGTCTGCTGAATCCTGCTCCCAGTCTTCGTCGTCATCTTTGAGATTGCTGTCTCGCGGGTCCTGCGGACTTCGTGTGGCATGAATCGATTCCTTCGATTTGTCTGCGGGCAACTTGTGGCACGCATCTGGGCCGCCGACTTGCTCGATACGTTGCCGTTTGGTAGGAGACTGGCCATTCTGCGCCGCGCTGTCGCTGCATCCGTCCATGCTTAAACAGGTGTCATCTACATTGTCATTGCAGCCCAAAATTGCACGAATTGGAGCATTCTATGACGCCTCTTTCGTGGAGTGAGCTTCGTCAGACTCTTCTTCCTCGTCGTCGACGCCCATTTTAAGAGCAGCGGCTTCTCCGACTTCCATCTTGTGCAATTGTTCCAGCTTCTCTTGTTGGTTGAGGGCATCCCTCCCATCCACGACGTCAAATTCCTCGTCCTCCTCCTCGTCCTCCTCCTCCTCCTCCTCCTCCTCGGTATCTCCTCCAGCACTGCCCGGGGACCTGTGAAGTAGTTTTTGTGGGGGGGTTCCGTTGGCTGCCGGGCCGGGGCTCGAGGGACGAGATCGGGGGGCCAGACTATCTCGTAGTGGTTTGATAGTTGGGTCAAAGGCTGCTGGCAACCCAAGGACCTTGGCGACTTGATGGGCTTCCTCGTCTGGGGAGTTCTGAGGCTCGAGTTCGTACGTGCTGCTCGTCTCGCTATCGGCCTCGTGCAGACCATTGTTGGAGGCGAGCATTGACAGATACGTTTGACGGGTCGTGTCATTGGCGCGCTTGACCTTCTTTTTAATCCGCTTCTCCGTCGGTCGCACAACGACAACGGGGACGGGTGAGTATTGCAGGCAGTATTTGGAGAAGGAGTTGCGAGAGTTGACCAGGCCCTGAATGCCGCCCAACGAGCGACCTTTCGTACCAACAATGAGCATTGCTGGCTGGTACATTTGAATCTATGACATGCAAGCCAACACGGTCGCGAGTCAGTCTCTCTCACTGGAAACATGAATTGCCAAATTGCAGCATGGATGGAAGATATGGCATCACCTACCAGCTTCTGGAAAGTTGCATGCAGCTTGCCAACCGCATATTCTAGCACGAAGCTGATGGCGCGATTGGCACAATTCTTGGCCAGTACGCTCTGCATAACGTTCCGTGCGTCGTCCTGATATTGCTTGTCATTGAATCGAATTTCCTTCTCGATGACACGAACGCAGATAATCTCGTCGCCATCATCCACCAACTCATCCAAGAGCCACTGGATCGCATAGTCGGAATAAGAGTGCTCATCCACGCCGACCATGAAGCTGCGAGATCGTCGCCGAGCTTGATAGCCTTTGTGTCGGACGTTGAGCGTCAGAGACAATGTGTTGTTCTTCGTGGCCTCGCCGCTGGGCATATTGTCGAAACCAACGTGGTTTTGGAATCTGTCATTTTGTTGCTCCGTCAGCGTCGCCATGATGGGTAGGATGGATCGTTGTGTTGTGCAACGCAGCCTCGACGCCGTTGGTGTGGGCAGAACAAGGCGTAATGATTAAGAGAGAGAGAGAGGGAGAGAGAAAGAAGAGAATGAGGAAGGAATGAATGCGACGAGAGAAGTGGAGAGTGGGGAAAAAAAAATAGGATGAGGATGGGGAGAAGGAGGCTGAGGCAGCCTCAAGACAGACATATGAGTGGTCAGAATGAGAAAGAAGAGTTTGGCTGACGATGACTGTGACTGCAACTGCGGCTCCACCTATGTACTAGGAAAAGTTACTTTTGGATGCGACTTCCCAACCGTGAAAGATCCCTGCAGACCAAGGCAAGGGCAGCTTGCTACCCACCCCCTGTCTGCCACTCTGCCACTCTGCCACCCTCACCCAAGCAAAAAGTGTGGCAATGAGTTGCTACGGAGTAATGTTTACTCCGCGCCCCTCCCCCTTCACTCATGGTGGTGGTGGTGGTGGCGGCACGGCAGCTTGCGGCGGGATTAATAAGTGGGTGGTGCACTGGTTGCATTGCCAGTTGGATGCATTGGGCGCAAGTCGGCACAGCAGGGCAGATCAAGTGGGCAGATGGGCAGATGGGCAGAACAGAGAAGAGTGGGGCAGCGGAAGAAGCTTCCTTTGCGTTGCGGCTGATCAAATCCATCAATCAACTCGACTGATGGGCGAGCCGTGCAGCCGTTTGCGCTGGCAAAATTATGCCTTGCATCATCTCTGGCCGGTGTGGTCATCAAGATTCGTGACAGCCGCGCATTCAGCTGGCAAGAGGAAACATGTCATCTCAGTTTGCTGCTAGCTAGCTGCTCGCTTCAACCGGTCTTGTCTGCTTCACAACCCGCCAGTCTGGGCCAGGCCATCGCAACCTCCACTCCATCAGGTAGGAATCAACGTCATGTGGGCCGGGATACTCTTGAAATCGTTGCGCGGAACGGTGTGCTGAGAAAGCACCTTCTGCAAACAGCTGTAGACTCGGGATGGAAATGCCGAATTGGTGTGCACGACAGGACGAGCTGAAAGAGTCTGTCCGAGGTGAAGAGACAAGAGAGCAAGGGCCCGCGATCATGTATAAGTCGCAGTAGCTGCGCACCTGGATTGCCTCATAATATAATGAGTGCTACTGCACCACGGCTATTTCTCTTTTCAATTCCAACCCATGGGGCGAAAATGCGGGACTTCCCGCAGCGAGCAAGTATGGGCGATGCAACAAACGACAGGTCGAGTCATGTAGTAAGGGACGCGAGACGAGCAAACATGATACAACTAGAAGGGAGAAAGAAGCATCACATGAAGAAACAGGAGTAGCCCTACCTTTGCGGCGGCGGCGATGCGGCTCGAATGTGCGGCCCGTTTGACATTGGCTTGTGGAGACTGGGATCGATGGAGGGGTTCCTCGAGCGTCGGAACGAGACGGACGAAACTGACGATTTTCGACCAAACGAACTCTCCGATGGGGCATCGACGGGCGTTGGGATCGAAGGCGAATGCCCGGGCTTCGGCAGCTCATCGGGGAAGGTAATGCACGATTTTCTAAAATCGTCCATCGGCAAAATCTCCACGCTCGCATCGGAGCTCTGGTTGGATCCGAGCGCGAACGTGGACGTCGAAGTGGCCGCGGAAGAAGATGCTGATATAGCAACCGCCGTGGCGAGTTGAGGGTTGCTGGCGTTGATGTCGGTGTCGATGCTGGTGTCGATGCTGGTGTCGGCATTGGCGTCGGTGTTGGTGGTGTTGGTGTTGGCGCCAGCGGTGACATTGGTCTTTACAGTTGGTATTGACGCTGGCGTGTTGACACTGGCAATGATGCTGATGTCGGTGTTGACGTTGGACGTGGCGTTGGACTGGACTTTGACCTGTTCTGGCTGCGGAGAGTCGCGCGAATCAAGCTTGGCATTGTCCCGTGTCTGCGCGGGCGGCCCCTGGGGTGCAACCTTGGGTGATGATGGCTGCGACGATAGCGGCAACACGTCCGAGATGGGGCTCTTGGCTGTTCGCGATGGATGCATGATCCACGATAGCCTCTTGAGCCGGGACGCTCCCCCCCCTCCCTGACCCATCGCGGGACTCGAGTCGCCAATTTTAGTTTCGGTGCGATGGCTGCCAAACACGGAAGATTTTGGACGACCAGCAAAGGTGAGCATTGGTGGCTAGAGAGAGCAGAGAAGAAGCACGGGACGGGATGCAACAGAAGGCCAGTGATGAAGATGAACAACGAACAAGAAGAAGAGAGTGAGAGAAAAGGTCAATCGATCAGCCAGCAAGCATTAAGCAAGAACACAGCTCGAATTCGAATTCGAATTCGAATCTCGGGGCCCTGTCTTGTCCAGTCTTGCCTTGTTATCTTGTCTGTTGGCTCTGTCGACAACCGAAAGACTCGGATAGGTTAGGCAAGTTTCAGTCGGGTCGTTTCGCGTGTTGATCTGAATGAAACGTTGTCCAGGGTCAAAAAGAGAAGGGGAAAAACGGGTCAAAAGGACGAAAGGAATATTTGTGTCTTGCTGGGGGGGGAGGAAATAGGCAATCTAAAAGACAGCAATTCTGCAGCGAGACCACTCTGGTCTGGTTCACTTTTTCGGCACGGCTGTGCCGAGCAAGGAGACACGAAATGACCACAATCGGGAAGGTGCAGCGAAGCAGGAGTCAATGACTTCCGAGTTGAAAATTTTCGGCCGATCTGGATTGGCTGCCAGTTTTGCTTGTGCTGTGCGATGCGAGGTGATGCGAGGCGATGCGATTTTGACTGGACTGGATTTGGACAAGAGACGAGGCAACGGGAGCAGATGCACAAATGCGCAGATCCGACCGGAGGGAGATGCGATGCGATGCGATGCGATGCGATGCGATGCGATGTGGTAGATGGATAAGGGCTGTGCGCTTCGATACGATGCAGCAGCGTTGCAATGCAGTTAGTTGTCGGTGGTATTTGAAGGGTGATTTGCGCTTCCTTTTTTGTCTCTTGCTGATGTCACTTCACTTTTTCACCCCCAGATCTGCACGGCAACATCCAGTCCGGGACTCGGGCCGCCAAGTATGAGGATGATGACGACGATGGTGATGAACAACAAGCATGAGATGGGGGTAAAAAAAAAAAAAATAAAAAAAAGCCAACAGTGCAAGGCGTCTGTCTGGCTACTTCAAAAACGGCAAGCTACCTGGCTTGGTTGCGTAGATCCGACTCCAACAAGTCAAGTCAGTCTGTCTGTCCACCCCCCTCTGTGCCTCTGTCAGTCTGACAGTCCCTGTTGTCGACTCTGTGAGTCAGTGATGGATGAGCTTTGGTGGTGATGCCGGGGCCCCCCTCAGCCTGGCTGGAAGCTTGGACCACGCCAAGGTCAGACAAGGAAGGCGCGGTGGCAGGAGCTCTGGACCAAAGCGGGTCAGGCCAACTGATGATAATTTCGTCGTATGTACGTAATAGTCCGTGGTCCGTAGTCCGTATTACCAGACTCCGTATGTATGCGACAGTATGCCCATCGGTATGTATCAAGTATTACCAAGGGACCCTGCTCGAATCGGTGTGGTGTCGAGTCGCCGGGTTGCCGTCTGCGTGTCTGGTGTTGGTTCCCGTCTTGGCCTGCGTGGCCTGGTTGTTTTTTTCCAACCTCTTCCTTCCCCTTTGTCCCAGGGGCAAAAAACAAATCAATGGTTTGTGTGTAAAACAGCCGATACGCTGCCAGAGGTCGTGGACGGCGCAATTCAAACTTTGTTGATCTGGAGCTCCGGTCAGGCCAGGGCAGGGCAGGGCAGGGCAGGTCGTCTGGGATTCGAATTGCCAATGAATGCGGATGATGTATGCCTGATATGCGTGAGAAGCGAAACCCCAAACGCCCGGCTTGCGCGGACCGTGACGTGAGAAGAACGGAGCCGAAGCTGGGTGCTGGTCGCCTCCTTTTCTCCTCTCCTGGTCAGCTTTGTGATTGGGCGATAAAAGGAACAAGGATGGCCTGTCCCTCCCTGGCTGGCCACCAACACTTGGGGTTATTTAATATACTCGTTGTCGTGCAAGCGGCGATGGAGCAACCCGCAGGATTGAATGAGGGGAAATGGAGTGAAGAGGTGAGGAAGTGAAAATTACGCTTCTCCGCATTATGTTATGGTCGACCCAGAATCAATACAAGGGCGGCGCGAGAGAGAGGTCGCTTCAGTACGTGTAGAGGCTTGGAAGAAGCCACATATTCATCAGCTGATGCTGACTTTTGGCCGGGTGTGAGTCAAGGGCGAGTGAGAGAGAGCGCGTCAATGGGGTGTAAGTGAGAGAAAGAAAGTTGTATGTTTCTCTCCACTAGCTAGTCTGATGTGGCGCAACCTTGGGCGGGAGCTTACCTGTCAACTCTGTTTTGAGGGTCCTGGGCTGATGGCCAGACCTGATTCAGCAAAAGAAGGGATGACAGTCACAGTGAGGGATGACTGAACTGTGTGGTGTGTGTTGTCTGGTTGTTCGTTTTCCACCCAACAACCCAATGCGTTGCGAGTTGCGACAGCCACCCATGTCGTTTGCACTCACGGTACCGGGACCAACAAGACGCAGGAAGTGACGAACAAGTCACTTGGATGCTCGAGCCCCGATGTCAGGCTGGCGAAGGCTTTGTCGTCTATTATCCTCGAATTCATTCTGCAGACGCAGACGCAGCGCCTGGCCTCGCCTCGCCTCCTCCCAGCTCACTGCCAAAGCTGACTGCCAAGACAATATGGCGCTTCTAGTCCGTACTCCGTATGTATTCAAGGAATCCCGCCGTCGCACCACATCGCACTGCTGCATCGAGTACATAGGTAGCCAACGCAGGAAAGCCAATGACGCTAATCCGTACCGATTGTGTATAAAGTGACCCCGGTACGTGCCGAACTGTGCGTGCCATGTGTACGTAATATGGGTACTGCTCCGCAAACCAATGAGCAGCAATGGCCCAATGGGTCGTTTAGCTATGTAATCCGTATGTTGTACAATTTAATGAGCCACCAGGAGTGGGGGGGGGCTGCCGTCGTTTCGTTCAATCGATGTCCACTTGTCCTGCCGGTGTCAGCATCAAGTCATCAATTCATCACGTCCAACTATCAATATGTCTTTCTACCGAGTACTCCGTACTCTGCAACCTATGCATGATCGGCTTCAGCCCGCGTATCCGATACTTCCTTGTTGACCGCCACATCCTTGCTTCTTGTTCCATTCCGCTTGCCCACGGAGTACATACAGTGGGGTCCTAGTAATTCCGAAGAATTTCCACTAGAGTCGCGTATTTCTTAGTAGCTTATCTATTATAATAATAGAGGCTCTATCTTTAAGATATAATTACTCCTTTTATAATACCTTATATTACTTAAAAAAAGAACTAGAGTTCTTATAAGAGAGAGAGAATTTATAAGTTATATAAAAAAAACTACTTACTATAATATATTACTATAGAGAAGGGTATTTCTATAAGTAATATATATAGTATTATATAATATAATTAATAATAAATTAAGGGTTAAGATTTACTATACCTAGGATAGCTAAAAAAATTATCTAATTATAATAAAAGAGTTATTAATTAAATTATTAGTAAAAACCCCTTTATCTAAAATAAATAGCTTCTTTAGGAGGTATCTTTAGTGTATTTTATTATAACTTTAACTTACTACCTTAAGAAAAAGGGTATTTAATATAAATATATATATATTCTTTACGCTAGATAGCTAATTAAGTAGCTAGTCCTAGTACTCTAACCGCTTAGTTAAGAGGGAAAACCCTAAACTAGGAAGAAAAACCCTCTTATATCTATAAATAGGCTAGCGCTAACCAGAGTATTGTTTGTAGTGTAGTTAGTGTAGTTTTTAGGAAAAATTTGTATTTATAGTATAGTTTTTTTTTTCTTATAGTTAATATATTATAGTTTTTTTTTTTATAGTGTAGTATATTATAGTTTTTTTTTGCTTATAGTGTAGTGTAGTTAGTGTAGTTACTAACTATACTAACTATAAAAACTACAAATATAGTATTAGTAAAAAAAAAAGTAGGCCTTTTTATTATATAATATTATTATAAGGATTAAAAGAAAGCTAGTTATATAGAAGCTTTTATTATTACCTATTTTACTTAATTAGTTATAGAATTTATAATATTTACCTTTTTTTAAGGATTTTACTATAACTAGGGTTATTTATAATATTATACCTTTTTAATAATACTATTATACTTATTACTTTATTTTACTAATATAACTTTAAGAAAAACCTTCTAATTATTTTATTTACTATTATTATTAATTATTTTATATTTTTATTATTAATTTAATTAAAAAATACCCTAAACTAATATAATTAAATTAAATTAGAAATCTAAATAAATATATAAAAGTTAATAGAATATATACTTAGTACTTTAATATTATTATTAATATAATAAGAACTTAAAAAAAGCTTAAACTATTTATTTACTATTTAAACTAATTAAATATTACTTTAAGCTTTATAATTCTAAAGCTTTAAGAAGTTATATATAGTAACTTTATATATATTATTACTATAATATATAAAGAAAGAATATAATAAACTAATATTTATAGTATATTAATAAATAACTAATAGTATTATTTTAATTACCTTATATAGCTTAATTAAGCTATAAAAATAATTTTAACTTATTTTTAAAAATAATACTAGGACTTAGTTTTATATAATATACTATACTTATTATAAAAGGTAGTTAAAGTACTAGGACTAGCTATATAATTAGCTATTTAGTAAAAAGAATATATATATACTTATTATAAAAGCTTTAATAACCTTAATTACTATTATTTTACTTTTATTATTATTTTAAAAAAATATAAAAGAGAAAACATTTTTATAATATTAATATTTTTAAAAACCTTAAAATACTAAGTTATTAAAAACAATAGCTTTTACTATAGTAATTTACTTATAATTACTAGTATTTATATTTAAGTTATTTATTAGTTATTTATTTTTTATTAAACTTTAACACTAATAATATTATAAGTAATCTTAGTAATATAAGTAATATTAGTAATCTTAGTAATACTAGTAATATTAGTAATATTAGTATTATAAGCTATTATAAGCTATTATAAGCTATTATAAGCTATTATAAGCTATTATAAGCTATTATAAGCTATTATAAGCTATTATAAGCTAGTATAAGCTAGTATAAGCTATTATAAGCTATTATAAGCTATTATAAGCTATTATAAGCTAGTATAAGCTAGTATAAGCTAGTATAAGCTATTATAAGCTATCTTTAGCTATCTTAAGCTATCTTAAGCTATTATAAGCTATCTTAAGCTAGTATAAGCTAGTATAAGCTATCTTAAGCTATCTTAAGCTATTATATACTATTATAAGCTAGTATAAGCTATTATAAGCTATCTTAAGCTATCTTAAGCTATCTTAAGCTATCTTAAGCTATTATAAGCTATCTTAAGCTAGTATAAGCTATTATAAGCTATTATAAGCTATAATAAGATATAATAAGCTACTTATATTAAGTTTACTAGTAGTTCTTTTTATAGTTTTTTTAAAATAAGTAATAATAATAATTTATAGAAATAGTAAATAATATAATAAGTATTGAAATGTAGGGAGCTAGTTGCCAGCTGGCAACAGCTGTACAGGTGTAGCTTCTACGGTCGGGGACCAATAGAGCCACCACGTTAAAATATTCAACGCAACGCAACGGAAGGTTTCGGCAGTTATCAACTAATATAATTTAATCTAGATGACTTTTACGATATCTTATATACCAATAGAATTGATTTTAGTGATGTTGTACGGGCAATGCGGCTGTTGGATTGAGAGGCCTAGCTATCTAGCTAGATTGAAAAGATCTTCTTCCTCTCATATACCCACCGACCGTATCGGTGGATCCGGACCGTCAGAGAGGTCTTAAGGGCCACTTTTGATTTTCCGCAAAATTCATTTGTATGTAAAATCCAAAAAATCGACTCACCACCATACAAACTAGCAACCCATATGCACCAAATTTTGGTCCAAAAAATATTCCTGCATAAAATAAAAGCCCTGTCTTCTAGCTTTAATTTGCTATATGTAAGACTTTTGTACGACCTCTAGTTAAAGAGAAAATCGCTGTCAAAGATAGCTATAGGGTAACCTGCTTATGTCACCCTAGCTTACCTAATTACTAGTGGCGCTACAGTTGTGGCTACGCTTGCAGCCACAACGCAATTGAATAATCCACAATTGACAATTGATTTAGATTAGTCATCCACACGGTCAGTCGCAGCTGTTGACAGCTGCGACGTAGCCATTGACGGCCACCTTCGCGACCGTTGACAGCTGCAGTGCAGCTGTCAGGCTTGCAATGCAAGCTAGTAATAGAAAGGTCCTTTAACTAGAAAGGGCTAAAAATAGGTCTTATTTTTAACAATAAGAAGGTTTTTCTTTAAGTTATATTAGGGAAATAAAGTATTAAGTTAAATAGTATTATTAAAAAAGTATAATATTATATATAACCTTACTTAGTTATAATAAAATTATAAAAATAATATAATATTATAAATTCTATAACTAATTTAATAAAATAGGTAATAATAAAAGCTTTTATATAACTAGCTTTCTTTTAACCTTATAAATACTAATAACTAATAAAAAGTCTAATACTATATTTGTAGTATTTGTAGTTAGTGTAGTTTAGGAAAAAAAATTTGTAGTGTAATGTATTATAGTTTTTTTTTTATAGTTAGTATAATATAGTTTTTTTTTCCTTATAGTTAGTGTAGTTTATAGTGTAGTGTAGTTTGTAGTGTAGTTACTACATTACACTACAAATACTACACTACACTACACGTTTTAGTGCAATACTCTAATTGTAGTGCAATACTCTGCCCTTATATAAGACTTTACTTAGGGGTTACTTATTTTCTATAGGGGGAATGTTTACCTTCTTATCTATACTTTCCTTATTTACTTTATATAAGTTAATACTAACCTATAGGTAATAAGGTAAGAGGAAAGTATACTCCTAAATATAGTAGTCCTTAGATTTATATTATAAGTAGTATCCCTTCTAATAGTATTTAGCTAACTTTACTTCTAATACCTATTTAGCTTATTATATATTTATAATAAGCTTTAGACCCTTTTCCTTCTTAACTAGCTTATTTTATTTTCCTAATTAGGTCCTTACTATATATACCTTAGTTATTAGTATATTACCCTTATAATTAGTCTAAGGTATAGGTTTAGCTAGCTATAGTTTATATTAAAACTAGTACTTATTCTTTATAGTAAGGGCCTTAATATTAACTATAATCTTATAATACTATATAATAGCTATATACTACACGCTCTAGCTAATACCCTAGCTTATACTAATTTCTCTTAAACACTTATTAAGCGCTTATTAAAGCTTTATTAGCTTTATATTATCCCCTTAATAATCCTCTCTTACTAATAAGAGCTTCTTTATAAAGTAAATAAAGAATATAGAAAATAGCTCCCTTAGGCCCTATTTTATCTAGTTAAGCTCTATAAGGGCTATCTCCTATTTATATAAATTAAAGAATATAAACCTAAGGTATTCTAGGAATTTAGCTAGGTTAAAATTATAAGTATTACCTTATTTAAAGAAAGTAACTACCTAGGACTAGACTTTAGAGAATAGGTTTTAGTAAATAAATATTTACTTATTCTTATTAGTTTTAATAAAGTCCTTATTTACCTATAGCTTATATTCTATTAGGAACCTTTATATAGTAAATAAGGCCTTATTACTATTATATAAGTTACCTATAGGGATAGGTTTTTATTTTACCTTAGGTATAGTTAAGACTAGGTTAAAGGTCTTATAGTATTTATAGCTACTTATTATTAGAGGTATATAAGCTTTACTATTTACTTATTAAGTATAAGTTAAAGTGTCTTAAATTAGGCTTATTAAGCTACTAGTAGTACTATAGTATTAGATAAGGGGGTTATTATCCCTTAGCTAGGTTAGTCTTATAGTTAAAGCGTATTTATTATATTTATTAATATATCTATTAGTATTTTTATTATATCTTTTAGTAGTTATTATAAAGGACTAAAGGAAGTCTCTTAATTATTATAGACTAGCCCTTAGGTAACTATAATAGGGCGTTAATATAGTATTAAGAGACTTAAGGAGGAAGGAGAAATAGTAAGAGACTATCCCTAGTGGTGCCCCTTATACCCCCTAGGCTACTTATATAAGCCTCCTTTTCCTCACCCTAACTGCTTCTACTAATCCCCTCTCTAACTACTATATAGGTAATGCTTAGGCAAAGCCTAAGCCCTTATAATTATATATATTAGCTTAGGGTAATGCTTATAAATCTTTTATTTTAGTAATTTCTAGATATTCTTAATTAGGTTAAGGTTAGGTAAATATAGTAGCTATAATAGTAATTTAATTCTATTTTATAAAGTCTAATTATATAACTAATTTTATATAGATTAAGCTCTAAATATAGGAGTGTTATTATCAGAGTATTGTTTGTAGTGTAGTTAGTGTAGTTTTTAGGAAAAACTTGTATTTGTAGTGTAGTTTTTTTTTTCTTGTAGTTAATATATTATAGTTTTTTTTTTATAGTTAGTGTATTGTAGTTTTTTTTTTTTTATAGTGTAGTGTATTGTAGTTTTTTTTTACTTATAGTGTAGTGTAGTTAGTGTAGTTACTAACTACACTAACTACAAAAACTACAATGTAGTGTTAGTAAAAAAAAAAGTGGGCCTTTTTATTATATAATGTTATTATAAGGATTAAAAGAAAGCTAGTTATATAGAAGCTTTTATTATTACCTATTTTACTTAATTAGTTATAGAATTTATAATATTTACCTTTTTTTAAGGATTTTACTATAACTAGGGTTATTTATAATATTATACCTTTTTAATAATACTATTATACTTATTACTTTATTTTACTAATATAACTTTAAGAAAAACCTTCTAATTATTTTATTTACTATTATTATTAATTATTTTATATTTTTATTATTAATTTAATTAAAAAATACCCTAAACTAATATAATTAAATTAAATTAGAAATCTAAATAAATATATAAAAGTTAATAGAATATATACTTAGTACTTTAATATTATTATTAATATAATAAGAACTTAAAAAAAGCTTAAACTATTTATTTACTATTTAAACTAATTAAATATTACTTTAAGCTTTATAATTCTAAAGCTTTAAGAAGTTATATATAGTAACTTTATATATCTTATTATAATAATACATAAAGAAAGAATATAATAGACTAATATTTATAATTTATTAATAGATAACTAATAGTATTATTTTAATTACCCTATATAGCTTAAATAAGCTATAAAAAATAAGTTTAACTTGTTTTTAAAAATAATACTAGGACTTAGTTTTATATAATATACTATACTTATTATAAAAGCTTTAATAACTTTTATAACCTTAATTACTATTATTACTATAATTACTATTATTTTACTTTTATTATTATTTTAAAAAAACACAAAAGAGAAAACATTTTTATAATATTAATTATTTTAAAAACCTTAAAATACTAAGTTATTAAAAACTATAGCTTTTACTATAGTAATTTACTTATAATTACTAGTATTTATATTTAAGTTATTTATTTATTATTTATTTATTATTAAACTTTAACACTAATAATATTATAAGTAATCTTAGTAATCTTAGTAATATTAGTATTATAAGCTATTATAAGCTATTATAAGCTATAATAAGATATAATAAGCTACTTATATTAAGTTTACTAGTAGTTCTTTTTATAATTTTTTTAAAATAAGTAATAATAATAATTTATAGAAATATAAAATAATTTATAGAAATAGTAAATAATATAATAAGAAGGTTTTTCTTTAAGTTATATTAGGGAAATAAAGTATTAAGTTAAATAGTATTATTAAAAAAGTATAATATTATATATAACCTTACTTAGTTATAGTAAAATTACTAAAATAATATAATATTATAAATTCTATAACTAATTAAATAAAATAGGTAATAATAAAAGCTTTTATATAACTAGTATTCTTTTAATCCTTATAATACTAATAACTAATAAAAAGTCTAATACTACATTTATAGTGTTTATAGTTAGTGTAGTTTAGGAAAAAAAATTTGTAGTATAATGTATTATAGTTTTTTTTTTTTATAGTTAGTGTAGTGTAGTTACTACACTACACTATAAATACTACACTACACTACACGTTTTAGTGCAATACTCTGGTTATTATATATAAAGATATTACTAGGTTTTAAAATTATAGATAATTTAGACTATAGGGTATTATATATTGTTTATAAAGTTATACCTTATTATAGTAATTCTAGATTACTAACTAGTATATATAATAAAGAGCGTTTAAAAGCGCTAAAAGCACCTTAGAATATTGGTAATTTATATATTATATATAGCTTTAGTTATATAAAGTTAGGTTAAAGTCTCTCTCCCTAAAGATTTTTTATTAATTAGTTATAAGAGTTTCTTTAGAGGGCTACTTTTACTTATATAATATATAAAACATTACTCTAGCTTCTAACTATTAAAACTTACTATAAAAACCTTATTAGAAAAAAAAACCTTATATTACCATAAGATTAGCTTTTAAAGATGAAGCTATATAAATCTTAGCCTTTAAAATATATTCTCTAGTGTTAATTTTAGTTATTAAATTATATATTTATATCAACAGTCATCGGATTAATTTCAAGTCAAAAACTATAGGTATTATTTCGCACTGGCCTGCCACCGCCCCTTTACTAACCTAGAATTAGCCCTATTCCTCTTTAGGAACTAGGATTACATTCTCTATTACCTTACTCTTACCCTTAAACACTAGGCTAGTGGCTAGGAGCTAGTTTATTTCCACTATATAAGCGTTAAGCTACTAGAGCTAAAAGATAACCTTATTATATTATTCCTTAGAAGACTTAGACCTAGCTAGGTCTAGGCTTACTACTATAGCACCCTATTTTTTCTTAGTATAGTTTTTAGTATAAAGTTTCTTAACCTAAGCTATATAGTTCTCTAGGGCCTAGATAATTAAAGTTAGCCCTAATTTAGAGCTATTACTACACTAGAGTAAAACCACTTATATTACTCCTAGTAACTATACTAGCCTAGGTATTAACTAACTACTAATACTTCCCTTGCTAGCTAGTAATATTTAGCTATAAATAAATTAGCACTAGAGTAAGCTTAGAGTAAGTATAGAAGCTAATATTACCTTAAAATATCTATAGTTATAGACCTAATAGTTAAAGTAAGTATTAGATATTACCCCTTTATATATAAATTAGCCTTACTCCTAGGCTAGAAATAAACTAACTTACTAATAATATTATAGCACTAGTGCCCTAGATTATTAATTAATTATATCTTATAAGATATATACTATAGCGCTTAAGTTTTACCTAGCTACCCTAAATTAAACCTAGAATAAGCGTAAAATAAGGGTAGAAATAACTTACTTTAAGATCTTTAAACTTAGCTTACTTTAATTACTTTACTATAAGGAATTTCCTTAAATACCTCTCTAAGGTTATAATTTCCTAGGTAAATTAAAACTAGAATAGCACTAATAATAAAATACTTATAGTATTTAGTAATATTTTATTATAAATTTCTATATAAAATATTAGTAATTAAACTAGTACTAGGCTAGAAAAGCCTTAAATAGCTCTAAGAAAAGGTAAGGAAAATAAGAACCTATAGGAAGTTTAATATAAGAAGAGAATAAAGGTTAAAACCTTATAAAGGGAAAAGCCCTTTTTTATACTTAAGAGAGAAAAAGAGGGGGAATAAATTATAATATTACCTAGAAAATAAAGTATAAGATAAATAAATATATAGATAGTATATAAGTAATCTAGGAGTAAAACTACCTAGATACTAGGCCTAAATTACTTACCCCTTACTATAAGTAAATAAAACTATATACTTAGACTTTATAAGGTATTTAGTCTAGTACTAGGCTAGAGTTAGCTAAAAAGTAAGGCACTAGAGAAGTTAGAAGTAAAGTAAATAAAAAGTAAATTACCACTATAAATTAAAATTTACTATACTATAGAATAAAGTAAGAGGTATAGAGTAAGGCTAGAATAAGGCTAGATTAGTATTAAAGGGAGTTAGTTAGGATTACTACTATCCCTTTTTTTTTTCTTTTTTTTTTTATAGGATAAGGCTAGTATAAGCTAGTACTAAACACCTATAGTTAGCTATACCTAATGTAGCATAGACCTATAAGAGGGTTAGCGCCAGAGTATTGCACTAAAACGTGTAGTGTAGTGTAGTATTTGTAGTGTAGTGTAGTAAGTTCCAGAGCTTTGCACTACACTACATCTTGTAGTTTTTTTTATTCTCACAAATAATTAATATCTAATCTTATAAAATACCTATAGATATAAAACTTCTATTTTTAGATAGCTAACTTAAAAACTACAATGTAGTTATATATTAAAGTGGGCCTAAAAGTGGACCCTTAAGCCGTAAATCAGAAAAACTACATTTCACTACATTTTAGCACTAAAAAAACACTACAAATGTAGTATTTCTAATTTGTGGGCCTAGGGCCCACTTTAGGACCCACCTTTACATATAGTATTTTTCTTAGAATTTCACTCTATAAGATTACGTAATTTTTAGGATAATAACTTTAATAACTAGCTAGATATAAAATTAAACAAAAAAACTACATAAAAAACTACACTACACGAGTGTAAAGCTCTGCTTAAGATAGCTTAAGATAGCTTATACTAGCTTAAGATAGCTTATAATAGCTTAAGATAGCTTAAGATAGCTAAAGATAGCTTATACTAGCTTATAATAGCTTATAATAGCTTATAATAGCTTATACTAGCTTATAATAGTATATAATAGCTTAAGATAGCTTAAGATAGCTTATACTAGCTTATACTAGCTTAAGATAGCTTATAATAGCTTAAGATAGCTTAAGATAGCTAAAGATAGCTTATAATAGCTTATACTAGCTTATACTAGCTTATAATAGCTTATAATAGCTTATAATAGCTTATAATAGCTTATACTAGCTTATACTAGCTTATAATAGCTTATAATAGCTTATAATACTAATATTACTAATATTACTAGTATTACTAAGATTACTAATATTACTTATATTACTAAGATTACTTATAATATTATTAGTGTTAAAGTTTAATAAAAAATAAATAACTAATAAATAACTTAAATATAAATACTAGTAATTATAAGTAAATTACTATAGTAAAAGCTATTGTTTTTAATAACTTAGTATTTTAAGGTTTTTAAAAATATTAATATTATAAAAATGTTTTCTCTTTTATATTTTTTTAAAATAATAATAAAAGTAAAATAATAGTAATTAAGGTTATTAAAGCTTTTATAATAAGTATATATATATTCTTTTTACTAAATAGCTAATTATATAGCTAGTCCTAGTACTTTAACTACCTTTTATAATAAGTATAGTATATTATATAAAACTAAGTCCTAGTATTATTTTTAAAATAAGTTAAAATTATTTTTTATAGCTTAATTAAGCTATATAAGGTAATTAAAATATACTATTAGTTATTTATTAAATACTATAAATATTAGTTTATTTATTCTTCTTATATATTATAGTAATAATATATAAAGTTACTATATATAACTTCTTAAAGCTTTTAGAATTATAAAGCTTAAAGTAATATTTAATTAGTTTAAATAGTAAATAAATAGTTTAAGCTTTTTTTAAGTTCTTATTATATTAATAATAATATTAAAGTACTAATTATATATTCTATTAACTTTTATATTTATTTAGATTTCTAATTTAATTTAATTATATTAGTTTAAGGTATTTTTTAATTAAATTAAATAAAAATATAAAATAATTAATAATAATAGTAAATAAAATAATTAGAAGGTTTTTCTTAAAGTTATTAGTAAAATAAGTAATAAGTATAATAGTATTATTAAAAAGGTATAATATTATAAATAACCCTAGTTATAGTAAAATCCTTAAAAAAGGTAATATTATAAATTCTATAACTAATTAAGTAAAATAGGTAATAATAAAAGCTTCTATATAACTAGCTTTCTTTTAATCCTTATAATAACATTATATAATAAAAAGGCTTACTTTTTTTTTTACTAATACTATATTTGTAGTTTTTATAGTTAGTGTAGTTAGTAATTACACTAACTACACTACACTATAAGCAAAAAAAAACTATAATATACTACACTATAAAAAAAAAACTACATTACACTAACTATAAAAAAAAAAAACTACAATATATTAACTATAAGAAAAAAAAAACTACACTATAAATACAAATTTTTCCTAAAAACTACACTAACTACACTACAAACAATACTCTGACTAGGAGTCTAGGACTTAGTTTTATATAATATACTATACTTATTATAAAAGGTAGTTAAAGTACTAGGACTAGCTATATAATTAGCTATTTAGTAAAAAGAATATATATATACTTATTATAAAAGCTTTAATAACCTTAATTACTATTATTTTACTTTTATTATTATTTTAAAAAAATATAAAAGAGAAAACATTTTTATAATATTAATATTTTTAAAAACCTTAAAATACTAAGTTATTAAAAACAATAGCTTTTACTATAGTAATTTACTTATAATTACTAGTATTTATATTTAAGTTATTTATTTATTTTTTATTTTTTATTAAACTTTAACACTAATAATATTATTAGTAATCTTAGTAATCTTAGTAATCTTAGTAATCTTAGTAATACTAGTAATATTAGTAATATTAGTATTATAAGCTATTATAAGCTATTATAAGCTATAATAAGATATATAAGCTACTTATATTAAGTTTACTAGTAGTCTTTTTATATTTTTTTAAAATAAGTAATAATAATAATTTATAGAAATATAAAATAATTTATAGAAATAGTAAATAAAATAAGAAGGTTTTCTATATATTGGAAATAAAGTTTAAGTTAAATAGTATTATTAAAAAAGTATAATATTATATATAACTTACTTATTATAATAAAATTATAAAATAGTATAATATTATAAATTCTATAACTAATTAATAAATAGGTAATAATAAAAGCTTTTAATAACTAGCTTTCTTTACCTTATAAATACTAATAACTAATAAAAAGTCTAATACTACATTTGTAGTATTTGTAGTTAGTGTGTAGTTTAGGAAAAAATTTGTAGTGTAATGTATTGTAGTTTTTTTTCCTTGTAGTTAGTGTAGTTTATATAGTGTAGTAGTTTGTTTTAACCTATAAATACTAATAACTAATAAAAAGTCTAATACTACATTTGTAGTATTTGTAGTTAGTGTAGTTTAGGAAAAAAAATTTGTAGTGTAATGTATTGTAGTTTTTTTTTCCTTGTAGTTAGTGTAGTTTATAGTGTAGTGTAGTTTGTAGTGTAGTTACTACACTACACTACAAATACTACACTACACTACACGTTTTAGTGCAATACTCTGCTTATAGTATAGCTTAATATCCTAAGAGGTATTTACCTAGTATTTTATATAAACCTTATTAAACACACTATAAAGAACCCTTTCCCTAGTTAAAAGCTCTAGAGCTCCTATCTAGGACTAGAATAAGTCCTTATAAAGAATAATAATAAACTTATTAAGAAATATTAAGTTAAGTAAATCCTAGTAGCTTAGAATACTTTAGGCTAAGGTAAGAGATATAATATACTTATTAAGTAAGTAAGTTATATATAGCCTATATAGGAACTATTAGAGAATATAATATAGATATAGGCCTTAAATAAGTTTAAGGTAAAATAAGGAGATATATAATATAATAATAAACTAAATTAATTTTAGAAAACTTATTTACTTATAGAGACTCCTATATATATTTAAGATACTAATATATTATAGTTTACTACTATTACTTAAAGAGAATAATTATTCTCTAAGTCTTTATTTAAATTAATAAAAGAGCTTATATAAGTATATATTACCTTTATTTAGAGTTAGTGCTTTACTAATATAGCTATAGTATATTTACTAGGTAATAATTATAGTATAAAGAGTTATTTACCTAGGATATAACCTAGGTTTTAGATAGTATAAGTAAGGTTAGTATATAAAGTATAAGTAAGTAAGGGTATAATAAAAGTATTAGTAAGAGAATAGTAAGTAAAAATAGTAACCCTAGTAAAATAAGGAATATTATTTCTAGCTAAAGGCTAGCTAGCTCTAGGGTTTCTAAAGGTATATTTAAAAAGAAAGCTTATTAACCTTAACTTAAAGAGAAAATAAGTAAGCTACTAGTAATAATAGAAAAGGAAGTTATTACCTAACTTAGTAATTTAATAATAGTATTAGTTCTTACTATAGTAATAAGGGGTAAGCACTTAAATAAGAGTAGTAAACTATTTATATATTTCTTTATATATAGTGTTTAAGCTACTAATAACCTATTAGTTTTATTAAAATAAAATACTAGTAACTTATTATATAAACTATACTATTCTATAACTAGCTAAAGGGCTAGTACTAATAAAGGGGATAATATTAAGGCTAGTTATATTTATTATAAGGGTATTTATAGCTAGAGATACCCTAAGAGCTAAGTAAATAAAAGCTAGGTTAAACTATACCTAGTTAAGGAAGGTATTCTAATAACTAATAAGATAGTAATATCTTTAAGGTAAGATAAGTATTTTTTTCTTTATATTTATAGTCTTAAGGACTCTAGGTTTAATAATATATATACCTATAGTAATTTTAGCCTTAAGATCTTTAAGAGTATAGTAAAGTTATAGGTTAGTAAATAAAAGCCTAGTATACTATATATAGGTAATATAGTGCTACTAATAAGAAGAATATAATTCTTTACTTCTAAGTAAATAATAGTTTAAAACGCTAGTAATAAGAGCTTATTTAATATAAGGACTATAAGGACACTAAACTAACTTAAGTATAGTATACTATTTATTATTAAAGTTTCCTTTTATAAGGTACTTACTAATAAAATAGGATATTAGTATTATAGAAGTAACTATAAAAGTAGCTATAGAAATAAAAGTAAGAGCTTAATAGTAAGGTATTTCTAGTAAGGGAATAACTAATTAAAAGAAAGGAGCTAATAAAATAAAGGGGAAAGCTTAATAAAATTATAATAATAAAGGGATAGTATTATATAAAGGGGAAAGTAAGATAAGTATAAGTATAAGTAAAATATTTATAGTAAAAGTTATACCTATATTAGGTAAACTATAAATAGGTAAGGGTAAGGTAATTATTTATAATAAATAACCTATTAGTAAGGCAAATATATTACATATACTATAAAATAATACTTAGAAGTAAGGGAGGGTTATTATAATAAATAATAAGGTAATAAGGTAAGTGCTTATTAAATGCTTTATAGATAGCTATTAGTAAGGATAGTTTTTATTATAATAACTAAGGGTATATATAATATAAGTATTATATATATTACTAAGGGATATTATAAAGAGAAGTTTATTAGTAATAAGTAAGTAAGGGTATATATAAGGGCTTAGGCTTTACCTAAGTATTACTTATATAGTAGTTAGAGAGGGGATTAGTAAAAGTAGTTAAGGTAAGGAAAAGGAGGCTTATATAAGTAGCCTAGGGGGTATAAGGGGCACTACTAGGGATAGTCTCTTACCCTTCCTCCTTTCTCCTTAAGTCTCTTAATACTATATTAACGCCCTATCGCAGTCGCCTAGGGGCCAGTCCATAACAATAATAAAGAGTATAGGACTATTTTCTAGACTTAAAATAGCTACTATAGAGATTTAGGAGGATTTTACTAAAGAGCTTTTAAAGAGGCTAATTATTATAATACCTTACTAAATTAAGGCACTTACTAACATAAATAGGTAGTATACTAAATATTAGTTATATTAATTAATAGAGAATTTATTAAGGTATTTACTGTCTATTATAAAATTTAAATTATAATTAAATTAGTAAAGAAATCGCGGTTTAAATATTATACTAGGTACGCGCGGTACATGGTCGCGTTACTGCTGCTTCGGAATTACCGGGACCCACTGTACATGCTGTGCTCACCCTATCGACAAAATTGCGTCGGTTCTTCCGTCCAAGCGCTGTGCTAGTCCTTTATGGTGGGGAGCGTCAAGCGTCTGGGTGAAAAGCTCGATGCCGAAATTGATCGATGCGCCCGCAAAGTTACTCTGGGAGCTTAAAATCCAACGTTAAATCAGTCAACAGCAGCAAGCAAGCAAGCAAGGAAGCAAGCAAATGGAGTCCGAAACACATGACGTCCATGGCCATGTCTAGAGCGAGGGAGAGGCTCACACCGCGGAAAAACAAGGAAAATCAAATCAAGACGCGAGCAGCGTCACATGAAGCACCTCACAGTCCCAGTCACAGTCACAATATCATTCCTTCCCTCTCCGTCGCATCTTCTGACAAAGAAATGGAACAACGTCCGATGGATGTACCCATGTACGGATTAGACGGGGCGGTATGCACGCTGCTTTGTTCAGTGGGTAGATCCGCGTGATCTCTGCTTGCCACGGCCAGCAGGGCTGGAGGGGGGGGGGGGCCAGACCAGGAAGCCCCTGTTCATATCATTTCATCATTCATCATTTCATCCACTTGCCAAGCACGCCGGCCAGTGGCCACACACAAGGATTGCTCTGCTGCGCTTGCGCTTGTTGAAATGAGCATTCCTTCCCTCGCCAGCAATCATGTGAATCTGCCAGCCAGTGCCTCCGTAGTCCGTAGATATCGAATCATCAGATGATCGCTTCCTTTGGCCCCAACTGTCCGTCTACTTCGTCCGCTCGTTCCGACCCATGTCCAAACTAAACGTCTTTTCCCCTCACAACGTTGGCATTCCCAAGCAAAGTACGAAGCAAACGGCCAGCTCAACGCGGCAGTTTTTTTTTTTTTCCACGACCCCTAGCAACACTGCGCCAAACCCCTGCCCTGCACGTGGCTGCCTATTCAGCCGCGTTGCCAAAAATATCATGGACCATGTATTAATCCGTAGCGCAGCACGGAATGCCTGTTCCTTGATTTTCCTTTTTTTTTTTCTGGGCCAAGATGCGCGGCCGGGACGGGGGATGCGGAGGGCAGGCGGGTGCTGTGGTGCTCGGCTAGTTGAGCATGGATTGGGATGAGAAGGGGGGGGGGGGGGGTTCTGAGAGAGAAGAAAGGTTGTGATGGGTTGGTTTTGATTCTGTAACTCTGAAGTTGTCGAAATGTGGATAAAGACGCCAAGATGGGAAAAGCCAAGGAAAAGTTCACGTAGGATGCCTCGAACGCTGGCCTTTCAAAAATTGGTGAATTTGTATTGGCCCATAATAGTACCTGCTCCTTACAATCATCTAGATTATAGAAGACTTGCTCCAGACCAGAGACGAATATTTTCTATCCTCTCTACAGACCTGCGTCAACCTCATCTGCCCACTTCGTTCCCCTTAGCTTTTCCTTGATGCCTTCAGGCAAGACATGATCCCCAACTCCGAGACGCCAATGCCATGCAATTGACCGGGATGGCCTGCATACATAACATAATCCAGGCTTGTTTTCCTCACCTTGGACCCCATCCTTACACAACAACAAATGATGACCTATTCCCGGTGAAATATCAAGTGTCTGTGGGAGTGATGGGTGGGAACGTTCTCTTCTCATTTACCGAGTTTGATTTTTTTCCTTGTCTTCCAAGCAGCTTCTTTTCAAGTTCCTTGCACCGTGTTATGAGACGGAGGTTCGTTGTCCATATTTTGTGTTTTTAATTGTATGTACGGGACAAGTTGCGGAGATACCAGTCGACAAGCTTGCGTCCAACCTTGGCTTCCGAGATGTGAATGAGGTCCTGCGTTACAAGTATTAGCCAAAATGTTGTGGTTCATGGGTTGATGGGTTGATGGGTTGAAACGGGGCAACGGGGCAACGGGGCAGCGAGGCAACAGGGTCATATACTCCTTGTAAGGCATAGTCAAGGTCGCTGACATTGACCAGCTCGCCATCGAGAAGACCTTGGTCTTGGTATCGCAGCTGCTTGGTACGCTGCTTGGTCACCAGGAGCCAGGATCGCAGCTCCTCGGGCTTGACCTCGAGGAAGCCAGCCAGCTTGTTCAGGTCCATGCTGGTATAGAGTCTCAGGTATGACTTGATGGTAGGGCTCCACATGTTGGTTTTGACTTCATCCATGAACACGGCGAGGTGGTGCTCCATGGGGTCAATGTTGGACTCGGGGTTGTCAAAGTCCGGAGGCGTGGGGGTGATGAACTTGGGGCAGGCAGTTCGGAAGAGCTCCTCGAATATGGGCAGCGACTCTGGGCCGCCACGCTGCAGCCTGAGCAGCTGGTCGCCGTACTTCTCACGAAGGGCGCTGTGGATGGTGTCATCCAATCGCGTGGGCTGGAAGGCCACGCAAATGGCGATCAGAGCATACATCTGCTCGTTCTTCTTGGTGATGGAATCGTACTGCGCATTTTTTTGGAAGTTCTTGGTCCTCGACACGTAGATGAGGATGTGGCTGAACATGCGGATGGCATCGGCGTAGCGGTGCATCATCATGTAGGAGAATCCCACGTAGTAGTACGTGGTGAAGTGTGCCGCCATGACACGCGCAAACATGGCCTTCTTGTTAAGTTCAATGTCGTCGAGCGTCTTGAGGGCCAGGCTGAAGTCTCCCAGCAGGCAGTGCACTCGGAGCAGACCAATGATGGAGAAGTAACCCAGCATCTTATACAGGTTCTTCGACCCATACTCGCCAGCGACAGCTGCAGGGTCCTCGTTTCTCTTCATGGCAGCAAGCTGCTCGGTGATCTGGGATCGCTGGATCAGCGAGTACAGGACGTTGAGAACGCTGTACGAGCCCCATGTGTTGGGGTTCTCCCGAAGGATCTGAATCTCTTCCTCGTTAGATGCTTGACGAGCAATTCGCAGTCGATATGATGAGAAGGAGTTGAACTGATAGATGAATTCATCAATGACATCCCAGGCCCAGTAGTACTAGACAGTGATGACACAAGTTAGCTTTCGTTCAATTTCTTCACATGACTTCTCCCTATCATTCTCTGAATCGGGCTTTTCACCCCTATTCCTCCATATACTCTATAAATCGGAAAGATGAGGCACCAACCGAAGGAGGCTCCAGATCCACTGGTCCCTCTGAGTTCAAGATGAAGTGAAACAGGCTGCAGTAAGAGTCGTAGCTCTGGAACTTGACTTCCAGCGGTGCTGAAAAGTCAAGAGGCTGGGCAGCCTGGACGAGGCGGGCCTGAATGTCGTCGGTTTGTTGCGCCATGGTCAGTGATGTCGTCTGGCTGAGCTCATCGCCGTCCTCGTATCGGACTTGCTCTTTGTAGTCGGCTACCAGGGCTTCCTCCTCGACATCACTGTCATCATCAATCGCGCGGGCCGGAGCCACGCCATTCTGGTACGTCGACATTTTGGGTGGTTCGCGTCGCTCGTCTTGGTCGTCGTCGTCGTTCGTCTCGTGAGGAGTCGAAGGCGCGGGAGTGAGGGGCACAAGGGACCAACCGAAATTTTGCGCTTAGACTGAGGGGCTTGAGAAGCTCTCGCGGAATTTTCGTGCTGTTAGGGCTTGTGGTGCCGATATGCGTCTATCGCGAAATGAATGCGGGCTTTGTGCATATCGCTTGCAGGTACTCTGTATTACCGAGCAACCTCCATGGGTGGGCGGCGGAATTGAAGCGGGGGCAGCATAAAGATGTCATGGGCCATGGGCAAGCGAGGGGCAGCGGCAACGGCAATAAGAGCGAGGAAGTGACGGAGGGACACAACTCGAGCTTCGCTGTAATAAGCAATCAACCAATAATTTCTCCCCATTCATGCATGATCCTTCACCCAAGAGATGCATATCGCTATCTTGACTCATCATCACTCATCATCACATTTTCACTCTAATCACTCTCCTGTATTGGCATGCCCCATCGTCTTGCCAAAGGACCCAGAGGCGTCACAGACTTGTGGAGCAAAACTTGGATTGGAGGAGTCACACACCATGGTCCAATCAGGCCGAGCCTGTGAGCACAACCATTAAAAAGAGAAAGAAAAAGAGCTCTGCTGAGCAAATCTCCAAAGGGCTTCGCGCAAAGAAAAAAAAAAAAACCCTAGGAGAGAAGGACGTGGTATAATCCAAGACTGGTACACTGCGCATCAAGTGAGCTGCGGAGGTCTGCTTCTGAGGTCCCAGCTTCACTCTCACACACACAGTCAACGCCGCGCAAACCTTTCTCGTGACTTTGAACCTTGAAAATATCGGGAAAGCCTTCGTGTAAGGCTCCCAGGTAGCTCAGACAAGTGAACTGTGTTTAGCATGCCTGTTGTAACGGCAGAGAAGCTGGCAAGCCTGCAAAGGCAATCTGACGACATAAGAAACGTATGCCCAGCATGTCAATCCCACCTCGGCGGAATTGATGACTGACCGCGGACTGCAGATATGTATTCTAGCTCACGTCGACCATGGCAAAACATCACTCACAGATGCCCTTCTTGCTACAAATGGCATTATTTCACCCAAGCTCGCCGGCAAGATTCGATATCTCGACTCCCGCCCTGACGAACAACTAAGAGGCATCACCATGGAATCGTCAGCCATCTCACTATACTTCTCCATGCTCAGACGGTCCGCGCCAGAGGCAGCTCCCCAACCAAAGGAGTACCTCATCAACCTGATCGACTCACCAGGGCACATTGACTTCAGCAGCGAAGTGTCAACAGCCTCGCGGCTCTGCGACGGCGCCGTTGTGCTCGTCGATGCCGTGGAAGGTGTCTGCAGCCAAACCGTCACGGTTTTACGGCAGACATGGACAGAAAAGCTGAAGCCCCTGCTTGTCATCAACAAGATGGACCGCTTGGTAACAGAGCTGAAGATGACTCCCGCCGAGGCCTACGTTCATTTGAGCAAATTGCTCGAGCAAGTCAATGCCGTGCTGGGCAGTTTCTTCCAAGGCGAACGAATGGAAGAGGACCTCAATTGGAGAGAGAAGATGGAGGAGCGAGTCAACGCAGCGGCTGCTGCTAAAGCCTCTGTAGATGACGACTTTTCAGACGCTGGCGAGCTACAATTTGAGGAGCGGGACGATGAGGATATTTACTTTGCTCCGGAGAAGAACAATGTCATCTTTAGCAGTGCCGTTGACGGTTGGGCGTTCACATGTCGCCAGTTTTCCAGTTTATACGAGAAGAAACTAGGCATCAAGCGTGGGCTGATGGAAAAGGTTCTATGGGGGAATTTTTATTTGGATCCCAAGACGAAAAAGGTTCTCGGGCCAAAACACCTCAAGGGTCGGAATTTAAAGCCCATGTTCGTCCAGCTAGTCCTGGAACCCGTGTGGACGGTATATCAGGCAACCTGTGGCGGGGGCAACGGCAAGGGCGATCCGGCAATGTTGGAAAAGGTCACCAAATCCTTGAATCTCTCTATACCGCCTCATGTTGTTAGAGCGCGTGATCCGCGACTCCTTCTGACAACTGTTTTCGCCTCTTGGCTGCCCCTCTCCACGGCGCTGTTGGTATCCGTCATTGAATCGCTCCCATCACCACCTGCTGCTCAAGCCGAGCGAATTCCCGATCTCGTTGAACGATCTCCCGGATCCGAAGTAGTGGATGAGGCCATCAAAGAGGCCATGGTCACGTTCAAGCATGAAAAAACAGACCCTGTAGTCGCCTATGTCAGCAAGATGGTGTCAGTCCCGGAGAGCGAATTGCCCGAGAACAAGAGAAAGCCTGGTGGTCAGATGAGCGGAGAAGAGGCCCGTGAGCTTGCTCGTAAGAAACGAGCTGAGGTTGCCAAGGCGGCCCAGCACGCAAGCGAGAATGCCATGGGCAGTATCACAGAGGCGCTGGATAACACTCACATCGACGATCTCAACAACACGGAGCAGGAGGACCAAAAAGCGGATCCTGAACATTTGATAGGATTTGCTCGCATCTACTCTGGAACGCTTTCAGTCGGCGACAAACTCTACGTCATCCCGCCCAAGTGGTCACCTGCTTATCCCACCGCAGACCCTCAGCCACAAGAAGTGACAGTTTCCGCCCTATACATGCTCATGGGCCGAAACCTGGAGTCCCTGGATTCGGTTCCCGCCGGTGTGGTGTTCGGCATCGGGGGCCTCGAAGGCAAAATACTCAAATCCGGGACTCTATGTAGCAAGCTCGATGGTGCTGTCAACTTGGCGGGCGTCAGTATGGCTGGGAAACCCATTGTCCGCGTTGCCTTGGAGCCAGATAACCCGGCTGATCTCGACAAAATGATCCGTGGTCTTGAACTGCTAGTTCAGAGCGACCCGTGCGCAGAATACGAACAGTTTGGAAGTGGTGAGCATGTGCTGATCACAGCAGGTGAGTTGCATCTAGAGCGGTGTCTCACGGACCTCAAGGAAAGATTTGCAAGGTGTGATATCCAGGCTGGTGCACCCATCGTCCCGTACAGAGAGACCATTGTCAGGGCAGAGGAGATGCGTCCTCCTGCGAATAAGGAGCTCGGCAGAGGTGCGGTCGTGGGGACGACAAGTTCAAAACAAGTCACCATGTCATTGCGTCTTCGTCCATTACCGTCTAATGTCACGGATTTCTTGCTCAAACACGGCGGCGATGCGATCAAGCATCTCTACATGGAGACCAAAAGCGCTGAGTCGGGAGACGAACAGGAACAAGGAGACGGAGCGAACAGCATCGCTCCCGACACAATAGTCACCGCAGCCCACGCAATTGCTGTCGATGAGCTTAAGAAGCAGTTGCAAAAGCAGTTGGAGACCGGCAAGGGTCGCGACGTGTGGAAAAACCTCATCGATCATATCGCTGCCTTTGGTCCTAGAAGAACAGGTCCCAACTTGCTCATCGATGCTACGAAAGACAACATACTCACAAAGGTCTTTGGTCCCAACAAAGACAGCGACACGACAGCTCCACGTGCTGGTGAGACTCTCCACCCAGGCCACCTAGCAGACAAGATCGCACATGCCTTCCAACTGGCCATGGCCCAAGGGCCGCTCTGCCATGAGCCATTGCAAGGCGTCGCAGTATTCATCGAAGACATCACGCTCGACCTCACTGAGGACGGCACACCGGCCCCTGACAAGCTCAGCCGACTTACCAGCGAGGTTATCAAAACCTTCCAGGCCTCCCTACGATCAGCCTTCCTCGACTGGTCTCCTCGCCTCATGCTCGCCATGTATAGCGTTGAGATCCAAGCGTCCACCGAGGTCCTCGGCCGCGTCTACGACGTCCTCACCCGTCGTCGCGGACGAGTAGTCGCTGAAACAATGAAAGAAGGCACGCCCTTCTTCACGATCCAAGCAGTGCTCCCTGTTGCCGAGAGTTTCGGATTTGCCGACGAAATGCGCAAGAGAACCAGCGGTGCGGCACAGCCTCAACTGGTGTTTGCTGGATTCGAAATCCTCGACGAGGATCCATTCTGGGTGCCCTTCACGGAAGACGACTTGGAAGATCTGGGCGAGCTGGCGGACAAGGAAAATGTGGCCAAGAGGTACATGGATGGCGTGAGGAGGAAGAAGGGCTTGTTGGTGGAAGGCAGAAATGTGGCCACCAATGCAGAAAAACAGAGGACCTTGAAGCGGTAATTTTAGTGCGGCCGGAACCTGGTATGCAACAGATTCCGAATTGAGTTTGAATGGGGCATGAATGAATGACGGCGATGACTTGCCTGTGTGTATGTAGTTGAATTTTGGTGTTATCGCCCAGGTTCCGGTTCCGTCTCCACCTGCAAGCGGCGTCGGTGACGAGACCAACATTCAAACACGGGCCAGGCGAGGCAGACGATGAAAAAATCTCGTCCCCGTGTGCCGTGTTCATATCCACAGTCCAGGTGTCCCGTTTGTTGTGTACGTCATGTACGGGCGATTTTTCAATTCGTGAGCAAGCATAGACGTTTAGAGGTTGTCATTTCTCCCATGGATGTGCGTTGACTACGGAGTACATATGCACACTTGGAGGTTTTGGGGTAACAGTGCCTCGGACGGAGGAGGATGCCGATGCCAGAAGTGCGCGGGAGATGATGGTATCGCGGGTTGTCCATTGTAAAGGGGTGAAGAAGAAGGGTGAAGAAGAAGCCGGATTGGACTCAATTTTCCGGCTTGCGAAGTTGGTTGGACAGCCCGAAGTAATAAGGTTCACCGATCTCGGCCGGAAGCCTCCGCGATCAAAAACTGATGATGGAAACCGGCCGGGTCAGAGCAACCCGCCAGTTGCCAAGTTTTCCAGACACACAATGTGAGCGATTTATTTTGACAACATGTTGATTTGCCTTGTGATCGTGGGACACTCACTCACCCAACAGACTTGGGCTTCTGCGAAAGAAATCAAAGTCGTGAAAAAAAAAAAAAAAAAAAAAAAAAAAAAAAAGGCCCCGTCTACGGATCTGTAGTCCGTACGGACGTACTTCCTTCTCCCACATTTTCCTAGCACACCGTGCAGTTGTGCATCGTCAGGACCCATTCCATAGCAATGTTGACGTGGACTTGATGCAGGATCCTCATCCTTGAATGGGGCGGCGACGTCTCCAATCTGATTTTAGTTGGGGTGTTCCACCGGCGGGGTTTTTTCCGTCCGCGGAAGAAGTAGCGCGAGTTGGTATTAGCGAGCGTATGTTACGGACTGTTCCTGTCGGTCATTGGACCGGAGCTGGCTCCGCGAATTTCACCTTGGCGAAGAATTATTATTATTGAACTGGGCATTTTCGTTGCTCTCTCAGCCCACATCATCACCCCCGCTTGCCGTATCTAATTGTGGGGATAAAAGACTTGGCATTCGTTCCCTCGACACCAAGATTGGGCCCATGGAGCGCCCTCTCGTGTGAATTTTTGCTCCGCCTTACATGGTACATGGTTGCAAGATGGAGAGGCCGGGATAGGCAAGGGCGCAAAGATGGAGTTGGACAAACTCAATGGCGCCTCCTGCTGGGGTTGAAAGCCGAGACCTCGAATGAACCACCCCAGCCAAATTCATCTTGTAATGTAAGGTAACCCCCCCCCTTGTCAGCCGAAGGCCTAGTTTGTCGTCAAGAACGTTTTTTTTTCTTTAGCGTTGATGTTGGTGGCTTTCCTCTGGTCAGTCCCCAGACGGTATTCCTGGCGCTATTAGCTCGTAGTCCACTTTTTTTTTTTTTTGGAATTGACAAGCCCAAGAAAGAGTGACATGTGATGTCTTGACAGGACGCATGGAAACGGCGACAAAAAGTGCGATGCGTTTAGTGTTTCGTACTGATATAACAGTGCGTTGAAGAACTGTCCCAGTCTGTTGGTGTCGTGCATGCTCTTGGGATCGATCCAAACGCGCTTTTCACGTGTTGTCGTCCTCGCAGATCGGATATGATGCTGCGGCAAGGCGCCGGAGCGAAGCACGAATGCCATTTGTGTTGACATGTTTCGCAACCTTGCGGTGCCGCTCACAACATGCGTCGAAATGATGCCGTCTCACTAGCGGCTGTCGTCGTCCATCCATCCCATGATTCCCATCCCATCTCTCCCTGTCCTTGTCCGTCAGGTACTGTCAGGTCTGTCAGTGTCAGTGTCAGTGTCAGCCGGGGAAAGCTGGCAACATCACCGGGCAAGACATACATACCCTAGAGGCCAAAGGGACATGGCTGCCCTTCCGGTTCGTCCTGATGGCCCCACTCGAGCCGGCTCGCCCCCCTGACCCCTGGTCCTGGTCTTGAGCACCCTGCGCGGCTATCATGTATGGGCTGGCGGAGCGGCGGGGGGTGACTGACTATCACTTGTGCTGTTGTACGGAGTACATATGTGTATGTACGGATCCGTATGTACTGCGCGCTTCCTCCAGATGCTACTCGGGCTCGGGCTGTTTATTGGCTTCGCAGTGTACGGAGTACAGTGGGTTGTACATCACAGGGGATCCAGCAGCATCCAGCAGCATCCAGCAGCATCCAGCAGCATCCAGCGCCAACGAGCAGCAACACGCCCACCATTCCCATCATTCCACCCCCCCCCCGCCACCCCGCTGGTGGAGCTGGCCCTCGAGTTGGTGGTTGCTTTTTTGCTCGGCAGTCGGGTTCGTCGCCCTTGTGATGATGCCTTTTCATCCGTAAAACGGAGTACTTACAGCCTCGACCTCTGCCTCTGCCTCTGCTCTCCACGTCCATCTTCTTCCGGTGTTTCCTCTTGTTTCTATAAACCTGCTCGGACCAGTCTGTCCATCCCCTTCGTGTCGAAACAACACCGACGAGGTTCGCTTCGAATCCGTCATACTGCCGGGTGTCAATCTCAAGTCTGGTCTGCAACATTAATCCCGCGCGCGCGCCATCGCAGACTTTTTGACGACCCAGGTTGCCGGCTTGGTTGCGCCCAATCAACGTTGCACTAGTTCAACCAGTCGATCTTTTGCACGCGCACCCAACGATGCCATCTGTCAAACATTGGGCCTCATCTCTCGCAAATATCAACTCCAGGGAGTTTTCCTGTCGTCGACGAGCCTCGATTGCCGACTCATACGTTCGGCGCATCTCTGAAACATCCATCTCCAACATGGACGTGAACGACAGCGAAAGAACACTGGTCGGTTCCCTGGAAGTCGAGGACATGCATTCGTACGGCGTGGACCAGGAACAGCGACGGCGACAGCTGTCCGCAGCACCGGCCACTTCCCGGAAGCAGGGGCGGGAGATGGAGAAGGACAAGACGAAATATCGGAGATCTATCGAGCGTCGCGTCGACTACTGCGTTGTCGAGGATGATCGATACGCCCTGCAGCTCGGCAATTATACTGGGGTTTGGGCCGGAAACACCTGTGGCTCGGTACCCCAGACGAGGAGCCGATATTTCGGGGATCATATTCATCAGAGTGCCTACAATAGCAAAGCTTGATTTTCAACTCGGGGGGCGGTTTTTTTCTTCTTTTTTTTTTTTTTTTGGGGGGGGGGGGGGGGCATCGCATAGCTTGTGTAGAGGGCATGGGGAGCGGATCTAGTGTCTTGAAGGATTCGGTGTTCAGCTGCAATATCAACTTGTACTAGGGAAAGGGGTTTCCTGGTTTTTTTTTTTTTTGTGTTTTTTTTTCTTCTGGCTTGATCTGGTTCAAGGTTCCATCCATCAGGCGTATCTTGGTACGGATTTGCTACAAAAGCTTTTGCATGTCTGCATTTCAGTCTGCATGACTGTTTCACTTTTAGCACGGGTACAGCTAGGGGCGTGGCGCCACATGACCTCACATTGAGTATTACTTGGCTGGTTTCAAGCGGATTGGATTTCCGGTTCATTTTTAGACGTAGAATACCAATTGACACAGTCTACTGGGAGAGCTCGTTGTCAAGACTGGTGATGGGGGCATGCTTTCTAGTGAGCAAGTCACGCCTCTCTCTGTGACGAGTGAATACAACGACAGACGATACGTGTACTCAATTTGGCTCATGGTGATTTTTTCAGCGCCACACACAGGTTATCATTAGGACAGCCACCTGCTCTAGCTCCTGTCCTCAACTTGCGTTGTGCCTCGAAAGCGACAGTTCTTCTCTAGGGTAGCGGACGGCTTATCGTCGTACATAACTTAGTCAAAGGGACGGAGTGCTTGTTGCAGAAAGCAAGAGCTTAGGCCACATATCATTGTACTTTATGCACAGTTTCTCCTCGATCGCGGAACGTTGCCCATTATCCTGGCATCCCGTCCTGAATTCCTCATTGTGCATTTTGCCCACCTCCTAATAATAACGAGCAACAGGTTTTGCCCGGAGTTTTACCCCCACTTTTGCTTGCACCCGAGGCGGGCCCTCTCGCCTCCCGTGAACCAATCCCACCAGGACAAACGGGGCTCGGGGATCTCAGGGACCAGCTAAAAAGGCCAACTTATCTGCTCCGTACGGACGTACTCTCCGGTAGGTTAAATTTCCAAGGGCAAGAAGCCAGACTGACTCTCTCTCATTGCGCCTAATAATGGCCGCGTTGCACCACCCCGAAAGCGCACGACGCTTTTTCGCCCCCCCCCCCGCGTCACGCACTTTTACCTTACCTTGACAACGCGTCTGGATGGAGGAACAGATCAATCGCCATCCATGAGAAGGCCGAGTCTTCACTCCGGATTCCTTACCCATCATACCCATCATTAGATTTTGTTGGACTGTCATCGCCTTATTGATTTGATTTATTATTGGGCAATTTTTCTTTCGCGCATCACCACTCTCACGGCAGACAGCCTCCCTCGAGACGAAACGCCCTTTCTTTTTTTTGCCCGCCGCGGTCGCTGGTCGTCCACTCACTTTGGCTCACAAGACACTGGACACAGACTTTTTTGTTGGAGCGGAGCGGAGCGCCACCCGTTTTACACTGGTCCCTTGGTTTTTTTTTTTTTCCCTTCTTTCTTCTTGGATTTTTTCTTCTCCATTTACTTTTCACGCGGGCTATACGAGAAGTTTAAACCCCCTTTTTTTTTTCGGACAAAAGGGAAAACCACCCCTCCTCACCCGAGGTATCCCCTTTTCTTTCCTTGTCGCCATGCCTCTTCTCGGTGGCAAAGGGAACAAGTTCAAGGTTGATCCGCCCAAGATCCGGATCGAAAAGGTGCTCGTGGAACGCCCGCCGCCGCCGCCGCCGCCGCCTAGCAAGCTCAAGCCGAAACATCGTCCTGGCCCCCCTGGCCCAGCGTCAACGGGTGTGTCGTCATCGCGATCCTCACCCGCCGCGGCGCGGCCGTCGCCGAAGCCCCCGTCGGGTCGTCACGAGAGTCACTCGCCGTATCCCTCGTCGTCGTCGGACGAGAAGCGGCGGGAGCGGAAGCGCAAGACCGGCGGCCCCGCGTCGTCGGTGAAGCGATCGCCGGGTACGGATCGCATCGCGTTCGACAAGGACAGCGAAAACGAAGACGATGGGTGGATGAGCCTGGATACGAGGAAGAGGCAGCGCAGAGGCACGTCCGAGGATAAGCACTTGGGCTCGGACCGCAACCTTAGACACTCGCGGGCGTTCGAGGGTCGCAATGATGACCTCGACTTCATACATGCCGTGGAGGTGGCGTCGCTCGAGGCCAAGTGCGTGCCTGTCATGGGCGCGCAGAAAGAAGACGTTGCGATAGAGTTGCAGTATCCCAGTATGCAGCCTAGAGAAAAGTACGTACTACATGCCACTGGATCCCGGGGATGTCGGTCTGCTTTTCTATTTCTTTAGTGCTAACAAGTTCTGTTTTTTTTTCCCCCCCTACTTTGGTACAGATTTGAACTTGTATGGGGTAAAGACAAGATAGACGCTGTCGAAGCCAGCATAAGAATCGTTCGCCACGTCGCCGAGACGTATCTCACCGATGAGGAAGCCGAGCCATTCACGAACATCAATACTGGACTGATCCGACGACTGGAGAAGGCATCGAATCGGAACATTCAGGATTTAGCCGGATTCAAAGCCGCACTGCACGAGTACAACGAGACATTATTAGGACTGGTTGAAGATGGAATCATTGCAAAAAACCTCGATGCCATGCACGAGCTCCCACAGCAGCTGGTGGCTTTTATTCTGGACCAGGTTTATGACCGAACAGTGGCCCCGAGCGTGGAACTGCTGTCGAAATATGAAAATGGCACCGACTATGTCTACGGAGAGCTGCTGCATCCCTTCATTTCCAAACTTCTCGTCGAGCAGATCAAAATGACGCTGGACCAGGTCTTTGTCGACCTCGGTTCTGGCGTCGGCAACGTGTGTTTGCAGGCCGCACTGGAGATTGGCTGCGAAAGCTGGGGTTGCGAAATGATGGAGAATGCCTGCAATCTCGCCAAGCTTCAGATCAAGGAATTCGACGCGAGGTGCATGCTATGGGGAATCAAGCCTGGCAAGGTGCAGCTCGAGCGGGGTGACTTCCGCAAGAACCCCGTTATACACGAGGCCTTGAAACGAGCAGATGTCGTGCTCGTCAACAATAAAGCGTTCACGTCGCAGCTGAATGACGACCTGGTGCGCATGTTCTTGGACTTGAAACCGGGCTGCAAGATCATATCGCTGAAATCATTCGTTGCTGATTTCAAGAGCAGCCACAACATCAACGATGTGGGCAGCACCATCCTTGATGTGGAAGAATGCACATATCCGGAAGGATTCGTGAGCTGGACGAATGCCGGTGGACCGTATTTCATATCCACTCGCAAGTAGTATCAACTATAGAGTAGGAATTATCCTCGTCAGTATACGATGTACTACAGCCTTTGGATATGCATCATGGAAGAGCTGGTACATTTCTTTCCGGTTATAAGGTAAGGAAGTAGAGAGTTTAGCAAACCCATGCGCGTATACATGCATACATACCCAATACAGCATCGCTTTGTGCGGATCTTCTCTCCGCTCACGAGTCGTCACTAAAAAGGAGCCCCTTGTGGTGGTTTGGGTCTTGCGCAGTGAATTATTGTTTTGTCGTCATGTCGCCTCATTGACCGAACAGAGGTTCGTTGGCGAGGTTCATGGCGTCAGCTTCTTGGGCCATGCGCTTCATCCATCTTTCGACAAGCTCCTTGTTCTCCTTCTTAACCTTGTCCCTCTCCCTTTCGGCCACGGACATTTGAAGATTTAATGTAATCATTTCGTCTTGTACTTGCTAATTTTTTTTTTGTTCATTCTTAGAGTCAGTCACTTTTCTGTTCTGTTCTTCTTCACGCAGCCACCGGGGTCACCTTTCATAATGCAAGCGAGCAATACCGTACCTCTAGCAACTTTCGCTTCTCACGTAGTTCATGCTCCCTGTCTTTCAACCTGGTTGTGAGCATCGTCTTCTCGGTGGTTAGATTCTTGATGGAGCGCGAATCATCCTTTGACCTGGTGCGCAGCCTTTTCAACTCCTCCTCTGCTGCTCGCACCCGAGTTTCCGAAACGCCCTTTGACCGGAGACACTCGGCCAGGTCTAGGCGCAGTTGGGCGACGCCCGGATCGTCTGAAGCTGGCAAAGCCCCGGGTTTTGATGCCGCAGCCAAGGCGCCTGCATGGAAATTCGAGACGCGAGATTCCAGGGCTGCCTTCTCGGCCTCCAGCGCAGATATGCGATCGGCCATCTGTGAGCCTGCCTGGCTGGTTAGTTCGGCTGCCCATCACTCAAACAGGTGGGTGGGGACGGACATGTCTGAACGAGCTCCATGTTGACGGGGTTTTGGAGCTCAGCGTCCTTGAGGGACGCGAGATATTCTTCTCTCCAGCTGGGCATGGCGATTGAGTTGCCGGAACTACTGTTGAGAGGAGGCGACGAACTTGTGCAGTGAGATCACTGAATGACAGGGAGGGAGACAAGACTGACCTGACTGACCATTGGCGGGGCAGATTGCGTCGCGGGGCGTGCCGCGTGCGTCCTCCAATCGATGTTTTATCCGAGGAATAGCCCCAGCCGAAGCTCTCTTTCTGGTGACACACCTGGGCGCCAGCAAGCTCTGGGCAAGCTCTCGAGTCCATCCTTCGCAATAAATGTAGCTCGCGCCCATCGCGCATGTCCTCGCCCGCCGTCTTCTCCGTTCCGCCTCACTGCTTGTCTACGCTTATGAGGTGACGCGATCCAGAATGTGCCACAACTCATGATGGACACTCTACATGCAAGAGCGGACTGGGAGAGCGTAGGGGACAAGTCTTTTCGCAAGACGCAGCAATACACCCAAGTGTTTGACCAGGATTTGGACCTCGACAACTATGTCGTAGCCGGGGCACCATATGCTGGTGCGTTAGGTAAGAAGATCTCTTTTTCTTTACATGTAATATTTTCATACGAAGACTAATCTCTGGCCTGCCCCCTAGCTCTGTGGCGTGACAGCTCCAAGCTGCAAGCTCACCAAGCCGGGCGATCTTCCAAACCCACCATTGATATCTATAGCTTGGCGGGGAAGAAGCTCCGGTCCATTGCCTGGGACAAGGGCCACATCAAAAGCTTAGGTTGGTCAGAAGATGAGTCTCTGTTAGTCGTAACGGCTGACGGAAACGTCCGCTGCTATGACTTGCAAGGTGATTTCAGCAATTTCACACTCGGCCATGGTGCGGACAACTATGGGGTTGAATCTTGCCGGTACGCATGCAAACTGCGAGCAGACGTTTCAGAAGCCGCTAACATGCTGTTTTTCTTTTTCTTTTTTTTTTAAAAAAAAAAAGCTTTTATGACGGCGGCATGGTGGCTCTCCTGGGGAACAACACTCTGGTGACTGTTTCTTCATACGCCGAGCCGCGGCCACGACGTCTGGTCTCAATTCCTGAAGGAGAAGTTCATTCTTGGGCAATCATATCACCGGATAACACACTCTCTCGGTCCGTCGAGGTCTTGTTAAGCATTGGTTCAACAGTGTACATCGTGGATGCCACAGATTGCGAGGACAAATATGTGGACAGCGGTCCCTTTAGCCACTTGAGCGTGTCGCCGGATGGTCGATTTATCAATCTGTATTCCAAGACCGGCATAGCGCACATAATCTCGAGCGATTTTCAGGAGAAAATGTTCCAACACAATTCGGATTCTCAAACACCACCAAAATATGTCGAATGGTGTGGAAGCGATGCGCTGATTGCTTGGGAAGACGAGGTTCATATCATTGGACCCGGCGATCAGTCATCGTCTTACATATACGACAGTACCAGAGTACACGTGATATCTGGTATGAAATTTCTTTCTCCATCGTGTTCATCCTCCCTTGAAGTGAATATATCTGATGAATAAGGTGTGCTAATTTTATTTTTTATTTTTTATCATTTACTAGAATATGACGGAGCCCGGCTCATCACGAACGACTTTTGTGAGTTTCTCGAGAGGGTACCGACGGATACGTTAGAGGTGTTTGGTCATGCATCCGAGTCCTCACCGGCTTCCATTTTACTGGATGCCGTCGGGCAGCTTGAACTGGAGTCGCCAAAGGCGGATGATTATATCCAGTTGATTCGAGCTAACCTTACCGAGGCTGTCGACACGTGTGTCAACGCAGCGGGCCGTGAGTTCGAGACTAAATGGCAAAAAAGGCTCCTGAAAGCAGCCTCATTCGGAAAATCAGTGCTTGATATATACAACAGCGACGACTTTGTCGACATGTGCGAAACTTTGCGCGTGCTGAATGCCGTACGGGACTTCAACATTGGCATACCCTTGTCGTTTGAGCAATTTCATCGTCTCACGCCAGAGAGATTGATTCGGCGCCTGCTTCAACGGCACGAGTATCTATTAGCTTTAAAAATCGCCAGATATCTGAGGCTGCCTACAGACCGGATCTACGTGCATTGGGCGTCTACCAAGGTTCGTGTCGGTGCCGAGGACGATAGTACAACGTGCAAGCAAGTTGTGGAAAGACTTTCGGGCAAGCCCGGCATTTCGTTTGAGGAGATTGCGCGCGCTGCCTATCACGAAGGCCGCGGCCGTCTAGCTACAGAACTGCTCAATCACGAACCCCGTGGTGGAAGACAGGTGCCTCTCTTGTTGGACATGGAAGAAGATGAGCTGGCCCTTGACAAAGCGATCGAGAGTGGCGACAGCGACTTGATCCTGTCAGTCCTGGTCAAGCTTAAGAAGAAGTTGCCCCTGGCATCCTTCTTCCGAGTCATCAACTCTCGCCCGACGGCAACGGCCATGATAGAATCTGCGGCCCTTGCCGAGGGCGATAATACGCTGTTGAAAGACCTGTATTATCAAGACGACCGCAGGGTTGACGGAGCCAATGTATTCATTCGAGAGTCTTTGCAGCAGCCGAATGCTCGCACTTCTGCGGACAAGCTGGCATTAGCAGCCAAGCTGCTTTCCGACTCGAAAGAAAATGTGACGGAGCTTCATGCTCTCAAAGAAACAACTACACTTCTTCGGATGCAAGAATCGCTGGATCGGGATTTGACGGACTCTTTTACTGGCCTCAGTGTAAACGAAACCATGTTCAAGCTCATACGACTAGGATACCATGGCCGCGCAAAAAAAATACAGAGCGAGTTCAAAGTCCCAGAGAAGGTGGCATGGTGGATTCGGTAGGTTGATGCACCTGATGCACTGAATGCCGATTTTGATTCTCAAGGCATTTGCAGCAATCATGTCAGTCAACTCGGTCACTAACATGAAGTTTTCCCCCAACATGTCAGACTTCGCGCGCTGGTCGCAAAACGAGATTGGACAGAAATCGAAGAAATCGCCAAGAACAAAAAGAGCCCCATTGGCTGGGAGGTATGTGTAACGAGACGAACGAACTGCTCTCACCCTTGAGGGAAATTACAAATGCTAACTGTGAATTCAAACCCGTGCTGAAGCCCTTCTTCAACCTCACGTTGCAAGCAGGCAGCCCTCGCGTTGCCGCGATATTTGTGCCCAAGTGTACGGGGCTGGAGCCCGGCGAGACGATCAACATGTATGAGAAATGCGGGATGCGAATAAAAGCAGCAGAAGAAGCAGTCCGTTTGAAAAACGTGGAGGCATGGGAAAGATTACTGGAAGCAGCAGGGCGAGGATCGCAAGAAGGACGAGAGATTGAGCGACTGGGGAATGCGGCGTTTAAGAAGTGAAGCCGAGAGGCAGAACGATGCCAAGAGGTGATGTAGAGCGTTGGAACTGTATTCTGTAATGTGTTTCTCACCTCGAGTACCCGGGGTCCTCGGCGTCGTATCACAAGCACCGCATCAGAGAAGCCATGTTCTGTCAATCCATCATTGTTGCACAGAGGCTAGTTTGACAAACTTGGCGTCCCATTGGCCCTTGACCTCGGCGGTGGCAGATCTGGGTTTAGAGACAGTGTCGAAATGAACGTGTCTTGCACGCTCCGCATCAGACCGCTTTGGCTGTCATTTACTTTGCTGGGTCCGCTCACGTTGTATGGTCATTGACTGAGACGACGATGGGTTGCGTGCAGTAAGTCTTTGATGGAGACGTTGATATATTGGTATCCTTGCTGCGATGTCTCCCTTTTGCCTCGTGAGATGATGAAAACACATGTTTTCTGCGTCACGAATCAAGTAATGCCAGTCACTGACAGTGTGAAGTGGTACTTCAATTGACGACTTGAACATTGCTTTCTCCCATGAGCAAGCGGCACCGTTCCCTACACGGTACGCTTCGAAATCATGCTTACTTTATCCAGGCACGGCGGTCTTGCGCGAATAACCCGTATTGGACTAACATGGCGTTCAGCGCCAAGTTCATGCCCACGTAGCGGCCGAGAAGGCGAGACAAGGGGGGGGATCTGCGATGGCTGGAATCCACTTGTTGGCGCAACGACCACCGGCGGTGCTATTAATACAGATGGAGGTTGTGTTGAGGGCTGGACGATAACATGGCGCCGAGACGCCATCCGGATGAGGTCTGAGACAGCGCGACATGGCTGGAATGGAATGGGATGGAATGTAATAGAATAGCGGACGGCGTCAACTGGTAAGGGGGACGGATGGGGGGGTATTTGCGTTCTGTTGCGCAGGATGGAAGAAGGTGCGGAGATATGAAGAGAAGTGAGGCGCATGTTTGCTGTGAAATGAGAATCCGTACATTGATTGAATGTTGGTTGATGGCCCGGAACCAGGAATCAGTCAGTGAGTGACCACACGGGAAATAACCCGATGGTGACTGACTTGCATCTGTTTTTGGCCCGTCGAGTCAAAGACAAAAGAAAGCCACTGCCGATCGGGCACGGCGTCACTCCGGGCCACTTGGCTTCAGGGTGCGCAACGGCAATCCCTCACAAAAACCGTGATCGCGGCGTCATCGCGGCGGGCAGTTCCACATGGCCCGGAGAAGCCCCGTCTGTTGTTTGGCGATCAATCTCCTGCCCGAATGCAGGCAGGTTGATTGCTGACGGCCAGACCGAGCATGTAATCCATAGTAATCCGTGTATACTGTACGGAGTAGTGGCTTGCAGTTGACAATTGATGGGGCATGCATGGATTGTCATCGAGGTCGACTCCCTTGTTGGCTCCATGTGATCAACCTAATCAAGCCCCCCGGCGGCAACCACGCGACAGCCGACAGCGTCATGAGATGTTCCATTTCGACGACTTGAACATTTTCTACCACCTTCTCGCCGTTGACGCCGTCATGCGTTGGCGTCTCGGATCACTGTCTCGCTCGAAGGCTGGGTTTCCCGAGACAGACAGTGTGTGCGGCGGGTGGGAATAGCCCAGTCGAAGCCGTCTAGACGTCTGCCTGTATTCAGTAACGTACGTCCGTACACCACAGTAATGTTTCCAGCGGTTTGTGCTGCATCTGTCCACTCTTGAGCAAGTCGTGCGCCACACGCCCCTGTGTATCAAGCATGTTCAGGTGCCTCGACCCTGCGACGGCCTGCGACGGCCCAGAGAGCCATTGACGGGCTTGCCTAGGCCACTCGAGGGGAGGCTAGCGACGGTGACGGCGAGCGCGTCTGACCTGGGTCTGGTCTGGGTCTGGTCTGGGTCTGGTCTGGGTCTGGTCTGGTCTGGTGGGTGGGTGCGAACGAAAAAAAGAGGTGACGGGTGCGAATCGAGAAGAGATGTTGATGCAAGCTGTTGAGCCGTCCAAGGTGAGAGCTGGGTGTACTCCGCACTATAATAAACAGACAGAGAATGATGGACTCGGCCTGCTTGGATGAAATTGAAGAAGCCATTTGTCTCTTTGCCAGACAGACTGGCACTGCGGCCGCATCGTCATCTCGACCGTTCGACAAGCTGGGGGTTGGGGCAAGCATCTGACTCCGCCCGAGTCGAGGCCGGCCTGTTGCCACGACCAATAGAAGAACGTACACGTAATACGGATTTGTATGTACAGTGACAGGTGTACATTGTACAAGAAGAAGAGCGGAAGAGAGCGGAAGCATCACACATCCGAACAGCCACACGACGTGTGAGTGGCGTGCCCCAGGCAGGGTGTGTGGAAAGTCCTACATGTACATGCTCCGTACGGACGTAATCCGTACACCTCAGGTGCAGAGACAGGTCACAATCAGATCAGAGCCGCCTTCAGAGTCCAGAGACCTGTTCAGCCCGTTCAAGATGATAAAGGGTCGTCACCCCTCCACAGCGCCTCCATCACTTTACCCGGAAGTATTTGCCATTTCTCCGCTGCCCACTGATCGCTATTAATAAGCTTTTCATCTGATCTGGTTCCCAAGAAAAAGAAGGGAAGAAAAGGACTAAACGTGGATACGAGAGAAACACCACCCACAACTTTGAAGTCGTCTCGGAACTCGACCTCGCCCACCGTTCGCCGACCTTGGCTGCGCGCGCAGCGGATGATTGAGAACGCATCGTTCCATCGCACAGACTGGACATCACCGGCCACGGAATTTTTTCCCACGACGGAGACGGAAAACGATCAGCCAGACCGACCGACCAGCGACTAGGAAAGAGACGGGCACTCGACGCATCATTCTTCACCCCTTTTTCCATAATTATTCCCCATTTTACGGGTTACGGCTCGCCCTTCTCGTGCACAAGGGAAGGGACCTTGACAAAGGGCAGAGATTGATGCGGAAAGCGCCCTTTCCCTTCCAGTCCTGTAGTCCGTACGGGAGGGCCCAGTGGCGGCGTGTTTTTGCGCTCTCAGTGCCTCTCGCGCTCTGTGCTCCAGCGCTCGCTGACATAATACTGCGCTGGCAATTCTCGACCGCCTGCCTGTTCTACTTTCCTCCGCCTGTGAGAGTTTCAAGCCTTCGCCTGGATCACGGCAATCCTGCACACTGACTCGATCCTTCGATTTTTGTCCGTCTTGCCCCCCCCCGGCGGCTCTCTCGCAACCCCATCATGTTCACGCAACCAGTATCGTCGCCTCCTCCGGGACCGCAAACATCAAGTACAGTGTCGCCTTCTCGGCCTAGCCGACTGCGCGGCTTGAATTATCTGCGCAACTACACGCACAGCCATCTCCTATCGCGGGATTCGCACCACTCCTCCAGCAACAGCAACAACAACTCATCTCCCCGCACCGCCCAAGGCCAAACAGGCAATCTGACACGATCCGTCAGCTACACTCCTTCGTCAAGTCTGTCTGTCGCATCGCAAAATCCCAACCGCCTCACTCTTGTTGGCTCCTCGCCAGACGCCATCCCGTCACGAGACAGCAACGGCGTCGCATCATACCGCGCTACCTCGGCCAGCCCCCCACCAACGATCCCCGAAATCGTTTCTCCCATAACTCAATCTGCCACCCTCAACGGCCTGCCAGAGGCAGCATCAAGTGCCCCCGACTCCTCCGACATGCCTGCCACCCGACCGCGGGCTGTGAGCAGTGGTAGTGCCCCCCCTAGCACGGCCACATTGCCTGCTGCGACGAATGGTGGTGCTGCCAACGGCACCGCCGACTCGGTCCCGTCAATACGCTTCTCCGCCTACTACGATCCTCGATCAACCAGACCATCACTCTCCTTCCCGCCCATCACAAGAACGCTTCCCAACGGCACCGAGGTGATTCGTGTGGGGCGATATTCAGAACGAGACGGCCAGGGCGCCAACATGAACAGCAATCAGCCATCTGCTGCTCCTGTGGGCTACAAGAGCAAGGTTGTGAGCCGACGGCACTGCGAGTTCTGGTGCGAGGATGGCAAGTGGTTTATCAAGGACGTCAAGAGCTCATCCGGAACTTTCTTGAATCGCATTCGACTGAGTCCTCCATCGCAAGAGAGCAGGGCGTACCCCGTGAACGATGGCGATATCGTTCAGCTCGGAATTGATTTCAAGGGGGGCGAGGAGATGATCTTCCGCTGCGTCAAGATGAGATTGGAATTGAACCGGGGCTGGCAAAACAAGCTCAATACCTTCAAGTAAGTCGACATCCCACTTTAGTGCTCTCTCCCTGAAGCGGGTTGATTGGGGAACGAGACTGACCGATCACCTTTCTCAGTGTTGCCGCTCACAAGCGACTCCGAACTATGGCATCAAGCAACAATGCTGCCGGAGCCGCTGGTTCCAGCTCGCAAGACTGCTCAATCTGCCTCAACTCGATTGCTGTACGTTTCTTGGACCCCCTTTGACCTACCTATGCTTCAAATGATCCTTTTTGTGTGTGCTGACCGAATACCATACAGCCGTGCCAGTCGCTCTTTGTTGCACCGTGCTCTCACACATGGCACTTCAAATGTGTGCGATCGCTATTGACGTCGCCTCAGTATCCCATCTTTGTCTGCCCCAACTGCCGCGCAGGCGCAGATCTGGAGGCAGATGTGGATGAGCCAACGGAAGAGTGGGACAACCTTGACGAAGACAAGATGGACACGGACAAGAAGGAGTCCGAAATCAGGTCAGAGGAAGAGGAGGCTTCTGCTCCCGAGGCAGCGGATGCACCGAGTCCAGATGTAGATGCCATGGACGTCACAGTCAACATCAATGCGTCTGACAGCCCGAGTGGACGACTCGCAGGCGCATCATCCCATCATGCGGCCTCGGAGCCGTTGCCCATACGAAACCCAACATCGGGCTCAGGCCGAGTCGGTCATTTGCGAGAGAACCGATCGCCGTCACCCTCATCAAGCGGAGCCGAAGGCCCAATCACACCGAGAAATAATGCCGGACCATGGGTGTTTGACGGCAGCGCAGGGCGTCGCGTGGTAGAGGGTAATTCCGGGATGCGAAGTCTCGATGCCGCAGCAGGAATCGACGTGAGCAGCGCCAACCAAAGTGACGACTCAAGTCGTTGATAAAACGAACGATGGACGGCAAGCCACTATCTTGCTTGACTGTAAGTAATTGGACTTTCACACTTGAAGTCCATACCAGTCCAACGGTCGAAGAAGAAGAAAAAGGGATTTTCTCTCTCTCTCTCTCTCTCTCTTTAGAGGTTGATGAACATCCCAATGCAAAGAGAGCATAGCAAGCGACAGTGCTGAAGATTTTCTTTTGTCTTCTCTGCCTGGTTCATAGACGGCGTCCCTGCTTCTGCATCGGTAGGCCAGTCTGCCTTTTGTTCCATGTCTATGACTTATCTACGCCTCTCTCTCTGTACCATTATCTTCAAGGTTTCATTTTGTCGCCGACATGGGGGCTTTTGGGTAGGTTGGCTATTTGGACTTTATCATGTTACTCGGCGATGAGGGTGAAACAGCATGCTTTGCATATTGGCGCTGGGTATCTCAGCTTACTTGGTAGTATTAATTCTACGATGCGGCTTGTGCTGGCGGCTTGTGCTGCCGGCATTGAGAGAATTTGTATGTCCTGTGTCTCTTGGTCTCTTGTGGCTGCTGTACCATCTATCCACCGGTGCTGATGATTGAACTGAATGGCATGGCGACTTTCGGACACGATCGTTTAAGCTACTCACTCTCCGACAACTGTTCATCTCCGTCCGGAGTGGTCCGATTTATCGCCGAGCCCATGGGCCGCCAAGTTCCGCCCAGTTGACGCACCCGCCATGCCCCAATATAATAATAATAATGGATCCACCCATCAAGGAAGCAAGCAAACTCACTGGTTCCAGAAAATTTGTCCAAGCTCCCACCCAACGACGCTCCCTTCCAGCGTTCGTCACAAGATATTTAGTATTTCCGCCATTTCATTTCACTTCATCAGTACCCATCGGATCTTTTCGTCTTTCGAACCTTGTCCACATGCCAGCTTCATAATCCGCATTGGAATCTCTTTCAGCCTCGCTTCTTGTCTGCTGGACAGCCACGTCTACTGCGGAGAGAACAGAGCATCATCATGTTGCGACAGGTTGCCGCGCGGCTGGGGCAGCGCGTGCCAGGGAGGACGAGATTATGGATGCCAAATGGGTATAGACAGAAGAGAGGGATGGCAACCGTCAAGGTTGAGGGGATACCAAAGGTGCGTCTCCCCCCCCTTGCAAAAAAAAAAAAAAAAAAAAAACCACGGAGAGGACCAGACGATGGATGCTGACGTTCAACCACTTATCCAGGAACCCACCGATCTCGACCGCATCACCACCCTGCCCAACGGCCTGCGCGTAGCGTCAGAAGCACTTCCAGGGTCGTTTGCCGGCGTGGGCGTCTACATAGAAGCTGGGTCGCGCTTCGAAACGCCCTCTCTGCGTGGCGTATCGCACATCATGGACCGGCTCGCGTTCAAGTCCACGCCCTCCCACACGGCCGACTCGATGCTCGAGCGGGTAGAGAACCTGGGGGGCAATATCCAGTGCGCGTCGTCCCGCGAGTCCATGATGTACCAGGCCGCCACGTTCAACAACGCCGTGCCCGAGACGGTGGGGCTCCTGGCCGAAACGATTCGCGACCCGAGCATGACGGAGGACGAGGTCGCCGAGCAGATCGAGACGGCGCGGTACGAAATCGCCGAGATCTGGGGCAAGCCCGAGCTTATCCTGCCGGAGCTCGTGCACACGGCCGCGTTCAAGGACAACACCCTGGGGAACCCGCTGCTGTGTCCGGAGGAGAGACTGGCGGAGATTGGGAGAGACACCGTGATGCACTACCGGGAGAGGTTCTACCGACCCGAGAGAATGGTGCTGGCGTTTGCGGGTGTCGATCACGGCGTGGCGGTGGGATTGGCGGAGCAGTTCTTCGGAGATATGAAGAGCAGCAGCCTGCCTTGTACGGCGGCGGGCTCAGAAACATCTGATGCTGCCGAATCCTTCGCGTCGACATCATCATCATCATCATCATCATCTTCTTCCTACTCCTCCGCGGCACCACCACCCACATCCAGATCTCCTCCTCCTCCACCGTCCCCCCCCTCATCCCCCTCCTCCTCCTCCAGTCTCAGGTCCAGAATCCCCTTTTTCAAGACCATTGCCACGTCGGCCCCGCGAAACGCCTCCGTCGGCCCTTGTACCTCAAGTCCGACGACATGCCTCCCATCCCACTACACAGGCGGGTTTCTCTCCCTCCCCCCCAGCCCCCCCCCAGCCCCCCTCCCTCAACAACACAAACTACACACACATCCACGTCGCCTTTGAGGGCCTCCCCGTCGGCTCAGACGACATCTACGCGCTCGCCACGCTGCAGACGCTCCTCGGCGGAGGCGGCTCCTTCTCCGCCGGCGGCCCCGGAAAAGGCATGTACTCCCGCCTGTACACCAACGTCCTCAACCAGTACGGCTGGGTCGAGTCGTGCACGTCCTTCAACCACTCGTACACGGACTCGGGCCTCTTCGGCATCTCGGCCTCGTGCCTGCCGGGCCACACCTCTGCCATGCTCGACGTCATTTGCCAGGAGCTGCGATCCCTTACCCTCGACACGGGCTTCTCCCGCCTCCAGGACGGCGAGGTCTCGCGCGCCAAGAACCAGCTCCGCTCCAGCCTCCTCATGAACCTCGAGTCGAGGATGGTCGAGCTCGAGGACCTGGGACGCTCCGTCCAGGTCCACGGGCACAAGGTCCCCGTCCGGAAAATGTGCGCCAAGATCGCGTCCCTCACTGTCCGGGACCTGCGGAGAGTGGCCTCCATGGTTGTGGGCGGATCCGTGCCCAACGCCGGTCTCGGGAGCGGCGCCCCCACCGTCGTGGTCCAGGAGGCGCAGGCCTATGGGCTGACGAGCCATTCAATGACGTGGGATCAGATCCAGGATCGGATCGACGGGTGGAAGCTGGGGAGGAGGAACTAGGGACGGACGGACGGACGGACGGAGGCCTTGTTGCTTGTATGGACGACACGACGGACCGTATGTATACTATGGGGGATTTGTGTGTGAAAAAAAAATAAATATCGAGACCTACACCAATAGTTTCTTGAACAAGCACGTTCATGACATTGCATCTACAATGGTATTGGTGGGTGCTCCGCGTCATGATCGCACTGTTTCAACATGTCACGTTCCGATTTGTTAAACTCACTCTGGTCATCGACTGCATGGAACTAGACGCAGAGGGGTGGTGGTGAAGAGAATTGTAATGTGCGGGTTCAGGTTGGATACATGCGTGGCACGAGGTATTTCATGACATGCCCGAGATGTAGATTCGCGTTAACGTAGCTCGTGCATCGTGTTGGTCGCTACCTAATCTATGTGATGCCGTCTATGCCGGCCCGGCCCTGGCATCTATCCCAACGCCATCCCCCCCCCCCCCCCCACCTATTGCATCTGCCGTGGTACTCCCATGTAAACAAACCATCATGTAAGAAAAGTGCCTGTCCAGAGCACCAAAATGGTTTCTACTCAAGTTGTTGAAAAATAAAATAACGGACAAATGAAAAAACAGGAGGACACATTGCGAGTCGGCACATGCCAATTCGAGACACGTAGACTTATTACAGCTTCGAGCGAACCGCCTCCAATCGGTACTTGACATCCTTCAACGCCTTGTTCGACGGCTTCCAATCGTCAAACTGCCGTAGTAGCTCTTCCGTCTCGCTGCTCAGTTCCGTCTTCACAAAGTCTTCCTCGAGCATGCCGCGCATGATCCACGGCAAAACATACGGATTCGTCGAGGCAAGACCTCCCTCTCGGGGTTTCCCCACCACGCAGGGAACAGGGCTCGGCGTGGATGTGGTCTCGAGAGCATGCGAAATGGCGAGATCGTAAACTGCTGGGTCGTAGTAGAGACGTGAGTGGCCCTCGCCAGAGTACAACGATCCGGCCAGCGCCATGGACAACTCGCGAACCAGACCGTGGTCGGTGATGCCGAGGTTTCGTATCTTGAGGGCAAACCCGACGAGATGGGCTATGAAGTCTGGTGCGTGGACGCGTCCGTCGATGAAGACGGCGCGGTAGATGTATGGATGGCTGGCGGGAGAATATACGGCGGACTAATGTGGGCAATTTCATGTTAGCACTTCCCGTTCGGTCATTGAGATTTGTCTCATCTGTATTTCGCGGGCTGTCAATGTGACTGACCTCCATGGGCACAAGTTGATCGTCGATGCTGCCGATAAACGTCACCCTAGCTCCGTAATCCAGCACACGCTTGAGAGACGCCTCGAAACGCTGCGAGTTGGCGCTCTGGGGGTTTCCGAAATCCCACAATTCCGCGGCTGACCCCATGAGTATACTCGACTTGTACTCTGGAAAAGGCCCCAGGGCGACCCCTGCCATGGCGCAGACACCAATCTTTGCGTCTGTGATGATACCCAGGTCGATGAGCTTCTCTAGCAACATGATGCTCACGGGAACCCCCTGTGAATGACACGCCAGGATGATGAAGTCGGCGTTGCGGATGTGATCTATCCAGTTGAGCATGAGCTTCCACAGGTTATCTACGCGATCGCTGATTCTGCCCTCGCCCTCCAGGGCAACCTTCTCAATCTCGCAGTCTGGCGAACCGTGGGCATCAGTCCACCGGCGTATGGCCTCCGCACAAAGGTTGGCGAACCGCAACGATGTTCCCGTCGGTTGGCCGATCATGGGGCGGAGGAAGGTCGCGGGGAACAGCCCGTGTACGCCGATGGCGATGGCCTTGCGAATCTTGGGTGGATCTTTGGTCCGGAATACGTGGTTCGCGGCCGGCTGCGAAGTGCGTAGCAGCAGCTGGGCAATTTGCTGCAAAATGGATGGATTCTCCTTCATCCGATATGTACTCGAGAATGAAGGCAGTAGCAGGTTGGGAGGATGCTTCGAAGCTGACTCCGACTCTGCCATGGAATTGCTCGATGACTCGGCTTTTGTTGATGGCGCCGACAGCTTTTGCTCCCTGGCTGGAGGAAGGGGAGGTCCCTGAGGTTCGTGCGCAGCAGCACTGGCGGCTGTCGATGCGTCCGAGTTCCCAACTGTATTCTGAGATAGTGGCCGTACTCTCTTCTTTACCCGCCACGTTGATCTCGTCTCTGGCTGAAAATCCCGTGATGAGGTGTCTCGTTTGGGGCCCTTGTTCTGATGACCAGAAACGTCGCCTTCGTTCATTCTCCTCGGTTGCGCTTCAGACCCGTCTCCCATGATGGCCATCTCACCCGACTCCGAAGTTGAACCCTTTATACCGGTTTTGCTGGGTGATGCCCTTGACCAGAACGCCCATGTTGAACCAGCCTTGGGTGTGGTTGCCTGTTCCGAGGTCTTCGGAACAGTCGCAGTCGCCTCGGGAGCATCCTGCGTCACAATTTCCCCTTGGGATCTCATCTTGCCATCCTTCTCCGCATCGGGTGCCCTCATCTTGTCGTCTGTAGAGGACCAAAATCCGAACCAAGTCGATGACGCAGCAGGTGCGCTCGGAGGAGGATCCCGAGGCACGAAGCCTGGAGCTGCAACCTGAGCCGGAGGAGTGACCGGTCGATTTTCTGTTGTTTGCTCGGCCGTCTTGTCGGGCTTAGCAATTGTCGTAGTGCCTTGTTGTTCTGTGGTCTGCGGTGCTTTCGACCACCACCCGAGCCAACCTGACGCAGGTGCTGCACCTTGTTGGGCTGTAGGTGTGATGGATTCGGAAGATGTGTCCGGCGGAGGGTTTGCTGCATCGACTGCAAGCGTATCTTTGCTGCTTTTTGCAGGATCTTCTGATTTTGTGGTGTCTTGTTTCTTGTCGTGGGTTGTGTCGTCAACAGTGCCGTCGGTTGTAGTGATTCCGACACTCATTCCGCCATCTTCGGGGACCTTTGCTAAAGATATGGATCGCGAATTGCTGCGAATACTCGCAGTCTCGGCCGCGTTCTTCTTGGCTGATTCGAAACGCCCTAGATCTGGGGTTGCTCTGGAGCGGACAGTTCCACCTAGAATGTTTTCACGTGCAACCGAAGTCGAGGCGGAGGCTTTCCTCGGTGTTTTGGGCCACGGGCCGTACCAGCTCTTGGCCTTGCGGACCTGTGATGAGAAGAGCACGGGGATTAGCAAAAACGATCAAAGCAGGCTGCCGAAGGAATGCCATTTTCTTCTTCTTTGTCCGGCTCTCGGATTCTTGTGTCTTGTGATTCTTGTGATTCTCGTGGCATAGAGCATGCCGGACGCGTACCTACCTGTTTCTGGTTTATGGTGTCGGGGAGGGCCGCAGCATGAGGCTTCGTGGGAACGGGCGGTGGCATTGGCGGGATCGGAGGGATTTGAGATGGTGGAAAAGGGCCTTCCGAGGCAACATGCTGGTGGTCCTTGGCGATGCTAGTCGTCGTCTTAATACATGTAGCCTTCTCACCATCGCGGCTGGATGCGGGCGTGAGAGTGAGAGTGGGTGGGAACGTCGACGTGGACCTGGGCAAGGGCAAGGGCATGGGGAGGGGGGACCTGGTGGGCGGCGTTTGTGGTGACGCCTGTGACGTAGCGGAGCCCGCTTGTGGTTGTGGTGGTTGTGGTGGTTGTGGTGGTTGTGGTGGTTGTGCATGCGACCTGGTCTGGGCCAGCTCCCGACTCACGGCCGTTGTCGCCGCGGCCGGATTATGACCCTGTCTCTTCCGCGGAAGGAGCATCTTGTTTACGACGCCTGTTGCCCTGAAGCGTAATGCCCAAAATTGAAAGAGATGTGGTGGTGGTTTGGAATCAACAATCAACGTGGTGACATGACATGAGTGCCACTGGACTGGCATGCAACGGCAGTGCAGTGCCTCGAGTGCTGAAGTCCAGTGCTGAAGTCGAGTGCTGATCACCACTAAGTTCCTGCCAGCCTTAACATGTGCAGCGCCCCACCAGCCTGCGCCACACCTTGGTGCCCTCGCGCCCCCGTCCCTGATTGCCCATCTCTATCGTTATCGCTTATCAGCCTCCCGCAAGAAAAAAAAAAAAATCCATCCGACCCCAGCAGACATACAGACCAACTTGATGGTCGGGAATTTCTGCAGTTTAAGACTCAAGGTACGGCGACACAGTTTTCGCCGCCATTCCTCACCATGAGCAATCTCAAGCGCAAGGATGCGCCTGGAGGCCAACCTCCTGCAAAATCCGCCAGAAATTCCAGAGAGGGTCGACCTTCAAAACCAGACGCTCCCGCAGCGAACAAAGCCGCAAAGGCGGGCAAGCAATCCAGCAAGACTGCCGAGTCCAGCGTCGACCGCCCCAAAGCCCCAGCCGTCTCCTTGTTGAAGGATGAAGAGCCCATCTTTCCTCGAGGTGGTGGGAGTGTTCTCACGCCATTGGAACAAAAACAAATTCAATTGGAAGCCAGGGCCGACGCACGTCGTGAAGAAGAGTTTGAGACGAGCGGTGGCAAGGCACAAAAGAAGCCGCTACAGAAGAAGAGGAAGGCATCCACAAAGGGAGGCAAGAAGGGCTCCGAAAAGCAAGATATCGAGGACTCCGTAAAAGTTGACAGTCTTAGCTTCAAGGTAAATTTCACATCGAGAACGGTCATCGCAAGGGTGCTAAATACAACTAACGCTGCCGCACAGAAACTCGTCAAAGGGTCCCTCGTCCTCGGACAGGTCACCAGGATAAATGATATGGACCTGGAAGTTGCCCTGCCAAACAACCTTACTGGCCATGTATCGATAGTTGCCGTTTCCGAGCAATTGACCAACCGACTACAGGAAGATGCCGCGCAGCAAGACGATGACGACGAAGACCAAGACGACGACCATGACGAAACCGATGTCGACCTCAAATCCGTGTTTTCGATTGGCCAGTACTTGCGAGCATACGTCGTTTCTACCATGGACGAGTCAGTTGTAGGCAAACACAGGCGAAAGATCGAGCTCTCTCTCAGGCCGTCCGAGACAAACTCGGGTTTGACCAAAGATGATGTGGTTGCCAACAGCACCGTCATGGCATCCATCATCAGTGTCGAAGATCGTGGTTGTGTCATGGATGTCGGAATTCCTGATCTCCGTGCTTTCTTACCTAATGGCGAGATCGATTCCACGATTGACCAGGCTAGCCTCCAAGAAGGTGCTGTTTTTCTCTGCCACGTCACTAGCAAAGGTTCCAATGGCAATGTAGCCCAGCTATCGTTGCTACAGAAGAAGCTCGGCAACGTCAATAATGTGCCTGCGGAGGCTACCACGATCAACACCTTCCTGCCGGGTACAACAGTCAACGTCATTGTCACCAACACGGATAGACGTGGCCTTGCAGGCAAGGTTCTCGGCCACCTAGATGTCACTGCCGACCTAATTCACTCGGGAGTTGGTCCCAACAACACTAACCTCGAGTCTGCCTACAAGATTGGGTCCAAGGTCAAAGCAAGAGTAATTTGCAATTTCCCCGCTGCAAAGGAGCCCAAACTTGGCATCTCCCTGCTCACACACATTACATCGCTCTCGCGAAAACACCCTGCCAGGGAGACCAAGAAGCTTCCTACCGAAGTGCTGCCTATATCATCATTGGTCGAAAAGTGTACCATCAAGCACGTCGAGTCTGAGATTGGTCTTTTCGTCGATGTCGGCATTGCAGGGCTCTCTGGATTCGTCCACATTTCACGAGTCAAGGATGGCAAAATCGACGCTCTGTATGATGCCAGTGGGCCATATCAGGTGGACTCAGTTCACAAGGGCCGCGTTATTGGCTACAGTGAAGTAGATGGTGTTTTCCATCTGTCCTTTGAAAAGAGCATCCTCGAACAGGAGTACATTCGTCTTGAAGATGTTCCTGTGGGTGCAGTCATGACATGCGAGATCGAGAAGCTGGTCATCAAAGAGGAAGGTGTCAGTGGATTGATCTTGAAGATTGCCGAAGGAATAACTGGCTTTGTTGCCGAGCGTCACCTCTCTGACATTAAGCTACAACACCCCGAGAAGAAGTTCCGAGAGGGCATGAAGGTTAAGGCGCGAGTTCTCTCCAGCAACCCATCAAGAAAGCAGATCCGACTTACCCTCAAAAAGACACTCGTCAACTCTGACGCGCCAGTCATCAAATCTTATGAAGATGCAGTCGTTGGCATGCAGGCCCCCGGAACCATCATCAAGCTTCAGTCAAATGGTGCCCACATTCAGTTCTATGGCTCCCTCAAGGGTTTCTTGCCCATCTCTGAGATGAGTGAAGCCTACATTCGTGACCCTACTGAGCATTTCCGCGTTGGCCAGGTCGTCAGTGTTCACGTTCTTGACGTAGATCCTGAACAGCGCCGGCTCATTGTTTCCTGCAAGGATCCCGGGGCTTTTGGGTTGGACAAGCAAACTGCCCTCAAAAACCTCAAGGTTGGCGATCTGGTCGCCGCAAAAGTCACCCAAAAGACGGAGGACCATGTCTTCGTCGAACTCGCCGACAGTCGATTGAAGGCTATCCTGCCCGTTGGACACCTCACCGACAAGTCGGCCTCGAAGAACCAGTATGCCATGAAGCGTATTTCTGCCGGCCAGACTCTGTCCAACCTCATGGTTCTGGATAAGAACGAGCAGCGAAGGGCCATCATTTTGACCCAGAAGCCAAGCCTCGTCGATGCCTCCAAGGAAGGAAAATTACTCGCGGTCTTCGACGACGCCAAGGAAGGCGCCGTTGTGCCCGGATTTGTGAGAAATGTAACCCCGACCGCTGTTTTTGTCGAGTTCGCTGGTCGTCTGAACGCCCTCTTGCCAAAATCCCGGCTATCTTCCGAAAGCCAATCCAAACCGGATTTTGGCATGCACAAGTACGAGTCAATTGAGGTCAAGGTCATCTCAGTGATCAACGACCTGCGCCGAATCATGGTTGCCCCAGCCACTGGAGCCTCTCATGGTCCATCAGCCAAGCAGCCGAAAGAAAAGTCGGCAGCCCCTGCCGATGGCCTAGGCTTCGGCACCGTTGTCTTGGCAAAGATTACTTCCATCAAGGACACCCAACTCAACGTTCAGCTCGTGGACAGCCAAGTTCAGGGCCGAGTGGATGTTTCCCAAGTCTTCGACAACTGGGAAGACATCACAAACCCCAAGGACCCCCTCGAGAAGTTCCGCAGGAAACAGGAGATCAAGGCGAAAATAATCGGTGTTCACGATGCCAAGGACCACCGATTCCTGCCCTTTACTCACCGTTCAGCTCATTCTGTCCTCGAGTTGACGGCGAAGCGAAGCGAAGTCGAAGCAGACAACCCTACTCCTCTTTCGCTCGAGCTTCTGAAGGTCGGCGACTCTCACATCGCCTACGTCAACAATGTCACGCCGCAATTCCTCTGGGTCAACCTGTCACCTGATGTTCGAGGTCGAGTATCAGCGATGGAGGCGTCTGACGATCTCTCCCTTCTCAATGATCTGGAGGCAAACTTCCCCATTGGATCAGCGCTCAGGGTCAGAATCACGTCAGTCGACAGTCAGAAAAACCATCTCGACTTATCGGCGCGCTCTTCCGCCGAGTCCAAGGGAATTGACTGGATGTCGTTGAAGCAGAACATGGTTCTGCCTGGCAAGATTACCAAAGTCAATGAAAGGCTAGTTATGGTCAAGCTCAGTGAAATAGTTTCTGGTCCTGTCCACCTGCCTGATATGGCCGACGACTACGACGATATCAACACCTTGAACTATAAAAAGAACCAGATTGTACGAGTGTCCATTGTTGACGTGGACGTCAGCAACAAGAGGCTCAGACTGTCCATGCGCCCGTCCCGCATCATGAGTTCCACACTCCCTGTTGCAGACAAGGAGATCACGAGCGTGTCACAGATTGCTGCGGGCGATGTTGTTCGCGGGTTTGTCAAGAACGTATCAGACAAGGGCCTGTTTGTTTTGCTAGGAGGGTACATTACCGCCCTGGTCAAAATTTCCAATCTTTCCGATCGGTTTTTGAAGGAGTGGAAAGATCAATTTCAAATTGACCAGCTTGTGAGGGGCCGCGTTCTTTCCGTTGACCCTGCGCTTAAGCAAGTCGAACTCAGCTTGAAGTCTTCTGTCGTGGACGAGGACTTTGTCCCGCTCATTACTTACAATGACATCAAGGAGGGCCAAGTTGTCACTGGTAAAGTACGAAAGGTCGAAGAGTTTGGTGCTTTCATTCTTGTGGACAACTCCACCAACGTTAGTGGCTTGTGCCACCGAAGTCAAATGGCAGATCAAGCGGTCAAAGATGCCACCAAGCTCTACAAGGAGGGCGACGCTGTCAAGGCCCTCGTTCTCGAAGTGAAGGCTGCAGAGTGTAAGATCAGCTTTGGTCTGAAGCCTTCTCTCTTCGACGAAGACACAGCCATGGATTCGGATGATTCAGACGCCGGTGTAGCCCTGAATGGTGATGATGATGATGATGATGATGATGATGACGAGGAGGAGGAGGAGGAGGAGGAGGAGGAGGATGAAGACGAGGGCAGCGACGACGAAGAACTGGATGACGAGCAAAAAGCCTTGTTAGAGAAGCTCCTGGCCAATGACAGTGGCAACGGTTCAGACGAAGAAGAGGAAGAGGACGAGGAAGAGGAAGAAGAAGGTGAGGAAATGAAGGACGCCTCAGCAAAGAAGTCCAGTGGCTTGGGTCTTGGGAAGAAGAGCGCATGGTCTGTCGATCCGTTCGATGAAGCAGGACCTGATTCAGAAGACGAGGAGGAACCAGACCAGAACGAAGGTGACAAAAAGAAGAAGAAGAAGAAGCGGAGAAAGGATGAGATCGAACTCGATCGCACTGCCGAACTTGACGCCCACGGCCCTCAAACGTCTAGCGATTATGAGCGGCTTTTGTTGGGTCAACCCGACTCATCCGAGCTATGGATCGCGTATATGGCCTTCCAAATGCAAGTGAGCGAATTGCCCAAAGCGAGAGAGGTAGCTGAGCGCGCCATCAAGAGCATCAACATTCGGGAAGAAACCGAGAAGCTCAATGTCTGGGTTGCTTACCTCAACTTGGAAGTTGCCTACGGAACCAAACAAACTGTTGAAGAAGTTTTCAAAAGAGCCTGTCAGTATAACGATGAGCAGGAGGTTCATGAGCGCTTGGCGAGTATCTACATCCAATCTGAAAAGCTGAAGGTGAGTTTTCTTTTCCCTTTTTTTTCTTTTTTTTCCTTCTTTGCCTCCCCTATCGCAATGCCCGCACAGAAAACAACACATGCTAACTTGAGACGCAAAAGCTCGCCGATGAGTTATTCGAAACGATGCTGAAGAAGTTTGGTGCCAAAGCCCCCAACGTGTGGACAAACTACGCGCACTTCCTCTTTGTCACCCTGGGCCAGCCACCTCGTGCAAGAGCACTTCTCCCACGGGCCATGCAACAGCTTGACAAGCATCATCATCAGAGCATCGTCAGCCGGTTCGCGGCCCTCGAGTTCCGCTCGTCCAACGGTGAGCCAGAACGCGGCCGCACAATGTTTGAAGGCTTATTAGCCGCGTACCCCAAGAAGGGCGACGTCTGGAGCCAGCTGCTGGACCTGGAGATGGGCGTAGCCGGCTCCGAAGCAGATGCCACCACGGTCAGAGATGTGTTTGAGCGCCGCACTCGTGTGAAGGGTCTGAAGCCCCAACAAGCAGAGAAGTGGTTCCGCAGATGGGCGGCATGGGAGGAGAAGCTGGATCCCAAAGGCAAGGACAGGGTCATGGCCAAGGCTCAAGACTGGGCCGCGCTGTTCAAGGCCAGGAAACAGGCCGAGGCTGCAGCGCAGGAAGATGAGGAGATGGAGGGATGAGTTTGGAGACAGTCTTGACTCTTGAGCAAGGCACGGTGGCGACTATTGTATATAGAAAAGAAGAAGTCGTATGTCTACTTGGTTCCAAAAAAAAAAAAAAAAAACAATATCTGTCTGAAGCTACTTTGGATGGCGAATGTGAACAATACATGTTGAAAGTACGGAGTAAGCTGGGCCCATTCCATTCTCTTGACTACAAGGCTGAGCGAGCTCCAATTTGCAAATACAACCACGACCGTGTCATGATGCACAAACCCTTCGTCTTGCGTCCTTGCGTATCCGCCTCCTTGATCGGCACAAACAGCCAGAAACACGACCAGTCCCCCGTCTCATGTGAATCGATACAACGTGTTCCTCGACAGGCTACATGACACCTAGCAGTCGGTCTTTCGAATAATAACGTTCCAGTTTTCCGTAGTAAAAAGCTACTCACGCGTCAATAACGCCAAGTTGTGATGACATCCATGCACGCCATGGTGGGTGGGGAGAGAGAAAAAAAAAAAAAACATACCTGTCCCTTGACATATGTTTCACTTCCGTCCATCTACAACCCGTGACAAACGACGTCAGCTCTCTGAAGACCGGGAAACCAGGGAAAAAAAAAAAAAAAAAAAAGAAACTGCTTCCCGCCACAAACCTGGTAGCACTGGGTCCACAACCGCTCCGCCACCGCGCCAACCGTCTTGCACGGCACGGTGAGATGGAAATCGTTGTCGTTGCACAGCCAGATGCCCCCGTTTCGATCACAGCTGACGCGGGAGCAGGACCCGTGGCCTATGGATCCCGGGCTGGCGCCGCATTGCATTCGGCCGTCGTATTTGGTGCGGAGGTCTGCTGCTAGTCAGTCTTTGTTCGGTTCTTTTTTTTTTTTTTTTTTTTTTTTTCTCCCCCCACAATCATCCGGATTGATGATGGGGGATGATGGCGGGTCAAAAAAGGACGTACATCTTATGCCGTCCCGGATGACGTCCCGGTCGGCCCAGTCGCCGAATCCGCACCAGTGGTGGCTCTCGGTCTGCCGCGGGTTAAAATCTCGCCGATCAAGTTCCACGGACGGGGGGGGGGACTCTTCCGTACCCATCGCTTCTCGAGAAAACCCCCCTCCGGGAACCCCTCCGGGTCCTCGGCGGACGCGTTCAGGTACGCGGACGCGGGGTTGATGGCCTCGATGCCGCGCCTGATCTCCTGCATGGTCCCCCGGAGGGTCGTGTTCTGTCCCGGGAGCGCTTCGCCGACCCAGGTCGCGCCCGGGGTGTCGGAGAAGACGTACTTCCTGTCGACCTGGTCCTGCGAGGAGTGAGTTGTCTTGTCGAGCCAGCCATTGTGCAACGCACCAAGGGGGGATGAATTGACGGGGGGCTCGTTGCGTACCGAACTGGAGGAGACTGGGATGGCCTGCACGGGGGGATATGATTAGTTTGGAAATGTCAGAAGGGGGGGGGGGGAGGGGGGGGATTGAATATCATCGCACATTGGCTGCCGCCCAGGAGAAGAGGCAGGACGCGAGTATGGCGTTGAACATGATTTCTTTTTACTTCACACAAAGTATCGCTCGGTATCTGCTAACGAGCTGCAAATGAATGACCGGTCTTTCGCATTGTCAGGAACCTTGGGAGTGGACATGGACCTATTATACATGCGTGACCTGCCCTTTTTTGAAAATGGACGACATCCCCACGGGGATCCCCACGGGCAACAATAAGCATTGGCGGTGCAGGGGACGGCCAGGGCGTTCTTTTGACGCGGGGTTGCGAATGCGCAGTTCTACTGTTTTCTTGTTTCTTTGCGCCATGTGATTTTTCTATTTACATGTCCCATGGTTGATGTGTTGGTCGTGTGTTGGTCGCCTGTTGGTCATGTGTTACATCGATGCCTAGTCTTGTTAGTAAAGTAGCCTTTGGAGTATTCGGACGGCTGGTGCTGGGTTTCATTTTACCACATCCCCATTTAGATTCGCTGATGCTGGACCATGCGGAAACAAGTCGAGTATTTGACGCTCTTCATCAAGCATGGTGGTTGCCACAGTCGGCTCCTTTTCGAGTGCGGGAATCCAGCCTATGGGTGTACCGTGGCAACTCACAATCAGCATCAGCATGGCAACTCATCAATCAGCATCAGCATGGCAACTCATCAATCAGCATCAGCATGACAACTCATCAGTCAGCATCCGCATGACAACTCATCAACCAGTGTTGATTGTAGAGAAAGATGGCATGGAGTGGTCGAGGTGAGTTCTTGCCGACGGACACAGCCTCAAGCAGAAACCAAATCAATCAACTTGCATTTCTTCCTGCCAGTCATTCTCAGTCATTGAATCGTTCTTCTTTCGTGTGGCTGAAACGGGAGAAACCCATCTGTGCTTCGTGTTGAGCATATAATGTGTTCATTTATCGCAGCTACTGTTAGGGGTGCGCACTCCGTTCTTGGCTATTTAGCCTAGCTGTTATTTTAGTCCGTACATATATGCAGAGCAAATCTGCCATCACCGGGATGGACACGGTGTATTCACCTTGATTTCCCACGTATTAGACGCCTCATCAAAGACGCCTCATCAACTTGCATGTTTCAGCCCATGCAGCGCTGCAGATCTGTTGCACGGAAAAAAAAAAAAAAAAAAAAAAAAGAGGCGCAGTCGACTGGCCACTTACTTATACATACTGGGGCGAGTCATTAGCTACCATTTCGCTTGGAAAGCGTTGCGCGCGTTCGACATGGTCGTCGGAAGCTACTCCCGCCACGGCAGTTTTTGGCGCCCCCAATATCGCACCGCAGTAATGAATCAGTGTCCAACCTCCATCGAAGCAGCGCACATTGATGGTAAGCAGCGTCCGGTTCATCCGAAAGGTGGGAATTCTGAATCCAAATGGACAAGGCACTCGACTGTGACGGCTTCGAGTTTTAACAACGTAGTCAGCCAGACCGGGTGAATCCCATTCAAGAGGTTCTTCGAAAAACGAGCGGGCAGCCCCGACCGGCCTCACACTCAGCTTCTGCTTGCGGTCCCAGCTCTGCTGCACATCCCCGAGAACGAAGTGTATGTAATCCGTATCTCTGGGCGAAATGACCGACCATGTGGCTTACGTACCTTAGCCGCTCCTGGGCTATCCCGGGGCGAATACAAGAGCCACACGACAAAGTAAGAGGCAAGGCTTTGGGAAAGCGTTTCGTGGGCTTGCCTGCTTTCAAGTTAGACTCGGTACGCATCGAACCAACGACTTGGAATGAGCCATGGGCATTTGCACCTACACCACGAATGTCTCTGGCTCCGACTCGCAAGGCCCGTCATCCTCAATCTGCCGGGGGCCGTGTTGCAGAGACAGCAGGTGGGTGTGCTGGGGGCTCTGTATACTGGCTATGAGAATTTGACCAGTAGAGAAAGTCATGAATACATGATCCCCTGCTTGTTTTGGTATATCCGCCCCAAAGATGGCCATTTGCGTTCTCTTCTGGGCAAGACGTGGTTGACGTGGTTTTCGTGGCCCGGACATGTAGCAAGAATGCAGACTGCTCCGGACACAGATACTTGTAACTTCAAGTAAGACATTTCTCGACCCTGTTTTGTCCTGTTCAAGAGTTGTTCATTTATACCTACCCACCCGTCGGGAAACTTTCGCTCGAGTCATCGTGATATCGACATTTCAAATATATGCCCGGCAAGCAGGGGCAAGGTGAAGGAAGCTCTTATCGATAAGCTGCCACCCAACCCCAATCCCGCCAAAGTGAAGGGGAAGCGGGGGGGTGCATTTCGAGTCGAACTGCTCCGAAACCAGAACTTCGTCCAACTTCCATCAACAAGAGGTCTACCTCGGCGATTTGCCCCGAGGAAAGAAATCAGCATGGAGACGGCTCTCCGGTCCTGGGGTAAAGACCAGTCCACCACCCCGTGCCCCCCGAGTTCCGTTTCCCAACCTAATTTCATCTTTGCAGAGCTCGACAACCACGTCAAACTGGTCGACCCGAAACGCGACGCACTCTACAACTACGACCCCGAAGCCCAAAAGGCAGCAGCGCAGGCTCGGCCATGGGCCCAGAACCCCAACTACTTCAAGCACGTCCGGATCAGCGCCGTGGCTCTCATCAAGATGACGATGCACGCCCGGTCGGGAGGCAACCTGGAAATCATGGGCCTCATGCAGGGCTACGTCGACGGCGACACCTTCATCGTCACCGACGCCTTCAGGCTGCCCGTCGAGGGAACAGAGACGCGGGTCAACGTGCAGGACGAGGCCAACGAATACATCGTCGAATACCTCGACCTGTGCCGCGCGCAGGGGAGGCAGGAGAACGTGGTGGGGTGGTACCACAGCCACCCCGGCTACGGGTGCTGGCTGAGCGGCATCGACGTCGAGACGGAAGCCATGCAGCAGCAGTTCCAGGATCCCTTCCTGGCGGTCGTCATTGACCCCCATCGCACCGTCAGCGCCGGCAAGGTCGAGATCGGAGCGTTCCGCACCTACCCCGGCTCCCACAAGCTGGAGTCGGGCTCCGAGTCGTCGGACGGGTTCCAGGCCGTCCCGCTGGCCAAGGCTGCCGAGTTTGGCGCCCACGCGAGCAGGTACTACAGCCTCGAGGTGTCTCATTTCAAGAGCACCCTGGACACTCATCTGCTGGAGCTGCTGTGGCACAAGTACTGGGTGCAGACGCTCAGCCAGAGTCCTCTCCTGACGAACCGCGACTACGGAAGCAAGCAGATGCTCGACCTGAGCTCCAAGATTAGGGAAATGACGACGAACCTGGCGCGGACCAGGGGTGCGCAGAGTCTGGGGCAGAGCCAGGCTAGCGTGGGAAGGGACAAGGCCCTGGAGAAGTTGGCAAATGATACCAACCTGATTGCGACGAAGGAGAGGTCTGGCCTGATGGCGGGAGAGATTAAAGCCAAGCTTTTCAACGACTTGGGGACCAAGACGGGGTAGAGCATTGGAATCGGAGCGACTGATAGTTCCTCTGTAACTGCTGTCCTGACTTTTTTTTTTTTTCTTTTTTTTTCTCCTTCCTTTTCCATTTGCCCAAGAGAACGAACAGGGGATTACATTAGAGCGGCGTTGGCAAAGATACGAATTGATACGTTACGACTTGATGATTCACAGAACCACGAATGCGCTTCCGAGGTGTAAGTGTTTGTTCCAGTGATTCGCAGATGATGCTTTGAATTGTTTCCAGGAACACAACAAACCGTTCCCAAGCCTCGGAGCAGAGCGACAAATATATATACATACACACGACAAAACTGTGATGAGACGCCGGCGAAACGCGACCTAGTGGTGAAATGTAGACGGCATCAATGAATGTTGTTCAAACCCGACCGGGTAGGAAAATCACGAGACATGGTCAGACATGCCGGGAGTTTTCTTTCTGGGGGGCATGCCAAGACGCCATCAACAAGTCAGAACCGGTGCCACAAGCAGGGTGGTTAGGGTCTGCGTGCTAAATCAAGGCAAAGCTTAGCCAAAGCGTCAAGATGCATCGATGACAAACGGCATCTGCCAAGCGCGTTCCGTTCGTTGGTCGAACGTGGTTTTCGGGCTCAATGCCGGCATGAGCTTGCGTAGCATCGCCGAGAATGGCAAGCCATGCGGCGCAAATCTGGCCGGAACAGAAAAAAAAAAAAAAAACAGTGGTTCGTCATCGCACGCAGACAGACGGGCATTGTCTTGTTTCGGTGGAACTTGGTTGCACAATAATGACCAAGGTATGATGCCATGCGTGTTAACACGGCTGTACTGGGAGCCCCACACGTTGCGGCGATTGGGATTGTTGGATTTTGACGTGATGACTGAACCCGGGATTGCCTGCGAGCGCCCCATCATTTGTTGTTGGGGGACAACGGCTGGCCAGTTTATTAGCAGGTTCTACGGATTAATACCGAGTAATACACATGGCCATGGCCTTTGTAGATCAGGGAAGCATTTCCTGAGGGGGGGGGGGGCACATGACGTCGAGACGCGAAGCTAGCCAACTGCGCGTTGTGGTATCAGAGTAATCCGTAATGCACAGCCATTGAGAAAGGGAATTTCACGGAGAAGTTCCCTTTGCGTTAAGATGACGCCTAATATCATTGCCGACCGAACCTTTTGAACACAAAAGCTCGACCCCCCACCACAAGCATGAAGAACGGAAGAACTTGTGTTGGCCTGCGCCACTCGACAGGGTTGCAGCTGGACTAGGATAGCTCCACGAGTCCTTGACGTCATGGACGACCATTTGGAAACAAAATTTGTCCCGTCTTGTCTGCTCTTCCCTCTTCCCCGTGGAACAACTTGCAATCTTAAAAACATGCCGCGCTAAATAAATCGTGAATGTCAGCACTTGGACCTCGGAGACGGGAGCATCTTGTTGAATAAGTTGACGAGACGGATATTGCAGGCCTTTTTGATAACATGACACCCCTTCCCCCCTTCCCCCCTCTGAAGAAAAGAAAAACTCGTCAAATCGTGAAACGTTGGGCAAAAGGGAAAACATGGTTGGCATGTGAAAGCCGTCAAGCACAGGACGGTGGTTGCCGGTGACTCCATTCCAGCTCCATCGGGGCCCCCAGTACATGCAGGGCAAGTCATGTCTGGTATTGTTGGTATTGCATTGCATTGTACTCGGTACAACCTCCCGTACGGATCCGTAGAATCCTGCCAATCAAGGTAGATGGCAGGATGCCGAATGGCTGCAAAAGGACATCAATTCTCAGCAAAGGCAAGCTGCTTCGGGGGAAAAAAAAAAGTCAAGCACGTCGAGCTTCTGGAATCATCATCATGGCCAACCTAGAATCAGTCCCATGGGAAAGGCGAGACAGCGGGGACCGCATGGGGAAACATTTCTGGATTTCTGGTAGAGTTGATTCCAAGAGCCGAGACATTCAGACATTCAGACATTCAGCGCTGTTGCTCTGGAGGCAGGGCTGATGATCTATTGATAGTATGCATTGCATATGCATGGGATTGGAAGATGCAGAGAGCATTGTCACGGAAGGCGCGGGCCCAATGCAGTACTGTCGTTATTGTCATCGATCCATCAACATACATATGCTATGTACATGTATGGATTCTTTTTCTGGCCCGTCTTTTTTGTGATGGAGCCTGAGCCTCATGTCCAGTTGCTGTATGTGATCCGTACAGTGGGGTGTACAGTGGGATGTACAGTGGGGTGTACAGTGGGGTGTACAGTGGGGTGTACAGTGGGGTGCACAGTGGTACATTGGGGTGCACACAGATCACCGATCCGGCTTCCAGGCCTCCAAAGCCTTGCCGTTTTTGCTCAAAGTCTACTGAGCCCGGGCGCCACCCCAGACATTGGACGCCGCTTGCTGTCTCCAAGCCAGCATACTCCGTACATAGATAGCATCGCTAGTCTCGCGGCTACCTGCTGTCCGACTTGTGCTGGCATTGCGAACCTTCCCTTCCCCCTGGCTACGGAGCTCCGTTCTGCACATCATTGGTGCTGCTTTGGCAATGACGTACTGGCCAGCTCTGCTCAACGTCACTAGTCCGGCTCGCGCTCCCTGCACTCCCTGCGCTCCCTGCGAAATCAAGGTTTTGCCAACCAAACTGTCGGCCCAGCTACGAGAGGCTTGTTGGGAGGTATGTACGGTCCGTATGTATGGGCCAGTATGTGTGGCCAATTTCCCGATGCATCTGCCTGCCCCGTTTTGCTCCTTGTGCTTATAAGCACTTTCATGCCCCCCCTCTCGACGTCGCGTCACCTCTCCTGCTTGGGTCTCTCTTCTTCTCTATACTATACCCTCATCTCACGTCTTAATCTACACCTTATACCCACCGTAATCACAATCGAATCTATCCTTTGATACCCCGAGACGAAATCGACGTCTCCATCTGTTCATTGTTTTCTGTTTCTTCACCAACCTAACACTAGCTTCACCACCCAATCAGAAGCGACAGACGACCACTTCAAAACCCCACTCTACTTATCCCAGTCGAACCACCATCCAACATGACCGCCAACGTCAACAAGCCCACCGATGTGAAACAGAAGGAGGCGGATATCAACAGAAAACTGCAAGTATATGGAATTTTCAGCGCATTCAAGGAGGGCAAGATTCCCTCGGTACGTATCACGCCACGCCACGCCACGCCACGCCTTGCCACGCCTTGCCACGCCTTCGATAAACGGATGAGCGCTAACGAAACCTTGCTTCCAGAACGATCAAATTGATGTTGCCCTCAACAGCTTCATCGCCTCGAAAGCATTGACCAATCCTCCAAAGGACCTGTCCCAGGATGGCCAGACGCTCGTCGCCGATGCCAGAGAGGTTATCAAGCAGGCCAAGAATCTCCTTCTCTCAAAGAACGATGGCAACCTGATCCAGGATTTCATTTGGCAAACAACCCATTTTGATCCCAAGAGCATAGAAGGGCCCAATACTCCAGTGAACAAGGACCAAGCCCAGCGTGACGGAGACGAGGCCCTACAAGGCCTGAGAACTCTGGGAACTCTGCTCATCACAAATGGCCAGTTCCGCAAGCTCCGTACGTCGTCGCTTGTTGCCAGCCAGTCAAGACTGATATGGATTTGCCCGCTAACTTTTGCCGCTTATTAGTCAATGACTCCAGTGTTCTTTTCCGTGACATGATTGGCGACGCTGCCACCACCGCAGCTGGTCACGTCCGCCCCTCGGAAGAACAGCTATCTCAGCTTGACCGCGCTGCCGAGGACAACACCTGGCACGACAAGCCCGACTTTTCCAAGGAGAATCTCCAGAAGCAGGTCAAGGGCATCTATGGCGGAGACGCCAAGAAGGACGCCAAGGACGTCGCCAACGCTACTCAGAACGCTGCTCTCCCTCATGGAAGCCAGACTGAGAAGCCGGACCACGCCGCGGCTCAGAATACCCTGAAGACGGCTGCTCAGCAAAAGATTGATCAGAACTTGGACCCTGAAACAAAGGAGAGCATCAAGAAGCGCAATGAGGAATATCGTCAAAAGACGAAGGAGTACTTCAACAAGAAGATGCCCGAGGAACGCAAGGACCAGATCATCTTCCGCCTCAAGAAGATGGTGCTGGAGTGCCAGCAGCACCCTGACTACTCCAGAGCCATCCAAGCGCTCCTCGGCCTCGCCCAGAGCTACGGCCAGCACGGCAAGAGCCTCGGCAAGGACTCCCAGGGCTCAGTCAAGCAAGCCCGCCACGGCTTCGCTGCCGCCGAGGCTGACCTGCGCACCTTGGTTGAGCGATTTGCCAACGGCACGTCTACCTCGAACCTTTGGGAGTCGATTGGCCACATTTACAAGGATGCCGACAAGGACCCCGAGCTCAAGGATTGGTTCAGGCAGTTTGACAGCTTTATCCGCCGCTGCCTTCTGGAGCAGGGATACATCCTGGACGAGTCCTCCAACAAGGAGTGGAACCGCATCTACGAGAAGGGCCGGTTCCTGCTCCGAGAGAAGTACCGCACCCACACTGACCGTGTGATCGACGAGACCAAGTTCATCGCCGACCAGTTCGACAAGGACCCACAGAACAAGGCTTTCGGAGACGCTGTCCACAGACTCTTCACCCATCTTGGCAACGATTCCAGCGGCAAGTCCGTCTTCAAACCTCACCTCGTCAAGGACCTTGCTGAGACCATTATCCCCGCCGTCCTTGTCAACATCAACTATATCCCCATCCCTCGCATCGAGTACTCTGATTCCCAGGTTGACGCCATCATCGAGAACCTGGTCCTCGAGAGCGACAACTTCATGCCCAATGTCGCCGAGATCGCCAGCGAACACTACTTCCGATGGGGTCGCAAGAAGGTTGCCAACAAGAACCACAACATGGTCGATGTCAAGATTGCTGGTATCCAGATGGATCTTCGTGATGTTAGCTTCTACGTTGACCGCAAGAAGGGGTTCCCGGCCCTCAAGGACACTGGTGTTGCCGACATTATCCTCCCCGGCAATGGCCTCTCCTTCCGAATGAAGGTTGCCACTGCCGACAAGTCAGACCGCCAGCACATCTTCAAGGTTGACAAGGTCGACATTGACTTCAAGGGTCTCAACATCAAGATCAAGAAGTCGAACCACAAACTGCTGTTTGCCATTGTCAAGCCTCTTGCCCTCAAGGTACTCCGGGCACCTATCCAGAAGGCCGTGGAGAAGGCCATCAAGGACGAGTGCAACAAGCTCGACGCCCTCCTCTGGCAGATCAAGAAGGACGCTGATGCCGCCAGCCAGGGCAATGTGGAAGACAAGGCCAGCTTCTTCAAGCGCTACTACGACTCTGCTCAGAAGCGATTCATGGAGGGCAAGGAAAAGACCAAGGAGGTGGCGTCTGACAAGAAGGTCAACATTGCCATGACGACCGAGGACAGCATCTTCCCCAACGTCAAGCTCCAGGGCGGCATCAGTACCAAGGCCTCGGAGTACAAGGAGCTGTCACGCAAGGGCGAGAAGTGGGAGAGTCCCGTTTTCTCGATTGGCAGTGCCAAGAAGAGCACTGACATCCCCGCCGCTCCCAAGGTTGAGAACAAGACGCCGGCGCCCTCTTTCACTGCCACCAACGGCCTCAGCAATGGCCACAGCACCAACGGCTACACCAACGGGCACGGGGCTTCCCTCAATAGCAAGACTCCTTTGGCTGCCCCACTGGAGGTGAATGGCGCGATGGGCAATAAGACCATCGGTGGACGCTAGGTGTGCCCCGATGAGTCTATATTGTTTATGAAGAATAACGGGGAGGCGGGAGATGAGCCAGGAGGGGATGTAAGGTTGCTATACCCATTGCCGGACGAATGATTGTGCAGACGCGTCTGCCGTCATGTCGCTTCGGGATTTTGAAAGGAATTTTGTTGCTTGTTGGCGACGATACCACGAGTCGTTTTTCTGGACTAATGCGAGGGCGGAACTCATTTGAGACGGGGGAAAAGGAGGATGGATGAGACAGGACGACATTGATAGCGACTCGGACCAGTCACCGATTTTCCTTGCGTACTTTTTGTTAGACCAACTACTGTGCCGTATAATTAACGATTTGGATTATTCTCGCCCATATCTAGACCCTGGACCCCCAATTGCCGTTCTGGGTGCATGCTCACCGGGAGGTATCTTGAAACGTGGTGGTTTGTTTCACGGTCGCACCGATGCACGTGCTCGCCTCGGGTTGGAAACAAGGCAATGTGGACGGTGTGGTTGATGCAAACGGAAACACGGAAACGGGGAAGCGGGGCTTGGTAGAGGCAGGTGGGCGACTTGGCGAAACTGGCTGGTGGTCCCGGTGGTCCCGGTGGTCCTGGTGGTCCTGGTGGTCCTGGTGGTCCTGGTGGTCCTGGGGGCTCCTGGCCGCGCTAGCACTACGATATACTCTAGACTCGAGCATTGAATTAAATTAATTATAGAATTCTCCCGTCCTCTACTTAAAACTAGCTGGTCCCTTTCAAACTCTTGCTGCGTCGTGTTACTTTGTCGCCCTCGAGACCATGGCAACAATCTAGGTCTTTGCTGCACGTCTCCTTGTCCTCAAGTTCTCAAACCACCCACCTCGACCGCTTCAACTCAAATCAACTCAACTCTGCCCAACTCTGCTCAACTTGACTCAACCCATCTCAACTCAACTCTGCTCTACTCGTCATGGCCAACGACGAGGCTGCTTCAACGCCCTCTTGCGCATTATCCCCAGAACAGACTCGGGCCCTGTTTGACATTCTGACTCATCATGAGACGTACCACGAGATTGCGAGCTTCAAATTCCCAGAAGCCATCTCCAGCTATGGGTTTCCTTTCAAGCACCCGTCCTCAGAAGGCGGCGAGGTGCCAACGTCCTCCTCTGCACCCATCTTGCAGCTGCTTCTCACGAGGACAGTCCTCCCGCTGCCGGGCGTGAGCCAGTTTCCCCCGGAGTTCTGGAACGCGCGTGTGCAGAACATCCTGGCGAGACTGGGAGAAGCCGAACTGTCCGAGAGCTACGACAAGGGCGCCATGGGGACGCGGAAAGTGCTGGCGACGGGGTCGAGTGCCATCGTTGAGATGCTGGGACGGGGCATGCTGGGTGGCGTCGACAGGAGAGAGCCCGGAACGGAGGACGCCGAGAGCAGATACGACCACGCCAAGGCCGATGATCTCGAGAGAGCCTGGGACAATGTCATTCAGGGCCTGGTCTACGGCGACTTGGGCAATCAGGTGTTTGACCACTTCATCAAGTCGGACGATTTGGAGGCGCTGTCTCCCATGGCGGAAGCGGCCGTGAGACACATTGTATTTCAGTATGCTTCCCCCCCCCCCCCTTCTTAACTCTCATCATTAACGACCAAGTTTTCTGATAATAATAATAATAATAATAGTCTTGCCACGTTGATTCACCAGATATTCGTGCTCTCCCCAGAAGGGCAGTACCTGCTCAAGCTCATCGAAAATGTCCACTCTCTCATCCCCTACAAGATGATGAAGCAAACGCTCCGCATAGGAAATGCAGCGACAATGATCAACGGCATGATGCGCATTCTCCTCGCCAAGCTGAGCGTGGCCAGCGTGACCAACTGGTTCGGGCTGACGCAGAATGCGGACGACGGCATGAACCTCTTGCAGCGCATCATATCGCTCGTGCTGTCCTGGGACTCGAACGAGTTCAAGAAGAGCGCGGAAAGGGTCGAGAAGGCTACAAAGGGCGGCCCCGGCGACGAGATGCTGCGCCTCATAAGGGAGCACGTCGTCGAGGGCGCGAGGCTCGACCACGAGACAGTGAGGTCGGCCAGCGAGCGGAATTCGCAGTCCATCATCACGAGCATATTCGACGCGTCGAACCCGCAGCTCAATTCCAGGCTGACTGAGTCGCAGCATGCCCAGTGTCTCGAGTACTACTCTTCCCTGCTGTCCGTCAGAGACAGGGACCGCATCACCTCGGCCTTTTGTCGCCAGTCCCCGGACGTGTTTACCCAGGCTATCAAGGACGTCGTGGCCGCGTATGAGCCCATGATCCGAACCGTCCACGCCAACGTCGACCTGCGAGAACACTTTGATTCGCTGCAGGGCTTCATCGAGGAGTTTATCAAGACCAGCAGGCCTAAGAAGGGCTCGTCGTCGTCGTCGTCGTCGTCGTCGTCGTCGCCATTCGGCCGCTCCTCGTCGTCGTCGTCGTCGTCGTCAGGCGAGCGGCTGCCTAGCGTCGAGGACTACGTTGACCTGCTGATGCGGCACAGAGGCTTGCTGTACAAGTGGATTCATGCTCTGGCAAGTCAATGCCCGGATCTGTGGGAGGGCTTCCGCGTCTGGGGAAACAGGACGCTGGTCAAGTTCCAGAAGAGGCCTTCTTCTTCTTCTTCTTCTTCTTCGAATGGCAGCACGGGCGCCGCCACCACTGCCCGAGACAAGACCATGCCCGGCATTCTCAACCAGCTCTACGCGGGCCTCGGAGCAGAGACGCGGGCAAAGGTCGGCGCCGCTATAGACAGCCACGCAGCATACCTATCTACTCTGAACCGTGCCTCCAAAGCAAGGCTGCAGTGCCTCGTCACCGCGTCAGGCTCGTCGGGCGGGAGAAGCACGGGCGGTCCGGGAGTGTACCTGTCTCGATGGCAGGCACTGCTAGATGAGACGCCCATCACGCCATCCCAGCCAAGGGGGCGCGTACGGCACGGCAAAGACGTGAAGCACATGACCACCATGGGGAAGACGGGCGTCAGCGGCAAGAAGGTCGAGGTCGGCGGCGCGGCGCAGAGCAGTTCTGCGCCCGACGCGCCTAATGTGAGGGTCGTGGTGGACGCTCTGGCGGATTCGTTCAGACGAGAGGTGCAGGAGTTGGCGGCTCAGATATCAATGTGAGGTGATTTCGCGGGTCGCTCGGCTTGTACGATGATACGAATAGAGAGTTTTTTTTTTTTTTTTTTTTTTTTGGATACGTTGCGCCTGGAACAGAGAAATGCCGTTGTTTAGCAGGTCTTTTTTTTTTTTTTTTTTTTTTTCGGACGTGAATGAAGAAACGGGTGGATGTAATGTTGCAAAAGATGGAGTTATTATCCGCGAGATGACAACTTGTTCCTTCAATATCTGCCACGTTTACTTTATTAAATGTACTGCTCTCACAGCCATGTCCCATCATTTATACAGATTTACAACAACAAGCGGCCAGCGAAATAAGCCTCACCACCTCCCTCGTCGCCTCGAAGACGACGGCGGCGGCGTAGCCAGCCAATCCTGCTGCGCGTCTCCCGTCTCTCTCACATGCGGCGTCCCCTGACGATGATAATGATGGTGGTGGTGCGCAAGAGACGACCTACGCTGCCGCCTGCGAATCCTTGCCAATCCCACCACGGCCCTCGCCACCCTGTCCGTCGACCCCTGACCAACACAGTAGGCCAGGCCGTCTAGAAACGTCCCCAGCGGCTGGGCCGTCGTGGTAGTGATGGTGGTCATCTCCTCCGCGTCGTCCCCCGTCAGGTCAACCATGTTGACAAGCCGGACGTCGTCGTCGTCGTCGTCGTCGTCCTCGACCGTCACGACGCCCTGCTGCGCCAGCGGCCTCGCCTCCCCCATCCTAGCAACCTTGTACTCCATCTCGACCAGCCTATCCTTCCAGCAGAGCGTCATATCCACCCCCGTCAGCTCGCACAGCCGGCTAACATAGGCGGCGCACGCGCGGCAGTTCCTCTTAGAGAAGTATATCTCGAACCTGGGCCTGCTCGCGGAGGCCTGCCCCGTCGTCCTGCGCCGCAGCCTCGCCAGCGCCTCGGCCGTGACGGGCCCGCCGATGCGGAACATGCTCAGCAGGGTGTAGATGGCGTGCGTGGCGAGCTTCACCTCTACATGGCTCGCGCGGAACATACCTGGGCGGCCACCGCGCGTGAGCCGGTCAAAGGGGTGGCCGAGGCTGATTCCCATGAGGGACGAGAGCCTGATTACGCGTCTGGCCCAGAGGGCGTTGGGAAGTACCGAGGGCTGCGCGGCGTTGGCGTCGAGGAGGTCGCCTTCTGGGCCGTGGCCGTGGCCGCTCTCGGCCCATGCGAGGACGGTGCGGGTGCCAGACCCGGGGGGGACGAGGGCGAGGAACCCCGTTGTCTTCTTCGTGAGGCCCGTGAGGATAGTGGCGGCGGGGAAGAGTGAGGGCGCGCGGGAGTGGGTGAATGTTATGGCGAGGTTAGGCCCGAGGACGCGGGTGGTGAGGGAGGCTGTGGATGGGTCGATGGTGTTGTGGAAGTAGATGTTTGTAGGGGCCGAGAAGGCTGAGTCGAATTGTGGTGGTGGTGGCGGCGGTGATGATAGCAGCGGTGGTGTTGACGGCGTCTGTTGGTCATGGTCAAGTGGTGTGCGTGGGGTGACGACGTCCATTCTGTTCTGAGGGTGAACAACTGAACAGGAATGGGACGGGATGATGTTGTCTCTGAGCTGGGCGTTTCTGTTTTTGGAAACTTATGTGCGTTGAAAAATAAGAGGAACGTGAGACTTAAGAAGCGAGTCCAGGTTAGTTGACCGGGCGCTGCTAGATTTCGAGGTTGTGGGAAAATGAGGCTGTATTGGAACATACAAGTTCGAGGGGTTGATTCGAGTTTTCTCTTGGCTGCAACCAGAAAAGAACTGGTAGAATACAGGTTGAGTGAGTCCAGGTTGTTTATAGAAATTAGCTAGTGTTGGAGTGAAACGGGCGCTGCTAGATTTCGAGGTTGTGGGAAAACGAGGCTGTATTGGAGCACACAAGTTCGAGGGGGTTGCTTCGTAAGGTAAAGACTGAGTCGAGTTTCTCCTCTTGTCTGCAACCTGGAAAGAAATGGTATAGTACACGTTAGGTCCGTGGACCAGAGGTGCCTGCCCGCGTGAGGTGGTGTGTGAACGAGCAATCTATCGTGACGAGTGTGAAGGCCTCATGACAAATTCACGGCCGTGCTTGCGCGGGCAGACTGGTCTTTGTTGGGAGGCTCGCAGTGCAAAGAAAACGCATGCTGAGTGCACACGAGGCGGGATTGTTGAGTGAAACCTGGTGTTGAGCCATCTGCCAGCTGTAGGCTGTTTCGAATTCATCAGACCGGTGAAAAAGACAAAGGAGGTATAATAGAGAGCAGCACTTTTTTATACGAGTGAGCGTCGAGAACGCGGGTCACACACAGCCACGGCAAAACACACTGAAACGTAAAAAGTCGACGGGTCCAATTAATCAAACCGAATGACCCAAGTCGGGGAAATCTCATTCATGCATGCCAAATTCTAAGACCCAGACGCCCAAGTTAAAAAAAAAAAAAAGGCTCCCTTGCCGTGTCATATTTTGTTTTCCCGGAGAGCAAGAATAAAACAAAACGTGACCCCTAGACGTGCAAGTTGTTTCCTTTCTCAAAAGTCATGGTCATGACTTATTTTAAATAAAATCATGTCCTGTCCTAACCTTTTTTTTTTTTCGTTCCCAGTATCGAAAAAGGAGAATTTACTCGTCATCCTCATCATCATCCTCCTCCTCGGCCTCAGCAGTGGTCTGGGCAATACGGTCCAAGTCACGCTGGCCGGACTGGGTGATGCGGCGGCCGCCCTTCTCCTCGTCCTGCTCAAGGACGCCAATCTTCTCGAGGGCCTGCATTATCTTGCGGTCGACGGAGCCAGAGGCGTCGACGTGGCGAGAGGGGCGGGCGCCGCGGTTCTTGGCAGTGCCGTGGACCTTGCGGAGACGGCCGACACCGACGGTCTTGCGCAGGTAGACGTGGCGGGCGACGGAGGCGGCGCGGACGTAGAACCAGTCGGGGTTCTGGGGGGGCAGCTCCTTGGCCGGACCAGTCTTGACGGTATCAACCCAACCTAGATGCTTCGTTAGTACCAGAGACGTCCGTCCGTTCGTTCTGAAAGGTCCAGGAAAAAAAAAAAAAAACAGGAGGCCGAGAAATTCAACACATACCAGGGTGTGGCAGCCTGCCCTGACGCTTCAAGAACTCAGCATAGGAGTTGATGAACTTTTGCGCCTGGAGACAAAGAAACCCATTAGCATCATTCCGTCTTCAGAAGTCTTGCGACTCCCTCGCGCCTGCTCCTCAAATTTCCAGATCGTGCCGTGAGCCCCTCGAATACTACTGAATCGCGATGCGACTTCTGAAGTTGTCCGCTCGCAAGATCAGTCTCCACCACGTCACGAGGTTTATTTCGCACATGTTTCAAGATCCCGACTCATTGCGTCGGTGTCGCACATCGTCGGCCATGGTTGGTAAGCAGGATTCGTAGAGGTTCGAGGGCTCTCCCGCTGATCACGGAGTTTGTGGGTTTCAAGTCGAGAGGGGTGGTCGTTTGTTGGAGAGTGAACAAAAGGCGGTCATCGACTGAAGCCGCAAACTCGCGTCCAGGTTTCGCGCAAGGCATGTGGCCGATAGGGAAATTTTTTTGCCTTCTCAATACATGATTGGGTTTTGGTTCAGGGAGCAAGGACCTACATCAACATCGCGAACAGTGATTCCGCCAGCCATTTTGTCGGTGTTGAGGGGAAGTGGGTGATGGAATGGTGGTTGGAGGTTGCGTTGAAGCGTCAGGTGCCGTATCAAATGAGAGAGTTCGTGGTGGTGTTTCGCTCAGGTGGGTGAACTTTCTTCGATTGGTGCTAGGGTTTCTAGACCCTAGTGGAGATTGATTGATTGGATGACTAAGGACAGTGTCAATCAGCCGTGCGACCGACGGTGGGCACGTCCGGGTAAGTGGGTCCATTGACAAGCGTACAAGAACATGCATGCCGGACCTTGCAACTGGCTCAATCTTTGCTTACGGCAGAAAACAGCATTCTTCATGAACGCGGAACTAGACATGAAATTGTATGAGAGGGCAATACTGTAGCAAATGGTATCACGTTGTCGCTGAACAGCTGGAACCGCTTGGACGATTATTCGCCGTTGGTTGCAATTTCATGGGATTGCTCTATTAAAGTAGATACACATTGTCTCGAATATAAACATCCGTTTCATACCCAGCGCAATTAATGCCGGCGTGCTCCCGTGAACCCATTGAAACTCATATCTTCTGTGATATATTCTCAATATTCAAATTTATGCCCATTTAGCCAACAACGCCATGATTGCCACACCAAAGGAAACACAACCAAAAGCAAACAGCTGGATCTTGAGCGGCGCGCGGCGCATGTGGGGGTTGAACATGAACTCGTGAGCGAGCAGCTCGACGAGACCGGTATACATGAGGATACCGGCAGATATGGAGTCGAAGATGCCGTTGATAAGCTTCTGAATGGCAGCGTTCTGAGGCTTGGCACCTATACCGGCGGCAATGCCAACAGGGGTGGACAAGGCAAATCCAATTGCCAAAACAAATGGCAGCCACTGCTTGCCAGTTGGCCAGTCGGCAACGGCAATTCGAGATCCCAGACCGAGACCTTCAAACATTTGGTGGAAGACCAAGACGACAAGGAGAATCTTGAGATCGTCTGAGCCAGTAGTGCCGAGCGTCAGGCCAATAAAGACGCTGTGGAAGATGACACCAAATTCAAGAATGAAGATGGCCGTCAGCTGAGACGAAAGCGAGGTGTGCGAGTCGCCCTCCTTGTGGTCCTTGCGGTGCGCAAGATGATCTTCGCCACCAGGTGGGTAGCTCACGTCGTCCGGTCGTCCAGGAATGGTGGTCTGGTCGGGCCCACGAAGAGCTCCGTGTCTCTCGACGTCGTGCGAACAAGGCTCAGCATCAACGCTCTTCCCCTTTGTGGACGTGGTTGGCTTCTTGAGCGCCAGGACTTCATTCAGGTCAGAGTTGGAGTCGGAACCGGTGCCGTGGCTGTGCGAGGAGTTGGAGTCGTCGTCGTCGAATCGTGCCACCATCAACTCAATAAAAAACATGACCATTACAGTCATTAGGGCAATGCAAAGCGCCCAGGGGTATTTTCCCAGCCACCGCTCCTTCACACAGTCGTCGCCGAGTTGATCTATCGCCGGGTCCAACAGATGCATCCACGCCGTTGCTATGATGACACCTGTACCTATGTATTTGCAAATGAAAAAAGTGAACTTGGGAACGTGCATCTTGCTCTGTCGAGCCAAGAGCACCGGAGTGAGAGCTCCCACGAGAGAGGCTACAAGAATGATGAAGATGGACCCAATGCGAAGGCCCTGCATGCCGAGATCAACGGGTTCCCCATCGCAGTTATCCTTATTTGCGTCAGCCATGATTGGTGTTTGCTGCAACTTGGAAACGGCAAAATGCTGATGATGAGGTTAGTCCACGTTGATAGCAGCCGCAAATGTGTTCGCGGTCTTTTGTTTTCTCTCACCACTCCAACAGCTTATAGACACTCCAAGTCTTTTCTCTCGGATTCGTTCGCTCCAACCTCTTCGCGCGACGAACGACAGCAACAGCAACAGCAGCAGCAACAAGCTTAGTTTCCTTCGACTTTCGAGACAACGGTGTGCTGGTACAGAGGTGTGGCACAACAATTGGCGCGTAAACAGGTCTTATAACCCTTTTTTTCTCTGTGACTCGAGCGTCTTAAGCCGGTACGAGCGTCGCCCGGGCGTTGTTCGACCAAGTGTTGGACAAGGGAGTAGGCGCACACCAACAAGGCACACGATACCTTGATGGACACTTCGAGCCAGGGTATGGTCCACCGAATCCCGACTCTTCAGCCACGGGTAATGCAAGAAAGGAGCAATCGGCAGAATGTTGCCGAGCGTGGCCCTCGATGCGGCTCTGGTGATATGAATGAGGCCCGGTCTGCGGGACGGGAATTGCTACTCGAACAAGCGGTTCTTTAAACTTGCAGTAGTGCTGGTCGCTTAAAATATGTAGATTAGGAGAGAGAAATGGTGGGCGGAACTTCCGACAGCGGCGACACTGTGATTGCCAGCATAGATTGGCGGCGATGGGGAAGCAGTGAACCACAACTTTAGAATAAAACGCTCCCCGTCGCTTTCTGCAAGTATGGGATGTTGGTCTAGGACGTTGACAAAGGTCGAGTGGAACCTGGGGACGTGCTGTCCAGCACGTATGTTTCATCAGGACCGCATCCGGGCCATGTGTACAGTCAATGCGAGGACATCGCAGACGGACCCGTCGCGCGAACCTTGATGGCCAAGTCGAGGTTCACACTGGGTCCGCGCCAAAGTCTGCCAATGCCAATCTAGTATTAAGGAGTAGATTCAAATAGTATTGCTTAGTCAATCCGGCTTTTTTCTTCGCCATCACGGACGAGTTCGTGTGGGTTCTAATGCCACATTTTAGCAAACTTGTTATCATCCCCCGCGACATTACCGCGCTTTTATTCCAGATCGCATCCTCGGATGTACTGCACCTGGTTGGTGGACATCCACAACTCGAAAGTGCAGGCACGCCCGAAAACGGCAAAATGGTGAACCATCAAGGTTCTCGCCAGCCGGCTCCACCCATTTTCTTGCAGTTTGCCAACAAGCCGGCCAAAGAGATCTGTGACTCAAATTCTCCCAGTCATGACTGCACAAGGTGCCCGCCCCAGGCAACTAAACACGTATATGTCAAAAATTGAACACGCATATGCCATTCCTAATCAAGATAGACAGCCTACCTACCTATTTTAGTGTAGCTTATATCTATTAATCTTCATAGCTTTATATATATTTCCCTAATAATTACTTGCTAGTAGGGCACTTGCAATAGTGTCAGGTGCGCGCGTACGCGGGCGGGCCTAATAATCAATTGTAAGGTGCAATGCGAGCGAGAGCTAGCATTGGTGAATCTTTTGGTTTAATAGCTTACCCGCATACCTTCAGGTTCTGACAAATAGCTTTAATAATATTAATGCCTTTAAAAACATAGAAAACATAGAAAACATACTTATTATAGGTATTATAATTAACTTAATAAAGCTACAAAGATTAATAGATATAAGCTACACTAAAAACAGGTAGGTAGGCTATCTATCCTAATAAGGACTAACGGCATATGCGTGTTCAATTTTTGACATATGCGTGTTTAGGCGTCCGCCCGCCCCTTCACAGAAAAATTCCCTCTTGGTCCAGCTTCGTGGCACGAAGCGTCCTAGGAAAAGACCAGGCCGGACTATGTATGTTATGTTCATAAGCTCGAACCAATAGCGTCGGTATTAAGAACGAGTTGGATGCATTGATTGCTGCGCGACGAAGCAATCTTTGTGGACGCAAAGCAATTGGCCGGCTCGCATAGACCAAGATTTCCCAAGGCGGTCGTGCTAATGCGAAGACGGCCTTATTTCTGTCAGGAATTTGATTAGGTCTGTAGTCATACCAGAAAGTATTAGGTAATAATAATAATAATAATCCGTAGTTAATTACTATTTAAGCTAGCTAGCGCAGTCCTATAATTATTACTACTGTAATCATAGAATATATTTCTTTACTTAATAAGCTAGTAAAATTTCATAATAGTATTAACCTTAATACTACATCTCCTTTATTTTATTACTTTATTTTTCTTTATTTTTGTTACGATATGGAACGTAAGATAAAAGGAGTGTGAAGGTTGTTCTTCAAATTCAACGAGCTAGAGGTCAGAGCTATCGTCTAATATAGGGGTTCTAGGTCACGTGCTAGCCACATCCGAGGTCTTGTGGTACTGACAGGCCACATCCTAGATGACAGCCCAATCGTCAATTCTAGCACGTAACAAATGCGGGCACCACGGATAAAAGAGATAGCTGTCCCAGCTATCTAACAAGATCTAACGAATTTGCAACAAGCTAGGAAGCGGGCTTTTGCAAGGGAGTTCAGTCAGATAGATCGTCAGGTCTGACGGTCATCAAATCGGTCATCGAATTGGTCATCGAATTGGTCAGGTTGATAACTTGACCTACGGGATCTGTAACTATAGCGGTCGGATTGATTGTCAAACTGTACATCTGATTCAAGGTGCAAGTCAACAGGGCGCTCTGAATCATAGTCAATTTGATCGTCGGATTGATCAGATTGACAGTCAGGTTGACGGTCAGGTCGGCGGTTGGATTGATAATCCGAGTCGCTGTCAGATTGGTAGTCGTACAGATAGTCACATTGATTAGGCTGATAGATCTGATAATTGATAGCTTGGCTAGTCAACGGGCGTTGCAAAGGGTCAGGCAACGAACTTTGCAGAGGGCTAGGCAACGAGCGTTGTAAAGGACGAATTTGGTCAGGCTGTTGAGTTGGCTGACGAATTTGCTGACAGGCTAGCTGCCTTTGAAGGTCATTGCGTTCTTCAAAGACTTCCTTGACAAGGTCTTCGAGCTGTTGGAAGTCATCCTCTTCTATTGCTAGCTTTTGTTGAAGGTCCTGTATCTGCTGCTGCTGCCATTGAATTTGCTGCTGCTGCCGTTGCATTTGCTGCTGTAATTGCTGCTGCTGCCACAGATATCGGGTCCTTAGGTCCTGAAGGTCCTGTTGGTGCTGTTCTTGCTGCCACTGGAATTGCTGAACTAGCTGCTGTTGAATCTGTTGATATTGCTGACTGGCTGGGCATAGGTCCTTAAGGTGCTGAAAGACCTGATTTCTGGAAGGGAAGGTCTTCCTGCAGATGCCACAGGTTCGGCGCTGATAATCTTGCTTATAAAGCTGCTGTAACCGCTGTTGCTCGCACTGATCTAGCTGGTGCAAGAGAAGCATTGTATCTAGCGAGCTTTATTGGATCGAAATTGACGAATTTGTCAGATTTGACGGTCGGGTCGAAGGTCGAAGGTCGAAGGTCAAAGGTCTTTAAATCAACGGATCGAAGCAAATCGAAGGTCGGAGGTCTTCAAAGATTGAAGGTCTTCAAATCAAAGGTCAAAGAATCTAATGGAAGCGATGCCTGAGGGAGCTATCAGGCTTAGCAAAAGGGATAGCTTAATCAATTAGTCAGATTAACGGTCGAACCAAAGGTCAACGAATCTGACGATAGGCGCGATGCCTAGGAACTATCAGGCCTAGCGAAATGGATAGCTTGACAGGCTTGGTGGATTGGTTGACGAATATGTTAGTTTAGTGGCTTTTGTTAAGAAGTAAAAGCGCTAGAGGTAACGATCGGAGAGTAATTGCTACCACTTGTTACAATATGAAACGTAAGATAAAAGGAGTGTGAAGGTTGTTGTTAGATTTAACTAGCTAGAGGTCAGAGCTATCATCTAATATAGGGGTTCTAGGTCACGTGCAGGCCACATCCTCGGCAACGGCAGGCCACATCCTTGGTGACAGGCCAATTGTTAATTCTAGCACGTAACACTTATAAGCGTTTAAAGTGAGAATATTATTCTTCTAGAAAAAGGAAAGAACTATACTAGTAGAATTTATTAGTCCCTTAGATTATAAGTTATAATTTATTATATAGTGCTATAGTTCCCTTACCTTTGATTTCTCTAACTATATAAGATTTAAAGAGTCTCTTGCTACTATGCTTTATTTACTAGGTTATAGTTAGCTGCAGTAATGACAAGATCTGGTATACCGGCGAGCTGAACGATCCTTCTTGGGTCGTCTTCTGGTAAGAAGGACATGTCTCGCCTGAGTCTCCAGGCGTAGGTCAGCGATCTTGTTGGAGTGGATTTGGATGGACTGGATTTATAGTTTTGAAAATTTGGACTGGACTGGATCGAGAGGTCTGGGGGTTCCTGGAATTCCAATGGACCATACCTAAGTTCGCCAGTTCAATGCGTTATAAATGAATGAATGAATGAGTTAATTTCACCCAGAAGGATTACGCCCTAAAGGGCCTATACGCTTAGCGAGTTACAGTGCCTACTCTCGTATCTCAACGAATAATTCTCTTATCACGAGGCTGACCAGCAAGTGACAAGAGAATTATTCGTGGGGCTTGGGGAGTCAGGTATCAAACATGTTGAAATGTGGCCAGATTGTGTAAAGGCCCTATAGGGATCTCCCTCGGGTGAAGGACAATCTGCGATTCCTACCCCCTGGGCCGTCGACGTTCAACCCCAGGCAGACCAGCTGATGCGAGTCGTCCTGGAAGCCATCCACGAACTGACGCCTCGAGCAAGGCCGTCACCGTATGCGAAACGCTGGTGGACCAAGCATCTGACACAACTTCGGCGGGTATACACATTCTGGCGCAACCAGGCGAGAACGCAACGGCGAACAGGCCAAGCGCAACCAGACCTCGAAAGGCGAGCCAAAGAAGCAGCCAAGGAGTACCATGACGCCATTCGATCGCAGAGAAAAGCGCACTGGGACGACTTCCTCTCCGATCATGTCAACATCTGGAAGACGGCCAAATATCTCAAGGCAGGTAAGGGCACTGTATGCGATAAGGTGCCACCTTTGAAGAGGAAAGATGGATCGACGACCCAAGGATAAGGCTGCTCGCTGACTGCTCCAAGGCCGGCGACCACCGCCCGGCCCCGGCCCGGCCCCGACATCTCATTGGCGCTTGCAAGCGCTGGCCATCTCGAAAGGGCCGGACTGGACAGGGCGCGGTTTTTTCTTTGCCGCCGCCCGGCTCTGGCACCCTATCATCCATTGACCGGGAGACCGGTCACTACCATCGCCAGAACCTAAATTGGACGATGTAACTGGTCCATAACACGACACGAAATGTGTCATATTGAGACAAATTATAGATACAGCATGTGCAGAACCATCAATCCAAATTTTCTCTAGTTAGGTGCCAAGTCCTCGTCTCGCACATCCCATGAACCCGGAGAACACGACGACTACGCCCTTTTAAGATGAGTAGTACGTATTCGCACATAAACGACGGAGGGGGCCAGGTCGGGAAAAACGGGCGTTCGAAGAGGCTGAGGAACTGCTGATGAATGAGTTCGGGCAAGCCACGTGGGAAAGAGACATGCGTAGGTCTGGTTATCTCAATATGGGTACCGAGACTGAATAAACCCCATGGCTTTCGAGACTCGACTTCTGGCTTCTCGTGCAAGCCATGGTACCCTCCGTTGCGACATTCTGCGACCTCTAACCTCACCTGACCCAGAAACGTCGATCCAGAAGAGATCAAACTTTTCATGTCGTAGCGCTTGTTCCCCCCAAAAAATAACGCCCTCTCACCTGGGACGTCGTTACCGAATCTACCAGCTCCGCGACCGGTAGCCTCGACCCTCCAACAGACACCATGGCGACACAACACGAGCAGCTTCGCAAATTCGTTAGAATATCTGTAAATTGTCGACAGGGTCCACGGGGAGCTTAGTTCCTTACCTGTCAGCATACCTGGTTTGTTTGTAGGCTTTCTTTGAACGGCGTTGCCGGACCTAGAGAGAGCAACTGGGGCTGTTTTGCAACGGTGCACTGACAGTACCGATCCATACTATCATGACATTCATCGAACCGCGAGTCCGACAGTATGACTGCCATAGCCCAAGTTAACGACATGCCGTCAACGACGCGGATGCCTCTTTGAGGCCCTATTGGGCTTGGACGGGTCCCATCGAGTGCTTCTCTTGAGCCCACTCTTCGTCATTGTAGCTCTCGTGTCCTCTGAAGGCATCAAGGGTTCCCAGGGCTTCGCGAGTGATCTTGGGCGCAATGTTGGTCCGCAAGCTTGAGGGGCGAGAGCCGTTCCAGTACCATTTCGGCGCGCCGCAATACGTGCACTGCGACGGGATTCCCGAGACATCGCCTGAAAAGAATTAAAGGCGGTAACCGCACGTCCGGCTAAAGACGTTTTGGTCTGTGAGCGCTGAGCTTCGTTTTGGGCAGTTCTGAAGTGGTGTTCCATAACCGAGTCCGACTTCCGATATTCGAGCATCTGCCTTTTAAAGCCTCGCTTTTCAGATTGGTCCTCAATGGTGTCGAACTTCCTTTTCCTCCTTTGTATCCAATCACGCTTGGCCTCGTTTGTTTCGGACTGGGTCATCTCGGCCTCGACCAAATGAACTTGCTCCAGAACCCACTGCAAAAGAATGCTATGACGAGCACCATCCTTCTTTGCATCCTCATAATCGAACGTCCCCTGGATAAAGCCTCTGATATGGTCGCTGCGCCTTTTGACCGATTCCAGCCAGTCTTTTGCCGCATTTATTTTAGCTGTAGCAGTTTCTAACATCGATATACGCCTTTTCTTGGGAATGCGTGAACGTTCTGGATCCTTCTGGGTCAGCGTGTAGACTTTTCCAGCCTCCGACTTTGCTCGCTGCACAGTCGTCCAAGCCTGGTCCTTCTCTGCCTGCCGCTGCCTCGCTGATGCGTCGGTCCGTATGAATTCCTTGGTCTCGTGAGGCCTCAACACCTTGGAATCCACAAGTTCTTGCCACGCCTTGTCGTGGTGTGGCTTTAAGCGGTCGACTGTTTCGGTATAGAGGTCAAACCACCAATACTCGAAGTTGAGGTATTCAATCCAAGTTGTCAGCTTGTCCTGTTGCTTGGGGTCTTGCATGAGTTGGAAAGGACGGGTGAAGTTGTGGCGTGCTAGGCGGCGCTTGACGGCTTTGGCGTAATCGGAGAACCCTTCGCAGCCATATTCTCTGCAGGAATACCGTTGCCGTTCCCGCTCCCATTGATCAAGTTCCCATCCTGACTTGAGATGTGAAGGGTCCGCTTCAATTTCTGCTAACCACTTGGCATATCGGTCCATTGTATCCTCTGTGTAATAGCGCTTCGTCCTATGCTGTATTAGTTCGACATATGCCGAAAAACCACCATCGTCGTCTTCAAGATCTCGGTTGTCGTATTGCCATTTGCGGAAATCCTGCCATCTCTGCAACTGTCTCCGAAACACCTTCCACGACTTTGGGTCACAAGGGCTTTGCCAAGGTCGCAGCATATCGCAATAGTCCTCCGAGTACTTTAACACCCGTTCCAGAAGGTCTATCGAATATAATGGGCGGCCACCATCGTGGAAAAGGTCGTGGTAAGCCTCCGTCTCGCCGACTCTGGCCATTGTCTCTACTAGGTCGATGGGGCGGATAGCAGATCTTGATCTCTCGAGAGTTCGTGGTCGAGCTTGGGAGAAGATGCCGTTGCCGCTGGATATGCCACGTAGGCGTGCATCGAGCTCGTTAAGATCGAGTGGGTGAGAACAAGTCGTAGGACTCTGGGCTAGGACTCTTTCTAGGGCCCTAGATCATCATCAGCAAACAACGAAAACAATATGGATTGAGCCGGTCAGGGAGGTGAATCACTTCAGCCTCTCCGCCAGTCGATTTCGTTCGTCCTTCGACAGCTTATCCCAGCCATCAACGGGAAGCTCGTATCTACCGTCGGGACGTCGGTTCTTCTTCATGAAGTCGGCGAGCCCCGCGTCACTCAAGGCCGAGATATGCTCGACGGAAAACGTCGCAGTAGTCGGTTCCGGGAAAGCCATGGCACCGTCAAATAGAGTATACCTAGATGCGTGGTCTGGACTGATGACTGATGCGGGCGGTTGCTTGAAGTGGAAACTTGGTTTGCTTTCGTTATAGGTGTTTGGCGCGACGTATGGTGGACGATCCTCAGGCAGCAACAGAGCAACCGGCCTATATTGGGTAGGTGTAGGTTTTCTGCACATGAATACATTCAGATTAGTAGTTATGTGGTGGCCGGTCATTGTACCATGCGTGATAGCCCGCACACGGCTGCATGGACCAACCAATACATATATCTCTCTACCCGCTTGGTTGTCCCGTCGCGCATTATTAGGGGGGTGCAGCTTCATTGGAATATGGGGTCGCTGGCGATAATGGAGAAAGCGGGCGAGACTGCAACGTCGTTTGGGTCTCCTGCACTCGTTTATAAAATAAGCTGATGCGCAGTTCCCCAGCTGGCACAATACTGATGCCTTTTCTCCATGTCTCTCGCCCATGCCTAGACGCCCTTTAAGATGGAAGACGCGGACCTCATTGCTTGTGTGTATCCATGTGCAGACATCGACAGGAAGGCATCAAAGGCAATCGAAAAGAGCTCACGTTATGTTCCTCCACGGCTTCAGTGTCCTAGAACTCGCTATGGGCGTCGCGACCGAGAATCTACGCGGTCACCGGAGCGGCCCAATATGCCAGCCTACCATTACCTACCGTGCCTGGAGCTGAGGTTCAGCGACATCCCACGAACATCCCGCGGGATTGTCTTCGGGTGCGATCCGAATAGCGATGTTGTTCTGCCTGATATTCCGAGCATCAGCTACCACCACTTCAGCCTGACCTTTGACAAAGAGAGACGTCTTATCGTCAGAGACTGGGGCTCTTTCGTGGGAACCGAGGTCACGTACAATAATGAAGGACAGGGGCTGCGAAGCAATTTCAGGTGGATTGTGGGCGGCCACGAAGTCCCCCAAGAAAAGAAAAGCATCATCATCACAGTGCACGAGACCATCTCGTTTCAAATCGTCATCGCTCTTCACGACATAAAGTCGCATGCATACATCGACAAAGTCAATCAGTTCTGCCGGGGCACAGCAGCCGCAGAAGACCTTTTAGACGATCTCAACTTCCCAGATCGCGGAACCGAGCGACCTACAGGAGCCCATACCCCGGTCACGAAAGAAATCCATCTGCGGAAAAAGCTTGGCGAAGGAAGTTTCGGCCTTGTGACTCATATCTGGAACGTTAGCGATGGCAGCGAGTACGCCATCAAGGAGCCGCCTGCGAAGGCTATTCGAAAGCAAAAGATTGATCTTGATACATGGATCAAAGAGGCAGGCATCATGGAGCCACTTTCACATGTTCGTATGCGGTCCGCATGTCTACAGCATCGTTCTGATAATCTAGCAGGACCACATCGTGAAGCTTTACAAGTACTTCCTTACGCCATATCCCCAGCTGCACCTAGAGTACGTCCCGGGTGGATCTTTAGATGACCAGGAAAACATGTCGGCAGGCGAAGCTCTAGTGATTCTCTGTCAATGCTTATCAGCCTTGACATACTTGCACGGGCAGGAGCCGCCAATCGTACATCGCGACATCAAGCCAGGCAATATTCTTGTGCAACACCGGTTCCCAGGCGATATCTACGTCAAATTTGGGGACTTTGGACTGTCACGGGACGGTTGCGACTTGTCGACTATCTGCGGTTCTCGGCAATATCTTGCTCCTGAGATTTACTTAGGGTTGCAGTATATCAACTCTGGTGGTACGGAAAGGAGGAGCTATACCCCGGCTGTTGATATCTGGTCTCTTGGCGTGGTGGTGTATGAACTGATGTGCCAGCTTCCACAATACACTGAAAACTACGTATACGGCGGAACCGCTTGGTGCAAAAAGGTTATCAACAAATTCGAAAAGGACAGGAAGCAAAGGCCCGATGAACTGAGACAATTCTTAATAAGCGCTATGGTGGTCATGTCGCCAGAATCTCGGTGCTCGGCCCAGAACTGGCTTGATGAAGCGGTTCTTCTGTCCAATGCAACCGAGGATGGCTGTCCGACGCCGACGCCGGCTTTAGACGGCGACCAAATGGAGCAGACGATATTACGCTACTCTCTTGAGGAACACACTGCCAAGAACCAAAACACCATGCTCTGGCAGTCGCGCTCTTTTGCGGACAGCCATGCGGCCATCTCGACGGACACCGGCAGATACATCAGATCAGACGCCCCGCCTCCCTCGACTCCTACATTGACGTCGGTGAGGAGTCGAGAAAGAATAGCGGTGAGAAAGACACCACGGTCGTCATCGTCGTCAGCAGGGCGACGCACCAGGCGCCGAGAAGGTCACAATCAAAGCGTGTCCGTCTCTAGCGAGCAGCCTGAGTTAGCATATTTTCTGGAGAATTACTCGCAGAACCCTCTCAATTCCCTTCATGTCGGATCTGCTCTAGCGTCCTGGGGAAGGGAAAAGGTGAGCAGTTTGGCAAGCCTATCCTCATATTGTTTGACGCAGCAGAATCAGCCAGGAGCAAATGCAGAGATCGACCAGGGCCCAGGTTTGAGGCCTCCACAAGGTTTGTCTCGCGCGCCGCGCAATCACGATGATATGACATGTTTCACAAACGGGGATACTACTCCGGGAGGCGGCGATACGGTCTTTACGCAAGAGCTGTGTGCTGATGCTGATGCTGACGAGGAAATGTTCAAAGCAGCAATTCTTTTGCAAGCAATGGGTCAGGATGCCACGCAATGTGGGGAATAGGCATGTAGAGCTTTCGTAGGGTTACCGCGTTGTTGATTTGACATCTCCGCCATCGCCTCTTGCCCTTCTGCTTTGCCCTTCTGCTTCCTTCTCAAAATCATGCAATAGGCAAAGAGCAGAAAATGGACGGCAAAGGTAACTCGCTGTGGCTCATGGAACAGGGAGTCGAGACGAGCGGAGCCAGTGATCGGAATGGTCTGGTCTAGTCTAGTCTAGGGGGTTAGTGTAAGAACCCAGAAGGTGTGCTGAATTCCCCAATAGATCAAAAGATCGGCCAATGCTAGCCGTTGCTAACATTGCACATCTGGCGGATACGCAGGCAAGCATTGGCAACAATTTCATCGTCAGAGATTCGTCAGCTTTGTACAAAACTCAGATAAACGCCGATTTTTCTATCTGCGCGAGCATGGAAGCTCATTCACTAGACTAGCCTCATCATTTCTTAACACAAATACAAGAGTGCATTAATGCGAAAGAAGATGTTGTAGAGAACAAGATATGTTCTTTCACACTGGATCTTGGGTAGGCAAAGATGAAGCATTTCAGTCGCGACTTGTCTTTGATCTTGATGGAAACGGGATTAGTGGGCGATACTATAAACTACTAGCTTTAAAATCAGCACCGCTAAAACAAACAAACATTACGGTAGTTTCATAATGATCGCCTAGTACCATGAGTTCATTACATTCCCGTGAGTCAGCATATGGATGAGCTTCCGGAGCTAACATGATTTCTTGCTTCTTCAGAGCTCGGACAACAACGAGCGAGAGAGGTCGCCGCCGAGCAGGGACGGGAATGGGCATCTAGGGCATTACGTGAGATTGACGTTGCGGTATACGTTTATCGTCTCATGCTCGAGCTCGCAAGGTTACAGGATGTACATAGGAAGAGGCTAGCTTGAATTAACTCCCTTCACATTTTGGCAAGAAGCGCGGCATTGACAACGCGAGGGAACGTCATGACCACGGCCCCGCGTCTCACCAATGTCGGGCAGATGAAAATAATCAACAACTCGTAGCGCTTGCTACAGATGCCGGGATCATCGCGTTGGCAACTGTGCATCTGAAGTCACTCTCTTGACATGGGCCATGGTACAGCGAAGCAAATGTAATCGTGCATATACCTGCTACTTCATGAGCTCAACGAAGCCAAAACGACGCCCCCACTCCCCATTGCAGCTTGCATTCAGGACAGGAAAGAGGGGACAAGTGGCTTGTGATTGCAATCGCTACCAACGCTAGTCGTCACAAGCCTAGAAAGGCAATGGCCAGTCACGATGAGTGTCGATGGTTGGAAACATGCAAGCAAGTGCTAACACAATTACTCGTGCATAACCCAAATAGGAAGTAACCGATTGCCGATCGTTTTTTTTTGCCAGCCCCACCCCTCCCCCCCTCTTCCCCACATGTCTCGGACATCATCCACCTGGTTGGTTGGTTGTATTCATTACGCCGGCTAGAATCCCGAAGGGTTATTCTCCACACTTCGGGTAAATCAGCCGCCTTTGGGACAACTTCCATGTTCGTAAACACGTTCTCTAGTCCGTCAGCGCCCAAGTCCTCGTTCAGGGACCTCGTTCAAAGACCTCTGTCTTGTGCGCAAACTTCCCGACTATTCTTCAGACATCGAGACTTGCGTTATCCGGTGGCTCGTGCTGCAATATCTACGCTTCTTGTGCGTCAAACACTGAAGGAGCCGGAACACTACTTGGACCACTCACATTCAAAAAGCGTTGCAACTGCCAGGGACTGAGCACTACCATGCCTACCCTAACCGCAAAACTTTATTCCATGAGCTGACCAGGTAGCAAGTCAGTGCTTTTAGACGAAACCTTTATTAACAGTTCGTTTCCGGTGTCACTACTGAACACAAACGGAAAATCAAGTCTGTTTAATTTCCTAGGATTGGAGCTCGTGACCTTGCCACCTGATGCACGGAAGAAATCATCATCACATGACGCCAGGTGCCTTCACGGCCAAAAAAAGAATTCATCGAGGATTTCATCTCAATTCTCGTCTTTATTTGTGTTAAGGAGAGTGTACGAATTGAGCAAGCTATCCAATGATTTTGCATCATACAAGACACCACAAAATATTCCCTGGTCATCTTGCATAACATGATGCATACTTATGTAAAAGGACCCAGACCATCGGCCCTTCTTGAGAGAAACGGGCCGCGGCAACCCGCCGTCGCGAGACTCGATTTCGCGTCCAGTTTCTCTATTCCCTCCCCGTATTACTCGTAAGAGGCAACAAAGGCCTTAACTTCCTCGGCAGTAGGTGGTGTCTTGCCCTCCTTCTTGGCCTTGGCCTCGAGCTCAGCGCGAGCACAGCCAAAGGGACAGGTGCAGTCTGATTTGGTTTGAAATCCTGAACAGCAAGAAGCAAAATTGCTGAGTGTCTGGCTTATCAAGTTGGAGGGGCAATCACCGTCCGAAGGAGAACCGCCGGCCTGAGTGCAACAAGAATTGGTGGCATCAACGTTGTTGCCATTGGGTCCGACACACTTGCAGGCTTCCACGGAGGAAACCATGGCGACAACAGTGACGATAGAGGCGAGAAGCTTCATATTGATGACTTTATGTGGTAATTTGTTTGATAAGCAGAAGAAGATTGATGAGTGTATAAAAGGTTGAAATGTATCGCTTGATGACGAGCATCTGGAAATTTGGGAGGAACCAACGCGGGTTTTTATATCTTTTTCTACCTGCACCAATGTCGACTTTGCTTCTACAAAGTTTCGCTCATACCAAGCACTGCCATTCCATTATACGGACAAAGGTCAAAACCTTCACGAGGTCGTCACCAACAAGAATCTACAAGAGCACAACCAACAAACGCAAGGTGAGGACCCCGGGTCCCTGGTCCCTTGGAAAAGCCAGTGACAACAGCAGCTTTGAGTGACATTGGCTGTGGAGCAATATGTGAATTACGGCCCATCGGCATCTAACAAGCATCCAGCAAAAACAGTATCGATTGGACAAAGCCGCCTCGGACTCTCGCCAGAGCGGGGTATTAAGCAATGCGGAGTTGTGTGAAAAAAGCACTGGGTATTGGAAGGACTGCTTAGTTAAATATTAAATATTGCGCGGGAGGATCCGTGTTTTCTAAGAGCTAGGATGTGAGTTTAGTTGCATAGACTCCCTCTCTGTGAGGCGCTGTGTGGCGCTGTGTGCGGGAGACCACAGGCCTTATAATCAATTGTAAGGTGCAATGTTGGCAGCGGCTAGCATTGACGGATCTTTCGGTCTATCAGGGAAGTCCAACCTTCTGGGCTCTTACATGGAACCTCTTCTATAGAATTTGTTCCATTTTATTATCACAAGGCCTCATAACGCAACATGACGTAACTATAACAAAGTCTCTTGTAAATACCCTTTGTTACATTATTCCCTAAGATATAGTTATTTTATATAACTATAGAAGATACTATTAACGCTATTAATACCTAGCAAGCAAGTAAGGGATTTGTGGCGGTTAAATCTAGCGGCAATTATTCAAAGCGCATATAACAGAGAACAAACTATATAGGCATCTTAGTTAATAGTAAAAATCAATAGATGCAAGCCACACCAAAATTAGGTAGGTGGACCGTCCTTCCGTTTTAGGCCTAAGGGGGTATACGCATTTAGAGGCCCCTCTAATATTATGAGCACAAGCACAAGCAGAACAAAGCGCCCCGGGGATCCCAAAGAGGGGAGAGGCCTTAGGAAAGAACAAGGACCAGAGTGGGATACAGTGATATATGACAACCCGCCACCCGAGTTCACCGTGGGATGTGAGTTGCACAGACTCCCTGTTTCTGAGGCTACCCATCACTACAATTGAAGACTGGGCATCGCCGTCATGCCTGCGGTTGCAGCCATACCCAGGGGTTGCCTTGCAGATTTGAATGGCCCAAATATTGTCTGGCAGCATTGTGTTTTGGACGCCCACTTATCTTTGAGGAGAATCGGAGGAAGTAGTTGCATCGGTTGGGATTTCTCGGCATGTGCGGACACTCGCCCATCATGAACTGAATAATTTCGTCAAGGAATCGGTAATAAATCTCCTTATTTACGGCAGTTGGTTCCAGCCGTGGGTAAATGCCGAAACCACAGTCGAAGCCCATAATCGTGGAGGAAGTGTGGTTACAACCGTTCATGTATTAATAGGAGCAGACGCAAGAGTTTGTCAAGACAATGGACCCCGCATTTTATATGTCGAATCTGGCGAATGCGAGACGACTTGTCCAACGAACCAATGACAGATACAGTACGGATTAGCGATGCCATGTACCGCTCCCCGTCAGTTGTCTGGAGAGACAACTCGCTCTAGCACACCGCGTCAGCCGGCCAATCCCCACTCCGCTGAGTTCGCTAGCCTTGAATCATTTAACCTTCCTCGAGACTGCATATATTATATCCTTTGAATTTACGTACTATTTTCTATATCTCGTCTGGAGATATAGGCGGAGGCGGACGTCGTGGTGGACGTGGACGTGGAGTTGGAGGACGAGGTAGCCAACAAGCCATCCAGGCCTTCCCGTAAGATGAAGCCTTACACAGCAAATTAAGTAACTGTGGCAATCGGGAGAACCCGATGTATCTTCCAGCAGAAGTCTGCGTTGTCGTCCCGGGACAGCCTTCCAAGTCGAAGCTCGATGGGATCCAAACACAGCAGATGATTCGCCACGCTGTTCGAAAGCAATGGGAGAATGCAGCCTCAATTGTTATTACGGATGGTGCTTACCACGGCACCAATGCTAGGTCAAGCCGAAAAGGACGTCATCGACCCCAATAACTGGCTTAGATGCAGGTCGTCGATCATCTCATTCGAATGTCGTGGCTAGCTCGCCCATCGATATACTGTTCCTCGTCGGGTACGCCGTACATTTTCATGGAACAGAAAGTCAACGACCAATCGAAGTCATGCCTTTCGAATTCCTTCGCAGTCATTTGCATTGACCACCTTGCCTTCATTTGACCGCTAATAATCCGCAGAGCATTTGTAGATCTCACTAATACTAGTTGATTCTTTTCTTCTTTAACTGCTTCCTCCTAGGTTAAATGTGTGTTTCACATATCTAGAAAAGAAAAATCATTATTAGGCCTTTGTTACAGTACTGCCATTTAATGGCATTTTCCCAATTGCCGTGACGTTTTTCGTGGCAGAATCTGGTGCACGATCAACAACCGAAGCCACTGACCAAGCTGTGTTCTAAGACATACCTGATGAATATCTTTTCGATGTACGAAATCAATGCCTATAGACGGCCTTACAAAACCTCTATCTAGACCTCTTTACTAGGCCTTTATCAAGATTCTAGGACTTGATAATTATGAAAATCAACTAGAAATTCCCTTTAATAGGGAACCAAAAATATCATTGAAAAGGGAGCTAGTATTCACTATAGCAAGGAATTCAAATAGGGGGCTTTTTCTGTGTTTCCCTTTTCTCGTTTTTATCCAAGTTATTGCTTGTATTGCTTTTATTCCTTGTACGTCTCTAATTGCTTCAACATGGTACTTGAATAGGGGAGATGTTAAAGATGATACCTATTTTTAGCCCTTCTAGACTGTCGCTTCTTGCAAGTCAATCTAACAAGGGCGTGTCGAATTCTTTACTGGCAGATTTGCGACGAAGCGCAGTAGGGCACGCATGACGGCGACCTCCGACCTCGAGCGTCCGGTCGGGAGGAGTGTGCCTCCCTCATTCCTCGTCATCACTGGCAGTCGGCACACAAACACGCACCGTCTAGATCACGCAATAGGAATGTTGTCCAGCTATATTCATACGATACCTGCATTGGACCATACCCGTCAAGACGAGAATTGTATCTCGAGGCCCAAAGTCCGGAACGGCTTGTCCAACTTCTTCAGGTCGATCCCGCTTCCCAGGCTGAACAGCAACGACTTGACGCGTCCTTCCCATAGGACACCGATCCTCAAGTTCTGGTCCAATCGGGCCTTGAGAACCCCTGCGTAGGCTTCCCCATCGGATTTTGTCTTTGCGAGTGACAGTATATTTTCTGGCTGTGGTTGGGGTATCGGCGGCGGTAGTGACGACACGGACTCCGGCTCCGGCTCCGGCTCATCGAGTCTCCATTCAAGCTTCGCCTGAAAGCTCCTATCCCCATCAGGCCGCCACGGCGTGGGAGACTTGTCCTCTACAACCAGTCGCCGAAGCGGCTTCCTCCACAGCTCCATGCCCACGGCCCATGCGCTCTCATAACTAAACACGTTGAACTCCATGCGCGATGCCAAGCTGCAATGCCTGCCCGCCACCACGGCATAGCTCGCGGCGATGTTGCCCATCAGCGGATTCATCGTCAGCGTCGCCGACAGGGGTGTCCCCTTGTGCGCGGGCAGCGTCGCAAACCGCCCTCCCAAGCTGATACCGCCCGACTTGTTCAGCGTGCCGTAGTATACTTCTCCGCCGGTACTGAACCGTCCGTAGATGCGCTCCCGGTCTCCGCGTCCGCCGCCGATGCTCCCTTCCGGGTTGGTGGTCTTGGCCGAGGATTTTGCATCGCCGCCGAAATTGTAAATGCCTCGGAGGCCAAGAAGACCGCCATCTGACGAGGCTAGGCCCTCGAAGGCATAATTTCCAACGTCGTACTGCGCGAGACCGAGTATCGTCCCGCCGTCGCGGAGATGCTTTGCCGAAACAGCACTTAGTTGTAGCTGCAGGGCGGGCGATATCCTCTTGATGACTAGGGCTTCGAGTTGCGATTGCGGGAGATATAATCTGCCGTAGAATAGGGACGGTGAGGACGAAGGGATGATGCTGTCGGGTATCGTCTGGGGGGTCTCAGGGGGGTTCTCGCCGCGTTTCGATAACGGCGTCAACGGCCGATAGGATCGTAGTAATTCGGGGAGTGGCACATGTTCCGACTGGGGCGTGAGGTGGATTCGCAGGGGGGCCGAGGAGAACAAGTAGGATATCGAGCCGTCGACGACGCCTACTGAGCCGAGCTGGTACGAAGTTGCAAAGTTGGCGCTTGAGAGGGCTGAGAGGGTCAGGCGAAGACCACGCGGGGTCTGGAAGTTCAACAGGGCTGGCTCATGTTAGCATGGGTCCGCATAGAATCGTGACGGCGCGTGGGACACAGGCAATGAGGGTTTGCGAAAGAAATAGAGAAGGGGCATGTACCATCTGATGTGCCGTTCAGCGCGGCGTACGAGTTGTCGCGACTCCAGCCAGTCGCCTCGTAGAATGCGCTGTGGACATAGTCCATGAACTCGCGCATCTCAGCCCGTCTTACGCATGCTCCAAGGGAGGTGTGGTTTGGAAGAGTTGGAAGACGATATGAGAAGTTTGAGGAAGTTGTCACAAACAAGTTTGGTTGGTGGGTCTGGTCAAGCAGGACGGCATGTATGGTTGTTTAAATGTACTACCCTACACAAGATGCGGGATTTCGCAACACTTGTCACGAATGAAACGGCGACACATTGCGCCTCAAATAAAGACCAAATGTATCCCTCTTTAGAGATGAAAATAAACGCCATCCAGTAACTACCTCCCCCAACTCTGTTCACTCTCCAATCGAATGTTGTATTCCCCTGACCCCAATTTTCCCACAGACTAAGTTCGTTTCCACAAACAACTGTAGAGTTGCCCTTGCATTCATCTCTCTTATATATAGACGCTTAGCTTGACAAGTTCTGGATCAATGAAACATTGTCTCCCTTGAGGAGGATCTGGCCTATCGTGGAGGGTTAGTTTGCGCACCAAAGCCAAGATCGGCTTTTTTGGATGAGGCAACGTACCCAGCGGCCTTCTGGTCTCCTTGTCGTTCGTCTTCGTGACCTGCGCCACCTCCACGGCATCATCGATAACAAGGTTCATGAACTCGTCAAAGCCCTATTCCGCTAATAGTTAGACATCGGGATAATTTGTATGTGATGGTGCGCTTGTGCTCACTCGAATCTTGCCCTCGATGCGGATAGACAGCTGTTCATACAGCCAAACACTGACAGTAGCATTCTAATTTTGTTAGCATGCCGTCCCGCACTTGTTGCTGCGATCATCTCGGGGCCGAAGAGTGTCTGAGTAAGGCTCGACGAAGACGACACGACTGTGGGCAACCGAGGCTCGCGAACGATTCGGCATCATGCCATCACCGATCCTAAGCCACCACTTCATTTCAACGACGACGGTCGATTGACAGACTTGACATGCGCTTGCAGCAATGGCTTGATTCAACGGCCCCCGCTCGCCTTTTGTCATACACCAGCGCCCACGACTAGCCGGTCTCGTCTCCGTCCACGATCCCCAGCCGTATGCCGCAAGATGATCGCATCGTTGAAGAGGTATACATCGAGTCGACTCACAGACTGAAGCAGCTTGAAAATCATATTACTAACACAATGTCAGCTTCGTCTTCAGACATGCCCCACCACCAAAAGTGGCATGAGAAACATCCCTGGGACACACGTACATGGGGGGAAGAAGAACGCGGCGACCGCCGCCACCACCACCACGACCAGTCATGATGGGTGAATTTGGTAAAAGAGGGTGAGTAGGTGGTAGGGTTGGATGCTGAGGCCCGCGACAATCAGGTTGTCGTGATGATCGATTCGGCGATGGAGCTTTGGTGGGTTGGGATTGCAGCTGTGGAAATTTCGAGGTGGGGGAAAGTTTTTCCGGGCTTTTTGTGACGGGGGGGGCGCAAAATCATGCAAACAGACATTGTTGATGACCCCGTCACAGCTCAATATGCTCGCGCAACATGGAATTTTCTTTTCATATATGTATACAAAATTACAGCCACTTCAAGACTCTCATGTCATCGTCATAAATACTCAAATCTGATTCTTACACCCCGCTCCGCGCCTCGGCTCCCAACAGATGTGCCTGCCCTATTTGCATCAAGCCTCAAACACCTTTTTCCCTTCAAACCACGTCTCCTTCACAACCCCCTTCACAATCTCCCCCGGAGTAAGCACAACATCGCAAACCACAAAATCTGCCTTGAGCCCAACCTTCAAGCTCCCAGTCCATTCATCGGCAAAACATGAGTATGCGGATCCGTGCGTAGCCCCCGCCACGGCTTGACAGACGGTAAGTGCAAACTCTGGGTTGACCACGGCCCGCAACTCGGGTTCTCTGCATGACCGCCTCGTGGTAGCAACGTGAAGATTGGGAAGCGGTTGATGCGGAGCCGTGGGAGCATCCGAGCCGAGTGCCAGGGGGGCGCCGCCGTCGGCGAACTCGCGATAGGCAAATGCTCTCTTGCAGCGGCCGTCGCCGATGAGGCGCGGCCACGCGCGTAGAATGGCCGGGTCGGAGTGAACGGGCTGGATGGACGCGGTGATGCCGAGCCTGCCCAGGCGTCGGGCGTCGCGGGCGGACGCCAGTTCGAGATGCTCGATGCGCGGCCGCCGCGATTTGTCCGTGTTCTTCTCGAGCACGTCAATGGCCATCCGGATGGTCTTGTCGCCGATGGCGTGCAGGGCGATCTGGAGTCCAGCAGCGTGGACTTTGGCAACGAGCGGATGGAGGACATGTTCTGGCCAGAGGGGGCCCGGGTTCTCCCCGTTGGAGTATGGCTCCGTCAAGGACGCCGTGCACGCGTCGATGATGCCGTCGCAGATCACCTTGACACCGACGAGGCGACAGTCCGGCGTAGTCTCGGCATTGTACTCTCTTGCCAGCTCGGCAGCTCGATCAACCTGGGCCAGAACGTTGTCCAAGGAGTCGTCGGGCTTCATGAGCCAGTATGCCGCGACCCTTATTCCCTGTAGCCCGTTTGTCTCGTTTCTCAGCTCGACGAGCGGTTCCCAGATAGTCTCGTCCATGGCCATGTCAATCATGCCCGTGTATCCCGCGGCGTTGAAGGCGTTGAAGGCCGACCGGATAGCCTCCTTCTTCTCCTCCATAGATGCCACCCTCGCCACGAACGGCCAGATTGTTTGGAAGACGGCCCCCTCGTTGAACACCCCGTTGGGCTTGCCGTCTGCATCCCTTTGAATCGTACCACCGGGCGGATCGGGGGAGTCTGCTCCAAGCTCCATGACGTGGCATATCTCTTCTAGGCCCCGTGAGTTGGACCACGTAGAGTGCAAATCCTTGGTGTCTACAAAGATTGGCCTCGGATCAATGTCGTCTAGCAAGCGGGCATTCACGCCCTCGGGCGTCATGGAGTGCGTCCATCCCTTGCAAAAGATTCTAGATACATCCGGATTGGCCGCGGCGTAGCTTTTGATCTCGCTCTTGATGTCGTCCAAGCCCTTGCAGTGGTCGAGAGCGACTTTGGTGAGGGCCTGCCCGACAAGCAGGAGGTGTAAATGGCCGTCGATGAAACCAGGCAGCACAGTTTGGCCGTGGAGATTTTTAACAGTGGCCCCGGATTGTTTGGCCGAGGCGACGAACTCGTCTTGCTCGGAACCAATGTGAGAAACGTAGCCGTCCTTGATGACCATGCAGGAGGCAAGCACCGGTGAGAGAGAGCTATCTGGCGGAGATTGGTAGATTTGCCCGTTAAGGAGGACGGTATGATCCGTGGGGGTCGCTGCATCATCTCCCATTGTGGTGGTGGTGGTGGTGGTGGTGTGGTGGTGTGAAAATGCTTGGATCCATCACGCCAAAAGCACGGACTTTTTTCTCCGTACCCCGTCCCGACACTTGTGGATATCTTTTCATTAATTCGGCACTTGATCCGAGCAAATTTCACCGGCCGTTATCGGCGACCGAGTGTCACTGTCAAAGTCTAGGAACGACACCCCCCCTCTGAAAGCTAACCAAAAGTTAATGGGTTAAATGATGCTTATATTCCTTAAGTTCTCTAGCTAGTGTAGCCCTATATAACTATAATTATCCATTACCTAATATATTCTTTACCTTAATAGGCTAGCTATTTTTAAATAATAGTATTAACCTTAATACTAAGAATACTAAGAATTACTATCTCCTTCTTACCTAAGCTTTAAGTCCTTATTTTAATTTATCTCTAAATCCTATTTTACCTTATTCTAGGTATTTAATCTTAGTAATTAGAGTCTTTCTTATTATAAGATATAAATCTTTAGATTATTAATATAGATTTTCTATTAAACCACTTTACTAAGTAGTTTTACTTAGTATATAACTAATAATAACTTCTTTATTACTCTTAAAAGTCTTCCCTAGGACTTATAGAATTTACTTTTTAGCTTATATTCTTTATTTATTTTCTTCTATACTATATTACTTACTTTAAAACTCCTTAGGGGTTTAGTTAGGTCTTTATAATTATTTACTTTCTAGGTTTAAACTAATTCCCTTTATTTTTCTCTAATATTTATATTTTATAAATTAGTCTCTTTAATTAGAGTTAGATCTTTATTTTTCTTTTTACCTAGTAATACTTCTTTATCTATTCCCTAGTGCTTAGAAAATAGTTTAAAACCTAATATAAATATTACTAGAGTTATTCCTATACTAGATATATATTAATTATTTAAGATAACTATAATATTTAGTATAGTTTAGTTCTAATACTTTAATAAAGTTCTATTTTATTATATAGCCTATTTTATTAGCTATTACTTTACTAATTTAATATTATGCTTTACTAGCCTTATAGATAAAGGATATAATATAAGCCTAAATAAAATATATATTCTATATTTCCTAGTTATTATAGTAAAATTTAAGTTCTTAAAATAGGAATTATTATTATAGTAAATTCCCTATAGCTAGCTAAAGATAAAACTCTAATATTTACTCTAGGTTTTAATTACTAAGTCCTTTATAGCCTTCTTATAGGATTATCCTAGTGAAAATCTAAATATATAATTAACTATAATTAAAATATAAGTATCTTTATTCTTTACTTTAGGAGTTATTAGACCTAAATAATCTATAGCTACTATCCCTTATAGTTTTAGAATTATAACTATTTTTAGTTTAGCTCTAGATAAGTATATACCTATTTATTAGTAAATAAGGTAAGATTAGTAATAAGAGTTAATATCTTTTATTTTATCTAGCTAGAAGTATTTTCCTTAGAGTTTTTATATTATAATAGTAATACTAAAGTATCTAGTAGTATTATAGGCTTATTAGAGTTTTATTAAAATATCCTTAGATAAAATATACTTTAAAAGTAATTTATTTTATTTTATATAGTATAATATTTAATTAAAGATTTAGAATTTTAGGGATTAATATTATATTAGTTTTTACTATTTAGTTAGTATAGTTTAGTGCCTATAAACTATAGCTATTAGAATTTCCTTATACTATTTAAACTTAAACTAGTCTTATAGTTTTAATAAGATTTTATTAGAAACTTCTTAGTTTAACTCCCTTCCCTTTAGTAAAACTATTTTTATATTTATTAAGATAAGGATAAAATAATTTTCTATTATAGGGATAATATTTACTCCTATTTTCCTTATTACCTCTAGAGGTTTTAATTAAAGGTTATCTAGAAGTTAAGATATTTTATCTATAATAACTATAATTTTAGTTATATTCAGAGCATTGTTGTATTGTATTGTATTGTATTTTTTGGCCCTTCGATGTATTGTATTGTATTGTATTGCCCTATGTATTGTATTATGTATTGTATTATATTAAAAATACAATACAATATAATACAATACATACAATATAATGTATTATATGATATTAAGGGTAGTATATATATCTTCAATATATTAGATTTTAAGCGTAATTTAAATATAGTATTCGTATTTTTTTAAATAATTTAGATATTTATTTAAAATTCTATAAAGTTTTAGCTTATTTAGTAAAGTAAGCTTATTATATATATAGGGTAGCTATATATGGTTTATTTTTATCTTATCTTATACCTTAATTTATTTACTATATTTAAAAGGTTTTTTTAACTTTATATCTTTTTTATAGGATTTTGTTGGTTACACCAAGGAACGTTACACTAGTGCGAAGAGGTTAAATTCAATGAAGTTAATGATAATAGCTAATAACTAAGAGAGAAAAGAAGAGGGAGAAGAAGAGGAATCTAGCTAGAAGAGAAGGTAAGCAAAAAGGGGGAAAAGTAAGGCTATAGTGCGGTGCTACTACTAATAGAGCGGGGTAGCTTATGATATATCTAATCGCATTACGTGCATCCCTTTAGTGGCTTTACTTATTAGCTATGGTTAGACTATCTATTATCTAAAGGTCTAAAGGAAGCCATACTAGTAGTCTCTCTTTTCTTTATAGCTAAAGAAGCCTAAAAATGTAATAAAAATTAGATTAAAGGAAAGTGTATATAAGTGAATCCCTTAATAGGAATCCACGGTTCTTATTAGCTATTATGGCTTTAGTTATTCTAATTAACCTAGTTATTCCCTATATGCCTATTATATTAATCCTCCCCTTTACCTAACCTTATAGGTCTCTTAACTTATCCTTCTATATAAATTATTAATTCGTTTAAATTAATTAAGGTTAAAAGGGCTAAATTTAGCAATGCCTTTATTATCGCATTAGCTAGATTATTACTGCTATTAATCTATCTAACTTTATAGACTTCCCTTCTCTTATATAACTACTAAAGGGCTATAATATTAATTATTAGCTGCTTCTCTTTTATTATACCTAGCTTTATAAGGCATTTATATAATAAGAAAGAGTCTATATAAAGAATTATTAGGATTTAAGGTATCTTTAATTAGTCTATGATTATATAAAGGGTTATAGATACTACGTACGTAATATTAGCACCTTAAACCATGCTATATAGCTTAAATATAAGTGCGCTATAGGTTATATACTTACTTTTTATAGAGCTATATATAATAACATTTCCTTTTAAGATAAAGGTATTATTTTCCTTTATTACTTTGTTACTAATTATAATAATATATCTAATTTATAAACTTAGATCCTTATTATTAGTAAGGGACTTATTTATAAATATAAAGAGCTTTACTTCCTTAAGAGTTAAGGGGATATACTATAGCCCTTACTACTAATTCTTAATTTACTACTTAAGGCATTTATTAAGTTATAAGATATTATTAGTAAAGGGTTCTTAGTGTTATATAGTAATTAATAGATTATATAATGCTTCTAGTTAATAGACTATTATAATATAGCTCCCTTAGGCTCTTTACTCTATGTAATCCTACCTTACTATTAGTAATCGCAGGTTAATTTCCTTAATCTTCTAACTTTAGCCTTTTTAGTTTAAGGTTAGCAAATTATTATTATTTTAAGTTAGAATATAGCTATTAAAGATAAGGGGATTTATAGTTATTAGGTGTTATTTTTCTTTAGCTATAAACTTTGCCTTCTAGAGCTTTTTTTTTTCTTTCTTAAAGAAGTTATTATTACTAAGGCCTAGCGTATTATTTATTTATATTCCTATAATACTAAAGAGGTTTTTATTATTTAGGGCTATAATTAGTAGGCAAGGATTATATATTAAGGTTATTATATTAAGATTATCCTTATAGTAGCGAAAATATATTACCTACTAGTAGGTTCTAGCCTCTATAATCCTATAGAGAGGCTTAATTATCTTTATTATTATACCTTTTAGAAAGAGGTATATAATTTACTTTAGTAACTTTATAATAATTAGCTTATTTAGGGTTATTTAGGATTAAATGTAAGCTTATGTAATGTCTTGTAGCTAAAGGTAAATTCCCTTTTGCTTTAATAATAGAGCAAGGGCTATAATAATCCGTTAGCTTAATCACTATATTGTTAGTAATTAGGTTAAGATAGCCTTTTTTCCTCTATTATTATGCCCTTATATAACAAGGCGTAACTTCTTATATAGTGATTTAGTGCCTTTGCCTTTAATCTCTTAGACTATATAAGAATTAAAGATCTAGTAGCCTCTATGCTTTACTAGATTAAATATTATAAATCTAAACACATTATAAGCTTATAAGGTATTAATCTTAGCTTAGTTAGATTATTTAAAGGGGCTCCCTAGGGTTATAATCTTTCCTTCTTAGTAAAGTTAAAGGGTAAGGTTTTAGTTAGCCTTTTCTTTTACTATAAGGAATACTATATTTAGCACTTCTCTAGCTATAATCCCCTTAATTAATGCTTTCTCTTAGTCTTTATTAATAAATATAAGAGGCTTTATAAGTTTAATAAGCTCCTTAGGATTATAAACCTAGGCCCTAATTACCTTTGCTTTTACTTCCTTAGGGCTACTAGCTTTATAGCTTCCTATAGGGGTAGCTTTAGCTACCTTAAGGCTTACTATAGGTTTTTTAACTTTATAGCTTCCTATAGAATTACCTTTAGCCTTAATAGCCTTTATAGGCTTCTCTATACCCTTATTAATATAGAATTAAACTATAAGGTTTTTCCTTAGCCTCCCTTACTTTCTCTTTACTAGTGTCTTTTCCTTTTCTTTTACCTTATTACCCTTTATAGGTAGCTTATCTCTCCTAGCCCCCTTAGCCTCTTTTTATAATAAGACTATAGTATTAAAAAGAGCTATAGTGTAAGAAAGGGCTATATTATAGGTAAGGACCTCTAGGCCTAGGTTATATTCCCTAATATCTTAAAGGCTTTACTTATTAGCCTCTATATACTATAAGTCCTTATAGTATAGCTTTACTACTATAGAGCGGAACTTAGCTAGGCTATAGGGTATCTTAACTATATAGGTCTCCTTATTAGTAGCTAATAGCTTATAAGGGCTATACTATCTGCCTTTTTCTCTCTATATATATACATTAGCCTATAGTAGTAGCTAATATATTAGTAATATATTAGGGCTATTCTAGGCGCTAAGGGCCTTATAAACTTATCTCTTAGCTAGGTAATAGTAGACTTTATTAGTTACCTTCTAAATTACTTTAGCTTATTAAATAATAGAGATACTTAGTAGTAACTTATCTATTATCTATAGGTAAGCTCTAAAGACTAGTAAGGTTAGCATAAGGCTATTAAGGCTTACTAAGTTATTAATAGCTTTAATAGCTATCTAGAGTTATTGCTTAGGAGTGATCTCTTTACTAATTAAATCCATAATAATATTATAAGCCTAGTAAAGAGGTCTATAATATCTTTTAACCTTTCTAATGCTATTATAGGCTTTAATAAGTATCTTATTAATATTAATTAATATTAAGTAAGTATAATACCTAAATTTAGCTAAAGTAAAGTTATTACTAGTATTATAAATAATCTAGTCTAAAGGGCCTAGATATATATTAATCTAGCACTCTCTAATTATATCCTAGATATTATAAGCTTTTTGCTTCTTAGGGTTAAGGAATTAGGCTACTTAAAATAAGGTTACTAAATTAATAATATAAAGGACTAGTTAGCTATTAATCTATATAATATTAATAATAATCTTATAGTTAAAGTTATAGTTATCTTTAAGGGAGAATTTAAACTAGCTAAGGGCTTTTCTATTTATCTAATAATAGTAATAGACTTTAGTAAGCTTCTTAATTATATAGCGTTTAATATTATAACTAGCTTATTAAAGGATCTTTATAAGCTATTAAATTAAGGGATAACTAAACCTTTAGTAAAGTTAATAAATCTCTCCTTTTAATAGGTAAAAAGCGGTGGTTTCTCTTGCCTCTAAAAGCTACTAAGGGTAGCCTTATTTATATATAATAGGTATAGTCTTATTGTTTTAAATTAATATATTAATAAGGTTATTAATCCTAACCTTTATTTTATCTATATTAGTAAGGGAAAAGAGAAAGGGTGTGGTAGTATTAAGGATATAAAAGTTAATTTAGCTAAGCTTTATAAGCATATAGATAACGCTACGTGTTATTGCTAATCTAGCACTAAAGTAAATAACTTCTAGGTTATAGGGTTTAATTGTTAATAATAGCATTAATCTTAGCAAAGCTTTAGCTTATGCTAGACTAGTAGTTAATTAGCCTAAGGCTCCTATATCTAGCATGATTTCTCTAAAGATCTCTTTAAAATAGTATCCTTTAGAGGTATAATAGATTAAATTATCTTTATTAGAAGCCTCTTTAAGGTATAGCTCTTGCTTAAGTAAGGCGTGTTAAAAAGCTTAATTCTTAAGTGTTATAAGGATATTAATATTATCTATTATTTATAATCCTATATAGAAGAATTATATAATACTAAGTTATGCCTTTAATAATAGCTTCTTCTTAATATTATTATTACTATTATCTTAGTCCTAAGTAAAGGCCTTAAGCTATATTTCCTAGTCTTCTATTTCCTCTTTATTATTACTATTATTTCCTTTAAATAAAGTAAGGAATACTTAAAACTTCTTCTCTATAGGAGGTAAATAATAGTTCTTACTAGCTTATTACCTTTCTTTCTCTTTCTAATATTTAGTATTAGTATGGTTTAATAACTAGTAGCTACTCTTACTATAAATAAAGCATTACTTAGGTTATTTAGAGTTACTATAATAACCTTCTTTTCCTTAGTTTTTTTAATTTTATTAGCTATATTAGTAGTCTATAAACATTACCTCTAATAAGTCTTTATCTTAATACTAGTAGTATTAGTTACTTCTTACACTACTCTTTGTAATTATAATTAATTTATAAAGGTTATTAGTAAGGTTCTTAAAGCCTAGTATATATATATACTTTACTACCTAATATTTAGGGATACTAAAGACTATATTTAAGGTTTACTTATAGAGCTTTATATTTACTATATTAAAGAGGTATAGCCCTTTATAAACTCTCTTTAAGGTAGTTAATAAAATCTTAAGGCACTTAAGCTTAGTCTTATTAGGGTTCTAAGTAATAATATTCTTAAGAGTTATATTACTTTATTTATATTAGTAAAATTATTAATTACTCTTTATCTTAAAGCATTAATAGATATTTATAATTATCTCTTTATATAAGAGGTTCTTACTAGTAAGGTAATTAAGAAAGTGCTATTTAGTATCTCTTATTAATATAATTAGAAATACTTTACTAAAATATAACTTAGGGAGGTTAATCTAGTTATACTTACTCTTAAAGAGCGTAAGCTTTAGTAAGAGAAAGTTATATAGCTTCTTACTATAGTAATTACTATCCTTATATATTTTTATAAGCTTAGATATTTTCTTTATAATTTATTTATCTAAAGGGAAGGAATAAGAAAAGAGAGTAAGCTATTAAGGGTTAAACTCCTAATATAATTAAGATTATTATAAGGGTTCTTATAGAGAATATAAAGATTATTTCTTTTAAGGGTAAGGAATATTAGGGAAAGTCTTTAGGGTAGTAGCTTATAGGGGTTATGTATAAGGTAGTTTAGGAGATTATAACTTATTTCCTAATTATAGGGTTATTATTATCTCTTAAAGCATATATTTAAGGGCTATTAGAATAAAAAGGCCTACTCCTTAGCTAATATAAATATTATTATCTTATAAGGAGTTTTATAGCTCTCTTATAAGCTTATTAGAAGCTCTCCTAAATATATCTTTTATCTAACCTTTAAAATCTTCTCTAAAGTTCTCTTAAAGGTTTTCTCCTTACTAATTTTAATACTTACTAGTGTAAATAAACCTTATAATCTAATTATTAAGTTTAGGCTATGTAGTAGTCTCTAGGTTTAGTTAGGTAAGCTCTTCCTAGTCTCTTATAAGTGCGAATAAATATAGCTATAGTTGCCTTAGTAAACTATTTTTTTCTAGTCTTTTAGAAGCTATTTCTAAAGGTTTTTAAGATATCTTATTATTAGGGGAAGTAAGGTAAGGAGTCTATCTTATTAATAGTCTAATGTTTAATTCTATCCCTTTCTTAAGAAGGGTTTAGTCTTCTTAAATAATTTAAATAAAGCAAATAGTAGTATAATAATAGCGTAATTTCTGCGCTTGTTAAGAGGGATAGACTAGGTAAGTCTAAAAAACAGGCAAAATAGGAAAAACGGGAACAACAGGGTAAATAGGATAAACAGGGTAAATAGGATCAATAGGATAAACAGAGGGAAACAATAAAAAACAACGGAAAAAGTATAAAAGAAGGAAAAATAGTAAAAAAAAAGGAAGAGTAAGCTGTAAAGACAGCATAAAAGCAGAAGTAACTTAATATTTAGAACACTAAGGCGTAAAAAAGCTATAAAGAGAGAAGAGGGGTTATAAAGAGAGTATAGAAGGAGGTTATATAGGTTAGCTAGCTTAGCTAAGGATTGTTTTTAACGTTAGGTTTAAACAAAATACCTTACGGCAATAGATTTAGTTATTTAGTCAGTTTTCTCGTGATAGATAATAAGATTAATAATTAACTAAATATCCTAGATAGATATAATAAGGTTATATCCTATAAGCCTAAGGGTTAATAGATTAATCCCTTAGAAGTCTAATAAGCCTATAACTAGGATTCTAGTCTATCTTCCTTTAGCACACTCTATAGTTATGCCTCTTTACCTAAATGGCCTATCTAGGTTAGCTTAAGAGGTAAGGGGCTGCGTTATCTATAGAAATGTCTTTTCTTATAATACCTAACTTATCTATGGTTATAGTTAACCACTAATTAGTGTTAGTTACACTAAGGAACGTTACACTAGTGTAAAGAGGTTAAATTTAATAAAGTTAATAATAATAGCTAATAACTAAGAGAGAAAAGAAGAGGGAGAAGGAGAGAAATCTAGCTAGAAGAGAAGGTAAGCAAAAAGGGGGAAAAGTAAGGCTATAATATAGTGCTACTACTAACAGAGCGAGGTAGCTCGCGATGCATCTAATCGCATCGCGTGCATCCCTTCGGTGGCTTCACTCGTTGGCCACGGTCGGACTATCTATCGTCCGAAGGTCCGAAGGAAGCCACAGATTTATTAATGATTTTATTATATAAAAAATACAATATAATACAATACAATACAATACAATACAATACAATACAATACAATACAATATAATGTATTATATGATATTAAGGGTAGTATATATATCCTAAATATATTAGATTTTAAGGGTAATTTAAATATAGTATTCCTATTTTTATAAATAATTTAGAAATTTATTTAAAATTTTATAAAGTTTTAGCTTATTTAGTAAAGTAAGCTTATTATATATTTAGGGTAGCTAAATATTATATATTAGAATCTAGGCTTATACTTTAATTTTTTTTCTATATTATTAAGGTCTTCCCACTATTCTATTATTTTTTACAGATTTACTACTAATTTCTATACCTTTTTTAGCTTTTATTATAATAATTACCCTAAAGAAATTATTTAATATTCTTAATTAATAAGATATTAAATCTAAAGAAAAATATACTAATATAAGTAAACTTTTTAAAAAATATAATAAAATATTTTATCTTAAATAAAACTTTCCTAGGTTTAAAAGAATTTTTTTTAGATTTATAATATACTTTTTTAACTTTATAGGTTTTTTAAATAAAAGAATAAGTAAAAAGTCTATAAAAAAGTTTCTTAATACTTATTTTAATTTAATAACTAGACTTTTTAATAGTTTATATAAATATAATAAAAAGCTTTATAAAAGTCTTAGCTATATATATATTTTATACAGTTTTATATAATTTTATATAATTTTATATAATAAAATTAGCTTTTTTTAAATAAAAGAAAATAGTATTTTAAATATAAAAAAAATAATTTACTATATATTTATATATAAGATATAATTCTCTTATAATAAAGAATATAAATAAAAAAGTAAGTCCTAAAAGTAAGTCTAAAGTAAGGTATATTATTATGTAAGTAATTTATAGTAAATTAAGTGAATTAGTTATTTAAGTAAGGCAAAAATTTTTACGTAATACTATTACCCCGCTTCTCTTTTTTTCTCTTTTCTTTTCTTTTCTTTTCTTTTCTTTTTCCCTTATAAAAATCATAAAAAATCGTAAAAAATCCAAATTACATAAGAAAAGCTAACCTGCTATTCTTACTATTATCCCTTATTATTCTTCTGATTTAAGTTTCTTTAAAATCTCCTTTTAGCTATAAAAAACCCAAAAAAACCCAAAACCCCCAAAAAAACCTCACAAAAAACCCCCAAAAAACCCCCAAAAAAAACACAGAAAATCATACAAAATAAATAACAAAAAAACACAATAAAAGGAAAAAAGAAAAAAACAAATTCAGCAAAATTCAGCAAAATCCAGCAAAATATCAGCAAAAAACAGCAAAAACACCTCTTATTTAACATAGATTTCTCTTTTTATCCTTCTAATGAATCTTCTCAGCCTATTAGGTCTAGCTAGCCTAGTAATCTTCTAGGTTTACATGAAAAAGACCTAGAAAATCAGGCTAGTTACGAATTCTCTTTAAAATCATATATATTTACCTATAATTTATTTAATTTTCAGTTATCTGAAATTAATTTAAATAAAGAAAGGGTAATTATATGTTTTTATTCATAGCCTAATTATACTTTTACCTTTAAAAGTAAGGCTAAGAGATTCTAAGCTTCTAATAGAATATCCCATTATAAGCTAAAGCATAAGGATATTACTACTTCTAAATTAGAAGAAAAACAACCTAGTAAGATAATAAGTAAGTTATTTATATTATCTAATAACTATCCTATATCTTATTACTAATAATATAATAGTGCCAGAAATCCAGCTATAATCGCCAGGCTAATTATCTTTAACATCCTTTTTTCCTACTAAAAGGGCTTAAAATTTTATAATTTTCTTAGAGGAATTTTCATTAGAAAAGGCAATTAATCTAGTTATAAGATTTATACTAGAAAATAACATTGCTTTTGCTATTATTAATAGTAACTCCTTTAAAGAATTACTAAATTATTATTCTAGGTAAGTAATGCATTTTTTCTTATACTATAATATATATATATATAAGCTAACTTAAACTTAGGAATAATAATTTAGCTTCTTTGCTAAGTTATAGAAGTATTGCACATAGAATTCATACTATGTATAATATTTCTAAGCAGCAAATCATCTAGAAAATCCAATATAATCTTCAAAATTAAGGATCTATATCTATTTAGTTAGATATCTAGACTTCTATTAATTCTAAGTCCTATTTAGGTGTTATAGCTAGTTAGCTAGACCTAAACTTTAAACTTGAATATAAGCTTTTAGGTAAGTAAATCCTATTATTCTATTATAACTATAAGGTAAGTTATAATTATTATACTAATTATCTTATATTATAGGATTTGAATATCTATCAAATTCTCACACTGGAGCTTATATTTATGAATCCTTTAATAAAATGATTCAAGAATATCAGCTTAAGCTAAAGATAATCTTAAGGTATGTTAGCTATTATCTTTTATATTATATAACCTTTTACTAATAAAATAATACTAGTTTTACTAGAGATAATGGGTCTAATAATAATACTTTTATGTTTTCTTATATTAATAAGAACTATAAAAGTACTATTATAGAAGAACCTTATAATATCCGATGTATAGCACATGTTTTAAACATTATTGCAAAGGATATTATAACGAATTTTATTAAATCAATGTCTTCTAAAGAGGATTTAGAAGCTTTTAAGAATAGTGAGTTTTTACATTATTCTACAGAAGATATCTCTTCTATTAAAGAGAGACAAGATTATAAGGAATTCAAATCCTTAGCAAATAGTAAGTAATTTATTATTATTATTATTAGTATTATTACTAATATTTTTATAGGAATCCTTAGTAAAGTTAAAAGGGTTGCTATTATTATCAAGAATAACCAAGGATTATATAAGACTTAGTTAAAATCTTTACGTAAGGCAAAAAATAAAGGCTATATTGCTAAAAATTGCAATATTATAAGAATTCCTTTAGGTAAGTTATCTTTATTATATATATCTTATTTATAATACTAATTATATCTTTAGCTAATGAAACTAGGTAGAATTTAACCTATAAGATAATTAATACTTCTTTAGAGCTTAAAGAAGCTATTATTCTTCTTAATAGGGAGTCTAATATTGCAGCTCTTAAGGATGCTATACTAACTACCTAAGAATGGGCAGATTTAGCTACCCTAAGCAGCATATTAGAGGTTTTTTATGAACCTACTATTATACTTTAAAGCTAGAAGTATAATACTTTAGGTTTAGTCCCACTTTTCATTATTAGGATATATAAATATCTTAATGATATAAAAGAGGACTAAAAGGCTTATCTTCGCTAGGTATATATATTACTTTCTTATATTATATCCTTTATATATTAACTTATAATAGGAAGCTTATAGCCCTTAAGGTAAGGCCTTTATAGCATCTATAGATATTAGCTTAAATAAGCTAGCTAATTATTTTCCTAAAGATATAGGAAATAATTACTTCTTATATTAGCCTTATCTATATGCTATGTTATTAGACCCTTAGCTTAACCTTCTTACTATAAAGGAGAAGCTAAAGCTAGGAGATCAAACCTTAGAAAGGTTAATAAAAAACCTTAAAAAGGATTATAATTCGTAAGTATTATATAATAATCCTTTCTTAATTATAGTTTTAATATACTAATATATAATGTTATTAGGATTTTACCTCTTTATAAAGAGAACCAAGCTAATATCAATATTAGCAAGCAAGATTAACACGCAAATACCTAATTTATAGTTAATCTTGCAGGGCCTAGTTAACCTAGGACTTTTGAAAATCCTAGGCCTAAGCCTAAAACTAACCTTTATAAAGGTTTATTTTCTAATAAGAGGGAAAAGTCTATTTAAAAGAATAGAAAAAATGAGATTTCTACTTATACTAAGCTAGATATTTAAGAAGATAAGGTAAGTAAATCCCTTTCTTATATTAATAATCTTATTAATATATTAATATTATTATAGGAGGATATCTTTAAATAGTGGGAAGATAATACTAAATCTTTCCCTATTTTAAGTATTATTGCTAGGAAATACCTAGCTATTCCTACTACCTCTAGTGCTATAGAAAGCACTTTTAATACTAGAGGTAATATTCTTACAAAGAGACAAACTTCTTTAAAGAATTCTACTTTAAAGGAATTAATCTTATTAAAGAATTAGGAAAAGGAAGGAAATATTATTACTAAGCAATACTTAGAGCTTTATGAGTATTATAGTTCTGATTCTAAAGAGTCTATATCTTCTTTAAAGGAAGATTCTAACTTAGGTAAATCTAATGATTTACCTAATATTAAATCTTCCTCTAAAGATAATATTTATTCTAATTCAGACCTTTAAGTAGGTTATTATAAGGGTTTTTTCCTAGTTTAGTCTAGTTTTCCCTTAATAAATTTTTTTATATTTATAAATGTTTTCCTATATTTTACAGTATTTTTACTATTATTTTTACTATTATTTTTACTATTATTTTTACTATTATTTTTACTATTATTTTTACTATTATTTTTACTATTATTTTTACTATTATTTTTACTATTATTATTACTATTATTATTACTATTACTATTATCATTACTATTACTATTATTATTACTATTATTATTACTATTATTATTATTTTAAAAAAACATAAAAAAGAAAAGTATTTTATTTTATTAATATTTTTAAAAACCTTAAAATACTAAGTAATTAAAAAGTATAGCTTTTCTTATAGTAATTTCCTTATACTTACTTATATTTATATATAAGTTATTTATTTACTATTTAATTTTAATTAAACTTTAACACTAATAATATTTTGAGTTATATAAGCAATATAAGTAATATATATATAAGCTATTAGAACCTATTATAATGTATTATAAGCTATTATAAGCTATTATAAGCTATTATAAGCTATTATAGGGTATTATAAGCTATTATAGAGTATTATAAGCTATTAAAAGGTATTAAATAAACTATATATACCTTATAATAAAGGAATTTAACTTAAAACTAAAAAAAAGAAAAAAAAATACAAAACAATACAAATAATACATGTATTGTATTGTATTGTAAAATTTTAGATGTATTGTATTGTGTAATGTATTGTATTGTATTGTATTGTATTGCAATGCTCTGCTCCTACCCCTAGTATTATAAGTTCCCTTAGTTTTTACTATACTTTTAGTAAGCTTTTACTAACTTTTCTATAGGAAGACTATTATAAGGCTATAGCTATCTAGGAGGCATATATAGTTCTTTAGCTTTAGCTAGCTAACCTAGGCTATATAGCCTAGGTAATAGTAATTCACTGCTTTTTTTATACTATAGAGAAGGTAATTAATATAAATAAGAATAGTGTAAAATATACTATCTAAGGTAATAAGGTATTAAGCTATAATAGCGCTATAATAGAGAGTTTTCCCCTAGTATTACCTAACCTTTAGGGCCCTTTTCTTTTATTTTTTAGTAGTAATTCCTAGACTATTAATTAGAGTATAATAGTAGCTAATAAGGCTAGGCCTTTTCTATAAGAATATTATATCTTCTTGCCTATAACTTACTTATATCTTATTACTTTTCTTACTAGACTTACTTCTATAAAAAGTCTAAATTATATATTAAGCGCCCCCTATATCTTTTACTAGGACCTATTAGTTATATTTACTTAGCTAACTCTTTTATTTTACTAGGTATTTATTACCTTCTTAGTTCTTCCTATAGTCCTTAACCTCCTTAACTTTATACTTATTATCCTTATTCTCTAAGTCTAGTATTAGTATTTCCTTATCTCTAGTGTCTTTATAGTAATTTTATAGCTTTAATAGGCTAATATAGAATATATTATATAGTTAACTATATTTTTTAGGTAATGTAAGTCTATATACTTATTTTCCTATAGTATTAAGTACTTAAAATAGTCTAATAAATCTAGGGATTAGCTTTTATTTTATATCCTTAAGCCTAATATTCTTTACTAATAGTAATACTAGGTTACCTCTTTTTAGCGTTAATAGCTAGTAATACTAGTTATAGTACTTTACTTAGGTCTTAGTAGCTTTTACCTAGTTTTACTTTAGTTACTCTCTAACTTTATATAGCTTTATAATATATATATAGGCTTCTAGCACCTCCCTTTCTTTAGTCTTATCCCTAAGAGCTAGGTAAAACTTAGGTAAATAGCCTATAAGGGAGTAGTTAGGGGAGTAGCCTATAGTTTTATTTACTATATTATTATAGGTAAATTAGGCTATTAGGAGTAGCTTAGGCTATATCTATTAGTTCTTAGCTATAAAGTATTAGAGGTAATGCTTAAGTACCTAGTTTATTCTCTTTATTTACCTATTAGTTTAGGGGTAAAAAGCTATAGAAAGCCTTTGCTTTATGTATAATAAGTAGCATAAGTCTAACTAGAATTAGCTTATAAAAACCAATCCCTTATTAGATATAATACCCTCTAGTGCCCTAAATTATAGTTTAATCTCCCTATAGAAAAGCTTTACTAGTTTTACTATATTAATTATAGTAATTATAGATAGGAAGATAGAGTACTTAGTAAATTAGTTTATAATTACTAGGATTACATTAGTTTCTTATTTGCTTACTTAAGTAATAAGTAATCCTATAATAAAATCTATTAAGATTTTTACCTATAGTTACCGCGGTATTAGTAAGGATTTAAGGCTTCTATATAGGTAATACCTTCTAGTTACTACCTACTAGTAGACCCTATAGCTTATAATATAGTTAGATACTAACTTACTTATACCTAGCTACTAGAAGTAATACTTTAATAGCTTAAGAGTATATTTAGTCTTAAAGTAACTTACTAGTAAATTATTATAGTATAGCTATAGAAGCTCCTATTATAAGATAAGCTCCTAGGGAATAACTACCTTATCTTAGTATATTAGGAGACCCCTTATACTATATAACTATAGACTAGCTTTTCCCTTACCTCTTACTAGGGAATTATTAATCTTACTATTTTATCTCTATAAATCTAGATCTTAATCCTATGCTTTCTATAGTAATTATACTAATAGTTTATTTAGCCTAGATTAGTAAGGATTTAGTAGCATAATAGTCTCCTATATCTCTTATATTACACTAATATCTTAGACACACGTTACTTTCTCCTAAAAATTACCCTTATTTAGCTAATCTTTTACTAGATCTATAGTGGCTAACTAGCCTCTTAACTAGGCTACTCTAGCCTCTAGAGCTCTCTCTATAGTAGCTAGGGTATTTTCCTCCCCTAAAGGTATCTTACTAAGCCTTTTTACTAAGACTAGGGCATTTTTCTCCCCTAAAGGCATCTTACTATATCTTCTTTAATATATTAAGACTAGGGTATTTTCCTCCCCTAAAGGTATCTTACTATATTTTCTCTTATATATTAGTATCTTTTCTTTTACTAGTTCTTTAGTAGCTACTATTTTCTTTTAAAGTTTTAGTAAAAGTGCCTTATTTATTAGGGGTTTACCTTTATAATTAGACTATCTTAATAGTGTATTTACTAGGTTACTTTTCCTAGGTCTATACCTAATTATAAAGTAAAAGAGGCAGAGAAATATACACTATTTAGCTTACCTCCTATTTAGCTTTTACTACCTTATAAAAGTCTATAAGTTATAGTAATCTAATAGGACTTTTACTAGGGTTACTATACCTTTAATATAGTATTACTAGTGTTTAAATAACTTTACTATAGTAAGTAGCTTCTAATTTACTATACTATAATTATGTTTAGTATTTATAAACTTCCTTAACTAAAATACTATAGGATACTATTAGCCCTTATTATCCTATTAAGATAAAATTCCTACTATTATAAAGACTAAAGTATTTATCTTAATATACACTAGCTAACTTAAGTTATAATAATAGAGAAGAGATGCCTATTAAAAGGCATCCTTTAGCTAGTTAAATACTAGCTATTCTCTTTCCTTAAATATAAACTTCCTAGTCTAGATGCTATTTTAACTACCTTTTATTAGCATATATAAGGGTACTATAATCCTAGAGTATTAGTAAATAAACCTTTAGTAAAAGTTATAAAATCCTAGGAAGGACTATATATCTTTAAAGCTTATAGGCTCTTTCTAGTCCTAGATTATATTAACTTTATATATATCTATTAAAATACTATTAACTAATAGGATAAACCCTAGGAATTTTACTAATTCCTAGTAAAATAAATACTTTAAGGGTTTTATATATAGCTTTACTAACCTTATATATTCTAGGACTTCCTTAATATATATAGTGTGCTTCTCTTATGTTTTTAAGAAGATAAGGATATTATCTAGATATACTATATAAATAGTGTTTACTAGCCTATATAGCGCTTTATAAATATAGCTTTAAAAAGTAGCTAGGGTAGTAGTTAGCTTAAAGGGCATTATAAGATATTTATAGTGTCTATAATAGGTATAAAACGCGGTTTTTTACTTATTACTCTCTTTAATATAGATTTAATAGTAAGCATCCTTAATATTAATCTTTAAGAAGTAGTAGGCTCCTTAGCACTAGTCTAGGATCTCTAAAATTAAGGGGAGAGCATAGTAATTCTTCTATATTACTCTATTAAGTCCCTAATAATTTATATATAGTTAAAGTATTTTATTCTTCTTTAGTATAAATAGGATAAGTATACCTATAGGGCTCTTAGAGAGTCTTATCTAGCCTTTTTATAGGTTTTTATTAATATATTTATAGAGCTCCTTTAGCTTACTTTAAGAGAGGGGGTAAATTAGCCTATATAGGGGTGTGGCCCTAGGTATTAGGTTAATTATATAATTAGTTTTCTTTCTTAATAGTAAGCTACTTACCTTATTTACTATAAATATATCTTTAAACTTATATAATTCCTTAGGGATATCTTTAATAATTCTATATGCTTTTACCTTTTCCTTATCTTTAAGGGTAATAAACTTATCTTCTATAACTCCTATAATAGTATATATAATAGTCTTATTATATATTACCTTTATAAACTTATAAGGAGTTATAAGTAAAAAGGCTATTTTCTTTTTCTTAAACTACTACTCTTATAAGTATAAATAAAGATATATATATTCTTTAGTAAGTATATATATTCTAATTAAGATAGGACTTCCCCTTACTCTTAGGTCTTTATTTATAGCTATATATAGTAGCTTAAGGTGCTTCCCTTTCTCTCTTAAGTCTCTAATTATAATAGGTACCTTATAAATACTATATTAAGGGACTATAAGGGCCCTTATTACCTAGAGAATAGGTACTATAGCCTTAGCTTTATTAAGCTTATAATCCTTTATAAAATTAACACTAATAAGGTTAAGCTTAGCATAGCTATCTAGATTTGCCGCTATTTTAATATCTTTATACCTATAAATAATAGCTAGTGTGTAAAATTAATACCTAATTAGTACCTTAGTATTTAAGGCAAAGGTAAGGGCCTTTACTTTTACCTTAGGAAGTTTCCCTAGCTATCTTAGGGCTTTTTCCTTAGCTTACTATACCTATTTATAAGGTAGTCTAGGCTATTATAGTTATAATATTATCTTTTATCCCTAACTTTACTATTATTTAGGTAAGTAACTAGGCCTCTTTCCTAGTCCTTATTCCTATAGTCCTTATAAGGCCTATAACCCTAGGGTAAGTTATTTCTATAATATTAGGGATTCTTATATAGGCCTTTATCTTCTAAATACTTAGGTTTTTACTTACTCTTTAGCATAGCCTCCTAAAATCACTAGGCAAGTTATATAACCTTCTCTTATATTTTCCTAGTAATAGAGGTATATAAGTTAATATAGTCCTATAGCTTAGGGAGTAATTTTATAAAGAATATAAGGGTATAGGACTTTTCTAGGGCTCTTTCTAGGTATATCTCTAGTAAATCTAGGAAAATACTAAATTTAATAGGGCTCTAGCCCTTATATTACTTTACGTTCTTAAGCTATATAGCTATTTAGGTATTATAGTTTATAGAGTCCCTAAGTAATATAAGTATCTAGGTCTAGAATATATCCTAGTTATCCTTAAGATTATCCTAGTTATTAGCCTATTATTTATTAAGGTATTTATCCTATCTTACCCTATAGTTAGTGTATATATAGTTAAGTGTAAAGAGGATCTTTTAGTAGTTATATTAGTATTTTTTCTTTGCCCTATTAAAGGTATAGTTTAGGTTATTTATCTATATCTTATACCTCTATAGGTTTATAAGGTATTAGAGCTTAGTAATATTCTTAACTCTAACTTCTTAGCTACTATTACTTAATAAGGTACTAGCTTTTTACTAGGTTTTCCCTTATACTTCTCCTAAACTATACCTAATAAGGTTAATAAGCTCTTATTCTTACTCTTATAGTTTTTAGAGTTTTTCTAACTAAGTAATTTACTTTAGTATTACTATAGCTTTAGTATAAGGGGTAAGGGGTCTTATTATAAGCATAGTTTTAGTAGTATATAGTGTATTTATACCTATAGTATTACCCTTATTTAATTAGGTATAACTCTTATTTATTAGGATTAGGTTATTATCTAATATTACTCTAGTGAATTAGGTAGTTCTCCCCCCTATATTACTCTTAGGTAACTAGTAAGAGAAGCTTTAGAATTATAAGAATAATAATAGCTAGGTAAGAGATATAGGGGCTTTAGTATATTAACTAAAGCTTACTAGGTCTAAGTGTGTTATATATGCGAGTTACTAGCTTATAGCTAGTGGCTTGCTAGCGTTACGTAGGCTTAGCCCTAGGGCATGGCCTGTCTGCGAGGTGCGCTAGTGTACCTGTGTTGTGAGTGTGGGGCCTCACAATGTTGTGAGTGGGGCCTCACATAAGAATACCTAATAAATAACTTCTAAGAGATTATTAAGTTAAATAATTAAAGAACTATAAACTAAACTAAAGGCAAAAGGAGTTATAAACTTTATTAAAGTATAACTATAGCTAGAAATAATATAGAAAAATAATAGAATATAGCTATAGTTATTACTATACTTAAGGAGATTATCTAGCTATAGTTAGAAAATAACACTATTAGATAATATAAGAATATTAAGGACTATAGGACTAGATAAGATAGGCATAGAACTATAGGGCTATGTAAAACTTATAAATAACTATTAGAGAAAGTTCTTAGAATACCTATAATAAGATAGCTAGCAATAGCTTAGGATAGGATAGATAATAAGGACTAATTATTATAAGAAGTAAGAATACCTATAATAAGATAGCTAGTAATAGCTTAGGATAGGATAGATAATAAGGACTAATTATTATAAGAAGTGGCGTTATAATAGAGAATAGGAAAGTCCTATTATAGGAAATAAATAAGCTAGACACTTAAATAAGAAATAACTACTAGGGAATAAGCATAAAGAATAATTACTAAAACACTATAGTGCTAGTATAGTATAATACTAGTAGCCTAGATAGTAGATAATTATAACCTTAGTTAATTTAGGTAGTTATTTTGTCAAGCGGAAAACAACACCCCAAAAGACACGATGCTAGCCCACGGTCATAGGTAGCGGTGACGTCTGCTCACGTCAGAAGGGTTAATTAACTTAACAGTAGCGATTATAATAATAGCTAAATCTATCTTTATAAATAGAGATAATTTAGATTAAATAGTCTATTAGATTAGAAGTGACTTTTTAGTTAAGTTAGGGAAATAATCTTATTAATTTATCTTATTAAGGTAAACACAATAGTAGCTATAGTAGCGCTACGTATTTAAGTTAAAAATCTAAAGTTAGGCATATATAAAGAACCTTAAAAGAATCTAGCTATAGGTGATTTCTTTATAGATTAAATAGTCCCCTTGCCTAGATAACTAATATTGTTATCCCTTGTTATGTTATTTATCCTTGCGATCCCCTGTATCCCTTGTGCTTGTCATCGCGATTACGCGCGTTTATGGGCGCGCGTATCACGGCACACATTATAAACTAATAGATTAAATATAAACTAAACACTAGTAAATAAGGTATTTAAACTTAGGTAATTAAGGAACACTATAAACTTTACTTAAGCCTAGGAATCTAACCTTAGGAATTAATATTTATACACTTAGTAAAATAGGCGCTATAATACTATATTTAAATAGGAAATAAATAGTAGTAAATACTAGTTATAACCTTAGAGAATTTTTTAACCTTAGAATTTAAGCTAAACTATAAAACTTAGGCATAGGAACGCATATTTATATACTTAGTAATACTAGAATTTTACCCTTAGTTAATAGAAAACTAGTATATCTTATAATAAATATAATATAATATAAACCTTAAACTTATAACTTTAAGAAGCTTATAGGAAGTATTATAAAATAGGAAAACTATTTATAGGAAGCGCTATAAAACCTACTAGGAATATTTACTAGAAGTTATAGCTATACTAAGAAGTAATAATATTTATATAGTATTATAACTATAAATATCCTAAGGGATACACTAAATATAGTATAAACTAAAGACTAAACTTTATACTTTAAGAAACTAGCTAGGGTAACTCTTAATATTAAAAACCTTAGTTTATAGGTAAGATTATACTACTATAATTAGAGGTATAGCGCATAGACTATACCCTTACTTTTAACTTACTTTTAACCTTACTTAGTTACTTATTAGATTATTTAATTAAATAGTATAGTATAAATAAAGTACTATATACTATATTTATAATAGGAGATTACTTAGATTAAGAAGGTTTAGACTTAGTAAAAAAGAGTTATAAAGGTTAAGAGTAAAAAGGTTTTATTTTAAGAAAGACTAAAATAGTTTTCTCTTTTTTTTTTCTTCTTAGGCTAGGTAAACACTAAGTAATAAATTATATATAATAATTTAAGTTTAGCCTTAAATACTTTCCTATTTTCTTAAAAACTTTATTATAATAAAGTTTATAAGCTTTTTTAATAAAAACCCTAACTTTACTATTTAATCTTAGTTAAGAGATTAGATATATTATTAATAAAATTATTCTCTATTAACACTAATTTATCCTAGGAAACTATTAAACTCCTATTTCCTATCTTAATTACTTTATATAAGATTAGGCTTTAGTAAAGCTAAACACTAGGACTTATAAAGAATTAGACTTAAGTTTAGACTTAGAATCAGAGTATTGTTTGTAGTGTAGTTAGTGTAGTTTTTAGGAAAAATTTGTATTTATAATGTAGTTTTTTTTTTCTTGTAGTTAGTGTAGTGTAGTTTTTTTTTTTTTGTAGTGTAGTGTATTGTAGTTTTTTTTTTTTTATAGTTAGTATAGTGTAGTTTTTTTTTACTTGTATTGTAGTGTAGTTAGTGTAGTTAACTACAAAAACTACAATGTAGTGTTAGTAAAAAAAAAAGTGGGCCTTTTTATTATATAATGTTATTATAAGAATTAAAAGAAAGCTAGTTATATAGAAGCTTTTATTATTACCTATTTTACTTAATTAGTTATAGAATTTATAATATTTACTTTTTTTTAAGAATTTTACTATAACTAGGGTTATTTATAATATTATACCTTTTTAATAATACTATTATACTTATTACTTTATTTTACTAATATAACTTTAAGAAAAACCTTCTAATTATTTTATTTACTATTATTATTAATTATTTTATATTTTTATTATTAATTTAATTAAAAAATACCCTAAACTAATATAATTAAATTAAATTAGAAATCTAAATAAATATATAAAAGTTAATAGAATATATACTTAGTACTTTAATATTATTATTAATATAATAAGAACTTAAAAAAAGCTTAAACTATTTATTTACTATTTAAACTAATTAAATATTACTTTAAGCTTTATAATTCTAAAGCTTTAAGAAGTTATATATAGTAACTTTATATATCTTATTATAATAATACATAAAGAAAGAATATAATAGACTAATATTTATAATTTATTAATAGATAACTAATAGTATTATTTTAATTACCCTATATAGCTTAAATAAGCTATAAAAAATAAGTTTAACTTGTTTTTAAAAATAATACTAGGACTTAGTTTTATATAATATATTATACTTATTATAAAAGCTTTAATAACTTTTATAACCTTAATTACTATTATTACTATAATTACTATTATTTTACATTTATTATTATTTTAAAAAAACACAAAAGAGAAAACATTTTTATAATATTAATATTTTTAAAAACCTTAAAATACTAAGTTATTAAAAACTATAGCTTTTACTATAGTAATTTACTTATAATTACTAGTATTTATATTTAAGTTATTTATTTATTATTTATTTATTATTAAACTTTAACACTAATAATATTATAAGTAATCTTAGTAATCTTAGTAATCTTAGTAATCTTAGTAATCTTAGTAATCTTAGTAATCTTAGTAATCTTAGTAATACTAGTAATATTAGTAATATTAGTATTATAAGCTATTATAAGCTATTATAAGCTATTATAAGCTATTATAAGCTATTATAAGCTATTATAAGCTATTATAAGCTATTATAAGCTATTATAAGCTATAATAAGATATAATAAGCTACTTATATTAAGTTTACTAGTAGTTTTTTTTATAGTTTTTTTAAAATAAGTAATAATAATAATTTATAGAAATATAAAATAATTTATAGAAATAGTAAATAATATAATAAGAAGGTTTTTCTTTAAGTTATATTAGGGAAATAAAGTATTAAGTTAAATAGTATTATTAAAAAAGTATAATATTATATATAACCTTACTTAGTTATAATAAAATTATAAAAATAATATAATATTATAAATTCTATAACTAATTTAATAAAATAGGTAATAATAAAAGCTTTTATATAACTAGCTTTCTTTTAACCTTATAAATACTAATAACTAATAAAAAGTCTAATACTACATTTGTAGTGTTTGTAGTTAGTGTAGTTTAGGAAAAAAAATTTGTAGTGTAATATATTATAGTTTTTTTTTTTGTAGTTAGTGTAATGTAGTTTTTTTTTCCTTATAGTTAGTGTAGTTTATAGTGTAGTGTAGTTTGTAGTGTAGTTACTACACTACACTACAAATACTACACTACACTACACGTTTTAGTGCAATACTCTGCTTAGAATAGAATAATAGAAAATCCTTAGAGTTTATTCCTAGCCTAATTAGCCCTATTTACCCTCTAAGACTACCTTATCTAGTAAATAAAATCTTATTACTTTTCCTTTCTCTATTACTTTAATTTAAAAAACCTATTAAAATTAAAGAAACTAAATAAACACTTAATATAGGTAGTTCTTTTTTCCCTATAAACCTAACTATAAGTAAGGGAATTATATTCTCTAGCTTACTAAGAGATAAGCTAGCTAAGGAATATATAAAATATTATAAAATAATAGTTATAATAATATAAACTCTAAAGGAATATATTAATACCTTTACTTATTTAATATTTATTTAGGGCCTATAAGGAAAAGTAACTCTCTAGTATAAAGACTTAGAATATAAAGATAAGACTTAGGAATAAATAGCCTTTAAATTCCTAGCTAAGTTTAAAAACCCTAATCCCTTTATTAAAATTTTTACTTAGTAAAAGGTATATAGTTTTATATAAAAACTAAGTAAGACACTAAATACTTATATTTAATAAGCTAAGTATTTAGCTTCTAAGATAAAATCTAATATATAATAAGTTCTTTTTATAAACTTTATTACTTATTTAGTAAATAAAGAAGTAAATATATAACTATAAGAAAGAGTATTAAATTAGTTATTTACTTTAAATAAGTAAATAAATAGTATAGCTTTAAAGGACTTAATAATATCTAACCTAAAACTTATCCTATATAACTATTACTTATTTACCTCTAAAAAGATAATATAACTATTTAATAATAAAATCTTAATAGCTAAAATAGGACTACTATAGAAATAAATAGAAAAATAATAGTAAAAAGAGAAATAAGCTACTAACTAAATAGTAAACTTAGTAAGATAAATAAAAGCATTTTAGGCTTATACTACTAGGAATATATAATAAATAGCTAGTTAGTATAATTAATTAAAATATAATTTAAATAATAAACCCTAATCTCTAGGAAAACCTTTAGGGAATAATATTAGTATATACCCTTAAGATAAACCCTAGAGAGACTTAGACTTTTTCTAGTATTTCTTATATAGTAAATAGGGATATATAGGTTATAACTATACTAGGAAAGATAAATACTTATTTAAAGACTTTAATAAACACTAGGACTAGTAAGCTTATAAAGGGCTATAAATAAAAAGAGATTACTAAAGAAAATTAAATAACTTAAACTAAACTAATTTTATTAGCACTATAGAAATAGACTAATTAATCTTACCTAAAGGATATATTCTTAATTTAAAACTCTAATTATTTATAGTATTACTCCTAAACTACTATTCCCTAAGCTATATTTAAGAGAAAAATAAAGTAAAATAGGTTAATACTATAATATTACTAAAGGGAAAGGAAAAGGTAAATAAGCTAGTATTTACTAGAAAACTAGCTAAAAGAATTATTAAATTAAGGACTAAACCTAAGAATATATTAGAAAAACTATTATAATAATAAATTAAAGAAATTCTAAAATTAGATAAAACTATATAAAAGAGAAGTAATCTAGATCTAAGTATATATTAATTACTCTAAGAGATAAGTACTAAGGAATTCTAATAAATACTTCCTATATTATAACTATATCTAGAGAAAACTATAGTAAACCCCTATAAACTTACTACTAGTCTTACTCTAAGAGAAGTAATAATAAGTAAAGTTACTTTAAACCCTTAATCTTATTAAAGATTAGCTTTAAAGAATATTTAAGCTACTAAAGAATATAAAGTCTTACTATTTAACCTAGGGAAATAGTTAAGTAAAATAATAGTATTTATTAGTATTCTATAGCTTCTTTAAATAGCCCTAATTATCTAATAGTAACTAAGCTATTTAATATAATATTATTAAAAAATAAAAAACAATCGGGTAAAGTTAATAGTTTTTAATCTTATAAAACTATATAAAGAAGTAATATACCCTAATATACTAGTCTATAAGTCTCTAGGTTTAATAAACACTATAATTATATAAAATAATATTACTTAGCTAAATAGTTAGGTTTTAATAACCTTAGGATATATTATAGCCTATATTAAAGGTATCTAGTGTAACTTAGCCTTACTTAATAGTAGCTTAAGTATAAAATTAGTAAGTAAAAGCTATTTAAAAAGATATAGACTTCTAACTATTTAACTTTAAGAAAAACAGTTTATTTAGATAGTAAATAATAAAAATTAGTAAATTTCTTACTATACTTACCTCTAGATTATAGTAAGTAAAATCCTAGTATTATTAAAATATTATATTATACTAGCTTAGGATTAGGATATATTATTAGGAAAAGTTTAGCTATAAAGAGTTAATACTATTAAATATTATAAATAGAAAAAGATTATAATTACTAGGATAAAAAAGAAAACTTAAACTTTACTAATATATTTTTACTTAAACTTATTCTAAAGATCTAATATAAGAGCTTAGTTACTATAGAGAATAAATCTAAAGGAGATTATAGAGTTTATAGAAAATAACTAGGAAATTCTAGAGAAAGTTAAATAGCTTCTAAGAGAATTAAATAGCTAGATTATAAAAGAAGCTAAGAATTAGGAGTTAAAAAACTAAGTATTATAAATAATAAGGTTAGTAATTATTTATATTTTCTTAATTTACTATAGCTAGTAAATAAGATTAAAATAATAAGCTTTAAGGGAACACTAGTAAAAAATACTTAGGGAATAAAGTATAAATAAAGAGTATATTAGGAAAATAGGAAGACTAAGGGGGATATTAATAGGAAGAATAATATTACTATAAGTAAAATAGGAATAGAGTTATATAGTTTATATAGTTTAAAATTAGATAATATAGCGAAAATAACTAGTAAATAAGTTCTTATTAGTAAACTAAAATTAAAGTCTATTACTATAGTTATATAAAAACCACTATAAAACATTATTATAAATAGAATAGCTATTAAGTTAAGCTCTAAGATAAAAATTAAATTATTTACCTCTTATTATACTAGTATCCCTTAACTAAAACCTATATTAGCTTATTAGATAATTACTTAGAGTTAGATTAAATATTATAAAGTATTATAAAAAAGGGAATTATCCTTAAATATAAATTATAACTACTTTAAATAAAATATAGAAAAAGTATAGTATAATAAGGAATTAGGATTATCCTAGGAAAACTTAGTAAGAGATAATTTAGAAGACTTAAATAAGGAGAAAACTAATAAGGGAAGAAATAAGAAATATATAAAGATTAATATAAGTAAAGAATAGGATTAAGATAGGAGAGATAATCTTAACCTATTTAATATCCTAAGAGAGATATATAGTACTATAATACACTAGGAAAAATATAAGGTAAATACTACTAAATATAGTAAGGTCTTAATTTATATAGGAAAATTAAAAATTAAGGGTACCCCCTTACTAAGTAAGAATTACTATATAAATAATAAAAATTAAGTCTTACTTAAAGAAGCTAGATATAGGTTATATAATACATTAGACTAAGGTATTTTAAAGGTTTAAGATTTAGAGATAAACACACTAGGATATAACTATAACTTAATTTATATAGGAAAACTAAAAATTAAGGTTTACCCCTTAAAGAATAAAAATCACTATATAAATATAATAATTAGAGGTTTAGTAAAAGAAATAAGTAAATAGGAATTAGTATTTATATAGTTAGTAATATAAGTAAAAAAGGCTAGTTATAAAAAAAGAATAGTATTACACTATATACACTTCTATATATTACCTATGCCTAATTTATATAGGAAAAGAGAAAATTAAGGCCTCCCCCTTAAAAATTAGAAATTACTATATAAATAACTAGATTAGAGAATTAACTAATAAAACTAAGGATAGTAAGGACTATAGTATAGACTTAGTAATATACTTAAATAGTGTAAGTTATATACTAGTTTATAATATAAATAGGAAGAAAGCTATATAAGATAGTATAAGACTAGGTAAATTAGAAATTTATATAGGAAATTAGGAAATTAAGGGATACCCCTTAAGATTCTAGAATTTATATATAAATTAACTATTAGTAAACTTAGTGTCTAAGCCTATAGTTTCTTAGTTTAATTAGTCTAATATTATACTTAGAGACTATATAAGGACTATAGAATAATAAATAATAATTATAAGACTATATTATATATTTAAAGATTACTTTATTAAGAAGCTTAAAGATATTTATATAACTAACTTATTATAATACTATATTCCCTTAGTTTTAAATACCTACCCTAGGAAAAGAAAGTAATATTATTACTTAGGGATATATTATAAGTTTTTAAAGAAGGTATTTCTAGCTATAGAGAAAGTAAGTATTATTTACTATAGAGATTTAGAATAGGTAGCCTTGATAATATTTACTCTAAAGCTTAGAAAGGATTTTTAAGTAGTTTATATTTACTATAATATAAATAGTAAGATAATTAAATTAGCTTATCCTTACTATAATATAAAAGCTAATTTAAATTTAATTTATTATAGAAGGTTAATAATAATCTTATAAGTAAATGCTTTAAATAAATTCTAGGTAATTAGAATTTATTTACCTAATAAACATAAGATAGCTTCCTTAGGCCCTAATAAAATATATTACTATAATAATATAGTATAAGGATTAACTAGGTTACTAGGAATATATATTAGATTTAAAGACATTACCTTTAGGTATTTATTCTTTAAAGATAAATCTAAAAGTAAATTAATATTAGGATATATAGAAGATATTAAGACCTTATTTTCTATTTATATAGATAATTATTACTTAGGGTCTAAAATATAGGAGAATTACTTTAACTTTCTATAGAAATACTACTTCCTAAGAATTACCTAGGCACTAATTAAACTAAGTAAATATAAGATAACTCTCTTTATATTAAAGGTAAACTATATAGGATTTTCTATTAAAGATAGAAAGATTAAACTAGTAAGAAAATATTATAAAAAATTTACTAACTTAGTAAGATACTTCTAATAATAGCCTCTAAAAACTTAGAATAAAATCCTAGTTTTAATTTACCTAATACCTTTCTTAAGAAAGTTTATCCCTAGTAAATTAAATCTAGTATTAACTATTAAGAAAGTCTTTTTCTAAGAGGTTTAAAAGGTTATAAAATCTAGGAAGCTATTAGTATAAAGGGTAAAAGTTCTAAAGAAAAAACCTAAATAAACACTAAAGGCTTAAAATACCTTACTTTAGATTTACTATAGTATTTAGGTAAATACTACTTTTAAGGCCTAGCTAGGGATATAGTTTTATTTAGTAATAAATACTTTAAATATAAGTACTAGAGAAGTTTTATTTTAACTAAAAGATATAAAACCTAATATAAGCACTATAGACTTAAATTTTATAAAGGTTTAAATTATTATATAAATATTATATAAATTAGGGGATATAAAAAAACACTATATAATACTAGAAAAAGAAATATTAGCTATTATTATTAGACTAAAAGAGATATAATAGCTAGTTAATAGTTTACCTTATTTATTAAAGGTATATATAAACTATAAAGAGATTATTAATTTAATAGTAAACCTCTCTAAGGTTTATAAGAAGGTTACTTAATAGGTAAATATTCTATAAGAGTTAAATATAGAATATATATACTATCCTAATATAATAAAAATTATAAAGATTATAAATAAGATATTATAACTACTAGAGAAACTTAGATTTAATTTATATAAAGTAAAGAGAAAAATAGGAGTTAATATATCCCTAGCTATAGGAGATTAACTAGTAATAATTTTAATAAATATAATAATTATACTAGAAGAAAAAAGATTAGATAATAAAACTTTAGAGATAGTTAAAACTAAGCTTTAGGAATAATTAGACTTTAAATAGTATAAGGAGATTTTTACTTTAATTATTTATAGTCCTTATATAATTCTAACTAAATAATAAAAACTAGTTTAGTATTAAGCCTTAAAATATTAAATTATAGACTAAAAACTTTATTATTTAAAACTTAATAAATCCTTAGCTAAATATATAATCTCTAAAGAGATCTTACTAAAACTTTAATAAGCTTATAATATAGTAAGGTATTTTAGCTTAACTATTATAATATAAAAGCTTTATAAGATATATTTCTAGCTAGATAAAGTAAAAGATATTAAGTCTTACTATTAATCTTATTTTATTTACTAGTAAACTAAAACTAAGTTACTAAGATTAGCTTTAAAAACTATTATAATATTAAAACTATAGGCATTAGTTATAATAGATTACCTTAGACTTATTACTCCTAAGGCTTAAAATAAAGACTTATATATACTAATTACTATTAACTATATAATAAGGTTTATATTAGGTTAATCCTATAATAAAGCTACTAGAGATTTAGTTACTTAAATATAGGATAAAAACTAAAGCTTTATTTTTAGTTAGCTAAGAGAAATTTACTATAATAATAAATCTTACTTTAAAAATCTAAACTTTAAATTTACTATAGGAAAATATAATATAATAGTTATTTTTAGACTTATCTCTTATTTATTTTCTATAGAACTTACTAAATAAAATATTTACCTAATAAAATAATAATTAATAAAGTAAGTAGTTAAAAGAAATAAAGTATTACTTAATTTATAAAACTAAGCTATTTTAAGTATTATAGTTATTTTAAATAATTAGTTTATATTAAGTATAGGGATAACTCTAGTAATATTAATATTAGAATTTAATCTATTTACTAAGTATATAGAAGTTAGTAATAATTAGAATAAGATAAACTTAATAAACTTAAAAACTAATTTTATCTTAGTCTAAGAAATAAATCTATAATACTTTAATTTAAGGGAGAAAAAAAGGGAATTAGTTTAAACTTAAAAGGTAAATAATAAGGGGGATTTTTCTAAGCTATTATAATAGTTTAAAGTAAGTAATCTTATATAAGAGAAAATTAATAAAAAGAATAAGTTAAAAAGGAAGTTTTATAAGACTTAGGGAAAGCTTTTAATAATTAAGAGAAAGTTATTATTAGTATTATATAAGATTAAACCTTTAGGTAAAGAATAAGGTTAAAAGATTTATATTAATAATCTAAAGATATATAACCTATACTAGAAAAGACTATAATCTTAAGACTAAATATATAGAATATAGCTAATTAGGATTTAAAGAAGGAGATATAAAACTATTAGGGAATAGAAAATAATAATTAAGAAGGAGAATAGCTTATAGTATTTTAGAAGATTCTTAGTATTATAGTTAATACTATCTTAAAATAGGCTAGCCTATTAAGGTAAAGAATAGATTACGTAATAGTTAATTATAATTATATAGGGCGTAGCTAGAGTACGGACTAAAGAAATACAACTATTATTATCCCTATTATTTTTGGTACCACTTCACCCCCCAGCCGGGCAAGAATCATTACAGCCGTGCTAATTATACATATAATTATAGACGGATCCTGTTCGAGGAGGCGCCCTGGCGTGACAGCTGTTTGGGAAAATCGCCTGAATTGATAGCATTTTTCGATTCGGGGGTGACGCTTACGACCGATAACACTCGCAGATCAAGACCGAATCGCATTGGATTCCCTCCTGTTTTATGTATTCTCGAATCACAGAATCTCTCATCTCTTCCTCGAGTAGCTACTCAGGCTGGGCTCCTCCTCCGGAGTATACGCCGGGTAGGGGGCTCTTCTCTAGCCATCGGGCCACTCATTGATGCATATTCTGGCTCATGGGCTGGGCGGCCGGCTTCATTCGATACCGTCACCGGATCGACCCCCTTGTCAGTATAACGTTCATCATTCCTTTGTCTCCGACGGCATCGTCGCGACGGGTGATGAGCCGCAGCCCCCTCGTCTGTTCGATCCCGAGCGAATCTCTGTCCGGCTTCAAGAGCCCTCACATGGCGACTGACCGCTATGATTTGTCGTATAATGATGCCAAGGCTGTAAACATACAGGAACCTACACGGCGGAGTCAGTCACGCCAGACATGCGTTTAGGATGGTGGGAAATAGTCCTGCTCACATGATGGAAAGCCAAGAACACAGACTGTGGAATGACGCAGTACTTGGGCAACAGTGTCTGTCCAGACGGATCAACTACAAGGGGAGTCGGTCAATCAACCTGAGAGCCATGTATGTACCATGTTTGGAAGAAAATTTTCCCAACTTACAGATACTGCCGTCGCTACATCTGGCCACCCCGTGGCAGCTCCTCGGGAGTCCAGTCAGTGCAGGGAAATTGTGCGAAAAGACATTTCTTCGACTCGTCGTACGTCAATGATGGGAACCGGGACGGCGCCCCCGACGGAAGCATCCTTGGAGCTTAACAGCGTAGCGAGGTACGCGGTAGTTACCAGGTTTGCAAGAGCAATGAGATACTGAAGGATTCTCAACCAGCGAAGTCGTCTGGCTAATGGGAAAAGCGTCTCTTCAGCGCCACCTCGCGATACCTGCTTCGACCTCATCGTCTATGAGCCGACATGGATACTTCTACTGACCCGTTTGTCAACGACGACTGAGAAATTGAGAAAATTCCTTGGCTGTTTTTTGCCCTGTTGCTGATCTTTCATCCCCGGCTTCATTGTGAAGCAACTCGCTTGGAAACATGCTGGAATTCGACCCACGATGGAAGAAGAGTCGTCTTGGAGCGTCTCATCTCTGGTGTAATCGGATTTTCAGCTGCTTAATGCTCCAGGAAGAAAACAGGTTTCCTACCGTGGTCCCACCGGTAAGCACTGCAGCCTCGAAACATGAAGCTGGTGTAGTTCGCTTTACTTGCGAGCATCAGCGCGCATGAAAAGATCCCTCAAACGAACTCCATTTGTGATCTTGACGTCATGTGCCAGCTCAGACTTGGCAGTCCGTTTGTCGATATGCATGTCTAAAGCCGAGCGTTTGCCTGCAAAGGATCTTTGACTCACAGGTCCAAGTTTCTGCCGGAAGCCGATTCACAGCATGGAGGGATAAACGAGAACCGCGAAAGAGACAACTCTTATACTACTGCGACCAAAATTCATTGCCGTTCCACTACCTACTCACCAACTATCCCTCAAAACCTCCCGAGTTGTCTGCCGTCACCAGCTTTTCCGCCTGTATCGATTCTCCCCAGCCGCCAGGCCTCGGCAACGACATCCTCCAATATGTCGGCTCGGCCATTCGAAAAGCAAGTAACGCCCAAGTCGCCCCAAGCTATATGCATACTAACAAGAAGGAGCAGGATCATCAAGTCACAGCCTTTCAAGTTAATCGTGGGCAAAGAAAAGAAGGAATTCCTGCTACATTCAGCGCTAGTGGCGAGCAAAAGTGATGTACTGGACAAGATGATGAATGGCAGATTTGCCGAGGCGAGACAAGGCTGCGCCGTGCTTGCAGATGTCGATGCCGATACTATGGTCATATTCGCCGAGTTTCTGTACAAAGGAGACTATGATCTACCACATCCGATTCAACTGCGATCTCGCGTGCTTCAACGGGGATGGAGAGAACCAGTGGACAAATACTGGTCAGAATTCACTGAGAACGTCGCGTACGGATACATCCCGAGCTCCCCAGCTGCTCCAATACTCAGCGAGAAAATGGGCATTGACTATTCCGACTTCTTTATATCGCACGCAAAGGTCTTCATTTTCGCCGAATGCTACGGTGTAGAGGACCTCATGGACCTTTCGATGCGCAAACTCCACCAATCATTATGTGGGTTCAGGCCGTCCCTTAAGAGAATCTCGGACGTTCTGGCTCTGGTGAGATTTTGCTACGACAATCCTGCCCCAGAAAAGCTGAAGGAGCTTCTTGCATCCTACCTAGCCTGTTATGCAGAAGCCGTGTTCCTTGTTTCCGGCTTCAAGAAACTTCTGAGGAAGAACGGGGACTTTGCGGCAGACTTGGCTTGCGCCATGGCTTCTCGATTCTCGACTACCGCGGGACATGAACCACAGGCTGGATCCAATTCGACGCCTTGAGGCCGGACACTCGTGGACTCTCCCCGACAGCACTTGGGGCTCATATCGTGTTTCACCAGAATGAAACATGCCCACACAGCAGTGAGCAGTGAGCACAAGAGCCAATCTATATGTACACTCAACATATTTAACGACCCCTTCAGCCGTAGGCAACACTAGGCACGAGCACTGGGACCCGTATTGGTTGGTCCATTGAGAATTCGTCTGGGAAGTGGCCGTGGTCGATGCTAGAGTCTGCTCTTCCCCAACCTTTTGTCACACATTCAATCCAGATTCTTAGGTGAAAAAAGAATTAAAAAACCCTCACGTGTACGCATTATCGAGAGTACAGCCGCACCAGAATGCAGAAAGCCCATCATGGGATCGTAGAAGGGGAAGGCGCGGCCGTCACCACCACATTATGTGATTTTTCGCCACCGCAGAGAGTTCTTCCTTTCCTTTCCTTCCTCTTACATCCCCACGCAGTCAAGTAATCACCTCGAGGCCTCAGTCATCAGCCCCGTCATCAAGCCCTTGTTTTCCAACACCGTGAAATCGTGGATTTTATAATCGCGCTTCGCCGAGTTGTATCGCCACGCAGCCAGTCGGAACCCGCCAAAATGACGCGCCTACGCTCACGCAGTAATGCAGCCCACAATGCAGCCAATCACGCGCCCCTTACTATGTAGCGCGATACATGGCATCGTGAACAGGGGGAAACGCGAAGTGGACTCAATTCCATTGTAACTTTCTCGTACATACAACGCAAATTTGCTGCCAAAAATGGTTAGCGCGTCCTTTATGCATGGTTGTGCCCTCTGCCAAGTCAGCAGAGTTTTCGTGCGTCACACGGACTCACACCCCAACAAGCTAACTTGAAATAGACATGCCAAGAATTATTTACCAACTCAAGCGTTCATCCCAAATACCAGAAACACGACGTCCAAACACACACTGTTGACACATATGAGGAGCAAACACAGATCTTCGAGAGAAAGGTAGGAAAAGACACGCTCTAAGCTCTGCTCTAATGGCGCGGTGGCGCATTCTTTTTGGCGAGCAAGTTTCCATTTCTGTCCAGCCGCTTCCGCCTTCACGTTACGCACACTCAGTACTACGAAACTACGAACTACGGAGTCCCTGCATGCATAAATCTGCATGACACCTTGCCACGCGGGGGAAAATCTCCGAACACAATAAAAAATGGTCCCCGTTTAAATGACATGCACGTTAGACAAGCTGATTGTAAAATGGAAACCAGACACACCAAGACGCACATCTGTCTATGCATGGCATCTATTTTCATCAGCCTCGACTCCTGCCTGCCAGTCCCTAATAAAACGCTATGGTACAGATGATAAAGTGTATCCACACCCTAATCCAGTTCAAAATCGTCTTCAATCCCAAGCAAAATCCAACATGCGCATCATGCTGTTATTGAGAACCAGAGACAAAAAAAAATGATATGAGCAAAGTTAAGCACTCTAACTCTGAAGAGAGAAAAAGAAAAAAAAAAAGACCAGAGGACCCTTGAAGGGGGACAGAGGATGGATCAAGAGAGTAAAAGAACCAAGGATTGTCTCAAAGCCAAGACGCATGTAGATGCAGGAAACAGGTAGCCAAAATTCATCGCAACCGAATGCTGTTCTTCCTCTTCCTCCCCCTCTTCTTCTTCTTCGCAAAACCGTCATTTGAGAAAGAAAAGAAAAAAGTCGAATAGTCAATGTTAAAAAATAATAAAAGTTGCAGGGCAACAAGGACGGGGCCCCCCCCACGCTCTGGGGGCCGGTTCGCCGACCAGGACGCAGACTGACGAGATGCTTGTTATTTGCTGTAAATTCAGGGGGTATAATGCCATCGTTTCGCATTTTCATCGACCCACCACCGCGTCATGAAGGAGGCTTCTTCTGTCCACTTGGCGGCGCCTGGCCCGTGCTTCACCTCAATTGCGCGGAGGAAAGCCTTGAAGTCGAATGACAAGATGCCGTTCTTTTCATGCGGATCCTCCTCAAGGTTGGTGAAGCGCCACGCAATGTCCTTGACCACTGGCACAACCAGGCGCCACTTGGGATCCTGGGCGCTTCGCGTGGCAACCTGGGCGCGACCGGTGTTCATCACGGTGAATTGCCAATCCGCCTGGCCAGTACGCTTCGACTTTTTGCGCAGTGGCCTAATAAGAGACTGGCCTTCGTAATTGCGCACGAGGTCGCGAGCAACTCTGCGATCAGACGGTGACAATGAGCCCGTCTCGATGAGCAAGTCCAGAATCGTGGGCAAGATGGATATCGAGTTTACAGGCGAGTTGATGTCGATGACTGGCAGCTTCGGGTGCGACAGGACCAGAGGAACGTGGAAGTTGCCGACGTTGGGCTGGTAGTAGGGGGTGACTGCGCCAGTTTCCGCAACAGATAGACCGTGATCACCGACGAGAACAACCAGCGTCTCGTTGCTGACGCCCTGCTCCTCAAGAATCTCGAGAATTCTGCCGAGCCACCTATCGACGAATCCAACCGTGTTGACATAGTGAGACAGGTCTTCGAGCTTATCTCCGGAAGCAAGAGGAACATAAACCTCTTCATCCGGCATCTTGAAAGGATGGTGGGCGGTGCTGGTCAGGTGTGTGAGAAACACGCGCCCGTTGGTCTCATTGGCCACGTTGAAAGCATCCTTGATATAGTCCTCGATTGCAGACTCGCGCATGCCGTAGTAGTTGATATCCGGAAGTGTCACCTTTCCAAACTTGGCATCGTCGCTCTGCAGGTATTCCTTGGTAATGAGCTCCTCATTCCTGTATCCGAGCACGGGCATTAAAAGATCCTGTTTGTCGTACGTGTTTGTCACCGACATCATGAAGCTGTTGCTCCACTTGTATTTGGTAAAGTCCTCCCCACCGCTGGCCGAGTGGTCGGCGCGGTCCAAAGCATTGAAGGCGTTGAAGATGTGTGGCAAACAAGGCTGGTAAACGTGATGATTATACTCCACGTTGAAGTCGGCGACCAAAGGAGTGATGCCGCAGAGAGTACCTGGAATACTCTTGAGTGTGTAGGTGCTGGTAGTGTGGTCGTTGTTGACATTGATTCCACCGCGCCGCCTCGTCTCATTGTGTTCGAACCCATCGTCGTAGTCACCGGTGAGAAAGTTGGCCGTCTTTGTGAGGTTGGCCAGTCGCTGCTGTACCTCGTCAGGGAGGGTGCCATTCTCCCAAGTCTCGGCGAATTTTTGCCAAATCTGCCCATCCTTCTTGATTGGAAAGACGTCTTTGCGAGTGCTCTCTAGTTTGATCAAGACGACGTGGCGAATATCGACATCGCCCAGCTTTCCCCTCAACGAGGCCAGCACGTTATCGTCCAGGTTGGAAATCCGGAGAGGGTCGCGGGCTGCGTTGTAGTGCTGGGCGTCGGGCTCGTACCAATCTTCGAATCCGGCAAGGGGCTTGTCGAGCGTGGGAAGCCAGTCCCAGCGAATGGGATCTGCCAGAGCAGTCTGATTATCCCAGTCCAACCCTATGCTCTGACCGTACAAAGGGTTCAAGCTGGCAAGAGTTGCTGAAGAGTGCGCAAAGTCGATAATTGGCAGCAGGATGGGAGTCCAGGACATGAATATGAGCGAGCCCTCGGTGGGTCGCACAATGGACAAGACGAGCTGCACAAGCAGAAGAATCCCAATGGCCGTGTATAAAAGCCATGTCATCTTGTTCCCAGTGAGAGCCGCCGGGATTGGAGCAAGCATATGAGTCTTGCCTTCGTTGCGATACTCATCGTCACCTTCATCTGATCCATCTTCCAGATCGAGCTCCTTCTGGGGGACGTGGTCGTATTTGACGGCAGAAGCCTTGTTTTGTCGAAAGCAAGATATTTTTCTGAACAAAAAGTTGAAGGGCAACTTGACGATGTCGATGGCCATGCCGGCCAGCGTATAGGAAATGTCCTGCAGGAGCCAACCAATCACAAGAATGATACCGAAAGCAATCGAGCAAGACACTAATCCAGTCAAGAGAAGTGACCATGACGAAGAGTCACCGGCCAGGCCGATGTTTCGCCAATGAAGCTCGGAGCCAGCCACAACAAAGAACGAGATGTTGATGGATGCCAGCATATGTTGCACAAGCGTAATCAAGCAGGCCAAAGTAGTGGCCAAGAATCGCAGGCAACCTACAGCTGCAAACACGGGTAGCTCGGCATCGAGCAACAGTCTAAGTATAAGCAGGAGCGCCGTATCCTGTGCAAAAAATGATAGGCCCCATCGAGCCATGTCGGCCGGCGGAAGGGCGGTGATGTGGGCGTAGATATGAATCCATTTGGCGCCGAGTATCGAAACGGCAGCAATGGAGTACACCAGTCGTCGATTTGCGAAACGTGAGGCCACGGCCAAGCACAGACGTCGATTCGTTAGTACGCATCGTCTGCTGGCAAAGCGTGAGGCAATCGAGCTGCCAGCATTATTGGGATTCGAATCCATCATCAAGGCAAAATAACAGGTTTACTGCCTAGAATGATGATCATGCTCTATAAAAGAGGGGGAATAGACGAGGCTCGAGTAAGGCGGAACAGAAAAAGAACAGAAAAGAGTGTGTTGACGAGATATCGGTCTGGCGTCTTATGCCGCCGCTGTTGAAGCGGTCTCGTCCTCGTTGTCGCTCTGCGCAATCTGCGCAAAAAAAAAGAAGCCAAAACGGCTGGCAGGCGACCTGGAAAACGCCTACGGACAGCCGGGCAATAACGACGACAACAAAGGGTCGCGTGTGACTCAAGTTCGTTAGTGAGGTGTGACGGTTTAGATGGCGGGGGAAGCCAGAAAGAAGAAAGAAGGAAAAAAAAAACGCGGACCCAGGAACGCGGACCCAGTGTCAGGTGGCCGCAGAGACAAAGGAGGATATGAAGGAGGCGACGATGGGCTAGGGCAGGTGGAGAGTGGTTCGAGGGTGGGTTGGAGGGTTGGACGGAGGGAGTGGGAATAACAATGTGTCATCACGAGTGATCCGTTGTAATCCGTACACAGGCAGTTCAACAACGTTCAATTACCAATTATAACTTCCGCCAGACGACGACGATGTGCACGCGCGCCGACTTCCGCCAATACCCTTTCCCAGCATTGGACAAGGAAGCAAAGCGTTCGCATTCCACCGTGATATCTGGCAGTCTGACCAGCGGGCAGACAAGCTGCCTGATATTATTACCGTCTGGTCACCGACTTGGAAAGTGACGTGCCGAGTTCATGGAGTTCATGCCCTTTCCTTTCCTTTCGCTTGTATCCTTGTGCCTGTCTGTATTGGCTCCACCTCACCTCCACCTCACCAAAGAATATTAGCCGCCCGTGGATCTGTGTCCGAACACTTACTTGTTCTTGGTTCTGGCACTTGTTCTGGTACTATTCTGGCAAAATGCCATGTCCCCTGTTCGAAGCGATGGCACTGTGTCAAGGATTCGACGTCGATGTTTGTTCATTGATTCTTGTACTTGTTTTGCGCGCTCTGAGCCGCTCTCTAGCCGCCCCTGCCAGGGCCTACGACCGACGTACCAATCCGTGAACGATCCGCGACATCCGATACAAGCTCTTTGGCTCAACTTGAGACGAGCAACCTCGCCTCTGAAGATTAAAACCTTGGCCGGGGAAACCTCTGCAGAGCTCACTGAACCTGAACGGCTCTGAGAGGGGGTGGGCATCCAACAGGACTCTTGGTGACAAGTGAGAACGCTGACGGGGCTATTAGCAGGGATTTGTGCCACACAGCCTCAAGCCGCCTTAAAAAGGAGCACCTGCGATAATATTGTGCTGTGTGCATTCCAGCACCTCGGAACAGGACGCCCTCTGACGATTTAGCCCCGGAGGCGTCGGTCAGCTTACCCAGACCTGCTTGGCGAAGGGGTGTGCATGTAATCCGTAATCCGTACATATTAAGCCGCCATAGCACGAAAGACCCTTCAACCATACCACGGCAAGTCATACAGCGGGCACTACGTCCGTACATACAGACCCACTGTACAGACTAGTAGGAGTGGTAATTTAGCAGTCATGTCTCATTCCTATAATGCGGGAACCGCAGTAAAAGAGACGCAGTGGGTGCCGTGGTGGTATGCTGTAGGATTGCTTCCATGTCACGTACGGATCCGTGCCAGAGTAGGTACCAAAGTACTCCGTACGCCGTAGCCAACACGATTTGCATTGACCCGATCAACAAATATGAAGTCAATGGGCACGCCGACTTGCTCTCGTGAACTGACAACAGCTACGTAGTGGCCTTTTTTGTGTCGATGCGCTGATTATTGGCATGGGTCTCTGCTCTTTTTTTTTTTTTTTTTTTTTTTTCGCTTATTACAAAATCTTTACTTCCCATATTCTCCTGCTTTGTTGTTGGGAAACTTACTCGCCGCCATTCCTAGTCTCCATGGTTTCGCTGAGCTTCACGACTCATGCGCTTGTGGAGATATATCGATAGCAAATCCACAAAGGACCACAATAGATGGAAGCAGAAAATGTCTTTTGAGAATGGAGCATGTCTCTTGGAGTCATGCAAGTGGCTTGGCAAGGGCAGCCCTTGACGTGAAGTTCAAGCACTGTATCGAGTACTCCGTACAATGTCCCCGAAACAGTACGGAAAAGATGGGGTGGATAATGATGGTTGTATCGTCCACAGAGCATTGTAGTATTGTATTGTATTGTATTTTTTGGCCCTTTGATGTATTGTGTTGTATTGTATTGCCCTATGTATTGTATTATGTATTGTATTATATTAAAAATACAATATAATATAATATAATACCTATAATACAATGTATTATTAGAGGAAATTAAAAGTAGGGTATTATATATATCTATTGTATAGTAGATTTTAAAAGGAACCTAACTTAGATACTCTTAATTTTTAATATAATTTACTTATTTATCTAAAAATTTATAAAGGTTTATCTAATTTAGAATAATAAGCTAATTATAGGTACTTAGTAACTTAATATAATATATTAAAGGCATAATTTATAGAGTTATTTTTTTACTATGTTATAAAGGTTTTATAACTTTAATATCTATTTTTTGGATTTCTTATCCTTTTTAGTGTGTTTTTTCTAGCTTTAACTAAAATATTTACCCTAAAGAAATTATTTATTATTATATATAAATAAGATTATAATCCTAAAAATAATATATTTATATATATAAGGTTCTTATTATAAAGAGAGAATTTTTATTTATCTAATAAAACATTCTTTACCTTTATAACTATTTTATTATAATTATAAGTAATTACTTTAACTTTTTAGTCTTTTTACTTAAAAGAAAAGTAAAAACCTGTTATAGACTAGCCCCTAGGCGACTGCGATAGGGCGTTAATATAGTATTAAGAGACTTAAGGAAAAAGAAGGAAGGGTAAGAGACTATCCCTAGTAGTGCCCCTTATACCCCCTAGGTTACTTATATAAGCCTCCCTTTCCTTACCTTAATTACTTTTACTAATTCTCTTTTTAATTACTATATAAATAATACTTAAGTAAAGCCTAAGCCCTTATATATACCCTTACTTACCTATTACTAATAAACTCCCCTTTATAATATCCCCTAGTAATATATATAATACTTATATTATATATACCCTTAGTTATTATAATAAAAACTATCCTTACTAATAGCTATCTATAAAGTATTTAATAAGTACTTACCTTATTACCTTATTATTTATTATAATAACCCCCTTACTTCTAAGTGTTATTTTATAGTATATATAATATATTTGCCTTACTAATAGGTTATTTATTATAGATAACTACCTTATCTTTACTTATTTATAACTTACCTAGTATAAGTATAATATCTAGTATAAATATCTTACTTATACTTATACTATCTTACTTTTCTTTTTATATAATACTATCCCTTTATTATTATAATTTTATTAAGCCTTTCCCTTTATTTTATTAGCTTTTTTCTTTTAATTAGTTATTTCTTTACTAGAAATACCTTACTATTAAGCCCTTACTCTTACTTCTATAGTTACTCCTATAGTTACTTTTATAATACTAATATCCTATTTTATTAGTAAGTACCTTATAAAAGGAAACTTTAATAATAAATAGTATACTATACTTAAGTTAGTTTAGTATCCCTATAGTTTTTATATTAAATAAGCTTTTACTACTAGTGTTTTAAACTATTATTTACTTAAAAGTAAGGAATTATATTTTTCTTATTAGTAGTATTATATTACCTATATATAGTATACTAGGCTTTTATTTACTAACCTATAACTTTACTATACTCTTAAAGATCTTAAGGCTAAAATTACTATAAGTATATATATTATTAAACCTAAAGTCCTTAAGACTATAAATATAAAAAAGAAAATACCTATTTTATCCTAAAGATATTACTATCTTATTAGTTACTAAAATACCTTTCTTAACTAAGTATAGTTTAATCTAGCTTTTATTTACTTAGCTTTTAAGGTATCTTTAGCTATAAATACCCTTATAATAAATATAACTAGCCTTAATATTATTCCTTTTATTAGTACTAGCCCTTTAGCTAGTTATAATAAAGTATAGTTTATATAATAAGTTACTAGTATTTTATTCTAAAAAAACTAATAAGTTATTAGTAACTTAAATACTATATATAAAGAAATATATAAATAGTTTACTACCCTTATCTAAGCACTTACCTCTTATTACTATAGTAAAAACTAATATTATTATTAAATTACTAAGTTAAGTAATAACTCCCTTTTTTATTATTACTAGTAGCTTACTTATTTTCTCTTTAAGTTAAGGTTAATAGGTTTTTCTTTTAAATATACCCTTAGAAACCTTAGAGCTAGCTAGCCTTTAGCTAAAAATAATATTCCTTATTTTACTAGGGTTATTATTTTTACTTACTATTCTTTTACTAATACTTTTATTATACTTTTACTTACTTATACTTTATATACTAACTTTACTTATACTATTTAAAACCTAGGTTATATCCTAGGTAAATAACTCTTTATATTATAACTATTACTTAGTAAATATACTATAATTATATTAGTAAAGTACTAACTTTAAATAAAGGTAATATATACTTATATAAGCTCTTTTATTAATTTAAATAAAGACTTAGAGAATAATTATAACCTTTAAGTAATAGTAATAAACTATAATATATTAGTATCTTAGATATATATAAGAGTCTTTATAAGTAAATAAGTTTTCTAAAATTAATTTAGTTTATTATTATATTATATATCTCCTTATTTTACCTTAAATTTATTAAAGGCTTATATTTATATTATATTCTCTAATAGTTCTTAAATAAGCTATATATAACTTACTTACTTAATAAGTATATTATATCTCTTACCCTAGCCTAAAGTATTTTAAGCTACTAGGATTTACTTAACTTAATATTTCTTAATAAGTTTATTATTACTTTTTATAAGGACTTATTTTAGTCCTAGATAGGAGTCCTAGAGCTTCTAACTAAGAAAAGAGTTCTTTATAGTATATTTAATAAAGTTTATATAAAATACTAAGTAAATACCTCTTAGGATATTAAGCTATACTATAAGTAATATTAGGACTTTTATAACTATATACTTTACTATTACCTAATTAAGTTTTTATAAGGGGTAGTTAGTTTTAATATTTTTAAGTAAAAGCTATACTTTATCTTTAACCTAGAACTATTTCACTAGTTAATATAAAGTAAATATATGTAAGGGCTTAGGCTTTGCCTAAGCATTGTCCGCATAGCAGTTAGAGAGGGGATTGGTAAAAGCAGTTAGGGTAAGGAAAAGGAGGCTTACATAAGTAGCCTAGGGGGTATAAGGGGCACCACTAGGGATAGTCTCTTACCCTTCCTCCTTCCTCCTTTCTCCTTCCTCCTTTAAGTCTCTTAATATTATATTAACGCCCTATTATAGTTACCTAGGGGCTAGTCTATAATAATTAAGAGACTTCCTTTAGTCCTTTATAATAACTACTAAAAGATATAATAGAAATACTAATAGATATATTAATAAATATAATAAATATGCTTTAACTATAAGACTAACCTAGCTAGGGGATAATAACCTCCTTATCTAATACTATAGTATTACTACTAACTAGTAACTTAATAAGCCTAATTTAAGACACTTTAACTTATACTTAATAAGCAAATAGTAAAGCTTATATACCTCTAATAATAAGTAGCTATAAACACTATAAAACCTCTAACTTAACTACTTATTATAGCCTAACCTAGTACCTTAGTAATTAACCTTACTTTATCTCTTACCTTTAACTTAGTCTTAACTATACTTAAGGTAAAATAAAAACCTATCCCTATAGGTAACTTATATAATAGTAATAAGGCCTTATTTACTATATAAAGGTTTCTAATAAAATATAAGCTATAGGTAAATAAGGACTTTATTAAAACTAATAAAAATAAGTAAATATTTATTTACTAAAACTTATTTTCTAAAGTCTAGTCCTAGGTAATTACTTTCTTTAAATAAGGTAATACTTATAATTTTAACCTTACTAAATTCCTAAAATACCTTAGGTTTATATTCTTTAATTTATATAAATAGAAAATAGCCTTTATAAAGCTTAATTAAATAAAATAAGGCCTAGGGAAGCTATTTTTTATATTTTTTATTTACTTTATAAAGAAGCTTTTATTAGTAAGAGAGAATTATTAAGAGAATAATATAAAGCTAGTAAAGCTTTAATAAGTACTTAATAAGTATTTAAGAGAAATTAGTATAAGCTAAGGTATTAGCTAAAGTATATAGTATATAGCTATTATATAGTATTATAAAATTATAGTTAATATTAAGGTCCTTACTATAGAGAATAAGTACTAGTTTTAATATAAACTATAGCTAGCTAAACCTATACCTTAAACTAACTATAAGGGTAATATACTAATAACTAGGGTATATATAATAAGGACTTAATTAGGAAAATAAAATAAGCTAGTTAAGAAAAAAAAAGGTCTAAAGCTTACTATAAATATATAATAAACTAAATAGGTATTAGAAGTAAAGTTAGCTAAATACTATTAGAAAGAATATTACCTATAATATAAATTTAAGAATTACTATATCTAGAAGTGCACTTTTCTCTTACCCTATTACCTATAGGTTAGTATTAACTTATATAAAGTAAATAAGAAAAGCATAAATAAGAAAATAAATATTTCCCTTATAGAAAATAAGTAACCCTTAAGTAAAGTCTTATATAAGGGTAAGTAAGCTAATTATATACTATAATATAAGATAACTATTTAAGCTATATAGAGTTAAAGTAAGATATAGTATAATATATAGACTAATTACTATTCTTAATTCCTATACTCTTTAATATATATTATTATATTAATATTTAAATTAATTATAGTTATAATTATTATAGTGCTATAAGTAAGTTAGTAGTAAGATAGTTTAGCCTAGAGCTTATATATTTACTAAAGAGAAAGTATATTTAAACTATAGTAAAAATAAAAAAAAAGGGAAAGAGAGTATAGGAAAATACTTTCTTAATTACCTATATAGTACACACTAGAATAGATATTAATAGCTAGGAGTTATTAGTATATTTATATATTATCCTAGGCCTTATATAAGATATTATACTTAGGATACTATAGCCAGAATATTATAATATAGTTATTTATATAGTAAAATAGTAATTAGTTATTAGAATAATAAAGAGCTTATATATCTCTAAAGCCTTTATATATAAGGTAAAGACTTTAGTATAAGGGATTATTAGGTTTTTATATACTATAGAAGCGCGTTAGGTATACTATAAGAAGGACACTTTTATAATATTTATTACTATAAGCCTTAGGGAGATAATAATAGTACTATAGATTATAGTGCCTAAGATAAAGCCTAATAGCCTAGATATATTAATATTACCTAAGGAGTTAGCATTTTTACATAAACTACTATGCTCTTAATAAGATAATAATATAAAATTACTACTCTCTCCTATTAATTAAGAAAATACTCTATTCCTTATCCTAAGCACACTAGTTTATAAAGGTAAATATTTATATAGTATTTTATAAGCTATAGATTACTAAGGGCTAGGAGCACCTTATAGTATTTTAAACTAAGTTTAGGCTATTTAAGTAGCTAGTTTACCTCTTTAGCTTAGCTAGTATACTAGTAATATTCTAATATTATATTAATAAGTCCTTAGGGGATATATTAGGGGATTTTATTATAGTATACTTAGATAATATCTTAGTTTACTTAGGGGGATTAAGGAAAGACTATATAGCTAAGGTCTAGTTAATATTAAGCTACCTAAGGGCTATAGGTTTATACTTAAACCTTAATAAGTCTATATTTATAGTAAAGGAGGTTTAATACCTAGGATATATTATTATAGTAAGTTATTTTATTTATTTAAACCTAGTAAAGGTTATAGCTATTAGGAAGTAAGTAGCCTTAATAAAACTTTAGGGGGTTTATAGCTTCCTAGGGTTTACTAACTTTTACTATAACTTTATTAGTAACTTTTTAAAACTAGTAGTATTACTAATATAATTAACTAAGAGAAATATCCCTTTTTAATAAGGACTTAAAGAGAATAATACCTTTAATAAGCTAAAAAATACCTTTATTATATACCTAGTACTAGTATAATAGGACCTAGATCTCCTTATAGTAATAAAAGCTAATTATTTAGGAATAGCTATTAGAGAGTGCCTTTCCTAGTAAGGCTAGGATAGTGTTATATACCTAGTTACCTATTACTTTACTAGCCTTATATCCTTATAAAAGAATTATATAATTTATAATAAGGAACTATTAGCTATTATCTTATACCTTAAGGTATAGTTAGCTAAGCTATAGGGCGTTTTTAGTCTATTTATAATCTATATAGACTATAAGAACTTAGAGTACTTTATAACTCCCTAGTTAATATTAGAGTAATAGGCTTAATAAGTAAATATACTTATACTATTTAATTTTTACCTCTAGTATAAACCTAGTATATAAGTATAGTAGCCTAATACTCTTTCTTAAAGAGAGTAAGATTAGGAAGGGGTAACCTTTAAAATAAAATATATCCTATAACTTATTACTATTATATAACTCTTACTAATACTAGATAAGTAATAGAATAATAGTAATATAGTATTACTACTAGCTAGTAAGGTTTTCTTTATTACTAAATACCTTTAGACTTTATAAAACTAGGCTATTACCTCTAACCCTATATATAGTATTTAATTAAGGGCTATTTAGAAAGAGGCCTAGAGGTTTTCTATTAAGGTACTTATAAGAAAGTAAGTAGTAAATTATTTTATAAGCACTTATAAGGTACTCTAGTTTAGGGGCTATACCTAGGTCCTAGTATAAGAGTCTCTTATAATAACCCTAATAGAGTAATACTATAATTTACTAGTAGTGTGATGATCTAGGCTTTGCCTAGACCTAGCAATATAGGTGTCAATTGTACAAGTTACAGGGACTTGTACAATGCGTATTCTTTTGTTGCCTATGGCGCAACGGAATTGGGGTCAAACCCACATGGTGGCGCAGGCACCCGCGATTAGCCCTATGGGCTAGACCATGACAAGTAGTAAGGCACCTAGGCTATAATACTATATTTTAAATCTTATAATAGTAGTTTTACTAGGATAGGATATTATAAGATATTACTAGGTTTATTTATAACTATTATTACTATAGTAATTATAAAAGCTATTAATAATACTAAGGCTTACTAAAGCCTTTACTTATCCTTAACTAGTTTTAATTATAAATCTCTATTAACTTTATAATAAACTTACTAGCACTATCCCTAGAAAAGCTATAATATTTAATAGTTATTATAAATTAACTCTTTAAATTTATTTAGCTTAAGGCTATAACTTCTATAAGAGCTAAGGAATATATAAAAAGGTTTAAAATAGTCTAGTAGTAATTTAAGGGGTTTCCTTAATTAATTATTATAGATTATAGTTTAGATTAGTTAGGAAAATTTTAGATAATATTATACTCCTTAGTTAGGATTAATTAGTTACTTTTTATATTATATTACTTATAAACTAATAGTAATATAAAGTAAGTAAACTAAGAGATATAAGTAATACTATATATTATAGTCTCCTTCTTATAGTTTAACTAGCTAAAATATCTAGTTACTTACTAGCTTATAATTAATAATAGGCTATTTTTTATAATAGAAGTTAGCTTAAATAAGTTACTATATAGCTATAACCTAAAGCTAGTTTAGTTACTACTAGATAAGTTTACTTTTATAATAATACTAAAGGAGTAAGTAATATAGTTTCTTAAGCACCTCTAGGAGAGTACTTATCTAGTATAAGCTATAATAGCCTATATATAATAAAGGTAGTAAAATACTATATTTACTTTATATTAACTAGTAAAATAGTTTTAGATTAAAAATAAGGTATAGCTTTTACTTAAAAATATTAAAACTAATTACCCCTTATAGAAACTTAATTAAGTAATAGTAAAGTATATAGTTATAAAAGTCCTAATATTACTTATAGTATAGCTTAATATCCTAAGAGGTATTTACCTAGTATTTTATATAGACCTTATTAAATATACTATAAAAAACCCTTTTCTTAGTTAAAAGCTCTAGGACTTTTATTTAAAACTAGAATAAGTCCTAATAAAGGGTAATAATAAACTTATTAAGAAATATTAGATTAAGCAAATTCTAGTAGCTTAAAATACTCTAGGCTAGGGTAAGAGATATAATATACTTATTAAGTAAGTAAGTTATATATAGCTTATATAAGAACTATTAGAGAATATAATATAAATATAAGCTTTTAATAAGTTTAAGGTAAAATAAGGAGATATATAATATAATAATAAACTAAATTAATTTTAGAAAACTTATTTACTTATAAAGACTTTTATATATATTTAAGATACTAATATATTATAGTTTATTACTATTACTTAAAGGGAATAATTATTCTTTAAGTCTTTATTTAAATTAATAAGAAAGCTTATATAAGTATATATTACCTTTATTTAAAGTTAATACTTTACTAATATAGCTATAGTATATTTACTAGGTAATAGTTATAGTATAAAGAGTTATTTACCTAGGATATAACCTAGGTTTTAAATAGTATAAGTAAGGTTAGTATATAAAGTATAAGTAAGTAAGGGTATAATAAAAGTACTAGTAAGAAAATAGTAAGTAAAAATAGTAACCTTAGTAAGATAAGGAATATTATTTCTAGCTAAGGGCTAGCTAGCTTTAGGGTTTTTAAGGGTATATTTAAAAGAAAAACCTATTAACCTTAACTTAAAGGGAAAATAAGTAAGCTACTAGTAATAATAAAAAAGGGAGTTATTACTTAACTTAGTAATTTAATAATAGTATTAGTTCTTACTATAGTAATAAAGAGTAAGTACTTAAATAAGGGTAGTAAACTATTTATATATTTCTTTATATATAGCGTTTAGGCTACTAATAACTTATTAGTTTTATTAAAATAAAACACTAGTAACTTATTATATAAACTATACTATTTTATAACTAGCTAAAGAGCTAGCACTAATAAAGGGGATAATATTAAGGCTAGTTATATTTATTATAAGGGTATTTATAGCTAAAGATACCCTAAGAGCTAAGTAAATAAAAGCTAGGTTAAACTACACTTAGTTAAGAAGGGTATTTTAGTAACTAATAAGATAGTAATATCTCTAGGATAAGATAAGTATTTTCTTTTTTATATTTATAGTCTTAAGGACTTTAAGTTTAATAATATATATACTTATAGTAATTTTAGCCTTAAGATCTTTAAGGGTATAGTAAAGTTATAAGTTAGTAAATAAAAGCCTAGTATACTATATATAGGTAATATAATACTACTAATAAGAAAAATATAATTTCTTACTTCTAGGTAAATAATAGTTTAAAATACTAGTAGTAAGAGCTTATTTAATATAAAAACTATAAGAATACTAAACTAACTTAAGTATAGTATACTATTTATTATTAGAGTTTCCTTTTATAAGGTACTTACTAATAAAATAGAATATTAGTATTATAAAAGTAGCTATAGAAGTAGCTATAGAAGTAAGAGTAAGGGCTTAATAATAAGGCATTTTTAGTAAGGGAATAACTAATTAAGAGAAGAAAGCTAATAAAATAAAGAGAAAGGCTTAATAGGATTATAATAATAAAGGGATAGTATTATATAAAGAGAAAAGTAAAATAGTATAAGTATAAGTAAGATATTTATACTAGATATTACACTTATACTAGGTAAGTTATAAATAGGTAAGGGCAAGGTAGTTATCTATAATAAATAACCTATTAGTAAGGTAAATATATTACATACACTATAAAATAACACTTAGAAGTAAGGGGGTTATTATAATAAATAATAAGGTAATAAGGTAAGTACTTATTAAATACTTTATAGATAGCTATTAGTAAGGATAGTTTTTATTATAATAACTAAGGGTATATATAGTATAAGTGTTACGTATATTACTAGAGGACGTTATAAAAGGGAGTTTATTTGTAATAGGTAAGTAAGGGCATATGTAAGGGCTAGAGCTTTGTACTACACTACACTACATACTACACTACAAGGAGATTTTTCTACTACATGTAGTATTTGTAGTATTTTGTAGTATTTGTAGTATTTTGTTATATTTAGTAATATAATAGCTTATAATAGCTTACAATAGCTTATAATAGCTTATACTAGCTTATAATAGCTTATACTAGCTTATAATAGCTTATAATAGCTTATAATAGCTTATAATGGCTTATACTAGCTTATACTAGCTAATAATACTTTATAACATTATAAGTGTTAAAGTTTAATAAAAATAAAATAGTAAATAAATAACTTAAATATCAATATAAATAAGGAAATTACTATAGAAAAAGCTATAGTTTTTAATAACTTAGTATTTTAAGGTTTTTAAAAATATTAATAATATAAAAATGTTTTCTCTTTTATATTTTTAAAAATAATAATAAAAGTAAAATAATAGTAATAATAGTAATAATAGTAATAATAGTAATAATAGTAATAATAGTAATAATAGTAATAATAGTAATAATAGTAATAATAGTAATAATAGTAATAATAGTAATAATAGTAATAATAGTAATAATAGTAATAATAGTAATAATAGTAATAATGTTTAAAAAAGTATATTAGGGGAAAACTAGACTAAACTAGGAAAAAACCCCTATTATACACTTATTCTAAGTTAGAATAAATATCTTCTAAAGATTCATTAGAAGAATCTTTAGAGATATTCTCAGAGGAATGTTAAGATTCCTCTAATAGAGAGCTAAAGTAATCATAAAGCTCTGAATATTGCTTAACCATAATATTATCCTCCTTTTGCCAATTCTTTAAAAGAATTAATTCCTTAATAGTAGAATACTTTAAGGAAGTTCTTCTTTTTGTAATAATATTCCCTCTAGTATTAAAAGTACTTTCAATAGCACTAGAAGTAGCAGGAATAGCTAGATACTTTCTAGCAATTATACTTAAAATAGGGAAAGATTTAAGATTATCTTCCCACTATTTAAAGATATCTTCCTATAATAATATTAGTAAATTAATAGAATATTAAGGAAGTCTAGCTTACCTTATCTTCTTTAGCTTCTAGCTTAGTAAAGGTAGAGATTTCGTTTTTTCTAGTTTTTTGAATCGATTTGTCTCTCTTATTTATAAATAAACCTTTATATAGCTTAGAAGCTAGTTTAGGCCTTGGATTATTAAAAGTCCTAGGCTGACTAGGCCCTCCAATTTCCACTTGAAATTGGGTATTTTCTAACTCTGAATTTTCAGAGCCTAGGCTTTGATTAGCCTGATTCTCTTTATAGGTAGGTAAAATCCTAGTAAATCTATTAGTAATAATAATAATAATAATAATAATAATAATACTTACGAATCATATTCTTTTTGTAAGTCTTCTAATAGCCTTATTCTAGTCCTTGCTTGTAAGTTAAGCCTATCTTGTATAGTAATAAGATTAAGCCTAGGATCTAGTAGCATAGCATATAAATAAGGCTTATAAAAGTAGTAATTATTATCTATATCTTGTGGAAAATAATTACCTAGTTTATCTAAGCCTTTATTTATAGAGGCTATAAAGATCTTGCCTTGAGGATTATAAACCTTCTATAATACCAATTAGTTAATATATAACAAATAAAGGGGAAAAGGGAACTAAAGAGTAAATACCTGACAAATATAAGCCTCTTAGTCCTCTTTTATATTAATAAGATATTTATATATCCTAATAATAAAAAGTGGGACTAAACCTAAAGTATTATACTTCTAGCTTTAAAGTATAATAGTAGGTTTATAGAAAATCTCTAATATAGCACTTAAAGTTGCTAAATCTGCCCATTCTTAAGCCATAGGCATAGCATCTTTTATAGCAGCTATATTAGTTTCCCTATTAAGAAAAATAATAGCTTCCTTAAGCTATAAGGAAGTATTAATTATCTTATAGGTTGAATTTCACCTTGTTTTATTAGCTATAAATATAAAGGGATTAGTATTAAGTCTAATATAGTAAATAATATAATAAGAATAACTTACCTAGAGGAATTCTTATAATATTACAATTCTTAGCAATATAGCCTTCTTTTTTTGCCTTTTATAAAGATTTTAGCCAAAGTTTATATAATTCTTGGTTATTCTTAATAAGAATAGCAAGTCTTTTAACTTTGCCTAGTAAACCTATTAAATTATTAGTAAAACTTATTATAAGAATTATAATAAATTACTTACTATTTGCTAAGCATTTAAATTCCTTAAAATCTTCCTTCTCTTTAATAGAAGAGATATCCTTAGTAGAATAGTAAAGATATTCACTATTTCTATAGGATTCTAGATCTTCCTTTGAAGAGGTTGATTTTATGAATTCAGTGATAATATCCTTTATAATAATGTTAAAAACATGTGCAATATATCGGATATTATATGGCTCATGAATAATACTATTATAATTCTTATTAATATAAGAAGTTATAAAAGTATTATTATTAGAGCCATTATCCCTAGTAAAACTATAAAAAGTTAGCTACTATTTAGATTCCTAATAGAATATATTAATATAAGACTAATAACTTACCTAAGGATATACTTAGGATCTAAACTATAATCTCTAATAAGATTATCAAAGCATTAATAAATATAAGCCCTAGTATAAGAATTTAATAGATATTCAAAGCCTATAAGTTATAATATTAATAAATAAGAGTAAAATTAATTAGAAAAGGGGAATCTTACCTATAATAAAGCACTATATAAATATTTACCTTTATAAACTAATATGCCTAGGATAAGGAATAAAGTGTCTCCTTAATTAATAGGAGAGAGTAGTAATCCTATGCTATTATCTTATTAAGAGCGTGGTAATTTATATAAAAATACTAACCCTTATTAGCCTTTTTAATAAGGAAAACTAGAGCTATAGCTAATAATAAGCTAGCATGGATTTAACCCTTATTTATTAAGTCTATAATCTAGTACTTAACCTCTAGAAGCTAGTCCCTTAGTATATTATATAGTAATCCCTAAGGGAGCGTTAGTTTAGACCTATCCTAGTTTTTATATAAGTATATATAGTAATTAAGAGACCCCTAATAAGGAGGTAAGCTATTAGCTTTAGCCTTATTAAAAAGGTTTATAAAGTTAGCTAACTCCTTAGGTAATGTTAATATATCTAGGCTATTAGGCTTTATCTTAGGTACTATAATTTATAGTATTATTATTATTTTCCTAAGGCTTATAGTAATAAATATTATAGAAGTGTCCTTCCTATAGTATACTTAGCGCGCTTTTATAGTATATAAGGACCTAATAATCCCCTATACTAGGGTCTTTACCTTATATATAAAGGCTTTAAAGATATATAAGCCCTCTATTACTTTAATAACTAATTACTATTTTACTATATAAATAACTATATTATAATATTCTAGCTATAGTATTCTAAGTATAATATCTTATATAAGGCCTAGGATAATATATAAATACACTAATAACTCCTAGCTATTAATATCTATTCTAGTGTATACTATATAAGTAATTAAGAAGGTATTTTCCTATACTCTCTTTCCTTTCTTTTTTATTTTTACTATAGTTTAAATATACTTTCTCTTTAGTAAATATATAAGCTTTAGGCTAAACTATCTTATTACTAACTTACTTATAGTATTATAATAATTATAACTATAATTAATCTAGATATTAATATAATAATATATATTAAAGAGTATAGAAATTAAGAATAGTAATTAGTTTATATATTATACTATATCTTACTTTAACTTTATATAGCTTAAATAGTTATCCTATATTATAATATATAGTTAGCTTACTTACCCTTATATAAGACTTTACTTAAAGGCTACTTATTTTCTATAAGAGAAATATTTACTTCCTTATTTACGCTTTTTTTATTTACTTTATATAAGTTAATACTAACCTATAGGTAATAGGGTAAGAGAAAAGTATACTCCTAGATATAGTAATCCTTAGATTTATATTATAAGTAATATCCCTTCTAATAGTATTTAGCTAACTTTATTTTTAATACTTATTTAGCTTATTATATATTTATAGTAAGCTTTAGACTCTTTTCCTTCTTAACTAGCTTATTTTATTTTCCTAATTAAGTTCTTATTATATATACCCTAGTTATTAGTATATTACCTTTATAGTTAGTTTAAGGTATAAGTTTAGCTAGCTATAATTTATATTAGAATTAGTACTTATTCTCTATAGTAAGGGCCTTAATATTAACTATAATCTTATAATACTATATAATAGCTATATACTATATACTCTAGCTAATACCCTAGCTTATACTAATTTCTCTTAAATACTTATTAAGTATTTATTAAAGCTTTACTAGCTTTTTATTATTCCCTTAATAATTCTTTTTTACTAATAAAAGCTTCTTTATAAAGTAAATAAAGAATATAGAAAATAGCTTTCTTAGGCCTTATTTTATTTAGTTAAGCTTTATAAAGGCTATTTCCTATTTATATAAATTAAAGAATATAAACCTAAGGTATTTTAGGAATTTAGCTAAGTTAAAATTATAAGTATTACCTTATTTAAAGAAAGTAATTACCTAGAACTAGACTTTAGAGAATAAGTTTTAGTAAATAAATATTTACTTATTTTTATTAGTTTTAATAAAGTTCTTATTTACCTATAGCTTATATTTTATTAGAAACCTTTATATAGTAAATAAGGCCTTATTACTATTATATAGGTTACTTATAAGGATAGGTTTTTATTTTACCTTAAGTATAGTTAAGACTAGGTTAGAAATAGGAGGTAAAGTAAGGTTAATTATTAAGGCACTAAGTTAAGCTATAATAAGTAATTAAGTTAAAGGTCTTATAGTATTTATAGCTACTTATTATTAAAGGTATATAAGCTTTATTATTTACTTATTAAGTATAAGTTAAAGTATTTTAAATTAGGCTTATTAAGCTACTAGTAATACTATAGTATTAAATAAGGGGGTTATTATCCTCTAGCTAGGTTAGTCTTATAGTTAAAGTATATTTATTATATTTATTAATATATTTATTAGTATTTCTATTATATCTTTTAGTAGTTATTATAAAGAACTAAAGGAAGTCTCTTAATTATTATAGACTAGCCCTTAGGTAACTATAATAGGGTGTTAATATAGTATTAAGAGACTTAAGAAAGAAGGAGAAAGGGTAAGAGACTATCCCTAGTAATGCCCCTTATACCCCCTAGGCTACTTATATAAGCCTTCTTTTCCTTACCTTAACTACTTTTACTAATCCTCTCTCTAACTAGTATGCGAATAATGCTTAGGCAAAGCCTAAGCCCTTACAGTACTTTTACTATTCCTTTTACTAAAAAAACCCTAAAAGTTAATATAATTATTTATAACTCTAATAAAATAGCTATATTACTAGGAACTTCTTTATTAGTTAAATTTTAATATTCTCTTATTAAGAAGATAGTTATATATATATATATAATATTATTAGAGTTTTAGTCTTATTTATATATAATAAAAAATAATTTCTTTAGGGTAATTCCTATATTTTAAGTAAAAAAAGCATACTAAAATACATAGTAAATCTAAAGAAAAAGATATTAAGATAAAATAACCTCAATAATAAAGGGAAAAAAACAGGCTATAAATATAAACTAACATATACTATATTTAGCTTCTATATACCTATAATTAGCTTAATAATCTAAATAATCTTAAACTTTAAGAATTTATAACTAAATAACTAAATTATAATAAAAAAAACAGCTAATATTAACTTAATTAAGAAAAATCTAAGGAATATTTTGAAACTATATAATACCCCACTTTTTTTTCTACTAATACTACACTACACTAAAATCTACTACATTACATACTACAACGAAAGCCAAAATACTACATTTACTACACTACATGCAAAGCTCTAGCTAATACTAATAGCTATTAAATTTGTAAGCTATTACAAGCTATTATAAGCTATTATAAGCTATTATAAGCTATTATATTAACTATATATACCTTGTTATAACTCATAATTAAGGAATTTAACTTTATACTAAAAAAAAGAAAAAGAAATACAAAACAATACAAATAATACATGTATTGTATTGTATTGTAAAATTTCTAATGTATTGTATTGTGTAATGTATTGTATTGTATTGTAGTGCAATGCTCTGATCGTCTAGTATTCTAGCTACTGCGTCTCTATAATATTATTACCTCTAATTACCTATCCTACTCTCTCCCTTGATAGGCTAGCCTATTTTAAGATAGTACTAACTAGAGCACTATAAATTATTTTCTTTTCTTAATTATTATTCTTTAATTTACTATAATTTTATACCTCCTATTTCTAATTAGCTATATCCTAAGTGTTGAACCTTAGTAATCATAACCTTTCCTAGTTTAAGATATATAACTTTAGATTAGTAATATAAATTTTATACCCTAGGCCTTTACTGAAAGGTTTTGTTAGAACAAGAAAAATATCATTCGCTTGTACAAGCTCAATTGTGAGTCCGTTGCGTAGCGAGTAGCATGGCCTGTCATCACGTGCACCTATCTCCTTCGAGGCAGTCCACGTTGCGGATCTATGGGGCCTGCAAATTGTATGTATCTCTCTTTCCTATCTCTTTGCTAGCCATCTTCTTAGAGGTCCTAAGCCTTATGGAGTCACGTTAGCTAGGGTCTGTATCCAATTGGATAAAAGTAAACTAGAGGTACATTCGCTTATTATATGTGAATAGGCTAATAATCAATGTACTAGCAATTTTCCCTATATAAATTACTACACCACAATTCGCGTACTTACGCGGTCACTGACTTTGTAGCAGGGAGCTTGTGGGGGCCCCACAGACCCACAAGGCTTATGTAGGACCTCTAAGGAGATAAGGCTACACTTTCGTACTAAGAAGGGTTGTTAGCCAATGAAAATATCGCTATTGGAGGTACTTTCTAGCTCGTACTAATTTATACTATAATACAAGTACTAATACCTATTATATGTTTTATTTATTACTACGGCTATCTCTTTGGTGCCCATAAGGCTACAATTGCGTACTGCCCCACTTTTCCTAGGTGGCAAAAGGGGGTGACCCGCGATGCACTTAATTATTGTAAGACATGTGATGTAGCTATTTGTAACTCAGATGTTCACTAGTACTTATAATATAATATAAATTTATAATGGCTAGAAGTACCTAAAATAGCGATGTTTTTATTGGCTAATAGCCCTTGTTAGTACGCAAGTGTAGCCTTATAGGCTGTGAGAACAATGGTAGCTAGGCAAGAGGTATGGGGGCTCTGGTGTATTAACTAAAGCTTGTGTCAGGTAGGGGTCGATGTAGATGATAGAAAACGTTCAATTTGATCAATCAGAGGTGCAGACAGCACCTAACCTTTGTACCTTAAAGGTACATAGTGCGCTATGGTAATAACTAGTTTACAGAGGTACTTCTAATATATTATATTTACTAATGTCTAACCTAGCGTTTTATCCCTATTAATGCGTGCTACCCTTATATAACCTAAGCTTTAAGGGCATTCTCCCTAACACACCCCCCTTAGCTAAGATATCTATTAAAGCTAAAGATTATATATGTAAGAAGAGATTATAATAATTTTCTAGTGTTATAATTAAGCGGGAATTTCCTATAAGCTAATCTAGTGGTAGAATTCCTTATATATCTGCCTTAATAAAGGCTTTATAAAGCTATTAGTAAGTATCTTAAAGGTCTTTAACTAATTCACTTTAATATTACCTAGGGTATATTGCTCTTAAATCTATATTTAATTTATATTAAGATGCTTTAAACTAGTTTAAAGCCTTCTTTCCTTATATTCTATAATGCGAATTATTTACTTATTATTACACTAGATAATTAATAGAGAAGGGACCTATATACTAATATTATAAATTAGTTTACCTAGAGATATACGCTCTTTTACTCTGTAATTTAATATAAAGAGCTCTGCTTCTATGCTTAAAGTTATTATATAATACTGTCTTTTAGACTTCTAATTAATTATAGCTTTATGCATAATAAAGACATAGCCTTACGTTAACTTCTAAGTATTAGGGTTATTGCTAAGAGAGGCATTAGTACTAGAGAATAAGGTATTAAAGCTATTTACTCCTAAGTATTAGATACATAGCTTCCTTATGTTTTATATGTATATTAGAGTAGCCTTTATAAGTTTAATATGCTTTATTAATAGGTTTATTATAAAGGAGGTAAGCTTTAAAGCTATAAAGGCTATATCTAGTCTTCTAATAATATAAAGATAGACTAAAGAGCTAATAACTACTCTATAGTAATTAATCTCTTTATTAGTGACCTTGCTATTATTTAGGATAATTATAGCTGTTATTAGAGGTGTTGTAATTAAGCTCTTTAAGTTATTATTAATAATATTAGGGATAAACTTCTAAGCTATCTTTTAAATATATTATTCCTATAATAACTATATCTCTTTAGTATTATAATTCCTAATAATTTTAATGCCTAGGAATCACTTTAAATTGCCTTAGTCTTTAATATCTAGGCTGTTTATTAATTACTTATATAGCTCTTTAAATTTTACTTTAAATCCATTTAGAAATAGTACTATAATGTTATTTACATAGAAAAACAGGATAAATCTGCCTTTTATAAAGATATATAGGTCTTCCTTTCCTTAGATAAAGCCTAGGTTTAGTAGGGATTATATTAGGTATAGAAACCATTATTAAGGAGCTTCCTATAGCCTATATAATGCTCTTATTATCTTCTAGAGATAACCTTGTGTATTTATACTCTCTAGTAGCTTATAAAAGATAGGTTCTTTAAGTTCTATATATAGGAAGGCATTCTAAATGTTATATTAACGTATATTAAGATTATTAGCATAGTAAATAGTAAGTAGTATGCGTAGAGATTATAAAGTAAGTGTAGTAGTGTAGTTATTAAGGTTATCCTTTAGTTATTAGTTACCTTATATTACTATTTAAGCCTTAAACTCTATAACTATGCCTTTTTTATTAGTTTTATACTTAAATACTTATCTAAGGTTAATAATCTCCTTAAGATTAAATAATTTATCTAGTATATTCTCCTAGTAGTTTAGGGATTAAAGCTTTAAAAGCTCCTTTATAATTACTTCCTTCTAGTAGTTATAATACGCTAAGGCTATTACCTAATAATAATAGGTAGGTTTTAAAGGCATATCTTTAATATATAAACTATATTAAGTTCCTTAGAATACTATTAAGAAAGCAAAAGAAAACTATACTTACCTAGCTTTTCTTATTTCCTTTCTCTAATATTTCCTAGTAATAATATTATTTATATTAATACTATTATTATAAGGACTGTGGTTCTCTATAGCCTTACTACCTTTTATAGTAATTTTACTAGTCTTTATAGTAGTCTCTATGTGTTTAGCTATTACTTTATTTATAAATTTATTAATCTTATAAAATAGCATATTATTACCTTATACCTAAAGCTCTAAGTTCTCTATAGTAACTAGCGCCTTCTAAGAGAAGTTAGGAGGGGTTAAAAGTGCACTAAAAAGGTCCTCTTTATCCCCTATTATATAAGGAGGTATTTTTACTTTAAATTACTTATTTTCCTAGCCTATAGCTAATAGTAAAGAGATAGGATTATTCTCTTTAAGTTTTATTCTAATAAGATCTTAACTAATCTCTTTATTAAGATCTTTAGCTTTAAGCTCTTTAAGTAACTTAATTATTAATATCTTCTCCTATTAAGCTAATTCTAGCTTTTCTTCTAGCTTAAAGAAGGAGTTATTATTAAACTAAACACACGCTAATATAATAACCTTATAATTATAAAGCAAAGGCACCTAGATAATATACTAGGACTTGCCTCTATAACTAATAAGGTATTTAATATAAGCTTTTTACTTTAACTATAGTATTGCGTTATGTAATTTAATATGCTCTAGAGCCTTTATTATTATTAGAAACGCCTTATATTTATAAGCTTATAGATATATAATTAAGGGTTTTTAAACCTCTAATATCTATAAATAAGCTAGTATGGTTTTCTATGCCTAATTCTACTAGAGTTTATAGGGTATAACCTAATTCCTATAATGCTTAAAAGGTATTTTATTTAGTAAATAGACTACTATATTAAAGACCTTATTATTAAGTTCTAAAGGAAGGTAAGCTTTAAGGCTTAATATATAAGCCTTTTACTTAATTACCCCCTAGATCTCTTTGCCTTTTTATTCTAACTAGGTGTTAAGGGAGCTAAATTATAGACTATAATACTAGCAAAGGCTATCTTGTCTCTTATTGTCACGGCTTGCACCGAAAGGTTAAGAACGAAGTGATAGCTAAGACTATCGCAGTCGCTACTAGATAGATGCTAGCTAGGGGTAGGTGCGTAAAGGTTTTAATCTCTAATCTAACACTAATAATATGCATAGTCTTTAATAAATACCCTACTCTATAAGCACATAGCTATCTTATAGCTAGCTAGCCTCTTTACTATTTATATAGCCTAAAGGTTCTTTAAAGACTTACTTTAATAAATATCCTATCTTTAACCTCTACGCTCCTAATATAATACCTCCCCTATATATAATTAACCTTAATTATAAAATAAGCTACTTACTTAGGGTATAGTTACTATATTAAAGCTTTATAAGGAAAATAAGATAAAGCACCTTATATTTAGATATATAAGTAAATAAAAAGAAATAATAATAATAATAATACTAATTAAAAATAACCCCTTATTATAGTTAGTAATGTTTAAATAGTAGCCTATATATAGCTTCACTATAGTAAAATAAATATTACTACCTATTATATAGCTAGAAAACAAAAATAGATAACCTATGCTAATTTTTGTAATTAGTTAAATAAATAAGGTACCTAATGCTAGGGTTTTAAATAGTTTAACTAGAGGGCTTATATTATAGTCACTATAAGCTTATAGCTATTAGGCATATGTGCGTTTAGTAGTGCTAATAGTTATTATTATAATTCGCAAATTACCTATACATAGTGCATTAGATTACTTAAGGGGTCTAGGGTTAATATAAAAGAGACTAATTTTCCCCCCCTTTTATACTTTTTCTTTCTTTTATAATATCCCTTAACCTTATAAGTTACCCTTACTAGCTAAGTAGTAGCTCTCTTATTACTATTACTTAGTAGTTACTAATCTCTTTTAGTCCCTAATTATTATTATTATCTATCCTTATTTATCTTAGTTTTTTACCCTTATCTAGCTTATAAGTTTATACTCTTATTAGCATAACTTCCCTATTTAGTCTATTATAGCTAACTTATAGCTAGTTTACTATATCTAAGTCTTATACCTAAACTTTGCCTTTATTAATACCTTAAGAAAATCTATTAACTAAAAAATCTCCTATAAAGTCTCCTATAAAGTCTTCTCTAAAGTAAACTTCTTCTAAAATCTTATTATAAGTTTATTATATCCTTATAGTATCTCTATTACTAACTTACTACTAGTAAAATAACTTTAAAGAAGATTTTATATATACACTATTATTAGTAAGTAGTAATATAAAATATCCTCCTAAAAAATAGTACTTATAAGATTCTAGGATACCTTATTAATAAAAAAAACCTTCCTAGCTAAATATAATAAATCTTTAAGTATAACTTCTTTACTTACTTATTACTTCTTTATAGCTAATATTTAATAGGCTATTTAATAAAATATACTTATTACTTCTAAAATAATAAAAACTATATTATAGTATATCTCTCTTAACTAGAATTTACTTACTTATTACTAATATACTACTAGACTCTAGCTTAAATTATATAGCTTTATAATAGGCTATTTAAACTTATTAAAGCTACTCCTAAAGGTAGTTATTACTATTAAAATAAAGTAAGTATAATCCTATTACCTAGACACTAGATTACTACTAACTTACTACTAGCTTATTATAAAAGCAAAGAAAAAGCTATAAAATACTATTTTAGTTTATAAAAATTCTAATAAGTATAGTTATATTTACTATACTTAAATATTTACTAATATTACTTATAAGGTAAAATATAATAAATATACTATAATAGCGCTACTAAGTAATACTATAAATCTAAAGACCTAGATTAATATTTTAAACTATCTTTACTTTATAGCCTAGAATATCCTAAAGGTAAGCTTTCTTAATATATATAGCTAATGCTTAACTAACTTACTAGTAATTTATACTAAATACTATTAATTTACCTAAATACATTAGTCCTATTAAGCTCTCTAGTGCACTTTAGGTCTATATATATAAAGAGAGGGATTTTAATAATAAAAATACTCCTAAGGCCTTTTCCTCTATAGCTCCTATAGCTACTACTAATAATAAGGGACTAGTAATCTTAGGGGCTAACTCTATTATAAAGGGATAAGTACTTAGTAACTATATAATAGATTATTTAAGTTATCTAAGTAAATTAACTTTATTTTCTAATATCTTTAGTATATTAAGTTATAAAATATAACTACCTTATATTAACTTTACTACTTAGCTATTACTTATAGCTATTAATAATTTCTCTAGTAATAAAATCCCTTTTTAATACCTAAGAATTCTCTAAAGTATTATAGCCCTTTTATTTAACTAGATATTTATAATGCCTTTTATTATAGTAATATAAAATAATTCTCTTAACTTTAAACTCTTATTTATTATCTTTAATAGTATCTTATAGTAAGGACATATTTTCTATATCTATTAGGTTCCCTTTAAAAGGTTTAAGACTAGTAATATTAAATATATTATATAATTAAGTCCTAGGTAGTAATTTTAATTAATACGCTAATCTATAACTCCTAATTATCTTTTTAATCTTATAGGGGCCTAAATACTTTATAGCTAGCTTCTTACTAAGGTATCTTAGGTTAATATTTTTTATTAATAATAAAATATAGTTACTAACTTTAAACCTTATTAGAGTTCTTTTCTAGTTATAATATTTCTTATACTAAGTCTATAAGTTACTTAAAAGTTACTTAATTATAGTATACTTCTCTTTTAGTGCTAAAATCTTACTTTTAGCTTAATTATTTACTAAAGGGATATTTACTATTACTTACTATAGACCTCTAGGATTATAACCTTATAATGCCTTTACTAGTATATAGCTATACATTAAGTGATTACTTATATTATACGTAAATTACGCTATTAATAAGTTATTTACCTAATTAGTCTATTTAGCATAAGCAAAAGCCCTTAAATAATATTCTAAGACCTAGTTTAAATATTCTATCTAACTATTTATCTAGGGGTAAAAAGCAGTACTAAGTAGCCGCTTTATTATAAGAAGATAATAAAAAGTTATCTAGAAACCGCTAGTAAATGTAAAACCTTAGTCTATTATAATACCTTCTAGGGCTCTATAGTCTCTAAAAATATATTCTAAGAATATAGTTACTAGCCTATTACTAGTTAGTTACGTTAAAATAGGGATATAAATACTATATTTTATGAAATAGTTAATAATAACTAAAATTACATTATAGGTTTAATTTAAATCTTTTACTAGTAAAAGTCTAGTAATAAAATCTATTAATAATTCTTAAAAAGGGCAATTAGGCACTAGTAATATAGCTAGCTTACTATATAGTTTATAATGCCTTAGTTTTGAAGTCTAATAATTTATATAAATACTAACGTGTACCTTTGTATCTTTCTTTATTATTAGCTAATAATATTAGTTTATAATCTAATAAAGAGTTTTACTTACTTCTTAGTGCCTAGTAGTAGGGTTATTATAAGTTAGTAATAAAATTTCTTTCCTTATACCTAGAGGAATAAAAATATAATTCTTAAATATTAATAGCTTAGAGGGTCTAATTAACTATATCTAGGATATAGCTATATTACTACTTTTAAGTAACTTTAATTAAGCTATAGTAAAGTTATTACCTTACTATACTTTATATAATAAGACTTAAATTAAGGGTTTTAATTCTAAGCTCTTTTCTAGAAAGTTAGAGTTAAACTTAAAAGAGGTTCTCTAAATAGATTAGATCCTAGCTATAATATCTCTATAAGTAATTAGTTTAATAGATGCTTCTAGTCTTATAGGGATATAGATAAGTAATGTTTTTAAGGGGCACCCTTACTACTTACTAGTAATAACCTATACTAGTCTATTCCTATTAGAAATAGCTAGTCTAATAGGAAAATTAAAATAATTAAGCAATAAATAATATATACGCTAGGTACTAATAGTATTACTATAGCTAGCTTATTGCTTATTAATAGAAGTATAAAAAGTATTAAATAACCCTACTAATATAACTCTTCTAAGATTATCTAGATTATTAGGTTCTTTAGGAATATAGTTAAGTTATAATTTTTTAAAACCCTAGATATTAGCAGTATTATCGCAGCTCTATAGTTAGGGACTAATAGAACCACCACGTTAAATATTTAACGTAACGTAACGGAAGGTTATGGCAGTTATTAACTAATAAAATTCAATCTAGATAACTTTTATAATATCTTATATACTAATAGAATTGATTTTAGTGACATTATATAGGCAATGCAGCTATTAGATTAAGAGACCTAGCTATCTAGCTAGATTAAAAAGATCTTCTTTCTCTTATATACTTACTAACTATATTAGTAAATCTAGACTACTAGAGAGGTCTTAAGAGCCACTTTTAATTTTCCGTAAAATTTATTTATATATAAAATCCAAAAAATCAACTCACTACTATATAAAGTAGCAACCTATATACACTAACTTTTAGTCTAAAAAATATTCTTATATTAAATAAAAGCCTTATCTTCTAGCTTTAATTTGCTATATGTAAGACTTTTATATAACCTCTAGTTAAAGAGAAAATCGCTGTTAAAGATAGCTATAGGGTAACCTGCTTATATTACCCTAGCTTACCTAATTACTAGTGGCGCTGCGCTTGTGACTACGCTTGTAGCTATAACGCAATTAAATAATCTATAATTGATTTAGATTAGTTATCCACATAGTTAGTCGTAGCTGTTAATAGCTATAACGTAGCCATTAATAGCCACCTTCGCGACTATTAATAGCTACAGTGTAGCTATTAGGCTTGCAATGTAAGCTAGTAATAGAAAGGTCCTTTAACTAGAAAGGGCTAAAAATAGGTCTTATTTTTAACAATACTACTATTACTACTAAGAGTAAGGAGGGTATCCCTATATTTTTAGATATAACTTACTATAGCTTTACTATATATATCTTAAACTTAGTAATAGGTTTTAACTATACTAATACTATATACTATATTACCTTTAGGCTAATTAGTGCTATAAAGGCATATTAAGTGTATTAAGTTACTTATTTTTTACTTATTTCTTACTAACCTTTTTATATAAGTTACCTTTATCTTATACTAAAACTATTTAGTTTTATAGTAATAGCTATAAGTTTCCTTAGTAGCTATCAGAGCATGTAATGTAATGTAATGTAATGTAATATAATGTAATGTGTAATTATGACACATTACATTACATTACATTACAATATATTACATTCATTACAAATGTAATGTTAGGGTAAAATATAAGTGGGGTATATTAATATCTTATAATATTCTTTAGATTTTTCTCTATTAACTTAATATTACTATTCTTTATTATTATAATTTAGTTATTTAGTTATAATTTTTTAATGTTTAAGCTTATTTAGACTAATAAGCTATTTATAGGTATATAGTAGCTAAATATAGTATATTCTAATAATAAACTATACTATTATTTTTTCTTTAAATTATAAAGGTTTTTTTAGTTAAAGAACTTTTTTTTTAGATTTACTATTCTTTTTAATATACTTTCTTTACTTAAAATATAATAATTACCCTAAAGAAATTTCTTTTTATTATATATAAATAAGATTAAAACTCTAACAATAACATATTTATATATATATATTTCTTATTATAAAAAAGAAATTTTAATATATATAATAAAGAAATTCCTAGCTATATAGCTATTTAAGTATAATTATAGGTAATTATATTAACTTTTAAGGTTTTTTATGCTAAAGAAAAAGTAAAAAACCTAAGAAAAGCTAATAAAAAAGGACTTAACTATTTTATAATAAATATTTATAATATTTATAATATATTTTTATTAATATTAAAGGTATTTAAAAATAAGCTTTAAAAGTAAGTTTAATAATATTTACTATCTTTAGTTTCCTTTCCTAGTTATATAGTTTCTTCTAAAAGTAAGCCTAAAAGTAAGTCTTATAAATTACACCTTATATGTAATTGTAGTTTCTTCACTTTTCTATATAATCTAATCCTAGAAAAGAGATGTTATAAAAGTAGGTCTAAAAGTGGGTCTTATAAATTACACCTTATATGTAATTATAGTTTCTTCACTTTTCTATATAATCTAATCCTAGAAAAGAGATATTATAAAAGTAGGTCTAAAAGTGGGTCTTATTAATTACACCTTATATATAATTATAGTTTCTTCACTTTGCTATATAATCTAATCCTAGAAAAGAGATATTATAAAAGTGGGTCTAAAAGTAGGTCCTATTAATCTTCCCTTATATATAATTGTAGTTTCTTTACTTTACTATATAATCTAATCCTAGAAAAGGGATATTTTTAAAGTAAGTCTAAAAGTAATTATATTAATTATATTATAGCTAATACACTTAGTTATAGGGTTTTTTCTTAAAAATAAACCTAAGAGATAAGTTTTATTAGTTTTATTAGTTTTATTAATTATAATTTAGGTAAGAATAGTAATAAGACCTTAGTTTATATTTTTATAAACTTAATATAAACTTTTTAATAATTAAATTATATTTTTACTATCTATATCTAATTATATAACCTTAATATTAAAAAATCAAAAATAATTACAAATAATTACCAATAATTACATGTAATGTAATGTAATTATTAAGGGTAAGGTGTAATGTAATGTAATGTAATGTGTATTAAATACATTACATTACAAACATTACACAATGTAATGTAATGTAATGCAATGCTCTAGTAACTATAGCTCTTTTCCCCTTTTCTAGTTTATATATAGCTTTCCCTTATTCTTTTACTTAGTCTTTACTAACTTTTCTATAGGAAAACCCTAAGAATACTATATTTATCTAAGAGATAAGAATAGTCCTTTAGCTCTAGCTCTCTAACCCTAGGTATATAGCCTGGGTTATAGTAATTTACTACTTTTATTATACTATAAAGAAATTAATTTAAGGTAATAAAAACTAGGTAAAGTTTAGCTTTAATAGCTAGACTATAGTCTTTTATATAAAGGCTATAATAAAGGGTTTTCCTATTATTATACCTATACTTTAAGTATATTTTCCTTTATTATTTAGTAGTATAACCTAGGCCTTTGTAAGGGCTTAGGCTTTGCCTAAGCATTGTCCGTATAGCAGTTAGAGAGGGGAGTGGTAGAAGCAGTTAGAGTAAGGGAAGGAGGCTTATATAAGTAGCCTAGGGGGTATAAGGGGTACTACTAGGGATAGTCTTTTACCTTTTCTTCTTTTTCCTTAAGTCTCTTAATACTATATTAACGCCTTATTATAATTACCTAGGGGCTAGTCTATAATAATTAAGAGACTTCCTTTAGTCCTTTATAATAACTACTAAAAGATATAATAGAAATACTAATAGATATATTAATAGATATAGTAAACACACTTTAACTATAAGACTAACCTAGCTAAGGGATAATAACCCCCTTATCTAATACTATAGCACTACTAGTAGCTTAATAGGCCTAATTTAAGACACTTTAACTTATACTTAATAAGTAAATAGTAAAGCTTATATACCTTTAATAATAAGTAGCTATAAATACTATAGGACCTTTAACCTAACTACTTATTATAGCCTAACCTAGTGCCTTAATAGTTAACCTTACTTTACCTCTTACCTTTAACCTAGTCTTAACTATACTTAAGGTAAAATAAAAACCTATTCCTATAGGTAACTTATATAATAGTAATAAGGCCTTATTTACTATATAAAGATTCCTAATAGAATATAAGCTATAGGTAAATAAGAACTTTATTAAAACTAATAAAAATAAGTAAATATTTATTTACTAAAATCTATTCTCTAAAGTCTAGTCCTAAGTAATTACTTTCTTTAAATAAGGTAATACTTATAATTTTAACCTAGCTAAATTCCTAGAATACCTTAGGTCTATATTCTTTAATTTATATAAATAGGAAATAGCCTTTATAAAGCTTAACTAAATAAAATAAGGCCTAGGGGAGCTATTTTCTATATTCTTTATTTACTTTATAAAGAAGCTTTTATTAATAAGAGAGAATTATTAAGGGAATAATATAAAGCTAGTAAAGCTTTAATAAGCGCTTAATAAGTATTTAAGAGAAATTAGTATAAGCTAAGGTATTAGCTAGAGCATGTAGTATATAGCTATTATATAGTATTATAAGATTATAGTTAATATTAAGGCCCTTACTATAAAGAATAAGTACTAGTTTTAATATAAACTATAGCTAGCTAAACCTATACCTTAGACTAATTATAAGGGTAATATACTAATAACTAGGGTATATATAGTAAGAACTTAATTAGGAAAATAAAATAAGCTAGTTAAGAAGAAGAAGGGTTTAAAGCTTACTATAAATATATAATAAGCTAAATAAGTATTAAAAGCAAAGTTAGCTAATTACTATTAGGAAGGACACTGCTTATAATATAAATCTAAGGATTACTATATTTAGAAGTGTACTTTCCTTCTACCCTATTACCTATAGGTTAGTATTAACTTATATAAAGTAAATAAGGAAAGCGTAAATAAGGAGATAAATATTCCCCCTATAGAAAATAAGTAGCCCTTAAGTAAAGTCTTATATAAGGGTAAGTAAGCTAACTATATACTATAATATAAGATAACTATTTAAGCTATATAGAGTTAGAGTAGGATATAGTATAATATATAGACTAACTACTATTCTTAATTCCTATACTCTTTAATATATATTATTATATTAATATCTAGATTAATTATAGTTATAATTATTATAGTGCTATAAGTAAGTTAGTAGTAAAATAGTTTAGCCTAAAGCTTATATATTTACTAAAGAGAAAGTATATTTAAACTATAGTAAAAATAAAAAGAAAAGGAAAAAGAGTATAGGAGAATACCTCCTTAATTACCTATATAGTATACACTAAAATAGATATTAATAGCTAGGAGTTATTAGTATATTTATATATTATCCTAGGCCTTATATAAGACATTATACTTAGGATACTATAGCTAGAATATTATAATATAGTTATTTATATAGTAAAATAGTAATTAGTTATTAGAGTAATAAAGGGCTTATATATCTCTAAAGCCTTTATATATAGGGTAAAGACTCTAGTATAGGGGATTATTAGGTCCTTATATACTATAGAAGCGCACTAGGTATACTATAGGAAAGACACTTTTATAATGTTTATTATTATAAGCCTTAGGGAGATAATAATAGTACTATAGATTATAGTGCCTAAGATAAAGCCTAATAGCTTAGATATATTAACATTACCTAAGGAGTTAGCTAACTTTATAGACCTTTTTAATAAGGCTAGAGCTAATAGCCTACCCCCTTATTAGGGGTCCCTTAATTACTATATATGCTTATATAAGAATTAGGATAAGTCTAAACTAACGCTCCCTTAGGGACTACTATATAATATACTAAGGGACTAGCTTCTAAAGGTTAGGCACTAGATTATAAACTTAATAAATAAGGGTTAGATTTATGCTAGCTTATTATTAGCTATAGCTTTAGTTCTCCTTATTAAAAAGGCTAATAAGGGTTAGTGTTTTTATATAAATTACTACGCTCTTAATAAGATAATAGTATAGGATTACTATTCTCTCCTATTAATTAAGAAAATACTTTATTTCTTATTTTAGGTATACTAGTTTATAAAAGTAAATATTTATATAGTGTTTTATAAGCTATAGATTACTAAAGGCTAGGAGTACCTTATAGTGTTTTAAACTAGATTTAGGCTATTTAAGTAGCTAGTTTATCCCTTTAGCCTAACTAGCGCACTAGTAATATTCTAATATTATATTAATAAGTCCTTAGGGAATATATTAAGGGATTTTATTATAGTATACTTAGATAATATCTTAGTTTACTTAGGGGGATTAAGGAAGGACTATATAGCTAAGGTCTAGTTAATATTAGGCTACCTAAGGGCTATAGGTTTATACTTAGACCTTAATAAGTTTATATTTATAGTAAAGGAGGTTTAATACCTAGGATATATTATTATAGTAAGTTATTTTATTTATCTAGACTTAGTAAAGGTTATAGCTATTAGGGAGTAAGTAGCTTTAATAAAACTTTAGGGAGTCTATAGCTTCCTAGGGTTTACTAACTTTTACTATAACTTTATTAGTAACTTTTTAGAACTAGTAGTATTACTAATATAATTAACTAAGAGAAATATCCCTTTTTAATAGGGACTTAAAGAGAATAATACCTTTAATAGGCTAAAAGACACCTTTATTATATACCTAGTACTAGTATAATAAGACCTAAATCTCCCTATAGTAGTAAAAGCTAATTATTTAGGAATAGCTATTAGAGAATACCTTTTCTAGTAAGGCTAGGATAGCGTTATATACTTAGTTACTTACTACTTTACTAGTCTTATAACCTTATAAAAGAACTATATAATTTATAATAAGGAATTATTAGCTATTATCTTATACCTTAAGGTATAGTTAGCTAAGCTATAGGGCATTTCTAGTCTATTTATAATCTATATAGACTATAAGAACCTAGAGTACTTTATAACTCCCTAGTTAATATTAGAGTAGTAAGCTTAATAGGTAAATATACTTACGCTATTTAATTTTTACCTCTAGTATAAACCTAGTATATAGGTATAGTAACCTAATACTCTTTCTTAAAGGGAGTAAGACTAGGAAGGGGTAACCTCTAGAATAGGATATATTCTATAACCTATTACTATTATATAGCTCTTACTAACACTAGATAAATAGTAGGATAATAGTAGTATAGTACTATTACTAGCTAGTAAGGTTCTCTTTACTACTAAATACCTATAAACCTTATAAAACTAGGCTATTATCTCTAACCTTATATATAGTATTTAATTAAGGGCTATTTAGGAAAGGACTTAAAGGTTTTCTATTAAGGTACTTATAAGAGAGTAAGTAGTAAATTATTCTATAAGTACTTATAAGGCACTCTAGTTTAAGGGCTATACCTAGGTCCTAGTATAGGAGCCTTTTATAATAACCCTAATATAGAAATACTATAATTTACTAGTAATAAGGCACCTAGGCTATAATACTATATTTTAAATTTTATAATAGTAGTTTTACTAGGATAGGATATTATAAGATATTACTAGGTTTATTTATAACTATTACTACTATAGTAATTATAAGAGCTATTAATAATACTAGGGCTTACTAAAGCCTTTACCTATCCCTAACTAGTTCTAGTTATAGATCTTTATTAACTTTATAATAAACTTACTAGTACTATCCTTAGAAAAGCTATAATATCTAATAGTTATTATAGATTAACTCTTTAAATTTATTTAGCTTAAGGCTATAACTTCTATAGGAGCTAAGGAATATATAAAGAGGTTTAAAATAGTCTAGTAGTGGTTTAAGGGGTTTTCTTAATTAATTATTATAGATTATAGTTTAGATTAGTTAGGAAAATTCTAGATAATATTATACTCCCTAGTTAGGATTAATTAGTTACTTTCTATATTATACTACTTATAGACTAATAGTAATATAGAGTAAGTAAACTAAGAGATATAGGTAATACTATATATTATAGTCTCTTTCTTATAGTTTAACTAGCTAAAATATCTAGCTACTTACTAGCTTATAATTAATAATAGGCTATTTTTTATAATAGAAGTTAGCTAAAATAAGCTACTATATAGCTATAACCTAGAGCTAGTCTAGTTACTACTAGATAAGTCTGCTTTTATAATAATACTAAAGGGGTAAGTAATATAGTTTCTTAAGCACCTCTAGGAGAGTACTTATCTAGTATAAGCTATAATAGCTTATATATAATAAAGATAGTAAAATACTATATTTACTTTATATTAACTAGTAAAATAGTTCTAGGTTAAAGATAAGGTATAGCTTTTACTTAAAAATATTAAAACTAACTACCCCTTATAGAAACTTAATTAGGTAGTAGTAAAGTATATAGTTATAAAAGTCCTAATATTACTTATAGTATAGCTTAATATCCTAAGAGGTATTTACCTAGTATTCTATATAAACCTTATTAAATATACTATAAAAAACCCTTTTCTTAGTTAAAAGCTCTAGGACTTCTATTTAAAACTAAAATAAGTCCTTATAAAGGGTAATAATAAACTTATTAAGGAATATTAGATTAAGTAAATCCTAGTAGCTTAGAATACTCTAGGCTAGGGTAAGAGATATAATATACTTATTAAGTAAGTAAGCTATATATAGCCTATATAAAAACTATTAGAGAATATAGTATAAATATAGGCCTTTAATAAGTTTAAGGTAAAATAAGGAGATATATAATATAATAATAAACTAAATTAATTTTAGAAAACTTATTTACTTATAGAGACTCTTATATATATCTAAGATACTAATATATTATAGTTTACTATTATTACTTAAAGGGAATAATTATTCTCTAAGTTTTTATCTAAATTAATAAAAAAGCTTATATAAGTATATACTACCTTTATTTAAAGTTAGTGCTTTACTAATATAGCTATAGTATATTTACTAGGTAATAGTTATAGTATAAAGAGTTATTTACCTAGGATATAACCTAGGTTTTAGATAGTATAAGTAAGGTTAGTATATAAAGTATAAGTAAGTAAGGGTATAATAAAAGCACTAGTAAGAGAATAGTAAGTAAGAATAATAACCTTAGTAAGATAAGGAATATTATTTCTAGCTAAGGGCTAGCTAGCTTTAGGGTTTCTAGGGGTATATTTAAAAGAAAAGCCTATTAACCTTAACTTAAAGAGAAAATAAGTAAGCTACTAGTAATAATAAGAAAAAGAGTTATTACTTAACTTAGTAATTTAATAATAGTATTAGTTCTTACTATAGTAATAAAAAGTAAGCACCTAGATAAAGGTAGTAAACTATTTATATATTTCTTTATATATAGTGTTTAAGCTACTAATAACCTATTAGTTTTATTAGAATAAAATACTAGTAACTTATTATATAGACTATACTATTTTATAACTAGCTAAAGGGCTAGTGCTAATAAAGGGGATAATATTAAGGCTAGTTATATTTATTATAAGGGTATTTATAGCTAAAGATACCCTAAGAGCTAAGTAAATAAAAGCTAGGTTAAACTATACCTAGTTAAGGAGGGCATTCTAGTAACTAATAAGATAGTAATATCTTTAAGATAAAATAGGTATTTTTTTCTTTATATTTATAGTCTTAAGGACTCTAGGTTTAATAATATATATACTTATAGTAATTTTAGCCTTAAGATCTTTAAGGGTATAATAGAAATAAGGGTTAGTAAATAGGAGCCTAGTGTACTATATATAGGTAATATAATACTACTAATAAGAAGAATATAATTCTTTACTTCTAGGTAAATAATAGTTTAAAATACTAGTAGTAAAAGCTTATTTAATATAGGGACTATAGGGACACTAGACTAACTTAGGTATAGTATACTATTTATTATTAAAGTTCCTTTCTATAAGGTACTTACTAATAAAATAGGATATTAGTGTTATAAGAGTAGCTATAGGAGTAACTATAGAAGTAAGAGTAAGGACTTAATAGTAAGGTATTTCTAGTAAGAGAATAACTAATTAAGAGAAGAAAGCTAATAGAATAAAAAGGAAAGCTTAATAGGATTATAATAATAGAGGGATAGTATTATATAAAGAGAAAGGTAAGATAAGTATAAGCTAAAGTAAGATATTTATAGTAGAAGTTATACTTATATTAGGTAAACTATAAATAGGTAAGGGTAAGGTAATTATTTATAATAAATAACTTATTAGTAAGGCAAATGTGTTATATATAATAGGTAAGGGTAGGGTAATTATTTATAATAAATAACCTATTAGTAAGGTAAACGTATTATATATACTATAAAATAACACTTAGAAATGGGTGGGGGTTATTATAATAGATAATAAGGTAGTGAGGCAAGTACCTATTAGATGCTTTATAGATAGCTATTAGTAAGGATAGTTTTTATTATAATAACTAAGGATATATATAATATAGGTATTATATATATTACTAGGGGACGTTATAAAGGGGAGTTTATTAGTAATAAGTAAGTAAGAGTATATATAAGGGCTTAGGCTTTACCTAAGCATTATCTATATAGTAGTTAGAGAGAGAAGTAATAGAAGTAGTTAGAGTAAGGAAAGGAGGCTTATATAAGTAGCCTAGGGGGTATAAGGGGCACCACTAGGGATAGTCTTTTACCTTTTCTCCTTTCTCCTTAAGTCTCTTAATACTATATCGACGCCCTATCGCAGTCGCCTAGGGGCTAGTCCATAACAGCCTTTAGGTAATAGTTTTTATAGTAACTAATAAGGTTAGGCCTTTTTTTATAGTATATTTATATTCCTTTATTAGTGCCTTAATCCTATATTACTATCTTTATTACTAGACTTACTTACTAACTAGTAAGGTTAGGTCTTTTTTATAGTATATTTATATTTCTTTATTAGTGCTTTAATCCTATATTATTACCTTTCTTACTAGACTTACTTTAGTAAAATACTTAAATTATATATTAAGTGCTTTTTATATTTTTTACTAGAACCTATTAGTTATATTTACTTAGCTAACTCTTTTATTTTACTAGGTATTTATTACCTTTATAGGTTTTCTTATAGTCCTTAACCTCCTTAACTTTATATTTATTTTCTTTATCCTTAAGATCTAGTATTAGCATTTTCTTATCCCTAGTGTCTTTATAGTAATTCTATAGCTCTAGTAAGCTAATATAAAATATGTTATATAGTTAGCTATACTTCTTAGGTAATATAAGTTAGTAAGCTTATTTTCCTATAGTATTAAGTACTTAAAATAGTCTAATAAATCTAAGGGTTAGCTTTTATTTTATATCTTTAAGTCTAATATTCTTTACTAATAAAAGCACTAGATTACCTCTTTTTAGTATTAGTAACTAGTAGTATTAATTATAGTACTTTACTTAGGTTTTAGTAGCTTTTACTTAGTTTTACTTTAACTATTCCTTAACTTTATATAGTTTTATAATATATATATAAGTATTTAGTACCTTCCTTTCCTAGGTCTTATCCCTAAGAGCTAAGTAAAACTCTAGTAAGTATTTTATAAGAGTATAGTTTAAAGAGTAGCTTATAGTCTTATTTACTATATTATTATAAGCAGAGCATTGCATTGCATTACATTACATTACACATTACATTAGATTACATTACACATTACATTACATGTAATTATTTGTAATTATTTGTAATTATTTTTCATTTTTTAATATTATAGTTATATAATTAGATATTAATAGTAAGAAATATAATTTAACTATTAGAAAGTATATATTAGGTTTAGAAAAATATAAATAAGGTCTAATTACTATACTTACCTTAATTATAACTAATATAACTAATAAAACTAATAGAACTTATCTCTTAAGCTTATTTTTAATAAAAAAACCTATAACTAAGTAAATAAGCTATAATTTAATTAATTAAAACTAATTTTTAGACTTATATTAAAAAGGTAAGTCTAAAATATATAGTTATAATAATACTATTTTTATTACTATAGCTAGTATTGTTTTTAATATCTCTCTTTTAAGAAAATATTATATAATAAAGTAAAAAAGCTATACATAGGTTACTATAGTAATATCTATAAGGACCTACTTCTAGACCTACTTTTATAAAATAACTCTTATTAAGTAAAAATCATAAATCTAAGTAAAAAAAGCTATACATAAGTTACTAATATCTATAAGGACCCATTTATAGACCCACTTTTATAAAATAACTCTTATTAAGTAAAAATCATAAATCTAAGTAAAAAAAGCTATACATAAGTTACTAATATCTATAAGGACCCACTTATAGACCCACTTTTATAAATCTACTTATATTAAGTAAAAATCATAAATCTAAGTAAAAAAAGCTATATATAAGTTACTAATAGTTATATAGACCCACTTTTAGACTCACTTTTAGAAGAAACTATATAACTAAGTAAGGAAACTAAAGATAATAAATATTATTAAACTTACTTTTAAAGCTTATTTTTTATTATCTTTATATTAAGGAAAACATATTATATATATTATATATATTTATTATAGAATATTTTAGTCCTTTCTAAGTAGCTTTTCTAAGAGTTTTTACTTTTCCTTTTGCTTTAAAAACCTAAAATATTAATATAAATATTTATAATTATAATAAAATAGCTAAATATTTAGAAACTCCTTTATTTTATAAATTAAAATATTCTCTTTATAATAAGATACTTATTTCTATTAATATATTATTATTAGAGTTTTTGTCTTATTTATATATAATAAAAAAAGATTTCTTTAGGGTAATTATTATATTTAAAGTAAAGAAAGTATATTAAAAGTAATAGTAAATCTAAAAAAAAAGTTCTTAGATTATAAAGACCTTTATAATATAAAGAAAAAATAACTTTATAGTTTATAATTAAGATATACTATATTTAGCTACTATATACCTATAATTAAGTTAATAGTCTAAATAAGCTTAAACTTTAAAAGTTTATAACTAAATAACTAAATTATAAGAATATAAAAGGCTTATACTAAGTTAATAAAGAAAATTCTAAGAAAATTCTAAGATATTAATATTCCCCACTTTCTTTTCTCCCTAATATTACATCTGTAATGAATGTAATGTATTGTAATGTATTGTAATGTAATGTGTAATAATTACACATTACATCCAAACCCCAAATATTACATTACATTACATTACATTACATGCTCTGATTATAAGTAAACTAGGCTATTAGGAGTAGCTTAAGCTATATTTATTAATTCTTAGTAATAAAATATTAAAGGTAATACTTAAGCACTTAGTTTATTCTCTTTATTTACCTATTAGTTTAGGGGTAAAATACTATAGAAAGCCTATATTTTATGTATAATAAGTAGTATAAGTCTAACTAGAATTAACTTATAAAGACTAATTCTCTATTAGATATAATACCCTCTAGGGCTTTAAATTATAGCTTAATCTCTTTATAAAATAGTTTTACTAGTTTAGCTATATTAATTATAGTAGTTATAAGTAAAAAGATAAAGTACTTAGTAAATCAGTCTATAATTACTAGGATTATATTAGTTTCTTATTTACTTACTTAGGTAATAAGTAATCCTATAATAAAATCTATTAAGATTTTTACTTATAGTTACTATAGTATTAGTAAGGATTTAGTAGTATAATAGTATTCTATATCTCTTATACTATACTAATATCTTAGATATATATTACTTTCTCCTAGAAATTACCTTATTTAGCTAATCTTTTACTAGATTTATAGTAGCTAACTAGCTTCTTAAGTAAATTACTTTAGCCTCTAGGGCTTTCTCTATAGTAACTAAGGTATTTTCCTTCCCTAAAGGTATCTTACTAAGCCTCTTTACTAAGACTAAGGTATTTTCCTCCCTTAAAGGTATCTTACTATATTTTCTTTAATATATTAAGACTAGGGTATTTTCCTCCCCTAAAGGTATCTTACTATATTTTCTCTTATATATTAGTATCTTTTCTTTTACTAGTTCTTTAGTAATTACTATTTTCTTTTAAAGCTTTAGTAAAAGTGCCTTATTTATTAGGGGTTTACCTTTATAATTAGACCTCCTTAATAGTGTATTTACTAGGTTACTTTTCCTAGGTTGATACCTAATTATAAAGTAAAAGGGGTAAAGAAATATACACTATCTAGCTTACCTCCTATTTAGCTTTTATTACCTTATAAAAGTCTATAAGTTATAGTAATCTAATAAAACCTTTACTAAGGTTACTATGCCTTTAATATAATATTACTAGTGTTTAAATAACTTTACTATAGTAAGTAGCTCTTAATTTACTATACTATAATTATATTTAGTATTTATAAACTTCCTTAACTAAAATACTATAGGATACTATTAGCCCTTATTATCCTATTAAAATAAGATTCTTACTATTATAAAAACTAAAGTATTTATCTTAATATATACTAGCTAACTTAGGTTATAATAATAGAGAAAAGATACCTATTAAAAGGTATCTTTTAGCTAGTTAAATACTAGCTATTCCCTTTCCTTAAATATAAACTTCCTAGTTTAAATACTATTTTAACTACCTTTTATTAATATATATAAGGGTATTATAATCCTAGAGTATTTGTGGCTTCCTTCGGACCTTCGGACAATAGATAGTCTGACCGTGGCCAAAGAGTGAAGCCACCGAAGGGATGCACGCAATGCGATTAGATACATCGCGAGCTACCTTACTCTATTAGTAGTAGCACCGCACTATAGCCTTACTTTTCCCCCTTTTTACTTACTTTCTCTTCTAGCTAGATTTCTCTCCTTCTCCCTTTTCTCTTCTCTCTTAGTTATTAGCTATTATTATTAACTTTATTAAATTTAATCTCTTCACACTAGTGTAACGTTCCTTAGTATAACTAATACTAATTAGTAGTTAACTATAACTATAGATAAGTTAAGTATTATAAGAAGAGATATTTCTATAGATAATATAGCCCCTTACCTCTTAAGCTAACCTAGATAGGCTATTTAGGTAGAGAGGCATAACTATAAAGTGTGCTAAAGGAAGATAAACTAGAATCCTAGTTATAGGCTTATTAGACTTCTAAGGGATTAATCTATTAACCCTTAGGCTTATAGGATATAACCTTGTTATATCTATCCGGGATATTTAGTTAATTATTAATCTTATTATCTATTATAAGAAAACTAACTAAATAACTAAATCTATTACTATAAGGCATTTTATTTAAACCTAACATTAAAAACAACCCTTAGCTAAGCTAGCTAACCTATATAACCTCCCTTTACACTCTCTTTATAACCCCTCTTCTCTCTTTATAGCTTTTTACGCCTTAGTATTCTAAATATTAAGTTACTTCTGCTTTTACACTATCTTTATAGCTTACTTTTCTCTCTTTTTGCTATTTTTCCTTCTTTTATACTTTTTCTATTATTTTTTGTTATTTCCCTTTATTTATCCTATTAATCCTATTTATCCTATTTATCCTATTCCGTTTATTTGGTTTATTCTGCCCTATTTACCCTGTTTATCCTATTTATCCTATTTACCCTGTTTTTCCTGTTTTTCCTGTTTTGCCTGTTTTTTAGATTTACCTAGTCTATCCCTCTTAATAAGCATAGAAATTACGCTATTATTATACTGCTATTTACTTTATTTAAATTATTTAAGAAAACTAAACCCTTCTTAAGAAAGGGATAGAATTAAATATTAGACTATTAATAAGACAGACTCCTTACCTTACTTCCCCTAATAATAAGATATCCTAAAAGCCTTTAGAAATAGCTTTTAAAAAACTAGAAAAGAATAGTTTACTAAGGTAACTATAGCTATATTTATTTATACTTATAAGAGACTAGGAAAAGCTTACCTAACTAAACCTAGAGACTACTATATAGCCTAAACTTAATAATTAGATTATAAGGTTTATTTACACTAGTAAGTATTAAAATTAGTAAGAAGAAAACCTTTAGGAGAACTTTAGAGAAGATTTTAAAGGTTAGATAAAAGACATATTTAGGAGAGCTTCTAATAAGCTTATAAGAGAGCTATAAAACTCCCTATAAGATAATAATATTCACATTAGCTAAGAAGTAAGCCTTCCTATCCTAATAGCCCTTAAATATATGCTTTAAGAGATAATAATAACCCTATAGTTAGGAAATAAGTTATAATCTCCTAAACCGCCTTATATATAACCCCTATAAGCTATTACCCTAAAGACTTTCCCTAATATTCCTTACTCTTAAAAGGAATAATCTCTATATTCTCTATAAGAACCCTTATAATAATCTTAATTATATTAGGAGTTTAACCCTTAATAGCTTACCCTCCTTTCTTATTCCTTCCCTTTAGATAAATAAATTATAAAGAAAATATCTAAGCTTATAAAGATATATAAGAATAGTAACCACTATAGTAGGAAGCTATATAACTTCCTTTTACTAAAACTTATGCTCTTTAAGAGTAAGTATAACTAGATTAACCTCCCTAAGTTATATTTTAGTAAAGCATTCCCTATTATATTAATAGGAGATACTAAGTAACACTTTCTTAATTATCTTATTAGTAAGAACCTCTCTTATAAAGAGATAATTATAAATATCTATTAATAATTTAAAATAGAAAGTAATTAATAGTTCTATTACTATAAGTAAAGTAATATAACCCTTAAAAATATTATTATATAGAATCCTAATAAGAGTAAGCTTAAGTACCTTAAGATTTTATTAACTACCTTAAAGAGAGTCTATAGAGGGCTATATCCCTTTAATATAGTGAATATAAAGCTCTATAAGTAAACCTTAAATGTAGTCTTTAGTATTCCTAAATATTAGGTAGTAGAGTATATATATACACTAGGCTTTAAGAACCTTACTAGTAACCTTTATAAATTAATTATAATTATAGAGAGTAGTGTAAGGAGTAACTAATACTACTAGCATTAAGATAAAGACCTATTAGAGGTAATGTTTATAGACTGCTAATATAGCTAATAGAATTAAAAAGACTAAGGAAAAGAAAGTTATTATAGTAACTCTAGATAACCTAAGTAATACTTTATTTATAGTAAGAGTAGCTACTAGTTATTAAACCACACTAATGCTAAATATTAGAAAGAGAAAGAGAGGTAATAGGCTAGTAAGAACTATTATTTACCTCTTATAGAGAAGAAGTTTTAGGTATTCCTTGCTTTATTTAAAGGAAATAATAGTAATAAAGAAGAGAAAATAAAAGACTAGGAAACATAGCTTAAGGCCTTCACTTAGGACTAAGATAATAGTAATAATAATGTTAAGAAAAAGCTATTATTAAAGGTATAACTTAGTATTATATAATTCTTTTATATAGGATTATAAATAATAGATAATATTAATATCCTTATAACGCTTAAGAATTAAGCTTTTTAACATACCTTACTTAAGTAAGAGCTATACCTTAAAGAGGCTTCTAATAAAGATAATTTAATTTGTTATACCTCTAAAAGACACTATTTTAAAGAGATCTTTAGAGGAATTATACTAGATATAGGAGCCTTAGGCTAATTAACTACTAGTCTAGCATAAGCTAAAGCCTTACTAAGATTAATGCTATTATTAATAATTAAACCCTATAACCTAGAAGTTATTTGCTTTAGTGCTAGATTAGTAATAACACGCAGCGTTATTTATATGCTTATAAAGCTTAGCTAAATTAACTTCTATGTCCTTAATACTACTATACCCTTTCTCTTTTCCCTTACTAATATAGATAAAATAAAGGTTAAGATTAATAACCTTACTAATATGTTAATTTAAAATAACAAGACTATACCTATTATACGTAAATAGGGCTACCCTTAGTGGCTTCTAGAGGCAAGAGAAACCGCCGCTTTTTACCTATTAGAAGAAGAGATTTATTAACTTTACTAAAGGTTTAGTTATCCCTTAATTTAATAGCTTATAAAGATTCTTTAATAAGCTAGTTATAACGTTAAATATTATATAATTAAGAAGCTAACTAAAGTCTATTACTATTATTAGATAAATAGAAAAGCCCTTAGCTAGTTTAAATTCTCCCTTAAAGATAACTATAACTTTAACTATAAGATTATTATTAATATTATATAGATTAATAGCTAGCTAGTCCTTCATATTATTAATTTAGTAACCTTATTTTAAGTAGCCTAATTCCTTAACCCTAAGAAGCAGAAAGCTTATAATATCTAGAATATAATCAGAGAGTGCTAGATTAATACATATCTAGGCCCTTTAGACTAGATTATTTATAATACTAGTAATAACTTTACTTTAGCTAAATTTAGGTATTATACTCACTTAATATTAATTAATATTAATAAGATGCCTATTAAAGCCTATAATAGCATTAGAAAGGTTAAAAGATATTATAAACCTCTTCACTAGGCTTATAATATTATTATAGATTTAATTAGTAAAGAGATTACTCCTAAGCAGTAACTCTAGATAGCTATTAAAGCTATTAATAACTTAGTAAGCCCTAATAGCCTTATGCTAACCTTACTAGTCTTTAGAGCTTACCTATAGATAATAGATAAGTTATTACTAAGTGTCTTTATTATTTAATAAGCTAAAGTAATTTAGAAGGTAACTAATAAAGTCCGCTATTACCTAGCTAAGAGATAAGTCTATAAGGCCCTTAGTGCCTAGGATAGCCCTAATATATTACTAATATATTAGCTACTACTACAGGCTAATGTATATATATAAAGAGAAAAAGGTAAATAGTATAGCCCTTATAAGCTATTAGCTACTAATAAGGAGACTTATATAGTTAAGATACCCTATAGCCTAGCTAAGTTTCGCTCTATAGTAGTAAAGCTATACTATAAGAACCTATAGTATATAAGGGCTAATAAGTAAAGCCTTTAAGATATTAGGGAATATAACCTAGGCCTAGAGATCCCTACCTATAATATAGCCCTTTCTTACACTATAGCCCTCTCTAATACTATAGTCCTATTATAAGAAAGGGCTAAGGGGGCTAGGAGGGATAAGCTACCTATAAAGGGTAGTAAGGTAAAAGAAAAGGAAAAGATACTAATAAAGAGAAAGTAAGGGAGGCTAAGAAAGAACCTTATAGTTTAATTTTATATTAATAAGGGCATAGAGAAGCCTATAAAGGCTATTAAGGCTAAAGGTAACCTTATAAGAAGCTATAAAGTTAAAGAACTTGTAGTAAGCCTTAAGGTAACTAAAGCTACCCCTATAAGAAGCTATAAAGCTAGTAGCCCTAAGGAAGTAAAAGCAAAGGTAATTAAGGCCTAGGTTTATAATCCTAAGGAGCTTATTAGACTTATAAAGCCTCTTATATTTATTAATAAAGACTAAGAGAAAGCATTAATTAAGGGGATTATAGCTAAAGAAGTGCTAAATATAGTATTTCTTATAGTAAAAGAAAAGGCTAACTAAAACCTCGCCCTTTAACTTTACTAAGAAGGAAAGATTATAACCCTAGGGAGCCCCTTTAAATAATTTAACTAAGCTAAGATTAATGCCTTATAAGCTTATAATATATTTAGATTTATAATATTTAATCTAGTAAAGCATAGAGGCCACTAGATCTTTAATTCTTATATAGTCTAAGAGATTAAAGGCAAAGGCACTAAATCACTATATAAGAAGTCATGCCTTATTATATAAGGGCATAATAATAGAGGAAAAGAGGCTATCTTAACCTAATTACTAATAATATAGCGATTAAGCTAATGGATTATTATAGCCCTTACTTTGTTATTAAAGCGAAAGGGAATTTACCTTTAGCTACAAGATATTACATAAGCTTACGTTTAATCCTAAATAACCCTAAATAGGCTAATTATTATAAAGTTACTAAAGCAAATTACACACCTCTTTCTAAAAGGCATAATAATAGAGGTAATTAAGCCCCTCTATAGGATTATAAAGGCTAGAACCTACTAGTAGGCAATATATTTTCACTACTATAGGGATAATCTTAATATAATAACCTTAATATATAATCCCTGCTTACTAATTATAGCTTTAGATAATAAAAACCTCTTTAGCATTATAGGAATATAAATAGATAATACGCTAGGCCTTAGTAATAATAACTTCTTTAAGAAAGAAAAAAAAGAGCTCTAGAAAGTAAAGTTTATAGCTAAAGAAAAATAATACCTAATAACTACAAATCCCCTTATCTTTAATAGCTATATTCTAACTTAGAATAATAATAATTTACTAACCTTAAACTAAAAAGGCTAAAGTTAGAAGATTAAGGAGATTAACCTACAATTACTAATAGCAAGGTAGGATTATGTAAAGCAAAGAGCCTAAGGGAGCTATATTATAATAGTCTGTTAACTAAAAGCATTATATAATCTATTAATTACCATATAACACTAAGAACCTTCTGCTAATAACATCTTATAACTTAATAAACGCCTTAAGTAGTAGATTAAGAATTAGTAGCGAGGGCTATAGTATATCCCCTTAACTCTTAAGGAAGCGAAGCTCTTTATATTTATAAATAGGTCCCTTACTAATAACAAAGATCTAAGTTCATAAATCAGATATATTATTATAATTAGTAATAAAGTAATAAAGGAAAACAATACCTTTATCTTAAAAGGGAATATTATTATATATAGCTCTATAAAAAGCAAGTATATAACCTATAGCGTACTTATATCTAAGCTATATAGCATAGTTTAAGGTACTAATATTATATACATAATATCTATAACCCTTTATATAATCATAGACTAATTAAAGATGCCTTAAATCCTAATAATTCTCTATATAGACTCTTTCTTGTTATATAAATGCCTTATAAAGCTAGGCATACTAAAAGAGAAGTGGCTAATAATTAATATTATAGCCCTTTAGCAGTTATATAAGAGGAGGGAAGTCTACGAAGTTAGATAGATTAATAGCGGCGATAATCTAGCTAATGCGATAATAAAGGCATTGCTAAATTTAGCCCTTTTAACCTTAATTAATTTAAATAAATTAATAATTTATATAAAAGGATAGGTTAAGAGACCTATAAGGTTAGGTAAAGGGGAGAATTAACATAATAGGCATATAGGTATAGACTATAATAACTAGGTTAATTAGAATAACCAAAGCTATAATGGCTAATAAGAACCGTGGATTCCTATTAAGGGATTTACTTATATACACTTTCCTTTAATCTGATTTTTATTGCGTTTTTAGGCTCCTTTAGCTATAAAGAAAAGAGAGACTACTAGTATAGCTTCCTTTAGACCTTTAGATAATAGATAGTCTAACTATAGCTAAAGAGTAAAGCTACTAAAGGGATACACATAATGTGATTAGATACATCGCAAGCTACCCCGCTTCGTTAGCAGTGGCACCGCACTATAGCCTTACTTTTCCCCCTTTTTGCTTACCTTCTCTTCTAGCTAGATTTCTCTCCTTCTCCCTTTTCTTTTCTCTCTTAGTTATTAGCTATTATTATTAACTTCATTAAATTTAACCTCTTCGCACTAGTGCAACGTTCCTTGGTATAACCAACAGTATTAGTAAATAAACCTTTAGTAAAAGTTATATAACCCTAGGAAAGACTATATATCTTTAAAGCTTATAAGCTCTTTTAAGTCCTAAATTATATTAACTTTATATATATTTATTAAGATACTATTAATTAATAAAATAAACCTTAGGAACTTTACTAATTCCTAATAAAATAAATACTTTAAGGGTTTTATATATAGCTTTACTAACCTTATATATTCTAGAACTTCCTTAATATATATAGTATACTTCTCTTATATTTTTAAGAAAATAAGGATATTATTTAAATACACTATATAAATAGTGTTTACTAGCCTATAAAGTGCTTTATAAATATAGCTCTAAAAAGTAGCTAGGGTATTAGTTAACTTAAAGGGTATTATAAGATATTTATAGTGTTTATAATAGGTATAAAATATAGTCTTTTACTTATTACTTTCTTTAATATAAATTTAATAGTAAGTATCCTTAATATTAGTCTTTAAGAAGTAATAGGCTCCTTAGCACTAGTCTAGGATCTCTAAAATTAAGGGGAGAGTATAGTAATTCTTTTATATTACTTTATTAAGTCCTTAGTAATCTATATATAGTTAGAGTGTTTTATCCTTCTTTAGTATAAATAGGATAAGTATACTTATAAGGCTCTTAGTGTGTGCCGTGATCAGAGTATTGCACTACAATTGAGTTGTAGTGTATTTTTTATTTAACAAATAATATATATCTAATCTTAGAAAATATGTAGAGATATAAAACTTCTTTTTTTAGATAGATAACTAAAAAACTACAATGTAGTTATATATAAAAGTGGGTCCAAAAGTGGGCCCCTCGCCTATAAATTAGAAAAACTACATTTTACTACATTTTAGCACTAAGAATACACTACAAATGTAGTTTTTCTAATTTACAGGCGAGGGGCCCACTTTTGGACCCACTTTTGTTTATAGTATTTTTCTTAGGATTTATCTCTATAGGATTACGTAATTTATAGGATAATCTATTTAATTATAAGCTAGCTATAAAATTAAATGTAAAAACTACAAAACACACTACACTAACTACAAACAATACTCTGGCCGTGATACGCGCGCCCATAAACGCGTGTAATCGCGATAACAAGCACAAGGGATATAGGGGATTACAAGGATAAATAACATAACAAGGGATAACGATATTAGTTATCTAGGTAAGGGGACTATTTAATCTATAAAGAGATTACCTATAGCTAGATTCTTTTAAGGTTCTTTATGCACGCCTAACTTTAGATTTTTAACTTAAATACCTAGCGTTACTATAGCTACTATTATGTTTACCTTAATAAGATAAATTAATAAGATTATTTCCCTAACTTAACTAAAAAGTCACTTCTAATCTAATAAACTATTTAATCTAAATTATCTCTATCTATAGAGATAGATTTAGCTATTATTATAATCATTACTATTAAGTTAATTAACCCTTCTAATGTAAGTAAATATTACTACTACCTATAACTATAGGCTAGTATTATATCTTTTAGGGTATTATTTTCTACTTAATAAAACTAGTAAAGAAACGCGGTTTTAAACCCCTAGGATCTTTTTGCTTTCTAGTTAATTTACTATAGACTAAGATTAATTAGAAGTAAGCTAATAATTATGCTTTTAGCTATTACTAAGCTAACTTACATAAAGACCCCCTTTATTTTACCTTCCTTATACTAAGATATAGATTTAAAGCCTTAACCTAATCTTTATAATAGTTATAGCATAGAGAAAAGACTAGCTAAGTATACTAAGCTAAGGTAAGCTAAGAATATAAACTAGTGTTATATAAAAGCGTAAAAAAGGAGGCTAGATAGTTTAAAGGTATACCTTATAAACACTAGCTAAACTATTAACCCTTTACTAAAAGTCTCTAAATATAAGGCACTAGGATAAAAAGCACTACCTAGTATTATAGACTATTTAATCTTAGGGCCTATAGCTAATTTTACTATTATTTAGCTATATATAAGGGTCTTATAGCTTATTATAAAAAGCTATATAATTATATTAGTAGCCTTTACTTATAGGTTACTTATTACTATAAATACTTCTTTATTAAAAGTCTTTCTTTAAGAGATTCTTACTACTATTATAATATTTAGTTAGGTATTTACTTTTTTATAAGATTAATTAAAAGCACTTTTTACTAAACCTATATTTAACCTTATACTATCTTACTCTTAATAGCTAAGTAAAGTAAGACTTAGTAAGCACTTAAGTTACCTAAAGGATCTTTAGGACTTACTATTACCTAGTACCCTAGTTACTAGTTAGGAATTACTTAATCCTAAGATAGTTATTAGCCTAGCTTAAACTTAGTTTAATAACTATTTAAGTAAAGACCCTAATAATAAAGGCAAAATACCTAGATCTCTTAGAGAGCTTAATATAAAAACCTTTATAAAGCTTCTTAAAGAAATAATAGTATATTAAACTTCTCTTATTACTATATAAAATAGGTATAATATTTAGTAGTTTTTAGGAGAAAATATAGCTAATTTTATTAAGGACTTTAAGGTAAAGATAAAAGCAATAGGTATTTCTAAGGTAAATTAGTGTAAGATACTTAAGCGTAATATTAACCTAAAGCTCTAATAAGTAGTTAAGATACTAACTATATTATAATCTTAGAAGAAGTCTAAGGAAAAGATACTCTTATAGTTTAATATAACTAGCTAGGATTAAATAGAAAACACTAGAGAATAACTTAAAGACCTAAATTTAATATAGCTAAAGACTATTAAGGAAACCTATTATTAGTTATAAAAGTATTATACTCTAATATTTAATGTAAACCTAATAGGGTAAAAAACTATAATAACTTAGTCTAACTATATTTATAAGGCCCTACTAGAATATTTAATCTTAAGCTTTATAAATTAAAAAGGGTTTACTTATAAAGAAGTCTTAGTTATATAGTATAAACCACTTTAGACTATACTTAACGTATATATTTATATATATCTAGAGCTTAAGAATAAGGACCTAGAATTTACTAATATAGAAAATCATACTTTAAGTAAGAAAGACTTTAGCTTTAAGATATAAACACTATTTAATTAGGCTACCTTTAATAGTTATTAGGCTACTTAAAAGAATTGCTTAGCCTTTAGTAATTTAAATAAGTAAGATAAAAAGACTATCTTATTTAATACTAACGTAGGATAATAAGGGGCCCCTAGATTAGTAAAATACTAAGATTAAATAGAAGATCTAATAAAATAACTAGTAAAGCTAAAAATCATAGTTATAGCCTAAGTAGTAAAGGAAATTAATATAGTAAAGCTACTTAAGGAAAAGTATAGTAACTATCCTTAATATTAATAGTAAACCTATTAGATAAATTATATAGGTTTATTTAATCTAGATAAGGAGCGCTATTTTAAAATAAATATAATATTAGGGAGAGGCTACTAGTTAAATTATTATTACTACTATAATAAAGAACCACATATTATAATAAAGTGTAACGCTTTAAAATATAATAAGATATTAAAGTTTACTATATATAACCTAGTAGTTTGTATTTTAGCTATTAGAGATAATATAAGATATTAAATTATACCTCTATTCTTACTTATAAAATTTCTTTCTATTAGTAGCTATACGTGTAAACTAGCTATATTCTAGGTTAAGTACTTTAAGGACTATAAGATTATATATATAATTCTAAGAATTAAGGAATATAGCCCTTATAGAGGATTAAGCTAGGAAATAACACTAGAAAAACGGGAAGTATTTAATTAAATAGAGGGTATATTTAATCTAGTAGAATTTTAACCTAAAAGAGAGATTAATATAATGTCTATCTTAAAGTGTAAGATATTAGGCATAGTATCTGCTATTACCTTTAAGAAGCTAAGCGTAAGAGAGAAGGAAAATAAAGAGATTATTATAAAGTTTATAGCTATTAGTAAATAGTTAGTAAAATGCCTAAGGATTAAAGATATTATAGAAGATAAGGTAAAAGACTAGTAACCTTATACTTAACCTATTTAAGATAATTTAGTAGTAACTAAGGGCAAGAAAGATTTATTAAATAAAGTTAGATAGAGGATTCTTAATTAATTATATAATAAGGTCTTTTAGAAGAAGGTTAGAGTGCCTTTTTAGGATATCTATTATATTATGCTAATACTAGCAGAGGTAGTTAGTAATAAATATCTCTTATAAGCAAAAGGTGTAGAAGATGTCCGCTACTATAACAGAGATATATTAAGGCTAGCTTCTCCTTTAAAAATATTTAGCGTAAAACCAAACCTAAGACTAATTAATCTAGGGAACTAGATTAACTTAATTCTTTAATTAATAAAAGAGACCCTTAAGGAAGATAAGAAAAATAAAGCTATAGCTAAGAATAGCTCACTAATAATGCCTTCACTAGAGATTAATATAGCCTTATAGGAATAAATTTAGGAGAGACTAGGAGCTTGCTTAGAATAGGGCAAACCTTAGCAAAATTTAATTAATCTTACTTAGATAAACTTTATGCTTAATATAATTTTAGAACTATAGGCTACTATTAATTGCCTATAAGACTTACTATACCTCTAAGTCTAGCTAGATAACCTAGAAGGGGAGCTTCTCCCTAGGCTTATTAACATAGGATCATAAGGGAATATAATTATAGAAAGCATAGCTAGGTAACTTAGACTAAGGATTTACCTAATAGATATAATAAATATAATATTATTCTTATTATATAGTATTAAGATAATTAGGGAGGTTTAGATAAGACTATATCTAGGAAATATCTAGATACTTGCTAATTTCTACGTTAGTCTAGACTTAGTTAATATTAGCCTAATTCTTAGAATACTATTTTTTAGACTATCCTAGATATAGTTTAACTACTTAAGAAGTAAAGAGCTTTATGCCTAGTGCTACTTTAGTAATGTTATTATTATCTTAAGAGTTATAGGAAGTATCTAATAGTAGTATACTAATAAGTAGCTAGCCTAGTAGCCCTTTATTAATATTATCTTATTTAGTTACCTAGAAACAGAGGAAGATTAAATAGTTTATAAAGGGTTAGAGATAAAAATAGATAATAATAAATAGTTAATTCCTCTTATAATAAGGGAAGGAACTAATATCTTCTAAGAGGTAATTAAGGATATAATAGTAAACCACACCTAATAACTTAAAGCGGTTACAAAGGATTTTAAGCCCTAGTAATAACTAAAACCACCTAATCTTATAGTAAACATAATATATAAGCAAAAAGCTAATAAAATACATCCTTAAGATAACATTCCCTCTAATAGATTAACACTAGAAGGGGACCTAAAATAGAAGACAAAGAAATAGGAAAAGGCTAAGTCATATCTAGATATATCTAGGAAGTATAGCGAATATATTACTAGGAGATTCTACGCAGATCTATGAGGTTTTAGAATAACCTAGTAATATTTAGATTAAATAGTTAAAGGGGTATAAGAATATTTAATATAAGAAGAAGTTAATGTTTTTAAGGAAATTCTTTATAACTAAGAAGTAGCGCTAGCCTAGGACTTATTAGAATGTAGGAAAGTTAACCCGCTAGTTACGCTACTGTAAGTTATAAAGGTTATTAAATATAAAGCATAGCAAGTAAGCTTAATCCTAATACCTCTTAGGTTATAAGGGAGATTAGTTAATCTTCTAAAGAAGAAGCTAAAGTATAGATATTTAGAGGAGAGTTATAGCTCTTATAGGAATCCTTATTTTCTTATTATAAAGAAGGATAAAGGGATTCACCTAATTCTATTTACTACGAAGTATAATAAGGTAATAATATAAGATACGCTAATTCCTTAAGGCATAGAAGCATTTAGTAAGAGCTTTGCAATATATAAGATCTTATTAATAGTTAACTTATTATCTAGATATAATTAGGTGGTATTAGCAGAGAAAAGTAAGGACATAATAACGATTTCTACTGTAATTAGACTTTTATAGCTTTATTACCTACTATAAGGAGCCACTAACTTAGTAGCTTAGTTTATTAGGATTATTAAACAAATCCTATTTAATTTAATCCCTTACATCTACGTACCTTTCCTAGATAAGATTATAGTGAAGGGACTAATAATAACATATAATAAAGAGAAGATTATACTAGGAGTATATAAATACATAATAGAGTATTTAATTAACATTAATAAAGTTTTAGTTAATATTAAGCTCTCTGGTTACATAGCCTTAGTATCTAAGTTAAAGTTCTGCTAGAAATCAGCAGAAATCATAGGATTTATATGCGGGATAAATAGGCAGAAGCTAACTAAAGCGAAGATTATAAAGATTTTAGACTAGAAGGTTTATTAAGATTAATTAGAAGTGTAATCCTTTATTAGGTTAATAGGAGTTTACTATATCTAGGTAAAACACTATATATAAAAGGCAAAACCACTAGTGATTTTACTAAGGAAGATAAAGGATTAGGAATAGGGACTAGAGTAATAAGAGGCTATAGATATCCTAAAGAAGGCGATAATAATAGCCCTAATCCTTATTTTACTTAATCTTAGACTAGGCTTTAGAGAAATTATACTAATAGTTAATGTAAGCTTACTTAGATAAGGGGCTGCATTATTATAAATTATTAATAGCAAATAGTATCTAGTTTAATATAAAAGCAGTACTTAGACTATTACTAAGGCTAAGTATAATATAACTAAGTAAGAATATTAAGCGGTTATTTACATATTAAGAAGACTATAAATTTACCTCTATAGAGTCCTATTTACATTAGAAATAGACTTATAAGTTCTTATACATTAGCTTAATAGCGTGGTTAATAATGTGCCTAGAGCTCTTGTCACATAATAGATTAGTTATATCCTGCTTTTTAACTTCTCTATATAACACATTCTAGGCAAAAAGAACTATATTATAGATACCTTATCTAGGAAAGGCCCTAGGGCTTTAGATTAATTAGATTAAGAAGTTAAAGGGGATATTAAAGATTTTATTAACTTATATCTTAATAGCATTAAGATAGAGGAGGATAGTAAGAGAAATTACTCTAAAGAGATATAATAAGTTATTAAATTCTTAATAACCCTTTAAAGACTAATTAATCTTAGCGCAAAGGACTATAGAAAACTACGTAATAAAGCGAAGAAGTTTTACCTAGAAAAGGGTTATCTTTAGAAAAGGCTAATAGGAATTATAAAGGGACTAGCGCTAGTTATTAATATGCCTAAACAATAATAAGTAATTATTAAAGCTATCTATAAGGAACTTAGCTATAAAGGAGTTAAAGTGGTTTTTTAAGTAATAAAGTAGTAATACTAGTAAAAAGGGCTCTAGAATATAGCTTAAGAGATATTAGTATGCTATAAGATATATTAGAAATTCACGCCTTAGTAACCATAAGAACTTTTAGTGCTAGACGCGCTAGGGAACCTAATAAGCAAGATTTACATTAACACTTAGTATCTTCTAATTAATTATAGATATAAGTATCTCTTAGAAGCCAGGTATAACCTAACTAGATAGGTAGAGGCTACGCTAGTTAGGAATATAATAATACTAGTAATTAGGAAGTTCCTTTTCTCCTTAATTAGTAGATTTAGGCTTTTCCACTTTATGGTTTATAATAGAGGCCTAGAAATACGTAGAAACCTTAAAGAAGTACTAGTAAATATTAGTATTATAGGGATTTAGATATCTAGGTATAACCTAAAAGCGAACTCGCCTATTAAAGCTAGATATTAGTCCCTTATATTTACTCTAGTAAAGCTAGGAGAATTAAATAGGTAATAGTTAAAGTATCTTAATAAAGCCCTCCTTATAAACTATACCGCTATCTAAGAATTATATAGGAAGTCTACCTTCTATTTAATCTATAGATAGGAGCTAATTCTACTACTAGAAGTAAAATTCCTAACCTAAAGACTAATTAATTAGGATGTAATTACTTCTAGATAAGACTTATTTAAGGCATAGGTCTAGATACTTAAAAGGAAAGCTAAGGATATTAAGAAAGTAAGGAAGAAGGTATTAGAGTTTAGGCAGTGCCTTATAAACTAAACTAATAAGAACTAAGCTACTTCTCTTAGGAAAGATTAATTAAAACTAGGGGATCTTATCCTAGTATATAATATCTAAAGGAATATTAATATATTCACTATAAAGAAACTTATAATAAGGTAAAATAGACTATTTTAGATCTATAAACGCGCGCTAGTCTCTGGAGCCTATTACTTACGAACATTAAATAGGATTTACCTCTTAAAAACAATCTTAGGAGATTATATTAAGAAGTTTATCCTAGACTTAGAAGGCTAGTAAATATCTATAGTAAATAGATAGCTATATACTCCCTAAGGTAGCTAGATAAAGGAAGTAACCCCTAATAAGTATAATAAAGAAGTCTTAGCTATTATACTATTAGTAGCTTAGTATAATATGTCTAATTAAATGGTTAATAATTAGCATATAAGCTAGCAGGAAAGATCTAACTAGGAAGTAATAATCCTTAAGGAAGAAGAAGTTAAACTCCTACCTTAGAGGACTCTATACCATAGGATTAAGGTATAGCTACCTTAACTAATAAATAAATAACATAAGGAGTATATAAAGTACCCTCCTATACACTAATAGTGTATAGATTAAGAAATGTTTTCTTTATTTTTCCTAAGTTTTATTTCTAAAATACGCAAATATTAATTTAGATACTAAAGATTAAGTGATTAAGGCATAGCCTAGTAGCTAAATTATTTATTTTCCTTTATTTACTACCCTTTTTCCCTAATAATTAACTACATTTTCTTTCCTTTATCTTATATTTATAAGCTATTTAGAAAAGGGGGAGGCATATTAATTACTAAGTAAGGAGAGTTTTTAAAGTTAATAGAGTTTAGATTAAGTAAAAGGGCTCCCACTACCTTTATAGACTATTCCTTACCTAAGAAAGGAGCTAGAGCTCTTTCTTATAATAACTAAGGATAATACCTAGAAGCAAAACGCCACTTATAGCTTGCTACACAAGACCTATTCTAGATATAATTACTATAGGCACCTTTGCTAACCCTAGGAATTAAAACATAGCTATAAAATAGAAAGCATATATATTTATTATAGAATATAATGTGCTATATATATAAGTTTAAATAATTAGAATAGAAGATACTATTTAATCTTCTATATATAAATACTAGTAAGGCCTAATAACGCTTAGGATACTAAGAAAGAGCATATAGAAAATACCTATTAGGATAAGCCACTTCTATAGGAATAAGGACCTAGTAGTAATAACTATTTTTAATAGTAAGGGCTAAAGCACTATTAGCCTTAGTATAGCTCCTTATAAACTCCTTTAAGAGGTTTATCTTTCTTATAGTTATAATAAGGTAAGGAGAAGCTCCCTTAGGGATATTATTATTATTATTAGTAGCGCGAAGAGAAATCTCTATATATATTAGAACGCTACTATAGCTAATATTAATCCTACTACACACCTAGAATATAAATAGAAACTTATACTATAGTAATAATAACTATTAGTAAATGTTAATTATAGGATTAAATAGCTCCTAAACCTATATAATCTCTACTAATAAAAGGAGGGCAAAATTTAGCATAATTAAACTAATTAAGAGTCTTTATTAATAAAAGTTTATACTCTAGAACACTTACCCTTATAATAGTAGTGACATTAGGGAGTCTCTAATAAGCTAGATTAAGGGATTCCGCTATGATTAATTAGTTACAAGAAATAAGGGTTTAAGAGAGAGAAAGGGGAGAGAAAAAGAGGGCTAAGTATTAGGTCTGCGAAGACACTGCCTAAATAATAGATAGTAATAACTAGTAAGTAATAGCCACTAATAACTAATTTATAATACTATAAATATATAAATCACAGGAGCCTACTAACCTCTAAGGGGCACCTATAAATAGCCGCTAATAACTGTCTATATAGCTATTAAGGACTATAAGAGTAAGGCTAAGACTATAGGAACTATTTAATCTTACTAATCTCTATATTATTACACTACTTAGACCTTAAAAGCACTTACCCTTTACTATCTATTTATATCTCTTTTCCTCTCTCTTATTACTCTAACCTAGCTTCGCTAAGTAAGCTACTATTCTCTGTTTCTCCTTCTAAAAATACACTATTAATAATTATACTATTTAATCTAGTTAAGAAATAGCTAATTATAAAGAAAATATAGTTAATAAAAGCGCTTACACTAATATAGATAGTAGCACTATTATATACTTTACTTATAGTAAATATCTTATACTATTTTATATCTATATTCTAATCTATAGAACTAAGGGTTCTTTCTTTAAAGATAAAGAGGGAAGCACTATAAAGCTTAACCTAGTTAACCTCTATAGTTAGTAGCCTCCGCTATTCTATCTAAGATAAAGCTAGCTATAACCCTTAACTAGGTTTAAGGTCTATTAAGATAGTAATAACTTTAACTAGGTAATACTAATTAGACTAGGGTAAGACTAGTTAAGCTAGCGAAATTATTTAATAAATATCTATAAATTCCTAAGAAAAGCCTATAAGACGCTAAGTAAAGACTAGCTTAACTAGTTTAAACTAACTACTATAGGTAAGATTATTATATATAACCTTAAAGTAATAGTAGCTATACTACTATAAATGTTTATAATTAAACTAATAGAAGATTTTAACTTAAATACTCTATAGTAATTAATTAGTTTAAAAGCTAGGAGACTTTATTCTAACTACTAGCCTATTAATATTAAGTATAGTTTAAAGTATAACCTTATTAACCTTTACTTAGATATAAGCTATTAATACCTTATTATAGGATTTATATTCTTTATAAACTACTAGATATATTTTCTATTTAATTAAAAATAAGGGTAGCTTTATTACTTTAATAGTATAGAGAAAGGCTAGGTAAAGAGGTTTACTAATTTTATAGTAAGATAAGGGCAAATTATGTAGCTATTAAACTACCTATATAATTTTAAAGTAATTATAGTTCTAGTAATAAAATAAAAAGGGAACTAGAAATGTAAATATGCCTATCTAGGGTTTCTATTATAAGGAATTTATTACTTAGTTAGATACTAAGCACTTAATTTGCTCTCTAAAGACTAGAATATACTAAACTAATATAATATTAAATATAAATAGTTATATATATTTAGTAAGGATTTAAGCATTAGTTATTACTTTAAGCTTTATTTAAGAGACTAGATAATTACTAATAATATCCTAGATCTAAGGTATAGTTATACTAAGGCTCTTATAAGAACTATAAGAGTTCTATAAGATATAGCTACTAATAAATTAGGAGTTAGAGACTAGTTACCTAGGTAGTTATCCTACTAGAAGGACTTTAACCTCTAATATCTAATATATAATATAATAAAGCGCTACTTACCCTATTTTATAACCTAAATAATTAGTAAAGGTTTACCTATTAGTATAGTAATTATAGCCTAGGAGAATAAAGTTAGTAATAAGAACTAACTAATTAAATAGTATACTAAGATAGCTTAAAGTAATAGACTTTATATCTAGGATTATTAGGAGCCTATTATATATGCCTTTACTAGTAATCCTAAAGTCTTTAATATTAGTATCTAAGAAATATTATAAGAATAGAAAAGGCAAATATAATAAAATATAAATAATAAGTATTAATAGGAAACTAAAGAGTAAAGATTAAGTAAAAGGGTAAGTTCCTAGGTATTATAAGAGTCCTTATTAGGACTATTATCTTTAGCTAGATATAAAGAGATACTATAGTCTCTAGCTATAAAACTTAAGGCACTCTAGTAAGGCAAGTAAGGATAAGTATATAATATTATAGACTAAACTCTTTAATAATAGTAAGTAATAACTAATAAGTTATTCTAGATAAACATTAAGAATTAGCTAAGGTTATAGTAAATCCATAGAGTTATTAAGGAGAACTAAGTATATAACTATAAAACTCTAGTTAAATAGGTAAAAGAGAACACTATATGCCACTCTCTTAGAGATATAGGATAAGCTATAATAATTAATTTTCTCTCTTTTCTTAAGTTAGAATAAGTAGCTTAAAGGAAAATAGTTAAATTACTACTAATATTATTTATATATGCTTTAGTAGTACTACCTAGCTTAGTTTCCTATAGAATATAGCTATAGATTATTAAAGCTTACTAGTAAGAGAAAAAGCATACTATAGGATTAATTAATTAATATAAGGATTAGGAAAAGAGAGTAAGCTAATAAGAATTAAAGTAACCTATACTATATACTCTATTACTAATATTACCTACTACTTACCTATAAATACTAAAGATACTAAAGCTCTCTAGGGAGATAAAAAATCTAGGTCTCTAGCTAGGGAGGTTTCTTTTCTATTTTCTTTTTTTTCTTTTCTATTCTTTTTCTTTTCTTATAAAAGCTTTAGACTTATAAGTACTAGATTAAATAATACCTTTCCTTAAAATATAGCACTATACTATTAGTTATACTTAAGAACACTTTAGTTATTACCCTTTTATTACTATTTTCCCTTTCCTAGGGGCTAGGAAGGGAAAATAGTTAGGGAGGTATTATATGCTATAATACGCGCGCCTATAAACGCGTGTAATTATAATAATAAGCATAAGGGATATAAGGGATTATAAGGATAAATAATATAATAAGGGATAATAATATTAGTTATCTAGGTAAGGGGACTATTTAATCTATAAAGAGATTACCTATAGCTAGATTCTTTTAAGGTTCTTTATATATACCTAACTTTAGATTTTTAACTTAAATACCTAGCGCTACTATAGCTACTATTATATTTACCTTAATAAGATAAATTAATAAGATTATTTCCCTAACTTAACTAAAAAGTCACTTTTAATCTAATAGACTATTTAATCTAAATTATCTCTATTTATAAAGATAGATTTAGCTATTATTATGATTGCTACTGTTAAGTTAATTAACCCTTCTAACGTGAGCAGATGTTACCGCTACCTACGACCGTGGGCTAGCATCGTGTCTTTTGGGGTGTTGTTTTCCGCTTGACAAATTAGAAAGTCTTATCTAGCCTTTCTATAGGTTTTTATTAATATATTTATAAAGCGCCTTTAACTTACTTTAGGAAAGAGAATAAATTAGTTTATATAAAGGCATAGCCTTAGATATTAGGTTAATTATATAATTAGTTTTCTTCCTTAATAGTAAATTACTTACCTTATTTACTATAAATATATCTTTAAACTTATATAGTTCCTTAGGAATATCTTTAATAGTTCTATATACTTTTACCTCCTTATTATCTTTAAGGGTAATAAACCTATTTTCTATAACTTCTATAATAGTATATATAATAGCTTTATTATATATTACCTTTATAAACTTATAAGGAGTTATAAGTTAAAAGGCTATTTTCTTTTTCTTAAACTATTACTCTTATAAGTATAAATAAAGATAAATATATTCTTTAGTAAGTATATATATTTTAATTAAGATAAGACTTCCCTTTACTTTTAGGTTCTTATTTATAGTTATATATAGTAACTTAAGGTTTTTTTCTTTATCTCTTAAGTCTTTAATTATAATAAGTACCTTTTAAACACTATATTAAAAGACTATAAAAGCCCCTATTACCTAGAGAATAAGTGCTATAGCCTTAGCTTAATTAAGCTTATAGTTCCTTATAAATTTAATACTAATGATATTAAGCTTAGCATAGCTATTTAAGTTTACTACTATTTTAATATCTTTATACCTATAAATAATAGCTTATATATAAAATTAATACCTAATTAGTACCTTAGTATTTAAGGTAAAGGTAAGGGCCTTTACTTTTACCTTAAGGAGTTTCCTTAGTTATCTTAGGGCTTTTTCCTTAGCTTATTATACTTATTTATAAGGTAATCTAAACTATTATAGTTATAATATTATCTCTTATCCTTAACTTTACTATTATTTAGGTATATAGCTAAGCCCTTTTCCTAGTCTTTATTCCTTTAATTCTTATAAGGGCTATAGCCTTAAGGGGAGTTATTTCTATAATATTAGGGATTTTTATATAGTCCTTTATCTCTTAAATACTTAGGCTTTTACTTATTCTTTAGTATAGCCTTTTAAAATTACTAGGTAAGTTATATAACTTTCTCCTATATTTTTCTAGTAATAAAGGTATATAAGTTAATATAGTCCTATAGCTTAGGAAGTAATTTTAGAAAGAATATAAAAGTATAGGACTTTTCTAAGGCTTTTCCTAGGTATATCTCTAGTAAATCTAGGAAAATACTAAATTTAATAGGGCTTTAGCCCTTATATTACTTTATATTCTTAAGCTATATAGTTATTTAAGTATTATAGTTTATAAAGTCCTTAAGTAATATAAGTATCTAGGCCTAGAATTTATCCTAGTTATCCTTAAGATTATTCTAGCTATTAGCCTATTATTTATTAAGGTATTTATTTTATCTTACCTTATAGTTAGTATATATATAGTTAAGTATAAAGAGAATTCTTTAGTAATTATATTAGTATTTCTTCTTTACCTTATTATAGGTATAGTTTAGGTTATTTATTTATATCTTATACCTCTAGGGGTTTATAGAGTATTAAAGCTTAGTAATATTCTTAACTTTAATCTCTTAGCTACTATTACTTAAGGAAGTACTAGCTTTTTACTTACTTTTCCTTTATACTTTCTTTAAGTTACCTTTAATAAGGTTAATAAGCTTTTATTCTTATTCTTATAATCTTTAGAGTTTTTTCAACTAAGTAATTTACTTTAGTATTACTATAGCTTTACTATAAGGGGTAAAGAGTCTTATTATAAGTATAGTTTTAGTAGTATATAGTGTATCTTTACTTATAGTATTACCCTTATTTAATTAGGTATAACTTTTATTTATTAGGGTTAGGTTATTATCTAATATTACTCTAGTAAATTAAGTAATTCTTCTCCTTATATTACTCTTAAGTAGTGTAAGGGCTTAGGCTTTGCCTAAGCATTATCTGTATAGCAGTTAGAGAGAGAATTAGTAAAAGCAGTTAGGGTAAGGAAAGGAGGCTTATATAAGTAGCCTAGGGGGTATAAGGGGCATTACTAGGGATAGTCTCTTACCCTTTCTCCTTTCTCCTTAAGTCTCTTAATACTAGATTAACGCCCTATTATAATTACCTAGGGGCTAGTTCTTAATAATTAAGAGATTTCCTTTAGTCCTTTATAATAACTACTAAAAGATATAATAGAAATACTAATAAATATATTAATAGATATAATAGACATGCTCTAACTATAAGACTAACCTAGCTAGGGAATAATAACCCCCTTATCTAATACTATAGTATTACTAGTAGCTTAATAGGCTTAATTTAAGATGCTTTAACTTATACTTAATAAGTAAATAGTAAAGCTTATATACCTCTAATAATAAGTAACTATAAATACTATAGAACCTTTAACCTAATTACCTATTATAGCCTAACCTAGTGCCTTAGTAATTAACCTTATTTTATCTCTTACCTTTAACTTAGTCTTAACTATACCTAAGGTAAAATAAAAACCTATTCCTATAGGTAACCTATATAATAGTAATAAGGCCTTATTTACTATATAGAGATTCCTAATAAAATATAAGCTATAGGTAAATAAGGACTTTATTAAAACTAATAAAAATAAGTAAATATTTATTTACTAGAACTTATTCTCTAAAGTCTAGTCCTAGGTAGTTACTTTTTTTAAATAAAGTAATACTTATAATTTTAACCTAGGTAAATTCCTAGAATACCTTAGGTTTATATTCTTTAATTTATATAAATAGGAGATAGCCTTTATAAAGCTTAACTAGATAAAATAAGGCCTAAGGGAGCTATTTTTTATATTTTTTATTTACTTTATAAAAAAGCTCTTATTAGTAAGAGAAAATTATTAGGGAGATAATATAAAGCTAGTAAAGCTTTAATAAGCGCTTAATAAGTATTTAAAAGAAATTAGTATAAGCTAGGGTATTAGCTAGAGTATATAGTATATAGCTATTATATAGTATTATAAGATTATAGTTAATATTAAGGCCCTTACTATAGAGAATAAGTACTAGTTTTAATATAAACTATAGCTAGCTAAACCTATACCTTAGACTAACTATAAGGGTAATATATTAATAACTAAGGTATATATAGTAAGGACTTAATTAGGAAAATAAAATAAGCTAGTTAAGAAGAAAAAAGGTCTAAAGCTTACTATAAATATATAATAAGCTAAATAAGTATTAGAAGTAAAGTTAGCTAACTACTATTAGGAGGGATATTACTTATAATATAGATTTAAGGATTACTATATTTAGGAGTATACTTTCCTCCTACCTTATTACCTATAGGTTAGTATTAACTTATATAAAGTAAATAAGGAAAGTGTAAATAAGGAGGTAAATATTCCCCTTATAGAAAATAAGTAGCCCCTAAGTAAAGTCTTATATAAGGGTAAGTAAGCTAATTATATACTATAATATAGGATAACTATTTAAGCTATATAGAGTTAAAGTAAGATATAGTATAATATATAGACTAATTACTATTCTTAATTCCTATACTCTTTAATATATATTATTATATTAATATCTAGATTAATTATAGTTATAATTATTATAGTATAATAAGTAAGTTAGTAGTAAAATAGTTTAGCTTAGAGCTTATATATTTACTAAAGAGAAAGTATATCTAGACTATAGTAAAAATAGAAAGAAGAGGAAAAAGAGTATAGGAGAATACCTCCTTAATTACCTATATAGTATACACTAGAATAGATATTAATAGCTAGGAGTTATTAGTGTATTTATATATTATCCTAGGCCTTATATAAGATATTATACTTATAATACTATAGCTAGAATATTATAATATAGTTATTTATATAGTAAAATAGTAATTAGTTATTAGAGTAATAAAGGGCTTATATATCTTTAAAGCCTTTATATATAAGGTAAAGACTCTAGTATAAGGGATTATTAAGTTCTTATATACTATAAAAGCGCGCTAAGTATACTATAGGAAGGACACTTCTATAATGTTTATTACTATAAGCCTTAGGGAGATAATAATAGTACTATAAATTATAGTGCCTAAGATAAAGCCTAATAGCCTAAATATATTAATATTACCTAAGGAGTTAGCTAACTTTATAGACCTTTTTAATAAGGCTAGAGCTAATAGCTTATCCCCTTATTAAGAGTCCTTTAATTACTATATATGCTTATATAAGAATTAAAATAAGTCTAAACTAATACTCCCTTAGGGACTACTATATAATATACTAAGGGACTAGCTTCTAGAGGTTAGGCGCTAGATTATAGACTTAATAAATAAGGGTTAGATTTATACTAGCTTATTATTAGCTATAGCTCTAGTTTTTCTTATTAAAAAGGCTAATAAGGGTTAGCATTTTTATATAAACTACTACGCTCTTAATAAGATAATAATATAGGATTACTATTCTCTTCTATTAATTAAGAAGACACTCTATTCTTTATCCTAGGTATACTAGTTTATAAAGGTAAATATTTATATAGTGTTTTATAAGCTATAGATTACTAAGGGCTAGGAGTACTTAATAGCGTTTTAAACTAGGTTTAGGCTATTTAAGTAGCTAGTTTACCCCTTTAGCCTAGCTAGCGTACTAGTAATATTCTAATATTATATTAATAAGTCCTTAGGGAATACATTAAGGGACTTTATTATAGCATACTTAGATAATATCTTAGTTTACTTAGGGGGATTAAGGAAAGACTATATAGCTAAGGTCTAGTTAATATTAGGCTACCTAAGGGCTATAGGTTTATACTTAAACCTTAATAAGTCTATATTTATAGTAAAGGAGGTTTAATACCTAGGATATATTATTATAGTAGGTTATTCTATTTATCTAGACCTAGTAAAGGTTATAGCTATTAGGGAGTAAGTAGCCCTAATAAAACTTTAGGGGGTCTATAGCTTCCTAGGGTTTACTAACTTTTACTATAACTTTATTAGTAACTTTTTAAAACTAGTAGCACTACTAATATAATTAACTAAGAGAAATATCCCTTTCTAATAAGGACTTAAAGAGAATAATGCCTTTAATAGGCTAAAAGATGCCTTTATTATATACCTAGTACTAGTATAATAAGACTTAGATCTCCCTATAGTAATAGAAGCTAATTATTTAGGAATAGCTATTAAAGAACACCTTTCCTAGTAAGGCTAGGATAGTATTATATACCTAGTTACTTACTACTTTACTAGCCTTATAACCTTATAAAAGAACTATATAATTTATAATAAGGAATTATTAGCTATTATCTTATACCTTAAGGTATAGTTAGCTAAGCTATAGGGTATTTCTAGTTTATTTATAATCTATATAAACTATAAGAACTTAGAGTACTTTATAACTCCCTAGTTAATATTAGAGTAATAAGCTTAATAAGTAAATATACTTATACTATTTAATTTTTACCTTTAGTATAGACCTAGTATATAAGTATAGTAACTTAATGCTCTTTCTTAAAGGGAGTAAGACTAGGAAAAGATAACCTCTAGAATAAGATATATCCTATAACTTATTACTATTATATAGCTCTTACTAATACTAGATAAATAGTAAGATAATAGTAGTATAGTATTACTACTAGCTAGTAAGGTTCTCTTTATTACTAAATACCTATAAACCTTATAGGACTAGGCTATTATCTCTAATCTTATATATAGTATCTAATTAAAGGCTATTTAAGAAGAGGCCTAGAGGTTTCCTATTAAGGTACTTATAAGAGAGTAAGTAATAAATTATTTTATAAATACTTATAAAGTACTCTAGTTTAGAGGCTATACTTAGGTCCTAGTATAAGAGCCTTTTATAATAACCTTAATATAGTAATACTATAATTTACTAGTAATAAGGCACCTAGGCTATAATACTATATTTTAAATCTTATAATAGTAGTTTTACTAGGATAGGATATTATAAGATATTACTAGGTTTATTTATAATTATTATTACTATAGTAGTTATAAAAGCTATTAATAATACTAGAGCTTACTAAAGCCTTTACCTATCCCTAACTAGTTTTAGTTATAAATCTCTATTAACTTTATAATAAACTTACTAGTACTATTCCTAGAAAAGCTATAATATCTAATAGTTATTATAAATTAACTTTTTAAATTTATTTAGCTTAAGGCTATAACTTCTATAAGAGCTAAGGAATATATAAAGAGGTTTAAAATAGTCTAGTAGTAGTTTAGGGGGTTTCCTTAATTAATTATTATAGATTATAGTTTAGATTAGTTAGGAAAATTCTAGATAATATTATGCTCCCTAGTTAGGATTAATTAGTTACTTTCTATATTATACTACCTATAGATTAATAGTAGTATAAAGTAAGTAAACTAAGAGATATAGATAATACTATATATTATAGTCTTTTTCTTATAGTTTAACTAGCTAGAATATCTAGTTACTTACTAGCTTATAATTAATAATAGGCTATTTTCTATAATAGGAGTTAGCTAAAATAAGCTACTATATAGCTATAACCTAAAGCTAGTCTAGTTACTACTAGATAAGTTTACTTTTATAATAATACTAAAGGGGTAAGTAATATAGTTTCTTAAGTACCTTTAGGAGGGTACTTATTTAGTATAAGCTATAATAGCTTATATATAATAAAGGTAATAGGATACTATATTTACTTTATATTAATTAGTAAAATAGTTTTAGGTTAGAGATAAGGTATAGCTTTTACTTAAAAATATTAAAACTAACTACCTTTTATAAAAACTTAATTAAGTAGTAGTAAAGTATATAGTTATAGAAGTCCTAATATTACTTATAGTATAGCTTAATATCCTAAGAGGTATTTACCTAGTATTTTACATAGACCTTATTAAATATACTATAGAGAACCCTTTTCCTAGTTAGAAGCTTTAGGACTTTTATCTAGGACTAGAATAAGTTCTTATAAAGGGTAATAATAAACTTATTAAGGAATATTAGGTTAAGCAAATCCTAATAGCTTAGAATACTCTAGGCTAGGGTAAGAGATATAATATACTTATTAAGTAAGTAAGCTATATATAGCTTATATAAGAACTATTAGAGAATATAGTATAAATATAAGCCCTTAATAAGTTTAAGGTAAAATAAGGAAATATATAATATAATAATAAGCTAAATTAATTTTAGAAAGCTTATTTACTTATAAAAACTCCTATATATATCTAAGATACTAATATATTATAGTTTATTACTATTACTTAAAGGGAATAATTATTCTTTAAGTCTTTATTTAAATTAATAAAAAAGCTTATATAAGTATATATTACCTTTATTTAAAGTTAGTACTTTACTAATATAACTATAGTATATTTACTAGGTAATAGTTATAATATAAAGAGTTATTTACCTAGGATATAACCTAGGTTTTAGATAGTATAAGTAAGGTTAGTATATAAAGTATAAGTAAGTAAGGGTATAATAGAAGTACTAGTAAGAGAATAGTAAGTAAAAATAGTAATTTTAGTAAGATAAGGAATATTATTTCTAGCTAAGAGCTAGCTAGCTTTAGGGTTTCTAAGGGTATATTTAAAAGAAAAACCTATTAACTTTAACTTAAAGAGAAAATAAGTAAGCTACTAGTAATAATAGAAAAGGGAGTTATTACCTAACTTAGTAATTTAATAATAGTATTAGTTCTTACTATAGTAATAAAGAGTAAGTGCTTAAATAAGGGTAATAAACTATTTATATATTTCTTTATATATAGTATTTAAGCTACTAATAACCTATTAGTTTTATTAGAATAAAAAGCTAGTAACTTATTATATAGACTATACTATTCTATAACTAGCTAAAGGGCTAGTGCTAATAAAGGGGATAATATTAAGGCTAGTTATATTTATTATAAGAGTATTTATAGTAAGGGATACCCTAAGAGCTAAGTAATTAGAAGCTAGGTTAAATTATACTTAGTTAAGAAAGGTATTTTAGTAACTAATAAAATAGTAGTATCTTTAAGATAAAATAAGTATCTTTTTCTTTATAGTTATAGTTTTAAGGACTCTAGGCTTAATAATATATATACTTATAGTAATTTTAGCCTTAAGATCCTTAAGGGTATATTAGAGTTATAAGTTAGTAAATAAAAGCCTAGTATACTATATATAAGTAATATAATATTACTAATAAAAAGGATATAACTCCTTACTTTAGGGTAAATAATAGTTTAGGACACTAGTAATAAGAGCTTATTTAATATAAGGACTATAAGAATACTAAACTAATTTAGGTATAGTATACTATTTATTATTAGAGTTTCTCTTTATAAGATACTTACTAATAAAATAGAATATTAGTATAGTAAGAGTAGCTATAGAAGTAGCTACTAGAGCTATAGGAGTAAGGGTATTAGTTTAGTATTAAGGTATTTTAGTAAAGAAAATAACTATTTAAGAGAAAAAAACTAATAAAATAAAGGGGAAGGTATAATAAGATTATAATAATAGAAGGATAGTATTATATAAAGGGAAAGGTAAGATAAGTATAAGTATAAGTAAGATATTTATAGTAAAAGTTATACCTATATTAGGTAAACTATAAATAGGTAAGGGTAAGGTAATTATTTATAATAAATAACCTATTAGTAAGGTAAATATATTATATATACTATAAAATAATACTTAAAAGTTAGGGGGGTTATTATAATAAATAATAAGGTAATAAGGTAAGTACTTATTAGATACTTTATAGATAGCTATTAGTAAGGATAGTTTTTATTATAATAACTAAGGGTATATATAATATAAGTATTATATATATTACTAAGGGATATTATAAAGGGGAGTTTATTAGTAATAGGTAAGTAAGGGTATATATAAGGGCTTAGGCTTTGCCTAAGTATTATTTATATAGTAATTAAAAAGAGAATTAGTAAAAGTAATTAAGGTAAGGAAAGGAAGCTTATATAAGTAGCCTAGGGGGTATAAGGGGCACCACTAGGAATAGTCTCTTACCTTTCCTCCTTCCTCCTTAAGTCTCTTAATACTATATTAACGCCCTATTGCAGTCGCCTAGGGGCTAGTCCTTAACAAGTAGCTAGTAAAAGAAGCTTTAGAATTATAAGAATAATAGTAACTAAGTAAAAGGTATAGAGGCTTTAATGTATTAACTAAAGCTTACTAAGTCTAAATATATTATATATATAAGTTACTGTCTTATAGCTAGTGGCTTACTAGTGTCACGTGGACCTAGCCCTAGGGCCTCGCTAGCCCGTGGGGTGCGCGGGTGCTGTTGTGCGTTAGGCACGTGACTTGAAAAGATCTCCCCTAGTAGGATAAAGAAGGTCAGAAAAGGATTTAATTGAAGCTATCTTCTATTATACAAATAGAAGGATAAAAGCTTCTCTTTTATAGAGAAAGCTATTATATTATAGATTATATGCTTTTGTTATAAATTATCACGTTTAGTAACGTGTATCTTTAGCTCCCCTAATATAGTTATAGGTGCAGATTTATTTATTATAGACGCTATATCCACTATTAGGTAACATACCCCCTAGTTAGTATTAAGGTTATTATAATTACTAACTATTATCTTAGCTAGTAAATGTGTGGTGTTTTAGTAGTGCCTAAATTTAATGTGAATTTAAAGTAAGCTCTTTTACTTTTATACCTATACTCCTCTCCTATAAAGGATCTCTTAATATAATAGTTATAGGCTTCTTTTTCTTCCCTTTATAACGCACTTTTTATTAACTAGCTTATATTTTAATTAATATAAATTCTAATATATATACTTAGGCTAAAGAGAATCTTTACTCCTAGGAGGGCTTAACTACTCTTTAGTAAATTACTTATATTATAGCTAATTTAGCTATATATTCTTATCTAAGCCTTAGTGTAACTTATAATAATTCTTTACCTCCCTTAGCTAGGTCTAAGCTACCTATTAGTAATTCTTTACTAATTAGTGCTAAGCTACTTACTAGTAAGTTACTATCTCCTAAGGAGAAGTAAGGAAAATACCCTAAGTATACTCCTTTATAAACCTTATATCCTATAAGGGCCTAGGTAAGGGGAGAATACTTAAGGTATAATTCTCTATAAACTTTATAGAAATAACCTATTAGTACTATACTTTCCCTTTCTCTTTAGTATATACTAATAGTATAGCCTAAATTACTTACTTCTTAAGGTCCTAAGTATAATATTCCCTATAAAGAGTATATTTAAGTAAGCCTTATAAGTAAGGGTAACTTAGGTTATTACTTTAAGGTTAGGTCTAGATAATCTTAGAGATATTACTTATATAAGGTTAGTAATTACTATTACTTACCTTTATATAATACTTATATTCCCCTTACTAAGCAAATATTATTAGCACTAGATAAAGACACTAAGGTAAGGTACTTCTAATTATAATTTTCTCTAATCCTTTGCTTATATATATATAAATAGTAAAGCAATACTATAAGGCACTATAACTCTAATTAGAACTTATTATAGAGCTAGATTCTATATATAGTAAGGTTATTAATCTAAGTATTAGGGCTAAGAATGCTACTAAGGGCTTTTTAGTAGTAATTAAGGAAAAGGTAACTATAGTAATAGCCTAACTTAAGGAGGTTATTTACCTCCTTATATAAGTTTATTTCCTTTATTTAGAATAGCATTTATATATATATTTTTATATAATAGTGTTTTAAAGTCTTTATTTTATTAATCCTATTTACCTTAGTAACGCTTTACTTACTAAGGAGGGGGCCTTTATGTATTTCTAGGGTAATTAATTTTATACCCTCTTATTAATATACCTATAATTCCTTTATAACCTATATGCTTTAAATATTATATATTATATATAAATCTATAAGACTAAGTATAAATCTAAAGCATTTAAAGTGCTAATAATTTAATACCTTTATGAATCTATTAGTAAGCATCTTTTTTATTAGTAAATATATAATTTTAAAGCTTTCTTTCTTAAATTCTTACTTTAACTATATATTATAAATATTAATATAATATAGTTAAGTATTTAATTATTTACTCTTATTAAGTATAAGCTAAATTATTTATTAATTATTATAATTAATAACCTAATCTTTATAAGTATTAAATTTAATGTCTTTAAATAAGCGCTATAAACTTATAGTTTCCTTTACTACCTATTATAAAGTAAGTAATTTAGCCTCTATTATAGATATAATTACTATTATTTAGTGTGTAGCTTTCTAGATAATTAGTTTACTAAAGAGAGTAATTAAGTATTCTTATAATAATTTATAAGTCTTAAGATTATTTATAAAGGAGGTATTACTTAAGATTTAAAGAGCTTAAAGTTTAGTAGTTATACTAAAGCATAGCGTAAGTTTACTTATAATAAGTAAGTAATAAATAGCTTAGTTTACTACCTTTATATACTCTAGTCCTAGATTTATAAGGTATTATAATAACTTCACTACTATAAAAGTAATATTAGGTCTAATTATAATTATAGTGTATAGGATTAATCTAATCTTTTCCTAGTAAACCTTTACTTATTTCTTAGCTTTACCCTTAAACTTATAATACTTTACTACTAGGATTAGTATAGTAAGGAAAGTGCCTTTTCTTACTTACCTAAATTTTTCCCTAATCTTATTAATATATACCTTATAACTAAGATACACCCTTTATTATTCTTAGTCTCTAATAATCTAGATCCCTAGGAAAAATCTTACTTTACCTTTCTTATTTAATTTATATGCCTCCTTTAAGCCCTTAGAAATACAGTTAGTAATGCCTTTATTATCCTTATAAAATACTATAAGAATATTATCTATAAAGAATATAAGGAAAATAGTCTAATCTTTTATATAGAATAAATAAGGCTTTTCTTTACTTAATTTAAGCCTAAGCTTTATAAGAGATTTACTTAATTCCTTAAACTATAGTTATAAAGAGTCCTTTAATCTATAAAGGGCCTTAAGTAATTCTATATATTCTCTAAGGATTATAAAACCTTTAGGAAGTTTATAAGTTATAGGTATTCTATCCTTTCCGCGTTTTATATAAAGGAAAGCATTCTTAATATTATACTACCTAGTCTCTAGATTAAACCTAGTAACTAGAGCTATAAATATATAAAATACGTAAGTAATAAGCATTATAGTATAGGTTTATTTAATTATAGAGATATCTTAGAAGTCTCCGCGCATATATAATCACGCTTTGTAATAGATTAACATCCCCTTCTTATTAAACTTATAAGAAAACACCTATTTTAATAGCAATAGCTTTAATTATGCTATAGAATGCTTTATTTACTACTATATTTCTTATTTCTTTAGCTTATTAATCTCTTTATTTATTACTTTTAACTATTTCTCTCTAAATAGATAATCCTTTGCCTTTTTCTATAACTTTAGAGGTTTAGTAAGATTAGATTAATAAATAGTCCTTACCTTTCTCTTTAGGTTAAGGTATAATCTATTTTCTTTATTATAATACGTGTTAATTACTAAAAAAACCGTTTTATAGCTCTTAAAATCCTAATCTCCTAGAAAGAGCTTATAAGGATTTTCTTCCTTAGTCTTCCTAAATTTAGTAAAGAGATCCTTTAGGTCCTAGAGGCTATTAATAAGAGCTTTATTAGGTCCTTTTTTCTTCCTCCTTATTAGTTAAGTATAAGAAGGAATATTACCTTAAGCTCTCTTTATTTATAACCTTAAGCTTATTTATATACCTTCTTATATTATTATTCTAAGACTCTCTATAATTTCTAACTATATAGCTAGTAATCCCCTTAAGCCTTTTGCGTAGGTAGCTAGTCTAGTATTTACTCCTATAGGTTTATTTTATTACTAGTTTTTCTTTACTTCTTTTTCTAGCTTAGGTAGTTTATTACTTATTAAGTTATTAATAACTTAGTCCTTAGTATGATATGCTTAGTGTTCTAAAACCTTATAAGGATATTAGCTCTCCTAAGCCCTTATAGTAGTATTTTGCTTACTACTTATTAGATCTATTATTATATTACTCTCTTAAGTATATAAATTTAAAGTGTTTTACTTCTTCTTACTTTACTAAGCTTCTAGATTAAGAGTCTCTTACTCTCTAATTATTAGATCTAGTAATAGCTAAGGTATTTAAAGTCTAATTTACTTATTAAGGTATATAGCTTCTCTTTCCTTTTATTAAGAAGTCTATAGAGCTTTTACCCCTAAGTTTAAACTCTTAGTTTAATCTTATTATAGTTTAATTAAAGTTAGTATAAGGAAAAGATTTAATTCTTTATCTAATTTAGTGTTAATTTTAAGGGATTAGAAATATGCCTTAAGCTTGTTAATTAATAGCTCTATTACGCTTTCCTTTATTAGATTATAAAAAATTAACTTATTAAATATAATATTCCTTATTATTATAACTTTTCCTAGTCTTAGAATCTAGATATAATATATATTAGAGATAGAGTACTTAATAAGATATCTAATATAACCCCTAGGATTAGTCTTATAAAACTATCTATATTTATTAGCCTTATAATCCCTCTAAAGAGAATAAGCGTAGTAGCTATATATATATAATCCGCTCTAATCTAGCCTTAAGTTAGCTATAGGCTTCCTAATTAGAAGTTAAGTATTATCTTAGAACTAGATTTCTAGGGTTTCTAATAGTGTTTTTACCTAGATTATTAAATAGGACTTATATTATATAAGTACACTACTACTTATATGCTCTCTAACTATAAGTTTAGTAAAAGCTATATGCCTATAAGTATTATATTTAATTATAATATAATTATTTACCTTACTCTCTCTATAACTCTATTAGGTTTATAAGTGTATAGAGGTATAAGCTTAAGATTAATGCCTTATAAGCGTGCCTATATCTAAAAGATTATATTACTAAATTAACTAATAATAGCTCCTTTATAATCTTGCCTAATCTTTATAATTAATAATCTAAATTACCTTATAATCTATTATTTAATATAGATTAACACATTAAATACTATTACCTATAATTTATTAAGTAATATATAAATATATATTATACCTAAGAACTTATCTTTTATAACTATTAGCTAGTTTATACTATTATAACTAGGCTTATAGTCTTAAAGATCCTAATAGATTCTCTAAAATAGCCTTAGTAATATATATTCTAGTGATTTTCTTAAGATAACTTAGTAAGTATAAACTAGAGAATATATCTTATAGTCTCTTTACTTAGTTTTATATAATTACACTCCCCTTATATAAGTATAACTCTTAGCTAGAGTATTCTTACTAAGGTACCTAGAATATAAATACTAAAGTTCTTTAGGGTTTATATATATAGGGCATAGATCTTTACTTAGTTAACTATATTATAAGCATAGTATATTATTATATGCTTTTAAATTAATTATTAAGAATATTACTAGTAATATAAATAAATTCACTACTTAGTTAGGACTCTTATAAGAGAAAAGAGGCTTATATTAAAGGAATATAATATTATACTTTCTTTAAAGCTTTACTAATAATAAGCTCTTATAAAAGAGTCTAATATATAAAGAGTAGTTTACTTTATAATACTAAATACCCTTTTTTTAAAGAAAGCTCTCTAATATAATATTTATATAAAACCTAGGAATAAGTATAATATTTTATAAAGTAAGGCTTTTTATAAGGTTTCCCTTTAGCCTATTAAAAATATTCTTAATTATATAAGTACCTCTTCTAGTAATCTAGAATAAGGTTATTCTTACTTTAAGGTAATTATTAAATATTTCCTTAAAGGTTCCTAGTTTAAAGTAACTAATATTATTTATAATATATAAAGCACTATAGTTATTAAAGAGAGTGCTCTTAGAGAGTATATATTTTATATTCTTAAGTATTATATAGCTTCCCTAAGCTAGAGAAATACTCTCTAAAATCTTTAGGTTAATAATTACTACTATAATAGCACTAGGTAACTTTTCTCCTTTATAATCCTTAATACCTTTTACTATTTACTTATTTTTTATAACCTTAGAGTATAAGTTTTTCTATTTAGTGCTTTTATAGTATTTCTTAACCTTTTTATAGTTAACCTTTATAAAGGGCTTAAATCCTAGAACCTTTTTACTAGTTACTATATAGTATAAGCTATAGTATACTTAGGGAGACTAAAAGTATATAGTTAGTGCCTTTTCTATATAGTAAGGGCACTTCTTTAGGCTATTATTCTTTTAGCCTTATAGTTTCTCTTTTTTTTAATTTAAGTAATTCCTAAGAGTTATTATATAGCTTCCTTTTCTAGAGATAAAGCTTATAGCTTAAGTTACCTTATAATATCTAGTATACTTAGAGGTAATACCTTAAAGGGTTACTTCTTTAGGAAGAGAATTAGAAGTTTATACTAGTTATATAATCTTAGTTTTTACTTATTTAAGGTTAAAGTATATACTAATAGCTATAATAAAGTTATAAATTATATTAGAACCCTAAACCTTATTAATCTTATATATTAATACTTTCTAGTATAACTTCCCTTATTACTTAATCTAATACTTAAATTAAATATTAGCACACTTAGTATTATTAAGGTAAGCTATATACTTAGCTAATACCTTTAATTTAATAATTACTTACCTAGGAGAAAACCTTTTTTTAAGCTTAATAAAGATTTAGTAAAGAGTAAGCTTCTTATTATTTATATTACTTTCTTTAATCTTATTAATTACTATAGTATAAGTATTAGGATTAATAGTACTTATAATCTAAGTTTTAATAGTCCTTTCTTAGGACTTTATTACTTTATATACTTAGTACTTAAATATAAACTTATAAGATAAGAAGGAAAGAGCCTCTTAGAAAGTAAGCTTTATAGTATTACTTCCTTAGTTCTTTATAATAAGAGCTTTATATAACTCTAGTGTAATAGTAAAGGGCTTTTCTAGATAATTAGAGTTAAGCTCTAGGAGCTAGGGATTAACCCTTTCCTAGATCTCTTAGCTTTAAGTAGCTTACTTTAATGCTTTATATTACTCTTCCTATTTATTAGATAAGACTAGCTTAATATTAGTCTTAAGACTTAGGTAGTAAGAGATTATTATATCTATTATAAGCATTATTAGTAAGTAAGGCATAGTATATATATATGTCTTATATATAAGGGACTTAGTGGAAGTTATAGGCATATACCTTCTAGGCTTATAACTATTATATATTAGGCATATAACTTAAAAAGATCTCCCCTAGTAGGATAAAGAAGGTTAGAAAAGGATTAAATTAAAGCTATCTTCTATTATATAAATAGAAGGATAAAAGCTTCTCTTTTATAGAGAAAGCTATTATATTATAGATTATATACTTTTATTATAAATTATCGCGTTTAGTAACGTGTATCTTCAGCTCCCCTAATACGGTTATAGGTGCAGATTTATTCGTCATAGACGCTGTATCCGCCATCGGGCAACAGGTGCACCTGTTGTTGTAAGTGGGGCCTCACATAGGCAGCAAAGAGATAAGTATTCGGATAGTAATTATTTTACTAGCTAGGTATTGCTAGCAATTATGTTATAAAAAATTAGATGCATTGGCTATAGCCTATAACCAATGACGCAATTTTTTTTTTAAATTCAATACAAGTACTAATGAACATATGAGTTATGAAGAGCAATATCCCCTTTTGCTAGCCAGGAAAAATGGGTCGATACGAAAGTGTAGCCTTATGGGCATCAAAGAGATAAATGCGTCTCTAGTCATAATAGCCTCTCTTTTCCCCCTTTCCTTTTCTTAGATAGACCTAGTTAAATAGTTAACATAGAGCATATTATTAGTCCTAGTCTTATCCCTATTAGGAGTCCCTTGTGTTTCTAATTTATAATGCATCTGATTACATAAGCCATTCCTCCTCCCAATAGGGGGTCAAGCCAGTGAGCTAATCCGTACATTTTTAAACAAGTACAACAAGCCAAGCAAATTGATCCTATTAGCTGAAAGGTAAAGGTATTTTGCCATACCTTGCGATAATGAACTTACAAGAGTTCATGATCAGGAAAAAATAGCCCAAAGATGCAAGACTGCATTGGTATGATGAACAAGGCACGTGTGTTTGATTACATGCCCTTTTCTTGTCATCATCAATAGCTATCATCACGCGAGATTTCGAGGGACTAAAATCATTACTACCGATCGCTTTTCGCCAACTATGAGAATCTCCATACCTTACTCATCTTTTACAGGAGCTCTATGGAAGTGGCTTTGGCGTTTTGTTTCTTTGCTTGCTTGCTTTTAGCTCAAGCTGAAGGCAATTTGAGGCATGTCAGAAATGGTACATCCGAAGACGACCGGATAAGAGCCACACCCGACCCCAACCGCATCATGTCGTTTTAAGCGTTGATTGCTACACATGTACAGTAAATTGGACGATGTCTCGCGCGTCTTCCTTGTTTACTGTGGGTGCTTTTGAGCAAAATCGGGTCTGGGGTCTGATGCCCGACGTCATTCATAGCCTGTTCATTGCCGACCAAAATTTTATTACGAAACACAAGCGCTCATGACACACGACTTGTTGATGTTCCCCGTCCCGCTGCACTGCTGTTAGCGGCCGAGCCCGTCGAGTCTTTTCCTCGCTCGGCGACAGAGCATCATCGCATCTGTTCTCCTCGAGTCCTGTTGGCATCCGACCATTTGCGACATGATGAGCGCCGCCAATAGGGGAGACACCACCCATGGGCCCCATGGCCATGTCGCTCCCGACGAGAAAGCTTCACAGCCCAGGGATCCATCTCTGGATGCGCGTCCACGCAGAAGCTCCGAGCTGCGCGTCACGTACAATGACCCCGTCGACGACTGGAATAATGCATCGCCGCCCCGTCGCGCACGTCGCCGCCACCGATCGTCTAGATCCGACACGGAGGTCTGCCGCGATGGTAGCATGTTGAGGAAAAAGAGCTGCGACGAGTTCGACACGTATGGCCTGCCAGATGGTTGGCAGCCTGGATCAGAGCCAGGTTACGACCCGGAGCTCCCAGACGGTGGCCACGCTTCCATGCCTACGCTCAGCGCCGACTGCGACATAACCGTGGTGGACTTTTCGCTGGAGCGCATGGTGAAGCGACACTTCAACAATGACACCTTTGTCGCTTTTCTGGACCAGCAGCCCAAGGAGAGCTGGGCCAAGTGCAGGTGGATCAACATCAACGGGCTGAGTTGGGATGTCATCCAAGCGGTCGGCACCAAAAAGGGTCTCCATAAACTGGCACTCGAGGATATAATGAACATTCGAAATCGAACAAAGGCGGACTGGTAAGTCCAATAGCCCATGTTGTGGCTGCTCCCTCCCCTCCCCCCCTCCCCCCTCCCTCCTCCAGTCCTCGCGTGCCCAGACCGTTTCTAACCTGGTGACATCGAGGCTTGCTTGGCCTGGCTCCATTTGACAGGTATCCCAACCATGCTTTCATCATCATGACTCTGCAGAAGCTGGTGCATCTAGCGGACGGTGACGATAGTTCTGCCGGTTCAGTCAGCATGCGGTCGAAATCAAAGGTGAAGAGCTTCTTCAAGGGATTCGGACGCAAGGATCAACGGCAGAGCGATATGGACCCTGAGCGACACATCCGAGACGCCAATGGAGGGCCAATCTTGTCTGATGGCTCGACGCTCGAGCAAACCGCCATGCTCCGATCTTTGCAGCGCTACCATGCATCCGGGAACGAGGCGCGAACCGACTTTATGGAGCGGAATTCCTCTCTGGCACAGTACAACATGGCTGTGTCAGCAGAGCAAGTCTCCATCTTCCTCACAAACGACAACACTGTGATTTCGTTCTTCGAAATCTCCGCTGCTGATGTGGAACGACCCATCGTCACACGGCTCAGCACGCCGGGCACGATACTCCGGGAATCATGTGACGCCTCGCTCCTCGTCCAGGCCATCATCGATGCCGTGATTGACCTTGCCCTCCCCCTGACAGCCGTCTACACCGACCTCCTGGGCGATTTGGAGCTTGATGTGCTTACCGCCCCAAGCATGAAGCAATGTCGCAAGCTGTACATATGCATCAGCGAGATCAACAAGATGCTGCGATTCTTGAACCCCATCGACAATCTCGTCAACGTCCTGCGCGACCACCGTACAAGCCTCCCTCAAGATCTCGCCAACAAGGAGCTCGAAAACCCAGCCAGCGGTGTCATCGTCACGCCCCAAACGCATACCTACCTCGGCGACGTCCTGGACCACTGCATCATCACCACGGAAGCATTGCAGCAGCTGAAACAGTCGTCGGAGAACCTGATCAATCTCATCTTCAACACCATTTCAGCTCATCAGTCCCAGTCAATGAGGCAATTGACCATGGTGACCATCATCTTCCTGCCGCTGACATTCATCACCGGGTTTTTCGGGCAGAATTTCGCCGAGTCTGGGTTTCCCGAGATTCATCACGGGATATGGTATTTGTGAGTGCGGACCCCCTTTTTCCCCGTTCGACTCTATGATGGAACGGTCTGGAAACACATGTTACATTGTCACTGACAAGGATGGTGGCCTCTCGATTAGCTGGGCTTGCGCGGTGCCGACAGCGCTAGCGACGATCCTGATCCTGATGCGAGACATGATTTATTCGTGGTTTGTGCGGGTTGCGCAGCGGCAGAAGATTTTGTCAATCCGGAAGAAGGAAAAGAGGCGGTCGAGGAGGACTTAGATGAAGGTGGGAGGGGAGGGTTGTGTAAAGGTTATAGCCAGCAATTCTTGTGTAGAAGAAATAAATCCTGAAAATAAAAAAGTCCGGGAAAAAAAAAAGAATATATTGTGTCACGTAGTTTACATTTCTGGGTTGAACTGAACATGACCAGGCACAGACTAAGGCTACTGCTAAGGATACAACAAGCTGTGGCTCACGATGGGCAAATTAGAACGCTGCTATGATATTTTAATGCCATGTACGGAGTAGTGGGGTAAAGAGGCGTGGGCCCTTGAGCCCCTGGGCCAATCAGCAGCTCTTTGGATTGTCCTCGAAAACGTTCACGATGGCTGCCTACATGAAAACAGCTTCCAGCCGTGTTCGTTTCTTCCTTTTTTTTTTTTTCTTTTCCTCGGACATGTGTGCAGCCGTCGATGCAGAACATCTACCGCCATGCTTCTCATGATGCAGGCAAGTTGTGCATCACACGCGATTTGAATGACGGCTCGTTAGACCACCCCTCTAGTTCTTAACGCGCGATCGAGAGAATCCGAGAGAACCCCGCCACAATGAGCAGCACCCGTGCGAGGGCGAAATCTCCCGACGCGGATGCTCAGCGTGAGGAAGAGATGCAGTATGCAACCAGTGGGCCGGCGAAAGAAGAGCTTGAGCAAAAGTTGGACTGCCTCTCTCCCATTGACACGATTCCAACAACTTAAGTGCATGTGTTTCTCCCAACATGGAACTAACGAACCCTGCCTCCCCTGCAGATACCCTAACCGGCCAAGAAATCACTCCAAAACTTTGCCCTTTTCAGATCTCTTCGTGCAGCTCTTCAACCCGCTCAACGAGAACAAGAAGCAGCCGTCTGGCGGCGGCCAGGCGCGCAAGAAGGGCCCGCACGGCGCTACATCACTCTCGCCGCAAGAACAGCGGCGGCACATCATCGAGAGATTCGTCAATCGATGGCGTAAAGAGGTCGGCAATGACTTCTATCCCGCGCTGCGCCTGATCTTGCCTGACAAGGACCGTGACCGCGGCACGTACGGCCTCAAAGAGAATGCCATAGGGAAGCTTCTCGTGAAACTGATCAAGATTGACAAGAATTCCGAGGATGGATACAACCTCCTGCATTGGAAGCTCCCGGGGCAGACCATGGGTGCCCGGATGGCGGGTGATTTTGCCGGGAGATGCTACGAGGTCATTTCCAAGAGACCCATGAGAACAGAGGTTGGGGACATGACCATTGCCGAGGTGAATGAGCAGTTGGATAAGCTGGCTGCATCGACTGGCGAGGCAGAGAACTTGCGCGTCTTGGAGACTTTTTACAATCGCATGAACGCCGAGGAAATGCTATGGCTGATTCGCATCATTCTCAAGCAGATGAAGGTTGGTGCGACGGAAAAGACGTTTCTGTACCTGTGGCACCCGGATGGCGAGACTCTGTTTAGCGTGTCCTCCAGTCTGAGACGCGTCTGTTGGGAGCTGTATGACCCGGCAGTCAGGCTGGAGCAGGAGGATGCGGGAATCTCCTTGATGCAGTGTTTCCAACCTCAGCTGGCCCAGTTTCAAATGCCAGCCTCTTTCCAGAGAATGGCTGAGCTCCTGCGGCCGACCGAAGCGGACCCGGAGTTCTGGATCGAGGAGAAGCTGGACGGTGAACGCATGCAAATGCACATGGTGACAGATGCTCAGCATCCAGGCGGGAAGAGGTTCTGCTTCTGGTCACGGAAAGCCAAAGAGTACACATATCTGTACGGGAATGGGCTCTTGGACAGCAATTCGAGCCTGACTCGCCATCTGAAGGATGCGTTTGCGCCGGGGGTCCGGAACCTGATACTCGACGGCGAGATGATTACGTGGGATATGAGCGTGGACAAAATCGTTCCCTTTGGGACGCTCAAGACGGCTGCCCTCGCGGAGCAGCAGAACAAGTCTGGGTCAGATGCATCTGGTCATCGACCCGTGTTTCGAGTCTTCGACATTGTATACCTCAATGACAAGCCACTTACCCAGTACACACTCCGTGACCGGCGCAAGGCACTCGAAAGGGCCATCAAGTCGGTCCATCGACGGCTCGAGGTGCACACATGTGTCGCCGCAACGACAGCGGATGCCATTGAGCCCATGCTCCGGGAAGTTGTGGCAACAGCATCCGAGGGACTCGTCCTCAAGAACCCGCGATCCATGTATCGCCTGAACAGCCGAAACGACGACTGGTTGAAAGTGAAGCCAGAGTACATGTCCGAGTTTGGCGAGTCCCTCGACTGTGTCATCATTGGCGGCTACTACGGCTCGGGGCGACGAGGCGGCACACTGTCCAGTTTTCTCTGTGGGCTTCGCGCGTCCCAAAACCACATCCAGGCTGGCGAGGATCCCGAGAAATGCTTCTCCTTTTTCAAAGTCGGGGGAGGCTTCCGCGGGGAGGACTACGCAGAGATTCGACACCACACCGAGGGCAAATGGATGGAATGGGACCGCAAACGCCCGCCTACCAAGTACATCGAGCTGGGCGGCGGCGAGAGCAGACAGCTGGAACGACCAGACATGTGGATCCGGCCCAAGGACTCAGTCGTCATATCAGCAAAAGCGGCCAGCGCAGGGCCCTCGGATAGTTTCGCCCGCGGGTACACGCTGCGGTTCCCACGGTTCCGAAGGCTTCGACTCGATCGCAGCTGGGACTCGGCCCTGTCCGTCGATGAGTTTGAAGAGCTCCGGAGGCGGGTGGATGAGGAGGCCAAAGAGAAAGCCATGACGCTGGAGGACCGAAAACGCAGGAACCCCAAGCGCGCCAGGCGCGAGTTGGTCATTGCAGGGCAGGGCGCCGCTCCACCCGAGTTCGAAGGCAACAAGTCCAAGGTCTTTGAGGGACTGGAATTTTGCGTGCTTTCCGAATCCTTGAAGCCGTATAAAAAGACCAAGGCGCAATTGGAGACCATCATAAAGGAGAACGGCGGGGCAGTGTCGCAAAGGGCGCTGCCGGGATCTCACATGGTTCTCGTGGCAGATAAAAAGGTCGTCAAAGTGGCAAGTCTGATAAAGGGAGGCGGGGCGAACATTATCAGACCCAAATGGATCAAGGACTGTGTCGAGCAACAGGGCTCGTTCCTGCTACCGTATGAAAAGGGCCACCTGCTCCATGCAACGGAGGAGTTGGCAGCGATCGCGGCGGATAACACGGACATGTACGGCGACAGCTTCGCACGCGATGTTTCGGTGGAGGAACTGAGGCGTATCCTGGCTGACATGCCGAAATCAGAAACTGACGGGCCGTCATTTGACGAGGACCATTTCCTCGGCGAGCTGGAAGAGCGCGGCAAGGGCCTCTCACATCTACGAGGGTTCATGTTCCGGCGGTGCGTGGTACACGTGCGTGTCGTGGGTGGTGTGGATTCGAACCTGGTGAACAAGCTGGTTCACTATGTAAAGTATGCGGGTGGGAAGGTGGAAGAGCGACTGGGGGACAAAGTGACGCATGTGGTACTGGTCGGTGAGGATGCAATGGAGATTGGGGCTGTGGCCGACGAGGTCAGGAACAAGATTTGCCCTCGGGAGAAGATGCCCAGGGTGGTTGGGGAGAAGTGGATTCTGGAGTCTTGGAAAGAGAAGACGATGTTGGACGAGGAGCCATTCGCGATCCAATAAAGATTTGTCGACAAAGGCCGTCCCGTCCTGATGCATTTCATAAATACTCCGTTTACAATCCTATGCATTCAACAAAGTTCCCATGTGGCCAGGCGAGCACGGCATACGATAACAGCCAATTCATCAACCAAATTCATGCCAGGACAACGCCAGAACCACGCAAAGAATCACTTGCCCATTGTCAAGAACAACCTATCGCCGACATCCCCCATCCCAGGCTGCAGCATCCCCTCCCCAGTCAACCTGGTATCTATGCCCGCGATCCACAGCTCCGTCCCCTCGGGCCACTCCCCCGCAGCCCTCCTGACGCCCTCCTCGGCGCCGAGAATCGACAAGACAAGGACCTTCCTGGCGCCCCATTCGCGAAGCGTCTGGACCGCCGCGGCGCACGTGCCGCCCGTGGCGATGACGGGATCAACGAGGATAGCAAGGCTGCTGGCATTGGTATCGGATGCCGAGCCAGGGGCGTGGTGCGGGAGGTTATTGTAGTATTCCACGGGGTCGAGCGTCGACGGCTCGCGGTACATGCCCAGGTGGTGGACCGGCACGGGAACAGGCAGAATCGTCTGCACGCCTAGATTTTTTTGGATTTTTTTTTCATATCGGGGCGGATATTAATGGCTCTTGGCTCGTGGGGAGGGGGATTAAATAGCAAGTCGAAGAAAAGAAGGGGGGGGGGGAGGGATGCAAAGTACCTTGTACCATGCCGAGACCAGATCGGAGGATGGGCACAATACACATGGTTTGCGGACGGACAGCAGTGCTGACGTACTCGAACCCGAGCGGTGTTTGATCCTTGGGTTATTTCCCGGAGTCAGTGAGTATTTGGTAAAGAGGGCGGCCGGGCGAGCGGGCGGAGAGGGTTGGAGTTGAGGTTGGGGTTAGATACTTTTGGGCCGTCGACGGGCGAGATATTGGTGGCGAGTGCCTCGACGGCGAGGATGAGCGAAATGTCGTGGACGAGGGTGGCGACGTCTTTGGAGGTGGTTGATTGGGAGCGCAACTGGCTGAGCTTGGCGCGTAGACTGGGGTGTTGGGATACGTGGACGTTGGGGAGGGACGACATGGTGAACTTTTTAATTTCCTCTTTTAAAAAAAAACAACAACCAATTTTAGGAGTGGGAGCTGGTGTGCTGGTGGTCTGGTGGTCTGGTGGTGCATGGACGAGAAGCCGAGGAGATGGAGGCATAAAGTGAAGTAAGTAATGTATGTGGGCTACGATGTTGATGAGACGGGGTTTGGCGGCATGGCAGCATGGCAGCCGTGGATGGAGAGGGGAATTGGAGGGGTTGAACACGCTAACGCGATGTCAGATGTCGAGATGTTGCGGTCTAGCTTGGCGGGCGGACTGCAAGCGGGGCCATCTATCTGTTGCCCGATGGCGGATACAGCGCCTATGACGAATAAATCTGCACCTACAACCGTATCGGGGGAGCTAAAGATACACGTTACTAAACGCAATAATTTATAACAAAAGCATATAATCTATAATATAATAGCTTTCTCTATAAAAAAGGAGCTTTTATCCTTCTATTTATATAATAGAAGATAGCTTTAATTTAATCCTTTTCTAGCCTTCTTTATCTTACTAGGGGAGATCTTTTTAAGTTATATGCCTAATATATAATAGTTATAAGCCTAGAAGGTATATACCTATAACTTCCACTAAGTCCCCTATATATAAGATATATATATACACTATGCCTTACCTACTAATAACGCTTATAATAGATATAATAACCTCTTATTACCTAAGTCTTAAGACTAATATTAAGCTAGTCTTATCTAATAAATAGGAAGAGTAATATAAAGCATTAAAGTAAGCTACCTAAAGCTAAAAGATCTAGGAAAGAGTTAATCCCTAGCTCCTAGAGCTTAACTCTAATTATTTAGAAAAGCCCTTTACTATTATACTAGAGTTATGTAAAGCTTTTATTATAAAGAACTAAGGAAGTAATACTATAAAGCTTACTTTTTAAGAGGCTTTTTTCTTCTTATCTTATAAGTTTATATCTAAGTACTAAGTATATAAAGTAATAAAGTCCTAAGAAAGGACTATTAAAACTTAGATTATAAGCATTATTAATCCTAATACTTATACTATAGTAATTAATAAGATTAAAGAAAGTAATATAAATAATAAGAAGCTTACTCTTTACTAAATCTCTATTAAGCTTAAAAAGAGATTTTCTCCTAGGTAAGTAATTATTAAATTAGAGGTATTAGCTAAGTATATAGCTTACCTTAATAATACTAAGTATACTAATATTTAATTTAAGTATTAGATTAAGTAATAAGGGAAGCTATACTAGAAAGCATTAATATATAAGATTAATAAGGTTTAAGGTTCTAATATAATTTATAACTTTATTATAGCTATTAGTATATACTTTAACCCTAAATAGGTAAAAACTAAGATTATATAACTAGTATAAACTTCTAATTCTTTTCCTAAAGAAGTAACCCTTTAAGGCATTACCTTTAAGTATACTAGATATTATAGGGTAACTTAAGCTATAAGCTTTACCTCTAAAAAAGGAAGCTATATAATAACTCTTAGGGATTACTTAGACTAAGAAAAAGAGAAACTATAAGGCTAAAAAAATAATAGCTTAAAGAAGTACTCTTACTATATAGAAAAGGTACTAATTATATACTTTTAGTCTCCCTAAGTATACTATAGCTTATACTATATAGTAACTAGTAAAAAGGTTCTAGGATTTAAGCCTTTTATAAAGGTTAACTATAAAAAGGTTAAGGAATACTATAAAAGCGCTAAATAGAAAAACCTATACTTTAAGGTTATAAAGGATAAGTAAATAGTAAAAGGTATTAAGAATTATAAAGGAGAAAAATTACCTAGTGCTATTATAGTAGTAATTATTAATCTAAAGATTCTAGAGAGTATTTCTCTAGCTTAGGGAAGCTATATAATACTTAAGAATATAAAATATACACTCTCTAAGAGCACTCTCTTTAATAATTATAGTGCTTTATATATTATAAATAATATTAGTTACTTTAAACTAGGAACCTTTAAGGAAATATTTAATAATTACCTTAAAGTAAGAATAACCTTATTCTAGATTACTAGAAAAGGTACTTATATAATTAAGAATATTTTTAATAGGCTAAAGGGAAACCTTATAGAAAGCCTTACTTTATAGAATATTATACTTATTCCTAGGTTTTATATAAATATTATATTAGAGAGCCTTCTTTAAAAAAAAGGTATTTAGTATTATAAAGTAAACTACTCTTTATATATTAGACCCTTTTATAAGAGCTTATTATTAGTAAAGCTTTAGAGAAAGCATAATATTATATTCCTTTAATATAAGCCTCTTTTCTCTTATAAGAGTTCTAACTAAGTAGTGAATTTATTTACACTACTAGTAATATTCTTAATAATTAATTTAAAAGTATATAATAATACACTACGCTTATAATGTAATTAACTAAGTAAAGATCTATGCCCTATATATATAAACCCTAAAGAACTTTAGTATTTATATTCTAAGTACCTTAGTAAGAATACTCTAGCTAAGAGTTACACTTATATAAGGGGAGTGTAATTATATAGAACTAAGTAAAAAGACTATAAGACATATTCTCTAGTTTATACTTACTAAGTTATCTTAAGAAGACTACTAGAATATGTATTACTAAGGCTATTTTAGAGAATTTATTAGGATCTTTAAGACTATAAGCCTAGTTATAATAGTATAAACTAGCTAATAGTTATAAAAGATAAGTTCTTAGGTATAATATATGTTTATATATTACCTAATAAATTATAGGTAATAGTATTTAATATATTAATCTATATTAAATAATAGATTATAAGGTAATTTAGATTATTAATTATAAAGATTAGGCAAGATTATAAAGGAGCTATTATTAGTTAATTTAGTAATATAATCTTTTAGATATAGGCACGCTTATAAGGCATTAATCTTAAGCTTATACCTTTATATACTTATAAACCTAATAGAGTTATAAAGAGAGTAGGGTAAATAATTATATTATAATTAAATATAATACTTATAGGCATATAGCTTTTACTAAACTTATAGTTAGAGAGTATATAAGTAGTAGCGTACCTATATAATATAAGTCCTATTTAATAATCTAGGTAAAAACACTATTAGAAACCCTAGAAATCTAGTTCTAAGATAATACTTAACTTCTAATTAGGGAGCCTATAGCTAACTTAAGGCTAGATTAAAGCGAATTACACGTATATAGCTACTACGCTTATTCTCTTTAGAGGGATTATAAGGCTAATAAATATAGATAGTTTTATAAGACTAATCCTAGGGGTTATATTAGATATCTTATTAAGTACTCTGCCTTTAATATATATTATATCTAGATTCTAAGACTAGGAAAAGTTATAATAATAAGGAATATTATATTTAATAAGTTAATTTTTTATAATCTAATAAAGGAGAGCATAATAAAGCTATTAATTAATAAGCTTAAGGTATATTTCTAATCCCTTAAAATTAACACTAAATTAGATAAAGAATTAAATCTTTTCCTTATACTAACTTTAATTAAACTATAATAAGATTAGACTAAGAGTTTAAACTTAGGGGTAAAAGCTTTATAGACTTCTTAATAAAAGAAAAGAGAAGCTATATACCTTAATAAGTAAATTAGACTTTAAATACCTTAGCTATTACTAAATCTAATAATTAGAAAGTAAGAGACTCTTAATCTAAAAGCTTAGTAAAGTAAGAAGGAGTAAAACACTTTAAATTTATATACTTAAGAGAGTAATATAATAATAGATCTAATAAGTAGTAAGTAAGATACTACTATAAGGGCTTAGGAGAGCTAATATCCTTATAAGGTTCTAGAATACTAAGTATATAATACTAAGGACTAAGTTATTAATAACTTAATAGGTAATAAACTACCTAAGCTAGAAAAAGAAGTAAAGAAAAACTAGTAATAAGATAAACCTATAGGAGTAAATACTAGACTAGCTACCTATATAAAAGGCTTAAGGGAATTACTAGCTATATAGTTAGAAATCATAGAGAGTCTTAGAATAATAATATAAGAAAGTGTGTAAATAAGCTTAAGGTTATAAATAAAGAGAGCTTAAGGTAATATTCCTTCTTATACTTAACTAATAAGGAGGAAGAAGAAAGGACTTAATAAAGCTCTTATTAATAGCCTCTAGGACCTAAAGGATCTCTTTACTAAATTTAGGAAGACTAAGGAAGGAGATTCTTATAAGCTCTTTCTAGGAGATTAGGATTTTAAGAGCTATAAAACGGTTTTTTTAGTAATTAACACGTATTATAATAAAGAAAATAGATTATACCTTAACCTAAAGAGAAAGGTAAGGACTATTTATTAATCTAATCTTACTAAACCTCTAAAGTTATAGAAAAAGGCAAAGGATTATCTATTTAGAGAGAAATAGTTAAAAGTAATAAATAAAGAGATTAATAAGCTAAAGGAATAAGGAATATAGCGGCAAATAAAGCGTTCTATAGTATAATTAAAGCTATTGCCGTTAAAATAGGTATTTTCTTATAAGTTTAATAAGAAGGGGATGTTAATCTATTATAAAGCGTGATTATATATACGTAAAGACCTCTAAGATATCTCTATAATTAAATAAACCTATACTATAACGCTTGCCGCTTATATATTCTATGTATTTATAGCTCTAGTTACTAGGTTTAATCTAGAGACTAGGTAATATAATATTAAGAATGCCTTCCTCTATATAAAACGCAGAAAGGATAGAATACCTATAACTTATAAACTTCCTAAAGGTTTTATAATCCTTAGAGAATATATAAAATTACTTAAGGCTCTCTATAGATTAAGGGACTCTCTATAACTATAGTTTAAGGAATTAAGTAAATCTCTTATAAAGCTTAAGCTTAAATTAAGCAAAGAAAAGCCCTACTTATTCTATATAAAAGATTAGACTATTTTCCTTATATTCTTTATAGATAATATTTTTATAGTATTTTATAAGGATAATAAAGGCATTACTAACCGCATTTCTAAGGGCCTAAAGGAGGTATATAAATTAGATAAGAAAGGTAAAGTAGGATTCTTCCTAGGGATCTAGATTATTAGAGACTAAGAATAATAAAGGGTATATCTTAGTTATAAGGTATATATTAATAAGATTAGGGAAAAATTTAGGTAAGTAAGAAAAGGCACTTTTCTTACTATACTAATCCTAGTAGTAAAGTATTATAAGTTTAAGGGTAAAGCTAAGAAGTAAGTAATAAAGGTTTACTAGGAAAAGATTAGATTAATCCTATATACTATAATTATAATTAGACCTAATATTACTTTTATAGTAGTAAAGTTATTATAATACCTTATAAATCTAGGACTAGAGCATATAAAGGTAGTAAACTAAGCTATTTACTACTTACTTATTATAAGTAAACTTACGCTATGCTTTAGTATAATTACTAAACTTTAAGCTCTTTAAATCTTAAGTAATACTTTCTTTATAAATAATCTTAAGACTTATAAATTATTATAAGAATACTTAATTACTCTCTTTAGTAAACTAATTATCTAAAAAGCTACACACTAAATAATAGTAACTATGTCTATAATAGAGGCTAAATTACTTGCTTTATAATAGGTAGTAAAGGAGACTATAAGTCTATAGCGCTTATTTAGAGATATTAAATTTAATACCTATAAAGATTAGGTTATTAATTATAATAATTAATAAATAATTTAGCTTATACTTAATAAGAGTAAATAATTAAATACTTAACTATATTATATTAATATTTATAATATATAGTTAAAGTAAGAATTTAAGAAAGGAAGCTTTAAAATTATATATTTACTAATGGAAGAGATACTTACTAATAGATTCATAAAGGCGTTAAATTATTAGCACTTTAAACGCTTTAGATCTATACTTAGTCTTATAGATTTATATATAATATATAATATTTAAAGCGTATAGGTTATAAAGGAATTATAGGTATATTAATAAGGGGGTATAAAATTAATTACCCTAGAAATATATAAAGGCCCCCTCCTTAGTAAGTAAAGCGCTACTAAGGTAAATAGGATTAATAAAATAAAGACTCTAAAACACTATTATATAAAAACACGCGTATAAATACTATTTTAAATAAAGAAAATAAACTTATATAAGGAGGTAAATAACCTCCTTAAGTTAAGCTATTACTATAGTTACCTTCTCCTTAACTATTACTAAAGAGCCCTTAGTAATATCCTTAGCCCTAATACTTAGATTAATAACCTTACTATATATAAAATCTAGCTTTATAATAAGTTCTAATTAGAGTTATAATACCTTATAGTATTACTTTACTATTTATATATATATAAGCAAAGGATTAGGGGAAATTATAATTAGAAGTGCCTTACCTTAGTATCTTTATCTAGTGCTAATAATATCTGCTTAGTAAGGGGAATATAAGTATTATATAAAGGTAAGTAATAGTAATTACTAACCTTATATAAGTAATATCTCTAAGATTATCTAAACCTAACCTTAAAGTAATAACCTAAGTTACCCTTACTTATAAGGCTTACTTAAATATACCCTTTATAAGGAATATTATACTTAGGACCTTAAGGAGTAAGTAATTTAGGCTATACTATTAGTATATACTAAAGAGAAAGGGAAAGTATAGTACTAATAGGTTATTTCTATAAAGTTTATAGAGAATTATACCTTAAGTATTCTCTCCTTACCTAGGCCTTTATAGGATATAAGGTTTATAAAGGAGTATACTTAGGGTATTTTTCTTACTTCTCCTTAGGAGATAGTAACTTACTAGTAAGTAGCTTAGTACTAATTAGTAAAGAATTACTAATAAGTAGCTTAGACCTAGCTAGGGGAGGTAAAGAATTATTATAAGCTATACTAAGGCTTAGATAAGAATATATAGCTAAATTAGCTATAATATAAGTAATTTACTAAAGAGTAGTTAAGCTCTCCTAGGAGTAAAGATTCTCTTTAGCCTAAGTATATATATTAGAATTTAAATTAATTAAAATATAGGCTAGTTAATAAAAAGTATATTATAAAGGGAAGAAAAGAAAGCCTATAACTATTATATTAAGAGATCCTTTATAGGAGAGAAGCATAGGTATAAAAGTAAGAGAGCTTACTTTAAATTCATATTAAATTCAGGCATTACTAAAACACTATATATTTACTAGCTAAGATAATAGTTAGTAATTATAATAACCTTAACACTAACTAGGGGGTATATTACCTAATAGTGAATATAGCGTTTATAATAAATAAATCTATACCTATAACTATATTAAGGGAGCTAAAGATACACGTTACTAAACGTAATAATTTATAATAAAAGCATATAATCTATAATATAATAGCTTTCTCTATAAAAGAGAAGCTTTTATCCTTCTATTTGTATAATAGAAGATAGCTTTAATTTAATCCTTTTCTAGCCTTCTTTATCCTGCTAGGGGAGATCTTTTCAAGTCACGTGCCCAACGCACAACACTATCCGCCGTGGATTGTGGATTGTGGATTGTGCCACAGGTTGTGGATTGTGCATCAACCGTCTTAACCCGTCATTCCCCAATAATAATTCCCATCGGATGCATCATCAGTCTCATCAATCACTTCATGCTCACCTCTCAGTCTCAAACGCGCATCGTGTCGCACCGTCGCATTGATACCGACCTGCTTCAGGCCATGCCATCACCACAAACGGAGGCTCTGCGTCATGGCTCTGGCCGCGCAAAACACGGCTGGATTATTTGCGAGCGCGAAACCCTGCCATGACCGACCTGGAGAGAACTTCCACGTCATCGACAACCGTGCAAATCTCAGCCAAGTCACGGCGGAGAGGCCATCCCGGCAAACCCCGCCGACCTCCATGGAAGAGAACCATGACGGGAGCACCATGTCGCAAAAGCTCACACAACTCTACACGCTATCATATCTCGTCTTCTTTGCAATCATGGGCACGCTCGCAAGGCTGGGCCTCACAGCCCTGACGCACTATGTCGACACACCCGTGCTGTTTACCACGCTATGGGCCAATTTCGGAGGGAGTCTAGTCATGGGCTTTCTGACAGAAGACCGAATGCTTTTCCGCCGGGAATGGGGAACTGCCACGTACGACCGAGTGCTAGCGCAAGCCAAGAAACAAGACGAAGAAGAGGGCGGCGAAGGATCTGGCCCCAGCCGCCCGAGCGTGGATCTCGTGGCGGCCAAGAAAGCACATCTCGCTTGCAAGAAGACCATTCCGCTGTACGTCGGCCTGACAACCGGCTTTTGTGGCAGCTTCACGAGCTTCTCTGCTTTGATACGCGACGTCTTCTTGGCCATGTCCAACGATCTAGTCACGCCGGGCTTTGGAGTCACTGCCGAAAGTAGGAACGGCGGCTATTCATTCATGGCCATGCTTGCGGTTGTAATTACCACGGTGGTGCTGTCACTGGGCGGGTTGATGTTTGGCGCACACTGCGCTATCGCTACCGAACGCATCATTCCATCGTTTCCCTTTCCGACCACGCGGAAGTTCATGGACCCCTTGTTTGTCCTGCTGGGTTGGGGATGCTGGTTGGGGGCAGTCCTGATGGCTGTCCTTCCGCCACACGACAAATGGCGAGGGCAGGTCGTATTCGCACTGGTCTTTTCGCCATTAGGCTGCTTGGCCCGGTTCTATCTGGCCCTCTACCTGAATGGCAAGATGGCTACTTTCCCACTCGGAACGTTCGCGGCAAATGTCATCGGGACGGCTGTTTTGGGCATGACGTGGGATATTGCCCATGTGCAGAGCGGCGGCGGCATCGTGGGATGCCAAGTCCTTCAAGGCGTAGAGGATGGCTTCTGTGGGTGCTTGACAACAGTGTCGACGTGGGTTGCGGAATTGAATAGTCTGAGGCGGCAAAGTGCGTACATTTATGGCGCAACGAGCGTGCTTGTATCGTTTGCTGTCATTGTTTCAGTCATGGGTGGATTAAGGTGGACTAATGGATGGTCAGCTCTGATGTGTTGAATGCGCACGAATATGTCTTGCATCTTTATTCGTACTTGGAGTTGAAATCGTCGAAATTGTCGACATTGTCGAAATCGTCGTGAAACTTGGCAGGACCCCCTTCCAGCAGTTGCCAGTTGCCAGTTGCCAGTTGCCAGTTGCTATTGCCAGTCGGCGGTCAAAGTTGCCTGATGGATTTTTTTCTTGTCACATGTCGTGACCTGACATTTCTGGCCAAAACTTATCTCCTACTTGGTGCGGACTCTGTATCTGCAAAATGCTGTACCAGACACCTTCACTCTTATTTTCCTTGTACTTTTTCGAATAACCCCCGACAGCCGGCCTCGGAGTCCCGATATATCTGTCGGTTACTAGTATTCTATACTTTGTACTCGCTCAGCTGACTGCCGAGATGAGCTTTCCCGGAGTTCAGCCAACGCAGCCCATCTGCAAAGCAGTGACAGCACGAGGCGAAGCCTGCGACGGCAAGCCAACGATTTCGTGTCCAAAATGCCTCCTTGTCTCCGTAAATAGAGCATGCTGTCTAGTTTCGAGACGGTGCTGTCTATTTGGCTAACATCCCCAGTATTGCAGTGATGCATGTAGAAAGCTCGATTGGACGACACATAGAATAGTCTGTAACAGCCGGTTTTATGACGATATTACATTGGAAGATGTGGTTTCCGTTGAGCCAGTTGAGACCAAGAGGTGTCGAACAGCTTGGGCCAGCTATGCCGCTACAGATGTTATACATTTTAGCAAGCAAACCGAGGGCGGGGAGTTTGACGGTCAACTGAATATTCTTCTCAGCGGCGGTACGTGCGGCTCATCTTATTCCCTTCTCAGAAATGAACAACAACGACAACAACAAGAACAAAGACATTGTTGGCTCAAGATAATGATACTCGGTCAAAAAAGTGTTCCCGCTACGACATTTGATTTACTCTGTGGTGAAAATACCTGGGATTGCCAAACCACGACTCAAATTTACCCTGAATCCTACAACATTTTTCGACTTTCTACGAACGTTTCATGGTCTTCGTCTGCTATGCTTCTCGAGGAACCGTAAACCAATTATCAATGCTGAGGCCTTAATCCATTTGTGGTACTCCGCAAGGTTGCCAGATAACGTCTACGCTCATGTACAGAATAACATGGACGACCTTTGGAAGGATTTAGTACCCAGCTTGAGCTCAGCAGCGTTCCCCGAGCATGACCCTGAAGAAAGACAGACATTCGTATGGGAGCAGCGAAATGTCAAGCTGACGGGCGATCTCTCTACTGAGCAGACGGATTCACTGAAGCAATCACTCAAGGCAAAAGAAAGTTTTTCGCTGGCAGATGAGACACTCGTTCGAGTCGCGGACAGGCAAGAGAACACACAACCCTACCGCCAGGCTGCCGCTCGTATGACTCGGTCAAGGGCTCTGGGACTGTTGCGATGGCGTACGGATGGCCTTTTGCTTCCTTACGACCATCCAAGGAAGGATTTCAATGTCCCAAACCCGTATGATTGCCACATGTGGATGAAAAAAATTGATGAGATTTGCTGACGCAACAGCAAGGATGTTCTTTCGCGACGGCGTTGCGTATCCACGAGGGGCTACCGCAGAACCTCTCTCGGAGTGGCCCATGGAGCTTCTTGATTTCACATCCAAGGGCTTTCCTGCTAATAATGACGTATACGGAAAAATGTTTTACTACCTGAGAGATTTGCTGGTGCAATTCCAAATCGTTTCCCAGCGGCTGAAGTTGGAGATTGATCTACGTTGCTCGTGGCCATTGATGCTTCCTTTGAAATTGTCCGTTAAGCCAGAGGACAAGTTTGATCGCATGGAAGTGAGTTAGACCCAGAAGCAATTCCCTCAAGGATGGGACGTAGAAGAAGTGCTGATAAAACGGAAGCTTGGTGAATTATAGGACGAATATCCCGCTCTTTGCTTATTGATTGCCACAAAATTCTTGAACGACACGTGGGAAAGTCCATGTGCAACTTTGCTCACCATGACCCGAGAAAGCGTACAGCAGGGTGAAATGGAAAAGAACAAAGGGACCGTGAACGACGTATCGGAGATACTAGCGCCCACGTCAACAGCCCTGGACGATTACACACCAAGTGTTCCCAAGAGTGGCGCGGCAACGGCGTCGATTCCCAAACCGCAAGAGGTAGCTCGACGGCGTATCGGCTTACAGATGTAGAAAAACTGGGATGCATACTCGGATCGGTACGCTACAGGCTCTTACATCATCCAGTCGAAAGCCTACCCGAGTTGGGGAAAGCTAACAGTTGCCACAGATTTCTCTACGACCCAAGGTTCTTCGGGTTTCAATTGCTGGAACAAGATAAAACTCGGGACGTGCGCAGCATCTTTGAGAGCGGATTTCTCGGCTTGACGTATATGCAAAAGAACAAGATTACTAGACGCTGGCCGAATAGATTGATACACAACCAGAGTTGCCAGCCCGGACTTCAAAAGTTCAACAGATATATTGGATGGGCCGACAACAAGCCAGAAAGGTGGCTTGAGTGGCAGTTGGAGGAGCATGCTGACGAGGAACAGTTTCGGTATTGGTTCAGCCTGTGCATGCAAATGTCGGCAGAACAAATGAGGGAATCAATGAGGCAAGCCGTTGAGCGAAGCACGACGACGGCATCATTCAGTCCTGCCGACGGCGATCTGGACTGGATTGACAAGGAAACGACTGCCCCGACAAGCACAAATTCTACTCGGGAGAAGAAGTCGAAGGGTGGAAAGAAGGGCAAGACGAAGGGCAATAAGAGTAGAAGCAAGTAGTGGCACAGAAGGCAGCGTTGGAGAGGGGGTTTGCCATTGCGAAAGCGACATGTCTCGGTCCAGAGGACAGTAGCAATTGAGAGACACAGCGTTGATGAAAGTTTTCTGCATCCTGTAGCTTTTTACTCGATACAATGTGAAATGTGAACGCAGTGTGTCCAACGAGTGTCGGATGATGGATCGGCGACTTGCCAATTTTGGTCGTCTCCACCTCCACTCTCCAGGGGGGGAATTGGTACCTTGGCGAGTGGTACATACATACTTGGAGAAGTTGGTACATACTCGGGCAAGTTGGTACTTACTACTACTGCAAGTACGGATGCGTAGCTACTGCGACTCGGCGACCTCGGAACTTGAATGCCGGCCGGCGTGCATGTGTTCGGCGACGTAGGATGCAGAGCGGAAGTTTAGGCAAGACGTGAGCTGTTTGCCCCAAGGTGCAAGGGACCATCATCACAAGTCATGCCAATGAACAAGAGCGTTTTCTGCCCCGTCATTTCTTGACCCGCGCACGAACCCACGGTGTTCTTTCTGCACGGCTTTTTTTCTCCTTCTCCCCCCCCCCCGGAAGCAAATCCCCAGAGACAGGTCCGGTCCGCAGCGATGCCGTGCTCCCTTTTTCCGTGGCCCCTTTTCGTTGTGGATGCTTTGGGGGCAGAGGAGCAATCGCCGACTCTCTCTGCGTGGCCCCCTTGTTTCTCGGCGGGTTGGTCGCCGATGGCTTTTCGATGCGCCGAATTGCGCATCTCGTGCTTCTTCTTCTTGGCTGTACTCCCCTCCGTATTTGGGGCCGGCTGGATGATGAGCTTCGGGAACTCGAGCACGCATTCCCATTTCCGCTCGTACAACCGTCACTTTTACTGTTTGGCATGATCATGGCGGACTCATCGCCGGCCGCGGAAGTGCTTTCTGCAAAGACGACTTGCTCGAGGTGTGTCGGATCGAGTTTGGAGAACGAGTGCGTGTGCGTTGCGTCGCAGCGGGGGCGGAAGGCTTCCCGACGGCGTCGACAGACTCGGCACTCGGAGTGTCGAAGGAGGAATGATGCGGTGGATTCGCGAGATGGAGAGGAGAGTGGTGGTTCAGGGAGCGAGGATGCCGGGGCGGAAGCGTTCTTCCAGGAGGCGCCGCCGTCGCCGTGGACTACTCAAGGCACGCACGGATCGTCCGTCGAGTGCAGCGCGGAGCGGTGCATCTCCTCATTCTACCACTACTTCTTCGCGTCGCATCCGTTTGTGCTTCCGCAGGAGCAGCTGAAGCGGGTCATGGCCGAGCGAACAGACGAGGTGCAGCCCCTGCGTGCGGCCATGGCCTGGATCGGGTCCCTCTATCTGCCGGTGTCTCCTGGGTTCCGGGTTGAAGCGTACGAAAAGGCCCGTCGTCAGATGGCCGAGGGGCGAGTCCGGAGGCGCGGCTTCCTCTTGCAAGCCATGATGTTGCTGGTGCTCGGCCTGGACGGGTGCGACAGACGAGGAGAGGCGACTGCCGCATTGAGGGACGCCGAGCATCTCGCGCTGGAGATTGGCCTGAACACGAGGCACTTTGCGTCCCTTTGGGGCCTCGACACGCGGGCCGTGGAGGAGAGTTGGAGGCGGACGTGGTGGGAGCTCTATGTTGTTGATGCCATGATGGCGGGCGTGCGCAGGGCAAGCGACTTTGTTCTTTGCGACGTCGGCGCCGACGTAGCGCTGCCTTGCGAGGAGCACGAGTACATGTCTGATGTGAGTTGCCCTTTTTATTGCTTTTTTGTCAAGTAAGGTTGTCACTTGGTGGGTTGAAAAGACTAAACCCGGGGTTTTGTGAACTTTGGAGTGTATCCCCGCAAGCCGCGTCTACATCGAGGACCTTGAGAACCAAGACTTGTCGCAGGACAAAAGCCATTGCTTGTCCTCGTTTGCGCACCGGATCCTCTCGGCACGCATCCTCGGCGTATCCCGCTCATTTGATCCCCGACACGAACACGAACACCTCGATCGGACAGAGCGTCTCCTGACGACATGGAGACTGGGTCTCCCGCACGAGAAGCAAGCGTCGCTGTGTCCCGACGGATCACCGGATGAGATGATGTTTCAGGCACACATGATCAGCCACGCCACGTCTATTCTCCTCCACCAGCCCTTGTCGGTCCTTGATTCCTCCTCGCCCGTGGGCGACGTCACCTCTTGCGGGTGCGGGACCTCACACACGAGACACGTCGTGGAGTCGGCCGCCGCGATTAGCAACATGATCACGCACCGGGTGCCTCTCATCTCGCATTCGCATTTCTTCAGCTGCATCGTCAGTCTATCGGCCGTCGTCCACCTCTCGCAGTGGGCGCCGTTGGCGTCGGGGGCCGACGAGAGGATCCGGCAGCTGGTGCGGCTGGACATTGCTGCTCTGCACGGCTTGTCTGCGGTGTGGAGGGCGGCGGGGAGGGAGCGCGAGCAGGTCCAGGCGATGGCGCAGGAGATTTACCGGGCGAAGAAGGGACGGACGGAGTCGAGCCAGGAGCATTTGAAATTCTGAATCATCCCATGGCGGCGATGGCGGCGACGTCGGTGCATGTTCCGGGCTTGGAAGAAACGCTGCCTCTGTTGAGTTGAGTTTCAGAACGTCTGCCTCCACAAGATAGTCAACTTTTATTCCGGAAAAAAATGATGGATAAATGAATGTTATTCTTGACGTCCCGGAAAATGCACATCTTGTACAGTCAAGGCAGCAGCATGGTCAAGTGCTGCGCAATGATTCCAAGGCAGCCAAAGCATTTATTGTTCTGCACCTCATGACAAAAACATTGTTGATGCGCTTTTGCAGGAGTCACGAGTCTTTTTCATTGGGTGCTTGGTAGTCGACGTGGACGACGGCGCAAGGGCTGTAGGCATTACTAGGCAACCATGTTTTTGGCCGCAACATGATATGAAGCCCAGTTGCTCGATGCGTTCGTTTGTAAATCATTCCCGTAGCGTAGCTTCACTACATCCGAGGTTCCCAACGACAACATCATGGCCAATTCGTGCCCGTAGCTTTGCCAGTTCCACCAGGACGTCAGAGCATTGTGTCCGAGTAGATCGCGCATATCGCGAAAGCGAGTGATCACTAATGACCTCTTGGGAGGAAGGTTGCGAGGATGGATATATATAAATCATCTGCGACGGCCCTGCTTCGTGGAAAGGGGAGAGATCGAGCACATCGTCTGCGACAGCCAAGTGCACAAGTGGTACCGCGCCAGAGACAAGGGCCTCGTCGAAGGCATCGAGCATCTGAGAAGAATCCCAGGAAGACCGGGAAGTAGGGCGGGGCCCAAGATGTGCGGCAGAGTGAGTTGTAGCTGGGACAGCGCCATCTGGTGGTGCGACGATGTAAGATTTCCCCCTTTTCCCTTTTTTGCCTTTGAAGGTTTGACGAGCATTGTGGCTACGTGATCGAGGCGGTTTTGCTGACTTTGCACCTTTTTCTTCTTCCTCTTCTTTTTTTTTTTGTTCTGGGCAGAACGACCATCCCATTGAGCTGAGCAGCTTCGCAGAAATAGGCGATGGAGCGGATGCTATCCTGAAAGAGTGTCACGTCGGCACTGCTGTGTACTGGACGAGAGGTCAGGCTTTTATGAAGGGGAACTGGAATGTTATTGTTCGGGGTGACCCTGATGGTTGCTGAGCTTCGCTTGTCTATACTGCTTTGCTTGTCTCTGGTAGTAGGAGCGCGGGTTTCTGGATATTGAATGGTGGTGCCTTCTAATGTGGACCTGTGGGTTACAGTTGGAAGAGGCTTGATATAATACAAGCCGGCTCTGTTAAGGGCCACTGTGTGAACATGAACGTTTCCGGCTGGATCAACGCGAGAGTCAATATTGCCGTCGATTTTTTGGCTTATCGCTTTTCCTCTGTTTCAAATCAGAAGGCTGAGGCTTCACTGGAAGAAGATTGGAGCGGCACTCATGCTCATGACTGGCTTGCTGTGAGTCTGTCCTTATTTAGGCCCCTTTACACAAGATTGCTGACCTCAAAGTAGAGTGAAAATCGTCTCCATTCTGCGACTCAACTCGCTGAAAACCTACGCCAATACATCCAACCCTACCTATGATGACTACTCCGTCGTTCTTTGGTCCGCCGTCGAGGTCAATATCGGGCTCGACTGATCATTCATCGCAAAAGCCGTCTGTTGAGCAGCGATCCGCGATCAGTATGGCAGACGATGACGGCAGCCGCATGAGCCTGACTCGCTTGGCCCAAACCTGCACCCGCTGTCTCGAATTCAAATCCCGGCTTCACCAGTTGGATAGTCATGGACGAGGAGTCTCTTATGACGAATGAGGGACATGATGGACGATATTTGCCGGCGTAAACAAAATAGACGTTAGTGTACATCTATTAAAGTGTCAGTACAAATGTGTCGATAACAACCATGGCGAACTCATCAATCTGCAGGGGTGCCAGTCAATAAAGCAGCCACACCACGTGGCCGATCGGAAAACAGATCAGTAATAACTGGTCCTCCCTTGTCTCCCACTGGTTCACTACCCTTGCAGACAAAGCATTTGGAATGTACTTGCGCGCGTCCTCAGGGTTGGGGAGATTTAAGCTTTGGACGAAACGAGTTAGGCTCTGCATATACCCAGCGCGACAAAGCCCATCCAGCTCCGTGCACGCATTAACTCATCTGAATCTTGGAAGCTGCTTAGAGTGGTCATGCACAGCAATTGGGAATTGCTTGCGGTGGACCATCCTTCGCTCAAGCGGAAGAGGTGGCCTAATCAAGATGAGATATCAGGGAACAACGGGATTCTAGGTCACGGCCGAATCGCCGATTTTGTCATCGACAATGAGGTCAATACCCAGAGTGGTTCAACATTGGCTGCGGCCGGGGAGTCCCTTGCAACACCAACGAGTGGCTCGATCTGATTGCAGTGAATGACAACGCTGCGTATGATCGAATCGTTGTCGAGCAAGCAGCTGCCAAGGTTTTTCACCTCGCTGGATCATCACTTTGGTCGCAGACCGGAGGATGCAGGCAATGGCCGTCTCTCTGGAATGACAGTGATTGAGGGCCTTGCTACTCGAGCAGGTTCCTGTCAATGGCGTATTGCTCATCACCCTTACTTACAATGAAAATATCTTCAGCCTCCCCTTTTCTGCGGACGACTGTCCCAAAGTGACATTTGGCAATGTCGAGGTCTTGGTAGGATGCCGTACGGCGCTGAAATCGGGAGGTAGTTGTCGGGTAGAAGGGACATGCGCGACTGGTGCGAGGCTACAATGCTCAGCGTGGACATGTCCCTTCTACCCGACAACTACCTCCCGATTTCAGCGCCGAGCAAAGCTGGCGCCTGCTTCGTGATGAGCAATCGGGGACTGTACGGACGTAATAATGCTGTATGAGTGCAAGGTCGGCGCGACCCAAGTCGCGGGTTCGGCTCCCCCTGTATCGTTGCTACATTTCGCAGAACGGGGACCACTTTGTTTCAGCGAGCTTTACTGGCGAGGGACGCAAGACAGAGTCGTTACTTGGGTACGCCATTGAGTGACCTGTAGTAAATGTGAGTGGTCGGCCTTGGTCTACAAAACAGAATCAGCCTAGTTTTCTTTCTTTCCATCAACCGGCGTAATTGCATTCGATGACATGATGTATCGCCTCTGACCATTGCAACTACATAAATGATGCAGAAACCACGGGTGAGTTGTGTCAATGAGTTACAGTTTGGAAATGACAAAACACGAAGGATGTTGATGTGTTAAGGCATGGATCCCGAATTGTGAATGAAATAGCTCATACAACAATGCACGCAATCTGCCGCGAATGATTAGGCGCATATTCACTTGATATGCCGAGATAAAGGAAGTTGCGCACAGACGAGACGATTGTTTCACCCGATTCCTTGTCCTGGGTTGCTTTATCTTGATAAGATGCCCACGACTTGAAACACAAATTCTCAGCGTCTTTTCAGAGCTGCAGAATAGTGGGAATCTCGGCGCGAATCATGCCAGTAGAACCTGGCTCAATTGCGTGTCCATTGAGCCCGGGAGATGGGTACCCCATGCAAAAGTACTGTTCTTTCGATGTATCATTCAATAGTGTTAGTGTTCATACTGTGTTGGGGCATAGACGAGGATATCGGTGTTAGCCGAATGCGCATTATCTAAACCTCTTAGAATGCCGAAATTTTGCGACGAATGGACCCCAGGTAAACGTGACATAGTAACGAGAACAACGTATCGGATTATGTCACAAAGATGCGATCGTCCGTAGGGAAATGGAAGAACATGTTTATGTTCCACAATGCACAACGGAGGCTTCGCGGGCAAACCCTGCCGCATCATGTTGGAGAACTGTTTCATGCGTTCCTTATCAGGCTAAGCGACGACCCTTGCCCCACCTTGCAGTCGCTCGGTCTTTTCTTAGCGGTTTGTTTCGCATCGTCGCCTCAACTTTGACATCGATCTTGAAGAGACAAGCCCAGTAGAACAAAATATAGCGCGCATTGGATAAAGTATTGAATGAACCAAGTGGGTTGTCCTGTATTTCGGAACTGTCAGCCCATGGCTACGCATTCAATGCATTCGACTTGGCTGGTTACCGCAGACGATACCTCGTCTTCTCTAACACAACCGATCTGTTGAGCATTAGGGCCGGGCGGAAGCACCTGACAACGCCTTCGCACGGATTCGTATAGCTCTTCCGCAGACGACTTATACACATTCGTATTTCTCATGACTGAAACAGTAAGCTTGCTGACCAGTCGCGGTATATGGGGCGTGAAAACGAGCGTCGGGAATTCTCATGTAACGAGGCCAGTAGTTGCGAACCCCGTTCCCCTCGAAAGCGAGGCATCAAGCCTGCAGCCAAGGTTCAAGGTTCGATAAGTCGCGGTAAGGCATCAGGACGGCATTCCAAAGTGCTGCGCCGTCACGAAAGCTGCCTTGCGTCCGTGTTAAATCAACCAGACACTCCAAACTGCCACGATCGTTGCGCCGCACACAACCGTCCTCAAACGGCCGTCAAGGTTCTTGGTTACAGCTGCCAGGCAGACCGAAGTCACATGACTTGGAGTGATATGGGCGTCGTTTGCCCTCAACACACAACACAACCCTGAAAATTTGTCATTTATTTCCTCCCCGCTCCCTTGTCTTCATTCCGAGGAGAAGAAATCAACAACAACATCGTCTCCAAACGAACCGCTCAAGCCGGTTTCATCGCATTCTTTGTCCAGGTAAGTAGAGGTTCTCACCTGGTTTTGGAAGAACGAGAAATTTATTTGACGACCCCGCACTTGCCACATCACGACTTGCAAGCTAGCGTGATTTTACCCAGCACAAATTTACATGCAGGCGGGTATAAAATAGCGGATCCTTCTCCGAAGGAAAAAATTGCGAGCTTTTTATCTTACTCATCTAACTCGAAAGAATAGTGACTTTTTCTCCCCTCTTCCACCTCATCCCACCAATTTCCACGACCACCTCTCCCACTCTTTTTCGTCAACAACACAGGTATTGCGCTCGTTCCGCTACATTCAAGTGTCCAGACAATAACCAATTAGCGATAGAAACAAAAATGGCTGACCAACAGGGTGACCGACAAGCCGGAACCGTCAAGTGGTTCAACGACGAGAAGGGCTACGGCTTCATCACCCCCGCCGACGGTGGCGCTGATCTGTTCGTCCACTTCAGAGCCATCGAGGTCCAGGGCTTCAAGGCACTCAAGGAGGGACAGGCTGTCAGCTTCGTTGCCGAGCAGGGCCAAAAAGGAATGCAGGCTGCTCAAGTCAGGCCTGAGCAGGAGCTGGCATAAGGATTCTTTGTTCTCCGAAACAAGAAAAAAACACCATTCACTCTTGGTGGACGTCGTACAAATGTGCTAGGATTGGGAGTTCTCGGGAGGAGAAAACAGAAATGCCAAGTGCGTCCAGTAGCAAGGCACGGGGCGGAGAAAAAATCAACGAGGAAGCTGTTCCACTTTTCCACCAAATAATTGATGTCAGTTTCACCACACGAGGTTTTAACGAAGCAGTTACTAGCGGATAAGAAAATACCAACTCTTTCTGTTACACGTACATGCATGCGCGACGAACCCGAGCCTTTCCTCGGTAATTGGACCTGAATTCTTAAAAGACGTGATCTTGCCTCAGCCCTCTCTGACTTCACCTTTTCCCATTCTTCCCATTGTATGTCCGTCCCTCTCCGTCCGTGCACTAAAGAGCGCGGTAGCTCAGTGCCACAATCCAACCCCGACCATCTATCTAGTCAAGCTGTGATTCTTTGACTACTCTCACTCCAATCCGTACAAAGTCTCCAACAAAAACATGGTGCTGATATACTGCCGCCTCTTTTTTATTGTCTTTCTACTGTGTCAAATCCATGAAATAATAGCACATGAAACGCATTACAATAACATTGCAATTCACTGGTTGTGGTGTTTGCATTCCTTGAACCGTGCTTTGAATACGTTTGCGGTCTGTTGCTAACAAGGCAAACATGCTCACGGCAGCGTTTGTTTTTGGAGCGACCTGACCTGACCTGACCTGAGTGCACTGTGGGTCTTTGTGGCGTAATCCGCGTAGTTTAATTCGCCAAAGAATACAATAATGTACTTAGTATTAAATTCACTGTTGAACTCGCTGTTATATGGCACTATGAAATATGGCACTAGGAGATATGGCACTAGGAGGTTGATGATGGAACGCACGGAATTGTAGGGGATTTATAGGCCAATTAGAATACACGAATCTGCCCCACCAAGACCCGTGGTGCACTTGGTGTTGCACGAAAAAAAAAGAGGCGCAGCCGACTGGCCACTAATGTGTGCGTGTGTTATCCCCTATATGCCTTGCGACATCAGGTCAAGGCGAGGCCGAGACTCATCTGCGGCATCCCGTTCTAGGGGAACTTGGAAGGCGCCTTGCTAGAAGCATCCTCTGCAAATTACGACTTGGGCCCTGGGGGCTAGATTTCAAATTTGAGCTGTTGCCGCTTCACTCGCCGTCAGGCCGCTCCGAAAACCTTAGTTTAACTACATCCTCGCCGAGAGGCCGAGAACTTTCATGTCATCCCCTCTGTTTCCTAGCTTGGTCGTGTCGTAAACCATACTACTTACTTCTCTCTGATACCCTTCGTTCCAACGACAAGCCAAGACGCAATGGGCAAAACTAGAGCGAGCGACCCCATTGGCAAGTTCTTTGCCCGATACAACCAATTCGACTATGATCCACACAGTGAGGCATGGTCCGAGTATCATCGCATGTGTGCCTTCTTCAACTGGAAGAAGGACTGCAAGAAAGAACGAGCTGCCAATACCTTGTTCCGGGACGCCATAGTTGCCCAATTCGGGTGTCTTTACGGCGTCGACGAGAACAAACTTGCCACTCTGCAACGGCTCTGCGAGAAACTGGAGGTCTTCCCTGTGCCACAGAGTGTTACTTCTTGTAAAAAGGTATTGTAATCGACTTCTTCGTGCTGGGATCGATTCCTTGATCTTCCGTCGCTGACCTGGGATCGGTATGCAAGGCCATTAGCAAAGTCCATGTCAACATTATGGATTTTATTGACTCTGAGCGCACTGGTGTTCCAATACGGATATTTGGCTCTTTGTCACAGCTCCGTCGGTATACTGTGGATAATGACAAAATATTTCCGAAACGTCAAGCGAGGAAGAGCGCGCTGCTAAGATACCTCCTGCGACGGATTTTGTGAAATTTTACGTCTCCAAATGTATATATATTCTCTGTCAAGAGAACAGTTTGATTGATAGGATTTTAGGTTTCTCCTAAGTTGTATGACACTTTGTGTCGGAGAAGTTGGAGAAGTTGGGGAGGTCTTGAGTGGGGTTTCATGTCGAACTAGATGTGGTTGAATGGAATCATGGAATGTGCCCCAGGCTTGCTCCCCAGGCTTGCTCTTTCTTCTCCTTCTGTAACGTTTCATGAATTCTTACTTTGCGTGCTACTTGATGCTAGTAATTCACTGTTTACACCATAATCAGCTCTGGTGTTACAGCATGGGGCCAGTTACTGACCATTTTTCCCGTGGTTCGCCCCGGTGTGGACGGCAACACTACACTCTAGGTGGGATCTTGACACAGAACTCAGCTTTGAATACATGGTCCTTGAAACTCGATGCAACTTTATAGTCTTGAACGACCGTATGGTTCATTTGGAGATGACTTCTACATCGTCCAGGCAGCCGTGACTATCTGGTTCTGCGAATCTCGAATGGCTGAATCAGGGAACTCTATTGCCAGTTACTACTCGGGGCAAGCCGTATCAGACCAAATTTGTGCGCAAACTTCGGGTACTTGAGAATCATGTGGGCGCCCAACAGGTGAGCAACGAATTCGGTTACCTAGTAGGCTCCCATTTTGGCAATCTAATCTACAGAGCTTCTGCCACTAACGAGTCACTCCTCCTCTAGCTCTGGGTAATGCCTCCAAATGCCCTCGGAATACGCAGCGCGCCGGTCACTGGCAAGATAAGCACTGATGTTGGGCCGTTCCTTTACGGCTTCAAACAGCTTGAACACCCCGTCATACTTGCCCGACTCTCTCATTTTCTTCATCGTTTTCGGGAAAGCATACTCGGTTCCATGAATGCCCTGTCATTTTGTCAGCCATGATTCGTCTCATTGGAACCGAGATTCGCCGAGTTTCATTACCTGGAAGAGCACCAAGTCCGCATAAGTCAGTTTCCCTCCGTGGAGCCACGGCCCATCTCCGCTGGCCTCGCCGTCGAGGACCCGTTGAAGATAGGCGAGGAATTTCGGCAAGCGCTCCCCGGTGAATGACTTGGCGCGTTTCTTGGCCTCTGGTTTCTGGTCGTCGTAGTACGCAGAGACAGCAACAGGGTGGTGCGTCTCATGTACCTCATTGGAAAGGAAATCCAAGATGGTGAGAACGATCTGATTGAGCTGATACACGCCGTTCCCCTCAGCTGGCGCAAGTCCAAGTCTGGGTGCGAGATAGAGCAGGATGTTGGGCGTTTGAGAAAGCGTCACGTCCCCATGTACAAGGGCCGGACATGCAAACACTGGGGCATTGTTCTTGTCGCCTTTGCTATCCGCGCCCACGAGGTCCAATACTCTTGGGACAGCCTCGGATTCCTGCTTCGCGGTGTCCATGTATGACACTCCAGCTTCTTCGAACAGCAGACGGATGAATTCACCACGCCCGGGCATCTTGGGCCAGTATATGAGTTCATAGGGGGCGTCTTCTGGCTTGACGCGCTTGGTTTCGGCTTCTGCCATCCTGCGAGTGGTACGTGAGAGAGAGACAAGAACTATAGTCCGTGTCAATCGAGGCCTGAAGATATACGGCGAGATCCCAGATGATGTCTACGATCAGAGGAAGCGGCTGACAACTTGACACGACGCCCAGGATGACGCTGATGCGGGGTAGGGCACAGCCGCACAAGTGACAAGAGTTTGTGGGTTTACGCGAAGTCATCTTTGACGTCTGATTGATTCCAAAGATTATTACCAGGACATTCATCTTCCATCGTTCCTTCTCTCACGAAATGCGATCGCTACGATCAATTGACCCGCTTGTTTTGCCACGCGATTTTCCCTCCTGGTAAACTTCAAACATGCCCAAAACATCAGCGCCAGTACATGCTACACAGTGCACACCGCCGTCATTACACTGTCACAGTACGATTTCGACCTCGCTTTTCATTCTGCCCAAGTTACTCATGTCTATGCCAAAGCTGCAGGAGCTGAATGCCAGGGAAAGAATCGACTGAGTTGACTCTGGGAAGATGTGCGGCGGAATGATCAAGGCTCTGTCATAGAATAACGCATTGGATCTGGCGAGCGATATTCAGCCCACTGCTGGCGCGGTTTTGGGGGTAGTCAGGGCGTAACAGCAGTGAGTAAGACCGGCAGATATTTCTCATTCCGTGACATTACAGAAAAGCTGCATTTTGACTATTGGACTGAGCCAGTGTTGCGATCACATTTGCCGCTGATGCGGAGTTTGCAAAACAAATTGGTGAGATGCTTGAGCAACTTTCTTACATCGACGAGTGCGATATACTAGGTCAGAAAATAAAAGGGGGGGGGTATACGAAAGGTAATTTATCTTCGAAATTTAGGAGAGCTTCTCTAGAATACTTTTTTCAGGCATTAGCATCGGTATATAAGAGGGCTTTTGGACTCCAATCGTTACGAGAAATGGAGCCAATTTGGTCATGACAGTGCTTTGGCAGAATAACGAATCGCCTAACATTGTCCAGGACTTCCTGAAACATGATCGAATACTCCGGGACCTAGTAGTCCGTGAAATTATGGATGTTGTCGATGATCATAGATACAATGCGTCCAAGGAGCGAGTTCTATCTTCCCAAACCCAAGGTCTGTTACTACTATTGTCGCGATGATGAGACTGGGCAAGCTATCTATATAATTTCAAATTTGATCCTGGAGCTTCTTTAACTATTTCTTGGCCTTAAGAAACCTTTTTTCGAATGGTATAAGCAGACCCAGGACTCTGGGGAATTTGACCCGGCATTAAACTCCAAGAAGCTGGAATAGTTTTTGAAGAACGTTATCAACGCAGTTGATCGTACCTGTTTTCCTTATTGAAGGCTTGGATGAATGCAATAGAGCAAACTGGGGCAGGATTCTTGGCCTCTAATTTTTATCCGAAACGCAGAAGCCCATAAAAGTCATGGTTTCTTGCCGTCCGGAAGAGGAGCTCGTGCAACAGCTAAGCAAGATACCTGGGATGAATATTCTCTCGACGGCTCAACGAGATAGGTTTATCGTCGAAAAGAAAGTTGAAGAACAATTACAATGTTGATCAGACTGGGCATGTCGGGTGTGAGAATCGTGCACTGCGCACAGCTTTGCGGCTTGGTGATATTGAAATGTGTCGTATCCTGCTTATCGTGCGACCTGGATCCCACTCCAGCGCTTAGAGCAAACAATGCTAAAAACATGGGGTTGGACAATGCAACATCTAGGGAAGTTGCGGCAGATTTCACAGAATTACTGCGCCAATGTGGCGAACAAAGCGGCTTGATCCGCCCAGGTTGTCGAGGGTACTGTTAGCTCTTCTATGCCCAGGAGGCACTAGTACAGAAAGGCACTACACGGTCTGGCCAAAGTTCCAGGACTGCTCAGCTGACGATCGGCTGGACAAGGAGAGGATGAGAGAGCTGGCTGTGGAGGGTCGTGGACTCTTAGCTGAAGTGACAAGCCGCTGCCAAGCGCATACGAATATGCCCAAGGGTATGTCTATTGCTAAATTGACCACCGTGGCCGGTGAGGTACTGATTGCTAAAAATCAGCTCAAGCCCATCCCTTCTCTGAATAGAGTAATTGTTAGGGTCTACTAAGGAACTCCTACACCTCTGGCTCTGGATTTGATGCCAGGATTTGGGTGGGTGGTTTTACATGGCGATCGAGAACCGTGAACTACGAGGCAGTACACTGCTTCAAAGCTCATGAGGGGCACAGTTCTTCGGCTACTGCCACAAGAAACCGGAAATTGCCCCGAGGGTTGCAGACATTTGTTATTGTCGTCTTAGATGTAATTGCCAGTTGGAAATCAGCCATTCGCAGTCTTCTGTTCAGGGTTTACCATTGTACTCACTCCCCTGGGCACTTGGCCATGACAGCACGCCTCGTGATTCCGAAATGACGTCCACCTCCCAATGATTTGATGGCAACTAATGGGGCAAAGCCTTGCAGAGGCTTTTGATTTTCAAGTACCTTCGCCTAGACTTTCAGACTGCCAAAGCGTCCACGACTCCACAACATTCTGCAATGCAATAGGTACCCCGACCACCGCTAGCTGTTGTCAACACGTTGGGTCTAATCAATATCAGTGCACACATGAGTCGCCGGCCAACTCACCAGCAGCGTCTTTGCTTATGTCTAGAACCGCTAACGACGGACATGTTGTGATGGCAGCATCGAGGTGAGATACATACTGACTTGGGGATTAACGTACGTGTGAGTGACTCCTTTACTAGGTTTGAGTGCATTTCGAATGCGCGTTTGCTGGTTGGAATGGCATCTTCTAGCTTCAATGTCTGATGATGAATTGTTGAAGAATGTCTGGTTCCACTCCTCTCGACGAGTCGACGGGTACGTACTACTCCGTAGGTTCCGAAGTTTAGAGGCACCCGACCCCACAACCTTGAACCAGCTCGCCGTACTCCGTATTACTCCGTACATGTGTTTTGGAAAAGACCAATCAGCTGCTATCTGGCCATGTATGCTTGGGCATGTGTACACCCCACTGTACATGTGCCCCCACCACCTGTTCGCACCTGATACGATAACATGTACTCCGTACAGCTGTATTATCTGTCTACCCCACGTTGGCCCCTGTCCATGGAGCTCCTCGTCAGCTCGTCAGGGCGGCACAGGCTGGCCGGTTTCCATTTCTCTTCTTGCCCTCCCGCCTTGCCATCATCTTGCGCTTCAACAAGTCGTGTGTCATAAACAAACCCCCCACGACATGGACGAAAAGAGCAGGCTCCCGCCCTACAGGCCGCCGCACCTCTCCATGAACGAGCCTCATCCACCGGGCGCCAACTTGGGCCGGTTTCGGGGCCGTCGAAATATTCGACGGAGCAGAGGTGTCAAGTTCTTCGCCCTGGCATGCCTTTTGCTCATTGTTCTTGCTCAGTGGAAGCAAATATGGCGATCCGACCGTCTCGCTGCCAGGTTATCGATTGAGAAGCTGAATAATGATCTGGGAGTCTGCAAGAGGCTCCGTCACAAGCCGCGGGACCCAATCGGTCTCGGTCGCGACAAAAATGCGAGATACGTTGAGGGGGCTCGCCCTACGCTTATCAAGAATGCTACCATCTGGGTCGGAGAACCGGTCAAGGGAACAAGCCACGCAGATGCGCGAGCTGGCAAAGGATGGGAGTGGACACAAGGTGATGTGTATCTGGAACACGGCCTCATCAAGAAGGTCGAGCGAGTTGTATCGCCAAAGACATTGCCCAAGAACACCATAGTTTTCAATGCTGAAGGTCGGCTGCTTACTGCTGGTATCATCGACATGCATAGTCATGCCGGTGTCGACTCTCTTCCCAACCTCCGTGGTAGTGGCGACGTCAACGAGGCATCTGACAACATTACCCCATTTGTTCGTTCTATTGATGGACTGGATGTTTTTGACCCTCAGATTCAGGTCATAAAATCTGGAGGTGTGACCACGTCACTGATCCTGCCTGGATCAAGCAATAATATTGCCGGAGAGGCCTACCTCATCAAACATGCCGTTGGCAAGAAAGACGGCCGCCAGGAATTCAGTGCTAATGACATGCTGGCTGATCCTGAGCAACACTGGCGCTACATGAAGATGGCTTGTGGTGAGAACCCAAAGGGGAACTTTGGTGCCAAATCCAACGGTCGCTATTCCAGCCGCCTGGGAGAGAGCTATGCTTTTCGACACGCCTTCGAGCAAGCACAAAGTTTGATTCAAAAACAGGATGATTGGTGCAGCAAAGCCGAGGCCGTCGGTGTGGATAATATGGACGGGTATCTTCCCCAGGAGCTTCAGTGGGAGACTCTGGGTGCTGCCATGCGTGGTCAAGTCCATATCAACATCCATTGCTACACAGCAACCGACTTGGAGGCAATGGTTGACCATAGCAACGAGTTCAAATTTGCTGTTCGCGCGTTTCATCATGCGCACCAGGCTTTTCTGGTTCCTGAGGTACGTGCAAGCTCACTCTGTTGGGGGCCGACCTGCAAAAGTGTGGCCGCTTACTGTAGTATGAAATAGATCCTGAAGCGGACATGGGGCGGTCGTGCTCCAGCTTCCGCCATCTTCGCCGACTGCATGTACTACAAAACGGAGTCTTATATCGGCTCTGAATACGCTGGGAAGCTCTTGTACGAGGAGGGATTGACTCCAGTTTACGTGAGCGACAATCCCGTCCTCAACGCTCAACACGTTGTATTCGAGGCTGCCAAGGGATACCACTATGGCCTGCCTTACCATGCGGCACTTGCGAGCGTGACCACTGCGCCGGCCGAAGAGCTAGGTATGGGCAATCGTCTGGGCAAAGTTAAACCCGGCTACGATGCCGATGTTGTCATTTGGGACAGCGACCCTCTCAGTGTTGGAGCGACTCCTGTACAAGTATGGATTGACGGAACAGCTCAATTTGTCGCCCCCGTGTACCATGACAAACCGATTGAGAAGCCCATTGGCCCAGACGCAGCAGCTATCAACGAGGTTGTTGCGGAGTCCACACCCGTTACAGATGCCTTGTTCAAAGGTATCACAAAGGTTCTCTTGTCAGGCGACGCCGTAAAGGAGATTGACGGCAACAATGTCAATGTCGTGATCTCAAAAGGCAGAATATCCTGCATTGGAACCTGCAAATCCGAGTTCGAAACCGCCACCGCAAATGGAGTCAGGACTATAGAGGTCAAGGACGGATATCTCACCCACTCGTTTACGGGCGTGGCTGGGACCATCGGTCTGAATGCAATAGATGCGGAGGAAACCACGGACAACGGTGATAATGCGGAACATTTCACACGGGCTATTGATGGCTTGATGCTCGACAGCAAAAAGCTTCATGCTGGTGCCCGGTATGGGGTGACGAGAGCTATTACTGCCCCAAAGTTCAACGGCCAGGGTTCACACCACGGCACGAGCGTTGGCTTCGTCACCACCGCTCAGACGAGCATTGAAGAAGGGGCCATCTTTGCGCCTGACGCAGCCGTCCACTATACGCTGAGCGTCAGTGTCCGCCAGGGGTCCAAGAGTTACACGGAGGCTTTTGGTGCTTTGCGCAAGCAGCTTCTCAACGCGATCAAAGCAGACAAGGAGGAGCCTGAGCCACACACAGAAGCAGCGTACTTGAAGAAGGTCGTGTCTGGAGACCTTGTCTTGGCATTGACCATCGATAGCGCGGACGGTATCGCGTCGGCGCTGCGCATCAAGTCGGATGTTGAGAAGGCCCTCAAGACTTCCAAGATTAAAATGGCCATCATTGGCGGCGCCGAATCCCACCTCGTCGCTCATGAGCTTGCCGCTGCATCTGTCGGTGTCATTCTCACACCACTACAGCCGATGCCGACATCGTGGGATTCGCGACGCGCATTGTCCGGCGCACCACTCACAAACGGCACGGCAGCCGACTGGCTGGTCACGGCTGGTGTCACGGTTGGCATTGGCCTGCCGGAAGATTGGGTCGTTCGCGATCTCGGCTTCGAAGCGGGTACGGCCTATCGGAACGGCGACGGCCGCTTCACCGAGAAGTCTGCCCTAGACATGGTGAGCAACAACATTTATAAAATCCTCGGTGTCGATGTGCCCGAGGAAGAGAGCAAGGACCATTTCATTGTGAGCGAGGGCAGCCCTCTCAGCATCGGGTCAAGAATCAAGGCTGTTGGGTCTGGCAGAGGAACGGTGTCGTTGTACGTGTAAGGCGGCAGGTTTAAGTCGTGCACACATAAGAATATTATAGCATAGTCAAAAACTCGGCTCACCATTGTCCATGCAACAAGAATAGCCATCCATCGGCCTCGGCAACATCAGAATGACCCTCGCTCACGCATCACCGACGGATCAAGGCATTTGCCCAGATGGCGCCACGTGCCTACAAATGCAAGAGTCCGGTGCCCGGTTATCAAAAGCTTGAGACTACCTAGAACCTGAGCAGCCGTTCGAATAGCGCCGCGGGGCAGATGCACAACGATTGATTCATGCATCGCTCCGGGACAGGCAATGGCGCCAATGATGGCGTTATTAAAAAGGGTCTAGGACACTGTGCTTGTTGATGAATGTTGGGGCAGACTTGCACGCGCGTATATTGAGAAACCAGTGTCCATGATGGCAAGGAAGCTGTTGGCCAAAATGACTGTCGCGCCGGTGATTGTGTTTTCTCACGGAGGCGGTGAGTCTCTTGCAAAAACGACATTTTCGCATTCATTAGCCAGCGTCGTCTTCCTCGCGACAGCGCACTGGTCCACCTGGTTCCCAACACGACCTGCACCATGACTACCGTGGGTTCCCGCCTGGATCCTCCCTATTATGATAGCATCAAGGACCCTGCCAAGGGCGATCCGCAAATCGCCTCGGAAATAAAGACCCGACCCCTCTTGGAACAGCATGGGCTGACGGCCAAGCCCGATTCTTCGCGGGGGCTGGGACCACGGCGTTTTTGTGCCCCTCGCGCTCATCAAATCCCGAGGCAGACATCCCGAGGCAGACATCCCGGCGGGCGACCCGGAAAGTAGCTTCAAGGCCCTTTCTGATGAATGGAACGAGGCACTGGCAAAGGTGACGACTGCGAAGGGGCAAACCGATAGATGGGATGGGTTGAAGAACTGGAGAGGGCTGCCTCACGCGGATCGGATGCATCCGCCGCGTGGGTAACGTGGGGGCCAGCATTTCATGCCGTTGGTTGGTTGTATGTGCGGGTGCGGCGGTTGATGAGCCCCACGCGGGGTGGCCGCTATCAGCTCTGAGTGGCTATACTCCGTAGTGAGGGTGCCACCTACCCCACTTGGTGCCTTTCTAGGCACGGGAAGGTCTGTTATTGGCCTGCTACCCTGTAATGTACACTTTTTTATCTCAACAGGGATTCGTTGTGGTGCGCGAAGCTCGAATCTGCCGCAAGCACGAGGAAGTACGCGGCCGCGAATACTAAAGCCCTTCAAAGCAAGTGTGTCACTGTTCGGTGGGATGACATTTGGCTGACATGGGCCCATGAGACGATGCCTGCGCAAGCACGGTCAGAGAAGAGCACGGCAGACGGCGGCAGAGCTCGGCGTGATTTTCATTTCCCTGGAATCCGCCCCTGAATTGGTTCATGTCTTTGTTATTTGCTTTTTCCTCTAGTCTCGGCAGTGGAACAGTGCCGGGACCGTCATGCGCTCAGTGCTCGACGACTGAGTGAGACAAAGATTCCTCATCGCCCACCTGCACCGGGCGTTTGTGCACATGCATTAGTTACCGCGGGGACAACAACTGAGCCCGTCTTTGGATCCACGACCTAGTTAGCCGTGGTAACTTGGTTTGAACGAGGGAGGATGGTAAGTTGTTTGTTTGCATGGGGGGGGGGGGGGGCATTTCGGGACTTTTGTGGCGCATTCCTTCCGACTATCACCCTATCGGCATCTTTTCCAAGACAACGCGGCTCTGTGTTTATTTCGGCTTGTTTGAATGCCTGACTTGTATCTCTCTACGTGGGCCTGCCACGGGCGGCGCTCCGCACTGCCTGCGGCTTAGGAGAAGTACGAGCATTCTCGGGCCAATTTTGCTTGATTGAATATTCAGGTGTTCACACGTGGTACACGGAATAATTTCATGGTCATCGAGGGCCAACCGCCATTTTGAAAATGGCCGTGGATATTCCATTTGCGGCCTCACCGTGGCTAGATTTGATGAAAGTGGATTTTATTGCAAGAATGCCAAGAGCTTGAATCTATTGTCTATTATGCCCACGACTTGTTCAGTGAGCTTCCCCCGTCCCGAGTTCAAAGAGCAAAACGTAGTCCGCGAACAGCCACGATCAGACACCCATGGCGCTGGGATCATTTATTACGGGAGAAGACCCGACCAGACCTGGCTGCGGGGAAAAAAAAAAAAAAAATAGGACCCGTCTATACCATGACGACGACTCCCATTGCCAGGGCGATCAATCCGGAGGCACCCATGAACAATCCGCGGGTGCTGGCGCCGGCGACAGGCACGGGCATGGGAGCAGTCGAGTTGCCGCCGGGGCTCGTGGGAGCCGGGCCCACGGCACCGCCGGTGGCGGAGACGACGACCAGCGCGGGCGCAGTGCAAGGGGTGGTCGGCAATGGCGATCGCGTTACCATGTCGGGAGTCGAGGAGACGGGCCCGCAGGCTTCACAGGCGACGATGGTCTCTGATGAAGCTGCCTGGGCCTGAGCCTGGGCGCCGGTCAAGGCGGCGAGCACTTTGGTGGGAAACAAGGAGTGTTAGCGGAGATGTCGAGCCATGGACGATTGATTCTTATACTTGCGGGAAATGCTGAAGAGAGCAAAGGACTTCATCTCGTCGGGTAGGTTTTGTTTATTCGTGGAGGACAAGGTGGATGCTAGAGAGAATGGAATTGGCAGCGGTTGAACAGTGAATTGTAAGAAAAAGAGGGACAGAGAAAAGGCAGGTTATTAATTGTAGTTGGAAAAGGGATCCCGTTGGAAGGGGAACCGGCGGAGGGATGGATTAAAGACAATTCATTTTGGTGAGATGAGACGAGGGGAACGTGGACGCGCTTGCGCCATAACAAACGGATTGTTTCTTCTGTTTCTCCCATCAGTGCTGCCCGCTTGTGGAGCCATCGGAGAGTAAACTTTGTTTTGCCGGCTCTGGCGCGGCAGATCCTGGACATGGTTCATGGTTCAACGTTCATTCCCCGGATCGAGCGAGCCCCGACGCAATTTCGCTGACTCAGGTTCCGGGGGGGGGGCCGCAACAGCTCGTCCGATCTGGTGCTGCGAGCCCGATTGAGCTGCGAGGGAAAGCTCGAGAGCTCGGGAAGCTCAATAAACTCGAGGGGGACAAGACGACTGGGGTTCCAGACCGGACGACGCACGACCCGAGATGAGAAGTCTGAGAAGGAGGGCGTGGAATCGTGGCTAACTCCGGATCGCCTGGCTGCCGAGGGCTACGGGCCGCTAGCGCCGAAATCCTGCAAGTTGTGCTTTTTTTCTTTCATTGTTGTTCTTGTTTCTCTGCATCTTTGGAATCAAGTGCTCACTGCTCGTCATCGCCTGGACAAATTGAGTAGAAACGTTGGCACCAATTGTTTTGGCCACGGTTTTTTTTTTTTTTTTGTATTTATTGCTCTCTGGTGCGCGCTCAGCTTGAACTTTTTTCTCTTCGACTCGTAGCATCACATTTTCTCAGCAAGCTTGACCAGTCATTCATTCATTCACATCCCGTCTTCGCGTAATCATCATCCTATAATCCATAATACCTCACGGCCAGAAAAAATGTTCGTCTCCAAGATTGCCAGCATCATCGCCATCGCCGGCGCCGTCTCGGCCGGCCCCGTGCAGAAGCGCGAGGCCATCAACGACGGCATCATCCTCAACTACGCCCTGACTCTGGAGCACCTCGAGGACACCTTCTACCGCGAAGGTCTGGCCAAGTACACCGAGAAGGACTTTGCCGACGCCGGCTTCGACTCCGTCTTCTACAACAATGTGAAGAAGGTCTCCAAGGACGAGAGCGACCACGTCGGTTTCCTGTCCACCGCGCTCAAAGGTATGTTTCTTCTTCTCGCGCATGGCTTCTGGCTTCTGGCTTTCCAGCTTCTTTCTTCCCCGCATGGGCCAACCCAGGGTTCCTCGCTGACGAGAATTTTTCCTTCCCACAATGATAGCTGCCGGAGTTGAGCCCGTTGCCGAGTGCAAGTACGAGTTCGGGTACAAGGATGTCAAAACCTTCCTCGCCACCGCGTCCATCCTCGAGGGCGTCGGTGTCTCGGCATACCTCGGCGCCGCGGCCGACATCATGAGCAAGTCCTATCTCACCGCCGCTGGCTCGATCCTCACCGTCGAGGCCCGCCACTCGTCATACATTCGCGCCGGCCTCAAGCAGGCTCCCTTCGCCCAGGCCTTCGACACCCCGCTCAGCATCAACGAGGTCTACTCGCTGGCTTCCCAGTTCATCACCGAGTGCCCCTCGACCAATGCCAAGCTGCCGGTCAAGGCCTTCCCCAAGCTTGCCGCCGTTGCCGGCCCCAAGGCTGCCACCGAGGGTTCCACCGTCACCCTGCAGACCCCTGTAAGTTCTCGATCAATAAGAGTCCCTTATTACCGAGTTTCATGTTCCTGACCTCCCCACCTCCCTCCTCCAGGGCTACACCCTCAAGGCTCCCCAGGGATCTAGCCAGATCTACGCCGCCTTCATTGCCGTGACCGGTCCGGCTTTCGTCCCTGCCACTCCCGTCGACGGTGGATTCTCCGTCCAGATCCCCAAGGGCTTCGCTGGACAGACCTACGTCGTCTTGACCGGCTGCAACGAGACCGTCTCTGACGACACTGTTGCCGCTGGCCCCGCCATCATCGAGGTATGAGAAAACGAGACCGAGCACCCTTGTCATCATGGTCTCGGCGACGATTTGCTAATGGATGTGAACAGATTGCGTGAGCTAGTCGAATCGAATAGAATCGAATGGGGAAAAGAAGCGCATGTTGAGGCCTGGTTTCACATAATATACTCTACTTCTAGCGGTTGATATTCAAGCACGATGATGCGGGCGGGGCGGAGTTGGATTCTTATCTCCGTCTCCGAAATAAGCACAATACATGAAGACTATTGAAAGCAAAGTCATGACCTGGCACCGAAGGTTCAAGTCCAGCCACATGTGGGCGAGCACGATGGATTATCAGATGTGACTGCCGATCCCACTAGCGTACTTCTCCGCACATCTAAGCGAAGCGACATGTGAACGCGGGGGACAGAACTCGCGTGATTGAAGTTTCTATTTTTTTTCGACCAATTATAAATAGTTGGCTGCTGTTGACCGCTGTCGAACGATGGTTCACAGAATAGGCAGCCCGCCAGCCTGCCTTTTTGCAAATTGTAATTGTACTCCGACTTGTATTACTCCCGTACTCTGCGCCTCCCACCCACTCACTGTTGGTCACCGTCACCCACCGTCACCCACCGTCACCCACTGTTCGTCCCCACAAAATGCGTCCAAACCGTGCGCTACTGTCCGCGTGGGCGTTGGCACTCGCACTCACAGCGCGCGCAGCCCCCGCCCTCCCCAGCGTCGATCCGTTCTACGCCGTTCCCGACGGGCTGGAAAAGGTCAGTCCAGGAACCATCCTGCGCCACCGGACGCCGCCCAGCCGCATCGGTTCCCCCGGGCGGCTCCTGAAGCTGCGGTCCAGCCACCAGATCCTGTACCGGACAACCGACAGCCTGCGCAGGGCCACGGCCACGGTCCTCACCGTGCTCGTCCCGCCCAACGCGAACCTGTCGCGGATCCTGTCCTACCAGGTGGCCGAGGATGCCGCGTCCATCAACTGCGCGCCCTCGTACGCCCTCCAGCTCGGGGCCGCGGCCAACGCGAGCGCGACGGCGGCGCTGCTCGACCTCGGCAACATCGAGTCGGCCCTCCGCCGGGGCTGGGTCGTCATCGCGCCCGACTTCCTCGGCCCCCGCGCCGCGTTCCTGGCCAACGAGCTGGCGGGCAACGCGGTCCTCGACGGCGTCCGCGCCGCCTTCAACTCCCGCCCCTTCACCGGCATCGCCGCCGAAGCCGAAGCCGGAGCCGGAGCCGACGGCCCGACCGTCGTCCTCTGGGGCTACTCGGGGGGCAGCCTCGCGTCCATGTGGGCGGCCGAGCTGCAGCCCGCGTACGCGCCGGGACTTCGGATCGCGGGCGTGGCGGCCGGCGGCGCCGTGCCCAACATCACCACCGTCGTCAGCACGGTCAACGGTTCGCCCTTTGCCGGCCTGATCCCGTCGGGCGTCCTCGGCCTCGCCGCCGAGTACGACTTTGATTTTCTCATTGACCAGCACCTCCTCCCCCGGCACAGGAGGGAGTTCTACGGGGCCAGGGACATGTGCCTGGCCGGCGACATCCTGGCCTACGCCGGCAGGGACGTCGTGGGCATGTTCGACGACAGGAGCCTCGTGTACACGCACCCGGTCGCCGTGGACATCCTGGCCAGGAACGCGCTCGGCCGCCGCGTGCCCGGGGCCGGCACGCCGCTCTACGTGTACAAGGCCGTGGGCGACGAGATCAGCCCCGTGGGGGAGACGGACCGCCTGGTCGACGCGTACTGCGCCGGCGGGGCCACCGTGCAGTACGAGAGGGTGCTGCTGTCGGGGCATGCCCTCTTGGCCGTGTCCGGGGCTCCCCGGGCGCTTGCCTGGATCGACGCCGTCATGGGCGGCAGGTCGACTGCCGGGTTTGGCCATCGCAGTTGCAAGGGCGGGCGGACCGGACGGGCCGGGCGGGCCGGACGGAGCCTGGAGTATTAGCTGGTGGTTTGATCATGATGTATTATCTATCCGTATGTACCTCCGACCTTGTCCATGCTTTTGTCACATTGGCACAAACAATATCACTCATTTTTTCATCATTGGCCTCGCTGGTCTTAATATTAGATGCACAAGGGTCCGTCCACTTCCTGTTCGGTACTTGGTGCTAACCCTGGCCTTGCACCGATTTAGGCTAAAAGTGAGAACTGGTACAGTGTGCACTACATACATACTCCGTACTCCGTACACCCCTGGATTACATATTTTACGGACCCTACATGTACAAAGTGAGGAATGAGGAATGAAAAACTGGGGCATGTAGATTTGTAAATCATTCAGCAGTGCGTATTATTTAACCTGCCTGCCTGCCCCCGTCTCTGCTACTCACCCGAGGATTCTCACACTTGAAGCCACATGTTGTGCCGCGCCATCGAAGCACACTGTTCCGCAAAACGACAAGGCAGGGTGAGGGTGGGTCGCAGAGGAAACACCTCGCTGGATCGCCAAAACCTTGGCTCCACACGATTGCGATTGGTTGCGGTTCAGAGCCGTACCCAGTCGGACTGCCCAATGACAATGCGCGTGGGTGGCTGCCTTTAGTGGGCGGATGGGGCGACGGGGCCTCATCTCTCATCAGTTGTGAATCTGTCATCGGAAGCACATCCCTGGATATTCACAGTTTTCTGTTGTCTGTTCGCAACGTACGAGACCTCTTGTCCGATCCTATCTGGATTTTGTTGAAAAAGATTTGATGGCCCACGAAACTGGTATGATGGAGCCAGAGCCCGGACTGCAAGCACTCTCTTCGCGCTGAAAGCGTCAAGGTTGCTTTTTTTTTTTTTTTTTTGTATGCGGCAGATGGTCGGCTAAAGGAGCCGTAGACGTCATCGTTTACACGCATCTTGATTCTTCATCCAAAACCTTCCTTGCATCATCGATCGTGACGACCACTCCCACACTTAATATCTGTCATCGCGCTCATCGTCTTTCAACGGCGTGTTCTGACACTACAGATATACCAAACGCCGCCCCCCTCCACCATGTTGACATGCTTTGGACTGTGCGACTCGGACTCGGACGAATCTGAGCGCGAGCCTCTTCTTCCTCAGTACAATGACGCCACATCGCGCCAGACACGGCTCCACGAGAAGCTGCACACGTATCAGATGCTGAGGGCAATGTCCAAGGGTTATATGCCGTCCAACACGCAGACCATCGTGCACCTTCGCACCTTGCTGGGTGCGGCCATCTTGAACCCTTCGGAATGCAGTGACCTGAGCAATTCTGGACGAGCCCTCGTCCGTACCATCAGGCTCTGGCTCAAAGAATTCATGGACTTGCTCGAGAGCAAGAACTCCGAGGACCAGATCCAGGACTTCATATGGTGCCTTTCCAAATCAAGTCTTGGCCTCGACGCTGGAACCCTCACCGACGGCTTCGCAAAAGGCAAGACCAAGGCCAACGTGAAGGTGAACGCGACAATGGAGAGCTTCCGAACAGTGGTTTCTCTCGCACTGCTCAACAAAGACTTTCGAGTGTTTCTGGCCGACGTGGCTACCATCGCGAAGCAGGTGCTTCGAGATACGGCCGTTGCATTGGGCCATGCATCCGAGCAAGCAGGTGACAAGCTGGACACTTCCTCCGAGGATATCGAGGCCTTGAAGAAGACCGATGCCCAGAGCCGACCACCAACGTCAGTCGATGACATGAAGAGCAAAACTGCCCAAGTCGCCGAGACGGCGTACGAAGAGGCGACGCAAGTAGCACAAGAATCTTACGAAAGCTTGAAGGACCACATGAATGATGAATCTCGTAAGATACTGACCAATCGGTTGAAAAAGGCCGTCAGCAATTTGCGGCAGCGGCCAGACTACGCCGAGTCGGTGTCAACCTTGTCCAACATTCTCCAGCGCTATCTCCAGATTTATCTGGCAATTGGATCAGAAGCTGCGCACACAGTGGAGGATACCATTCAGCCGAACAAAGAAGCACATAGAGCAGTCCACAACTTCTGGCTCTTTGTTTCATCGTTTGGAGATGAGCAAAAGTGGGATGCAGTGGTGAAATCGTTGGGCAAGTTCATGGACAATCACAAAATGGACGAGAACCTCGATCAGTTTGTGACGGAATTCGCGACACTGGTGCAGAGGATGCTTTCCGATCCGAACTTCTTTGATGACATTGAAACTCGGCTTGACGAGTTGCGCGAAAAGCTCAATGGCCTCAACTCGGGATCCTCGATCGGGGATGATGTCACCGATATCCTCACAGCACTCCAGGGCGCGCTCATGTCAACTGCCGAGGACGAGCACATCAACAAGCTGGTCTCGACCACTTTGCGGCTCATCCATATCCTGTCCCCAGCTGGGAAGATGGAGAATCCAGAGCTGGTGAATGACTGCATCAACATTTTCATACCCCTGCTTGTCCAGTCAATACAACACGTCCCCATTCCCCGCCTGGAGGTGTCCACTCCCGAGATAGATTTGTTGCTGGAGAACGTCATTCTTCAGCCTGGTCAAACGACGAACCACAGCTCGTTTTTACCTTACAACCTGCAGCTCTCCACCCGCAATGACATTGACATCACAAAGGCACAGTTTGGAACCAGATCCAGCATGACGTCACTGGCAACGATCAAGATTGCCGGCATGTCAATCGCAGCAGAAGACGTGGGCTACTGGATGCGCTTGCACTCTGGCCTGCTGTGGATGGTGGACGAGGGCCTGGGCAGCTTCCACCTCGACGAGCGCGGCATCGACATGACCTTGGACATTGAGTTCGGCAAGGACCGACTGGAGGAGCTCGTGACCCTGCACAATGTGGAGGTCCGCATCCACCATCTCGACTACACGCTGAGCAAGTCCAAGTTCGCCTGCCTGGCATGGATCTTGAAGCCCCTCATACGCCCGATCCTCCGGAAAACATTGGAGTCTCAGATGTCGACTGCGATTGAGGATGGGCTCAGGACGCTGAATCGGGAACTGGTGTTTGCCCGCGAGCGGTTGCGTGCCACTCGGATCTGTAACCCCAATGACGTCTGGACTTTTGTTCGCGCCGTCGCCGCGCGCCTCATGCCCCGCCAGGACCCTGACGTGCACACGCGGGTCGGAGTGAGACCCGGAGAGGGCGTCTTCAAGGGCCGTTATGCCCCAGGTAGTCTGGTGAAGCTTTGGGAAGAGGAAGGGCGGGATGCCGAACAGAACGTGTTTGAGTACAGGCAGGATGGCTGGCGCAACGGGATTTTTGACGTTCAGACTGTTCCGGCCATGTGAACCGGGGGGGGGGGGGGGGCAAATTACTGTGTGTCGCGCAGCAAATGGCTGGCAGAGACCACGACAAAGGAGGTCGTCGTTGAGTACCCACAATGGGGAAGTTTGAGCTTCATGACGACGACATTTGGTACCGTAGTACGGATTACTACCGACTGGTTCACATCGGTCGTGACTCGTGAGCACACGAATTCGAGTTAGTTAAGCGACATTTTTTGATTTAATAAAAAAGTTTGAACCAAGGCATGAGTGACCACTGACTAGTAGTTGGAACTCTATCGTTGTCGTTGAGGACACGAGGACACGAGGCGGGGCCCCCGCCCAAGTGCGTTGTCCGTTTAGGCAAGCGGATTGAGAATTGGACGAATGTGCGGGGCCCTGGACGATGCGATCCAATGCATGGCTCCATGTTTTTGTTCTGTCTGGGTCTGCAGTGACAGCTGCTTGCAGTCCGAGTCGGGCCCGCTGCCAGCCGCCGAACGTCCGGCGCTCAGGGCAAGTGCAGGGCAAGTGCAGGGCAAGTGCAGGGCAAGTGCAGCGGGGCCTTGGCGCCTTACATTAACTTGATGAGTCCAAGGGGGCTCATCTTTGACTCTTCCCATTACAAATCTGCAACCACACCCCATTGTGTCCTCCGCGCCGCCTCACGATGGCTCCTGTCAAGCTCGCAGAGTACCTGTTCGCCAGGCTGCGCCAGCTCGGCATCGAATCGGTGCATGGCGTTCCCGGCGACTTCAACCTCACCATGCTGGACCACGTGGAGCCCGCCGGTCTGAACTGGGTCGGCAATGCCAACGAACTCAATGCCGCCTATGCCGCCGACGGCTACGCCAGGATCAAGGGACTCGGTGCCGTCGTGACAACCTTTGGCGTGGGAGAGCTCTCGGCCATCAACGCCATTGCCGGTGCCTATGCCGAGTTCGCCCCTGTCGTGCACATCGTGGGCATCCCCGCTCGCCAACTGCACGAGACGCGGACCTTGATGCACCATACCCTGAATGATGGCGAGTACAAGCGCTTCTCGCAGATGGCCGCTCAGGTCACCATTGCCCAGACTAGGCTGTGGGATCCGTTCACGAGTGCGCAGCAGGTGGATGATATCTTGGCCCAGTGTCTGTTGCATTGCAGGCCCGTTTACATTGAGCTTCCAGTCGACTTGGTCGACGCCTTGGTTTCCCGAGACCGGCTGCAAACGCCGATTCAGATTCCAGAGCCAGAGGAGACTCCTCCCCACCTGGACGACCTTGTTTCCAAGGTCATCGGCAAGATGGAGGCTGCCAGACAGCCCATCATTTACGTCGATGGTGAGAGCAGACCGTTGCGCATTCTGGATGCCCTGCAACAGCTTGTGTCCGCCACAAAGTGGCCCACGTTTACTTCGCCATTTGGTAAAGGGCTGGTGGAGGAAACGGAGCAGAACTACCACGGCGTCTACCAGGGACAATGGGGAGATGAGAAGGTCCATGACTTCGTCAATGGCGCCGATCTGGTGCTCTGCTTCGGTCCACACCTCAGCGGCACCAACACATACATGTGGAACAGCATACCGCAGGGGGGCGAGACGATTTCTTTCACCACTACCGGCGTCAAGATGGGTGCTGAACACCATCGAGATATCCCTGTCAAGCTCATCATGTCTCGCTTGGTCGAAACTCTGGACGTGAGCAAGATCAAGTCCTACAGCCCTTACCCTCAGATCCCCAAGTATGAGCTCTTGGACGCTTCATCGCCGCCCGGAGAAGACATGATCAAGCAGGACAAGGTGTGGAGAATCCTCGGCAACCTCATCCGACCAGGCGACATCGTCATGGGCGAGACGGGAACACCTGGATTCGGCGTGCGTGAAATGCCCTTGCAGAAGCACTGCAGGTTGTTCACTCATGTTACCTGGCTCTCCATCGGCTACATGCTCCCCGCAGCTCAAGGTGCCGCCCTGGCCCAAAGGGAGCTTATCGCGGCCTCGAAATGGCACGGCATCACGAAGGCCAAGACGATCCTCTTCATCGGCGACGGCAGTTTCCAGATGACGGCTCAGGAGATGTCCACCATGGTCAAACACGACCTTGACGTCATCATCGTGCTGATCAACAACGACGGCTATTCAATCGAGCGATTCATTCACGGCAGAAAGCAAGGATACAACGACGTGGCCCGGTGGCGGTATCTTGAGGCTCCCAGCTTCTTCGGCGCACCAAAGGACACCTTTACCGCATCAGCCAAAACCTGGGCTGAGCTGAGGACAATCTTGGAGAATGACAGGGCGAACAATACGCGGGGTTTGTCCATGATTGAGGTGGTCATGGAGAGGGAGGATGCCCCGCCCGGCCAGTTGCAGAAGGTGTTGGACATGCAGATTGAGCGGGAGGGCAAGACGGCATAACGGTTTTGACTGAGCGGAAGGGGGGGTTTCATGTCATGAGCGTATGACAGAGAAGAAGACGAGAAGAAGAATTTTGTCTCATAGATGACATCATGCCAAGTACAAGTGGAGCCACTGACGTCGCCCAGCGAGCTTTAAAAGGGCAAAAAAAGGCAAAAAAAAGCAATTAATTTACAGTACCCCACACGCGGCTCTCCTCCTTCGATTCCGTTTCGTCATGTACATTGGAAACCAGGAAAACTTCCCTTGGTCGTCTGTCTACAACCTTGCCAACTCCCGCCCCCCCCCTTCCCTTCTTGAGTCGGATTGCTTCCGAGGAAACCCTTCGCAATGGCTCAACTGCACAGACCTACGGCGGACTCGTCGGTAGTCCGCATCATGGTGTTGGAGACTGACGAGCCTCATCCCGACACACAGAGCGAACGAGGCTCATTCGGCCAGATCCTGCACCACCATTTCGCCAAGGCTGGCGCAGAGCACCACCCGCCTCTCGCCGTGGAAACAAACCAAGTGTTTGTCGTGACGGAGAGGGGGGGACGGATGCCCGACAAGGAAGAACTCGACGGGTATGACGGGCTGCTCATCACGGGGAGCCTGTACGACGCGCACGGCGAGAATCCCTGGATTCTCGAGCTCCTCGCTCTGCTAAAAGGTATACATGGCCGGGGGCATCGGCGGCGGCATATCAAAATGTCAAGTTGACAAGAAGAGAGCTGACAAGTGAGTTGCATTGCGGCGGAGCAAAAGACGTCTGGAGATGCAAGCCAGATTTCCATTTCACGGGCGTCTGCTTCGGACACCAGCTGCTCGCGCGACTCCTCGGCGGCACGGTCGGCCCTGCCCCCTCGGGAGACTGGGAGCTCGGCCACTGCCGCATCGACCTCGCGCCCGTCGGGCAGCGGCTCTTCCGCACCAACGCCCGTCACATCCACCTCCACCAGATGCACCAGGATCAGGTGTCGGAGAGGCCGACGCCCCGGTCGGCGGGGGGGCTGCTCGCCCGGGACGCCGAGGTCGTCTGCTGGGGCGGAAGCGAGCACACGCCCGTCCAGGGACTGTACATCCCCGACAGGCTGTTCACGACGCAGGCGCACCTGGCGTTCGACGAGGACATGGTGAAGCGGCAGATTGCCATGAGGGTCGAGCGGGGCAGCATCCGGGATGTGGAACATGCGGATCGGGCGTCGGAGACGGCGCACCTGGAGCATGATGGGCTTGAGGTTGCCAAGGCGATTCTGAGGCTGTTCGTGTATGATGATGATGGGATGGATTTTGCGCCGAGATGAAGGGATTGCGGGGGCGTACTCTGGGTTTAGCTGTGCTGCCGGGATATCTTGAGAAACAGAGCAAGCAGCCGTGTTACGCCTAGCGGTGGTTCTGGTTGCCGCAGTTGTTCTGCTAATTTGCTGTTGTTGTTATTATAGTGGTTTATAAAACAGAAGCAACGGGGTTTTTCTTCCCATTTCAAGGGTTTTCCTTGTTGACTAACTAGCTGGAGTACTAGAACTAGCCATATATAGTGCTAGCTAGTGTAAATAATATATACATAGTTATATATACTAGCGGCAGATTCGTTACTAAAGAAGGTCTGTCTGTCTTGAAAGAGTTGAGCGAGTAAGGATTCTTTGATTTGCTTGTTTGCGTTGCGCTAATGATGATGCGGAAAACCGATGCCCTTCTTTTACTTGCTCTTTTCTTTCTCCATCAAGACTTGGGCTAATAGTTGTGCAAGTTTCAAATCTACATCGGTGACGTGAAACTTCAATGTGCCTATCACGATTAACATCTACGAGAAGTAGGACTACCACGGATGGTCGCGCTAACAGGACCGTTAACAGTAACGTCAACTTCCCTGAAAGCAATGAATGGCAGGTAAACGACCCATGGTGTGACTTTGTGCAAAATCCGGCGGCGGTGAGGGCAAGTCGCCGAGTGGTGCCGGATTAGGACGCTGGCGTTTGGCGGGGGTTACAGTTAATTTCGGCTCCAACAAAGTTTGTCTCGTATCTAGGGTGGAGCCTTTGGCTAGTAAAACAGCATATGCTAGGCATATGCTTAGTATATGTAAGATTATACTACTGTATTATAGGGCATACACTACGTATAACCCCTATAACTAACTGTCAGGGAGAGCTCCCTTGAAGCATAGGTTATATGAGGGCAGCGCGCATTAACAGGGATAAAACGCGAGGTCAGACATTAGTGGATACGATGTACTAGAAGTACCTTTATAAACTAGTTATTACTATAGCACACTATATACCTTTTAGGTATAAAAGTTAGCTACTATCTATATCTCTAATTAACTAAATTAAACGCTTTTTATTATCTATTTATACCCTTACCTAATAGTTATAAGCCTAGGAGGCTTTAATTACTATTTTTATTAATTATTATTAAAGATATAAGCTCTGTTAAATATTATTAATTAACGCTTACTTATATTATAAGATAATTGCCCTTTTATTATATTAATTAGTTAAAACCCTTATCTTACACTCTAATTAACTAATATATTCCCCTTTAAAATATCTAAAGAAACTCTAAATATAGTGTTATTATTAGAAAAGGATTAGATTAAGTGGTTTACTTAAGTTAAGAATTATATAGAATTATATAGTATTTAGGAGTATATTAACCTTAATAAGGTTAAATTACTTAAAGAACCTATAATACTTATATACCCTTAGAGAGACCTAAGACTAGAGATTACACTAGATAACCCTAAATTAGGTCCCTAATGCTCTTAAAGATTAGAAAATTACCTATAAAGATATAAAGGACTAATTTAACTTTAAATATAAAGAGCTTTAATTTAACCTTATAAAGTTTATAAACCTATTAAAGTAAATACTAAAGATTAGGGAATATATTTATAAGACCCTTTTAAAGAATATATAAGACTCTCTTAACTTTAATACTAAAGTAAAGGAAAAGGAGTTAGTTTAATATTATACTTATAGGATACTTAAGCTTCTTTATAATTAATATAAGCTAAACACTAAGAAAATACTTATCCTAGTAGAGAATTATCTTAATAATTACTTATAAGCTAAAGGTACTTATAATTAGTATAAGTAAGCTATAATAATAGAGGTACTATAGAGAAATTATCTAGATCTTAAGACTTAATAAACTAAGGAGATAATACTATATAAGTTTATTATTTCTCTTTAAAGTAAATTTAAGGTATTCTAGAAGAAATAAAATAACTTACTTAATAAAGGAGAGAATAATAGCTTCCTTAAGGTAATTAGTAAGTTTAAAAAAGACTATAAAGCTCCTTAGAGCTTAATAATAATAAAATTAGCTAATAATACTATTACTACTAATAGATTAAATAGTTAGAATAGATTAGAGTAAAGGAAGTGCCTTAGATACTCTAGTTATAATATTTATAATATATTAAAGTAGTAGGAATCCTATAATTTATTTAAAGCTCTCTATAAGCTAGAGGCTACTCCTAAGGATTAGGAAGTTAAGAAAAACTCTAAAGATAATATTAAGAGATACCTTAAGAAGAACCTATAAAAGAGATTAAAAGCTATAAGTTAAAAGCCTAAGAAAAGGGAGAAAAGTAGTAATATTATTATCCCTTTATAAGCTCTAATAAATAACTTACTTATAGTAACTCTAGGTAAGAAGACTATAAATATATTATTATTTATATATTTATAAAGCTCTTAACCTTTAAAGAAAATTATTAGTTTAACTTTAAACGCTATAGATAGCTTAGAGGGGAATTAGAATATAGTTATTTATAATTCTAGGGCTAATGTTTATATCTTTAATAATATTTATTAGTTTAAATAGTCTGAATTTAATAGGAATATTATAATAGAAGTTAGAGCTAGAGGCATAGTCTATCTATCCCTTAGCTAAGGGCTAGTCTATATATTAGTTATAGATCCGGTATTATAAAGGTCTAGAAGGATTATATTATATAGTGCTTTACTAATTCCAGAATTTCATATTAACCTAGTATTAGTAATAATTCTTATAAAAGTAAGGATCTATTAGAATTAAAGGAAATGCTTCCTATTCTAAGGAAAGAGCCTTATTGCTAAGCTTTATAATATTAATAAGCTTTATATGTTATCTATTCTCTCTAATAATCTAAAAGAGGCTTACACTATAACTAGTAAAGCTCTAAGGCCCCCTATAAAAGGAGATATAAAGCTTTAGCATTAATAATATAGCTATCTAGGTAAAAAGGCCTTTATAGAGATTATAAACGCTACTCTTAGCGTTAAATTAATAAGACTTAAGCTTATAAAATACAAAATCTATACTATAGGTAAGGCTAAGCGCTAGAGATTATAGGTTACACTAGAAGGGCTTCCTTAGGGACTTAGATATAGCCTTTTAGTTAATCTAGACTATTATAACTTTTCTTATTAGAATAGTAATAGGTATTAGTGTGCTTTTATATGCCTTATAACCTTAATATATTTTTTCTATTTATTTAAGACTAAAGATAGAATTTATAATAGCTTCTATATAATAATAGCATTTTTATATATATAATTTAGGGTTTAACTATGCTTTTTATATAGTAATATTAAAAAGGCTTTATTTATAGAGAGTATAAGAGATAAGATAGCCTTTACTAGCATTATAGTCTATAATTTAACTCCCTTAATACCTAGTTAGAATAAAAAGGCAAAGAGATCTAGGGAGGTAGTTAAGTAAAAGGCTTATATATTAAGCCTTAAAGCTTACCTTCCTTTAGAACTTAATAATAAAGTCTTTAATATAGTAGTCTATTTACTAAATAAAATACCTTTTAAGTATTATAGGAATTAGGTTATACCCTATAAGCTCTAGTGAAATTAGGTATAGAAAACAGTCCTAGCCTATTTATAGATATTAGAGGTTTAAAAGCCTTTAATTACATATCTATAAGCTTATAAATATAAGGCGTTTCTAATAATAATAAAGGCTCTAGAGCATATTAAATCACATAATATAATACTATAGTTAGAGTAAAAAGCTTATATTAGATACCTTATTAGTTATAGAGGTAAGTTATAATATATTATATAGGTACCTTTGCTTTGTAATTATAAGGTTATTATATTAGTATATATTTAGTTTAATAAAAACTCCTTCTTTAAGCTAGAAGAAAAGCTAGAATTAGCTTAATAAGAGAAAATATTAATAATTAAGTTACTTAAGAAGCTTAAAGCTAAAGATCTTAATAAAGAGATTAGTTAAGACCTTATTAGAATAGAGCTTAAAGAGAATAATCTTACCTCTTTACTATTAGCTATAGGCTAGGAAAATAAGTAGTTTAAAGTAAAAATACCTCCTTATATAATAAGGGATAAAGAGGACCTTTCTAGTGTACTTTTAACCTCTTCTAACTCCTCTTAGAAGGCACTAGTTACTATAGAGAACTTAGAGCTTTAGGTATAAGGTAATAATATGCTATTTTATAAGATTAATAAATTTATAAGTAAGGTAATAGCTAAATATATAGTAACTACTATAAAGACTAGTAAATTTACTATAAAAGGCAGTAAGGCTATAGAGAATCGCGGTCCTTATAATAATAGTATTAATATAAATAATATTATTACTAGGAAATATTAGAGAAAGGAAATAAGGAAAGCTAGGTAAGTATAGTTTTTTTTTGCTTTCTTAATAGTATTCTAAGGAACTTAATATAGTTTATATATTAAAGATATGCCTCTAGAACCTATATATTATTATTAGGTAATAGCCTTAGCATATTATAATTACTAGAAAGAAGTGATTATAAAGAAGCTTTTAAAGCTTTAATCCTTAAACTACTAGGAGAATATACTAGATAAATTATTTAATCTTAAAGAGATTATTAACCTTAGATAGGTTTTTAAGTATAAAACTAATAAAAAAGGTATTATTATAGAGTTTAAGGCTTAAATAGTAGTCTAAGGTAACTAATAACTAAAGGATAACCTTAATAACTACACTACTATGCTTACTTTATAATCTCTATATATACTACTTGCTATTTACTACGCTAATAATCTTAATATATATTAATATAACATTTAGAATACCTTCTTACATATAAAACTTAAAGAACCTATTTTCTATAAGCTACTAGAGGGTATAAATATATAAGATTATCTCTAGAAGATAACTAGAGCATTATATAGGCTATAGGAAGCTCCTTAATAATAGTTTCTATACCTAATATAATTCCTATTAAATCTAGGCTTTATCTAAGAAAAGGAAGACCTATATATCTTTATAAAAGGTAGATTTATCCTGTTTTTCTATGTAAATAATATTATAATACTATTTCTAAATAAATTTAAAGCAGAATTTAAAGAGCTATATAAGTAGTTAATAAACAGTCTAGATATTAAAGACTAAGGTAATTTAAAGTGGTTCCTAGGCATTAAAATCATTAGGAATTATAATACTAAAGAGATATAGTTATCATAGGAATTATACATTTAAAAGATAGCTTAGAAGTTTATCCCTAATATTATTAATAATAATTTAAAGAGCTTAATTATAATACCTTTAATAATAGCTATAATTATCCTAAATAACAGTAAGGCCACTAATAAAGAGATTAATTACTATAGAGTAGTTATTAGCTCTTTAGTTTATCTTTATATTATTAGAAGACTAGATATAGCCTTTATAGCTTTAAAGCTTACCTTCTTTATAATAAACCCGTTAATAAAGCATATTAAGCTTATAAAGGTTACTTTAATATACGCGTAAAACATAAGGAAGCTATGTATTTAATACTTAGGAGCAAATAGCTTTAATACCTTATTCTCTAGCACTAATGCCTCCCTTAGTAATAATCCTAATACTTAGAAGTTAACATAAGGCTATATCTTTATTATATATAGAGCTATAATTAATTAGAAGTCTAGAAGGTAGTATTACGTAATAACTTTAAGTATAGAAGCAAAGCTCTTTATATTAAATTATAAAGTAAAAGAGCGTATATCTCTAGGTAAACTACTTTATAATATTAGTGTATAAGTCCCTCCTTTATTAATTATCTAGTGTAATAATAAGTAAATAATTTGCATTATAAAACACAAGGAAGGAAGGCTTTAAACTAGTCTAAAGCATCTTAATATAAATTAAATATGGATTTAAGAGTAATATACCCTAGGTAATATTAAGGTAAATTAGTTAAAGATCTCTAAGATACTTACTAATAGCTTTATAAAGCCTTTATTAGGGCAGATATATAAGGAATTCTATTACTAGATTAGCTTATAGGAAATTCCTGCTTAATTATAACACTAGAAAATCATTATAATCTCTTCCTATATATATAATCTTTAGCTTTAATAAATATCTTAGCTAAGGGGGGTGTGTTAGGGAGAGCTCCCTTAAAGCATAGGTTATATAAGGGTAGCGCGCATTAATAGGGATAAAACGTAAGGTTAGACATTAGTAAATATAATATATTAGAAGTACCTCTATAGACTAGTTATTACTATAGCGCACTATGTACCTTTTAGGTACAAAAGTCAGCTACTGTCTGCACCTCTGATTGACCAAATCGAACGCTTTTTATCATCTATTTACACCCCTACCTGACACTAACTGACTAACTAGCTGTCAGAACCCAGAAGGTGTGCTAGGTATGCCATTAGACTAAAAGATCCACTAATGCTAGCTGTCGCTTGCATTGCACCTTACAATTGATTATGGGGCCCGCTCGCGTACGCGCGCACCTAACACTAACTAAATTAATACATTAACAAATTAGGGTAAACCTATAACACACTATAGTCTTTGGTATATATAGCGATTTTTTACCGCTTACCTAATTAGGATTTAGAGGCTTTACCCTAGATATAAGATAAACTTTATTAAAGCTAAGATATACTATATACCCCTTATAAGGCTTCACTCTAGACTAAATTAATAGCTTAAGAGAATTTACTAGTGAATTTACTAGTAAAAGTGACTTTTTTACTAGAGAATTTACTAGTAAAATTACCTTTTTTTAGTAAGGACTTTTTTTTTACTAGAGAAATTATTAGTAAAATTACCTTTTTTACTAGAGACTTTTTTACTAGAGAATTTACTAGTAAAAGTAACTTTTTTACTAGAGAGATTACTAGTAAAATTACCTTTTTTACTAAGGACTTTTTTACTAAAGAGATTACTAGTAAAATTAACTTTTTTACTAAGGACTTTTTTACTAGAGAAATTATTAGTAAAAGTAATTAGTAAGAAAAGTAATTTTTCCTACTAAATTACTAATAAGAAAAGTAGAAAATACTAGATATTTTAAATTTATTTTATTAAAATCATAAATCAAGTAAAAGAAGTACTAAAAAAGTTAATATTAGTTATAAACTACTAGTGAATGCTAAATAAGCGAGTCTTATATGACACAACCTAGATCCCCTTAGGATTGCCTAACTATATTAAATTAGCTATCAAACAGGCCTAGAATACAGGTCAGGAGACTTATACTTATCCCCTTAGCTTAGGCTTACTTAAGTTACTTTATAATAAAGGACTTCCTGTTACGGACTCGAATCATAAGCTTAGGTTAAGTCTAGCTCTAGGAAGTACGTGGATAGTGTGTGGCTAGGTTAAGGCTATACGCAAACTACGCATAGTTTATATATAAGCTACTATAAATCTAAGCGCTATGTAACCTCTAGTATAGTTATTTACTTCTTTTATAAGGATATTATTCTTACTTTAAACGCTTATAAGTAATAGCCATAAGGCTAGTCCTTAACACTTCCTTAGGAAATGCTTTGATATAATAATTTCCTAGGTAAATTAAAGCTAAAAATATTTAGGGATTCGTAAACTCCTAGGATTTAGTATTACTATTATTATATCAATATTATACTTTATTCTATAGTAATAGATTAGTATTTAACCTAAAACTAGCTTAAAATAGCTTAAAACAGCTTAAAATAGCTATATAAAGGAAAAGAACTTATAGAAAGTTTAATAAAAAAAAGGGAAAAAAGCCTAAATTGTGAGAACAATGGTAGCTAGGTAAGAGGTATAGGGGCTCTGGTATATTGACTAAAGCTTGCTAGGTCTAAGTGTGTTATACGTGCGAGTCACTATCTTATAGCTAGTAGCTTGCTAGTGTTACATAGACCTAGCCCTAGGGCCTTGCTAGCCTATAGGGTATGCTAGTGTACTTATTATTATAAGTAAGGCCTTATAATTACCCCCTTACTTATAGCTAGGCTTTTAAATAGCTTTTACTAAGTACCTTATAGCTATTTACTAAGTATTAGCTAAATTAAAATAATAATAAATAATAGATAGCGCTTATATATAAATTTATCTATAACTCCTTATTATATTATAAACTTTTTCCTCTAGTAAATATAGTTAACTTTAATTAACTTTATTTATACTTTATTTACCTTAACTCTTTAACTCTTAATTTATATTCTTTTACTATAAAGCTAAATATAATTTACTTTTATATTTACTTATATATATATTATCTTTAAACTAAGTACTTAGACTTTAAGAAGTACTTACTAATTAAGATTCTTTTACTAGTAATTATATATAATTTCCCTTATTCTTTAGTTAGTATAATAGCCAGAGTATTGCACTAAAACGTGTAGTGTAGTGTAGTGTAGTATTTATAGTGTAGTATAGTAACTACACTATAAACTACACTATATTATAAACTACACTAACTATAAGGAAAAAAAAACTACACTACACTAACTATAAAAAAAAAAAACTATAATATATTATACTATAAATTTTTTTTCCTAAACTACACTAACTATAAACACTATAAATATAGTATTAGACTTTTTATTAGTTATTAGTATTTATAAGGTTAAAAGAAAGCTAGTTATATAAAAGCTTTTATTATTACCTATTTTATTAAATTAGTTATAGAATTTATAATATTATATTATTTTTATAATTTTATTATAACTAAGCAGAGTATTGTTTGTAGTGTAGTTAGTGTAGTTTTTAGGAAAAATTTGTATTTATAATGTAGTTTTTTTTTTCTTATAGTTAATATATTATAGTTTTTTTTTTTTATAGTTAGTGTAGTGTAGTTTTTTTTTTTTTATAGTGTAATATAGTGTAGTTTTTTTTTGCTTATAGTGTAGTGTAGTTAGTGTAGTTACTAACTACACTAACTACAAAAACTACAAATATAGTGTTAGTAAAAAAAAAGTGGGCCTTTTTATTATATAATGTTATTATAAGGATTAAAAGAAAGCTAGTTATATAGAAGCTTTTATTATTACCTATTTTACTTAATTAGTTATAGAATTTATAATATTTACCTTTTTTTAAGGATTTTACTATAACTAGGGTTATTTATAATATTATACCTTTTTAATAATACTATTATACTTATTACTTTATTTTACTAATATAACTTTAAGAAAAACCTTCTAATTATTTTATATTTTTATTATTAATTTAATTAAAAAATACCCTAAACTAATAAAATTAAATTAAATTAGAAATCTAAATAAATATATAAAAGTTAATAGAATATATACTTAGTACTTTAATATTATTATTAATATAATAAGAACTTAAAAAAAGCTTAAACTATTTATTTACTATTTAAACTAATTAAATATTACTTTAAGCTTTATAATTCTAAAGCTTTAAGAAGTTATATATAGTAACTTTATATATCTTATTATAATAATACATAAAGAAAGAATATAATAGACTAATATTTATAATTTATTAATAGATAACTAATAGTATTATTTTAATTACCCTATATAGCTTAAATAAGCTATAAAAAATAAGTTTAAAAACATAAAAGAGAAAACATTTTTATAATTTTAATATTTTTAAAAACCTTAAAATACTAAGTTATTAAAAACTATAGCTTTTACTATAGTAATTTACTTATAATTACTAGTATTTATATTTAAGTTATTTATTTATTATTTATTTATTATTAAACTTTAACACTAATAATATTATAAGTAATCTTAGTAATCTTAGTAATCTTAGTAATCTTAGTAATCTTAGTAATCTTAGTAATCTTAGTAATCTTAGTAATACTAGTAATATTAGTAATATTAGTATTATAAGCTATTATAAGCTATTATAAGCTATAATAAGATATAATAAGCTATTATAAGCTATAATAAGATATAATAAGCTACTTATATTAAGTTTACTAGTAGTTTTTTTTATAGTTTTTTTAAAATAAGTAATAATAATAATTTATAGAAATATAAAATAATTTATAGAAATAGTAAATAATATAATAAGAAGGTTTTTCTTTAAGTTATATTAGGGAAATAAAGTATTAAGTTAAATAGTATTATTAAAAAAGTATAATATTATATATAACCTTACTTAGTTATAATAAAATTATAAAAATAATATAATATTATAAATTCTATAACTAATTTAATAAAATAGGTAATAATAAAAGCTTTTATATAACTAGCTTTCTTTTAACCTTATAAATACTAATAACTAATAAAAAGTCTAACACTACATTTATAGTGTTTATAGTTAGTGTAGTTTAGGAAAAAAAATTTGTAATATAATGTATTATAGTTTTTTTTTTTTATAGTTAGTGTAGTGTAGTTTTTTTTTCCTTATAGTTAGTATAGTTTATAGTATAGTGTAGTTTATAGTGTAGTTACTACACTACACTATAAATACTACACTACACTACACGTTTTAGTGCAATACTCTGCTCTTAACCAGGCAATTGTACTCATGTAATTGTAATTGTTTGTAATTGTTTTGTTTATTTTTATATCTAACTTATAATTAAAGATATTATCATATAAATTACGTAATCTTATAGAGTAAAATTCTAAGATAAATACTATACAAAAAAGTGGGTCTAAAAGTGGATCGTTTGGCCGTAAATTAGAAAACAATATTTTTACCTGTTTTTACTGCTAAAATGTAATTGTTTTTAGTATTTCTAATTACGGAAGAAGGGCCCACTTTTGGACCCACTTTTCTGTATAGTATTTATCTTAGAATTTTACTCTATAAGATTACGTAATTTATAGGATAATATCTTTAATTATAAGTTAGATATTAATTATTTAAGAAAAACGAACAATTACAAGATGTAATTGTTTACAATCCTCTGCTCTTAACTAAGCTACTTTAGCCTCTAAAGTTTTCTTTATAGTAGCTAGGGTATTTTCCTTCTTTAAAGGTATTTTACTATATTTTCTCTTATATATTAGTATTTATTCTTTTACTAGTTCTTTAGTAATTACTATTTTCTTTTAAAGCTTTAGTAAAAGTACCTTATTTATTAAGGGTTTACCTTTATAATTAAACCTCCTTAATAGTGTATTTACTAGGTTACTTTTCCTAGGTTTATGCCTAATTATAAAGTAAAAGGGGTAAAGAAATATATACTATTTAGCTTACCTTTTATTTAGCTTTTATTACCTTATAAAAGTCTATAAGTTATAGTAATCTAATAGGACTTTTACTAGGGTTACTATACCTTTAATATAGTATTACTAGTATTTAAATAACTTTACTATAGTAAGTAACTCTTAAATTACTATTTTATAATTATATTTAGTATTTATAAACTTCCTTAACTAAAAGGCTATAAGGTACTATTAGCCCTTATTATTCTATTAAGATAAGATTCTTACTATTATAAAGACTAAAGTATTTATCTTAATATACACTAGCTAACTTAGGTTATAATAATAAAGAAAAAGTACTTATTAAAAGGTATCTTTTAGCTAGTTAAATACTAGCTATTCTCTTTCCTTAAATATAAACTTCCTAGTTTAAATACTATTTTAATTACCTTTTATTAGTATATATAAGGGTATTATAATCCTAGAGTATTAGTAAATAAACCTTTAGTAAAAGTTATAAAATCCTAGAAAAAACTATATATCTTTAAAGCTTATAGGCTTCTTCTAGTCTTAAATTATATTAACTTTATATATATCTATTAAAATACTATTAACTAATAAAATAAACCCTAGGAATTTTATTAATTCCTAGTAAAATAAATACTTTAAGGGTTTTATATATAGCTTTACTAACCTTATATATTCTAAAACTTCCTTAATATATATAGTATACTTCTCTTATATTTTTAAGAAAATAAGGATATTATTTAAATATACTATATAAATAGTGTTTACTAGCTTATAAAGCGCTTTATAAATATAGCTTTAAAAAGTAACTAAGGTATTAGTTAGCTTAAAGAGTATTATAAGATATTTATAGTATTTATAATAAGTATAAAATATAGTTTTTTACTTATTACTCTCTTTAATATAAATTTAATAGTAAGTATTCTTAATATTAATCTTTAAGAAATAATAAGCTCCTTAGTACTAATCTAAGATCTTTAAAATTAAGGGGAAAGTATAGTAATTCTTCTATATTACTTTATTAAGTCCCTAATAGTTTATATATAATTAAAGTATTTTATTTTTCTTTAGTATAAATAAAATAAGTATACTTATAAGGCTTTTAAAGAGTTTTATTTAGCCTTTTTATAGGTTTTTATTAATATATTTATAAAGCTTCTTTAACTTACTTTAAAAGAGAGAGTAAATTAGTTAATATAAGGGCATAGCCCTAGGTATTAGGTTAATTATATAATTAGTTTTCTTTCTTAATAGTAAATTAATTACTTTATTTACTATAAATATATCTTTAAACTTATATAATTCCTTAGGGATATCTTTAATAATTCTATATACTTTTACTTCCTTATTATCTTTAAGAGTAATAAACTTATTTTCTATAACTTCTATAATAATATATATAATAACCTTATTATATATTACCTTTATAAACTTATAAGAAGTTATAAGTAAAAAAGCTATTTTCTTTTTCTTAAACTATTACTTTTATAAGTATAAATAAAGATATATATATTCCTTAGTAAGTATATATATTCTAATTAAGATAAGGCTTTCCCTTACTCTTAGGTCTTTATTTATAGCTATATATAGTAGCTTAAAGTTCTTTTCTTTCTCTCTTAAGTCTTTAATTATAATAAATACCTTATAAATACTATATTAAGGGACTATAAAGGCCTTTATTACTTAGAGAATAAGTACTATAGCCTTAGCTTAATTAAGCTTATAGTTTCTTATAAATTTAATACTAATAATATTAAGCTTAGTATAACTATCTAGATTTATTACTATTTTAATATCTTTATACCTATAAATAGTAACTAATATATAGAATTAATATCTAATTAGTACCTTAGTATTTAAGGTAAAGGTAAGGGCCTTTACTTTTACCTTAAGAAGTTTCCTTAGCTATCTTAGGAGTCTTTCCTTAGCTTATTATACCTATTTATAAGGTAATCTAAGCTATTATAGTTAAAATATTATCTCTTATCCTTAACTTTACTATTATTTAGGTAAGTAACTAAGCCCTTTTTCTAGTTTTTATTTCTTTAATCCTTATAAGGCCTATAACCTTAGGGTAAGTTATTTCTATAATATTAGGGATTCTTATATAGTTCTTTATTTCCTAAATACTTAGGCCTTTACTTACTCTTTAGTATAGCCTTCTAAAATCACTAGGTAAGTTATATAACCTTCTCTTATATTTTCCTAGTAATAGAGGATTCTAATGTAGTTAAATCTTCGTTACTAATTATTTTACTTATATAACTAAAATATTCGAGCTTTAGCTTTAGCTTGTATATAAGTTATATAGTCCTATAGCTTAAGGAGTAATTTTATAAAGAATATAAGGGTATAGAACTTTTCTAGGGCTCTTTCTAAGTATATCTCTAGTAAATCTAGGAAAATACTAAATTTAATAAGGCTCTAGCCCTTATATTACTTTACGTTCTTAAGCTATATAGCTATTTAAGTATATAGTTTATAAAGTCCCTAAGTAATATAAGTATCTAGGTCTAAAATTTATTCTAGTTATCCTTAAGATTATCCTAGCTATTAGCTTATTATTTATTAAGGTATTTATTTTATCTTACCTTATAGTTAGTATATATATAATTAAGTATAAAGAGAATCTTTTAGTAATTATATTAGTATTTCTTCTTTACCTTATTAAAGGTATAGTTTAGGTTATTTATCTATATCTTATACCTCTAGAGGTTTATAAGGTATTAAAGCTTAGTAATATTCTTAACTTTAATCTCTTAGTTATTATTACTTAAGGAGGTACTAGCTCTTTACTTACTTTTCCCTTATATTTCCCTTAAGTTACCCTTAATAAGGTTAATAAGCTCTTATTCTTATTCTTATAATCTTTAGAGTTTTTCTAACTAAGTAATTTACTTTAGTATTACTATAGCTTTACTATAAGGGGTAAAGGGTCTTATTATAAGTATAATTTTAGTAGTATATAGTATATCTTTACTTATAGTATTACCCTTATTTAATTAGGTATAACTCTTATTTATTAAGGTTAAGTTATTATCTAATATTACTCTAGTAAATTAAGTAATTCTCCCCCCTATATTACTCTTAGGTAACTAGTAAAAGAAGCTTTAGAATTATAAGAATAATAATAACTAAGTAAGAGGTATAAGGGCTTTAGTATATTAACTAAAGCTTACTAAGTCTAAGTATATTATATATATAAGTTACTATCTTATAGCTAGCGGCTTGCTAGTGTCACGTAGACCTAGCCCTAGGGCCTCGCTAGCCCGTGGGGTGCGCTAGTGCACCTGTTGTTATGAGCGGGGCCTCACATAAATCCCTTAAGAAAAAGAATCTCTCTTATACTTACTAAAGAAATAGAAAGAGTAAATTAAAGCTATAGCTTAGAAAATAAAGTATAATAAAAATAGTTAAATAATAACTAAAGAGTAACTTAGGCTTACAATTACTTTAGCCTAAGTTAAAAATACTTTTCTTTTATAGCATATATATATATGATTTACTCTAGCTAGCTCTATGTAAGGCTAGTACTAGTACTCCTACTACTAAGTTAGAAGAGAAAACCCTTAATAAGAAGTAAAAACCCTCTTATATCTATATATAAGCTAGCGCTAACCCTATCATAGGTTTACACTACTCTAGTTATTGCCTATTGATTTTTTAAAAACAATTTGCGTCATTAGTTATAGCCAATGCATTTAATTTAGTTATTGCCTATTATAGGTGTTTATTACTAGCTTACACTAGCCTTATTTTATAGAAATTCTTTTCTAAAAGAAAATGGAATAAAAGTACTATAAAAAGAGTCTTTGATCCCTAATTTAGTATAGAATTAGGCCTATTATATATTTATCCTAGGTCTCTTTGTTTTACTTTATAGTATAATAAATTTAGGTTTATAGTAATATTTTACTTTAAGTTTACTAGTTACTTTTCTTACTAATTACTTATAAAAAAACTTACTAATAAGGAAAGTAATATTTACTAGTAAATTCCTAGTAAGAAAAGTTACTAGTAAGAAAAGGAATTTTTATTAGTAAAATCCTAGTAAGAAAAGTAATATTTACTAGTAAAATTCTAGTAAGAAAAGTAATTAGTAAGAAAAGTAATATTTACTAGTAAAATCCTAGTAAGAAAAGTTACTAGTAAGAAAAGTAATTTTTACTAGTAAAATCCTAGTAAGAAAAGTTACTAGTAAGAAAAGTAATATTTACTAGTAAAATCCTAGTAAGAAAAGTTACTAGTAAGAAAAGTAATATTTACTAGTAAATTTCTAGTAAGAAAAGTAACTAGTAAGAAAAGTAATTTTTACTAGTAAATTTCTAGTAAGAAAAGTAATTAGTAAGAAAAGTAATTTTTACTAGTAAATTTCTAGTAAGAAAAGTAATTAGTAAGAAAAGTAATTAGTAAGAAAAGTAATATTTACTAGTAAAATTCTAGTAAGAAAAGTTACTAGTAAGAAAAGGAATATTTACTAGTAAATTTCTAGTAAGAAAAGTAACTAGTAAGAAAAGGAATTTTTATTAGTAAATTCCTAGTAAGAAAAGTAATTTTTACTAGTAAAATCCTAGTAAAAAAAGTTACTAGTAAGAAAAGTAATTAGTAAGAAAAGTAACTAGTAAGAAAAGTAATATTTACTAGTAAAATTCTAGTAAGAAAAGTAATTAGTAAGAAAAGTAATTAGTAAGAAAAGTAATTAGTAAGAAAAGTAATATTTACTAGTAAAATCCTAGTAAGAAAAGTTACTAGTAAGAAAAGTAATTTTTACTAGTAAAATCCTAGTAAGAAAAGTTACTAGTAAGAAAAGTAATATTTACTAGTAAATTTCTAGTAAGAAAAGTAACTAGTAAGAAAAGTAATATTTACTAGTAAATTTCTAGTAAGAAAAGTAACTAGTAAGAAAAGTAATATTTACTAGTAAAATCCTAGTAAAAAAAGTTACTAGTAAGAAAAGTAATTTTTACTAGTAAAATCCTAGTAAGAAAAGTTACTAGTAAGAAAAGTAATTTTTACTAGTAAATTTCTAGTAAGAAAAGTAATTAGTAAGAAAAGTAATTTTTACTAGTAAAATCCTAGTAAGAAAAGTTACTAGTAAGAAAAGTAATTTTTACTAGTAAATTTCTAGTAAGAAAAGTAACTAGTAAGAAAAGTAATTTTTACTAGTAAATTCCTAGTAAGAAAAGTAATTAGTAAGAAAAGTAATTTTTACTAGTAAATTTCTAGTAAGAAAAGTAATTAGTAAGAAAAGTAATATTTACTAGTAAAATCCTAGTAAGAAAAGTTACTAGTAAGAAAAGTAATATTTACTAGTAAGTTTCTAGTAAGAAAAGTAACTAGTAAGAAAAGTAATTTTTACTAGTAAATTTCTAGTAAGAAAAGTAACTAGTAAGAAAAGGAATTTTTACTAGTAAATTTTTAGTAAGAAAAGTAACTAGTAAGAAAAGGAATTTTTATTAGTAAATTCCTAGTAAGAAAAGTAACTAGTAAGAAAAGTAACTAGTAAGAAAAGTTACTAGTAAGAAAAGTAATATTTACTAGTAAAATCCTAGTAAGAAAAGTTACTAGTAAGAAAAGTAATTTTTACTAGTAAATTTCTAGTAAGAAAAGTAATTAGTAAGAAAAGTAATTTTTACTAGTAAAATCCTAGTAAGAAAAGTTACTAGTAAGAAAAGTAATTTTTACTAGTAAATTTCTAGTAAGAAAAGTAACTAGTAAGAAAAGTAATTTTAACTAGTAAATTTCTAGTAAGAAAAGTAATTAGTAAGAAAAGTAATTTTTATTAGTAAATTCCTAGTAGGAAAAGTAACTAGTAAGAAAAGTAACTAATAAGAAAAGTTACTAGTAAGAAAAGTAATTTTTACTAGTAAAATCCTAGTAAGAAAAGTTACTAGTAAGAAAAGTAATTTTAACTAGTAAATTTCTAGTAAGAAAAGTAATTAGTAAGAAAAGTAATTTTTATTAGTAAATTCCTAGTAGGAAAAGTAACTAGTAAGAAAAGTAACTAATAAGAAAAGTTACTAGTAAGAAAAGTAATTTTTACTAGTAAAATCCTAGTAAGAAAAGTTACTAGTAAGAAAAGTAATTTTTACTAGTAAATTTCTAGTAAGAAAAGTAATTAGTAAGAAAAGTAATTTTTACTAGTAAATTCCTAGTAAAAAAAGTTACTAGTAAGAAAAGTAATTTTTACTAGTAAATTTCTAGTAAGAAAAGTAATTAGTAAGAAAAGTAATTTTTACTAGTAAAATCCTAGTAAGAAAAGTTACTAGTAAGAAAAGTAATTATTAGAAAAGTAATTTTTACTAGTAAATTTCTAGTAAGAAAAGTAACTAGTAAGAAAAGTAATTTTTACTAGTAAATTCCTAGTAAGAAAAGTAATTTTTAGTAGTAAATTTCTAGTAAGAAAAGTAATTAGTAAGAAAAGTAATTTTTACTAGTAAAATCCTAGTAAGAAAAGTTACTAGTAAGAAAAGTAATTTTTACTAGTAAATTTCTAGTAAGAAAAGTAACTAGTAAGAAAAGTAATTTTTACTAGTAAATTCCTAGTAAGAAAAGTAATTAGTAAGAAAAGTAATTTTTACTAGTAAATTTCTAGTAAGAAAAGTAATTAGTAAGAAAAGTAATATTTACTAGTAAAATCCTAGTAAGAAAAGTTACTAGTAAGAAAAGTAATATTTATTAGTAAGTTTCTAGTAAGAAAAGTAACTAGTAAGAAAAGTAATTTTTACTAGTAAATTTCTAGTAAGAAAAGTAACTAGTAAGAAAAGGAATTTTTACTAGTAAATTTTTAGTAAGAAAGGTAACTAGTAAGAAAAGGAATTTTTATTAGTAAATTCCTAGTAAGAAAAGTAACTAGTAAGAAAAGTAACTAGTAAGAAAAGTTACTAGTAAGAAAAGTAATATTTACTAGTAAATTCCTAGTAAGAAAAGTTACTAGTAAGAAAAGTAATTTTTACTAGTAAATTCCTAGTAAGAAAAGTAAGTAATAAGAAAAGTAATATTTACTAGTAAATTCCTAGTAAGAAAAGTAAGTAATAAGAAAAGTAATATTAACTAGTAAAATCCTAGTAAGAAAAGTTATTACTAAGAAAAGTAAATTATTTATAAAAAAATTAACTAGTAAGAAAAGTTACTTTTCCTAGTAAATTACTAATAAGAAAAGTAACTAGTGTGTGGCTAGGATTATGACCTCTGAAGACCTTACACTAGACCTTAGGCCTCTAGACCTTATCCTTGTTAGATCTATTAGCTTCGTCAGATTAATTCAGCCACATTGGATCCTTAGTTATGTGACCTCCTAGCTAGATAAAACCCCTAGATTCTCTCCCTTTTCATAGAAAATTAACTCTTCCCTTAATGCCCTTAGCTTAGATTACTTATTAATATTAGTATTTAACCTAAAGAGATATGCTAAACTTAGAAAGAGACCTTAGTAGCTTAAATTCTTGCGATAGATTGCAAATATCGTAGACCTAGATCCCGTTATCTAGGTTTACTATGTGCTCTGTTTGGCGTTGTGCTAATGGAACTGGCTATCTAACTAACTAGAGGCCTTCTAGCCACGGGGCGTTAAGAACCGTCACCCTGTCTAGGCATTTTCAGAAAACAGGAAGGAAAAAAAAACAAGTGCTAGTTTTTGGAAGCTATGTGCTTATTGAGCGGCGTGCACCAAATACACAGACTCTTTGGAAATGACATGCAAATGTCTGTTACCCCTCGTGGTCGTTAAGCTAACTATGCATAATCGATATCAGTTAACACATACCCTTTCCTTTTGTTGTTCATTTTGAAGCGTTTATCATGATTTCACAAACAGTTACTGTGAGCATAATAACATAATATACGTATTCCGGGTATGTAAGAGATGGTAGTCATACCTAGTGAGGAGAACATCTAGCAACTTTACAATATACATCATCATTCGCCAACGTGTCGCGCGAGCCATGCCCCCTGTGCAATTACATTCCCCTCAACCATGCAGAAACCATTCCTTGGCACTCAAATCTTGTTCCGCTATGAACCGCTCGTCTTTCGTCAGAAAAGATCGCTTGATCTTCTCTGGAAGATTCGCCCAGAACCACGGCTGGGCTGACAATCTTCTGGGTAATTGCCGTTTGTCATCCACGCCTGAGACACTCTCATCTATGCTTCCCGTCTATTGCAAGGGGGGGCTGTCAGTGGCGGAAAGTGACAAATTCAGGAAAAGTATATTAAAAAAAAAAAGAAGAAGAAGAAAACCAACCTCGGATACACGGCGCGGATGCGATCCCCCACACAGTCTTGGATTTGTCGGTGTGTTCAGGGCCGTAGTCCGGGCGAAGCTGTCGCGATGCAAACAATTCGGATCACTAGCGACACAAAAGGTTGATGCCGCACTTTCGCGGCCGCGACTGCCCTCCTCTTTCATCGAGCACCACTGTAGACGGTTCTCCAAGCAGCCGTCGACTTTCTGGATGGTTTCCATTATTGTTCTTCTTTCTGTGTGCAAGGCGGGGCGAGGTCCGAGAATCTGCATCGACTTTTTCACACAGTCATCTAAAGATGTGACGAGGTTTTGTGTTGGTTTCTCGTTGTCGATGGGTGGTGAGCAGTGAGAAGGGTCTGGGGAAGTGGATGCCAGTGCGATGCGATGCTATCCAAGCAGATGAATGGGGGGGGGGCTGATTTTCAAAGTCGAGGCTTTGCTTTCATGCATGTAGATGAAGGTTTCCGCACGCGTATTTTGTATGTAGTCCCGATTCACTACTTATGAGCTGCTTCACAACACCAACTACGAACGATGACGGTCTCGTCACGTGGCTGAAACGTCAAAATCTGGGCAATCCGATGTTGCGTGCGTGCAATGTGTGCCGTCATCTACTGACTCGAACGTGTGAATACGGAAGACGTAGTTTAGCAACGCGATTGGTTTGCTGTACGAACGAGGCCATCTTCCGTCTTTTCGAGAACCATCTTGGGTTCATCTGTGTCAACTCGGGCGGAGCCATCGCGTCCAGGCTCCATTCATATTCACCTATTGCCCTGCCCCATCGAGCGGCACAGCCCGTTTCCTTATACTAATATCCTATAAGGAGAAACGACAACGAACGGTCACTATTGGTGAGTTTGCGGATAGCCGATCGACTATGCGAGCGAGCACGGCCCCGGTTTGAAGCGCATGGAGGAACCCGATGGCTAGACACGGAATATATTTCCATAAGCGAGAGGGCTGCGCGCTTCCTGGCCAATCAAGACGGGTTGCTGTTGTCTTTTTCGCCTCTGCTGCAACGCCACATCCCCGAGCCCCGATCTGATCCAAACTGGGGTGGCGCCCCGCCCCCACCTCCAGCAGCAAACCTGATTGGACGGGATGCGTGCCAAGGTAAGCCATCTCTTTCCCCTCCGCAAACATTACACACCCCTTCTCTGCTCAATGCCCGCGACGCGAGGCTTTCATATCCTGCGTCCGAACAACTGGGCTTCTGCCAGCAATTGGTTCCTTGTTTCAAGGTCAACAAACCAGGTTTTAATACTTGAATCAAGCCACAGGAGAGCCACAGGGGGGCGCTAACAACCATCCCGCAGCCCCCCCCCCCATGATCATTTTTCACGTTTCAGGAAAACCAAGTCCCCGTTTCCATCATCGCTAGTGATCTAGCTGGAAAGCACCCAGGGAAGTACTCCCGGTAGCGGTATGGCCAACTCGGGCCTGGCGCTCTTGTAGCCTGCTCAAGATCAAGCAACGACCCCCCTTTTCTGTTCAAAGCGTTGACAGAGATGACGGAGATGACGACAGCTGCGAAGCGATTGAAACGATGCCAAGGCTGGCTTCTCTCGAGCCGAACGCTTCTATTCATTGAAAATGATGGAGTAATCAACACAGACACTTGCATGGCGAGTCTTGAAAGGGCCAAACCCGCGCCTCGGTTCATGCACAGCCATCTCCGCCCACCCTGTTCACCGTCGCGGGATTCAACTTCATATCCTTTAGCAGCCCCGAGAGGACATCTGCTCCTGATTTCGCCTGCTCTTCCTTCTGTTTTTGCATTTTCAAGAGTAGAGACTCGATTTCCACGGCCAGCGTTAAAAAGTCATCGCGGACTGCGCATATGTCAACAAACGTGTGATGACCACCCTCATGGCTTTCCTCAACGGTGACACGGGCCTTGACAGTAGAGAACGCCTTTTTAACAACCCTTTTCAGCTCAGCGTTGCTCGAAGATTCGCACAGAGGCAGCGTCCCGTTCGCTAGATCCAAAGTATCCGCAGCTGCCTCTTGCCATGCATCATTCTCCCCGGCAACCCCCCTTGGCCATCCCTTGCGCCCAAGGGGAATCATTTCTCCAAGAGCGAGACTGGCATCATTGCATTTCTCCGACAAGGCAGAGTCGAGTAAATCGTCATACGATGCATTTGATCCACCGGTTGTCGCCTCTGATGTCGACAATAATTTCACAAGTTCCTCCCTTACGAGGCGAAGACTCTTCGAGTACCGCTTTTGACGGGCCTTTTGTGTTTTGGAGTCAGGTGCCACTTCTGCAAGTCTCGCCTTTAGCATTTCTTCTTCACTCTTTTTTTTTTTTTTTTTGGTCATAGATGACTGTCGCCGCACTCACTGGATAACGTTTCGGATTCCATGGCTTTTTCTCTCAATTTATCCATCCAACCTTTGTTTTTCCAGTCATCTCTGACTGTACCGCAAGCTTCGGCCCCCACGAGTATGAGTAGCTGGCGCAGGACGCTGACATGGGGGCGATAATTCATGGCACGACTTGGGTGAAAGCCATTTACTCTGGGAATGGCGATCAGTCCCTTGTTCCCGTGTCGGATATCCGCAACAACTGGCCGTTCCCCTTGACTACCAAACGTCTTGCCCACGCCAATGCACTCGAGCTCCTGTTCGTCTCCCTTCTCGTAACCGGTCTCGCCGGTCCAGATCTGGCCAGCACAAACCAGAACGCTAGGCTGCTTTTCGCAAATGGCCTGGACCGAAGGCTGGACCGAGCTTCTCAAACTTGCATGGCTCATGTTGTCGATCTTGTCTGGAGTAAAAGGGAGCAGATCGACGACAGCAATGTGGTCTTTGATGTTCAAGCTTCCGCACGATGCGACGGAAAAGACGTCTTCCAAGGCTCTCAGAGTCTCGCAGTCCTTGATAACCTGGTCGATGCCTTGCCCAAACGGGTGCTTGCGGCGGGGCTGTTGAAGGGTGATTGCAATTCCTCCCGTCACCGTGGGCCCGGCTAGTTTCACGGTGACCTCGATTTCTTCTCGGGGTCGCTCCAATTCTCTGCCACGAGATTCGATGCAAGAGACATGGGCGGAAGGCTGACCCGAGTTCTCGGGGACGGGGACAGGCCGGAGGAGTCGCTGAATGCGGTGATCAACTGCCACATCCAAGCATTTCTGTGTATTCACCGGCATTGCGAGTTTGAATCAGACAAACGTCTTCTGGGCGCCCCACCGTATCAATCTTGGGCGGAAAGTGCTTTTGCTACACCAAAGTCCAACATGAGCCAGATTCTCCAGCCATGATATAAGTCTGGATACCGACAGATGACGCCAATATCGACAAAACGAAAGTCAGTATTGACAAAGGTAGAGGCAGCACAACGGGAGAGGGTGAATGATATCCGACGGCTGCTGTGCGACGACGGGCTGGCTTGAGCGTGGTGTCACAGGCCACAACTTCCCACACCGGCGCGGCTGAGCACGGGGAGCAGACTTGACGACGAGAAAGGAGGCCGGCCGCCACGATTGTCAGCACTTTGATTCGAATCCCCCCCCCTTATCTAGCATCTATGTAGCAAGTCCGTTGTCGTGGAATGCCGCAAACACTTGCTGCAAGGGGGTCTCGTGTCAGTCGAATGGCATTATCTACAAGCCCTCGTCACCATCTTGTCGTTTCGCCGCAGGCATTCTACATCCTAAGGACGAAGAGACGCTGATTCGACTATTGGGTATCTGACAGTGGAAAAAAAAGAATACCCGCGGGTTGAAGAGGGGAAACAAAACAAGTCATGCGGTCAGCGGCCCGCGATTCGCACACTACGCACATGAAGGGGTCTATCACGTCGGGTGGGGACGAGCCATCTTTGCAAAATTCCAATATGAGCAAAAAAACATAATCATTCTCACACCTTTTTCCTAACCGTAACAAAGCTGAATGGTTGGTTGTACGAACACCCCCGCAGAAGCTTGCCCACATGTCGTCTAACCACGGCAAGTCTGATCGCAGCTCTGACCCTGACGAACGCAGACGGAGCGGCACCTGTCACCACAATATGTGCAGTACACTACAAGGATCAGTCAGTCAACAGAACTCCCCCCCCCCCTTTTTTTTTTCTCTCGACTCAAGCCATCTCGACTCACATGGGGGATCCTCCTTGTAGCAGCTTCCGTCGCCAACGGTGCATCTGCCGCCCTGACCGACGCATTCTCGGCAACGAGGCGCGACATCTCGGCCGAGCAGCTCATGTGGCTAGACAGAAGTCATGAGCATACTATTAAATCTCCGTGGACTTGATCGGGGGGTTGGGGGGGGGGGGTTGTTCAAAACGCACCACCTCGCGGACCATGGTGATTCCATGACGCTCAACAATCTCAACACCCATCGGGAGTGCGTGGGAGCTGACGCTGGAAATGGCAGCCGAAGCCGTGATCACAATACCCAAAACACCGGTCGTCTTCATTGCATCTAACGTTGGAGTTCTGGATTTTTTGATTTTTTTTTCGTCTCCGAATAGCCTGTAGACTTTTACCATCGTGGTCTGTTGTTTCCCAGCGTGGAGGAGATTCTGCATCCTTTTATAGCGCCCGAGCACGTAGGCATCATCTTCTTGTTTTCCCCCGTCAGTGGCCCCGATGGCTTTCTTCGCCCCCCCTCAAGTCCTGCGGACCATCGAGCGGGCGGGCGTGAGCTGTGCCAGGGAAGGGAATCTGCTTATGCAGGAAGAGAGGAGGGTGGATAGCACCTGCTTTTTTTTTTTTTTTTTTTTTTTTTCCTTCCCCGATGTTCTTCGGGCAGGCTTTTTCAGCTCATGTGCGTGTACGTTTTTGACCACACCGTACCGTCGTCCGGGGCCTTCTTTCATCTTGGCGGGATCTCACTCCCAGTTTGTACAGTCGCGTTTACTTTTCTGCGCAGTACGCGAGAGACTGCAAAGGTGTGAGAATGGCGATTTGCGACCCAGAAAGGTTTCAGTTGGATCCAGCACAATGGTGTACATGTTGTCATACCCCGTTATGACAACATGTACACCCATTCCATCTTGGCCCTCCTCCGGCTGGTCGTCGGCAGGGGGGTTCACCCGGTCGTGCCTGTCTCACCGAGTCTCTCGAGGTTACTCCTGCGTACATGATTTTGGAAGGTAAGCAGCGTGATATAAACGCAGGATACTTGTCTACAGAAGTATTGCGGACCGACCACCAGGGGTCCGGCCGGTGAGAGGTTTACATAAAACTATTGCGGGGGACCCAATGGCAAACAAGTCCGAATGGTATCACAGCATATCAGCACACGTGCACAACAGATATATTACATGTCAGAATGATATGCACATCGTCTCCACTCGCAATCGACAGATTTTTCCTATCTTACACTGAAACATAGGGGGGGGGAGAGGGCACCAAGACAATGAGGAATCAACCATGACAACTACCCAGTAGCCTACTTCCATATTATGCGCCTAGGTCAGGTTCTGCTGTTGCCTCAAATCCCGAATGCAAGCCCACCAATGCAGGGTATACGCTTTTCAACGCTTCAACGCCGGGGGGAGAGGGGGGAGCGGGGGGACAGAAAGAAGAGGAAGATACAAAAGTCACTTTTGGAAAACATCCCCCAGTCGCTCATGATGCGGCATTGGAAGGAACAAAGAAATACCAGAACAGAACAGAAGGGGAAGGAAAAAAAAAAAAAAAAAAAAACCTTCAGGGGGAGCGCCCAGAGGCAGAAGGTCGTCGGGATCCAGACTCCGACGCAGACCCCTGCCTCTGCGCAAGCAGCTCCTCCAGATGCCCATACTCGATGGGTGGCTCGGACGGATACCCGGGCGGACTGGGCGGGACGTCCTGGTAAACGGGTGGCGCTTCGTTGTCCCAGCTCACGCCGAGGCCGGGATACTCTGTCATGCTGACGGCGAAGTGCATGCGGAGAATGCGACCCGTGCCCGTCTGCGCGGCAAGATGGGGTTTCCCCTCGGGCGCGAACTCCTTGGAGACGATGAGCTCGACGTGCAGCGCGTGCGAGACGTCGGTGCCGTCATCCGTCTGGACGTCGCAGGCGAAGGCGAAGTCGGGGTCCGTGGCATGCGTCTTCGGCTGCGGGGTCATGGCGTAGTCGAATTCCAGGTCGACGATGCCGTCGCTGCCGGTGTAGTCCGACTTCCAGCCCTCGTGCATCTGCTCCTCGCCGAGGAGACGGGTCTCGGTACGGGGAATGCCGCGGGTGGAGGAGGGAAGGGCGTGCTTGTCGCAGGCGGGGGCGAGGGTCCTGATGGTCTCCTCGAGCTTCCATGTGACCTTTCTGAGTTTCCAGAGATCGACCGTCTTCACCTTGTCGTTGTGGTTCATGAGTCCGTCGAGCTTGAGGGTGATCCTGTTGCTGCCGGTCGGGTGGATGACCGAGGTGTAGTGCGCGCTGGCCTTGATGTTGGTCGGGGGGAAGACGCGGACCGAGTGGCGGGGGTAGAGGGGTTCGGGCAGGGACCGCTTCACGTCGAGGATGCGGTCGAGCTTGAGAGGCGAGAGAGACAAGGACGAGGTCGATGTCGGCGAGGGCACGGCGGCGACGGCGGCGACGGCTTCGGCCTTGAAGTGGTAGGAGATGGAGATGACGGGCGTGTTGACCGACGCGGGGAGGTTGCCGGCCAGGAGAGTCGAGAAGGGGAACTGGTGATTTCCCCGGCGCAGGCATGTCGACTGGCCCAGGAACCGCCAGCTCTTGAGCTCCGTGACTTGGGTCTGGCACTCGGCGCAGTGGCCCTGGAAGGGCTTCTTGTGCGTGACGTGCACGCTCAGCGTGGCCACGAGGCCGTCGACCTCGAGCGCCTCCTCGCCGACACGAACGTACAGGAGGCCGGAGACGAGAGCCCCGGTGCTCTCCTCGGGCGAGCCGTGCAAGACGACGGGCGGGCTCTCGATGCGCCAGTCCATCGAGGCCGAGGACGAGGCCGAGGTGGGCGAGTGAGATGGGTTGCCTGCGTGGCCGTGGCCGTGGCCGTCGTGCCGGGAGCGGCCAAAGGGCAGCGAGAGACGGCGCTTCTTGAGGGCGTCCCCCGGCCCCGGCTCGGGCATCCTGACAGGGTGGAGGGCATGATGGTCCTCGGAGTCGGAGGCGTAGGGGCTCGCGCTGACCGAATTGTTGCGCGAGGTGCGCGACGATCGCGAGGTGGCCGTCTTTTTGATGTTGCCCGACGAGGAGCGAAGGAAGTTGGCAACGAGATGGGGCATTTTTGTCGGTCTTTGTCGGTCGGACGGACGACAAGTATAATACAAGAGAATTGAGGTGAATCCAACAAAAAAAACAGTCTGCGTCTCACGGAAGAGGCGATTTGCTCAACGATGCTGATCCCAAGCGAAAGTGCCGCCCCTCTTCCAAAGACAGCGAGACCAGCATAGAGCAAGTCGTCATTCAGAAGAGGACAAAAGCAGGGAAGAAGTAATAAGGAGTAGTCCGTAGTCGAGTCGAGCCAACAAACAAAAAAAGGAGAGGGAAAAAAAAAAAAAAAAAAAAAAAAAAAAAGGAACCCCGTGTTCTTATTATCTCTTCTCCTCGCGGCCGGCCCTCGTGCGGCCAGACGGGATGGGGTGATGGGGTTTTTTTTTTTTTTTTTTTTCCCCTCGATGGAGAATAAGTCGTCGGAAGGAGACTTGCCGGCGATGCGAATGCAATGCGATGCGGTCCGATTTCTATTCGATTGCAAGGCGGAATAGTCCGTCAATCAGATTGGGGAAACCTTCCGACCAGCCGCCAGCACCCCTCTTTCGACCATGTGACGCTGGTTGGGTGTAACAAGTGCCGACGGTGGGATTGCAGACTGACGTTGCGCTCGGCAATGACGACGAGTGGATATGAGATTCTATAGGGCACTGCATTAATCCAGGCCGCAGTCGTGGTTGTGGCGTGATGTACGGATTAGGTTGGGTTGCTGGCAGATTGGATATTATGAGGGTTGACGGACGACGGACGACGGACGACGGCGACGGATGACGGATGACGGATGACGGATGATGGATTGGCTGCGAGTGACGACGAGTGGGCAGTCCGGGTGGCAACGGCTCGCTCAGCGATGCCAATTGGCAAAGCAACCAAAATTCCCGAGTAGAACATGATGGCTTTTCTTTTCTTCTTCTTCTTCCTCCTTCTCTCCGGTCGGTTTTGAGCCTGAGGTTTCCGATGTTGCCCCAGCCGGTGAATGAAAAACTCTTTCTAGTCACTCCCCCCTGCCCTCGCAGCACGTGAATCCAGCCAATGGCGTGCGAGCCTCGTCAAACGGCAGAGCCGGCACAGCCGGCGCGAAAAGGCGTGCGTTGCCCGACGGGAGCAGCCATCATATCATGGTTTATCGTTTTCGTTTTCGTCAGCTATTAATCCGTAGTAGGAGGCAGGACACAATCTCAAGGGTGTAATCCGTACGGAGTACTGTACTGTAGCGCAGCTCCGCGCCGACGCCGATGCCGATGCTACGCTGGACGGGCCGACAGCCCCGTGAAGAAAACCAGACGCCTTCTCAGAGCATTCGATTACACAATAACAACTTTGCGTTGTCGCGGTGCTTTCGCAAAACTGCCCGATCTGGAAACCCCCATTCCGCGTCCCCGTCGTCCATTCACGCCCCGTAATCTTCTTCTTCCTTTTTTTTTTTTTTTTTTTCTTTTTCTTCTTTTTTCCCTCCCTCGTGTGAGCCCCTCACACGGGACCACCCACCCCCGCGGGGAGAAGAACAGCCCTGGGATGCTCTGCTCTGCTTTCACGTGAAATGTCCTGTTGCCATCCCGCCCGAAAAGTGGACAAGTGAAGAAGAAGTACGGAGTACGGGTTACGGAGTATGTAATACATATGTATGTAAAGGGCAGAAAGGTGGAAACATGCTGTCAGCGCAACGCAGCTGCCCACCCCGCCCCGTCATCCGCCGTCCCACCAATCGCGCCACGCCCCTCTCTCTTTTTAGTCATCGGGTCCCCCCTGACCACTACATAAAAGGTGGTGCTTGTTGGTGCAATAGACCACTTGATTGGCGTCTGAATCATAAAACTTACCGTTAAATAGCTATTTTCTCCCTTGAGCTTGTTGGCAATTGCCATTCATCATTTATCCATTCATTCGGCCCTCGTCAAGTCTGCATACACCCACCCTGGCCGCCTGATGTTTTGGCTTGGCTCTCGGTGGGGCGGCGGATACCTTTACGTTTCGAAACACGACACGAGCGGTTTTCAGGAAAGAGAAGGAAGAAAGAGAAAATAGATCAATATAGCCTACTGCTACAGATAGCCCACTGCCACAGATCAGTGTGGATAAGTCGTGCATTCGAGCATCATTCACGCACTCAGGCAGGAATAAAACAGTAGGTGTACGTCTGCGGGGTGGCCCTCAAGGTTACCAAAGCTGTCGCCGCGATTTCGAGGTGTTTGCACTACCGAGTACGGATTAATACGTATAATACGTACAGCTCGAATACCTCGGAATGCCGCGCCCGCGCCCCATCTGCGCCATGGTCAGCATGGTCAGCTTGAGGGTATACACATCTGCGCCTCATCGAAATTCATTCTTCGTCTCACTCCACTTGTACAGACATAGATTGAATGCTGTGAACAAGAGCTTGGAAATAACAGCCCTCAATATTCGATATGATGAATCACCCTCCTTGTTCATTTTCGCGTTTGTCGGCAACTTTCTCGCGTTTGCAGCCTTGTCAACTTCGCTGAGATGCGTGAATCCGCGTCGTTTGTAAAGTTGTTTCCGGAAGCTTATATATGGCTTCCCTTTCCTGTTGTAGGATTCCAGATTCCATACCCCGAAACATTGCCAAACATTCATCATTCAGTGGCATCATTGCACAAAGTCCCCTTCTCCCTCTCACCACCACGTTGAACATCTCGGGTACCAGTGGCCTCGAACAACCCAAACCCAACCAACTTGCCTGTCTGCGATCCGTCTACTAGCAGCCATGGAGATGAAGCTCGCTTTTGTCGCTTTCAGTGCTGTTACGCTTTCCACCACTGTCGTCGCCGGACCTGCGGCTTACGCTGCATGCCAAGCAGCTTGTGCGACGACTCTCATCGCTGGACCATGTTTCTATGCGGCCTGCCAATCAGCATGTGCAGCGTTATTGGCCATGCCATGCCCTTAGATTCTGGTAACCTGGTTGCCGCCAAGGCGGAGGACAACACACAGCGTCTCATCCGCCGCGTACACCACTTTCGAGCTTTTTGACATGGCGCACAATCATGCCGTTCCTCCGACAGATCTGGCCCAATGCCCCCCCCCCCCCCCCCCGAACACACGAGAGTTACGAAATAGACCACCAGGTCAGAGTCTGCGAGCACCGGATGCAGAGGTTGCCCTCTGATAATGACAGGGCCAAAGGCCGAGGACGACGAGGACGACCGTGAGCTTGACAATGAGAATGTTTCGATGACGAATGGAGAAGTGGATGATGGATGGGGGGGGGGCGGAGGGAGAGGAGATATTGGCGGCGCAGACGTATTCCATCGGAAGAATCATGAACGCTATGATTAGTTTTTGCGTTTTGCAATAGCTCGGCAGTATTTCCTATCAAAAAGTCAGCACACGCGGTAAACATTTCTCCATCAACTCATGACGATGTGCCGAGGTAGGCCTGCCTGCCACTTGGAAGAAGAGGGCTCTTGTCATAGATGTGTGTGCTCGAAAAAAGTTGAACTCTCCCGAGGTTGCGTACCTGGTCAACTCCACCCAATTCTGTGCCAACAAGATTGACTTGCTTCTTGCATGGAATAATGCCGAAAGGAAAGTACAACGCGCTAGGCTTATCCTGCGTTGGACTAGCACTCATCAGCCTCACACACAGTTGGTGACAAGTCCCCGAGACTGTGGACCGACAGCAACTATGCAGGTTGATTTTCACAGACAGACATGCACAGAACTGAGCATGGTTTGCAATTACATTAACATTGGTTTCAAACGTTGCGACATGTGTACTGCGCCTTCCAATTCCGATTCCAACATATCCATGTTTGCGCCTCGCAGAAGTCTTGATCTAAGCATACTTGATGGTAAAAGGTGGGGTGATGCTCTCGTCCCAGTCCTTCTTGTTGGTCTCATTGCCGTACAGCCTGAGCGCCTTGACGACAATCTTGTACGTGCCTGCAGGTGCGTACGTTTTGTCTTCGAGCTTTCCATCCCAGTCCAGGCTGTCCTTGCCCCGCCCCGCATACTGGGACGGCGATGAGCTCATCTGGCCGAGCGGCTTCTCGCCGGTTCCCTTGGCGGAGACCGGCACAACGTGGTATTGGAAGAGGGGGCTGCCCAGGATGGGGGAGAATGCCACGGTCGGTAGGACGAGCTTGCCCTTGGGAGAGCCGGGTCGGGGCAGTGTGAAGACGGTGTTCGGGGCTACTGGAGTCAGCTCAGGGTCGCCGGCGTTCGCGATCCAGGTCGCATTCTTCTCCAAGACGTGGTGGTCGTGAAGAGAACCAACAAGACCTTGGTAAGGCAGGGACAGCGAAGTACCATCGGTGCCGTTCACTCGGACATAGCCAGACCATACAGGCAGGCGGGTGCCATCGATGACGGGCGGTGTGGCGAGCACCTCGACAGTGACCTTGTCGCCCTTCTTGAGAGTGACCTTGGTCTCACTGAACTTGATGGTGGCAGAGTCGGTGACAAACTCGCCAGGGAAAGGGCTGACAGAGTTGGCGCCTTTTTTCAACGTCATGATCGTCAGGGCTGGCACATGGGAGATTTCGTAGGTAACATCACCCTTGCCCTCGTTGGTGAGGGTGAAATTCCTGCTTTTGGCAAAGTATGTTGTCTCGTTGAAAGACAGGCTAGATGGCTCCAACAGGGTAGTGGCGAACGCCGCATCATAGACCTGAACCATTCCGCCGCCTTGTTGCGGAACTGGGGCAAGGGCATCGAAAAATCGTGCGCCGTCATTGAAGACTTGCGGGTTGGAATTGGCAGAAAGAAGGTTGCGGAGCAGTGTTGGGTTCTGAGTGCCGCGAACTTCGACCAAGAGGGCATAGATGGACGCCGTGAGAGGGCATGCCATGGACGTGCCACTGAGAACAGCGTAGCTACCCTTGGCCCTTGGGAAAGTGGACAAGATCTGGCCACCAGGGGCGCCAAACTGGGGCTTGACATCCAACGTCCAGGTTGGGCCCCAACTTGTGAAGTTCGAGAGGCTGCCACCGGTGGCAGCGTCGTCGATATTCTTCACAGTGAGCTTCGTGTCCAAGTTTGATCCAAGAGTAAGAGAAACTTTCTTGCCGGCTCTGAGTTGCTCGATCCAAGCCTCGCCCGTCTTCCTGTCAGTGAAGCCCACGCCCTTGACCGTCTTGGGGACCGAGGACTTTATGTTGAGGAGGATAGGAGGCGCGTCGACGTTGTTGTAGAACATGAAGAACTTGGCGCCCTTTGCTGCGGCATTCTTCACCTTTTGGTCGATGGGGCAACCACCACGACGAACAAGAACGACTACGCTACTCAAGTTGGTCGCGAGCTCAGGGAGTGGGCTGCACAAGTCAGCGGCGGCAGTCGTGTTCAAGGTGGCAGCCCAAAGCGGCAGAGTGGTGTCGAAAACATTGGGGTTTCCGAGAACATAGGAGAACTCCTCTTTGTCTTTGCCTTGGACGGTGGCGTTGCCGTAGTACACCAGAGTCGGCGTAACAACGTTCTGGTAGGCGGCAATGGCGGCGACATTTTCGCCCGAGGAGCCGGAACTAGCGTAGAAGATGCCCTGTTTGCCGTCATTGCCAGCAGAGATGGTAACGATGACACCCTTGTCGACGATGCGGCTGGCGGCGACAGCCCAAGCGTTCTCTTTCCACCCGTTGGACCCTCCGATAGACATGGTAATGATGTTGGCGCCGTCGATGTAGGCGCGGTTCATGGCGGCGATGAGGACGTCACTCGTGGTTGAACCATTGCATCCAAAGACTCGGTAGGCGCCGAGAGTTACGCCGGGAGAACCTCCAGTAAAGCCAAGTTTCGAATCCGTCGCAGCAACGATGCCAGCAACATGGGTGCCATGGCCTAAGCAATCCATGGGATCGTCGTCAGGCACGGGGTTCGTGTTGTTGACGCCGTCAAAAAGGTCACCGACCAAGTCGTAACCATTGGTGACTAAACATCCTGTGCCGTAACATGCACCTAGTCCAGGGTGCCCATAGTCAATCTTGGACGCAATATCGAGTCAGCTCATGTACATACGTACTGTTTCCAGGGGTCACGGCTGGACGGAAATGAGCTTGCGCCACGGATCCAGAGTCCAGACTTACTCCTGTGTCAATGACTGCCACGTGAACGCCCTTGCCAGTGTAGCCCTCGGCCCGCAACTTGTCGATTTGCGTCATAACATGAGGCGAGAAAGTATCCGTGGTGGGGTTGTCTCGAGAAACCAGATTGTGGTCGCCGGATGGATTCCCCGTCCAGTGAATTTCGGGTTCCGGGATCTTGTGCAGACTGACGGGCCAGACGCTCTTCACCGCAGGGAGAGCGGCCAGCTTGTTGACAACCATGTCGGAATTTTCAACGTCATGCAATTGGACGGACACGCCGCTGAACAGTTCAAAGTCGAGGTTGATTCGGACGTCTCCATCCTTCTTGACAGAGTCCAAGGCGGCAACTTTGTCCTGGACAGCGTTATTTGGATGTCAGCGCGAATGCAAAGCAACATAGGAGCTCCAGTCATGATGACTCTCATTGTGAAGATTGTCGTTAGACGTACCTGGTCGTGCTCGAACTCGAAGATGAAAGCCCCAGGAATCACATGGGCAGCGGCGACAGCCAAGTAAGCTGCCGCCAACAGTGGCACAGCTGACCCGAAACGCACCATCTCCTACCTTGTTCGCCGGCTCCAGGTTTGGATGAAAGTACAGGGCCGTAAAGACTCAAGGGGGGGTCCCGATCGAGTTGAGTCGAGGGCGGATTGGGAGCGAGCTTCAACGTCACCGGGCAGAAGGGGGGGGGATGGCCAGGCCATTATATCATGTCAAGCATCGAATCGACACGACGCCATGATGGATTGAGAACCCTCGCTCTTCCTATGAAGTCGCGTTGACGGAGGCCATTGGTCAGTCGGTCCATCGGTCAATCGCAGCATTGTAACCAAGGGTAGGTAGGTACTCCGTAAGCCGCATTGTAACTAAGGGTAGGTAGGTAAGCCGCATTGCCATAACAAGCTAGGAGTCGACCGACAGATGCAGAATTGTCAAAGCTTGGCTGGAAGAAAAGAACGATCAGCAGAGGGTCCGAGGCGGGTTCCTGGGCCCGAACACGCGCCGCGGCTCCTGGGTGGCTCCTGGGTGGTTCCTGGGTGGCTCCTGTGTACCGTACCTTTGTACTCCTGCGTAACAAAGGTCTCCTGGGTGGACGGAAACAAGATTAACGGAGCATGGATCCATGATGGCCACGATTGCACAGCCGAAAGGTCCTTCCTCTCCTGGGCTAGACGGCAGGAGTCTTACAGGTCCAAGCCAATCCAACACGGCAGCGGTGGTGTAAGGTGGTGAGGTGAGCGGCGGCTCCAGTGGAAATTGGAAATTGGAAATCAGAAATTGGACATCGGCCAACTGCCAAATGCCAACTGGCAACTGCCAACTGCCATCGAGAAAAGGCCGATTGGCCGAGAGGCCACTTGTAGATTTCCATCTGCTGGGCAGGTGCCAGCCAGGCTCATGAGCAATGCGGCATCTTCCTCGTTGGGAGTTGTGCTCATGTTGGATATTGGCAGCCTCACATCTCAGGCATCACTTTTCCTTTGTTGAAGCAGGCACCCGCATCGCCATTGTTATCGTGATCCGTGCCGTGCGTCTTTTGTTGATCTATTTAAAGACCTCGCTTCGGGTTGTTGATCAAACCTTTCATTGATCAGGTCCTCTGTCCATCTTTGCTCTTCGTTGCTAGATCTTGAAGCTTAAATATAGCTTCTCCTTCCTTCCGTTAGATTTCCTAGCTAGTCAATAATCACCATCTTCTCTCTTCATCACTTGCATCATTCCACAAGACACCATGTAGTAAGACATTATCTGTGGGGGAGACGGGCAGTACATAGATAAGGAGTTCAACAAAAGGTGGAAAAATGGGGGTTGCGGCTGGTATCACTGTTGTCACTGGTGTTGCACGAAAAAAAAGTGGCGCAGCCAAATGACCACGAAGGGTCTGATCCACGGAGCCGCGCAAACTTAAAAAGGGTCTGATCCACGAGGCCGCGCAGACTTTGCGCGTGTCCGCATTGCTCTCCGTCGTGAATTTCTGACCATTCCTCCTACGTCCGGCGTTAACCGCCATGTACAAGCGCAACTCAACCTGAGTATAACAAGGGGAGACAAACAGGTTGCGGAGGTATTTCAGGAAGAGGCTGATTAATACGCCTTTCTCATCCCACGTCTGATAATACGTGATAGATACATACAAAGACACGAGCTACTAGTATCAGACATGATTCTTTCTCGCAGCAGCAGCTTTTCTGTTCTACGTAAAGTTCACCTAATGCGGCGGCTATGTCGAGTATTTTGCAAGTACATGTAGCTCTTTGTCACGCATGGGTCGCTGAAAATCTAGTTCTGGGCGGTCACGATGAATTTTGCGATTGAAATATCTGGAAGATGAGTCAAAGTCCTTTCCCCCGATAGGCCGAGAGCCCATAGTGCGGTGCCATGGAAAAGACATTTAGGTCACCGGCTGGCACAGACGAGCTTGTGGAAATGTCTCGGTTGTCAGCAGGCAGATAGATGTCCTGGGCGCGCCGTTCATGCGCAATCCATCAAGTACAACTTATGAATCGGACCCGGGGAAGCCCATCTTGGCTGATTTTCACACCATCCGAGTCGACCTGTTATTGCAGCCATCCCTGTTTCCGGAACCTGCGTCGTCAGTGCCGTTGCCATTGCCGTTGCCATTGCCGTTGCCGTTGCCGTTTCGTTGATCGCCGCCAAAACTGAAGCTCTGATCTTCTGCTCCATCAACGCAAGACGCAACATCTACTCTATGCCCCTTGCTCGAAAGGCACTGCCCCGAGCTATTTCCTGGCACGAGGCTCAATGGGCCATTGCCGCCGTCGAACCGGAACAATTGCGAGTCGGTGACTTCTCCGCCGCCGTCTGCCCTCCCGCCGCACGAAAACAGATTGACGCGATCCCCTTCCTTGCGCCTTGGGTCAACGTTCAGGCATGCCTGCGTTAGGGTGCTCACGATGGCAATCCGCCCTTGTTGATCGTTGTGCTTGCCCGAGGTGATGACGTCCCAGCCCTGGCCATCGGTGGTACCACACGTGGCGATCTGAACGGGCGTCAGGTTGGCCCTGAAATCACCGGATAGTTTGTCGACAAAGAGGCATTTGCCATCCGCTGTTTTGATCTGCGTGTTCGCAAACGCGCGCTTGGCAGTCTCGTCGCGCTGCTGTGCTTCATTTGTCGCAGCCTGTTCGAGTTCTTTGACAGCTCGGCGGGCAGGCTGCGCCGTTGCCAGGCCCGACATGGCGATGAAAAGAATGTAGTGCATGGGAAAAGAAGGTCTTGGTTTTTTCTGGGGTGATTTTTTTTTTTTGAAAGACGTGGTAAGGAGTGTTGGGGCAGCTTTGCACAACAAGGCCGTTCGTTGACAAGACAACAAAAGGGAATGGTGATCAGTCATCACTGGTGACAAGCCTGAAGACACGTTGAGCAGATAGATGGGCGCAGAACAGAGGTAGCAGCAGCACCGCATGATTATGACATCGTCCATGGTGGCCACAATGAACGCATTCGAGTCATTTTCCCGACGCAGAACCGCGACGCCTCTTTAGCAAGTATCATAAGTCTCACTGTGCGCCACGTCAAACAATCCAGGGAATCACCATGGTCAAAACTCAAAACACATTCATCTGATCGCTCGATGGTACACGCAGGAGGGCGCACAATCCAGAGGACCCCTCGTCGTTTCGGGTCCGGCGGTTGCTGGGAAGTCTGAAACCAGCAGCGAGCTTCGCTCGACTTTGCTCGGACAATTTTTAGAGCGAAACGTGATTGGACCGAGCAATGGAAAACCAAACTACAGCTTTTTCTTCTCTCTGGTCCCGTCTGTATTAATGTGTCTTCAAAGTAGGGTTGATGGCGTGTCATGGGCGGAAATGACGGAAATGACGGGTTCATCATTCAGGTTGCTGTCTCCAACAACAGTCTGGTTGGTCAAGTTGATCAACTTGCAGCTATCGCACAATAACTTGGGCGTCATACCGAGTATACGCTTTTTATTGCCTGATGCAAATGGTATTAGTTGATACGTGCTGCGCAAATTTCATAATCGTTCTGGCATCCTTTCTCTGTACTTTTTCCCCATGCACTTATTTCAACTCATTCATCGTGGACTCGATTGTATCAGGGTCGCATCCCTCCAACGGGATAAGTCTCATGTCAAGAGTAGCTCTCGGTGGCCATATTTTTCTCGTATACTCTGTACACAAAGTCAAACGTACTCCCCCATGCGACTATTTCCGACAATTTCCAGCAAGCAAGGACACGCGGACCCCATCGTCTTGTACATACGATATTGTTTGTCAATCATGTTGCCCAAGAACGTACTGCTTCCAGTCGGGCCCCAGATCCGCTGCCCATATGGCAGTGACTTCCTCCACAAGCTCCTCGGTCACGTCGGTCCAGTTCTGACCCGCTGTCAGCTTTTCATGTCTAGTCATAGTGGTAATGTCGAATCGATGTCCTGCCCAAACGCCTCTGTGGATTCGTCCTGTTGGGTCTTGCAGTGACACGGACGGATCGGAACTCCATGAAATACGAGACAAGACGACACATCCGAATCCAATGCCTCGAACAAAGGGGCCATGAGCCAATCCCGGCTGCAGCTCGAGGGGCTCTCGTCGCACATACTGATGTGTTGTCAGATTACGGAGGATCCAAACTTCATCTTGGGGATAAAAGTCATCGCGTTTCATGTAGATCTCGTGGCTCACGGCCCGATAGCCTGGATCCTTACCAAGAGCTCTCAACCTTCCGAAGTGGAAGTAGTCCCACCCACGGGATCTGCTTATGGCTTCAGGATCTTGGGTTTCAAAGCTGTTCACGATCCTATCATACAGAGTAACTGATCGTTGTTCTCCTAGGGATTCATCTACATCATCATCTTCTGATCTGCTCTTGAGAAGGTTTTCCTTCTCTTCCTCCGTAGCAAAAAGGCCTGGGGGATAGTCGTCAAGTTGGACGTAATCTCCCACCGTGATGAGCTGCTGGCCAGCCCAAACGCCGAGACATTGCGTGAAATCCCGTACGATGTAATCTCTGGCGACGCTCCAAAAGTATCGATTCGTGACACCTAGAGAAACCACACTGGCCAGATCGTCATCGTAACAATGTTCGAAGATTAGGCAATGGATTTCAGTGGGGAACCGAGGAAAGCTACCAGACTTTCTGTCGATAGTTCCAACTAAATAAAAACGTAGGTCAGTAACTTGGAACAACAAAAGCCTATAGCGAAAACTTTAACAAATCACCTGCTGCATCATGACGAGTCTTCACATTCTCGGGTCTCGAGTCATGATGAGTCGGCACGACAGGAACCGCAAGGCCTCTTTCGAGCGCTTCGGTCACCCGAGAATCAAAGAGAAACTCTCCAAGTTTTTGGCCCCCCTTGGGCAACACTTTTTTTCTGCCGAGAGCAGCAATTTCCCAGTACTGTCCCATGTTTGCTATCGAGGTGATTTGTCTCAACTCGGCGACCAGTGTTTGGAATTGAGCTTGAGCAAAAGCTCCAAGAGACGACTTTCGCAGTCAGGGCCACGAAAAAGTGATTTTCAAGATGGAACCGGAATCTTTTTTTGGCAGCCACAATTGGCAAACTTTAAAGGTCAAACAAAAAGCCGCGAATTGCAGACAAACGCAAACAGTCAACGACGGCCCCACTTTCAATTCACGCTCTATTACGGATTACAGCTGGTCGCAGTGGTGGTTCAGTTCACCTCTGTTCATTTGCAGCCTGAAATCGCAGGCGTCATTGACAAGGCTGCAGTGATTGGAGTGATTGGAGTGATTGGAGTGATTGCTATTGCTGCCTAATTAGTAAGACATGTGAAAACACGATCCCAGAACTTTTCCTCGGAGCAGCTCCTCAAACGTCTCATATGTCCTGGCAAACAGAGTCCTTGCTTCATAAATGGCCGCGATATTGACCCCAGTATTGACCCCAGTATTGTACGAAGCCCGCAGCTAGTGATTGATCACTCCTTCGCCCTCGTTGAATAATGCTCACGGGCCAAAAGGAAATCTATCGAGGCAGATTCAGGGACGCAAAGTCGGCTTCACACATCGCATGGAAGTCAACCTTGGGCCCGGAGTTTCTCACAGATTGGGCCAACCATGACAGCACACTGTCGAGAACTGATCAATTGTCGGGAAAATACGTTCGGAGAGTAAAACCGCACCCCGTCCCAACGTCCGCGGATCTCAGCCGAGCGTTGCTATTCGGAGCTGTGTTTTCTTACTCACCGGCGCTGTAACCACTGCGTGATAGGGCCACATCCCACATCCCACGCCCCGCTACTAAATTTATATGGCACTCCCTGGCAACAAAAATATCGCCCCTACCTACCTGTATTATTGCCGCGATCGCGACCACGCAGCCGCAATCGCGACCATGCAGCCCGCGTACGTAATTATAGGCGCGTTTGATTGAAAAATCTGCTGTTGTCGTAATGTAGTTTAGAGTGCGGGGTCTGATTCCATGATATTACGTGTGTTTTCTACGGGAGGGTGTGGCAATCAAGCTAGCTGACCAAATGCGGCTAGGACAAATCCTTATGTGGGTACAGCGCCGGTGAGCAAGAAAACACAGCTCCGAATAGCAACGCTCGTTGAGTCTCAACCTCACCTCACCCGCTCGTCAGCACTTCGGCCGCCATGCCCGCTCCATGCCCGCTCCGCCACATCGTAAAACGGCTCCTTGGTCCCATCTCGGTCCATGGCTGCCTTGATCGCCCGGCAAGCTGCACAGCGAGGCTTGTCCTAAACCAATCATCTTCTCAGCTCGACTCTCACTGCTTTTGGACAACAACGCCCGGTGGTATGGGGGGGGGCCAACTTGGCAAATATGGGAATTAGTTGTCACACGTCGAGAGTCAGCTACAAGTGCAGAGCCTACTGAGTATAATTCGACGAGGTTAAAAAGGCCAGCTTTTCTGGTCTTCCAAATTACCATGTCCTACTTCCTTGGTACTCCTTCACTTCTGAAGCATTTCGTTCCATCTTAGCATCAGTCCATTCGTACATTCGTACATGGAATATGCGTCCCACACAGGCCCTCACCTCGCTACTCGCCTTCCCATCACTAACGAATGCTGGTGGTGTCAAAAATGTACGACAAGCCGCCACACACGATTGGAACTCCATCAGGCCCTCGAAATCCCTAGAATATCACGGTTGCTACCAGAACGGAGCCCAATGCGCGCGTCTCATCCTCCCGCTAGACTACAAAAACCCCAATGACACGCGCAACGTCATCGTCGCCATCCTCAAGCACCCTGCCGCCGTTCCGGAAAACCATCCCACATTCGGAGGTTCCATCTTCTTGAATCCCGGAGGGCCAGGAGGCTCAGCGACAGAAATGGCCAGGACTGTGGGCCCAGAGTTCCAGAGACGCCTAGAGAGATCCGGCCGTCGGCACTACGAGTACATTGGCATTGATCCTCGAGGCATTGGATTCAGTTGGCCACCGGCAAACTGCTTCCCCGATGACCTATTCTCGAGACAAATCTTGAACACGGAGACGCGGGGTCTAGGCCCGTTGAACGAAGGAGACAGAACGGTTCCCTACGGTCTCGCCCTGCACGACGGTTTTGGGCAACGCTGCCTCACAGCAGACAGCAGTGGTGCAAACGGCGGTCCCATCATGGCATATGCCGGGACGCCAAGCGTGGCGCGAGACATGGTCGAGGTTGCTGATAGAATTGAAGAGCTTCGCCGGAAGGGGGCAGACAAATCTTCATCCGCCACCAACGGCACGCGACAGGACGTGGCCCGAGTGCAGTACATGGGTTTCTCCTATGGCACCGTTCTAGGACACTGCCTGGTCTCTCTCTTCCCCGAGCGCGTCGGCCGCATTGTTCTAGACGGCGTCGTCGACCCTCAAGACTATTCGACTGGTCCAGTACGTCCCCCTCGTCATCCCACACTTACTTATATTCACTTCGCATCTCATACTAACTCACGCCACAGGGTTGGACGAGGAATCTCATCGATACCGACAAGATCTACACTGACTTCTTCAAGGGCTGCCACCAGAACCCCTCGACATGTGCACTATCTCGCAAAGAAGATACCTCGGGCGCTGACGTCCAACATCGCTTCGAAAGATGGTTGCACACCATTCAGAAGGCGCCCATTACATCAATTGGTCCCACAGGCGACATACGCGTCCTTCCAGCTTCCGGTGTGCGCTCATACATGGGCGGTGCGTTTTACACTCCACTCGCCACTTTCAAGGACATGGCATCCCGGCTGGACAAGGCCATGAACGGTAACGCAACGGCTCTATTCGAAGCATACTTCCAAGACATTACGCCACAGCACACCAAAAATGGTTGTGTTTTCGATCATATCCAGGGGCCAGATGGCGGAGATGGAGGCGTCCCAGTCTTATGTGGCGATGGCGGCGACGTCTCGGGCAAAGACGCAGGCTGGTGGCGGCGCTATTCCGAGCTGCTGGTATCTCAGTCCTCCATCCTCGGTGCGCAATGGGCTAATATCCGCTTCCGCTGCTCTCGATGGCCCTTCAAGTCCAATTGGCAGTTCAAAGGCCCCTTTACTGCGCCAGCACCAAAGGTGGATGCCAGTGGCAAGCCTGTGCCAGGGTACCCAGCTGCGCCCAACTTGTACCTCACCAGTCGTTTGGATCCTGTTACTCCTCTCGTCAATGCTCGTGAGATGCGAAAGAGGTACCCGGGTTCCGGCCTGGTCATCGTAGAGGGCGCCGGCCACACTGCCGTCAATGCTGAAGGCAACAGCGAGTGCTTCGCCAGTGCATTGGCGAATTATCTCGAGACTGGCTCTGTTCCTGAAAAAGAATTAATCTGCCAACCCGAGTGCGGACCGTGGCAAAAAACTTGTCAGGCCCAGGGCTCATTGGGCCTGGCTAAGCGTCATGATGCACGATCCGCAGGAAATCGGCCCAAATTCCCGTTGGGCGTGGAGTGGCTCTAGTTTAGACGCAAAACTGGGCAACATGATGCATTCTTGGCTCTATACTATTGCATGCGTGCTGTGACGCGAACTTGAAAGCTCGCACTCAACCAAGGTACTCTACGGAAAACCCGTTCACCGATCAATTCTCATGTGAAATTTCCTCGTACTAAATACTATCGCAATAATCCCCGATCATATCTGCATATCTGTTTTGCAGTTACACCGATCTTGCAGCCTCCATACATTATGCTGCCTTCCAAGAAATTATCATCCCATTTCTTTCTCCATAAAGCAAATCATTGTATCCCGCAGCAATTACGTGTAAGTATTTCCTCGCAAAAAGTCCCGTTTGTTGCACAGTAAATCAGGCAGCCGAGTCCCAAACAAAATCGTCATCCAATCTCCGAAGACCAGCTGGAATCCATGACCAGACACCTCTACGAACGGCTGACTCAACAACTTCCCGTTTCACATGCTGAGGATCAACGTTTTCGCGACACTGTGCCGCCGCACAACTGTTGTCAGTCCAGCCGAAGCAGAAGTCGTCAGCCCACCAAGTTCGGAGATCAGCTCCAACGCGAACTTGAATCAATACGGATGTGATGTTCTGGTATCCATCAAATGCCACTGGGGTCAGGGGACAGGGAGCATTGGGGAAACTTGGGCAGGCTGGAACACGTTTGACCTCAGACCACGCAATTGACATCTCGTTCGCGGCTGCTTGGTTATATGTGAAAGCTGAGATGTGAAATTCGCACCATTGTTCAGCGGCACGGGCAGCACAGCCCAAGTTTGCGCCATAGAGGTTGAATCGGAAGCAAGGGTTGGCGGAATTTGGTCCAACGCCAATCTCTGCAGTATCGCTCGACTGCTGGGCAGTCAATGAGGGAGGAACAAACTCGATCAGTTGACCACCAGAGGAAGGCGTGTACCCTTGAACAGTTTGGGGTGAGAGCGGCGAAACCAGAAATCCTTCTGAGAACCAAAGATCCCCTGAAGGATTGAACAGGGGCCCTGATTTGAGGTTGTCAAACTATATTTGTTAGCAATCGATGGGAACCTTGTTTTGAGCAGTTGACTTACGTTCAAGGTGTTGTTGCCAATCTTAGACCCAGCTGGGCAAACGGCAGGGGCTGAAGACGCCGGTACACTCATCACTGGCGCGTCCGAAGTTGAGGCTGGTGGAGGAGTCATCTTGGTCGAGCTGGCGGGCGTGATTGGAGTGGGTTGGACAACAGTGGAACTTGAGTTGCTCCATCCCGCAGCAAGTGGAGAGACGCTAGCAGTCAGTTAGCACCTTCAATTAATTTAAACATGGGGAGAGAGAGCTTGCCTTGCTCGTCGTATGAGAGCCCGCCGGGCGACTGAGATCTTGGCAGGCACAGCGACAGTGACAAGGGTAGTCAGGGGGAAGTTCAAGGTGTGAGTAGTTGTTGGTTCCGGAATGATGTTGACCCAGGTACTAGTTTGAACCGCGGTGGGGGGGCCCTGTTGCTGGCTCAACAAAGATGAAAGGGGGAAAGTATACTCGCTCGGGTGAGCTGAGACTGCGGACTGAGATGCTGGTAGACTTTTTCCATCAGAGCTGCCTGGGTTGCCATATGCCGTAACAGGTGCGCCAGTGACGACTGAGAAACTGGCCATGCCATCGAGCCCAGTGACAACGGTGAAGACGGGGGCTTTTGGAACGACGTCAGTCCCAGCAGGTAGCATGCCAGATACCAATGACAAAACAGCGGGCGGTGGTGGAATTGCTGGGGCGGGTGAAACTTGGGATCCATAGTCTTGCAATTTGGGTACGATTGATGAACCAGGCCCAGGGGCTTCAGCGGCAGTAAATGGACTAATAATCCCAGATGTCAATGCTGGAAGCGGTTGAAAGTTGACAATGGTTTGTACAAGAGAAGAGATCAAGCCATTGGACCCAACCACAGGGATAGTAAGGGCAGTTGTTAGGGGAATCTCCGCTGGTAAAGATGTTGTAACTCCCTGGGGGAGATCAGACAAGATCTGTGAAGCCATCGAAGGAAGCCCAAGCGTAGCTGTTGGTAATGGAACACTGAGATGTACAGGTAGCGGTGCAGTCAAAACAACTGTCTCGATGACAGGAGTCACAATGCCGTTTGGTCCCACAATGTCGACAGTGATGCCAGTCACAAAAGGCTGGCCGGCTTGAGGTGGCAATTGAGTGCCTTGGGGAAGTGCGCTTGTCAGATCTTGAGACACAGCAGATGGAAGTCCAATGACAGTGCCAGTTGGAAAGGGGCTGCTATTTGGCATCGCAATGGTCGTTTCAGTGACACTAGGAAGGCCATCCGTACCAATGATAGTGTAACTGACGCAAGTAGTCAATGCCTGCGTTGAGCTTTGACTAGACACGACTTGACTGGGTGCAACAGTGATTTGACTGGGTATGCCTGTGACAAGTCCAGATGGGGTGCCGCTGGCTCCAGGTGAAGCAGTAGGCCCAGAGACGAGGTAGGTTGTTTCAACGACTGTCAGCTTCCCATCAGATCCAAGGAGAGTGTACGATGAGCAAGTAGGAGTAGCATCAGAAAATCCAATCCCCGAGACGATGGTCTGCGAGCCAAACGATGGGGTGGCTTGAACGGTGATGCCATTTGGAAGATTCTGGGGCAGGTCTGTAGCCAATACGACTGACGCGGGAATGACCAGGGTTGACTCAACAACAGTTGGCCGACCATCAGAACCAAAGACTGTCAAAATAGTCCGACTGGTAACATCATCGCCTCCTTGGGGGGGGATGGAGGAACCCGTCGGCAGGGCATCTGAAGCAGCTGTGACAGACGCAGTCTGCATCACCCAAGTGGAGTAGACGATGGTCGATGTTCCATCATTCCCTAGAATGGTGATGGCGGTAGATGTGACCATGCCTGGTCCAGTATAGACCGGTATAGGGCCAGCAGCAGTGATAGTAGTAACCGGTGTGTTCTCGGAGAGGCCCGACGTGACGCCTTGAGCGCCAACATTGCCATCAGTGGCGGTAGCGATAATGGTTGAGATAGGGGTGCCACTGTTTTCTTGCTTTGTGCTGGCATTGGACTCGACAACAGTCTCTTTGCCATCAGAACCAGTGACCGTCCAGCATGTAACAGCAGGCGAGAGACCTGACGTTGCTCCTCCTGACTCAGCGGGTGTAAGAGTTATGGTTTGAGAAGAGAGAACAGTGATGGGACTGGGGCCATCTGATCCGGTAACCCACTCAACAACAGTATCGGTCACAGTGGTATAGCTTGACTCGTCACCATTTGGCATCCCAGAGCCTTGGGGAGCGTTATTTGCAGTGCCTACGTTGTCTGATGAGTAGGGTGAAGCATTCGGTGCATTGCCTCGAGCTGTGCTCGCAGCGTCAATAGGCTTGCTTGTCTCCGCTGGGTTGCTCCCCGATACATAGACAGTACTGTCGTAATTGCCAGGCCCGGAAGCAGACGCGCCATTGAAAACAGGGCCAGTCGTAACAGGTGAAGAATAAGAATCAGACACAGGGGTCGCAGGATTGCTCCCCGAGCCGGAGCCGCCAACCCAAAGGTCTGAGATAGTCAGAGTGGTGAAGATTTCAACCGTTGGTTTATCGCCAGGAGCAGAGTTCAAAGGAGACACCTCGACAGTGTGTGTTGGATGAACAGTACGGTAAACAGTGCCATCGGGACTGGTTGTTTCTAGCGGTGGGGTGTTGTCATTGTGGGCAGGGCCAGTAGGATACACGGTGATGAAGACTGTAGTTGCGTCTTGCATGGAGCAAGATTGTCCATTTGGACCATTTGAGATGCCACCATCGGCCGTCACCGTAACAGAGCTCGTTTGAGAGTCGTCCTGGTCAGCAGAGCTTGCAGAATCAACTTGCTCACTGCAAAAGAGTTAGTTGACGAAGAAAGGTTGACTCGAAGTCTGGATACTTACCCGTAACTGGCTTGAGCTGCAGTAAGATGCAAAAGTCTGCTGGCCGCTATGACCCCGAATGGAAGAGAGACACGCATTCTTCTATGCGGTAATGAGTTGAAGACACCCGGACGCAATGTAAAGGCACCAGGTGTGATGAATCAAGTAGCTAGATTTTGTGGGAAATGAAACAAGGATCGAGGTCGGGATGTATCAAAAATGTCAAAATGAGCGGTTGACAGGAGATGGCGCAGACAGTCTAGGAGTTGTCGAGACAAGTTCAAAGGAAATGAGGGTGGACTGAAGTTAATGGAAGCAGAAGGAATCGAAAGATGTGTCTACGAGAGAGCGCTTACACTTTTGGGAAGGGGCTTTGTGAGGCCAGGGCGCGATATCACGCCGTGGTCGGCGACATCAAGTCAGGGAAGGAAGGAAGGTACACAAGTCAGACAGTTGTCAGCTGTGGGCAGCCAGGCTTCGGCTGCCACACTGCGATCATGTCAGGCTGATCGGATGGTAAAACAAGTGTCAATGTCCGAATCTTTGTTCAACAATACGGTGTAGCTAATGAGATCAATATCATGTTGGTGACTTTCTGAACTCTTGACCAAACCTTGACGATTTTCCGCCTTCAAATATTAGATCGACTCAGACGACTGTGTCTTGCAGGCCCTTCATGGCCGGCGAAGGCAAATTAGCAAAACACCAGTGCCTCCAGCTCTTTCCTCCCATGAAGTCTTGCCGAGACAGTTCCGGCAGCTGTCGACACCCGCCTGATGCCAAGCGGTCCGACACACCGGCATGATCAGGTCATTTTGTTCGACCAATGGCCATAACGACCTATCATCAATTGACGAAATCGGCAGCAAATTTCGGGCGAAGAAATCGTGCTCCACTCATGACGAGCACTTTTCAATATGAAAAGTTGCCGATGTGTCGAGCGGGGCGAGTTCGCCGTTCGACAGCTGGCCGGTCTGCCAGCAGCCGACAAGTCAAAGCTGGAGCTGCAAGGACACGTTATTCGCCGAATGCGACGAGAGGTATAACGGCATCTGGTTCCTGGGGCATTGAAGTGTGCCCTCAGCTCCAGCTCCAACTCCAGCCACCACTGTTTAGAACGACGACTGATCTAACAAGTCTGTGCCAGGGAGAACAAGGCTTCCCAGGAGAGCTTGCCCGCGTTTGAGAACGAGAATTTTCAAGCTATCTCGTCAGAGTACTCTGGAGGAGGTTGATTTGGTACTTCTCCGTTCTCTATGAGCGAGTCGACAGCACGGCACTTTCGCGCCTCTTCTTCAAGTCTGGCTGCCCACATGGCCGAGCCAGCAGTCGTTGTCAGAAGGAAAAGGAAGGACAAGACGGGTATCAGTTCCAGAACCATGGCCACGGTCCCAAACCAGATGTATTCCCACGTAAGAAGCTTGATTTGTCGTTTCGATTCTTCTTTGGAAAGCCCGCGCAGCTGAAACCACCTGTAGTGCGCCAATTTCCCCAGTCTCGTTCCCGTGATCATGATGAAAGCCAGAGTACCAACATAAGGGATGAGATTGAGAGGCAAGAAGACGATCAGCTCAACAATCTGAACAATGCTCCATGGCGTGTAGATGGCAGAGCTTGTGGGCTTCCCCAGCATCTTGACGGCCGTCGGTGCATCGTCAAAAAGAATCCGATGGGGCGCAATGAGGCTCTGCAATCCGAATTTGATGAAAGTAGCCTAGCGAAGCAATGAGTTGATTGGCTAATGGACAAAACTTCTAACATGAATCAGTGCAAATGACAACTCACGTCGAAAACGTCAACGCGACATTCGTCGACGAAAAAACCTTCAAACAGACCTTGGATGATGACCAACCCCTCCCCCAACGTCAGGACAACCGCATTGACCCAAGCTCCCCAGCCATGGAAAATGGCGAGGAAGGCGTACTGTGGCAGAAATGCAAAAGTAAAAAGGATCAGGTAGACGAGAAATGAGATTATCGACAGCGGCAACAGCCGACCGGTGAACAAAGGCCAGAACTCTTTGTTGCGCAGAAAATACCAGATGCCGCGAATGGGATATGACGCCGCGACACCAGCCCGCCTCAGGTAGTTGACCGGTCGCGATTCCACAAGTGAGCGCGCATCAACGCTGTGAGACTGGCTGCCAGACTGGCTACCTTGCGATGGCATTGTGAGAGGCGATTGAGCTTTTGAAGTACTTCGGCGTGGGTGTGTTCGAGGTTGGCAGGAAATGCCAAATTAAAGATTACACAGCTGAGCGCGTCACTTGGCACTACATGTAAAAATATACGTCACACCGTCAGGTGTGGGGGCGGGCGGCTGTTTCAAGATTCCTTCAACAATTTTAACGACTAACGACCTACCTACCCTACAGAACAGGCATGATTCTCTAGGCAAGTCAAAGCATGTGCACAATATGTACCAAAAACACTTTAGTCGCTTCGCCATGCTCAGATGAAATTACCAAATGTATGCGAAGATCACGGAGGGCAGTAATTTGTCTCTGATACTCTGTCAATTGTGGCACTGGCGATGTGCCTCGCGGCTGATCTGACCACAGGTTCCCCTCGCCCTTGATGCCGCAAGCAATCGTGTTTGGCATTCGGCACCTCTGCCATTTTTCCGGCCAGGGGCATGTGGCCGCTTCCAGATGAGGTCCAACCCAAGCTATCGAATGCAGATGTAACGGTCTCAACTGTTACATGCCCTACAGCCTCGCTTGGAGCTGACGACCCCAAAGAACCTAGTTTGCTTCAATAGCACGCATGAAAGCCCTGCTCTCATTCCCCTCGTTGACCTTTGCCAGCGGTGTCAAGTGCTGCTCAGCATCCACGTTACCACCGCTCTGAAGATGGCGAAGATATGCCTGTGCCACAGACAACCACTTGGCCTTTTCCTGACGGCTGGCACCAGCCCCTTCCCACACCCAAATGGCTTTGCCGCCATCATCGAGCAAGAACACATCATTGCCGTTCAGATCGCCCTTGGAGATCCGGCCGCCGTCCTTGACAAGATCAAACGTCAGCTGGCCACTCGCATCGCTAAGACGAAACAGCTTCCTCGACGGCTGGCTGTTTGAACTCTCGGCAGAAGATCTCGTTGCAGACTTCGTAATCGGCCGTTGCTGCCGGAAACCCTCTCGAGGAGTGGTGTCGTCTCCACCAAGGAGATCAGTGATTCGACGCGCCCGCGACTCAGTTTGAGCAATCACCTCGACATCAACATGCTTGGCAAGGGTCATATCGTGGACGACCTGGGCGGCCTTGGCCTTCTCCATGGGGCTACAGCTCCTCCCCTGCCACACCCAAATCTTGCCGCCCGTGTCAAGGATGAAGACGTCCCCGTCATCCAGACTGCCGACCTCGGGCTCCACCTCGTGCACGACCACGCCGCCGCTCGCCGACGCAGACGGGCTCTGAAATACCCGCAGCAGGGTCCGAATCTCCCTGGGCGCCCCCTCCTCGACGTGGCGGAACCCAGACCGGACACCGCCCGATCGAATGGATATCCGAGGAAACAGGGCCAGAAATTCGTCGGACGGGGCGCTCTGGATCTCGCGGTGCTGGGTGGCCGCCCCTCGCAAGAACTCATCCAGCTCAACCGTCTTGTAAGCCGCCGTCCCGGCCTCATCCTGCGTGGTGTGGTTCCCGAGCCAGAAGAATATGTCGTGGCCCAGCTTCTCCGACTCCCTTTTGCCCACTTTGTACGAGTGGAGGACGATGAAGCTGTCGCCGTCGAAGAAGAGGCCGTACTTGTTCTCCGGCCACGGCACAACCTGGAAGTCCTCGATGCGCCAGACGCGGAGGCCAGCCTTGGTGCCTACGGCGCCATCGTTCCAGGCGGGCTCGCTCGCGGCCGAGTTGTACTTGACGCGGTGGTCGATGTCGGATCCTATGAGCTCGACATTGCTGTCTTTGATGTTGTACTCTTTGAGGTGGACTAGTCCTTGGTTGGGTGGCATGCTGGGTCCGTCGTTGGTTTTCGAATGTATTTGAGGGGACTTTTAGGAGACAAGGTTGTATCTGATGACGCAGATGGACGATTTCGATGTCGTTGACAGTGAGGAGGAGGTGATTAGATTCATGTATGGCTGTGCGCAAGGAACGACTCGTTGGCCAGTCCTCACATCTATGCGGGCATACAACTCCGTACACCAAATGACCGTACGTACACCTACTACCTGGCTGGGTCGATTTTGACTTCAGTCTGGTGCTGCCCCGCGATGCTTTAGCTGGTTGTTTCAGGGGTTCAGTGGCTGCGCAGTTACGTCACAGCGCGTGGGGCAGGAGGGGCTCAGCGGGGGTTCGGGCGCGAGTAATACATGTAATGCTCGACTTCGGCGGGCCTGGACCTGACCAGTTGCTTCGGGGCCGTGTCTGTGCTCATCACGAGAGCCAGATGAACCAGAACTCATCGATGTTGCTTCCTCTGGCTCAGACAGGGACAAGGCAAGGTTCGATATGACAAAGGCTACGTGTAGATGAGTGCCAAAATATAACCGACACAGATGCAAAGAAAAACGTGCACTTTTCTCCCGCCATCTGCTTGCACTTGTCTTCTAGTAAGAGCCCAAGAGGCCCCGCCTTGATCGGGATTTTTTTTTCACGTCTGTTTATTCCATGTCAGTTCTTCCCGTATTCTATCTCAGGTTGTTCGTGACACTGCCCACCATGACCGCAACCTCGCGATCCCAATTCACCTCGGCGGCCTTTTCCTTCTTCTTCCCGGTTGTGAACGCGGCCGGCGGCTGAGACCCCTTCAGAACAGCTTGCCTGATGGCACCCCCCACACCTGCCTTGTTGGACTTAAGGGTTCGCGCGACGACTCCTCCCCTGTGCACGATGTCCTGGACGCGAGTGGCCAGGCTGCCTGCCATGGTGCGCCAAAAGTACGATGCCAGCGACCCAGTCTCCAGGTGTGCGAGCAGTGGTTGAATCAAACTGGGCTGCTTGTGGGTTGTCGAGACCGGCAAAAGTGGATGATTGGGAGGCTTGCTTTCCTGGAGTATCATCTCGACGGCAATCACGTTCTGACACTTGAGTGTCACTTCGCTCAGCGCCCGATCAAGAGATGGTAGCTGGCCGAGAGAACGTGACAGAGACGTGATGCTTGTTTGTAGAGAGGAGCGGATGAATGTGTCCAAGGCCGTGAGCAGTAATCGTGGTGCCCAGCGCTCAGGATTGATGCCGGAAGTGGGTGATAGGAGATAGAGCGTCGTGAAGGCAGATTCCAGCTTGGCTCTTGCTTCTTCGCCTTGAGAAAAGGTCATGTTGGCAGGTATGGAGAATTCTCGCACGATTTTCTCGGCGGTCTCGCGAACAGATCGTTCCAGCGGAGTGATGACGGAGTCTTGAAGAGCTCGGATGGCATGGACCTTGTCCAAGCCGTGGCCCTCCTCGCCCGGAGCTTTGCTGTCGAGCACTTCGCGGAGCGACAGAACCGTGTAAGAGCATCGAACAGTTGCCTCGTGGTCAACTTTTGTACCCGAGCCATTGAGTTCTGAGTGTTGCAGCTCCAGTTGTCGTCCCAACTGAAGACAGCGACCAACCGAGCGTCCGAGCCGCAGCGTTTCCCACAGTCGCAGTGCCACGTGGCGGACCTCGTCCGCCTCGGCATGCTTATCAATAACCTCCTTCTCCAATTGCTTGTAGCTATCGTTGAGGCTCTTCAGTTGCGTGTCGAGCTCCGAAACGATGCGTTTGCTGGCCTGGTTCTGCGTCTGGGTGAACTCTAGCAGAGGCACGGCAGATCTCGTTGTCAGGACGTCGATGTGGGAGTCGATCTCCTGTGCGTCGAACAAGACTCGGGAGAGCGGCGTGGAGAGGTCTAGGGGGGTATCATTGGGGTTGTTTGTAGATACGACCAACGTGTTGGCAAAGACAGTGGGCGAAAAGTCGGGGGAGAGAAAGGCTTCGTAGTCAATGTAGGATGGCTCGTCGAGCTCAATCCCGCTGGCCTGCTGCTCTGCGCTGGTCATTTCGAAGAGCGCCTTCGACCGGTGCCTTTCAAAGACTGAAAGACGAAAGACGAAAGACTTGCCTGGATCGTCGCAGGGTCGTGGTTGAGCTGCGGCTGCGCAGGGGCCCTGGAATGAGTTGGTGGCAGCTGACAGATAGAGGCACTTGGCGATTATCGCTGTATCGAAGCGGGACGTCCTAATAAGAGTTTTTTTTAGGAGTCCTAACCTGGTCTCATTCCCTTGTGCGTGACACCTGGTTGACCGGAGCTATCTGTGCCAATGACATGTTTTCTCCGCCAACATTGGCATGTGCGAGAAGAACCGTCTAGCACTGTACTTTGTCCATTGCGATGCGGTTTTGTTATGACTAAACCGCCGGTGGCTTAGTAGGCCGTAGCTTGCTGCCTGCTATGTTTGCTATGTTTTGACACTGTGTCGGTCGCGCGGCTGGTTCGGCAGCCCGTCCTCCACCATATCGCCGCAGTTTCCGTACCATACGGCAAATCGCATTCCCGCATCTCCGCATCGTCACGTTTTCTCTTCCACCTTTCGTTCTTCTCTCCCTTGATACCTTTTCTTCTTCTCTCCCACCATTTACCCAGACGCGCAGGGTTTCTCAGGCCAACTTGATCGACTTCGCTGCTGAGTCAATTCACCCCCCCCCCCCGGGGTCCTCTCCCCTGGTCCTCTCCCCTTGTCAACTTTGAATAACTAAACGCGACATCCGATCAATGCTTGACACTAAAACACGATCGTCTTCGAGCCTGCGCGCCTGCGATAACGGGTCACGAGCGGATAGCCGTACACTTATAAGAAGATCATCTGGCTGGCCGCGGGGCTCAGCCATTCTGGGAGATGATTGACTTTGATGTCTTCGACACGCGCGATCTGCTCATTCGAGGCAAAGAATCCTTTCCAGCGGGCGAAAATGCAACTGATACGGTCATAGCCGGGGTTCACCTGAACGCCACGGCTCTCGACATCGCCAATTATACCTTCTATCCAAGTAACAATACCTTGTCTAACGGCTCGGACTGTTACTTGGCATTCACACCGTTGCAGCCGGCGTTTGTGCACCCCAACGCCAGCTTTGTCAACGCCACCAGCTGTTACAGCTCCATCTACCCCATTGGCCCTCGTGGTTTTGCTGGGATCGGCATAGGAGTTGTCTATGCCCTCGCAATCGTCCTTTCGCTTGTATGTCTGACAAAGCACGGCGCCTTGTACTTGCCCGTGACAAGACGCTTCTTTCCAATCGGTCGTCGGTGGCAGTGGTATTGGGCATGCTTTGTGTCCGCGTGTGCGCTCATCAGTCTCTTCTCCAATGTTGACATTGAAAGGTACTTTCTGCAAGACTTGCCCATCGTTCTCACCGTTTTCTTTTGGTATCTCATGTGCGTGGGGACAATGGCAGTGGTATGGGAGGCAGTCCGCCATTGGGGCAGCTGGCTGGAGAGACAGTATATCGATCCCAACCCCTTTGTCTATCGTGAGGATGACAGGAGGGCAAAGGTTGAGTTCTGGCTTCCGATGTGGTTTTATTTCTGGGTTTGGATGGTAAGTTCGGCACATCTTCGACAGCTCGATTCCGTTTGGTTATCACTGACTCCCGAGTCTAGAATTTCTTTCTGGTCGTGCCTCGAGATTGGAATTTTGTTAGATCTCAGGGCTATGCGGAACAAATCAAAGATTATACCATACCGAATGCCACCAGCACTCGCTTCAAAGCTGGTGCATTCTGTCTGGTCATCGCATGGGCCACGATACTCTTTTCTCTGCGCCATTCTATCCACCACTACAAGCCACGTCACCGTGGCATTCTCAACGGGGCTGTTGGCTTTCTTGGAGCCGTGCCGCTTCGATTTGTTCTCCTCATCGCGTTATCTGCTGCCATGATTGCCTACCAGATATTGATATCATTCACGTGGGACTTGTCTCTGGTGGTAGCTAGGGGGGCCAATATTCCGGCTGTCATTGCATGGGGCTACGGTCCCACCGTCCTCATCTTGTATGTGCAGATTATCTATGGATTCGTCGCACCGAATGAAGACAAGGAGCTTCTCAGACAGAGAAGGGAACGAGGCGAGAATAACGACCGCGAACTCGGTATTGCACGCAAGCCAGCATGGTGGCGGCGCGTGCGAGGAGACCACCTCCGATCTGTGCGAGACATGATCAATCAAAACGTAAATGAAGTCGGCGGAAAGAGAGGCGTTGGTCGGCGAGCCGAGGACCCAGCGGAACTACAAATCAGGCTCGAGGCGGAAAGATCAGCCCTCAACGATGATGGTCTCGAACTGGGCAGACTACCAGCCAACTCAACCAACCCCCAGCAAGACGGGGCCGGCGTCAGAAAGTTGGGCACATCTGCCACGGCAGCAGTCGATCCCCACGGCCAACGGTACAAGGGTACGAACGAGAGCCGCCATTCGGAGAGAATTGTGCAAAACGCCGCCGGTCTCCTCTTCCCCAACGATGCAGCTGCTGAACGAGCCAGGAGAGCAGCTTCTCTCATGGAAGATGGGCCCCCACTGCCATATCCAGATTTGGAGAGGCAGCATCGTTCTCAGGGGGAGAGGCCTGAATCGGCCCATCGTTCCAACAGTGCATCTACGACGCAGAGCATCAATGCTCGGCCGCAGCAGGTCAGGAGCATGTTGGACATTTAGTATTACATCTTTGCGACGAAAGACCATGTGCATGTGACATGTACACATACATGTGCGTGTATCAATACTGACTTGACTTGGGATATCCAGGGGGTTATGAGTGGCACGCAGGTGTCTTGCATGGAGCTCGGCGTTATTACAATAAAGATGTCTTGGTTCACTTGTTCACAAATCAGTGCGTTGGAGCGGTAATAATGAGAACACGCCCGTTTTGAAATATATTTTATATCATATGGTTTCCAATTGGATCAGAACCTGCAGGTCCACCCCGTGTCGCGTGGTGCTCGAGAACGGCTTCCCAGAAATGTGTCGAAGCCACCAGGTCACCAGGTAGGTAGCTGATGTCGTGCGAGAGCTCTGAACGGCGCCGGTGACATGAGTCTTTGAAAGTAAATCTACGTGCCCTCATCTTCACCATGCTGAACGGGCAATTCATTACTCCGGTTCACAAATAGACCGGCCATTCGTAGGCCAACACGGTCGCATCACATTGCCAGTACCGTTCTACCACAGCGTTGCGCACAAACATACTAGTAAGAAGGCGTTGTCCTGCAGAAACCCCCGTTCCCGTCCCTGGCAAGCCTTCTAAAAACGACGCCATGGGGGCCCTTTGTTTCCATGACACTCAGGGTGCGATCCAAGTCGGCGCAGTCATTTAAAAGCTAGCGCACTTAAGACCCCTATAGGTATAAATTAGCTATAAATATAGGTAAAGAGCTTACTTTATACTATCTATAGTATCTTTCCTTATTAATATATAAGGGGGTAAAGAGATTTTATATTACCCTAGTCTCTTTTATTTATTAATAAAGGCTTTTCCTTATAAAGAAGTTAATTATTATTAGAGAATTCCTTATATTTTTATACTTTTCTTTTTAAAATAGCTTTATCTCTAGCTTAAAGTGCTTTATAGCCTAGTTAATTTACTACTTCTTACTACTTAGTATAGTATTACTATAAGGTAAATAAATAAGTAAATAATATACTTACTAAAGAAACTTTATAAAGCCTAAGTTAATAGTAAATTAAATAGTATAAAGTATAGTATAACTTAAGTAACTTTAAAAGAGATTATTCTTATAATATAAGATTATTACCCTTAGTATAAATAGATTATAAAGTTAATAAAATAAAAGTATTATAGCTTATAAGACTATTAGTAAGTATTTTTAAAAGCTAAAAGCTATTTAAGTACTTAATATAATAAGGTAAAGTATATACTTAAAATAAGTAAACTATAAGACAGCTTGCCCGCCTCCGGAAATTATGGTTGTGGCCCACCGCATTCGGCGGCTGCCCCATTAGGCAATTCTTAGCCCCTCCACCCAAGTATTGCTATTCGCGCGGCTAGGAATTGCTATTGGTGCGGCTACCCCGCTTTTGCCCCACTTACGCCCCACTTTTTCAAGGTAGTAGTAAAAATTTTTTTTTAATCCACTCCCTTTACTATAGCTTACTACTATAGTAATAAATAATATTATAAAGTTAATTATAATTCTTAAAAGTATTAAGTAAAAGCCTAGAAACTAGCTAGGCTAGAATTTACCTATAGCCTTTTCTTCCTTTTTTCCCTTCTATAAGTACCTTTTATAAGCAAATTTATTAGTAATATTATTATAAATACCTTAATTTTACTCTCTTTATTAATAAATTTATTAATCTTACTTTATTATTATTATTTATATTACCTCTTATAAAGAGTATAATATATAATATTATAAGGTAGCTACTTTAGTAAAGGTAAATTCCTAATCTCTTACTATTATAAGATTTTAACTCCTTTACTAATCTTTATTACTTCTTATAGTCTGTCACGGCTTGCACTAAAAGGTTAAGAACAAAGTAATAGCTAAGACTATTATAGTTACTACTAGATAAATACTAGCTAAGGGTAGGTGCGTAAAGGTTTTAATCTCTAACCTAGTACTAATAATATATATAGTCTTTAATAAAATACCTTACTTTATAAGCATATAGCTATCTTATAGCTAGCTAGCCTCTTTATTATTTATATAGCTTAAAGGTTCTTTAAAGACTTACTTTAATAAATATCCTATCTTTAACCTTTACACTCCTAATATAATACCTCCTTTATATATAATTAATTTTAATTATAAAATAAGTTACTTACTTAAGGTATAGTTACTATAATAAAGCTTTATAAAGAAAATAAAATAAAGTACCTTATATTTAAATATATAAGTAAATAAAAAGAAATAATAATAATAATATTACTAATTAAAAATAACCCCCTTATTATAGTTAGTAATATGTAAATAGTAGCTTATATATAGCTTTAATATAGTAAAATAAATATTATTACTTATTATATAGCTAGAAGAAAAAAAATAACCTATATTAATTTTTATAATTAGTTTAAATAAATAAGGTACTTAATATTATAGTTTTAAATAGTTTAACTAAAGGGCTTATATTATAGTTACTATAAGTTTATAACTATTAGGTATATATATATTTAGTAATACTAATAGTTATTATTATAATTTATAAATTACCTATATATAATATATTAGATTACTTAAGGGGTCTAAGGTTAATATAAAAAACTAATTTTTTCTCTCTTTTATATACTTTCTTTCTCTTATAATATCTCTTAACCTTATAAGTTACCTTTACTAGTTAAGTAGTAGCTCTTTTATTACTATTACTTAGTAATTACTAACCTTTTTTAGTCCTTAATTATTATTATTATTTATCCTTATTTATCTTAGTTTCTTACCTTTATTTAGCTTATAAGTTTATACTCTTACTAGTATAACTTCTTTATTTAGTTTATTATAGCTAACTTATAGCTAGTTTATTATATTTAAGTTTTATATTAAAACTTTACCTTTATTATTACCTTAAGAAAATTTATTAATTAAAAAAACTCTTATAAAGTCTTTTATAAAATCTCTTATAAAGTTTTCTTTAAAGTAAACTTTTTTTAAAATCTTATTATAAGTTTATTATATCCTTATAGTATTTTTATTACTAACTTATTACTAATAAAATATCTTTAAAAAAGATTTTATATATATACTATTATTAGTAAGTAATAATATAAAATAGTTTTCTAAAAATAATACTTATAAGATCCTAGAATATCTTATTAATAAAAAGACTTTTCTTATAAAATATAATAAATCTTTTAGTATAACTTCTTTACTTACTTACTATTTCTTTATAACTAATATTTAATAAGCTATTTAATAAAATATACTTATTACTTTTAAAATAATAAAAACTATATTATAGTATATTTTTTTAACTAGAATTTACTTACTTATTACTAATATATTACTAAACTTTAGCTTAAATTATATAGCTTTATAATAGGCTATTTAAACTTATTAAAGCTACTTCTAAAGGTAATTACTACTATTAAAATAAAGTAAATATAATTTTATTACTTAAATACTAAATTACTACTAACTTATTACTAGCTTAGTATAAAAGTAAAGAAAAAGCTATAAAATACTATTTTAGTTTATAAAAATTCTAATAAGTATAGTTATATTTACTATACTTAAATATTTACTAATATTACTTATAAGGTAAAATATAATAAATATACTATAATAGTATTATTAGGTAATACTATAAATCTAAAGATATAAATTAATATTTTAAACTATCTTTACTTTATAGCCTAGAATATCCTATAGGTAAGCTTTCTTAATATATATAGCTAATACTTAACTAACTTATTAGTAATTTATACTAAATACTATTAATTTACCTAAATATATTAGTTTTATTAAGCTTTTTAATATACTTTAGGTTTATATATATAAAGAGAGGGATTTTAATAATAAAAATACTTCTAAGGCCTTTTTCTTTATAGTTCTTATAGTTACTAATAATAATAAAAAACTAGTAGTTTTAAGAACTAACTTTATTATAAAAGGATAAGTACTTAGTAGCTATATAATAAATTATTTAAGTTATTTAAGTAAATTAACTTTATTTTCTAATATCTTTAGTATATTAACTTATAAATTAAAATTACCTTATATTAACTTTATTACTTAGCTATTACTTATAGTTATTAATAATTTCTTTAGTAATAAAATCCTTTTTTAATACCTAAGAATTCTCTAAAGTATTATAGCTTTTTTATTTAACTAGATATTTATAATACCTTTTATTATAATAATATAAAATTATTCTTTTAACTTTAAACTCCTATTTATTATCTTTAATAGTATCTTATAGTAAGGATATATTTTTTATATTTATTAGGTTCTTTTTAAAAGATTTAAGACTAGTAATATTAAATATATTATATAATTAAGTCCTAGGTAATAATTTTAATTAAAATACTAGTTTATAACTCTTAATTACCTTTTTAATCTTATAGGAATTTAAGTACTTTATAGCTAGCTTCTTACTAAGGTATTTTAAGTTAATATTCTTTATTAATAGTAAAATCTAGTTACTAACTTTAAACCTTATTAAAGTTCTTTTCTAGTTATAATATTTTTTATACTAAGTTTATAAGTTACTTAAAAGCTATTTAATTATAATATACTTTTCTCTAAGTATTAAGACTTTACTTTTAGCTTAATTATTTACTAAAAGGATATTTACTATTACTTATTATAAACCTTTAGGATTATAACCTTATAATACCTTAACTAGTATATAGCTATATATTAAGTAATTACTTATATTATATATAAATTACACTATTAATAAGTTATTTACTTAATTAGTTTATTTAGTATAAGTAAAAGCCCTTAAATAATATTTTAAGACTTAGTTTAAATATTTTATCTAGTTATTTATCTAGGGGTAAAAAGTAATACTAAGTAATTACTTAGTTATAAAAAAATAATAAAAAGTTATTTAAAAACCACTAATAAATATAAAACCTTAGTTTATTATAATACTTTTTAAGGCTTTATAGTCTTTAAAAATATATTCTAAGAATATAGTTACTAGCCTATTACTAGTTAGTTATATTAATATAAGAATATAAATACTATATTTTATAAAATAGTTAATAATAACTAGAATTATATTATAAGTTTAATTTAAGTTTTTTACTAGTAAAAGTCTAGTAATAAAATCTATTAATAATTCTTAAAAAAGGAAATTAAGTACTAGTAATATAGCTAGCTTACTATATAGTTTATAATACCTTAGTTTTAAAGTATAATAATTTATATAAGTACTAATATATACCTTTATATCTTTCTTTATTATTAGCTAATAATATTAGTTTATAATTTAATAAAGAGTTTTACTTACTTCTTAGTACCTAGTAATAAGGTTATTATAAGTTAGTAATAAATTTCTTTTCTTATACTTAAAGAAATAAAAATATAATTTTTAAATATTAATAGCTTAAAGGGTTTAATTAACTATATTTAAAATATAGCTATATTATTACTTTTAAGTAACTTTAATTAACCTATAGTAAAGTTATTACCTTACTATACTTTATATAATAAGACTTAAATTAAGGGTTTTAATTTTAAGCTTTTTTCTAGAAAGTTAAACTTAAACTTAAAAAAAGTTTTTTAAATAAATTAAATCCTAGCTATAATATCTTTATAAGTAATTAGTTTAATAAATACTTTTAGTCTTATAAAAATATAAATAAGAAATATTTTTAAGGGGTACTTTTATTACTTACTAGTAATAACCTATACTAGTTTATTCTTATTAGAAATAGCTAGTTTAATAGGAAAATTAAAATAATTAAGTAATAAATAATATATACACTAAGTGCTAGTAATATTACTATAGCTAGCTTATTACTTATTAGTAAAAGTATAAAAAGTATTAAATAACCTTACTAATATAACTTTTTTAAGATTATTTAGATTATTAAGTTCTTTAAAAATATAGTTAAGTTATAATTTTTTAAAACCCTAGATATTAGTAATATTATTATAGTATTATTATAACTAACTATTAGTTACATTAAGTAATATTTTTATAAAGCTTATAGTATTAATAGTATTACTATAGTATTTTTATTACTTAGTATTTATAAATTTAAATAAAAAGGTAAGAAGTTATATTATTATTACTTTCTCTTTTCTTACTTTACTTATTAAATCTAGTTTTCTTAAAAGTAAGTTAATAAGATTTAATTTCCTTATATAATATATAATCTTAAAATTAAAAGAATAAAGCTTATTAAGTATAGTTACTTACTTACTAGTAAGCTTAGGCTTTATAGCTAAGTACTTATAGTTTAAGTAATTTATAATAACTTTAATTATATAAGCTAAATAAGTAAGATAGTATCTCTATATATAAAAAGCCTTTTAAATAGCTAATAATTTACTATTAGGTATTAAATATTATAATTTAATATTATTTATCTTTCTTAATATAAATATAACTAAGTGCTAGTAACCTAGTACTAATATTATAAGTATAGCCTTAATTATATATTTAAATATATTTATCTTTACTTTAAGATATATAAGTAAGTTAAAATATACTAAAATTAGTATTTTCTAAAATCTTTATTAAAGTTCTTTAAATACTACTAACTTATAGGGTTTTAGTTTAAATATTACTAGTTAATTCCCTTTAAGGTAATTTATTAATAAAATAATAACTTTACTATACTATTTAATAAAATAGTAGTAAAATCTAGTAAAACTAAGAAATAACTAAATATTAAAAATACTATATAGTATTAGCTAAGTTATAATTACTTTAACTCTTACTAAGTCTATTAAAATACTTTTTTTTAATATCTTAAAGCCTAAAAATTTAATTTCCTTAACTAAAAATTAATATTTCTTAAGGTTAATAAAAAAGCTTATTTTCTTAAACTTATATAAAACTTATTTAATATACTTTATATACTCTTTAACCTTATTACTATATATTAGTATATTATCTAAGTAAATAATATAAGTCTTATTAATAAGTTCTTTAAGAGTATTATTAATATATTTCTAAAAAGTTACTAGTATATTAACTAATTTAAATAGTATTATAAGATATTTAAAGTAATTATATTAATAATAAAATACTATTTTTTACTTATTACTTAAGTAAATATATAGCTAGTAATATATATCTTTTAAATCTAAGACTATAAAAATAACTATACTTACTAATTAATTAAGAATTTTAGTAATAAGAGATAAAGAGGCCTTATTCTTAATTATAATCTTATTTAAGCCCTTATAATTTATATAAAGCCTTAATTTCCTTTTTTTCTTTAAAATAAATAAAATTAAGGCTTTAGCTAGGCTAATTAATCTTTTAATTTACTCTTTAAGCTATATACTTATAAGGTACTCTTTAAGAATCTCTAATTCTCTCTTAGCTAAATTATATATAAGCCTTTAAGGTAATATTTTCCTTTTTTCTAATTTAATAGTATAAGTATAATCTTTTAGTTAAGGAAGCTTACTTACTAACTCTTTAAAAAAAATATTTATAAACTTCTTATATTCTTTAAGGATTATTAGTATAGGGTATTTAGTACTTTTATTTTAATTTAATATAGCTTCTTTATTACTTATATTTTCTAGAATTTATATAACTATAATACCTTTACTTTTTTACTATAAATAAGTATACTGTAGGATTTATATAGTTACTTTACTATATATTTATATATTTATTATTACTAGGTTCTTTAATTAGCCTTTATCTTTTTCTTTTTAATTTTTAATTTTTAGAATATTTAGCTTAATTTTTATTACTTTTAATAATAAAGTAATTACTACTATTTTTTTCTTCTTATATACTTATTACTTATTATAAGTAAAGAAAAGATATTTTATTATTATTAAATATCTTTAATATTTATACTTTTAATATATAATTATAAGTAAATATTCTTTAATTTAGTTTATACTTAAAATTATTCCTTTACTTATATTAATAATAAAGTAATTAACTTAATAAACTTTTATAAATCTTATACTATCTTTTATTTTTATTAATTTTTTTAAGATTCCTTAGTATAAAATTACTTTTTTCCTTATACTCTTTGATATTTTATTTAATTGAATTATAGTTTTCTAATTCTTTTTTAATAATAATTTTAAATAAATTATTAAAGACTATATACTTATATTAAATAATACTTATATAGCTAATTACTAGTTATCTTATTATAAAGATACTTATATTTTTATTTTATTATTTATAGGGTATTTTATAGTAAGATTATATTCCTAGGTTTATACTAATTAAACTAGTATTATATTAGGAAATATAGCTTTATTATTACTTTTAAGTATTTTATACTTATATTTATTATTTTAGTTTTTAGCTATTTTAGAAAATTTACCTAAGTAATTAATAAATAATTTATATACTTATTTATAGCTATATAATATATTTATTATTACTTTATATTACTAGCTAGGTAATTACTTATATATATTACCTTAGTTATATTATCCCTAAAGGTATAGTAATTTAATTTAAATAATATATTTAAGTTTACTAAGAAATTCTATAGGCTTTTATATATTTCCCCCTTATATATAGGTATCTTTATCTATATTTTAATAAGACTACCTTACTATATAATTACTACTAAGTTACTATAAACTATAAGTAAAATTATAGCTAATATTTAAGGGGTAATTATAAGTCTTATTTAAGGTCTAGCTAATCCTAGATTTGCCTTAAGCTCCTTAATTTATACCTTTATTTATAAGATCTTTTATTTTCTTTAAAGATAATATAGCTTAGCTTATATAACCTTATAGTGTTATTATAATGCCCTTTTCTCTTTAGTTATATTATCTATACCTTTACTTAAATTAGAATTCAGTAGTATTTATTATACCTTATTATTATCCTTAGTTTTAGATAGTAAGGGTTCCTTACCTTCCTAAGTATCTATAGCTTTATTATTATAAGGTACTAGTATATTTCTTATAGATTTTTAGAGCATTAGCTATATAATAATTTAGCTAATAGTTTATATTCTTAAAAAGGTTAAGAGAGATTAATTTATTATAGCTTATACTAAAAGGTTAAGAATAAAGTAATAGCTAAGACTATTATAATTACTACTAGATAAATACTAGCTAGGGGTAAGTATATAAAAGTTTTAACCTATAACCTAGCACTAATAATATGTATAGTCTTTAATAAATACCTTGATTTATAAGCATATAGCTATCTTATAGCTAGCTAGCCTCTTTATTATTTATATAGCCTAAAGGTTCTCTAAAGACCTGCTTTAATAAACATCCTATCTCTAACCTCTGCGCTCCTAACAAGGATAGATAATAAGGACTAATTATTATAAAAGGGGATATTATAAAAAAGAATAGGAAAGTCCTATTATAGGAAATAAATAGGCTAGATACCTAAATAAGGAATAACTACTAAAGAATAAGTATAAAGAATAATTACTAAAACACTATAGCGCTAGTATAGTATAATACTAGTAGCCTAAATAGTAAATAATTATAACCTTAGTTAATTTAGGTAGTTATAAACTAGTGGATTAAATATAGACTAAATACTAGTAAATAGGGTATTTAAACTTAGGGAATTAAGGAATACTATAAACTTTACTTAAGCCTAGGAATCTAACCTTAGGAAATAATATTTATATACTTAGTAAAATAAGTGCTATAATATAGTAAGTAAATAGAAGATAAATAATAGTAAATAGTAAGTATAACCTTAGAGAATATTTTAACCCTAGAATTTAATTTGAACTATAGAACTTAGGTATAGGAATATTTATTTATAAACTTAGTAATACTAGAATTTTACCCTAGGTTAATAAAAAACTAGTATATCTTATAATAGATATAATATAATATAGACCTTAAACTTATAACTTTAAGAAGCTCTTAAGAAGTGCTATAAAATAGGAAAACTATTTATAGGATATACTATAAAACCTACTAGGAATATTTACTTACTAATATAAATACACTAAGAGATAATAATATTTATATAGTATTATAATAATAGATACCCTAAGGGATATACTAGATATATTATAGACTAAAGACTAAACTTTATACTTTAAGAAACTAGCTATAGTAACTCTTAATATTAAAAATATTAGTTTATAGAAAGGATTATATTACTATAATTAGAGGTATAGTGTATAGACTATACCCTTATTTTTTAATCTTACTTAGTTACTTATCTAATCTTTTAATTAGATAATATAGTATAAGTAAAGTACTATATACTATATTTATAATAGGAGATTACTTAGATTAGGAAGGTTTAGACTTAGTAAGAAGGAACTATAAAGGGGGAGAGTAAAAAGTTTTTATTCTAGGGGGATTTAAAAAGGTTTTCTTTCTTTTTTTCTTAGGCTAAGTAAATACTAAGTAATAAATTATATATAATAATTTAATTTTAGCCTTAAATACTTTTCTATCTTCTTAAAAACTTTATTATAATAAAGTTTATAAGCTTTTTTAATAAAAACCCTAACTTTACTATTTAATCTTAGTTAAGAGATTAGATATATTATTAATAGAATTATCCTCTATTAATACTAATCTATCCTAGGAAACTATTAAACTCCTATTTCCTTAATTACTTTATATAAGATTAGGCTTTAGTAAAGCTAAATACTAAGACTTATAAAGAATTAGACTTAAGTTTAGACTTAGAATAGAATAATAGAAGATTAGTAGAGTTTATTCCTAGCCTTATTAGCCCTATTTACTCTCTAAGACTACCTTATATAGTAAATAAAATCCTATTACTTTTCCTTTCTTTATTACTTTAATCTAAAAAACCTATTAAAATTAAAGAAACTAAATAAATACTTAATATAAGTAATCCTTTTTTCCTTATAAACCTAACTATAAGTAAGGGAATTACTTTCTTTAGCTTACTAAAAGATAGGCTAGCTAAGGAATATCTAAAATATTATAAAATAATAGCTATAATAGCTTAAGCTCTAAAAGAATATATTAATACTTTTATATATTTAATAAGCTAAGTATTTAGCTTTAAAATTTAAATCTAATCTATAATAAGTTCTCTTTACTAACTTTATTACTTATTTAGTAAATAAGGAAGTAAATACTTAACTATAAGAGAGAGTATTAGATTATTTATTTATATTAAGTAAGTAAATAAATAGTATAGCTTTAAAGAACTTAATAATATCTAACCTAAAACTTATCCTATATAACTACTACTTATTTACTTCTAAAAAGATATTATAACTATCTAAAGATAAAGTCTTAATAGCTAGAATAAGATCTCTTTAAAAATAAATAAAAAAATAATAAAGAAAAGAGAAGTAAGTTACTAATTAAATAATAAAACTAGTAAGATAACTAGAAGTATTCTAGGCTTAAGCTATTAAGAATATTTAATAAATAGTAAGTTAATATAGTTAATTAAAATATAATTTAAATAATAAATGCTAATCTTTAGAAAAACCTTTAGGGAATAATATTAGTATATACCCTTAAGATAAACCCTAGAGAAACCTAGACTTTTTCTAGTATTTCTTATATAGTAAATAGAGATATATAGGTTATAACTATATAAAGAAGGATAAATACTTATTTCAAGACTTTAATAAATATAGGAACTAGTAAGCTTATAAAGGGCTATAAATAAAGAGAGATTACTAAAGAGAATTAAATAACTTAAACTAAACTAATTTTATTAGTACTATAGAAATAAAATAACTAATCCTACCTAAAGGATATATTCTTAATTTAAAACTCGAATTATTTATAGTATTACTCCTAAACTACTATTTCTTAAGCTATATTTAGGAGAAAAATAAACTAAGATAAGCTAATACTATAATATTACTAAAGGGAAATGTTAGAACAAGCATGATATTAACAGGTCATAGGCGCCTCTGATTGGCTAGGCGCGTTGCATCGCGGACCCACATGTCTGAGTTAACCGCACCGCGATTAGAATTAGCATATGTAGCCTCTTTGCATATAACTCTAATTAAGGCCTCTTTTCCTATTATAAATAGTATACCCTATATGCTTTTATTTAATCTTTCCTTTTACTTCTTTTAGTAAACTAAAATATATAATAATTATATATAATTTAGTCTACCCCTAAAAACCCTATATATAAGTTAATAGTATCCTAATAAATACTAATACTAATTAGTAGTTATCTTTATAAATACTATAAATTAGTAAGGTTTTATAGAAAAGGTATTAGTATTATAAACTTACCTTATAAAATAAGAAAGCTACTATATAATACTAGTATACTAAGGAAAAAGTAAATTCTAGCTCTCTTTTTACTATTATATAACTATAACTAGCTTAGTACTAAATCTAAACTTATTAAATAATTAAAGCCTAGTTAGTAACTAGTCTAAACCTATCTTTATTTATTTAATTAGTATATCTATTATATAAATAAACCCTTAGAAGTATATTTATTAAATAATTAAGGCCTAGTTAGTAACTAGTCTAAACTTATCCTTATTTATTTAATTAAACTTACTAAAGAATAAAGATAATAGCTTTACTTATAATCCTTTAAACCTCTAGAATTTATTTATTTCCCTTACCTCCTTATCTATTATTAATATAATAGTAAAATATTAAGATTAACTAAAGGGATTTAGATTATAAGATATTCTCTTTAACTATAAATCTATTCCCTCCCTTAAGGATACTATATAAGAAGCTAATATATAGGTTATATTTTACTTTCTTTACTATATTCTCTTTAATTTACACTAGTATATTATATAATAAGCACTAGAATATAAGGAATTATTTAATCTTAAAGTAACTATTACTTTTAAAGAGCTTATAGCTTAAATTCTTATTAAGAAAGTAACTTATAAATATAAGAACTTATACTTATAAACCTTATTTACTATCTTTAATAATAATTTTAGAGAATAAAACTAAGAGATATTTAAAGTAATAAATCCTAAAGCTATAAAGATTCTTTAGGATTTACTTTTCTTTAGTAGTATTTATATAGACTTATAAAGTTACTAGAGGATTATAATCTTACTTAAAGATATTATTAACTATAATAGATTTTATAATTAAAATAAAGAAAAAATATAGAAAGTTAAAAGGAAGTATTTTACTTTTAAGAAGTAAATTAAAGACTAAGACTTTTATAAAGACCTTTTTCTTAAAGATTAACTAAAGTAATAGATTACTTTAAGGTATCCCTAATCCCCTTAACTATTATAATCTCTTTTATTTTATTTCTAGACCTTATTATACTAATCCCTAAGTATACTAATTATATAATAAAGGTATAATAATAAAGGAAATCCTCCTATTATAAGCCCTTAACTATAGGCTTAAACCCCCTTTATTTTCTCTCTTATAATTAAGTATTATAATTCCTTTTTATAGTAAAAAACTATAGTACTTTCTTAATAAAAATTAACTATTTTTATTTCCCCTTAAGAAATAAGTTAACCTTTATTAAAGTAATTACTTAATCTTAATAAGTTTTATAATAATAAGAGCATTAAGTATAGCACTAAGGAGTATAATATTCTTAATATAAAGCTCTTAATTTATTAAAGGAAATATAAGATACTAGGTATTATATAAGAATAGTTAGGCTATGGTTTTAAGTTTATACTAAAAGGTAAATCTCTTTAGTACTTTCTAGAAAACCTTTTAGGCTACGAAAACCTTTAAGACCTTCTAACTCTTATTAGTAAGATTAAGTAGAAGTTTAAGATAGATAATATATATTAGAAGAACTATCTATTATAAAGAAAATTATAATTACTTACTATTATCTAAGAGAACCCTAATAAGTTAAAGATTAAGTGCTTTAAAAACCTTATAATAAAGCTCTTAAGTCTTTAAAGGGTAAACCCTTATAAATCCTAGTTAAAATTAGACCTTTATAGTTAGATTTTAAATGCCTATAAAGGAATCCTAGAATATAGGGCTTATATTATTAATTCTCTTATTAACCTCTAATACTTTTATAAATAAATAAGGATATTAATTAGTAAATCTAAAGCTTTAATTAATTAGTAATAGTTCCCTATAGAAGCTAATACTAAGGAGCACTTTTAGACTAACTATAAATATAATAGTAAGGGTAAGAAAGCCTAATATAGTTAATTTACCTTAAAAGGTAAGTCTCCTTACTTAAAAAAGTATTATATATATAGAAAAGAAAGTTATTAGTTAACTAAGCACTTTAATAAAGATAATAAGAAGGTATTTTAATGCTTTAAGAATCACTCTTATATAGATTTAATAGCTTCTTTATATAGTATATTCCTTACTTAGTATAAAGGTACTAAAGACTTTAAATTAGCTAAAGATAATAATATTAACTAATACCTAATAAAACTTAGTTTTAGTAAAGAAAATAATAATAGTTAATTACCTATAGGCTTTTTTATATATAAAACTACTTATAATAGCTATATAACTACTAAGATTCTTACTAGAAAAGTAATAACTTACACTCTAGCTAAGAAGGATTTATTTAATCTTTAGGAACTAGATAAGGCATTAAGTGTATTTATACTTAAAGGATAATATTTATCTAAAACCTTTAAAGGTATTATAGCTAATATAAGTACTATAGGATATTTATTAGTAAGCTACCCTTAGTTTTTAGCTTTATAAAGGGTAATACTAACTATTATACTTAATAAGTTAAATACTAAAAAGGTAAAGATTAAATTTAGCCCTAAAGAACTAATTATAGCACTTAGATTAATTAAAGTGCTAACTTCTTTTAGAATTATTCTCTTTTAAGTAATCCTTATAAATACTTCTTTTCTCTTATATTTTAATAATATAACTTACTTAAAGATTAATTTTTATATATTAAAGAATATTTTATAGTAAGGGAATATTAAGGTCCTTATTATATATAAATAAGGGTATATATAAATACTTCTTAATAAAGAAAAAAGTATTACTTAGAGTTATCTTATAGAAGTTAAGCTTTATTAATTATATTAATACTTTAAATACCTTTTAGTTAGATATCTTTATAATTTACTCTATAAATTAGGGTATAAGGTTAAGTTTAAAGGTATTAAGAAGTTAACTAAGGTTTACTAGTAATATTAATTAAATATAAATAGCTTATATTAATTTAAATTTACCCTTTAGGATAAATATACTTATAATTATAAAATTATTATAAAAATCTTATATATTAATAATAACTACCCTATTCTATAACTTATAAATATAGCTATATCCTTTAATATAGCTAGATTTATTAAGGATATCTTTATAAAGACTATATAAAAAGCACTTTATCTTTACTAAATTAATATCTATTTAAGCCCCCTAGATATAATTATTATAGACACTAGAATAACCTTTAGAGGTAAGGAGTTTAAGTAACTTATATTATTAATAGTAATTAAGATTAAGAATATACTTATTAAGGCTTACTATAGTATTAGTAAGATTAAGTAATATTATAGGCTACTTTAAAGGGCCTATAATATTATTAAATAAGAATACCTAATAACACCAAAGCCTATAGTATTATAAATAGTAGTTAAAGCTATAAATAATACTATAGGATTAAATAGTCTTATACTAATACTTCTTGTTTTTAGTGTGTATTCTTATATAGTTAAGGAATTACCTTTATTACTAAATATTATATAATAAGCCCTTATAATCTAATTAGTAATAAAGGAAGTTAAGCGCATTTATACCTAGTAAAAGGATAGTAATACCCTTACTATAAGAAATAGTCCTAATACCTTTAGTATTATTAACCTCTTACTAGGATTACTTATACACATATAGCATAAAGGCAAAGGATAAAGAGGCCCTTATAAGCTTTTATTTATAAAATATAAAACTTATACTCTTAAGCTCCCTTAAGGCCCTAAGGCCTTTAGATTAACCTTTATTAAGCCTTTTTATAAAGATCCTAATAAGAAGAGACTCTCTTAAAGCATAAAGGACTAGGATACCTCTTTATAGCCTATAGCTACCCTTCCTATTATTCCCCTAAAGTAAGGACCTAGAAGACCTTAAAAGAACCCTCCTATTATATCTAATATTAATTATATAAATTAAATAAAAGATAAGACTAATATCTTTCTATTAGCTAAGGAAAGCTTTAATCTTAAGCTTATAATCTAATTATATAAGGAAGGAATTATTAAGACCCTTAGTAAGCCCTTTAAACTATTTACTAAGGCTAAGATTAATACTTTAATTAAATAAGGTATATTTAAATTTATTAGATATAATAAAAAAGAATATGGTAAAGTTTAAATCTTTAATTCCTATGTTATTAATAAGGTAAAGGGTAAGATAATAGATTTATATAAGAAGTTAAGGCTTATAATCTAAGGCTATAGTAATAAGGAAAAGCTAGTAATTCTTACATAGGCCCTAATAATCTAATAAGCTAGCTAATAATTAATCCTTATAATAATACCTACATTATTATAGCTAGGCCTTATTCTCTAGCTTTATAATATTACATAGGCCTATATGTAAGCACAGATGCTTCTTAGCTATATTATTCTAGCCTAGATCCTTATCTAGATTTATTACCTATACCCTAGAGATATAATAATATAAGTTATTAAGCTTTTATATAGTATTATAAAAGCTAGTATATACTAGTAAGTAATATATTATTATTACTATAAAGAGATACTCTAGATAATAACCTCTATATTTAACCTATACTTACTTATAATAATAAAGGAAAACCTAACCTTTATATATATAAGGATATAAACTAATAATATAATTAAACTATCTAATTATAAGTTCTCTTAATAAGAGAAAGATTAATTAATTACTACTTCTTTTACTACTAAACTAAAGTAAATCCTTTTTATAAGGAACTTACTAACCTTTAATAATAGTATTATTACTCTTAAAAATAATATAATTACACTATAATAAAAAGGCTAGAGTAAAAAGCTTTAATTAATCCCACTAACTAATTTAAAATAAGCATATATAAAATAATAAGCTAAAGGCATATATATTACCTTAATCTATTAGCCTAAAGCCTATTTTAACCTCTTTATTACTATATAGTACTAGGAGCTAATACCTAAAGATATAAAGAACCTTAACTAATGAATTTAGTAGTAAATTAATTATCCTAATTAAGAATTAAGATTTATACTATTTAATCTTAAAAAGGTAAAGCTCTTTATATTTATAGATAAATCTTTTACTAATAACTAAGATCTTACTTCCTAGCTAGGCTATATGCTTATTTTAGTTACTAAAGTCTATAAGGAAAGTACCTTTATAATCTGAGGTAATATTATACACTATAGCTTTATAAAGAGTAAGAGAGTTATAAGAAGTGTGCTTACTTCTAAGATCTATAGTATAGTTACTAGTGCTAATATAGGTTATATAATTATAATAACGCTTAGATTAATTACTTATTAATTACACTTACCTATAATCCCTATTATTATATATACTAATTTATACTCCCTATATAAATATCTTATTAAGCTTAGTACTATAAAAGAGAAACGCTTTATAATTAATATTATAGCCCTTTATTAATTATATAAGTAACGCAAGATCTATAAGATTAGATAGATTAATAAGGATAATAACCTTACTAATATATTTATAAAGGCATTACTAAATAAGGTCTTTAAGAAGTTTATTATAAGCAATTTAGTAACTATAAGGATAGAAGAATAAGTTGTATAACTATAGCTTTTAGGCTAGTTATATAGTGTTTTAAGCTAATTAAAGCTCTTAACCTTACCTGCATTTTAATCCGTGAATTAAACTAATTTAAGGGATTAGTGCCCTTTCTAATTTATAGATTAGGAAAAGGTTAGATTAACTAATTCTTTCCTATATATTATTAACTAATAGCGGTTATAGATTTAATATCCTAACCTATTCTCTCTTAGTAAGGTTATAAACTAAATCTAGGTTTTTATAGCGTTTTTCTTATTTTCTTTATATAATATTATATATAATTATTTAATCTTAGCTATTCTCTTTAATTTACCTATTAATATTATCTATTAACAGTTATATTAAAAAGAGAGAGTTTCTAGTGTTAAAACAAGTATAATATTAATAGGTTATAAGCGCCTCTAATTAGCTAGGTGCGTTATATTGCAAACCTATATATTTAGGTTAACTACGCTACGGTTAGAATTAGCATATATAGCCTCTTTGCATATAACTCTAATTAAGGCCTCTTTTCCTATTATAAATAGCGTACCCTATGTGCTTTTATTTAATCTTTCCTTTTACTTCTTTTAGTAAACTAGAATATATAATAATTATGTATAATTTAGTCCACCCCTAAAAACCCTACGCGTAGGTCAATGGTATCCTAATAGATACTAACAGGAAAAGATAAGGTAAATAAGCTAGTATTTACTAAAAGACTAGCTAAGAGAATTATTAAATTAAACACTAGACTTGAATATGTTAGGTAAACTTTTATAGTAATAAGTTAAAGAAATCCTAGAAGTAAATAAGACCTTATAGAAGAAAAGTAATCTAGTAGTAACTATAAATAATCTTAGCTATTACTTTATTTTATAACCTTTTAGAATAAGCTATAATAAATTAATCTCTTAAAACCTTTTTAGGATATAAACTATTAGCTAGATTATTATATAGCTAATACTTTAAAGATCTATAAGAAATATACTAGTACTCTATAATAATAAAGCTATAGATAATTAGAAAGGTAAAGAACCCTTATAATCTAAAACTATAAATAATAATAGAGTATAATAAACATTACTTAATCCTAATTTAAGTAAAGATATAGATAATATAACTAATAAGAAAAGGGTATTATAATAATACTATAAGATTATATAAGCTAAGCTATATTATCTTTAGAGAATATAAGAGATCTTATAAATAAAGGTATAAATTAAAAAGCTTAAGGTAAATCTAGGATTAGTTAGACCTTAAATAGGACCTATAAATACCCCTTAAACTAGACTTATAATTATTCCTTTAATATTAGCTATAACCTTACCTATAGCTTATAGTAACTTAGTAGTAATTATATAGTAAGGTAGTTTTATAAAAATATAAATAAGAATACCTATATATAAAGGGGAAATATATAAAAGCTTATAGAATTTCTTAGTAAACTTAAATATATTATTTAAATTAAACTAATATACCTTTAAGAATAATATAACTAAGGTAATATATATAGGTAATTACCTAGCTAGTAATATAAAGTAATAATAAATATATTATATAGCTATAAATAAGTATATAAATTACTTATTACTTACCTAAGTAAACTTTCTAAAATAGCTAAAAACTAGTATAATAAATAAGAGCATAAAATACTTAAAAGTAATAAGGTTATTACTAAATCTTAGGTAAAAGAATAACTAATTATTTTAATTCTTTATATAAGCTTAAACTAAGGTAAAAGCTAAGTTACCTAAAGAAATCCTTATATATCTAAGAATTACTATCTTTTTAAATAGCTTAAATAATACTATAAGAAAGTAAATAATTAGTTAAGAGATTTAAATACTTTAAAACTAACTATAAACCTAGAATAAGAAAGTAAAGATTATAATAAGTTTAGGCTAAAGTAATAAAAAAAGTTAAGACCTTAAAAAAAAATACTCTTATTTTATATTACCTATAAATAAGATATAATAATAAAGTAAAGATTAAAAAAGAAGATTATTCTTAGTATACTATAAATTTTAAAAGCCTAAGTATACTTTACTAGCTTATTAAGTATTAGATTATTTTACCTATAAAAGTACTAAATATATAACTAAGAAGTATAATAAAAGTAGTAATAAAGTGTCACGGCTTGCACTAAGAGGTTGTAAACGAAGTGATAGCTAAGACTATTGCAGTCACTACTAGATAGATACTAGCTAGGGGCGGGTGCGTGAAGGTTTTAATCTCTAACCTAGCACTAATAATATGCGTAGTCTTTAATAAATACCTTGCTTTATAAGCACGTGGCTATCTTATAGCTAGCTAGCCTCTTTATTATCTATATAGCCTAAAGGTTCTCTAAAGACCCGCTTTAATGAACATCCTATCTCTGACCTCTGCGCTCCTAACATAAAGCTATATTTTCTAGTATAATACTATTTTAATTAGTATAAACCTAGGAATATAATCTTACTATAAAGTACTCTATAAATAATAAAATAAGAACATAAGTATCTTTATAATAAGATAATTAGTAACTAGCTATATAAATATTATTTAATATAGGTATATAGTTTTTAATAATTTATCTAAAATTATTATTAAAAAAGGCTTAGAAAAATATAATCTAATTAAATAAAATACTAAAGAGTATAAGTAAAAAACTAATTTTATATTAAGAAATCTTAAAATATTAATAAAAAGAATAAATAATATAGGATTTATAAAAGTTTATTAAGTTAGTTATTATATTACTAATATAAATAAAGGAATAATTTTAAGTATAAACTAAATTAAAGAATATTTACTTATAATTATATATTAGAAATATAAATATTAGAGATATTTAGTAATAATAAAATATCTTTTTTTTACTTATAATAAGTAATAAGTATATAAAAAGAAAAAAATAATAGTAATTACTTTATTATTAAAAATAATAAAAATTAAGCTAAGTATTTTGAAAATTAAAAATTAAAAAAAAAAGATAAAAGCTAATTTAAAAACCTAGTAATAATAAATATATAAATAAATAATAAAGTAACTATATAAATCCTAGAATATACTTATTTATAGTAAAAAAGTAAAGGTATTATAGTTATATAAATTCTAGAAAATATAAGTAATAAAGAAGCTATATTAAATTAAAATAAAAATACTAAATACCTTATATTAATAATTCTAAAAGAATATAAGAAGTTTATAAATATTTTTTCTAAAAAATTAATAAGTAAGCTTTCTAAACTAAGAGATTATACTTATTTTATTAAATTAAAAAATAGGAAAATACTATTCTAAAGGCTTATATATAATTTAGCTAAGAGAGAGCTAGAGGTTCTTAAAGAGTACCTTATAAGTATATAGCTTAAAGGGTAAATTAGAAAATTAATTAGCTTAGCTAAAGCTTTAATTTTATTTATTTTAAAGAAAAAAAAGAAATTAAGGCTTTATATAAATTATAAAGGCCTAAATAAGATTATAATTAAGAATAAAGTCTCTTTATCTCTTATTACTAAAATTCTTAATTAATTAGTAAGTATAATTATTTTTATAATCCTAGATTTAAAAGATATATATTACTAGCTATATATTTACTTAGATAATAAGTAAAAAATAGTATTTTATTATTAATATAGTTACTTTAAATATCTTATAATACTATTTAAACTAGTTAATATATTAATAACTTTTTAGAAATATATTAATAATACTTTTAAAGAACTTATTAATAAGACTTATATTATTTACTTAGATAATATACTAGTATATAATAATATAATTAAGGAGTATATAAAGTCTATTAAATAAGTTTTATATAGATTTAAGAAAGTAAATTTCTTTATTAATCTTAAGAAGTATTAATTTTTAGTTAAGAAAGTTAAATTTTTAGGCTTTAAGATATTAAAAAAAGGTATTATAATAAACCTAGTAAGAGTTAAAGTAATTATAACCTAGTTAATACTATATAATATTTTTAATATTTAGTTCTTTCTTAGTTTTACTAGATTTTACTATTATTTTATTAAATAATATAGTAAAGTTATTATTTTATTAATAAATTACCTTAAAGGGAATTAACTAGTAATATTTAAACTAAAACCCTATAAATTAGTAGTATTTAAAAAGCTTTAATAAAGATTTTAAGAAGTACTAATTTTAGTATATTTTAACTTACTTATATATCTTAGAGTAAAAATAAATATATTTAAATATATAATTAAGGCTATACTTTTAATATTAATACTAGGTTACTAGTACTTAGTTATATTTATATTAAGAAAAATAACTAATACTAAATTATAATATTTAATACCTAATAGTAAATTATTAGCTATTTAAGAGGCTTTTTATATATAAAAATACTATCTTACTTATTTAGCTTATATAATTAAAGTTATTATAGATTATTTAAACTATAAATACTTAGCTATAAAGCCTAAGCTTACTTTATACTTAATAAGCTTTATTCTTTTAATTTTAAGATTATATATTATATAAGGAAATTAAATTTTACTAACTTATTTTAAAGGAAACTAGATTCTATAAGTAAGGTAAGAAAAAAGAAAGTATAAACTATATAATTTCTTATCTTTTTATTTAAATTTATATATATTAAGTAATAGAAATATTATAGTTATACTATTAGTATTATAAGTTCTATAAAAATATTACTTAGTATAACTAATAGTTAGTTAGAATAATATTATAATAATACTATTAATATCTAAGGCTTTAAGAAATTATAACTTAACTATATTCCTAAAGAACCTAATAATTTAAATAATCTTAGAAAAGTTATATTAGTAAGGTTATTTAATACTTTTAATACTTTTATTAATAAGTAATAAGCTAGCTATAGTAATATTACTAGTACTTAGTATATATATTATTTATTACTTAGTTATTTTAATTTTCTTATTAAACTAGCTATTTCTAATAGGAGTAAACTAGTATAGGTTATTACTAGTAAGTAATAAGGGTATCCCTTAAAAACATTACTTATTTATATCCTTATAAGACTAAAAGTATTTATTAAACTAATTACATATAGAGATATTATAGCTAGGATTTAATTTATTTAAAGAACCTTTTCTAAGTTTAACTCTAACTTTCTAGAAAAAAGCTTAGAGTTAAAACCCTTATTTTAAGTCTTATTATATAAAGTATAATAAGGTAATAACTTTATAAGAAGTTAATTAAAGTTAATTAAAAGTAATAATATAGCTATATTCTAAATATAGTTTATTAGACTCTTTAAGCTATTAATATTTAAGAATTATATTTTTATCCCTTTAAGTATAAGAAAAGAAATTTTATTAGTAACTTATAATAAACTTATTATTAAGTACTAAGAAGTAAGTAAAACTCTTTATTAGATTATAAACTAATATTATTAGCTAATAATAAAGAAAAATATAAAGGTATATATTAGTACTTATATAAATTATTAAACTTTAAAAGTAAGGTATTATAAACTATATAGTAAGCTAGCTATATTACTAGTGCTTAAATGCCTTTTTTAAGAATTATTAATAGATTTTATTACTAAACTTCTATTAATAAAAGACTTAAATTAGACTTATAATATAATTCTAGTTATTATTAACTATTTTATAAAATCTAGTATTTATATCCCTATTTTAATATAACTAATTAGTAATAGGCTAGTAATTATATCCTTAGAATATATTTTTAAAGACTATAAAGCCTTAAAAGGTATTATAATAAACTAAGATTTTACTTGTTATTTGTATTGCCTTTGCTTTTTAGCATTTTTTCCCCTCATGGTATAAATGCTATTAATTATCTCTAGGTTAGATTTATCTTCGCTTCCCTTCCCTTTACTTTTCTTCTCTTTTACTATATTATTTAATATTTTAGATAGGGTAGTGTCCTTTTTATTACCCTTAGCTATGCTATTATCTAATTAGTTAGGGGTTAATTAGTTAATTTGTAACGCAGAACCTACCTAGTAATTAAAATAAGTGCAGTGCGTCTGTTAGCGAATTAAATTAGAGATAAGTCAGGATAGGTTATATTTGGTTTACCTCAGAGCTTTAAAGCACAAGTAAGAGAGATAAAATAAACATAGTTACAGAGGGGGAATTATGTTAATTTATGCTATAAGCAAAACTTAAACGAATTTAAGTTTAACTACGGTTATAAATTATAACTATATCTTATGCTAACATAGCTATAAAGTTTATTATAAACTTTGCTTTAATCTTATAGACCCCTATATTTATAACCTTAAAGCTTATTTATTACTATGGATCTAAGTATTTAGTTATTAATTATTTTACTAGCTAGGTATTGCTAGCAATTGTCTTATAAAAAATCAAATGCATTAGCTATAACCAATGAGGTAAAAAAAAAAATTAAAAATCAATAAACTAAGATTTTATATTTATTAGTAGTTTTTAAATAACTTTTTATTATTTTCTTATAACTAAGTAGCTACTTAGTATTACTTTTTATTCCTAAGTAAATAGCTAGATAAAATATTTAAACTAGGTCTTAGAATATTATTTAAGGGCTTTTACTTATATTAAATAGACTAATTAAGTAAATAACCTATTAATAATATAATTTATATATAATATAAGTATATACTTAATATATAGCTATATATTAGTAAAGGTATTATAAGGTTATAATCTTAAAGGTCTATAGTAAGTAATAGTAAATATTCCTTTAGTAAATAATTAAGCTAAAAGTAAAGTTTTAGTATTAAAAGAGAAATATACTATAATTAAATGCTTTTAAGTAACTTATAAACTTAGAATAAGAAATATTATAACTAGAAAAGAACTCTAATAAGGTTTAAAGTTAGTAACTATATTTTACTATTAATAAAGAATATTAACCTTAGATACCCGAGTAAGAAGCTAGTTATAAAGTACGTAGGCTCTTATAAGATTAAAAAGGTAATTAGAAGTTATAGATTAGTATATTAATTAAAATTATTACCTAGGACTTAATTATATAATATATTTAATATTACTAGTCTTAAACCTTTTAAAGGGAATCTAATAGATATAGAAAATATATCCTTATTATAAGATAATATTAAAGATAATAAATAAGAGTTTAAAGTTAAGATAATTATTTTATATTATTATAATAAAAGGTATTATAAATATTTAATTAAATAAAAAAGCTATAATACTTTAGAGAATTCTTAGGTATTAAAAAGGGATTTTATTACTAAAGAAATTATTAATAACTATAAGTAATAGCTAAGTAATAGCTAAGTAATAAAGTTAATATAAGGTAATTATAATTTATAAGTTAATATACTAATAATATTAGAAAATAAAGTTAATTTACTTAGATAACTTAAATAATCTATTATATATAGCTACTAAGTACTTATTTCGTTATAATAAAGTTAGTCTTTAAGACTACTAGTTTTTTATTATTAGTAATAGCTATAGAAACTAAGCGTTGCTATTCGGAGCTGTGTTTTCTTGCTACTTGGCGCTGTACTTACATAAGGATTTGTCCTAGCCGCATTTAGTTAGCTAGCTTAATTACTATACTCTCCTATAGAAAACACACGTAATATTATAGAATCTAACCCTACACTTTAAACTATATTATAATAATAGTAGATTTTTTAATTAAACGCGTATAAGGCTTGCAAATTTGCTTAAAAACGTGATTTCCAGTGTTTTCTTTAATTATAAACACTTTAGCTAGCCTAACTAATTATTTTAACCTTTTCTAACCTCTTTAACTATTTATACTAGCCACTATATAGCTATAATTATAACTATAATAAAGAGAAGCTTTCTATAGCTTATTTACTACTAATTATAATTACCTTATACTTATATATAAAGTTAATTTTCCTTATAACTCTCTTTAACCTTAAGGCTTACCTTAAGGTCTCCCTTATAGCCTCCCTTATAGCCTCCCTTATATTAACTATTATAATAATACTTCTTTAACCTTTACTTATATTCTTATATGCCTTATACTTAAATTTAGTTTTCTAAAGCCTCTTAAGCCTTAAGTTAATAGTAGCTATAGTTAAGGTAGTAGTTTAAGGATTATAAGGCCTTATTAAAAGCTTTAAATAAAGGGTTAAGACTTTATAAGTTTAAATTAATTACTTTTTATATTATAAGGCTACCTATAGTAGTAATTAATAATAAGAGAGTCTTAGATTTAAAGTATTAAATTATTAGAAAGCTAGTAATAAAGGTTAGATAATTACTATATATAAACTATATATAAGGTTAATTACTAATATACTAGTAAGCTTTCTAGCTACTAGTAATAATAAATATTATGCCTTATAAGTATCTAGTGTTATTTAATTTAGTTAGTAATAATATAAGTATAAGGAAGTAAAAATTACTATTAAAATTAATAAGGCTACTTATAAGGAGTAAATATAGCCTTAACTATAAAGCCTTTAGGAAATTAAATTATTAAAGAAAAAGATAAATAGTAAAAGAGGTAATCTTAGTAAGTAGCTTACTAAGCTAATCCCTTCTAAGATACTACTTCTTTTACCTTATTATATTTTTTATAAGTAAGCTAGTATATTTATTATATATATTCTTTAGTATATATATTACTATAAGGAAAAGATATAGAAAATTACTAATACCTATAATAATATAAGTCTTTAGATTCTAATAAGATAATTTAGTTAAGCTATTAGTATATTACCTAAAATTATAGTATCATAATATAAAATAAAGCGCCTATTACTTATACTAAGGAAGCTACTAGTCCCTTATATACTCTATAATATCCTTTTACTATAAATTATATATATCCTTTATCCTTTGCTAAATAGCATTAAAGGAAGTAACCTTACTATTATATATTAGTAGCTTAAATGCCTTAAAAAGCTTTATAAGGCTATTATTAAAGGCATTATAATTATTATTATTAAGGTCTATAGAAGAGAGTTTAGTACCTTTAATATCCTTTTAATTATAAAGAATTTAAGCTTAAACCCTTATAAGGATATGCTATATATAGAGCTATTACTATGCTTTAGGAAAGATTATCTAAAGGGTATTTTTTAATATAATCTTATAGTCTATAATAATAATATAAGGGTAAGGAATGTAATGTTTATTATAGACTATATTAAATATTATAAGTAGCTACTTATAGCTTTCCTTTATTTTAGATAATAAAAGCCTAAAGCTAAGGTTTATAACTATATTCTAATTAGTAATAGTGGTTACTACTATTATATAGAGTCTAAAGCTATTTATTTTATATATATTATTAATACTAATAATATAGGAGTAAATCTTCTATTTATTAATATATTTATAAGTAGTTTAGAAGGCTAATTATAGCTAATTATTAGGGTTTAGATTAATCCTATAAGGGTAGCCACTATTAATTAAAGACTGTATAAATTACTATATACTAATAAGCCTATTAAGAGCTTTAATTTAGATTTATTAATAGTTATTATAGATATCTTTAATTATAGCTACTAAGTTAGGGAATTCAATTTATATATATTATATACACTAGTTAGCTCTATGTATAGCTATTCCTAGTACTCCCGCTGCTTTATTAAAGGGGAAAACCCTTAAATAGAAAGAAAAACCCCCTTATATCTATGTTTAGGCTAGCTCTAGTCCTACTATAAGCCTATACTACTTAGTAAGTAGTTATTTATAGGTATTTATTACTAGCTAATACTAGCCTTATCCTATAAGAAAAGAAAGATAAAGAAAAGATTTACTAAAATAAGAGTAACTAAACCCTCTCCTAGTGTAAATCTAGTCTTATATTATGCTTATTCTAGGCTATTTTGCTTTATTTTATATATAGTGAATTCTAGTTTAAGTTAATTATTTACTTCTTTTTTACTTTCTTACTAACTCTTTTAATGCCTTACTTTTTAGCTAATTCTAACCTATTTCTAGTTTATAAGTATTATAAAGTTTAAGTATTAGTTTTATTTATATACTATTAGGGAAGGGTAGTTTTAAACTAGGCTTTACCTAATACTAGGTCTTATTTATATTAGGGTTATCTATAAATAACCTTTACTATATATTATTTTTTAAGCCTTAATTTAGATTTAGTCCCTCCCCCTTTTTAATAAGTATAAGAGAGATCTTTCCCCCTATAGGGGTTTAACCTCTTTTTCTCTTTTTATATTAAACTTCCTATAGGTTCTTTTCTTTTCTTTTTCCCCCCTAAACTATTTAAGGCTATCCTAGGCTAGATTTAGGTTAGTTACTAATATTTACTATAGTATATTACAAAGAATAATAATCTATTATAAATATATTAGCTAAACCTATAAGTCCCCTAAATTTAACGCATTTCTAGCCCTAATTTACCTAGGAAACTATAACCTCTAACTAGTTCCCTAGAAAGTCTTTAACTAAGAAGTAATTAAAGTAAGTCCTTAAGAAAGGGATAAAAGTATAACCTTTTGCCCTTATTTTATTCTTACTCTAGCTTTGTTTGTAGTTAGTGTAGTGTGTTTTGTAGTTTTTATATTTAATTTTATAGCTAGCTTATAATGAAATAGATTATCCTATAAATTACGTAATCCTATAGAGATAAATCCTAAGAAAAATACTATATATAAAAATTGGTCTAAAAGTGGACCCCTTGCCTTTAAATTAGAAAAACTACATTTGTGGTGTATACTTAGTGCTAAAATGTAGTAAAATGTAGTTTTTCTAATTTATAGGCGAGGGGTCCACTTTTAGGCCCACTTCTATAAATAACTACATTGTAGTTTTTTAGTTATCTATCTAAAAAAAAGTTTTATATCTCTATATGTTTTCTAAGATTAGATATATATTATTTGTTAAATAAAAAATACACTACAAATCAATTGTAGTGCAATACTCTGGTAATGCTTTACCTAGAATTTACTATACTTACTTTACTTACTTTACTATATACTACTTTACCCTAGATAGTAATACATCTAGATTATTAGTTTTAGGTACCTAAGGTAATTCTATAAGAAATATCTTATCCTAGCTTACTATTAACTAAGATTTACCTAGAAGGGATTAACTTTTTATATATATTATAAAAGATTATATAGTATTAAGTAATATATAAGTTTAAAGCTTTAAGAAAAGTTATTATACTTATAAATTAGAAAAATAATATATAAAGGTTATATATTTAATTCCTAGTTATATAAAATTTTTATAGCTTTTTATATATAAAAAGAAGCTAATTTATAATTAATCTAATCTTAACTTATATAATATTATTAGTTTTAGGTAAGAAAAAGGGAATCTTTATACTACCCTATAAGTTAAGTAATTTACTTTAGTAAGATATTAGGAAAAGATATATAATTATATATAAGACTATAATAGTTAGATAAAGGGAAAAAATAAAAAGGAAGGAAATAGTATAATTATAAGCGCTAGGCTTATAACCTATAGAGTAATATATATAGAGGCAAAAAGTAATTAAAAAAGAAAATAATAATATAGAATTACTATCTAAGAATTTAAAATTTAAAAAAGAAAAGGGAAGCTTATAAGCTTTAAATCTATAAGTAATAAATTAAGGTCTTTAAATAAAGCCTATAATAAGCTATAATATTAAACGTAATGCAGGAAGCTGTATTATTAAACAAAGAGGGGATAACAAGAGTGATGCCTGATATCTAAGGCTACGATGTGAGGCTGTGAATATCCTCAACAGTATCAATAGCAGCTACAGCGACAATTACGCCGACAACCGACCGGCTGCGAAGACGCTTACCCGCTATCCCACGCACTGTTCCCGTCTGGCCATGGCTCATCGGGGTGGCCCCATTGGTCCTCCTGTAGGCGTTCGCTCAGACGCGGCCGCTTTTTCTCCGGCAGAATCTCCAAGGCAACAAGTTTCTCATCCATACGGATATGCGATGAAGAGTCAAACTCCCACGGCGGGTACAATGCGGTCGCCGCTGGCTGGGCTCCCTCTAGCAGTACCATTCGGCGAAGCACAAGAGATGGATCAAGCTGGACAATGCAAATCATGTGCGATTTTTCGTGCTGCTCTCTTCGAGGCGCTATCTCTACTGCATAGTCCATTGACTGGAGGGGTTTCGCGCAAGCCACGGCGTGACCAGCCCGTGAGCAACGTCTCGAGGCAGCATGACAACTTGCGTAGACGGTCCATGGCTCCCAACAGCAGTTATAAAGATAGTTCTGACACAGAGTCTCCGGGTTGCATGGATGAGAATTGCTATCAGGATGATGAAAGTTCCGATAAAGAAGACGGCAGCGATTCTCTAAGCGTCAAAGTTGGCACAAGGCAAAGGCTCGCCAAGCGCCGACGGTGGTCCGCCCTGGAAGAACGACGGTTGACAGCTTGGAAGAGGGAGAGCAAGTCGGAGTCCTGGATCGCGTCCAAGCTCAATCGGACGGAGTCGGCAGTGAAACAACAATGGTGCAAAATGAGTGGCAAGTAGCTAAGTAGCAACGTCAGTTCCGAGGTTTTTGAAAGCCATGTCTTCTTGTACGAGACCCTATCCAGTAAAGCAGATATGCCCCCTATCGGCCCATGCCTTCCCTGCGTGTCACTCTTGGCCGTGTAGTGCCCGTATGGACCGCCTCCAGAGGCCCTCGGAGTCTGCGCCTCAAAAACTATCGAAGAGATCCACAAACGGAAGTTGGAACAACTCCCTTTGTTGAGAAGCAGGTCCGATCTAGGGAGTAGGCTCAGCGGAGACCTGGTAATCTTGGCCGACATATGCAGGGAGCTAATGCAGGTTGAAGAGGTTGGAAGAGGTTGAAGAGGTTGGAGAGGCAAGAAGGCCTAAATAAGAGGGTACAAGGATATGACGGAATGGGAATTTAAGGAGGGGACGCCTTCCTAGGGAGATGTAACAAGAACAACGATTTTTCAAGACGAAGAGACTTATACGGCATTTTCTATCTATTCAAGCTAAGTGGCTTCTCTACCCGTATAGTAACTCTCTTCGCGAGACCCTTAGTTTGAGGCAGGTTGCTGATCATTTTCCAATGCTCGCTTGGACGAGCTTCGCGCTGGCCCTCCCAGGTACATACTGAACTGTTACCAGGTTTATCTCAGAACTGAATGTGACAGGCCGGAGGCCTTCATTGGTAGCGGTCGGAACGGCCCCCATCACGTGATCTGTCGCGTCCTGCTTTCATTTGTTGTTGACTTTGTTCCTCCATCTCTTTCCAACCACCAATGCAACAATCGTCAAAATGACCTTGAGCGAGAAGCAGCTGAAGATTATCAGGGAATACCCACTGAACGACAAAATTGGCGACATTCGAGACAAGCTGCGCTATTCTTGCGAATCCGATGGTCCATGGCAAGATCCTGTCGCCAACCTCTTAGGCCTCTTAGTTGCCTCTCCGGCTGCATACAACCTTCCCTCTTGCGACGGTGGGAGCAATGTGGCAGTGAAGCTTTTCCCCATACAGCAAAATTTACGAGGAGGGTCACTCAAGTTTGATCAATTCCGCCCCCTTGTCGACGTCGTCGCCACTGGCTCTCCTGACACCGACGTCTGGGCTGCCGTTATCAACCTCATCGAAGCTGGCAGCCCGTCAACGCCACCGCCACCCAGCATCATTCCAACGGGGCGTGGAACGCGTGTCAAAACAAGCTCTAGCCGGCTCGATGACAGTGAGACACGCGACATTGTTGAGCGCGAGCTATTCTACGAAATAAAAGACTGCACCCACAGGGGCGTACCCGGCTTTTTCCAGAAGCACTTCGGCTCGACAAAGTGGACCAAATCTCAGGCAAAGATGCTCAAGTCGATCTTAGCAAATCACGATGGCACAAAGTGGAAGGACTTCCCGGCTGATCCGTGGGAGAAGGCCGTATGGGGATGGCTGGCTGGGCTGGAGGAGATGGCCTTGACTGGCGCGCGGTATACGCTGCATGCTAACAGAAGCGCGACCGAGTTCAAGGAGCGCAAAGGCCAGATGGACATCTTCTTCCAAAAGCCGAAGCAATCAAAGGGACGGTTCGAGTACAAACACGTTCTTGTTGTTGGAGAACATAAGCGATCGTTTGATACCACCGATTTCAAAGCATGCATGTTGCAACTCACGAGGCATGTTCGAAGCATCTTTGCCGACCAGCCGATGCGCCGGTTTGTGCATGCATTCACCATCAAGGCTACGACGATGGAACTGTGGATTTACGATCGCTCTGGCGCATACAGCTCTGGCGAGTTTAACATCCATCGCGAACCGGAGAAGCTAGCGCGTGCTCTTGTTGCGTATGCCACCATGGACGACAATGCGATGGGCTTGGATCTGTTTATTGAATGGAAGAACAGTCACCGCTATATAACTGTGGAAGATATCAACGGCGACAAGAAACGCATGGAACTGAACGGGCTACTCGTTCGGCAGCGGGCCGTGGTGTGCAGAGGAACGACCTGCTTTTCGACAAGGCAAGGGGTGGCGAAGTTTTCTTGGCGCTCAGACAAGCGGCAGCCATCCGAGGTGAGGCATTTGAAGCTGGCGCAGGAGAAGGGCGTGCAGGGGGTTGCTACACTTGTAGGGCATCGCGAGATCATGAGCATTGCCGACTTGCGAGCGGGCTTGGACTTCTCCAGCAGCACGCGGCATCCCTTCCGAACGACCACACACGAACGATCAGACGGATATAATCGCCTACAAGGCTCAGAAAGCAGCGGATCAAGCAGAAAACGCAAGTCCTCGGAAGAAGATGCGCGTCCCACCATGAGGCGGCGGTCCAACAGCCAAAGGTCCGCACTTCGACAAGCCTATGATCCACCGAGCGAAGAAGCGAACGATGAAGCGAACGAAGAAGCGAACGATGAAGCGAAGCTGAGCTTATACACACCGAACCGAGAAGACCCCTACGAGAATCGCATTTTGTCCTGTCTCGTTGTCTCCCCTGCTGGACGTGTCGTCTGCGACTTTAGCACCATTCGAGAGCTGCTCGAGTCGCTCCGCGATGCTATACGAGCGCATCGATCTCTGTACCTAAAGGGTGGAATACTACATCGCGACATCTCGTCGAATAATATAATAATAACAAATCCTGGGAGGTCTAAAGGTTTTAATGGAATGCTTATCGATCTTGATCTGGCCAAAGAACGGGACAGTGGCCCAAGCGGGGCACGGCATCAGACAGGCACGATGCAGTTCATGGCGATCGAGGTACTACGTGGCATAGATCACACCTATCGCCACGACTTGGAATCTTTTTTCTATGTTCTTCTGTGGATGTGTGCACGCTGCTCTTGGGATCGTTTTAGTGGAAGTGGTGAGGAGAAGCCCGCCGAGAGCGACCTGCGCAACTGGGAGATTGGAAACTTCAAGGAGATTGCCAAAGCGAAGGAGGGTGACATGACTGTGAACGGTCTTGAACGCATAATGAGCGAGTTTCCCAAGGCTTTTGATGGTTTCAAACCACTGTGTTTGCGAATACGGAGGCTTCTATTTCCATTGGATAAGGATGAGAGGATGATGATTGGGACACCTGCAGGAGGGCCGGAACGGCTTTACGGTGCTATTCTTTCCGCATTTGACGAGGCTATTAGCCAAATCTAGTATAGCATGAGCATGCTTAGTTTTTTTTGCTGGACCCATCATCTAGTAATGGTAAAGAGTAGAAAACGTTGCCGTCACGGCGAATGTAATTCCTGCTTCGGTGACATCGCCGGAGGTGAAACTATGCATGTTGACTTGACGTGACCCCTGAAAGGAAGGCAGATGAATTTATAGCTTTTGAGCAATGGAAGAATAATACGTGTTTCCTTTGAGCAATAGCTAGCTAGGTACGGCCTACTCATACGGTGTAAGTTGCTGCTTATATATTATCAAGACTACCAGGTGTAACGTATTACCCACAATCTTTCCTTTCCCGGCATTGGTTGCTTGTTACTCTGCACATGAGTACGATCTCTCCGTGCAACTTGTAAATGGTTCGTCATGATCTGGCCTGATCTAGTCTGATATATCCTGTCCGGCCCGGTCCGGTCCGTCCGGCCTAGCCAGGGTTGGATCTATCACACACAACGGATGCAAAGATAGGCGCACTTACGACAATGGGTTGCAGGGTTACAAGCCACTCCACTGAATCCACTGCAGGCGTCAGTGACGTGGATGGACTCAAATCCACGATGTTTGTCGGTGTAGTAGATACACTTAAAGCCTTAGTGGAATAGAATGGATGTAGTGGATTAGGTATATTATTCATCAAAGGCATATGTTTACGACTCCATGAATCGGACCATCCGTAAGAGATAGGCCCTCTCAAAAGATGGCGTGAACAGGGTACTTGATCGGTCTTCATGTACAAGGCGAGGCCATGCTATGCCTGCCTCACGCGACCCGCTCTGCCAAGGTTGTACACTACGCGGCCTTTCTCTCCTAAATAGTCTTATCTATAGGAGTGCCTATATTTACGCGGGCTTCCTCGTTAGCTATGGAGACGAAGAACGGATCCAGGTCTCGAATAATCCCCGCTTGAAGCCAAGAGCGTAACACTTAGCAAATTCCAATCACCTGCGCCTCAAGCCGACTCCGCAAAGGCATTACTATTTGCCTAGCCGCTAAGAAAAGCCGCTCGTACTTGGCTAACATTAGTTGTATTGTTCAAAAGTTAAGCGCCATCCGTGAAAGCCGCGGATACTAGAATTGCTTCTTATGCTAGTACTTGTCTTCAAATAACTCGAGGCTATTGTCGCCATGAACGTTCGGAGTAACGCACCGACTCTCCTTAAGAAATTCTTAAAAAGGGTTGCTATATGTTTTGCGCCGTTTTAGTGCCTTGTTGTCCTTAATCACAGTACCTTGAGATACGGCGATTCCCTAATATTCGTAATGCCAGACATCGCGGACAATCTTCTTAGCCTATTGGATCCATCTGGGATTGTCGGCCTATTTTTAATTAAAACACTTCCCGCGGTACACTGGATGCAGAGCCAGCCTAGCGTAATAGATAGGAGTATCACTTAGTAGCTAATAATACTTGTCAAGCTTCTCCTATCTAAGATTAATGTTAATCCGAAAATGCTCCGGGTCTGGAAACCTTTCTGCCATGGTTTTGTAGCTCTCGAGCTTTCCAAGGAGAAATTCGAAGCCTTAGACTACATCCTAGATATTTCCGTAGGATCCTACCCAGCCGCGCTTCCGTTGGCGGATCTGGCCGTCGCCCTCGAGCATCTTGATCGTGCATTCGTAGTAGCCAAGGATCTGCGCAAATATTTCTAAAACTTCCCAGTCTTTATCGGATAGCTGATGCTCGGCTTCGCAGATGAATGGTGTTTTGGCTATTTTTTTGCCAAATCCCCTTTTCGACTTGCGCTGCTGCTCGAATTCGACTCGGTGCCGCGCCACAAGCAGCTCGATAGAGCCACGCAACAGAAGCGCGCGTCGAATCATGTACAGCTGAGAGAGCCATCGGGTATTATGATCTACTATTACGTCCAGAGGCCTCTTAGCCTTGGTGTGGGAGTCAGACGATTGCTCGAATGATGTCTGTTGTATCTCGCGCAGCAGGTAAGTCAACTTGTCGGATCTGTGTATAATGTATCCAAATGCTACGTACAGGTCCAGGACTACGTTCCTCCGTCCCACACACTGATGCTCGAGTGTTCCCATCTGAAGCTAGGGGCGCGGGGGACCCTTATACTAAACATAAGTAAAGGGTTAACTCCCTCTTTAATACTTACTTTACTTATATCTTAAGGCCTATATAGTTTTATTATACTTAACCTAACTTTTACCTTATTCTAGTTTACTTATTATTTTATTTTACTTATTAAGACTTATTTATAGACTTACCTAGGTTTATCCTATGCCCTAGCTTATATAACTTACTTTATATCTATATTATATTACTATACTTTTATATATACTCTTATATTATAATAGCTTTACTCCTCTATTATATTTACTTATTTCTTATATTATATTATACTTACTATTACTTTTACTCTTTTATATATATTTTAATACCTTTGCATACTTTTTCGCACTAACTCTAAGGTATGGAATTGCCTCTAAAATATAAATCATATTAATATTTAAAATCCTTACCTTTATTTCTCCCCCCCTATAATATTACACTATAATAAAGCTAGTAATAGGAGTATAAATAAGATACTAATAGTAATTAATATAGGCTTAAGGGGGCTAGCTTAAAGTAACTATTACTTAAATATAGGAATAGGATAGTTTAATATCTAAAGAAGTAAGAATAACCTAATAGTAAACTAAAACTAATTTATATATCCTAAAGATATAAAATATTATAATAAGATTACTAGCCTTATTCTAAGTAATAAAGTTACCTAAGTATAGTATATTATACTAGCTATAGCTTACTAGGTAATAAACTATACCTAAGCTAAAGTAAAAACTATAAATACTAATAATAGTAATATTTATATTACTAAAGAAGTATTAAAAATAGCCCTTAAAAAGGCTATTAGGGAGAAAGCTAAAGATAATAACTCCTTAACTTAGGTAAGCATTATAGCTAGGCTTATACTAAAATAACTAAATACTAACCCTCTCTTTCTTTAAATCCCTAGAAAATAATATAAAGAAGTACTTATAAGAGAAAACACTATATAAAAATTACTTTAGTCTAGGGGTGTAAAAAATATAGTTATAGCTATAAATAAAGCTATTAGGTAAGCCTTAGTAATAGTAACTAGAAAACTCCCTAGTAAGAATATAATTATTACCTTTAAAGAGAATATAGTATAATATAAGGAAGACTAGAAATAAATTACTAAAGTATTTAGCCTAGAGGTAACTATTTACTACTATATACTTAGTGTTATTATTAAGGGGTTCCTAATAAAGTATATATTTATTAAAAACCTAGTAATAGAGATTAAAAAAGTAAATAAAGTAAATATAATTAAAGTAACTATAAAATACCCCTAAGGTAAAGGTACTTAGTAAATTACCCTAATACTTAGACTAGCTAAAGTTAAAGATACTAATAAGATATACTAAGATAAAATAGTCTTTAAAGTAAAGCTATTTTAAACTAAACTATATAATAAGACCTTATAACCTAAATAATACTATAATTACTTTTAAATAGGATATATTACTAAGTTTTATAAGGTAATACTAAGGTATAGTAAGTATAGCACTAGCTAGTATAAAAATAAAGAAGTATTATACCCTATAAGAAATAAATAACTTAAGGAAAATTATATTTTATACTCTAGGCTATACCTAGCCTAGTTTAGAGACTACCTAGTATTAAAAAAAAAGTAAAATATAGTAAAGGTAAGATACTTAAAATAGCTATTTTACTTTACCTCTAGCTCCCTAAGTAAGAACCTAGCCCTAGCCTAAGAGAGAGCTAGTATAGCTATAAAACCTATAGTAATAATAGGAAAAAAGAGAGGTTACTTAATAAATATAAAATAAAGCGCTAAATAGCTAAGAGCTAGAAGTATTAAATATTATATAAAATAACTTAAAGCTAGAATAAAACTAGTATAAAATAGCTAAGACTTACTACTACCCCCTTAATTAATATAGTAATATTATAAGTTCTCTTTTAGAATATAAATAAGAAAAATAGCCTAATATTTATTACACTCTATTACTAAACTAATATAAATTTAATAGTAATTTAAGAGTAAAAATATATAAAATATTTATAGCCCCTTATACTAGGCCTTACCTAGTTTTAACTTATATACTATAATAGGTATAATACTATATATATAAATAAGAAATATAATATAGAGTTATAGTTAGCCTAGGGAGCAGAGTATTGCACTACAATTGAGTTGTAGTGTATTTTTTATTTAACAAATAATATATATCTAATCTTAGAAAATATGTAGAGATATAAAACTTCTTTTTTTAGATAGATAACTAAAAAACTACAATGTAGCTATATATAAAAGTGGGTCCAAAAGTGGGCCCCTCGCCTATAAATTAGAAAAACTACATTTTACTACATTTTAGCACTAAGAATACACTACAAATGTAGTTTTTCTAATTTACAGGCGAGGGGCCCACTTTTGGACCCACTTTTGTTTATAGTATTTTTCTTAGGATTTATCTCTATAGGATTACGTAATTTATAGGATAATCTATTTAATTATAAGCTAGCTATAAAATTAAATGTAAAAACTACAAAACACACTACACTAACTACAAACAATACTCTGCTAGGGAGAGACTAATTAGTTACTAGTAAAAGTATAAGGGGTTAATATTTATTCCCTTTACTTAAAAGGTTATAGTAATAACTAAAATACCTCTATATAAGATATTAATATAAAGATACTATATAACTAAAGCGTATTTATAAGAGACTTTAACTAAAAGCACCCCCTTTAGAATAAGCTAGATAAAATAACTAATAAAGTAAAGAACTATTAGAACTTATAAGCTAGTAAAAGCTTAGACTAGTAATACCCTAGGGGGAACCTACTAGATAATATAAGGATAATAGAGATAGTACTATTAACCTAGTGTAAGTAACCCTAAATATCTAAGTTTACTATAAAGGTATAAAAGACCTTACTAAATCTAACTATATCCTATAGCTAATTAGTATCTTTACTAACCTATAGAATAATACTTTATAAACCCTTAGGTATATATAAAATATAATAAATAAACTATATATAAAGGCAAAAGTAATAATATATTTTTAACCTAAAAACACCCTAGACCTATAAGATAAAGAAAGGATAAATATGTATATTACTTAGCTTATTATAAACCTATAATAAATAGTAAATAAGGTAGCCTTATAGAAGCCCTAAGGGCTCCCTAGCCTAAAGGTATAGTAGTTAAGAATAGCTAAAGAGGTAATTACTAAAGCTAGGTAAGTAAAGAGATAATAAAGATAATAGAGAATAAAAGTAAACTAGTAAGCTTATACTAAGGTAAATAAGGACTAGGAATAAGTTATTAGAATAAAAAGGAGAAATATATAAAGAGAAGCCTTATAAAAAGCTAATATATAAAGAAAAGATAGGGGAGTATAAAGCCTTAAGAGATAGGCCTAGCTCTAAAGCTAAGCCCCCCTAGAACTACCTAGGCTACTAGAGCTAAAGAGAACTAAAAATAACCTAAACCTAGCTATTATATATAAGGATAAAGTAAGTATACTAGTATAAAGATTCTTCCCTAAGCTTATAGTAAACCTCTTTTATATTCTAGATCTTACCTTCCTAGAGCTAGATAATATGCTATTCCTAGATAAAGAATAATTTAAATTAAAGGAGATATTAGATATCTTATTAAATATAGCTAGCTAGAAGGCAATAGGTAATAATAAACTCCTAGTAAGCCTTATTAAAGCTTATAGTAAGCTAGTAAAAGAGGCTATAGCTTAACTCTTAAATACTATCCTTAAAGTAAAATACTTCCTAGCTTAATTCTAAACTACTAGAGTAGTAGTAATTAAAAAACTAAGTAAGATAATAAAAGAGATAAGAAAAGCTAATATATAGAGGCTTATCTCCTTACTAAATATTATTAGGAAAATTATAGAAGTAGTAATTATAAAATAACTTATAGCCTTTACTAAGGTAAAAGGACTTCTCCTAGAACTATAGATAGGAAATAAGATAAATAAGTTAATAAAGATAGTAATTAAGGTCTTAATAAAATACATAAGAGAGGCCTAGGGTAAAGGTAAAATTACCTTACTAGCCTAGATAAATATTTTATTTACCTTTAATAAAGTTAGCTACCTATACCTAATTACCTTACTAATTTAAATAGAAATCCTATACTAGCTAATAGCTATAATATAAAGCTTCCTAGTAAATAAAATAAGCTAGCTTAGCTTTAATAGTAAACTCTCTAGACCCTTTAGGATTAAAGCTAGCACCCTATAAGAATTACCTCTCTTACTAATTCTCTTTTTCCTTTACTTAGTAAAACTTTATATATACCTCTAAGCTATCCTAGGCATAGTAACTATTAGATTTACTAATAATATAAACATTATAGTGTTTAGTAAGAATATAGCATAAACCTAGAGAAAACTTAAGGCTATATAAAAAATCTATAAGGACTAGGTAAAGAAAGTAAGTATAAAGTTTAACCTAGTAAAAACTAAACTTATATACTTTAGTAAGGCTTATAGGCCTTTATAAGTAAGGGTTTAGCTTAGTATAGAAAAGATAGCACTAATAAAAGCATACTAATTCCTTAGAGTATAAATAAATAGAAAACTTAACTAAAGTGCTTATAAGAATATCCTTAAGGGAAAGCTAACCTAGTAGTGGCTTACTCTCTTTATATTAGTGGTATTAGCATAGGGCATTAGCTTTAAAGATACCTAGCTTATATATATATAGGTAGTCTAGCTTATTCTTACCTATAAAGTAAGTGCCTATTACACCCTAACTAAAAAGGGAGGAAATATAAGAGAAATAGTTAGAAGCTTTATAGTAAACTAATTAACTTACCTCTAAACTATAGCTAAAGCATTTAAGGCTATACTAGTTACTTAGCTAGAGGTTAAGACCTATATCCCCCCCCTAGACCTTTACCTAAATAAAATAAAATAAAAGTTTAAGAAAAGGATTATACTTAGTAAAATAGTAAGCAAAATATAGGCCAGAGCTTTGCATGTAGTGTAGTAAATGTAGTATTTTGGCTTTCGTTGTAGTATGTAGTGTAGTAGATTTTAATGTAGTGTAGTATGTAGTGTAGTGTAGTAAATACTACAAATGTAGTATTAGTAAAAAGAAAAGTAGGGTAATATATTATCTTATAATATTCCTTAGAATTTTCCTAAATAAGTTAATATTACCTGTTTTTTTTATTATTATTTAGTTATTTAGTTATAATTTTATAAAGTTTAGGCTTATTTAGATTATTAAGCAAATTATAGGTATATAGTAACTAAATATAGTATATCTTAAATATAAACTATATAGCTATTTTTTCTTTATATTTTAAAGGTTTTTTTACTTTAAGAACTTTTTTTTTAGATTTACTATTCTTTTTAATATACTTTCTTTACCCTTAAAAATAATAATTACCCTAAAGAAATTATATTTTATTATATATTAATAAGACTTAAACTCTAATAATAATATGTTTATATATATAAATATTCTATTATAATAGGATAATTTTAAATTATATATTAAAGGAATTTCTAGCTATATAGCTATTTTATTAGAATTATAAATAATTATATTAACTATTAAGGTTTTTTAAGATAAAGAAAAAGAAATACCCCTAAGAAAAGCTTAATAAAAAAGACTTTGACCTTTTATAATAAATATATATAAGAGATATAATATACTTTCCTTTATATTTAAGATATTAAAAAATAAGCTTTAAAAGTAAGTTTAATAATATATATTATATTTAGCTTCCTTACTTAGTAATAAGGCTTTGTATAAAAGTGGGTCCAAAAGTGGGTCCTTATAGCTATAAGTAACCTATCTATAGGTTTCTTACTAAGATTTATAACTTTTACTTAAAAAGAGAGAATTTTATAAAAGTGGGTCTAAAAGTGGGTCCTTATAACTATAAGTAACTTATCTATAGCTTTCTTACTAAGATTTATAAATTTTACTTAAAGAGAGGGAAATCTATAAAAGTAAGTTTATAAGTAAGTTATTATAACTATTAGTAACTTATTTATAATTTCTTTACTTACTTATAGAATTCTTTCTTAAAAGATAAATATATTTAAAGTCTATTATTACTATTATTTAAAAAAAATATAAAAGAGAAAAGTATTTTATTTTATTAATATTTTTAAAAACCTTAGAATACTAAATAACTAAAAAGTATAGCTTTTTCTATAGTAATTTACTTATACTTACTTATATTTATATTTAAGCTATTTATTTATTATTTAATTTTAATTAAACTTTAACACTAGTAATATTATAAAGTACTATAAGCTATTATAAGCTATTCTAAGCTATTATAAGCTATTATAAGCTATTATAAGCTATTATAAGCTATAATATTACTAAATATAAGAAAATACTACAAATACTACAAAATACTACAAATACTACATGTAGTAGAAAAATCTCCTTGTAGTGTAGTATGTAGTGTAGTGTAGTACAAAGCTCTGCTACTAATAAGGTCTTAAGGGCTACTTTTTGTTTTCTATAAAATTTATTTATATATAAAATCCAAAAAATTAATATACTACTATACAAAATAGCAACCTATATGCACTAAATTCTAGTCTAAAAATAACTATATATAAAATAAAAGCCCTATCTTCTAGCTTTAATTTGCTATATATAAGACTTTTATATAACCTTTAGTTAAAGAGAAAATCGCTGTTAAAGATAGCTATAGGGTAACCCGCGTATAGGGTAACCTGCTTACCTAATTACTAGTGGCGCGGTTATGGCTACGCTTGTAGCTATAACGTAATTAAATAATTTATAATTAATTAGAATTAGTTATTCACATGGTTAGTTATAACTATTAATAGCTATAGTGTAGCTATTAGGCTTATAATATAAGCTAGTAATAAAAAGGTCCTTTAACTAGAAAAGGGCTAAAAATAAGTCTTATTTTTAACACCCCCTTTATAAAAGAATTACATTAAAAATAATTATAAGCATATAAGAAGACTATAGAGTAAATAAAAGCTTTTAGATAATAATCAGAGTATTGCACTAAAACGTGTAGTGTAGTGTAGTATTTGTAGTGTAGTGTAGTAACTACACTACAAACTACACTAACTATAAGGAAAAAAAAACTACACTACACTAACTACAAAAAAAAAAAACTACAATACATTACACAACAAATTTTTTTTCCTAAACTACACTAACTACAAATACTACAAATATAGTATTAGACTTTTTATTAGTTATTAGTATTTATAAGGTTAAAAGAAAGCTAGTTATATAAAAGCTTTTATTATTACCTATTTTATTAAATTATTCATAGAATTTATAATATTATATTATTTTTATAATTTTATTATAACTAAGTAAGGTTATATATAATATTATACTTTTTTAATAATACTATTTAACTTAATACTTTATTTCCCTAATATAACTTAAAGAAAAACCTTCTTATTATATTATTTACTATTTCTATAAATTATTTTATATTTCTATAAATCATTATTATTACTTATTTTAAAAAAACTATAAAAAGAACTACTAGTAAACTTAATATAAGTAGCTTATTATATCTTATTATAGCTTATAATAGCTTATAATAGCTTATAATACTAATATTACTAAGATTACTAAGATTACTAAGATTACTAAGATTACTAAGATTACTAAGATTACTAAGATTACTAATAATATTATTAGTGTTAAAGTTTAATAAAAAATAAATAATAAATAAATAACTTAAATATAAATACTAGTAATTATAAGTAAATTACTATAGTAAAAGCTATAGTTTTTAATAACTTAGTATTTTAAGGTTTTTAAAAATATTAATATTATAAAAATGTTTTCTCTTTTATATTTTTTTAAAATAATAATAAAAGTAAAATAATAGTAATTAAGGTTATTAAAGCTTTTATAATAAGTATATATATATTCTTTTCACTAAATAGCTAATTATATAGCTAGTCCTAGTACTTTAACTACCTTTTATAATAAGTATAGTATATTATATAAAACTAAGTCCTAGACTCCTAGTATTATTTTTAAAAATAAGTTAAACTTATTTTTTATAGCTTAATTAAGCTATATAGGGTAATTAAAATAATACTATTAGTTATTTATTAATATACTATAAATATTAGTTTATTATATTCTTTCTTTATATATTATAGTAATAATATATATAAAGTTACTATATATAACTTCTTAAAGCTTTAGAATTATAAAGCTTAAAGTAATATTTAATTAGTTTAAATAGTAAATAAATAGTTTAAGCTTTTTTTAAGTTCTTATTATATTAATAATAATATTGAAGTACTAAGTATCTATTCTATTAACTTTTATATATTTATTTAGATATCTAATTTAATTTAATTATATTAGATTAGGGTATTTTTTAATTAAATTAATAATAAAAATATAAAATAATTAATAATAATAGTAAATAAAATAATTAGAAGGTTTTTCTTAAAGTTATATTAGTAAAATAAAGTAATAAGTATAATAGTATTATTAAAAAGGAATAATATTATAAATAACCCTAGTTATAGTAAAATCCTTAAAAAAAGGTAAATATTATAAATTCTATAACTAATTAAGTAAAATAAGTAATAATAAAAGCTTCTATATAACTAGCTTTCTTTTAATCCTTATAATAACATTATATAATAAAAAGGCCCCCTTTTTTTACTAACACTACATTTGTAGTTTTTGTAGTTAGTGTAGTTAGTAACTACACTAACTACACTACACTATAAGCAAAAAAAAACTATAATACACTACACTATAAAAAAAAAAAACTACAATACACTAACTATAAAAAAAAAAAAAACTACAATACATTAACTACAAGAAAAAAAAAACTACACTACAAATACAAATTTTTCCTAAAAACTACACTAACTACACTACAAACAATACTCTGATAATAATAGATAAAAGGGAAAAACAGGAAAAGATAAAAGACCCCCTTTTAAATTCTTAGCTATTATTAAATATAGCTCCCTTTTTAGCGTTATTTTTAGGTCCTTATTAAAGGGAATTAGTTATTAGTTATTGGTTTTTAGTAATTATTAAGCCCTAAAAGCTTAATAAAGGCCTAATAAAGAGGTATAGATAACGGTTTTATTAGACTATTTGTAGGCATTAACTTTATATCTAGATATTTAATCTTAGCTAAACTTACTAATACCTATTACTTAATATAGTTAAACTTTAGTAAAGTATACTTAGTATAGCTATATAAGGTAGGATTATAGGCTATAGTTATAGTGCCTTAATTATTATAGAATATTTATATAAGGGGAGAAATACGGGTTTTTAGCTCCTTAAATAAGCTCTAAAGCTACTATAGCTCTTAGAAAGTCTTATAGATAGTATTAGCTTTAGCTTCTAATATTAATAAAGCTATTATACTAGCTTTCTTTAATTTCTAGCTAATAGGTTTACTAGCTAGCTTAAATAAATAGGTATATATAAATTTAAAGGTCTTTTTATCCCCTATAAAATCACTATTATAATAACCTATTAGGCTTTTACTAGCTATACCTTTAGGGTCTCCCCTATAGATTATAGTAAGGAATTTAGTCCCTAATAAGTACCTTAGCAGATTTTTAGCTACTTTTAGGTACTTTATATAGGGGTTAGCTAGTGCTATAGATAGCTACTAAAGTATAAAGGCTATATCTAGCCTCATAAGTAATATTAGGTATATTATAGTCCTTATAATACACTAATAAAGCTTAATTTCACTAGCTATTAAAAGCTTAGTTATCTATATAGCTAATATACCTAGCTAAAGAGATATACTAATAGGCTTACTATCTAGTATATTAAATTATTTTAAAGCTTCTAAGATATACTAAGATTAATAAAGTTTTAGTATCTTATTAGGCCTATCTTATATAATTTAAACCCCTAAGAAGACTTTAGTAAGCCCCTTATTTTCTATTAGATAGACTTTATAAAGTTCCTTTTTAAGTCTTTAGATATAGGGTAAATCTAGTCTAATTAGAAAGTAATGATTAATATATATAATAATAAAGGTTTTAGTAAAGGGATTAAAGAATATAGCTAGGTTAGATATAAGAGGGTTAAATCCTAGGGACTTTAGCACTATTATTAGTGCTTATTACCACTCCCTTAAGCTTTATTTTAGGCTATATAAAGACTTCTATAATAAAATTACTTAATCTTTAAAAGGTTTATTAATTTAGATTACTTTTATAATATCTAATAAAGCAATAGGATTGATTTTAGTGATATTATACACGCAATGCAGCTATTAAATTAAGAGGCCTAGCTATTTAGCTAGATTAAAAAGATCTTCTTTCTCTTATATACCCACTAACTATATTAGTAAATCTAGACCACTAATAAGGTCTTAAGGGTTACTTTTTATTTTCTATAAAATTTATTTATATATAAAATCTAAAAAATTAACTTACTACTATACAAACTAGTAACTTATATATACTAAATTTTAGTCTAAAAACAACTATATATTAAATAAAAGCCTTATTATCTAGCTTTAATTTGCTATATGCAAGACTTTTATATAACCTCTAGTTAAAGAGAAAATCACTATTAAAGATAGCTATAGGGTAACCCGCGTATAGGGTAACTTGCTTACCTAATTACTAGTGGCGTGGTTATGGCTACGCTTATAGCTATAACGTAATTAAATAATTCCTAATTAATTAGAATTAGTTATCTATATAGTTAGTTATAACTATTAACAGCTATAACGTGGCTATTAATGGTTACCTACGTGACTATTAACAGCTGCAGTGCAGCTATTCGGCTTGCAATGCAAGCTAGTCATGAAAAAGGTCCTTTGACTAGAAAAGGGCTAAAAATAGGTCTTATTTTTAACAAGTATAATTCATCTAAAGCTATAACTTACTAGATAGCTTTAGCTTTATAGCTAAATACTTATAATTTAAGTAATCTATTATAACTATAATCTAATAAGCTAAACATACTAAATAATACCTTTAAGTTTAATAAGCTTCTTAGATTACTAGTAATTTAGTATCTAGTATTAGCAGAGCATTGCATTACATTACATTACATTACATTACACATTACATTACATTACATTACATGTAATTATTTGTAATTGTTTGTAATTAAATGTAATTATTTTTGATTTTTTATTATGAAGGTTAAATAATTATATATAAATACTAAGAAATTTAATTCAACTATTAAAAAGTAATTATAAGGTTTATAAATATATAAATTAAAGTCAATTACTATACTAACCTAAATTATAGCTAATAAGACTACTAAAATAAATAAAATAACTAAGTAAGCTATAATATAATTAATAAAAACTACTTTATAAATTTATCTTTTAAAATATAAGCTAAAAATACTTATAATTAGACTTATACTATACTTAGTATAGCTTTTAATACCTCTTTTCTAGGAAATAATTATATAATAAAGTAAAGAAGCTATAACTAAGTATAAGGTATAATAAATAAGACTTACTTTTAGACTTACTTTTAGAAATATCTCTTTTCTAGGAATAGATTTTATAACTAAGCAAAGAAGCTATAACTAAGTAAAAGGTATAATTAATAAGACCCACTTTTAGACTTACTTTTAGAAATAGCTCTTTTCTAGAAATAGATTTTATAACTTAGCAAAGAAGCTATAACTAAGTAAAAGGTATAATTAATAAGACCCACTTTTAGACTTACTTTTAGAAATAGCTCTTTTCTAGAAATAGATTTTATAACTTAGCAAAGCAGCTATAACTAAGTAAAAGGTATGATTAATAAGACTTACTTTTAGACCTACTTTTAGACCTACTTTTAGACCTACTTTTAGACCTACTTTTAGACCTACTTTTAGACTTACTTTTAGAAATAGCTCTTTTCTAGGAATAGATTTTATAACTAAGCTAAGGAGCTATAACTAAGTAAAAGGTGTAATTAGTAAGACCTACTTTTAGACCCACTTTTCTAAAACCCCTCCCTTTTAAGTAAAAATTATATATCTTAGTAACAAAGCTATAGATAAGTTACTAATAAGTAAGAAGACTTACTTTTAGATTTACTTTTAGGTTTAGTTTTATAAAAAGCCTTATAACTAGGTAAGGAAACTATAAATAATATATATTATTAAACTTACTTTTAAAGCTTATTTTTTAATATCTTAAATATTAAAGAAAATATATTATATTTACTTCTTATATCTATTATAAAATATTCAAGTCTCTTTTATTTAGCTTTTCTTAGGGTTTTGAGTTTTCCTTTATCTTAAAAAACCTTAAAAGTTACTATAATTATTTATAATTATAAAAAAGATAGCTATATAGCTAGAAATTGTTTTATTATATATATTAAAATATTCTTTTTATTATAGTATACTTATATATAGAAATATATTATTATTAGAGTTTTAGTCTTATTTATATATAATAAAATATTTTTTCTTTAGGGTAGTTATTATATTTAAAGTAAAGAAAGTATATTAAAAAGGATAATAAATCTAAAAAAAAAGTTCTTAAAGTAAGATAACCTTTATAATATAAAGGTAAATTAAAGTAAAAGCTTATAATTAGAATATACTATATTTAGCTACTATATACCTATAATTAGCTCAATAGTCTAAATAAGATTAAACTTTAAAAACCTTTAACTAAATAACTAAATAATATTAATAAAAAAGCCTAATATTAAGTTTATAGAGAAAATTCTATAGAATATTATAGAATATTAACATACCCCACTTTTATTTTGCCCTAACATTACATCTGTAATGAATGTAATGTATTGTAATGTATTGTAATGTAATGTGTAATAATTACACATTACATTACATTACATTACACATTATATCTAAACCCTAAATATTACATTACATTACATTACATTACATGCTCTAAGTATTAGGTAGTATAACTTAGCATTATTAAGTTTTTTACTTATATATACCACTAGATACTAGTAACCTAGTACTAATATTATGAAGATAGTACTAATTATAAATCCTAATATATTTATCTTTACTCTTAATAAAGCTATTAAATTAAAGTAAACTAAAATTAAAGCCTTTTAAAACCTTTTTTAAAGCTCTTTAAATATAGCTAGCTTATTAGGCTTTAGCTTAAATATTACTAGTTATAGACCCTAAAGTTAATTAATTAGTAAAACCACTATTTTACTATATACCTTGATAAAATATTAGTAAAAACTAGTAAATCTAAGAAATAACTAAATATTAAATAGATAATAATAAGGTACTAGCTAAGTTATAATTACTTAGACTTAAGATAGTTTTATTAAGATTCCCTTCTTTAATATTATAAATCCTAGGAATTTAACCTCTTTGACTAAGAATTTATACTTTATAAGATTAATAAAAAGGCTTCCCTCTTTAAGCTTCTGTAAAACCTATTTTATATAACCTCTATAAGTAGTAATATTACTACTATAGATTAAGATATTAATTTACTATATAGATTAAATTGATATACTTCTTAAAAGTATTATTAATATACTCTTAAAAAGTTATAGGTATATTAACTAATCTAAAAGGCATTACTTAATACTTGAAATAAATATATGAACACTCAAAAGCTATTTTTTACTTATTACCTATATAAATAGATAGCTTGTAATATATATCTTTAAGGTTAAGCTTTATAAAAATCTTTACTTCTTTTAATTAGTTAAGAATTTTAGTTATAAGTAATTATAAGGCCTTATCTTTAATTATAATTCTATTGAGGCTTGTATAATCTATATAAAGCCTTAATTTTCCCCCTTTCTTAGGAATAAATAATATTAGGGCTTTAGCTAGGCTAATTAATTATTCAATCTATTCTTTTTACTATATACTTACTAAGTACTCCTTAAACACTTATAGCTCCGTTTTAGCTAAATTATATAGAGGTCTTTATAGTAGTTTCTTTCCTTTCTTTTATTTAATTATATAAGTATAATTACTTAGTTTAGGAAGTATATTTACTAAGTTCTCTAAGAATATATCCTTAAATACTATATAGTTATCTAGTATCCTTATCTTAATCTCCTTATAGTTAGCTTCTAGGCTTATTATAGCTATCTGATAGATAAGGTTATTAACTAGAAAAGTAAAAAAAAATCTAAATTTATATATAAGTAAGTAGTCTATAGTATAAGCTTAGTAAACTTACTAAGATATAGATCTTTATCTAGTATTAACTTTTCCTTCTCTTTTTTCTCCTTATTATTATTACTCTTACTTAACTATATATATAACAATTAAAGTAATAATATAACTTATAATTTTTTACCTCCTTATATACACACTATATACCTGATATAAATAAGAGATACTCCTTTATAACTAGGTATCTCTAAAATTATTATAGCTATAATATTATAATAGGTTTATACTTATTTATAAAATCTAAACCTAAAAAAAAACATTTACTTATATCTATAATAGAGTAGTAAACTTAATAGAACTTTTTATAGCTTATACTATTAGTTATCTTAAATACTGAATATAAAATTCTATAATATAAAATTAGTTATCTTACCTTATAGAGATTATACTATAACTTTATTATATAGTCCTAATCTAATAGTAATAATAAGTTAAGATAAATTATTAAAAAATTAGAACTACTATTAAATAGCACCAATATAGCTTTCTATTAATAGTCTTATTATAATACTACCTTTCCCTCCTAAGCACGAGGTAAAACTGCTTAGTATTTTATAGCCTAATACTCTATTCTTTTATCTTTTTCTTATTTGCCTTATAAATCTTATTATTTATATTACCTTTGCTTTTTAGTATTTTTTCCCTTATAGTATAAATACTATTAATTATCTTTAGGTTAGATTTATCTTTACTTCCTTTCCCTTTGCTTTTATTCTCTTTTACTATATTATTTAATATTTTAGATAAGGTAATATCCTTTTTATTACCCTTAGCTATGCTATTATCTAATTAGTTAGGGGTTAATTAGTTAATTAGTAACGCTAAACTTACCTAGTGATTATAATAGGTATAGTGTGTCTATTAGGTTATATATGTCTTATAGAAAGTATTAATTACGTTTACTAATTTTGAGTAAAGCGAATTAAATTGGAGATAAGTGAGGATAGGTTATGTTTAGTTTAAGTTTGCCTTGGAGCTTTAAAGCATAAGTAGTAAGCTATAAGATAAGAGAGATATAAAGAGATAGAACAAATATAGTTATAGAGGAAGGGGGAATTACGTTAATTTATACTATAAGCAAAATGTGGCTTCCTTCGGACCTTCGGACGATAGATAGTCCGACCGTGGCTAAAGAGTGGAGCCACCGAAGGGATGCACGCGATGCGATTGGATGCATCGCGAGCTACCCCGCTCCGTCAGCAGTGGCACCGCACTGCAGCCTCACTTTTCCCCCTTTTCGCCTACCTTCTCTCCTAGCTAGATTCCTCTCCTTCTCTCTCTTCTTTTCTCTCTTAGTTATTAGCTATTATTATTAACTTTATTAAATTTAACCTCGTTACACTAGTGCGAACGTTCCTTGGTGAAACTAATACTAATTAGTGGTTAACTATAACCACAGATAAGTTAGGTATTATAAGAAAAGATATTTCTGCAGACGCCACAGCCACTACCCCTTATTATGCTAAATTAACAGTTATTGTAGTAGAGAGGCATGACTACAGAGTGTGCTAAAGGAAGATAGACTAGAATCCTAGCGACAGGCTTGTTAGACTTCTAAGAGATTAATCTATTAACTCTTAGGCCTTCGGGATATTTAGTTAATTATCGATCTTATCATCTATCACAAGAAAACTAACTAAATAACCAAATCTATTACTATAAGGTATTTTATTTAAACCTAACATTAAAAACAATCCTTAGCCAAGCTAGCTAACCTATATAACCTCCTTCTAAACTCTCTTTACAACCCCTCTTCTCTCTTTATGGCTTTTTGCGCCTTAGTGTTCTAAATATTAAGTTATTTCTATATTTATGCTATCTTTACAGCCTGCTCTTCTCTCTTTTTGCTATTTTTCCCTCTTTTATACTTTTTCTGTTGTTTTCCGTTGTTTCCCTCTATTTATCCTGTTAATCCTGTTAATCCTGCTAATCCTGTTTATCCTGTTCTATTTATCCTGTTTATTCTGTCCTGTTTATCTTATTTATCCTATTTATCCTACTTATTTTATAAGCAGAGCTCTAGGCTCTATTGTGTTAATTGTGGCACTTCTACCTTATTTTTATTAGCCTTATTAATTTAAGACTAATATTACTAGAGGAATAGAACTAGAGGGCAAAAGAATAACAAGGGGCACTCCCTAAAACACGCCCCTTTTCTCTAAACCCCTATAAGTATCTTTAAAGATAACTATCCTTAAAAGACCTTAAGAGAATAAACTCCTACTATGTTTATAACCGCTTACTAGTAAGCTTATAAGAGATTAGAAAGAATCTAATAATCTAGATCCTAAGACTATCACATAGCCTAAGCTTAATAATTATATTATAGGGTTTATTAACCTTAGTAAGCATTAGGGCTAGAGAGATAATAACCTCTAGGAATCATTCTAAGAGGACTTTAAAGGCTAGTCTAAGGATACCTTTAAAAGAGCAAATAAGGATATTATAAGAGAGCTATGTAACTCTCTACGAGATTACGGCGTTCTTATTAAATAAGGCCTAGGATATCTAATCCTAGTATTGCTTAAAGAAGTGCTTTATTAAACCTTAATACCTTATTAGCTAGAAGAAAGGTTAAGATCCTCTAAACTACCTTAAACATAACCTCTATAGGCTACTACTATAAAGACCTTACCTAATGTTCCTAGCTCCTAAAGGGAATAATTACTATATCCTCTATAAGAACCCTTATAATAATCTTAGTTATATTAGGAGCTTAACCCTTAATAGTTTAATTTCCCTCCCTAATACCTTCCCTCTAATAAATAGATTATAAAGAAGATCTCTAAGCTTATGAAGATATATAAGAATAGTAACTATTATAGTGGAAAGCTATATAACTTTCTCTTACTAAAGCTTACGCTCTTTAAGAGTAAGTATAACTAGATTAACCTCCCTAAGTCGCATTTTAGTAAAGCATTCCCTATTATATTAATAGGAAATACTAAATAGCACTTTCTTAATTACCTTGCTAGTAAGAACCTCTTTTATAAAGAAATAATTATAAATATCCGTTAATAATTTAAAACAGAAAGTAATTAATAGTTCTATTGCTATAAGTAAAGTAATATAACCCTTAAAAATGTTATTACTTAAAACCCTAATAAGAGTAAGCTTAAGTGCCTTAAGATTTTATTAACTACCTTAAAGAGAGTTTATAGAGGGCTATACCTCTCTAATATAGTGGATATAAAGCTCTATAAGCAGACCTTAAACACAGTCTCTAGTATCCCTAAATGTTAGGTAGTGAAGTATATGCATACACTAGGCTTTAAGAACCTTGCTAGTAACCTCCGCAAATTAATTATAATTGCAGAGAGTAGTGTAAGGAGTAACTAATACCACTAGCATTAAGATAAAGACCTATTAGAGGTAATGTTCATAGACTGCTAATATAGCCAATAGAATTAAAGAGACTAAGGAAAAGGAGGTTATTATAGTAACTCTAGATAACCTAAGCAATGCTTTATCTATAGTAAGAGTAGCTACTAGTTATTAAACCATACTAATATTAAATATTAGAAAGAGAAAGAGAGGTAGTAAGCTAGTAAGAACTATTATTTACCTCCTATAAAGAAGAAGTTTTAGGCATTTCTTGCTTTATTTAAAGGAAATAATTATAATAAGGAAGAGGAAAGAGAAGACTAGGAAACATAGCTTAAGGCCTTTACTTAGGACTAAGATAATGGCAATAATAATATTAAGAAGAAGCCATTGTTAAAGGCATAACTTAGCATCATATAATTCTTTTGCGTAGGATCATAAATAATAGACAACGTTAATATCCTTATAACGCTTAAGAATCAAGCTTTTTAACATGCCTTGCTTAAGCAAGAGCCATACCTTAAAGAGGCTTCTAATAAAGATAATTTAATCTGTTATGCCTCTAAAGGACGCTATTCTAAAGAGATCTTCAGAGAAATCATGCTAGATATAGGAGCCTTAGGCTAATTAACTACTAGTCTAGCACAAGCTAAAGCCCTGCTAAGATTAATGCTATTATTAATAATTAAACCTTATGACCTAGAAGTTATTCGCTTTAGTGCTAGATTAGCAATAACACGCGGCATTATCTATATGCCTATAAAGCTTAGCTAAATTAACTTCTACGTCCTTAACACCGCCACGCCCTTCCTCTTTTCCCTTACTAATATAGATAAAATAAAGGTTAAGATTAATAACCTTGCTAATATATTAATTTAAAACAATAAGACCGTGCCTATTATGCGCAGATAGGGCCACCCTTAGTGGCTTCTAGAGGTAAGAGAAACCGCTGCTTTTTACCTATTAGAAGGAGAGATTTGTTAACTCTACTAAAGGTTTAGTTATCCCTTAATTTAATAGCTTATAAAAATCCTTTAATAAGCTGGTTATAACATTAAACGCTGTGTAATTAAGAAGCTAACCAAAGTCTATTACCATTGTTAAATAAATAGAAAAGCCCCTAGCTAGTTTAAATTCTCCCTTAAAGATAACCATGACTTTAACTATAAGATTATTATTAATATCGTGCAGATTAATGGCTAGCTAGTCCTTTATATTATTAATTTAGTAACCTTATTTTAAGCGGCCTAATTCCTTAACCCTAAGAAGTAAAAAGCTTGTGATATCTAGGATGTAATTAGAGAGTGCTAGATTAATACATATCTAGGCCCTCTAGACTGGATTGTTCACAATGCTAGCAATAACTTTACCTCGGCTAAATTTAGGCATTATGCTCGCTTAATATTAATTAATATTAATAAGATACCTATTAAAGCCTATAATAGCATTAGAAAGGTTAAGAGATATTATAGACCTCTTCACTAGGCTTATAATATTATTATAGACTTAATTAGCAAAGAAATTACTCCTAAGTAGTAACTCTAGATAGCTATTAAAGCTATTAATAACTTAGCAGGCCCTAATAGCCTTATGCTAACCTTACTAGTCTTTAGAGCCTACTTATAGATAATAGATAAGTCACTACTAAGCGTCTTTGTTATTTAATAAGCTAAAGTAATTCAGAAGGTAACTAATAAAGTCCGCCATTACCTAGCTAAGAGGCAGGTCTATAAGGCCCTTAGCGCCTAGAATAGCCCTAATATATTGCTAATACATTAGCTATTACTATAGACTAATGTATATATATAGAGAGAAAAAGGCAAATAGCATAGCCCTTATAAGCTATTAGCTACTAATAGGGAGACCTATATAGTTAAGATACCCTATAGCCTAGCTAAGTTCCGCTTTATAGTAGTAAAGCTATACTATAAGGACCTATAGTATATAGGGGCTAATAAGCAAAGCCTTTAGGATATTAGGGAGTATAACCTAGGCCTAGAGGTCCTTACCTATAATATAGCCCCTTCCTACGCTATAGCCCTCTCTAATGCTATAGTCCTATTATAAGAAAGGGCTAAGGGGGCCTAGGGGAATAAGCTACCTATAAAGGGTAGTAAGGTAAAGGAAGAAGAGAAAGAGACACTAGTAAGGAGAAAGTAAGGGAGGCTAAGGAAGAACCTTATAGTTTAATTCTTTATTAATAAGGGCATAGAGAAGCCTATAAAAGCTATTAAGGCTAAAGGTAATCCTATAGGAAGCTATAGAGTTAAAGAACCTATAGCAAGCCTTAAGGTAGCTAAAGCTACCCCTATAGGAAGCTATAGAGCTAGTAGCCCTAAGGAAGCAAAAGCAAAGGTAACTAAGGCCTAGGTTCATAATCCTAAGGAGCTTATTAGACTTACAGAGCCCCTTATGTTTGTTAATAAAGACTAAGAGAAAGCATTAATTAAGGAGATTATAGCTAGAGGAGTGCTAAATATAGTATTCCTTATAGTAAAAGAAAAGGCTAACTAGAACCTTGCCCTTTAACTCCGCTAAGAGGGAAAGATTATAACCCTAGGGAGCCCCTTTAAATAATCTAATTAAGCTAAGATTAATGTATTGTAAGCTTATAATGTGTTTAGATTTACAATGTTTAATCTAGTAAAGCACGGAGGCCACTAGATCTTTGATTCTTATATAGTCTAAGAGATTAAAGGTAAAGGCACTGAAATACTATATAAGAAATCACGTCTTATTATGTAAGGGCATAATAATAAAGGAAAAGAGGCTATCTTAACCTAATTGCTAATAATATAGCGATTAAGCTAACAGATTATTATAGCCCTTGCTCTGTTATTAAAGCGGAAGGGAATTTACCTTTAGCTACAAGACATCACGTAAGCTTACGTTTAATCCTAAATAACCCTAAATAGGCTAATTATTGTGAAGTTACTAAAGCAGATTATACACCTCTTTCTAAAAGGCATGATAATAGAGGTTATTAAGCCCCTCTACGGGATTACAGAGGCTAGAACCCACTAGTAGGTAACATACTTTCGTTACCACAGGGATAATCTTAACATAATAACCTTAATATATAATCCCTGCCTGCTAATCACGGCCCTAAATAACAAAAACCTCTTTAGTATTATAGGGATATAAACAGATAACACACTAGGCCTTAGTGATAATAACTTCTTTAAGAAAGAAAAAAGAGAGCTCTAGAAGGCGAAGTTTATAGCTAAAGAAAAATAACGCCTTATAACTACGAATCCCCTTATCTTTAATAGCTATATCTTAACCTAGAACGCTAATAACTCCCTAACCCTAACCTAAAAGGGCTAAAGTTAGAAGATTAAGGAAATTAACCCTTAATTACTAACAGTGAGGCAAGATTATATAGAGCAGAGAGCCTAAGGGAGTTATATCGCAACAGTCTATTAACCAGAGGCATTATATAACCTGTTAATTACCATATAACACTAAGAACCCTCTGCTAATAATATCTTATAACTTAATAAACGCCTTAAGTAGCAAATTAAGCATTAGTAGCAGGGATTATAGTATATCCCCTTAACTCTTAAAGAAGCAAAGCTCTTTATATTCGTAGATAGGTCCCTTACTAATAACAAAGATCTGAGTTTATAAATCAGATATATTATTATAATTAGCAATAAAGTAATAAAGGAGAATAACACCTTTATCTTAAAAGGGAATATTATTATATATAGCTCTATAAAAAGCAAGCGTGTAACCTATAGCGCACTTATATCTAAGCTATATAGCATGGTTTAAGGTGCTGATATTACGTATATAATATCTACAACCCTTTATATAATCATAGACTGATTAAAGATGCCTTAGATCCTAATAATTCTCTATACGGACTCTTTCTTATTATACAAATGCCTTATGAAGCTAGGCATAATAAAAGAGAAGCGGCTAATGATTAATATTATGGCCCTTTAGTAGTTATATAAGAGGAGGGAAGTCTACGAAGTTAGATAGATTAATGGCGGCAATAATCCGGCTAATGTAATAACAAAGGCATCACTAAATTCAGCCCTTTTAACCTTAATTAATTTAAACGAATTAATAATTTATGTAAAGGGATAGGTTAAGAGACTTATAAGGTTAGGTAAAGGGGAGGATTAATATAATGGGCATATAGGTATAGATTATAATAACTAGGTTAATTAGAATAACCGAAGCCACGATGGCTAATAAGGACTGTGGATTCCCATTAAGGGATTCACTTATATACACTTTCCTTTAATCTGATTTTTATTGCGTTTTTAGGCTCCTTTAGCCACGAAGAAAAGAGAGACTACTAGTGTGGCTTCCTTTGGACCTTCGGACAATAGATAGTCTAACTGTAGCTAAAGAGTGGAGCCACTAAAGGGATGCACGCAATGCGATTAGATGCATCGCGAGCTACCCCGCTCCGTCAGCAGTGGCACCGCACTGCAGCCCCACTTTTCCCCCTTTTCGCCCACCTTCTCTCCTAGCTAGATTCCTCTCCTTCTCTCTTTTCTCTTCTCTCTTAGTTATTAGCTATTATCATTAACTTCATTGAATTCAACCTCGTTGCACTAGTGCGAACGTTCCTTGGTGGAACTAACACAAAACTTAAATGAATTTAAGTTTAACTATAGTTACAAATTATAACTCTTACGCTAACGTAACTATAAAGTTTATTGTAAACTTTGCTTTAATCTTATAGCCCCTTATATTTATAACCTTAGAGCTTATTTATTACTATGGATCTAAGCATTTAGTTATTAATTGTTTTACTAGCTAGGTATTATTAGCTATTATGTTATAAAAAATCAGATGCATTGGCTATAACCAATGACGTAAAAAAAAATTAAAAATCAATAATACTACCTTTATTTATATTCTTCTATCTAAAGGCCTTATTATAGTAAGAGTATTTTTCTATATCCTTATAAAGCTAATTAGTATTTTATTTAAATTAGAGAACTTTATTACTTTATTACTACTCCCCTTATATATCTTCATAGGATACCTATTACTTTTATGAATAAAGTAATTAAGTGCCTTATATCTTAAAGTAATATATCTAGGCTAGTTACACTTAAAATACTTAATAAATAACCTTCCTAATAACTTATCACTCTATTAGTATAACTCTCCTATAGAAGAAGTAAATTAATGCCTTTTCTTTTTATGATTCTATAGGCATTAATTAGATTAAATAGATTAGCTTATTTTAGTTATAACTTTTGCTTTCTTACCTTAACTAATTAAATAGCTCTAAGTTATTAGAAACTCCTAGCTAAGTATTTAATTCTTTATAGTGTTATTAAGACTATTAATAAAAATATAAATTCTAAGGTATTTAGAAATTTAATCTTTACCTTTAACTAAGATTTTAGGAAAGACTAAAATAACTAATTCTTTCCTTACCTAGAATATAGTAGTAACCTTATTATATCTAAGCACTATATATTCTTATCTATGATACTAACCTTTAGCTAACTAATAAATTTATCCTATATATAGGTCTTAAAGTCTAGTTAGTTATCTTTAGTTATATACCTTATTTAATTTTACTTTACCTTATTTACTAGATAGCTACTAGCATAAGTGTTAAAAATAAGACCTATTTTTCAGCCCTTTTCTAGTTAAAGGACCTTTTTATTACTAGCTTACACTACAAGCCTAACAGCTACACTACAGCTATTAATAGTCGCGTAAGTGACCGTTAATAGCCATATTATAGCTATGAATAGTTATAACTAACCATATAAATAACTAATTCTAATCAATTATAGATTATTTAATTACGTTATAGCTACAAGCATAGCTATAACTACGCCACTAGCAATTAGATAAGTAAGTTACCCTGTACGTAGGTTACCCTATAGCTATCTTTAATAGCGATTTTCTCTTTAACTAGAGGTTATATAAAAGTCTTATATATAGTAAATCAAAGCTAGAAGATAGGACTTTTACTTAATATATAGTTGTTTTTAGACTAAATTTAGTGCATATAGGTTACTAGCTTATATAGTAGTGAGTTAATCTTTTACATTTTATATATAAATAAATTGTATAGAAAATAAAAAGTAGCCTATAAGACCACTCTAGTAGTCTAGATTTACTAATATAGTTAGTAAGTATATAAGAGAAAGAATATCTTTTTAATCTAGCTAGATAGCTAGGCCCCTTAATCTAATAGCTGTATTGCCTATATAACATTGCTAAAATCAATTTTATTGCTTTATTAGCTACTATAAAAGTGATTTAAATTAAATTTAATTAGTTAATAACTACTATAACCTTCTATTACGTTACGTTAAATATTTAACGTGGTGGTTCTACTAGTCCCTAACTAAAGCTTTGTACTACACTACACTACATTTTGTAGTATTTATAGTGTAGTGTAGTATATTACACTACACTATATACTACTGTTACGTGGCGGAGCCAAATGCAGGCTCATATAAGACTAGATTTAGACTCTAGACAGACAGAATTAACCTTCTTTAGATATCTTACCTTACACCTAATAGTAGCTCTCTTAGTGAACTTAGCATAATATTATAATAGCTAATCTATTAGCCTCTCTAATAGATTTACCTTATATTATGCTAAACCTATATATAATATTTAGTAGTAATTAGAGATTCTTTTATTATGCCCTTTTAGAGACCTAGGAATAAAAACTATAGGTCTAAAACTAACTATTTATAATTTATAATATTATTTCACAGACTTTTAGTCTAACTTCCTAGTTACTAAAAAAAACTATAACTTATTTACTAGTTTTAGGCTTTTAATAAAGTAAACCCTATATTTAAGTACTAAAAATAATAACTTATTAAAACTAAAAAATAAGAAAAGTTAATTAAACTTATAAGATATAAATTTAATAATAAAGTAGTTAAATAATATAAGCACCTTATATATTTAAAACCACTTAGTTACTAAAACCTAATAAATTTATAAGTAATATATCTTACTTAGAAAGAAGTTAGATTATATATTTATAAAGCTAAATCTAAAGGTTTTCTTAATAAATCTAATAGATTAAAAAGTAGTAAGGTATTAAAGAGATAATCTAAAGATATTATTAGCCTTACTTATAGTACTATAACTACTAGAACTAAGAATAGTATAAATAACAATAAGAATAATAAAGAAAAGGGGATTAAAAACTATCCTAAAAATAAGACTACTATTTAGCATACTAAACCCCCTAACTAGCTAATAGAGTTATATCTAGAGGACTTATAACTAGAACCCTTAGGGAACTTACTAAATTTAAAGGAATTTTATAACCTTTAGTTAGGACTCTTAGAGAACCTATAAAACCTAGGGGAGTTTTACACTAAGACTAATAAATCTAATACTATAAGGATCTTATAAGAGATAATAAAGTAATAATAGGTTATATAGAAAGCTATAATAGCTAAAATAATAGTAAGAATAGACTAGCTAGTAATAAGACTAATAACTAAAATTAGAAGCTTATAAAGTATAAATGCCTTAATAGAATTAATACCTTTAGCGTAAAATACTACCTGGGGAATATTATATTTACTAAATAACTAGGGTTAGTATAATAGCTATCTAAATACTAAAATAAGACTATTAGCATAACTAATATACCTATAGTACTAATAGTATTAGTAACTATAGTACCTATAGGACTTTATATAATAATAAGCAAATTTATACTAGATATAGTATTAAACTATATATTCCCTAGGTCTAAAATAGAATATAACTTCTAAACCTAGAAAAAAGGTAAATCTAGCGCTTAATTAGGATTAGGATAACTAATAGATAGAAAATATAAAATAAAACGCAAATTTAATATAGAAAATCACAGATATTAAATACTTTAAGCCTTATAATAAACTAGAAGAGGCTAGTAAAGACCTTATAATATATAATAGGAAGTAAACTATTTTTTATAATATTAAATTATAAGTCTAGGTAGTTAAGGATTACTTATATTATACTAACCCTAGCTAATAAGATATTATTTAAAAGAAGATTTAAATACTATTTTAAGGAAATATAATAGTATAATACTAATAATATCTTAATTTAGGGGAATAGAGTACTATATTTAGTAATATACCTTTAGTTTATAAGGTAATTTAAAAGGAATTTAGTATTTAAGTTTAGGATATAATAGTATAGCTTAATAAAGTAAAATATATAAAAGAAAATATTAAGAATAATATCTTTTTATAATTTTATATTAAAAATCTTTTAGTATACTAGAGTAAATAGTAAAATAATAAACTATTAGCTTCTAATATACCTATATCTTAAACTCTATTTAGGAATACACTAGATATACCTAGTTTTAATAATAATAAATATAAGATTAGCTTATATTACTATAGTAAATAATAAAAGGTAAGATTTATATAATTACTTATATAGTAAAGACTAGTTTATAGTTAGAAAAGGTAAAGGGAAGCTAAAAGTTTACTTTAATACTAAGATATCTAGTAGTAACTTAAAAAGAAATAAGAATAAAGCTTAAGTAAATTAAAATAAACCCTTAAATATATAATTTTAGCTAGGAAATTAATATTATAAATAGAATAATTAGAATATCTAAAGATCCTTAGGATTTTTTTAACTAAAAGTATACTAGTAAAATATATAGATTAAGGGATAAAACTAAAGGCTATAGTAAAATAAAGTATAAGAGAATAAAGAAAAGTATCTAGGTTTTAGTTAGAATTAATAAGATAACCTCTTAGTCTAATATAATAAATAATAACCCTAGAATCTAGAACTATTAGAGGCATTTAGCTAGTAGTAATAACCTAGGTAATTTTAATATTAGGAGAAACCACTTACTAGGGATAAGAAATATATATATATTATAGTATATAATAATAATTCTAATATATAATAATATAAGACCTATCTTTAGGAATATAGTTACTGTATACCTATAGAAGGGAAAGTTAAAGAGAAGAACTATATAAAAACCTAAGTATAAGAGTTTAATTTTATTAAAACTTATTTTATAGAAAATATAAAAAAAAAGATAAATAAAGATACTATAAGGATAAATTTAATAAAGTTAAACTAACTTATCCTAGGATAAGTAATTAAGGCTATTATAAAATATAAGAAGTTAAATATAATAGAAAGTAAGTAAATATATATTTAAAGATTTATATTAAGTTTAATAATAAAGGTAAGAGTTATTAAATTTATCTTAACTTAGGAATATTATTAATTTTAGTAAATAAGGCATAGCTTTAGTAAAATAAATTAAATATAAAATAAGTAGTATAAGAACCTAAGCTTATATCTAAAGTTAGGTTTTCCTTTTTTATTACTAAAAAAGCTATATTTAATTTTTATATTCTAGGGATAGCTTAGAAAACTAAAATTACTAGATATTTTATAGTAATGGTAAATATAATACTAAAACTAAAACTAAAATTATTACTAGGAATAAATTTCCTTTATAAGTATAAAGTAAAGCTTAATTTTATATACCTTAGGGTGGTTTTTTAGTTAGTCTATATTATAATAATACTAGTAAAGATCTTCTAGCTAGCTACTAAAGTTCCTAATTAAAGGGTAGTTACTATATAAATAGTATTAATTCCGCTAAAAGCATTAGTATATATACTAGTTAGTTAGAAAGTAATATAAATAAATTAAGAAATAAGTCTATATTATATATAGTTATATTTAGAATATTTTTCTAATGCTTTATTTAGTAATACTAGCTAAGGGTAAATAATTACCTATAACCTAACTAATAAAACTATTATAATCTATAAATATAAAAAGGTTATATAGCTAATAGTAGCTAGTAAAGTTAATACTAACTATATAATTAATAACCCTTTTATATATTATTTTTATTTTAGTAAAGATATTATAAAGAAAATAGAAAATAAGGATAAAAATAGTAATAAATCTAATAAGAAAAAGAATAAGCTTAACCTAAAGAAAGTTAATATAGGAGTGCTATTATATAGGATTTTATACCTAAAAGTAATTTTATATATTACTAATAAATTTAGAGTATAAATTACTAATATTAACTATAAAGCTATAAGTAAATTTATTTAGCTTTCTAATAAATATAATATCTATTAGAATAAAGGTATTATTCCTATACCTAAGGATAAGAAAATAAGAATTAATCTTATTAATAAGTAGTAATATTAAATAACGCTAATTAGACCTCATAAATTAGGTAGCTAAGATATAAGTAAACTTAATAAAGTATATAATAAACTTTACCTAAAAGGGAAAATATTATACCTAAATAAGCTAGTAGCTATAGTATATCTAGTGTTTATAATTTAGTAAAAAACTAGTTAAAAAAGGAAGGGAAAAGTTATAATTAATATAAGACTACTTAATAATATAGTAATACTAGATATATACCCTTTACTAGACTAAAGTAATATTATAGATAATACCTATAGTAAGAAGGTTTTATCTTTATTTAATAAAATAGGATTTTTCTACTAGCTACTAGTTAGAAAAGGCTACTAAGCTTATATAGTAATTATATTAAAATAAAGCCTTAAGGCATTAAATATAGCTTTAATAGGATTTAAGAATTCCCTTACTTTTACTTAATAATTTATAGATAAATTATTCTAAAAATATAAACATTTTATATAAGTATATATTAATAATGATATTATATTTTTAGATAGTATTAAGGAGTATTTAGTTTACCTTAATATTATACTTAAAATCCTTAAGGAAAATAAAATAAAAATCACTATAAAAAAGTCCTTTATTAGTTACCTAGCTATTTAATTACTTAGTTTTATTATAAATAGTAATAGAATTATTAATACTAATAATAAACTTAAAGCCTTTGGAAAATAATTTTCCTAAGTAATTTATTAAGTCTTAAAACTTTTATTAAAATAGCTAGTTTTCTTTATAATAAAATCCTATAGTTTAATATATAAATCTAATTATTATAAGAATAAAAAATAGTATTATTAAAGGAATTTTATAATAAAGATAAGAAAATTACTAGTATCTTAAAACTAGTATAAAAAATATTAATATAATAAAAGATATTTTCACTAACTAAGAAAAAAAAAGGCTTTTAAAGATATTAATTTATTTTTAAATAAGAAATAGCCTTTATAGTATTATAATTTAAAGAAGCTACTTTTTCTTAAAATTAATACCTATAGGAAAGGATTTAGTTTATATATATTCTAATTATAAAAAGAATAGGATAGTTAAAGTATTCCTAAAAGGGATATTAAAAGTAATTAAATATAGCTAATTTTATTTCTTTTAAGGGTAATATTAAGTATTAAGAAATAATTGTTAGTTACACTAAGGAACGTTACACTAGTGCGAAGGGTTAAATTTAATAATAGTAATAAAGTTAATAATAATTACTAAGAAAAGAGAGAAGGAGAGAAATCTAGCTAGAAGAGAAAGTAAGCAAAAAGGGGGAAAAGTAAGGTAGTAGTATAAAGCTACTATAAGCAGTGTGGGGTTGCCTATAATATAGCTAATTATATTATGTGTATTCCTTTAGTAAACTTACACTTTAGCTATAGCTAGACTAACTATTATCTAAGGATCTAGAGGAAGCTATACTAGTAGTCTCTCTTTTCTTTATAGCTAAAGAAGCCTAAAAACATAATAAAAATCAAATTAAAGGAAAGTATATATAAGTAAATCCCTTTATAGGAATCTATAGCTTTAATTAGCTATTATAGCCTTAGTTATTCTAATTAACCTAGTTATTATAATCTATACTTATATACCTATTATATTAATCCTCCCCTTTACCTAACCTTATAGGTCTCTTAAACTAGCTTTCTATATAAATTATTAAATTATTTAAATTCATTAAGGTTAAAAGAGCTAAATTTAGTAATACCTTTATTATTATATTAGCTAGGTTATTACTACTATTAATTTACCTAACTTTATAAATCTCTTTTCTCTTATATAACTATTAGAGAGCTATAATATTAATTATAAGCTACTTCTCTTTTATTATACCTAGCTTTATAAGGTATTTATATAATAAGAAAGAGTTTATATAAAGAATTATTAGTATTTAAGGTATCTTTAATAGTCTATAATCTAATAAAGGGTTATAAATATTATATATGTAATATTAGCGCCTTAAACTATACTATATAGCTTAGATATAAGTATGCTATAGGTTATACGCTTGCTTTTTATAGAGCTATATACAGAGTATTGCACTAAAACGTGTAGTGTAGTGTAGTATTTGTAGTGTAGTGTAGTAACTACACTACAAACTACACTACACTACAAACTACACTAACTACAAGGAAAAAAAAACTACACTACACTAACTACAAAAAAAAAAAAACTACAATACATTACACTACAAATTTTTTTTCCTAAACTACACTAACTACAAACACTACAAATGTAGTATTAGACTTTTTATTAGTTATTAGTATTTATAAGGTTAAAAGAAAGCTAGTTATATAAAAGCTTTTATTATTACCTATTTTATTAAATTAGTTATAGAATTTATAATATTATATTATTTTTATAATTTCTTTATAACTAAGTAAGGTTATATATAATATTATACTTTTTTAATAATACTATTTAACTTAATACTTTATTTCCCTAATATAACTTAAAGAAAAACCTTCTTATTATATTATTTACTATTTCTATAAATTATTTTATATTTCTATAAATTATTATTATTACTTATTTTAAAAAAACTATAAAAAAAACTACTAGTAAACTTAACATAAGTAGCTTATTATATCTTATTATAGCTTATAATAGCTTATTATATCTTATAATAGCTTATAATAGCTTATAATAGCTTATAATAGCTTATAATACTAATATTACTAATATTACTAGTATTACTAAGATTACTAAGATTACTAAGATTACTAAGATTACTAAGATTACTAAGATTACTAAGATTACTAAGATTACTAAGATTACTAAGATTACTAAGATTACTAAGATTACTTATAATATTATTAGTGTTAAAGTTTAATAATAAATAAATAATAAATAAATAACTTAAATATAAATACTAGTAATTATAAGTAAATTACTATAGTAAAAGCTATAGTTTTTAATAACTTAGTATTTTAAGGTTTTTAAAAATATTAATATTATAAAAATGTTTTCTCTTTTATGTTTTTTTAAAATAATAATAAATATAAAATAATAGTAATTATAGTAATAATAGTAATTAAGGTTATAAAAGTTATTAAAGCTTTTATAATAAGTATAATATATTATATAAAACTAAGTCCTAGTATTATTTTTAAAAACAAGTTAAACTTATTTTTTATAGCTTATTTAAGCTATATAGGGTAATTAAAATAATACTATTAGTTATCTATTAATAAATTATAAATATTAGTCTATTATATTCTTTCTTTATATATTATTATAATAAGATATATAAAGTTACTATATATAACTTCTTAAAGCTTTAGAATTATAAAGCTTAAAGTAATATTTAATTAGTTTAAATAGTAAATAAATAGTTTAAGCTTTTTTTAAGTTCTTATTATATTAATAATAATATTAAAGTACTAAGTATATATTCTATTAACTTTTATATATTTATTTAGATTTCTAATTTAATTTAATTATATTAGTTTAGGGTATTTTTTAATTAAATTAATAATAAAAATATAAAATAATTAATAATAATAGTAAATAAAATAATTAGAAGGTTTTTCTTAAAGTTATATTAGTAAAATAAAGTAATAAGTATAATAGTATTATTAAAAAGGTATAATATTATAAATAACCCTAGTTATAGTAAAATTCTTAAAAAAAAGTAAATATTATAAATTCTATAACTAATTAAGTAAAATAGGTAATAATAAAAGCTTCTATATAACTAGCTTTCTTTTAATCCTTATAATAACATTATATAATAAAAAGGCCCACTTTTTTTTTACTAACACTACATTGTAGTTTTTGTAGTTAGTGTAGTTAGTAACTACACTAACTACACTACAATACAAGTAAAAAAAAACTACAATACACTACACTATAAAAAAAAAAAAACTACACTACACTAACTACAAAAAAAAAAAACTACAATACATTAACTACAAGAAAAAAAAAACTACACTACAAATACAAATTTTTCCTAAAAACTACACTAACTACACTACAAACAATACTCTGGCTATATATAATAATATTCCCTTTTAAGGTAAAGGTATTATTTTCCTTTATTACCTTATTACTAATTATAATAATATATTTAATCTATAAACTAAGGTCTTTATTATTAGTAAGAGACCTATTTATAAATATAAAGAGCTTTGCCTCTTTAAGAGTTAAGGGGATATACTATAATCCCTATTACTAATACTTAATTTACTACTTAAGGCATTTATTAAGTTATAAGATATTATTAGTAAAGGGTTCTTAGTATTATATAGTGATTAATAAGTTATAAGATACTTTTAGTTAATAGACTATTATAATATAACTCCCTTAGGCTTTTTACTTTATATAATCTTACTTTACTATTAGTAATTATAGGTTAATTTCCTTAATTTTCTAACTTTAGCCTTTTTAGGTTAAAGTTAGTAAATTATTAGCATTTTAGGTTAGAATATAGCTATTAAAGATAAGGGGATTTATAGTTATTAGGTATTATTTTTCTTTAGCTATAAACTTTACTTTTTAAAGCTTTTTTTTTTCTTTCTTAAAGAAGTTATTATTACTAAGGCCTAGCGTGTTATCTATTTATATTCCTATAATTCTAAGGAGATTCTTATTATTTAGGGCTATAATTAGTAAGTAAGGGTTATATATTAAGGTTATTATCTTAAGGTTATCCCTATAGTAATAAAAATATATTACTTACTAGTAGGTTTTAGCCTCTATAATTCTATAAAGAGGTTTAATTACCTCTATTACTATACCTTCTAAAAAAAGGTATGTAATTTACTTAGGTAACCTTATAATAATTACCTTATTTAGGGTTATATGGGATTAAATATAAGCTTATATAATATCTTATAACTAAAGGTAAATTCTATTTTACCTTAATAATAAAGTAAGGGCTATAATAATTTATTAGCTTAATTACTATATTGTTAGTAATTAGGTTAAGATAGCCTCTTTTTCTCTATTATTATACCCTTATATAATAAGGTATAACTTCTCATATAGTAATTTAGTCCCTTTTCCTTTAATCTCTTAAACTATATAAAAATTAAAGATCCTATAGCCTTTATACTTAGTAAAATTAAATATTATAAATCTAAATATATTATAAGCTTATAAGGTATTAATCTTAGCTTAGTTAGATTATTTAAAGAGAGTTCCTAGGGTTATAATCTTTCTCTCTTAGTAAAGTTAAAGGGTAAGCTTTTAGTTAGCTTTTTCTTTTACTATAAGAAATACTATATTTAGTATTTCTCTAGCTATAATCTCTTTAAATAATACCTTCTCTTAGTTTTTATTAATAAATATAAGGGAATCTATAAGTCTAATAGCTTTATTAAGATTATAAGCCTAGGCCTTAATTACCTTTACTTTTACTACCTTAAGGTAATTAGGTTTATAGCTTCTTATAAAGGTAGCTTTTATTACCTTAAGATAAGCTATAGGTTCTTTAACTTTATAGCTTCCTAAGGGGGCTACTTTAGTATTATAAGCCTCTTTAAGCTTCTTTATAACCTTATTAATATAAAATTAAACTATAAGGGCCTTCCTTAGCTTTCTTTACTTTCTCTTTACTAGTATTTTTTCCTTTTCTTTCTTTACCTTATTACTCTTTACTAGTAACTTATCTCCCCTAGCTCTCTTATAAAAAGAGGCTATCTTATAGGGAAAGGCCTTTAGGCTTAGGTTATATTCCCTAATACTCTAAAGGCTTTACTTATTAGCCCTTATATACTATAAGTCCTTATAGTATAGCTTTATTACTATAAAGTAAAACTTAGCTAAGCTATAGGGTATCTTAACTATATAGGTCTCCCTATTAGTAGCTAATAGCTTATAAGGGCTATACTATTTACCTTTTTCTCTTTATATATATATATTAGCTTATAGTAATAGCTAATATATTAGTAATATATTAAGGCTATTTTAGGCACTAAGGGCCTTATAAACTTATCTCTTAGCTAGGTAATAGTAAACTTTATTAGTTATTTTTTAAATTACTTTAGCTTATTAAATAATAAAAATACTTAGTAATAACTTATTTATTATTTATAAGTAAGCTTTAAAGACTAGTAATATAAGTATAAGGCTATTAGGGCTTACTAAGTTATTAATAGCTTTAATAGCTATTTAGAGTTATTACTTAGGAGTAATCTCTTTACTAATTAAATCTATAATAATATTATAAGCCTAGTAAAGAGGTTTATAATATCTTTTAACCTTTTTAATACTATTATAGGCTTTAATAAATATCTTATTAATTTTAATTAATATTAAGTAAGTATAATACCTAAATTTAGCTAAAGTAAAGTTATTACTAGTATTATAAGTAATCTAATTTAAAGAGCCTAAATAAGTATTTATCTAGCACTTCCTAATTATATTTTAAATATTATAAGCTTTTTACTTCTTTAGGTTAAGGAATTAAGCTACTTAAAATAAGGTTACTAAATTAATAATATAAAGGACTAGTTAGCTATTAATTTATATAATATTAATAATAATCTTATAATTAAAGTTATAGTTATCCTTAATTAAGAACTTAAATTAGCTAGGGGCCTTTTTATTTATTTAATAATAGTAATAGACTTTAATAAGCTTCTTAATTATATAGTATTTAATATTATAACTAGCTTATTAAAGAATCTTTATAAGCTATTAAATTAAAGGATAACTAAACCTTTAGTAAAGCTAATAAATCTCTTCTTTTAATAAGTAAAAAGTAGTTATTTCTCTTACCTTTAAAAGCTACTAAGGGTAGCCTTATTTATATATAATAAGTATAGTCTTATTATTTTAGATTAATATATTAGTAAGGTTATTAATCTTAACCTTTATCTTATTTATATTAGTAAGGGAAAAGAGAAAAGGTATAGTAATATTAAGGATATAAAAGTTAATTTAGCTAAGCTTTATAGGTATATAAATAACGCTATATATTATTACTAATCTAGCACTAAAGCTAATAACTTCTAGGTTATAAGGTTTAATTATTAATAATAGCATTAATCTTAGTAAGGCTTTAGCTTATACTAGACTAGTAGTTAATTAGCCTAAGGCTCCTATATCTAGTATGATTCCTTTAAAGACCTCTTTAAAATAGTATTCTTTAGATATATAATAGATTAAATTATCCTTATTAGAAGCCTCTTTAAGGTATAACTTTTACTTAAGTAAAGTATATTAAAAAGCCTAATTCTTAAGTATTATAAGGATATTAATATTATCTATTATTTATAATCCTAAGTAAAAGAATTATATAATACTAAGGTATATCTTTAATAATAGCTTTTCCTTAATATTATTATTATTATTATCTAAGGCCTAAGTATAAGCCTTAAGCTAAGTCTCTTAGTCTTTTACTTCCTTTACCTTAGGGTTATTATTACCTTTAAATAAAGTAAGAAATACTTAGAACTTTTTCTTTATAAAAGGTAAGTAATAGTTCTTACTAGCTTATTACCTTTCTTTCTTTTTTTAATACTTAGTATTAGTATAGTTTAATAACTAGTAATTACTTTTACTATAAATAAAGTATTACTTAAGTTATTTAAAGTTACTATAATAACTTTCTTTTCCTTAGTCTCTTTAATTTTATTAGCTATATTAGTAATCTATAAATATTACCTTTAATAAGTCTTTATCTTAATACTAGTAATATTAGTTACTTCTTATATTACTTTTTATAATTATAATTAACTTATAGAGATTATTAGTAAGGTTTTTAAAGCCTAGTATATATATATACTTTATTACTTAATATTTAAGAATACTAAAGACTATATTTAAGGTTTACTTATAAAGCTTTATATTTACTATATTAAAAAGATATAACCCTTTATAAACTCTCTTTAAAGTAATTAATAAAATCTTAAGGCACTTAAGCTTACTTTTTTAGGGTTTTAAGTAATAATATTCTTAAGGGTTATATTACTTTACTTATAGTAATAAAACTATTAATTACTTTTTATTTTAAAGTATTAATAAATATTTATAATTATCTCTTTATAAAAAAGGTTTTTACTAGTAAGGTAATTAAGAAAGTACTAGTTAGTATCTCTTATTAATATAATAAAGAATACTTACTAAAATATAACTTAAGGAGGTTAATTTAATTATACTTACTTTTAAAGAGTATAAGCTTTAGTAAGAGAAAGTTATATAGCTTTTTATTATAGTAATTACTATTTTTATATATTTTTATAAGCTTAGATATTTTTTTTATAATTTATTTATCTAAAGGAAAGAATTAAGAAAGAAAAGTAAGCTATTAAAATAAAAAAGCTTATCTCTTAGCTAATATAAATACTATTATCTTATAGAGAGTTTTATAGCTTTCTTATAAGCTTATTAATAGCTTTCTTAAATATATTTTTAGTTTAACCTTTAAAATTTTCTTTAAAGTTTTCCTAAAGGTTTTTTCCTTACTAATTTTAATACTTACTAGTATTAATAAACCTTATAATTTAATTATTAAGCTTAGGCTATATAGTAGTCTTTAGGTTTAGTTAAGTAAGCTTTTTCTAGTCTTTTATAAGTATAAATAAATATAGCTATAGTTACCTTAGTAAACTATTTTTTTCTAGTCTTTTAAAAGCTATTACTAAAGGCTTTTGAGGTACCTTAGTATTAAGAAAAGTAAAGTAAGAAGTTTATTTTATTAATAGTCTAATATTTAATTTTATTCTTTTCTTAAGAAAGGTTTAGTTTTCTTAAATAATTAAAATAAACTAAATAGTAGTATAATAATAAGGTACTTTCTATGCTTATTAAGAGGGATAAACTAGGTAAATCTAAAGGATAAGTAAAATAGGATAAATAGGATAAATAGAATAAATAGAATAAATAGAATAAATAGAATAAATAGAATAAATAGAATAAATAGAATAAATAGAATAAATAGAATAAATAGAATAAATAGAATAAATAGAATAAATAGAATAAATAGAATAAATAGAATAAATAGAATAAATAGAATAAATAGAATAAATAGAATAAATAGAATAAATAGAATAAATAGAATAAATAGAATAAATAGAATAAATAGAATAAATAGAATAAATAGAATAAATAGAATAAATAGAATAAATAGAATAAATAGAATAAATAGAATAAATAGAATAAATAGAATAAATAGAATAAATAGAATAAATAGAATAAATAGAATAAATAGAATAAATAGAATAAATAGAATAAATAGAATAAATAGAATAAATAGAATAAATAGAATAAATAGAATAAATAGAATAAATAGAATAAATAGAATAAATAGAATAAATAGAATAAATAGAATAAATAGAATAAATAGAATAAATAGAATAAATAGAATAAATAGAATAAATAGAATAAATAGAATAAATAGAATAAATAGAATAAATAGAATAAATAGAATAAATAGAATAAATAGGATAAATAAGGTAAAATAAATAGGATAAATAAAATAGGATAAATAGAATTAGTAAGATTAATAGGATAAATAAAGGGAAATAATAAAAATAATAAAAAAAGGGTAAAAAAAGGAAAAATAGTAAAAAAGGGAAAAATAGGCTACAAAGATAGTATAGATATAAAAGTAACTTAATACTTAGAGCACTAAGGCATAAAAAGCTATAAAAAAAGAGAAAAAGGGCTATAAAAAGAGTGTAAAGAGAGGTTATATAGGTTAGGTAGCTTAGCTAAGGGTTATTTTTAATATTAGGTTTAAATAAAATACCTTATAGTAATAGATTTAGTTATTTAGTTAGTTTTCTTATAATAGATAATAAGATTAATAATTAACTACATATCCTAAAGGCCTAAGAGTTAATAGATTAATCCCTTAGAAGTCTAATAAGCTTATAACTAGGATTTTAGTTTATTTTCCTTTAGTATACTTTATAGTTATATCTCTTTACTTAAATAGCCTATATAAGTTAGCTTAAAAGATAAGGGGCTATATTATCTATAGAAATATCTTTTCTTATAATACTTAGCTTATCTATAGTTATAATTAATTACTAATTAGTATTAGTTACACTAAGGAATATTATACTAGTGTAAAGGGTTAAATTTAATAATAGTAATAAGGTTAATAATAATAGCTAAGAAAAAAGAGAAAAAGAGAAATCTAGCTAGAAGAGAAAGTAAGTAAAAAAAGAGGGAAAAGTAAGGTAATAATGTAAAGCTACTGCAAGTGGTGTAAGGTTACCTATAATATAGCTAATCGCATTGCGTGCATCCCTTTAGTAAACCTACACTTTAGCCATGGCTAGACTAACTATTGTCCAAGGGTCCGGAGGAAGCCACAGTTATTAGAGCTCTTATAATAAGTATAGTATATTATATAAAAGTAAGTCCTAGTATTATTTTAAAAAATAAGTTAAACTTATTTTTTATAGCTTAATTAAGCTATATAAGGTAATTAAAATAATACTATTAATTATTTATTAATAAATTATAAACATTAGTTTATTATATTCTTTCTTTATATATTATAGTAATAAGATATATAAAGTTACTATATATAACTTCTTAAAGCTTTAGAATTATAAAGTTAAAAGTATATTTAATTAGTTTAAATCTTAAATAAATAGTTTAAGCTTTTTTTAAGTTCTTATTATATTAAGAATAATATTTAAGTACTAAGTATATATTTAATTGACTTCCAGTTATTTATCTAGATTTCTAAAATAATTTTATTCTATTAGTTTAGGGTATTTTTTATTTAAAATAATAATAATAATATATGAAAATATATATATTCTTTACGCTAGATAGCTAATTAAGTAGCTAGTCCTAGTACTCTAACCGCTTAGTTAAGGGGGAAAACCCTAAACTAGGAAGAAAAACCCTCTTATATTTGTAAATAAGCTAGCGCTAACCCTCTTATAGGTTTACGCTATATTAGGTATAGCTAACTATAGGTATTTAGTGCTAGCTTATACTAGCCTTATTTTATAGAAAATAAAAGAAAAGAAAAAAGGGGTAGTAGTAATCCTAACTAGCTCCCTTTAATACTAGTCTAGCCTTATTTTAGCCTTACTTTATACCTCTTACTTTATTTTATAGTATAGTAAATTCTAATTTATAATAGTAATTTACTTTTTATTTACTTTACTTTTAACTCTTCTAGTGCCTTACTTTTTAGCTAACTCTAGCCTAGTACTAGACTAAATACCTTATAAAATCTAAGTATATAGTTTTATTTACTTATAATAAGGGGTAAGTAATTTAGGCCTAGTATCTAGGTAGTTTTGCTCCTAGATTACTTATATGCTATTTATATATTTATTTATCTTATACTTTATTTTCTAGGTAATATTATAATTTATTCCCCCCCTCTCTCTCTTAAGTATAAAAGAGAGCTCTTCCCTTTATAGGGTTTTAACCTTTTTCCTTTTCTTATATTAAACTTCCTATAGGTTCTTATTTTCCTTACCCTTTCTTAAAGCTATTTAAGGCTTTTCTAGCCTAGTACTAGTTTAATTACTAATATTTTATATAGAAATTTATAATAGAATATTACTAAATACTATAAGTATTTTATTATTAGTACTATTCTAGTTTTAATTTACCTAGGAAATTATAACCTTAGAGAGGTATTTAAGGAAATCCCTTATAGTAAAATAATTAAAGTAAGCTAAGTTTAAAGATCTTAAAGTAAGTTATTTTTACCCTTATTTTACACTTATTTTAAGTCTAATTTAGGGTAGCTAGGTAAAACTTAAGCACTATAGTATATATCTTATAAGATATAATTAATTAATAATTTAAGGTACTAGTGCTATAATATTATTAGTAAGTTAGTTTATTTCTAGCCTAGGAGTAAGGCTAATTTATATATAAAGGGGTAATATCTAATACTTACTTTAACTATTAGGTTTATAACTATAGATATTCTAAGGTAATATTAGCTTTTATACTTACTTTAAGCTTACTTTAGTGCTAATTTACTTATAGCTAAACATTACTAGTTAGTAAGGGGAGTATTAGTAATTAGTTAATACCTAGGCTAGTATAGTTACTAGGAGTAATATAAGTAGTTTTACTCTAGTATAGTAGTAGCTTTAAATTAGGGCTAACTTTAATTATTTAGGCCCTAAAGGACTATATAGCTTAGGTTAAGAAACTTTATACTAAAAACTATACTAAGAAGAAATAAGGTGCTATAGTAATAAGCCTAGACCTAGCTAGGTCTAGGTTTACTAAGGAATAATATAATAAGGTTATCTTTTAGCTCTAGTAGCTTAATACTTAATATAGTAAAAATAAACTAGCTCCTAGCTACTAGCCTATTAGCTAAGGGTAAGAGTAAGGTAATAAAGAATATAATCCTAGTTCCTAAAGAGAAATAAGGCTAATTCTAGGTTAGTAAAGGGGTAGTAGTAAGCTAGTATAAAATAATACCTATAGTTTTTAACTTAAAATTAATCTAATAACTATTCTAAACCTATAGTCTTTTTATCTTAGTGTGATTTTGCCTTATATTTAGCTTACCTCTATAGCTATATTATCTTACCTAGTGTCTTTCTTTAGTTATTTATAGTGTTTATTTATTAGTTAGTTTAGTTACCTCTAGGGTAGCCTAGATCCTCCCCTAGTTTATATTAGCTAAGGGCTAGGTCTTATGCTAATATATAATATTAGAGTTTTCTTATACTAAGGAACTATTTAGTTATATATCTTGCTCTTAGGGGATTATCTAGGGCTAGCCTTGCTTCCTATGCGTTTCTAGGCTAATATATTTAGAGGCGTCTATAATTATAGTTAGTATAATTAATAATTATATAGTACTAGTTTTTAACTATATAGCTATAGCTATATAGGGGTAAAGCCACCCTAGGAACACGCCTTTAGAAGAGGAACTTATTAAGGCTAATTTTCCTTATATATAATTATATTATTATAAAGAAAATATACTTATTAAGTCTAGTGTGAAATTTCTAGATTTCCTTTAGATTATAGGTAAGTAAATAGTTCTTTATTAGCTCTCTTCTACGCTTATATTATCTTAGTTATCTATTAGTATGCTAGTCTTCTTATTTTCTCTTTTACTCCTTATATAATTATATATTTAGTTTATTATTTATAAGGGGAGGTCTTCTTCTATATTATAATACTATTTATACTAAGTTAGCTATAGCCTATATTTTACTTACTATTTTGCTAAGTATAATCCTTTTCTTAAACTTCTATTTTATCTTATTTAAGTAAAGATCTAAGAGGGGGATATAGGTCTTAACCTCTAGCTAAGTAACTAGTGTAGCCTTAAATACTCTAGCTATAGTCTAGAGGTAAGTTAATTAGTTTACTATAAAGCTTTTAACTATTTCTCTTAGGTTTCCTTCTTTCTTAGTTAGGGTATAATAAGCACTTACTTTATAGGTAAAAATAAGCTAGACTACTTATATGTATATAAGCTAGGCATCTCTAAAGCTAATGCCTTATACTAATGCCACTAATATAAAGAAAGTAAGCTATTACTAGGCTAGCTTTCCCTTAAGAATATTCTTATAAGCGCTTTAGTTAAGTTTCCTATTTACTTATACTCTAAGGAATTAGTATGCTTTTATTAGCACTATCTCTTTTATACTAAGCTAAACCCTTACTTATAAAGGCTTATAGGCCTTACTAAAGTGTATAAGTTTAGTTTTTACTAGGTTAAACTTTACACTTACTTTTTTTACTTAGTCCTTATAGATCTTCTATATAGCCTTAAGTCTCCTCTAGGTCTATTGTCACGGCTTGCACCGAAAGGTTGTAAACGAAGTGATAGCTAAGACTATCGCAGTCGCTGCTAGATAGATGCTAGCTAGGGGCGGGTGCGTAAAGGTTTTAATCTCTAACCTAGCACTAATAATATACATAGTCTTTAATAAATACCTTACTTTATAAGCATATAACTATCTTATAGCTAGCTAGCCTCTTTATTATTTATATAGCCTAAAGGTTCTTTAAAGACTTACTTTAATAAATATCCTATCTCTAACCTTTACGCTCCTAATATAATACCTCCCTTATATATAATTAACCTTAATTATAAAATAAGCTACTTACTTAGGGTGTAGTTACTATATTAGAGCTTTATAAGGAAAATAAAATAAGGTACCTTATATCTAGACGCATAGGTAAATAAAAAGAAATAATAATAATAATATTACTAATTAAAAATAACCCCCTTTATTATAGTTAGTAATGTCTAAATAGTAACTTATACATAGCTTTAATGTAGTAAAATAAATATTATTACCTATTATATAGCTAGAAGAAAAAAAATAGATAACCTATGTTAATTTTTATGATTAGTTTAAATAAATAAGGTACCTAATGCTATAGTTCTAAATAGTCTAACTAAAGGGCTTATATTATAGTTACTATAAGTTTGTAGCTATTAGGTATATATGTGTTTAGTAGTGCTAATAGTTATTATTATAATTTACAAATTACCTATACATAGTGTATTAGATTACTTAAGGGGTCTAGGGTTAATATAAAAAAGACTAATTTTTCCTCTCTTTTACACACTTCCTTTCTCTTATAATATCCCTTAACCTTATAAGTTACCCCTCCTAGCTAAGTAATAGCTCTCTTACTACTATTACTTAGTAGTTACTAACCTTTTTTAGTCCCTAATTATTATTATTATTTATCCTTATTTATCTTAGTTTTTTTTGCCCTTATCTAGCTTATAAGTTTATACTCTTGCTAGTATAACTTCTCTATCTAGTCTATTATAGCTAACTTATAGCTAGTTTACTATATTTAAGTCTTATACCTAAACTCTGCCTTTATTAACACCTTAAGAAAATCTATTAACTAAAAAATCTCCTATAAAGTCTCCTATAAAGTCTTCTCTAAAGTAAACTTCTTTTAAAATCTTATTATAAGTTTATTATATCCTTATAGTGTCTTTATTACTAACTTACTACTAGTAAAATAACTTTAAAAAAGATTCTATATATATGCTATTATTAGTAAGTAATAATATAAAATATCCTCCTAAAAAATAATACTTATAAGATCCTAGGATACCTTATTAATAAAAAGACTTTCCTAGTAAAATATAATAAATCTTTAAGTATAATTTCTTTACTTACTTATTACTTTTTTATAGCTAATATTTAATAGGCTATTTAATAAAATATACTTATTACTTTTAAAATAATAAAAACTATATTATAGTATATCTCTCTTAACTAGAATTTACTTACTTATTACTAATATACTACTAGACTCTAGCTTAAATTATATAGCTTTATAATAAGCTATTTAAACTTATTAAAGCTACTCTTAAAGGTAGTTATTACTATTAAAATAAAGTAAGTATAATTCTATTACCTAAACACTAGATTACTACTAACTTATTACTAGCCTATTATAAAAGTAAAGAAAAAGCTATAAAATACTATCCTAGTTTATAAAAATTCTAATAAGTATAGTTATATTTACTATGCTTAAATATTTACTAATATTACTTATAAGGTAAAATATAATAAATATACTATAATAGCGCTACTAAGTAACACTATAAATCTAGAGACTTAGATTAATATTTTAAACTATCTTTACTTTATAGCCTAGAATATCCTAAAGGTAAGCTTTCTTAATATATATAGCTAATACTTAACTAACTTACTAGTAGTTTATACTAAATACTATTAATTTACCTAAATATATTAGTTTTATTAAGCTCCTTAGTATACTTTAGGTTTATATATATAAAGAGAGAGATTCTAATAATAAAGATACTCCTAAGGCCTCTTTCTCTATAGTTCCTATAGCTATTACTAATAATAAGAGACTAGTAGTCTTAGGGACTAACTTTATTATAAAGGGATAAGTACTTAGTAGCTATATAATAGATTATTTAAGTTATTTAAGTAAATTAACTTTATTTTCTAATATCTTTAGTATATTAAGTTATAAATTATAATTACCTTATATTAACTTTACTACTTAGCTATTACTTATAGTTATTAATAATTTCTTTAGTAATAAAATCCCTTTTTAATACCTAAGAATTCTCTAAAGTATTATAGCCCTTTTATTTAACTAAATATTTATAATACCTTTTATTATAGTAATATAAAATAATTCTCTTAACTTTAAACTCTTATTTATTATCTTTAATAGTATCTTATAGTAAGGATATATCTTTTATATTTATTAGGTCCCCTTTAAAAGGTTTAAGACTAGTAATATTAAATATATTATATAATTAAGTCCTAGGTAGTAATTTTAATTAATACGCTAATTTATAACTCCTAATTACCTTTTTAATCTTATAAGGGCCTAGGTACTTTATAGCTAGCTTCTTACTAGGGTATCTTAGGTTAATATTCTTTATTAATAATAAAATATAGTTACTAACTTTAAACCTTATTAGAGTTTTTTTCTAGTTATAATATTTTTTATACTAAGTCTATAAGTTACTTAAAAGCTACTTAATTATAGTATGCTTCTCTTTTAGTGCTAAAACTTTACTTTTAGCTTAATTATTTACTAAAGGGATATTTACTACTACTTACTATAAATCTCTAGGATTATAACCTTATAATGCCTTTACTAGTGTATAGCTATGTGTTAAGTAATTACTTATATTATATGTAAATTACGCTATTAATAGGTTATTTACCTAATTAGTTTATTTAGTATAAGTAAAAGCCCTTAAATAATATTCTAAGACCTAGTTTAAATATTCTATCTAGCTATTTATTTAGGGGTAAAAAGTAGTACTAAGTAGTTACTTAGTTATAAGAAAATAATAAAAAGTTATTTAAAAACCACTAGTAAATATAAAACCTTAGTCTATTATAATACCTTCTAGGGCTTTATAGTCTTTAAAAATATATTCTAAGAATATAGTTACTAGCCTATTACTAGTTAGTTACGTTAAAATAGGGATATAAATACTATATTTTGTGAAATAGTTAATAATAACTAGGATTATATTATAGGTTTAATTTAAGTCTTTTACTAGTGAAAGTCTAGTAATAAAATCTATTAATAATTCTTAAAAAAGGCAATTAAGCACTAGTAGTATAGCTAGTTTACTATATAGTTTATAATGCCTTAGTTTTAAAGTCTAATAATTTATATAAATACTAATATATACCTTTATATCTTTCTTTATTATTAGCTAATAATATTAGTTTATAATCTAATAAAGAGTTTTACTTACTTCTTAGTGCCTAGTAATAAGGTTATTATAAGTTAGTAATAAAATTTCTTTTCTTATACTTAGAGAAATAAAAATATAATTCTTAAATATTAATAGCTTAAAGAGTCTAATTAACTATATTTAAAATATAGCTATATTACTACTTTTAAGTAACTTTAATTAAGCTATAGTAAAGTTATTACCTTACTATGCTTTATATAATAAGACTTAAATTAGGGGTTTTAATTCTAAGCTCTTTTCTAGAAAGTTAGAGTTAAACTTAAAAAAGGTTTTTTAAATAGATTAAATTCTAGCTATAATATCTTTATAAGTAATTAGTTTAATAAATGCTTTTAGTCTTATAGGGATATAGATAAGTAATGTTTTTAAGGGGCGCCCTTACTACTTACTAGTAATAACTTATACTAGTCTATCCCTGTTAGAAATAGCTAGTCTAATAGGAAAATTAAAATAATTAAGTAATAAATAATATATACACTAGGTACTAATAGTATTACTATAGCTAGCTTATTGCTTATTAATAGAAGTATAAAAAGTATTAAATAACCTTACTAATATAACTCTTCTAAGATTATCTAAATTATTAGGTTCTTTAGGAATATAGTTAAGTTATAATTTTTTAAAACCCTAGATATTAGTAGTATTATTATAGTGTTATTATAACTAACTATTAGTTACACTAAGTAACATTTTTATAGAGCCTATAGTACTAATAATATTACTATAGTGTTCCTATTACTTAGTATCTATAAATTTAGATAAAAAGGTAAGAAGTTATATAGTTACTACTTTCTCTTTTTTTTTCTTACTTATAAAATCTAGTTTTCTTAAAAGTAAGTTAGTAAGATTTAATTTTCCTATATAATATATAATCTTAAAATTAAAAGGATAAAGCTTATTAAGTATAGTTACTTACTTACTAGTAAGCTTAGGCTTTATAGTAAGGTACTTATAGTTTAAGTAATCTATAATAACTTTAATTATATAAGCTAAATAAGCGAGATAGTGTCTCTATATATAAAAAGCCTCTTAGATAGCTAATAATTTGCTATTAGGTATTAAATATTATAATTTAGTATTAGTTATTTTCCTTAACATAAATATAACTAGGTGCTAGTAACCTAGCACTAATATTATAAGTATAGCCCTAATTATATATCTAGATATATCTATCTTTACTCTAAGATACATAAGTAAGTTAAAATACACTAAAATTAGCGCTTCCTAAAATCTTTATTAAAGCTCTCTAAACGCTACTAGCTTATAGGGTTTTAGTTTAAATATTACTAGTTAATTCCCTCTAAGGTAATCTATTAATAGAATAATAACTTTACTATACTATTTAATAAAATAGCGGTAAAATCCAGTAAAACCAAGAAATAACTAAATATTAAAAACGCTACGTAGTATTAGCTAGGTTATAATTACTTTAACTCTTACTAGGTCTATTATAATACCTTTTTCTAATATCTTAAAGCCTAAAAATTTAACTTCCTTAACTAAAAATTAACACTTCTTAAGGTTAATAAAAAGACTTAACTCTCTAAACCTATATAAAACTTATTTAACATGCTCTATATGCTCTTTAACCCTACTACTATATATTAGCGTATTATCTAGATAGATAATATAGGTCTTATTAATAAGTCCTTTAAGAGCATTATTAATATACTCCTAAAAAGTTACTAGTATATTAACTAGTTTAAATAGTATTACTAGATATTTAAAGTAGCTATATTAATAATAAAATGCTATTTTTTACTTATTACCTAAGTAAATATATAGCTAGTAGTATATATCTTTTAAATCTAAGACTATAAAAATAACTATGCTTACTAATTAATTAAGAATTTTAGTAATAAGGGGTAAAGAGGCTTTATTCTTAATTATAATCTTATTTAAGCCCCTATAATTTATATAAAGCCTTAATTTCCTTCCTTTCTTTAGGATAAATAAAATTAAGGCTTTAGCTAGGCTAACTAATCTTTTAATTTACCCTTTAAGCTATATACTTATAAGGTACTCTTAAGGACCTTTAGCTCTCTTTTAGCTAAATTATATATAAGCCCCTAAGGTAGTGTTTTCCCTTTTTCTAACTTAATAGTATAAGTGTAACCTCCTAGTTTAGGAAGCTTACTTACTAACTCTTTAGAAAAAATATCTATAAACTTCTTATATTCTTCTAGGATTATTAATATAGGGCGCTTAGTGCTCTTATTTTAATTTAATATAGCTTCTTTATTACTTATATTTTCTAGAATTAGTATAACTATAATATCTTTACTTTTCTATTATAAATAAGCATACTCTAGGATTTATATAGTTACTTTACTATTTATTTATATATCTATTACTACTAGGTTCTTTAATTAGCCTTTTTCTTTTCCTTTTTAATTTTTATTTTCTAGAATACTTAGCTTAATCTTTATTACTCCTAATAATAAAGTAACTACTACTATTTTTTTCTCCTTATATACTTATTACTTACTATAAGTAAAGGAGAGATATTTTATTATTACTAGATATCTCTAGTATTTATACTCCTAATATATAATTATAGGTAAATACTCTTTAATCTAGTTTATACCTAGAATTATCCCTTTACTTATATTAGTAATAAAGTAGCTAACTTAGTAAACCTTTATAAATCCTATACTATCTTTTATCTTTATTAATTTTTTTAAGATTCCTTAATATTAAATTACTTTTTTACTTATACTCTTTAGTATCCTATTTAATTAGATTATATTCTTTTAATCCTTTCTTAATAATAATTTTAGATAAATTATTAAAGACTATATACCTATATTAAATAGCGCTTATATAGCTAACCACTAGTTATTTTATTATAAAAATACCTATATTCTTATTCTATTATCTATAGGGTACTCTATAGTAAGATTATATTCCTAGGTCTATGCTAATTAAACTAGTATTATATTAGAAGACATAGCTTTATTACTACTTTTACTATATTTCTTAGTTATATACCTAGTACTTTTATAAGTAAAATAATCTAATGCTTAATAAGCTAGTAATATATACCTAGGCTTTTTATATCTATAGCACACTAGGGATAATTTTTTCCCTTAATCTTTACTTTATTACTATGCCTTATTTATAGGTAATATAAAATAAGACTATTACCTTTTTTTTTAAAGTCTTAACTTTTTTATTACTTTAGCTTAAGCTTATTATAACCTTTGCTTTCTTACCCTAGCCTTATAGTTAGCTTTAGGTTATTAGAATCTCTTAACTAATTATTTACTTCTTTATAGTGTTATTTAAGCTATTTAAAAAGATTATAATTCTTAGATATATAGGGATTTCTTTAAGTAACTTAGCTTTTACCTTATCCTAGGCTTATATAAAAAATTAAAATAATTAGTTATTCTTTTACTTAAGATTTAGTAGTAATCTTATTATTTCTAAGTGTCTTATACTTATATCTATTATTTTAGTTTTTAGCTATTCTAGAAAATTTACCTAGGTAATTAACAAATAATTTATATGCCTATTTATAGTTATATAATATATTTACTATTACTTTATATTACTAGCTAGGTAGCTACCTATATATATTACCTTAGTTATATTATCCTTAAAGGTATAGTAGTTTAGTTTAAATAATATATTTAAGTTTACTAAGAAATTTTATAAGCTTTTATATATTTCCCCTTTATATATAGGTATTTTTATTTTTATTTTAATAAGACTACCTTACTATATAATTACTACTAAGTTACTATAAACTATAGGTAAAATTATAGCTAATATCTAAGAGGTAATTATAAGTCTAGATTAAGGGGTAATTATAAGTCTAGTTTAAGGTCTAGCTAATCCTAGATTTACCTTAAGCTCTTTAATTTATGCCTTTATTTATAAGACCTCTTATCTCCTCTAAAGGTAATATAGCTTAGCTTATATAACCTTATAGCGTTATTATAATGCCCTTTTTTCTTTAGTTATATTATCTATACCTTTACCTAAATTAGGATTAAGTAGTATTTATTATACCTTATTATTATCTATAGTTCTAGATTATAGGGGTTCTTTAACTCCTTAATTATCTATAGCTTTATTATTATAAGGTACTAGTGTATTTCTTATAGATCTTTAGAGCATTAGCTATATAATAATCTAGCTAATAGTTTATATTCTTAAAAAGGTTTAAAGAGATTAATTTATTATAGCTTATACTAAAAGGTTATAAATAAAGTAATAGCTAAGACTATTATAGTTATTACTAGTTAAATACTAGCTAGGGGTAGGTATATAAAGGTTTTAATCTCTAACCTAGCACTAATAATATGCGTAGTCTTTAATAAATACCTTGCTTCATAAGCACGTGGCTATCTTATAGCTAGCTAGCCTCTTTATTATTTACATAGCCTAAAGGTTCTCTAAAGACTTGCTTTAATAAACATCCTATCTCTGACCTCTGCGCTCCTGACAGCACGGCCCGAAGGTTCTCCGAAGACCCGCTTCGATGAACATCCTATCTCTAACCTCTGCGCTCCTAACATCTATGCTATATTCTTACTAAATACTATAATATTTATATTATTAGTAAATCTAATAGCTATTATACTTAGGATAGCTTAAAGGTATATATAAAGTTTTACTAAGTAAAAGAGAAAGAGAATTAGTAAGAGAGGTAATCCTTATAGGGTACTAGCTTTAATCTTAAAGGGTCTAAAGAGTTTACTATTAAAGCTAAGCTAGCTTATTCTATTTACTAGGAAGCTTTATATTATAGCTATTAGCTAGTGTAGGATTCCTATTTAAATTAGTAAGGTAATTAGGTATAGGTAACTAACTCTATTAAAGGTAAATAAAATATTTATCTAGGCTAGTAAGGTAATTTTACCTTTGCCCTAGGCCTCTCTTATGTATTTTACTAAGACCCTAATTACTATCTTTATTAACCTATTTATTTTATTTCCTATCTATAGTTCTAGGAGAAGTCCTTTTACCTTAGTAAAGGCTATAAGTTATTTTATAATTACTACTTTTATAATTTTCCTAATAATATTTAGTAAGGAAATAAGCCTTTATACATTAGCCCTCCTTATTTCTTTTATTATCTTACCTAGTTTTCTAATTACTATTACTCTAGTGGTTTAAAATTAGGCTAGGAAGTATCTTACTTTAAGGATAGTATTTAAGAGTTAAGCTATAGCCTCTTTTACTAGCTTACTATAGGCTTTAATAAGGCTTACTAGGAGTTTATTATTACCTATTACCTTTTAGCTAGCTATATTTAATAAGATATCTAATATTTTCTCTAATTTAAATTATTCTTTATTTAGGAATAGCATATTATTTAGCTCTAGGAAAGTAAGATCTAGAATATAAGAGAGGTTTACTATAAGCTTAGGGAAGAATCTTTATACTAGTATACTTACTTTATCCTTATATATAGTAGCTAGGTTTAGGTTATTTTTAGTTCTCTTTAACTCTAGTAGCCTAGGTAGTTTTAAGGAGGCCTAGCTTTAAAGCTAGGCCTATCTCTTAAGGCTTTATACTCCTCTATCTTTTCTCTATATATTAGCTTTTTATAAGGCTTCTTTTTATTTTAATAACTTATTCCTAGTCCTTATTTACCTTAGTGTAAGCTTACTAGTTTACTTCTATTCTTTATTATCTTTATTATCTCTTTACTTACTTAGCTTTAGTAATTACCTCTTTAGCTATCCTTAATTACTATACCTCTAGGCTAAGGAGCCCCTAGGGCTTTTATAGGGCTACCTTATTTACTATTTATTATAGGTTTATAATAAGCTAAGTAATATATATATCTATCCCTTCTTTATCTTATAGGTCTAGGTTATTTTTAAGTTAAAAATATATTATTACTTTTACCTTTATATATAGTTTATTTATTATATTTTACGTGTGCCTAAGGGTTTATAAAGTATTATCCTATAGGTTAGTAAAGATACTAATTAGCTATAGAATATAGTTAAATCTAGTAAGGTCTTTTATACCTTTATAGTAAACTTAGATATTTAGGGTTACTTACACTAGGTTAATAGTACTATCTCTATTATTCTTATATTATCTAGTAAGTTCCCCCTAGGGTATTACTAGTCTAAGCCTTTACTAGCTTATAAGTTCTAATAGTTCTTTTACTTTATTAGTTATTTTATTTAGCCTATCCTAGAGAGAGTGCTTTTAGTTAAAGTCTCCTATAAATACGCTTTAGTTATATAGTGTCTTTATATTAATATCTTATATAGGGGTATTCTAGTTATTACTATAACTTTCTAAGTAAAGGGAATAAATATTAACCCCTTATATTTTTACTAGTAACTAATTAGTCTCTCCCTAGGCTAACTATAACCCTATATTATATTTCTTATTTATATATATAGCATTATACTTATTATAGTATATAAGTTAAAACTAGGTAAGGCCTAGTATAAGGGGCTATAGATATTTTATATATTCTTACTCTTAAATTACTATTATATTTATATTAGTTTAGTAATAGAGTATAATATATATTAGGCTATTCTTCTTATTTATATTTTAAAAAAGAACTTATAATATTACTATATTAATTAGGGGGGTAGTAGTAAGTCTTAGCTATTTTATACTAGTTTTATTCTAGCTTTAAGTTATTTTATATAATATCTAATGCTTCTAGCTCTTAGCTATTTAGCGCTTTATTCTATATTTATTAAGTAACCTCTCTTTTTTCCTATTATTACTATAGGTTCTATAGCTATACTAGCTCTCTCTTAGGCTAGGGCTAGGTTCTTACTTAAGAAACTAGAGGTAAAGTGAAATAGCTATTTTAAGTATCTTACCTTTACTATATTTTACTTCTCTTTTAATACTAGGTAGTCTCTAGACTAAGCTAGGTATAGCTTAAAGTATAAAATATAATTTTCCTTAAGTTATTTATTTCTTATAAGGTATAATACTTCTCTATCTTTATACTAGCTAGTATTATACTTACTATACCTTAGTACTACCTTATAAAACTTAGTAATATATTCTATTTAAAAGTAATTATAGTATTATTTAAGTTATAGGGTTTTATTATATAGTTTAGTTTAAAATAGCTTTACTTTAAAGACTATTTTATCTTAGTATATCTTATTAGTATCTTTAACTTTAGCTAGTTTAAGTATTAGGGTAGTTTACTAAGTGCCTTTACCTTAGGGGTATCTTATAGTTACCTTAATTATATTTACTTTATTTACTTTTTTAATCTCTATTACTAAGTTCTTAATAGATATATACTTTATTAAAAACCCCTTAATAATAATACTAAGTATATAGTAATAAATAGTTACCTTTAGGCTAAATACTTTAGTAATTTATTTTTAGTCTTTCTTATACTATACTATATTCCCTTTAAAGGTAATAATTATATTCTTACTAAGGAGTCTTCTAGTTATTACTACTAAGGCTTACCTAATAGCTTTATTTATAGCTATAACTATATCTTCTATACTCCTAGACAGAGTATTGTTTGTAGTGTAGTTAGTGTAGTTTTTAGGAAAAATTTGTATTTGTAGTGTAGTTTTTTTTTTCTTGTAGTTAATGTATTGTAGTTTTTTTTTTTTTGTAGTTAGTGTAGTGTAGTTTTTTTTTTTTTGTAGTGTAGTGTATTGTAGTTTTTTTTTACTTGTATTGTAGTGTAGTTAGTGTAGTTACTAACTACACTAACTACAAAAACTACAATGTAGTGTTAGTAAAAAAAAAAGTGGGCCTTTTTATTATATAATGTTATTATAAGGATTAAAAGAAAGCTAGTTATATAGAAGCTTTTATTATTACCTATTTTACTTAATTAGTTATAGAATTTATAATATTTACTTTTTTTTAAGAATTTTACTATAACTAGGGTTATTTATAATATTATACCTTTTTAATAATACTATTATACTTATTACTTTATTTTACTAATATAACTTTAAGAAAAACCTTCTAATTATTTTATTTACTATTATTATTAATTATTTTATATTTTTATTATTAATTTAATTAAAAAATACCCTAAACTAATATAATTAAATTAAATTAGAAATCTAAATAAATATATAAAAGTTAATAGAATATATACTTAGTACTTTAATATTATTATTAATATAATAAGAACTTAAAAAAAGCTTAAACTATTTATTTACTATTTAAACTAATTAAATATTACTTTAAGCTTTATAATTCTAAAGCTTTAAGAAGTTATATATAGTAACTTTATATATCTTATTATAATAATATATAAAGAAAGAATATAATAGACTAATATTTATAATTTATTAATAGATAACTAATAGTATTATTTTAATTACCCTATATAGCTTAAATAAGCTATAAAAAATAAGTTTAACTTGTTTTTAAAAATAATACTAGGACTTAGTTTTATATAATATATTATACTTATTATAAAAGCTTTAATAACTTTTATAACCTTAATTACTATTATTACTATAATTACTATTATTTTATATTTATTATTATTTTAAAAAAACATAAAAGAGAAAACATTTTTATAATATTAATATTTTTAAAAACCTTAAAATACTAAGTTATTAAAAACTATAGCTTTTACTATAGTAATTTACTTATAATTACTAGTATTTATATTTAAGTTATTTATTTATTATTTATTTATTATTAAACTTTAACACTAATAATATTATAAGTAATCTTAGTAATCTTAGTAATCTTAGTAATCTTAGTAATCTTAGTAATCTTAGTAATCTTAGTAATCTTAGTAATCTTAGTAATCTTAGTAATACTAGTAATATTAGTAATATTAGTATTATAAGCTATTATAAGCTATTATAAGCTATTATAAGCTATTATAAGATATAATAAGCTATTATAAGCTATAATAAGATATAATAAGCTACTTATGTTAAGTTTACTAGTAGTTTTTTTTATAGTTTTTTTAAAATAAGTAATAATAATAATTTATAGAAATATAAAATAATTTATAGAAATAGTAAATAATATAATAAGAAGGTTTTTCTTTAAGTTATATTAGGGAAATAAAGTATTAAGTTAAATAGTATTATTAAAAAAGTATAATATTATATATAACCTTACTTAGTTATAAAGAAATTATAAAAATAATATAATATTATAAATTCTATAACTAATTTAATAAAATAGGTAATAATAAAAGCTTTTATATAACTAGCTTTCTTTTAACCTTATAAATACTAATAACTAATAAAAAGTCTAATACTACATTTGTAGTGTTTGTAGTTAGTGTAGTTTAGGAAAAAAAATTTGTAGTGTAATGTATTGTAGTTTTTTTTTTTTTGTAGTTAGTGTAGTGTAGTTTTTTTTTCCTTGTAGTTAGTGTAGTTTGTAGTGTAGTGTAGTTTGTAGTGTAGTTACTACACTACACTACAAATACTACACTACACTACACGTTTTAGTGCAATACTCTGCTCCTAGACTAAAGTAATTCTTATATAGTATTTCCTTTTATAAGTATTTCTTTATATTATTTTCTAGGGATTTAGAGAGAGAGAGGGTTAGTATTTAGTTATTTTAGTATAAGCTTAGCTATAATACTTACTTAAGTTAAGGAGTTATTATCTTTAGCTTTTTCCTTAATAGCCTCTTTAAGGGCTATTTTTAATATTTCTTTAGTAATATAAATATTACTATTATTAGTATTTATAGTTTTTACTTTAGCTTAGGTATAGTTTACTACCTAGTAAGCTATAGCTAGTATAATATACTATACTTAGGTAACTTTATTACTTAAAATAAGGCTAGTAATTTTATTATAATATTTTATATCTTTAAGATATATAAATTAGTTTTAGTTTACTATTAGGTTATTCTTACTCCTTTAGATATTAAACTATCCTATTTTTATATTTAGATAATAGCTACTCTAAGCTAGCCCCCTTAAGCCTATATTAATTACTATTAGTATTTTATTTATACTCTTTGTTGGTTCCACCAAGGAACGTTCGCACTAGTGCAACGAGGTTGAATTCAATGAAGTTAATAATAATAGCTAATAACTAAGAGAGAAGAGAAGAGAGAGAAGGAGAGGAATCTAGCTAGGAGAGAAGGTAGGCAAAAAAGGGGGAAAAGTGGGGCTACAGTGCGGTGCCACTGCTAACAGAGTGGGGTAGCTTGCGATGCATCTAATCGTATCGCGTGCATCCCTTCGGTAGCTTTACTCTTTAGCTACGGTTAGACTATCTATTATCCAAAGGTCTGAAGGAAGCCACACTAGTAGTCTCTCTTTTCTTCGTGGCTAAAGGAGCCTAAAAACGCAATAAAAATCGGATTAAAGGAAAGTATACATAAGTAGATCCCTTAATAGGAATCCACGGTCCTTATTAGCCGTCGCGGCTTCGGTTATTCTAATTAACCTAGTTATTATAATCTATACCTACATGCCTATTATGTTAATCCTCCCCTCCGCCTAACCTCGTAGGTCTCTTAACCTATCCCTCCACATGAATTGTTAATTTATTTAAATTAATTAAGGTTAAAAGGGCTAAATTTAGTAATGCCTTTGTCATCGCATTAGCCGGATTATCGCCGCCGTTAATCCATCTAACTTCGTAGACTTCCCTCCTCTTATATAACTACTAAAGGGCTATAATATTAATTATTAGCTGCTTCTCTTTTGTTATGCCTAGCTTCACAAGGCATTTATATAATAAGAAAGAGTCCGTATAGAGAATTATTAGGATCTAAGGCATCTTTAATTAGTCTATGATTATATAAAGGGTCATAGATATTGCATACGCGATATTAGCACCTTAAACTATGCTGTATAGCTTAGATATAAGTGCGCTATGGGTTACACGCTTGCTTTTTATAGAGCTATATATAATAATATTCCCTTTTAAGATAAAGGTATTATTCTCCTTTATTACTTTATTACTAATTATGATAATATATCCGATTTATAAACTTAGATCTTTGTTATTAGCGAGGGACCTATTTACAAATACAAAGAGCTTTGCTTCTTTAAGAGTTAAGGGGATGTACTATAATCCCTGCTGCTAATACTTAATTTGCCACTTAAGGCGTTTATTAAGTTATAAGATATTATTAGCAAAGGGTTCTTAGTGTTATGCGGCAATTAACAGGTCGTACAATGCCTCCGGTTAACAGACTGTTGCGATATAACTCCCTTAGGCTCTCTGCTCTATATAATCTTGCCTTGCTATTAGTGATTAAGGGTTAATTTCCTTAATCTTCTAACTTTAGCCCTTTTAGGTTAGGGTTAGGGAGTTATTAGCGTTCTAGGTTAAGATGCAGCCGTTAAAGATAAGGGGATTCGTAGTTATAAGGCGTTGTTTTTCTTTAGCTATAAACTTCGCCTTCTAGAGCTCTCTTTCTTCTTTCTTAAAGAAGTTATTATCACTAAGGCCTAGCGTATTATCCGTTTACATCCCTATAATGCTAAAGAGGTTTTTGTTATTTAGGGCCGTGATTAGCAGGCAGGGATTATATATTAAGGTTATCATATTAAGATTATCCCTATAGTGGCGAAAATATGTTGCCTACCAGTGGGTTCCGGCCTCTGCGATCCCGTAGAGGGGCTTAATGACCTCCATTATCGTGCCTTTTGGAAAGAGGTGTACAATCTGCTTTGGTAACTTCACGATAATCAGCCTGTTTAGGGTTATTTAGGATTAAACATAAGCTTGCGTAATGTCTCGTAGCTAAAGGTAAATTCCCTTCCGCTTTAATGACGGAGCAAGGGCTACGATAATCCGTTAGCTTAATCGCTGTATTGTCAGCGATTAGGTTAAGATAGCCTCTTTTCCTCTGTTATTATGCCCTTGCACAATAAGACGCGATTTCTTGTATGGTGTTTTAGTGCCTTTACCTTTAATCTCTTAGACTATATAAGAATTAAAGATCTAGTGGCCTCTGTGCTTTGCCGGATTAAACATTGTAAATCTGAACACATTACGAGCTTATAATGCGTTAATCTTAGCTTAATTAGATTGTTTAAAGGGGCTCCCTAGGGTTATAATCTTTCCCTCTTAGTGGAGTTAAAGGGCGAGGTTCTAGTTAGCCTCTTCTTTTGCTATGAGGAATACTATGTTTAGCACTCCTCTAGCTATAATCTCCTTAATTAATGCTTTCTCTTAGTCTTTATTAATAAACATAAGGGGCTCCGTGAGTCTAATAAGCTCCTTAGGATTATAAACCTAGGCCCTAGTTACCTCTGCTTTTACTTCCTTAGGGCTACTAGCTTTATAGCTTCCTATAGGGGTAGCTTTAGCTACCTTAAGGCTTACTATAGGTTCTTTAACTCTATAGCTTCCTATAGGATTACCTTTAGCCTTAATAGCCTTTATAGGCTTCTCTATACCCTTATTAATAAAGAATTAAACTATAAGGTTCTTCCTTAGCCTCCCTTACTTTCTCTTTACTAGTGTCTCTTTCTCTTCTTCCTTTACCTTACTACCCTTTATAGGTAGCTTATTCCCCTAGGCCCCCTTAGCCCTTTCTTATAATAGGACTATAGTATTAGAGGGGGCTATAGCGTAGGAAGGGGCTATATTATAGGCAGGGACCTCTAGGCCTAGGTTATACTCCCTAATATCCTAAAGGCTTTGCTTATTAGCCCCTATATACTATAGGTCCTTATAGTATAGCTTTACCACTATAGAGCGGAACTTAGCTAGGCTATAGGGCATCTTAACTATATAGGTCTCCCTATTAGTAGCTAATAGCTTATAAGGGCTATGCTATCTACCTTTTTCTCTCCATATATGTATATTAGTCTATAGTAATAGCTAATGTATTAGCGATGTATTAGGGCTATTCCGGGCGCTAAGGGCCTTGCGGACCTGCCTCTTAGCTAGGTAATAGCGGACTTTATTAGTTACCTTCTAAATTACTTTAGCTTATTAAATAACAGAGACACTTAGTAGTAACTTATCTATTATCTATAGGTAGGCTCTAAAGACTAGCAAGGTTAGCACAAGGCTGTTAGGGCTTACTAAGTTATTAATAGCTTTAATAGCTATCTAGAGTCACTACTTAGGAGTAATTTCCTTACTAATTAAGTCTATAATAATATTATAGGCCTAGTAAAGAGGTCTGTAATATCTCTTAACCTTTCTAATGCTATTATAGGTTTTAATAGGTATCTTATTAATATTAATTAACATTAAGCAAGTATAATGCCTAAATTCAGCCAAGGTAAAGTTATTACTAGTATTGTGAATAATCCAGTCTAGAGGGCCTAGATATGTATTAATCTAGCACTCTCTAATTACATCCTAGATGTTACGAGCTTTCTGCTTCTTAGGGTTAAGGAATTAGGCCGCTTAAAATAAGGTTGCTAAATTAACAATATAAAGGACTAGCTAGCTGTTAATCTGCACAATATTAATAATAATCTCATAGTTAAAGTCATGGTTGTCTTTAAGGGAGAATTTAAACTAGCTAGGGGCTTTTCTATTTATCTAATAATAGTGACAGACTTTAGTAAGCTTCTTAATTATATAGCGTTTAACGTTATGACTAGCTTATTAAAGGATCTTTGTAAGCTATTAAATTAAGGGATAACTAAACCTTTAGTAGAGTTAACAAATCTCTCCTTCTAATAGGTAGAAAGCGGCGGTTTCTCTTGCCTTTAGAAGCCACTAAGGGTAGCCCTATTTGCGTATAATGGGTACGGTCTTGTTATTTTAAATTAACATATTAGTGAGGTTATTAATCTTGACCTTTATTTTATCTATATTAGTAAGGGAAAAGAGAAAGGGTGTGGCGGTGTTAAGGACATAGAAGTTAATTTAGCTAAGCTTTGTAGGCATATGGATAATACTGTGTGTTATTACTAATCCAGCACTAAAGCGAATAACTTCTAGGTTATAAGGTTTGATTGTTAATAATAGCATTAATCTTAGTAAGGCTTTGGCTTGTGCTAGACTAGCAGTTAATTAGCCTGAGGCTCCTGTATCTAGCATGATTCCTCTGAAGATCTCTTCGGAATAGCGTCCTTTAGAGGCATAATAGATTAAATTATCTTTATTAGAAGCCTCTTTAAGGTACGGCTCTTACTTAAGCAAGGTATGTTAAAAAGCTTAATTCTTAAGCGTTATAAGGATGTCAACGTTATCTATTATTTATAATCCTACGCAAAAGAATTATGTGATGCTAAGTTATGCCTTTAACAATAGCTTTTTCTTAACATTATTATTACTATTATCTTAGTCCTAAGTAAAGGCCTTAAGCTGTGTTTCCTAGTCTTCTCTTTTCTCTTCCTTATTATAATCGTTTCCTTTAAATAAAGCAAGGAATGCCTAAAACTTCTTCTCTATAGGAGGTGAACAATAGTTCTTACTAGCCTACTACCTCTCTTTCTCTTTCTAATATTTAATATTAGTGTGGTTTAATAACTAGTAGCCGCTCTTGCTATAAATAAAGCATTGCTTAGGTTATCTAGAGTTACTATAATAACCTTCTCTTCCTTAGTCTCTTTAATTCCATTAGCTATATTAGTAGTCTATAAATATTGCCTCTAATAGGTCTTTATCTTAATACTAGTAGTATTGGTTACTCCTTGCACTACTCTCTGTAATTATAATTAATTTACGGAGGTTACTAGCAAGGTTCTTAAAGCCTAGCGTGTGTATATACTCCACTACCTAATATTTAGGGATACTAGAGACCGTATTTAAGGTTTGCTTATAGAGCTTTATATCCACTATATTAGAGGGGTATAGCCCTTTATGAACTCTCTTTAAGGTAGTTAATAGAATCTTAAGGCACTTAAGCTTGCTTTTATTAGGGTTCTAAGTAATGATATTTTTAAGGGTTATATTACTCCACTTATGGCAATAGAACTATTAATTACTTTCTATTTTAAATTATTAATAGATATTTGTAATTATTTCTTTATAAGAGAGGTTCTTACTAGTAAGGTAATTAAGAAAGTGCTATTTAGTATCTCCTATTAATATAATAGGGAATGCTTTACTAAAATATAACTTAGGGAGGTTAATCTAGTTACACTTGCTCTTAAAGAGCGTAAGCTTTAGTAAGAGGAAGTTATATAGCTTTCCACTATAATAGTCACTATCCTTATATATCTTCGTAAGCTTAGAGATCTTCTTTGTGATCTGTTTATTAGAGGGAAGGTATTAGGGAGGGAAATTAAACTATTAAGGGTTAAGCTCCTAATATAACTAAGATCATCGCAAGGGTTCTTATAGAGGATGTAGTGATTATTCCCTTTAGGAGCTAGGAATATTAGGCAAGGTCTTTATAGCAGTGGCCTGTAAAGGTTATGTTTAAGGCGGTTTAGAGGATCTTAACCTTTCTTCTAGCTAATAAGGCATTAAGGTTTAATAAAGCACTTCTTTAAGCAATGCTAGGATTAGATATCCTAGGCCTTGTTTAATAAGAACGCTGTGATCTTGTAGAGAGTTACGTAGCTCTCTTACAATGTCCTTATTTACTCTTTTAAAGGTGTTCTTAGACTAGCCTTTAAAGTCCTCTTAAAATGATTCCTAGAGGTTATTATCTCTCTAGCCCTAACGCTTACTAAGGTTAATAAACCCTGCAATATAATTATTAAGCTTAGGCTATGTAGCAGTCTTAGGATCTAGATTATTAGATTCTTTCTAATCTCTTATAAGCTTACTAGCAAGCGGTTATAAACATGGCAGGAGTTTATCCTCTTAAGGTCTTTTAAGGATAGTTATCTTTAAAGATGCTTATAGGGGTTTAGAGAAAAGGGGCGTGTTTTAGGGAGTGCCCCTTATTATTCTTTTGCCCTCTGGTTCCATTCCTCTAGTAATGTTAGTCTTGAATTAATAAGGCTAATAAAAACAAGGTAAAAGTGCTATAATTAACACAATAGAGCCTAGGGCTTTGCTTATGAAATAAGCAGGATAAACGGGATAAACAAGATAAACAGGATGGAATAAACAGGATAAACGGAATAGGATAAACAGGATTAGTAGGATTAATAGGATAAATAGAGGGAAATAACGGAAAATAATAGAAAAAGTATGAAAGAAGGAAAAATAGCAAAAAGAGAGAAGAGCAGGCCATAAAGATAGCATAAACACAGAAACAACTTAATGTTTAGAACACTAAGGCGTAAAAAGCCATAAAGAGAAAAGAGGGGTTATAAAGAGAGTTTAGAAGGAGGTTATATAGGTTAGCTAGCTTAGCTAAGGATTGTTTTTAACGTTAGGTTTAAATGAAATGCCTTATGGCAATAGATTCGGTTATTTAGTTAGTTTTCTCGTAATAGATGATAAGATTAATGATTAACTAAATATCCTGAAGGCCTAAGAGTTAATAGATTAATCTCTTAGAAGTCTAATAAGCCTATCGCTAGGATTCTAGTCTATCTTCCTTTAGCACACTCTGTAGTCATGCCTCTCTACTATAATGACTGTTAATTTAGCATAATAAGGGGTAGTGGCTATGGCGTCTGCAGAAATATCTCTTCTTGTAATACCTAACTTATCTATGGTTATAGTTAACCACTAATTAGTGTTGGTTTCACTAAGGAACGTTTGCACTAGTGTAATAAGGTTAAATTTAATGAAGTTAATAATAATAGCTAATAACTAAGAGAGAAAAGAAAAGAGAGAAGGAGAGGAATCTAGCTAGGAGAGAAGGTAAGCGAAAAAGGGGGAAAAGTGGGGCTGCAGTGCGGTGCCACTGCTGACGGAGCGGGGTAGCTCGCGATGCATCTAATCGCATCGCGTGCATCCCTTCGGTGGCTCCACTCTTTGGCCACGGTCGGACTATCTATCGTCCGAAGGTCCGAAGGAAGCCACACTCTTACTACTAGCTTTATTATAGTGTAATATTATAGGGAGAGAGAAATAAAGGCAAGGATTTTAAATATTAATATAATTTATATTTTAGAGGCAATTCCATACCTTAGGGTTAGTGCGAAAAAGTATGCAAAGGTGTATTATATGAAAATATAAAATAATTAATAGTAATAGTAAATAAAATAATAAGAAGGTTTTTCTTTAAGTTATATTAGTAAAATAAAGTAATAAGTATAATAGTATTATTAAAAAGGTATAATATTATAAATAACCCTAGTTATAGTAAAATCCTTAAAAAAAGGTAAATTTTATAAATTATATAACTAATTAGATAAAATAGGTAATAATAAAAGCTTCTATATAACTAGCTTTCTTTTAATTCTTATAATAACCTTATATAATAAAAAGGCTTACTTTTTCTTTTACTAACACTATATTTGTAGTTTTTATAGTTAGTGTAGTTAGTAACTACACTAATTACTTTACACTATAAGGAAAAAAAAACTACACTAACTACACTACAAACAATACTCTGGCCTAGAGTGCATATAGCCTTATAACTAAGTCTATTAAATACTACTTACTAGGTTATATTTCTTAGTCTTAAGCGTAATTTTATAGGTCCTAAGAAGTTAGAAGATAATTCTATTATCTAAGCTTATCTATTTACTATTCTATTTATAACTATCTTAAGGAGGGGTACTAGCTTTTTACTAAGTCTAAAAATAGTGATTTCTAGAGATAGCTTTTATAGGTTAAACCTAATTTCTATACTTCTTTAAATTAGTTTAAAGTGCTTACTTATCTTAGTATATTTATTACTAAATAAGCTTTCTATATTAGCTACTATAGCACATAGTATCTTACTAATTAATCACTATAAGTAGCTAATTAATTATTTCCTTTCTTTAATCTCTATAATCTAGGTTTATTCTAATATTATTTAGTCTTTAGTTTAATCATTCTATTTAAGGTTATAATTCTTTAATATTCCTAATTTCCTATTTATTTATATCTTATCTAGTATTCTATTCTTATTAGGCGTAGAGTTCTTATTCTTAGTATTTTAGTAAGTAAATATATCTAAGCCCTATAATCCTTAAACTTATCTCTGAAGTCCTATAGTCCTTATGCTTTACTATTCTATTATTAGAAGTAATTCCTAGCTATAGTTAAGATTAACTCTTATTTATTATGAGTAACTATAGCTCTATAGAGTTAAACTTATTCTATTTCTAACTATAGCTATACTCTAGTAGCTTCTATTAGGTAATTTCTATTACTTATCTTTTCTTCCTAATTATTAGTTTATTTACTTATCTATTATTTTATTATTCTACCCTTAATTGAAAGCTATTAAATTCTTGTAGTAAATAATGATTTATAGTAAATATATAGACTTAGTAATAATATAATAAGGTCCTAGTCTTATTACTATAAAGTTATACTATAATAATTAGGGTAATAATAATAGTTAATTACTATCTAAGCTATATAGGTAGAATCTATAATTATTACTTCTAAGATTACTAAGCCATTTCTCTACCTAATAGCTACGTGTTAAGGGTTACCACCTTTTTACAGATCTTGAAGGGAATATATTATTAGAGGGGTAGGTGCCCTACAAGGGTCTTCTCGTACCTAACCTACCTAGCTAGCTAGATTCTAGAGGCTTCTATTACTGCTATTATTACTAGCTATAGAAGTTATTAATTTAATACCTCTAGCATTAATTCTATCTATTTAAAGGTCTCTAGCATTAAATTTATTAATTTAAAGACCTCTAGTATTAAATTTATTAATATTATTATTATTATTAGAAGATAAGTTATATAGTTAGCGGTTAGATTTATTAGAAATCTAACGTAAGGAAGCCTAGCTACTTTATTATCTTAGTTATTTATACTTATAGATTTCTAAGATTTTAGGTCTTTCTATACACTAAGTTTAATATTTAATTATAATAATAAGAGGTCTAAAATATTAGTTAGGTTACTCTTTAAAGCTAATAGAAGCCTATATTAATTAACTTATTAAATTTATTATAAGTAATAAGGAAGCTTGCTTACTAATATATAAGCAAATTCCCTTAGCCCTTAGATAGAATATTAGTTAATATTATATCTATTATACCCTTTAAAAGCGTAGTTTCTAATAATATTAAGCCCTAGTTAAGCCCCTAATATTAGAAGCTAATTACTAAAAGCGGTTATAATAGGCTCTTAACTATAGGTCTTAGTCTTTATATAACTAGGCTAAGGTCCTTTAGTCAGATAAATCTTAGATTAATCCTAGTAGCTATAGAGTTAGCTTTATAACTTAAAGGATTAAAGAAGCCCTTAATCTAACCTATTTTATTAAATAATATTATAAAAAGAAAGGCTTTATATTTTAGGGCTACTTTTCTATATAAGTAAGAAAGGGTTTATTTCTCTTCTAGAAAAGGGAATAGGGATTTATTAACGCTAAATCTTACACTAAATAATATATACTGCTAATTAATAGTTAGATTAGATATTATCCAGGAGAACGCAGGTATTATCTAAATCTGTCCGCTCCTTTCTAGTACCTCGGCGCTCAAATGCTATGACAATCTTTTCCCGGAGCAACCAGCGAGCGCTGAACACGGGAACTTCAATTCCCGATACAGTGCCCAATAATGTTGCCCATCTAGCGTATGAGAACACCCGGCGATACGCGCGCTTATCTGCATCCATGCAGCTGTTCATCCGGCGCTTGAAGTTCGTTCGTAAGCATCAGTGGGGTATTGGACATCCATTCTCAGTCCTAAAGACAGACATAAGCATATGCAGACTGGCTTCGGCTCAACCAGAAGTTTGGGGTCTAGTAAGGAAGCGGGTCATGATTTTCATCTAGACCCGGCCGTCCACGATATCTGGCGGATATCGCAGGAGCTTTTTTTTTGGATGCGTGATCGGCGGATGACCCCGCAGATGACAGGCAAGCCTGTAGTATCCCGGATTTCCTGGTTATATGAGCAAGGCGACGCTTGCGCCAGACAAATGCGCATTGCGGCACAATAAAAATTGTGTCTGCGTGAAGCACCGCGTCTAGCGATTCATGTGACCTAACTTGCGCATGGTAGCTCGTATGGTGCTGATACTGTGTCCGAAAATGGGCAATGTGTCTCCAACGTATCGTTCAGCGCACTGCCGCCATATCCTGTTTTGCCCAAACGGTGTGCTCTTTCTTGATGGCTTCAACGTCCTCACACGAGGTGAGCCCATGGTTTATGCGAGTGCTGAACTCAGAAATCTACGTCAGACTGCTTTAGCTAGATTCTCATCGTATCCCACTCTTCCCAGCCGTTTCGTGTATGTGATGCGGTCAATACCTTGGGCTGACCTTCGAATGCTCTTGTTGAACCAATCCCGAGCGCCGTCATCATCACTATCATCCAAAACGTCATCTCCGAGCATAAGCTCCCCATATATATAGGAAACTGCCCACATGCTTAAACTTGATGTCCACATCCCCAAAACAGGCTCTCTTACCAGAGTTTGAACGAAGCTTCGTACAAGAACGGCCGCATCCGGATACAGAATATTGCCATCGCGGGAGACCGCGCTCTCTGTGAGCGAATCGAATTGAACATGGGTATATGAAGAGGGCAAAAGGGCAACTTTTGCCGTCATTTGTTTCTCTGAAGGGAATGTGAAGCGCGCCGAGTTCTTGTCCAGGCTGTCAAACTCCTTCACAATACGACGATATATATTCTCCTTAAGCCTCCCTTTGTAGAAGTTCGGGTCGAGAGAGCCATATGACCAGACCCAGTCCTCAAAGCCTGCTGATCGCAGTCGTTGCACAGCATCGTCGAAGTCGGCATTTCGAATGACGATCATGTAATTCTGCCATTCATCAACACAAGTCCACAATATTGACGCACAGTACTTACATCGCATACCAGGCAGACTCCGAGTGCGGCAATAGCTCGTTCCCCCCATAAAAGACCTTGGATGGGCCCCAGGGCAGAAGCGATGAACTCCATCGATGGAAGATGACTGGCAGAAATGGAACAACTTGGAACCTAGGAGGGAGATGGGGTGTATATGCACCAGTACTGGGCGGGGTGTCTAGACTGCACGTGCATCTACTCCGCACGGAGTAAAGTTTAGCCAGCCCGTGAAACTTTGTCAAACATGCTTAAGTCAGCAACTTGCACCACCTAGGAGCGCATTATTATTAATATTATGTATATTACGCCCGGAGGGTTCCCCCTATAGAGCTACTACGCTAAGCTATGTACCTTCTATATATTTATCTTATCTTACCTAGAGCCCTATATATATCCTTATTTACTTCTAGCCTTAATTACTTTTATATAATAGGCTTACTTAAGGGTTAGTTTCTCTAAGTGTTTAGTGTCTTACTGTGATGAACTAGCCTTATGGCTACTGCTTATAAGCGTTTAAAGTAAGAATATTATTCTTATAGAAGAAAAAAAGAACTATACTAGGGGTTATATAGCGCCTAGATTTATAGTAGCTTATATATAGCTTATATATAGTCTATATAGAGCCCTAACCTTACTATATATAGTTTATATACTTTCTAGAGCCTAACTTAACCTAAGCTTATAGCTTAAGTCTATAATATACTCTTTTACTTATCCCTTTCTTTTCTTTTTTATTCTAAAGTAAGTAAATAACAAATATAAACCCCTAATATACTAGCCCCTAAAAAAATATATATATATAAGCTATTTCTTATTATATAAGCTACTTAGTAAAGTTATACTTATACTATATAAGCTATAAAATTTTTTAATATAAGCTTACCTTACTTTACCTTTTCTTACTATATAAGTAAGTTTACCTTAATTTAACTTTACTCCCTAAAAATACTAGCTTATTTCTTTTATACTCTTATTACTAGTTATCTTTATACCTTACTTAGTATTTTACCTTTACCTTAATCTTATAGTTTATTTATTACTTACTAAATTCTAACTTTACCTTAAATAACCCCTTTATTACTAATTACTTATTCCCTTATTATATAATATATTACCCTTATTTATCCCTAGCTTACTATTATAAATATAATAAAAATTTATTTTTACTAAAGCTTAACTAATTTCTTTAAAGATATAAATATTTTACTTTTTTTTTATTAAATTTACTTTTTTTATCCTTTATAATACTATAATACTTTCTTTTTATACCTTTTTTATCTCTTTTTATTAATTATTATATAATACTAAAGCCTTCTTTTTATACCTTATTTATATCCTATTATAACTAATATTATTATAACTAGTAGCTAAGCTACTTCTAGTATATCTCTCTTTTTTTTCTCTTTTTTTTACCTTTACTAAAGGTACTTATTTAAGTAAGTATCTTCTAGAAGTAACTTTAATAATAAAGCCCTTTTTAATAATAAGAAGTATAAGTTTCTTTATAGCCTTTATAGAAAAATATACTTATATTCTAAGGATAAACTAAGCCTATATCTTATATTATATTACTTATTATTTATATATTTAGAAAATATACTTATATAGTATTAACCTAAAACTTTATTAAGCTTTTAAATATCTTAAGACTTTTTTAATTACTAGCTAGGCTATTAATACTTTAGCTATAAAGTAAACTATATTTACTAAGAAATAATATATTATTTTTACTAAAACTTTTATTTATTATTATAAGTATTCTAATAGTATATTAGCTATTACTTAAATTAACCTAGCTAAGGCTTAATCTCTAGCCTTATTCCTTATAAGTATAGCTTATACTTAAAGTGCCTTTAAAGTATAGTAACTTATACTTACTCTAACTATACTTACTTACTATAGCTATAATAACCTAGCTATTAAAATTTTTTATAATATAAAAACTATAAGTAATAATTTTACTTAGTTTATCTTTACTTAGGAAGTAAGTAATACCTAGGTTTAAGAAATAGCTAAAACTATTATAAAGCTAGCTTATATTATTCCTAAGGTATACTACTAATATAATAAATCTAATAATAGCCTCTTTCCTTTTTAACCCTTTTTATTATAATAAAAACTTAGTATTAAAGTATATATATACTAAATAAAACCTAAGTATTTTAAATCTCTTTAGCTAAATTAAACTATACTCTTTTTAAGCTATTACTTATTTATATATTACCTTATTATAATTTAAATTAGTTAAGTGCCTTTATATTTTATATACTTTCTAATAGTTCTTAAGTTAGCTAAATATAACCTTTTTACTTAACCAAGATATTTTAATTTAATTCTTAAGCTAGTATATTTTTAGCTATAAGAATCTCCTTTACCTAATACTTTAAAAGACCTTTATTAGTATTATTGAAATGTAGGGAGCTAGTTGCCAGTTAGCAACAGCTATACAGATGCAGCTCTACGGTTAGGGACTAGTAAAACCACCACGTTAAATATTTAACGTAACATAATAGAAGGTTATAGTAGTTATTAACTAATAGAATTTAATCTAAATTACTTTTATAATATCTAATAAAGTAATAAAATTGATTTTAGTAACGTTATATAGGCAATGTGGCTATTAGATTAAGAGGCCTAGCTATCTAGCTATATTAAAAAGATTTTCTTTCTCTTATATACTTACTAACTATATTAGTGAATTTAGACTACTAGAGAGGTCTTATAGGCTACTTTTTATTTTCTATAAAATTTATTTATATATAAAATCTAAAAAATTAACTTACTACTATACAAACTAGTAACCTATATACACTAAATTTTAGTCTAAAAAATAACTATATATTAAATAAAAGCTCTATTTTCTAGCTTTAATTTACTATATATAAGACTTTTATATAACCTCTAGTTAAAGAGAAAATCGATATTAAAGATAGCTATAGGGTAACCCGCGTATAGGGTAACCTGCTTACCTAATTACTAGTGGCGTGGTCGTGGCTACGCTTGCAGTCACAACGCAATTAAATAATTTATAATTAATTAGAACATAATTAATTAGAATTAGTTATTCACATAGTTAGTTATAACTATTAATAGCTATAACATGGCTATTAACAGTCACTTATTAAATATTATGAGTACGACCTGGCGTGAGAATTATTCCTTCCCGCGGATTTTCAAGGGACGTCAGGAGCGCACCGAACCTAGCAGAGGTGCTAGAAGTTATATTAGTAAAATAAAGTAATAAGTATAATAGTATTATTAAAAAGGTATAATATTATAAATAACCCTAGATATAGTAAAATCCTTAAAAAAGGTAAATTTTATAAATTATATAACTAATTAGGTAAAATAGGTAATAATAAAAGCTTTTATATAACTAGCTTTCTTTTAATTCTTATAATAACCTTATATAATAAAAAGGTCCACTTTTTTCACTAACACTATATTTGTAGTTTTTATAGTTAGTGTAGTTAGTAACTACAGTAACTATATTACACTATAAGGAAAAAAAAAACTATAATGCACTATACTATAAAAAAAAACTGCACTACACTAAATATAAGGGAAAAAAAACTACATTATAAATACAAATTTTTCCTAAAAACTACACTAACTACACTATAAATAATACTCTAGTAAGTAGTAAGTATATAAGGAGAAAAGATTATAGTAGTTACTTTATTATTAGGAGTAATAAAGATTAGGCTAAGTATTCTAGAAAACAAGGATTAAAAAGAAAAAGATAAAGGCTAATTAAAGAATCTAGTAGTAATAAATATATAAATAAATAGTAAAGTAACTATATAAATCCTAGAATATACTTATTTATAGTAAAAAAGTAAAGGTATTATAGTTATATAAATTCTAGAAAATATAAGTAATAAAAAAGCTATATTACATTAAGATAAGAGTACTAAATACCCTATACTAATAATCCTAGAAAAATATAAGAAGTTTATAAATATTTTTTCTAAGGAGTTAATAAGTAAGCTTTCTAAATTAAGAGATTATACTTATACTATTAAATTAGAAAAAAGGAAAATATTACCTTAGGGGCTTATATATAATTTAGCTAAGAGAGAGCTAAAGGTTTTTAGAGAGTACCTTATAAGTATATAGCTTAAAGGGTAAATTAGAAAATTAATTAACTTAGCTAAAGTCTTAATTTTATTTATTTTAAAGAAAGAAAGGAAATTAAGGCTTTATATAAATTATAAGGGCCTAAATAAGATTATAATTAAGAATAAGGCCTCTTTACCTTTTATTACTAAAATTCTTAATTAATTAATAAGTATAGTTATTTTCATAGTCTTAAATTTAAAAGATATATATTACTAGCTATATATTTACTTAAGTAATAAGTAAAAAATAGTATTTTATTATTAATATAGTTACTTTAAATATCTTATAATACTATTTAAACTAGTTAAAATACTAGTAACTTTTTAGGAGTATATTAATAATACTCTTAAAGAACTTATTAATAAGACTTATATTATTTACTTAAATAATATACTTAATATATAATAATATAATTAAAGGGTATATAAAGTATATTTAATAAGTTTAATATAGGTTTATATAAGCTTAAGAAAGTAAGGCTTTTTTATTAATCTTAAGAAGTATTAATTTTTAGTTAAGAAAGTTAAACTTTTAGGCTTTAAGATATTAAAGAAAGGTATAATAATAAACTTAGTAAAACTTAAAGTTATTATAACTTAGCTAATATTATATAGTATCTTTAATATCTAGTTATTTCTTAGTTTTACTAGATTTTACTACTATTTTATTAAATAGTATAGTAAAGTTATTATTTTATTAATAAATTACCTTAAAGAGAATTAACTAGTAATATTTAAACTAAAACCCTATAGAATAGTAATATTTAAAGAACTTTAATAAAGATTTTAGAAAGTACTAATTTTAGTATATTTTAACTTACTTATATATCTTAAATATATATATATTATATACACTAGTTAGCTCTATGTATAGCTATTCCTAGTACTCCTACTGCTTTATTAAAGGGGAAAACCCTTAAATAGGAAAAAAAACCCTCTTATATCTGTATTTAAGCTAGCTCTAGTCTTACTGTAGGCTTACGTTACTTAGTAAGTAATTATCTATAGGTATTTATTACTAGCTAATACTAGCCTTATCCTATAAGAAAAGAAAGATAAAGAAAAGATTTACTAAAATAAGAGTAACTAAACCCTCTCTTAGTGTAAATCTAGTCCTATATTATACCTATCCTAGGCTATTTTACTTTATTTTATATATAGTGAATTCTAGTTTAGGTTAATTATTCACTTCTTTTTCACTTTCTTACTAACTCTTCTAGTGCCTTACTTTTTAGCTAATTCTAACCTATTTCTAGTTTATAGGTATTATAAAGTTTAAGTACCTAGTTTTATTTATATACTATTAGAGAAAGGTAGTTTTAAACTAGGCTTTACTTAATACTAGGTCTTATTTATATTAGGGTTATTTATAAATAACCTTTACTATATATTATTTTTTAAGCCTTAATTTAGATTTAGTCTTTTCTCTCTTCTAATAAGTATAAGAGGGATCTTTCCCCCTATAGGGGTTTAATCTCTTTTTCTCTTTTTATATTAAACTTCCTATAAGTTCTTTTCTTTTCTTTTTCCCCCTAAACTATTTAAGGCTATCCTAGGCTAGATTTAGGTTAGTTACTAATATTTGCTGTAGTATATTGTAAAGAACGATAATTTATCGCGAACATGTTAGCTAAACCTATGAGTCCCCTAGCCTGCTCTAGCTCTAATCCGAGGTAGTTAGGTAAACCACGGGGGAGTTAGTGTGTTTCGTGCGAAACTTAATTAATTAAGTGTCCTAGGCACTAGTGTTATAATATCTTTAGTATAGGCTGCTTTAGTTTAGTCCTAGCCTAGAGGCAATTCTAACTTACGTAAGAGCAATAACTAATGCCTACTTTAATTATTAGGTTTAGAATTACTAGTATTATAGGGTAATATTTGCCTCTATTTTAGGTCTAGTCTAATGCTAATCTAATCCTAGGTAAAACTCACTAAATATTAGACTAAGTATTAGTAATTAGTTAAAACCTAGGTAGCTATAGTTAATAAGGGTAATATAAGTACTACTATAGTAAGTTAAAGCTAAGCCTAGTCTAAGTCTAACTAGTGCTAAACTAAGTTCTAAATAACTACTATAATTATATTAAAAAACTTTATACTAGGAACTAGTCTATAAAGAAAAGGAGTGCTATAGTAATAAGTCTAGACTAGGCTAATTTTATATCTAGTAATTAGTATAATAAGGTGGTTTTCTAGCTAAAGCGCCTTAATACTTACACTATAGAGATAAACTATCTCCTAGTTACTACCTTTTCTATAACTAAGTAAGCTAAAATTATAAAAGGTAAAATCCTTATCTTAGAGAAAAAGTAAGTAGTAGCTAGGAGTTAGTTTAAAGGAAAGGTAAGGGTAAGTTAAAGGGTTATAATACTAGGTATTTTTATTTTTTAGAAATCTAAAGTCTATTCTAGTAAAGTATTATTTATTTACCTAGTCTATATATATATATTATAGCCTTACTTTTAACTTACTTACTTACCTATACTATTTACTTTATCCTAGGCTTATTTATATTTTTATTATTTATATATTAAAAGTAACTTAGGGGTAGTGCTTAATTATAGGAGTTAAATACTAGGTCTTATACTAGTGTATAGTATTATAGTTAACTAGTATAAAGAAACTATTTAGCTATATACTTTACCTTTAGGGGGTTATCTAAGGCTAGCCTTACTTCCTATATATCTCTAGGCTAATTTTATAGTAGTTATATATAGTTATAGTTATAGTAGTTAACTATAATATAATACTAGTTTTCTTTTACTTAGCTATAGCTATAGAGAGGTAATACTACCCTAGGAATATTCCTCTAGAATAGGAACTTATTTAGGCCTATTTTTCCTATATATAATTAGACTATTATTAAGGAGATATACTTTCTTAAGCTTATATAAAATTTCTAGATTTCCTTTAGGTTATAACTAGGTAAGTAATTCTCTAAGGGTTCTCTAGTAATCTAGCCTTAGTTTAATTATTCCCTATTATACTAATTCTCTTATTATTACTTTTAGTCCTTATATAAATTTATATCTAGTTTATTATTAATAGAATTATACTTTCTCTAGGGTCTTACTTAGTAAAGTATAGTTATTACTAAGGTAGCTATAGTCTAAATCTTTTTTACTATTTTACTCTTAGTAATTTTAGTCTTAAATTTCTATTTTATCTTATTAAGGTAAAGATTAAGGGGTAAAATAGTAGTCTTTACTTCTAGTTAAATAATAGGTATAGCCTTAAATACACTAGTAATAGTTTATAAATAAGCTAACTAGTTTATTATAAAGCTTTTAATAATCCCTCTTAGCTTTTCTCCCTTCTTAGTTAGTATATAGTATATACTTATACTATAGGTAAGAATAAGCTAGACTACCTATATATATAGGAGTTAGGTGTCTTTAAAGCTATAACCCTATACTAAGGCTAATAACTTAGTAAGTATAAGTTATTACTAGGCTAGTTTACCTTTAAGAATATTCTTATAAGCACTCTAATTAAGCTTCCTATTAACCTAGATTCCTAAGAACCTATATAACTCTATAGGCTTTACCTTCTCTATTCTAAGCTAAACCTAGGTCTAGGGGGGCTAGTAAGATTTACTAAAATATATAAGTTTTATCTTTACTAGGTTAAATTTTACTCTTACTTTCTTTACTTATTTATTATAGACCTTTTACATAGCCTTAAGCCTTTTCTAAGTCTAGGCTATATTTTTCCTAAATATAATTATATTTATATTATTAGTAAATCCTATAGCTACTATACTTAGAATAGTCTAGAGGTAAATATATAGCTTTACTAAGTAAAGGAAAAAGAGAATAGGAGATAGGGGTAAGCCTTATAGTATACTAGCTTTAATCTTAAATAGTCTAGAGGTCTCTTTATTAAAGCTAAGCTAGCTTATTTTACCTATAAGAAAGCTATATATTATAGCTATAAGCTAGTGTAAGATACCTATTATAATAAGTAAGGTAATAAAGTATAAGTAGCTAACTCTATTAAATACTAATAATATATCTAGCTACACTAGTAAGGTAAGTTTACCTTTTTTCTAAGTCTCTTTTATATATTCTATAAGGGCTTTAATTATAGTCTTTATTAATCTATTTATCCTATTACCTATTTATAATTTAGGGAGAAAACCTTTTACTTTAGTAAAGGCTATAAGTTACTTTATAATTACTACTTCTATAACCTTTTTTACTATATTAAGGAGTAATATAAGTCTTTATGTATTAGCTTTTCTTATTTCCTTAATTATTTTACTAGGCTTTCTAATTATAATTACTCTTATAACTTAGAACTAGGCTAGGAAGTATCTTACTTTAAGGGCTATATTTAGGAGCCTAGTTATAGCCTTCCTTACTAGCTTTTTACAGGCCTTTATAAGACTTACTAGGATTTTATTATTACTAGGGGCTTTTTAGTTAGCTATATCTAATAGGATATTTATAATCTCCTCTAGTTTAAATTATTCTTAGTCTAGAAAAGGTATATTATCTAGCTCTATGAAGGAGAGGTCTAGGATATAGGAGAGGTTTACTATAAGTTTAAGGAAAAATCTTTACACTAGTATATTAGCTTTATTTACATGTGTAATAGCTAGGTTAGTGTTATCTTTAGTCCTTTTTAGCTCTAGGAGCCTAGGTAGCTCTAGGGGGGCCTAGCTATAAAGCTAGGCCTATTTCTTTAGTCTTTAAATCCCTTTATCCTTAGACTAGATATTAGCTTTTTATAAGGCTTCCCTTTAAGTATTATACTTTTTTTCCTTTATAACTTATTCTTAGTTCTTATTTACCTTACTATAGGCTTACTAGTTAGTATTAGTCTTCCTATATCTTTACTATCTCTTAGCTTATTTAGCTTTTATAACTAATTCTTTAGCCTTTTTTAACTACTATACCTTTAGGCTAGGGAGGCCTTAGGGCTTTTATAAGGCTACTATATTTACTATTTATTATAGGTTTATAATAAGCTATATAGTATATATATTAATTCCTTCCTTATCTTTAGGATCTAGGGTATTTTCCTCCTAGAGCTATACTATTACCTTTACTATAGCGTATGCCTTATCTATTATAGCCTAGATATATTTACTAACTAAGGGGGTTTATTTTTAGCGTTTAGTGGTAATGCTAATTAGCTATAGGATATAGTTAAACCCTATAAGTTTTACTATACCTTTATAGTAAACCTAAATATTAGGTATTACCTATATAAGGTCTATAGTGCTATCTCTATCCTTATTATATTATCTTATAGGTTCCCCCTAGGGTATAACTAGTCTAAGCCTTTACTAGCTTATAAAGTCTAGTAGCTCTTTCGCTTTATTGCTTATCCTATTATATATATCCCATAGGGGGTGCTTTTAGTTAAAATCGCCTATGAACACGCTCTGGCTGCGGGGCTCTTCCGCGTTAATGGCATGGATTGAGGTGTACAAGGTAATATCTTATATAATAAGGGAATAAGTAATTAGTAATAAGGGGCTTATTTAAGGTAAAGTTAGAATTTAGTAAGTAATAAATAAAATATAAGATTAAGGTAAAGGTAAAATACTAGATAAAGTATAAAGATAGCTAGTAATAAGAGTAAAAAAAAATAAGCTAGTGTTTTCAAGGGGTAAAGTTAAATTAAAGTAAACTTACTTATAAGGTAAGGAGAGGTAAAGTAAGGTAAGCTTATACTAAAAAGTTTTATAGCCTATATAGTATAAGTATAACCTTACTAGATAGCCTATATAATAAGGGGTAGCTTTACTTATATTTTTTTAGAAGCTTATATATTAGAGGCTTATATTTATTATTTACTTACTTTAAAATAAAAGGGGGAAGGGAGGGATAAGTAAGGGGGTATATTATAGACTTAAGCTATAAGCTTAGGTTAAGTTAGGCTTTAGAAAGTATATAAAAAGTCTCTAGAAAGTACGCGGACTATATATAGTAAGGTTAGGGCTATATGTAAACCACGCATAGGCTATATATAAGCCACTATAAATCCAGGCGCTATGTAACCCCTAGTATAGTTCTTTTCTTCTTTTATAAGAATAATATTCTTACTTTAAACGCTTATATGCAGTAGCCATAAGGCTATTTTATTACATAAATCAAGGTTTAAAGGATTACCTTATAAACAAGATAGGTATCCCTATAGGTTAAGAAAAACTACCTATAGGCCCTGAAGAACCCCCTAAAGGTCTGATTCCAGAGGCCTTAGAGAAGGCCACGCCTGTAACTTAACTAGGAAATTAGTTTTTAACTCCAGACCTAAATTTTAATAAAATTACTAACTTTAACCCTAATATTAACCCTATAGATATTAATATTAGTTCCTCTTCTTCTCTAGATTTTATTAAAGAAATCTACTTTAACGTATAGGAGAAGCTAAAGGAAAATAACCTTAATAGCCCTAAACCTAAGACCTAGAAGCAAGCTATATCTAGCTCTAAAAGGGATAAATAAATAGAAGCTACGTATAAGGAATATAAATAGCTTCTAAAGGCTAGTACTTTTAAATTTATAGGGAAAGACTAGAGTATTGTTTGTAGTGTAGTTAGTGTAGTTTTTAGGAAAATTTTGTATTTGTATTGTAGTTTTTTTTTCTTATATTTAGTGTAGTGTAGTTTTTTTTTTTATAGTGTAGTATAATGTAGTTTTTTTTCCCTTATAGTGTAGTATAGTTAGTGTAGTTACTAACTATACTAACTATAAAAACTATAAATATAGTGTTAGTAAAAAAAAAGTAAGCCTTTTTATTATATAAGGTTATTATAAGAATTAAAAGAAAGCTAGTTATATAGAAGCTTTTATTATTACCTATTTTATCTAATTAGTTATATAATTTATAAAATTTACCTTTTTTTAAGGATTTTACTATAACTAGGGTTATTTATAATATTATACCTTTTTAATAATACTATTATACTTATTACTTTATTTTACTAATATAACTAAAAGAAAAACCTTCTTATTATTTTATTTACTATTACGATTAATTATTTTATATTTTTATATATTATTATTATTATTTTAAATAAAAAATACCCTAAACTAATAGAATAAAATTAATTAAGAAATCTAGATAAATAACTAGAAGTTAATAAAATATATAATTAATACTTAAATATTATTTTGAATATAATAAGAACTTAAAAAAAGCTTAAACTATTTATTTAAGATTTAAACTAATTAAATATTACTTTTAGCTTTATAATTCTAAAGCTTAAGAAGTTATATATAGTAACTTTATATATCTTATTACTATAATATATAAAGAAAGAATAGAATAAACTAATATTTATGATCTATTAATAAATAATTAATAGTATTATTTTAATTACCTTATATAGCTTAATTAAGCTATAAAAAATAAGTTTAACTTATTTTTTAAAATAATACTAGGACTTACTTTTATATAATATACTATACTTATTATAAGAGCTTTAATAACTTTAATAACCTTTATGTCAGGAGCGCAGAGGTCAAAAGATAGGATGTTCATCGAAGCAGGTCTTCGGAGAACCTTCGGGCCGTGCGGATAACAAAGAGGCTAGCTAGCTACGAGATAGCCACGTGCTCGTGAAGCGGGGTATTTATTAAAGACTACGCACATTATTAGTGCTAGGTTAGAGATTAAAACCTTCACGTACCCGCCCCTAGCTAGCATCTATCTAGCAGCGACTGCGATAGTCTTAGCTATCACTTCGTTTACAACCTGTCAGTGCAAGCCGTGACACTTTATTACTATTATTACTATTATTACTTAATTACTATTATTACTATTATTACTTAATTACTATTATTACTATTATTACTTAATTACTATTATTACTATTATTACTTAATTACTATTATTACTATTATTTTACTTTTATTATTATTTTAAAAAAATATAAAAAAGAAAACATTTTTATAATATTAATATTTTTAAAAACCTTAAAATACTAAGTTATTAAAAACTAAAGCTTTTACTATAGTAATTTACTTATAATTACTAGTATTTATATTTTATTTATTTATTAGTTATTTATTTTTTATTAAACTTTAACACTAATAATATTATAAGTGATATAAGTAATATAAGTGATATAAGTAATATAAGTAATATTAGTAATATTAGTAATATTAGTAATATAAGCTAATATAAGCTAATATAAGCTAATATAAGCTAATATAAGCTAATATAAGCTATTATAAGCTATTATAAGCTATTATAAGCGATTATAAGCTAATATAAGCGATTATAAGCGAATATAAGCGAATATAAGCTATAATAGGCTATAATAGGCTATAATAAGCTACTTATATTAAGTTTATTAGTAGTTAACTTTATTTAATTACATTAGTTTATAGTTTTTTTTAAATAAGTAATAATAATAATTTATAGAAATATAAAATAATTCATAGAAATAGTAAATAATATAATAAAAAGGTTTTTCTTTAAGTTATATTAGTAAAACAAAGTATTAAGTTTAATAGTATTATTAAAAATGTATAATATTATATATAACCTTACTTAGTTATAGTAAAATTATTAAAATAAAATAATATTATAAATTCTATAACTAATTAAATAAAATAGGTAATAATAAAAGCTCTTATATAACTAGCTTTCTTTTAATCCTTATAATACTAATAACTAATAAAAAGTCTAATACTATATTTGTAGTATTTGTAGTTAGTGTAGTTTAAGGAAAAAAATTTGTATTATATTGTATTATAGTTTTTTTTTACTTATAGTTAGTGTAGTTTGTAGTGTAGTGTAGTTTATAGTGTAGTTACTACACTACACTACAAAAACTACACTACACTACAAAAACTACACTACACTACAAAAACTACACTACACTACAAAAACTACACTACACTACACTACACATTGTAGTGCAATACTCTAGGAAAGACTAAGTACCTAAAGGCTAAAAAGTACTAAATAATAGGCTTATATATAAGCTTAAAAAAAAGGATAAAGAAAATAATCCTTTAAAATACAAGGCCTAACTTATTGCTAAGGGATTTATGTAAATTAAAGGTCTAGATTATCTAGAGACCTTTGTAGCTATAAGCATTCCCCTTAGCTAGAGGATTTTACTAGCCTTAGTGGCTTAGAATAACTAGGAAATCAAATAGGTTAATTTTATAGGGGCTTTTCTTAATAGTAAGCTTTAATAATAGATTTATATAGTTATTCTAGACATATTTATTAAATTCCTTAAAGTAAATCCTAAACTAGCTAAATTAGCTAGAAGTTTTAGCTATAAACCTTCTAAGGATTAAGTAATTTTATTATAGAAGTCTTTATATAGCCTAAAACAAAGCTTAAAGGAGTGGTAATAAGCACTAATAGTAGTGCTAAAGTCCCTAGGATTTAACTCTCTTATATCTAACCTAGCTATATTCTTTAATTTATTTACTAAAACCTTTATTATTATATATATTAATAACTACTTTCTAATTAGACTAGATTTACCTTATATTTAAATACTTAAAAAGGAACTTTATAAAGTCTATCTAATAGAAAATAAGGGGCTTACTAAATTCTTCTTAGGGGTTTAAATTATATAAAATAGGCCTAATAGAATACTAAAAATTCATTAATCTTAGTATATCTTAGAGGCTTTAAGTTAATTTAATATACTAGATAGTAAGCCTATTAGTATACCTCTTTAGCTAGGTGTTTTAGCTATGTAAATAACTAAGCTATTAATAGCTAGTGAAATTAAGCTTTATTAGTGTATTATAGGGACTATAATATACCTAATATTACTTATAAGGCTAGACATAGCCTTAATACTTTAGTGGCTATTTATAGCACTAGCTAGCCCCTATATAGAGCACCTAAAAGTAGCTAAAAACCTGCTTAGGTACCTATTAGGGACTAAATTCCTTGCTATAATCTATAGGGGAGACCCTAAAGGTATAGCTAGTAAAAGCCTAATAGGTTATTATAATAGTGATTTTATAAGGGATAAAAAGACCTTTAAATTTATATATGCTTATTTATTTAAGCTAGCTAGTGAACTTATTAGCTAGAAATTAAAGAAAGCTAGTATAATAGCTCTATTAACATTAGAAGCTAATGCTAATGCTATTTATAAGACTTTCTAAGAGCTATAGTGGCTTTAGGGCTTATTTAAGGAGCTAAAAACCCTTATTTCTCCCCTTATATAGATATTCTGCGATAATTAAGGCGCTATAACTATAGCTTATAACCCTGCCTTATATAGCTATACTAAGCATACTTTGCTAAAGTTTAACTATATTAGGTAATAGGTATTAGCAGGTTTAGCTAAGATTAAATATCTAGATACAAAGTTAATGCTTATAGATAGTCTAATGAAACCATTATCTATTTCTCTTTACTAGGCCTTTATTAAGCTTTTAGGGCTTAATAATTACTAAAAACTAATAACTAAATCCCTTTAATAGAGAACTAAAAAACAACGTTAAAAAGGGAGCTATATTTAACAATAGCTAGGAATTTAAAAGGGGGTCTTTTATCTTTTCCTATTTTTCCCTTTTATCTGTTATTATTTAAAAGTTGTTGTTTACCCTATAGTCTCCTTATACGCTTTTAATTGCTTTTAATGTAATTCTTTTGTAAAGAAGGTGTTAAAAATAAGACCTATTTTTAGCCCTTTCTAGTTAAAGGACCTTTTATTACTAGCTTGCATTGCAAGCCTAATAGCTACACTATAGCTGTTAACAGTTATAACTAACCGTGTAAATAACTAATCCTAATTAATTGTGTTCTAATTAATTATGAATTATTCAATTACATTATGGCTGCAAGCGCAGCCACGACCGCGACACTAGTAATTAGGTAAGCAGGTTACCCTGTACGCGGGTTACCCTATAGCTATCTTTAATAGCGATTTTCTCTTTAACTAGAGGTTATACAAAAGTCTTATATATAGCAAATTAAAGCTAGAAAATAGGGCTTTTATTTAATATAAGAATATTTTTTAGACTAAAATTTAGTGCATATAGGTTACTAGTTTGTATAGTAGTAAGTTAATTTTTTGGATTTTACATATAAATAAATTTTACAGAAAATAAAAAGTAGCCTATAAGACCTCTCTAGTAGTCTAAATTCACTAATATAGTTAGTAAGTATATAAGAGAAAGAAAATCTTTTTAATCTAGCTAAATAGCTAGGCCTCTTAATCTAATAGCTATATTACTTGTATAACATTGCTAAAATTAATTCTATTGCTTTATTAGCTATTATAAAAGTAATCTAAATTAAATTTAATTAGTTAATAACTACTATAACCTTCCGTTACATTGCGTTAAATATTTAACGTAGTGGTTCTACTAGTCCCTAACCGTAGAGCTACACCTTCACAGCTGTTGCCAACTGGCAACTAGCTCCCTACATTTCAATAAGTAGTGCCTTAGAGTTATAGTTATACTTTCCTATATATCTTAGTGGGAGTTACTGGTTAAATAGTCTCTTTAAATATAGTGTATTTACCTAGTTCTTTACTAAAGACCTTTACTTATTATTTAAGAGAATAAGTAATAGTAAGCCTTATATACTATTCATAATATTATCGTAAAGAAACTAGCCTAAAGGTAGTTTATATACCCTAAACTTTATAGTAAAGTATTATAACTTCTAGAAGAAAATAGTCTTTATTTTAACTTCTATAATATAAATAATACTAAGAACTATACTAAGTAATATAATATAAATATAATAAAAAGATTTATTTACTATAACCCTAAGTGTAATACTAATAGTTAGTCTAGTAAGATGATTATAATTATAATATATATATATCTAAGTAATAAATATAATATATAAGTGTATTACTAGTAATATTAGAACTATAAGAGGCTTAGTAAGCCCTTCCTAGATAATTCTTATATAAAGAGAATAGCCTATTAGATTAAGAAGTAGTGTAAAATCTAGATAAAGCTACCTTGCTACTTAAAGAAAAGTAAGGGGCTATACTATTAGGATATGTATAAAGGGTATAAGACTAGTTACTATACTTAAGTAAAGTAATAAATATAAAGACGCTACTAAATTAAAGATAAATATTAAGTTAATCTTAGTAGCTAAAAGTTTTCCTTAATATAAGTAATAAATAGTATTATATATAAGTTAACTTTCCTTTACTTAGTAACTAGACTAAAGCTATTTATGAGAGTAATTACTCTTTACCCCTAGAGGGAGAGCTAATACTATAAAGCTATATATAATATTATATACTATAGTATAGTATAATAAAGGTTATATTAAACTATAGTAACTATAAGGAATAAGGACTATATATAGTAATATATATAAAATAAAGTAATATAAAATATAAAGTAATTTATATTAAGTTTACCTAATACTTAATAGTAATAGGTAAAAGAGACTTTAATTATAATAGTAAATATAATAGAAAAGTAATATAAGATATAATAAAATATATATATAAGTAAATAAAAGTAAATATAACTATAATAGTAAACTATAAGTAAATAAGTAATAAAGTAAACTTAATAAAATATATATATATATATTCTTTACGCTAGATAGCTAATTAAGTAGCTAGTCCTAGTACTCTAACCGCTTAGTTAAGGGGGAAAACCCTAAACTAGGAAGAAAAACCCTCTTATATCTGTAAATAAGCTAGCGCTAACCCTCTTATAAGTCTATACTACATTAGGTATAGCTAACTATAGGTATTTAGTGCTAGCTTATACTAGCCTTATCCTATAGAAAATAAAAGAAAATAAAAAAGTATAGTAATAATCCTAACTAGCTCCCTTTAATGCTAATCTAGCCTTATTTTAGCCTTACTTTATACCTCTTACTTTATTCTATAGTATAGTAAATTCTAATTTATAATAGTAATTTACTTTTTATTTACTTTACTCCTAACTCTTCTAGTACCTTACTTTTTAGCTAACTTTAGCCTAGTACTAGACTAAATACCTTATAAAGTCTAAGTATATAGTTTTATTTACTTATAATAAGGGGTAAGTAATTTAGGCCTAGTGTCTAGGTGGTTTTACTTCTAGATTACTTATATACTATTTATATATTTATTTATCTTATGCTTTATTTTCTAGGTAATATTATAATTTATTCCCCCTCTTTTCTCTCTTAAGTATAAAAAAAAGCTTTTTTCCTTATAAGGTTTTAACCTTTTTCCTTTTCTTATATTAAACTTCCTATAAGTTCTTATCTTTCTTACTTTTTCTTAAAGCTATTTAAGGCTTTTCTAGCTTAGTACTAGTTTAATTACTAATATTTTATATAGAAATTTATAATAAAATATTACTAAATACTATAAGTATTTTATTATTAGTGTTATTCTAGTTTTAATTTACCTAGGAAATTATAACCTTAGAGAGGTATTTAAGGAAATCCCTTATAGTAAAATAATTAGAGTAAGCTAAGTTTAAAGATCTTAAAGTAAGTTATTTTTACCCTTATTTTACGCTTATTTTAGGTCTAATTTAGGGTAGCTAGGTAAAACTTAAGCACTATAGTGTATATCTTATAAGATATAATTAATTAATAATTTAAGGCACTAGTACTATAATATTATTAGTAAGTTAGTTTATTTCTAGCCTAGGAGTAAGGCTAATTTATATATAAAAGGGTAATATCTAATACTTACTTTAACTATTAGGTTTATAACTATAGATATTCTAAGGTAATATTAGCTTCTATACTTACTTTAAGCTTACTCTAGTGCTAATTTACTTATAGCTAAATATTACTAGTTAATAAGGGGAGCATTAGTAATTAGTTAATACCTAGGCTAGTATAGTTACTAGGAGTAATATAAGTGGTTTTACTCTAGTATAGTAATGGCTTTAAATTAGGGCTAACTTTAATTATCTAGGCCCTAGAGGACTATATAGCTTAGGTTAAGAAACTTTATACTAAAAACCACACTAAGAAGAAATAAGGTACTATAGTAATAAGCCTAGACCTAGCTAGGTCTAGGTTTACTAAGGAATAATATAATAAGGTTATCTTTTAGCTTTAGTAGCTTAATACTTATATAGTAAAAATAAACTAGCTCCTAGCTACTAGCCTAGTAGCTAAGGGTAAGAGTAAGGTAATAAAGAATATAATCCTAGTTCCTAAAGAGAAATAAGGCTAATTTTAGGTTAGTAAAGGGGTAGTAGTAAGCTAGTGTAAAATAATACCTATAGTTTTTAACTTAAAATTAATCTAATAACTATTCTAGACTTATAGTCTTTCTATTTTAGTGTAATTTTGCCTTATATCTAGCTTACCTCTATAGCTATATTATCTTACCTAGTGTCTCTCTTTAGTTATCTATAGTATTTATTCATTAGTTAGTTTAGTTACCTCTAGGGTAGCCTAGATCCTCCCCTAGTTTGCGTTAGCTAAGGGCTAGGTCTTATGCTAATGTGTAATATTAAAGTCTTCTTATGCTAAGGAACTATTTAGTTATATATCTTGCTTTTAGGGGATTATCTAGGGCTAGCCTTACTTCCTATATATCTTTAGGCTAATATGTTTAGGGGCGTTTATAATTATAGTTAGTATAGTTAATAATTATATAGTACTAGTCTTTAACTACATAGCTATAGCTATATAAGGGTAAAGCTACCCTAGGAATATGCCTTTAGAAGAGGAACTTATTAAGGCTAATTTTCCCTATATATAATTATATTACTATAGAGAAAATATACTTATTAAGTCTAGTGTAAAATTTCTAGATCTCCTTTAGATTATAAGTAAGTAAATAGTTCTCTATTAGCTCTCTTCCACGCCTATATTATCTTAGTTATTTATTAGTATGCTAGTTTTCCTATTTTCTCTTTTATTCCTTATATAATTATATATCTAGTTTATTATTTATAAGGGGAGGTTTTCTTCTATATTATAATACTATTTGCACTAAGTTAGCTATAGCCTATATCAGAGCTTTGTACTACACTACACTACATTTTGTAGTATTTGTAGTGTAGTGTAGTATATTACACTACACTACATACTACACTACAAGGAGATTTTTCTACTACATGTAGTATTTGTAGTATTTTGTAGTATTTGTAGTATTTTCTTATATTTAGTAATATTATAGCTTATAATAGCTTATAATAGCTTAGAATAGCTTAGAATAGCTTAGAATAGCTTAGAATAGCTTAGAATAGCTTATAATAGCTTATAATAGCTTATAGTACTTTATAATATTACTAGTGTTAAAGTTTAATTAAAATTAAATAATAAATAAATAGCTTAAATATAAATATAAGTAAGTATAAGTAAATTACTATAGAAAAAGCTATACTTTTTAGTTATTTAGTATTCTAAGGTTTTTAAAAATATTAATAAAATAAAATACTTTTCTCTTTTATATTTTTTTTAAATAATAGTAATAATAGACTTTAAATATATTTATCTTTTAAGAAAGAATTCTATAAGTAAGTAAAGAAATTATAAATAAGTTACTAATAGTTATAATAACTTACTTATAAACTTACTTTTATAGATTTCCCTCTCTTTAAGTAAAATTTATAAATCTTAGTAAGAAAGCTATAGATAAGTTACTTATAGTTATAATAACTTACTTATAAACTTACTTTTATAGATTTCCCTCTCTTTAAGTAAAATTTATAAATCTTAGTAAGAAAGCTATGGATAAGTTACTTATAGTTATAAGGACCCACTTTTAGACCCACTTTTATGAAATTCCCTCTTTTTAAGTAAAAGTTATAAATCTTAGTAAGAAACCTATAGATAGGTTACTTATAGCTATAAGGACCCACTTTTGGACCCACTTTTATACAAAGCCTTATTACTAAGTAAGGAAGCTAAATATAATATATATTATTAAACTTACTTTTAAAGCTTATTTTTTAATATCTTAAATATAAAGGAAAGTATATTATATCTCTTATATATATTTATTATAAAAGGTCAAAGTCTTTTTTATTAAGCTTTTCTTAGGGGTATTTCTTTTTCTTTTATCTTAAAAAACCTTAATAGTTAATATAATTATTTATAATTCTAATAAAATAGCTATATAGCTAGAAATTCCTTTAATATATAATTTAAAATTATCCTATTATAATAGAATATTTATATATATAAACATATTATTATTAGAGTTTAAGTCTTATTAATATATAATAAAATATAATTTCTTTAGGGTAATTATTATTTTTAAGGGTAAAGAAAGTATATTAAAAAGAATAGTAAATCTAAAAAAAAAGTTCTTAAAGTAAAAAAACCTTTAAAATATAAAGAAAAAATAGCTATATAGTTTATATTTAAGATATACTATATTTAGTTATTATATACCTATAATTTGCTTAATAATCTAAATAAGCCTAAACTTTATAAAATTATAACTAAATAACTAAATAATAATAAAAAAACAGGTAATATTAACTTATTTAGGAAAATTCTAAGGAATATTATAAGATAATATATTACCCTACTTTTCTTTTTACTAATACTATATTTGTAGTATTTGTAGTGTAGTGTAGAATTTACTACACTACACTATATACTACACTACATTAAAATCTACTACACTACATTAAAATCTACTACACTACATTAAAATCTACTACACTACATACTATAACGAAAGCCAAAATACTACATTTACTACACTACATGCAACGCTCTGATTAGTAGTCTAGATTTACTAATATAGTTAGTGAGTATATAAGAGAAAGAAGATCTTTTTAATCTAGCTAGGTAGCTAGGCCTCTTAATTTAATAGCTGCATTGCCTATATAACATTACTAAAATCAATTCTATTACTCTATTAGATATTATAAAAGTAATTTAAATTAAATTTAATTAGTTAATAACTACTATAACCTTCTATTACGTTACGTTAAATATTTAACGTGGTGGTTTTACTAGTCCCTAACCGTAGAGCTACACCTGTATAGCTGTTACTAACTGGCAACTAGCTCCCTACTTTTCAATAATACTTATTTAATTTTAGAATTAAGTATTATATAGGTAAGTTAAAATTAGTAAATATATTATTTAGATATCTAGATTACTATAATAAGAGTAAGAAGAAAAAGGTAGTAACCTTATAGTTACTAACTTTCTTAGCTAAATTTACCACTACTAAGTTATAATAAGACTATAATAGAAATTTAGATAATACTAATTTTATAATATTAGTGATAAGTAAAAATAAGAGTATATTATATAAATACTATAATAAAGCTATAAGTAAGTAAAGTTCCTTAAGAGTGTTATATATAAGTATCCCTAAGGGTACTATAAATCTAGATATACTTAAAAGAGATATACTAGCTAGTATAGTAGCTATAAAGTAATAGTAACTATATACCTTAAAGTTACCCTTTATTTATAATAAGCTTATAAGTCTAAATATATTTCATAACTTAGCCCCTTATAAAGATATTAAAGCTAAAATATAAGTAATATAAAGAACTATTACTAAGTTAAACTTTATTACCTAGAATAAAAGCTTTAAATTAAAACCTTTAAATTAAGTAATATTACTTAAGGCTTAGATTAATAATAAATTTATAAAGTAATAATATAGGGATATTATAAATATAGTTAATTAAACCCTTTAAGCTATTAATATATAAGAATTATATTTTTATACCTCTAGGTTTAAGAAAAGAGATATTACTATTAACTTATAATAATTCTATAGCTATATATTAAGGAGTTAGTAAGATACTTTATTAACTTCTAAGCTAGCATTATTAGCGTACTATAAAGAGAGATATTAAGTTATATATTACTACTAATATTAATTACTAGTTTATAAAGTCTAAGTAATATAAACTATATAGTTAGCTAGTAATACTTCTAGTACTTAATTAACCTTTTTAAAAATTTTTAATAGATTTTATTACTAGGTTACTACTAGTAAAAAGTAAAGACTAAATATTAGATATAATTCTAGTTATTATTAATAACTTTATAAAGTATAGTATTCATATACTTGTATTAATATAAATAACTAATAATACCTTAGTAACTATATTTTTAAAGAATATTTTTAAAGATTGTAATACCTTAGAAAGTATTATATTAGATAGAGATTTTACCTTTATTAGTAATTATTAAAGGACTTTCTATTATCTTATTATAATCAAGTAATAACTAAGTATCACTTTTTACTCTTAAATAAATAAATAAATAAAGTATTTTAATTAAGTTTTAGAATATTATTTAAGAGCCTTTACTTATACTAAGTAAACTAATTAGGTTAATAATTTATTAATAGCTTAATTTATATATAATATAAGTAAGCACTTAATATATAGTTATAACTCTAGTAAAGGCACTATATAGCTATAATCCTAGAGAAATATAATATATAGTTCTAAATATCCCTATAGTTAATAATTAGGTAAAAAGTCAAGCTTTAGTATTAAGAGAGAAATATAATATAATTAAGTAGCTTTTAAATAACTTATATAATTAATATATATATATATATATTTATTACTCTAGATAGCAATTTATGCTATGTACTAGTACTCCTGCGGTGGTATTTGCTTTATAGTAGGAAAACCATACTAGGTTGCTAGTTATCTAGATAGCTAGATAACTAGTTAGTTGCCTAGTTAGGTGAAAAACCTACTACGATTTGTTTAACTACATACATGGTTCTAGCTTATATGTGTTTGTTGCCTAAGCTAGTTATAACGATATTTTTCCTCTCTAACTATCCCTATATTTAATAATCAAGTTCCTAAATCCGTTAATTATATAATATAGTTATAAACCCTAGCTTAAATTAAAACCCTAGAGCTCTAGGTATCCTAGCTAATTTATATAGCGAAGTAACTTAATTTAATTCGCTAATAAGGCAAGGAAAAGTAGGACTTAGACTTACTTTTCCTTACCCTGCGATTAGTTTAATTTTAGAGGCATAACTAAGACCTCTAAAATTATGCCCTATGTGAGATTTGAACCCATGACTTGTGACCTAGAACAGGTCTCCACAGCGTGTAACCACCACGTCACGGGGTTATATAATTAATATAGTAAGTATTATAATTAGAAAAAGACTTTAATAAGATTTAATATTAGTAACTACATTTTATTATTAACTAAGAATATTAATTTATAATACCCTAGTAAGAAGCTAGTAATAAAGTATCTTAGTTTATACAAGGTTAAAAAGGTTATTAGTAATTATAGATTAGTATATTAGTTATAATTACTACCTAGAATATAATTATATAATATATTTAATATTATAAGTCTTAAGCTTTCTAAAGGAGATTTAACTAACTTAGAAAATATATCCGTACTATAAGATAATATTAATAATAATAAGTAAGAATTTAAAATTAAGAGAATTATTTTATATTGGTATAATAAAAAGCATTATAAATACCTTATTAAATAAAAAGATTATAATATATTAGAGAATTCTTAGGTATTAAAAAGAGATTTTATGACTAAAGATATTATTAATAATTATAAGTAATAGTTAAGTAACTAGCTTATTAAGTAATAGTTATATTTTATAAATAGTATATATATTTAGAGTTTAAAATAAAGTCTTATTATTTAAATAATCTATTATATAGTTACTAAGTATTTACTTTTCTATAACTATCTTAAGCCTAATAATCACTAGGTTATTAGTAATAGTATTAGTAATTACTAAACTTAAAGAGTTAGTAGTCTTTATATTATTATGATTATTAAAGTCTCTCTCTTTATAAATATAGACTTAATATTTACTAAGGAGTTTAATAAGACTAATGTAAGTAAGTAAGTTAGTAATATTTAAGGCAAACTACTAGTGAGTTAGTAAAGTATTAGCTATATATATTTAGAAGCCTTACTATTAGTATACTTTTAGCTATAAAGTATAGATAATTTATAATATTAATTTATACTTTAAGATTTATAGTATTATATAGTAGTAATAAAGATAAACCTTTGCATACTTTTCCGCACCGCTCTAAATATCTGGAATTACATCTAAAACACAAACTAAGTTAAATCTTAAATTCCTTACCCTTATTTACCCCTTCCTATAATATTATATTATAATAAAGATAAGGGTAAGTTAGAGATCAAAATTCTAATAGTAATTAATATAGGAGAAAGGGGGTTAGTACAAAGCTACTACTACCTAAATATAAGTATAGGATAGTATAATATTTACAGAAGTAATAATAAACTAATAATAAACTAATAATAGACTAAATCTAATTAAAATATCTAGAAAATATAAAATACTATAATAAGATTACTAGCCTTATCCCTAGTAATAAAGTTACCTAGGTATAGTATATTACTAAGGCTTTTACTAACTAGGTAATAAACTATACTTATACTAAGATAAAATCTATAAGTAATAATAAAAATATTTATATTATAAAAAAAGCTTTTAAAGGAATTATTAAAAAAGAATTAAAGAAAGAATAAAGGGTAATATTACCTTAACCTAAGTAAGTATTACTACTAGGCCTCTATAGAAATAACTAAATAATATACCTTCCTCTATTTAAATACTAGGTACATAATACTATAAAGTACTTATAAAAGAAAACTTTATCTAGGAATTACTCTAGTTCTAAAGCACTAAAGATATAGTAATAGTAGTAAATAAAGCTACTAGCTAAACTATAGTAATAGTAACCAAAAGACTTCTTAGTAAAGATATAATTATTACCTTAAAAGGAAATATAGCCTAATATAAAGATAACTAAAGATAACTAAAGATAAATCCTTAATATATTTAAACTAAATATAACCCTTTACTAATATATACTTAGTATTATTATTAAAGGATTTCTTACTAAATATATAGCTATTAAAAGCCTTATAGCTAAGATTAGAAAAGCTAATAAAGTAAATATAATTAAGGTAACTATAAGATAACCCTAAGGTAAAGAAGCCTTAAGAACTATACTAATTCTTAGCTTAGTAAAGGTAAAAAAAGCTAATAAGATTTATAGTAATAAAATAGTCTTTAAAGTAAAGCTATTTTAAACTAAACCTTATAATAAAACCCTATAACCTTAATAATATTATAATTACTTTTAAATAAGCTATATTATAAAGTTTTATAAGGTTACCCTAAGGTATAGTAAGTATAATACTAGCTAATATAATAATAATAAAAAATTATACCTTATTACTAATAGTAAACTTAAAGAAAAATATATCCTTTACTTTAGCCTATACTTAGCTTAGTTTAAAAATTACCTTATCCTTAAGGAGAAATAAAATATAGTAAAAGTAAGATACCTTAAATACTTATCTTATTTTATTATAAGATCCCTGACTAAAAGCCTAGCACTAGCTTAAGAGAGATTTATTATAGCCCTTAAAATAACTAATATAATAAGTAAAAAAAGAGGCTATGTAATACTTATAAAATCAAGTACTAAATAGCCTAAAGTAAGAAGTATTAGAAAATATACTAAGCTAATTAAGGCTAGATTAAAGCTAGTATAAAATAGTAAAAACCCCCTTCTCCCTTAATTAATATAGTAATATTATAAGTTTTTTTCTAGAATATAAATAAGAAAAATAACCTTATATATATTACACTATATACTAAACTAATATAAATATAATAATAATCTAAGAATAGGAATATATAAAGTAGCTATAGTCTTTAGCTCTAGGCTTTACTTATTTCTAGCTAGTATACTATAATAAGTATAATATAGTATATATAAATAAGAAGTATAATATAGGATTATAAATAGCCTAGGGGGGACCTAATTAGTCTTTAGTTAAAATATAAGGAGTTAATATTTACTCCCTTTACTTAGAAATATATAATAATAAATAGTATACTTTAATCTATACTATTAATATAAAAGAGCCTTATAGCTAGAGTGTGTTTATAGGTAATTCTAACTAAAAACACCCTCTATAGGATATATATAATAGGATAAGCAATAGAGTGAAAGAGCTACTAGACTTTATAAGCTAGTAAAGACTTAGACTAATTATGCCTTAGAGGGAACCTATAAGATAATATAATAGGGATAGAGATAGCACTATAAACCTTATATAAGTAATACCTAATATCTAGGTTTACTATAAAGGTATAGTGAAACTTATAGGGTTTAACTATATCCTATAGCTAATTAGCATTACTACTAAATACTAAGAATAAACCCCCTAGTTAGTAAATATATCTAGGCTATAATCAGAGTATTGCACTACAATGTGTAGTGTAGTGTAGTTTTTGTAGTGTAGTGTAGTAACTACACTACAAACTACACTAATTACAAGCAAAAAAAAAACTATAATACAATATAATGCAAATTTTTTTCCTTAAACTACACTAACTATAAATACTATAAATATAGTATTAGACTTTTTATTAGTTATTAGTATTATAAGGATTAAAAGAAAGCTAGTTATATAAAAGCTTTTATTATTACCTATTTTATTTAATTAGTTATAGAATTTATAATATTATAATATTTTAATAATTTTACTATAACTAAGTAAGGTTATATATAATATTATACCTTTTTAATAATACTATTTAACTTAATACTTTATTTTACTAATATAACTTAAAGAAAAACCTTCTTATTATATTATTTACTATTTCTATGAATTATTTTGTATTTCTATAAACTATTATTATTACTTATTTGAAAAAAAATTATAAACTAAAGTAATTAAATAAAATAAACTACTAATAAACTTAATATAAGTAGCTTATTATAGCCTATTATAGCCTATCATAGCTTATAATAGCCTAGAATAGCTTATAATAGCTTAAGATAGGTTATACTAGCTTAGAATAGCTTAGAATAGCTTAACATAGCTTATACTAGCTTATACTAGCTTATAATAGCTTATACTAGCTTATAATAGCTTATACTAGCTTATACTAGCTTATATTAGGTTATACTAGCTTATAATAGCTTAAGATAGGTTATACTAGCTTAGAATAGCTTATAATAGCTTATAATAGCCTAGAATAGCTTATAATAGCCTAGAATAGCTTATAATTGCTTATAATAGCTTATACTAGCTTATACTAGCTTATAATAGCTTAAGATAGGTTATAATAGCTTTAAGATAGCTTATAATAGCTTAGAATAGCTTATAATAGCTTAACATAGCTTATACTAGCTTATACTAGCTTATACTGGCTTATAATAGCTTATAATAGCTTATAATAGCTTATAATAGCTTATAATAGCTTATAATAGCTTATAATAGCTTATAATAGCTTAAGATAAGTTATACTAGCTTAGAATAGCTTATAATAGCTTAAGATAAGTTATACTAGCTTAGAATAGCTTAGAATAGCTTAACATAGCTTATACTAGCTTATACTAGCTTATACTAGCTTATAATAGCTTATACTAGCTTATAATAGCTTATACTAGCTTATACTAGCTTATAATAGCTTATAATAGCTTATAATAGCTTATAATAGCTTATAATAGCTTATAATAGCTTATAATAGCTTATATTAGCTTATATTACTAATATTACTTATATTACTTATAATATTATTAGTGTTAAAGTTTAATAAAATATAAATAAAATATAAATACTAGTAATTATAAGTAAATTACTATAGTAAAAGCTATAGTTTTTAATAACTTAGTATTTTAAGGTTTTTAAAAATATTAATATTATAAAAATGTTTTCTTTTTTATGTTTTTTTAAAATAATAATAAAAGTAAAATAATAGTAATAATAGTAATAATAGTAATAATAGTAATAATAGTAATAATAGTAATAATAGTAATAATAGTAATAATAGTAATAATAGTAATAATAGTAATAATAGTAATAATAGTAATAATAGTAATAATAGTAATAATAGTAATAATAGTAATAATAGTAATAATAGTAATAATAGTAATAATAGTAATAATAGTAATAATAGTAATAATAGTAATAATAGTAATAATAGTAATAATAGTAATAATAGTAATAATAGTAATAATAGTAATAATAGTAATAATAGTAATTAAGGTTATTAAAGTTATTAAAGCTTTTATAATAAGTATAGTATATTATATAAAAGTAAGTCCTAGTATTATTTTAAAAAATAAGTTAAACTTATATTTTATAGCTTAATTAAGCTATATAAGGTAATTAAAATAATACTATTAATTATTTATTAATAGATTATAAATATTAGTTTATTATATTTTTTCTTTATATATTATAGTAATAAGATATATAGAGTTACTATATATAACTTCTTAAAGCTTTAGAATTATAAAGCTAAAAGTAATATTTAATTAGTTTAAATCTTAAATAAATAGTTTAAGCTTTTTTTAAGTTCTTATTATATTAAGAATAATATTTAAGTACTAAGTATTTATTCTATTAACTTCTAGTTTTTTATCTAGATTTCTTAATTAATTTTATTCTATTAGTTTAGGGTATTTTTTATTTAAAATAATAATAATAATATATAAAAATATAAAATAATTAATAGTAATAGTAAATCAAATAATAAGAAGGTTTTTCTTTAAGTTATATTACTAAAATAAAGTATTAGATATAATAGTATTATTAAAAAGTTATAATATTATAAATAACCCTAGTTATAGTAAAATCCTTAAAAAAAGGTAAATTTTATAAATTATATAACTAATTAGGTAAAATAAGTAATAATAAAAGCTTCTATATAACTAGCTTTCTTTTAATCCTTATAATAACCTTATATAATAAAAATATTTCCTTTTTTTTACTAATACTATATTTGTAGTTTTTATAGTTAGTGTAGTTAGTAACTACACTACACTATAAGAGAAAAAAAACTACATTACACTATACTATAAAAAAAAATTATAATACACTAACTATAAGAAAAAAAAAACTACAATATAAATACAAATTTTTCCTAAAAACTACACTAACTACACTACAAACAATACCCTGTATAAAACACATATTTACTTACATTTAATGTAATATATATAGAAATATAATCTAGCTTTAGTTAATAAATAAAGGTAATATATATATACCTTGTTAGATTAATAAGCTATAGAATATTCTATATATTCATAACTAGCTTATTTTAAAGTAAAAAGCTATATTTTACTATAGCTTATTAAATACTATAATCTATAAGAAAATTATTATTATTTACTTAATTAACTAGTATTTAGTAAGCTTAATATCTATATTATTTTAAAGCTACTAATAAAGGTTAAAAACATAGCTTTTAATATATAAAAGATCTCTTTAAATTACTATTTAGATTATCTTTATATTATAAAGTATAGTAAAAAATATAAAATATACTAGTTTAACTAAAAAGTATACTAATTTAACTAAAGTATACTAAAATATTTAGTATGTTTTTTTTACTATATTAGTAGTAAAAATATAACTTTTTTCTTATAGCTTCTTTTTTTTAGCTATTTAAGTAGCTTTACTAACTTAGTATATTATAAATAAAGGCCTTTAGAGATATAGTAATTACCTAGGGTATATACTATAAAAATACTAACTAAATATAAGAAAGCCTTAGTTTTTATTTAATAGTAAGCCTAAAAATAATAAATTTTACATAACTACGCTAATTTTTAAACGACTGCGCCAACTTAGATCGCACCCTCAGGCTAAGCTGCAGCGCCATCTCGCTTGCAGAGAGGCGAAGGCGCGCCATCGCGGCGCGGGGTCAAGACACCCTGGTTGTCAGTGGTTGATGCAAGGGGTCTTTGAGACACAGAGGCGAGCAGGCATCAGGCAAAGAGCGGCATGGCGAAAAGGTGCAGCGAGCGAAGAAATAAATCCTGATATCTACTAGCACGGCGGGCTTTCGGGCTCAGCTTGGCCGCAGTCGAAGATGTCCTGGGGGCCTCATCGGTTCGAAAACAAGTCAAGTCACGGGACTTCTTTGACGGGCCGGAACTACGAATGGAAATGCTAGGATCGAGTTGCCCTGATGCGCGATAAGTTGCACGACGACGCGATTTCAGCATCGTTTTCGCCTTGAAAATACCAGGCCCCGAGGCGGCAAGTAGCAGGAAAGCCCATGTTTCTCCTGTCCGAGGCAAGAATGCATGTTGACAGATCAGATTCTTCGAATACATACATAGAACCCAATGCCTACATATGTACATATGTACACATGTACTTCCTTTGGGGCCAAGACCCCCCTGATGCCGCCACTGAAAGCCCCTGAGGACAAGGCATGTTGAGGTGGAGAACGGCTTAGGTAATGGTTAACCCTAATTATATAGGGCGTAGCTAGAGTATAGACTAAAAGAATATAACTATTATTATCCCTATTATTTTTAGTAATGTTTTATAGTAATAAGACTAGGACCTTATAATGCCCTTTAGTTAGGTTAAATTATTACTAGACTTAAATATCTAATACCTAAGAATACCTAATAAATAACTTCTAAGAGATTATTAAGTTAAATAATTAAAGAACTATAAACTAGACTAGAGGCAAAAGGAGTTACAAACTTTATTAGAGTATAACTATAGCTAGAAATAATATAGAAGAATAATAGAATATAGCTATAGTTATTACTATACTTAAGGAGATTATCTAGCTATAGTTAGAAAACACTACTATTAGATAATGTAAGAATATTAAGAACTATAGGACTTAATAAGATAGGTATAAAACTATAAGGCTATGTAAAACTTATAAATAATTATAGGAGGGAGTTCTTAGAATACCTATAATAAGATAGCTAATAGTAGCTTAGGATAGGATAGATAATAAAGACTAGTTATTTTAAGAAGTAGTATTATAATAGAGAATAGGAAAGCCCTATTATAGGAAATAAATAGGCTAGACGCTTAAATAAGAAATAACCACTAGGGAATAAGCGTAAAGAATAATTACTAAAACACTATAGCGCTAGTATAGTATAATACTAGTAGCCTAGATAGTAGATAATTATAACCTTAGTTAATTTAGGGGGTTATAAACTAGTGGATTAAACGTAGGCTAGACACTAGTAAATAGGGTATTTAAACTTAGGAAATTAAGGAATACTATAAACTTAGTTTAAGCCTAGGAATTTAACCCTAGGAAATAATATTTATACACTTAGCGAAATAGGCACTATAATATAGTAGGCAAATAGAAGATAGATAATAGTGAATAGTGGTTATAACCTTAGAGAATTTTCTAACCTTAGAATTTAACCTAAACTATAGAACTTAGGCATAGGAACATATATTTATATACTTAGTAACACTAGAATTTCACCCTTAGTTAATAGAAAACTAGTATATATTATAATAGATATAATATAATATAGACCTTAAACTTATAACTTTAAGAAGCTTATAGGAAGTGCTATAAACTAGGAAAACTATTTATAGGATATACTATAAAACCTACTAGGAGCGTTTACTTACTAAAGTAACTACACTAAGAAGTTATGATATTTATATAGTATTATAACTATAGATACTCTAGGGGATACGCTAGATATAGTGTAAACTAAAGACTAAACTTTATACTTTAAGGAACTAGCTATAGTAGCTCTTAACCTTAAAAATATTAGTTTATAGGAAGGATTATATTACTATAATTAGAGGTATAGTGTATAGACTATACCCCTACTTTTAACTCACTTTTAACCTTACTTAGTTACTTATCTAATCTTTTAATTAGATAGTATAGTGTAAATAAAGTACTATACACTATATTTATAATAGGAGATTACTTAGATTAGGAAGGTTTAGACTTAGTAAGAAGGAGTTAGGGAGGGTAAGAATAGAAAGGTTTTATTTTTAAGGGGGACTAAAATAGTTTTCTTTTCTTCCTTTTTTTTTTAGGCTAGGCAGACACTAAGTAATAAATTATATGTAATAATTTAAGTTTAGCCTTAAATACTTTCCTATTTTCTTAAAAACTTTATTATAATAAAGTTTATAAGCTTTTTTAATAAAAACCCTAACTTTACTATTTAATCTTAGTTAAGAGATTAAACATATTATTAGTAGAATTATTCTCTATTAATACTAATCTATCCTAGGAAACCCTTAAACTCCTATTTCCTATCTTAATTACTTTATATAAGATTAGGCTTTAGTAAAGCTAAACACTAGGACTTATAAAGAATTAGACTTAAGTTTAGACTTAGAATAGGATAATAAAAGATCCTTAGAGTTTATTCCTAGCCTAATTAGCCCTATTTACTCTCTAAGACTACCTTATCTAGTAAATAAAATCTTATTACTTTTCCCTTCTCTATTACTCTAATTTAAAGAACTTATTAAAATTAAAGAAACTAGATAGACACTTAATATAAGCAGTCCTTTCTTCCCTATAAACCTAACTATAGGCAGGGGAATTACGTTCTCTAGCTTACTAAGAGATAGGCTAGCTAAGGAATATATAAAACATTATAAAATAATAGCTATAATAGTATAAACTCTAAAGGAATATATTAATACCTTTACTTATTTAATATTTATTTAAGGCCTATAAGGAAAAGTAACTCTCTAGTATAAGGACTTAGAATATAAAGATAGGACTTAGGAATAAATAGCCTTTAAATTCCTAGCTAAGTTTAAAAACCCTAATCCCTTTATTAAAATTTCCACTTAGTAAGAGGTGTATAGTTTTGCGTAAGAACTAGGTAAGACACTAAATGCTTATATTTAATAAGCTAAGTGTCTAGCTTCTAAGATAAAATCTAATATATAATAAGTTCTCTTTATAAACTTTATTACTTATCTAGTAAATAAAGAAGTAAATGCATAACTATAAGAGAGAGTATTAGATTAGTTATTTACTTTAAATAAGTAAATAGATAGTATAGCTTTAAAGGACTTAATAATATCTAACCTAAAACTTATCCTATATAACTATTACTTATTTACCTCTAAAAAGATAATATAACTATCTAATAACGAAATCTTAATAGCTAGAATAGGACCACTATAGAAATAAATAGAAAAATAATAGTAAAGAGAGAAATAAGCTACTAACTAAATAGTAAACCTAGTAAGACAAATAGAAGTATTCTAGGCTTAAGCTACTAGGAATATGTAATAAATAGCTAGTTAGTATAATTAATTAAAATACAATTTAAATAATAGATCTTAATCTCTAGGAAGACCTTTAGGGAATAATATTAGCATATACCCTTAAGATAGACTATAGAGGGACCTAGACTTTTTCTAGTATTTCTTATGTAGTAAATAGGGACATATAGGTTATAACTATACTAGGAAGGATAAATACTTATCTAAAGACTTTAATAGATACTAGGACTAGTAGGCTTATAAAGGGCTACAAATAAAGAGAGATTACTAAAGAGAATTAGATAACTTAAACTAAACTAATTTTATTAGCGCTATAGAAATAGACTAACTAATCTTACCTAAAGGATATATTCTTAATTTAGAACTCTAATTATTTATAGTATTACTCCTAAACTACCATTCCCTAAGCTATATTTAGGAGGAGAATAAAGCAGGATAGGTTAACACTATAACACTACTAAAGGGAAAGGAGAAGGCAAGTAAGCTAGTATTTATGTAAGGGCTTAGGCTTTGCCTAAGCATTGTCCGTATAGCAGTTAGAGAGGGGATTAGTAAAAGCAGTTAGGGTGAGGAAAAGGAGGCTTATATAAGTAGCCTAGGGAGTATAAGGGGCACCACTAGGGATAGTCTCTTACCCTTTCTCCTTCCTCCTTAAGTCTCTTAATACTATATTAACGCCTTATTATAGTTACCTAGGGGCTAGTCTATAATAATTAAGAGACTTCCTTTAGTCCTTTATAATAACTACTAAAAGATATAATAGAAATACTAATAGATATATTAATAGATATAATAAACACGCTTTAACTATAAGACTAACCTAGCTAGGGGATAATAACCCCCCTATCTAACACTATAGCACTACTAGTAGCTTAATAGGCCTAATTTAAGATACTTTAACTTATACTTAATAAGCAAATAGTAAAGCTTATATACCTCTAATAATAAGTAACTATAAATACTATAGAACCTTTAACTTAACTACTTATTATAGCCTAACCTAGTGCCCTAGTAATTAACCTTACTTTACCTCTTACCTTTAACTTAGTCTTAACTATACTTAAGGTAAAATAAAAACCTATTCTTATAGGTAACTTATATAATAGTAATAAGGCCTTATTTACTATATAAAGGTTCCTAATAGAATATAAGCTATATATAAATAAGGACTTTATTAGAACTAATAAGAATAGGTAAATATTTATTTACTAGAACTTATCCTTTAAAGTCTAGTCCTAGGTAGCTACTTTCTTTAAATAAGGTAGTACTTATAATTTTAACCTAGCTAAATTCCTAGAATACCTTAGGTCTATATTCTTTAATTTATATAAATAGGAGATAGCCCTTATAAAGCTTAACTAAATAAAATAAGGCCTAAGGGAGCTATTTTTTATATTCTTTATTTACTTTATAAAGAAGCTCTTATTAGTAAAAGGGGATTATTAAGGGGATAATATAAAGCTAGTAAAGCTTTAATAAGCGCTTAATAAGCATTTAAGAGAAATTAGCATAAGCTAGGGTATTAGCTAGAGTATATAGTATATAGCTATTATATAGTATTATAAGATTATAGTTAATATTAAGGCCCTTACTATAGAGAATAAGTACTAGTCCTAATATAAACTATAGCTAGCTAAACCTATACCTTAGACTAACTATAAGGGTAATACACTAATAACTAGGGTATATATAGTAAGGACTTAATTAGGAAAATAAAATAAGCTAGTTAAGAAGAAAAAGAGTCTAAAGCTTACTATAAATATATAATAGGCTAAATAGGTATTAGAAGTAAAGTTAGCTAAATGCTATTAGAAGGGATATTACTTATAATATAAATCTAAGGACTACTATATCTAGGAGTATACTTTTCTCTTGCCTTATTACCTATAGGTTAGTATTAACTTATATAAAGTGAATAAGGAAAGTATAAATAAGGAGGTAAATATTCCCCCTATAGAAAATAAGTAGCCCCTAAGTAAAGTCTTATATAAGGGTAAGTAAGCTAATTATATACTATAATATAGGATAACTATTTAAGCTATATAGAGTTAGAGTAAGATATAGTATAATATATAGACTAATTACTATTCTTAATTTCTATACTCTTTAATATATATTATTATATTAATATCTAGATTAATTATAGTTATAATTATTATAGTGCTATAAGTAAGTTAGTAGTAAGATAGTTTAGCCTAAAGCTTATATATTTATTAAAGAAAAGGTATATCTAAACTATAGTAAAAATAAAAAGAAGAGAAAAGAGAGTATAGGAGAATACTTCCTTAATTACCTATATAATACACACTAAAATAGATATTAATAGCTAGGAGTTATTAGTGTCTTTATATATTATCCTAGGCCTTATATAAGATATTATACTTAGGATACTATAGCTAGAACATTATAATATAGTTATTTATATAGTAAAATAGTAATTAGTTATTAGAGTAGTAGAGGGCTTATACGTTTCTAAAGCCTTTATATATAAGGTAAAGACCCTAGTATAGGGGATTATTAGGTCCTTATATACTATAGAAGCGCGCTAGGCATACTATAGGAAGGACACTTCTATAATATTTATTACTATAAGCCTTAGGGAGATAATAATAGTACTATAGATTATAGCGCCTAAGATAAAGCCTAATAGCCTAGATATATTAATATTACCTAAGGAGTTAGCTAACTTCTTAGACCTTTTTAATAAGGCTAGAGCTAATAGCTTACCTCCTTATTAAGGGTCCCTTAATTACTATATATACTTGCGTAAGAACTAGAATAGGTCTAAACTAACGCTCCCTTAGGGACTACTATATAATATACTAAGGGACTAGCTTTTAGAGGTTAAGCGCTAGATTATAGACTTAATAAATAAGGGTTAGATTTATACTAGCTTATTATTAGCTATAGCTCTAGTTCTCCTTATTAAGAAAGCTAATAGGGGTTAGCGTTTTTATGTAAACTACTATGCTTTTAATAAGATAATAGCATAAGATTACTACCCTTTCCTATTAATTAAGAAAACACTCTATTCCTTATTCTAGGCACACTAGTTTATAAAGGTAAATATTTATATAATATTTTATAAGCTATAGATTACTAAAGGCTAGGAGCACCTTATAGTGTTTTAAACTAGGTTTAGGCTATTTAAGTAGCTAGTTTGCCCCTTTAGCCTAGCTAGTGCACTAGTAATATTCTAATATTATATTAATAAGTCCTTAGGGAATATATTAGGGGATTTTATTATAGTATACTTAGATAATATCTTAGTTTACTTAGGGGGATTAAGAAAAGACTATATAGCTAAGGTCTAGCTAATATTAGGCTACCTAAGGGCTATAGGTTTATACTTAGACTTTAATAAGTCTATATTTATAGTAAAGGAGGTTTAATACCTAGGATATATTCTTATAGTAAGTTATTCTATTTATCTAGACCTAGTAAAGGTTATAGCTATTAAGGAGTAAGTAGCCTTAATAAAACTTTAGGGGGTTTATAGCTTCCTAGGGTTTACTAACTTTTACTATAACTTTATTAGTAACTTTTTAGAACTAGTAGCATTACTAATATAGCTAACTAAAAGAAATATCCCTTTTTAATAAGGACCTAAAGAGAATAATGCCTTTAATAAGCTAAAAGATACCTTTATTACATACCTAGTACTAGTATAATAGGACCTAGATCTCCTTATAGTAGTAAAAGCTAATTATTTAGGAATAGCTATTAGAGGGTGCCTTTCCTAGTAAGGCTAGAATAGTATTATATACCTAGTTACTTACTACTTTACTAGCCTTATATTCTTATAAAAGAACTATATAATTTATAATAAGAAACTATTAGCTATTATCTTATACCTTAAGGTATAGTTAGCTAAGCTATAGGGCATTTCTAGTCTATTTATAATCTATATAGACTATAAGAACCTAGAGTACTTTATAACTCCCTAGTTAATATTAGAATAGTAAGCTTAATAGGTAAATATACTTATGCTATTTAATTTTTATCTCTAGTATAAACCTAGTATATAAGTATAGTAGCCTAATGCTCTTTCTTAAAGGGAGTAAGACTAGGAAGGGGTAACCTCTAGAATAGGATATATTCTATAACCTATTACTATTATATAACTCTTACTAATACTAGATAAGTAATAGGATAATAGTAGTATAGTATTATTACTAGCTAGTAAGGTTCTCTTTATTACTAAATACCTTTAGACCTTATAGAACTAGGCTATTACCTCTAACCCTATATATAGTATTTAATTAAGGGCTATTTAGAAAGAGGCCTAGAGGTTTCCTATTAAGGCACTTATAAGGGAGTAAGTAGTAAATTATTTTATAAGTACTTATAAGGCACTCTAGTTTAGGGGCTATACCTAGGTTCTAGTATAGGAGCCTCTTATAATAACCCTAATATAGTAATACTATAATTTACTAGTAGTAAGGTACCTAGGCTATAATACTATATTCTAAATCTTATAATAGTAGTTTTACTAGGATAGGATATTATAAGATATTACTAGGTTTATCTATAATTATTATTACTATAGTAATTATAAAAGCTATTAATAATACTAAGGCTTACTAAAGCCTTTACCTATCCCTAACTAGTTTTAGTTATAGATCTTTATTAACTTTATAATAAACTTACTAGTATTATCCCTAGAAAAGCTATAATATCTAATAGTTATTATAGATTAACTCTTTAAATTTATTTAGCTTAAGGCTATAACTTCTATAGAAGCTAAGGAATATATAAAGAGATTTAAAATAGTCTAGTAGTGGTTTAAGGGGTTTCCTTAATTAATTATTATAGATTATAGTTTAGATTAGTTAGGAAAATTTTAGATAATATTATACTCCCTAGTTAGGATTAATTAGTTACTTTCTATATTATATTACTTATAAACTAATAGTAGTATAAAGTAAGTAAACTAAGAGGTATAGGTAATACTATATATTATAGTCTTTTTCTTATAGTTTAACTAGCTAGAATATCTAGCTACTTACTAGCTTATAATTAATAATAGGCTATCTTTTATAATAGAAGTTAGCCTAAATAAGCTACTATATAGCTATAACCTAGAGCTAGTCTAGTTACTACTAGATAAGTTTACTTTTATAATAATACTAAAGGGGTAAGTAATATAGTTTCTTAAGCACCTCTAGGAGAGTACTTATTTAGTATAAGCTATAATAGCCTATATATAATAAAGGTAGTAAGATATTATATTTACTTTATATTAAGTAATAAAATAGTTTTAAGTTAGAGATAAGATATAGCTTTTACTTAAAAATATTAAAACTAACTACTCTTTATAAAAACTTAATTAGGTAGTAGTAAAGTATATAGTTATAAAAGTCCTAATATTACTTATAGTATAGCTTAATATCCTAAGAGGTATTTACTTAGTATTTTATATAGACCTTATTAAATACACTATAAAGGACCCTCTCCTTAGTTAGAAGCTTTAGGACTCTTATCTAAGACTAAAATAAGTCCTTATAAAAGGTAATAATAAACTTATTAAGGAATATTAGGTTAAGTAAATCCTAGTAACTTAGAATGCTTTAGGCTAGGGTAAGAGATATAATATACTTATTAAGTAAGTAAGTTATATATAGCCTATATAGGAACTATTAGAGAATATAATATAAATATAAGCCCTTAATAAGTTTAAGGTAAAATAAGGAGATATATAATATAATAATAAACTAAATTAATTTTAGAAAACTTATTTACCTATAAAGACTCCTATATATATCTAAGATACTAATATATTATAGTTTATTACTATTACTTAAAGGAAATAATTATTCTCTAAGTCTTTATTTAAATTAATAAGAAAGCTTATATAAGTATATATTACCTTTATTTAGAGTTAGTGCTTTACTAATATAGCTATAGTATATTTACTAGGTAATAGTTATAGTATAAAGAGTTATTTACCTAGGATATAACCTAGGTTTTAGATAGTATAAGTAAGGTTAGTATATAAAGTATAGGTAAGTAAGGGTATAATAAAAGCATTAGTAAAAGAATAGTAAGTAAGAATAATAACCTTAGTAAGATAAGGAATATTATTTCTAGCTAAGGGCTAGCTAGCTCTAGGGTTTTTAGGGGTATATTTAAAAGAAAAACCTATTAACCTTAACTTAAAGAGAAAATAAGTAAGTTACTAGTAATAATAGGAAGGGGAGTTATTACCTAACTTAGTAATTTAATAATAGTATTAGTTCTTACTATAGTAATAAGAGGTAAGCACTTAGATAAGGGTAGTAAACTATTTATATATTTCTTTATATATAGTATTTAGGCTACTAATAACCTATTAGTTTTATTAGAATAAAATACTAGTAACTTATTATATAAACTATACTATTTTATAACTAGCTAAAGGGCTAGCGCTAATAAAGGGGATAATATTAAGGCTAGTTATATTTATTATAGGAGTGTCTATAGTAAGGGATACCTTAAGAGCTAAGTAAATAAAAGCTAGGTTAAATTATACTTAGTTAAGAAAAGTGTTCTAGTAACTAATAAGATAGTAGTATCTTTAAGATAAAATAAGTATCTTTTTCTTTATAGTTATAGTCTTAAGGACTCTAGGCTTAATAATATATATACTTATAGTAATTTTAGCCTTAAGATCCTTAAGGGTATATTAAAGTTATAAATTAGTAAATAAAAGCCTAGTGTGCTATATATAGGTAATATAATACTACTAATAAGGAGAATATAACTTTTTACTTTAAGGTAAATAATAGTTTAAAATACTAGTAGTAAGAGCTTATTTAATATAAGGACTATAAGGATACTAAACTAATTTAAGTATAGTATACTATTTATTATTAGAGTTTCCCTCTATAAGGTACTTACTAATAAAATAGGATATTAGTGTAGTAAAAGTAACTATAGAAGTAGCTACTAAAGCTATAGAAGTAAGGGTATTAGTTTAGTATTAAGGCATTTTAGTAAAGGAAATAATTATTTAAGAGAAAAAGACTAATAAAATAAAGGGGAAGGTATAATAGGATTATAATAATAAAGGGATAGTATTATATAAAGGGAAAAGTAAGATAAGTATAAGTATAAGTAAGATATTTATAGTAAAAGTTATACTTATATTAAGTAAACTATAAATAGGTAAGGGTAAGGTAATTATTTATAATAAATAACCTATTAGTAAGGTAAATGTATTATATACACCGCAAAATAACACTTAGAAGTAAGCAGGGGTTATTATAATAAATAATAAGGTAGTAAGGCAAGTGCCTATTAGACGCTTTATAAATAGCTATTAGTAAGGACAGTTTTTATTATAATAACTAAGGGTATATATAATATAGGTATTACGTATATTACTAAGGGATATTATAAAGGGGAGTTTATTAGTAATAAGTAAGTAAGGGTATATATAAGGGCTTAGGCTTTGCCTAAGTATTATCTATATAGTAGTTAGAGAGAGAATTAGTAAAAGTAATTAAGGTAAGGAAAAGGAGGCTTATATAAGTAGCCTAGGGGGTATAAGGGGCACCACTAGGGATAGTCTCTTACCTTTCCTCCTTCCTCCTTAAGTCTCTTAATACTATATCAACGCCCTATCGCAGTCGCCTAGGGGCAGTCCATAACAATTTACTAGAGGACTAGCTAAGAGAATCATTAAATTAAGGACTAAACCTAAGAATATATTAGGAGAACTATTATAGTAATAAATTAAAGAAATTCTAGAATTAGATAAGACTATATAGGAGAGGAGTAATCTAGGTCTAAGTATACATTAACTACTCTAGGAGATAAGTACTAAGGAATTCTAATAAATACTTCCTACGTTATAACCACATCTAGAGAAAACTATAGTAGACCCTTATAAACTTACTACTAGTCTTACTCTAAGAGAAGTGGTAATAGGTAACGCTGCTTTAAACCCCTAACCCTATTAAAGATTAGCTCTAGAGAATATCTAAGCTACTAAAGAATATAAAGTCTTACTATTTAACCTAGGGAAATAGTTAAGTAAAACTACTATATCTATTAGTATTCTATAACTTCTTTAGATAGCCCTAATTATCTAATAGTAACTAAGCTATTTAATATAATATTATTAAAAAATAAAAAGCAATAGGGTAAAGTTAATGGTTTCTAATCTTATAGAACTATATAAAGAAGCAGTGTACCCTAATATACTAGTCTATAAGTCTTTAGGTTTAATAAATACTATAATTACATAAAATGATATTACTTAGCTAGATAGTGAGGTTCTAATAACCTTAGGATACATTATAGCTTACATTAAAGGCGTCTAGTGTAACTTAGCCTTACTTAATAGTAGCTTAAGTGTGAAATTAGTAAGCAAGAGCTACCTAAAAAGACATAGACTTCTAACTATTTAACTTTAAGAAAAACAGTCTATTTAAATAGTAAATAATAGAAATTAGCAGATTTCTTACTATACTTACCTCTAGATTATAGTAAGCGAAATCCTAGTATTATTAAAATATTATATTATGCTAGCTTAGGATTAGGATATGTTATTAGGAAAAGTTTAGCTATAAAGAGTAAATACTATTAAATATTATAGATAAGAAAAGATTATAATTACTAGGATAAAAGGGGAAACTTAAACTTTACTAATATATCCTTACCTAGACTTATTTTAAAGATCTAATATAAGAGCTTAGCTACTATAGAGAATAAATCTAGAGGAGATTATAGAGTTTATAAAAGATAACTAGGAAATTCTAGAGGAAGTTAAATAGCTCCTAAGAGAATTAAATAGCTAGATAATAGAAGAAGCTAGGAACTAGGAGTTAAAAAACTAAGTATTATAAATAATAAAGTTAGCAATTATTTACGTTTTCTTGTTTAACTATAGCTAGTAAATAAGATTAAAATAATAAGCTTTAAGGGAATACTAGTAAAGAATACTTAGGGAATAAAGCATAAATAAAGAGTATATTAGAAAGATAGGAAGACTAAGGGGGATATTATTAGGAAGAATAATATTACTATAAGTAAAATAGGAATAGAGTTATATAGCTTATATAGTTTGGATTTAGATAACATAGTAAAAATAACTAGTAAATAAGTTCTTATTAATAAACTAGAACTAAAGTTTACTACTATAGTTATCTAGAAACCGCTATAAAACATTATTATAAATAGAATAGCTATTAAGTTAAGCTCTAAGATAGAAATTAAATTATTTATGTCTTATTATACTAGCGTCCCTTAACTAAAACCTATATTAGCCTATTAGATAATTACTTAGAGTTAGATTAAACATTATAAAGTATTATAGGAAAGGGAATTATCCTTAAATATAAGTTATAACTACTTTAAATAAGATCTAGAGAAAGCATAGTGTAGTAAGGAATTAGGATTATTCTAGGGAGACTTAATAAGAGATAATTTAGAAGACTTAGATAAGGAGGAAACTAATAAGGGAAGAAATAAGAAACGCATAAAGATTAATATAAGTAAAGAATAGGATTAAGATAAGGAAGATAATCTTAACCTATTTAATGTCTTAGGAGAGGCATATAATATAGCAATACTATAGGAAGAATATAAGATAAATACCTTTAGATATAGTAAGGACTTAATTTATATAGGAAAATTAAAAATTAAGGGTACCCCCTTACTAAGTAAGAATTACTATATAAATAACAAAAATCAAGTCTTACCTAGAGAAGCTAGACATAGGTTATGTAATACGTTAGACTTAGGCATTTTAAAGGTTTAAGATCTAGAGGTAAACACACTAGGATATAACTATAACTTAATTTATATAGGAAAACTAAAAATTAAGGTTTACCCCTTAAAGAATAAAAATCACTATATAAATGTTATAATTAGAGGTTTAGTAAAAGAAACTAGGGATAGAAATTAGTATTTATATAGTTAGTAATATAAGTAAGAGGGATTAGTTATAAGAAAAGGATAGTATTATGCTATATACACTCTAGTACACTACCTATGCCTAATTTATATAGGAAAAGAGGAAATTAAGGCCTTCCCCTTAAAAATTAGAAATTACTATATAAATAACTAGATTAGAGAATTAACTAGTAAAACTAAGGATAGTAGGGACTATAGTATAGACTTAGTAATACACTTAAATATTATAGGTTAGGCACTAGTTTATGACATAAATAGGAAGAAAGCTATATAAGATAGTGTAAGACTAGGCAAATTAGAAATTTATATAGGAAATTAGGAAATTAAGGGGTACCCCTTAAGATTCTAGAATTTATATATAAATTAACTATTAGTAAACTTAGTATCTAAAACTATAGTTTCTTAGTTTAATTAGTCTAATATTACACTTAGAGACTATATAGGGACTGCAAAATAATAGATAATAATTATAAGGCTATATTATATATTTAAAGATTGCTTTATTAAGAAGCTTAAAGATATTCATATAACTAACCTATTATAACACTATATTCCCTTAGTTCTAAATGCCTGCCCTAGGAAAAGGAAGTAGTACTACTACTTAGGGATATATTATAAGTTTTTAAAGAAGGTGTTTTTAGCTATAGAGAAAGCAGGTATTATTTACTATAGAGATTTAAAATAGGTAGCCCTAATAATATTTGCCCTAAAGCCTAGAAAGGATTTTTAAGTGGTTTATAATTACTGTAACGTAAATAGTAAGATAGTTAAATTAGCTTATCCTTACTATAATATAGAAGCTAATTTAGATTTAATTTATTGCAAAAGGTTAATAATAATCTTATAAGTAAATACTTTAAATAGATTCTAGGTAATTAGAATTTATCCACCTAATAAACATAAGATAGCCTTCTTAAGCCCTAATAGAATGTATTACTATAATAATATAGTATAAGGATTAACTAGGTTACTAGGAATATACACTAGATTTAGAGACACTACCTTTAGGTATTTGTTCTTTAAAGATAGATTTAAAAGCGAATTAATATTAGGATATATAAAAGACATTAAGACCTTGTTTTCTATTTATATAGATAATTACTACTTAGGTTCTAAAATATAGGAAGATTACTTTAACTTCTTATAAACACGCTACTTCCTAAGAATTACCTAGGCACTAATTAGACTAAGTAAACATAAAATAACTCTCTTTATATTAAAGATAAACTATATAGGATTTTCTATTAAAGATAGAAAGATTAGACTAGTAAGGAAATATTATAAAAGATTTACTAATCTAGTAAGATACTTCTAATAGTAGCCTCTAAAAACTTAGAATAAAATCTTAGTTTTAATTTACCTAATGCCCTTCTTAAGAAAGTTTATCCCTAGTAAATTAGATCTAGTATTAACTATTAAGAAAGTCTTTTTTTAAGAGGTTTAGAAAGTTATAAAATCTAGGAAGCTATTAGTCTAGAGGGTAGAAGTTCTAAAGGAGAAACCTAAATAAACACTAGAAGCTTAAAATACCTTACTCTAGATTTACTATAGTATTTAGGTAAATACTACTTTTAGGGCCTAGCTAGGGATATAGTTTTATTTAGTAATAGATACTTTAGATATAGGAACTAGAGGAGTTTTATTCTAGCTAGAAAACGCAAAACCTAGTATAAGTGCTATAGACTTAAATTTTATAAAGGTTTAAATTATTATATAGATATTATATAGATTAGGGGACACGAAAAAACACTATATAATACTAGAAAAAGAAATATTAGCTATTATTATTAGACTAAAAGAGATATAATAGCTAGTTAATAGTTTACCTTATTTATTAAAGGTATATATAAACTATAAAGGGATTATTAATTTAATAGCAAACCTCTCTAAGGTTTATAGGAAGGTTACTTAATAGGTAAATATTCTATAAGAGTTAAATATAAAATATATACACTATCTTAATATAATAAAAATCATAAAGATTATAGATAGGATATTATAACTACTAGAGAAACTTAGATCTAATTTATATAAAGTAAAGAAAAGAATAGGAGTTAATATATTCCTAGCTATAGGAGATTAACTAGTAATAATTTTAATAAATATAATAATTATACTAGAAGGAGAAAGATTAGATAATAAAACTTTAGAAATAGTTAGAACTAAGCTTTAGGAATAGCTAAACTCTAAATAGTATAGGGAAATTCTTACTTTAATTATTTATAGTTCTTATATAATCCTAACTAAATAATAGAAACTAGTTTAGTGTTAAGCTTTAAAATATTAAATTATAGACTAAAAACTTTATTATTTAGAACTTAATAAATCCTTAGCTAAATATATAATCTTTAAAGAGGTTTTGCTAAAACTTTAATAAGCTTATAATATAGTAAGGCATTTTAGCCTAACTATTATAATATAAAAGCTTTATAAGATATATTTCTAGCTAGATAGAGTAAAAGATATTAAGTCTTACTATTAATCTTATCTTATTTACTAGTAAACTAAAACTAGGTTACTAAGATTAGCTCTAAAAACTATTATAATATTAGAACTATAGGCATTAGTTATAATAGATTACCTTAGACCTATTACTCCTAAGGCTTAAAATAGAGACTTATATATACTAATTACTATTAACTATATAATAAGGTTTATATTAGGTTAATCCTATAATAAAGCTACTAGAGATTTAGTTACCTAGATATAGAATAAAAACTAGAGCTTTATTTTTAGTTAGCTAAGAAGAATATACTATAATAATAGATCTTACTTTAAAAATCTAAACTTTAAATTAACTATAGGGAAATATAGTATAATAGTTACTTTTAGACCTATTTTTTATCTATTTTCTATAGGGCTTGCTAAATAAAATATTTACCTAGTAAAATAATAATTAATAAAGTAAGTAATTAAAAGGGATAGAGTATTACTTAATTTGTAAAACTAAGCTATTTTAAGTATTATAGTTATTCTAAATAATTAGTTTATATTAAGTATAAGGATAACTCTAGTAATATTAATATTAGGATTTAATTTATTTACTAAACACATAGGAGTTAGTAATAATTAAAATAGGATAAACTTATTAGAATTAAAAACTAATTTTATCTTAGTCTAAGAAATAAATCTATAGTACTTTAATTTAAGGGAGGAGAGAAAGGAATTAGTTTAAACTTAAAAGGTAAATAATAAGGAGGATTCTTCTAAGTTACTATAATAGTTTAAAGTAAGTAATCTTATATAGAAGAAAATTAATAAGGAGAATAAGCTAAAGGGAAAGTTCTATAAGACCTAGGGAAAGCTTTTAATAATTAAGAGAAAGTTATTATTAGTATTATATAAGATTAAACCTCTAGATAGAGAATAAGGTTAAAAGATTTATATTAATAATCTAAAGATATATATCTTACACTAGGAAAGACTATAACCTCTAAGACTAAACATATAGGATATAGCTAATTAAAATCTAGAGAAGGAGATATAAAATTAGTAAGGGATAGAGAATAATAATTAAGAAGGTAAATAGCTTATAGTGTTTTAGAAGAATTATAGTATTATAGTTAACACTATCTTAAAATAGGCTAGCCTATTAAGGTAGAGAATAGCTTAGGTAATGGTTAACCCTAATTATATAGGGCGTAGCTAGAGTATAGACTAAAAGAATACAACTATCATTATCCCTATCATTTTTGGTAATGTTTCAGGCACGTCGTCATGGATCAGATCCGCATGGGATCGACGCCAGCGAGAAATAGCCCCTTGCACGTTGGATCGGCCACCGACCTCATCCCCCACATTCTCACCCCCCCCCCAACGCCCCCCTTCTTACCAGTGAAGATCTAGGGTTCTCGAACTCCCTTGTCCGATATATGCATGACACGTTGGTTTTGGTGGTCTGGTTGTTACATTTGAAGACGATGAGTGTTGTAGGGGTTTCATCCAGTGGCAAGCACAAATGCCATGAGGCAAGTCATGAAATTCGATACGTCCCCCAAAGCCTAACATCTCCCACGTCTAGATTTCGAGTGGCCATTCTACTGAATGAGCGAGAGCGCGGACAAATATACCTGATTGCTCCCATCGTACTTCGAGGGCGGACCAAGGGTTTTTCTCGAAAATCCTCCGAGTACAAGAGCCGTGGCTTGCATGTACAGCAAAAGGCGGACAACAACAACGAAACAAAAGGCAACGAGGCCAGGCGGTCTGACAAGCAATGCCATGCACCAAGACAACAAGGAAGCAAAAGGCCCCCAAGCCCACCTGGCCGGTCCATCTGGTTGCGACGCCAAGTAACCCCTCCCCTGTCGTCGCCAGCCCCCTCACATGAGTGGCCGAATGCTGTGAGAAGAGTACATACAAATACACATACGGACTACTGGACGAATGGTCAGCCAGCACAACTTGACAAGTCGCGCCGTGAATGGCTGGCTGTAATGAAATAGTAAACTAAACCGCCGAGCGGCGACGCCGATTCGCACCGGCAGCATTGTTGAAGCATCATCGGCGTATCGGTGTCCGCATGAACTCGAAATCCGGTAGTCATAATAATCCGTACATGCTTTGTACGGACTACGAATCACGGGACTGCTCACACTTGATATGAGCTATTTGCCGGATGCAGCTGGCCCTCCTCTATGACCGCATTGCTTTCGTCCAAAGAGCGAGCTTCCGACTAACAACAATCTTTTGACCGACCGACCGACTGACTGACTGACTGCACGGAGTATTACGCCGCGCAACTGGACCCGCCGGCGCCAATTCTGATGACATGAACGACTTGAACAATGCCGGGGACTACGGATTATTATTATGTGGCTATCTGAGGTGCAAACCTCCCTTGCGTGATGTCAATGCACATGTCAGTTTCCGCAAGTAAGCCCAGCATACATTAACTGTCCCTGGCATTGCGCGAGGGCAAAAAAAAAAAAAAAAAGAAAGAAAGAGAGAAATAGACAGGAATCGGGTTGCTTTTTCCTCGTCGATGTCGTGGCAAAAAAGGGTTTCAGCAGCCCAGGTCGCATGCATCAAAGCTGGGCTGGCGACACGCTGATTTGGCAGCATTGTTACACAGCATTCTCGAGACTCTTAACGTTGCGGCCTGGTAGTGAGCAACCAGGTACAGTTGTCTTCCCATGGCGGCGCCCCTCCCCTCGGCGTATTACCGTGCGGATCATAGACGCAACTGCTCGGTGATAGAACAGTGAAAAAGGAATTTGTGTTTTGCTGCCCATTCCGTGGCAAACACTTGCTTCCTTTTTTGTCTCGCGTCGACAATGGGGCGGTTCAGGATTGGCGACGACCTACGGATTACAATGTACATATTAACCGCGGCCAGGAGGGTGGTTGACTTGTTGGCTTACGGCGGGTCCTCAGGTCTGGTATCCACTTTTTGAAGGAAAGGCACACACATTGTGCGGACTACGGAGTATGTACATGTACAGATTGGACTAGCAGCCGCCACTCGCCGCCGCCGCCCCTCACGTCTCCCACATCCCTCTCGTCCGTTGGGTTGGGTGGGTGGGCGGCTTGTGAAGATGTTGACGTCGTCTGTGGTGTTGTGCTGCTGACTTGAATGGAGAAGCAGAAGGAGACATCACGGCAAGGGCTACAAATCGATGACAAAGCTTGGAGGCAGCGGACTTGGCCTCATGGGTTTTTGGGGGGGGGGGGGGCGATGTCGACTGAATCATGGTGGTGCGCGCGGTGCTGACATTGTTGGGACGGTCAATGGTCCAATGGGTGGAATCTCTGGATGCGGCCTGGCTTGGCCCGGCAAGACATCGAGCGCCCCCCCCCCTTGTCCCTGGCCGCATCCACCTGGGTGCCTGCCACCCCCTGCCCTTGCCCCCTGGTGACCCGTCTGCATGTAATTGTACTTGGCGCATCCAAGAACCCCGTTGCCCCTGGGGTTCCTGCCTACGGGACTGTACGTTGCCAGGAACTTGGCACTAACAAGTTCCGCAGCGCAGTGCGGGTGCGGAGGAGCAGAACGATGCGTCCGCAACCAGCACAACGGGTCGACTTCCATGGAAGTCCCATCTTGTTCATGCCAGATCAGTTCAGACGAGACACGGCTCTGTGACGGCCCATGTTTGGAGGAGACAATTGTTTGCACTGGAACGTTACCAGCCTCGTCTCAACGCCCCATCCGCCGTTTTCGTCGTTAACTTTCCCCCGTTTTGCCGTCAACTTGCATTCTCGCCGCCCGCGCGGGCCTTGTTGCGCAAGAGTCGTACGTACGTACCTGCAGGCACAGGAAAATGGCCCCTTGCGGCGCGCGCGTCTCCGGAAGAGGGTTTCGAGGTTGTGGCAAGGCGCACAAGTTTTATTCACCAAGTAATCAAAGCCACCAGACCATGTCGAAAAACCCTGCCGGAGTGCGGAGTAATAATGCTAATAGGCGGCTGCCCGTTGTCCCAAAACAAGTCTGCACCACAAAAAAGCAGAGGCAACCACGCAACAAGCACGACAAGCTCACTCCGCGGCCGTCTTCGGCTTCGACCAGCAGTTGAGAACATAACACATGTATGGTTCCGGCTACCAGAGCCATGTCCCCCCTCGCCCGTGTGGTCCGTGTGGTAATATTCATGTTTACTGTGGTGATGTGGTGATACGATACCTTGTCGCCTCGTGCTCAGGTACCTGCGACTCGGTCCAGTCCAGGGCGGGGGGGCCTCTGCCCGCCACCTTGCCAAGGCACACACACACACACCCACTGTATTACATAGATTCCGAGTACATCTGTTGCTCAACAGCCTCAACAGCCCAGTGCATGCATGTGTATTTATCGCTTTGTGTTGACTCAGTCAAGCTCCCCCCCCCTTCTCCCCGTCGCAAGCAGCCAAATCGCAATCGCATCGCAGTCACAGTCGCATCCCGTCTGCTTTGCCTGTTCTTCTGTTGCAGTGCTTACATACTGTCTGGTACTTCCTGAGCACAACACTTGTTTTCAGGTTTCTCACGGACTGCTCGCTCCGACCGAAAGCACCGACCGAAAGCACCGACATTTCACGCCTCAGATCGTTCGGTGACAGGTGACGCTGCTATTCAGACGTCCCTCGACAGCCATTTCTGCGAGACAGCGCGCGCGCACATCGCACATCACACATCAGCCACATCAGCCATCCCGTTCTCGTCTGAAACCCCCCCAGCCCCAGCTGTCAGGGAGCAAGCGAGACGAGACATCTAGTCCGTAATTAGAATTGAAGAAGAAAGTTGCTACGGATTACTACTGGCGCCCCCCTCTCCTTTTCGCCTCTCCGCCTGGGTCGTCTCGTCACCACCACTGCCTGGCCCACCCCCTCACCCCCTCGCCCCCTCACCCCCTCAACCAACCCAACCAACCCTCTTTCTTGCCCCCTGCTTGGTTGGACCTTGGAACTTGGATGCCCCCCGCCTCCCTCCCCTGCCTGCTCTGCTCTGCCGGGTTCCTTCCTTTCAGCCTCACCCAGTGCACGGAGTGCCAGTAGCGCATCCAGCAAGCCCATTCATTTGGCCACCGTTGTTTTTGTGTTGCTTTGGTCGCCTGCTTAACAATACATGCTCCGTACGGATTACATGTGTACTTGTACTCTCCACCCCCTGGCGGAACCTCCGCTGCTCAACTCTTACTTCCATCTCCTTCCACCCGTAGGCAACGCTACCGAGGGCCCTCGTCCAATCTTCCTGACCGCTTGCCGTTATCATTTTACACTCGACTCCGCGAACCCACCCCATCGACGCATCGACGCGACGGCAAATTTTCCAGTACAACATCGCCGTTTTGCTCATCTCCAACGGGCAGTCTTTCGTCACGGCCTGCCACCATGGCGGCTGCGTTCCGACCGGTCAACTCGCTCATAGATGAGCCCATCAAAGAGGAACCCACGACGACATCCTTCTCTTCCTCCTCCATCACTCCTCGATCTGGCGCGGCCTCGCGGCAATCGCAACTCCAGCAGCCATCATCACGATCACGGCATGACGACTCCAAGACACCAACACGGACCACTTTCGCCGCCGGTCCTGACCAGAAACCTCTTCCCCCCGACTCGAGGGACAACCTTGCACGTCGGCAAAACTCAGAACATTCCGCCAAGTCGTCAAGGCGGGGCTCGATGGATGTGGACATGGATGACTCGGACGGCGAAACCGGCATCGCGGCCGAGGATGGCGCTGCGTCTGACGACGAGAGTGTCGGCGCTGACGGCTCCAAATCCAACAAGAAGAAGAGGTCTCAACGGTTTTACTGCACCGACTACCCGCCATGTAACTTGAGTTTCACGAGAAGCGAACATTTGGCGCGACACATCAGGTGAGCCTTCACTTTGTTTTCTCCGTTCATGGATAGTTGCGGGCTGTGTCGCGTTTTGTGTTTCCGAGGGCATCCGCTTGCTGGCCTGGGCTGACGTTAGTTTGTGACAGGAAGCACACTGGTGAACGACCGTTCCAGTGTCATTGCTCTCGTCGATTCTCCAGGCTCGACAATCTAAGGCAGCATGCCCAGACCGTGCATGTGAATGAAGATATCCCCATTGATTCCCTGGCAGCTACCGGCTCTCGATTCCAACGGCAGATGCGCACTACGGAAAGGGTTCGACAGGCGGGCAACAGAGCAAGGGCATCAACTGGCGGAAGTGCAGGAGGGCCAGCCCGTGGACACTCCAAGAGCTTATCCACGTCCAGCATCGCCAGCATCGCCAGCATCGCAAGCATCGCAACCATGAGCTCAGCAGGCTCCGGGTGTGGACTCCCGAACGAAGCCCGGCGACGCCCACCGCCGTTGGTCATGGCTGCGGACCCCCGATCCCGACTATCCATGGAGTCGTATCGCAGCGCCGGCGGCGCCGACAGCGCCTACTCGCACCGCCCGCCATCACCTGGCGACTTCAGCACGCCTACATCCGCCACGTTCTCAACGGCTCAAAGCAGTCCACGCTGGGCTTCGGGAATGGCGTCACCCGCCACATCGGCACACTCACGCTCTCAAAGCATGTACGGCTCTGGCGGCCCAACGCATGGCCGACGGCTCAGTGTCCCATCCAGCGCAAACCCCTTCCAGTCAGCGCCCGGACACCATCACCACGTCTTCGGACCCGGCCACATGAACAGCTCTCACCAGGCAGCATTTGCACCCACAAACACGACGAGTCCGGCTGCGTCGCCGTCCCCCTCGTCTACGTCAGGATGGTCCGGTCGCCGAGACTCGGTGTCCAGCAATCCTGACGAAGCGTGGCGACGACGTACTTGGCATCCGGATAGCAACAGAAACTACGCAAACCAGCCGCCGAATCAGCCGAACCAACTCGCCGGCGCTAACCAAGCCGTTCTTCGGCCGAACCCACCGCCACCCATTGCAAACCCAATCAACTGTTCGTCTCCTTTCCGACTGCCAGGCATCGAGTCGTTCGACCCCCTCCTCCCACCGCGCCGGCACCCCACGCCTCCTCCCCCACAGCAGCGAGGTCCCTCACCCATGGCGATGGACGTCGACTCCCCCCATCGACGACCTTATCAACCTGGCGCGGGTGAGATGGTCCAGCCGGAAGAACGTCGCAATTTGAACATGTACGACGCCAGCCTGCAGCGCGGGCTGAACCGACTGGACATCAGCCACAAGACACCTCCTCGCGACAGTGCCGGCAGCTGGGCATCCGAGGCGAATCGAGCCGTCATGGCCCAGGCTGAGCAGGTGCAGATTAGCCAGCCAACGGTTCGGTTCCGAGACCAGGTCCCCCCATCCAGGCAATACGGACCCACGGCGGCTGCCAGTCGATCTCTGCATCAGCACACCATGTCGGCTCCTTCCATCACAACACCGCGTGAGAACAAGCGGCGCGGATGGTACCACGGACCGGCGCCGCCTCCTCAAGGCGGCCAGCCTCCACAGGACCCGCGAATGGCGCACGTGGACCGCATGGTTCATCCCAACTTTACCGGGTTTCACGGATTTCCAGCAAGAGAACAACCACCTCCCCAACAGCAGCAGCAGGACAGACAGGGCAAACCCGACTCATTGAGGCGCCTGGAGGCTCTGGTGGCGGTGGCCACTAGCGAAGGGACCACTGCTACAGCGTATTAGGTTTTCCACGGTTCTTGGATTTCCTAAGCGATTGTCACATTCTGTCGCGACAGTACTGCTTGGCACGTTTTGATACGTTGAGTCATTGGACGGGCGAAAGGCTTGATCAGACATGTCTACTTGTCAATGCCTTCAGGCGCTATTTTTGTTTCAAATGCCTGTCATTGTCGTCTTAGACACCTGGACGGGACAGTTCCTTTCGTGTTGGGGCTTTTTTCTCTTCTTGTTGTTTCAAAGCCTTTTTTTCCTTTTTCTTTTTTCCTTTTTTTTTCTTTTTCCTTTTTTTCTTTTGCACGCACTCTCTTTTTCATATTGTACGCAAAGGGTCATGCATGACGTGATGAGATACCCCCCCCCCCCCCAGTGTCATTTTCAGACGTAGGCTGCGGCGGACCTGGATACACGATTGGTAACGAGATCGGGCACGCAACTGTTAGACGAAAGATATCGACGACGACTCACGTTGTGGGATTGGATTGGATTGGATGGACGGGCTGGTCAGATTGAATGGCATACACATGTGTCGGGCGGACGGCATCAAGGAAACACGAGGATGACATTTTCAGCGCTGGAATTTGATACCCTATATTTGACACCGACCAAATATGGAGGGGTTTACGTCATTTCGAATGTTTGAAGAGAAGAGGGAGACTGGGCTGGGCTGGGCTGGGCTGGGCTGGTTTTTTATATCATGATATCTGGGAATGCGTGGCGTTACAACGATGATTTGGCTGGCATGGATGGATGGATGGAATGAAGACGAACATGACCAAACCATGAATATGAGCGAGACTATTTTTGATCCATGTTGGATGTGGCATGCGTGACATGCGTTATTGTGAGCGTCTTCAAACGCGACATGAATGGCATTTGCGACGCTATTTGGGGAATAGACTTCCTTTCCTATCCTTGCATATCCAGCAGGCGACGACGACAGCCGAGGCTGCGCCGCGTTGGGCAGCACTTGATGCATCAGGGTGTATTCATACAAAATGGGTCATGTCTGTACACGAGCAACGCGGGATGTATATGGTGGGTATCAGAAGCCATCTTTCATCTTGTCCTAGTAGTACATGTTGATGTCCCATCGACTTGATCTGTTCTATCCCCGTGCATTGGTTGTGCTTGTGCAATCCACCAGTTTCCATCGCTCGTGGATGCTGAGCAAAATAAAAATGAATTTTCTCGGCCTCAAATCAATCAATAGGCGTCTTCACTCTTCACACCAAAGTCGGATGCGTACTCGGCACTGGCCGCAAATCGCAACTGGTACTCCCGCAAATCAGCCCAGTGTCGTAGCTCCTCCTCCTCGTCTTCGGCCGTCATCTGATTCGGATCCGCGGCCCTGCTCGCTGCCGCGGGACCCGTCTTCTCCAGCTTGGTCAAGATGTCAATCAGTTGCGAGAGCGCCTGTTCCGACTTCATCGCCACAGGGCCCTTTCGATCTTGCGAGTTGTTCAGCAGCGTCGACGCCACTTGTCGAATCTTGTTGATGAGCGACAGACCGTTTGGTTCCATGTTGCGTTGTGAAATGGAGCCAATCACTTCGAGCAGATTCTGTACAGTGAGCTCCCGCTCCGCCGCCATGAGGGCGTGGATCTCCTCGTCGTCTGCGTCCTGCAGGGCCTTTTCCTCCTCGGTCCGGTTTTCCATCGGGTTGGTCTGCTGTTCGGCGAGATGGACGTCGCGGAGATTAAAGTAGAGCTCGACAAAGTATGATCGTGTGGCAAGCTGGGACATGAAGATGTTGGCCTTTTGGATCTCGTATTGCAGACGGCGCCGTTGCGCTGGCTGCACCTTGATCACGTTGCGAACGTCGTGCGACGGCTGGGCATTCGGCCATACGGGAGGTACATATTGCAGACCAGATTCGTCGAGCGTGGCGAGCGAGTTGGCATCTTCTCCTTGTGGTGCCAGTTGTAATTCCGGGGGCAGGTTGTCGGTGATGCTCTTCGCCGCAATCAGGCCGTCTCGCAGCAAAATACGCTGGTCCGCCCATGGAAGCGTGCTCATACCATACGCCAGCTCCAGGCTCACCACGCCGTTCATGGTGGTGTAAATGTCGATACCAGAGCGAAACCCAGTCAATAGAGTCACGCTCCCTTCGGCCTGAAGGATGATTTCATTTACGAGCACACAAATGTCGTCCACGTTTTCGGGGTAAGCAGGATACGGCAGACTCGGTGTAGATGGCGCGATGACGATGTCAGTTCCAGACATGCCCAACTGAGCCATCGACCTATATTTATTGCAAGTTAGTCATTGAAGGAAATCAATATACGCGTCCATCACGCCCCCGATCAATAATGCATTCACGCGCCAGACTTCACCTACCGAATGCACAGCAGCAGACACCAGAACAGGCGTTTTCCAATCTGATCCTTGACCTGGTTGAATGGCAACGGCTCCTGCGAGTAGGGATCTGCTCCGAACGCGGGCAACTCTCCAGGGTGTTTTGGTCTCTGAAACCCCAGCTCCCGTATCAGGATCAACGTCTCAGCCAGAAAATGTCGTGCGGCGTTCGACTGCAGCGTATGCGCACCAATGAGACCGAGGAAGTAGCTTGTGCATGCATCGTCCAAGGTCTTTGGCTGCTTCAGGATCCATTTGCTGCCCCGCGTGAGCAGAGCAATATCTCTGCACTTCTCCACCAGGACAATAGCTTTGGGAAACAGGTGCGTGCTATGCTGGGCCTTCAAATATTCCCTCGCACTCCTGGGAAACGACGCCACCAAGGCACCGATCATGCTGGCAAGCAAGCCCAGGAACTCGGGTCTACTTCTATCTTCTCGGTTCGCAAACGACTGACGAAATGTGGGTTCGTGCGGGAACGGCGCCAACGGATGGATATACGTGAAAAAATCGTCCACCAGGAGCTCCAGCACCGGCATGGGAGCAATCGATTCTGCGTCGAGAATCCCGTCAGACGAGATGTTCATCAGCGTCTTGGCTGCTGTTTGGGGAGAAGGTGATGCAGAGATACCGGCGCCAGCTGCCACAACCGTCGTTTCCAGCCGCGCCCGTTTCGCGGCTTTGGCAGCTTCGGCGTGCTTGTTGGGCGGCCCTCGACGCTTCGTCTCCCGCTCCCACGTACAATCTGCGCCTAGTTCGCGACACGGCTTGCAGGGAATGTTGGAATCGTCGCATTTCACTTTCCGTCGGCTGCACAGATCGCATGCGCGTCGTAACCGGGTCAGCTTGGGATTAATGGTTGGATCGCGCATCACACTGGCTCCATCCCCAGGCACCATATGTTGCGTCATGTCTGGGCTTTGTGGCAAGCCCGGCAGCCCAGCTACGGCACCTGCAACCTGAGCATGATGCTGCTGTTGTTGTTGTTGTTGTTGTTGTTGCCGTTGTTGTTGCTGCTGCTGCTGCTGCTGCTGCTGGGACACGGCCTCGGCAGCGGCGGCGGCATGTTGAAGAGCTTGAGGATTCTGAATGGCCTGGGCGGCATCGCTGGCGGCCTGGAGGATCTCTAACCCATTGCTGGCGTAGACGTGCGCTGTCGTGTGCTGCGATGGAGATGGAGATGGAGATGCTGACATTGTTTGCTGGCCTGTCGCGAGCAATTACGCAAGGTCGTGATGGCTGATTGTCGGCGGATTTCCGGATCTTTGGTTTCGCGTTGTTGAAGCGAGGTGAAGCCGACAGCCAGCAAGGAAGGGGAAACTACCTGGAACAATTCTACAGGTGTGAGTCACGTGGTCTTGCTACGCTGCTACGCTGCTTTCCTGCTTTCCTGCTTTCCCACGTGCTAGTCTGAAATTTTGCATGGATGCATCAGGGTGACGTAATTCTCGTCTGTCTTGCTTAATAAAAGCAAAGGCAAAACAAACAGTAAGCTAAGCAAGACAGACGAGAATTACATCACCTTCGCTTTCAAGCGACATGTCCTAAATGAGAGAGGGAATGATACGGCCATGGAAGAAGGGGGAATGGTGAAAATTTATACAGTGAGCAACAATCAACCATGTCCTGTGGGATCATCACATCCAAGATTTCGGTCGTAGCTGGACTTTGCTAAGGAAGCCATGGAGTGGCACCAACCGCGGGATGTGGCAGATGCGACACCGTAGATGACAGCATTCTGGCATAGGGGAGTGGGTCGCAGAATTTCGCATGGTCACAGAGGAGGGCAGTGCGGGCACACTGACTGTCGCCCGTTTCAACTGAGATGAGATATTTCTTCATCTCTCTGGGGCCTTGGACTCCCTGGTTCCCTCGTTCCCTGGTTCCCAACTTCCTTGGCTGCCTGGCACCATGTCCCACCGCGTCTTATTACCTCAAGTGGGGGGTGACCCCCACTGGCCAGACCAGGCCAGACCTTTGCGGTGTCATGTGAACCCCCTCATCATCCACAAAAAAAGACCACCCCATTCACATTCTCATCATCAGTTACGGACTACCAGGATAATGATCAACCGTTTCCCCTACAGACCTAGAGTTCTCTTTTGAAAATATTGATATTCTTGACACGGCAAGAATACCTTTGCCAACGCAATTGCATCCACCGTCATGGCGCGCCGCGAGTCTCTGTCCGAGATTCGGGCCGCCAACCCGGATCTGGGTCTCACAGGCAACATCATCTCGGTTGCCTTCAATATCCCCTATTCTTTCACATACCGTAGAGGCCAAGACTGGGTGAGTTGTGAGTTGGCGTTGGCTGGTAGATTGGGCATGCAGTTTCTCATCTATACTTTGTTGTCTTATCAGAGCTGTCCTCCATCTAGTATCATCACACGGATCACACGGATCACACCGAGGTACTTAACTGACAGCTTCGTCACTGGCAGGGCTTGAGACCTCGCCGTGGTCAATCCGCCTTGTTCGACTCTTTCACCTACCTCTCGTCCGACGCGACACCATGGAATCACACACTTGTGGCTTGGACTGGAGAAGTCGAGTCTGCGCCCGATTCGTCTTCCATCCCACCCCCCGCAGAGCCTCCCGAACAAACGACAGATGGCAGTCTGTCGGCCAACCACACCACAGTTGGCATCTCTTCCCTGAATGCTCTCTCAGCCCCCATTCCTGTCGACGCAAGCACACGGCTCCCGACACCGCCCCCAGTTGACGGTCTCTGGCTACCGAAAGAAGATCAGCACAAGCTCGAGTACGCTCTCTCGCACAGCAAAACGATTCGAACAGTGCCTGTCTGGCTCTCGGACGAGGCCGACGACTCAGACGAGGGTATCATGCTCAAGGATCAATCAAGATGGCGCCGATACGCGCATCATGATCTGTACACGCTGTTCCACTACAAGCAGCATGAACCCACGGATGGCAGGAAGGAGCGCATTCAATGGGCAGACTACCATCGCATGAATCAAAAATTCGCCAACAGAATCATCGAGATCTACAAGCCTGGCGACATTGTCATCGTCCACGACTTCTACCTCCTGCTTCTTCCCAGCATGCTACGCCAACGGAATCCGAAAATGTACATCTCCTTCTTCTTACACTCACCGTTCCCTAGCAGCGAGTTCCTACGGTGTCTTCCTCGTCGCAAGGAAGTGTTGGAAGGGGTTCTTGGCGCCAACCTGATTGGGTTTCAGTCCTACAGCTATTCACGACACTTCCTGAGCTGCTGCACCCGCATCCTCGGGTTTCCCTCTGACACTCTGGGGATCGATGCCTACGGCACAAGGGTCCAAGTGGGTGTCTTCCCCATTGGAATCGATGTCACCAAAGTAGAGCGGCATGCCTGGGCCGACTCGGTCGACGACAAGTACGACGCGCTCAAGAAGATGTATTCTGGCAAAAAGATCATTGTCGGACGTGATCGCTTGGACAGTGTGCGTGGCGTGGCACAGAAGCTGCAGGCATTTGAAAGATTTCTCGAAATGTACCCCGAGTGGAGAGAAAAGGTTGTTCTGATCCAGGTCACCTCGCCCACCACCAGCCTGGAGACGGAGAGAGATGGCGACGAGACCAAGATTGCCACACGGGTCAATGAGCTTGTCATGAAGATCAACGGCGAGTTTGGCAGCCTGGGCTTCTCCCCGGTGCAGCATTACCCGCAGTATCTCAACCAGGACGAGTACTTTGCCCTGCTCCGGGCTGGCGATATTGGCTTGATCACTTCGGTCCGCGATGGCATGAACACGACAAGTCTGGAGTATATTGTGTGCCAGAAAGATGGAAACGGGCCCCTGATTCTTTCTGAATTCAGCGGAACTGCCGGCAGCCTGGGCGATGCGATTCACATCAATCCTTGGGATCTGAGTGGGGTCGCGGAAAAGATCAATAGTGCGCTGACAATGTCGGACGGTGAGCGCAAGAGAATGCAACAACACTTGTACGAGCATGTCACGGCGCATAACGTGCAAACTTGGATCAACAAGTTCATCCGCAAGGTCTACAACGTGCTGGGCGAGTCCAACACGGCCAACGCGACGCCGCTACTCGACCGTGCTGTCCTGCTGTCCAAGTACAGGTCCGCCGAGAAACGGCTATTCATGTTCGACTATGACGGCACACTAACACCGATTGTACGCGAGCCCAGCGCCGCCATACCGTCAGAGCGCGTCATCCAGTCGCTCAGAAGACTGGCTAAAGACCCCAAGAACTCGGTCTGGATCATTTCTGGCCGGGACCAAGACTTTCTCAAGCAACACCTGGGTCACGTTTCGCAGCTGGGATTCTCAGCGGAGCATGGGAGTTTTCTCAGAAACCCAGGCTCCGAGGAGTGGATCAACCTGGCGGAGAAGTTTGACATGGGTTGGCAGGCTGAGGTGATGGAAATTTTTCAAAAGTACACTGATCAAGTCTCGGGTAGGTCCTTTTTTTTTCTTTCTTCTTTTTTTTCTTTTTTTTGTTTTTTCCCCTCCTCCCCTCTATAATCCTTGTCTCGATTAACGTCATGGTCCAACTTTGGTGAATAGGTTCTTTCATCGAGCGGAAGCGATGTGCTCTCACATGGCACTACAGGCTTGCGGACCCTGAACAAGGCATACACATGGCCGGAGAGTGTCATAGGGAGCTCGAGGCCAGGGTGGCCAGCAAATGGGATATCGAGGTGATGCCAGGGAAAGCCAACGTCGAGGTGCGACCGACTTTCATCAACAAGGGCGAAATCGCGAAGCGACTGATTGCCATGTACCACAACCCAGGTGGCCAACCATCAGAGTTGGATCCCAACCCTGGACGAGTTGAGTTTGCACTATGCATGGGCGACGATTTCACCGACGAAGACATGTTCCGCAGCTTGAACGGCGCCACTGGGGAAGTGCTGCATGCCGACCACGTGTTCACGGTGACTGTGGGCGCCAGCACCAAAGTGACGCTGGCAAAATGGCACCTGCTCGAGCCAGAAGACGTGATTGAATGTGTGGCGCTGCTGGCAGGTGTAGGGGATGCATCTGGGCCGAAGCAAATGGGCGAAGTCAACCTGGCAGCATTGAGCACGGTAGGTCATATCCCCGCTTCGGAAACATCGGCGTCGTAAAATCGACCCGGCGTGTACCGAGGTAACGAGTTGAGGGCACGGGTAGAAGTTACAGGAGACAACCAGAGGTATAGACGTGCATTTACTAGATTTTGAACAAAAAGAAAGGAGGGGGGGGGGCGCACGTGGGTGAGAGAGGAGAGGGCAAGACTGTAGATGGCAAACATGAAGCTAATGAAGATGATTAGAGATTGGACTATAATAATGATGAGCAGTTTTACCTCTTGCTCACCTCCAAAAAATCTCTCCCGAGCAAGTGAAAATGCTTGACATCATTACAGCCGTGGTGAGCAAGAACTGCTCCTCATTAGTATAGTCCCAATCTCGACCCATTTCATCAACTCTGTGTGTCTTGTCTGCCTTGCGCAAAGTGCGAGAGCACGGAAGGGATGTAGAGCGAGGTGACGACACCACGGGCGACGGACGTGGAGGCAGGGGAAAATCACGTCAATTTATGCTTGGCGAGATTTGAGACTTGACTCTATGACGCATCTGCTTTCGCAAAGCTTTTCGCAAAGCTTTTCGCACCAACGTTGCTTGTAAAAGTTTATCGCGTAGTCCGTACTTGGTTCCAACGAACGCCGCAGCAGCCCCGTAGCATCAAGAATTTTCCTACGCCACGTTATCCCGCGGTTATACTAGGAATTTGTACATGTTTCTGTAGTAATGATCCTGGTGGCTAGGCACAGCAAGCTAGCTTGGCTAGTAGTACTAGTATTTCAACTTGAATCAAAGGTTCGTCATGTACGCGTTGGGGATCTAGTTTACGCAAGAGATGCAACCCGGTCGGGGGGACAGCATTTGAAGAACGAGGCAGAAGAATGGGCGTCGTCGCGACACGAGCAGGGTAGGTGAGGTGAATCCGTCCTAGATTTTCCAATGCGGGGTATTATCATTGATTCTGCTGGATGACCCAAAAAAGTTTCGTTGAATGATTTGGTCGATTGGTCGTTTTCAAATGCAGCTTGTCCGACGGGTGATTGGGCCGCGCCATCCACGACGTCATGGTTCTGGCGCCGCCGCCCATCCGCGTCGCATCCGGCCGGGGTCATCTGACGGATTGAAGAGTGAGAAAGGAATGAGATAATCTGTCCAAACTACATTCGGGATCAGTAGACTCGAGGTCAAAATCAACCACGATGAGGATATTCTGTAACTCCTCCGTACAACGACGCCGACGCTTGGATTACAGATATCGCATATTTCTCAGTACTTCCCCGGCCCAGATACCCGTCATGACATTTTTTTGTCCATCTTTTCGCTCCCATATCATGACTCGATGTGGGGACTCGGTGCTTCGACGGCGCCATGCTACGTCATGATGGAGTCGGGTTCCGCTTCGCACGAACCCAAACCACCAAGAACTCGCAACTGCGGTCAATGATAAAACGCCGCATGTCCGCGACAGCATTGAACGCGCTGAGAAATCACCCTGTTTGCGTATTCCGGATCAACCTACGGAGTGAAAATCCCGTGAGGCCGTGAGGGGGAAACATAGACGGTCCGAATCATCACGGAGTACGGAGGTGTTGCCGGGTTTTCCGTCCGCGGTTCAGACAAAGTTACATCTCGATGGGTGGTGGATCTCTCCCAAAAGCCACGCCAAAAAGGGGGAAAACGAGAACCGTCTAGTTCTAGTCAATAACGAGTGCATACAGATAGTACGGAGTTACTGCAGAAACTAACCCGGGGCCCCGGGGGGTTCATGTCGCAAAAAAAAATGGGGGACGTGGAGTCGTTGTTCGGGCGTTGTCAGTGATTATAATTACAAGTTCTTGACCTTGACGGGCTTGTAGCAAAGAAAGTCTCGCGCACCTGATTCCGAGACCTGTTGCCCGCGAAACACACATTTCCATTCCTCGGGAACGAACGAGGGAATATCCCATTGTTGATCTGATCCCCATTGTTTGGCCCAAAACGTTCGTCAACGCTCACAACAACAACGTCAATTCCGTCGCCGACGTTTATCGTATCCTTCTCCCGCAGCAATGAAGGGCTTCATGACGGTCCGCTTCGACCACGTCGATCCCAACTCGGAAAAGGCCAACAGAGACGATGTGCGCCGCTCCCTCGCAGGGCTGGACTACTCGCCGCTGCCGCGGTTGACGATGCGCTCCCTCATGATGGGCCTGCTCGTCAGCATGGGCGGCCTCATCTTTGGGTACGACACGGGCCAGATCTCGGGCTTCCTCGAAATGAAAGACTTCATGGCGCGCTTCGGCATGACGCATCCCGAGAATGGCGAAAGGTACTTCTCCGCCGTGCGCTCCGGCCTCATCGTCTCGCTGCTCTCCATCGGCACGCTCCTCGGGGCGCTCATCGCGGCGCCCGTGGCCGATCGCATCGGTCGCAGGCCGTCCGTGTCCATCTGGTGCCTCGTCACGTCCGTCGGCTTCGTCGTGCAGATTGCCGCCGTGACGGCCTGGTACCAGGTCATGATCGGGCGCTTCATCGCCGGCCTGGGCGTCGGGGCCCTCAGCCTGCTCGTCCCCATGTACCAGGCCGAGACGGCGCCGCCGTGGATCCGCGGCGCCATGGTCTGCGCGTACCAGCTGTTCATCACCATGGGCATCTTCCTCGCCGCCTGCTTCAACCTGGGCACGCACAGGCACCATGCCGACAGCTCGGCCAGCTGGAGGATCGTCATCGGCCTCGGCTGGATCTGGACCATCGTCCTGGGCGTCGGCATCCTGGCCTTCCCCGAGACGCCGCGGTACGACTTCCGCAACGGCAACGCCGAGAGGGCCAAGGACACGCTCTGCAGGGTCTACGGCGCGACGAGGAACCACTGGGCCGTGTACACGCAGATCGAGGAGATCGAGTCGAAGCTGCGCGCCGAGGACAAGCTCAAGGTCGGCCCCGTCGCAGAGTTTGTCAAAATGTTCAAGGCCCCGAGGATGGCGTACCGCATCGCCCTCGGCGTCGCGCTGCAGATGTTCCAGCAGCTCACCGGCGCAAACTACTTCTTCTACTACGGCACCACCATCTTCAAGTCGGTCAAGATCGATTCCTTCATCACGCAAATCATCCTCAACACCATCAACTTCCTCGTCACCTTCATCGGCCTGTACATTGTCGAGCACTACGGCCGCCGCAAGTCCCTCATGGCGGGCTCGGCGTGGATGTTCGTCTGCTTCATCATCTTCGCCACCGTCGGCCACTTCCGCTTCGACCAGAAGAACCCCGAGAACACGCCCACCGAGGGCATCGTCCTCATCGTCTTTGCCTGCCTCTTCATCCTCGGCTTCGCCACCACCTGGGGCCCCATGATCTGGACCATCCAGGCCGAGCTGTTCCCCTCCCGCTACCGAGCCAAGGGCATGGCCCTGGGCACCGCGAGCAACTGGATCTGGAACTTTTGCATCGGCTTCTTCTCCACCTTCATCTTCAACGCCATCGACTTCCAGTACGGCTATGTCTTTGCCGCGTGCAATGTTGTCGGCGGTCTGATTGTCTACTTCTTCGTCGTCGAGGGCCAGGGCAGGACCATTGAGGAGATTGACACCATGTACTTGGAGCACGTGAGCCCTAGGAAGAGCGCAAAATGGGTTCCCCCGCCCGCCGAGGACATGGCTCGCATCCGGAAGCGGGCTGGTGTCGATCTGGAGGCCATTGCGAATGATGAGAGTGACGAGAACCTGGGAGCCAACGCGCCGACTGGGAACAAGGCTGTGGAGGATAATAAGACTCATCACAAGGAGCGGGTGTAGATGGGTTTCGCCATGGTATATCATGTCAATTATCGATGCCTGGTGTGTTTTCGCCATCCAGGTTTATATATAAAGCGTATTTCGAACATGTATCCTCTTTCAAATGTTTTGCCATCATGTCTTCTGACCATGAACGCCCAAGCGATCGGGTTTTTGTTTAGCGATGAAATCATATGGTAACAGCCTTCTGAATAGTAGACACGTCACATTACCTTTTGAGTCATGCATGATATGTCATGCCAACTGCTGTTTCCTGTGATGCCAATGCCCTGTCTCAGCAAGACATTGATCTCATCCGTCGTTTTTTTCCGTGACTTTCCCGTCATCTTTGGTGCTGTGACGCTCCATGGACTCTTGCACACTGGCTTTGATCTGTCCGTATCCGAACAAGTCCACCCAGACTAGGGCAGACGGGTAAGCAGCTCAGTCGAAAAAATGGCCCCTTGGGTTATGTTGGATACCGCAGCCTCACATCCAACAAGACATCTCTTTTTCTTTGCTGCGTTTGCTCCGGCAGCCTTCCGCATCGCGTTTGATATCACTATCCGTGCTATTACATCCGCGCATTGCTTCGTTTGTTGATCTATCCGAAGAAACTCGATTCGTTTGCTGATCCATCTGATCGATCGTGGTCTTCTTTGATAGACCTGGAAGCTGATATAGAGCTTCTTCTTCTTCCTGCCTTCTTTAGCTTTCATAGATTCGATAGTCATCTCATCAGAGCAAGATCGTGGGCAGGAAGGATTGAAAAGTGAATTGTTGGCTCAGTGGGATCGTCCTTGGAACTTCCCACTCTGCGCTTCCCCCGAGCTGCGGGTAACAGCCAATCAAAACCCCGCTAGTGGGCCGTCTCAAATCCCACAAAAAAGATTAAATACCGCGAAAAGATTGCTTGATCTAACCTTCCTTGGTGCTCACTACTTAGTTAATACTCGTCCACATCTCGTCCATGTCTCCAACCATGCGCACATGTGCCGATTGTGGGCGTAGCCTTCCCAAGACATCCTACACGGCCAACCAGTACTCCCAGGGTGCCGGTGTATCGCGATGCGCGAGCTGCGTCCACGGCCACCACTCCGACGCCCCTTCTTTGAGGCAGTCTGACGCTGGCAGATTCAACAACTCCAGCAGGGCTAGTTTGCCGAATTCAGCTCTGGAGAGGCCTTTTGCACAAGGTGCTTTTCGCTGGGTGGCCAGAGGGACCTATACTTCAGGGCCTCGCGATGGTCAAGCATGTGTTGTCAAGTGGTTCAAGACTGGCGCCGTCTTCTCGGATGATTATTTCACGCTCGACATCAAGGCCGTTGACAAAGCCTTGGAGTTTGTCAACAAGTTCAATGAGCTGGGATTGATCAACAAACTCGTCAAAATCAATGTACCCGCGGTATGGACTTTCTACGACGGTCCCGGAGATTGGTCAGGCCAGAAAGTTCTATGCGAGCCTTTTATCCAAAATTACCAAAAGTTCAACAGCAATTCTGGATGGAACGACGAGTCGGAGCGATGGGGGGAAGTCATGCAAGCTCTAAGCCACTTCAGCTACCACCTCTCTGGGGGTAATCTTGTTCTGTGCGACATCCAAGGTGGCATTTACGCGCGCGAAATAGTACTCTCTGACCCTGTCATCCTATCCCGGACTCGCCAGTACGGTGTAACAGATCTCGGCCCCGAAGGCATTAGCTCGTTCTTCTTTCAGCATAACTGCAACAACTTCTGTCGCCCGCACTGGACTCGGCCCGCTAATCCCCGGCCACATTTCCGCCCTGTCCCAGGCACCACGATGATCCGACGATCGGTGCGCACGGATCATTCCCGACCCAACAGAACAGGTCTTTATATGTAGTGTGCTTAGAGCAGGGGGTGTTGTGAATATTCCGTAGAGTTAAGCCCACATGGGACTCTTTGTCGATCGGGATAGTTAGGCTGGACAACCACACCTGTCACAGGACAACTCCAAGCTTGGAAGGGACATTGACTGAAACATTGCGAACTCCGGACGGACCTTTGTCGCGATTACTAGCATATCGATACGTGTAACTTTCTTAAAATAGCACGCAACATGGTGACGGTTTATGTAGCGCAGTGTACAGATACGGCTGTGAACTGCTGTTCAATGGATCGAGCACGAGGACTACCTCGGTGTCCATCATCAGAGTACAATGCGGCCCGACGAGGAGCTCAGTATTGGTTCGGTCCCCTGGGTCATCCAAGAGCGACAGAGCAACCAAGCCTGCGAGCTTGTTAAGGTGCATGAACTCGGCAAGCTCGTGGGAAAATACCCTCGGGATCTTGGCTGCTTTGGAGGGAGTCTCGCCTTCCTGAAACTCATACGGAATGAATGCACCGGTTCCGCTGGAGGCAAAAGACGTGGCCATGAATGGGCTTTGTGGCCAGATCTTCCACCAAAAGGGGTTTGGTCCAACAAGAAAGATTCATAATTATTCGACACCTTGACTTGCGCCCCAAGCGCAGTGCCAGATATCCCGGGCTAATCTTCAGGCCCGGGAAGGCCATTGGTATTGAAATGTAGGGAGCTAGTTGCCGGCTGGCAATAGCTGTACAGGTGCAGCTCTACGGTCGGGGACCAATAGAACCACCACGTTGAATATTCAACGCAACGCAACGGAAGTTTATGGCAGTTATTAACTAATAGAATTCAATCTAGATGACTTTTACGATATCTTATATACCAATAGAATTGATTTTAGTGACGTTGTACGGGCAATGCGGCTGTTAGATTGAGAGGCCTAGCTATCTAGCTAGATTAAAAAGATCTTCTTCCTCTCATATACCCACTAACTATATCGGTGGATCCGGACCGCTAGAGAGGTCTTAAGAGTCACTTTTGATTTTCCGTAAAATTCATTTGTATGTAAAATCCAAAAAATCAACTCACTACCATACAAACTAGTAACCTATATGCACTAATTTTTAGTCTAAAAAATATTCCTATATTAAATAAAAGCCCTATTTTCTAGCTTTAATTTGCTATATGTAAGACTTTTGTATAACCTCTAGTTAAAGAGAAAATCGCTGTTAAAGATAGCTATAGGGTAACCCGCGTATAGGGTAACCTGCTTACGTCACCCTAGCTTACCTAATTACTAGTGGCGCTGCGGTTGTGGCTACGCTTGCAGCCACAACGCAATTGAATAATCCACAATTGATAATTGATTTAGATTAGTCATTCACACGGTCGGTCGCAGCTTGTTAACAGCTGCGATGTAGCCATTAACAGCTGCGACGTAGCCATTAACAGCCACCTTCGTGACCATTAACAGCTGCAGTGCAGCTGTTAGGCTTGCAATGCAAGCTAGTAATAAAAAGGTCCTTTAACTAGAAAGGGCTAAAAATAGGTCTTATTTTTAACAATTGGAGCTGCGAATCGAATCAGTGCTGACCTCAAAATTAGAGGGGATTTGAGGAGCGGAGACGCAGATGTCCACAGCGACTGCAGTTTAAACGGCAGGCCATTTCGATGAATTGGGGTATTGTGCAGTGATGGCAAAGAGGGGAAATCAAGTAGCGAGATACTGTTACCTCTGTTTCAACCTGGCAAAACATCTCCATCGACATGCCATGCTATGCAGCAATGAATACCTCCACCTACAAACTCTACTCCGTCTTCTTGATCCTCGGAAAACTCAACCAGACCAAGCTCGCCATCGCAGTCAACCCCAGCACAATCGGCTGCAGCACCCCAACACCCTTGCTGCTCGCCACAGCACCGATGATGAACGGGAACACCGTACCGCCCGTGCCTCCCAGCGCCATGGCAAACCCAATGGCGCTCACGTGAATCTTCTTTGGGAGCAGCTTGACCGTCATCATGACCGCGCCAGGAAACATGGGTCCGAGGAAGAAGCCCAGGAAGGCAACCGCCGCGGCAGACACGACAAACAGCGGGACAAGCCAGAAGAGGAGCTCGAGCCCAACACAGATGGCAAGGTAGATTGTGAGGCAGAGGCGCTCCCCGAACCGCTCCGTCACAAAGCCTAGCAATGCTCGGCCGAGCGTCATTCCCGCCTAGAAGCCCGGGCCAGATATGCCTGATGCGAACGGGGTTGCATGGCGTGCTTTGAGCATAAAGGTTACGACCCAGCCGCCGAGGCCAACTACGATTGTAAAAAAAAAAAAAAAAAAAAATGAACACCTCAGTCAAATTCCCAGACTCTCCGCATCACGAAGTCGGTGAGACGAAACACGGGCAAAAGACGTACCTTCCACACCCATGTATGCGAAGAAGAAAGCAGCACACAGCCACGTCACCTTCGATCTGATGGCATCTCTGGTGCCCGTACCATCCGAGCTGTCACGAGAGTGCTCAGCTCTATACACCGAGCCAGGCTTATCCCAAAAGGAGATGGTCAAGCCAACGAGCTCGAGAACAGACACGCCAAACTGGCTTGTAAGTAGTTCGTCGATATCAGCATTGTGCCACCAATGACAACAGCAACAAAATGAAGAACATACCATGACATAATACCAACTCCACCACATCAACTCAGCCTTCACAACCATACTCGTCGCTATCAACGGCGCAAACAAGGCACCAAGCGAGTAGCAGGCGTGGAAAACTCCCTGAATGGCATTCGCCTTGTCCATGGCGCCAACCCACGCGCAGAAACACGCGTCCGTCAGGCCGTTGCCGAACCCGCCGATGGCATTGGCCACCACCAGTGCTGGATAAGCGGGATGCGACGCCAGCACGGCGTACGTGACGATATGGCAGAGGGGCGCCATGACGGCGACGCCCCGCCGGCCCAGCGAGACGTGGATGCGGGCATTGGTGACTGCCGCGAGGGAGTAGCCTAGGAAGGGAGTGAGGAAGATGAGTGAAATGACGGTGTAGGAAAGATGATAGTAGCTTTCGAGCTAGCATGTCGTTAGATGGCGTCATGTGCTCTGGAGTCTGGACAAGCCGGGAGACGACGTACGTATGGGATCAAAGCCTAAGTCGTAGATGTCGTATGCTTTACTATCAATGATTTCAATGCTGTGAGAGCAGGGAAACTCGGAGATTCTTACACCGACAGCGGCGTCATTCATGCCCGCAATGGCGGCCGAGAGACAGGCGAAGCCCAATTTGGCCAGGTTCGACCGTGGACGATTCCATCGTTCGACCAGGCCTTGTGCACCGGCCGGTGGCTCGTCGTCTCTATCCGACATTCCGACGTCCGCTTCCGCGGGCGCTGTTGCCTTGTCGCGGGAGGCCGAGGGCAGGTGCGACATCTTATGGTGAAATATGGTATTTGTTTGCGACATTCTTCAGTTTGCGGTGCGTGTTAGCCCTGGGAAAACGATGAAGCAGGGTTCATGTACCTAGGTATGTGAAAGATATTTTGGTACGGCAAGTTGATGAGTTGGACGCCAAGCGGAAAGAATGTGTGGCCAGCTCCAATACTCCGATCCCGGTGAAAGCCCCAGGGGAGAACCAATTACCCCGCGTGGTGCTAAAGACGGGCCCGCAACTTACTTATCCTTTTATACATACACACCTATAATTCGCTATAATTAACTACAGTACACCCCCTGCAGGAATTTTTTTACAAATCTACATGACAGGGGGCAATTAAGCCAATCAGATATTGGCTTAAAAATGATTAAGCTAATTAGATATTAGACAGGACATAAAGGTAATAAGAGTAGTATATTTTTATACTAGGTACTTATATAGAAATAATATACTCTTTTATAGCGTTATATACCCTATATTTTTCCCTTGTAGCTCTCTAAAAATAATACAGGGGTTAGTGCACTTATGTACGGATTATACAGCTAATCACAGCTGTTAGAGAGGAATAAACAACTAGGACATGTAGATTTGTAAAATAATTCAGGGGGTAGAGTGTATGTACGTACGTGGCCATAACCACGTGAATACCCACACCCCCTCTCCATGCCCAAGTTACCCTTCATGCCTTCCACCGGCTGCGGACATAACATTTGCACATCAACGATTTTGCAATGTTTCGTATCGTCGAGCCAACTCGAGTATAAAGCGACGCTGAAACTCGGGAACCGCCAGCCTCTGAGGGCCACATTGCGTTTTAAATCAAGTACTGTGCCAAGTCAGTATGGATCTCGGTATGCTTGGCCATTGAGTTCACTTACTGGTACGAAAAGATATGGCACCTCCTTCTCGTACTGCTTCCACGCGTCCCCATACTTGCGCCTGCAGCGCTCTATGTCTCTGCTTACGCGGTGAATGATCATGATCATGAAAAAGACGGGGTAAAACCACGGAAACGGGCTCCTAGCTACACCGTTAGCTCAAAAAAAAAAAAAAAAATCCCCCTCCTCAGCTGGCTGGCATTGCGCCATGCTTTCAAAGAGGCACCTACTTGAACCCAGTAATCAAGGCCCAAGAAAACGAGAAGAACATGTCGGGAACATAATTCGGCTTTCTTACGATCCCAAACCACCCATCTGCCAAGATTCGATTACCCGCGGTGGTTTCCAATGCCCTGGGGTTCTTGACGATTCGCCAGGGCAATTGCGGGAACGTTTTTCGCTTGGTCAGCTTGCCCTGGTGCTCCATCTGGCGGAAATAGTTCTTTTGGCTGTTGGATGTGTCCCACATCCAGTACATGAATAGGTAGACGGCAAAGAGCGCGGCGAGTGCGTATCGGTTCCAGCGATACTCGGACGGAGGGTGGGTGGCGAGATAGAGGGTGCAGTGACAGTAGGTGAAGGGGACGCCGGCCAGGTTCCAGAAGGTGAGCATGAAGCCCAACTTTTCAAAGTACACGTCCCTATTGAAGGGGGGGGGGGGGGTTAGCGAAGGGTGCATGCATGCTTCATAGTCCGCAGTGTGGCGAAACTTACCAGGTCGAGGGAATTAGGTCCTCCCCCTTGGCGCAGGCGTTGGCATAGAGGTAATGCGCAATGACTAAGAACATGACTTCTGCAGAGACGTAGCCATAAGTCTCGTACTGCCTCGCGGCAGTGGAGCAGGTGATGAGGAGTAATATATACCATGGAATGCGGACTTCATAAAACATCTTGAAATCAAGAATGCCAATGCGCGGATTCAGCTCGGCACCCATGAAAAAGTCATAGATGGGATAACCCGTGAGTCTGTGCGTGCGTCCACGAACAATGGCCTGGACGTAGACGATGAAGCTGTTCAGGAAGCCAGACAAGATGGCCACTGTCATGATGGAGCCGAACTCGTCGACCAGAGTATGCAGAGGGAAGACGTTGGTGAAGTGCAAGACGCCGGCGACGGCGATGGTCGCGTAGAAGCTTGAGTACGCAGAGCAGTAGTATGGAAGACACTTGTTGCCTTGGTGAGGAAGAGGCCGACCTTGTATCAGCACACCGGGCATGTAGCAGTACATTGCCATCTCAAAGACGAAGAACGCCCAGTAGATGGCCCAGGCCTGGGCAGTTGGGAAAGCGCCCTGGTAAACGACATGGGCGAGATGACGACCAAACGCCAACCAGGTCTCGCCCTCCTCGGGAAGAGGCAGCTTGCCATTGTAGTAGATTGCGCCTATCCACATGTACCACATCAGCAGAGGGAAGCCGATCATCAGGGCGAGGGTGCCGAGGGAGCCGCCAAACTCGAACTCGTCGCTTTCACCGTCCTTGTAGGTGGCGGGATTGTTGTTCTTTTCTGGCATTTCGGCTGTTGACTTGCCGTCGACTCTGGCTCGAACAACCGTTCTGGTTGTGGTTTGCTTGAGCGGACTCACACCAACGAATGCGTGGGCGGAAAGCAGCCACAACGGACTTTTGGTCAGGACGAGGCAGACTTGGGATTCCTTGCAGAGTGAAACGGAGGCTACATCGTTCGGGGAGAAGCTTTATATAATATGCAGTGAGATGTCGCACCCGCCCTCGGCCTCCCCCGACAGGGCAACAGCGCCCGCGGAAGCGGACGTCGGAATGTCGGATGGAGACGACGACGGACAATTTGATTAAAAGACGTGGGACCTGCAGATGGAAAAGAGAGGCGGAATCCAATTGACGTTGGTTGCCGTCGGAACTTGCATCTCGCTGTCTATTTCTCTGTTTCTCCATTTCTCACAGAAAATAAACAGAAAAGGCGCGTGGATCTGCGATGGCAATTAATTGTCCGATAGAGACAGATGGAAAGTTAAAGCGAGCCAATCGCTGCGGGTCTGAAGGTCCGAAGGTGGGTCTTACTAGTGCAATTTCTCGTATCTCCTTAGTCGTGATACAGCTTGTGGAGTCACGTTAACTAGTGTCTGTACGGAGTATGTATCTCTAGTTCACTTTCATCTAATTGGTTACATACAGACCCTGGTTGACGTGACTCCACAAGCTGTATCACGACTAAGGAGATAAAAACCGTAAACCACAGCGAGCTCGTACATAACCTCGCATCCGCACAGGCACGACAACCGGTTGCCGCTTTCCGCAATAGAATTCGGGACGAAACAGATGATCGCGACACCTAAAAGCCGGACAAAAACGTTCACGGGCTGTTGGACCTGCCGTGCGCGCCGTGTTAAATGCGATGAGTGAGTTTGCCCAACATTACAACAAGTGAGCATTGACATGGGGTAATCCGTACTGTCAGACAGACACGCCTTGCCGCCCATGTCGTTCTGGATCTGCCTACATACTAAACAGCCGGCTCCCATAGGGAAGCCCCGACATGTCGAAGATGCCGTCGACTCGGCGTCAAATGCCAAGGATATGGTATTCGCTTGAACTGGATCCATCTGAACGCTTCCACCATCCTCGGCGATCATGGGTCGGAGGAGCTGGACCAAGACTCTCTCACAAACAGGGTGACTCGTCGCTCATTGGCAAGCATTGGAGCTTCGTCAATTCCTCGGCTTCCTTCTCCGGACATTGATCTGGTTCTGTCGAAAATCGATGAATGGGACCGTGGACAACAAAAACCAGATCAGGGTGGCTTTTCTGTATTTGCCATCAGCTCACCACCACTCCAGCCACCATTGCCGGAGGTCGAGCGGCCACACGCTTCGCCAATACCCTTCTCTCCAACAACTGTTCATACAGCACACGCATCCGAGACCGACCAGACGTGGACACCGCCCGCTGATGCGGGAGACGTCAGGTCGGCGGACACAGTGCCGGCCGCCGAAACGTTGCTGAGTCTCGGATCGAACAGCGAATATGCCAAGTCGCCGGTCTCGGGCCTCCTTTTGCCAAGAACACGTTCGGAGAGCCATGTACCCCGTCACCTCGACATCTTGTCGGTGCCATCCGATCAGAAAAGGCTGATCCATCACTGGGTCACCTTCACCAGCCGGAAACTCGTGCTCATTGACGAGCCACACAATCCCTGTCGCATAATGATGCTGCCCATGGCCCTCAAAGGCCTCATGTCAAGATCGGGAGAGTCCAACGCAAACGTTGCCATCTTCCACGCTCTCTGCGCCTCCGCAGCCAGCAACCTGTACAACTTGGGCAACCTGAAGAATGAACAAGATCGGGTCCTGGCACTCAACCACGACCAACAGGCAATTGCCCACCTTCGCAATAACCTATTCGAGGCTGACAGCCATCAGGATCAGTCATTCGCCATGGCAATCATGGCCTGCATAGCTGCAGACGCAATTTCAGGCACCACCAGTCGATGGCGGACCCATGTCACAGGTGGATTGGCCTACCTTGCGAAGCTGCATGCCCGTGGCCTAGATGCAGGCGTGGTGGCTGCATTTCAGAGGCACATGGTGTCAATGGCTATTCTGTGCGAGATCCCCGTACCAGAACATCTCAAGTCCTTCCTTGAGAATGAAGCCTCTGCAGAAAGCCTAGAGTTCACGTTTCCATATTATGGCGCATCCAGATCATTCCTGCACGCATACGACAGAATGACCAAGTTGGGCACTGCGGCGCATGACCTGACACCAGAGCTGGAAAAGGAGCTAGATGCTTTCCAATTACAACAATACCTGGATTTCCCCACGTTGCCGCCTCAGGAGATGATGTCGCCAGACCAATGCCAGGGCTTGGTTCTTCATCACACCGCCCAGGTCTTCTACTATGCCCGCCTGGTCTTTTTCCAGCGCAGCATACGGAGAGCCGGGCTAGACACAGTCCAGTCGCTCGTGGAGCTTGGAATACACGAGCTGGTGGCGACTGAAAGGGTCGGCAGGGGCGAGCTAGGCAACATGATGCTGTGGCCCGTGATCGTTCTCGGAGCAGAGTGTGACACAACCAAGATGCAAGACAAGATGAGAATATGGTTCAAAAACCAGAGAAAACTGGGGTTCAGAAACCTCGTGGCTCTCGAAGAAATGATTGAGTCTCTATGGACAGCACGACGCGCATCTTCAGGAAGTGGGCGGAACGTGGATTGGCGAGATGTAATGACACTGCCACAGTTTGACGTTTTCAGACTCTGACATTGCTCAGCCACGCCCGCAGCATTGCATTGTACAACAAAGTATAGAATGGGAGAAAAGAAGCCCCCCCCCCCCGACCCTTGACTAAAATGAGATCATCCGTCGCCCATCCAAAATCTGTCTAGCGTGCAGCTGCACATTCTCAAACCTCATAAAAGAACACTGCTCACTCTCCCAGTGGTTAAACAGGGCGGCCAGCGTAACAAAGTGCCTCTCACACCCACCTCGCGTGTTGGGACATTTATACGCTTTCTGCTTGTGTCTAGGCGAGTTGACGTGCTGAGTCAAGGCTGTCTGGGTGGCGAATTCTTGATGGCAAAGATAACACTCCCAGTTAAAGCCATTGTATGACAACGCCGACACTTCATACCGGACACTCTCCGCGTCGTGCCACTCAATCTGCCTGTTTGTGATGATACCCTGCGTATCTCGCTCACGGACGGCGCGAAGAATGGTCTCCCGATTCAAAGACGGGGCCTGGGAACACGACCCAGTTTCGAGATGATGGCTCAGACCGCTGAACGCGGTATAGCCCTTGTTGCAAAAGGGGCAATTGACGCTTATCCCGCAGTGAACATGCGACTTTAAGTGCTGTCAGACCAATGTTAGTGTTTCAAGATTATTCTTTTTCCTTTTTTTTTTTTTTTAACTGATTTACGCAAAACGGGCCCTCTTTTCACGTCCTCACCATGCGAAGATTGTTGTTGCTCTGGAAGTGGCGGTCACATGATGGACAGTAGGTCTCATAATGGTTGCTGTCCCTCATGTGCTCGTTGGCGTCTTCCTCGGTCCTGAATTTCAGGGCGCACGTCTCGCAGGGAACTTTCGGGGCCCAGTGGTCCAGGGCATTCATATGCTGCGAGCAGGCGCGAAAGGTGTTGAACCTGCGCATGCACATGTCGCATTCGTACATGGTTGCAGAGCTTGGTTTGGGGAGATTATCGTGAAGGAGAGAGAGAGGGTATCACGTAGTCTGCAAGTGGGTGGTGAAGGAGGGGGTGGCGAAGAAGTGTGAGGGCGTTGGAAGTCGGTCGATTGTTCTATTCACGTTATTGGAGTCTCGATTCAACGATTGCCAGCGAGGGATATTTGAATATTTGAACAAACCGTCTTGTTGCCGCAAAAGGGGTTGGAAGTGAAGTGAACGCGATGGGGGGCTGTTGCAACGACCAAGCATGCATAACATGCATGCAGCATGCACCCGGTGCATGGGTAAGGATGGTTCATCGCCGGCAATTGTCATGTTCCCCTCACATAAATTAGATGCATTGGCCACAACCAATGAGGGGGGAAAAAAAATTATAAAAATCAATAACGGCCAACGCGAGAGAGCAAACGGGACGGAACAAACGGAGCATCGAGGTATGGACTGCGGCTCTCAACATCAGCCATCTCCTCCACCAGACGAGAGGTCCTACAGGAAGCCATACTTCCTTGTGATAATAAAGGACGGAGACTCGAACGGATTCGAGTTTGACTGCGGTCGCGAATCATGACTGTATCTTGCGCCAACGCAGCCACAAAGTTCATCGTAAACTTTGCTCTAACCTTATAGCCCCCTGTATTTATAACCTTGAAGCTTATTCCTATTACAGGTTTTTGTGGGTTCCTACAGGATACCAATGACCTACTCCGTAATACTAGTAGGGTTTTCAGAGAAGGTTGCGTGATATTATAGGGAAAAAGGGCCTCTATCGGAGGCCACGTGAAGGGAGGCCACGATGCCCGCTGCCGACCTCGCTGCATTATCGTACGAGGTCAGCCCGAGCAAGTGGGTCGTCCGCAATGCAACGCGCCCGGCCAATCAAAGGGCGCGCAGCCCAGTTGATATCATGCTTGTTCCAACAGTTTTATTTATTACTATAATTATAATTATTTATATGTTAATCATTACATGTACGGAGTACACTAGCTAGGTATTGCTAGTAATTATTATGTTTCTTATACATTAGATGCATTGCAGCATTGGCCACAACCAATGACCCCAAAAAGATTATAAAACTCAATAAAGGACCGAGGAATTTGCTTGATCTTATCGGCGGCTGCCAAGTACAACAAGGTCGAATCAGCCGCGAAGTGAAGGTATCGCGATAAAGTGGTGCCTAAGATGCGAGGCTGTACTATCCAAGAAGCTCAAGTGCAATAACTTCAAAATTTGCATCCATATGTGTATGTATGTACATGGCCATCATGACCACGTTCGCTTCCACGGCCCGTGAGACCCTCGTCCGTCCTCGGGTGCGCACCGCCGCAAACGACAAGGCCTGGCAATTCGAAATTGCGTTTGACTGCTCCAAACGTCACATTGCCGAAACCACCCGAGCGATGGTGCGTGTTCCGGGGACTGACTGACTTCCTTGTATGCGCGGATTGTCAAACGATGAGATGTTTACTGCCTTCGGGACGACATTCAAGCACCCGCGTCCAAGAACATGTCGGAAACCTCGGCACGTTCCGACCCAGCGCGACAAACGAGTCATCGTGACAAGAAGCCGCTGGCGGGATTTTTTACGCCCCATCGCCATCGTGGCAGGCCTCGTTGCAATCACGGCCATGGAAGCCGACCGCCTCCAAGCTGGACGTCACATTCAACGTGATCTTCTTGCATGGGGGAAAAAAAAAAGAAAATTACTTGAGCTCATTGATTATTCCGAGAGCAGAGGTTACGACTTTTTTTTTTTTTTTTTTCAAGTACGAAGCACCTCGTCGTAGGGTACGCGAGATACTGGTGCTGTCAACTAGTATGGCTAATATGAAACCATGCCAGCGATGGTTTTCTTTTCTCCACCATTTCCTGCCTCGTTTGTTTGCAAGAAAAGAAGGCACGGAGACACGGAGGAAAGTCTTCCTCCATGGTTATCCGCCCCGCGAAAATTTGTAGCCCCGTCTGACGCAGATGGCAAGTCAGTCGGAATGTGAGACAGCTTTTCTCGCAACATTCCACGGAGAACCAGGGAATTCGAGAAGAAACCCATATCAAGTTGACCACATCTAGCTCTCAGTGAAAATCAAAAGGCTTGGATCCGGGTTCAGCTGTGCTGTGCGCCAACTGAAAAGGCTCATCGGACGGGGGGGGGTTCAAAAGTTTTCCAGTTCGGGACTCGGAAAGGCCGAATCTATTGACACCGCGTTCAAGCTCTCCAGTCTCCACGATTGACTGGCGCAAGAAAAAAAAAAAAAAAAAAAAAAAAAGACCTCTCGTTTAGAATATCGCAAGTCGTGGCGAGTTTTTCCCATTCACTTATATTCGGCACGCCCAGAGTTGCGCACAAACCGAGGCTCAACCCCCCCCCCCCATCCAATGTTGCCGCCCGCGCCTTGTTCAAGCCTACCTTCACCCGGTAAAGAAGTAGAAAATTGAGATTCTCTCTGGCCCATGTATTGATGGTCCCCGGCCTTCGTAACTGGTTCGCTGCCGGACATTGAGGCAGTTCATTCGACTGAACTGACGGGATTCCTGTCCCACGGGCCACGACTTATCCTCCCCGGCCGTCGGGATGCAGCGCTGAAATCGACAGTCAATAGAGGTAGGTGATGATTCTGACGATGTTCAGTATACCGCAAGTACTTCTGGCAATAGCTCCGGAGATGCAAGCTTTCCATCCCTCGCATTCATCGTCTGCTGACCCTCGGCCATCTACACAATCTATATGGAAATAGGAAAGGCGTGTCACTAGAAGTGCCAGCCTCCTCCGGCGGCCTGAACCCGATCCAATCTCGTTCCTCAGGAATTGCGCCTTGGCTTTGGTTTTGCCTGCCCTTGCCCCAAGACACGCCCAGGCGAGCCGATCCTCGATGAGAAGCAATCCGCGCATGAGATGACTTCATATCCTACTATGATGGTTGAAAGCCAACGACACAGACCCGACTTGGCTGGAATGCATCCGAGGCATGCTAGATGGGCGCCAGGGATCAAAATCCGAGACAGAAAAACCCGAGCACCTGGGTCGCCATGTGTTTTTCTTTATTGTCGAGACTTGGGTGCCAACATAAATATTCCGTCTAGAGATGCCCCTCTCGGGTGAATGTTTAGTTCAATTTTTTTTTCTTCTTCTTTCGAGGGTTTTATTGCACGTACGTCTCATCGTTGCCACATCGCACACAACGCAACCATGCAGCTCACGACGGTTTCCACGATCCTCGCTCTACTCGCCACGGCTGCGACTGCGGCGCCGCTCGCCACCGACCGAGATGCGAAGCGAGATGAAGCCTCCATGCAAGCCGGTTACGAGGACATTGAGAAACTTGGGCACGGAATTGACGTCACTGTTGATGGATCCTTGCGCAAAATTCCTGGCTTGGATTGCTTGGTCCCCGATCCCGAATACGATGGACTCGCTGGCTCGAAGGGAAATAATAAAGGCAAGCCGGACTGCGCATCAATGAAGAAGCCGCAGGGGGGGGAGCAGAACGGACAGTAGAAGGTTTTGGGTAGTTGCACAACAAGGGTGGAAGATACCAGCAGTGTTTGTTTGTTTGTTTGTTGGTCCGGGTTCGTGCATTACGTTTGTTGAGTCGCAGTCACTCTCATCTGTTGGAGGTTGGGAACTTGGGAACTGTTCATTCGGATACGAGGCTGCAGATGGAGTCACACTAGATACAACGGCACCGAGTAATACGAAAACCCGCCTTCAATGTGTTGAGGGAACTCCAACGTGCATCGTCATTTTCACGCCGCAATTACGAGACCCTCGTTTGCTGGTCGTTTGTGTTTTGGTTGCTGGCAGTTGGCAATGACTGGATGCCCTGTTCTCGAATGCACGCATGACGGTGGCAAACATGTGGTGTAATGTACGCGGATCTGATCTGACAGCATAATATGAGAAATTCACTCAATTTCGGGGTGCAGCTGCTCGCCGTTTGCACCTCTGGGCGAAACGGGACAGGTCTGATTCATGGCACTTTTTCTTGTTTCTCAAAAACAGATAAAAGAACCGAACCAAGTCCACCAGTCCAGTTTCATCATTTTTCTTGAACCATGGCCATCTGACGACCATTCATGACTTCATACCTCCCAGAAAGCAGCCAGACAGCCATGGCCTCCGTTGCTCTTCCATCCAAAGATCACCGTCATCTGCTCGACATCATCGACAAGCTTCGGTCCAAGGGCATCAGTCGATATGTGGACCTCCCCCAGATCGTCGTCTGTGGCGACCAGTCCGCGGGGAAAAGCTCAGTGTTGGAAGCAATTTCCGGAATGAGCTTTCCTACAAAAGACAACCTGTGCACCCGATTTGCAACAGAGCTGGTGCTTCGACGCCACGTCACTCACGCTGTCAAGGTCTCCATCAATCCTGGGCCGGATCGCCCAACGGAAGAAAGGGAGCGTCTCAGTCATTTCAGCGCCGAGATCAATGCTGACGCACCAGACATTGGCAGCGTGGTGGACAAGGCCCGAGAGGCAATGGGCCTTTCTGACACCAAAGTCTTCAGCTCTGACATCCTTCGTGTGGAATTGTGCGGACCCTCGCAGCCACATCTGACAATGGTCGATCTACCCGGCTTGTTCAGGGCGGGCAATCGCGACCAGTCTGTCCAGGATGCCGAGATTGTGAGAAAACTGGTACGTGGGTACGTGGAAAGACCCCGGAGCATTATTCTCGCCGTCGTGTCGGCCAAAAGCGACTTTGCTTTACAAGAGATTACCGAAGTGGCTCGTGAGGTTGATCCGAGAGGCGTCCGTACACTGGGATTGATCACGAAACCTGATGCCCTGGACGCGGGATCTGACAGCGAAGCGTCATACATCAAATTGGCCCAGAACAAGGACGTGATTTTCCGGCTTGGGTGGCACGTTCTCAAGAACAGAGACTATAAAATGAGAGAAGCCACCTCTGCCGAGAGAGACGAGGCAGAGGCCGAGTTCTTTTCCACTGGCGCGTGGACTACATTGAAACCATCTCATTTGGGTGTCAAGTCGCTGAGACCCCGGCTAAGCAACGTGTTGAAAGACCAAATCTTGCAACAGCTTCCAGACCTTCTCCGTGACGTCGAGGCCGAGATATCCATGTGCGAACCGCAATTGGAGCGACTGGGCACTCCGCGAAGCACCTTGATGGAACAGCGCAAGTACTTGCTCCAAGTCAGTCGCGATTTCACGTTACTCATGAAAGCGGCCGTGGATGGAGAATACAGCAACCCGTTCTTCGGTAGCGCTAGAACTGTGGAAGGGTACAGAAAGCGACTGAGAGCTCGAGTTCAGAACACATTGGCCGAGTTTGAGGAAAAGATGCGCGCCCAGGGCCATTATCGATCCATAGTCGAAACAGAGCCGGATAATTGGTCGTCCCTCGGACCTAAACAGGTGTCTAGGTCAACCTACATCAATGAAGTCAAGCACCTGATGAGCCGTAGCAGGGCCCGCGAGCTTCCGGGCACATTTAACCCTCTCATCATTAGCGAGCTGTTTGCCGAACAATGCCAGCCATGGAAGGCATTAGCTGCTGAAGTCAAGAACAACATACTGCAGGTGGTGGATGATGTCGCGGATGCAATCGCTGATCATGTCGCTTTGGAAGAAACGAAAACTGCCATCTTGTACATGATCGGGGACGGTATGGAGGGGTTGAAGAAGGAGTTGAGTGAGAAATCCAAGGAGTTGCTCCTTCCACACACTGAGGGCCACCCGATCACGTACAACCACTATTTGACAGAAAGTGTGCAGAAAGCTCAGGCTAAAAGGCGAAAGGACAAGCTGGAGATAGAGCTGGAGAGGATGTTTAAGGCAGAGGGTCTTCGAAAAGGGTGCCTAGTAGACATCTATTCGTTGGATCTCTCGAATAAATTGGCCGAGCAGACCGAAGTCGACATGGAGCGATTTGGAAGCGAGCTTGCAATTGACTACATGCAAGCTTATTACAAGGTTAGTACATCTTTGGCGGCGCAAGAATGAGGATGGCAGTGCTAACGTCAGTTCTAGGTTGCCCTGAGGAAGTTCGTTGACGACGTCAGTGTTTTGGCAGTGGAACGTTGCCTCGTCAACAGACTGCCCGATCTCTTCCAGGCCGAAAGCGTGCTTGATCTCAAAGACGAAGAGGTTACGCTGTTGGCTGGCGAAACTGAGAGCGCCAGCGCAGAGCGAGAGCGATATATCGAGAAGCTTGCCATTCTTGAAAGTGGTCAAAGGGAGCTGAGGCGCTTGGGTACTCGACAACCTTTGGATGCTGAGCTGCAAAACGAGTCAGAGCCTGAGCCTGAGCCTGAGCCGGAGCCGGAGCCAGATTCAGAGATAGAGGCGCACCACAGTCCAGAATAACTAGCCATGCCATGGCGCACACTGGAGCCAGAGCCAGAGCCAGAACCTGTTGAGTCGGGTGATGATTGGAGTTCAATGCCAGCAAAGAAGAAGAAAAGGAACTTGCAAAAATAGGGACAGAGATTCTGTTCAGAGAATAGTTTCCATCTGTTGACAAGGTTGTATTCGAGAGTGGCATTCGCTGCGGATAAACAGGAAAGAATGGTGTGTATTTCGATTAGATGATATAACAAGATATTTGCATTTGCTGTAGTGTTGGCATCTGTCCCGCTTGTGGCTTGCTGAGGCAAAACCTCAATAACTGTCCCTCTTCAACCAAGGCGCACATGCATTCAGGAGCGACTCATGGACAGCCCCGTCGCCAGTCCTCTTCAGAACCTCTTTAAAAACCTCCGCGTCTACTCTCTTAAAGAAGACCAAGGCACCTACCCAAACAAAATCAGCATACGACGGCTCAGTGCCCATGAAGAATGGCCCGTCGTTCTCCCTGAGCAAGTCCGTCATTTGCTTCAAGTGCGGTTCGGCAGCCTTGTATGCTGCTTCTCCACCATGGTTCTTCTCATAGTCCTGAACAGACATGCCAAGCCGCTCCTTGCGGGTGTCGTACCAATATTGAACGGATGCTTCGTTGAGAAGGTTGACGGGGACGCGACTGAAACACATCGGTCGGACGTGCTCGAGAATTTTGGACAGAACATCTCCTACCTTGGTGAGGTATGGAGAGTCGAGATGCACAGAGGGTTCTGGGTGACGTTTCTCAATGGCGTCGGCAATTTGGCGCGAATCCATGATCCAGGTGCCGTCGGCGAGCTTCACAGTTGGGATGGTGTACGGCGTGCCATTTTCATTAAGAGGAAGGCTGCCTTTATTAATAAGGGCACTCCTCACACTCGGGTTCTCGTGGGTTCAAGCGATGGGTGCCACTCACTGAGGCTGGACCTTGGTTTTGATGTCGGGATACTCGGTCTGGCACCAATATTTAGATGGTCTAATGGCCGAGAGAAGGCCGGAATTCAAATCTCACCCATTCAGTCTTATAATCCAGGCCTTTGTAGTTGAGTAGAAGCCGAGCTGCAATCTAGTCAGCAGAGCGGCTTTCCCACGTCGCAACGTGCCAATCAGGGACTGAAATGATCTCACTCTTCCACGGATTGAGGGACCACGCAGAGCATGGCTCCCTGCTGGGAAGGTCCAACAATGTGATTTGGGCGGTATCTGACATGGCGCGACTACTGAGAGAAAGAATGGGCTCTGCCTGGCAGGATAACGATTGAATGATGTCAAGTCAACAGGCCCAGGACTCGGGAGTTTGTTGATCTTTTTGCCATGCTTGCCAAATGCGAATGCAAGGCCGGGTCGCACTTGCCACCCAAGAAAAGAACACGACCCCGCGTTACTTGGTATTAATAATAGATTAATCGATGGCTCACTTTTTGGCCTCAGGCTTAAAGTTTGATGGCACGGAATTTGGTGTATTTTTAATGCTGTGCGGGGTGGGGCAACGTCTTGCTTGTCATTGAAAAAAAAAAAAAGAACAACGAGAAGAAAACGTGTGCCTGAGCACATGCCGATCAATTGCCTCGGCTGATACAATCAAGGCGGGACAGCCAATTGCCGATCGGCGTCCGCAACATGGATGTTGGGGATTGCGATCGCAGACTTGATCGATCGCACGTTTACACGTTGGCACGAAGGCTGCAAGACATGCAGGAATGCACGCCGTCGCAGCCTCCAGCAATGATGATGCCGGTAATCCGTACTCCGTACAGAGGTCCGAGACACGCCAAGGGGTGGAGAAACCGATGGCTTGGTTCGTTGCGCCATTGGCCGAACCCTACTTGGTGACAATGTCTCCCAGGAGCGCAGGTGAGATAGGATGTCTTGTCATGTCTTGTAAGTCGTAAGCTGGAGAATGTGTCGGTTGCTGCCAATGGAGACGGCTGGAGATGCGTGGGGTTGGAACCTCTTGGTGGCAACATTGCTCTTGACTGATAAACTATGGCGCCTCGTGAACCCGACTAGCTATCGACGGGGGAATTTCTTCTTCTTCTTCCTTTCCTCAATTCGACTTGGGCGGCCGACAAAATGCGCCGCAGCTTCTCAGTCATCCTGCTCGGCCTCAGTCAAATAATTCAAGGGTCAGTCTGCTTTGTAGTTTCCGTCGTACTCGAAGAGAAAACGAGCTGACATATCTTTTCTCCTTTTATTCCTCGACAGGAAATTCGTACAAAGACCGGATCCTTCCGTTGAATACGACTACATCGTTGTCGGCTCGGGAGCCGGTGGCGGTCCCCTGGCAGCTCGACTCGCAGACTACGGCCACAGCGTGCTATTAATCGAGGCCGGCGAAGACCATGCCGACACTAACAACTACCAGGTGCCATTGTTCAACTTGCTATCAAGCGAGGATCCGAAAACAGCATGGAACTTCTACGTCAATCACTACAGCGACCTGGAGAGACAGAAGAAGGATTCCAAGATGACGTGGAGGAAACAAGACGGGCAACTATACGTTGGAAACAGTCCTCCCGACGGGGCAGAACCTCTGGGTATTCTCTATCCTCGCGCAGGAGCACTGGGCGGATGTACGGTTCACAACGCTCTCGTCAGCATTCTGCCCGACGACAAGGATTGGCAGTACATCGCGAACCTCACCAACGACAAGACATGGCAGCCAGACAATATGCGCCGGTACTTTGAACGACTAGAGAAGAACACGTACGTCCGCGGCAACCCCAACGGACACGGCTTCAACGGGTGGCTGTGGACGAGTCTGGTTAATCCTGCTTTTGCCTTGGGAGACGGCAAGATCTTCGCCCTCGCCCTGTCTGTTGCGCGCGCACTAGCCGAGAACCTCGTCGGGTTGGCCACGCATCTGACGCCCGACGTGGTCAACGCTCTCCAGGACACGAACGCCGCGGATAACAAGGACCGCACGGGACTCTTCTTCATACCCATCTCCACCAAGAACGGGGAAAGATCGGGGCCCCGAGATTATCTCATGGCCCTCGTCGACGACGGGTCGAAAAAGCTCGACATCATGATAAACACGCTTGTCACAAAGGTCAAGTTCGACCAGGAGGGCGGCACGCCCAGAGCCACGGGCGTGGACTACATCCAGGGCGGATACCTCTACGGCGCGAGTCCCAACTCCAACCTCGGCCAAGATCCAATACGATCCGGGAGCGCCAGCGCCAAGAGGGAAATCATCCTCTCGGGCGGCACGTACAACACGCCGCAGATGCTAAAGCTCAGCGGCATCGGCCCCCGGGACGAGCTGGAGAAGCACGGCATCCCGCTCGTCCACGACCTCCCCGGCGTGGGCACCAACATGCAGGATCGGTACGAAGTCGGCGTCATGGCCGAGAACCCCGAGAAATGGAACTTCCTCGACGGCTGCGGCTTCGAGCAGCAGGAGAACGACCCCTGCCTGGACAAGTGGAAGCAAAAGGACAAGGACATCTCGCAGCGCGGCGCCTACCCGGCCAGCCTGGCGGTAGGCTACCTCAGGAAGTCGGCCGTGGCAGAGAACGACGTGCCCGACATCTTCATGACCCCGGCGCCGTTCCAGTTCAAGGGCTACTACCCGGGCTACTCGGTCGACGCCACGCGCGACAAGAAGCAGCTGTCGTGGCTCATCCTCAAGGCGTACTCGCGCAACACGGCCGGCACCGTCACCCTGCGGTCCAGCAACCCCCGCGAGCCGCCCGACATCAACTTCAACTACCTCGACACCGGGACCGGCGGCTCCGGTGCCGCAGACAAGGACACCCAGGCCCTGGTGGAGGCCATCAAGGTTGCCCGGAGCGCCATTGACAAGATCCCTCCCTTTCCGACCAAGTTCTCCGAGTTCTGGCCCGGGTCAGACACCAAGTCGGACGAGGAGATTGCCGACTTTGCGAGGAGGGAAGCCTGGGGCCATCACGCCTCGTGCACGTGTCCCATTGGCAGAGACGATGATCCCATGGCTGTACTGGACTCCAAGTTTCGCGTCAGAGGGGTGCAGAATTTGCGTGTCGTGGACGCGAGTGCGTTTCCCAAGATTCCCGGCTACTTTATCGTTTTGCCGACGTACATGATTGGCGAGAAGGGAGCGGACGAGATTCACGAGGCAGCGCAGGGGGGGGGAGGGTAGGACCGTCCGTTGCTGGGTGCTGGGTTCTCCACCAAGATGGGATTTCTATATTGTTCACTTGGAATAAGGATAGGCCATGTCGATTTTTTTTCAGTTTTCAGCTGGTGTTTTGTTTTCGAAACGTGGTCGTCTTGTCGGCGCGCGTTAATAGCCTGTCGGGTGTTTTATTGTATGTCTGTTTACATGATGATGGTGTACGAAATGAATGAACCAGTTCTACTTTGCTGCACTGTCGCGTAAGACAAATCGGGCGTCGTTTAACTCTGCAGTCCTGGTTGAGCAACATACTCCGTACGCTGCCCCCCCGCGAATAGCCTCAATGAAGCCAATGGCAATAGCTATCAAACCCATACCCAATAGCATTCACCTCATTCTGTCCCCCCCCCAAAGAAAAGGGAAAAAAAAAAGAAAAGACGCCTCTCGTTACTCCGTCTCCCCCAACGCCAGTAGAATCAGAGAAATGGCATTCTCCCCCATGAAGCCCATCTCCTCCACCCCCGGCCCAAGGCAGACACTCCCCTTGCTCCATGCCCGAATCAGCTTCCTCGCCTGCCACACAGCCAAGTGCTTGTTGTACCGATGCATCCTGGAAAGCAGCTTATCTGCCAGCGAGCGACGCAGCGCATCCCGCCACTCGGCGCCGGCCCATCGGATGTCAGCCCTCCCAAGCGGGCAGAAGGCCTCGGGCCGCCCGGTAAAGGGGTCAAGCATGGTGAATTCCATCTTGAGCATGGCAGGGTTGCAGCTGTACGACACGACGGCCGAGATGTCGGCCTTGCAGGTGTTGGAGGCGCGGCAGGTCGATGTGTCCCTGTGTTGGTCAGGCGCAGCTGGACATTGCCCACCCACCATGATCAGCTATCAAAGTTTTTGGGTGGTGGGGGGGTGTGTGGTTTCCCTCTTTTTTTTTTTTTTTTTTCCTTTTCTATATATCCTCTTCTTCCTTTTATATATATATACCTTGGAGGAGGCAAAACTTACTGCATATCGTCCCGGCAACGACCTCGGCCTCGACCATGAATTCCAGCTCGGGCCTCACCAGTCCCTCCCCCTCCGCCGCCTCGGCATCGCACTTCCAGTCCCTGAAGACGGCGTCGAGGAAGCCGTCTATGCTCGCGCGCGTCGTCTCCAGCGTGGCGCCGTCGTCCGTCGCCGTCCCGCACGCGTGCAGTATGTCGAAGCACTTCTTGAGCTGCACCTCGGTCAGCTGGTCGGCGCTCGAGATGGGCTTGGGCATGCCTGGGTACTGCGCGCCTGCGCCGAGGTCGTCGAAGAATCGCCGGCGAGCTTGCCTCGCTTCCCGGGGGGTGATGAGCACCGACGAGGAGAGGTAGATGGGGGATTCGGACCGCGCGTCTCGTTTGATGGAGCGAGAGGGGGGGGGGAGTCTCGCGTCGACTGGGCGGAACTGCCTGCCCGGGGGGACCCTTGAGTTGTCATGGTTAGCAAGAGGATGGGTGGGAGGGGAAAGCAGAGGTGATTTTTGAAAAAGAAAAAAAGGAAAAAAAAAAAAAAAAAAAGGCTCACGCAACTGCGAGGCCTGTTTGATCGGCCGAGCCCGGGGGGGGACGTTGACGAGTGCGCAGCAGCTGTTTGGGGGGGCGGAAACTGCCCATGGACTTTTGCTCCTCCGTGTTGCACTGGTGGGGGGAAAGTGAGAGAGAGCCAGAATCACGCATCAAAGTGTCCTTCTTTTTTTTTGGTCAAGAAAAACACAATATAATTGTGCTCTCGGGTCTCTATAGCCGTTGGTCTGCAGGTCATTGTGAAAAGTCACTCACTTTTCCCTCAGAGTCGGAGGAGGAGGGGGGGGGGGGTGTGTGTGGCCCTTGGGCGTGAATGTGAACGTGTTGCAATGCCATCTGTCCAATCATTATCGAGTGAATGTCCAAATCGGGATGTGCTTTATATGGGTTGGGTTGGTTGGTGGAGAATCCGCCCGCTTGAACGAGTCCAACGTTGTCAAGTCCGTGCGACAATATGTCATCTGCATACATTATGACAACTCTTGGACTTGGTAAAGGAAGGCGGCTGACAATGAGGTCTTGACGTGTATTAGCGTATCTGCGCGCACTGCTTCTAATCAATTCTTCCATCCAATTCGTTCCGGCAATCAATGCTTCACCAAAAGACCAAGATCAAGGTCCAGGCGAATTCAACCACCTCTGACCAACATCTTCTTCTCCGGCGTGTTTCCGCCACGGAGAGCTCCCTTGTTGGAGACCAAGTGTCATTTCATTCCTGCCCCCCCCCTAACCAGACTTGGGAGGATACCGCATCTCATCCGTGTTGGCCCGGTACTGCTGCTGCACGCCACCACCGCTCCGCAGCAACTCCTCGCGATGCCCGGCCTCCTTGTCCGACTGTACCATGGTGCAGCAGTGGCAGCAGCACGAGAGGACGAGGTCCTCGAGACACGAGCCCTGCAGATTGTACTTTTCGCGAATATTCATGCGCTGCATGGCGAGCGGAATCCAGTGGAGGCCGACGCAGCCGGCGCCGCAGAAGAGGAGGCACTGCGTTTTGGCAGGGTCAGTTAGACTCGGTTCGATGCCGGTAATCGACATCGATCAGATTGTCGAGTTTGCATGTACGAAGCAAAAAGGGGGAAAAAAAAAGAAAACATACAGAAGTATTGATGGGCTCGTACCCCTTGAGCGTGCCGTCCTTTCTGATCCGGTGGTGCGTCCTGCCAAAAGTGATGCATGGCAGACAGTAGGTCATCAGGCAGGTATCGATGGGGTTGAAGCAGTCGAAGAAGCCGGCTTGCCAGGGCTGCGAACCCTCGGGGGACCTGGACTTGACGACCTCGCCGGGGCGAGATACGACTTGGCTGAACCGGTGCTTCCAGTCGTCGAGATCCTGCTGGTCGACGGGCGAGTTCTTGTTCGGCAAAGCCTGCTGGGTGGTTGCTGCGACGGGCGTCATGCTTTCTGGAGGGGCGGCCATTGCTTGGGAAGTCGAGGAATGTACCGGGCTGTCTTGGGCGAGGTGGCTCTGTTGAGGCCAAGAGAAGGAAGAAGTGGCGTGGAGGTTGGTCTCTTTTAAAGAACGTGGTGTGATGGACGGGCCGGGCTTGTCATCTGATGGACCCCATGGAAGTCGTGGACGACCTAGAGTCCAAAAATAAGAATAAAAATAAAAATACCAGTGTACCGAAGATACATACATACATACATACAAGCCTCATCCACCCAGACCGTTCATCCAGTGCCCAAGTGGTTGCACGCCAACAGCCACAATAAGTTCAGCCTGGCGCACTACCTGGCACTACCTGGCAGCCAAGCTGTTCAGGCAGGTGGACCTCATCTTAAACCTTCTGTCACACGTCACGTGCACGATTGTGCACGATAAATAGTGCCCCGTAAGGGCTAAGATAGCGGAATTAATATCCTTTACTATAATCCCTTATAGTTTAGTAGTAATTACATACTATAATCATGAAAAACTAGAAGAAAAAACTAGAACTAGAATTTAAATAATTAGTCTTAGATATCTAAATAGACACTAGATAAGAGACTAATCACAGAGGGATAGCGCCTCTAGAGATATATTAACATAGTTAGCCTAATAATCCTAAATAATTAGAAGGAATTAGTATACTATTTAGTAATAAATTTCTTACTATTTAACAAGGAATAAATATTTAACTACCTAGTTAAATAGGCAGAATAAAGGTTAAGATTCTATTATTTTATTAATAAATAGTTATAAAAGGCTAAATAATTTGCCTCTCTAAATATAATAAATCTAATAATTATAACTAGTCTAATAGCAAGGTAGTCCTAGCCTATAACCTAGGTAATAGGATATCTAAAGCATAATTCCTAGGGTCCTAGATTTAGACTAATATAGTTTAAGTAGGCTTAAAGCAAAGTTATATTAGAGTTAATTAACATAATACTAATAGATTATCTTATTATAGTGGCAATAGAATATCTAGAGGAATTTCACCTAGGATTATATAATTATAGGCTTAATTCTTAGCTAGATAAATACATTAGGCGTAGTTCTAAGCTAGATATTTAGCTAGATAAAACCCTATATATAAAATTACCTATAATTTAATAATTATAGATATTATCCCTAGAATTAGGAAGGAATAGTCCTATAATATATAAGTCACTGCCTATTATACCCCTTAATAATTCCCCCCTTAATAATTTACTACCTAAGTTCCTATCCTATTAGGTATTAGGAGTAAACTAGAGGTAGTTTATAGATTCTAGATTATTATTAAGATTATATAACTAGATATTATAAGGTTAGAATATAATAGACTAATAATTATTAATAGTAAGGCAGGGGCTACCACTAGATTAATACTAATTATTAAACTAATAAGCCTTAGATAATATTAATATAAAATAAATAATAATTTGTCTTTTTTAGGAAAATATAAGCATAAATTATGTATTACTATAGCTTATCTAGTAGGGATAGGAGTAATAGTTACTAGGTCTATAAATAGAAATAATACTAGTGGTGTAATTATTATTAAGAGTAGTAAATATTAGATTTTTTAATTTAAGTATTAAGGATAAGAAAGGTTAAGGAATTATAGTAAACGTAAAGTCTATAATAATAATTTATAAGTATATACTAGTATTTATATAATGTTTAGAGAATATAGTAGTAAGCTAGTTAGAGAAACTAGTGAAAGATATATAAATATTATATTTATAAGGATAAGCTCTTAATTAGTATAGTTAGCTATTAACGCTATTAGAGCGCGAATTACTTTAAGAGGCATTACTAAAGATAATTTATATATATCTTATTAAAAGATTCTAGGAGCTATAATCTATAGCCTTAAATAGGATTAAGAATATAAGATACTCCTTATCAGAGTATTGCACTAAAACGTGTAGTGTAGTGTAGTATTTGTAGTGTAGTGTAGTAACTACACTACAAACTACACTACACTACAAACTACACTAACTACAAGGAAAAAAAAACTACACTACACTAACTATAAAAAAAAAAAACTATAATACATTACACTACAAATTTTTTTTCCTAAACTACACTAACTATAAACACTACAAATGTAGTATTAGACTTTTTATTAGTTATTAGTATTTATAAGGTTAAAAGAAAGCTAGTTATATAAAAGCTTTTATTATTACCTATTTTATTAAATTAGTTATAGAATTTATAATATTATATTATTTTTATAATTTTATTATAACTAAGTAAGGTTATATATAATATTATACTTTTTTAATAATACTATTTAACTTAATACTTTATTTCCCTAATATAACTTAAAGAAAAACCTTCTTATTATATTATTTACTATTTCTATAAATTATTTTATATTTCTATAAATTATTATTATTACTTATTTTAAAAAAACTATAAAAAAACTACTAGTAAACTTAATATAAGTAGCTTATTATATCTTATTATAGCTTATAATAGCTTATAATAGCTTATAATACTAATATTACTAATATTACTAGTATTACTAAGATTACTAAGATTACTAGGATTACTAAGATTACTTATAATATTATTAGTGTTAAAGTTTAATAATAAATAAATAATAAATAAATAACTTAAATATAAATACTAGTAATTATAAGTAAATTACTATAGTAAAAGCTATAGTTTTTAATAACTTAGTATTTTAAGGTTTTTAAAAATATTAATATTATAAAAATGTTTTCTCTTTTGTGTTTTTTTAAAATAATAATAAATATAAAATAATAGTAATTATAGTAATAATAGTAATTAAGGTTATAAAAGTTATTAAAGCTTTTATAATAAGTATAATATATTATATAAAACTAAGTCCTAGTATTATTTTTAAAAACAAGTTAAACTTATTTTTTATAGCTTATTTAAGCTATATAGGGTAATTAAAATAATACTATTAGTTATCTATTAATAAATTATAAATATTAGTCTATTATATTCTTTCTTTATGTATTATTATAATAAGATATATAAAGTTACTATATATAACTTCTTAAAGCTTTAGAATTATAAAGCTTAAAGTAATATTTAATTAGTTTAAATAGTAAATAAATAGTTTAAGCTTTTTTTAAGTTCTTATTATATTAATAATAATATTAAAGTACTAAGTATATATTCTATTAACTTTTATATATTTATTTAGATTTCTAATTTAATTTAATTATATTAGTTTAGGGTATTTTTTAATTAAATTAATAATAAAAATATAAAATAATTAATAATAATAGTAAATAAAATAATTAGAAGGTTTTTCTTAAAGTTATATTAGTAAAATAAAGTAATAAGTATAATAGTATTATTAAAAAGGTAAAATATTATAAATAACCCTAGTTATAGTAAAATTCTTAAAAAAAAGTAAATATTATAAATTCTATAACTAATTAAGTAAAATAGGTAATAATAAAAGCTTCTATATAACTAGCTTTCTTTTAATCCTTATAATAACATTATATAATAAAAAAGCCCACTTTTTTTTTTACTAACACTACATTGTAGTTTTTGTAGTTAGTGTAGTTAGTAACTACACTAACTACAAAAAAAAAAAAACTACACTACACTAACTACTAAAAAAAAAAACTACATTACACTAACTACAAAAAAAAAAAAACTACAATACATTAACTACAAGAAAAAAAAACTACATTATAAATACAAATTTTTCCTAAAAACTACACTAACTACACTACAAACAATACTCTGCTCCTTATAGAAGTATTATAATAAAGAGGATATTATAATCTTTATATATAATCTATTACGGGATATAAGAGCGTATTATTAGGATAATATTATATAATTATAAATAGTCCACTAGGTATTTAATTTAGAAATCTAAATAATTATTACCTTACTATTAGTAAATATAATAATTAATTAGTTTCTAATGTAAATTAAAGAAAGGGAATTAATAATTATAAGTTAAGTAAGAGATAAATACTAATAGATAGCTAATTAATAGTTTAGAGATATTTAATAAGGGTTAAATATATATAGAGGATTTAATAATTAAGGCTAATGTGCGGGATACTAACTATATAATAGCATAGCTAGGCTATGAATTAGAGGTTATTAGAATAATTACTAGAATAGTAATTAGAATAACCGTAATAGTAATTCACTATACTAGAATACTAATTAGTAATAATAATATAGATAATAGAGGCTATATTTAAATAATTAAGAATAGTAGTTTAGTAACTAGCTATACTATAATAACTAGTAAAGACTATACCTTAATCCCTAGTATAATAGGCCTATTATAGATAAAGCTACTTTATTTAGTAATACTATAAAACCACTAAATAAGCTAGTAATCCTCCTATAATATCTATAGGTAGTATACTAGGTAAATAAATTAGATTAGATAGAAGATAAAGATTAGAATAATTAATAATAAGCTAAATAAATAATAGATATAGGATAAGAAAATACTAGTCTATAACTAGAGTAAGAAAATATAGATACTTATATCCTATACCTAGAGGTAAAATAGTAGGAATTATACTCTTAGGATAATTAGGAAGGAGTCCTATAGACTAATAACTAGGTAGAATAAGTCTAATTTATTACAATTAATAACACAGTTTATATATATAAAATGTGTTTAGCTTAATTTACTTCTAATAACACGCTCTTTAACTATTTAAATATAGTATATAGTTTACTACGTAATAGCATAATTATAGGTAAATTAGCTTATAATAAAATTTTAGAATCTTATTCCTTATCCTAAATATATAGTAATTAAGATTATTTAAATATTATAATAGATAATATATAAACACAAATAAAATTAGTAGTAAATAGACTATAACTAATAGATATAATAATAGTTAAATTAAAAGTAGGTGTCTAAATCCTAATATTTTAATTAATAGTTAATATGTAGCGTAATATAAGTATAGGTTATGTATTTTAATTATAAATATATCTATAACTCTAGATCTATCTAAATTTAGATAATCTAAATAGTTAGGTTAATATTTATTATAACACTAGATGCTTAATTACCTTAGTAAACACGCAATAAATAGCTAAATAGTATCTAGATATTAAGATTAGAATAAGAGTAGCACTAATTAATATTAAGGGAATTAGCGCGAATACCTATGCTACTAATAAGTATATACTATTACTAATAAACTTTTTAGGTATAATACTAGATAGATAACTAGTAATTACTTTATTTATTAGAGAGGTCTTAATAGTTAAGTTATTAAGAGTAAATATGCTATTAGGCATAGATTATATTATACTATAGTAAATTAATATTATAGTGAGCAAAGGAAAGGCAATTATTAGAATATATAGGAACGTTGCTATTCCTATAGTAACGTAGTATAATTAACCTAAAATTAATATACTAGTTAAATTAGCTTACGTAGTGATAATTTAACTATATATAATAATATTAGTGCTAATAAACTATTACTTAGGTAAGGATAATAGAGTATTATTTAAGCTAAAATAACTATAGAAGCTAGGAGTATATATAGTAATTATAGACAGAACTATATAACACATTATAGTGTGTAATATAAGTGATAAACTAGTGATAATTAGTAAGAAGTAAGAATTAGGGAAATTTAAGTCTATTAACCTAGCTATAAGAGTATATATAGTTAAACCTAAGGAATAAGCTTTAGTAGTAAATCTAGTAATAGTAATAGAATTATATATTAAGAAATAGTTATTAACCATAGATTAAATTACAATAGGGTTATAAACTATAGTGCATATAGCTATATAAGTAAACTATTTTAACCCTAATAGTAAAGATAAATAATAAGAGATATAAAGACTCTTAGAGAACTATATAGACTTATTCTATAATAAGGGATTTGCTATAGTTCCTTAGAAAGAGTAAATATAATTATAGATAAAACTAGGCTAGTAAGATCTAGTTCTAAAGAAATATAGGATTTATCTAGTTAGCCTAGATAATTAAATAATTATTAAAAAGATAATAAAAGAATTACTAGTAGTAAGGAAAGTTATTTATATAATATTATAAGTGCTATTTGCGTTTCTAGTCTTTATAGTCTAGATAGGAACTAGAGATAATCAGAAAGGGTATATAGTTATTAACATATAAGGATTAAATATAATAATAATGTTAGATATATATCTAATAAGATAATAGGAAGAAGTTATTATAGGAATTACTAACACTACATACATTATAGTTATTAACGCTATATTATTTTATTATTAATAGATAGTTTACCTAGATTTATAATAGGCACTATTAGTAATTATATATAACGGATAATTTACATTTAATGTCCTAATTATAGGATATAAAGGATTTAATGTATATATCTAGAGATAGATAGACAATATATTATAAGGTACTAGAGTAATAGTATACTATAATAATATTATTATTACCTTAATTAGCTTTAAGTAGTATATTATAGACCTATAGCAGACTTTCTAATATTTGCTAGATAATAATATCTTAATTAGCTTAAAGAAGATATTTATAGCTTACCTAATAGCTAAAGTATTAGGGAGACTTATTAATTCCTTAGGAATAGTAACACTAGCTAAAAAATTAGCGGTAATTAGATAGCTAGAATTCCTAAAGATATTATAAGCATTAGAGCATTTATTAGGGTTTATAGGGGCCCTAAGATATTATATTTTAGAATACGCCTTAATTATTAAACCACTATAAGACTATAAAATGAATTTACTCTAAGTATATTAAGTAGTTAAAATAAATAAAGATAATAAAACCTAAAAGGGTAAAATATCTAAACTAGCAAGATATAATTAGGTAAAGAGTGTTAATATACTATTGCCTTTTAGGAAGGAAGTTAAGGTATTTAATATATTAAAGGTAGTATTAATAAAATATACTATATTAACGCTATTCTCTCTAAACTAATAATTATTTATTAACTTTAATACATTAGGAGTTAGCATTAGTGTTATAGTGTATTATATTAAGGATAAAACAATCCTAAAGTTAAGGATAAATAGGATAATTATTAAATACCCCCCTTATATAGTAATTTAGCTAATTACTTTTCTTTCTAAAACCCTATTAGATATAAAGAAAAGATACTAGTTAATAGAGCTTAAAGTCTATAGTTATATATAGATGCTTTAAAAGTCTAGATAGTAGATTAAGGTAACTTAATAACCGCTAGTTATATATTTTATAGATTATTACTTAATTATTAATATAGGTTAATAATTAGACATTACTAATATAATAAGCAAGCATATAGTAAATAAGAAATTAATATAGGCTATGGAATATATTAGCTAATTTAATATTAAGCTAATCCATAAGCTAGGCAAAGATTATCTAGTACTAGATGCATTAAGTAAGCTAAAGATAATAGAAAAAATATATAATAATAATGCGCTAGGATAATTAGATAATATACTAGATAATAGACTAAAATATTAGAAGATATTAAAGGATTCTAAGGTGGTATAATATAGGGAACATAATCTAGTTATAGCATAAATACTATAATTTACTATACCTATAGCGGAAAGGCTAATAGTATCTCTAGTTAGAATATCTCCTAATTTTAAGAAACTAATATAATTAGAATATAATTAGGATTTAACATAGAAGCACGTTAAAATAGTGCTAGAAGGTAATGCCTAATTACCCACAGAAAACTAGGCGAAATTGCTATTTAGCTAGGAAGATGGATTGTTATAGAAGATAACTCTAGGGTTCTAGCTATAATTATACATACTAAAATCATTAAGGACCTATATAATAGTATATATAACAGCAATTATATAAGTTACGTAAAACTAAGCGAGATTATGTAATAATTCTATATACCTTATAGATTACGTAGATTACAAAACTACCTAAGAACCTGCCTATTATATTAAATTTATTATCTAAGAAGATACCTAAGATATAGTAATTTATAACTATTATTAGCACTACTAGCACTATATTATATAATTTCTATTAATTTCCTATTATCTCTGCTTATATTAGTAAAGGGCAATAATTTAATACTTGTGATTATTAACAAATTTAGCAAGCAAACTATATTAGAGCCTTATTAAAATAATATTATAGTATTAATCTATGTAAGGAAATTATATAATTAACTACTAATATCTAACTAGGGCATACCTAAGTGTCAGGGAGAGCTCCCTTAAAGCATAGGTTGTATGAGGGCAGCGCGCATTGACAGGGATAAAACGCGAGGTTAGACATTAGTAAATACGATGTATTAGAAGTACCTCTGTAAACTAGTTATTACTATAGCGCACTATATACCTTTTAGGTATAAAAGTTAGGTGCTATTTACACCTCTAATTAACTAAATTAAACGCTTTTTATTATCTTTTTACACCCTTACCTAATAGTTATAAGCCTAGGAGGCTTTGATTACTATTTTTATTAATTATTATTAAAGATATAAGCTCCGTTAAATATTATTAATTAACGCTTACCTATATCACAAGATAATCGCCCTTTTATTATATTAATTAGTTAAAACCCTTATCTTACACTCTAATTAACTAATATATTTCCCTTTAAGATATCTAAAGAAACTCTAAATATAGTATTATTATTAAAGAAGAATTAGATTAAATAGTTTGCCTAAGTTAAGAACTACATAGAATTATATAGTATTTAGGAGTATATTAACCCTAATAAGGTTAAATTACTTAAAGAACCTATAATGCCTATATACCCTTAGAGGGGCCTAAGACTAGAGATTACACTAGATAACCCTAATGCTCTTAAAGATTAGAAGATTACCTATAAAGATATAAAGAACTAATTTAACTTTAAATATAAAGAGCTTTAATTTAACCTTATAAAGTATATAAACCTATTAAAGCAAATACTAAAGATTAGGGAATATATTTATAAGACCCTTTTAAAGAATATATAAGACTCTCTTAACTTTAATACTAAAGTAAAGGAAAAGGAGTTAGTTTAATATTATACCTATAGGATACTTAAGCTTCTTTATAATTAATATAAGCTAAACACTAAGAAGATACTTATTATAGTAGAGAATTATCTTAATAATTACTTATAAGCTAAAGGTACTTATAATTAGTATAAGTAAGCTATAATAATAGAGGTACTATAGAGGAATTATCTAGATCTTAAGACTTAATAGACTAAGGAGATAATACTATATAAGTTTATTATTCCTCTTTAAAGCAAATTTAAGGTATTCTAGAAGAAATAAAATAACCTACTTAATAAAGGAGAGAATAATAGCTTCCTTAAGGTAGTTAGTAAGTTTAAAAGAGACTATAAAGCTCCTTAGAGCTTAATAATAATAAAATTAGCTAATAATACTATTACCACTAATAAATTAAATAGTTAGAATAGATTAGAGTAAAGGAAGTGCCCTAGATACTCTAGTTATAACGTTCGTGATATATTAAAGTAATGGGAATCCTATAATTTATTTAAAGCTCTCTATAAGCTAGAGGCTACTTCTAAGGATTAGGAAGTTAGGAAGAACTCTAAAGATAATATTAAGAGATACCTTAAGGAAAACCTATAAGAGAGATTAAAAGCTATAAGTTAGAAGCCTAAGAAAAGGGAGAAAAGCGGCAATATTATTATCCCTTTACAAGCTCTAATAAATAACTTACTTGCGGTGACTCTAGGCAAGAAGACTGCAAATATATTATTATTTATATGCTTACAAAGCTCTTAACCTTTAAAGAAAATCATTAGTTTAACTTTAAACGCTATAGATAGCTTAGAGAGGAATTAGAATATAGTTATTTACAATTCTAGGGCTAATATTCATATCTTTAACAATATTTATTAGTTTAAATAGTGTTATGGACTGGCCCCTAGGCGACTGCGATAGGGCGTCAATATAGTATTAAGAGACTTAAGGAAAAAGGAGAAAGGGTAAGAGGCTATCCCTAGTGGTGCCCCTTATACCCCTTAGGCTACTTATATAAGCCTCCTTTCCTTACCTTAACTACTTCTACTACTTCTCTCTCTAATTACTATATAGATAATACTTAGGCAAAGCCTAAGCCCTTATATATACCCTTACTTAGGTATATCTAATAAGTCCCCTTTTTATAATAGTCCTATAAATTATTCTATAGGTAATTAATCCTATTCCTTACTTATTATTATTAGATACATAATATATCTGCCTTACTAGCTATTACGTGGTAATAGTAACTACCCTACTTCTATGCCTTAGTTTTGCGGTGTATATAATGCGTTTACCCCGCTAACCTATTATTTATTATAGTCTCTAGCCTTACTCTTACTAGTTTATTAATTACCTAATATAGGTTTAAAACTATATATAAATATCTTACTTAGTTCCTTTTTTTATATCTTACCTTCCCTTATATAATACTATCCCTTTACTATTATAATTCTATTATGCCTTTCTCTTTATTCTATTAGAACCTCCTTCTTAAATAATTATTCTCCTATTAGAATATACCTTATAATCTATCTAATCCTTCTTTACCCCTAGCTACTTTTACTATACCTTTAGCCTATTCTATTAGTAAGTTTCTTATAGAGAGTAACTTAAATAATAAATAATTTACTATTTCTTAATTAGTCTAGCGCCCTTATAGGCTATATATAAAATAGGCCCTTATTACTAGTATTCTAGAATATTATTTGCCTAAGTCTAGAGAATTATACCCTTTATATTAGAAGTAATACCTTTTCTATATATAGTATACTAGGCTTTTATTTACTAACCCTTATCTCTATTATACACTAAAGGATATTAAGGTAGAGATTACTATAGGTATATATATTATTAAACCTAGAGTCCTTAAAACTTTAACTATAAAAAAGAAAATACCTATACTATCCTAAAGATATTACTACCTTATTAGTTAGTAAAACTCTCTCCTTACCTAAGCTTAGTTTAATCTAGCTTTTATTTAGTTAGCCCTTAGGGTATCCCCTATTACTAATACTACTATAATAAATATAACTAGTCTTAAAGTTACCCCTTTTATTAGCGCTAGCCCTTTAGCTAGCTATAGTATAGCCTATTCTATATAGTAAGCTATAAGTATTTTATTTTAATAGAACTAATAAGTTATTAGTAAACTAACTATAATATATAAAGAGATATATAAGTAGTTTACTACGCTTCTCTAAGCTTTAATGCCTTATTACTAGGATAAAATCTAGTAATATATTTAAATCACTAGGTTAAGTAATAAATCTCTTTCTTATTACTACTAGTAACTTTTATGCCTCCTCTCTATAGTAGGTTTAACTTATAATTATATTCCTAAAGCCTTAGGAGCTAGTTATTCTCTAGCTAGAAATAATACTTCTCCCCCCCTTAGTTATTCTTCTTTTACTTATTACTTACTTACTAGGTCTCCTATTATACCCCCTCCTATATATACTCCTTATACTAACCCTATTTACACTATTTAGGTCCTAGGTTATACCTAAGGTAAATAAGGTAAATAAATTATTATACTATAACTATTACCTAGTAATAATAATACTATAGCTATAGTAGTAGTAGTATAACTCTAGATAGAGGTAGTATGCCCTTATTTATCTTCTCCTAGTAATTTAAGTAATAACTTAATAGATAAATATTCTTATTAAGTAATAGTAGTAAAAAGTAATAGTTTAGTGCCTTAGGTACTTATAGGAGTCCTTATAGATATATAAGTCTTTTAAAATTAATTTAGTTTATTATTATATTATATATCTCCCTATTTTACCTTAAACTTATTAAGGGCCTATATTTATACTATATTCTCTAATAGTTCCTATATAGGCTATATATAACTTACTTACTTAATAAGTATATTATATCTTTTACCCTAGCCTAGGGCGTTTTAAGCTACTAGGATTTACTTAACCTAATATTCCTTAATAAGTTTATTATTACCTTCTATAAGGACTTATTCTAGTCTTAGATAGGAGTTCTAGAGCTTCTAACTAAGGAGAGGGTTCTCTATAGTATATTTAATAAGGTCTATGTAAAATACTAGGTAAATGCCTCTTAGGATATTAAGCTATATTATAAGTAATATTAGGACTTTTATAACTATATACTTTACTACTACCTAATTAAGTTTATATAAGGGGTAGTTAGTTTTAATATTTTTAAGTAAAAGCTATACCTTATCTTTAACCTAGAACTATTTTACTAGCTAATATAAAGTAAATATAGTGTCTTACTGCCTTTATTATATATAGGCTATTATAGCTTATACTAGATAAGTACTCTCCTAGAGGTGCTTAAGAAACTATATTACTTACCCCTTTAGTGTTATTATAGAAGTAAACTTATCTAGTAATAACTAGACTAGCTTTAGGTTATAGCTATATAGTAGCTTATTTAGGCTAACTCCTATTATAGATAATAGCCTATTATTAATTATAAGCTAGTAAGTAACTAGATATTCTAGCTAGTTAAACTATAAGAAAAAGACTATAATATATAGTATTACTTATATCTCTTAGTTTACTTACTCTATACTACTATTAGTCTATAAGTAATATAATATAGAAAGTAACTAATTAATCCTAACTAGGGAGCATAATATTATCTAGAATTTTCCTAACTAATCTAAACTATAATCTATAATAATTAATTAAGGAAACCCCTTAAACTACTACTAGACTATTTTAAACCTTTTTATATATTCCTTAGCTCCTATAGAAGTTATAGCCTTAAGCTAAATAAATTTAGAGAGTTAATCTATAATAACTATTAGATATTATAGCTTTTCTAGGGATAGTACTAGTAAGTTTATTATAAAGTTAATAGAGATTTATAACTAGAACTAGTTAGGGATAGGTAAAGGCTTTAGTAAGCCCTAGTGTTATTAATAGCTTTTATAACTACTATAGTAGTAATAGTTATAAATAAACCTAGTAATATCTTATAATATCCTATTCTAATAAAACTGCTATTATAAGATTTAGAATATAGTGTTATAGCCTAAGTACCTTACTACTAGTAAATTATAGCATTACTATATTAGGGTTATTATAAGAGGCTCCTACACTAGGACTTAGATATAGCCCCTAAACTAAAGTGCCTTATAAGTGCTTATAGAATAATTTACTACTTACTCTCTTATAAGTGCCTTAATAGAAAACCTCTAGGCCCTTTTTTAGATAGCCCTTAATTAGATACTATATATAGGGTTAGAGATAATAGCCTAGTCCTATAAGGTCTAAAGGTATTTAGTAATAAAGAGAACCTTACTAGCTAGTAGTAGTATTATATTACTATTATCCCACTATTTATCTAGTATTAGTAAGAGCTATATAATAGTAATAGGTTATAGGATATATTCTATTCTAGAGGTTACCCCTTCCTAGTCCTATTCCCTTTAAGAAAGAGTATTAGGCTACTATACTTATATACTAAGTCTATACTAGAGGTAGAAATTAAATAGTATAAGTATATTTACCTATTAAGCTTACTACTCTAATATTAACTAGGGAGTTATAAAGTACTCTAGGTTCTTATAGTCTATATAGATTATAAATAGACTAGAAATGCCTTATAGCTTAGCTAACTATGCCTTAAGGTATAAGATAATAGCTAATAATTCCTTATTATAGATTATATAGTTCTTTTATAAGGTTATAAGGCTAGCGGAGTGGTAGGTAACTAGGTATATAATGCTATCCTAGCCTTACTAGGAAAGGTATTCTCTAATAGCTATTCCTAAATAATTAGCTTTTACTACTATAGGGAGATCTAAGTCTTATTATACTAGTACTAGGTATATAATAAAGGCATCTTTTAGCCTATTAAAGGCATTATTCTCTTTAAGTCCTTATTAGAAAGGGATATTTCTCTTAGTTAATTATATTAGTAGTGCTACTAGTTTTAAAAAGTTACTAATAAAGTTATAGTAAAAGTTAGTAAACCCTAGGAAGCTATAGACCCCCTAAAGTTTTATTAGGGCTACTTACTCCCTAATAGCTATAACCTTTACTAGGTCTAGATAAATAGAATAACCTACTATAATAATATATCCTAGGTATTAAACCTCCTTTACTATAAATATAGACTTATTAAGGTTTAAGTATAAACCTATAGCCCTTAGGTAGCCTAATATTAACTAGACCTTAGCTATATAGTCTTTCCTTAATCCCCCTAAGTAAACTAAGATATTATCTAAGTATGCTATAATAAAGTCCCTTAATGTATTCCCTAAGGACTTATTAATATAATATTAGAATATTACTAGTACGCTAGCTAGGCTAAAGGGGTAAACTAGCTACTTAAATAGCCTAAACCTAGTTTAAAACGCTATTAAGTACTCCTAGCCCTTAGTAATCTATAGCTTATAAAACACTATATAAATATTTACCTTTATAAACTAGTATACCTAGGATAAAGAATAGAGTGTCTTCTTAATTAATAGAAGAGAATAGTAATCCTATATTATTATCTTATTAAGAGCGTAGTAGTTTACATAAAAGCGCTAACCCCTATTAGCCTTTTTAATAAGGAGAACTAGAGCTATAGCTAATAATAAGCTAGCATAGATTTAACTCTTATTTATTAAGTCTGTAATTTAGCGCTTAACCTCTAGAAGCTAGTCCCTTAGTATATTATATAGTGGTTCCTAAGGGAGCATTAGTTTAGACCTATCCTAATTCTTATATAAGCATATATAGTAATTAAGGGACCCCTAATAAGGGGGAAGGCTATTAGCTCTAGCCTTATTAAAAAGGTCTATAAAGTTAGCTAACTCTTTAGGTAATATTAATGTGTCTAGGCTATTAGGTTTTATCTTAGGCACTATAATCTATAGTACTATTATTATCTCCCTAAGGCTTATAGTAATAAATATTATAAAAGTGTCCTTTCTATAGTGTGCCTAGCGTGCTTCTATAGCATATAAGGACCTAATAATCCCCTATACTAAAGTCTTTACCTTATATGTAAAGGCTTTAGAGATATATAAGCCCTTTACTACTCTAATAACTAATTACTATTTTACTATATAAATAACTATATTATAATATTCTAGCTATAGTATCCTAAGTATAATATCTTATATAAGGCCTAGAATAATATATAAATACACTAATAACTCCTAGCTATTAATATCTATTCTAGTGTATACTATATAGGTAATTAAGGAGGTATTCTCCTATACTCTCTTTCCCCTTCTTTTTATTTTCACTATAGTCTAGATATACCTTCTCTTTAATAAATATATAAGCTCTAGGCTAAACTATTTTACTACTAACTTACTTATAGCACTATAATAATTATAACTATAATTAATTTAGATATTAATATAATAATATATATTAAAGAGTATAGGAATTAAGAATAGTAATTAGTCTATATATTATACTATATCCTATTTTAACTCTATATAGCTTAAATAGTTATCCTATATTATAGTATATAGTTAGCTTACTTATCCCTATATAAGACTTTACTTAGGGGTTACTTATTTTCTATAGGGGGAATATTTACCTTCTTATTTACACTTTCCTTATTCACTCTATGTAAGTTAATGCTAACCTATAGGTAATAGAGTAGGAGGAATATACACTCCTAAATATAGTAATCCTTAGATTTATATTATAAGTAGTATCCCTTCTAATAGTATTTAGCTAACTTTACTTCTAATACCTATTTAGCCTATTATATATTTATAGTAAGCTTTAGACCTTTCTCTTTCTTAACTAGCTTATTTTATTTTCCTAATTAAGTCCTTACTACACACACCCTAGTTATTAGTATATTACCCTTATAATTAATCTAAGGTATAGGTTTAGCTAGCTATAGTTTATATTAGGACTAGTACTTATTCTCTATAGTAAGGGCCTTAATATTAACTATAATCTTATAATACTATATAATAGCTATATACTATATGCTCTAGCTAATACCCTAGCCTATGCTAATTTCTCTTAAATACTTATTAAGCGCTTATTAAAGCTTTACTAGCTTTATATTATCCCCCTAATAATCCCCTTTTACTAATAAGAGCTTCTTTATAAAGCAAATAAAGAACATAGAAAATAGCTCCCCTAGGCCTTATTTTATCTAATTAAGTTCTATAAGGGCTATCTCTTACCTATATAAATTAAAGAATATAGACCTAAGGTATTCTAGGAATTTAGCTAGGTTATAATTATAAATACTACCTTATTTAAAGAAAGTAGCTACCTAGGACTAGACTTTAGAGAATAGGTTCTAGTAAATAAATATTTACCTATTCTTATTAGTTTTAATAAAGTTCTTATTTACCTATAGCTTATATTTTATTAGGAACCTTTATATAGTAAATAAGGCCTTATTACTATTATATAGGTTACCTATAGGGATAGGTTTTTATTTTACCCTAGGTATAGTTAAGACTAGGTTAGAGGTAAGAGGTAAAGTAAGGTTAACTATTAGGGTATTAGGCTAGGCTATAATAGGTAGTTAGGTTAAGGGTCCTATAGTATTTGCAGCTACTTATTATTAGAGGTATATAAGCTCTGCTATTTACTTATTAAGTATAAGTTAAAGCGTTTTAAATTAGGCCTATTAAGCTACTAGTAGTGCTATAGCATTAGATAAGGGAGTTATTATCCCCTAGCTAGGTTAGTCTTATAGTTAAAGCATATCTATTATATCTATTAATATATCTATTAGTATTTCTATTATATCTTTTAGTAGTTATTAAAAAGGACTAAAGGAAGTCTCTTAATTATTATAAACTAGCCCCTAGGTAATTATAATAGGGTATTAATATAGTATTAAGAGACTTAAGAAGAAAGGAGAAAGAGTAAGAGGCTATCCCTAGTGGTGCCCCTTATACCCCTTAGGCTACTTATATAAGCCTCCTTTCCTTACCCTAACTGCTTCTGCCACTCCCCTCTCTAACTGCTATACGGACAATGCTTAGGCAAAGCCCAAGCCCTTACAAATAGTCTAAATTTAACAGGAATATTATAATAGAAGTCAGAGCTAGAGGCATAGTCTATCTATCCCTTAGCTAAGGGCTGGTCTACATATTAGTTATAGATCTAGTATTATAAAGGTCTAGAAGGATTATATTACATAGTGCTTTACTAATTCTAGAATTTTACATTAACCTAGTATTAGTAATAATCCTTATAAAGGCAGGAATCTATTAGAATCAGAAGAAATGCTTCCTATTCTAAGGAAAATATCTAATTACTAAGCTTCACAATATTAATAAGCTCTATGTGTTATCTATTCTCTCTAATAATCTAAAAGAGGCTTACGCTATAACTAGCAAAGCTCTAAGGCCCCCTATAAAAGGAGATATAAAGCTTTAGCATTAATAATGTAGTTATCTAGGTAAGAGGGCCTTTATAGAGATTATAAACACTACTCTTAGCGTTAAATTAATAGGACCTAAGCTTATAGAGTATAAGATCTATACTATAGGCAAAGCTAAGCGCTAGAGATCGTAGGTTACACTAGAAGGACTTCCTTAGGGACCTAGTTATAGTCTTTTAGTTAATTTAGAGTATTATAACTCTCCTTACTAGAATAGTAATTAGTATTAGTGTGTTTTTACATATATTATAACCTTAATATGTTTCTTCTATTTATTTAAGACTAAAGATAAAATTCATAATAGCTTCTATATAATAATAGCGTTCCTAAGCACGTAATTTAGGGTTTAACTACGCTTTTTATATAGTAATATTAAAAAAGCTCTATTTACAGAGAACATAAGGGATAAGATAGCTTACGCTAGCATTATAGTTTATAATTTAGCTCCCTTAACGCCTAGTTAAAATAGAAAGGCAAAGAGATTTAGGGGGGTGGTTAAGTAAAAGGCTTATATATTAAGCCTTAAAGCTTACCTTCCTTTAGAACTTAATAATAAAGTCTTTAATATAGTAGTCTATTTACTAAATAAAATACCTTTTAAGCATTATAGGAATTAGGTTATACCCTATAAGCTCTGGTGGAATTAGGCATAGAAAATAGTCCTAGCCTATTTATAGATATTAGAGGTTTAAAAGCCTTTAATTACATATCTATAAGCTTATAGATATAAGGCGTTTCTAATAATAACAAAGGCTCTAGAGCATATTAAATCACATAATATAATACTATAGCTAGAGCAAAAAGCTTATATTAGATACCTTATTAGTTATAGAGGCAAGTTATAATATATTATATAGGTGCCTTCGCTTTATAATTATAAGGTTATTATATTAGCGTGTGTTTAGTTTAATAAGAACTCCTTCTTTAAGCTAGAAGAAAAGCTAGAATTAGCTTAACTAGAAAAGATATTAATAATTAAATTACTTAAGGAGCTTAAAGCTAAAGACCTTAATAAGGAGATTAGTTAAGACCTTATTAGAATAGAGCTTAAAGAGAATAATCCTACCTCTTTACTATTAGCTATAGGCTAGGAAAATAAGTAGTTTAAAGTAGAAACACCTCCTTATATAATAGGGGATAAAGAGAACCTTTCTAGTGTACTTTTAACCCCTCCTAACTTCTCTTAGAAGGCACTAGTTACTATAGAGAACTTAGAGCTTTAGGTATAAGGTAATAATACACTATTTTATAAGATTAATAAATTTATAAGTAAGGCAATAGCTAAACACATAGTAACTACTATAGAGACTAGTGAATTTACTATAAAAGGTAGTAAGGCTATAGAGAATTATAGTCCCTATAATAATAGTATTAATATAAATAATATTATTACTAGGAAATATTAGAGAAAGGAAATAAGGAAAGCTAGGTAAGTATAGTTTTCTTTTGCTTTCTTAATAGCATTCTAAGGAACTTAATATAGTTTATATATTAAAGATATGCCTCTAGAACCTACGCATTATTATTAGGCAATAGCCTTAGCGTATTATAACCACTAGAAGGAAGCAATTATAAAGGAGCTTTTAAAGCTTTAATCCTTAAACTACTAGGAGGATATACTAGATAAATTATTTAATCTTAAAGAGATTATTAACCTTAGATAGGTTTTTAAGTATAAAACTAATAAAAAAGGTATTATTATAGAGTTTAAGGCTTAAATAGTAGTCTAAGGTAACTAATAACTAAAGGATAACCTTAATAACTACATTACTACGCTTACTTTATAATCTCTATATATACTACTTACTATTTACTACACTAATAATCTTAACACGTGTTAATACAACGTTTAGAATGCCTTCCCATATATAGAACTTAAAGAACCTATCTTCTATAAGCCACTAGAGGGTATAAATACATAAGGTTATCTCTAGAAAATAACTAGAGTATTATATAGGCTATGGGAAGCTCCTTAATAATGGTTTCTATACCTAATATAATTCCTATTAAATCTAGGCTTTATCTAAGGAAAGGAAGACCTATATATCTTTATAAAAGGCAGATTTATCCTATTTTTCTACGTAGATAACATTATAGTACTGTTTCTAAATGGATTTAAAGCAGAATTTAAAGAGCTATATAAGTAGTTAATAAACAGTCTAGATATTAAAGACTAAGGTAATTTAAAGTAATTCCTAGGCATTAAAAATTATTAGGAATTATAATACTAAAGAGATATAGTTATTATAGGAATCATATATTTAAAAGATAGCTTAGAAGTTTATCCCTAATATTATTAATAACAATTTAAAGAGCTTAATTACAATACCTTTAATAATAGCTATAATTATCCTAAATAATAGCGAGGCCACTAATAAAGAGATTAATTACTATAGAGTAGTTATTAGCTCTTTAGTCTATCTTTACATTATTAGAAGACCTAATGTGGCCTTTATAGCTTTAAAGCTAGCCTTCTTTATAATAAACCCTTTAATAAAGCATATTAAGCTTATAAAGGCTACTCTAATATACGCTTAAAACACAAGGAAGCTATATATTTAATACTTAGGAGCGAATAGCTTTAATACACTCTTCTCTAGCACTAATGCCTCTCTTAGTAATAACCCTAATACTTAGAAATTAACATAAGGCTATGTCTTTATTATATATAAAGCTATAATTAATTAAAAGTCTAGAAGGTAGTATTATATAATAACCTTAAGCATAGAAGTAAAGCTCTTTATATTAAATTATAGAGTAAAAGAGCGTATATCTCTAGGTAAACTGCTTTATAATATTAGTATATAGGTCCCTCCTTTATTAATTATCTAGTGTAATAATAAGTAAATAATTTATATTATAGAATATAAGGAAGGAAGGCTTTAAACTAGTCTAAAGTATCTTAATATAAATTAAATATAGATTTAAGAGTAATATACCCTAGGTAATATTAAGGTAAATTAGTTAAAGACCTTTAAGATACTTGCTAATAGCTTTACAAAGCCTTTATTAGGGTAAATACATAAGGAATTCTATTACTAGATTAGCTTATAGGAAATTCCCGCTTAATTATAACACTAGAAAATCATTATAATCTCTTCCTATACTTATAATCTTTAGCTTTAATAAATATCTTAGCTAAGGGGGGTGTGTTAAGGAGAGCTCCCTTAAAGCATAGGTTATATAAGGGTAGCATATATTAATAGGGATAAAACGTAAGGTTAGACATTAGTGAATATAATATATTAGAAGTACCTTTGTAAACTAGTTATTACCATAGCGCACTGTGTACCTTTTAGGTACAAAAGTTAGGTGCTGTCTGCACCTCTGATTGACCAAATTGAACGCTTTTTATCATCTTTTTACACCCCTACCTAACACTAAGATTATAATAAGTAATTATAATTAAAGATTCTTAGCAGTATTATGGAAAGTATTCTAGAACTTAGTTAAAACAAAACTATTATATTTAATAGCATATTATTCACAAACAGACAGGCAGATAAAACAAACTATATAGATAATGGAATTAGCTATCTAAATGTATTTTACATAACTAGATAATAATTGGTTATAGTAATAGATATTACCATGATTGTAGTTTAAATTTAATAATATAGTAATTAAAATAATAGGATAGTTACCTAACTAGATTATTATAGGATTCTCTTTAAATAATGTTATTTCTTTACTATACTTAAGAGAACTAGAAATGTTAGATAAACTATTAGAATAACTATAAGCATATAATATAATTACATTAGTAGTAATCTAGATAAAGATATATTATAATTAAAAGCATGTAAGTAAGTTCTTTAAATGTGGTAACTAGGTATTAATTAGACTAGATAACTAGGTGTATATAATTCTAAGATAAATAAGTCTAAAGTATAGACTAAAATTCATAAGACTATTTAAAGTGCTATAATACGTAGGAAGATTAGCATATAAGCTAGATATACTAGATAATTAGCGAATTTATCTAGTAATCTTAGTTAACTATCTAGAGTAATTCTATTAGGATATATTTAATAAATAGTTTAGAATAATAGCGCTAATTTAGTTAGTAAACTACAAAGTTAACGCGATTCTAGCGCAAAGAGAAAGCAATAGAATTGTTAAATATTTAATTAAATTTAAGAATTTAACTCTAGTATATAACTAGTGGTTGCTACTAGTAGCAGTTATAAGATTAATAAATAGCGCATATACTATTAAAAAGTGAGCTATAGGTAAATAGCGTGATTTACTATAGTAAATAATAGTAGCTATAGCTATAAGCAGAGTATTGTTTGTAGTGTAGTTAGTGTAGTTTTTAGGAAAAATTTGTATTTGTAGTGTAGTTTTTTTTTTCTTGTAGTTAATGTATTATAGTTTTTTTTTTTTGTAGTTAGTGTAGTGTAGTTTTTTTTTTTTTGTAGTGTAGTGTATTGTAGTTTTTTTTTACTTGTATTGTAGTGTAGTTAGTGTAGTTACTAACTACACTAACTACAAAAACTACAATGTAGTGTTAGTAAAAAAAAAAGTGGGCCTTTTTATTATATAATGTTATTATAAGGATTAAAAGAAAGCTAGTTATATAGAAGCTTTTATTATTACCTATTTTACTTAATTAGTTATAGAATTTATAATATTTACTTTTTTTTAAGAATTTTACTATAACTAGGGTTATTTATAATATTATACCTTTTTAATAATACTATTATACTTATTACTTTATTTTACTAATATAACTTTAAGAAAAACCTTCTAATTATTTTATTTACTATTATTATTAATTATTTTATATTTTTATTATTAATTTAATTAAAAAATACCCTAAACTAATATAATTAAATTAAATTAGAAATCTAAATAAATATATAAAAGTTAATAGAATATATACTTAGTACTTTAATATTATTATTAATATAATAAGAACTTAAAAAAAGCTTAAACTATTTATTTACTATTTAAACTAATTAAATATTACTTTAAGCTTTATAATTCTAAAGCTTTAAGAAGTTATATATAGTAACTTTATATATCTTATTATAATAATATATAAAGAAAGAATATAATAGACTAATATTTATAATTTATTAATAGATAACTAATAGTATTATTTTAATTACCCTATATAGCTTAAATAAGCTATAAAAAATAAGTTTAACTTGTTTTTAAAAATAATACTAGGACTTAGTTTTATATAATATATTATACTTATTATAAAAGCTTTAATAACTTTTATAACCTTAATTACTATTATTACTATAATTACTATTATTTTATATTTATTATTATTTTAAAAAAACATAAAAGAGAAAACATTTTTATAATATTAATATTTTTAAAAACCTTAAAATACTAAGTTATTAAAAACTATAGCTTTTACTATAGTAATTTACTTATAATTACTAGTATTTATATTTAAGTTATTTATTTATTATTTATTTATTATTAAACTTTAACACTAATAATATTATAAGTAATCTTAGTAATCTTAGTAATCTTAGTAATCTTAGTAATCTTAGTAATCTTAGTAATCTTAGTAATACTAGTAATATTAGTAATATTAGTATTATAAGCTATTATAAGCTATTATAAGCTATTATAAGATATAATAAGCTATTATAAGCTATAATAAGATATAATAAGCTACTTATGTTAAGTTTACTAGTAGTTTTTTTTATAGTTTTTTTAAAATAAGTAATAATAATAATTTATAGAAATATAAAATAATTTATAGAAATAGTAAATAATATAATAAGAAGGTTTTTCTTTAAGTTATATTAGGGAAATAAAGTATTAAGTTAAATAGTATTATTAAAAAAGTATAATATTATATATAACCTTACTTAGTTATAAAGAAATTATAAAAATAATATAATATTATAAATTCTATAACTAATTTAATAAAATAGGTAATAATAAAAGCTTTTATATAACTAGCTTTCTTTTAACCTTATAAATACTAATAACTAATAAAAAGTCTAATACTACATTTGTAGTGTTTGTAGTTAGTGTAGTTTAGGAAAAAAAATTTGTAGTGTAATGTATTGTAGTTTTTTTTTTTTTGTAGTTAGTGTAGTGTAGTTTTTTTTTCCTTATAGTTAGTGTAGTTTGTAGTGTAGTGTAGTTTGTAGTGTAGTTACTACACTACACTACAAATACTACACTACACTACACGTTTTAGTGCAATACTCTGGCTATAAGTAAGAGAATGCCTAAACTTAAGGATTTTAGACTTTCCTTCCTGCCTCCCTTACTTCCTTTATTCTTACTTTCTACATTATTATTACTTACTATATTTTAACTTACTGTTATGGACTAGCCCCTAGGCGACTGCGATAGGGCGTCAATATAGTATTAAGAGACTTAAGGAGAAAGGAGGAAAGGTAAGAGGCTATCCCTAGTAGTGCCCCTTATACCCCTTAGGCTACTTATATAAGCCTCCTTTCCTTACTCTAACTGCTTTTGCCACTTCTCTCTCTAACTACTATATAGATAATGCTTAGGTAAAGCCTAAGCCCTTATATATACCCTTACTTAGGCGTGTCTAATAAGTCCCCTTTTTATAATAGTCCTATAAATTATCCTATAGGTAATTAATCCTATTCCCTACTTGTTATTATTAGATACATAATGTATTTGCCTCACTAGCTATTGCGTAGTAATAGTAACTACCTCACTTCTATGCCTTGGTTTTATAGTATACATAATATGTTTACCTTACTAACCTATTGTTTATTATAGTCTTTAGCCTTGCCCTTACTAGTTTACTAATCACCTAATATAGGTTTAAAACCATGTATAAATATCCTACTTAGTTTTATTTTTATATCTTACCTTCCCTTATATAATACTATCCCTTTACTATTATAATTTTATTATACCTTCCCCTTTATCTTATTAGAACCTCCTTCTTAAATAATTATTCTTCTATTAAAATATACCTTATAATCTATCTAACCCTCCTTTACCCCTAGTTACTTTTACTATACCTTTAGCCTATTCTATTAGTAAGTTTCTTATAGAGAATAACTTAAATAATAAATAATTTACTACTCCCTAATTAGTCTAGTGCCCTTATAGGCTATATATAAAATAGGCCCTTATTACTAGCATTCTAGAATATTATTTACTTAAGTCTAGAGAATTATACCCTTTATATTAGAAATAATACCTTTTCTATATATAATATACTAGGCTTTTATTTACTAACCCTTATCTCTATTATATGCTAAAGGATATTAAGGTAAAGATTACTATAGGTATATATATTATTAAACCTAGAGTCCCTAAAACTTTAACTATAAAAAAGAAAATACTTATACTATCCTAAAGGTATTACTACCTTATTAGTTAGTAAAACTCTCTCCTTACCTAGGCTTAGTTTAATCTAGCTTCTATTTAGTTAGCCCTTAGGGCATCCCTTACTACTAATACTACTATAATAAATATAACTAGTCTTAAAGTTACCCCTTTTATTAGCACTAGCCCTTTAGCTAGCTATAGTATAGCTTATTTTATATAGTAAGCTATAAGTATTTTATTCTAATAGAACTAATAAGTTATTAGTAAACTAACTATAATATATAAAGAGATATATAAGTAGTTTACTATACTTCTCTAAGCTTTAATACCTTATTACTAGAATAAAATCTAGTAATATATTTAAATTACTAGGTTAAGTAATAAATCTCCTTCTTATTACTACTAGTAACTTTTTTACCTTCTCTTTATAATAGGTCTAACTTATAATTATATTCCTAGAGCCTTAGGAGCTAGCTATTCTCTAGCTAGAAATAATACTTCTCCCCCCCCTAGTTATCTTTCTCTTACTTACTACTTACTTACTAGGACTCCTATTATACCCCCTCCTATATATACTCTATATACTAACCCTATTTACACTATCTAGGTCTTAGGTTATACCTAAGGTAAATAAGGTAAATAACTTATTATACTATAACTATTACTTAGTAATAATAATACTATAGCTATAGTAATAGTAATATAACTCTAGATAAAGGTAATACGCCCCTATTTATCTTCTCCTAGTAATTTAGGTAATAACTTAATAGATAATTATCCTTATTAAGTAATAGTAGTAAAAAGCAGTGGTTTAGTGCCTTAGGTACTTATAGGAGTTCTTATAAATATATAAGTCTTTTAAAATTAATTTAGTCTATTATTATATTATATATCTTCCTATTTTACCTTAAACTTATTAAGGGCTTATATTTATACTATATTCTCTAATAGTTCCTATATAGGCTATATATAACTTACTTACTTAATAAGTATATTATATCTTTTGCCTTAGCTTAGGGTATTCTAAGCTACTAGGATTTGCTTAATCTAATATTTCTTAATAAGTTTATTATTACCTTTTATAAGGACTTATTCTAGTCCTAGATAAGAGTCCTAGAGCTTCTAACTAAGGAGAGGGTTCTCTATAGTATATTTAATAAGGTTTACGTAAAATACTAGGTAAATACCTCTTAGGATATTAAGCTATACTATAAGTAATATTAGGACTTTTATAACTATATACTTTACTACTACCTAATTAAGTTTATATAAGAGGTGGTTAGTTTTAATATTTTTAAGTAAAAGCTATACCTTATCTCTAACCTAAAACTATTTTACTAGCTAGTATAAAGTAAATATAGTGTCTTACTACCTTTATTATATATAAGCTATTATAGCTTATACTAGATAAGTACTCTCCTAGAGGTGCTTAAGAAACTATATTACTTACCCCTTTAGTGTTATTATAGAAGCAAACTTATCTAGTAATAACTAGACTAGCTCTAGGTTATAGCTATATAGTAGCTTATTTAGGCTAACTCCTATTATAGATAATAGCCTATTATTAATTATAAGCTAGTAAGTAGCTAGATATTCTAGCTAGTTAAACTATAAGAAGGAGACTATAATATATAGTATTACCTATATCTCTTAGTTTACTTACTCTATACTACTATTAGTCTATAGGTAGTATAATATAAAAAGTAACTAATTAATCCTAACTAAGGAGTATAATATTATCTAGAATTTTCCTAACTAATCTAAACTATAATCTATAATAATTAATTAAGGAAACCCCCTAAACCACTACTAGACTATTTTAAACCTCTTTATATATTCCTTAGCTTCTATAGAAGTTATAGCCTTAAGCTAAATAAATTTAAAGAGTTAATCTATAATAACTATTAGGTATTATAGCTTTTCTAAGGATAGTGCTAGTAAGTTTATTATAAAGTTAATAGAGATTTATAACTAAAACTAGTTAGGGATAGGTAAAGGCTTTAGTAAGCCCTAGTATTATTAATAGCTCTTATAATTACTATAGTAGTAATAGTTATAAATAAACCTAGTAATATCTTATAATATCCTATCCTAGTAAAACTACTATTATAAGATTTAGAATATAGTATTATAGCCTAGGTGCCTTATTACTAGTAAATTATAGTATTGCTATATTAGGGTTATTATAAGAGGCTCCTACACTAGGACTTAGGTATAGCCCCTAAACTAGAGCACCCTATAAGTACTTATAAAATAATTTACTACTTACTCTCTTATAAGTACCTTAATAGGAAACCTCTAGGCCCCTTCCTAGATAGCCCTTAATTAAATACTATATATAGGGTTAGAGATAATAGCCTAGTCCTATAAGGTCTAAAGGTATTTAGTAGTAAAGAGAACCTTACTAGCTAGTAGTAATGCTATACTACTATTATCCCGCTGTCTATCTAGTATTAGTAAGAGCTATATAATAGTAATAGGTTATAGGATATATCCTATTCTAGAGGTTACCCTTTTCTAGTCCTATTCCCTTTAAGAAAGAGTATTAGGCTATTATGCCTATATACTAGGTCTATACTAGAGGTGGAAATTAAATAGCGTAAGTGTGTTTACCTATTAAGCTTACTACTCTAATATTAACTAGGGAGTTATAAAGTACTTTAGGTTCTTATAGTCTATATAGATTATAAACGGACTAGAAACGCCCTATAGCTTAGCTAACCATGCCTTAAGGTATAAGATAATAGCTAATAATTCCTTATTATAGATTATATAGTTCTTTTATAAGGTTATAAGGCTAGTGGAGTGGTAAGTAACTAGGTATATAATGCTATCCTAGCCAGAGTATTGCACTAAAACGTGTAGTGTAGTGTAGTATTTGTAGTGTAGTGTAGTAATTACACTACAAACTACACTACACTATAAACTACACTAACTACAAGGAAAAAAAAACTACACTACACTAACTACAAAAAAAAAAAAACTATAATACATTACACTACAAATTTTTTTTCCTAAACTACACTAACTACAAACACTACAAATGTAGTATTAGACTTTTTATTAGTTATTAGTATTATAAGGATTAAAAGAATGCTAGTTATATAAAAGCTTTTATTATTACTTATTTTATTTAATTAGTTATAGAATTTATAATATTATATTATTTTAGTAATTTTACTATAACTAAGTAAGGTTATATATAATATTATACTTTTTTAATAATACTATTTAACTTAATACTTTATTTCCCTAATATAACTTAAAGAAAAACCTTCTTATTATATTATTTACTATTTCTATAAATTATTTTATACTTCTATAAATTATTATTATTACTTATTTTAAAAAAACTATAAAAAGAACTACTAGTAAACTTAATATAAGTAGCTTATTATATCTTATTATAGCTTATAATAGCTTATAATAGCTTATAATACTAATATTACTAGTATTACTAAGATTACTAAGATTACTAAGATTACTAAGATTACTAAGATTACTAAGATTACTAAGATTACTAAGATTACTAAGATTACTAAGATTACTAAGATTACTAAGATTACTAAGATTACTAAGATTACTAAGATTACTAAGATTACTAAGATTACTAAGATTACTAAGATTACTAAGATTACTTATAATATTATTAGTGTTAAAGTTTAATAAATAATAAATAATAAATAAATAACTTAAATATAAATACTAGTAATTATAAGTAAATTACTATAGTAAAAGCTATAGTTTTTAATAACTTAGTATTTTAAGGTTTTTAAAAATATTAATATTATAAAAATGTTTTCTCTTTTATATTTTTTTAAAATAATAATAAAAGTAAAATAATAGTAATAATAGTAATTAAGTAATAATAGTAATAATAGTATTAATAGTAATAATAGTAATTAAGGTTATTAAAGTTATTAAAGCTCTTATAATAAGTATAGTATATTATATAAAAGTAAGTCTTAGTTTTATTTTAAAAAATAAGTTAAACTTATTTTTTATAGCTTAATTAAGCTATATAGGGTAATTAAAATAATACTATTAATTATTTATTAATAGATTATAAATATTAGTTTATTATATTCTTTATTTATATATTATAGTAATAAGATATATAAAGTTACTATATATAACTTCTTAAGGCTTTAGAATTATAAAGCTAAAAGTAATATTTAATTAGTTTAAATCTTAAATAAATAGTTTAAGCTTTTTTTAAGTTCTTATTATATTAAGAATAAGATTTAAGTACTAAGTATATATTTTATTAACTTCTAGTAATTTATCTAGATTTCTTAATTAATTTTATTCTATTAGTTTAGGGTATTTTTTATTTAAAATAATAATAATAATATTTTAAAACATAAAATAATTAATAGTAATAGTAAATAAAATAATAAGAAGGTTTTTCTTTAAGTTATATTAGTAAAATAAAGTATTAGGTATAATAGTATTATTAAAAAGTTATAATATTATAAATTACCCTAGTTATAGTAAAATCCTTAAAAAAAGGTAAATTTTATAAATTATATAACTAATTAGGTAAAATAGGTAATAATAAAAGCTTCTATATAACTAGCCTTCTTTTAATCCTTATAATAACCTTATATAATTAAAAAGCCCACTTTTTTTTTTACTAACACTATATTTGTAGTTTTTGTAGTTAGTGTAGTTAGTAACTACACTAACTACACTACACTACAAGCAAAAAAAAACTACAATACACTACACTACAAAAAAAAAAAATACACTACACTAACTATAAAAAAAAAAAAACTACAATACATTAACTATAAGAAAAAAAAAACTACACTACAAATACAAATTTTTCCTAAAAACTACACTAACTACACTACAAACAATACTCTGATCCTAGCCTTACTAGGAAAGGCATTCTTTAATAGCTATTCCTAAATAATTAGCTTTTACTACTATAGGGAAATCTAAGTCCTATTGTGCTAGTACTAGGTATGTGATAAAGGCGTCTTTTAGCCTGTTAAAGGCATTATTCTCTTTAGGTCCCTATTAGAAAGGGACATTTCTCTTAGTTAATTATATTAGCAGTGCCACTAGTTCTAAAAAGTTACTAATAAAGTCACGGTAAAAGTTAGCAAACCCTAGGAAGCTACAGACCCCCTAAAGTTTTGTTAGGGTTACTTACTCCCTAATAGCTATAACCTTTGCTAGGTCTAGATAGATAAAATAACTTACTATAATAATATATCCTAGGTATTAAACCTCCTTTACTATAAATATAGACTTATTAAGGTCTAAGTACAAACCTATAGCCCTTAAGTAGCCTAATATTAACTAGACCTTAGCTATATAGTCTTTCCTTAATCCCCCTAAGTAAACTAAAATATTATCTAAGTACGCTATAATAAAGTCCCCTAATACATCCCCTAAGGACTTATTAATATAATATTAGAATATTACTAGTGCGCTAGCTAGGCTAAAGGGGCAAACTAGCTACTTAAATAGCCTAAACCTAGTTTAAAATACTATTAAGTGCTCCTAGCCCTTAGTAATCTATAGCTTATAAAATACTATATAAATATTTACCTTTATAAACTAGTATACCTAGAATAAAGAATAGAGTATCTTCTTAATTAATAGGAGAGAATAGTAATCCTATACTATTATCTTATTAAGAGCGTAATAGTCTATGTAAAAGCGCTAACCCTTATTAGCCTTTTTAATAAGAAAGACTAGAGCTATAGCTAATAATAAGCTAGTATAAATCTAACCCTTATTTATTAAGTCTGTGATCTAGCGCCTAACCTCTAGAAGCTAGTCCCTTAGTATATTATATAGTAGTCCTTAAGGGAGCGTTAGTTTAGACCTATCCTAATTCTTATATAAGTATATATAGTAGTTAAGAGACCCCTAATAAGGGGGAAGGCTATTAGCTCTAGCCTTATTAAAAAGGTCTATAAAGTTAGCTAACTCTTTAGGTAATATTAATATATCTAGGCTATTAGGTTTTATCTTAGGCACTATAATCTATAGTACTATTATTATCTCCCTAAGGCTTATAGTAATAAATATTATAGAAGTGTCCTTTCTATAGTATGCCTAGCGCGCTTCTATAGTATATAAGGACCTAATAATCCCCTATACTAGAGTCTCTACCCTATATATAAAGGCTTTAGAAATACATAAGCCCTTTACTGCTTTAATAACTAATTACTATTTTACTATATAAATAACTATATTATAATATTCTAGCTATAGTATTCTAAGTATAATATCTTATATAAGGCCTAGGATAATATATAAATACACTAAGGACTCCTAGCTATTAATATCTATTCTAGTGTGTACTATATATGTAATTAAGGAGGTGTTCTCCTATACTCTCTTTCCTCTCCTTTTTATTTTTACTATAGTCTAAATATATCTCCTCCTTAGTAAATATATAAGCTCTAAGCTAAACTATTTTACTACTAACTTACTTATAGCACTATAATAATTATAACTATAATTAATCTAGATATTAATATAATAATATATATTAAAGAGTATAGGAATTAAGAATAGTAGTTAGTCTATATATTATACTATATCTTACTCTAACTCTATATAGCTTAAATAGTTATCCTATATTATAGTATATAGTTAGCCTCCTTGCCCTTATATAAGACTTTACTTAGAGGTTACTTATTTTCTATAGGGGGAATATTTACCTCCTTATTTATGCTTTCCTTATTTACTCTATGTAAGTTAATACTAACCTATAGGTAATAGGGTAAGAGGAAAGTATACTCCTAAATATAGTAGTCCTTAGATTTATATTATAAGTAGTATCTCTCCTAATAGCGTTTAGCTAACTTTACTTCTAATACCTATTTAGCCTATTATACGTTTATAGTAGGCTTTAAACCCCTCTCTTTCTTAACTAGCTTATTTTATTTTCCTAATTAAGTCCTTACTATATATACCCTAGTTATTAGTATATTACCCTTATAGTTAGTCTAAGGTATAGGTTTAGCTAGCTATAGTTTACATTAGGACTAGTACTTATTCTTTATAGTAAGGGCCTTAATATTAACTATAATCTTGTAATACTACGTAATAGCTATATGCTATATGCTCTAGCTAATACCCTAGCTTATGCTAATCTCTCTTAAATACTTATTAAGCGCTTACTAAAGCTTTACTAGCTTTATATTATCCCCCTAATAATCCCCTCTTACTAATAAAAGCTTCTTTATAAAGCAAATAAAAAATATAGAAAATAGCTCCCCTAGGCCTTATTTTATCTAGTTAAGCTTTATAAAGGCTATCTCCTATTTATATAAATTAGAGAATATAGACCTAAGGTATTCTAGGAATTTAGCTAGGTTAAAATTATAAATATTACTCTATTTAAAGAAAGTAGCTACCTAGGACTAGACTTTAGAGAATAAGTTCTAGTAAATAAATACTTACTTATTCTTATTAGTTTTAATAAAGTCCCTATTTACCTATAGCTTATATTCTATTAGGAACCTCTATATAGTAAATAAGGCCTTATTACTATTATATAGGTTACCTATAGGGATAGGTTTTTATTTTACCCTAGGTGTAATTAAGGCTAGGTTAGAGATAGGAGGTAAAGTAAGGTTAACTATTAGGGTATTAGGCTAGGCTATAATAGGTAGTTAGGTTAAGGGTTTTATAGTATTTACAGCTACTTATTATTAAAGGCATATAAGCTCTGCTATTTGCTTATTAAGCATAAGTTAGAGTGTTTTAAATTAGGCTTATTAAGCTGCTAGTAGTGCTATAGCATTAGATAAGGGAGTTATTATCCCCTAGCTAGGTTAGTCTTATAGTTAAAGCATATCTATTGTTAAAAATAAGACCTATTTTTAGCCCTTTCTAGTTAAAGGACCTTTCTATTACTAGCTTGCATTGCAAGCCTGACAGCTGCGACCGACCGTGTGGATGACTAATCTAAATCAATTGTCAATTGTGGATTATTCAATTACGTTGTGGCTGCAAGCGCAGCCACAACCGTAGCGCCACTAGTAATTAAGTAAGCTAGGGTGACATAAGCAGGTTACCCTATAGCTATCTTTAACAGCGATTTTCTCTTTAACTAGAGGTCGTACAAAAGTCTTACATATAGCAAATTAAAGCTAGAAGACAGGGCTTTTATTTTATGCAGGAATATTTTTTGGACTAAAATTTGGTGCATATGGGTTGCTAGTTTGTATGGTGGTGAGTCGATTTTTTGGATTTTACATACAAATGAATTTTGCGGAAAATTAAAAGTGGCCCTTAAGACCTCTCTAACGGTCCGGATCCACCAATACGGTCAGTGGGTATATGAGAGGAAGAAGATCTTTTTAATCTAGCTAGATAGCTAGGCCTCTCAATCTAACAGCCGCATTGCCCGTACAACATCACTAAAATCAATTCTATTGGTATATAAGATATCGTAAAAGTCATCTAGATTGAATTATATTAGTTGATAACTGCCGAAACCTTCCGTTGCGTTACGTTGAATATTTCAACGTGGTGGCTCTATTGGTCCCTGACCGTAGAAGCTACACCTGTACAGCTGTTGCCAGCTAGCAACTAGCTCCCTACATTTCAAAATCTATTATATCTATTAATATATCTATTAGTATTTCTATTATATCTTTTAGTAGTTATTAAAAAGGACTAAAGAAAGTCTCTTAATTATTATAGACTAGCCCTTAGGTAACTATAATAAGGCATTAATATAGTATTAAGAGACTTAAGGAGAAAGGAGAAAGAGTAAGAGGCTATCCCTAGTGGTGCCCCTTATACCCCTTAGGCTACTTATGTAAGCCTCCTTTCCTTACCCTAACTGCTTCTGCCACTCCCCTCTCTAACTGCTATACGGACAATGCTTGGGCAAAGCCCAAGCCCTTACACTTACGCACCTAGTAATTAGCCTTATTTATATATAACTACTAGTTAGATAGGATAGTTATTATAGAGTAATTAGTTACTTAATAATTACCTAATAAAGAACGTAATATTACCTAAAGATACCTAAGAATAAGTATAAAAAGTTAAATAAATAGTAAAGGAGGGAGAATTTTACTATATAGCTTAGCACTTTAGAGTATACTATTAGGTATATATACTAATAAAGGTAAGGATAGTATTAAAAGATAAGAAATTTATTAAGGAATTCCTTATGTTTACTAAAATAACCTTATAAGTATTAAATTATAGTTTACTAAAAAAGGTAAGTAATACTTATTAGAACCTAGAGAAAGCCTTAGTAATACTAGTAATAGCTAGAGTTATCTAGGGAAAAATAGTATATAAGGGAATTAGTAAGTATAAAGCTAATTATAACTAATTTAAGGTAATCTTAGACTAATTACTAGCTACTACTTACCTAATGAATTTAGAATCTCTAAAGTAATAATTAAATACCCTAACTAAGAAGAGAAAATGTCTAAAAGTGCTAGAAGGCCTAGACTAAGATTTAATAGCTTCTTAAATACTAAGCATTTTACTATTACTAACTCTAATTATTAAGAGTGAATTAATCTTTATAGTAATTAATAAACTATCCCTTATAGTGCTATAATAAAGCATAATAGCACTAGAATAGCTTATAGTACTATAATAGAGTATAATAGCACTAGAGTAGTTTATAGTGCTATAATAGAATATAATAGCACTAGAATAGTTTATAATACTATAATAGAGTATAATAATAAGAGAACACTTTACGCTACTACCTAGGATAGGAGTAAAAGTAAGATAATTACTATACCTAATAGATAGTGGTATATAATTCGCGCCCTTACTAGGGTTAGGAAGTAATATAAAGGTAATTTTATTAGCATTAAGAGTAAGTATAGTTCCCCTAAGCCTAGGAATAGTAATATTATCTAGGAATAGTCCTCTTATAGCTAGTAGAGATAGATAAACCTAAATTACTTAGGGTAAATAAGTAAATAATACTATAGAAAGGAATATAATAGCCCTTTAAGAACTAAGAGTAATAGTTAATAGTAATACTAAGCTACTATAATAAATAAGAAATAAGCAAAGAGATAACTATATTATTATAGATATAAATATTAATATAATTAATACTTAGATATAATAATTAATATTCTAGTTATAAAGATAGGAGATAATTAATAATAATATAGCCTTACTTATGTAGTTTACTATAGGCACTTATTATACCCCTAAGGAGAGTTAAATAGCCTCTAAGATAGAGAGAGATATATAATAAAAGCTATATTTTAAGATAGAATAATTAAACTAGTAATAAGGATAATTACTTAGGAGAAGGCTAGAAGATAAGAGATAATAATACTTACTTAATAATTAGATAATAAGTTAATAATAAGAGATATTTACTAGATAGTTAGACAGGCAGATAATAAGGGCATTGCCTTTGAATTAGCGGCACCTGTCACACGTCACGTGCACGATTGTGCACGATAAATAGTGCCCCGCAAGGGCTAAGATAGCGGAATCAACATCCTTTACCACAATCCCTTACACCTTCTCTGGAGCTGAACAAGCCCCTGTTTGGTGTGGCTGCTATTCGTTCGAACTCACTCAGTTGAGCCCATTCCCATTCTCGGCTAGCCCGGTCTGGACCGTTCTTGGCTTGCCTCGCCTTGCCAAATGGACATGGGACCGGGAAGCGCAGAAATTATACATATGTAGAATCCATGCAAGCAGCGTGCGTGCGTGGACAACTCGATGATTGTGGCCCACCCACATCCTCATCGCCTTTCAGCTCGATGGAGTGAGTGAGTGAGCGCTGATCTGATGAGTCTGATCCGAGCTGGCGGACGGACGGACGGACGGACGGACGGAGGCTCACACAAGACGGGACAAGGAATGTTCATGTTTGCAACCGCTGGGCGAAGCTGATGTTGCTCGTGACGTGACGTGCATCTTGACAAGTTGAGAGAAGGTATTTGTCGAGGCGAGCGCAGCGGAAACAAGCCAAGAAAGAGTGCGTTCAAGTTGGAAGGAAAACAGCCGCACACAGTTATAGTACAGTAAAAAGGCACAACGTGGTACATACAATCGTATAAGCCTCCACTCGATGTCCGAATTCTCACGTCGACGATGCAGATTCTGCTGCCCTCTCACTCATCGACCGAACCGCGTGCTTCTCCATGTCCTCCAATCTCTGGGTCAACGTCCCATCGTAAGGCGGCGCCTCCATGACGCCCATCACAAACGGGCCCTGCGCACCCCAAGCGCACCCGTGCAAATGGTCCCTCATCGTCATCAACAGCTCACAAACACCTTCGTCGGCGTACAGGCCGGCCGAGTTCATCTCTTGCAGCACGTCCAACGCGGAGGAGGCGTCGCCGAAGCGATTCCAGTGCATGCGAGCAAGACGGCTATAAAACGGACTTGATACGCCGAGAACATATGACGGGAGACCGAGCTCTTTGATACGAGGCAGAATCTCAAAGGCATAATCCGATGGGCGGGAAAGGGCCGTCTCGAACAAGGCCAGGCCGCGGTTGATGAAATGGGGGTACAGCGGGCCGTGTACGTCCATGACTCGTTTCTCATCGGCGGCATGCGTATCAGCAGGTGGTGGTGCATTATTTTCCGTTGCAGACTTGCGCTGGCGGGTTCTGCCCGCCTTGCCCGTCTTGCCTTTTCTCTTTGCGCCCTGCGCGATGCCCAGTCTGGCGGGCAGTGAGAAGACTTCCGTCTCCATGACGCGCCAGAGTGCGGCATCCGTGTCACACGCCTCCATCAAGGCATCCACCCTTTCGCGCTCTTCCGTTCTTGCGCCCTCATACTTTGTTCGCTCCTCCCGCCTTGCCCGATAGGCCTCGTCCAGCTCCATCATCTTGCTGGCCGCGCCGTTGTTCGATTTCGGTTCCAGCTCATACAAGCCCAGGGCCACTTGTGCGGCATGCCGCAACGAGGGGGGATACCGGCGCAAGATTTTATCCCGAAACTCCGTCACGCGCGCTTGCTCGACGATGGATCTTGCCATGCCCGGTGCCTGCTCTTTTGACGACGGCACCGACGAGACGTGAAGGTGAGGCGTGGTTCCCGACGGCGCGGGACGCTTTCTGGCAGAGGGCATGCGGCCCTGGGCAATGTCATCGAATATGCCCTTGAACACCTCGGCCTCGGAAGGGGTGATTGTTGACTGCTTGTCTGCAGCATTGCCCACGTCGTCGAGTGGCGTGTCGTGATCCCATTCGAAGGGAATAGAGTTGTCCTGCTTGCGAGGCTTGCTCCGTCGAGGAGGCACATGGGCGGATCGAGCGAATTGAACTACATTGCGGCTGCGAAGAGCTCTTTGCAGCGTTCTTGTCTGATACAAGAACGGCACAAGGGTGGACGACATGCTGAGAGAAGAATTGTGTTTTATCTTCATTCCTCATTCCATCGGGATGCTCATAACAAAGATTCAGGGAAGGGGGGAAAAAAAAAGGGAACCCTGAAATGAGCCATCGGTTAAAATCCGGGTACCCAACCCAGGTTGGTGGAGTTGCGCTTCCCCCTTCGCGCCGCGTGACTCGGCGCCAGAATTCATTCAACAAGTTCGCCACACGCGACGGCTGCGCGTGCGTCGGCCGCAAGTTGGCGACCCTGATTCATGGCATCGTGCCTTTGCAACGTGGGAAGCGACTTTGACTTGAACATATCTGCAGTCGCAAGTTTTGACCACCACTACGGCCCTCGGAGGCGGTACAATTGCAAACCGCCTTCTCAACCTCCCTCTGTTCGGCCATTCTCAACTTACCCCGTTTCTGGAATAGATACACGATCAAAAAAATGCCCGTGAAGAAAGAATCAGCAGAGATGAGCGCCTTTGAGCGCAAACGTCTGGAGAATATTGCGGCGAACCGCGCCATCTTGACAGACATTTCCGCAACCGCCAAGAAAGTCATACCGGCCAAGCCCGCGCCGAAACCAGCGCCGAAACGCCGCAGCAGCAGACGCTCCGAACCACCGATCAAGCGCGAATCCACGAGGCCCACGCGCGTGAGCTCGCGGCTGGCCGGCCTGGAGGCGGACAATGAGACTCTGAAGCGCAAGCTGGAAGTCGAGGCCGAGCACCAGGCACAGGAGGCAAAGGCCAAGAAACTGCGCGTCGCCGACGATCTCAACCTTGGCGATATAGCCGTCGAGGGAAAGAAGTGGGCGGCCGGCTTGAACAGCCTGCGAGGCATCGTGAGAGCCGCGCAGCCCGGCGTCCGCACCTTCACCGAAGACGACATCAAGGAGACGACGGACAAGAGCCTCAAGGAATTGCGGCAGCGAATGGGCAGTTTAAAGCTTTATGAGCACTGGCTACCGAATGGTGAAAAAAAAAAAAAAAAGCTCCTCGGAGCCTCGGCGTCCCCGTCCGCGGCCGTGGCCCCGTCGTCGTTGGCACCTTACTGACAAGAACTAGATATCAAAATCACCCCCCAGAGAGTGTACGCGCTGGGCTTCCATCCGACAGAAGACAAGCCAGTGGTATTCGCCGGCGATAAGGAAGGCACCATTGGCGTGTTCGATGGCTCCCAGACGCCGCCGGAGCTCGACGACGACGACGACAATGCGACGGCCGATGCCGAAATCTCGGCGTTCAAGACCCATTCCAGAACCATCACCTCGTTCGTCTTCCCCCCCACCGACGCGAATGCGGTGTACACATCCTCATACGACAGCTCGATTCGGAAAATGGATCTGGAAAAGGGCACGTCCGTGCAAGTGTTTGCCCCGTCAGACATGGACACCGACATGCCCATCTCCGCCCTGGACATGGCCCATTCCGAGCCTCACGTGCTGTATTTTTCCACCCTCGGCGGAGGCGTCGGCCGCCACGACATGCGCGCGCCCGGAGGTGAGGAGGAGATCTGGGCCCTGTCCGAGCAGAAGATCGGGGGCTTCTCGCTCCACCCCCTGCAGCCACACCTGCTCGCCACCGCCTCGCTCGACAGGACGCTCAAGATCTGGGATCTCCGGAGGATCAGCGGCAAGGGAGACCTGCGACACCCCGCGCTGCTGGGCGAGCACGAGTCGCGACTCAGTGTCTCGCATGCCTCGTGGAGTCCGGCGGGCCACGTGGCCACGTCGTCGTACGACGACCTGGTCAAGATCTACGACTTCACCGACGCGGCGAGCTGGGAACCCGGCCACGACATATCGGCCGAGGCCATGGAGCCCAGGCACAAGATCCATCATAACAACCAGACCGGGCGGTGGGTCACGATCCTCAAGCCTCAGTGGCAGAAGCGGCCTAATGACGGGATTCAAAAGTTCGTCATTGCCAACATGAACCGCTTCGTGGACGTGTTTGCCTCTGACGGAAGCCAATTGGCTCAGTTGGACGGGGATGGAATCACGGCGGTCCCGGCCGTGGCGCATTTCCATCCGACCATGGATTGGGTTGCTGGTGGCAATGGGAGTGGAAAGCTGTGTTTGTGGCAGTGAGGGGGATGTTTGTATAATGATATGATGAATACGGAGGGAGGCGTCTGATTTTCAAGTCGGGCTTTGATAAGGCTAGAACAACAGAGAGCGTGGATATACTGTTTTTACGGCGTAGAGCTTGCCATCTCAGCTTCCGCTACTAAACCATGCCCACATATAGTCACTTTCACCGGCCTGGTGTGTGTTTCGTCTTTGCACGGCTGCCCATGAGTGCGGCATCACGAAGGAGCATAGATTTCGGGATAAACGAGACAAGGTGCTGCAATCTTGACCCCCATGTGGTGTATAGATCCGAAAAGAAAAACCACAACGCTCGCGAATACACTGGCTAAAATACTACACGAGACTCCAGGTCTTGATTCTCGATGCAGAGCACGCCGGATTTTTCTTTTTTTTTGTATATTGTTCTCACATCCGCCAAGAAAGCAAAAGCGAGCCCTTACACAGCCTCCCTACGTGGAACCAATCCAACAATCTCCTCGGAATGCAGCGTCAAAGACGTTTTGTGAAACCCTGACGGCTGCCTGCCAAGTTTAGTGTTTGCCTCTGATCTGCTCGATTTCGATGAAAGGAATCTGAGCGACGACAAAGAGCGCATACAATAGATGGAGCTGTCGGGGGACTTGTCCAGGGGGCCTGCGCACGGCGAATCCAACGCCGATTTCGACATGATCAGGGGAGACGACACCCGATGATTAAGTCAGCTTCGGCAAGTTGATGTGTGCTTGTCGCTGGGGGGATTGTCACAACACCTGTCATGTCGGCCGTGAACAAAAGTAGCCCCCGGCACTTTAGTGGTGGGGATTCACACGATTCCCTGGATATCAATCTGTGTCCAGACAATCACACGTAACAATCCTGCCATGACGGCACTGCAAAAGAAAACGGATCAGAGGTAAGACGTCTCGAGATGGGTGCTCTTGCTGTCTGCCACTGCGGCCGCATGCAAACTGGGGTTGTTTTATACATTTGTTGCACCAGCGAGGATTGCGTGCGTGTGGGCGGTTGCGTTGTGTCGTGTTGCTCGTCGCCGGTCAAAGTCAGCCAGCCCGTATCAATCGAGGATGGGAGGGCCCTTGGTTTTATTCATTTATTATTTATTTCATTTCAATATCGGGATTCGTTTCAAGATCGAAATCCAGGCCATGTTGCTCTTGAAGACGACGACGGGGGCTTTTCGGGATCGAACTCGGTTGAATCGTGTCGGCGCACGGCAGCCGCGGTTGCTGAGTCTATGACACGGAGCGCGCGCCGAAATGAACGAGTCCAACTCGGAATCCATGTGGAGATTTCGAGAAAGAGGCATGCATGTATATATATACCTGTGGTGACGGGCGCGGCAGCAGCAACAGACGACGGTGGCCGAACGGTTATTAGACGGATGTTTTTTCTTTCCTTCTTTCTCCCTTTCTAGGGGAACATGTAACCTGGGAAATTGGCATTCGAGGAAACATTTGTTGTGTGGACAATCTTCTCCGTCTCGCGCCGGGCTGGATGGTTCCAATTGCGGCTTGCCGACGACTTGTGCCTCACATTCGCATAGTCGCATAGTATAGCCTGCGTCTGCGTCAACTTGTCATTTCTGAACAGAGCTGACTGAGGTCCGTCGCCTTGTTGTTGTTGTTGTTGTTGTTGTTGTTGTTGTTGTCTTGTTGCCGACTTCTTCAAGTCGGCCCATCTCACACAGCATGTGGCACATTGAACCTCCTGACGTGACGCAAGTCATTTCTAAACTGTGCATGCATTTTTATTTTATTTTATTTTTCCTTTTCCCCCTTTTCTTCGTGCCTTTTTCCCATATCGGAGCCATGTCGTCGAACGAAGAAGGAACGTTTTCCGATGATGCCAGCGTGGGTGAGACGGAGGAGGACACGGAGGAGCCGCGACATTTTCTGGCATCGCTGCTGTCGAAAAATGGCAGACGCTGCCTCTTGACAGTCTCGCTTCTCGCGAACGTCTTATTGACGCTTACTTGCGCAATTCTGAGCTTTGTCCTTCTGCGTCTCGCCGCCCCGAGTCCGGGTCCGAGTCCGAGTCAGATTGCGACTGAATCGCGCGCCAATCGATCGAGCAGGCACGAGCTATCTGATCCTTATTGTGAGCAGGCATCTTTTGTGAAATTTTTTGCCAAGGATCTAAATTTATTCAAACATTTCGTATTAACTTCTTTTCTTCTTCTTCTTCTTCTTCTTTCTTCCCTCATTTTTTTCAGCACCGGCGAATGCGGTGATAGAGTATGAGTACCGTGAGATGGTGTCAAATGACACGTGGTTCACGGGCCCTCCCGGACAAGAATGGGAGCACAACGTGCACGAATTGATGCGAGGCATGTGATGAACCCCGTGATGCTGCCCTCTCAAACGCGCTGACTCTAGAGGCAGGTGCATTACTGCGGATATCTGAAGACGAAATGAAGCTACATGGCAGGGATTCGATACCTCTCAGGGGCGGTGGATACGCAGCAGGCTTGGGAGTTGCGCATAATCTTCATTGTGTGGTATGTACTATGAGGAAATCAAGTTCGACGGGTTCTGACGCGCTTCTCGGCAGGAAAAGAAGATTAAAAAGTTCCTTTACCGGGATCACTTCTACCCGGATTTGGATCCCAAAGGCGCAGAGTTCGTGTACACTCAATCTCATGCAGGTACGTTGAGACAGTTGTGACTTGTCGATGGAAAGAATCTTGAGCAATTCTGACGTCTGCCAGATCACTGTCTTGACGATCTACGTCAGAGTGTCATGTGCCACGTCGATTACTCCATGTACGCGGTGTACTGGGACGAGCGACAACAGGATGTTCCGACACGTCATGCTCCGGGGTTGCAGAAATGCGTCAACTGGGAGAAACTGCATAGTTGGATGTTGGGCAGAAGTGCAAGTACGGATATGCTTGTGCGGCCGGGGAGCTGAAGAGCTTCGTTCACGTGGACCATGTCTCGACGCCAATTCGATCGAATACAGAGGTTGAAGCTGTCGCGCATCAGCAATTGGCGTCATTATAGTTTATTGGGCCCGAGAATACACAGGTCCTACAGATCCAAGCTCGCGTCTTCCCACCAATCTGCCGAGGAATTCATCCTTGTCGTGAATCTCGATCGCCCGCGTCCCGAGCCATGATTGAACACGACTCCAATCCGTGCATTTCCGCGGCCCTGATCAATCACCCTTGATGTCGTCGTCGCTTTTCCAGTGGTACGTGTTGACCGCCGCGTTGGCATCACACATGATGCCTTTCCCGGAGGACTTTGAGGCAGTCATCTAGGAAGAGTACTTACAACTTTGGCAGCGCCTCGCACTCCTGGTGGGCACTGGGCAGGCTCATTCACCCCCAGTGGCCGGGCATAAACGCATCCGTGCCTTTGAGCTCGGGGTAGTGATCTTGGTGTTGATACCGACACATTCGTTTCTGCTAGGACGGTCGGTACGTGCCTTTCCCCCCCCCTTGTTTCCCTTGATCTTGTTGTTGCTAGGGCAGCACGAGCATGGCCTCCTCGGAAATATTTGCAACACAATGCAGCATGTTTATGCCCTCAATGTACCCAATGTAGCCACTTCCGTGTCTCGTAGCGGGATCGAGGTCTTGTTCATGCTTCTCAGCTCCTCCGATAGCTTGATCATGGACGCTGCACGAGGCCACATTAAATATTCCGTCTCTCGATGCAGTGGATTGCTCGTGTACGGTACATCGTTGTAAATGCGACCAGGCCTTGTCAATTTTTGGCCGAGGCTTCCCGACAAAGAGGCTGTTCGTCTTGCGGGACGGTTTGGTTTTGATCTTGTACTGCAGAGCGGATCGTGCGGGAGCTGTGCAAAGGGTCAGAGGTGATTGTTATTAGAATGGCGATATACGAAGAAGAAATCAGCCGTCAATGGTTTCGGGACTCAAAAATAACCTTTCCGCCCATGTCGCTGCTGATATCATGCTCGAAGCTGATTTGGGAGCCCGTGAGGTTGTAGATGAGGAGTGTGGTGTTCAACACAAGCAGTACTACTTGGATCAAGAGGAAGGGTGGATAGAATGGAGCTTGTAGGCTAGTAGACCGTTGATTCTTCCCATGATGAGAGCCCTCTTCACTGCGAGATGCAGCTTCGTCCGATCCCAAGAAAGGGCTTGGTTTCGCTGGACATTCTTGACGGCATCTTCATCGTCTGTCGAATCTGCGCTCAAGACTCAGGAGGCCATCTTGACCATCATGTCAGTGTCCTGGCCTGACGCAAGGTCTTGTAGTGCAAAGAAGAACCTCTTCACCTATATAGTCGGTTCTCCTGCTTTCTCACTATGTTTGCCGGAATCCCTAGCACCTACGTACAGACTGCCGGCGTCGACATGCCAAAAGAAGACGGGCCTGCAGGCAGAATTCAGGGACCAGGGTGACCTCATCTCACCTGTGTGACCGAAACAAAATCCCTCGTTTTCGTGTCGCGAGTGCGCCTTGCAAGGCCGAGCGCCGGCTACGTGTACCCTTTTTCAGGGGTTTCTGTCCCTCGGAGCAACACAGTGCGCAATATTTGGGGGGGCGGGTGAGCTCGCCTGCGGGTTCTCATCACGCAGTATTGATGAGTTTTATTACCATTTCTCATCATGTAGGATTAAGTCGTCAACCGCATGGGGCTTGGACTCCTTGGGGCGGCATGGATTCGACACACTTGCCGCAATGGCTCATGTTATTGCGCAAGTTGAGGCCGGCGAGCCAACATCCGACACAGGGCAGCGCTTGACCTTGATTTCTTCCAAAGTCGAGGCCTCCAATTGCACGCGCAAATAAATGTCTTCATCAATCCGAGTCGCCATTCTAGGAGAAGGTCTGGCCGGCGCCTGTCTCCTGCACGCCCTGCTCAACCACCCTCACCTGGACGTGCACATCTTCGAGTCGGCCGCCGAGTTCAAGGAAGCCGGTGCCGCCATCGGGGTGACTCTAAATGGCCTCGATGCTCTTGGTCTCATCGGCTCCTCGGCTCCTCGGCCGCCCGATGTCTTGAGCGTGCAGGCACCGTGGCCCAATGGGGCTTGCGTTTCATGCTCGCCCAGGGCGAAGGACGGAACAAGATGATTGACGAGGACACGGATAGACATCCGCACGGCCGGCGGCGCTTGACGAGCATCGTGCACCGCGCTGCTGTTCTGCGAGAACTCCTCGGTGGCGTCCCTCCAGAGCGAATGCATGCGTCGAGGATACTGGCGCGTGTGGAGAGAGCAGCACAGGAGGACGGACCTGTCACGCTACACTTCGCGGATGGCACCACTCACGAGTTGTGATGTCCTCGTCGGTGCCGATGGCATCCACAGCACGGTGCGCAGGATGGTCCTCGGTGAAGACGACGCGGCTGCGAACCCGAGAAACTCTGGCTGGTGGGCCGTCATGGCTTTGAAGCTCTACGCGGATGCCAGATCGAGCTTCGGCGAGGGCGAGGGCCTGGTTGATGTCGAGGATGCCCGTGAACACATGAACACATGTGGATTGGCGACGCCACGTATCTGCTGCATAACGTCTTGGACCAAGGTGCACTGGTGCAGTTCGTCATCTGTGCGTAGGACAAGCCTGGCGACGCATCTGACAAGTGGCATCGGATGGTACCCGCCGAAGAAATCAAGACTCTGTACAAGGACTGGCCGCCTCACTTGAACAGGGCGGTGAATGAGGTATGTTGTCCGTAATCGTATGTGACTTGTTTGGGTGGAATGCCGACCGTCTTCGGACGACGTTGATGTTGCTAATGCCGATTGTCAACAACAACAACAACATCACCACCAACAACAACATCAACAGCTCCTTTGCTCCCAACCTCAGCAGCCGGCCATGTATCTTTGGGACCATCCGCCGACTCGTACATACGTCTCCGGCCCCATCTGCCTCGTAGGCGATGCCGCCCACGCCACTACCCCGTGGCAGGGTTCCGGCTGCGGCATGTCCCTGCAAGACAGTCTCGTCCTGTCGACTCTGCTCGGCCGCTCCGGGACTCCCGCAGAAGCCGTCGTTGCTCTGCGGGTTGTACGACGAGGTCCGCCGACCCCGGACGCAGCGCATCGCATCGCGGAATCGAGCATGGGGACGGGAGTCATCATGACCGGCCGGGACGAGGAGACTCGGCTGGACCTGGGCAAGTTGAAACAGAGGGTTGGTGCTCCATCTCGCCGCCGTGAGCATTCCAGTCGTCCCATCGGCTCGCTGCTCGCGACAGTCCCAGACCCCCGAAAATGCATCTCAAAGGAGCGATCCGATCGCGCAGAGTGGCCTGTGGTGTATGGCGGGTGGTCCTTCGTTCGAGCACCAGCAGCTCTGACTATGCGTGGACTAGCTGGTCGCGGGAAAGTCGATAGGCAATGAACACTATCACGGTGGACACTACCACGGTGGATGATGGGATATATGTTCCTTTCTTGGGTCGCCCGTGGGCACCGACGTGGGCAGATGAAGTTTGGGGATTGAAATCACCCACATCTTGGCGAGAAATACATGAAGTACATGTATGGAAACAGAAGGAACTCAGGAGGAGCAACCATGTACATAACTCTCTGGACCATCCCGCATAGGTAAGAAACTCTCTTAGGATAAGGTACAAGACGATTCCGCCAACAAACTTTCAAACCCTCAACCGGTCGGCGTTCTCCTCCAGCTGGCAGTCCAGTGAACCCGTGGTGATCCAGCGCTATCACCAGCCGAGCGACTGGGAACAACGGCGGTCTCGGCGACAGGCAGAGAAGGGGACGGCTGGTCTGAATTCGCCTTCCGAGCTCAATATCTCAAGGGCAGTCTGCATAGCACTAATGTAAGGCGGGGCGTAGCACGAGTATTCCACACTGTCTAGTATTGAACTTGAACGATTTCTGCATGTCCCTTCCTCTTCTGTGCTCATCGTGGCCAGCGCGGGGAAAGAAGCCACTTTCGCTCATGTCGAGCAACTCTGCGTATTAAGTTCATCTCTCCGGTTCCAAGAACTCTCCTCACAGCTCGCGCTCCTAGAACGAGTGTTGCATCTCCATCCCAGTATGAGTATACCCGCACTTGACGTAGAAGCCGCTCTTGGCAGGGTCACAGTTGAGCAAGCTCTTAATACACCCGGCTTTCTTGGCAACACTGTCGAGAGCATTCATCATCTTCAGGCCAAGACCTTTGGACTGATGGTCCTTTGAGATGCAGATTTCCTCCACGTGGCCTACCAGTGCGCGGTTCCAGATGCTGAATACTGTTAGTCTCGGTTCCACTTGAATGGTTCTTGTTGCCCTTTATGAGGTGGCCGTCCATACAGATCGGACCACGAGAATTCTCAGCATGAACGTTCTGGCTTACAATTTCTTTTCGATAATGACGGCACCGGTCCCCACGATACGGCCATGATGCTCGATGACGATGTAATAGTGGGGGCCCTTGCCTTGGGTGTCTATCTCGTCGTAGCGGGTGCCGAATTCATCTGCTGTTTGGTCGCCGGTCCAGGTTAGATCGTGCAGGCATGTCAAAAAACCCTTGGCGTAGTCTTTCTTTTCGAGAGGCCGGATGGTGTATCCTTGGGGCATGGAAGAGGAGACATCTTCCGAGATGAGAGACGGGGGAAAGAGCGGCGCCATGGTGGTCGTCTTGTGGTATGTGGGTAACGAGGCCGGCTGGTGTATTCCGTGTTCCTATGTACACTGAGCTGCAGAGCTGCAGAGCAGACAGGTGAAGCAGACGAGTAAATGAGATAGATGCAACTTCCGAGAGAGTCAGATAAGGTGGTAAGTGACTGGAGTCGAGACTTGGACTTGGACGGGGTTTGATGGGTGTTTTGAAGCCCTACGTTTCCTGTAAACATTGGGTTTTCACAGGATTAACGCGGAAGGTTGGATCGACGGACAGCGCAGACCCGTCGACACTGCGAGATCCGTGACTCACGGTTTGATTTGTCGGCAAATCGTAAAGCGCTTCTCTGCTCTTGGGCTAATCAACCCCGGATATTTTCCTCTTTCAGTCCCGTTTTGTCCTTGGTCTCTAAAATCTCCAGTCTTTGCACCTCTGAAATATCATTTGTATTTGTATCCTCAACCCGGCGAACCACCCGACTTTGCCGCCCGACTTTGCCGCGTCTGCTAGACCAAACCTGGACAAGGAGTACAGTTGCGGGTGGCGATTTATATTGTTATTTCTGTACCTCGTACTCCGTATACCACTGATTCGTCATCATTTGGCCTTGATTCGAATATGACGCATGCAGATGTGCACAATCTGATCCGGCTGGATGTCGACAAGTGCGAATGTCGAGAAGCAATTGGCGGGCGGGAAATGGCAGCCAGCACCTGATTACTGCAGCATGCTTGAGTCTAGTTGATGATGATTTGCCCCTCGTCACCGCCCCTCGTCACCGCCCCCCTCCTTCCTTCCCGTCGGTATTAATAACGACTTCTCTACCTTTCTCTCTGGCTGTCGCTCACTAGGCCTAGTCATGCCGCCCCTTCTAACCTTCTGATCTGATCTGACTGACCACAAGCTCCTGCTGCATGTGACCTGGCGATAAGTGGCAGTGCAGGGTGTCAGTGCGAGGAACTGCTCCAACGCTCGTTCGATTTTCTTGCTAGCCGAGCCAGATGCAGGTTCCTTATGTGCGTTAGGCTTCAGCCAAGGATGTACATCAACAAATGTTTTCATGTCCGATTTTGAGAACAGTACGGATTAATTAAGCAAGATACGGCGCGGCCTTGTGAGAAGGCACAGCCCACTTGCCCTAGTGAGGTCTCTGCTCCACTCTCACTCGGGCATCAGATTGGACCCCTGCCGCCCCGCGCTTTCCCTCACAAAAATACTGTAGCCATGGGACCACGGTAACAACAGTTCATTCATAACACCTGCTCGTAGCACCTGCCAGATGGTCGTTCTCAGCAGATTGGGGCCTCCCTATTACTGGCTGCATGTCTGATGGCATCTACTACTCCGTAATAGCTCCATTCTCCCTCCACTCCACATGCACGTCCAGCCCATCCAGGCCGGCCGCTAGGCTAGCCGCGACATGCCAGGCAACAAGCTTGGGCTGGGGTCCTGGGTCCTGGGTCGGTCCTGGGCGAGCCATGATCCCGACGTAGCCTTCATCATCATTCTCCGTCTTCGCACTCATCAGTCCTCTCCATCCTCGCGCTTGAGGGGAGCTGCGTTTGCCGTTGCGTCCACAGACCTGGGCATATTGCAGTCTCCATAGACTGGTCCCTTCTCTTTGTGCATCATCTCATCGCCTTGGACGTTGCTCAACGCCGGCTTTCCGCTGCGTCACAGCGCAGTCAGGCTACCTTTTGAGCACCAGCACGAAGTAGCAGCATATCTGAACCTTATTACGTCTTACTTTCTATCCGCAGATCCAGCTCGAACCCAATTTCCCCCTCCCCCCCCCCCCCCCCCGCCTCCCAGTATCCTATTTAGCATGGACAGCTTCCCGTCTTTGTCGCTAAACGGCGACGGGGATGCTGAAGACCGCAAACTGACCCGTGCCGACGAACGCAGCAACAGCACTCGGAGACGAGTCAGTCGAAAGCTCCAGAAGAAGAAACCCGATGATCCCACAGGCGCCACCCTTGATATGCCAGAGCCTCTGAAGCAAAGCGATAGTGACGACGAGGACTCGCCGAATGACATCGTTTCCCGACGTGGCCGAGCAGTGTCTGTCAATATGAATCAAAGCATTTTCGGTCTTATAGCTGCGGCAGGGTCTCGGATTGATTTCAACACACGCTTCGACGACGGCAGCAGCGACGAAGAAGATGGGGAAAATGCGGAGGGATCCGGGAGTCGAGACCTCTCCCAAACCGTTATATTCCCGCCCCGAGCCAAGGACGAGAGACGTGGGCACAACAAGAAGCTATCATCTGGACACAGACTGCTTAAATCTCTTTCCACTCTTCCAAAACGTAAAAGCAAGAAGCGCGAATCAGGTCAACTATCTGCTCCGCCATTGGAGTCCTCGAACAATGCAAACGAGTCCATCGAGGACTCCCAACCACCAGCCGTAGTTCTCGACGGGGAGGATGACCGATCAGCCCCTGTAATGAGCCGCATGCTCCAGGCCAGAGCTGAAATGACCGCAAGACCCAGCTTCGACATGGAGAGGCGATCTAGCGATATCGCAGCAAGTGACGATGGCGACGAGTCTTCGGCGTTGGTTAAGCGGCTCATGGAGATATTCGAATTTGACGAGCCAGAACAAGTCATAGAAGGTGCGTCCTGACATCGGTTTCCGGAAGACACTAATGTGACATCGTTTGACTTACCATGACGCCCTTGTTTCTAGAATATCCTTGCTGGTTACTGCAAAGCGTGCTCCTCCAAGGCTTCCTGTATATCACAGCCAAACATGTCTGCTTCTACGCCTACCTCCCAAAGAAAGCCGTGCGTTCGGTCCCAAGTCTTTGTCGAATCACTAGACAGCTGGCTGACCATTTCATAGAATACCGTGGCCAAGTCCGGTTATATGTCCAAGAGCGGCAAGCGGAACCCAAAGTATCATAGATACTGGTTTCGTTTGAAGGGTGATGTGCTATCATACTACCGAGACTCGACAAATCTTTACTTTCCGCACGGACAAATTGATCTCAGATTCGGTATTTCAGCCAACGTTGTTGACAAGGACAAGGATGGTCTGCAGTTCAACGTGGTCACCAGTCATCGAACCTACAATTTCAAGGCCGACAGTGCTCCAAGTGCGAAGGAATGGGTCAAGAGCCTCCAGCGAGTCATTTTTCGGAGTCACAACGAAGGCGACAGCGTCAAGATATCACTTCCCATCAACAATATAATCGACGTGGAGGAGACGCAGATGATTGAATTTTCTGACACATGCAAAATCCGAGTCATTGACAACGACGAGACCTATGCGATCGATGAGGTACGTACCCCCTGACATGGACAGAGTTGGCTGATCCTAACAAGACTTGACTAATCTTCTTTCGCGCAGTATTTCTTTTCCTTCTTCAACTTTGGTAAGGAGGCCATCAATGTTCTCAAGATACTCGTAGACGGCGCTTCATCGAACAGCAGGACCGCTGGAAAGCTTATCGCAGAAGAAGGGCACCTGCACTATGATGAAGAGCAGGGCATGAAGAGCGAGCACATCTCCCGTCAGACCTCACCTCTGCCATCACAGTCATCAGCGCGCCACAGCCTCCAGGTCGACAAAAGTCGCACGCCAAAACTCCCTGAGCCTGTCAAAGCTACTTTGGCGCCCATGTCACCGCACGCAACTGGCCCTAGTCCACGGGCTAGTGTGGAATGTTCGTCTCGACCCAGCATGGATGCTTTGCGTCAGATGGGTAGACGGAGCCACGAGGTTTCAAGTATGATGCGAGAGCAAAGTCCTAGGAGGAGTTTCAGCGGACACCGCAGAACCCAAAGCACTCGTCGTGTGGAGAAGGGTCCTAAGCAAGGCTTGGAGTCCTCTGATTCCAACCTGCAGTCGTCTACCGAGGATCCCAGCTTTTCCAACCTTACAATATCTGTTGCTACCGAAGATCCATCAGCGAGTCAAATACTTCAGGGCAGTGAAGTTTTCCACAGTCCAACCATGCGTCGATCTGATGCATCAAGCCAGTCCACGGATGACAAGGGCGATGATTTGCCAAGGGAGTCCGAGCCGTCTCTTCCTGGCGCTTCGCTTCCTGCTCAGCACGCAGCAACCACGGGACACATCAGCCAGCTGGGGTATCACGTGAAAAACGCGCGGCAGCCCGCAGTCCCCGCTACTCCGACACTTCAGAGCATCACCAAAATGGGCTCTTATCCCCTCCAGCGTGCCGGCGCTTTCGCAGACTACCTGAACAAGACCGGTAAGCGCATGAGCTCACTTCTAGCAACGGAATCCATGGGGTATGTCGAGAAGGTGTCGGGTATGTGGAAGGGTGGCCGGAAACATTACGGTGAGCCTGCGGGGCTTCGGCCAGACGAAGACGAGCTGGAAGAGGATTCTGATGGAAAAGTTCAAACTTCAATGGAACGTTTCCGTGCTCACTTTGCATTACCCGCAACGGAAAGACTTCAAGCTACGTATTTCGGCTGCATCATTCGGGTTTTGCCTCTGTACGGCAAGATCTACATTAGCGACAAGTCGTTTTGTTTCCGCAGTCTCTTGCCTGGCACGAGAACCAAGCTGATTCTGCCCCTGAAGGACATCGAAACTGCTCACAAGGAGAAAGGTTTCCGTCTGGGATACTCTGGACTTACAGTTGTAATTCGTGGTCACGAGGAGCTTTTTTTTGAGTTTAGTCAGGTGGATGTCCGCGATGACTGTACGGTGACTTTGCTACAAAGTCTGGAAACATGTCGATATCTCAGAGAAACGGGGATTCTGCATCAAGAGGAGAAGGAGGAACAGGAAGCAGCCATGGCTGAAAGAGATGCCCTAAAATCTGCAAGACAGGAAGAGTATCCCCAGCATGAAATCCTGCCACCGCAAGAAGCCGAATCGCAGCCCAACGCGCCGACTATACTCATGGACGAGACGGATGGCTCATTTCTTAACTTCAAGCCCCCACAATCCATGCGGATCACATGCCTAACGATTGGTTCCAGGGGTGACGTGCAGCCGTACATTTCACTCTGCAAAGGCTTGCTGGCTGAAGGACACAAGCCTCGCATCGCCACGCACGCCGAGTTCCAGGACTGGATCGAGTCTCACGGAATCGAGTTCAGGAAGGTCGAGGGGGACCCAAGCGAGCTCATGCGCTTGTGCATTGAGAATGGCACTTTCACGCTCTCATTTCTTCGTGAAGCCAGCTCTGCCTTCCGTGGCTGGCTGGACGAGCTGCTCGACTCAGCCTATACAGCATGTGAGGGATCAGAACTCTTGATCGAGTCTCCATCTGCAATGGCTGGTATTCACGTCGCGGAAAGGCTCGGCATTCCTTACTTTAGGGCTTTCACCATGCCCTGGACCAGAACCCGCGCTTACCCACATGCTTTCATCATGCCTGAGCATAAGATGGGTGGAGCGTACAATTACATGACATATGTCATGTTTGATAACATATTTTGGAAGGCGACCGCGCAGCAAATCAATCGCTGGCGCAACAAGACGCTTGGCCTGCCCAACACAAGCTTGGAGAAGATGCAACCCAACAAGGTGCCATTCCTCTACAACTTCAGCCCCAGTGTCGTCGCCCCGCCTCTTGACTTCTCGGACTGGATCAGAGTCACTGGGTATTGGTTCTTGGACGAGGGTGACGAATACGAACCTCCAAAAGCGCTCTCTGATTTTATCAAGAAGGCGAGGGATGACGGCAAGAAGCTCGTGTATGTCGGTTTCGGTTCGATTATTGTGAAGGACCCGGCCAAAATGACGCAAGAGGTCATTGATGCCGTGTTGAAAGCCGACGTTAGATGCATCCTGTCCAAGGGATGGTCGGATCGCATCTCGCCGAAAGAGGATCCGGCTAAACCGCGCCCAGACGAGCCAGAGATGCCTGCCGAAATCATGGTCATCAATTCTGCGCCGCACGATTGGCTTTTCAACCAGATTGACGCGGCAGCCCATCATGGTGGCTCGGGCACAACGGGTGCCAGTCTGAGGGCTGGACTCCCCACCATTATTCGACCATTTTTTGGCGATCAGTTCTTCTTTGCCAGTCGCGTCGAAGACCTTGGTGTAGGAGTAGGCTTGAAGCGATGGGGCTCCAACAGCTTTGGCAGAGCGTTATGGCAGGCTACTCGAAACGAGCGCATGATCGCCAAGGCCCGTGTTTTGGGAGAGCAGATTCGCAAGGTATGTATCGACCAAATTTTTCAATGGACGACAGCCTCCAGTGCTTGGCGAAGAAAGTGATGCTGACATGTGGTCGTGGAACACAGGACAAAGGAGTCGAAACTGCTATTCAAAACATTTATCGCGATCTCGAATACGCAAAGAGCCTGATCAAGCGCAAGATGGTCCCCAACGACCAACCAGATGCCGAGGAAGACGACGAGACGGAAGAGAGCTGGACATTCGTAGGATCCGACGAGCCGGACCCGGACATGGTGACCAAGAAACTTAGCGAGGGGCTCGGTGGCGTGGGCTTGAGTGAACAGAAGAGCCTAGGAAGGAAAGTGACCAAGGCATAAAGAGAAGGGGGTGGTGGCAACCTATTTTGAAACCATGATGTTAATGTCTAAACCGCCGAAGCGTCGAATTCGAATTCGAATTATTGGGTACAAGATATGAATAGGAACATGACTACAGCGACAACAGTTTCACTCAATTTCGGGAATGTCAGGGTCGGAGGACTGGATGTCTTGGAAAGAATCGGGTGGCATTGAATCAATGCAGCCCACGGACGCTGCACTCGACATGATGCAACACTTGTTTTATTCAGCATAGATTACAAAGCATGATAGACGCGGCGTAGTTGATTCAGTTCTACTCTTTATCCTTAATTTTATTTTTATTTTCCCGAAGACACGGCCATCATGGCTGTGACGTGTTGGTTGATTCTGTTCAGTTCCTGTAGGTATAAATCAACAAATGGAGCATGTTATGCTCACATGCAGCAATAATGTATCTCCAAGGCATAATGTGCATCCATTCCATGCGAGTTAGAAACGGGGGTATATTGGCCCCCTTTCCTCCTGCAACTGGCCCTCCCTTCGGGGAGCAAGGGGAGCAAGGGGTACGTGGATAGGCGGATGGGTAGGTAGGTAGTAGGTAAGTAGGTCCTTGTCAGGAAGCGTTGTCTCTTCCTCTTGTGATCCTGTCCTTGGTCTACTCTGGTTGTGCCCTTGAAGTCAACCAGGCTGTTAGTGGAGCATAGGGAGAATGTAATGAAGAGCAAGAAGAAGTCAAACTTGGCTTCCTTGCTTTTCATTTGGACTCCTTCTGTTGTAACTTCTGCTTTCTTTCCTTGGCCTACTGAATGATTCTAGCTCTTAGGGAGCTCGTGGCTAAGTACCTGCTTTTTTTATAGCATTGTCAAGACTATTGGTAAGCATGTAAATCTATAGGTGACCTTGGTTGCGTACTTGGCTAAGAGTTCCCTAGAGCTGGAATCATTTAGCAGGCCAAGGAAAGGAAGCAGAAGTCATAACAAAAGGAGGTCAAGGGGATAACCGGAGTAGCGACCAGGGACAGGATCATAAGAGGAGAAGACATCGCTCTTGGCAGTACTGGGGTAAGTGTGCAACAGATCGGATACCTGGGTAGTTGGGCGGGCTCACGGAAACAATCACTTCGCTGCCTGGCGGGTAGCCGTCCTGCCAGACACGCCAACACCAGACCTGTTCCCCGTGATCTTGGCGGCGATAGCAACAGCAGTGGTCCTCGCGGTGGATGTTGGCCGCGGCGGCGACGGCGGCGACGACGACGATGGATCAGCCGAGGTGGTCGTGTTTGTACTGTCCACGGGCAGCATGACTCTGCCGCAGAGATGCTTCCTCAGGGGACGGGTGTTGGCGACACCCTCCCAGAGGTCCATGAAGTCGTCCTCGAGCCTGTCGTCGCAAGGATCCCGCGTCTCTCTTCGGATCCGCCCGTTGGCGTCTCGCAGTGGCACGCCGTCGGCGTCGCGCACCGTCTTGACGTAGAGGTGGGCGAACTCGGGCCAGTCCCACCACGGGGAGGTGAGGATGACGGTGCGCCAGATGCCGTCTTTGTGGGCGGCTACGGCGTCCTCGTACCGGGACGTCATGTTGAAGCAGAGGCGGTACCAGTCCATCATGCCGTACATGTCGGCGCGGGACCAGCCGCCGAGGATCTCGCCCCCAGGGAGGATCTCCCGACGTGCTTCGACCCATGCTGTGAGAGGGGTCCAGAAGGTGCGTTGCAGGAGGGCTAGCTTGGTGGCCTCGGTTATGTCCTTGTGGCCGATGGGGTGAGCGAAGATTGGGTCGGTGAGGGCGGCGTGGAGCCATTCTTGCTCGTGCTGGGCTGTTGTGCCTTCTAGGGGGGATTTGTCCGTTGGGTAGGGATACGGGTGCCAGGGGATGTCCATGGTGGTTTTGGTCTGATTTGATTCAAGAGGGTCGGTTGTATCGAATTGAGGCGTTTTTCGGAACAAGCGTGTGGTTGTTTTTGCACGGTATCGTGCATGGTTGATTGTTTGATTCATCCAAGGAGGTAGGTATGGTGGCGAGGAGGGATCTGGAGTTGGAGTTTGCAATGAAGCTGTGGTCCAAGGCGACACGGGGAGTATAACTGATCCATTGGAAGCTGGCTGGGGAAAGAAGGCAACTGGGCCGTGTTCTGAGATGTCGCGGCGGTAAAGGGGGTGAAGTTTTTTTTTTTTTTTTTTTTTTTTTTTTTTTCAAATGAAGCATGCCATGGTGATGGTTGTTGCGATTTTACATCGTCTCTGAGAGCCTGTGCTCCATGCGACCGAGGGCACGAGCGTAACACAGGTGATCAACTCAAAAAGTTTATGATCACTTGGAAGGAATTTCGAAATGTAAAATTTTGAAGTTGGCGCAGTAGTAACGGACGGCGATGAATGGGAGATGATGCCGTCGAGACAGGGCAGGCCAGGAGCGGGGATAGTTGACACAGGGCCCCTGGTCTGGGGGTCAGGGGACCGGTTGGCCAACCTCCTTCCTGCATAATCCCGTCAAACCAAGGCCGACGACAACATGTGAAGTAGGCATCAGGACAGCACAGCACGCCCGCAGTCGGGCTGAGACTGTCAGGCTGGGCTGGGCTGGGCTGGGCCGACGTGACGTGTCTGGTCGTGATCCGCGGGCAGGGAGGCAGCTAGTCAAGCACTGCAGATGCATACATATGATTGTAGAGACTCAAGTGTTGGGACAAAAGGATGTCTTCGTCAATAACGAGTTGCTGTTGCTGTCGCTTTTGAGCTTGACGTCACCTTCAATGCTTGCGACGTCGCTCGGTCATTTCGCATCGGACCAGCTCGAGGATTTTCTAACATTGTCGTCCCATTCCACGAGAACAGTTATGTCATCCGATCGATTTGATTGTGGTGCGATGCGATGCCCAACTCTGTTAGATCATCAAAAGGCGGGGTTTGCATACCATTGCATTCATTGCATTGCATATCATGGGGGGAAAGCGTCCGAATCAAACAATCATCGGCGTCAAACTGGCTTCTTTCCATTCTTTTGTCGTGATTTGTCGCCTCATCCAATGGCGGAGTTTGCGTTTTTCATCTCCGTTTTATTACTAGGATTCGGGAATGTAAGCACGTCATGTGACTGTCCGTCCCATACGTACAGTACATACCATACCCCCAAGTTGATCACCGGCCATTGAAGTACATGTACAGATTTCAACGAGCCCTTCAAATTGAAGATTGAACCAGCCAAACCTTTCCCTGCTCTATTCAGCCCAGTTGCAATATCCGCACCGTGCCCAAGATCGTGCCGCCGTATCTCAAGCCATGTCCTGCCCCGACTGTTTCAAAGGGCAGATCCACAGAGGCCAGCCCAAAGGCAAAACCACCAAGCTCTATGGCCTCGACACCTATGTGAGTGAGCCAGCGGATGGCAAGACTGTGAGAGGCATCGTTGTCATTATCCCCGATGCATTTGGTTGGGAGTTCGTCAACAATCGCATCCTTGCCGATCACTACGTTGAGAAAGGCGACTTCAAAGTATATCTTCCCGACTTCATGAACGGTTGGTCGGTCTATAAAGCTTGTTGTGCCGAAAGCTTCCCGCGTCGCTAACAATGTCTTCAAGGTAATGCCTCACCTGTTTCTATGCTTTTCAATATTCAGACTGCTCTAGCCCCCGGCAATATATTCACTCGATTGTAAGCTAGCCGTGCCTGGCATGCACACGCTTTACACGCTGCATCTGTCCCCCTCAGCTAATCTCGGTCGGTAGTGCTGCTCTGGTTCGAACTCTCGTCGTCGCAATCCCCTTCTTCATTCGCTGCAGACCGTCAAAGACGTATCCCAGCGTCAAAGGCTTCTTTGAACAGCTTCGCAAAGAGGAAGGTGATCAGCTATCCGTCGGGGCAGCGGGTTTCTGCTGGGGCGGCAAACACACCGTCACACTTTCTCACGGTTTCGACAATGGTGTGACGCCGCTTATTGATGCTGCCTTTACGGCGCATCCCAGTCTCCTCAGCATCCCTAGCGATATTGAAAAGATCAAGGTCCCTGTCTCATTTGCCTGCCCCGAGGATGACAATCAGGTGACGCCGCCCAAGATCGAGTCGATCAGATCGATTGTCGAAAAGCTCCCCGCCGCATCGCGAGGCGAGGTTCGTGTTTATAAAAATACCGGTCATGGCTTCGCTGTCCGCGCAGATCTCAAGGTCCCCGATGTTGCGAAACAAGCTGATGAAGCTGAGGACCAGGCAGTTGCGTGGTTCCACGCTCATTTCAAGAAACCATGAGAAGGTGGTGCTTTAGCTGAGGGTGTCGAAGGCCTTGCAGTGAATGCTCCGTTGGTATTAGGTATTAGGAGAGACGATGTGTAATGATGTGTTCGCAAGCTATGACTCCTTGTGATTTCATACTCTCAAACGTCAAACCAACATTAGCCATCCCATACCTCATTCTAAACATAACCAATTGTGAATTGGCCACAGTCAGACCTAAATCGCAAATAGAGATGTGCACGAGTGCAGAAAAAAGCAGCCTCCTCTACAGGCGGCTAGGCCGTAGCCAGATCCATGCCCTTACGTAAGCCACCAGCTCCAGCCAGTCAGTGCCCAGGCAGAACAGTCGCACCTCACATCTTCAATTCGAGACGTTGAATCGTCGAATCACTCTTTACGGCGACGACGTGCACCACGGACAACTTGGGAGGCAGGCGGCATCGGATCAGAAGCCTAATTTCCTTCTGCGAATACACCTCGACACAGCACCCAGCCTCGATTCATTGACCTCAATCGCCGATAAAGACTTCGAACCGTCCAGACAAAATACCCTCAGGATGGCACAGGATATGCCCCCCAAGGGCGGGTACGAGCCCGTCCAGTACAAGGTACGTGGAGGCAAGGCCTCGGTGTTTGCACGTTCCCAGAGAGCTACTTTTGCACGATCGAAAGCTTGCGCAATGCTTGCTTCCAGCCCCCGAAATGGATCATGTGGGCACGGCACACCTCTTGCTCGAGCTCAAGGGCCATATCCGAACGGCAACAAGAAGATATGTGAATAGATGATGTACTCACCGATGTATCCGATGGACAGCGAAATCTTCCAGCCAAGGGCTTTCGTCCCGGTATCTTACTGCTTGGAGCTGGAGCCATCATGGGCTTCGGCTGGTACAAGCTGATTGGTGGCATTCGTGAGGCCAAGTATGTGTTGTTCCCCTTCTCGCTGCGGAGGAAACCGGATGAAACGAATCTGACGAGGACCACGGATTTGAGCTACGAAATATGCAGCATCGTCACGTAACTCGGACAAGTATGGACTTGACTGACCAATTTAACCACAGCGAGCTGGCCCGTGAGAAGATGTGGGCTCGCATCCACCTGATCCCCCTCTTGCAAGCCGAAGAAGACCGCGACCAAGTCCGAAGGTACTGGGCCGACCAGAAGCGGGAGAAGGAGCTGATGGGCGAGAACACCAAGGTGTACAATAACGAGAGGTATGTTTCGTGAACGCCCCCTTCTCTGTCAAGTACTTACTTGATTATTCTGGAAGCCATGTGCTCGACTAATCTTTTCTGTCACAGTCGATTCATACGGCCGACATTTGCTGTGTCTCCTGCGGTATCGAAATAGAACACGTGACGTGACGTGACGTGATGGAAGAGGTTCGTGGGGGTATTTCTGAGAGGTGCTGAGCTTGGCACCGAGGTGGGAAAGGGCAATGAAGCAAAATATTGGGCGCCACGTCTTTGTACATATGTATTCAGTCGAACGGTAGGAGAGTACAGGAACGGCGTGGACCTGTTTGCGTCTAGAAAGCAAGATCAATTTACTCTACCTGAAACTGACGATTGCGCGTGCTGACGTTGAGTAGAGAACATTTCACTGAAGCGAACTGATCCGTCTTAGATGGGCATTTCCAGAAGGGGCAACATGGAATCGGCATTCAACAGACAGATATCATACAAAGACGGCGCTTGTATGATAGCCATGGCCATGGCCCTTGGAGAACGACGTCACGATTTCGTTTTACACGCGCTTTCGATGCTTCTTGAAGATGCAGTCTTGGACAACAGCAGGCTGCTACGGTTGCGCTTTGAACACACTATGGATGGCAACGACGGTGGTCGTCAAGTCGGTAAGAATAAGTAGTATTGGAGTCTTGACCAATATTCAAGTCGTCTACTCCGTGTATTGTGCAAACTCAAGCCTACTTGTCGACATTTCCGGCTCATGGCATGGGACGCGTTTGTTGCGGAAGCCTGCGGTCCTAGATAGGTATCTTGGCCAAGTAAAATCATCAATAGGATTTCTTGCCATGATCTGACTTGCGGCGGGCAGGCATGCAGGCAAGCGGGTCTGCGCGGTTGATTTCGTATATCAAGTCGCGTGCATCGCGGGTTGGAAAGTACAAAGGATTTCGGCAGTGGCATCTCATGTTGCCCGTGGAGGGAGCTCCGTAGAGGGAGCTGCTCAGGCCGTGGCCGTGGGGTTGGAGGCAGGAAGGCCATGACGAGGTCGAAGATTGGACCAGACTGGTTGGCGGCGGTTGGCGGCGGTTGGCGGTAGCCCAGAGCTCGCAGCTGCCTCCAGTGCCGAGCCATGGTGTGTCACCTGCAGTTGATGCCTGCAGTTGATGAACGAAGTCTGGTGGCAAGTCCAGATATCCCGTTCCCTCTCTGAGGTTCTCAGGCGGAGACTGGCTGGCTGGCTCTTGCCGGATTTATGCCCCCTGCCTGGTTGTTGCTGAGATTCCTTCCTGAGCTCGTACTTGATCCTCTTCTTAGTCTTCTATTCCCATATTCTCCCCAGCAACATCATCTGTTTCAGTCCTCGTATGTTGGCTCGGGGCCGATGTAAACGCAATCCATCCGTCCACCATATTCTTGCTATTACTATCCAGTATCATCACCATGTATCCACTCTGCCTTTCAAGAGCTCTCATCTTTGCTACTTTCGTCACCCTTTCCCTCACTGCCCCCACGAGAAGCTCTCCAAACAGCAGATCCATCACGACTGGATGCCGGGAGCAAGACAAGAGAAGTGATTGTCTATCAAACCTTCAGACTGCCAATTCGCTGACTCCCGCTCGAAATGACCGATCCGAAGATCCAGCTGAAGACTCGGACGTTGAATCTCTGGATGATCTTGTTTTCAACTGGGCCGACATCGAACCCAGTCACGATGTCGTCTACCACGACTGCCTCAAAGAGTTCAAGTGTGCTCGTCTTCTTGTTCCACTGGACTGGCGCAACAAATCAGATGCCCGCACAACTGCCATTGCTATCATGACTCTGCCAGCCAAGGTACCAGCAAATGATACCCGGTTCGCAGGAAGTGTTCTCGTCAATCCTGGTGGGCCTGGCGAGTCTGGCGTCGAATTTGCCCGGGACGATGCCAAAAGCTTTCAGAAAATGATTGATGTACCTGGTCACAGACACTATGAAATCGTTGGCTTCGACCCAAGAGGCACAGGTTTTACCACCCCTGCATCAAACTGCTTTCCTGATTCACGCCAGCGCAACATGTGGACAGTCGAGTTGCGCGGTGCTGGTGGTTACAGCGGAATCGGTCACGGTTTCCCCTCAGAAGGCCCTATGGCTTACGCACTTGCCATGAACAAGGCCTTAATCAGCAATGCCTCGCAAACGAGGTCAAATTTGGTCGGGTAATGTCATTTTCCAGCACGGCCAACGTGGCACGAGATATGGTTGAAATGATTGACCAGATTCACCTCTTCCGCAAGAAAGAGTACCCCAACGGTTATGTTGGTGAGAAGACGACGCCAAGGCTACAATATTTGGGATTCTCCTATGGTACCCTTCTTGGCACCACCTTCATGTCCATGTTTCCGGGCCGTGTTGGCCGAATGGTGCTCGATGGTGTTGTAGATGCCGATGACTATGCCACTGGACCTGTAAGTCAGGACTCAGGACTCAGCATACTTCAGTTGCAAAGATCGAAGACTAACCAGATACACAGGGTGGACTTCAAAATACCGCAGAAACTGACGAGATTTTTGATGAGTTCTGGGAAGGATGTTTCAAAGCCGGCCCTGATGTATGCCCTTTGGCAAACAGCACGGATTTTACCAATGCAAAACGTGCACAAAAGGACTTTTGGTCTTGGGTTGAAAATCTCGACACATCTCCACGCGTCATTCAAGGGCGTGTCAAAAATTCCATCATCACTGGAAACGATGTTCGTAAAACCATTGGCCTCGTGAGCTACGGCCCGAAGCGACACTTCCCCGCCCTTGCCCGGTCTCTTCATGCTGCCATGTCTGGCGATGATGCTGGACTCGAAGAGCTTGGGTCCGGATCCACTTACACACCTACATCAGATGATGTTTGCCGCACTGAAGCCAAAAAGCTGGGGGAGAGCTCAAATTACACGGAACACAGCTACTTGGAAATGCCGTCTTCGAGAACCGAATCATCGCACGCCGTTTCTTGCTCTGATGGTGAGGACATTGTGGACAAGAGTGTATCTTGGTGGCTCGATTACGCCCGAACGCAAGAAAAGACATCCAAGGTTTTTGGACGAGCTTGGGCTTTAGACCGATTGAAATGCTCACATTGGCCACTCAAGCCCAACTGGAGATTCAGCGGCCCCTTCACATCGCCAGAGCATGATGGAAGGGCGATGCCGGGCGTTCCAGCGGCGCCAATCTTATTTTTGTCTTCTCGTCTGGATCCCATCACGCCTCTACGAGCTGCTCGCAAGATGGCCCAACAATATCCGGGATCGGGAGTCGTGGTTCAAGACAGCATAGGTCACACGGCTTTGGGCAGTGCTTACAGTAATTGCACCACTTCTCTGGTTGCGAGCTATTTTGAAAGTGGAGCCGTTACTGGGACAGAAGTGTCTTGTCCGGTGGACTGTGAGATCTGGGATCGGAGCTGTCAACTGTCCCGATTTTCAGACACGGGAGAAGAAGAAGGTGGGACTGAACCGGCGAGGCTTTGGCTCAGCCACCATCCCTCGCTCCTGCGCATGCCTAGATATCGCCTCAATCAATCGTGATGGACGAAGAGTTATCGTTTTCAAAGAGGGTCGAGACAGAGAATACTTGGTACCTCTAGCAAAAACAAACAATAGGCATTAGGTGATGTATCAATATGAGGATATTCTTAATCAGCTTCTCGAGGGCGTGCCAGTGGTTTCGTTTTCATGCCGCACATGTGGTACACTCGGCATGTTCCTTCCGTGCAGTATTAGACACATCGGTAAACACCAACAAATCCATTGCCGGCCCAGTCAAAGCACATGGACCAACAACCAAACCAATCCCAGCATATGTAACATGGTTCGGGCTCAGACCCCTGATGGACACCGTGTCCGCTGTCCACTGTTGATAATACATACATAGCTATTACTGGTACCTTGTTCTGAGCGCGTCTTCGGGGGAATATGCTTGGACCAATGCCACCATGTCTTATTACTCGGGGTATGCTTGAAACAATGCCACCATGTCTTACTCGGGGTATGTCTGAAACAATGACACCATGTCCTACATGGCCAATTAGCGGAGATGTTGTACTCCGCAGGTGTCCCCAGCGTGACGGGTTTGAGTCATGGTTCGTGAGAATCTGCTTATATCCGGCCCTGTTCCTCCCAAACAGCGCTATTATGCTCATCACTCAACCAACTCTGCCTTGATTAGAGTCCATCTTGTTCGGTCCATCGCGTCCCGTCCCGTCCCGTCCCATCCGATCCGAGACTAACTTGGAGGCCAGGGAAGTGTTGGGCCGGCATAAGAGCGAAGCCCAACGAACGGCGACGAATCCTGGGCCCGGCTCCCACGGAAAGACGGTGCCAAATCCCAAAAATCGAGGTTCTGCATGACTAGAGCCACCCTGGCGTATGAGAGGAGGCGTACGGGGTACATGGGTTGGTGGGCATTGTATGCTAAAACGTTACAAGTATGGATTTTTAAAACAAGGTATTCATGTACTCCCTATAAGTAGCTCCCTGACTTGCCGGACTTGCCTGACTGGTCCGTCCATGAATGTTTCATCTCGTCGTTGATTTTTCACCACAACTATAAGTTTACGCTGCCCTACGTACTGTTTCCCCGGAAAAAGGAAACTGGTTTGCTCGTATTGCCTTGACGGGCATTTTTATTTTTCCAGCCATAATGACAGGACACATGGTTCCCGTGTTCGTATCCCTCGCGAGCATTCTCGTCGTTCGCTTCATCCTCGTTCGATGGAGGCGCGGCCAGAAACTGCGCCGCCTCGGCTGCCGGGCGCCGAGGAGGTACCCTCATCGCCTGCCCTGGGTCCTCGACCCTTGGGGCAGCGACCTCAAGCGTCGGCGCCTCGAGGGCTTCGCCAAGGGCCGATACAATCGACTTTTCCAGGAGCAGTTTCTCGAGTGCGGGCCTACGTTCGAGGAACGCTCGCCACATGGCGCGCTGCTCTGCACGACGGACGCCGACAACTGGCGCACGATCCTGTCCCTCAGGGCAGAGGACTACAACAAGGAGGAGGTGCAGGAGGGTCCCATGCTGCGGTTCATCGGGCCTGGGATCCTGACGAATGAAGGGGCGGCGTGGCGGAGGTCGAGGAATTTGATCAAGCCGCTTTTTGTGAGGGCGGAGCTCAACGACGTGGATCGGTTCGAGAGACATGTTGACCGCCTGCTGCGTGTGATTCCGCGCGACGGCCAGACCGTCGACTTGATGCCTTGGATGACCAAGCTTGTATGCCCGCCCCCTTTGTGCCCTGAGTCGTTCCCGGGGGGATTGAAAGACACCGTGGGGAAGGGGGGGAGGGGGGGGGAGATGGGACCGCCTCCTCACCTTTTTTTCCCATTCTCATCGAATCTTTCTTAGTTGACAAGGCCTCTCTCTCCTCTTCCTACTAACAGAACTTCGCCCAGTTTCTCGATAGCGGCACCGAGTTCATCTTTGGTCAATCGTTTGACTGCCTCGCCGGAAAATCCGCCCAGGCGGAAGAAATGCTTGCCGCCTTCAAAGAATGCCGCAGAAGCCTAGGCAAGAGTCGCATTCTGGGAGGGAGACTCCCCTTCTTTCGTGACACGGAGTTTGAGAAGAATGTCGAGATTGTTCACGCCTTTGTCGATCGTCAGGTGGCGCGCGCTCTTGACAGGGCTCGTGACAGCAATGATGCAGGCGCGCTCGGCGACAGGTCCCGACACCACTATGTTCTGCTTGATGAACTGGCCAAGGTGGCCCCGGATCCCGCAATGCTGCGTTTCGAGATGCTGCACGTCTTCATGCCGGCGTTTCAAAGCATTTCCAACGTCTTTTCATCAGTCTTGTTCCACCTCGCTCGGCACCCGGATGTATGGGCTGATCTTCGCGGCCAAGCCCTTGCTTTGGGGGACGACGACGAGCCGGTTACCTTTGAGCTTCTCAAATCGCTGCACTCGTTCCGCAACGTCATATACGAGGGACTGCGAATCCATGGATCGTCAGGCCGTCTGAGTCGTACGGCTATTCGCGATACCGTGATTCCCCGCGGCGGGGGTCCAGATGGCATGAGCCCCGTTCTCGTTCCCAAGGGCCAAAGGGTCATGCTGGAGCTCTATGCCAAGCTCAATGACCCTGCTGTCTGGGGCGATGACGCGCATGAATTCAGGCCGAGTCGGTTCGAGGGTCGGCGACTGAATTGGGACTTCGTGGCCTTCTCAGGTGGACCCAGGATATGTCCGGCGCAGCAGCAGGCCATCACTCAGACGATTTATTTGCTTGTGAGACTCACTCGGGAGTTTGAGGTTCTGGAGAATCGGGATCCGTGCTTGGAATACGTCGAGGCCGTCAGCTTGGTGTCTGAGAGTAAGAATGGGGTGCAGGTCGCGCTACATGAGGATCGGGGCACTACGGTTTCAGTTGTTTAGACGTAGAAACGTCGAAGCCATGACTACTTTTTAAACTTGTTTCGCAACTCTTCGTCCGAGTATTTTCTGCCTTCACATCCTGCACTGCTCGTTCAGCCCATCGACCCTTTTGTCAATGCGTGCAGTTGTAATGAAAAAAAAAAAAAAAGGGGTCGCGCAAACGCCACAAGCTGCAAAGCAGGGGGTATTCCACCACGGAGAACCAGAGCTTGACGGAAACTGCCGCCATAGATGTCGTTGGCTATCTCGAGGGAAACCCCGGTGGGAACAGACCCCTGAGGGTATAGACAGGGCCATTGTCTTGTTTGATCCATTCGATCCATGCACTTAAAGCCCATCGTGGTATCGAATGGTCTGTTGCGAGAACCAATGAATGCGTCTCTCCTCTTGGTGACGTCCACTGGAGAAACGCAGACTGTGCATTTTCCATCGTGGCTTACAGAAGCATCTCTGGCTTATGGCTATGGCTTATTTCGTTTCACTTTTTGCCGTTGGAACGAAACTGACTAGCAATCAGGCAATGACCTCGCGTATGAGTAAAGACACCTCCTAGATCCACATTGAATTAATGCTACAAAACCTCGACCTATCGGCGAGAGAGAACTTGATGATCCATCTATTTCGGTGCATCATTGGGATATCCCTTGGAGTCTTTGGCTGTCTCGGCACGGGAGCCACTTCTCGCGCGAGCACCGGGGAACTTGGCAGCATATTGATTGACGCCCTTGCCAGGCGGCATGTTGGGACAAGAACCGAGACCAGCGAGGGCGGGCACCAGCTTCTTGTCCACGAGGCCCAATGCTTCCTTTAATAGAACGCCATGGAAGATCTTCTCAAGCGACGACGGCGCCTCAGCCTGGATGTTCTGGGAAATGAAACAACCGAGCCTTGCTGGGTCTTGCAAATCCTCAAGCGCGTGCACGAGACCGCCTGAGATGTCCCCAAGATCGACGCCTTCAAACGAATTGACCGTGCCAGTGTTGCCACCCACCTTGCAAGTGGAAGGGAACGCGAGACACTGTGAGGCAACAGCGAGGAGAACGTCGACCAACCCCCATGGATCCTTGTGACTGCGACGGTACCAGTTTTCAGGAATACGCTCTTTGCCGTACGCATACTTGCGAGAACCATCGGGCTGGACCTTGTAGGAAAAGAAATCGTCGAGGACGCTGTGCTCGAGGAAGCCACGAGGGTTTTCGGCAGAATGATTGGACATCAAAGCCCAGACGAAAGTATGGGCAGCGGGCGTGAAGGCAACGCCAGCGAAGGCAGGCGAGAAGTAGTTGGGGTTGTTGGCAATGGAATACTCCTTGCGGTTATGCTGGTGCTCGGCGAGCACGGAAGGAGTAATGAGTCCGTTGGCTCGCTTGTTGGATAATTCGAGCAGCTCGTTGTAAAAGACTGGGTAGGAAGCGCAGTTCGAATTCATGTCAGGGGCGAGGAAATCACCTCGGGTGATGGAGGCATCTCCCTCTGATTTGAGATGCCCATAGGCGCAAATGCCTGTTGGCATGCCTAGCAAGGCCTCACCCAAGGGGCCTAGCGCATCAACATCGTGCGAGGCATAGCCAATGGACCACTTTTGCGAGAGAGGGTCACCGTCAAAGAAGGTTGTTGTCTGATGCAGGAACTGCGTCGCGGTCTGATCCAGACCAAATGCCTTCCATAGGCCAGAGTTGATGGTTTCGTATGTGGCAATGCCGTCACGCGGGAGATAGTTATGGTTAGCGGCAGCGTTTAATCCTGGACAAGGGCCTCGTATATCATTGGGACCAGGGTCTTGATATTCGTGGTCTCCGTGGACGGATACTAGCTGCGCCACGGGGTCAAAGTCGCCAAAGACGGCATGTGTTGGCAGTCCTGGCTGATCTGGGAACGGAACTACTGGTGGGACAGCTTGGCCTAAACAATTATTTTGTCAGTTTCTCTCCATTCTCAAAAGAGTGAGCAAGCGTTTTTTGCCTTACGGTTCATGAGCCCGGGCCAGGCAGTCGCCAGATGGGCGAAAGCCAGAGACGTGAGGACTTGCATCACTGTGCGATCCTTGAAAAAAAAACTCAGTACGAGATATTTTGCGAGCTAGGACGTCGGGGCGAATGTCGACACGTCATGTTTAAATAGTCCTCGCTTCTTCGATCCTTCGATAGCATGGGCTGTCTACATCTATATACCTCAGGTTCTGACCAAGAACAATACGCACACTAGTTCTAGCGTGGAAGCATCGGGATCTGCTCTGCCTCTAGTCAGCCATTGTCACTGCATGTTCAGGCCCCGATGCTTTGCCTCCCCCGGGGAAAGGAAAAAAAAAGAAACAAGCCATCAAGTGTTGAACGAATCAGGAACCGAGATTGGTAATTCGAGGTCGTTGGAGAAGTCGAGGCTGAGCTGTGCGTGCCTAGCGCAGTCGGATCTTGTAGATGCCGAGATGCACACGCGCGAACGGCATACTACCCCAGGTGATAGTCACTAGCCTCGTCATCAGAGCAGCCAGGCCCCGGGTAAATGCAACCCATGGTAGCAGTGAGGCGTCATGGTGCATCATGTACGTCCAAACGATCTCGGGTGCTGGAGGAAATTTCCGTGATTCGGATGTCCGGCTGACGAGGTTCGTCGGGCTGGCATAGCCCTTCTCCTTCTATGAACTGCCTGTGACGAGATCGGTTTAGCTTCGGGTTTCTCAACAAGGGTGAGAAATGAACTGTAACAGAATCAGCGTTCTCTGGTGTGGCTTGAGGTGTTACCAAAAGTTTGGGGGTATAACAATCATGATAATGATGCTTGTATTCGGAGTATTCCTCAGTCATCTATCTACGGATCCGTAGCAACCGTGCGCTTTGGGCAACATACTGACTAATACTGTTCTTGATTACCTAAGCCATTCTCCGCCCCCACAGGCTGTAATACGAAAAAGTCTATTCTGGGCAAGAAAAGCATTTTTCAAGCCACACAATGTGTTGGTTTCACTAAGGAACAATGCACTAGTGCAAAGAAGGGTCGAATTTGATAATGGTTATAAAGTTAATAATTAATTAAAGAGAAAAGAGAGAAGGTAGGCAAAAAAGGGGGAAAAGTAAGGCTACAGTGCACGGGCACTGCGAACGGTGCGGGGTAGCCTGCGATGAGGAGACTCTGCAGCCGTGTCGGTCATCTCAAACGAGAAGTTGGACATTTCATTCTCTTTTTCTGGGAGGAGGGAGACGCGTCATCTTGGCCTCGGGCCCCGCTCTCCGCCCGTCCCCGCGACCAGGACCAGGTTCAATCGAAACAAGCCTCGTCCAATCAACTATCACGCACATTTCTCCGCACCCAAGTTCCAACACACCCGTCATGGCTGAGAAGTCGGCAAATCCCGTTCCCTTCTCGGAACCGTCACACCTATTGTATGCGGCCTACGGAGTACACGGAATCTCATCGCCAATTCCAGAAAACCTGTCGAAAGTTCCTGTGGCCCTGGAGGAGGCGGACTTTCCGTCGTAATCGTCCCTCTCAAAGGCCATCCCGGCGTGTCGATGCGCCGCCTCCCGGTATTAGCGGGCCAGAAAGCCGGTGGGACAACTTATGTACATCGACTCCTATTCTGGACTAAAATCGTCGCAAGGACCTGGTCGAGGACTTGTCTATTACATACGCATGCAACACGGCTTATTCAGCCCAGACAACGGCCTTACTTTTCAGCTATTACTGCAACATGTCCGAGTCTCGGACCATATATCCTCTCGCGCGCGCTTCCGCTCACCTCGGGATTCTCCCGTTTGCAACGTCAGCGCCGCAAAAAGGCCTCTCAACTTCGCACTTATGCCGTCGGGTCTTTCATCAGGCCTCGACTTGGTGAGAGGTGCATAGATGTGCGGCCAATCAGCTCTGCCATGTGCGTACGACATTGTGCGATTTCATACGTGACCAAGTACCAGCGCACGTCGTGTACAATATCCATGGAACACGACTGGATGTCGTTCGAACTGATGTAGGAAAAAAAAAAAAAAAAAGAGGAAGAAGAAAAACGTACAATGGAATAATAAAATGAAAATGGCAAGTCGGACGGTCAGCGTGCCCCCAAGATAAGATGTCGAGTTTCAGCCAGTCTGCACTGTGGAAAAAATCAGACGACAAACGCCCAACTTTACAGGCGACTCAAGATATTGTAAACCTCGACCAGAGTATTCATTCATAGTTTTCCAACCTCTATCAAACACCCTTCTCATCCTCATCCACTTTTCGCACCACCTTGTTTCCAAAAACCCCACGAGGCATCGTACCACGCTTCCCTGCAAGCAATGCGGACAAACGGTCCCAGGCACTAGAGCCCTCAAGCTTCATGGCCTCGCAGCGCATTTTCGCAAATGCCCGAAATGTCACGAGAATCTCTCGTCACCGAGAAAAAGTCCCAAAGACACCTCCTTATCCACTCGCACGGCTTCCGCGTCAAATGCCCCGACTGACTGTCCTCTCATTTTCGAAGGAACGGACGAGATCCGTCGGCACCACCTGAGGTCATCTTCGGCCATTCCTGCCGCGGCGACTGCAGAGAGACGTTTGACTCGACGGACAAATAACAAGGAGCACATTGCCGAGACGGAGCACTCGACCGACTTCGTTTGCTGCGACTGCGGGACGGAAATTGGTCAACGCCGAGAGGTTGAGGAAAGAAACACCACGGGGGCGTTTTCCCCGAGGGCGCGTCAGGATATTGAGACGCGTCCGACCTGTTCGCGCAGGTTCTTGAGCCGGGCTTGCCGCAGGGTTCACGTGGGCACATGCGAGTCGATATGCGGCCTGTGCTGTCGGTGCTTCAAGAGTCATGCCGCTTTGCTAGATCACCTGAACTCGCTGAAGCATCGACCGTTGGGCAAGTTCATGGACCGGGACAAGGCGAGGGGCACTCATCGAGGCGAGGCGCACGACACGGACCGACTCATCACGAAGCCAGTCGACCAGGTCGCATCGGGCGCAGAGCGTGTTGCTGGGTGTCAATGATCGACTGGAGGAGACATCAGCAACCGCAGCCTTGTACGTCTCAAAGCGGCAACAGCACGCCAAGTTCGGAATCATCAGCCGTCTGGGTGCCGAGTCCTGCAGGTGACATGGTGTCTTTCTTGAACACAGCGTCCGAGATGAGCTCGCCGAATGTACATAGCCTCGTCGTCAAGAATACAGGACGGGTTCGAGTTATCAGAACATGGTTCTGACGGGGCCGGGGCCCCCTGGCCCCTGCTGACACCCACAACAAAGCGGCGGCGGCATCCCGTCGCTGGAAAGCGCTTCTTGGATGCTGACAGACTCGCTGACGAATTGGCATCGGCATCGCCCTCTTCGAACGACATGCAGCTCAGCTCTGCAGGGGGGGCGTGACGCCCGCCAAAGCTTTCCGCTCACCCCTCGGGGGGTTTCCAGCAACATCCTACATGTACCGTGTCCAGATCCCATCTAGATCGTTTGTCTCCGTCTCTCCGGGTCCTGCACTTCGGTACAGCAAGGCCGAGACCGCAAGGCGGATTCTTCTTGGACATCTGAGATCCGCCGCCGCCCACGAGGAGCCCATTTACTCATGCCCGACTGCGCTGGTCGGATCCGGCCATGGCAAGACGTTCAGCACACTTGCCGGGCTAGCAGCACACGTCAAGCCTAGTGCCTGCTGATGGGAAACATGAGGTTTCATGACTTGTCATCAGGTATCTCGAGACGCGACTGAAGGAATCCCGTCTCGACTTTGGGTTGCAACTTTTATTTTGTAATCAAACGCTGATGATGAGGGATGTGACGTGGGTCCCATTACGAGCTTTAAAGGATGGAAACGGCTGTCAACGGCTGTCAACGGCTGTCAACGGCTGTCAACGGCTGTCAACGGCTGTCAACGGCTGTCAACGGCTGTCGGCTGTCATCAGTCAACGTTACTACGGACTACTTACTACGTACTTTGCTACTCTCCACGTACATCGCGTCACTCCGCATGAAGCTACAGGCAATCCCCATCTTCCTTCTTGGGGAAAAAAAAAAAAAAAAAAAAAAAAAAACCCCATCCAACACAGTACCTCACTCGCAGTTCCCAACAGGTCTCGCCATCTTCTGCGAGACATAGTCCACATCCGGCCCCGGATGAGGAAACAGCACGTCCGCGCCCTCCAAGGTGCCGCAGCCATTGCCCACGTTGGCGACGAACATGGCGGGCCTCGCCCCCAACGGATCAGAGAGGGGGGGCGCCCGGCGACGAACCACCTGCTGCTGCTGCTGCTGCTGCCGGCCCAGGACGGTGACGTGCGCGCAGTTCATGTACATCTCGCGATTGCCAAGCCTGTTGAACCAGCTCCACGCGACGAGGGCCTCCCCCGAGGGCGCGTCGCCGGGGAGGGTAAAGGCCCAGGCCGGGGAGAGCGGACATCCGCCGACGTAGGAGCGGAGGGCCCTCCAGGAGCCGCCCCGGTCGTACGAGAGGGAGACCTGGCAGGAGCCGCCGCCGTGCGTGGCGCTCCCCTCGACGGTGATGTTGTAGGACTGCCCGGCTCGCCACGCGGCGACCGACCTGCCCTGGGGCGTGTCGAGGAGCGCGTGGTATCCCTTGCAGGGGAAGTCGGAGCCGGAGCTCTCGAGCGGCGAAGTCATCGAGTAGTCGGTGTCGGTCGTGTCCGTGTACGGGTTGTGCCTGGACCGGAACGGGGGCGGGTACGACATTTGCATGTGCGCGGCTGTGAGCGCTGCGAAGCCGCCCAGGACGGAGAGGAACAAACGCATCATGGATTGCTGCTGGCACGTAACAAGAAAGAGGACAGGTGAGAAGTTTTGTTGCCTGTGCCTGTGCCTGTGCCTGTGCCTGTGCCTGTGCCTTCCTGCTTGTGCTCGTGTTCCGAGTTGTCGATCGATTCCCCCTCGAGTCGAATAGTCGAGAAACGACGGCCTGGGGAATTTGAAAAAAAAAAAAAAAAAAAAAAAAAAGTCCCTAGGCCAGAACCCAGGAAGAGCAACCGCGGATATATATATATACAAGTCAATCTCCTTCTCCTTATTTTTGCAACGTTGGCCAACACTCCCATCGTCACATCAGGAGGTCACAGCCGTCCTCGCCACACGGTCACCCAGATTGCACCAAGTATCACCTCCAGGAAACCCCATCCATTCCACAAATCTACGTCTACGGAGTACTCGGGACCCGGTCCATCACCAGCTTCCAAGACAGGATGCGCAACCATTCGCGGTTCATCTGTGGAGCCGAAGCAAGCTTATTTGTCAGATTCCACCTGCCGGCGCGGGTTTCCAAGCTCCTCTCTCTCCTCCAGGATGGCCTTGTGGTCCACAAGTCGCAAGTCCCCGTGCCATTTCACCAGTTGGTGCTCTTTGGCTGTGACGCGTGGCATGCCGAGGACGAATCCCGTAGAGCTGGGGAGAAAGGAAACAAGCAAACAAGTGAGGCGGCCGAAGAATGAGTAGCCCGGGTGCGTCACACGTACTTGCTTCATGCTCGTCTCACCAGTACATCAATGTCGGCAAGTGGCTGGGGTGACAGCAATTTTTTGGGGGGGGGGGGGGGGGCAGTGATCGCAAGTTTCAATCAAATAATGATTCCCTACATGTTATCCTTACAAACAACTCCTTGCCAAAATGTCCCATGTGTAGCGGAGAGGGAAGAGCCTTCTTCCTTTACAAAATAAGTCATGTATATACCAATGATCCATGCCACTCATCATTATGCACACTGGCCCCAAAAGGGTCCCCCTCGGCTGGGTTGGCCGTGGATGGATCGAAGCGCACGTAGCCGAAATCAAGTCTTTGCCACAAAGATTGCCACCGACATGCAGGATGGGAAGATTTCAGGTGTGCCCGGCGTCATTCATCTGCAGCTTCGAGCTCGGCCAGAAGCTCTCGCTCGAGCTCTGCGTCGTCTACATCCAAATCATCTTCCTCAACATGACCCGGAGCTGGCAGCAGCACTTCATCTCCCTGTCCCTTTTCACTTCTCACCCTTGCTTCTGCTGCTGCTGCTGCTGCTGCCTCATCACTGGTGGGCCCAGGGGTGGGCAGGCTTCCGCCTTCATCTTCAACCATGTCGCCGTTCGGCGTTCGCACCAACCTCAGACTCGATGCGCCCCGATTGCGTGATAACCGCTGTTTTTTTGCCAGGATGCTCTCGCCAGCAATGCTTGCCCCTTCAGCATCAGAATCTTCGTCCTCGGCAGGTTGTTTCCGCTTCTTGCTCTGCTTGTCAGGGTCATCCGTCTCCCTGCTGCTGTCGCTATCAGTTCCAATGTCGACGACGTCATCGGCATCTGACTGGACTTCTCCGTCCCCAGCCTCATCATCCTCGTCCTCGTCCTCGTCCTCGTCTTCTTCATCATTGTCGGTGCCAAGAAAGTCTTCCAGGTCTTTATCCGCTGTAGCCCAGTCAAAATCTTTGAGGTCTCGAGCTTGCGGCTCCGCATTTTCGGCTTCGGATGCTGGTTCTGTTGTATCTTCAGGGCGCTCACAGTCTGCCGAGATATTCAGGTAATACGGTCTTTCATCCAATCGGCGCCACTGGCTGAGGCAATCAACGAGCCAGTGATGATTGACGATCTTGATGCTGGGTATCTTGGCTGCCTGCTGGACTTTCTTGGTGCGCGGCCGGGCGAGCGAAACGACCAAGTGGGTGACGCGACGGGATATGCTATCCAGCACCTGAGCACCAAAGCTTTGCGCCTGTATGCCAATCTCGGAATCCTCGATATTGACCCCAAGAGGCACCAAGCCAGAAAGCACGATGACGAGCCCGGACAGGACATTGGACTTCAGCTCGTCCAGGATGTCTCCAACATCCGGGACCATGGACAGGTCCACGCCGTCATCAACAGATGATGTACGCCGCACTTGACTGTGGCCGGGTGCGTGTGTAGGTTCTGCTTGTTGTCTTTCCTTGCGCCTTCGATCGTACGTCTCGTAAAATGATGAGTGGAGGTCTGTCAGATGATCTTGCAGAGCAATGAGCTCTTCGTCATCATCGCTGAGAAGGTTTTGTCTCGCGTGGTTGGGGGATGAACCGCCAGTCTCTTGACTTTGAGTTGCAAGCTCGTCTTTCTTGTCCAGTTCCTCTTGCATGTGCAGAAGTGGCCGATCTGTCAATTGCTTCTCCAGAGTCTTCTCCTGTTCCTCGGCCTGTATCTTGAGGCTGGCCTCATCATCCGCGCCGCTCATTTTCGCCAGCTCCTCAAGTGGTGATGCCTTTTCGTCCCTCGTCGCCGAGCCATTCGAATTCGAGGCGGCCTGGCCACTGCCGTTCGCAGCGAGCAGCGCGCCGTTGGCCCGAGGTGGCGCTGGTAAGATTTCCGTGCGCTTTGGAAGAAAACTCGAATTGATATCGCCAATGCCCTTGAAGAAGTCATACGGAACAACTTTTATGAGGTTCGGTCGATTTCGAGGCCATACGTCGGCGCGGTCGTCGATGATGACCACCATGTTTGTGCTAACGGGGAAAAGTCGTTGCAGGCTCTTGGACGTAATGCTGCCGTTTTCATCTCGACTGATGACGCGGTTTCCAAAAAGTTTTCGGTCGGGATCCACGATCCGCGCAATGTTGAGGGCGTATGCGCGCGTGCCCATGGTGTACACGTGTAATTCGTACATTTGCGACACCTCCTCTAGAAACTCTTGTAAGCCCGGTCTTAGTTTGATGTAGTAGGTACAGCCACTCGCTAATCCGCGTGGTCCATCGTCGTTGAGCTGAAAGCTTTTGACGTCCTTGACGGCCTCGTGATTTGGGTTCGATGGATCACGCTGCCATTCCCCAATTGTGGGTTCTATGCACGCATGAATGATGGTTTGGTCCAAATCAACAACAAGACTCAGTTTTCTTTGCCGGAGCAACCGCTTCTGTGCGTCATGTTCAGCCTTGGTGGCCACGCTCTCACTGACCATCAACCCCGTTTGGTCATGTGTCATGTTGATCATGGCGCGATCTGTATCTTTTTCCTCGCTGGCCCAGTTCACCTCGGTCATGTCAGCGCCACATAGGCTGCACAATCCCTGGATCTGGACCTCATGGCCGCAGGCTTCCTCGACCAGCATGCAAGGGGTATCGGCGCTGATGACGCTACCTTCCTTGATACGCCATTCCTTCAATTTGCCCTCTGCCGGGCTATCGAATTCCGTGTAGGTTGTTTCATCGATCCATTCATCGTCGCCAACTTTCCGCCGCCACGTGAACTTGTACTCGATGATTGTTTCTTGTTTCTTGATGGAGTCTCCTGATGATTTGAGGAGCTTGGTGATGGTGATGGGGTAATGTAGGCGCGAGCCTAATGAGACGGTCTTGTCGTACATGTTGTGGTGACGACAGGGCGTGTTGCGATTTTGAACAATGGTTTGCGCGCGCTTGTCAATGGTGCAAGCAAGTATGTATTTGGAGGGTTTCCAAAATGCAATCTGCCGCCATCCGATGCCACAAGAACAGCTATCAATAAATCAATCAGCTTCAACTTCTCGTGTTTGGTCTCGACAATTTCGGCTCTTGGGCAACCGCGGGGAGAGGACAGAGGGTGCGAATATACGAGACGGAGGGCCAGCTATCTAGTCGTCTCGGTGCCAGCCATGACCAAGCACTTACTCAAAGGTCTCCCCCAATCTCGATCCTTGTCGTGTAATCAACTCCAATAAAGCCCATGGCCCGCTGGTATTCGCATCGATGAAGCTTCGGTCGCCTATGCGCTGGATTTGTAGTTGTGCACCAGGACTCGCTACAACGAAACGTAGAGCTCCGGAAAGAGACGAGCAAAGCCGCTGGTGGACTTGTTGAGCGGGCGAGGCGATGGTGTCGATCACGGCGTCGCCACTGGCCAGTTCGAGATTCAGCCACTGCGCAATTCGTCTAGTTGTTCTTTTACGCAGCGCAAAGTCTCCGTGGGTGGTGCGCATAGAACTCTGGCGGTGCTCTGATGCAATGTGACTGTACGGAGTAAGCACGGTGTACACCGTAAGCGTCTGAGAAGGGAATACAGGTTCACGTCGCAGCTGCGCAGTTGTGTCTGTTGGACGAGGCGAACGACGTGACGCACCTGCCCGCAAGCGGCAAAGACAGCTTTTTGAGGGAAGGACAGTAACAACAAGGGTGTCAAGGGACGAGTGGTCCGTGCTTTCCTTGTCTTGTCGAGGAATCGATTGTTAAAATCACGTGGCTGGAAAGGTAGTGAACAGGGATGTCGCCGCGATAACGTGCGGGGTGGGGGGGGGGGGCATGCATTTGTCCGTGGTCCGTTGAGCTAGCTACCCTACACGGCAGTTAGGGAAATCCAAAAAAATGAGGGCTCGGAAGAAAGCTGCTTTGAAAAAGCAAAGAAAGACAAGACAAGGACTTGAGCGATCCATTTCACTTGGCCCCAGATGAGAACAGAGTCCTTCTCCATGTCGCATTTTCTAAAAGTGGTGCACTGCGTGTTTCGTGTCTGTGATATGGAGACCACCACCAACAGATCCCACAGCTTCAAATGAAAACAACACGTCGACAAGTGCCCGTAGCGCATATACCGTACGGCCACATATCTGGTAGAGAAGAGAGACGGAACGAAACAGGGAGGCCGTCTGTCTAATTCTGAATGCGGGGCAGGACGAGGGCTTTTCTCCGACACGCATCATCATCATCATCATCACCCGTAGTACTGTGCGATTCGTCTTCGTCATGATTGGGTATATTTGCCATGGCATCATATCATACTTGATCTACATTAAGCTGCAGCCTGCACCACCTTGAAACCCTCAGAAACTGTCTTGGTGATGTCTTCATTTTTGTGTGGCAGTAGCCCCAGGGCAAATGCGACGTCGTTCCACTGTCGCTCTGTTTCGCATCGTGGCAGTCTCGCCGCCAGCTTCTCTGCGAGCTGTTTGGCATGTTTGTCCTAGTTTGCCGTGTCAGCAAAATCGTCAATCTGGCATAATAAGCCTTCTTCCAAGAGTCTGCCTTGTCACGTACCTTCTCCACAAACCCAAGCAGGAAGCGAATAATCCGTTTGAAGCTCTCCTCATCCATCCTGCCACCAGAACTGAGCAAACTGAACATGTCCACAAAGTGATTGTACACGGCATTGTCCTTGGTGCTGAGTTCAGTGAAGAACATTCTCGCCAAATCCGCGATTCGTCGATCTTCGTCTTCCAAGCATTTGGCCATTTCTCCAAGCTGACCCTTGACCTTGACTTGACCAGCCAAGATCAAGAATGTCAGGGTCATCAGACATGTCCTCTTCACAGATGCGTCGTCGTCTGCCAGTCGTCGATACAAGAAGTCGGTATTCTCGTCAATCAAGTGGTTGAAGCATACAGCCATATCTCCAAGGGCAATAACCGCATTAGAGCGCACGGTGGCATCAGGGGACCTCTCCATGATGGTGATGAGCAGAGGTAAGTTGGTCTCGCAGTATTCGGAAGACACACACATGAGCTTGGCCAGGCAGAGCGTAGACGCAGCCTGGAGACCTTTGTCTGCATATGTGGTGTTATTGGCACAGATTTCGGATACAAGAGGACCGAAAACGGCCAACAATGAGTCCGGACCGTACAGAAGCTCTCGTTCTCTAATGTGGGCCATGGCTTCGGTAAAATCATCTTCGGTTGTGCCTCCGATCAGATCCAACTCGTCCACCTCTTCCTTGTCCTTGTCTGTCTTGGCTGGTGTTCGCTTCTCCTTCTCCTGCTTCCTACGCTTGAAGTCGAGCTCACACAGTTCCAGATGCACAATCTGTTTGATGGCAACGTGGCCGACAATGAAAAGAAGTTGTGACAAATGGACTGCATTGTCTCGCGTCTTGGGTTGCTTGTCCACTGGTATCGTTTGGTTCATTGTCTGATTCACAATCATGTCGGGCACTTTGGTTTCATCTCTTGATGTCGGCCTTGAAGCAGGGCGTGACTGCGCAAACACATGCTTGGTCTTGCGCCTAATGATCTCGGAGCATAACACGTCTGGGTGTTTGGAGATTGCGTAGATGGCATTGATGGCCTGCTCTGCAACTCCGTACCACTCCTTGCTTCCTGATCGTACTTCAGCGATGGCCGCAAGACGTCCCAAGACGGCATGATCGTTGGCAAGTCTGTTGAACGTGGTGGTGGACTCCTTCGCATGGCGCCCAGTAGGATTGATTCTTCTGAGAGCAATGCATGTGTACTTGGCCAACTGCAGGTCGTTGCGACCGTGCGAGCCCAGGCCAGTACGCAGCATGGCTTCGATCTCATCGACCACAATGGAGGGACTGGCAGTTGCGAGCATTCCGAGAACAATAATGGCTCCTCGGCGCTGGGTCCTTGATATCTCACGTCTCTGCACCCCATAGACTTGCCACAGCTTGGTGATGACCACGTCTGGAATAATGCCACCTTTCATCATAGTAGCAAGTAACTGCTCCAGGGAAGTAAGCTCTGCGGGAGTGGCGCCGAACGTCAAGCTAATCATGTTGCGAGCGACGTAGTTGGCTGCATCGTTGGGGCTGAAGGAGTCTGGGGCCTCGAAAAATAGTCGTCGATAGCACTCGATCAGGTGTGTCTGGACACCTTTGCCCTCATCACTATTGCCTTTGGTCCATATGAGCCTCAACATGCGCCGAATGCCCACCTTGTTCTGTTCGATATTGTAGGCATCGCCAATCTCAAAATAGTCAATGGCCTCGATGACCTCGCTCTTGTTCCTAGCGCCGAGCAGCTGACACACCACACCTGTGGCGTCGTGGAGCACATCAATGAAGCGAAGAGCTTCACTGTAGTATCGTCGAGTCAACGTCAGCTTTTCGATGGCTTCGCTAGTCGCGGCTTCTTCTTGCGCCTTCTTGATCGCGGCAATTTTCTCCTCGTCAGTCATTGGCTTTGCCTTCTGGGGAGAATTAATTTGAGTTGCCTCGTCAAGCAGCTCGTTGTCAACCGTGGTATTACCATTTTCCCCTCCAAAGCCTGGCATCCCGGGAGGTGGTTTCAATGCATTGAGTTCTTCTTCCGCCTTGTCATGTCGGTCCTGCCATTCCTTGCGAGACAGCTGTGCTCCATGCATGACCGTGAATGGATGCGTCTTGATGAGCATTCCCAGCAGTTTAATGGCATTCCTTCGAACATTGCTGCTCTTGTCCTCCAAACTGCGACACGCCAGTTCCGCAGCTTTTTGCCTTCTCTTGGGAAACTTCTGCTCTAGCTCACAAAGTTTCATGTACACTTGCAAAGTTCTGCATCTGCAGTACGGGTTGATATCCAGGAAACGCTCCTCCAATACGTCAAAAAATGCGTTGATCTGAGATTTGAGGTTTTCGCTTCGCTCGTCTTGTCGGCTGAGATGCGCAATCATATTTCCGCATACTTCAATCAACGCACATCGTAGTGTATACGACTCGCTATCCAGCTGTTTTGCCAACATGGTCATTTGCTTGATGACCAGCCGCGGCGCCAGTTCAGAGATTTTTGCAATAAACGCCGATACAGACTTGGGACCACGAGTGTCATTTGAGTTGAATTCTTTGTTACTGATTTCCCGCAAGACCTCGTCCGCAAGTTGTGGGTAGTCGTACGTCTCGGCCAAGATATGCAAAAACTCGGCCATGGGTTCTGACAAGTGCTCGAAATATGTGAGATTCTGAATGACGTTGATCTGGGCAGCTGGCAGATTGTTAGACCCTAAACTGTAGGGGGAAAGGAAATCGGGAAAAAAAATCGTCATCGCAGATTTTACAAAGGAAGACTAACCATATCCATGGCCATGATGCTTTACTGCAACGCACAGGACTTTGAAACAGTGCATGCGAATGGACATGGTCTTGGTGCGCTGCTCGCTCTCTAATATCATGTAAACGGGTCTGGTGAGGAGCCCGATGAAGGTGTCTCTCTCGCTGGTGGTCAAGAAGATTTTTGATAACTTCTGCTTCAAGACCTTGCACATGATTTCAAGTGCGGCCTGTAGTTGTGTAGCAGAGTCCCAAATCTCCTCGTTTGATGTACCTTTCTTAGGCTTGCCTCGACCGCGAGCAGCGGGTGCAGCTGATGACTTCTCGGCGGCTTTGGCTTCTACAGCGGCAATGGTCCACTGTAGCAAGAAGCCGTAGATCTCGAGTAGCTCTTTGTGATGCGGAACTGAATCTTGCTCATCTGGTGTGTCCATGTCGTTGTAAATGTAGTCGCATTCAGCACTGAGGCCGCTCATGACAAGGTCGAATACTTTGCTCAGGGAGTGTGTGGGTAAGAACGAGGTATATCTGGGGAGATTGACCATGTAAGTATGCGTACGGAGCGGCGAAGTCGGTGAGAAAAGAATTGTGGAGGAGCTCACTTGAGAAGAAACTGTAATGAGTCCATGTTGGCCGGTCGCAAGATCGCATCTGGATCATGTGCGACTGCGTCGATGATAGGATTCAGCACCGGGTTGATGACCAGATTTGTGAGCGCGCTAGGTTCATTTTCGCAATCGAACAGCGCGCTGTCAGCCTCTGGGGTCGGTATTGTGGATGGATCAGACATGTAATGCTTGAGCGCATCGTTGATATCGAAATTGAGTGTCGCCATGACAGGCAATCGTGTCGCCTCGGGGGCGGAAAGGGTAGAAGCGCAGATGAAGGTGTAGTGAGCTGTGAGCGATATTTGACTTGATTCTTGGATGTTAGTAATCCTTGGCGGTTGGTGAGCAAAGAGCTCTAGCTTTAGCTTTGCGAGTCTGGAATGTTGATGAATAGATGAGCGTGAGGCTGCATGTGGTCCATGTCGATGATGGTGTCTTGTCAAGCTTGTTGTGTCCCTCAGCAACGGTTGTTTTTGTTTTGTTTGCACCACACACGCGCATCGCCCCCATCGCCCCTCGAACCTGCCGCTAAAGGCGACATGGACTCCCCCCCCACATGGCCAACTCTGTTGAGCCAATTATTAAAACTAATAATCCGTAAAGTTGTTCAGTCGCGCGTCACGCCTCCAATCAACTTGTCCATGTAACCGGACAAAGAGCCCTGCAGTTCAAGATTGCAAGGTTTACTGCCACAAGTTGACGTCGCAGTAATAATTCCAGGTTGAAACAGACCTGTTGTCATTACTTTGCGGCACTTTCTCCAACGACAGAAGCTGGAAAAACACACTACTTCAACCTGAGAGCATGGCCGCGGCCGTTGTACGCCCAAGGGCCGACGATCCCTTCGATATCCATGAAGATGCACGGACAGAAGAGACAGAGATGATGGTAGATGAAGATGCCGATCATTTGGCCAATGATGAAGCCAGATCTGCTGCGACCGATGATTTGATGGACCAAGTTGAGGAAGAAGTTGACGAGGAAGAAGGGGAGGACGAGGACGAGGATGACGACATTTCAGATGATGAACAAGTCGAGAGCAGTGTACAATCTGACATGGACAAACTGGCCAGCGATTTCCCAGGGTTTCGTGGAAAGTATCGCCTAATCAAGAGGATTGGCGAAGGTAGGTGGCAGCCCAACTCTTTTCACGCGCGACGATGGTAGCTGACAATATGTGCACCGATACAGGGACATTCTCAACCGTATATAAAGCGGAAGATTTCCAGTACGATATATACGACAACAGCTGGGATTTTGACGATGATTCTTCCAAATGGACGCCCCCACCGCTCAAGAGACATGGAAGCCACCCCTCGTCAGAACACTCCCAACGACGAAGACCGCGATTTGTCGCCGTCAAAAAGATTTACGTCACCTCGAGTCCAGCAAGAATCCTGAACGAACTTGAATTGTTGCACGATTTGCGCCAGTGCCCGTCTGTGTGCCCTCTTATCACGGCCTTCAGAAACACCGACCAGGTGGTTGCGATCCTGCCATATTTTCGCCATGGCGATTTCAGGGCGTATTTTAGAGACATGACGACCCACGATATTGCCATATATCTGAGATCCCTTTTTACTGCCCTTAAGAGCGTACACGAGCACAAAATATCACATCGCGACATCAAACCAACCAACTTTCTTTACGACCCCTCGACTCAGCATGGCGTTCTCGTGGATTTTGGACTGGCGGAACGCGAGGGTACTGAGTCGAAGCCCTGTCTGTGTCACGAGCATCGCGAGACACGCAAGCACCGCCAAATGAGTTCGGCTTGGGCTCAAACAGTCACATCATCACAGCCGGGCTATCCCAAGTCAGACACACGCTTGTCAAAACGCGCCAATCGTGCAGGAACGCGGGGCTTCCGCGCACCTGAAGTATTGTTCAAGTGCACTGAACAAACAACATCAATTGATATATGGTCTGCAGGCGTGATCTTGCTGACCATACTCTCGAAACGATTTCCATTCTTCAACTCAGCAGATGATGTAGAAGCCATGATTGAGATAGCAACCATCTTTGGCTCCAAGCGTATGAAAGCTGCAGGATTACTACACGGGTGTGTTTTCGAAACCAACATTCCTACTATCGGCCAACAGGGATTTACAATGGAAAAAATCATCTTGTGGAGCACGTGTCGGACGGATGACAAGCCGTTGACGGCAGAAGAGAAGTTGGCCGTACGGTTCTTGGAGAGGTGTATGGATTTGGACCCGTCCAGGAGGATAACAGCGGAACAGGCGCTGGAGCACCCTTTTTTACAAATCGATCAGCCGCAGCGCCAGGGTTTCGGCGATGATGATGAGGTGGACATGCTGGCTGCTTAGTATAGGGGCTTCAGAGCGTGCAGTTCTGTCCTCGATACCAGGTTTCGTCCAGATGACAAAATCTTTTGGCATCTCATGTATGTAAAACTGAAGCATATTTGGCGTACGGTTAGGCGATCCTTCACGAGTGGGTATTATAACTTGTTTGAGGACGCGACTTTATGCACCTCATTCGCGAAAGAAGTATTGTCGCATGTTTCCGACAACGGCCGCGAACCACCTGACTCACTTCTGCCATCTGGGTACAGCAACTACAAAGCACTCGTAGAAATCCGTTACTGCGATTTCAAAATAGGCGAACTGTGGTGTTGTACATGTCACGTTCCATGCCAACCTTCCACGCAGGGTGCCACATCTCAACATGCATGGGCGAAAAATCCATGTCTTTTTTTTCTTTTCATTCGTCAAAACTCCAATATCAAGAGTTCCCTAATGCGATGCTTTGAAATCGAAAACCCGACCCTGGGTCCCGTTTCCCTTTGATCCACCTTGGGCGCACAAGGTGGCATGAAGGAAAAAAAATATATGCATCCCTTCCACGTGTGGCCCAAGATTTTGTCTTGACGCCACCCCCGACTCCCGTAAGCGTACCAGTTTCGTTCAAAGCACAGAGCATGGCGGAAGAAGCTTCACGAACATGGCATGATTTCTGTTTATTTGTTCATATTTAAGCGACCAGCTCGACAACGCCACCAGCCTCCTTGATCTTCTTCTCAGCCAGCTTGCTGACCCATCTTGCGCGGACAACCAGGGGGATCTCGGGGAGACGGCCCTTGCCGAGGACCTTGGAGTAGCCGAGGGGGAGGAGGTCGAGGACGGGGACGGTGTCCTTCTTGGAGCCGGAGACGTAGGCGTCGCGGGTCTCGATAGGGACAAGGGCCCACAGCTGAGGGAGAAAAAAAACATGTTAGTCTGGTGGTGAAGCGACATTTGCTTGCTTCTTGCATTTGTTCTTGGGTCTTGATTAATTGTCGTTGATGGCTTATGGATTCTCGTTTACATCATGAGACTCTGAGAAATGCATCTCATCCCTCACCGAATACTCAAATGGTGTACCCGGGATCATCTGTCGGCGCATTGATCTTGCATCGCGAACGGGGAGAAGAGCATGGAGAATTACCTTGTCCAAGTTGATGACGGGCTTCCAGAAGTGGTTCTGCTGCTTGTGGAAGTACCGCATACCCACCTTGCCGAAGTAACCAGGATGGTACTGTTTTCAGGGCTCTTGTTAGCAATTCGCCTTTTCTTCGTGCCATGATCGCTTTGTTTGGAATTGATCGATCGAACCTTGTCCATGTTGGTACGGTGGTGGTGCTGACCACCAGCCAGACCACGACCACCGGGATGCTTGCGGTGCTTGCCGACACGACCGTGGCCGTGAGAGACGTGGCCGCGACTGTGAAGAGGTTAAAAGAAAAATGGCGTTAGCGTATCTGTTCCCGTCTCTCGGCCGATTGTTTTGTTAAGATTTCGAGGCGACGAAGACATCCATCTGACAAGCACGAATGTTGCCAATAGCAGGCAATGTGCAGCCACCTTCAATTCTCTCGAATTCGCCATCTTCATCCGGGAAATGTCATTAACACGTACAGCTTGCGGGTCTTCGAAGTTCGGGTAGGCATGGCGACGGTTGTGGTGTTGTCGCTTTTCCGAAGTGTTACGTCGAAGACTGGAGGTGGGTGGTGATGATTTTGCGCCTACGGGGCGTTTGGCTCGCTGGTACGGAAACCGGAAAATTGTTAGCGAGAGGGCAGGCCAGCCCTAAGAAATCCGTTGTTAGTGTGGTTGCTGGATGCCGATTGTAAGGTGGGTCGTCCTGGTCACGTCAGGTGACCTCTAAGTTTTATGTACCGTGGTGAAGCCCGCTAGGTGAGCAACCCCACTACCCTCAATAGCAAAGCGGACAATGTGACCCACCACCATATTGCAAGTATGGGCTCATGATGGATTCAGAGGTCGATGTGAATGATGCAATGCATCATTTGCAGAAGTTGGACTTTCACCATCCATACACACCATACAATGTTCAAGAGGAATTCATGAGAACCGTGTACGGTGTTTTAGAACAAGGTGAAGGCCAGATTGGGATTCTAGAGAGCCCAACAGGAACTGTAAGTTGGCCTTTTCATCTGAGGACCATTGGACGGGGCCAACTTTCGTCGTGTCCGCCGAGGCGGGGGAAGGCTAATTTGAAATACATAGGGCAAATCCCTTTCCCTTATATGCGCATCTCTCACGTGGCTTCGAAACTACAAGTCAACCCAGTTCGAGACATCACTTCACGAGGCAGGAGAGTCTTTCAAAGATGAGCCGGCATGGCTCATTGACCAGCTCCTCAAACGCAAGCGCGATGAGCTAGTTCAGCGCTGGGAAGATAGAGAGAAGAAACTTGAGGCCATCAGACTGAAAGAGAAAGCCCTCGAAAACCGTGCAAGGAAGCGACGCCGGCTAGAGGCCCCTTCAGGCGCAGGTAGTATTAAGGATGTAGAGGCTGAAGAAGCCGAATGGCTGCTGGACGATTGGGAGGACCGCGATGCTGGTCCCCGTGATGCTCTGTCCGGGCTCAGTAAAGAATCTCGCGAAGTACTAGAACGCCTTGGTCTTGGCGGACCTCGCAAAAAGCAAGACGACGACGATGGAATCCTGGATGAGGAGATCAAGGTGCGAGGGCATTCCTCCCATTTACTCCGCGGCGCAACGCAGTTAGTGACCTCAGTAGATTTATTATACGTCAAGGACGCACTCGCAGCTATCTCAGTTCATAACCGAGTTGCGTCGCCCGGCATTCCCTGCGTCGTTACCACAATCCGTTACCGATGGGAAAGCGCCTGCTAAAGAACCCGTCAAGCTTATTCCTTTATCTTCCCGCCAAAGACTCTGCATCAATCCGTCAGTGGCGCGACTCGGTTCCTCCCAGGCAATCAACGACCGATGTTCTGAGCTCCAACAGTCCAAGTCAACCAAGAAATGCTCCTTTGTGCCCAAAGAGGAGCTGCTCAGCGAAACACATCAGTTCCGCGACACGGCTTTGGCCACCATACCGGACATTGAAGACCTGCATCAGCTGGGGAAATCTCTGTCCGTGTGCCCGTACTATGCGTCGCGCTCTGCCTTGCCAGGAGCAGAGATCATCACGCTTCCCTATCCACTGCTCCTACAAAAGGGCGCTCGAGAGGCGTTGGGCATCAAGCTGGAGGGCAACGTTGTCATCATTGACGAAGCACACAATATTATGGACGCCATTGCCAATGTCCACGCGGCGGATATTAAACTAAGTGAGCTGCGTAAGGGACGCGCCATGCTGGGGGTGTATGTCAAAAGGTTCGGAAAGAAACTCAAAGGCGTTAATCGGGTGAACGTTGGGAGAGTTGGTCGAGTCATTGATGGATTATGTGAATGGATGGAGAACGCACAAGGATCAAAGGTATGAAGTGGTATTCGATTTGTGTCTGTTCGCAATGGCTAATCTCCCTAACAGAAGGAGCCCGGGGTTGTGGACACGAATTATCTTACTCGGCCAAAAGGAATCGATCAAATAAACATGTTTGAGCTCATTCAGTACATCCAAGAGTCCAAGTTGGCCTACAAAATCGAGAGCTACGCAGCACTTGTAGAAGGCGGGAGGGAAAGCGATCCCAATAAGAAAGGCACGGCGAAATCCAGCTCGCCCGTTTTACATGCCCTGGTATCATTTCTGGTGGCCCTCACGAACCCAAGCTCCGAGGGTCGAATATTCTACCAGGTGATCGGCGGTCCACCGCCAGATATTCAGCTTTCCTACCTACTCTTGTCGCCAACGCATGTCTTTTCATCAATCGTATCATCCTCTAGAGCCGTCATCTTAGCTGGCGGAACCATGTCGCCTTTTGACGACTACAGAGACCATCTCTTCCCGGGGTTAGACGAGGCGAAGATCACGACGCTCAGCTGCGGGCACGTTATACCACGCCAAAATCTGTGTGTCTGGACTCTTGCCGGTGCTCGTCCCGGCGGAACCACATTTGACTTTAGCTATCAACGCCGAGGGGGTCAAGAGATGGTCAAGGACCTAGGACTGGCGATACTTAACATTTGTTCCGTCGTGCCCGACGGCGTGGTCGTCTTCTTTCCCAGCTACGGATACCTGGACGAAGTCAGCGCAGCATGGAGTAGTCGATCGCCTCAAGAAAACAGCGGGCAGCCGACCATCTGGGATCGATTGCAAGCTCGCAAGAGAGTATTTCGGGAAACCAAAGGCTGCTCGAGTGACGAAGTCCTTCAGGAGTACACACGAGCCATTCTTGGCGGTGACCCAGCCACCCCGACCACTCCGCCGTTGACCGGCCAAGGTGGTGGTGCTGGTGCTCTGCTCCTCAGTGTTGTCGGCGGGAAAATGTCCGAAGGAATCAACTTCTCGGACCGCCTCGGCCGCTGCGTCATGATAGTCGGTCTGCCGTACCCCAACGTTGCCTCGCCGGAATGGAAAGCAAAGATGGAGTACATCGAGACAACCACGCTCGCAAGCTTGACAGGCTCGACGGGTGCGACGACGGCCAACAAGGACGAGGCAATGGCTGAGGCAAAACGGGCGGCTAGAGATTTTTACGAAAATGCCTGCATGCGGGCTGTGAACCAGAGCATTGGTCGGGCCATCCGTCATAGGGGTGATTATGCGGCCATTGTTCTTGTTGATAGGAGGTATACTACACATCGGATACAGAGCAAGCTGCCTGGATGGATCCGCGATGGCATGGGTGGTGGCAGGAATAGCAACAACGCGCTCGGTGGCTTGATGGGGGCTTTGGCGGCCTTCTTCCGCGAGAAGCTTTCACTACAAAAAGAAAAGATTTCGGTGTAGTTGGGCCCCCGTTTTCTAGCCCTGGATGGAACCCACATCGGAAATACCTGCTTGAGAGGCCACGGATATCGCGTGCACAACAAGGGACGCAATGGATCATGTTACAGATACACTCGGGAATCAATTCTCCAATCCCCGTCGGAGAAGCGTTTGGCTGCGACTCAGTTTTCAGATGGAAGGGAGAGATATATCGTTAGGGATTTCCCCCATCTTTCCAGGATAGCTTTACTATAGTTTAATTTTTTTTTATTTCAATAGAGGGAAAAGTGGGAAGCTACTATTTAGCTCCTCACGCGAGCCACCTCGAGCCGCTCGAGCCGGCCTATTTGTATGATTTGATAAGGAATAGCTCCGCTTTCCCTAATGATATACAATTCCTTCCCAAGAACAGTATACCGAGTTCATTGATTGGGAACAAGGCGTGATCCGCATCCATGTATTGAGAAAGCTACTAGATATGGGATTATCATGAGGAGCCTGCGTAGCTGAGATGCGGATTGCCGATAGGGGCCATAACACACTTTTTTAAAGTGATTGGCAAGACCTGAATAATGTTGAGCAATTACATGAAGTACACCTACACAAGCAGACGCTTTGATCAAATCGATGATCTATGGTATCAGTATGATTTACATCTCACCTCACCAGCCGTTCCTACACATGGAAACTACAGGGGTGCAGAGCAGTCTCCAAGACTGGAAAGTTTCCGAAAACGATCGAGTCCCCTTCAAGACCAACATAACATACCGTAACCCGACACTGGTCAACATCTTACCTATCATGTGATGGAAACCTTGCAGCACTTGCCGGCCAAGTCGCCGACATGTACATGCGACGGTCTCATCCAGGGTAAACTCCCACTTCTGGTGTTGGAAAAGCGCCCTCATCACCTTATGTAATTGGCACAATGTGAAACACTAACCCTGGACTGTTCTATTCTTCATGTACCTGGCAGTTCATGGTTCCTGAGGCTACAAAATAGCCAAAGCCACAACGAGTGACTTGGCTAGTGATGTGGCGATACGTGGACAAGCATATATTACCATGGGCAAATGGCTGGGGCGTTAATTTCTGATTCATTTTGAAAAACTCTCTGCCAACGTCTCATTATTTGTTGAGAGCCGGAAGGATTGAAAAAGGAATCGGCCTCGAAAGAAAGCGATAAGAATGATGCCGTTGGCCTCGGCGCCAGGAATTGGCTGTGATGTGAAAAGTCGCCACTTCTGTATTTCTCCGCCGATAAGGAAAAAAAAAAAAAAAAAAAAAAAAAGGCCGATCAGCTGACATAATGACGGAGATTCAAATGCAAGCATGACGGACCGCAGGCGTTGTGCAGGGACCAGAGACATGACATGTTCCCGATACAGAAAGCCGAACGAACGCGGGGTGCAGCAAATGCATGCACAGGGATGGACGAAGGCCTTGATTGGCCTCGGCACTCGTATCATGCCACCATGTACTCCGTATTACATATCTTCATTGTCGAGTTGGGGTGGAGCACGAGGTGCCTGCCACTGCCATACCCAGCTGCCAGCTGTATTATCGTTGGACCGACCCAGCAGTTTGTCGTACACCACTGTACGTACGGTTTAACCACCTTAATAATAAGGCGACCACGGCCTCAAACATGGCAATCCGAGGTGGAAAAGTTGGAGATGACGCGGGGCGAAAAGGGCAGGAGCATTCTACAACAGGTCATGTACGGAGTAATGTACAGCTATTACGTAAGCTACTGGACATGGCCATGCATCCACTGACGCAATCACGGGCCGATCATGCCGGCGTATTGGGTTGGGTTGCATTCGGGGGATCCAGAGGCAAGATCTCGTGCACTCCATTACATATGTATTCATACATGTAATCCTTATTAGTGCACACTGCACATCACCTCCTAGATAGATACCTTGCGTGTACGGACGTAGAGGTTTTCTCTTTCGCCCGGAGACTTGACTGTTCAACTTCTCATAGCCGAATCATGACGGTCCTTGTGTGGCTCGGTGACTCGGTGGCTCGGTAACTTCCAAGATGAAAAAAAAAGAATGAGGCGTGCGTGAACGCGTGCGTGACATGAAGAGCTGACGTGAGTCGCACCCCTTGTGGCGGCTTGGTTTTTGCGGCCACCCGATCACCTTCCATGTCCGTCCACAAACCTGAAATCCAGACAAACGGCGCTGCCGCCTTGGAATGTGAGTAATGTGAGTCAAGCAAGCTATACTTGGACGACAAGACCCGTGAACTAGACCCGACGCGACGCTGGCGATTCGTTATTATTAGCAGCGAAAGCGCCTGTCTAGTTGTCGCGTGCGGCGTCCATCAGACGACGGAGTGGCGTTTGCAATTGACGACCTGTTGAGGTGGAGAACGGCTTAGGTAATGGTTAACCCTAATTATATTAGGCGTAGCTAGAGTATAGACTAAAAGAATATAACTATTATTATCCCTATTATTTTAGTATTACTTTATAGTAATAAGACTAGGACCTTATAATGCCCTTTAGTTAGGTTAAATTATTACTAGACTTAAATATCTAATACCTAAGAATACCTAATAAATAACTTCTAAGAGATTATTAAGTTAAATAATTAAAGAACTATAAACTAAACTAAAGGTAAAAGGAGTTATAAACTTTATTAGAGTATAACTATAGCTAGAAATAATATAAAAGAATAATAGAATATAGCTATAGTTATTACTATACTTAAGGAGATTATTTAGCTATAGTTAGAAAACACTACTATTAGATAATATAAGAATATTAAGAACTATAGGACTTAATAAAATAGGCATAGAACTATAGGGCTATATAAAACTTATAAATAACTATTAGAGAAAGTTCTTAGAATACCTATAATAAGATAGCTAATAATAGCTTAGAATAGGATAAATAATAAGGACTAATTATTATAAGAAGTAATATTATAATAAAGAATAGGAAAGTCTTATTATAGGAGATAAATAAGCTAGATACTTAAATAAGAAATAATTACTAGGGAATAAGTATAAAGAATAATTACTAAAACACTATAGCACTAGTATAGGATAATACTAGTAGCTTAGATAGTAAATAATTATAACCTTAGCTAATTTAAGGTAGTTATAAACTAATAGATTAAATATAAACTAAATACTAGTAAATAAGGTATTTAAACTTAGGTAATTAAGAAATACTATAAACTTTACTTAAGCCTAGGAATTTAACCTTAGGAATTAATATTTATACACTTAGTAAAATAGGCGCTATAACACTACGTTTAAATAGGAAATAAATAGTAGTAAATACTAGTTATAACCTTAGAGAATTTTTTAACCTTAGAATTTAAGCTAAACCACAAAACTTAGGCATAGGAACGTATATTTATATACTTAGTAATACTAGAATTTTACTCTTAGTTAATAGAAAACTAGTATATCTTATAATAGATATAATATAATATAGACCTTAAACTTATAACTTTAAGAAGCTTATAGGAAGTACTATAAAATAGGAAAACTATTTATAAGAAGCGCTATAAAACTTACTAGGAATATTTACTAGAAGTTATAGCTATACTAAGAAGTAATAATATTTATATAGTATTATAACTATAAATATCCTAAGGGATACGCTAGATATAGTGTAAACTAAAGACTAAACTTTATACTTTAAGGAACTAGCTAGGGTAGCTCTTAATATTAAAAACCTTAGTTTATAGGTAGGATTATACTACTATAATTAGAGATATAGTGTATAAACTATATCCTTACTTTTAACTTACTTTTAACCTTACTTAGTTACTTATTAGATTATTTAATTAAATAGTATAGTATAAATAAAGTATTACACACTATATTTATAATAGGAGATTACTTAGATTAGGAAGGTTTAGACTTAGTAAGAAGGAGTTATAAAGGTTAAGAGCAAAAAGTTTTTATTTTAAGGGGAATAGAAATAGTTTTCTTTTCTTCTCTTCCTTTTTTTAAGGCTAGGTAAACACTAAGTAATAAATTATATGTAATAATTTAAGTTTAGCCTTAAATACTTTCCTATTTTCTTAAAAACTTTATTATAATAAAGTTTATAAGCTCTCTTAATAAAAACCCTAACTTTACTATCTAATCTTAGTTAAGAGATTAGACACACTATTAATAGAATTATCCTCTATTAACACTAATCTATCCTAGGAAACTATTAAACTCCTATTTCCTTATTTACTTTATATAAGATTAAGCTTTAGCAAAGCTAAACACTAGGACTTGTGAAGAATTAGACTTAAGTTTAGACTTAGAATAGAATAACAGAGGATTATTAGAGTTTATTCCTAGCCCTATTAGCCCTATTTGCCCTCTAAGACTACATTATCTAGTAAATAAAATCTTACTACTTTTCCTTTCTCTATTGCTTTAATTTAAAGAACTTATTAAAGTTAGAGAAACTAGATAAACACTTAATATAGGCAGTTCTTTCTTCCTTATAAACCTAACTATAAGTAAGGGAATTATATTCTCTAGCTTACTAAGAGATAAGCTAGCTAAGGAATATATAAAACACTGTAAAATAATAGCTATAATAGTATAAACTCTAAAGAAATATATTAATACCTTTACTTATTTAATATTTATTTAGGGCCTATAAGGAAAAGTAGCTCTCTAGTATAAGGACTTAGAATATAAAGATAGGACCTAGGAATAAATAGCCTCTAAATTCCTAGCTAAGTTTCAAAACCTTAATCCCTTTATTAAAATTTTCACTTAGTAAGAGGCAGAGTATTGTTTGTAGTGTAGTTAGTGTAGTTTTTAGGAAAAATTTGTATTTGTAGTGTAGTTTTTTTTTTCTTGTAGTTAATGTATTGTAGTTTTTTTTTTTTTGTAGTTAGTATAGTGTATTTTTTTTTTTTTATAGTGTAGTGTATTGTAGTTTTTTTTTGCTTGTAGTGTAGTGTAGTTAGTGTAGTTACTAACTACACTAACTACAAAAACTACAAATGTAGTGTTAGTAAAAAAAAAAGTGGGCTTTTTTATTATATAAGGTTATTATAAGGATTAAAAGAAGGCTAGTTATATAGAAGCTTTTATTATTACCTATTTTACCTAATTAGTTATATAATTTATAAAATTTACCTTTTTTTAAGGATTTTACTATAACTAGGGTAATTTATAATATTATAACTTTTTAATAATACTATTATACCTAATACTTTATTTTACTAATATAACTTAAAGAAAAACCTTCTTATTATTTTATTTACTATTACTATTAATTATTTTATATTTTAAAATATTATTATTATTATTTTAAATAAAAAATACCCTAAACTAATAGAATAAAATTAATTAAGAAATCTAGATAAATTACTAGAAGTTAATAAAATATATACTTAGTACTTAAATCTTATTCTTAATATAATAAGAACTTAAAAAAAGCTTAAACTATTTATTTAAGATTTAAACTAATTAAATATTACTTTTAGCTTTATAATTCTAAAGCCTTAAGAAGTTATATATAGTAACTTTATATATCTTATTACTATAATATATAAATAAAGAATATAATAAACTAATATTTATAATCTATTAATAAATAATTAATAGTATTATTTTAATTACCCTATATAGCTTAATTAAGCTATAAAAAATAAGTTTAACTTATTTTTTAAAATAAAACTAAGACTTACTTTTATATACTATACTATACTTATTATAAGAGCTTTAATAACTTTAATAACCTTAATTACTATTATTACTATTAATACTATTATTACTTAATTACTATTATTACTTAATTACTATTATTACTTAATTACTATTATTACTATTATTTTACTTTTATTATTATTTTAAAAAAATATAAAAGAGAAAACATTTTTATAATATTAATATTTTTAAAAACCTTAAAATACTAAGTTATTAAAAACTATAGCTTTTACTATAGTAATTTACTTATAATTACTAGTATTTATATTTAAGTTATTTATTTATTATTTATTATTTATTAAACTTTAACACTAATAATATTATAAGTAATCTTAGTAATCTTAGTAATCTTAGTAATCTTAGTAATACTAGTAATATTAGTATTATAAGCTATTATAAGCTATTATAAGCTATAATAAGATATAATAAGCTACTTATATTAAGTTTACTAGTAGTTCTTTTTATAGTTTTTTTTAAAATAAGTAATAATAATAATTTATAGAAATATAAAATAATTTATAGAAATAGTAAATAATATAATAAGAAGGTTTTTCTTTAAGTTATATTAGGGAAATAAAGTATTAAGTTAAATAGTATTATTAAAAAAGTATAATATTATATATAACCTTACTTAGTTATAGTAAAATTACTAAAATAATATAATATTATAAATTCTATAACTAATTAAATAAAATAGGTAATAATAAAAGCTTTTATATAACTAGCATTCTTTTAATCCTTATAATACTAATAACTAATAAAAAGTCTAATACTATATTTGTAGTGTTTGTAGTTAGTGTAGTTTAGGAAAAAAAATTTGTAGTGTAATGTATTATAGTTTTTTTTTTTTTGTAGTTAGTATAGTGTAGTTTTTTTTTCCTTATAGTTAGTGTAGTTTGTAGTATAGTGTAGTTTGTAGTGTAGTTACTACACTACACTACAAATACTACACTACACTACACGTTTTAGTGCAATACTCTGTACACCACCACCTACAAAATTAAGAAAGAGCTCTTAATCTGTTAATCCTTATTATATCTAGACCTAGTGAGTTTCCCTGTGTTAAGTTAAATTAAGCCGCAGGCTCCACCCCTAGTGGTGCCCTTCTGTTAATTTCTTTAAGTTTTAGCCTTGTGACCAGAGTATTGCACTAAAACGTGTAGTGTAGTGTAGTATTTGTAGTGTAGTGTAGTAACTACACTACAAACTACACTACACTACAAACTACACTAACTATAAGGAAAAAAAAACTACACTACACTAACTACAAAAAAAAAAAAACTACAATACATTACACTACAAATTTTTTTTCCTAAACTACACTAACTACAAACACTACAAATGTAGTATTAGACTTTTTATTAGTTATTAGTATTTATAAGGTTAAAAGAAAGCTAGTTATATAAAAGCTTTTATTATTACCTATTTTATTAAATTAGTTATAGAATTTATAATATTATATTATTTTTATAATTTCTTTATAACTAAGTAAGGTTATATATAATATTATACTTTTTTAATAATACTATTTAACTTAATACTTTATTTCCCTAATATAACTTAAAGAAAAACCTTCTTATTATATTATTTACTATTTCTATAAATTATTTTATATTTCTATAAATTATTATTATTACTTATTTTAAAAAAACTATAAAAAAAACTACTAGTAAACTTAACATAAGTAGCTTATTATATCTTATTATAGCTTATAATAGCTTATTATAGCTTATAATAGCTTATAATAGCTTATAATAGCTTATAATAGCTTATAATACTAATATTACTAATATTACTAGTATTACTAAGATTACTAAGATTACTAAGATTACTAAGATTACTAAGATTACTAAGATTACTTATAATATTATTAGTGTTAAAGTTTAATAATAAATAAATAATAAATAAATAACTTAAATATAAATACTAGTAATTATAAGTAAATTACTATAGTAAAAGCTATAGTTTTTAATAACTTAGTATTTTAAGGTTTTTAAAAATATTAATATTATAAAAATGTTTTCTCTTTTATGTTTTTTTAAAATAATAATAAATATAAAATAATAGTAATTATAGTAATAATAGTAATTAAGGTTATAAAAGTTATTAAAGCTTTTATAATAAGTATAATATATTATATAAAACTAAGTCCTAGTATTATTTTTAAAAACAAGTTAAACTTATTTTTTATAGCTTATTTAAGCTATATAGGGTAATTAAAATAATACTATTAGTTATCTATTAATAAATTATAAATATTAGTCTATTATATTCTTTCTTTATATATTATTATAATAAGATATATAAAGTTACTATATATAACTTCTTAAAGCTTTAGAATTATAAAGCTTAAAGTAATATTTAATTAGTTTAAATAGTAAATAAATAGTTTAAGCTTTTTTTAAGTTCTTATTATATTAATAATAATATTAAAGTACTAAGTATATATTCTATTAACTTTTATATATTTATTTAGATTTCTAATTTAATTTAATTATATTAGTTTAGGGTATTTTTTAATTAAATTAATAATAAAAATATAAAATAATTAGAAGGTTTTTCTTAAAGTTATATTAGTAAAATAAAGTAATAAGTATAATAGTATTATTAAAAAGGTATAATATTATAAATAACCCTAGTTATAGTAAAATTCTTAAAAAAAAGTAAATATTATAAATTCTATAACTAATTAAGTAAAATAGGTAATAATAAAAGCTTCTATATAACTAGCTTTCTTTTAATCCTTATAATAACATTATATAATAAAAAGGCCCACTTTTTTTTTACTAACACTACATTGTAGTTTTTGTAGTTAGTGTAGTTAGTAACTACACTAACTACACTACAATACAAGTAAAAAAAAACTACAATACACTACACTATAAAAAAAAAAAAACTACACTACACTAACTACAAAAAAAAAAAAACTACAATACATTAACTACAAGAAAAAAAAAACTACACTACAAATACAAATTTTTCCTAAAAACTACACTAACTACACTACAAACAATACTCTGCTTGTGACTATACTCCCCCTAGAGCCTAAGCACTTTAATTTCTTATAAGGTGCTAAACGAGTCAAAAAATAACATTATCTAATCCCTAGTTAGTATAGTTTATGGTTAAGACTACGACGGTATTTGATTGTCTTTAATCCCCTAACTTTCGTTCCTAATTAATAAAAACATCCTTAGTAAATGCTTTTGTAGTAGTTAGTCTTTAATAAATCTAAGAATTTCACCTCTAATAATTAAATACTAATGCCCCTAACTGTCCCTATTAATCATTATAGCGGTCCTAGAAACTAATAAAATAGAACCACGCGTCCTATTTTATTATTCTATGCTAATGTATTTAAGCATAGGCCTGCCTAGAGCACTCTAATTTTTTTAAAGTAAAAGTCCTGTTTCCCCGCTACGCCTAGTGAAAGGCATAGGGTTCTATAGAGGGAAAGGCCTAGCCAGACTAGTACACGCGGTGAGGCGGACTAGCTAGCTAGGCCTAAGGTTTAACTATAAGCTTTTTAACCACAATAACTTTAATATACGCTATTAGAGCTGGAATTACCGCGGCTACTAGCACTAGACTTACCCTTTAATTGTTCCTTATTAAGGGATTTAAATTATACTTATTCTAATTATAAGACCTAAAAGAGCCCTATATTAGTATTTATTATTACTACCTCCCTAAATTGGGATTAGGTAATTTACGCGCCTACTGCCTTCCTTAGATATAGTAGCTATTTCTTAGGCTCCTTCTCTAGGGTTAAGCCCTAACCCTCTATTACCTATTGTAACTATGTTTAGCCACTACCTAAACATCGAAAGTTAATAGGGAAGAAATTTAAATAAACCATCGCTAGCACAAGGCCATGTGATTTAAGAAGTTATTATAAATCACTAGAGAGCCTAGGGGGCATTGGTTTTTAATCTAATAAATACATCCTTTCTAAAGTCAGGATTTTTAGCATATATTAGCTCTAGAATTACTACGGTTATCTAAGTAGTAAGGTACTATTAAATAAATAATAACTTATATAATAAGCTATTCGTAGTTTTGCTATATAATTACTTATACTTAGACATATATAGCTTAATCTTTAAGATAAGTATATAATTACTAGCAGAATTAACTAGGTAACTATTATTTGCTAGGGGTAGCTTACTAGCGCCTAAGGGTAGCACTAGAGAGATTTAGTTTTCTAGTAGTCGCCTACTATAAGACAGGCAAGCCATGGGTAGCCTTAGCTAGCTTTAGGCTAGTAAGACTACTTATAGTATTTTGCTTTCCCCCTCTAAGTTCCTTAGGGCTCTGTTTACACGTACATCCTACGCCCGCTGTAGGCTATATAGTCTAGGCGCCCTAGGAGGAGGACTTAGCGTGTAGTATTAGCTATTCTAGCGTTAGCTACCTGTGATTACTACCTATTACTCTAAATTACGGCATAATAGCTAGAGGCTAATTACCTACAGAACCCATCTAGATAGCAGCGTAAAGGCAAGCCTCCTACTATAGCTAGGCATTTCCTATACGCTATGAAGCCTAAGTAACTAGTTTTAGGGAAGTTAACGCCTACTATAACCCCCTACTAATAAGACCATAGCCTATAAGTATATTTAAAAGGCTATATAGTAAATATCTATAAGATAAGGTATAGAGAGGGCAGTACTTACCGAACTACATTGCCTTACGGCGCCGCTACTTAGCTATCTAGGCTTTTGCCCCCCTCTTATATACCTACTAACTATATTAGCGGACCTAGACCACTAGTAAGGGCTTAAGGGCTACTTTTTATTTTCTATAAAATTTATTTATATAGGAAAAGTAAAAAATTAACTTATAGCTATATAATATAAACGCTTACATACACTAACTTTTAATTAACTACCTGCGCGCGCCTATAATAGCGCACGCGCGCACGCCTACAGCGCTTGCACAAGTAATAATAGCGCACCTATAGCGCCCGCACTAATAGCGAACATAAGCGGGTATAGGTTAGGCGCCTAACCTACACTGTGCCTATATAAATTAGTTATAGTTAGGAAAGTGTCCTTAAGTAAGATAGAGTAAGCAGGTAAAAGATAGAGAGAGTGGCAAACAGGTATAGGCAGGTATAGGTTAGGCGCCTAACCTACACCGCGCCTATACAAATTAGTTATAGTTAGGAAAGTGTCCTTAAGTAAGATAGAGTAAGCAGGCAGAAAATAGGGGGAGTGGCAAATAGGTGCGGGCAGGTATAGGTTAGGCGCTTAACCTACACCGCGCCTATATAAATTAGTTATAGTTAGGAAAGTATCCTTAAGTAGGATAAAGTAAGCGGGCAGAAGATAGGGGGAGTGGCGAATAGGTGCGGGCGGGTATAGGTTAGGCGCCTAACCTACACCGCGCCTATATAAATTGGTTATAGTTAGGAAAGTGTCCTTAAGTGGGATAAAGTAGGCAGGCGGAAAATAGGGGGAGTGGCAAACAGGTGCGGGCGGGTATAGGTTAGGCGCCTAACCTACACCGCGTAGAAAAAACACAAGATATAGGTTAGGCGCCTAACCTACACCGCAGCATAATAACTATACTATAAGGGTTTTACTCCCTAGCCTAGCTAGTTAGCCTACTACTACTTATAGTAATTCTTATGTTTACACTTAAGGCAGCGGGCTTACTAATAACTTTTTCTATTTTACCTACCCTAGTGCCTATAGCAAAGCCTCTCCCCCCTAGAGAATAACCTAGTAATATTCCCTTAAAAGTCTACTAACTATTATAGTAAACTATAGTTACTAGCAATAGCTTATAGGCTACTTTTTACCTTCTATAAAATTCACTTATATAGGAAAATTCTAAAAATTAACTCATAGCCACATAATATAAACGCCTATGTACACTAACTTTTAATTAACCACCTACGCGCGCCTGCAACAGCCAGAGTATTGTTTGTAGTGTAGTTAGTGTAGTTTTTAGGAAAAACTTGTATTTGTAGTGTAGTTTTTTTTTTCTTATAGTTAGTGTAGTGTAGTTTTTTTTTTTTTATAGTGTAGTGTATTGTAGTTTTTTTTTTTTGTAGTTAGTGTAGTGTAGTTTTTTTTTTTTTGTAGTGTAGTGTATTATAGTTTTTTTTTACTTGTATTGTAGTGTAGTTAGTGTAGTTAACTACAAAAACTACAATGTAGTGTTAGTAAAAAAAAAAGTGGGCCTTTTTATTATATAATGTTATTATAAGAATTAAAAGAAAGCTAGTTATATAGAAGCTTTTATTATTACCTATTTTACTTAATTAGTTATAGAATTTATAATATTTACTTTTTTTTAAGAATTTTACTATAACTAGGGTTATTTATAATATTATACCTTTTTAATAATACTATTATACTTATTACTTTATTTTACTAATATAACTTTAAGAAAAACCTTCTAATTATTTTATTTACTATTATTATTAATTATTTTATATTTTTATTATTAATTTAATTAAAAAATACCCTAAACTAATATAATTAAATTAAATTAGAAATCTAAATAAATATATAAAAGTTAATAGAATATATACTTAGTACTTTAATATTATTATTAATATAATAAGAACTTAAAAAAAGCTTAAACTATTTATTTACTATTTAAACTAATTAAATATTACTTTAAGCTTTATAATTCTAAAGCTTTAAGAAGTTATATATAGTAACTTTATATATCTTATTATAATAATACATAAAGAAAGAATATAATAGACTAATATTTATAATTTATTAATAGATAACTAATAGTATTATTTTAATTACCCTATATAGCTTAAATAAGCTATAAAAAATAAGTTTAACTTGTTTTTAAAAATAATACTAGGACTTAGTTTTATATAATATATTATACTTATTATAAAAGCTTTAATAACTTTTATAACCTTAATTACTATTATTACTATAATTACTATTATTTTATATTTATTATTATTTTAAAAAAACACAAAAGAGAAAACATTTTTATAATATTAATATTTTTAAAAACCTTAAAATACTAAGTTATTAAAAACTATAGCTTTTACTATAGTAATTTACTTATAATTACTAGTATTTATATTTAAGTTATTTATTTATTATTTATTTATTATTAAACTTTAACACTAATAATATTATAAGTAATCTTAGTAATCTTAGTAATCTTAGTAATCTTAGTAATCTTAGTAATCTTAGTAATCTTAGTAATCTTAGTAATCTTAGTAATCTTAGTAATCTTAGTAATCTTAGTAATCTTAGTAATCTTAGTAATCTTAGTAATCTTAGTAATCTTAGTAATACTAGTAATATTAGTAATATTAGTATTATAAGCTATTATAAGCTATTATAAGCTATTATAAGCTATTATAAGCTATTATAAGCTATTATAAGCTATTATAAGCTATAATAAGATATAATAAGCTATTATAAGCTATAATAAGATATAATAAGCTCCTTATATTAAGTTTACTAGTAGTTCTTTTTATAGTTTTTTTAAAATAAGTAATAATAATAATTTATAGAAATATAAAATAATTTATAGAAATAGTAAATAATATTATAAGAAGGTTTTTCTTTAAGTTATATTAGGGAAATAAAGTATTAAGTTAAATAGTATTATTAAAAAAGTATAATATTATATATAACCTTACTTAGTTATAGTAAAATTACTAAAATAATATAATATTATAAATTTTATAACTAATTAAATAAAATAGGTAATAATAAAAGCTTTTATATAACTAGCATTCTTTTAATCCTTATAATACTAATAACTAATAAAAAGTCTAATACTACATTTGTAGTGTTTGTAGTTAGTGTAGTTTAGGAAAAAAAATTTGTAGTGTAATGTATTATAGTTTTTTTTTTTTTGTAGTTAGTGTAGTGTAGTTTTTTTTTCCTTATAGTTAGTGTAGTTTGTAGTGTAGTGTAGTTTGTAGTGTAGTTACTACACTACACTACAAATACTACACTACACTACACGTTTTAGTGCAATACTCTGGCTACTATAGAGAATAAATCTAAAGGAGATTATAGAGTTTATAGAAAATAACTAGGAAATTCTAGAGGAAGTTAAATAGCTCCTAAGGGGATTAAATAGCTAGATTATAAAAGAAGCTAAGAACTAGGAGTTAAAAAACTAAGTATTATAAATAATAAAGTTAGCGATTATTTGCGTTTTCTTAATTTACTATAGCTAGTAAATAAGATTAAAATAATAAGCTTTAAGGAAATACTAGCGGAGAATACTTAGGGAATAAAGCATAAATAAAGAGTATATTAGGAAGATAGGAAGACTAAGGGGGATATTAATAGGAAGAATAATATTACTATAAGTAAAATAGGAATAGAATTACATAGTTTATATAGTTTAGAATTAGATAATATAGCGAAAATAACTAGTAAACAAGTTCTTATTAGCAAACTAGAATTAAAGTTTACTACTATAGTTATGTAGAAACCGCTGTAAAATGTTATTATAGATAGAATAACCATTAAGAGCTCTAAGATAGAAATTAAATCCTTTACCTCTTATTACACTAGCGTCCCTTAACTAAAACCCGTATTAACCTAGTAAATAATTACTTAAAGTTAGATTAAACGTTATAAAGTATTATAGGAAAGGGAATTATCCTTAAATATAAGTTATAATTACTCTAAATAAGATCTAGAGAAAGCATAGTATAGTAAAGAATTAGGATTATCCTAAGGAGACCTAATAAGAGATAATTTAGAAGACTTAGATAAGGAGAAAACTAATAAGGGAAGAAATAAGAAATACATAAAGATTAATATAGGTAAAGAATAGGATTAAGATAGGGAAGATAATCTTAACCTATTTAATATCTTAAGAAATACGCGTAATATAGTAATACTATAGGAAGAATATAAAATAAATACCTCTAGATATAGTGAGGACTTAATTTATATAGGAAAATCAAAAATTAAGGGTACTCCCTTACTAAGTAAGAATTACTATATAAATAATAAAAATTAGGACTTAATCTAAGAAGCTAGGAATAGCATAAGTAATGTATTAGACTTAAGCATTTTAAAGGTTTAAGATCTAGAGGTAAACACACTAAGATAAGACTATAACTTAATTTATATAGGAAAACTAAAAATTAAGGTTTACCCCTTAAAGAATAAAAATCACTATATAAATATAATAATTAGAGGTTTAGTAAAAGAAACTAGGGATAGAAATTAGTATTTGCGTAGGTAGTAATATAAGTAAGAGGGATTAGTTATAAGAAAAGGGTAGTATTACGCTATATACACTCCTATACACTACCTATGCCTAATTTATATAGGAAAAGAGAAAATTAAGGCCTCCCTCTTAAAAATTAGAAATTACTATATAAATAACTAGATTAGAGAATTAACTAGTAAAACTAAGGATAGTAAGGACTATAGTATGGACTTAGTAATGCACTTAAATATTATAGGTTATATGCTAGTTTGTAATGTAAATAGGAAGAAAGTAATATAAGATAGTATAAGACTAGGCAAATCAGAGATTTATATAGGGAAATTGGAAATTAAGGGCTACCCCTTAAGATTCTAGAATTTATATATAAATTAACTATTAGCAAACTTAGCGTCTAAAACTATAGTTTCTTAGTTTAATTAGTCTAATATTACACTTAGAGACTATGCAAGGACTATAGAATAATAGATAATAATTATAAGGCTATGTTATATATTTAAAGATTACTTTATTAAGAAGCTTAAAGATATTTATATAACTAACCTTTTATAATATTACATTCCCTTAGTTCTAAACGCTTAGCCTAGGAAAAGGAAGTAATATTAGTACTTAGGAATGTATTATAAGTTTTTAAAGAAGGTGTTTTTAGCTATAGAGAAAGCAGGTATTATTTACTATAGAGATTTAGAATAGGTAGCCCTAATAATATTTGCCCTAAAGCCTAGTAAGGATTTTTAAGTGGTTTATAATTACTATAATGTAAATAGTAAGATAGTTAAATTAGCTTATCCTTACTATAATATAGAAGCTAATTTAGATTTAATTTATTACAGAAGGTTAATAATAATCTTACAAGTAAATGCTTTAAATAGATTCTAGGTAATTAGAATTTATTTACCTAATAAATATAAGATAGCCTTCTTAGGCCCTAATAGAATGTATTACTATAATAATATAGTATAAGGATTAACTAGGTTACTAGGAATATACACTAGATTTAGAGACACTACCTTTAGGCATTTATTCTTTAAAGATAGATCTAAAAGCAAATTAATATTAGGATATATAGAAGACATTAAGACCTTGTTTTCTATTTACATAGATAATCACTACTTAGGTTCTAAAACATAGGAAGATTACTTTAACTTCTTATAGACACACTACTTCCTAAGAATTACCTAGGCACTAATTAGACTAAGTAAACGCAAAATAACTCTCTTTGCGTTAAAGGTAAACTATATAGGATTTTCTATTAAAGATAGAAAGATTAGACTAGCAAGACACTTCTAATAGTAGCCTCTAAAAACTTAGAATAAAATCTTAGTTTTAATTTACCTAATACCCTTCTTAAGAAAGTTTATCCCTAGTAAATTAAATCTAGTATTAACTATTAAGAAAGTCTTTTTCTAAGAGGTTTAGAAAGTTATAAAATCTAGGAAACTATTAGTCTAGAGAGTAAAAGTTTTAAAGGAGAAACCTAAATAAACACTAGAAGCTTAAAACGCCTTACTCTAGATTTACTATAGTATTTAGGTAAATACTACTTTTAGGGCCTAGCTAAGGATCAGAGCATTGTTGTATTGTATTGTATTGTATTTTTTAGCCCTTCGATGTATTGTATTGTATTATATTACCCTATGTATTGTATTATGTATTATATTGTATTAAAAATACAATACAATACAATACAATACATACAATACAATGTATTATTAGGGAAAAAAAAAAGTGGAGTATTATATAAATTCATTATATAGTAGATTTTTTAAGTAATTTAATTATAGTATTCTTATTTTTATATATAATTTAGTTATTTATTTAAAAATCTATAAAGTTTTAGCTTATTTATAAAAGTAAGCTTATTATAGATATTATATACCTTAATAAAGTAATTCTTAGTTTAGTTTATAGAATGATTTTTTTTATACTTTTGAAAAGTCTTTTTATCTTAATATCTTTTTTCTTAGATTTACTATTAATTTTATTATATAAAAAAATACAATATAATACAATACAATACAATACAATATAATGTATTATATATCATTAAGGGTAGTATATATATCTTAAATATATTAGATTTTAAGCGTAATCTAAATATAGTATTCCTATTTTTTTAAACAATTTAGATATTTATTTAAAATTCTATAAAGTTTTAGCTTATTTAGTAAAGTAAGCTTATTATATATATAGGGTAGCTATATATGGTTTATTTTTGTCTTATCTTATACCTTAATTTATTTACTATATTTAAAAGGTTTTTTTAACTTTATATCTTTTTTATAGGATTTATTAATGATTTTATTATATAAAAAATACAATATAATACAATACAATACAATACAATATAATATAATATAATACAATATAATGTATTATATGATATTAAGGGTAGTATATATATCCTAAATATATTAGATTTTAAGGGTAATTTAAATATAGTATTCCTATTTTTCTAAATAATTTAGAAATTTATTTAAAATTTTATAAAGTTTTAGCTTATTTAGTAAAGTAAGCTTATTATATATTTAGGGTAGCTGAATATTATATATTAGAATATAGGCTTATACTTTAATTTTTTTTCTATATTATTAAGGTTTTCCTACTATTCTATTATTTTTTACAGATTTACTACTAATTTCTATACCTTTTTTAGCTTTTATTATAATAATTACCCTAAAGAAATTATTTAATATTCTTAATTAATAAGATATTAAATCTAAAGAAAAATATACTAATATAAGTAAACTTTTTAAAAAATAAAATAAAATATTTTATCTTAAATAAAACTTTCCTAGGTATAAAAGAATTTTTTTTAGATTTATAATATACTTTTTTAACTTTATAGGTTTTTTAAATAAAAGAATAAGTAAAAAGTCTATAAAAAAGTTTCTTAATACTTATCTTAATTAAAAATACTTATTTTAATTTAATAACTAGACTTTTTAATAGTTTATATAAATATAATAAAAAGCTTTATAAAAGTCTTAGCTATATATATATTTTATATAGTTTTATATAATTTTATATAATAAAATTAGCTTTTTTTAAATAAAAGAAAATAGTATTTTAAATATAAAAAAAATAATTTACTATATATTTATATATAAGATATAATTCTCTTATAATAAAGAATATAAATAAAAAAAGTAAGTCTAAAAAGTAAGTCTAAAGTAGGGCGCTTTGTTATATAAGCAATTTATAGTAAATTAAGTGAATTAGTTATTTAAGTAAGGCGAAAATTTTTACGTAATACTATTACCTCGCTTCTCTTTTTTTCTCTTTTCTTCTCTTTTCTTTTCTTTTCTTTTCTTTTCTTTTCTTTTCTTTTCTTTTCTTTTCTTTTCTTTTCTTTTTCCCTTATAAAAATCATAAAAAATCGTAAAAAATCCAAATCACATAGGAAAAGCTAACCTACTATTCTTACTATTATCCCTTATTATTCTTCTGATTTAAGTTTCTTTAAAATCTCCTTTTAGCTATAAAAAACCCAAAAAAACCCCAAAAAACCCCAAAAAAAAACACAGAAAATCATACAAAACAAACAACAAAAAAACACAATAAAAGGAAAAAAGAAAAAAACAAATTTAGCAAAATTCAGCAAAATTCAGCAAAATATCAGCAAAAAACAGCAAAAACACCTCTTATTTAACATGGATTCCTCTTTTTATCCTTCTGATAAATCTTCTTAGCCTATTAGGTCTAGCCAGCCTAGTAATCTTCCAGGTTTATATAAAAAAGACCTAGAAAATCAGGCTAGTTACGAATTCTCTTCAAAATCATATATATTTACCTATAATTTATTTAATTTTCAGTTATCTGAAATTAATTTAAATAAAGAAAGGGTAATTATATGTTTTTATTCATAGCCTAATTATACTTTTACCTTCAAAAGTAAGGCTAAGAGATTCCAAGCTTCTAATGGAATATCCCATTATAAGCTAAAGCATAAGGATATTACTACTTCTAAATTAGAAGAAAAACAACCTAGTAAGATAATAAGTAAGTTATTTATATTATCTAATAACTATCCTATATCTTATTACTAATATTATAATAGTGCCAGAAATCCAGCCACAATCGCCAGGCTAATTATCTTTAATATCCTTTTTTCCTACTAAAAGGGCTCGAAATTCTACAATTTCCTCAGAGGAATTTTCATTAGAAAAGGCAATTAATCTAGTTATAAGATTTATACTAGAAAATAACATTGCTTTTACTATTATTAATAGTAACTCCTTTAAAGAATTACTAAATTATTATTCTAGGTAAGTAATGCATTTTTTCTTATACTATAATATATATATATATAAGCTAACTTAAACTTAGGAATAATAATTTAGCTTCTTTACTAAGTTATAGAAGTATTACACATAGAATTCATACTATATATAATATTTCTAAGTAGCAAATCATCTAGAAGATCCAATATAATCTTCAAAATTAAGGATCTATATCTATTTAGTTAGATATCTAGACTTCCATTAATTCTAAGTCCTATTTAGGTGTTATAGCTAGTTAGCTAGACCTAAACTTTAAACTTAAATATAAGCTTTTAGGTAAGTAAATCCTATTATTCTATTATAACTATAAGGTAAGTTATAATTATTATACTAATTATCTTATATTATAGGATTTAAATATCTATTAAATTCTCACACTAGAGCTTATATTCATAAATTCTTTAATAAAATGATTCAAGAATATTAGCTTAAGCCAAAGATAATCTCAAGGTATGTTAGCTCTTATCTTTTATATTATATAACCTTTTACTAATAAAATAATACTAGTTTTACTAGAGATAACAGGTCTAATAATAATACTTTTATGTCTTCTTATATTAATAAGAACTATAAAAGTACTATTATAGAAAAACCTTATAATATCTAATATATAGCACATGTTTTAAACATTATTATAAAGGATATTATAACGAATTTTATTAAATTAACGTCTTCTAAAGAGGATTTAGAAGCTTTTAAGAATAGTAAGTTTTTACATTATTTTACAGAAGATATCTCTTCTATTAAAGAGAGACAAGATTATAAGGAATTCAAATCCTTAGCAAATAGTAAGTAATTTATTATCATTATTATTAGTATTATTACTAATATTTTCATAGGAATCCTTAGTAAAGTTAAAAGGGTTACTATTATTATCAAGAATAACTAAGGATTATATAAGACTTAGTTAAAATCTTTACATAAGGCAAAAAATAAAGGCTATATTACTAAAAATTGCAATATTATAAGAATTCCTTTAGGTAAGTTATCTTTATTATATATATCTTATTTATAATACTAATTATATCTTTAGCCAATGAAACTAGTGGAATTTAACCTATAAGATAATTAATACTTCTTTAGAGCTTAAAGAAGCTATTATTCTTCTTAATAGGGAGTCTAATATTATAGCTCTTAAGGATGCTATACTAACTACCTAAGAATAGGCAGATTTAGCTACCCTAAGCAGCATATTAGAGGTTTTTTATGAACCTACTATTATACTTTAAAGCCAGAAGTATAATACTTTAGGTTTAGTCCTACTTTTTATTATTAGGATATATAAATATCTTAATGATATAAAAGAGGACTAAAAGGCTTATCTTCGCTAGGTATATATATTACTTTCTTATATTATATCCTTTATATATTAACTTATAATAGGAAACTTATAGCCCTTAAGGCAAGGCCTTTATAGCATCTATAGATATTAGCTTAAATAAGCTAGCTAATTATTTTCCTAAAGATATAGGAAATAATTACTTCTTATATTAGCCTTATCTATATGCTATGTTATTAGACCCTTGGCTTAACCTTCTTACTATAAAGGAGAAGCTAAAGCTAGGAGATTAAACCTTAGAAAGGTTAATAAAAAACCTTAAAAAGGATTATAATTCGTAAGTATTATATAATAATCCTTTCTTAATTATAGTTTTAATATACTAATATATAATGTTATTAGGATTTTACCTCTTTATAAAGAGAACCAAGCTAATATCAATATTAGCAAGCAAGATTAACACGCAAATACCCAATTTATAGTTAATCTTGCAGGGCCTAGTTAACCTAGGACTTTTGAAAATCCTAGGCCTAAGCCTAAAACTAACCTTTATAAAGGTTTATTTCCTAATAAGAGAGAAAAGTCTATTTAAAAGAATAGAAAAAATGAGATTTTTACTTATACTAAGCTAGATATTTAAGAAGATAAGGTAAGTAAATCCCTTTCTTATATTAATAATCTTATTAATATATTAATATTATTATAGGAGGATATCTTTAAATAGTGGGAAGATAATACTAAATCTTTCCCTATTTTAAGTATTATTACTAGGAAATACCTAGCTATTCCTGCTACCTCTAGTGCTATAGAAAGCACTTTTAATACTAGAGGTAATATTCTTATAAAGAGACGAACTTCTTTAAAGAATTCTACTTTAAAGGAATTAATCTTATTAAAGAATTGGGAAAAGGAGGGAAATATTATTACTAAGCAATACTCAGAGCTTTATGATTATTATAGCTCTGATTCTAAAGAGTCTATATCTTCTTTAAAGGAAGATTCTAACTTAGGTAAATCTAATGATTTACCTAATATTAAATCTTCCTTTGAAGATGATATTTATTCTAATTTAGACCTTTAAGTAGGTTATTATAAGGGTTTTTTCCTAGTTTAGTCTAGTTTTCCCTTAATAAATTTTTTTATATTTATAAATGTTTTCCTATATTTTACAGTATTTTTACTATTATTTTTACTATTATTTTTACTATTATTTTTACTATTATTTTTACTATTATTATTACTATTACTATTATCATTACTATTACTATTATTATTACTATTATTATTACTATTATTATTACTATTATTATTACTATTATTATTTTAAAAAAACATAAAAAAGAAAAGTATTTTATTTTATTAATATTTTTAAAAACCTTAAAATACTAAGTAATTAAAAAGTATAGCTTTTCTTATAGTAATTTCCTTATACTTACTTATATTTATATATAAGTTATTTATTTACTATTTAATTTTAATTAAACTTTAACACTAATAATATTTTGAGTTATATAAGCAATATAAGTAATATATATATAAGCTATTAGAACCTATTATAATGTATTATAATTTATAATGTATTATAAGCTATTATAAGCTATTATAAGCTATTATAAGCTATTATAAGCTATTATAAGCTATTATAAGCTATTATAGAGTATTATAAGCTATTAAAAGGTATTAAATAAACTATATATACCTTATAATAAAGGAATTTAACTTAAAACTAAAAAAAAGAAAAAAAAATACAAAACAATACAAATAATACATGTATTGTATTATATTGTAAAATTTTAGATGTATTGTATTGTGTAATGTATTGTATTGTATTGCAATGCTCTGCTAAGGATATAGTTTTATTTAGTAATAAATACTTTAGATATAGAAACTAGAGGAGTTTTATTCTAGCTAAAAGATATAGAACCTAGTATAAGCACTATAGACTTAAATTTTATAAAGGTTTAAATTATTATATAAATATTATATAAATTAGGGGACATAGAAAAACGCTATATAATACTAGAAAAAGAAATATTAGCTATTATTATTAGACTAAAAAAGATATAATAGCTAGTTAATAGTTTACCTTATTTATTAAAGGTATATATAGACTATAAAGGGATTATTAATTTAATAGTAAACCTCTCTAAGGTTTATAGGAAGGTTACTTAATAGGTAAATATTCTATAAGAGTTAAATATAAAATATATACACTATTCTAATATAATAAAAATCATAAAGATTATAGATAGAATATTATAACTACTAGAGAAACTTAGATTTAATTTATATAAAGTAAAGAGAAAAATAGGAGTTAATATATTCCTAGCTATAGGAGATTAATAAGTAATAATTTTAATAAATATAATAATTATACTAGAAGGAGAAAAATTAGATAATAAAACTTTAGAAATAATTAAAACTAAGCTTTAGGAATAGCTAAACTCTAAATAGTATAGGGAAATTCTTACTTTAATTATTTATAGTTCTTATATAATCCTAACTAAATAATAGAAACTAGTTTAGTATTAAGCTTTAAAATATTAAATTATAGACTAAAAACTTTATTATTTAGAACTTAATAAATCCTTAGCTAAATATATAATCTTTAAAGAGGTTTTACTAAAACTTTAATAAGCTTATAATATAGTAAGGCATTTTAGCCTAACTATTATAATATAAAAGCTTTATAAGATATATTTCTAGCTAGATAAAGTAAAAGATATTAAGTCTTACTATTAATCTTATCTTATTTACTAGTAAACTAGAACTAGGTTACTAAGATTAGCTTTAAAAACTATTATAATATTAGAACTATAGGTATTAGTTATAATAGATTACCTTAGACCTATTACTCCTAAGGCTTAAAGTAAAGACTTATATATACTAATTACTATTAACTATATAATAAGGTTTATATTAAGTTAATCCTATAATAAAGCTACTAGAGATTTAGTTACCTAGATATAGGATAAAAACTAGAGCTTTATTTTTAGTTAGCTAAGAAAAATATACTATAATAATAAATCTTACTTTAAAAATCTAAACTTTAAATTAACTATAGGGAAATATAGTATAATAGTTACTTTTAGACTTATCTCTTATTTATTTTCTATAGGGCTTACTAAATAAAATATTTACCTAGTAAAATAATAATTAATAAAGTAAGTAGTTAAAAGGGATAGAGTATTACTTAATTTATAAAACTAAGCTATTTTAAGTATTATAGTTATTCTAAATAATTAGTTTATATTAAGTATAAGGATAACTCTAGTAATATTAATATTAGGATTTAATCTATTTATTAAACACATAGGAGTTAGTAATAATTAAGATAGAATAGACTTATTAGAATTAAAAACTAATTTTATCTTAGTCTAAGAAATAAATCTATAGCACTTTAATTTAAGGGAGAAAAGAAGGAAATTAGTTTAAACTTAAAAGGTAAATAATAAGGAGGATTTTTCTAAGTTACTATAATAGTTTAAAGTAAGTAATCTTATATAAGAGAAAATTAATAAGGAGAATAAGCTAAAAGGGAAGTTTTATAAGACCTAGGGAAAGCTTTTAATAATTAAGAGAAAGTTATTATTAGTATTATATAAGATTAAACCTCTAGATAAAAAATAAAGTTAAAAGATTTATATTAATAATCTAAAGATATATATCCTATACTAGGAAAGACTATAACCTCTAAGACTAAATATATAGAATATAGCTAATTAGGATTTAAAGAAGGAGATATAGAATTAGTAAGGGATAGAGAATAATAATTAAGAAAGTAAATAGCTTATAGTATTTTAGAAGAATTATAGTATTATAGTTAATACTATCTTAAAATAGGCTAGCCTATTAAGGTGGAGAATAGCTTAGGTAATAGTTAACCCTAATTATATAGGGCGTAGCTAGAGTATAGACTAAAAGAATATAACTATCATTATCCCCATCATTTTGGTATCACTTCACGACCTTGTTCGCCTGCCAAACAAGCCAGCGCAGCCACTAGTTGTCTCGCGCTAATGAGAAGGTGAGTCTAGCTTGAATGGTCCCCGACCAACCAGCAGATATCAAGATGACGGGATGGTGAGCCAGCGTTGGGAGATGGTGGGAGACCATGATGGAGAACGTGATGACATTTTGATGGCATGTCGGTCGACGGTGTGTGTGTTGCAGGCCCGTATTCCTGCGCGCGTGCATGTACATGGCGTTTGTATGCACAAACAAGATGAAACCATCTTGCTCGAATCTGGTGCTCGAATCTGGTGCCATATGTTTCTACACCGGTGGATGCCTGGCGGGAGGCGGGAACTCATGATCTGGTGCATGGCTTTGTTCGTGTGTGTGTGTGTGTGTGTGTAGCACCATCCGACCTACTCAAGTATGCGTGGTCCATAAGAAGGCAACCCACCCCCAGATGGCCAGTTATTGCCATCTATTCTCGGGTATACGCTGTCTTGGTTTTTGTTTTTCACATTTTCCCGCATACTCTCTGTTTGATATCCGTGGGTCGTCAAGTCGTACCTGGTGAGATAGGAACCTGCAACCTCGATCTCGATCGCTCTGCGTTTGGACTACGATACAAGTGAGTATCTTTTCATGTCGGGTCGGTTGCTTTCTATTCCTACCGACGTTTACTGCCTTTTCCCCCTCGATACATATCCGACGTATATGGTAAAGAGTCTTACGAGATATCTGATGACTAACCTGCCGACTTTGGAAGAAGCTCGGATGAGGCAAGGCGGCACCATTTAAGACAGCCAAGACGTCGCTGCATCATCTTGGTAACACGAAGCCCTTGAAGTCAAGACTGGGCCTGAATTCATTGGGCCGGTCGACCACCGCCCACCGCCCACCGCCCGCCGCCGTCTGCGCGCCTGCCGGACCTGCGTCTTCAGCTGACCGCGACCACCAGTCAGCCCACCCAGGGCCACCACCCAGGGCCACCACCCAGGGCCACCACCCAGGGCCACCACCGGACGCCTGAGGCCACGCTGGGCCGGCCTGAGGCTGCGACCCGACCAGAAGTCTCCCCCCACTGTGCCACCCATTTTTAATACCCATTTCCTGAAGCGACAGCGACCGTCTGAGACAGTTGCCAACCGCCCGCTGCTAGCGCGCGCCCGCCAGCGTCCGCCAGTGCCCGCCAGCGCCCACCTTGCCCACACCACCACAAATTGACGAGGCCGAGAACGACTCGGCACCAAAAACAAGCTGGGCTCCATATTAGCAGAGCTCAATTCAGCACCATGGATCGTCTTTCGGCCATGTCCCCTCTCTCCACCGTCTTGCCTCCCGTCTCGCCCGGTTTCGCCTCTCCTCCATCCGGCCTTGCTGGTCTTCCATCGCCTCCTCTTCTTTCTCCAGGCAAGAGGCGTCCTGCCTTCACGCGACACTCAATTCCCTCCGTCGTCATGCCCGAGTATCGTCACGTCCGCAGCGGCAGCCTCAATATCCCCAACGGCGCTGCCGCCGCCAACCCGTCCTCCGCAATGATGCCCCGGAGTCCTCCCAGTACGTTGGGCGAATCGCCCGCCTTTGTTACTCTTCTTCTGCTTCTTTTTCTCCCCCCCCCGCGCCGCCCATAGGAAGCCGCGTCTTGAATTGCTACTGCGAGTCGAGCGCTCCTTCCGAGTCGTGCCGCAATTGACCTCCCAAGTCCCGCCCCCACCTCACAATAACCACGACAGCCTGACCCCGAGCTCTTGATTTGATCACATGTTGCGAAAATTTGCCTGTTCTTTTCATTACAATGGCATTCCAAGAAGCAGAAGTATGCTGACCACGACAACTCGTTCACTTATACAGACACATCTCATGTTCCATGCAAGTTCTTCCGTCAAGGCGCTTGTCAGGCTGGCAATGCCTGTCCCTTCAGCCATGATCTCGGCGCAGCGTCTGAAACAATCTGCAAGTATTTCGCAAAGGTTGGTTTGGTGGCAATTCTCTCTTCTTTCTTCTCCGAGACCCAGCAGACACTTCCATCTCACTTGGCATCTGTGCTGCAACTAACATGGCCTGGATCGCTCCAGGGCAATTGCAAATTCGGGCCCAAATGCGCAAACATCCACATCCTACCCGACGGCCGACGCATAAATTACGGCAAGAATGGTGTCACGATAGGCACGAATCCCGTCAATCTCGCCGGCCGACCCCCGCCGAGCCCTGCATCCCCGACATCTTCATCCTCCACCATCTATCAACAATCGTCCGCCAGTGCTCTCACATCCTCTCTCTACGGTGCCGACCAGCCCGCTTACGCGAGCGTCTTTGATCGTGATGACCGCCAGCCGTCTCACCATCTCGGTCGCCAGGCAAGTCTCGACAACGGCATCCCGTCGATCGATTCACCCTACGGCCATTCCAATTATGGCTCGCCCCGAGACGAAGACGCAACTCGCCTGGGGTTTGGCCTCTCACCAATGAATGGCAAAGGATTATCTATACTCGATGCTCCTCTCCCCGCCTCGTTTGACTCCAACGGCATCTCCAACGCTGCCCGGTTCCCTGCAGCGCCCTGGCCGTCCTCTGTGCCATCCAAATTCGGTCTCGAATCCCCTACGCCCTCACTCAGCAATGCAAAGGATTCCCGAACGTCCGAGACGCTCAAGTTGCTTCACACCTCGGCCTTTGGTTCATCAGAGCACCTGGCGACCCTAACAGCAAGCAGCCCTCCCAATTCTCAACCTGCCATTGGCGATGAATATTTCGGCAAACGAGCTATGCACTCGTCCAGATACGCAAAACCCCGCATGCTGAGCTCGAGCATGCCAAAGACGTCCTCGGTGGATCGAGACTGGGAGGCCGAATTTGCTTTCGATGATGACAACCTGCCCGAGAACTACGTTCCTGAAAACCTTCAGGAGCTTTTGACGCCTGCCGAGAAGGCAAGGCGAGGATCCATGCGAGCGGACGATCCTGTCACCGATGGCATCACCAAAAGTGGAAGTCCCATGGGCACCAGCCCGAGTCGCTGGGGATCCCTGTTTCAGCGTCAAAAGGAGGAAGAGGATGCTGCCAGAGCAGCTCGCAGCTTTGGGTCAGCCTTTGGTCACGTGGGAAGTCCCCTTCGAAAATCGACTTTGGCGCAGGAGATGGGCGATGACTACAGAAGCCAGGGGTCAAGCAGCCGTCCTTTAGGTGCCCGGACCACAAGCGAGTCCATGTCGGTTCTTTCCCAGCAGCTGCAGCGCAGCAGACTTGATGATGGAGTGGGTGGTTTGGGCACGGCCGCGGGCTCCAGCCCGCATCTTCATCCCACAAGCGCAAGACTGGGCTCTGGCGGCGGTCTTGCTCCTATCGGGAAAGACCGCGCGATGGAGCGTCATGTTTCCAGCGGAAGTATCAGCTCATCCGTGACTGGTCGGTTCACTACGCCCATCGACGAAGAAGATCCGGCCTTTGTGTTTGCCATGGAGGAAGAAGACGATGCATCCAGCGCAAGAATGCGCAAGAGAATCTCGGCAGGATTGAGCATTGGGACCTTGAGCAGCTACGCCGGCGCTGCGGCGGGCAGAAACGCGTCTAACAATGGTTCCAAGGAGAACAGAGATCCGCTATCCGTCACCCAACGCTGATGAGGATTTTTATGGAGGCCAAAAGAAAAAAAAAAAAAAAAAAAAAAAAAGGCGTTCGTTGTTGCAACACACCAGCGCTGTTCTCTGCGATAGAAGAAGTGGCTAGAATGATTGAAGAAGAGCTTCAACGACCTTGCATATCATGGCATAGAATGCTTTCATACTTGCTTTTTCCCCGAATACAACGCCGCGAGCGACTCATGTCGGATCGGCTGCCTCTGCCATGCCGAGGCGGGATGACGACGGGATACCAAAAAGGAACAGAACAAAATAATTAGGAGGCTCATGTGAAGGTGCTTAAAATCTATTTGTCAAGAATTTCTGGCGTGGACAGTTTGGTTTCAATTTTATACGTTGCTCCTCTGTTTCCGTCTTTTTTCCCCCCTTGAACACAACGGTTTGGCTTCTGTCATGTGGTGTCCGATCATTTGCAGTGCGCCTGTTTCCAACTGAGCCGAAAAAGCGAAACCAAATACGACGCTCGACGGAGCCAACTTGTGCATTTGGACGACACGCAAATTCATTTTCGGGCGCCTTTTGCTTCTTCATATTTCAAGGAGATGTAGTGGCTTGTTTAGCAAGCATCAGCTTTTCCAACCTCTTGACGAACGAAGTCCGTATACTTGGGCTTTCTCCGAGAGCTGGGGCATACGGATCTCGAATGAAATTTCTGGGCACAGCCATGGATGGACTTTTTCCGCGAATTCCATGGCGTCGAGGTCGGTAATGTACAAGGATACGGAGGGAGTCTTAGATTCAGTGACGATGAGATGACACCCGTCGCCTTAGGCGCAGACGGGTTACGATGGAGTGTGGCACGTAAAATGGTTGGAGGGGGCTACTTTTGGCACATGTTGTCCTTTTTTTCCCGACTAATTAGAGGTGTTCCTGGTATCTATCTGTTCATGGCGTATCAATTGAATTCATTGCAGCGTGTGCTGCGCATGAGTTGATGGGTCTGGTGTTGTTGAATTTCTCAAGAGGACTCCATGTCTGTTGTGTATATGATGTGATTTGGCAGCAGTCTGATTTGTAGTTATGTCTACGTACGTACCTCAGCACCTGGGTGGTTAGTTACGAGTCGATGGGCTAGATGTACGTCATGCTTTTGACGCGTCGGCACTGTTTGGTAAATCGTGCATGACCTTGCGAATGGACGTCCGTTCGTTCGTGATGCCTCGCTTTGGTGCTCCATCTGGGGATCAGTCATCTGCGTCTTTATAATCTCACGACACGACGACATTGACCATTGACTACATCTTTATAATCTCACGACACGACAACCCCTGTTGACCATTGACTACGTCTCTATAATCTCACGCCTGCCGTTGACCATTGACCATTGATTTGATTCAGCGGGCACAATACGGAGCACTGAGGGGAAATCACACCGGGGCCTCACGGGTCAAGACGTTAAAATCAGGATACTGGAAATTGTTTCTCTTTTATTCATCCGATTTCCTCTATGAGACAAGAAAAAAAAAAAAAAAACTCTACACCCACCGCGCGATAAAGTTGGACCTCCCTTGTAAGGGAGTAGAGCAAGTTAATAGTACAAAATATGCCTTGTTTCGGTTTTTCACTGCTCGACGCCTCCGTTGTTCCTAGGGGAAAAAAGAACCGCCTAGTGAGCATCGGGTTGGGAGAGGATGTATTCGACGGCCTTGTCAACTGCGGAGAGGAGAAAAAAGGGTCAGCACAAGTATCGGAGGGTCAAGGTTCGCAGGGGAAAACGCACCAGAGTGGATGGAATCGGCGTCCTTGTCGGGGATCTCGATGCTGAATTCCTCTTCAATGGCCATGACGACTTCAACGGTGTCGAGGGAGTCGAGGCCGAGGTCGTTGGCGAAGTGGGCGGTGGGCTTGATCTGTGTGGAGAGAGATCTTTTTTTTAGTTTTTTCTTATCAAATCATGACGGCCTGCATGTATTGCGGGGATCCGGGGGGGAGGGGGGGAATAGCGCACGTTGGAAACGTCGTTGACCTGCGAATGTTAGTTGGCACCGGCATGACGAGGAAGCTGCTTCGTCCGTGAGACGACGTACCTTGTCGAAACCCTGCAACAAGCTCATGATTCGGCCCTCGACCTCCTCCTTCTTCAAGCTGCTCGCAGCGCTGTACATTCTGGTGCCCAGGACCTTGTGCAGCTTGGGTAGCATGGGAGCGGCGCGGGTGCGGGCACGGGGAGCAACGAAGCTCCGGACGGCAGGACGGGAGGCAGCGCGCGCCGCTGAGCGGAGGAAAGCGGTGCGGAACATGGTGTTGTTGTCGGTCGTGGGTGGTCCGGGATCTTGTCGATGGGCCGAGTAGAGAGTAAGAGGCGAGTTGAGTCAATTGGCGATTGACCGGCGTGGAGAAGACGGGGGGGTATGGGGGATGGCGCGGGTTAGATATGACGGAACGCGAGGATGGAGTTGGTGATAAATTTCTCGCTGGCGGCTTGTTGAGCAACTTGGTAATACGGAGGTCGGAGCTGGGCTGGAGCTGCTGTCACGTGATACGGGATGGGTGGGTAAGTCGGGAGGGGGTGGATTGGCTTTGGGGAATCGTGATTGGTTGGCTTTTCGATGGGATGGGATGGCCCGAGACTTCTGCCTGTTTGGTTGATGCGTTTCGTACGCTGGGAGGGCGAAGTCTACTATATTCGCATATTCTTAGGGTACATGAATAGAACTGTAATTGGCCGTCGTCAATACGTGAAGAGTGATTTGCGCTGCAAATATTTCCACAAAACAAATTGGGAATAGTGCTGTATGTCTTCACAAGGCGGACATAAAATCACATTATTGCCTGGCAATACGCGCGCACAATGCAGTGATAATAGCTCTCTTGGCCAATATATGTACATTTCCCAATTGGGACCTCGCTCCACCGCTCTACATTCACGACGCGCCCTCATCCAGCCTTTTACTATTGATACAAAGGGAATCAACGATAATATATATGTGGTGGCTCGTCATTGACTGTCTGTGGTCTATCGGTATGGGGCATCGGCGCGAATGGCTGCGGCCAACTCTGGCTCCCACTTGTCTCCGTTGGACAATAGCTTCTCTGTTGTGGTGTTAGGTCAGCATTCACATGGGAACAATTGGCACGGAGAATGTTTCCACACACCCTTGTTGTACAGTAGCTCTTCTCTCGTCTCGGTGGCATATTCGGCATTTGGACTCTCAACGATCGCGTCGACAGGGCAGGATTCCTGGCAGAAGCCGCAATAGATACACTTGGTCATGTCAATATCGTAACGGGTAGTTCGGCGGGAGCCATCGGCACGCTCCTCGGCTTCGATGGTAATAGCCTGGGCAGGGCAGATCTGCAAATTTTATCAGCTCAGTCTCCAGAGTGATTCATAGAATAAACGTACAGCTTCGCAAAGCTTGCAGGCGATACATCGCTCTTCACCTGAGGGGTACCGTCGAAGGGCGTGTTCGCCACGGAACCTAGGGGAAATGGGACCCTGAGACTCTTGTTAGTTTCCAATCTGGGGATGCTGGTGGGCAATCTGGGGATGCTGGTGACGGCTGATGTGTGTCGATAGTGTTCTTACCTTCTCGAAGGGATAATAGATCGTGTATCTGCGTATCGATGGTTAGCTTTTCGGACCGTGCAAGATGACCAATTGAGACCTTGGTCAACATTGCGAAAGTTTCCACGTACGGAGGTCGGAAGAACTGTTCCATCAGAACATACATTCCCCTTGCCATCTCAGTCAAGAGGAAGTACTTTCCCAGTCGATCCAGGGTGCCCTCTTTGTCCCACGGCCACTCAACCTGTCTGCTCGTTCGAAACTTCTTGGGAGGCGGTCCCATAGGAGTAGCATATCCTCGCTTTTGGTGCTGCTGGGTAGCCATCAGTCGACTGGCCACGACGACAAGTGAGCTCGTGCTGGTCGGAGCTCCGGCGAACTGCCGTCGCGCGAACATGGTCGCGGAGGCTTGCAGAGCCGGCGACATGATTCAACTCGACGTCGTTATGGTAAAAGGTGCAGTGTGACGAAGGACCCAGGGCCAGTAGCGCGGCTTTAGGGAAGGAGAGTGCAGGTGGCAGCGATTGAAGCCTGTCGACGACAGTTTGACGTGCTAGATTTCTCTTTTGGCCCGGGAGGCTTTGATGCTACGGGATTACATTGATCGGGACGTGATTGGTGGCCATTATACACGTGATCTAGCACGTGCCATATTCTGAATCTCAATACAGCTCGCTTCAACTCAAGACACTTTCCGCGACGAAAATTGAGTGCCGGCTGTTTTTTTTTATGGAAAACAATACAAATGTTAACTCTCGATCGTCCGTCCCTTTTCTGTGATTGAAGGCGATTTCGGAAACTTGCTGGGCTTCCAATAGCCTGTGCGGATGCCTTTCTTCCCACACTCTCTTCGGAAGCTTCTAGTCAAATAATTCATGGCGCGGTCGTCAATCTCATCGAAACTTGAGCTGCTAAGTGACCCCGTACAAGTCAATGTGGTAGGTTATTCTGAACAGTCCGTGGAATACTTTTTGCCAGCATCACGACTTGTTGTTAGAAGCTGCATGTGTTTATCAATAGACGACGTTGTGTAACCCGTAAGATGGGTGGTTAGATGCCCTGGCCAACCGAGCGATTGATGGGTACTGACGGGGATTAATTACCCTGGCTGCAGCATGACTAGCCACTACATGTATTACGCATCGGCACTTTGCGTCCGTCATGTACACGGGGTTGAGTAGTTGAGTGAGGGTTTGCATGAAACGAATGCGCGAGTAGCAATTTAATTGAAGGAGCAGTGAGTGTCATGGAGCAATTCAAGACGACCACGCACACACAGGAATGCACGAGGATAAAAGAGAGCGCAGCCACGGCGTTGACATGGACATCAGGATCTGTTGACATGAACGTGAACAGATGAAAAGGTTTACCGAGACAAATGGCCATTGGAGCGCGGGGAGTTACGAATGGCCATGTCACGCAAGACAGTATCATGGGAGTATCATGGTGACGATAATCCGCATTGAGGGCATTGAGGGCATTGAGGGCGCCCTGTTGTGACTTGCAAGCCTGGAAACCCGGGGAAACCCGCTCCTGTGGCTTTTGGTGGGAATGGAATTGAATTGCATGCCATGCATGTCGGTGGACGCATAATCTCGGCACTGACGCTGCATCACAGCCCTGACTCACTGACTCGATGCGACGGATAGTCTGATATGGCATTGGCTGTTCGTCCGTTCATTTCTTTTTGTCGCCCTTCCGTCTGAAGAAAGCAACAAGAGATTGATTGTTGTCTTGCCACGCGGCAAGAGGGGCACTTGGGGCCGGTAGGCTGGGGCAGTGACGTAAGTCCCTCACTCCCCGAACAGCTGTCAAGCACAAAGTGGACAGCTGGACCACCTGGACCACCTGGACCACCTGGACCACCGCACTGGACCGCCGCTGGAGTCTGGACCCTTGATCTGTTGACTCGGCGTTTGTTGAAAATGGCCCGCAACACAATCAAAAGCTTCGGGTCAAAAGCTTCGGGTCTGCTTGACATGACGGATAGGAGGGCTGAGCAGCCAGCCGCCTTTGCTAGCATCTCGCATTCCTGTCTTTGTTCTTTTCCCTTTAACATCCCCATCTCCTTGTGGTAGCGCAACGTTTGTTTCCCTTTGGTCCCTCTGCCCTCTTTCGTGTTCCCCTCGCTTCACCAGACGCTCGTTTCTTCTCGCATGGCACTTTTGGGCAGAACCTGACTCTGTCCTGAGCCCGGGATCCAGCCTATTTAAGTTAAGGCCCAACTTTGGTTATTCTGCAAATTCTTCATCGTCACCACAACGCTCTTGCTCTCGCTGGACCCGACTCGACCACCATGGAGGCCAGGTCCTTGACCGCCCTCAACGAGCTTGCCGCAAACCCCCCTCAATATCCCGAAAAGCCAGCTGATGAGGCAAAAGATCCCCTAACTCTCTACATCTCTCGGGTGCCGGGCACCAGAGGTAGGTTTACTTTCCAAATCCCGGGCTGATTGATTTCCATTTCTCTCTAACGTCTTGTTACCAGATGTTATTCTCTCCACGGTGAAACCCCAGGAGCGGAACGTGACTGGCGAGGATGTTACCAACTCTCTATATTACATTCATTTGGAGATTCCCGCCGACCACGTCAAAGTTCCCGAATCAGTCTGTGAGGACAACAAATGGCGATCCAGTGAAGAAAGCGGCTCGTCGCCACTCACGATCCATCGAAAACCAGTCGCCGACCAAGCTCGTGCTTTGACGCCCGATGGCCTGGCAAATGGAACACGCCTGCCACCTCTACAGCCCGTAATTTCCACAAGTTCGAACCCACCACGACTCGAGTCTTTGAGTGCTGCTGATGGACTTGGTCGGGACACTCGCCCCTCACTCGAGTGCCCCGACATATCAACACTGCCATCAATACATGGTCAGCCTGGGGTGGATCCGCCTCCAAATAGAAAAGCAGTGCATGAACGAACTGCCGCCGGGTTACACACTGGAATGCCCACGAGAAAGCCTGTTGGTCCTCGTCCAATGCCAGAAGTTCATGTGGCTTCCTCTAAACCTACGCAACCGCTGGACGACCTCTCTTCAGCAGACACAGCCGATGGCTCACCTGAGCACCCGGGGAAACAACTGCCAGTCTTACCTCTGGAGACGCCTGTCCCACAGCCCGGAGGCGTCCAAGGCTCGTTTGCACATTCAAACGCGATCCGGTCCCGGGCTGCTGATTCTGCACCCAGTCGTTCCCCATCACCCCGAAATGACAGCATTACTTCAATCAGTGGAACTGGCACGCCATTCACCCTGACAATTGTCCGCCGGGATCCGAGCTCTAGAAGTCAGTGGAATGTTGGTAGAGTCTCCTCACGACAGCTCGACCCTGTAGACGCTGGCGATGAACGAGAAGCTCAGTCGGCCTCGACTTGGGGTCACCTATCGACTCCATTGCTGCATCCCCACCCGTCCATAAATATAGAGCTCGAGAACTCTGGGTACGCCAAATTCCGGACCATGTCCCGCAAGAAGAACAGTCTCGCGGAAAACGGTTTGGACGCAGCCCTCGCCGCAATGACACGCAGCAACGCCGGTGATCGCAACACCTCCCGAGGCGAGGTTGGCGTCTTTTCACGGCAGTTGCTCATGGAATACTCGCAGAGTTTCGCCAAGAAGTTGCGGAAGACCATTCAGCGTCTGGAGCAGACTGGACTCAACAAGTTGACCCGCCATCGAAGTGACAGCGTTGGATCAGTCGCATCGAATACCAGTGAAAAGTCGGACAACGTCGAAGCTGTTGCCACTGATGGACTACCCCCACCCGGCATGAAACCTCGAGGATACGTGTTCTCGAGCCCGTGGGGTGGTAAATGTGATTTTCAAACAGGTCAGGCTGGACGCAGTCTCGTTTGCCGACACACTCCCCAAGAGCTCGGCACCAGCAGCAATTACAATCCCCTGGTCGCCAGCCACGGTCCAGCAAAGTTCTTGGCGTCTTCGGGGAAAACGGTGAGCGAGTTGCGATTTAATCTTCCCTCTTCGGAGCTTTTTGTAGAACGTGGGGAGCAGTGGAAAGGTAATCTCGAAAAGCTTTTCAAACAAGACGACGGATCGCTGGGTAACAACAGTTGTAATGCAAGAGACGACGGAGCTGTCTCCCCCTTTGGACTGAACCTGGGTAGCGAGCGGGCTGGCGGTGGTAATCGGGGGAAAACAGCCAAGCTGGGCAAGTTGATCATACACGACGAAGGATTGAAGATGCTTGACCTAGTCGTGGCAGCAAACATGGGCATATGGTGGGGAGCATGGGAGAAGAGTTTCTGATGACTTATGCATACACAGGCATGCTTCGGAACTGAGCACATGGGACATGACCATTTCACGATTTCTAGAGCGAGCGAGGATGAGGATAGCGTTGGAATTTGCGGTGTACCAGCTCATTTACCCAGCTTTAGCGTGGCTTTACTTGATTGATTTTGCCTCTATTTACGTCTTCTTAGGGGTTTAAATCGTTTGAGGTAGACCTAATAGAGTGCTTAAAATCCACTAATCTTGGTATATCTCAGAGGCTTTAAAACGATTTAACATGCCAGATAGTAAGCCTATCAGCATACCTCTTTACCTAGGCGTTTTAGCTACCTAAACGACAAACCCACGAACAGCTAGCGAATCAAAGCTTTATCAATACATTATAAAATTCTGCCCACTGTTCCATTCGAGAGAGGTCATATGGGTTTCTCGCCTGGCCTCGACGGGGCAGTATCCATCGAGCACAAGTGAGGCCTCGCCGAGTCTCGCTCCGATCGATACAATGACTCGGCCATTCTAGCACGCTGTCCCCAGCGATCAATGGCAATACTGAAAAGCTTCACATTTACCTGCTGCCCAGTGATCCTGGATCCAGAGTAACGCTGGTTCTTAGCTCTACCAAGTCTGCTCCTGGTCAGTCGCGAGTGAAGTGTATTTGAGAAGGACACGGAGCAGGTGCAATAGCCCACTGGGTGTGACCGACCCTTGCGAGAAGGTAGCTTTGACTTTGATGGTCTCATCGTAGTTCGATTGTCTTTCTTGAAGTGATGGATGCTGTTTTCTTGTTCTGCCCCAGGCTCAGCACGTTAAATTTATGAATTCGTTTTCTCGGTCACCGCGCAAAGCATCGGAGCGTCAAACGGCGCCTTGGCTTTTCCTTGTTTCCTTGGTGAAGACTCGTCTGCTGATTTGTCCTATCGAGTTGATTATAAGGACAGGATGAGGCATGTTGAAGCAAGGGGGGGCGAATGATTTGGGAATATGTTAGATGTGGATGACGGGAAGGATGTGAAGGATGTGAAGCCTTTTGTAAGATTGCAGCAAATAAACGATTATAGCGCACCAAGGTATTGTCAGGTAGAATTGGCTATAATGCCTCGGAATTGAAGTTTGACTTATAATATCATAGATCCTCTACTCAACGCTTCTTAAGAGCTATATTGTTTTTAAGCTTAATTCTTAAACCAATTCTTTTCATTTACATCCCGTCCGCTATTGGGTCGCGACTTTGAGCCTCAATATTTAGCAAGCACTACTCTAGTAAGCCGGCCCTCTATTAGTGACGTAGTTTGTTATCGTTGTTCATGGTTTATAATAAAAAAATCCCTTATCAGGAGCTTTTCTCGGTATTATTGACAGTTCGGGGTGCCCAAACAGAAGCAGTGTGTATCTCTATCAAGCATCAGTTATATAGATCACGAGGACTGCTCCTCGCGGTCTTGGTGATATAATGACACTAAACTTGAATAGAACTATAAGAACCTTGAGTCCGTTATAAAGGATCTACACAATCTAATAGTAAAATAAGAGCAAGAATTACCAACGAGAAACAAGAAAGAGACAATGCTTTTTCGGTCTATCTTCGTCGCGGCTACGAGCCTTTCCCCGGCGTTATCCGTCAACCTTCTTCAGCCTTTCCTGGAGGCTTTGACAGTTTCGTTCCGGGCTGGATCGTCGTCTGCATTGTCAAGTTTATGCATTTTGCATCGTTTCGGCGATCAACATATAATAAATATCGAATTATGCATATTAGAATGGGTATAAAAGCTTCATCTGAAACACTGAACCTCAACCTGTCAACGGCCAAACCGAACCTCCAGCTCCCCGTGCCATCGCAACACCACAACCTCCACCCATCGACACAACCATACTTGAAAAAAAAAAACACCCAATTTCACATATTTTGTGCTCACTCATCAAGTTCACGCACCCCCAATCACCGCAGGCTCAGCACCCGCACCAGTATGAACGCCACTACGCGCCCCAGGCACAGGTTCACCCTTCTCATGAAGCAACGCCGCGCGCGGCACCTCCTGATAATCACGAATGGCGAGCCCCAACCGCGCAGCCGAGATGTTTTTATGACCCCCAAGAAACAAGATGCCAAAGATGGGCTTGGCCAACACATCCAGCGTCCCATAGAATGCCGCCTCGGAGTCTGGGGCAATGACGTTTCCACCCTCGCTCAGCCCCCACGCAATAGGATACAAGAACCACAGGCCCAGAGTCCAGACCGAGGTGATGAGGTATACCTTGCTGACATCGCTGCCTAGCGCATTGGCATGCCGGCGCCCGACCCATGCGACGTTCCACACGATGATGAGGAACGCGACACAGCCGAATGTGAAGAAGCCCCATTTGTAGCTTGACTTGACTAGTGCGCCGACCAGGCCCGTGATGATCATGACTTCGTCGAGGAGCAGCGTGAAGAGGACAGTGGGCCATGGCATTCCGGCTGTCAGGAGGATGTCCAGTAACAACAGTGGCGTAGTGATGACCCTGTGAAAATCGGCGTTAACAACGCTTTGCTATTGACAAGGCGAATGGGAGAAACATTTGAGATGAGAACATACCAGTCAATGTATCGCACGTAAAAGATCTCGCGCGTGGTCCCTGCGACTTTGTTGTCGGCACGGAAGAATTCAACGAGGATGGATGCCCAGCCCAGATTGGATGCCATGGCAAAGTAGGCGACGGACGCGACGATGGTGATTGAGATGGTGATGTAGTGGAACACGCGCTCGGTGCGTGGCTTGGTGTAGCTGTGGGCGATGAAGAGCAGTGTCATGAAGGCCATGAAGGCAAAGATGGCCCAGTATGCATCGGAGCCGCGGACGGTGATGCTAATGTCGGCTGTGTAGCCGTCGACGGTGTTACCGTTGGCTTTCAGGGCGTCGTTTCCCATTGTGAGAGGTGAAGAAGAGGATGAGGATGAGGATGAGAATCAAGGTGTGAACTATGCCAGGAGGATGATGGGGCATGAATGAACAAGTCACTCTATTTAATGGATGTGCGTGTTTGACGGGGGTTTTATGAATTATGAATGTCCATGTGGCCGTTGAAAATGGAGAGTAACTCGTTGGGGGATCGTTTGCTGGTTCATGACGTCCTACGGCTTTTTTAGCACCAAGACGAACTCAGGTACGGCACTTACTTGTCTGGTGGGTGGTATGTGATGTGGCTGGGCGATTGCGGGACATGCGGCATATGGAGTTGGAGCGGAAAAGGTCATGTGTCGATGACTACATTGTGATGATGCCACCGATAAGTCGATCTGCTTTCAACTTGGGCACTCACATGACACGATGGCTCTCCATCCATCTGGTCAACCAGCCACGCCATCCATGGAATGCAAATGCATGAGCGGCAAAAAAAAAAAAGAAAAAAAAAAAAAAAAAAAAAAAAAAAAAAAAGAAGTACCGGCCGACTGTTACCCATGTACATGTAGGTCGCGAGCCTACATATTGCATATACGATCCAGAACCGATCGTTATGCACACACCGCCGACCGGTCTATCGCTCAGCATTGCACCATGTTTCATGTTGAGATGAGGCCGGAGGAACGCCTCGTAGACATGGCTGACCTCGCCAATCGCTAAATCGAGCCCCGGCTTGGCAGGGCGGTCGGCACTTGCGATCCTGGATTGTCGTTGATGAGAGTACGGATCCGTGCATGACATCTTTTGTGGTGGTTGACATGGCTGGCGCGACTACGATGACGCGACTACGATGACGCGACTACGATGACGCGACTACGATGACGCGACTACGATGACGCGATGATCATTGATGACCGAAAGATGGAAGCATGTAGAGATGGCACGGCATAGTGAAAGGCGATGGATGGCGCGTAGAGGAAATCGATGAGCTACAGCAACATCTTTTCGGGTGGTACATGTTTTAGCTCATTGTCTTCAAGACGTCATGAATCATCACAAGGGTTTTACGGACTAGAGTCTCGACTTTTCGATGGACTCGGAGCTAAAGCGGTGTGTCTCTACTAAAGCCCACCCCCCATCCGCTTCGGCCCCCCACGCCCGTCCGCCCGCGTCCGCATCCACATCCACACCCACACCCACACCCCCATCAACACCACCCCCATCAACGCCATTGCCCCCCATTGGCTCAACCCTCGCCCCAGTTTGTGCTCCACGTCCATGTGCATGTCGTCCATGTGCATGTCAGCATCATCATTCTCCTTCCCATTCTCATTCTCCCTTTGCTGCCTCTCCCACGGCTTGTGCATCCCAAGTTCCTCCAGCACCTGGTCCGCCGTCAGCTTGCTCCCAGCCAAACAGATGGGCATCCCCGCACCAGGATGCGTGCTCGACCCGACGAAATAACATCCTTCATAGTCGGCATGTTTCGTGCGCGGCCGGAAGCTCAGCACGTTGAAGAAGCTGTGGCTGAGTCCAAGGATGGCCCCTTTGTCCAGGTTGAAGCGGTCTCTCCATGTCGCAGGCGTGTTGACCATTTCGTGGCGGATGCACTTCCGCAAGCTGGTGCCGGTGCGTGCTTCCACGGTGGCGAGCACGTGTTCTCTTGCGCGAGACACCATGCCGGTCCAGTCTTGGTCTTGACTGGTCATTGCATCGTTGCTCTGATGTTGCAAATGGCCCACGGGCACGAGCACGACGAGCGCATCTGTCCCTGCTGGCGCGGCGGTAGGATCAACCCGCGACGGAACGTTCAAGTAGAACGACGGCTCGTCCGGCATATCCTGTCTTGCAAAAATGGCATCGAACGACTCGCGATACTCGTCTGCGAGAAAAATATTGTGTGCGTGAAGCTCAGGAACCTGCCTGTCGAGCGCCCAGTAAAACGAGATGGAACTGCACGACACCTTTCGCTCGTTTAGTCGCTCCGCGCGTCGCGATGGCGGGAACAGGTTCTTCGTCGCGTAGACGAGATCGGCATTCACGATGACCACGTCGGCAGCCACGCGCTCACCCGACTCGAGAACGACGCCTCTCGCTCGCTTCAAATCTTCATCGAGCATCACCTGTGCCACGGGCGTGTTCATCCGATACGTTACGCCTAATCGCACGCCGACGTTGACGAGCGCCTCGATCACCTTGTGAAATCCACCTTTGGGATACCAAACACCCTCTGCCAGCTCCGTGTACTGCAGGAGAGAATACGTTCCCGGTGCTTCAAATGGCGACATGCCCATGTACATGCTCGCAAAGGTAAAGACCCTCCTGAGCCTTTCTGTCCTAAAGTATCGCGCCGCACGCGCATACATGCTTTCAAAAGGATGCAGCGTAAGCACGTGCCGGAGAAAACTCGGCCGTAGCATGGACAGCAGTGACGTGAAATTCCGGTGCAGAACATGGCGCACGGAAAGTTCGTAATGCCGATGCGATTCGGCCAGGAAGGCAAAGTAGCGCTCAAACCCATCTGCTCCTTCGTATTTCTCTACCTGGCCTTTCATCCGCGCAAGGTCAGTGGACAGTTCGAAGTTGGAGCCATCATGAAAGTGAACAGTGTAGTTTGGCTCGCATTTGAAAAGGTGCACGTCTTCAGCCTCCAGAGAGGTGTCGAGGTCTCTGAACGCTTCGATGAAGAGGCGTGGGAGGAGGAGTAGTGAAGGGCCTTGGTCGAAGCGCTGGGGGACGGACGTGTTAGCTTTGATGGCTACTCACCTGAAACACTTGGACAGATCTGGTCTTGATTTTCAACTTACGTAGCCGTCGTGGTGAAGCAAGGAGCAGCGACCGCCTGTGAATTCATTCTTTTCAAAGACGGTGACGGCGAAGCCTGCTTTGGCGAGACGGGCTGCTGTTGAGACGCCTCCGATGCCGGCGCCTAACTCTTGTTAGCTTTGAGATGCTGAAGAAAAGAAATTGGAGGGAAACGTGTTATAATAGGGATTCAACGGGAATGGGGGACGGGACTGGAGTTCTGCGAACCTATTACTATGGCTGTTGGCTTTTCGCCTAAAGACTTGTTGTCCGCCATTATGCTCTTTGGTGTGTGATGTCACCCCCCTGGATGACGGGGATACGCTTGACAAGAAAAAAAAAAAAACAGCGGGAGATTTTTTTTAGCAATGGAATGGAAGAAATGGACTCGGCTGCATTGTCTATCTGGGTCACTTTGCTAGAGTAGCGCAAAGGCTATAAATCGATGTGAACTGATGTGCCACATGTGCATTTCTGTCGTGTCGTCATACATTTCCCGTACATCCATCCGCATTGCAATCAATCTCAATCTCAATCTCACCGTCTCACCTCACCTCACCTCACCTCACTAGTCAACTACGCATGCAACGCCCGCCAACCCACCCGCACCCTCTGCACAACCGGCACCGTCGCACGACCAGCTCTCACACGACACTCTCCCTCTCCCTCTCCCCCCCCCCTCCCCGTCTCAACACCCGCCCGATCTCCATGTAGCTCTCAACAGCTACGCGCATCGGCCCGCGCACCTCGCTGGGCAAAGCGTCAATTGCACCCCTGTTGTCGCGATAAATGCCATCCGCCTCGTCGAGTAGCCTCTCACGCAGGCCCAGCACCGCGGCAGACGTGGGATTGGCCAAAACATCATCTGGGCTGAGCTTCTGCTGCGTGAGCCACGTCGTGGGCAAGTACACGCGGTTCATGGCCGCGTCGACGGAAATGTCGCGCGCCATGTTGACGTACTGGAGGGCGATGCCCATGCGTCTGCCCGACGTTACAAGATGGCCGTGCATGCTCCGCGGTATCGGTGTCGTCGTATTGTGTAGAATCAGCTCGATGCAGAGCTCTGCCACCGTGCCTGCTACGCACGCTGCGTATTCAGAGACATGTGCCTCATCCTGAATGGGCCACGCTGTGCCCAAATCGTTGTTGAAGCGCAAGTCTGTCTCGAACCCATCGAGGAGACGGTACAGAGGCGCGCTGGGCAAGTACGTCGGCAGATGCAAGAGCGCAGAGCGTGCATCCTCGGGAAACGACGTGACGCCTCTTTTCAAAACAACAGGGGCGTTGCTCATCCTCTCTTTTCCATCGTCCCCCGCGTCGAAGACGGCATCCAAGTACTCCCTCAGCTTGGCAACGTGCTCAAACGCCTCTTTCGACGTCTTGGCGTTGTCCACCAAGTCATCCGCTACCCGGCAAAACGAGTACAAGAGCACGAGGTCGATCCGCGTTCGCCCGCTGAAAAAGGCGCTGGCAAAGTGGAAGCTGCGGCTTTTCCTGCGCAGTCGCTCCACCGCGTCGCGAATGGCATGTATTCGACCGTGGTCGTACTGCGCACTGCTCAAGACCAATGCACGTATGAGGAGCGCGGGGGACGGCGTGGCGGCGATGCGTGGAAATGTCGAGGCGTTCGCGTCAAGTATTGCGACGGCGTGATCGAATGCCACGAGTCCAAACACGATGAGCGTGTTCGTCGCCAGGAAGAAGATGGCTTCTTCGACCTCGAGCCCGCGCCAGACGTGGATGCCCAGCTTTGTCCCACTGGCGATGACCCAGGTGCCGCGTCGCAGGGCGATGGTGTCGACAACCCAGAGGTACAGCGTCGGTAGGACGATGGGGAGAAGCGTGGTCGACAATGGTAGCCTCTGGATCATGTAGCCCGACAGACCCCAGAGCAAGAGTGCGAAGGGACCGGCCCAGACGAGAATGAGGCCGAGATACGTCGTCCCTTGGCCCCCGTGCGCCATCATCCATGCCCCGAGGGAAATGACGGTGGCCATGAGAGCAAATATGCCGTGTTTGAGTGCGGCTTCGTGAGTGCCGCCGTCGTCGTTCGACTTGCATCTTTGAGCGGGGAGTAGATATGCCGCGTGCGTGACAGTCTTGCTGAGAAAAAGGTACAGGATGCTGGTATTGTACGCCTGTATGACGAAGAAGAAGAGCTCCTCGGCGGGAATGTCGAATAGCTTGGGACCGACAATGACGTGAGGCGGGTACGTCCAGATTTCCTGGTGTATGAGGTACGAGTCCCATGGTATCGTTGCGATGACAGCAATGGACACCAAAAATGCGACGCGGTACAGATCCAGCCGAGTAGAGATGCCGCGGTAGAAAAATGTCAGAATGACTGCTGGCGGAATAGTATATTTGACGTGTCTGCCCTCCCCCTTTTTCAGCATGTGGTAAACGCGGTTTTGTATATAAACTCCAACTTACACCAAGGCATAGTCAAAGCCCATGATTTAGACCAGCGCCGCGACAATGGAGACACCGTGAACTTGTTCTGTTCTGTTCTGTTCTGTAAGAATGGTTTCAACGCACTAAGACGCCAACGAATCAAGACTGGCTGCGATTCCAAAGTGGTGGTGTCTATGGAGCATAAATTGGAGAAAGAGACCAGACGACGTCTGAACTCGCCATGGATAACCAAATGTCTGAGTGTGGCATCTAGCATCTGCCCTCTCTCTGCCATCTCATATCTGGCATCAAGTAAGGTCGTCATGACCAAGAACTTTTGAACTGCACATGCACACCGGGGCGTGTAGATAACTCCCGCCTTTCCGCACCGAGCGCTAGCTCTGTCGGACCATTCCTCGTCATCGTGCCATCGCCTCGCCATGGACGACGTCAGCATGTTGAAGCGAGCACATGCCTACGGTGGCATGCAGTCGTCATCTTTGTGATCCACTTTGCTTTACTAGGCTTCGTCGTGCGTATCTTCATCATAACAGTCAGTCACACCGTCTCGCAGATAGCGACATGAGATGAAAGCGTGCTACGGCCGATCGGGAACTTGTCCGGGAGTTATGACGCGTAGTTTTCTGGCACAGGAATCGCAAACATTGCTATTGCAAAGTTCTTCGTACCATGCTTCGTCGCACCGGTAGTACATCTCAAACCATTGTAATACCGTTGAAGATATACCTGCATCGACGCCATGAAATATACTCGTGCACCTTCTGAAGTGCAAGCTTGAGCGTGTTCCAGGACCAAACGGCTCGCAGAACGGACGTGCTCACGAAGATGTATCATCCTTCAGAGGCATTGTCCTCCGTTTCGGCCGTTACACTCGCCCTGTTCATCTGCGTAACCATCACATCGAGTATACTAACATGGACGTGGCTCAACAAAGACAAAGACAAGAAAGAAAGAACCGTGCCACATCCGTGAGTCTTTCCTTGTCCCCCCTCACACGGCAAACCACCCATCGACTACTCACTCAAGCTTGACTAAAAGCACAATTAACAATGTGCGCAGATACCTGCAAGGCAACTTTGCGCCAATACAAACGACTCGTCCCCTTACACCCTGCAAATACACAGGCACACTCCCTCGCGAGCTCAGAGGCGGTCAATACGTACGCAACGGCGGCAACCCGGTGACCAACGACCATCTCGGCCGCGATGCGCACTGGTTCGACGGCGACGGGATGCTCAGCGGCGTAGCCTTCATCGAGAGCGACAGCGATGATGCAGTCGTACCGCATTTCGTAAATCAATTCATCCTCACCGATGTGTACTTGTCCCTGTCCTCCATGACGACACCACTTCGAACGCCCATCTTGCCGTCCATCGCGACGCTCATTGACCCTCTTTCAACCTTGTACACCATCACATCAAGCATTCTACGAACGGTTTCGCTCGTCGTGCTATCGCACTTGCCGGGATCACTACACCCAATCAAAAAGATCTCGGTCGCGAACACGGGTGTTTTGTATCATGATGGCCGGGCTTTGGCGACGTGTGAGTCTGGACCGCCCATGCGCATCGCGCTGCCGACGCTGGATACTATTGGCTGGTTCAATGGGCATCATGCAGAAGGCGAGGGCCAAGGCCAAGGCCAAGGCGAAGAAAACCACGAACCCATGGATACGGGCATGGAAGCCGGGACTGGGGCGGATGCAGTAGTAATCGGTGGTACTGGGCCGTTGTCGTTCATGCGTGAATGGACGACAGCTCATCCTCGCTCAGATCCTGTGACGGGGGAACTGCTGCTCTTCCACTCGACGTTCATCGCGCCCTTTGTGCGGTACTCTGTCATTCCGGCGGAACAAGATTCCCGCAAGACTTTGCCACGACCACGACTCCTCAACGCTGCCGTGCCGGGCATCTCATCTCCCAAGATGATGCACGATTTCGGCGTCTCGCCCACACACACAATCATCATGGACCTGCCCCTCTCGCTTGCGCCGCAGAATCTCGCGCGCAATCTGCCCATCGTGTCATACGATCCGTCTTCTCCCTCAAGGTTCGGCATCTTCCCGCGCTACTCGCCCCAGACTGTGCGCTGGTTCCATACCGACCCGTGCTGCATCTTCCATACCGCCAACACGTGGGACTCCCCGGACGCCGTGCACCTGCTGGCATGTCGACTGACGTCGCCATCACTCATCTTCTCAGCCGGTGGGATTCCCGTGGCCCCGGCCAAAGATGACCAGTGCCGTCTATACTATTACCAGTTCCCACGGGACGCCTCTTCCCAAAGCATTACACACGAGTGGGCTCTCCTCTCACTACCGTTTGAGTTCCCCTCGGTCCCGGATGCAATGTCCATGAGTCCAGCGCGGTACATATACGGGTGCAGCTCCGCGTCGAATTTCTCCGCGGCGCTAGGCCGAGCCGTCAAGATTGACGCCCTCGTCAGAGTTGATGTGCAGCAGCTTATTGCGCGGGGCATTGATGATCCGCCTGCCGCCAGGGTGACGGGGTGCGTCGACACGCGATCACTCGACGAGATTGCATCTTCGTCCGATCCGAATGACCCCGTGCGCGTCTTTCAACTACCAGCGGGCTGGTACGCGCAAGAGCCGCGGTTCGTGCCGCGGGATGGAGGTAGCGAGGAAGACGGGTGGTTGCTGACGTATGTTTTCGATGAGTCGCAGATGGATGAGCATGGCAACGTGGGTGTTGATGCCGTGAGTGAGCTGTGGATCATCGATGCGCCGAGGATGAGTGCGGGGATGCGCGCCGTTGTTGCGAGAGTGCGGCTGCCGCAGCGGGTGCCGTATGGGTTGCACGGGAGCTGGTTCTCCAGGGAAGAGGTGGATGGGCAGCGACCGTGGAATCATTCGAGGAGTTCGGAGTTGCGGGAGACGAGGAAGCTGGGACGGGAGGTTCATGAAGGCTTGTGGGGGAGAGCCAGGGATGTGTTGATATCCTCCTGCCTGGCATGATCAGGGAAAGGGAAAGCGAAGCTTTGCCTGCGTTTTACATGAAGATGTCTGCGCATCAAGCCAGTCTAGTAAAGCGACATTTTTCATCCTAACAAGACATGCTTCTTCATGTAGTGCGGCAGAGAGACTATTAGAACAGAAGCTACTATTTCCGCCGGGTATTGTAAGCAATGTAAATGCAGGACTCAAAAGGATGCGAAAGCACGCGGTATGCGCATTTATCCCCCATTTACTCCGTGGTGACCAGAGTATTGTTTGTAGTGTAGTTAGTGTAGTTTTTAGGAAAAATTTGGATTTATATTGTAGTTTTTTTTTTCTTATAGTTAGTATATAAAAAATTTTTTTTTTTATAGTGTAATATAGTGTAGTTTTTTTTCTCTTATAGTGTAATGTAGTTAGTGTAGTTACTAACTACACTAACTATAAAAACTATAAATATAATATTAGTAAAAAAAAAGTAAGCCTTTTTATTATATAAGGTTATTATAAGGATTAAAAGAACGCTAGTTATATAGAAGCTTTTATTATTTCCTATTTTACTTAATTAGTTATATAATTTATAAAATTTACCTTTTTTTAAGGATTTTACTAACCTTTGCATACTTTTCCGCACCGACCCTAAGGTCTAGAATCGCCTCTAAAATATAAATCACATTAATATTTAAAATCCTTACCTTTATTTCTCCCCCCCTATAATATTACACTATAATAGAGCTAGTAGTAGGAGTGTAAATAAGATACTAATAGTAATTAATATAGGCTTAGGGGGGCTAGCTTAGAGTAGCTACTACTTAAATATAAGAATAGGATAGTTTAATATCTAAAGGAGTGAAAATAACCTAATAGTAAACTAGAACTAATTTATATACCCTAAAGATATAAAATATTATAATAAGATTACTAGCCTTATTCTAAGTAATAAAGTTACCTAAGTATAGTATATTATACTAGCTATAGCTAACTAGGTAATAAACTATACTTAAGCTAAAATAAGAACTATAAATATAGATAATAGTAATATTTATATTACTAAAGAAGTATTAAAAATAGCCCTTAAGAAGGCTATTAAGGAGGAAGCTAAAGATAATAACTCCCTAACCTAGGCTAGTATTATAGCTAGGCTTACTTTAAAATAACTAAATACTAACCCCCTCTCTCTCTAAATCCCTAGAAAATAATATAAAGAAGTACTTATAAAAGGAAATACTATATAAGAATTACTCTAGTCTAAGGGCATAGAAGATATAGTTATAGCTATAAATAAAGCTATTAGGTAAGCCTTAGTAGTAGTAGCTAGAAGACTCCCTAGTAAGGATATAATTATTACCTTTAAAGGAAATATAGTATAGTATAAAGAAAACTAGAAATAGATTACTAAAGTATTTAGCCTAGAGGTAGCTATTTACTACTATATACTTAGTGTTATTATTAAGGGTTTCCTAATAAAGTATATATCTATTAAGAACCTAGTAATAAAAATTAGAAAAGTAAATAAAGTAAATATAATTAAGGTAACTATAAGATACCCTAGGGGCAAAAATACCTAGTAAACTACCCTAATTCTTAGATTAGCTAAAGTTAAAAATACTAATAAGATATACTAAGATAAAATAGTCTTTAAAGTAAAGCTATTCTAAACTAAACTATATAATAAGACCTTATAACCTAGATAGTGCTATAACTACTTCTAAATAGGATATATTACTAAGTTTTATAAGGTAGCACTAAGGTATAGTAAGTATAAAGCTAGCTAGTATAAAGATAGTAAGGCATTATACCTAATAATAAATAAATAACTTAAGGAAAACTATATCCTATACTCTAGACTATACCTAGCCTAGTCTAGAGACTACCTAGTGCTAAAAAAGAAGTAAAATATAGTAAAGGCTAAATACCTAAAATAACTATCTTACTTTACCTCTAGCTTCCCTAGTAAGAACCTAGCTCTAGCCTAAGAGAGAGCTAGTATAGCTATAGAACCTATAGTAATAATAGGAAAAAAGAGAGGTTAACCTATAAATATAGAATAAAGTGCTAAATAGCTAAGAGCTAGAAGCATTAGGTACTATATAAAATAACTTAGGGCTAGAATAAAACTAGTATAGGATAGCTAAGACTTGCTACTACCCCCCTAATTAATATAGTAATATTATAAGTTCTTTTTTAGAATATAAATAAGAAAAATAGCCTAATATATATTATACTCTATTACTAAACTAATATAGATATAATAGTAATCTAAGAGTAAGAATATATAAAATATCTATAGCCCCTTATACTAGGCCTTACCTAGTTCTAACTTATATACTATAATAGGTATAATACTATATATATTAATAAGAAATATAATATAGGGTTATAGTTAGCCTAGGGAGGGCCTAATTAGTTACTAGTGGAAATTTATAGGATTAATATCTATTCCCTCTATTTAGAAGGCTATAGTAATAACTAGAATACCCCTATATAAGATATTAATATAGAGATATTATATAACTAAAGCGTATTTATAGGAGATTTTAACTAAAAGCATCCCCTCTAGAATAGGCTAGATAGAATAACTAATAAAGTAAATAAGCTACTAGAACTTATAAGCTAGTAAAGGCTTAGACTAGTAATACCCTAAGGGGAACTAACTAGATAATATAAGGATAATAGGGATAGTACTATAGACTTAGTATAAGTAACCCTAGATATCTAAGTCTACTATAAAGGAGTAAAAGACCTTACTAGATTTAATTATATCCTATAGCTAATTAGTATCTTTACTAGCCTATAAGATAATATCCTATAAGCCCTTAGGCATATGTAAAATATAATAAATAAACTATATATAGAGGCAGAGGCAGTGGTATGCTTTTAACCTAAAAATACCCTAGACCTATGTAATAAAGAAGGGATAGATATATACACTACTTAGCTTATTATAAACCTCTAATAAATAGCGGATAAGGTAGCCTTATAGAAGCCCTAGGGGCTTCCTAGCCTAGAGGTATAGTGGTTAAGGATAGCTAAAGAGGTAGTTACTAGAGCTAGATAGGTAAAGAGATAATAGAGATAATAAAGAATAGAAGTAAACTAGTAAGCCTATACTAAGGTAAATAAGGACTAAGAATAAGTTATTAAAACTAAGAGAAGAAATATATAGAGAGATACCCTATAAAAGGCTAATATATAGAGAAAGAATAAGGGAGTATAAAGACTAGAAAGATAGGCCTAGCTTTAAAGCTAGGCCCCCCTAGAATTACCTAGACTACTAGAGCTAGAAAGGACTAAAAATAACCTAAACCTAGCTACTATATATAAGAATAAAGTAAGTATACTTATATAAAGATTCTTCCCTAAGCCTATAGTAAACCTCTCCTATATCCTAGACCTTACCTTCCTAGAGCTAGATAACGCGCTATTCCTAGATAATAACTAGTTTAAATTAGAAGAGATATTAGATATTATATTAGATATAGCTAGCTAGAAAGCACTAGGTAATAATAAGCTCCTAGCGGGCCTTATTAAGGCCTATAGTAAGCTAGTAAAAGAAGCTATAGTCTAGCTCCTAAATACTATCCTTAAAGTAAGGTACTTTCTAGCTTAATTCTAGACTACTAGAGTAATAGTAATTAGAAAACTAGGTAAGATAATAAAAGAGATAAGAAAGGCTAATATATAGAGGCCTATCTTCTTACTAAATATTATAGGAAAAATCATAGAAGTAGTAATTATAAAGTGACTTATAGCCTTTACTAAGGCAAAAGGACTTCTCCTAGAACTATAGATAGGAAATAGGATAAATAGGTTAATAAAGACTATAATTAGGGTCTTAGTAAAGTGCGTAAGAGAGGCCTAGAGTAAGGGTAGAATTGCCTTACTTACCTAGATAGATATCTTATTTGCTTTTAATAGAGTTAGTTACCTATACCTAATTTACTTACTAATCCTAATAAGAATCCCTTACTAGCTAATAGCTATAATATAAAGCTTCCTAGTAGATAGAATAAGCTAGCTTAGCTTTAATAGAGGACTCTCTAGACCCTTTAAGATTAAGGCTAGTACCTTATAAGAATCTTCCCTTTTACTAATTCTCTTTTTCCTTTACTTTATAGAACTTTATATATACTTCTAAGCTATTCTAGGTATAGTAGTAATTAGATTTACTAATAATATAAATATTATAGTATTTAGTAAAAATATAGTATAGACCTAGAGAAGACTTAAGGTTACTTAGAAAATCTATAAGAAATAGGTAAAGGAAGTAAGAGTGAAGTTTAACCTAGTAAAAACTAAACTTATATATTTTAGTAAGGCCTATAGGCCCCTATAGGCTAGAGTCTAGCTTAGTATAGAGAAAATAGTGCTAATAAAGGTATACTAATTCCTTAGGGTATAGGTAAATAGGAAACTTAACTAGAGCGTATATAAGAATATCCTTAAGGGGAAGCTAGCCTAGTAGTAGCTTATACTCTTTACATTAGTAGTATTAGTATAGGGCATTAGCTTTAGAAATGCCTAGCTTATATACACATAGGTAGTCTAGCCTATTCTTGCCTATAGGGTAAGCGCTTACTATACCCTAACTAAGAAAGGAGAAAAACCATAAGGAATAGTTAGGAGCTTTATAGCAGACTAATTAACCTATCTCTAGACTATAGCTAAAGCGTTTAAGGCTATACTAGTTACCTAGCTAGAAGTTAAAACCTATATCCCCCCCCTAGACCTTTACCTAAATAAGATAAAGTAAAAGTTTAAGAAAAGGATTATACTTAGTAAAATAATAAATAAGATATAGACTATAGCTAACTTAGTGTAAATAGTACTATAATATAGAAGAAGACCCCCCCTTAATAATAATAAACTAGATATATAACTATATAAAGAGTAGAAAAAGAGATAGGAAGACTAGTATTCTAATAAGTAATAAAGATAATATAAGTGTAAAAGAGAGCTAATAGAGGACTACTTACTTACCTATAACCTAAAGGAAATCTAGAAATTTCACACTAGACTTAATAAGCATATCTTCTCTATAATAATATAACTATATATAGGAAAGATTAGCCTTAATAAGTTCCTCTTCTAAAGGCATATTCCTAGGGTGGTTTTGCCCCTATATAGCTATGGTTATGTGGTTAAAGACTAGTACTATATAATTATTAACTACGCTAACTATAACCATAAATACCCCTAAATAAGATAGCCTAGAGATATATAGGAGGCAAGGCTAGCCCTAGATAATCCCCTAAAGGCAAGATATATTGCTAAGTAGTTCCTTAGTATAAGAAGACTCTAATACTATATATTAGCATAAGACCTAGCCCTAAGCTAATATAAACTAGGGGAGAATCTAGGCTACCCTAGAGGTAACTAAACTAACTAATAAATAGACACTATAGATAACTAGAGAGAGGCACTAGGTAAAATAGTGTAACTATAGAGGTAGGCTAGATATAAGGCAGAATTACGCTAAGATAAGAAGACTATAGGTTTAGAATAGTTATTAAATTAATTTTAAATTAGAAAGCTATAGGTATTATTTTACACTAGCTTACTGCTGCCCCTTTACTAACCTAGAATTAGCCCTATTCCTCCTCTAGAATAGGGATTATATTCTCTATTACCTTACTCTTACTCTTAGCTAATAGGCTAGTGGCTAGGAGTTAGTTTATCTCCGCTACCTAGGCATTAAGCTACTAGAGCTAAAAGATAACCTAATTATAATGTTCCTTAGTAAACCTAGACCTAGCTAGGTCTAGGCTTGCTACTATAGCACCCTATTTCTTTTTAGCGTAATTCTTAGCGTAAAGTTTCTTTACCTAAGCCTTATAGTCCTCTAGGGCCTAGATAATTAAAGTTAGCCCTAAATTAGAACTACTACTATACTAGAGTAAAACCACTTATATTACTCCTAGTAACTATACTAGCTTAGGTTTTAACTAGCTACTAGTGCTTCTCTTGCTATCTAGTAATATTTAGCTATAAGTAAATTAGCACTAAAGTAAGCTTAGAGTAAGTATAGATATTAATATTACCTTAGTATACCTATAGTTTTAGACTTAATAATTAAAATAAGCATTAGACATTACCCTTTTAATATAGATTAGCCTTACTCCTAGCCTAGAAATAAATTAACTTACTAATAATATTATAGCACTAATGCCCTAGATTACAAATTAATTAAGTCTTATATAAAGTGCACTATAGAGCTTAAGCTTTGCCTAGCTACCCTAGATTAGACCTAGAATAAGTGTAAAATAAAGGCAAAAATAACTTACTTTAAGATCTTTTAACTTAGCTTACTCTAATTACTTTACTATTAGAGATTTCCTTAGATATCTCTTAGAAGTTATAATTTCCTAGGCAAATTAAAGCTAGAATAGTACTAATAGTGAAGTACTTATAGAATCTAGTAATATTATAGTGCTTTTTCCTATATAAAACATTAGTATTTAAACTAATACTAGACTAGAGGAGCCTTAAGTAGCTCTAGAAGGGGATAGGGAGGAAAAGAACCTATAGGAAGTTTAATATAAGAAGAGAAAAAAGGTTAGAACCCTAAGGGAGGAAAAGCTCTTTTTTATACTTAAAGAGAGGGGGGGGGGGATTAATTATAATATAGACTAGAAAACAAAGCATAAGATAAATAAATATATAGATAGCTTATAAGTAATCTAGGTATAGAACTACCTAGTTACTAGACCTAAATTACCTACCCCTTACTATAATTAAATAAAATCACGTGCTTAGAGTTTATAAGGTATCTAGGCTAGGGCTAGGTTAGAGTTAGCTAAAAAGTAAGGCACTAGAGAAGCTAGTAGTAAAGCAAATAGAAAGTGAATTATTATTATAAATCTAAATTTACTACGCTATAAGGTAAAGTAAGGGATATAGAGTAAGGCTAGGGTAAGGTTAGATTAGCACTAAAGGGAGCTAGCTAGGAATACTACTATATAATCTTTCCTTTATTTTTTATTTTCTATAGGATAAGGCTAGCGTAAGCTAGCACTAAACACCTATGGTTAGTTATATCTAACGCGGCATAGGCCTAGAAGAGGGCTAGCGCTAGCCTAATTATAGACATAAGGGGGTTTTTCTTCCTAATTTAGGGTTTTCCCTTTTAACTAAGTGGTTAGAGTACTAGGAATAGCTACATAGTTAGCTAACTAGCGTAAAGAATATATATATAAGGATTTTACTATAACTAGGGTTATTTATAATATTATACCTTTTAATAATACTATTATACTTATTACTTTATTTTACTAATATAACTTAAAGAAAAACCTTCTTATAATTTGATTTACTATTACTATTAATTATTTTATATTTTTATATATTATTATTATTATTTTATATAAAAAATACCCTAAACTAATAAAATAAAATTATTTAAGAAATCTAGATAAATAACTAGAAGTTAATAAAATATATACTTAGTACTTAAATATTATTCTTAATATAATAAGAACTTAATAAAAGCTTAAACTATTTATTTAGGATTTAAACTAATTAAATATTACTTTTAGCTTTATAATTCTAAAGCTTTAAGAAGTTATCTATAGTAACTCTATATATCTTATTACTATAATATATAAAGAAAGAATATAATTAACTAATTTTTATAATTTATTAATAAGTAATTAATAGTATTATTTTAATTACCCTATATAGCTTAATTAAGCTATAAAAAATAAGTTTAACTTATTTTTTTAAAAATAATACTAGGACTTACTTTTATATAATATACTATACTTATTATAAAAGCTTAAATAACTCTAATAATCTTAATTACTATTATTACTATTATTACTATTATTACTATTATTACTATTATTACTTAATTACTATTAGTACTATTATTTTACTTTTATTATTATTTTAAAAAAATATAAAAAAGAAAACATTTTTGTAATATTAATATTTTTAAAAACCTTAAAATACTAAGTTATTAAAAACTATAGCTTTTACAATAGTAATTTACTTATAATTACTTATAATTACTAGTATTAATATTTTATTTATTTATTAGTTATTTATTTTTTATTAAACTTTAACACTAATAATATTATAAGTAATATTAGTAATATAAGCTAATATAAGCTAATATAAGCTAATATAAGCTAATATAAGCTAATATAAGCTATTATAAGCTATTATAAGCTAGTATACGCTATTATAAGCTAGTATAAGCTATGTTAAGCTATTCTAAGCTATGTTAAGCTATTCTAAGCTATGTTAAGCTATTCTAAGCTATTCTAAAGCTATTATAAGCTATTATAAAGCTATTATAAGCTATTATAAGCTATTATAAGCTATTATAAGCTAGTATAAGCTATTATAGGCTATAATAGGCTATAATAAGCTACTTATATTAAGTTTATTAGTAGTTTATTAGTAGTTTATTTTATTTTATTACTTTAGTTTATAGTTTTTTTTTTTAAATAAGTAATAATAATAATTTATAGAAATATAAAATAACTTATAAAAATAGCAAATAATATAATAAGAAGGTTTTTCTTTAAGTTATATTAGTAAAATAAAGTATTAAGTTAGATAGTATTATTAAAAAGGTATAATATTATATATAACCTTACTTAGTTATAGTAAAATTATTAAAATAATATAATATTATAAATTCTATAACTAATTAAATAAAATAAGTAATAATAAAAGCTTTTATATAACTAGTATTCTTTTAATTCTTATAATACTAATAACTAATAAAAAGTCTAATACTATATTTATAGTATTTGTAGTTAGTGTAGTTTAAGGAAAAAAATTTATATAATATTATATTATAGTTTTTTTTTACTTATAGTTAGTGTAGTTTGTAGTGTAGTGTAGTTTGTAATATAGTAACTACACTACACTACAAATACTACACTACACTACACATTGTAGTGCAATACTCTGGTGGTGACCCTGCGCAAGTGAATTGCTCGGGGCGCAGCGATTTTTTGCTAGGTGCGTAGAAATCCCCACCGCCCTGCTTTTTCAGCGGTTAGGCCCGCCGCCACACGCCATAGTATATTTATAGTATAAACGTATAGCAGCTTTACTAAATACTAAAATTAACGAATTTTTTAACAGACCTTTTCCCTTTAATTAGTATTATAACCTACATTACGATAGATAAAAATCCGGAAAACCCGCCCCTAAATTTGCCTCCCTCGCTAGGTTATAGTAGCTTTAATAAACTGTTAGGAGCGCAGAGGTTAGAGATAGGATGTTTATTAAAGTGAGTCTTTAGAGAACCTTTAGGCTATGCAAATAACAAAGAGGCTAGCTAGCTATAAGATAGCTATATGCTTATAGAGTAAAGTATTTATTAAAAACTATATATATTATTAGTGCTAGGTTAAAGATTAAAACCTTTATATACTTATCCCTAGCTAGTATTTATCTAGTAGTAACTATAATAGTCTTAGCTATTACTTTATTTATAACCTTTTAGTATAAGCTATAATAAATTAATCTCTCTTAACCTTTTTAAGAATATAAACTATTAGCTAGATTATTATATAGCTAATACTTTAAAGATTTATAAGAAATACACTAGTACTGTTAGTTACATCAAGGAACGTTACACTAGTGCGAAGGGTCAAATTCAACGATAGTAATGAAGTTAATGATAATAATAGCTAAGAAAAGAGAGAAGGAGAGGAATCTAGCTAGAAGAGAAAGTAAGCAAAAAGGGGGAAAAGTGGGGTAGCAGTGCGAAGCCACTGTAAGCAGTGTAAGGTTGCTTGTAATGTAGCTAATTACATTATGTGTATCTCTTTAGTAAACCTACACTTTAGCTATAGCTAAACTAACTATTATCTAAGGGTCTAGAGAAAGCTATACTAGTAGTCTCTCTTTTCTTTATAGCTAAAGAAGCCTAAAAATATAATAAAAATTAAATTAAAGGAAAGTATATATAAGTAAATCCCTTTATAAGAATTTATAGCTCTAATTAGCTATTATAGCCTTAGTTATTCTAATTAACCTAGTTACTATAATCTATACCTATATACTTATTATATTAATTCTCCCCTTTACCTAATCTTATAGGTCTCTTAACCTAGCCTTTTATATAAATTATTAATTTGTTTAAATTAAATAAAGTTAAAATAGCTAAATTTAGCAATACCTTTATTATTATATTAGCTAGGTTATTACTACTATTAATCCACCTAACTTTATAGATCTCTTTTCTCTTATATAACTATTAAAGGGCTATAATATTAATTATAAGCCACTTCTCTTTTATTATGCCTAGCTTTATAAGGTATTTATATAATAAGAAAGAGTCTATATAAAGGATTATTAGTATTTCAGGTATCTTTAATTAGTCTATAATCTAATAAAAAGTTATAGATATTACGTACATAATATTAGCGCCTTAAACTATACTATATAGCTTAGATATAAGTGCGCTATAGGTTATATACTTACTCTTTATAAAGCTATATATAATAATATTCCCTCTTAAGGTAAAGGTATTATTTTCCTTTATTACCTTATTACTAATTATAATAATATATTTAATCTATAAACTAAGGTCTTTATTATTAGTAAGAGACCTATTTATAAACACAAAGAGCTTTGCCTCTTTATAAGTTAAGGGGATATATTATAACCCTTATTACTAATACTTAATTTACTACTTAAGGCGTTTATTAAGTTATAAGATATTATTAGCAAAGGGTTCTTAGTGTTATATAGTGATTAATAGGTTATAAGATGCTTCTAGTTAATAGACTATTATAATATAACTCCCTTAGGCTCTTTACTCTATATAATCCTACTTTACTATTAGTAATTATAGGTTAATTTCCTTAATCTTTTAACTTTAGCCTTTTTAGGTTAGAGTTAGTAAATTATTAGCATTTTAAGTTAGAATATAGCTATTAAAGATAAGGGGATTTATAGTTATTAGGTATTATTTTTCTTTAGCTATAAACTTTGCTTTTTAAAGCTCTTTTTTTTTCTTTCTTAAAGAAGTTATTATTACTAAGGCCTAGCGTGTTATCTATTTATATTCCTATAATTCTAAAGAGGTTCTTATTATTTAGGGCTATAATTAGTAAGCAAGGATTATATATTAAGGTTATTATCTTAAGGTTATCCCTATAGTAATTAAAGTATATTACTTACTAGTAAGTTCTAGCCTTTATAATTCTATAGAGAGGTTTAATTACCTCTATTACTATGCCTTCTAGAAAGAGGTATATAATTTACTTAGGTAACCTTATAATAATTAGCCTATTTAGGGTTATATAGGATTAAACATAAGCTTATATAATATCTTGTAGCTAAAGATAGATTTCTCTTTGCCTTAATAATAGGGCAAGGGCTAAGATAATCCGTTAGCTTAATTACTATATTATTAGCAATTAGGTTAAGATAGCTTCCTTTCCCTTATTATTATGCCCTTATATAATAAGGCGTGATTTATTATATAGTAATTTAGTCCCTTTGCCCTTAATCTCTTAGACTATATAAGAATTAAAGATCCTATAGCCTTTATACTTTGCTAGATTAAATATTATAAACCTAAATATATTATAAGCTTATAGGGCATTAATCTTAGCTTCGTTAGATTATTTAAAGGGGCTTCCTAGGGTTATAATCTTTCTCTCTTAGCAAAGTTAAAGAGGAAGCTTCTAGTTAGCCTTTTCTTTTACTATAAGGAATACTATATTTAGCACTTCTCTAGCTATAATCTCTTTAAATAATACTTTCTCTTAGCCTTTATTAAGAAATATAAGGAGATCTATAGGTCTAATAGCTTTATTAGGATTATAAGCCTAGGCCCTAATTACCTTTACTTTTATTACCTTAAGGTAATTAGCTTTATAGCTTCCTATAGGGGTAGCTTTTATTACCTTAAGGTAAGCTATAGGTTCTTTAACTCTATAGCTTCCTATAGGATTACCTTTAGCTTTAATAGCCTTTATAGGCTTTTCTATGCCCTTATTAATATAAAATTAAACTATAAGGTTTTTCCTTAGTCTCCTTTACTTTCTCTTTACTAGTATCTCTTTCTTTTCTTCCCTTACCTTACTATCCTTTACTAGTAGCTTATCTCCCCTAGCTAGAGTATTGCACTAAAACATGTAGTGTAGTGTAGTATTTGTAGTGTAGTGTAGTAACTACACTATAAATTACACTACACTATAAACTACACTACACTATAAACTACACTACACTATAAACTACACTACACTATAAACTACACTACACTATAAACTACACTACACTATAAACTACACTACACTATAAACTACACTAACTATAAGGAAAAAAAAACTATATTACACTAACTATAAAAAAAAAAACTATAATATATTATACTATAAATTTTTTTTCCTAAACTACACTAACTATAAATACTATAAATATAGTATTAGACTTTCTATTAGTTATTAGTATTATTAAGGTTAAAAGAAAGCTAGTTATATAAAAGCTTTTATTCTTACCTATTTTATTAAATTAGTTATAGAATTTATAATATTATATTATTTTAATAATTTTATTATAACTAAGTAAGGTTATATATATATATTCTTTACGCTAGATAGCTAATTAAGTAGCTAGTCCTAGTACTCCAACCGCTTTAAGGTTATATATAATATTATACTTTTTTTAATAATACTATTTAACTTAATGCTTTATTTCACTAATATAACTTAAAGAAAAACCTTCTTATTATATTATTTACTATTTCTATAAATTATTTACTATTTCTATAAATTATTTTATATTTCTATAAATTATTATTATTACTTATTTAAAAACACTTTAAAAAGAACTACTAGTAAACTTAATATAAGTAGCTTATTATACCTTATTATACCTTATTATACCTTATAATAGCTTATAATACTAATATTACTAATATTACTAAGATTACTAAGATTACTAAGATTACTTATAATATTATTAGTGTTAAAGTTTAATAAAAGATAAATAATAAATAAATAACTTAAATATAAATACTAGTAATTATAAGTAAATTACTATAGTAAAAGCTATAGTTTTTAATAACTTAGTATTTTAAGGTTTTTAAAAATATTAATATTATAAAAATGTTTTCTTTTTTATATTTTTTTAAAATAATAATAAAAGTAAAATAATAGTAATTAAGGTTATAAAAGTTATTAAAGCTTTTATAATAAGTATAGTATATTATATACAGAGTATTGTTTGTAGTGTAGTTAGTGTAGTTTTTAGGAAAAATTTGTATTTGTAATGTAGTTTTTTTTTCTTGTAGTTAATGTATTATAGTTTTTTTTTTTTGTAGTTAGTGTAGTTAGTGTAATTACTAACTACACTAACTACAAAAACTACAAATGTAGTGTTAGTAAAAAAAAAAAGTGGGCTTTTTTATTATATAAGGTTATTATAAGGATTAAAAGAAGGCTAGTTATATAGAAGCTTTTATTATTACCTATTTTACCTAATTAGTTATATAATTTATAAAATTTACCTTTTTTTAAGGATTTTACTATAACTAGGGTAATTTATAATATTATAACTTTTTAATAATACTATTATACCTAATACTTTATTTTACTAATATAACTTAAAGAAAAACCTTCTTATTATTTTATTTACTATTACTATTAATTATTTTATGTTTTAAAATATTATTATTATTATTTTAAATAAAAAATACCCTAAACTAATAGAATAAAATTAATTAAGAAATCTAGATAAATTACTAGAAGTTAATAAAATATATACTTAGTACTTAAATCTTATTCTTAATATAATAAGAACTTAAAAAAAGCTTAAACTATTTATTTAAGATTTAAACTAATTAAATTTTACTTTTAGCTTTATAATTCTAAAGCCTTAAGAAGTTATATATAGTAACTTTATATATCTTATTACTATAATATAAAAATAAAGAATATAATAAACTAATATTTATAATCTATTAATAAATAATTAATAGTATTATTTTAATTACCCTATATAGCTTAATTAAGCTATAAAAAATAAGTTTAACTTATTTTTTAAAATAAAACTAAGACTTACTTCTATATAATATACTATACTTATTATAAGAGCTTTAATAACTTTAATAACCTTAATTACTATTATTACTATTAATACTATTATTACTATTATTACTTAATTACTATTATTACTATTATTTTACTTTTATTATTATTTTAAAAAAATATAAAAGAGAAAACATTTTTATAATATTAATATTTTTAAAACCCTTAAAATATAAAGTTATTAAAAACTATAGCTTTTACTATAGTAATTTACTTATAATTACTAGTATTTATATTTAAGTTATTTATTTATTATTTATCTTTTATTAAACTTTAACACTAATAATATTATAAGTAATCTTAGTAATCTTAGTAATCTTAGTAATCTTAGTAATCTTAGTAATATTAGTATTATAAGCTATTATAAGCTATTATAAGCTATTATAAGCTATAATAAGATATAATAAGCTACTTATATTAAGTTTACTAGTAGTTCTTTTTATAGTTTTTTTAAAATAAGTAATAATAATAATTTATAGAAATATAAAATAATTTATAGAAATAGTAAATAATATAATAAGAAGGTTTTTCTTTAAGTTATATTAGGGAAATAAAGTATTAAGTTAAATAGTATTATTAAAAAAGTATAATATTATATATAACCTTACTTAGTTATAGTAAAATTACTAAAATAATATAATATTATAAATTCTATAACTAATTAAATAAAATAGGTAATAATAAAAGCTTTTATATAACTAGTATTCTTTTAATCCTTATAATACTAATAACTAATAAAAAGTCTAATACTATATTTATAGTGTTTATAGGCAGTGTAGTTTAGGAAAAAAAGTTTATAGTGTAATATATTATAGTTTTTTTTTTATAGTTAGTGTAATGTAGTTTTTTTTTCCTTGTAGTTAGTGTAGTTTGTAATGTAGTGTAGTTTATAGTGTAGTTATTACACTACACTACAAATACTACACTATACTACACGTTTTAGTGCAATACTCTAGCTATAAGATAGCGACTCGCACGTATAACACATTTAGACTTAGTAAGCTTTAGTTAATATACTAAAGCCCCTATACCTCTTGCCTAGCTACTATTGTTCTCACACTAAGAGGCAATAATTTAGCATGCGTATAAATAGGGCTATAGGGGCTCCCCTAGATACCCTAAATCTTTAATTTCTAATAGCAGACCTTCTAGCTAAACAGAGGGATAAGTCATTTACAGTATCTAAAGCCCTAAATTATAGGGCTAAAGACCTAGAAAAGGGTGCTAAAGATAAGGAAAAGGCCCCTAAAGGTTAGAAGAAAAAGAAAGAAGGCTCTAAAGAAAATAAGGGCTCTTCTAATTCTAATAAGAAGAAAAAGAAGTAAAAGGGTTATAAATCAGATAAAAAGGATAATAAAGAGCCTACAGAGGGTTCTTTTATGCTAGGAAATTATAACCTTTCTAATGAAGCCCTTAATCCGTATAAGAAACCTAGTAATTACAAGACTAGTTATAAGAGCTCTAGCGATAGTAGCTCTGATTCTAGCTCTAGTAATTTAGATAATAGTGAAAAATAAGAAATTAATTCCTTAAATGGTTTTAATTATTACAGTAAAGACATGAAAAAGGCCCTATTATATAATATAGGTTTGACCGTATATATAGTTAATTCTAGGGAGGTCTTTAGGGATTATACCCCTTATAAGAAAGGGGAATCTAACCCTATTATAACTAGTGGTAGCTCTATTTATCCAAAGGGTCATGGTAGTGCTGTTTTTAAGGTCTTATATTAAAAGAAACCTAATAAATATAGGACCTTAGTGCTAAAGGATACTCTATATTTTCCTTAGCTTAATGTTAATATAGTTAGTAGCCTTATTTACTATATATCTAGTGGTTGCTTTATAAAAAACTATCTTTATCTTAAAGATAGGTCTTATATTGCTACCTTAGATATAGAAAAACATGGTTTTTTCTTTCACGTTAAAAACCAATTTACACTGACGTTACATAAAGGGCCCTGTAATAAATCTTATTATATCCGACCTTTTACCGAAGCTAGCTTTAGGGGTTATAGCTATCTAATTAGCTACCCTATAGAGGTTCAAATTCCCTCTAAAAAGCCGGATTAGGCTTCTGATTTGGACGAAATCGCTGAAATCAACGAAAATGATAATAATGTTAAAGAAATCGTACGGGATGATTTAGGGGATTTAGTCCCTTCTCCAATGCCTATAGCCCTAGGTTAGGTCCCTTATAAATCTAAAGATATAGATTTAGGGGTGTTAGAGGGCCTTAGTGAAGGAAAAAGGTCCCTAATACCTCCCTAAGAGGCCTATGGTTCTTAAGGGGCCTAGCAGGGGACTAATAGAGAGAGCCCTAATCTAGATTCAAATCTAGACCCTAATTTAGGCCCTAAAGATCTTTAATATTAAAAGTTACTAGAACTAGCTAGCCTATAGCATATACAATTAGGGCACCTAGGGTTTCCTTGTCACGGCTTGCACCGAAAGGTTATAAACGAAGTGATGGCTAAGACTATCGCAGTCACTGCTAGATAAATACTAGCTAGGGGCGGGTGCGTGAAGGTTTTAATCTCTAACCTAGCACTAATAATATATATAGTCTTTAATAAATACCTTACTCTATAAGCACATAGCTATCTTATAGCTAGCTAGTCTCTTTATTATTTACATAGCCTAAAGGTTCTCTAAAGACCCGCTTCGATAAACATCCTATCTTTGACCTCTGCACTCCTGACATTCCTTTGCTAAAGAAAACAAGCCTTATTACTAAAGGAATCCCTAATTTTTCTAAAATTAAGGATAAAGACTTTAAATATATAGCTTATAATTAATCTAAGGCAGTACGAAGACCTAGGAAATTAGCTCTCCCTAACCCCCCTAGAGCTCTAGATTAAATAGAGGGGGATACGCTAAAAATTAGCCCTATACTATACAATAAACAGTTAATTTGCTTATTTCTAGTTAATTAAAAAACTAGATATAAGTGAGTGTTCTTATTACCTAATAAGGAAGGCCTAACTGTTTATAGGGCTATTAAGGGCTTCTTTAGAAGGCTTAAAAATTAACTAGGTTAATATCCTAGGCACCTGCACTTTAATGGGGGCTAAGAAATTGATTCTAGTTATTAAACCTAGTTAAATTCTAAAGGAATCAAATTTATAACTTCTAGTCCCTATATCTAGAAGCAAAATAGATTAGCAAAGCGTTCTATTCGTACTATTCTAGATTAATTAAGGGCTACTATTTAGTGAGCAAAATTACCCTTATATCTATAGTGTTTTGTATTACCTATAGTTATTAACCTAGTTAATATAACTGCTAATACTATAAAGGATAAAAGCCCTAAACAACTGCTAGCTAGGGAGCTAAATCAGCCCTATATAACTAATATTAGTAGTATTAGAGCTATAGGATCTTACTATAAGATTCTAATCCCCCTAGAAAAATAACCTAAAGCCTAGAAGTTAGCAGCTAGAACTATCCCTAAAAGGTTATTAGCTACACTAGGTTCTAATACCTATCTAGTGTATATCCCCTCTAAAAGGCTAGTTATAAAGACTAGCTTTATTAAGATTATAGAACCTATAGGTCTTATCTCTAAAGGATTACCTAGGCTTTCTATAGGGAATAACCCTTTAGAGGGGGAAAATAATTTAGAAAACTAAGATCTAAATTAAGGTTAAAAGGATTACCCTATAGATAATATAGGAGGTCCCCCTATAAGTTAAGAAAAACACTCTATAAGGCCTATATAACCCCCTAAGAAACTAATTCTAAAGGCCTTAGAGGAGGCTACGCCTATAACTTCACTAGGAAATCAGATTTTAACTCTAGACCTTAATTTTAATAAAATTACTAACTTTAACCCTAATATTAACCGTATAGATATTAATATTAGTTCCCCTTCTTCTTTAGATTTTATAAAAGAAATTTGCTTTAAGGTATAAGAGAAGCTAAAGAAAAATAACCCTAATAGCCCTAAACCTAAGACCTAGAAGCAAGCTATATCTAGCCCTAAAAGGGATAAATAAATAGCTTCTAAAGGCTAGTACTTTTAAATTTATAGGGAAAGACTAAGTACCTAAGGGCTAAAAAGTACTAAAGAATAGGCTTATTTATAAGCTTAAAAAGGATAAAGAAAATAATCCTTTAAAATATAAGGCCTAACTTATTACTAAGGGATTTATGCAAATTAAAGGTCTAGATTATCTAGAGACCTTTGTAGCTATAAGCATTCCCCCTAGCTAGAGGATTTTACTAGCCCTAGTGGCTTAGAATAACTAGGAAATTAAATAGGTTAATTTTATAGGAGCTTTTCTTAATAGTAAGCTATAATAACAGATTTATATTGTTATTCTAGACGGATTTATTGAATTCCTTAAAGCAAATCCTAAATTAGCTAAATTAGCTAAAAGTTTTAGCCATAAACCCTCTAAAGATTAAGTAATTCTATTACAGAAGTCTTTATATAGCCTAAAACAAAGCTTAAGGGAGTGGCAATAAGCACTAATAGTAGTGCTAAAGTCCCTAGGATTTAATCCTCTTATATCTAACCTGGCTATATTCTATAATACCTCCACTAAAACCTTTATTATTATATACATAAATAACTACCTTCTAATTAGACTAGATTTACCTTATATTTAAAGACTTAAAAAGGAACTTTATAAAGTCTATCTAATAGAAGATAGGGGGCTTACTAAATTCTTCTTAGGGGTTTAAATTATATAAGATAGACCTAATAGGGTACTAAAAATTCATTAATCTTAGTATATCTTAGAGGCTTTAAATTAATTTAATATACTAGATAGTAAGCCTATTAGCATACCTCTTTAGCTAGGCATTTTAGCTACGTAAACTACTAAGCTTTTAATAGCTAGCGAAATCAAGCTTTATTAGTGCATTATAGGGACTATAATATACCTAATATTGCTTATAAGGCTAGATATAGCCTTTACACTTTAGTGGCTATTTATAGCACTAGCTAGGCCCTATATAGAGTACCTAAAAGCAGCTAAAAATCTACTTAGGTACCTATTAGGGACTAAATTCCTCGCTATAATCTATAGGGGAGACCCTAAAGGTATAGCTAGTAAAAGCCTAATAGGTTATTATAATAGTGATTTTATAGGAGATAAAAAGACCTCTAAATTAACTTACGCTTATCTATTTAAGCTAGCTAGCGGACCTATTAGCTAGAAATTAAAGAAAGCTAGTATAATAGCTCTATTAACATTAGAAGCTAAAGCTAACGCTATCTATAAGACCTTCTAGGAGCTATAGTAGCTTTAAGGCTTATTTAAGGAGCTAAAAACCCCTATTTCTCCCCCTATCTAGATATATTGCAATAATTAAGGCGCTATAACCACTGCTTATAACCTTAGCTTATATAGCTATATAAAGCATACCTTACTAAAGTTTAACTATATTAGGTAATAGGTTTTAGAGGGTTTAGCTAAGATTAAATATCTAGATACAAAGTTAATGCCTATAGACAGTCTAATAAAGCCTCTATTTAGACCTCTTTATTAGGCTTTTATTAAGCTCTTAGGGCTTAATAATTACTAAAAACCAATAACTAAATCCCTTTAATAGGGAACCAAAAACAACGCTAAAAAGGGAGCTATATTTAATAATAGCTAGGAATTTAAAAAGGGGGTCTTTTATCTTTTCCTATTTTTTCCCTTTTATCTATTTTTATCTAAAAGTTCTTATTTACCCTATATCACTTTATACGCTTTTAATTAGCTTATATGTAATTCTTTTGTAAAGGGGGTGTTAAAAATAAGACCTATTTTTAGCCCTTTCTAGTTAAAGGACCTTTTAATTACTAGCTTATATTATAAGCCTAATAGCTACACTATAGCTATTAATAGTCGCAAAGGTGGCTATTAATAGCTATAACTAACTGTGTAAATAACTAATCCAAATTAATTATGGATTATTTAATTACGTTATAGCTGCAAGCGTAGCTATAACCACAGCGCCACTAGTAATTAGGTAAGCTAGGGTAACGTAAGCAGGTTACCCTATAGCTATCTTTAACAGCGATTTTCTCTTTAACTAGAGGTTATATAAAAGTCTTGTATATAGCAAATTAAAGCTAGAAGATAGGGCTTTTATTTAATATAGGAATTATTTTTAGACTAAAATTTAGTGCATATAGGTTACTAGTTTATATAGTAGTAAGTTAATTTTTTGGATTTTATATATAAATAAATTTTATAGAAAATAAAAAGTGGCCTATAAGACTTCTCTAGTAGTCTAAATCCACTAATATAGTTAGTAAGTATATAAGAGAAAGAAGATCTTTTTAATCTAGCTAGATAGCTAGGCCTCTTAATCCAATAGCCGCATTGCCTGTATAATGTCACTAAAATCAATTTTATTAGTATATAAGATATTATAAAAGTTATCTAGATTAAATTCTATTAGTTAATAACTGCCATAAACTTCCGTTGCGTTGCGTTAAATCTTTAACGTGGTGGTTCTATTAGTCCCTAACCGTAGAGCTGCACCTGTACAGCTGTTGCCAGCTGGCAACTAGCTCCCTACATTTCAACAATAGCTATTAAATTTGTTAGCCATTACAAGCTATTACAAGCTATTGGAAGCTATTACAAGCTATTATAAGCTATTATAAGCTATTATAAGCTATTATAAGCTATTATATTAACTATATATACCTTATTATAACTTATCATTAAGGAATTTAACTTTATACTAAAAAAAAGAAAAACAAAATACAAAACAATACAAATAATACATGTATTATATTGTATTATAAAATTTCTAATGTATTGTATTGTGTAATGTATTGTATTGTATTGTAATGCAATGCTCTGCTTATTTATAGTAAAAAAGTAAAGGTATTATAGTTATACTAATTCTGGAAAATATAAGTAATAAAGAAGCTATATTAAATTAGAATAAGAGTACTAAATACCCTATACTAATAATCCTTAAAGAATATAAGGAGTTTATAAATATTTTTTCTAAAGAGTTAGTAAGTAAGCTTCCTAAACTAAAAGGTTATACTTATACTATTAAATTAAAAGAAAGCAAAATACTACCTTAAGGGCCTATACATAATTTAGCTTAGAGAGAGCTAGAGGTCCTTAGAGAGTACCTTATAAGTATATAGCTTAAAGAGTAAATTAGAAGATTAATTAGCTTAGCTAAAGCCTTAATTTTATTTATCCTAAAGAAAAAAAGGAAATTAAGGCTTTATATAGATTATAGAGGCTTAAATAAGATTATAATTAAGAATAAGGCCTCTTTACCTCTTATTACTAAAATTCTTAATTAATTAGTAAGTATAGTTATTTTTATAGTTTTAGATTTAAAAGATATATATTACTAGCTATATATTTGCTTAAGTAATAAGTAAAAAATAGTGTTTTATTATTAATATAGTTACTTTAAATATCTAGTAATACTATTTAAACTAGTTAATATACTAGTAACTTTTTAGAAGTATATTAATAATACTCTTAAAGGACTTATTAATAAGACTTATATTATTTATTTTAATAATATACTAATATATAGTAGTAAGGTTAAAGAGTATATAAAGTATATTAAATAAGTTTTATATAGATTTAAGGAAGTAAGCCTTTTTATTAACCTTAAGAAATATTAATTTTTAGTTAAGAAAGTTAAATTTTTAGGATTTAAGATATTAAAGAAAGATATTATAATAAACTTAGTAAGAGTTAAAGTAATTATAACCTAGCTAATATTATATAGTGTTTTTAATATTTAGTTATTTCTTAGTTTTACTAGATTTTACTACTATTTTATTAATAGATTACCTTAGAGAGAATTAACTAGTAATATTTAAACTAAAACCCTATAAGTTAGTAGTATTTAAAGAACTTTAAAAAGCGCTAATTCTAGTGTATTTTAACTTACTTATATATCTTAGAGTAAAGATAAATATATCTAGATATATAATTAGGGCTATACTTATAATATTTGTGCTAGGTTACTAGCACTTAGTTATATTTATATTAAGGAAAATAACTAATACTAAATTATAATATTTAATACCTAATAGTAAATTATTAGCTATCTAAGAGGCTTTTTATATATAAAGACACTATCTTACTTATTTAGCTTATATAATTAAAGTTATTATAAATTACTTAAACTATAAGTATTTTACTATAAAGCCTAACCTTACTAATAAGCAGAGTATTGCACTAAAACGTGTAGTGTAGTGTAGTATTTGTAGTGTAGTGTAGTAACTACACTACAAACTACACTACACTAATTATAAAAAAAAAAAACTATAATATATTACACTATAAATTTTTTTTCCTAAACTACACTAACTACAAACACTACAAATATAGTATTAGACTTTTTATTAGTTATTAGTATTATAAGGATTAAAAAAATACTAGTTATATAAAAGCTTTTATTATTACCTATTTTATTTAATTAGTTATAGAATTTATAATATTATATTATTTTAGTAATTTTACTATAACTAAGTAAGGTTATATATAATATTATACTTTTTTAATAATACTATTTAACTTAATACTTTATTTCCCTAATATAACTTAAAGAAAAACCTTCTTATTATATTATTTACTATTTCTATAAATTATTTTATATTTCTATAAATTATTATTATTACTTATTTTAAAAAAACTATAAAAAGAACTACTAGTAAACTTAATATAAGTAGCTTATTATATCTTATTATAGCTTATAATAGCTTATAATAGCTTATAATACTAATATTACTAATACTACTAAGATTACTAAGATTACTAAGATTACTAAGATTACTAAGATTACTAAGATTACTAAGATTACTTATAATATTATTAGTGTTAAAGTTTAATAAAAAATAAATAAAAAATAAATAACTTAAATATAAATACTAGTAATTATAAGTAAATTACTATAGTAAAAGCTATAGTTTTTAATAACTTTATATTTTAAGGTTTTTAAAAATATTAATATTATAAAAATGTTTTCTCTTTTATATTTTTTTAAAATAATAATAAAAGTAAAATAATAGTAATAATAGTAATAATAGTAATTAAGGTTATTAAAGCTTTTATAATAAGTATATATATATTCTTTTTACTAAATAGCTAATTATATAGCTAGTCCTAGTACTTTAATTACCTTTTATAATAAGTATAGTATATTATATAAAACTAAGTCCTAGTATTATTTTTAAAAATAAGTTAAACTTATTTTTTATAGCTTAATTAAGCTATATAGGGTAATTAAAATAATACTATTAGTTATTTATTAATATACTATGAATATTAGTTTATTATATTCTTTCTTTATATATTATAGTAATAATATATATAAAGTTACTATATATAACTTCTTAAAGCTTTAGAATTATAAAGCTTAAAGTAATATTTAATTAGTTTAAATAGTAAATAAATAGTTTAAGCTTTTTTTAAGTTCTTATTATATTAATAATAATATTAAAGTACTAAGTGTATATTCTATTAACTTTTATATATTTATTTAGATTTCTAATTTAATTTAATTATATTAGTTTAGGGTATTTTTTAATTAAATTAATAATAATAATATAAAATAATTAATAATAATAGTAAATAAAATAATTAGAAGGTTTTTCTTAAAGTTATATTAGTAAAATAAAGTAATAAGTATAATAGTATTATTAAAAAGGTATAATATTATAAATAACCCTAGTTATAGTAAAATCCTTAAAAAAAGGTAAATATTATAAATTCTATAACTAATTAAGTAAAATAGGTAATAATAAAAGCTTCTATATAACTAGGTTTCTTTTAATCCTTATAATAACATTATATAATAAAAAGGCCCACTTTTCTTTTACTAACACTACATTTGTAGTTTTTGTAGTTAGTGTAGTTAGTAACTACACTAACTACACTACACTATAAGTAAAAAAAAACTACACTACACTACACTATAAAAAAAAAAAAACTACATTACACTAACTATAAAAAAAAAAAACTATAATACATTAACTATAAGAAAAAAAAAACTACATTACAAATACAAATTTTTCCTAAAAACTACACTAACTACACTACAAACAATACTCTGTTAATAAGTAAGTAACTATACTTAATAAGCTTTATTCTTTTAATTTTAAGATTATATATTATATAAGGAAATTAAATCTTACTTACTTTTAAGAAAACTAGATTTTATAAGTAAGGTAAGGAAAGAGAAAGTAATAACTATATAACTTCTTACCTTTTTATTTAAATTTATAAATACTAAGTAATAGAAATATTATAGTAATATTATTAGGGCTATAGGCTTTATAAAAACATTACTTAGTGTAACTAATAGTTAGTTATAATAAAACTATAATAATACTACTAATATCTAGGGTTTTAAAAAATTATAACTTAACTATATTCCTAAAGAACCTAATAATCTAGATAATCTTAGAAGAGTTATATTAGTAAGGTTATTCAATACTTTTTATACTTTTATTAATAAGTAATAAGCTAGCTATAGTAATACTATTAGTACTTAGTGTATATATTATTTATTACTTAATTATTTAATTTTCCTATTAGACTAGCTATTTCTAATAGGGATAGACTAGTATAGGTTATTACTAGTAAGTAATAAGAGTACCCCTTAAAAATATTACTTATCTATATTTTTATAAGACTAAAAGTATTTATTAAACTAATTACTTATAGAGATATTATAGCTAGGATTTAATCTATTTAAAGAACCTCTTTTAAGTTTAAGTTTAACTTTCTAGAAAAGAGCTTAGATTAAAACCCCTAATTTAAGTCTTATTATATAAAGTATAGTAAGGTAATAACTTTACTATAGGTTAATTAAAGTTACTTAAAAGTAATAATATAGCTATATCCTAGTTATAGTCTATTAGACCCTTTAAACTATTAATATTTAAGAATTATATTTTTATTTCTTTAGGTATAAGAAAGGAAATTTTATTACTAACTTATAATAACCTTATTACTAGGCACTAAGGAGTAAGTAAAACTCTTTATTAGATTATAAACTAATATTATTAGCTAATAATAAAGAAGGATATAAAAGTATATATTAGCACTTATATAAATTATTAGACTTTAAAACTAAGGTATTATAAACTATATAGTAAGCTAGCTATACAACTAGTGCTTAATTACTCTTATTAAGAATTATTAACTATTTTATAAAATATAGTATTTATATTCTTATTTTAATATAACTAACTAGTAATAGGCTAGTAACTATATTCTTAAAATATGTTTTTAGAGACTATAAAGCCCTAGAAAGTATTATAATAAACTAAGGTTTTATATTTACTAGTAATTTCTAAATAACTTTTTATTATCTTCTTATAACTAAGTAGCTACTTAGTATTGCTTTTTACCCCTAGATAAATAGCTAAATAAAATATTTAAACTAAGTCTTAGAATATTATTTAAGGGCTTTTACTTATACTAAATAAACTAATTAGGTAAATAACCTATTAATAGTGTAATTTAGATATAATATAAGTAATTACTTAATATATAGCTATATACTAGTAAAGGTATTATAAGGTTATAATCCTAGAGGTTTATAGTAAGCAGAGTATTGTTTGTAGTTAGTGTAGTGTGTTTTGTAGTTTTTATATTTAATTTTATAGCTAGCTTATAATTAAATAGATTATCCTATAAATCACGTAATCCTATAGAGATAAATCCTAAGAAAAATACTATATATAAAAGTGGGTCTAAAAGTGGACCCCTTGCCTGTAAATTAGAAAAACTATATTTGTAGTGTATTCTTAGTGCTAAAATGTAGTAAAATGTAGTTTTTCTAATTTATAGGCGAGGGGTCCACTTTTAGACCCACTTTATATATAACTATATTGTAGTTTTTTAGTTATCTATCTAAAAAAAGAAGTTTTATATCTCTATATATTTTCTAAGATTAGATATATATTATTTGTTAAATAAAAAATACATTACAAATCAATTGTAGTGCAATACTCTGATAGTAAGTAATAGTAAATATCCCTTTAGTAAATAATTAAGCTAAAAGTAAAGTTTTAGCACTAAAAGAGAAGTATACTATAATTAAATAGCTTTTAAGTAACTTATAAACTTTGTTAGTTACACCAAGGAACGTTACACTAGTGCAAAAGGGTCGAATTTAATAATAATAATAAAGTTAATAATAATAATAGCTAAGAAAAGAGAGAAGGAGAGAAATCTAGCTAGGAGAGAAAGTAAGCAAAAAGGGGGAAAAGTAAGGTAATAGTGTAAAGCCACTGTAAGCGGTGTAGGGTTGCCTATAATATAGCTAATCGCATTATATATATCCCTTTAGTAAACCTATACTTTAGCTATAGCTAGACTAACTATTATCTAAAGGTCTAAAGGAAGCTATACTAGTAGTCTCTCTTTTCTTTGTGGCTAAAGAAGCCTAAAAACGCAATAAAAATTAAATTAAAGGAAAGTATATATAAGTAAATCCCTTTATAGGAATTCACAGCTCTAATTAGCTATTATAGCCTTAGTTATTCTAATTAACCTAGTTATTATAATCTATACCTATATGCCTATTATATTAATCCTCCCCTTTACCTAACCTTATAGGTCTCTTAACCTAGCCTTCCACATAAATTATTAATTTATTTAAATTAATTAAGGTTAAAAGAGCTAAATTTAGCGATGCCTTTGTTATTACATTAGCTAGGTTATCGCCGCTATTAATTCACCTAACTTCGTAGATTTCTCTTCTCTTATATAACTATTAGAGAGCTATAATATTAATTATAAGCTACTTCTCCTTTATTATACCTAGCTTTATAAGGCATTTATATAATAAGAAAGAGTCTATATAAAGGATTATTAGGATTTAAGGTATCTTTATTAGTCTATAATCTAATAAAGGGTCATAGATATTGCGTACGTAATATTAGCACCTTAAACTATACTATATAGCTTAGATATAAGTGTGGTATAGGCAGAGTATTGTTTGTAGTTAGTGTAGTGTGTTTTGTAGTTTTTATATTTAATTTTATAGCTAGCTTATAATTAAATAGATTATCCTATAAATCACGTAATCCTATAGAGATAAATCCTAAGAAAAATACTATATATAAAAGTGAATCTAAAAGTGGACCCCTTACCTGTAAATTAGAAAAACTATATTTGTAGTGTATTCTTAGTGCTAAAATGTAGTAAAATGTAGTTTTTCTAATTTATAGGCAAGGGGTCCACTTTTAGACTTACTTTTATATATAATTACATTGTATTTTTTTAGTTATCTATCTAAAAAAAGAAGTTTTATATCTCTATATATTTTCTAAGATTAGATATATATTATTTGTTAAATAAAAAATACACTACAAATCAATTGTAGTGCAATACTCTGGCTATAGGTCACATGCTTACTCTTTATAAAGCTATATATAATAATATTCCCTTTTAAAGTGAAGGTATTATTTTCCTTTATTACCTTATTACTAATTATAATAATATATTTAATCTATAAACTTAGATCTTTGTTATTAGTAAGGGACTTATTTATAAACATAAAGAATTTTGCCTCTTTAAGAGTTAAGGGGATATACTATAATCCCTGCTACTAATACTTAATTTGCTACTTAAGGTATTTATTAAGTTATAAGATATTATTAGCAAAGGGTTCTTAGTGTTACATAGTAATTAAGAGGTTATAAGATGCTTCTAGTTAATAGACTATTGTAATATAGCTCCCTTAGGCTCTCTGCTTTATATAATCCTACTTTGCTATTAGTAATTATAGGTTAATTTCCTTAATCTTTTAACTTTAGCCTTTTTAGTTTAAGGTTAGCGAATTATTAGTGTTTTAAGTTAGAATATAGCTATTAAAGATAAGGGGATTTATAGTTATTAGGCGTTGTTTTTCTTTAGCTATAAACTTTACCTTCTAAAGCTCTCTTTTTTCTTTCTTAAAGAAGTTATTATTACTAAGGCCTAGTGTATTATCTGTTTATATTCCTATAATGCTAAAGAGGTTCTTATTATTTAGGGCTATAATTAGTAAGTAAGGATTGTATATTAAGGTTATTATCTTAAGGTTATCCCTATAATAATAAAAGTACATTGCCTACTAGTGGGTTCTAGCCTCTGTAATTTCATAAAGAGGTTTAATTACCTCTATTACTATACCTTCTAGAAAGAGGTATATAATTTACTTTAGGATTCTTATAATAATTAGCCTATTTAGAGTTATATATAATTAAACGTAGGCTTATATAATATCTTATATCTAAAGATAGATTCCTTTACACCTTAATAATAGGGTAAGGGCTATAATAATCCGTTAGCTTAATCACTGTATTATTAGCAATTAGGTTAAGATAGCTTCCTTTCCCTTATTATTATGCCCTTGCATAATAAGGTATAATTTCTTATATGGCAATTTAGTCCCTTTGCCCTTAATCTCTTAGACTATATAAGAATTAAAGATCCTATAGCCTTTATGCTTTACTAGATTAAACATTATAAACCTAAATATATTATAAGCTTATAGGGCGTTAATCTTAGCTTAGTTAGATTATTTAAAGGGGCTTCCTAGGCTTATAATCTTCCTTTCTTAGTAGAGTTAAAGGGCAAGCTTTTAGTTAGCCTTTTCTTTTACTATAAGAAATGTTATATTTAGCACTTCTCTAGTTATAATCTCTTTAAATAATACCTTCTCTTAGTCTTTATTAATAAATATAAGGGGATCTATAGGTCTAATAGCTCTATTAGGATTATAAGCCTAGGCCCTAATTACCTCTATTTTTACTACCTTAAGGTAATTAGCTTTATAGCTTCCTATAGGGGTAGCTTTTACTACCTTAAGGTAAGCTATAAGTTCTTTAACTTTATAGCTTCCTATAGGATTACCTTTAGCTTTAATAGCCTTTATAAGCTCTTTTATACTCTTATTAATATAAAATTAAACTATAAGGTTTTTCCTTAGTCTCCTTTACTTCCTTTTTACTAGTATTTTTTCTTTCTCTTTCTTTACTTTACTATCCTTTACTAGTAGCTTATCTCCTCTAGCCCCCTTATAAGAAAGGGCTATCTTATAAGAAAAGGCCTTTAGGCCTAGGTTATATTCCCTAATATCCTAAAGGCTTTACTTATTAGCCCTTATATACTATAGGTCCTTATAGTATAGCTTTACTACTATAAAGTAAAACTTAGCTAGGCTATAGGGTATCTTAACTATATAAGTCTCCCTATCTATAGCTAATAGCTCATAAGGGCTATGCTATTTGCCTTTTTCTCTTTATATATATACATTAGCTTATAGTAATAGCTAATATATTAGTAATATATTAAGGCTATTCTAGGCACTAAGGGCCTTATAAACTTACCTCTTAGCTAGGTAATAGTAAACTTTATTAGTTACTTTTTAAATTACTTTAGCTTATTAAATAATAAAGATACTTAGTAATAACTTATTTATTATTTATAGGTAAGCTCTAAAGACTAGTAATATAGGCATAAGGCTATTAAGGCTTACTAAGTTATTAATAGCTTTAATAGCTATTTAGAGTTACTACTTAGGAGTAATCTCTTTACTAATTAAATCTATAATAATATTATAAGCCTAGTAAAGAGGTCTATAATATCTTTTAACCTTTTTAATGCTATTATAGGCTTTAATAAGTATCTTATTAATCTTAATTAATATTAGGTAAGTATAATACCTAAATTTAGCTAAAGCAAAGTTATTACTAGTATTATAAATAATCTAGTTAGGAGGGCCTAGATACATATTAATCTAGCACTCTTTAATTACGTCCTAGATATTATAAGCTTTTTACTTCTTAGGGTTAAGGAATTAGGCTACTTAAAATAAGGTTACTAAATTAATAATATAAAGAACTAGCTACCTATTAATTTATATAATATTAATAATAACCTTATAGTTAAAGTTATAGTTATCTTTAAAGGAGAATTTAAACTAGCTAGGGGCTTTTCTATTTATCTAATAATAGTAATAGACTTTAGTAAGCTTCTTAATTATATAGTATTTAATATTATAACTAGCTTATTAAAGGATCTTTATAAGCTACTAAATTAAAGGATAACTAAACCTCTAGTAAAGTTAATAAATCTCTCCTTTTAATAGGTAAAAAGCAGTAGTTTCTCTTACCTCTAGAAGCTACTAAGGGTAGCCTTATTTACGCATAATAGGTATAGTCTTATTATTTTAAATTAATATATTAGTAAGGTTATTAATCTTAACCTTTATTTTATCTATATTAGTAAGGGAAAAGAGAAAGGGTATAGTAATATTAAGGATATAGAAGTTAATTTAGCTAAGCTTTATAAGCATATAGATAACGCTATATATTATTGCTAATCTAGTATTAAAGCAAATAACTTCTAGGTTATAGGGTTTGATTATTAATAATAGCATTAATCTTAGCAAGGCTTTAGCCTATGCTAGACTAGTAGTTAATTAGCCTAAGGCTCCTATTGTGTGGCTAGAATTGTGACCTCTCAAGACCTCTCTCGAGACCTCTCTCACAAGACCACAGGCCTCTAGACCTCGGCATCGTCGGATCTATTGGCATCGCCGGATCAATCGGATCCCTAGTCATGTGACTATCTAGCTAGATAAAATCCCTAGATTCCCTCCCCTTTTATAGAAAATTAACTCTCCCTTTATTACCTTTAGCTTAGATTGTTTAATAGATAAGATAACCTAGCATTATGTTTAACCTAATAAGATAAGTTTGACCTGATATTAAAAAGAGACCTTAGTAGCTTGGATCCTCGCGATGGATTGACAATATCGCAGGCCTAGATCCCGTTATCTAGGTTCTGTCATTAATATCGTTAAATTCGTTAGCATCGTTAGTATCGTCAATATCATTGTTTTTATCGTTATTATTAGCTTTGTCATCAAGACTATTAAATCCGTCGTTTTTAGGTGTTTGTTTTCGCCTAACAAAACTAGTGAAGAAACGGGGAATAGTCCTATTAGACCTTCTGCCGTTAAATTTAATAATAATCCCCTCCTAACATTGCCTCTCTTATTATTTCCCCCTTTGGTTATCCCTTCGTATGATTATTATAATTATTAGCAGCGTTTTACCTCTTTTCCCTTTAATCTAGGTTAGCTAGATTAAATCCCTTCGTTCCGATTAATTGATCTAGGTTACCTAACTGATCTAATATCGTTAAAATCGTTAGATTAGTTAGATTGATTAATCGGAACCGGCACGACCTTTTCCCCTTTAATCTAGGTTTAGCTAGATCGAATCCCTTCGTTCTAATTAATTAATCTAGGTTACCTAACTAATCTAACATCGTTAAAATCGTCAGATTAGTCAGATTGATTGATTGGAACTAGCACGACCTTTTCCCCTTTGATCCGGGTTTAGCTAGATCGAATCCCTTTATTCTAATTATTTAATCAAGGTCATCTGACTTGTCTAATATCATCAAAATCATCGGATTTGTTAAATCAAATGATCGCGACTATTACAACCTTTTCCCTCTTAACCTAGGTTAGCTAGGTTAAACCCTTCCTTTCTAACCTTTTGACCTTTTAACCTTTTCTAACCTTTTGACTTTCCTTTCTAGCTTTAACCTCTTCTAGCTTTAACCTTCATTTCTAGCTTTAACCTTCTTTTCCTGATTTTTAACCTTCTAACTTACCTAGCTTAAACTGATTTAATACCCTAGTTTTGCTTAGCTATCCATTAGGGAGGCAAGCATCTAAACCTTCGAATTTGACCTTCAATAAATCAGGTCTTCCATGATCAGACCTTTGACCTAACCTTTATTAGCTAGGTCTGTCATTAAAGAGTAATTAATCTAACTATCTAACAAGGCCTCTGACTATTAAAGACCTCTTTAACTAACGATTTCTCTAATAATTAATAAGGAATCTAACTGTCAGAAGGTCTTCTAAAGAGGTCTCTGACCGCTAACAAGGCCCTCTGTTATGGATTAATTAGTTAATTAATCAGACCTACGGTTATTCTAGCTCTGACCGTTAGGCTAGATTAATCACTAATAGTCCCTCTGACTATCTGACAAGACCTCTGACCATCGAAGACCTCTCTAACTAACGATTCCTCTAACGTTTAATAAGGAATCTAATGTATAGAAGGTCTTCTAAAGAGGCCTCTGCTGTTAACAAAAGCTTCTATTATTAGACTAATTAATCCGACCGTCTAACGAGACCTCTGACCGTTAAAGACCTCTCTAACTAACAATTCCTCTGACTTTTAAAGAGGAATCTAACTAATAGAAGGTCTTCTAACGAGGTCTCCGACTGCTAACGAAAGCTTCCGTCATTAGACTAATTAATCTAACTGTCTAACAAGACCTCTGACCGTTAAAGACCTCTCTAATAATAATTCCTCTAACTTTTAAAGAGGAATCTAACTAATAAAAGGTCTTCTAACGAGGTCTCTAACCGTTAACGAAAGCTTCCGTTATTAGACTAATTAATCTAACTGTCTTACAAGACCTCTAACCGTTAAAGATCCCTCTGACTGACGATTTCTCTGACGATTAACGAGAAATCTAACTGTTAGAAGGTCTTCTAAAGAGGTCTCTAACCGCTGACGAGGCCCTTTGTCATGGATTAATTAGTTAATCAATCAGACCCTCAGTTACTTAACCTCTAACCGTTAGGCTAGATTAATCACTAATAATCCCTCTAACTGTCTAATAAGACCTCTAACCGTTAAAGACCTCTCTAATTAACGATTTCTCTGACGATTAACGAGGAATCTAATGTACAGAAGGTCTTCTAACGAGGTCTCTGACCGCTGACAAGGGCTTCCGTTATTAGACTAATTAATCTAACCGTCTGACGAGGCCTTTGACCCTTAAAGACCTCTCACACCGACGATTTCTCTAACCTTTACGAGGAATCTAACGTACAGAGGATCTTCTAAAGGGGTCTCTGCTGTTAATAAACCCTCTGTTATAGATTGATTAGTTAATTAATTAGACCTATAGTTACTTAACCTCTAACCGTTAGGTTAGATTAATTACTAATAATCCCTCTAACTGTCTGACAAGACCTCTAACTGTTAAAGACCTCTCTAACCGATGATTTCTCTAACGATTAAAGAGGAATCTGACTAATAGAAGGTCTTCTAACGAGGTCTCTAACCGCTAATAAGGGCTTCCGTTATTAGACTAATTAATCTAACTGTTTGATAAGGCCTCCGACCGTTAAAGACCCCTCTAACTAACGATTCCTCTAACCTTTAAAGGGGAATTTAATGTACAGAAGGTCTTCTAAAGAGGTCTCTGACTGATAACAAGGGCTTCTGTTATTAGACTAATTGATCCGACCGTCTAACGAGACCTCTGACCGTTGAAGACCTCTCTGACTGACGATTCCTCTAACGATTGAAGAGGTCTCTGACTGTTAGAAAGGTCTTCTACTACGAATTAATTGATTAGACTGTTAATAAGACCTCTAATAACAACCCCCTTTAATGGATGACCCTTTTAATTAATAGATTAATGGGTAGGGGGGCCTGAAAATCACGAATTTTTTTTTTATCTTATAATTATACTACTTCTTCCCCTTTTATTATTTTTTTTTGTTACTGTTTTCCCTTTCCTAGGGGCTAGAAAAGGGAAAACAGTTAGGGAGGTGTTATGTGGCTAGAATTATGACCTCTTAAGACCTCTCTTAAGACCTCTCTCACAAGACCACAGGCCTCTAGACCTTGGCATCGTCGGATCTATTGGCATCGCCAGATCAATCGGATCCCTAGTTATGTAACTATCTAGCTAGATAAAATCCCTAGATTCCCTCCCCTTTTATAGAAAATTAACTCTCCCTTCGTTGCCTTTAGCTTAGATTGTTTAATAGATAAGATAACCTAGTATTATGTTTAACCTAATAAGATGAATTTAACCTAACATTAAAAAGAGACCTTAGTAGCTTGGATCCTCGCGACAGATCGAAAATATCGCAGGCCTAGATCCCGTTATCTAGGTTCTGTTATTAATATCGTTGAATTCGTTAGCATCGTTAGCATTGTCAATATCATCGTTTTTATCGTTATTATTAGCTTTGTCATCGAGACCGTCAAATCCGTCGTTTTTGGGTGTTTGTTTTCGCCTGACAAACTATATCTAGTATAATTTCTCTAAAGACCTCTTTAAAATAGTGTCCTTTAGATATATAATAAATTAAATTATCTTTATTAGAAGCCTCTGTTAAAAATAAGACCTATTTTTAGCCCTTTCTAGTTAAAGGACCTTTCTATTACTAGCTTGCATTGCAAGCCTAACAGCTGCACTGCAGCTGTTAACGGTCGCGAAGGTGGCCGTCAATGGCTACGTCGCAGCTGTCAACAGCTGCGACCGACCGTGTGGATGACTAATCTAAATCAATTGTCAATTGTGGATTATTCAATTGCGTTGTGGCTGCAAGCGTAGCCACAACTGTAGCGCCACTAGTAATTAGGTAAGCTAGGGTGACATAAGCAGGTTACCCTATAGCTATCTTTGACAGCGATTTTCTCTTTAACTAGAGGTCGTACAAAAGTCTTACATATAGCAAATTGAAGCTAGAAGACAGGGCTTTTATTTTATACAGGAATATTTTTTGGACCAAAATTTGGTGCATATGGGTTGCTAGTTTGTATGGTGGTGAGTCGATTTTTTGGATTTTACATACAAATGAATTTTGCGGAAAATCAAAAAGTGGCCCTTAAGACCTCTCTGACGGTCCGGATCCACCGATACGGTCGGTGGGTATATGAGAGGAAGAAGATCTTTTCAATCTAGCTAGATAGCTAGGCCTCTCAATCCAACAGCCGCATTGCCCGTACAACATCACTAAAATCAATTCTATTGGTATATAAGATATCGTAAAAGTCATCTAGATTGAATTATATTAGTTGATAACTGCTGAAACCTTCCGTTGCGTTGCGTTGAATATTTCAACGTGGTGGCTCTATTGGTCCCCGACCGTAGAAGCTACACCTGTACAGCTGTTGCCAGCTGGCAACTAGCTCCCTACATTTCAATAGCCTCTTTAAGGTATAGCTCTTACTTAAGTAAGGCATATTAAAAAGCTTAATTCTTAAGTATTATAAGGATATTAATATTATCTATTATTTATAATCCTATATAAAAGAATTATATAATGCTAAGTTATGCCTTTAATAATAGCTTTTTCTTAATATTATTATTACTATTATCTTAGTCCTAAGTAAAGGCCTTAAGCTATATTTCCTAGTCTTTTATTTTCTCTTTCTTATTATTATTATTTCCTTTAAATAAAGTAAGAAATACCTAGAACTTTTTCTCTATAGGAGGTAAGTAATAGTTCTTACTAGCTTACTACCTCTCTTTCTTTTTTTAATATTTAGTATTAGTGTAATTTATTAACTAGTAGCTGCTCTTACTATAAATAAAGCATTACTTAGGTTATTTAGAGTTACTATAATAACCTCCTTTTCCTTAGTCTCTTTAATTTTATTAGCTATATTAGTAGTTTATAAATATTACCTCTAATAGGTCTTTATCTTAATACTAGTAGTATTAGTTACTTCTTATACTACTCTTTATAATTATAATTAATTTATAAAGGTTACTAGTAAGGTTCTTAAAGCCTAGTATATGTATATACTTTATTACCTAATATTTAGGGATACTAAAGACTATATTTAAGGTTTGCTTATAAAGCTTTATATTTACTATATTAGAGAGGTATAGCCTTTTATAAACTCTTTTTAAAGTAATTAATAAAATCTTAAGGCACTTAAGCTTACTCTTTTTAGGGTTTTATATAATAATATTTTTAAGGGTTATATTACTTTACTTATAGTAATAAAACTATTAATAACTTTTTATTTTAAAGCATTAATAGATATTTAAAATTATCTCTTTATAAAAGAGATTCTTACTAGTAAGGTAGTTGTTAGGAGCGCAGAGGTCAAAGATAGGATGTTTATTAAAGCAGGTCTTTAGAGAACCTTTAGGCTATGCGAATAACAAAGAGGCTAGCTAGCTATAAGATAGCCACGTGCTTATAAAGCGGGGTATTTATTAAAGACTACGCATATTATTAGTACTAGGTTAGAGATTAAAACCTTTACGCACCTGCCCCTAGCTAGTATTTATTTAGTAGTAACTATAATAGTCTTAGCTATTACTTTATTCTTAACCTTTTAGTGTAAGCTATAATAAATTAATCTCTCTTAACCTTTTTAAGGATATAAACCATTAGCTAAATTATTATATAGCTAATACTCTAAAGATCTATAAGAAACACGCTAGTACCTTATAATAATAAAGCTATAGATAATTAGGAAAATAAAGAACCCCTATAATCTAGAACTATAGATAATAATAGGGTATAATAAACATCACTTAATCCTAATTTAGGTAGAGATATAGATAATATAACTAAAGAAAAAAGGGCATTATAATAACACTATAAAGTCATATAATCTAAGCTACGTTGCCTTTAGAGGAGATAAGAGGTCTTATAAATAAAGGCGCAAATTAGAGAGCTTAAGGCAAATCTAGGATTAGCTAGACCTTAAACTAGACCTATAATTACCCCTTAAACATTAGCTATAATTTCACCTACGGTTTACAGTGACTTAGTAGTAATTACATAGTAAGGTAGTCTTCTTAAAATATAGATAAAAATGCCTACATATAAAGGGGAAATATATAAAAGCCTGTAAAATTTCTTAGTAAACTTAGATATATTATTTAAATTAAACTGCTATACCTTTAAGGATAATATAACTAAGGTAGTATATATAAGTAGCTACCTAGCTAGTAATATAAAGTAATAGTAAATATGTTATATAGCTATAAATAAGCATGTAAATTATTTATTAATTACCTAGGTAAATTTCCTAGAATAGTTAAAAACTAGAATAATAGATATAGGTATAAGACACTTAGAAGTAATAAGGTTACTATAAAATCTTAGGTAGAAGAATAACTAATTATTTTAATCCTTTATATAAGCCTAGGATAAGGTAAAAGCTAAGTTACCTAAAGAAATCCCTATATATCTAAGAATTATAATCTTTCTAAATAGCTTAAATAATACTATAAGGAAGTAAATAATTAGTTAAGAGATCCTAATAACCTAAAGCTAACTATAAGGCTAGGGTAGGAAAGCAAAGGTTATAATAAGTTTAGGCTAAAATAATAAAAAAGGTTAAAACTCTAAAAGAAAGAGATAACACGCTTATTTTATATTACTTATAAATAAGGTATAGTAATAAAGTAAAGATTAAGGGAAAAGATTATCCCTAGTATACTATAAATATAAAAAGCCTAGGTATACTTTACTAGCTTATTAGGCACTAGATTATTTTACTTATAAAAGTACTAAGTATATAACTAAGAAGCATAGAGAAAGTAGTAATAAAGCTATATCTCCTAATATAATACTAGTTTAATTAGCATAGACCTAGGAATATAATCTTACTATAAAATACCTTATAAATAATAAAATAAGAATATAAGTATCTCTATAATAAGATAACTAGTAGTTAGCTATATAAGCGCTATTTAATATAGGTATATAGTCTTTAATAATTTATCTAAAATTATTATTAAAAAAGGATTAGGAGAATATAATCTAATTAGATAAAATACTAAAGAGTGTAAGTAAAAAAGTAATTTTATATTAAGGAATTTTAAAAAAATTAGTTAAGATAAAAGATAATATAGGATTTATAAAGGTTTACTAAGTTAGTTACTTTATTACTAATATAGGTAAAGGGATAATTCTAGGTATAAACTAAATTAAAGAGTATTTACTTATAATTATATATTAGGAGTATAAATACTAGAGATATCTAGTAATAATAGAATATCTCTCCTTTACTTATAGTAAGTAATAAGTATATAAAGAGAAAAAAATAGTAGTAGTTACTTTATTATTAGGAGTAATAAAGATTAGGCTAAGTATTCTAGAAAATAAAAATTAAAAAGGAAAAGAAAAAGGCTAATTAAAGAACCTAGTAATAATAGATATATAAATAAATAGTAAAGTAGCTATATAAATCCTAGAGTATACTTATTTATAGTAGAAAAGCAAAGGTATTATAGTTATACTAATTTTAGAAAATATAAGTAATAAAGAAGCTATATTAAATTAGAATAAGAGCACTAAGCACCTTACACTAATAATCCTAGAAGAATATAAGGAGTTTATAGATATTTTTTCTAAAGAGTTAGTAAGTAAGCTTCCTAAACTAGGAGGTTACACTTATATAATTAAATTAAAAGAAGGGAAAACACTACCTTAGGGGCCTATATATAATTTAGCTAAGAGAGAGCTAGAGGTTCTTAAGGAGTACCTTATAAGTATATAGCTTAAAGGGTAAATTAGAAGATTAATTAGCCTAGCTAAAGCCCTAATTTTATTTATTCTAAAGAAAGGAGGGAAATTAAGGCTTTATATAGATTATAGGGGCCTAAATAAGAATCTAATTAAGAATAAGGCCCCTTTACCCCTTATTACTAAAATTCTTAATTAATTAGTAAGTATAGTTATTTTTATAGTTTTAGATTTAAAAGATATATATTACTAGCTATATATTTGCTTAGGTAATAAGTAAAAAATAGCGTTTTATTATTAATATAGCTACTTTAAATATCTAGTAATGCTATTTAGACTAGTTAACACACTAGTAACTTTTTAGAAGTATATTAATAATGCTCTTAAAGGACTTATTAATAAGACCTATATTATCTATCTAAATAATACACTAATATATAGCAGTAAGGTTAAAGATTATATAAAGTATATTAAATAAGTTTTACATAGGTTTAGAGAGGTAAGTCTTTTTATTAACCTTAAGAAGTATTAATTTTTAGTTAAGGAAGTTAAATTTTTAGGCTTTAAGATATTAAAGAAAGGTATTATAATAAACCTAGTAAGAGTTAAAGTAATTATAACCTAGCTAATACTACGTAGTGTTTTTAATATTTAGTTATTTCTTAGTTTTACTAGATTTTACTACTATTTTATTAAATAGTATAGTAAAGTTATTATTCTATTAATAGATTGCCTTAGAGGGAATTAACTAGTAATATTTAAACTAGAACCTAGTAAGCTAGTAGCGTTTAGAGAGCTTTAATAAAGATTTTAGAAAGCGCTAATTTTAGTGTATTTTAACTTACTTATGTATCTTAGAGTAAAGATAAATATATCTAGACATATAATTAGGGCTATACTTATAATATTAGTGCTAGGTTACTAGTACCTAGTTATATTTATATTAAGAAAGATAACTAATACTAAATTATAATATTTAATACCTAATAGTAAATTATTAGCTATCTAAGAGGCTTTTTATATATAGACACACTATCTTGCTTATTTAGCTTATATAATTAAAGTTATTATAGATTATTTAAACTATAAGTACCTTACTATAAAGCCTAAGCTTACTAGTAAGTAAGTAACTACGCTTAATAAGCTTTATCCTTTTGATTTTAAGATTATATATTATATAGGGAAATTAAATCCTACTAATTCACTTTTAAGAAGACTAGATTTTATAAGTAAGGTAAGAAAAGAGAAAGTAGTAACTATATAACTTCTTACCTTTTTATCTAAATTTATAGATACTAAGAGATAGGAACACTATAGTAATATTATTAGTGCTATAGGCTCTATAAAAACATTACTTAATATAACTAATAGTTAGTTATAATAATACTATAATAATATTGCTAATATCTAGGGTTTTAAAAAATCATAACTTAATTATATTCCTAAAGAACCTAATAATCTAGATAATCTTAGAAAAGTTATATTAGTAAGGTTATTTAATACTTTTTATACTTTTATTAATAAGCAATAAGCTAGCTATAGTAATACTATTAGTACCTAGTGTATATATTATTTATTACTTAATTATTTTAATTTTCCTATTAGACTAGCTATTTCTAATAGAAATAGACTAGCATAGGTTATTACTAGTAAGTAGCAAGGGCACCCCTTAAAAACATTACTTATCTATATTCTTATAAGACTAAAAGTATCTATTAAACTAATTACTTATAGAGATATTATAGCTAGGATTTAATCTATTTAAAGAACCTTTTCTAAGTTTAACTTTAACTTTCTAGAAAAGAGCTTAGAATTAAAACCCCTAATTTAAGTTTTATTATATAAAGTATAGTAAGGTAATAACTTTACTATAGCTTAATTAAAGTTACTTAAAAGTAGTAATATAGCTATATCCTAGATATAGTTAATTAGACTCTTTAAGCTATTAATGTTTAAGAATTATATTTTTATTTCTCTAGGTATAAGAAAAGAAATTTTATTACTAACTTATAATAACCTTACTACTTAGTACTAAGGAGTAAGTAAAACTCTTTATTAGATTATAAACTAATATTATTAGCTAATAATAAAGAAAGATATAAAGGTATATATTAGCACTTATATAAATTATTAGACTTTAAAACTAAGGCATTATAAACTATATAGTAAGCTAGTTATATTACTAGTGCTTAATCGCCCTTTTTAAGAATTATTAATAGATTTTATTACTAGACTCCTACTAGTAAAAGATTTAAATTAGACTTATAATATAATTTTAGTTATTATTAACTATTTCACAAAATACAGTATTTATATCCCTATTTTAACATAACTAACTAGCAATAGGCTAGTAACTATATTCTTAGAATATGTTTTTAAAGACTATAAAGCCCTAGAAAGTATTATAATAAACCAAGGTTCTATATTTACTAGTGGTTTCTAGATAACTTTTTATTATTTTCTTATAATAAAGCAGCTACTTAGCACCGCTTTTTACCCCTAGATAAATAGCTAGATAAAATATATAAACTAAGTCTTAGAATATTATTTAAGGGCTTTTACTTATACTAAATAGACTAATTAGGTAAATAACCTATTAATAGCGTAATTTACGTATAACATAAGCAATTACTTAACGCATAGCTATACACTAGTAAAGGTATTATAAGGTTATAATCCTAGAGGTCTATAGTAAGTAGTAGTAAATATTCCTTTAGTAAATAATTAAGCTAAAAGTAGGATTTTAGCACTAAGAGAGAAGCATACTATAATTAAGTAGCTTTTAAGTAACTTATAGACTTAGTATAAAAAATATTATAACTAGAAGAGAACTCTAATAAGGTTTAAAGTTAGTAACTATATTTTATTATTAATAAAAAATATTAACCTAATATACCCTAGTAAGAAGCTAGCTATAAAGTATTTAGGCCCTTATAAGATTAAAAAGGTAATTAGGAGTTATAGATTAGTATATTAATTAAAATTACTACCTAGGACTTAATTATATAATGTATTTAATATTACTAGTCTTAAACCTTTTAAAGGGGACCTAATAGATATAAAAGATATATCCTTACTATAAGATACTATTAAAGATAATAAATAAGAGTTTAAAGTTAAGAGAATTATTTTACACTACTATAATAAAAGGTATTATAAATATCTAGTTAAATAGAAGGGCTATAATACTTTAGAGAATTCTTAGGTATTAAAAAGGGATTTTCTTACTAGAGAAATTATTAATAACTATAAGTAATAGCTAAGTAATAAAGTTAATATAAGGTAGTTATATTTTATAACTTAATATACTAAAGATATTAGAAAATAAAGTTAATTTACTTAGATAACTTAAATAATCTATTATATAGCTACTAAGTACCTATCCCTTTATAATAGAGTTAGTCCCTAAGACTACTAGTCCCTTATTATTAGTAGTAGCTATAGGAACTATAGAGAAAGAGGCCTTAGAAGTATCTTTATTATTAAAATCCCTCTCTCTATATATATAGACCTAAAGTGTACTAAGGAGCTTAATAAAACTAATATATTTAGGCAAATTAATAGTATTTAGTATAAACTACTAGTAAGTTAGTTAAGTATTAGCTATATATATTAAGAAAGCTTACCTTTAGGATATTTTAGGCTATAAAGTAAAGATAGTTTAAAATATTAATCTAGGTCTTTAGATTTATAGTATTACTTAGTAACACTATTATAGTATGTTTATTATATTTTACCTTATAAGTAATATTAGTAAATATTTAAGCGTAGTAAATATAACTATACTTATTAGAATTTCTATAAACTAGAATAGTATTCTATAGCTTTTTCTTTGCTTTTATAATAGGCTAGCTATAAGTTAGTAGTAATCTAGTGTCTAAGTAATAGGATTATACTTACTTTATTTTAATAGTAATAGCTACCTTTAGGAGTAGCTTTAATAAGTTTAAATAGCCTATTATAAAGCTATATAATTTAAGCTAAAGTCTAGTAATATATTAGTAATAAGTAAGTAAATTCTAGTTAAGAGAGATATACTATAATATAGTTTTTATTATTTTAGAAGTAATAAGTATATTTTATTAAATAGCCTATTAAATATTAGCTATAAAGAAGTAATAAGTAAGTAAAGAAGTTATACTTAAAGATTTATTATATTTAGCTAGAAAGGTTTTTTTATTAATAAGGTATCCTAGAATCTTATAAGTACTATTTTTTAGGAGAATATTTTATATTACTACTTACTAATAATAGTGTATATATAAAATCTTCTTTAAAGTTATTTTACTAGTAATAAGTTAGTAATAAAGACACTATAAGAATATAATAAACTTATAATAAGATTTTAAAAGAAGTTTACTTTAGAGAAAACTTTATAGAAAACTTTATAGGAGATTTCTTAGTTAATAGATTTTCTTAAGGTATTAATAAAGGCAGAGTTTAAGTATAAGACTTAGATATAGTAAACTAGCTATAAGTTAGCTATAATAGACTAGATAGGGAGGTTATACTAATAAGAGTATAAACTTATAAGCTAGATAAGGGTAACTTATAAGGTTAAGGGATATTATAAAAGAAAGGAAGAGTATAAAAGGGGGGAAAATTAGTCTCTTTTATATTAACCCTAGACCCCTTAAGTAATCTAACGCACTATGTATAGGTGATTTGTAAATTATAATAAGAACTATTAGCACTACTAAACGTATATATGCCTAATAGCTATAAGCTTATAGTAACTATAATATAAGCCCTCTAGTTAGACTATTTAGAACCCTAGTATTAGGTACCTTATTTATTTAACTAATTATAAAAATTAACATAGGTTATCTATTTTTTTTTCTTCTAGCTATGTAATAGGTAATAATATTTGTTTCACTATAGTAAAGCTACGTATAAGCTACTATTTAAATATTACTAACTATAATAAGAGGTTATTTTTAATTATTAGCATTATTATTATTATTTCTTTTTATTCACTTACGTGTCTAGATATAAGGTGCCCTATCTTATTTTCCTTATAAAGCTCTAATATAGTAACTATACCCTAAGTAAGTAGCTTATTTTATAATTAAGGTTAATTATATATAAGGGAGGTATTATATTAGGAGTATAGAGGTTAAAGATAGGATATTTATTAAAGTAAGTCTTTAAAGAACCTTTAGGCTATATAAATAATAAAGAGGCTAGCTAGCTATAAGATAGCTATATGCTTATAAAGCGAAGTATTTATTAAAGACTACGCATATTATTAGTGCTAGGTTAGAGATTAAAACCTTTACATACCTGCCCCTAGCTAGTATCTATCTAGCAGCGACTGCGATAGTCTTAGCTATCACTTCGTTCTTAACCTTTCGGTGCAAGCCGTGACAGTAGTTAAGAAAGTGCTATTTAGTATCTCCTATTAATATAATAGAGAATACTTTACTAAAATATAACTTAAGGAAGTTAATCTAGTTATACTTACTCTTAAAGAGTATAAGTTTTAGTAAGAGAAAGTTATATAGCTTCTTACTATAGTAGTTACTATTCTTATATATCTTTATAAGCTTAGATATTTTCTTTATAATTTATTTATTTAAATAAAAGGAATATAAAAGGAGGGTAAGCTATTAAGGGTTAAACTCCTAATATAATTAAGATTATTATAAGGGTTCTTATAGAGAATATAGTAATTATTCTCTTTAAAGGTAAGGAATATTAAGGAAGGTCTTTAAGGCAGTGGCTTATAGGGGTTATATATAAGGTAGTTTAGGAGATTATAACTTATTTCTTAACTATAGAGTTATTATTATCTCTTAAAGTATATTTTTAAAGGCTATTAAAATAGGAAAGCTTACTTCTTAGCTAATATAAATATTATTATCTTATAGAGAGTTATATAGCTTTCTTATAAGCTTATTAGTAGCTCTCCTAAATATATCTTTAGTTTAACCTTTAAAATCTTCTTTAAAGTTTTTCTAAAGGTCTTTTCCTTACTAATTTTAATACTTACTAGTGTAAATAAACCTTATAATCTAATTATTAAGTTTAGGCTATATAGTAGTCTCTAGGTCTAGTTAGGTAAGCTCTTCTTAGTCTTTTATAAGTATAAATAAATATAGCTATAGTTATCTTAGTAAACTATTTTTTTATAGTTTTTTAAAAGCTATTACTAAAGGCTTTTAAAATACCTTATTATTAGGAGAAGTAAGGTAAGGAGTTTATCTTATTAATAGTCTAATATTTAATTTTATCCCCTTCTTAAGAAAGGTTTAGTCTTCTTAAATAATTTAAATAAAATAAATAGTAGTATAATAATAGCGTAATTTCTACGTTTATTAAGAGAAATAAACTAGGTAAATCTAAAAAACAGGTAAAATAGGAAAAGCAGGTAAAATAAGGTAAATAGGATAAACAAAGTAAATAAAATAAATAGGGTAAACAGGGTGGAATAAACAGGATAAACAGAACAGGATAAATAGGATTAGCAAGATTAATAGGATTAATAGAATAAAGAAAGGGAAATAATAAAAAATAAGGGAAAAAGTGTAAAAAAAGGAAAAATAGTAAAAAAAGGGAAGAATAGGCTATAAAGATAGCGCAGACATAGAAGTAACTTAATGCTTAGAACACTAAGGTGTAAAAAGCTATAAAGAGAGAAGAGAGATTATAAAGAGAGTGTAGAGGGAGGTTATATAGGTTAGCTAGCTTAGCTAAGGGTTATTTTGAACGTTAGGTTTAGATAAAATGCCTTATGGCAATAGATTTGGTTATTTAGTTAGTTTTCTTATAATAGATAATAAGATTAATAATTAACTAAATATCCTAAAGGCCTAAGAGTTAATAGATTAATCCCTTAGAAGTCTAATAAGCCTATAACTAGGATTCTAGTCTATTTTCCTTTAGCACACTCTATAGTTATGCTTCTTTACCTAAATAGCCTATCTAGGTTAGCTTAAGAGATAAGGGGCTATATTATCTATAAAAATATCTTTTCTTATAATACCTAGCTTATCTATAGTTATAGTTAACCACTAATTAGTATTAGTTATACTAAGGAATGTTACACTAGTGTAAAAGAGTTAAATTTAATAATAATAATAAAGTTAATAATAATAATAGCTAAGAAAAGAGAGAAGGAGAGAAATCTAGCTAAAAGAGAAGGTAAGTAAAAAGGGGGAAAAGTAAGGTAGTAATGTGAAGCTACTATAAGCGGTATAGGGTTGCCCGCGATATAGCTAATTACATTGCGTGCATCCCTTTAGTGGACCTACACTTTAGCCACGGCTAGACTAACTATTGTCCGAAGGTCCGGAGGAAGCCACAAACTTAGTATAAAAAATATTGTAATTAAAAAAGAACTTTAATAAGGTTTAAATTTAGTAACTATATTTTACTATTAATAAAGAATATTAACCTAAGATACCTTAGTAAAAAGCTAGCTATAAAGTACCTAGGCCCCTATAAGATTAAAAAGGTAATTAGAAGTTATAAATTAGTATATTAATTAAAATTATTACCTAGGACTAGAGTATTACACTAAAACGTGTAGTGTAGTGTAGTATTTGTAGTGTAGTGTAGTAACTACACTACAAACTACACTACATTACAAACTACACTAACTATAAGGAAAAAAAAACTACATTACACTAACTACAAAAAAAAAAAAACTATAATACATTACACTATAATTTTTTTTTCCTAAACTACACTAACTACAAATACTATAAATGTAGTATTAGACTTTTTATTAGTTATTAGTATTTATAAGGTTAAAAGAAAGCTAGTTATATAAAAGCTTTTATTATTACCTATTTTATTAAATTAGTTATAGAATTTATAATATTATATTATTTTTATAATTTTATTATAACTAAGTAAGGTTATATATAATATTATACTTTTTTAATAATACTATTTAACTTAATACTTTATTTCCCTAATATAACTTAAAGAAAAACCTTCTTATTATATTATTTACTATTTCTATAAATTATTTTATATTTCTATAAATTATTATTATTACTTATTTTAAAAAAACTATAAAAAGAACTACTAGTAAACTTAATATAAGTAGCTTATTATATCTTATTATAGCTTATAATAGCTTATAATAGCTTATAATACTAATATTACTAAGATTACTAAGATTACTAAGATTACTAAGATTACTAAGATTACTTATAATATTATTAGTGTTAAAGTTTAATAAATAATAAATAATAAATAAATAACTTAAATATAAATACTAGTAATTATAAGTAAATTACTATAGTAAAAGCTATAGTTTTTAATAACTTAGTATTTTAAGGTTTTTAAAAATATTAATATTATAAAAATGTTTTCTCTTTTATGTTTTTAAACTTATTTTTTATAGCTTATTTAAGCTATATAGGGTAATTAAAATAATACTATTAGTTATCTATTAATAAATTATAAATATTAGTCTATTATATTCTTTCTTTATGTATTATTATAATAAGATATATAAAGTTACTATATATAACTTCTTAAAGCTTTAGAATTATAAAGCTTAAAGTAATATTTAATTAGTTTAAATAGTAAATAAATAGTTTAAGCTTTTTTTAAGTTCTTATTATATTAATAATAATATTAAAGTACTAAGTATATATTCTATTAACTTTTATATATTTATTTAGATTTCTAATTTAATTTAATTATATTAGTTTAGGGTATTTTTTAATTAAATTAATAATAAAAATATAAAATAATTAATAATAATAGTAAATAAAATAATTAGAAGGTTTTTCTTAAAGTTATATTAGTAAAATAAAGTAATAAGTATAATAGTATTATTAAAAAGGTATAATATTATAAATAACCCTAGTTATAGTAAAATCCTTAAAAAAAGGTAAATATTATAAATTCTATAACTAATTAAGTAAAATAAGTAATAATAAAAGCTTCTATATAACTAGCTTTCTTTTAATCCTTATAATAACATTATATAATAAAAAGGCCCACTTTTTTTTTACTAACACTATATTTATAGTTTTTGTAGTTAGTGTAGTTAGTAACTACACTAACTACACTACACTATAAGCAAAAAAAAACTACATTACACTACACTATAAAAAAAAAAAAACTACACTATACTAACTATAAAAAAAAAAAAACTACAATATATTAACTACAAGAAAAAAAAAACTACATTATAAATACAAATTTTTCCTAAAAACTACACTAACTACACTACAAACAATACTCTGCCTAGGACTTAATTATATAATATATTTAATATTACTAGTCTTAAACCTTTTAAAGGGAATCTAATAAATATAGAAAATATATCCTTACTATAAGATATTATTAAAGATAATAAATAAGAGTTTAAAGTTAAAAGAATTATTTTATATTACTATAATAAAAGGTATTATTAATATCTAGTTAATAAAAGGGCTATAATACTTTAAAGAATTCTTAAGTATAAAAAAGGGATTTTATTACTAGAGAAATTATTAATAACTATAAGTAATAGCTAAGTAATAAAGTTAATATAAGGTAGTTATAATTTATAAGTTAATATACTAAAGATATTAGAAAATAAAGTTAATTTACTTAGATAACTTAAATAATCTATTATATAGCTACTAAGCACTTATTCCTTTATAATAGAGTTAGTCCTTAAGACTACTAGTTCTTTATTATTAGTAATAGCTATAGGACTTATAGAGAAAAAGGCCTTAGAAGTATTTTTATTATTAAAATCCCTTTCCTTATATATATAAACTTAAAGTATACTAAGGAGCTTAATAAAACTAATATATTTAAGTAAATTAATAGTATTTAGTATAAATTACTAGTAAGTTAGTTAAGTATTAGCTATATATATTAAGAAAGCTTACTATTAGGATATTTTAGGCTATAAAGTAAAAATAGTTTAAAATATTAATCTAAGTCTCTAGATTTATAGTATTACTTAGTAATACTATTATAATATATTTATTATATTTTACCTTATAAGTAATATTAGTAAATATTTAAGTATAGTAAATATAACTATACTTATTATAATTTTTATAAACTAAAATAGTATTTTATAGCTTTTTCTTTACTTTTATAAAAGCTAGTAATAAGTTAGTAATAATCTAGTATCTAAGTAATAAAATTATACTTACTTTATTTTAATAGTAATAATTACCTTTAAAAGTAGCTTTAATAAGTTTAAATAGCCTATTATAAAGCTATATAATTTAAGCTAAAGTCTAGTAATATATTAGTAATAAGTAAGTAAATTCTAGTTAAGTAAAATATACTATAATATAGTTTTTATTATTTTAAAAGTAATAAGTATATTATATTAAATAGCCTATTAAATATTAGCTATAAAGAAGTAATAAGTAAGTAAAGAAGTTATACTTAAAGATTTATTATATTTTATAGGAAAGGTCTTTTTATTAATAAGGTATTCTAGGATCTTATAAGTACTATTTTTTAGGAGAATATTCTATATTATTACTTACTAATAATAGTATATATATAAAATCTTTTTTAAGGATATTTTACTAGTAATAAGTGAGTAATAAAGATACTATAAGGATATAATAAACTTATAATAAGATTTTAAAAGAAGTTTACTTTAGAGAAAACTTTATAAGAGATTTTATAAAAGACTTTATAGGAGATTTTTTAGTTAATAGATTTTCTTAAGGTATTAATAAAGGTAAAGTTCTAATATAAGACTTAGATATAGTAAACTAGCTATAAGTTAGCTATAATAAACTAAATAAAGAAGTTATACTAGTAAGAGTATAAACTTATAAGCTAAATAAGGGCAAAAAACTAAGATAAATAAGGATAAATAATAATAATAATTAGGGACTAAAAGAGATTAGTAATTACTAAGTAATAGTAATAAGAGAGCTATTACTTAGCTAGTAAGGGTAACTTATAAGGTTAAGGGATATTATAAGAGAAAGGAAGTGTGTAAAAGGGGGGAGAATTAGTCTCTTTATATTAACCTTAAACCCCTTAAGTAATCTAATATATTATATATAAGTAATTTATAAATTATAATAATAACTATTAGCACTGCTAATTCTATATATGCCTAATAGCTATAAACTTATAGTAACTATAATATAAGCTCTTTAGTTAAACTATTTAAAACTATAGTATTAAGTACCTTATTTATTTAAACTAATTATAAAAATTAATATAGGTTATCTATTTTTTTTTCTTTTAGTTATATAATAGGTAATAATATTTATTTTGCTATATTAAAGCTATATATAAGCTACTATTTAGATATTACTAACTATAATAAGGGGGGTTATTTTTAATTAGTAGTATTATTATTATTATTTCTTTTTATTTACTTATATATCTAGATATAAGGTGCCCTATTTTATTTTCCTTATAAAGCGCTAATATAGTAATTATACCTTAAGTAAGTAGCTTATTTTATAATTAACATTAATTATATATAAGGGAGGTATTATATTAGGAGCGTAAAGGTTAGAGATAGGATATTTATTAAAGTAAGTCTTTAAAAAACCTTTAGGCTATATAAATAATAAAAAGGCTAGCTAGCTATAAGATAGCTATATACTTATAAAGTAAGGTATTTATTAAAGACTATATATATTATTAGTGCTAGGTTAAAGATTAAAACCTTTATGCACTTACCCCTAGCTAGTATTTATCTAGTAGTGACTACAATAGTCTTAGCTATCACTTCGTTTATAACCTTTTAGTGCAAGCCGTGACATAAACTCTATATTACTATATACGCATTTAGTAAGTAAAATAGTATAGCTTTTAGTAAAAGTAGTATTTCCCTAAAAACCCTAATAAATAGTATTTAATAACCTTACTCTAGCTAGCTTAACTATAATTATAGTAGCTATTAAAGGGCTCCTTAAGGCACTAGAATTTAATAAATACGCTCCTAAAAAACTAACTATAGCTACTAGCTTAAGGTAATGTTTACTAATAATTCTAGTTATTAGAAATAGTATTATAAAGAGTAAGGCTATTATAATTATAATAAATTAAGCAATCCTTCTAGGTATATAATATATTATAAATTTATAGAGTAATAAAAGTAGTAAATCTTATGCCTTTTAAACTATATAAGCCTTTAACCTTAAAGTATTAGTATAATAATTCGTAATAATAAAGACAAAGAGCTTTATTTTATACCTAAAGATATTTATAATTAATACTAAAGAGCTTATTAAGATAAATTAGCTAGCTATATATTTACCTAGTGGTTTATTAAGGAATTATAAGAGAGAGGCTTGCCTTATAGGTATATTTATGATAATAATAATTATAATAAAAGCGCTATTTAAACTTACCCTTCTTATATTAAAAAATAAAAGGTTTTTTTTAGAATTTATTAGTATAGACTATACCTATAAGATAAACCACTAGGGTCTTTATCTATTAAATATTATTACTATTATAGATTAAAAATTAATTATAAATATTATATTTAGCTTCACTAAAACTAAAAAAGAAGAGGGCTATTATTAGATGCTAGCCTTATTAGAAGAAATTCGCTATAAGCTCTAGATACTAGCCCCTAAGGTTATTATAATAGACTTTAAAAAGGCACTAAAAAACGCCCTTAAGGTTATTTAGCCTAATATATAGTAGTAGCTTTGTATGTGGTATATTTAAGCAAATATTAAGAATAACTTCTATAAGAAGTGAATTAATAATAATAATAAATTAAAGGCTAAAGCCTTTAATAATAGCCTAATAGAAGCTTTTTTGGCGTTTAAAAAGCTACTTTACTTGGATAAAATTAGCGATTTTTATTCCATTTAGATACTTATAATTAATATATATAAATTATAGTAATCTACAATCCTTTACTATATAGAAGAGATATATCTTTTAGTTAAGCAATAGTAAGCTTATTATTTTATAAAGGAATTTTAAAATTTTAGTAAATAAGCAAATAGTTTTATAGAGGTCTCTTATAAAGCCCTAAAACTTAACCTATTTATAGGGACTAGTAACCTTGTGGCTTCCTCCGGACCTTCGGACAATAGTTAGTCTAGCCATGGCTAAAGTGTAGGTCCACTAAAGGGATGCACGTAATGTAATTAGCTACATTATAAGCAACCCCACACTACTTATAGTAGCCTTACACTATTACCTTACTTTTTCCCCTTTTTACTTACTTTCTTTTCTAGCTAGATTTCTCTCCTTCTCTCTTTTCTTAGCTATTATTATTATTAACTTTATTATTATTATTAAATTTAACCCTTTTACACTAGTATAACGTTTCTTAGTGTAACTAATACTAATTAGTAGTTAACTATAACTATAAATAAGCTAGGTATTATAAGAAAAGATATTTCTATAAATAATACAGTCTCTTATCTCTTAAGCTAACCTAAATAGGCTATTTAAGTAAAGAGGCATAACTATAGAGTGTGCTAAAGGAAGATAGACTAGAATCCTAGTTACAGGCTTATTAGACTTCTAAGGGATTAATCTATTAACCCTTAGGCTTATATAGGATATAACCTTATTATATCTATCTAGGATATTTAGTTAATTATTAATCTTATTGTCTATCATAAGAAAACTAACTAAATAACTAAATCTATTGCCATAAGGTATTTTATTTAAACCTAATGTTAAATATAACACTTAGCTAAGCTAGCTAATAGACTTATAACCTTTTCTCTATTCCTTTTAATAGGTATCTATAGAGACAACCCCCCCCTTCTGCCCTCACTCTCTTTTTCCCTTTTTATAATTAACTATAATAGTCTTTGCACCTCTATACATAATGCCCTAAGTAAGACTATTAAAGGATAAATTACTAAGGCAATTATAACCCCTTTCCTATGCCCTTATAAATAATTAGAAAGAGTTTAATAACCTAGACCTAGAGACTACTATATAGTCTAAGCTTAATAACTATATTATAAGATTTATTTACCTTAGCAAGTATTTAGGTTAGTAAAGTAAAGACCTTTAGGAATACTTTAAAGAGGACTTTAAAGGTTAGTTAAGGGATACCTTTAGATAAGCCTCTAATAAGATTATATAGGAGCTTTAAAGCTCCCTATAAGAAGGTAGTGTTTATATTACCTAAGGTTAAGGTCTTTTAACTATAGCTACCTTATAATAAGTAATTTAAGAAGAGAGAAGATTGCTATAGCCTAAGACTAAAGACCCTAAAGACCCTAGGGACTAAGCTAACGCTTTAACTGAAGCGTTAATTAAAGAGATTATGGCTAATGTTATAATCAGAGAGACTGTGACTAACGCTTTAACTAAAGCGTTAATCAAAAAGATTGCGACTAAAGCGTTAGTTAGAAAGATCATGGCTAACGTTATAATCGGAGAGATCACGGCTAATGCTTTGACTAAAGCTTTAGTTAAAGAGATTATTACTAAGGGGATGCTAATTAAAGCATTCTTCGCAGAGGAAGAGGTCTAATAAGCCACTAAAGAGATTGCTAAAGACCTTAAAGGTTAACAATAAGTATCTAAACCTAAGGATTGTTAAGGGCAACCACGTAAAGATTGTTAAGACCTAATGCCTATAGACCTAATGCTTACATGCGATGTTAAATAATGCTTTAAGATAGAAAGCCATAAGGGGAATAACACATTATGAGGTATATCGCGTACGCAGACATCGTGGATGCGTATGTCACGTACGCATGTAGGCTTATTCTTACCTATCACGGTTAATTTAGACTATTAGCATTAAGGAGGCATGAGACCCTTAAGCTCTTTACCCTTAAGACCTCGAGACCCTTATTAAGGCATAAGACCCTTAAGACCTTTATTAACTTAAACGAAGCCATAATTTAGGTTAAAGGCTAGGTAACAAGACTAACTAACTAGAAGAACCAATGACTAAGCTAATAAGAGACTTGCATCTATTATTGGTATTCACTTGTGTTTATTTTGATTTTTATCGCGTTTTTAAGCCCCTTTAAACCTGCAGATTGATTTAACCTACGAGGTTAGATTTAACCTATAAGGTTAGGCAAAAGGGAGGATTAACTAGACTAGATTAAAGCGACTAGGTTAATTGTAATAACTAAGGCTACAATAGCTAATTAAAGCCGTGGATTCCTATGAAGGGACTTACTTATATACACTTTCCTTTAATTCGATTTTTATTGCGTTTTTAGGCTCCTTTAGCTACAAAGAAAAGAGAGACTACTAGTATAGCTTCCTCTAGACCTTTAGATAATAGTTAGTCTAGCTATAGCTAAAGTGTAGGTTTACTAAAGGGATACATATAATGTAATTAGCTATATTATAGGTAACCTCACACTGCTTATAGTAGCCTTACACTATTACCTTACTTTTCCCTTTTTTTACTTACCTTCTCTCCTAGCTAGATTTCTCTCCTTCTCTCTTTTCTTAGCTATTATTATTATTAACTTCATTATTATTATTAAATTCGACCCTTTTGCACTAGTGCAACGTTCCTTGGTGTAACTAACAAACCTTCTATTGCTTATAAATAAAATTCATTAAACACTGTGTGGCTAGGATTGAGATCTCTCGAGACCTCTCTCACAAGACCACAGGCCTCTAGACCTTGGCATTGTCAGATCTATTGGCATCGCCGGATTAATCGGATCCCTAGTCATGTGACTATCTAGCTAGATAAAATCCCTAGATTCCCTCCCCTTTTATAGAAAATTAACTCTCCCTTTATTACCTTTAGCTTAGATTATTTAATAAATAAGATAACCTAATATTATATTTAACCTAATAAGATAAATTTAACCTAATATTAAAAAGAGACCTCTTTTAGCTTAGATCCTTGCGATAGATCGCAAATATCGTAGACCTAGATCCCGTTATCTAGGTTCTAGCTTTAATATCGTTGAATTTATTAGTATTATTAGTATTATTAATATTGTTATTTTTGTTACTATTACTATCGTTGTCTTTTCCGTCGTTTTCAGGTGGTTGTTTTCGCCTAACAAAAATAGTGGAGAAACGGGGAATGTGTTGTGCGCTGGGCACGTGACTTGAAAGATATCCCCTAGCAGGATAAAGAAGGTCAGAAAAGGATTGGATTAAAGCTATCTTCTATTATATAAATGGAAGGATAAAAGCTCCTCTTTTATAGAGAAAGCTATTATATTATAGATTATATGCTTTTATTATAAATTATTGCGTTTAGCAATGTGTATCTTTAGCTCCCCTAATATAGTTATAAGTGTAGATTTATTTATTATAGACACTATATTCGCTATTAGGTAACACACCCCCTAGTTAGTATTAAGGTTATTATAATTACTAACTAATATCTTAACTAGCAGATATATGGTGTTTTAGTAGTGCCTAAATTTAATATAAATCTAAAGTAAGCTCTCTTACTTTTATACTTACGCTCCCCTTCTATAAAGGATCTCTTAATATAATAGTTATAGGCTTTCTTTTCTCCCTTTATAACACACTTTTTATTAACTAGCCTATATTTTAATTAATATAAATTCTAATATATGCGCTTAGGTTAAAGAGGATTTTTGCTCCTAGGAGGGCTTAATTACTCTTTAGTAAATTACTTATATTATAGCTAATTTAGCTATATATTCTTATCTAAGCCCTAGTGTAGCTTATAATAATTCTTTACCTCCCTTAGCTAAGTCTAAGCTACCTATTAGTAATTCTTTACTAATTAGTGCTAAGCTACTTACTAGTAAGTTACTATTTCTTAAGAAGGAGTAAGGAAAATACCTTAAGTATACTTCTTTATAAACCTTATGTCCTATAAGGGCCTAGGTAAGGGGAGGATGCTTAAGGCATTATTCTCTGTAAGTCTTATAGAAATAACCTATTAGTACTACGCTTTCCCTTTCTCTCTAGTATATGCTAATAATATAGCTTAAATTGCTTACTTCTTAAGGTCCTAAGCGTGATATTTATAGGTATGTTTAAGCAAGCCTTGTAGGTAAGGGTAACTTAGGTTATTACTTTAAGGTTAGGTCTAGATAATCTTAGAGATATTACTTATATAAGGTTAGTAATCACTATTACCTACCTTTATATAACACTTATGTTTCCCTCGCTAAGCAAATGTTATTAGCGCTAGATAAAGACACTAAGGTAAGGCGCTTCTAATTATAATTTTCTCTAATCTTTTGCTTATATATGCGTAAATAGTAAAGCAGTGCTATAAGGCGCTATAACTCTAATTAGAACTTATTATAAAGCTAGATTTTATATATAGTAAGGTTATTAATCTAAGTATTAGGGCTAAGGATACTACTAAGGGCTCTTTAGTAATAGTTAAGGAGAAGGTAACTATAGTAATAGCTTAACTTAAGGAGGTTATTTACCTCCTTATATAAGTTTATTTCCTTTGTTTAAAATAGCGTTTATCTATGTGTTTTTATATAATAGCATTTTAGAGTCTTTATTTTATTAATCCTATTTACCTTAGCAGCGCTTTGCTTACTAAGGAGAGGGCCTTTATGTATTTCTAGGGTAATTAATTTTATGCCCCCTTATTAATATGCCTATAATTCCTTTATAACCTATGCGCTTTAAATATTATATATTATATATAAATCTATAAGACTAAGCATAGATTTAAAGCATTTAAAGTGCTAATAATTTAATGCCTTTATGAATCCATTAGTAGGCATCTTTTCCGTTAGTAAATACGTGATTTTAAAGCTTCCTTTCTTAAATTCTTACTTTAACTATATATTATAAATATTAATATAATATAGTTAAGTATTTAATTATTTACTTTTATTAAGTATAAGCTAAATTATTTATTAATTATTATAATTAATAACCTAATCTTTATAGGTATTAAATTTAATATCTTTAAATAAGCGCTATAGACTTATAGTCTTCTTTACTACCTATTATAAAGTAAGTAATTTAGCCTCTATTATAAATATAGTTACTATTATTTAGTATATAGCTTTCTAGATGATTAGTTTACTAAAGAGAGTAATTAAGTATTCTTATAATAATTTATAAGTCTTAAGATTATTTATAAAGGAGGTATTACTTAAGATTTAAAGAGCTTAAAGTTTAGTAGTTATACTATAGTATAGCGTGAGTTTACTTATAATAAGTAAGTAGTAAATAGCTTAGTTTACTACCTTTATATACTCTAGTCCTAGATTTATAAGGTATTATAATAACTTTACTACTATAAAAGTAATATTAAGTCTAATTATAATTATAGTATATAGGATTAATCTAATCTTTTCCTAGTAAACCTTTATTACTTACTTCTTAGCTTTATCCTTAAACTTATAATACTTTACTACTAGGATTAGTATAGTAAGGAAAGTGCCTTTTCCTACTTACCTAAATTTTTCCTTAATCTTATTAATATATACCTTATAACTAAGATATACCCTTTATTATTCTTAGTCTCTAATAATCTAGATCCCTAGGAAGAATCCTGCTTTACCTTTCTTATCTAATTTATATGCCTCCTTTAGGCCCTTAGAAATGCGGTTAGTAATGCCTTTATTATCCTTATAAAACGCTATAAGAATATTATTTATAAAGAATATAAGGAAAATAGTCTAATCTTTTATATAAAATAAGTAAGGCTTTTCTTTACTTAATTTAAGCCTAAGCTTTATAAGAGATTTACTTAATTCCTTAAACTATAGTTATAGAGAGTCTCTTAATTTATAGAGGGCCTTAAGTAATTCTATATATTCTCTAAGGATTATAAAACCTTTAGGAAGTTTATAAGTTATAGGTATTTTATCCTTTTTACATTTTATATAAAGGAAGGCATTCTTAATATTATATTACCTAGTCTTTAGATTAAACCTAGTAACTAAAGCTATAAATATATAGAACACGTAAGTAGTAAGCGTTATAGTATAAGTTTATTTAATTATAGAGATGTCTTAGAGGTCTTCGCGCATATATAATTACACTTTATAATAGATTAACATCCCTTTCTTATTAAACTTATAAGAAAACACTTATTTTAATAGCAATAGCTTTAATTATATTACTAAATGCTTTATTTACCACTATATTCCTTATTCCTTTAGCTTATTAATCTCTTTATTTATTGCTTTTAACTATTTCTCTCTAAATAGATAATTCTTTACCTTTTTCTATAACTTTAGAGGTTTAGCAAGATTAAATTAATAAATAGTCCTTGCCTTTCTCTTTAGGTTAAGGTATAATCTATTTTCTTTATTATAATGCATATTAATTACTAAAAAAACCGTTTTATAACTCTTAAAATCCTAATCTCCTAGAAAGAGCTTATAAGGATCTCCTTCCTTAGTTTTCTTAAATTTAATAAAGAGATCCTTTAGGTCCTAGAGGCTATTAATAAGAGCTTTATTAGGTCCTTTTTTCTTTCTCCTTATTAGTTAAGTGTAAGAAGGAATATTACCTTAAGCTCTCTTTATTTATAACCTTAAGCTTATTTATATACCTTTTTATATTATTATTCTAAGACTCTTTATAATTTCTAACTATATAGCTAGTAATTCCCTTAAGCCTTTTACATAAGTAGCTAGTCTAGTATTTACTCCTATAGGTTTATCTTATTACTAGTTTTTCTTTACTTCTTTTTCTAGCTTAGGTAGTTTATTACTTATTAAGTTATTAATAACTTAGTCCTTAGTATTATATGCTTAGTATTCTAGAACCTTATAAGAATATTAGCTCTCCTAAGCCCTTATAGTGGCATCTTGCTTATTACTTATTAGATCTATTATTATATTACTCTCTTAAGCGTGTAAATCTAGAGTATTTTACTCCTTCTTACTTTACTAAGCTTTTAGATTAAGAGTCTCTTACTCTCTAATTATTAAATCTAGTAATAGCTAAGGTATTTAAAGTCTAATTTGCTTATTAAGGTATATAGCTTATCTTTTCTTTTATTAAGAAGTTTATAGAGCTTTTACCCCTAAGTTTAAACTCTTAGTCTTATCTTATTATAGTTTAATTAAGGTTAGTATAAGGAAAAGATTTAATTCTTTATCTAATTTAGTGTTAATTTTAAGGGATTAGAAATATGCCTTAAGCTTATTAATTAATAGCTCTATTACGCTCTCCTTTATTAGATTATAAAAAATTAACTTATTAAATATAATATTCCTTATTATTATAACTTTTCCTAGTCTTAGAATCTAGATATAATATATATTAGAGGTAAAGTACCTAATAAAATATCTAATATAACCCCTAGGATTAGTCTTATAAAACTATTTGTGTTTATTAGCCTTATAATCCCTTTAAAGAGGATAAGCGTAGTAGCTATATGCGTATAATTCGCTTTAATCTAGCCTTAAGTTAGCTATAGGCTCCTTAATTAGAAGTTAAGCATTATCTTAAAACTAGATTTCTAGGGTTTCTAATAGTGTTTTTTACCTAGATTATTAAATAGGACTTATATTATATAGGTATACTATTACTTATATACTCTTTAACTATAAGTTTAGTAAAAGCTATATGCCTATAAGTATTACATTTAATTATAATATAATTATTTACCTTACTCTCTTTATAACTTTATTAGGTTTATAAGTATATAGAGGCATAAGCTTAAGATTAATACCTTATAAGCATGCTTACCTCTAAAAGATTATATTACTAAATTAACTAATAATAGCTTCTTTATAATCTTGCCTAATCTTTATAATTAATAATCTAAATTACCTTATAATCCATTATTTAATATAGATTAATATATTAAATACTATTACCTATGATTTATTAGGTAATATATAAATATATATTATGCCTAAGAACTTATCTTTTATAACTATTAGCTAGTTTATACTATTATAACTAGGCTTATAGTCTTAAAGATCCTAATAGATTCTCTAAAATAGCCTTAGTAATATATATTCTAGTAGTTTTCTTAAAATAACTTAGTAAGTGTAAACTAGAGAATATATCTTATAGTCTCTTTACTTAGTTTTATATAATTACACTTCCCTTATATAAGTATAACTCTTAGCTAGAGTATTCTTACTAAGGTACTTAAAATATAAATACTAAAGTTCTTTAGGGTTTATATATATAAGGTATAGATCTTTACTTAGGTAACTATATTATAAGCGTAGTGTGTTATTATATACTTTTAAATTAATTATTAAGAATATTACTAGTAGTGTAAATAAATTTACTACTTAGTTAGGACTTTTATAAGAGAAAAGAGGCTTATATTAAAGGAATATAATATTATACTTTCTCTAAAGCTTTACTAATAATAAGCTCTTATAAAAGGGTTTAATATATAAAGAGTAATTTACTTTATAATACTAAATACCTTTCTTTTAAAGAAAGCTCTCTAATATAATATTTATATAAAACCTAGAAATAAGTATAATATTTTATAAAGTAAGGCTTTCTATAAGGTTTCCCTTAGCCTATTAAAAATATTCTTAATTATATAAGTACCTTTTCTAGTAATTTAAAATAAGGTTATTCTTACTTTAAGGTAATTATTAAATATTTCCTTAAAGGTTCCTAGTTTAAAGTAACTAATATTATTTATAATATATAAAGCACTATAGTTATTAAAGAGAGTGCTTTTAAAGAGTGTATATTTTATATTCTTAAGTATTATATAGTTTCCCTAAGCTAGAGAAATACTCTTAAGAATCTTTAGGTTAATAATTACTACTATAATAGTACTAGGTAACTTTTCTCCTTTATAATCCTTAATACCTTTTACTATTTACTTATTCTTTATAACCTTAGAGTGTAAGTTTTTTTATTTAGTGCTTTTATAGTATTTCTTAACCTTTTTATAGTTAACCTTTATAAAAGGCTTAAACCCTAAAACCTTTTTACTAGTTACTATATAGTATAAGCTATAGTATACTTAAGGAGACTAAAAGTATATAGTTAGTACCTTTTTTATATAGTAAAGGCACTTCTTTAGGCTATTATTCTTTTAGCCTTATAGTTTCTCTTTTTCTTAGTTTAAGTAATCCCTAAGAGTTATTATATAGCTTTTTTTTCTAGAGGTAAAGCTTATAGCTTAAGTTACCTTATAATATCTAGTATACTTAGAGATAATGCCTTAAAGGGTTACTTCTTTAGAAAAAGAATTAGAAATCTATACTAGTTATATAATCTTAGTTTTTGCTTATTTAGGGTTAAAGTACATACTAATAGCTATAATAAAGTTATAAATTATATTAAAACCCTAAACCTTATTAATCTTATATATTAATGCTTTCTAGTATAGCTTCTCTTATTACTTAATCTAATACTTAAATTAAATATTAGTATATTTAGTATTATTAAGGTAAGCTATATACTTAGCTAATACCTCTAATTTAATAATTACTTACCTAGGAGAAAACCTCTTTTTAAGCTTAATAAAGATTTAGTAAAGAGTAAGCTTTTTATTATTTATATTACTTTCTTTAATCTTATTAATTACTATAGTATAAGTGTGGCTTCCTTCGGACCTTCGGACGATAGATAGTCCGACCGTGGCCAAAGAGTGGAGCCACCGAAGGGATGCACGCGATGCGATTAGATGCATCGCAAGCTACCCCGCTCCGTTAGCAGTGGCACCGCACTGCAGCCCCACTTTTCCCCCTTTTTCGCCTACCTTCTCTTCTAGCTAGATTCCTCTCCTTCTCTCTCTTCTCTTCTCTCTTAGTTATTAGCTATTATTATTAACTTTATTAAATTTAACCCCTTTACACTAGTGTAACGTTCCTTGGTGTAACTAACACTAATTAGTGGTTAACTATAACCACAGATAAGTTAGGTATTACAAGAAAAGACATTTCTGCAGATAACGCAGCCCCTTACCTCTTGAGCTAACCTAGATAGGCTATTTAGGTAAAGAGGCATGACTATAGAGTGTGCTAAAGGAAGATAGACTAGAATCCTAGTTACAGGCTTGTTAGACTTCTAAGGGATTAATCTATTAACCCTTAGGCTTATAGGATATAACCTCATTATATCTATCTGGGATATTTAGTTAATCATTAATCTTATTATCTATCACAAGAAAACCGACTAAATAACCAAATCTATTGCCATAAGGCATTTTATTTAAACCTAACATTAAAAACAATCCTTAGCTAAGCTAGCTAACCTATATAACCTCCTTTTACACTCTCTTTACAACCCCTTTTCTCTCTTTATGGCTTTTTACGCCTTAGTGTTCTAAATATTAAGTTACTTTTGCTTCTATGCTATCTTTGTAGCCTACTCTTCCCTCTTTTTGCTATTTTTCCTTCTTTTATACTTTTTCTATTATTTTTTGTTATTTCCCTCTGTTTATCCTATTAATCCTATTTATCCTGTTTATCCTATTCCGTTTATCCTGTTTATTCTGCCCTATTTACCCTGTTTATCCTATTTACACTATTGTTCCTGTTTTTCCTGTTTTGCCTATTTTTCAGACCTACCTAGTCTATCCCTCTTAATAAGCGTAGAAATTATGCTATTATTATACTGCTATTTACTTTATTTAAATTATTTAAGAAGACTAAACCCTTCTTAAGAAGGGGATGGAATTAAACATTAGACTATTAATAAGATAGACTCCTTACCTTACTTCCCCTAATAATAAGATATCCTAAAAACCTTTAGAAATAGCTTCTAAAAGACTAGAAAAGAACAGTCTACTAAGGTAACTATAGCTATATTTATTCGCACTTATAAGAGACTAGGAAGAGCTTACCTAGCTAAACCTAGAGGCTACTACGTAGCCTAAACTTAATAATTAGATTACAAGGTTTATCTACACTAGTAAGCATTAAAATTAGCAAGGAGAAGACCTTTAGGAGAACTTTAAAGAAGATTTTAAAGGTTAGACAAAAGATATATTTAGGAGAGCTTCTAATAAGCTTATAAGAGAGCTATAAAACTCCCTACGAGATAATAATGTTCACGTTAGCTAAGGAGTAGGCCTTCCTATCCTAATAGCCCTTAAGCGTGTGCTTTAAGAAATAATAATAACCCTATAGTTAGGAAATAAGTTATAATCCCCTAAATCACCTTATGCATAACCCCTATAAGCCACTACCCTAAAGACCTTCCCTAATGTTCCTTACCCTTAAAAGGAATAATCTCTACATCCTCCGCAAGAACCCTTATAATAATCTTAATTATATTAGGAGTTTAACCCTTAATAGCTTACCCTCCTTCCTTATTCCTTCCCTTTAGATAAACAAATTATAAAGAAGATATCTAAGCTTACAAAGATATATAAGGATAGTAACTGCTATAGTAAGAAGCTATATAACTTCCTCTTGCTAAAACTTACGCTCTTTAAGAGTAAGTGTAACTAGATTAACCTCCCTAAGTTACATTTTAGTAAAGCATTCCCTATTATATTAATAGGAGATGCTAAATAGCACTTTCTTAATTACCTTACTAGCAAGAACCTCTTATATAAAGAGATAATTACAAATATCTATTAACGCTTTAAGATAGAGAGTAATTAATAATTTTACTAACATAAATAGAGTAATATAACCCTTAAGAACGTTATTACTTAGAACCCTAATAAGACTAAGCTTAAGTGCCTTAAGATTCTATTAACTACCTTAAAGAGAGTCTATAGAGGGCTATACCCCTCTAATATAGTAAATATAGAGCTCTATAAGCAGACCTTAAACGCGGTCTCTGGCATCCCTAAATATTAGGTAGTGGAGTACATATACACGCTAGGCTTTAAGAACCTTGCTAGTAACCTCCGCAAATTAATTATAATTACAGAGAGTAGTGCAAGGAGTAACTAATACTACTAGCATTAAGATAAAGACCTATTAGAGGTAATGTTCATAGACTGCTAATATAGCTAATAGAATTAAAGAGACTAAGGAAGAGAAGGTTATTATAGTAACTCTAGATAACCTAAGTAATGCTTTATCTGCAGTAAGAGCGGTTACTAGTTATTAAACTACACTAACGCTAAACATTAGAAAGAGAAAGAGAGGTAGTAGGCTAGCAAGAACTATTATTCACCTCCTATAGAGAAGAAGTTTTAGGTATTCCTTGCTTTATTTAAAGGAAATAATAGTGATAATAAAGAGGAAATAGAAGACTAGGAAACATAGCTTAAGGCCTTTACTTAGGACTAAGATAACGGCAATGATAATGTTAAGAAGAAGCTATTGTCAAAGGCATAACTTAGTATCACATAATTCTTCTGCGTAGGATTACAAATAATAGATAACGTTAATATCCTCGCAACGCTTAAGAATTAAGCTTTTTAACATGCCCTGCTTAAGCAAGAGCTATACCTTAAAGAGGCTTCTAATAAAGATAATTTAATCTATTATGCCTCTGAAGGACGCTATTCTAAAGAGATCTTCAGAGGAATCATACTAGATATAGGAGCCTTAGGCTGATTAACTACTAGTCTAGCATAAGCCAAAGCCCTACTAAGATTAATGCCATTATTAATAATTAAACCCTGTGACCCGGAAGTTATTCGCTTTAGTGCTAGATTAGCAATAACACGCGGCGTTATCTATATGCCTATAAAGCTTAGCTAAATTGACTTTTACATCCTTAACACTGCCATACCCTTCCTCTTTTCCCTTACTAATATAGATAAAATAAAGGTTAAGATTAATAACCTTGCTAATGTGTTAATTTAAAATAATAAGACCGTACCTATTATGCGCAGATAGGGCCACCCTTAGTGGCTTCTAGAGGTAAGAGAAACTGCCGCTTTCCACCTATTAGAAGGAGAGATTTGTTAACTTCACTAAAGGTTTAGTTATCCCTTAATTTAATGGCTTATAAAGATCCTTTAATAAGCTAGTTATAACGTTAAACGCTATGTAATTAAGAAGCTAACTAAAGTCTGTTACTATTATTAGATAAATAGAAAAGCCCCTAGCTAGTTTAAATTCTCCCTTAAAGATAACCATAACTTTAACTATAAGATTATTGTTAATATTGTGCAGATTAATAGCTAGCTAGTCCTCTATGTTATTAATTTAGTAACCTTATTTTAAGCGGCCTAATTCCTTAACCCTAAGAAGCAGAAAGCTTATAATATCTAGGATATAATTAGAGAGTGCTAGATTAATACATATCTAGGCCCTCTAGACTAGATTATTCACAATGCTAGTAATAACTTTACCTTAGCTAAATTTAGGCATTATGCTTGCTTAATGTTAATTAATATTAATAAGATACCTATTAAAGCCTATAATAGCATTAGAAAGGTTAAGAGATATTATAGACCTCTTTACTAGGCTTATAATATTATTATAGACTTAATTAGTAAGGAAATTACTCCTAAGCAGTGACTCTAGATAGCTATTAAAGCTATTAATAACTTAGCAGGCCCTAATAGCCTTATGCTAACCTTACTAGTCTTTAGAGCCTACCTATAGATAATAGATAAGTTATTACTAAGCGTCTCCGTTATTTAATAAGCTAAAGTAATTTAGAAGGCAACTAATAAAGTCTGCCATTACCTAGCTAAGAGGCAGGTCTATAAGGCCCTTAGCGCCCGGAATAGCCCTAACACATTGCTAATACATTAGCTACTACTGCAGACTAATATATATATGTGGAGAGAAAAAGGTAAATAGCATAGCCCTTATAAGCTATTAGCTACTAACAGGGAGACCTATATAGTTAAGATACCCTATAGCCTAGCTAAGTTCCGCTCTATAGTGGTAAAGCTATACTATAAGGACCTATAGTATATAAGGGCTAATAAGTAAAGCCTTTAGGATATTAGGGAGCATAACCTAGCCTAGAGGTCCCTGCCTATAACATAGCCCCTTCCTACGCTATAGCCCCCTCTAATGCTATAGTCCTATTATAAGAAGGGGCTAAGGGAGCCTAAGGGAATAAGCTACCTATAAAGGGTAGTAAGGTAAAGGAAGAAAAGGAAGAGATACTAGTAAAGAGAAAGCAAGGGAGGCTAAGGAAGAACCTTATAGTTTAATTCTTTATTAATAAGGGCATAGAGAAGCCTATAGAGGCTATTAAGGCTAAAGGTAATCCTATAGGAAGCTATAAAGTTAAAGAACCTATAGCAAGCCTTAAGGTAGCTAAAGCTACCCTTATAGGAAGCTATAAAGCTAGTAGCCCTAAGGAAGTAAAAGTAAAGGTAACTAGGGCCTAGGTTTATAATCCTAAGGAGCTTATTAGACCTATAAAGCCCCTTATATTTGTTAATAAAGACTAAGAGGAAGTATTAATTAAGGAGATTATAGCTAGAGAAGTGCTAAACATAGCATTTCTTATAGTAAAAGAAGAGGCTAACTAGAACCTTGCCCTTTAACTCCGCTAAGAGGGAAAGATTATAACCCTAGGGAGCCTCTTTAAATAATCTAATTAAGCTAAGATTAACGCATTGTAAGCTTATAATGTGTTTAGATTCACAATGTTTAATCTAGCAAAGCACAGAGGCCACCGGATCTTCGATTCTTATATAGTCTAAGAGATTAAAGGTAAAGGCACCAAAACACCATACAAGAAATCGCGCCTTATTATGTAAGGGCACAATAACAGAGGAAAAGAGGCTATCTTAACCTAATTACTAACAATATAGCGATTAAGCTAATGGATTATTATAGCCCTTACTCCGTCATTAAAGCGGAAGGGAATTTACCTTTAGCTATAAGATATTACGCAAGCTTACGTTTAATCCCAAATAACCCTAAACAGGCTAATTATTATGGAGTTACTAAAGTAGATTATATACCTCTTTCTAAAAGGCACGATAATGGAGGTTATTAAGCCCCTCTACGGGATTGCAGAGGCCGGAACCCACTAGTGGGCAACATATTTTCGCCACCACAGGGATAATCTCAACATAATAACCTTAACATATAATCCCTGCCTGCTAATTACGGCCCTAAATAACAAAAACCTCTTTAGTATTATAGGGATATAAACAAATAACACGCTAGGCCTTAGTAATAATAACTTCTTTAAGAAAGAAAAAAGAGAGCTCTAGAAGGCAAAGTTTATAGCTAAAGAAAAACAATGCCTTATAACTACAAATCCCCTTATCTTTAATGGCTACATCTTAACCTAGAACGCTAATAACTCCCTAACCTTAACCTAAAAGGGCTAAAGTTAGAAGATTAAGGAAATTAACCCTTAATCACTAATAGCAAGGCAAGATTACGTAGAGTAGAGAGCCTAAGGAAGTTACATCGCGACAGTCTATTAACCAGAGGCATTATATAACCTGTTAATTGCCGCATAACACTAAGAACCCTCTGCTAATAATATCTCACGACTTAATAAACGCCTTAAGTGGCAAATTAAGCATTAGCAGCGGGGATTATAGTACATCCCCTTAACTCTTAAAGAAGCAAAGCTCTTTGTATTTGTAGATAGGTCCCTTGCTAATAATAAAGATCTAAGTTCATAAATCAGATATATTATTATAATTAGTAATAAAGTAATAAAGGAGAATAACACCTTTATCTTAAAAGGGAATATTATTACATATAGCTCTATAAAAAGCAAGCGTGTAACCCGTAGCGCACTTGTATCTAAGCTATATAGTATGGTTTAAGGTGCTAATATTGCGTACGCGATATTTATAACCCTTTATATGATCACAGACTGATTAAAGATGCCTTAGATCCTGATAATTCTCTATATGGACTTTTTCTTATTATATAAATGCCTTATAAAGCTAGGCATAATAAAAGAGAAGCGGCTAATAATTAATATTATGGCCCTTTAGCAGTTATATAAGAGGAGGGAAGTCTATGAAGTTAGATAGATTAACGGCGGCGATAATCTGGCTAATGTGATAACGAAGGCATCACCAAATTCAGCCCTTTTAACCTTAATTAATTTAAACGAATTAACGATTTATGTGGAGGGATAGGTTAAGAGACCTATAAGGTTAGGCGGAGGGGAGGATTAACATAATGGGCATGTAGGTATAGATTGTAATAACTAGGTTAATTAGAATGACTAAAGCCATGATAGCTAATGAGGACCATGGATTCCTATTAAGGGATTCACTTATGTACACTTTCCTTTAATCCGATTTTTATTGCATTTTAGGCTCCTTTAGCCATAAAGAAAAGAGAGACTACTAGTGTAGCTTCCTTCAGACCTTTAGATAATAGATAGTCTAACCATAGCTAAAGAGTGAAGCTACTGAAGGGATGCACGCGATGCGATTAGATACATCACAAGCTACCCCGCTCCGTTAGCAGTGGCACCGCACTGCAGCCCCACTTTTCCCCCTTTTTCACCTACCTTCTCTCCTAGCTAGATTCCTCTCCTTCTCTCTCTTCTCTTCTCTCTTAGTTATTAGCTATTATCATTAACTTCATTGAATTCAACCCCTTCGCACTAGTGCAACGTTCCTTGGTGTAACTAACAATAAGTATTAGGATTAATAGTGCTTATAATCTAAGTTTTAATAGTTCTTTCTTAAGACTTTATTACTTTATATACTTAGTACTTAGATATAAACTTATAAAATAAAAAGGAAAGAGCCTCTTAAAAAGTAAGCTTTATAGTATTACTTTTTTAGTTCTTTATAATAAGAGCTTTATATAACTCTAGTGTAATAGTAAAGGGCTTTTCTAAATAATTAGAGTTAAGCTCTAGGAGCTAGGGATTAACCCTTTTCTAAATCTCTTAGCTTTAGGTAGCTTACTTTAATACTTTATATTACTCTTTTTATTTATTAAATAAGACTAGCTTAATATTAGTCTTAAGACTTAAGTAGTAAAAGGTTATTATATCTATTATAAGCGTTATTAGTAAGTAAGGCATAGTGTATATATATATCTTATATATAGGGGACTTAGTGGAAGTTATAGGTATATACCTTCTAGGCTTATAACTATTATGCGCTAGGCACGTGACTTAAAAGATATCCCCTAGTAAGATAAAGAAGGTTAGAAAAGAATTAGATTAAAGCTATTTTCTATTATATAAATAGAAGGATAAAAGCTTCTCTTTTATAGAGAAAGCTATTATATTATAGATTATATGCTTTTATTATAAATTATCGCGTTTAGCGACGTGCATCTTTAGCTCCCCTAATACGGTTGTGGGTGCAGATTTATTCGTCATAGACGCTGTATCCGCCATCGGGCAACAGAATGGTCCTGTCAGACCTTCTGCCGTTGAATCCGTTAATGATAATCCCCTCCTAATATTGCCTCTCTTGTTATTTCCCCCTTTGGTTATCCCTTCGTACGATTATTATAATCGTCGGCAGCGTTTCACCTCTTTTCCCTTCGATCCAGATCGATTGATCGGAACCGTCACGACCTTTTCCCCTTGATCCGGGCAGCTAGATCAAATCCCTTCATTCCGATCATTTGATCAAGGTTATCTAACTTATCCGATATTATTAAAATCATCGGATTAGTCAAATCAAATGATCGCGACCGTTACGACCTTTTCCCTCTTAACCTGGGTTAGCTAGGTTAAACCCTTCCTTTCTGACCTTTTGACCTTTTGACCTTTTCCGACCTTTTGACTTTCCTTTCTAGCTTCAACCTTCATTTCTAGCTTTGAACTTCTTTTCCTGATTTTCGACCTTCTGACCTGCCTAGCTCGAACTGATTTAATACCCTAGTTTTTGCTTAGCTATCCGTTAGGGAGGCAAGCAGCTAGACCTTTGAATTCGACCTTCAATAAATCGGGTCTTCTATGATCAGACCTTTGACCTTCGTTAGCTAGGTCTTCCGTCGTCATAGATTAATTGATCTGACCGTCTGACGAGGCCTCTGACCGTTGAAGATCCCTCTGACTGACGATTCCTCCGACTTTTGAAGGGGAATCTGATGTATAGAAGGTCTTCTAATAAGGTCTTTAACCGCTGATAAGGGCTTCTGTTATTAGACCAATTAATCCGACTGTCTGACGAGACCTCCGACCTTTGAAGACCCTTCTGACTGATAATTCCTCCGACTTTTGAAGGGGAATCTGATGTACAGAAGGTCTTCTGACGAGGTCTCTGACCGTCTGACAAGGCCTCCGACCGTTGAAGACCTCTCTGACCGACGATTTCCTCTGACTTTTGAAGGGGGATCTGACGTACAGAAGGTCTTCTAGTGAGGCCTCTGACGCTGACGAACCCTCTGTTATGGATTGATTAGTTAATTAATTAGACCTACGGTTATTCTGGCTCTGACCGTTAGGCTAGATTAATCACTAATAATCCCTCTAACCGGCTGACGAGGCCTCTGACCGTTGAAGACCTCTTTAACTAACGATTTCTCTGACTTTTAAAGGGGAATCTGATATATAGAAGGTCTTCTGACGAGGTCTTTAACCGATGATAAGGGCTTCTATTATTAGATTAATTAATCCGACTGTCTGACAAGGCCTCTGACCTTTAAAGACCTCTTTGACCGACGATTCCTCTGACTTTTGAAGAGGAATCTAACTGTCAGAAGGTCTTCTGACGAGGCCTCTGCCGTTAATAATAGCTTCCGTTGTCAGACCAATTAATCCGACTGTCTGACGAGACCTCCGACCGCTGAAGAGGTCTCTGACCGATGATAAAAGCTTCCGACACAGACCAATTGATCCGACCGTCTGACGAGACCTCTGACCGTCGAAGACCTCTCTGACTGACGATTCCTCCGACGTTTGAAGAGGAATCTGACCGACAGAAGGTCTTCTGACGAGGTCTTCGCCCGCTGACGACCCCTCCGACCGTTGAAGACCTCTCTGACTGACGATTCCTCTGACTTTTGAAGGGGAATCTAACTGTCAGAAGGTCTTCTGAAGAGGTCTCTGACCGATAATAAGGGCTTCTGTTATTAGATTAATTAATCCGACTGTCTGACAAGGCCTCTGACCTTTGAAGACCTCTTTGACCGACAATTCCTCCGACTTTTGAAGAGGAATCTGACCGATAGAAGGTCTTCTAACGAGGTCTCCGACCGCTGACGAAAGCTTCCGTTGTCGCAGATTAATTGATCAGGCTGTCTGACGAGGCCTCCGACCTTTGAAGACCTCTTTGACCGACGATTCCTCCGACTTTTGAAGAGGAATCTGACCGATAGAAGGTCTTCTAACGAGGTCTTCGACCGCTAATGACCCCTCCGGCCGTTAAAGATCCCTCTAATTGACGATTCCTCTGACGATTAAAGAGGTCTCTGACTGTTAGAAAGGTCTTCTGCTACGGATTAATTGATCAGACTGTTGACAAGACCTCTGACAACCCCTTTAATAGATAACCCTTTTAATTGATGGATTGATGGATAGGGGGGCCTAAAAATCACGAATTTTTTTTTATCTTATGATTATACTACTTTTCCCTCCTTTTTGTTATTTTCTTTAGTTACTGTTTTCCCTTTCCTAGGGGCTAGAAAAGGGAAAACAGTTAGGGAGGTGTTGTGTGGCTAGGATTGAGATCTCTCGAGACCTCTCTCACAAGACCACAGGCCTCTAGACCTCAGCATCGTCGGATCTATTGGCATCGCCAGATCAATCGGATCCCTAGTCATGTGACTATCTAGCTAGATAAAATCCCTAGATTCCCTCCCCTTTTATAGAAAATTAACTCTCCCTTTATTACCTTTAGCTTAGATTATTTAATAGATAAGATAACCTAGTATTGTGTTTAACCTAATAAGATAAATTTAACAATAAGATAAATTTAACCTAATATTAAAAAGAGACCTCTTTTGGCTTAGATCCTCGCGATAGATTGCAAATATCGCAGACCTAGATCCCGTTATCTAGGTTCTAGCTTTAATATTATTAAATTTGTTAGTATTATTAGTATCGTTAATATTGTTGTTTTTATTGCTATTACTATCGTTGTCTTTTCCGTCGTTTTCGGGTGGTTGTTTTCGCCTGACAAAATACTTAAGACCTAAGAGTATAATTATCACGCCTATATAGCTAATAATAAAGTTAAGTAATGATTTTAAATTAATCACAAGGAATAGCTTAGTAAGCTACCTATATAGATTTCCTACTAAGCTATTAACCTTCTAATTAAGTAATATAAGCTTATTTAAGCTTATAAAACTAGAAAGTAAGCGCTTTAACCTTATATAGGCTATTTTACTAAGTAGTTTAGTCTCCCTTATACTTATTATATTTTAATAAAGAAAACTAACTCTAAGCTACTATAAAAATATAAAATTAATTACTATTAGTAGTTATAAAGGCCCTTAGTAAGACCCTAATTAAATTCCTTACTTACTATTATATAAATTATAGCTAACTTTAACTTCTAGAACCTTAATAACCTATACCTTTATATTTATAATACTATACCTATCTTAACTTATTAGTAAAAGGTAGTAATAAATAAAAAAGATACTTAATATTACTCTTTAAGCTAGAATAATAATAATAGTGTCACGGCTTGCACCGAAAGGTTAAGAACGAAGTGATAGCTAAGACTATTACAGTCATTACTAGATAGATACTAGCTAGAGGCAAGTGCGTGAAGGTTTTAATCTCTAACCTAGTACTAATAATATATATAATCTTTAATAAATACCTTACTTTATAAGCATATAGCTATCTTATAGCTAGCTAGCCTCTTTATTATTTATATAGCCTAAAGGTTCTTTAAAGACTTACTTTAATAAATATTCTATCTTTAACCTCTATGCTCCTAATATAATACCTCCCTTATATATAATTAACCTTAATTATAAAATAAGTTACTTACTTAAGGTATAGTTACTATATTAGAGCTTTATAAGGAAAATAAGATAAAGTACCTTATATTTAAACACATAGGTAAACAAAAAGAAATAATAATAATAATACTACTAATTAAAAATAACCCCTTTTATTATAGTTAGTAATGTCTAAATAGTAGCCTATATATAGCTTTACTATAGTAAAATAAATATTATTACCTATTATATAGCTAGAAGAAAAAAAAATAGATAACCTATGTTAATTTTTATAATTAGTTAAATAAATAAGGTACCTAATACTAGGGTTCTAAATAGTCTAACTAGAGGGCTTATATTATAGTTACTATAAGTTTATAGCTATTAGGCATATGTGTGTTTAGTAGTGCTAATGGTTATTATTATAATTTATAAATTACCTATACACAGAGTATTGTTTGTAGTGTAGTTAGTGTAGTTTTGAGGAAAAACTTGTATTTATAGTGTAGTTTTTTTTTTCTTGTAGTTAATATATTATAGTTTTTTTTTTTTATAGTTAGTGTATTGTAGTTTTTTTTTTATAGTGTAGTGTATTATAGTTTTTTTTTGCTTGTAATGTAGTGTAGTTAGTGTAGTTACTAACTACACTAACTACAAAAACTACAATGTAGTGTTAGTAAAAAAAAAAGTAAGCCTTTTTATTATATAATGTTATTATAAGGATTAAAAGAAAGCTAGTTATATAGGAGCTTTTATTATTACTTATTTTACTTAATTAGTTATAGAATTTATAATATTTACCTTTTTTTAAGGATTTTACTATAACTAGGGTTATTTATAATATTATACCTTTTTAATAATACTATTATACTTATTACTTTATTTTACTAATATAACTTTAAGAAAAACCTTCTAATTATTTTATATTTTTATTATTAATTTAATTAAAAAATACCCTAAACTAATATAATTAAATTAAATTAGAAATCTAAATAAATATATAAAAGTTAATAGAATATATACTTAGTACTTTAATATTATTATTAATATAATAAGAACTTAAAAAAAGCTTAAACTATTTATTTACTATTTAAACTAATTAAATATTACTTTAAGCTTTATAATTCTAAAGCTTTAAGAAGTTATATATAGTAACTTTATATATATTATTACTATAATATATAAAGAAAGAATATAATAAACTAATATTTATAGTATATTAATAAATAACTAATAGTATTATTTTAATTACCTTATATAGCTTAATTAAGCTATAAAAAATACGTTTAACTTATTTTTAAAAATAATACTAGGACTTAGTTTTATATAATATACTATACTTATTATAAAAGGTAGTTAAAGTACTAGGACTAGCTATATAATTAGCTATTTAGTAAAAAGAATATATATATACTTATTATAAAAGCTTTAATAACCTTAATTACTATTATTACTATAATTACTATTATTTTACTTTTATTATTATTTTAAAAAAATATAAAAGAGAAAAGATTTTTATAATATTAATATTTTTAAAAACCTTAAAATACTAAGTTATTAAAAACAATAGCTTTTACTATAGTAATTTACTTATAATTACTAGTATTTATATTTAAGTTATTTATTAGTTATTTATTTTTTATTAAACTTTAACACTAATAATATTATAAGTAATCTTAGTAATATAAGTAATATTAGTAATCTTAGTAATACTAGTAATATTAGTAATATTAGTATTATAAGCTATTATAAGCTATTATAAGCTATTATAAGCTATTATAAGCTATTATAAGCTATTATAAGCTATTATAAGCTATTATAAGCTATTATAAGCTATTATAAGCTATTATAAGCTATAATAAGATATAATAAGCTACTTATATTAAGTTTACTAGTAGTTCTTTTTATAGTTTTTTTAAAATAAGTAATAATAATAATTTATAGAAATATAAAATAATTTATAGAAATAGTAAATAATATAATAAGAAGGTTTTTCTTTAAGTTATATTAAGGAAATAAAGTATTAAGTTAAATAGTATTATTAAAAAGTATAATATTATATATAACCTTACTTAGTTATAATAAAATTATAAAAATGATATAATATTATAAATTCTATAACTAATTTAATAAAATAGGTAATAATAAAAGCTTTTATATAACTAGCTTTCTTTTAACCTTATAAATACTAATAACTAATAAAAAGTCTAATACTATATTTATAGTATTTGTAGTTAGTGTAGTTTAGGAAAAAAAATTTGTAGTGTAATGTATTATAGTTTTTTTTTTTATAGTTAGTGTAGTATAGTTTTTTTTTCCTTATAGTTAGTGTAGTTTATAGTGTAATGTAGTTTGTAGTGTAGTTACTACACTACACTACAAATACTACACTACACTACACGTTTTAGTGCAATACTCTAGTGCCTAGTAGTAAGGTTATTATAAGTTAGTAATAAAATTTCTTTTCTTATACCTAGAGGAATAAAAATATAATTCTTAAATATTAATAGCTTAGAAAGTCTAATTAACTATATCTAGGATATAGCTATATTACTGCTTTTAAGTAACTTTAATTAAGCTATAGTAAAGTTATTACCTTACTATACTTTATATAATAAGACTTAAATTAAGGGTTTTAATTCTAAGCTCTTTTCTAGAAAGTTAGAGTTAAACTTAGAAGAGGTTCTTTAAATAGATTAAATCCTAGCTATAATATCTCTATAAGTAATTAGTTTAATAAATACTTTTAGTCTTATAAAAATATAAATAAGTAATGTTTTTAAGGGGCGCCCTTACTACTTACTAGTAATAACCTATGCTAGTCTATCCCTATTAGAAATAGCTAGTCTAATAGGAAAATTAAAATAATTAAGTAATAAATAATATATATACTAGGTACTAATAGTATTACTATAGCTAGCTTATTACTTATTAATAGAAGTATAAAAAGTATAAAATAACCTTACTAATATAACTCTTTAAAGATTATCTAGATTATTAGGTTTTTTAGGAATATAGTTAAGTTATAATTTTTTAAAACCCTAGATATTAGTAGTATTATTATAGTATTATTATAACTAACTATTAGTTACACTAAGTAATGTTTTTATAGAACTTATAGCACAAATAATATTACTATAATGTTTTTATCTCTTAGTATTTATAAATTTAAATAAAAAGGCAAGAAGTTATATAGTTACTACTTTCTCTTTTCTTACCTTACTTATAAAATCTAGTTTTCTTAAAAGTAAGTTAGTAGGATTTAATTTCCCTATATAATATATAATCTTAAAATTAAAAGGATAAAGCTTATTAAGTATAGTTACTTACTTACTAGTAAGCTTAGGCTTTATAGTAAGGTACTTATAGTTTAAATAATCTATAATAACTTTAATTATATAAGCTAAATAAGCAAGATAGTGTCTTTATATATAAAAAGCCTCTTAAATAGCTAATAATTTACTATTAAGTGTTAAATATTATAATTTAGTATTAGTTATTTTCCTTAATATAAACATAACTAAGTGCTAGTAACCTAGCACTAATATTATAAGTATAGCCCTAATTATATATCTAGATATATTTATCTTTACTTTAAGATATATAAGTAAGTTAAAATGCACTAGAATTAGCGCTTTCTAAAATCTTTATTAAAGCTCTCTAAATGCTACTAGCTTATAGGGGTTTAGTTTAAATATTACTAGTTAATTCCCTCTAAGGTAATCTATTAATAAAATAATAACTTTACTATACTATTTAATAAAATAGTAGTAAAATCTAGTAAAACTAAGAAATAACTAAATATTAAAAATACTATATAGTATTAGCTAGGTTATAATTACTTTAACTCTTACTAGGTTTATTATAATACCTTTCTTTAATATCTTAAAGCCTAAAAATTTAACTTCCTTAACTAAAAATTAATACTTCTTAAGGTTAATAAAAAGACTTATCTCTTTAAACCTATATAAAACTTATTTAATATACTTTATATAATCTTTAACCTTATTACTATATATTAGTATATTATCTAAATAGATAATATAAGTCTTATTAATAAGTCCTTTAAGAGTATTATTAATATACTCCTAAAAAGTCACTAGTATATTAACTAGTTTAAATAGTATTACTAGATATTTAAAGTAGCTATATTAATAATAAAACACTATTTTTTACTTATTACTTAAGTAAATATATAGCTAGTAGTATATATCTTTTAAATCTAAGACTATAAAAATAACTATACTTACTAATTAATTAAGAATTTTAGTAATAAAAGGTAAAGGGGCCTTATTCTTAATTATAATCTTATTTAAGCCCTTATAATCTATATAAAGCCTTAATTTCCCTCCTTTCTTTAAAATAAATAAAATTAAAGCTTTAGCTAGGCTAACTAATCTTCTAATTTACCCTTTAAGCTATATACTTATAAGGTACTCTCTAAGAACCTTTAGCTCTCTCTTAGCTAAATTATATATAAGCCCCTAAGGTAATATTTTCCCTTCTTCTAATTTAATAGTATAAGTATAACCTTCTAGTTTAGGAAGCTTACTTACTAACTCTTTAGAAAAAATATTTATAAACTCCCTATATTTTTCTAGGATTATTAGTATAAGGCACTTAGTGCTTTTATCTTAATTTAATATAGCTTCTTTACTACTTATATTTTCTAGAATTAGTATAATTATAATACCTTTACTTTTTTACTATAAATAAGCATACTCTAGGATTTATATAGTTACTTTACTATTTATTTATATATTTATTACTACTAGGTTCTTTAATTAGCCTTTTTCTTTTCCTTTTTAATTTTTATTTTCTAGAATACTTAGCCTAATCTTTATTACTTCTAATAATAAAGTAATTACTACTATTTTTTTCTCTTTATATACTTACTACTTACTATAAGTAAAGGAGAGATATTTTATTATTACTAGATATCTCTAGTATTTATACTTTTAATATATAATTATAGGTAAATACTCTTTAATCTAGTTTATACCTAGAATTATCCCTTTACTTATATTAGTAATAAAGTAGCTAACTTAGTAAACCTTTATAAATCCTATACTATCTTTTATCTTAACTAATTTTTTTAAAATTCCTTAATATAAAATTACTTTTTTACTTATACTCTCTAGTATTTTATTTAATTAAATTATATTTTCCTAATCCTTTTTTAATAATAATTTTAAATAAATTATTAAAGACTATATACTTATATTAAATAGCGCTTATATAGCTAACTACTAGTTATCTTATTATAAAAATACTTATATTCTTATTTTATTATCTATAGGGTATTTTATAGTAAGATTATATTTCTAAGTTTATACTAATTAAACTAGTATTATATTAGGAGATATAGCTTTATTATTACTTTCTTTATACTTCTTAGTTATATACTTAGTACTTTTATAAGTAAAATAATCTAGTGCCTAATAAGCTAGTAAAGCATACCTAGGCTTTTTATATTTATAGTATACTAAGGATAATCTTTTCCCTTAATCTTTACTTTATTACTATTGTTAAAAATAAGACCTATTTTTAGCCCTTTCTAGTTAAAAGACCTTTCTATTACTAGCTTGCGTTGCAAGCCTGACAGCTGCACTGCAGCTGTTAACGGTCGCGAAGGTGGCCGTCAATGGCTACGTCGCAGCTGTCAACAGCTGCGACTGACCGTGTGGATAACTAATCCAAATTAATTGTGGATTATTTAATTGCGATGTGGCTGCAAGCGTAGCCACAACCGCAGCGCCACTAGTAATTAGGTAAGCTAGGGTGACGTAAGCAGGTTACCCTGTACGCGGGTTACCCTATAGCTATCTTTGATAGCGATTTTCTCTTTAACTAGAGGTCGTACAAAAGTCTTACATATAGCAAATTAAAGCTAGAAAACAGGGCTTTTATTTAATGCAGGAATATTTTTTAGACTAAAATTTGGTGCATACGGGTTGCTAGTTTGTATGGTGGTAAGTCGATTTTTTGGATTTTACATACAAATGAATTTTGCGGAAAACAAAAAGTGGCCTGTAAGACCTCTTTAGTGGTCTAGATCCACTAATATGGTTAGTGAGTATATAAGAGGAAGAAGATCTTTTCAATCTAGCTAGATAGCTAGGCCTCTTAATCTAATAGCCGCATTGCCTATATAATGTCACTAAAATCAATTCTATTAGTATATAAGATATCGTAAAAGTCATCTAGATTGAATTTAATTAGTTAATAACTGCTAAAACCTTCCGTTGCGTTGCGTTAGTTATTCTAACGTGGTGGTTCTACTAGTCCCTGACCGTAGAGCTGCACCTGTACAGCTGTTGCCAGCTGGCAACTAGCTCCCTACATTTCAATAACTATACCTTATCTATAAGCAGAGTATTGTTTGTAGTTAGTGTAGTGTGTTTTGTAGTTTTTATATTTAATTTTATAGCTAGCTTATAATTAAATAGATTATCCTATAAATCACGTAATCCTATAGAGATAAATCCTAATAAAAATACTATATATAAAAGTGGGTCTAAAAGTGGACCCCTTGCCTGTAAATTAGAAAAACTATATTTGTAGTGTATTCTTAGTGCTAAAATGTAGTAAAATGTAGTTTTTCTAATTTATAGGCAAGGGGTCCACTTTTAGACTTACTTTTATATATAACTATATTATAGTTTTTTAGTTATCTATCTAAAAAAAGAAGTTTTATATCTCTATATATTTTCTAAGATGAGATATATATTATTTGTTAAATAAAAAATACACTACAAATCAATTGTAGTGCAATACTCTGTCTATAAGTAATATAAAATAAAAGTATTACCTCTTTTTTTTAGAGTCCTAACTTTTTTTATTATTTTAGCCTAAACCTATTATAACCTTTACTTTTTTACCCTAGCCTTATAGTTAGCTCTAGGTTATAGAATCTCTTAACTAATTATTTACTTTCTTATAGTATTATTTAAGCTATTTAAAAAGATTATAATTCTTAGATATATAAGGATTTCTTTAGGTAACTTAGCTTTTACCTTATTCTAGGCTTATATAAAGGATTAAAATAATTAGTTATTCTTTTACCTAAGATTTAGTAGTAACCTTATTACTTCTAAGTATTTTATACTTATATTTATTATTCTAGTTTTTAGCTATTTTAGAAAATCTACCTAGGTAATTAATAAATAATTTATATACTTATCTATAGCTATATAATATATTTACTATTACTTTATATTACTAGCTAGGTAGCTACTTATATATACTACCTTAGTTATATTATCCTTAAAGGTATAGTAGTTTAATTTAAATAATATATTTAAGTTTACTAAGAAATTTTATAGGCTTTTATATATTTCCCCTTTATATATAAGTATTTTTATCTATATTTTAATAAGACTACCTTACTATATAATTACTACTAAGTTACTATAAACTATAGGTAAAATTATAGCTAATATTTAAGAGGTAATTATAAGTCTAGATTAAGGGGTAATTATAGGTCTAGTTTAAGGTTTAGCTAATCTTAGATTTGCCTTAAGCTCTCTAATTTATACCTTTATTTATAAGACCTTTTATCTTCTTTAAAGGTAATATAGCTTAGATTATATAACCTTATAGTGTTATTATAATGCCCTTTTTTCTTTAGTTATATTATCTATACCTTTACTTAAATTAGGATTAAGTAATGTTTATTATACCCTATTATTATCTATAGTTCTAGATTATAAGGGTTCTTTATTTTCCTAATTATCTATAGCTTTATTATTATAAGGTACTAGTGTATTTCTTATAGATCTTTAGAGTGTTAGCTATATAATAATTTAGCTAATAGTTTATATCCTTAAAAAGGTTAAGAGAGATTAATTTATTATAGCTTATACTAAAAGGTTAAGAATAAAGTAATAGCTAAGACTATTATAGTTACTACTAGATAAATACTAGCTAGGGGCAAGTATATAAAGGTTTTAATCTCTAATCTAGTACTAATAATATATATAGTCTTTAATAAATACCTTACTTTATAAGTATATAGCTATCTTATAGCTAGCTAGCCTCTTTATTATTCGCATAGCCTAAAGGTTCTCTGAAGACCCGCTTTAATGAACATCCTATCTTTGACCTCTGCACTCCTAACAAATAGTTAATAACTTAAGCCTTAATTAAGCTAATAAGGTATATAAAGGCTACTTATACTAAGTATTTAAAGAGATTACATATAGGCTAAGATTAATACTACTATAAGAAATTAACGCTACTAGTAATAAGAAGCCCTATTCTCTTAATAATTAAATACTAATATAAATAATAGGTAAAGAGAAATAATTAAAAAATAGGGCTTTCTTAAGATTAAGGAATTTATTCCTTTGATACTATTACTACTATTATAGCTAATAAATATAACTAGATAAGAAATTAAGGTACCTAGGTAGCTAGAATAACTAATAATTCTAGCCTAAAAGTGTACACTTTTAAAGAAAACACTAGAAAACGCGTTTTTAAGCAATTTAAAGCTTACTTATAGTAATACTATTAAGAAATTATATAAATTTATATAAGCATATTTTTATTTAATTAAGGGCATTTACTACTATATATTTATACTATAAATATACTATAGCTTATAGTAATAGGGACGCTAGCCTAAAATTAGGGCGTAGTAGGGTATTCTGCGCACCTAGCAAAAAATCGCTGCGCCCCGAGCAATTCACCTGCGCAAGGGCGAGATAAGTGGGGGTAAACTAGTAGGGCACCCGCCCTCCTGAAGATCTGTAATAGACGTGGCTGTTCCTTCGCCTATCGCTACCTATTCTACTCCGTACTCCGTAGGCTGATCTCCATTGAATTGCCCTGGTGTCACATGCCACGAGCACGTGACAATAGTCAGTAGTTGCCCTCGTTGTCTTCCCATTTTTTCACATTAACTTTCTTGTAATCCTGCATGCACATCACATCATCTGTGAGAACCCAGAAGGTATGCTAGGATTCCCCAACAGACCCTAAGACCCTAAGACGATCCCAGGGTCCTCTACTATCACTTGTCCCAACCGGAGACCGATGCTAAAGGCCGGGACGGATCGATAGATCCATTTTACACTGCCGTCGCTCAACTGTCGGCGTTCTGCCTGCAGGCTTGCCGGGGCTCTGATAAGCCCACCTTGTGGAAAGAGGGAGCCATTCAACGCCTGAAGGTGTGGCCGCAGCCGTACGCTGAGATGCGTGGCGGGACACCACAGGAAGAAGAATCACCCCAGTCAACGAGATCTGACTCATCTTATGCTGGATCAATTACCGCTGCACAAGAACTTACGGTAGCGCTGCGACGAACAACAAGGGCATCGTGCAAACCCATGGCGAAGCTGGGCGCCAATGACACCAGCGACGATGACTCAGGTGGTGATTCCAACAGACGGACTCACGGTCTGCAACCATCGCTGACAGTGGAGATTCCTGGTCCCAAGAAACGAAAGGACCCTCCATCAGGAAGCGAGGAGACTCGGACCAGTGAGGAGTTAGAACTGGAGGCCCGCCCTTACTGCACACAAGAATGTATGCTAGGCCTAAAAAAGAAGGGGCTTCTCGACGAGAAATGCCCGAACGTGGCACTACATCGCTGTGCCTCCAAAAGTATGTCGCATTCCATCGATGCAGCCTCCCTCAGGGAGCTTCTACGCGAGGTACTAGGCCGGCCCGTCTACCGCCTACGTTCCGTAAAATTTCTGGATTGTGAGGGCAAATTCGGAGCGATAGGATCGCTTTTCAAGTTGTCACTACCCCACTATGGATATACATTCGTTGGGAAAGGGACGTTCGCCGGGGCTGTCAAAAGACTGCAGCATGAAGAGGAGGTTTATACGCGCATAGAACCGCTGCAAGGCCACTTCTTCCCCGTTTGCTTAGGCTGTATCTCTGTGGATACGCCCCTTTGGTTCGGCAAAATCATCGTGGAAAAGCCCGAGCCGTTTGAACCGATCGTTCACATGCTGCTCATGTCATGGGCGGGAGATGAGCTCACATCTGAGGATGAATTCCTACCAGAACAGAAAGGGTTCCGCGATTTGCTTAGCAAATACGGCGTCACCCATAACGACATGCGGCTGCCAAACTTTCTAAGGAACCATGAGCGGGGACGCATCATGCTCATCGATTTCGATGTAGCGACTATTCAACCACCTGTGCAACACAAGCAGGTCAAGAGGCTATCTCACAAGAGGAAGAAGCAAGTCGCGACGTGACTCAGGGACCGTGTTGGTGCGAGAAATAATCTGGAGTACTTTTATTATAGAGACGAGCTAGCTATAGACTAATTGACAATACAACTATCCTTAATAACCCCGACTTTTGGTCAGCTCTGCCAAGACACCGTGCGGGGGCACGGGAATAAGGTATCGAGTAATCCGTACTCTTGTCGTTGCAAAACCTTGTCACAAGCAGGTCAAGAGGCTATCTCACAACATAAAGAAGCATCCGCGACGTGACTCAGGGACCGTGTTAGTGTAAGAAATAATCTGGAGTAGTTTTATTACAGAGACGAGCTAGCTATACATAGACTACTTGTCAGGGAGAGCACCCTTAAAGCTTAGGATACATGAGGGCAGCGCGCATTAATAGGGATAAAACGCGAGGTTAGACATCAGTGAATATAATGTATTAGAAGTACCTCTATAGACTAGTTATTACTATAGCGCACTATGTACCTTTAAGGTATAAAAGTTAAGTACTATTTATACCTCTAATTAATTAAATCAAATGTTTTTTATTATTTATATTAACCCTTACCTAATAGTTATAAGCCTAGGAGGCTTCTATTACTATTTTTATTAATTATTATTAAAGATATAAGCTCTATTAGATATTATTAATTAACGCTTACTTATATTATAAGATAATTACCCTTTTATTATATTAAATTAGTTAAAATACTTATCTTATGCTCTAGTTATCTAATATATTCCCTTTTATAATATCTAAGGAAACTTTAAATATAGTGTTATTATTAGAGAAGGATTAGATTAAGTGGTTTACCTAAGTTAACAACTATATAAAATTATATAGTATTTAGGAATATATTAACCTCAATAAGGTTAAATTACTTAAAGAACTTATAATACCTATATACCTATAGAGGGGTCTAAGACCTAAGGTCTCTATAGATAACCCCAGAGTATTGTTTGTAGTTAGTGTAGTGTGTTTTGTAGTTTTTATATTTAATTTTATAGCTAGCTTATAATTAAATAAATTATCCTATAAATCACGTAATCCTATAGAGATATATCCTAAGAAAAATACTATATATAAAAGTAAGTCTAAAAGTAAACCCTATACCTATAAATTAGAAAAACTACATTTGTAGTGTATTCTTAGTGCTAAAATATAGTAAAATGTAGTTTTTCTAATTTATAGGCGAGGGGTCTACTTTTAGACCCACTTTTATATATAACTACATTGTAGTTTTTTAGTTATCTATCTAAAAAAAGAAGTTTTATATCTCTATATATTTTCTAAGATTAGATATATATTATTTATTAAATAAAAAATACACTACAAATCAATTGTAGTGCAATACTCTGGATAACCCTAATGCCCTTAGAAATTAGAAGCTTACTTATAAAAATACTAAGGATTAATTTAACTTTAAATATAAAGAGCTTTAATTTAACCTTATAAAGTATATAACCTTATTAAAGAAAATACTAAAGATTAGGGAATATATTTATAAGACTCTTTTAAAGAATATATAAGACTCTTTTAACTTTAATAATAAAGGAAAAATAGTTAATTTAATATTATACCTATAAAATACTTAAGCTTCTTTAAGATTAGTATAAGCTAAATACTTAGAAGATACTAATTCTTATAGAAACGCGCCTTAATAATTACTTATAAGCTAAAGGTACTTATAATTAGTATAAATAGGTAGTAATAATAAAAGTACTATAAAGGAATTATTAAGATCTAGAGACTTAATAGACTAAGGAGATAATACTATATAAATTTATTATATCTCTTTATAGTAAATTTAAGTTATTTTAGAAGAAATAGAATAATTTACTTAATAAGGGCATAAATAATAGCTTCCTTAAAGCTATTATAGAGTTTAAAAGAGATTATAAAGCTTTATAGAGCGTACTAAAGATAGTTTGTCAAGCGGAAAACAACACCCCGAAAGACACAATGCTAGCCTACAGTCATAGGTAGTGGTAATGTTTGCTTATATTAAAAGGGTTAATTAACTTAATAGTAGCGATTATAATAATAGCTAAATCTATCTTTATAAATAGAGATAATTTAGATTAAATAGTCTATTTGATTAGAAGTGATTTTTTAGTTAAGTTAGATAAATAATCTTATGAATTTATCTTATTAAGGTAAATATAATAGTAGCTATAGTAACGCTAGGTATTTAAGTTAAAAATCTAAAGTTAGGTATGTATAAAGAACCTTAAAAGAATCTAGCTATAGGTAATCTCTTTATAGATTAAATAGTCCCCTTACCTAGATAACTAATATTATTATCCCTTATTATATTATTTATCCTTATAATCCCCTATATCCCTTATGCTTATTATTATAATTATATATGTTTATAAGCGCGCGTATTATAGTATATAACACCTCCTTAACTATTTTCCTTTCCTAGCCTCTAGGAAAGGGAAAATAGTAATAAAAGGGTAATAACTAAAGTGTTCTTAAGTATAACTAATAGTATAGTGCTATATTTTAAGGGAAGGTATTATTTAATCTAGTATATATAGGTCTAAAGCTTTTATAAGAAAAGAAAAGGAATAGAAGAGAAAAAAAAAGGAAATAAAAAAGAAACCTCCCTAGCTAAAGACTAAGATTTTTTATCTCCTTAGAGAGCTTTAATATCTTTAGTATTTATAAGTAAGTAGTAAGTAATATTAGTAATAAAGTATATAATATAGGTTACTTTAATTCTTACTAGCTTACTCTCTTTTCCTAATCCTTATATTAATTAATTAATCCTATAGTATGCTTTTTCTCTTACTAGTAAGCTTTAATAATCTATAGCTATATTCTATAAGAAACTAAGCTAAGTAGCACTACTAAAGTATATATAAATAATATTAGTAATAGTGTAACTATTTTCCTTTAAGTTACTTATTTTAACTTAAGAAAAGGGAGAAAATTAATTATTATTACTTATTCTATATCTCTAAGGAGGTAGCATATAGTGTTCTCTTTTACCTATTTAACTAGAGTTTTATAGTTATATACCTAGTTTTCCCTAATAACTCTATAGATTTACTATAACCTTAGCTAATCCTTAATATTTATCTAGAATAACTTATTAGTTATTACTTACTATTATAAAAGAGTTTAGTTTATAATATTATATACTTATCCTTACTTACCTTACTAAAGCGCCTTAAGTTTTATAGCTAGAGACTATAGTATCTCTTTATATTTAGCTAAAGATAATAGTCCTAATAAGAACTCTTATAATACCTAGAAACTTACCCTTTTACTTAATCTTTACTCTTTAATTACTCTTTAGTTATTATTTATATTCTATTATATTTACCTTTCCTATTTCTATAATATTTCTTAGATACTAATATTAAAGACTTTAGGATCCTTAGTAAAGGTATATATAATAGGCTCCTAATAATCCTAGATATAAAGTCTATTACTTTAAGCTATCTTAGTATACTATTTAATTAGTTATTTTTTATTACTAACTTTATTCTCCTAGGCTATAATTACTATACTAATAGGTAAACCTTTACTAATTATTTAGGTTATAAAATAGGGTAGCTAGCGCTTTATTATATTATATATTAGGTATTAGAGGTTAAAGTCCTTTTAGTAAGATAACTCCCTAGGTAACTAGTCTTTAACTCCTAATTTATTAGTAGCTATATCTTATAAAACTCTTATAGTTCTTATAAAAGCCCTAGTATAACTATACCTTAAATCTAGGATATTATTAGTAATTATCTAGTCTCTTAAATAGAGCTTAAAGCAATAACTAATACTTAAATCCTTACTAAATATATATAATTATTTATATTTAATATTATATTAGTTTAGTATATTCTAGTCTTTAAAGAGTAAATTAAGTGCTTAGTGTCTAACTTAGTAATAAATTACTTATAATAGAAACCCTAGATAAGTATATTTATACTCCTAGTTCCCTTTCTATTTTATTACTAGAATTATAATTACTTTAAAATCATATAGGTAGTTTAATAGCTATATAATTTGCCTTTATCTTACTATAAAATTAGTAAATCTCTTTACTTAGCCTTTCTTTATATTATTAAAGTAATAAAGCTACCCCTATTTTTAATTAAATAGAAAATATATCTAGTAGTTTATAAAGAACGTAAATCCTATAATAAGGCATTAATAGCTTATATCTAAGTAAAAGTTAATAGGGTTATACTTTAAACTATACTTAATATTAATAGGCTAGTAATTAGAATAAAGTCTTCTAGCTTTTAAACTAATTAATTACTATAGAGTATTTAAGTTAAAATCTTCTATTAGTTTAATCACAAATATTTATAATAATATAGCTACTATTACTTTAAGGCTACGTATAATAATCTTACCTATAGTAGTTAGTTTAAACTAGTTAAGCTAGTCTTTACTTAGTATCTTATAGGCTTTTCTTAGGAATTTATAGATATCTATTAAATAATTTTGCTAGAAATAGTCCTACCCTAGTCTAATTAGCATTACCTAGTTAAAGTTATTGCTATCTTAATAGACCTTAAACCTAGTTAAGGGTTATAGCTAGCTTTATCTTAGATAAAATAGTGGAGGCTATTAACTATAGAGGTTAACTAAGTTAAGCTTTATAGTGCTTCCTTTTTCTTCTTTAAAGAAAGAACCCTTAGTTCTATAAATTAGAATATAAATATAGTATAGTATAAGATATTTACTATAAGCAAAGTATATAATAGTACTACTATTTATATTAGTATAGGCGCTTTTATTAACTATATTTTCTTTATAATTAGCTATTTCTTAAGTAGATTAAATAGTATAATTATTAATAGTGTGTTTTTAGAAAGAGAAATAAAGAATAGTAGCTTACTTAATAAAGCTAGGTTAAAGTAATAGGAGAGAGAAAAAGAGATATAAATAGATAGTAAAGGGTAAGTGCTTTTAAGGTCTAAGTAATATAATAATATAAAGATTAGTAAGGTTAAATAGTTCCTATAGTCTTAGCCTTATTCTTATAGTCCTTATTAGCTATGTAAATAGTTATTAGCGGCTATTTGTAAGTGCCCCTTAGAGGTTAGTAAGCTCCTATGATTTATACCTTTATAGTGTTATAAATTAGTTATTAGTAGCTATTGCTTACTAGTTATCCCTATCTATTAATAGGCAGTGTTTTTATAGACCTAATACTTAGCCCTTTTTTTCTCTTCTCTTTCTCTCTCTTAAACCCTTATTTTTCCTTAGAACTAATTAATTATAGCAAAATCTCTTAATCTAGCTTAGTAAAGACTCCCTAATATTACTACTATTATAAGAGTAAGCATTCTAAAGCATAAACTTTTATTAATAAAGACTCTTAATTAGTCTAATTATACTAAATTTTATTCTCCTTTTATTAGCAAAGATTATATAGGTTTAGAAGTTATTTAATCCTATAGTTAATATTTACTAATAATTATTATTATTATAGTATAAGTTTTTATTTATATAATAAGTGATAGTAGGATTAATATTAGCTATAGTAGCGTTTTAATATATATAAAGATCTCTCTTTATATTACTAATAATATTAATAATATCCCTAAGGGAGCTCCTCCTTACCTTATTATAACTATAAGAAAGATAAACCTTCTAAAGGAGTTTATAAGGAGCTACACTAAGGCTAATAGTGCTTTAGCCCTTACTATTAAAAATAGTTATTATTACTAGGTTCTTATTCTTATAGAAGTAGCCTATTCTAATAGGTATTTTTTTGTCAGGAGCGCAGAGGTCAAAGATAGGATGTTTATCGAAGCGAGTCTTTAGAGAACCTTTAGGCTATGCGGATAATAAAGAGGCTAGCTAGCTATAAGATAGCTATATGCTTATAAAGCAAGGTATTTATTAAAGACTATATATATTATTAGTGCTAGGTTAGAGATTAAAACCTTTACGCACTTACCTCTAGCTAGTATTTATCTAGTAATAACTATAATAGTCTTAGCTATTACTTTATTCTTAACCTTTTAGTATAAGCTATAATAAATTAATCTCTCTTAACCTTTTTAAGGATATAAACCATTAGCTAGATTATTATATAGCTAATACTTTAAAGATCTATAAGAAACACACTAGTACCTTATAATAATAAAGCTATAGATAATTAGAAAGATAGAAAACCCCTATAATCTAGAACTATAGATAATAATAGGGTGTAATAAACACTACTTAATCCTAATTTAAGTAAAGGTATAGTTAATATAACTAAAGAAAAAAGGGCATTATAATAATGCTATAAGGTTACATAATCTAAGCTATATTACCTTTAGAGAAAATAAAAGGTCTTATAAATAAAGGCATAAATTAGAGAGCTTAAGGCAAATCTAGGATTAGCTAGACCTTAAACTAGACCTATAATTACCCCTTAAATATTAGCTATAATTTTACTTATAGTCTATAGTAACTTAGTAGTAATTATATAGTAAGGTAGTCTTATTAAAATATAAATAAAAATGCCTATATATAAAGGGGAAATAAATAAAAGCCTATAGAATTTCTTAGTAAACTTAAATATATTATTTAAATTAAATTACTATACCTTTAAGAATAACGCCACTAAGGTAGCGTATATAAGCAGCTACCTAGCTAGTAATGTAAAGTAATAGTAAATATATTATATAGCTATAAATAAGTATATAAATTATTTATTAATTACCTAGGTAAATTTTCTAAAATAGTTAAAAACTAAAATAATAAATATAAGTATAAGATACTTAGAAGTAATAAGGTTATTACTAAATCTTAGGTAAAAAAATAACTAATTATTTTAATCCTTTATATAAGCCTAGGATAAGGTAAAAGCTAAGTTACCTAAAGAAATCCTTATATATCTAAGAATTATAATCTTTCTAAATAGCTTAAATAATACTATAAGGAAGTAAATAATTAGTTAAGAAATTCTAATAACCTAGAGCTAACTATAAGGCTAGGGTAAGAAAGCAAAGGTTATAATAGGTTTAGGCTAAAATAATAATAAAGGTTAGGACTTTAAAAGAAAAAGATAATGCTCTTATTTTATATTATCTATAAATAAGGCATAGTAATAAAGTAAAGATTAAGGGATAAGATTATCCCTAGTATACTATAAATATAAAAAGCCTAGGCATACTTTACTAGCTTATTAGGCACTAGATTATTTTACTTATAAAAGTACTAAGTATATAACTAAGAAATATAGAGAAAGTAATAATAAAGCTATATCTCCTAATATAATACTAGTTTAATTAGCATAAACCTAGGAATATAATCTTACTATAAAATACCTTATAAATAATAAAATAAGAATATAAGTATCTTTATAATAAGATAACTAGTAGTTAGCTATATAAGCGCTATTTAATATAAGTATATAGTCTTTAATAATTTATCTAAAATTATTATTAAAAAAGGATTAGGAGAATATAATCTAATTAAATAAGATACTAAAGAGTATAAGCAAAAAAGTAATTTTATATTAAGGAATTTTAAAAAAATTAGTTAAGATAAAAGATAGTATAGGATTTATAAAGGTTTACTAAGTTAGTTACTTTATTACTAATATAAGTAAAGGGATAATTCTAGGTATAGACTAGATTAAAGAGTATTTACCTATAATTATATATTAAGAGTATAAATACTAGAGATATCTAGTAATAATAGAATATCTCTCCTTTACTTATAGTAAGTAATAAGTATATAAAGAGAAAAAAATAGTAGTAGTTACTTTATTATTAGAAGTAATAAAGATTAGGCTAAGTATTCTAGAAAATAAAAATTAAAAAGAAAAAGAAGAAAACTAATTAAAAAACCTAGTAGTAATAAATATATAAATAAATAGTAAAGTAGCTATATAAATCCTAGAGTATGCTTATTTATAGTAAAAAAGTAAAGGTATTATAATTATACTAATTCTAGAAAATATAAGTAGTAAAGAAGCTATATTAAATTAAGATAAAAGCACTAAGTGCCTTATACTAATAATCCTAGAAAAATATAGGGAGTTTATAAATATTTTTTCTAAAGAGTTAGTAAGTAAGCTTCCTAAACTAGAAGGTTATACTTATACTATTAAATTAGAAGAAGGGAAAATATTACCTTAGGGGCTTATATATAATTTAGCTAAGAGAGAGCTAAAGGTTCTTAGAGAGTACCTTATAAGTATATAGCTTAAAGGGTAAATTAGAAGATTAGTTAGCCTAGCTAAAGCTTTAATTTTATTTATTTTAAAGAAAGGAGGGAAATTAAGGCTTTATATAGATTATAAGGGCTTAAATAAGATTATAATTAAGAATAAGGCCCCTTTACCTTTTATTACTAAAATTCTTAATTAATTAGTAAGTATAGTTATTTTTATAGTCTTAGATTTAAAAGATATATACTACTAGCTATATATTTACTTAAGTAATAAGTAAAAAATAGTGTTTTATTATTAATATAGCTACTTTAAATATCTAGTAATACTATTTAAACTAGTTAATATACTAGTGACTTTTTAGGAGTATATTAATAATACTCTTAAAGGACTTATTAATAAGACTTATATTATCTATTTAGATAATATACTAATATATAGTAATAAGGTTAAAGATTATATAAAGTATATTAAATAAGTTTTATATAGGTTTAAAGAGATAAGTCTTTTTATTAACCTTAAGAAGTATTAATTTTTAGTTAAGGAAGTTAAATTTTTAGGCTTTAAGATATTAAAGAAAGGTATTATAATAAACCTAGTAAGAGTTAAAGTAATTATAACCTAGCTAATACTATATAGTATTTTTAATATTTAGTTATTTCTTAGTTTTACTAGATTTTACTACTATTTTATTAAATAGTATAGTAAAGTTATTATTTTATTAATAGATTACCTTAGAGGGAATTAACTAGTAAGTAAGTAACTATACTTAATAAGCTTTATTCTTTTAATTTTAAGATTATATATTATATAAGGAAATTAAATCCTACTAACTTACTTTTAAGAAGACTAGATTTTATAAGTAAGGTAAGAAAAGAGAAAGTAGTAACTATATAACTTCTTACCTTTTTATCTAAATTTATAAATACTAAGGGATAAGAACACTATAGTAATACTATTAGTGCTATAAGTTCTATAAAAACATTACTTAGTGTAACTAATAGTTAGTTATAATAATACTATAATAATACTACTAATATCTAGGGTTTTAAAAAATTATAACTTAACTATATTCCTAAAAAACCTAATAATCTAGATAATCTTTAAAGAGTTATATTAGTAAGGTTATTTTATACTTTTTATACTTCTATTAATAAGTAATAAGCTAGCTATAGTAATACTATTAGTACCTAGTATATATATTATTTATTACTTAATTATTTTAATTTTCCTATTAGACTAGCTATTTCTAATAGGGATAGACTAGCATAGGTTATTACTAGTAAGTAGTAAGGGCGCCCCTTAAAAACATTACTTATTTATATTTTTATAAGACTAAAAGTATTTATTAAACTAATGACTTATAGAGATATTATAGCTAGGATTTAATCTATTTAAAGAACCTCTTCTAAGTTTAACTCTAACTTTCTAGAAAAGAGCTTAGAATTAAAACCCTTAATTTAAGTCTTATTATATAAAGTATAGTAAGGTAATAACTTTACTATAGCTTAATTAAAGTTACTTAAAAGTAATAATATAGCTATATCTTAAATATAGTTAATTAGACTCTCTAAGCTATTAATATTTAAGAATTATATTTTTATTTCTCTAGGTATAAGAAAAGAAATTTTATTACTAACTTATAATAACCTTATTACTAAGTACTAAGGAGTAAGTAAAACTCTTTATTAGATTATAAACTAATATTATTAGCTAATAATAAAGAAAGATATAAAGGTATATATTAGTACTTATATAAATTATTAGACTTTAAAACTAAGGCATTATAAACTATATAGTAAGCTAGCTATATTACTAGTGCTTAATTACCCTTTTTAAGAATTATTAATAGATTTTATTACTAGACTTTTACTAGTAAAAGATTTAAATTAGACCTATAATATAATTTTAGTTATTATTAACTATTTTATAAAATATAGTATTTATATCCTTATTTTAATATAACTAACTAGTAATAGGCTAGTAACTATATTCTTAGAATATATTTTTAGAGACTATAAAGCCCTAAAAGGTATTATAATAAACTAAGGTTCTATATTTACTAGTAGTTTCTAGATAACTTTTTATTATTTTCTTATAATAAAGTAGCTACTTAGCACTACTTTTTACCCCTAAATAAATAGCTAGATAGAATATTTAAACTAAGTCTTAGAATATTATTTAAGGGCTTTTACTTATACTAAATAAACTAATTAGGCAAATAACCTATTAATAGCGTAATTTACATATAATATAAGTAATTACTTAATATATAGCTACACACTAGTAAAGGCATTATAAGGTTATAATCCTAGAGATCTATAGTAAGTAATAGTAAATATCCCTTTAGTAAATAATTAAGCTAAAAGTAAGATTTTAGTACTAAAAGAGAAGTATACTATAATTAAGTAGCTTTTAAGTAACTTATAGACTTAGTATAAAAAATATTATAACTAGAAAAGAACTTTAATAAGGTTTAAAGTTAGTAACTATATTTTATTATTAATAAAAAATATTAACCTAAGATACCCTAGTAAGAAGCTAGCTATAAAGTATTTAAGCCTCTATAAGATTAAAAAGGTAATTAAGAGTTATAGATTAGTATATTAATTAAAATTACTACCTAGGACTTAATTATATAATATATTTAATATTACTAGTCTTAAACTTTTTAAAGGGAACCTAATAAATATAGAAAATATATCCTTACTATAAGATACTATTAAAGATAATAAATAAGAGTTTAAAGTTAAGAGAATTATTTTATATTATTATAATAAAAAGCATTATAAATATCTAGTTAAATAGAAGGGCTATAATACTTTAGAGAATTCTTAGGTATTAAAAAGGGATTTTATTACTAGAGAAATTATTAATAACTATAAGTAATAGCTAAGTAGTAAAGTTAATATAAGGTAATTATATTTTATAACTTAATATACTAAAGATATTAGAAAATAAAGTTAATTTACTTAGATAACTTAAATAATCTATTATATAGTTACTAAGCACTTATCCCTTTATAATAGAGTTAGTTCTTAAGACTACTAGTTTCTTATTATTAGTAGTAGCTATAAGAACTATAAAGGAAAAGGCCTTAGGAGTATCTTTATTATTAGAATCCCTCTCTTTATATATATAAACTTAAAGTACACTAGAAAGCTTAATAAAACTAATATATTTAAGTAAATTAATAGTATTTAGTATAAACTACTAGTAAGTTAGTTAAGTATTAGCTATATATATTAAGAAAGCTTACCTTTAGGATATTTTAAGCTATAAAGTAAAGATAGTTTAAAATATTAATCTAGGTCTTTAGATTTATAGTATTACTTAGTAATACTATTATAGTGTATTTATTATATTTTACCTTATAAGTAATATTAGTAAATATTTAAGTGTGATAAATATAACTATACTTATTAGAATTTTTATAAACTAAAATAGTATTCTATAGCTTTTTCTTTACTTTTATAATAAGCTAGCTATAAGTTAGTAGTAATCTAGTATCTAAGTAATAGAATTATACTTACTTTATTTTAATAGTAATAATTACCTTTAAAAGTAGCTTTAATAAGTTTAAATAGCCTATTATAAAGCTATATAATTTAAGCTAAAGTCTAGTAGTATATTAGTAATAAGTAAGTAAATTCTAGTTAAGAAAGATATACTATAATATAGTTTTTATTATTTTAGAAGTAATAAGTATATTTTATTAAATAGCCTATTAAATATTAGCTATAAAGAAATAGTAAGTAAGTAAAGAAATTATACTTAAAGATTTATTATATTTAGCTAGAAAGGTTTTTTTATTAATAAGGTATTCTAAAATCTTATAAGTACTATTTTTTAGGAGAATATTTTATATTATTACTTACTAATAATAGTATATATATAGAATTTTCTTTAAAGTTATTTTACTAGTAGTAAGTTAGTAATAAAGATACTATAAGAATATAATAAACTTATAATAAGATTTTAGAAGAAGTTTACTTTAAAGAAAACTTTATAGAAGACTTTATAGGAGATTCTTTAGTTAATAAATTTTCTTAAGGTATTAATAAAGGTAAAGTTTAAGTATAAGACTTAGATATAGTAAACTAGCTATAAGTTAGCTATAATAGACTAAATAGGGAAGTTATACTAATAAGAGTATAAACTTATAAGCTAGATAAAGGTAAAAAACTAAGATAAATAAGGATAGATAATAATAATAATTAGGGACTAAAAGAGATTAGTAATTACTAAGTAATAGTAATAAGAGAGCTATTGCTTAGCTAGTAAGGGTAACTTATAAGGTTAAGGGATATTATAAAAGAAAGGAAAAGTATAAAAAGGGGGAAAATTAGTCTCTTTTATATTAACCCTAGACCCCTTAAGTAATCTAATATAATATATATAGGTAATTTATAAATTATAATAATAACTATTAGCACTACTAAACACATATATGCCTAATAGCTATAAGCTTATAGTAACTATAATATAAGCCCTTTAGTTAGACTATTTAGAACCCTAGTATTAGGTACCTTATTTATTTAACTAATTATAAAAATTAACATAGGTTATCTGTTTTTTTTTCTTCTAGCTATATAATAGGTAATAACATTTATTTTGCTATAGTAAAGCTATATATAAGCTACTATTTAGATATTACTAACTATAATAGGAGGGGTTATTTTTAATTAGTAGCATTATTATTATTATTTCTTTTTATTTACCTATATATCTAGATATAAGGTACCTTATCTTATTTTCCTTATAAAGCTTTAATATAGTAACTATACCCTAAGTAAGTAGCTTATTTTATAATTAAGGTTAATTATATATAAGGGAGGTATTATATTAGGAGCGTAAAGGTTAAAGATAGGATATTTATTAAAGTAAGTCTTTAAAGAACCTTTAGGCTATATTAATAATAAAGAGGCTAGCTAGCTATAAGATAGCTATATGCTTATAAAGCGAGATATTTATTAAAGACTATGTATATTATTAGTACTAGGTTAGAGATTAAAACCTTTACACACCTGCCCTTAGCTAGCATATATCTAGCAGTGACTACAATAGTCTTAGCCATCACTTCGTTCTTAACCTTTCGGTGCAAGCCGTGACATTTTTATATACTTTTTCTTAGTGTCCTAAGTATTATTAGGCCTTACTAGTATTTATATATAGAAGATTAAATAGTATCTTCTATTCTAACTATTTAAACTTATATATATAGTATATTACCTTTTATAATAAATATATATACTTTCTATTTTATAGCTATGTTTGAATTCCTAGGGTTAGCAAAGGTACCTATAGTAATTATATCTAGAATAGGTCTTATATAGTAAGCTATAAGTAACGTTTTACTTCTAGGTATTATCCTTAGTTATTATAAAAGAGAGCTTTAGATTCTTTCTTAGGTAAGGAATAAACTATAAAGTTAGTAAGAACCCTTTTACTTAATTTAAACTCTATTAACTTTAAAAACTCTCCTTACCTAGTAATTAATATACCTCCCCCTTTTTTAAATAGCTTATAAATATAAGATAAAGAAAAGAAAATATAATTAGTTATTAGGGAAAAGGGTAGTAAATAAAGGAAAATAAATAGTCTAGTTACTAGGCTATACCTTAATTACTTAATCTTTAGTATTTAAATTAATATTTATATATTTTAAAAATAAAACTAAGAAAAATAAAGAAAATATTTCTTAATCTATATACTATTAGTATATAAAAGGGTACTTTATATACTTCTTATATTATTTATTTATTAGTTAAGGTAACTATACCTTAATTCTATAGTATAAAGTTCTCTAAGGTAGGAGTTTAACTTCTTCTCCCTTAGGGATTATTACTTTCTAGTTAAATCTTTTTTACTTACTTATTTGCTAATTATTAACTATTTAATTAGATATATTATACTAAGCTACTAATAGTATAATAGCTAAGACTTCTTTATTATATTTATTAGGGGTTACCTTCTCTATCTAGCTACCTTAGGAATTATATAGCTATTTATTTACTATAGATATTCACTAGCTTTCTAAGTCTAGGATAAACTTCTCAATATAATCTACTAAGATTATTTTAAGAGGTAAATCCTATTTAGTGTTTATAGGTAATAGGCTCTAGAGATTAGTATGCGTTTATAGATCTAAAATAGTCTATTTTACCTTATTATAAGTTTCTTTATAGTAAATATATTAATATTCCTTTAGATATTATATACTAGGATAAGATCCCCTAGTTTTAATTAATCTTTCCTAAGAGAAGTAGCTTAGTTCTTATTAGTTTAGTTAATAAGGTATTACTTAAACTCTAATACCTTTTTCCTTACTTTCTTAATATCCTTAGCTTTTCTTTTAAGCACCTAAACCTATACCTTAAATAAGTCTTATCTAGAAGTGATTATATCCTAATTAATTAGTCTCTAGGTTAGGAATTTTATTCTAGTAGTAAAATTAGCTTCTATCTATAGATTAAATAAAAGGTAAACTTCCTATATAATTCTTAGATAGTAGTATAGTCTATAAGGAGGGCTTTATTAAGATACTTTAACTATTACCTATTTAATTCTCCTAGCTTTACTAGAGTAAATATAAGGGACTAATGTCTAGCTTTAATAAGTAAGTTTGCTTTTAGGTTATACCTAGATATCTAAATCCCTATAATACTAATATTTACTAGTGTTTCTTTAAGGTTTCCTTATATTTCTAGGCCTTCATTATAAACTATAAAGCAAAAAAGCCTAAATCTACTAATTAAGGAGAAAAGGAACTTCCTAATTATTAGTATTATTGCATTCCTAACTAGCGTAGCCTTTACCTATCTAGTTAGGTTATACCTAGCTTCTAAGAGATACTTATATCTATAATTAATTAGAAAATACTAGGTATTAATATAGATCTTACTTATTAGATTCCCTAGTGTAACTAGCACTAAAAGTTCTTATAATTACTAAGGTATAAATTTCTAATATATCTTATAGTATACTAATATCTCTTAAGCTATATTCTAAAGCCCTTTTTACTAGTATTATTACTTTATTACTTAAAAAACCACTTTAACTCCTTTATAGCTAAGTTCCTTATAAATAGCTTTAATAATTACTTATTATTATTTAGGCATATTAATAACTAGCGCTAGTCCCTTTATAATTCCTATTAGTCTTTTCTAAAGATAACTATTCTCTAGGTAAAACTTCTTTACCTTATTATATAGTTTTCTATAGTCCTTTATACTAAGATTAATTAGTCTTTAAACGGTTATAAAGAATTTAATAACTTATTATATCTCTTTAAAGTAATTCTTCTTACTATTCTCCTCTATCTTAATGCTATTAAGATATAGGTTAATAAAATCCTTAATATCCCCTTTAATATCTTAATCTAATTAATCTAAAGCTCTAAGGCCTTTCCTAAATAAGGTATTTATAATGCAGTTCTTTTTACCTAGAATATACTATATAAAGAAGTTAAAAAGCAGGATATAACTAATCTATTATATAATAAGAGCTCTAGGCACGTTATTAACTACGCTATTAAGCTAATATATAAGAACTTATAAATTTATTTCTAATGTAAATAGGACTTTATAGAGATAAATTTATAGTTTTCTTAATATATAAATAATCACTTAATATTCTCACTTAGTTATATTATACTTAGCCTTAGTAATAGTCTAAGTATTACTTTTATATTAAACTAGATATTATTTGCTATTAATAATTTATAATAATACAGCCCCTTATCTAAGTAAGCTTATATTAACTATTAGTATAATCTCTTTAAAGCCTAGTCTAAGATTAAGTAAAATAAGGATTAGGGCTATTATTATTACTTTCTTTAGGATATCTATAGCTTCTTATTACCTCTATCCTTACTCCTAGTCCTTTATTTTCCTTAGTAAAATTACTAGTGGTTTTGCTTTTTATATATAGTGTTTTACCTCGATATAGTAAGCTCCTATTAATTTAATAAAGGATTATACTTCTAATTAATCTTAATAAACTTTCTAGTCTAAAATCTTTATAATCTTTACTTTAGTTAGCTTTTACCTATTTATCTTATATAAAAATCCTATAATTTTTGCTAACTTCTAGTAAAACTTTAACTTAGTTACTAAGGCTATGTAACTAGAGAGCTTAATATTAACTAAAACTTTATTAATATTAATTAAATACTCTATTATATATCTGCGTACTCCTAGTATAATTTCCTCCTTATTATACGTTATTATTAGTCTCTTTACTATAATATTATCTAGGAAAGGTATATAAATATAAGGGATTAAGTTAAATAGAATTTATCTAATAATCCTAATAAACTAAGCTACTAAGTTAGTAGCTCCTTATAGTAAGTAATAGAGCTATAAAAGTCTAATTATAGTGAAAATCATTATTATATCCTTACTCTTTTTTTACTAATATTACTTAATTATATTTAGATAATAAGTTAACTATTAATAAGATCTTATATATTATAAAGGGGGGGGGGGGAATAAATTGTGATATCGCCTAGAAAACGAAGCATAAGACAAATAAACGCACAAATAGCGCGCGAGTAATCTAGAGGTAAAACTACCTAGGCACTAGGCTTAAATTACCTACCCCTTACTATAAGTAAATAAAACTATATACTTAGACTTTATAAAGTATTTAGACTAGTACTAGGCTAGAGTTAGCTAAAAAGTAAGGCACTAAAGAAGCTAGGAGTAAAGTAAAGAAAAAGTAAATTATTATTATAAATTAGAATTTACCTTCCTATAAAATAAAGTAAAAGGCATAGGGTAAGACTAGTATAAGGCTAAAGTAGTATTAAAGGAAGCTAGTTAGAATTACTACTATATATTTTTCCTTTTCTCTTATTTTCTATAGAATAAGGCTAGCGTAAGCTAGCACTAAATACCTATAGTTAGCTATACCTAATGTGGCGTAAGCCTATAAGAGGGCTAGCGCTAGCCTGTATATAGATATAAGGGGGTTTTTCTTGCTAGTATAGGGTTTTCCCTCTTAACTAAGCGGTTAGAGTACTAGGACTAGCTACTTAATTAGCTATCTAGAGTAAAGAATATATATATATTATAAAGCTCTTACTAAATGCTTCTATGCCTTAAGAAATTAGTATATCTTATATTATTACCTTATTATACTTTATAGTAAATAAAATTAGGCAAATCCCTTTATCTTTCTTTATAATAAGAAAATAAGGATTCCTATAGGAGCTATAACTCTTCTTTAAATATCTATATTTTAGCTTTTTCTTTAGAAAATTAACTAATCTCCCTTATAACCTAAGAGATATTAGGATTAAGCCTGCTTACTATGCTTTATATTTAATAACCTTTATAACTTATAGTAGCATAATGTCACGGCTTGCACCAAAAGGTTAAGAACGAAGTGATAGCTAAGACTATCATAGTCGCTACTAGATAGATACTAGCTAGGGGCAGGTGCGTAAAGGTTTTAATCTCTAACCTAGCACTAATAATATACGTAGTCTTTAATAAATACCTTACTTTATAAGCATATAGCTATCTTATAGCTAGCTAGCCTCTTTATTATTTATATAGCCTAAAGGTTCTTTAAAGACTTACTTTAATAAATATCTTATCTTTAACCTTTACGCTCCTAATATAATACCTCCCTTATATATAATTAACCTTAATTATAAAATAAGCTACTTACTTAGGGCATAGTTACTATATTAGAGCTTTATAAGGAAAATAAGATAAAGCACCTTATATCTAGACTAGAGTATTGTTTGTAGTGTAGTTAGTGTAGTTTTTAGGAAAAATTTGTATTTGTAGTGTAGTTTTTTTTTTCTTATAGTTAATATATTGTAGTTTTTTTTTTGTAGTTAGTGTAATGTATTTTTTTTTATTTTTGTAGTGTAGTGTATTATAGTTTTTTTTTGCTTATAGTGTAGTGTAATTAGTGTAGTTACTAACTACACTAACTACAAAAACTATAAATATAGTGTTAGTAAAAAAAAGTGGGCCTTTTTATTATATAAGGTTATTATAAGGATTAAAAGAAGGCTAGTTATATAGAAGCTTTTATTATTACCTATTTTACCTAATTAGTTATATAATTTATAAAATTTACCTTTTTTTAAGGATTTTACTATAACTAGGGTAATTTATAATATTATAACTTTTTAATAATACTATTATACCTAATACTTTATTTTACTAATATAACTTCAAGAAAAACCTTCTTATTATTTTATTTACTATTACTATTAATTATTTTATATTTTAAAATATTATTATTATTATTTTAAATAAAAAATACCCTAAACTAATAGAATAAAATTAATTAAGAAATCTAGATAAATTACTAGAAGTTAATAAAATATATACTTAGTACTTAAATCTTATTCTTAATATAATAAGAACTTAAAAAAAGCTTAAACTATTTATTTAAGATTTAAACTAATTAAATATTACTTTTAGCTTTATAATTCTAAAGCCTTAAGAAGTTATATATAGTAACTTTATATATCTTATTACTATAATATATAAATAAAGAATATAAGAAACTAATATTTATAATCTATTAATAAATAATTAATAGTATTATTTTAATTACCCTATATAGCTTAATTAAGCTATAAAAAATAAGTTTAACTTATTTTTTAAAATAAAACTAAGACTTACTTTTATATAATATACTATACTTATTATAAGAGCTTTAATAACTTTAATAACCTTAATTACTATTATTACTATTAATACTATTATTACTATTATTACTTAATTACTATTATTACTTAATTACTATTATTACTATTATTTTACTTTTATTATTATTTTAAAAAAATATAAAAGAGAAAACATTTTTATAATATTAATATTTTTAAAAACCTTAAAATACTAAGTTATTAAAAACTATAGCTTTTACTATAGTAATTTACTTATAATTACTAGTATTTATATTTAAGTTATTTATTTATTTTTTATTTTTTATTAAACTTTAACACTAATAATATTATAAGTAATCTTAGTAATCTTAGTAATCTTAGTAATACTAGTAATATTAGTATTATAAGCTATTATAAGCTATTATAAGCTATAATAAGATATAATAAGCAGAGTATTGTTTGTATTGTATTTATTGTATTTTTTCGGAAAAATTTGTATTTGTATTGTATTTGAAAAAATTTGTATTGATTGTATTGTATTGTATTAAATACAAAGTATTTTGTAGTGTAGTTAGTGTAGTAACTACACTAACTACAAACAATACAAATGTATTATTAGGTAAAAAAAAAAGTGGGACTTTTTATTAGCTAAGGTTATTATTAGGATTAAAAGAGAATTAGTTAATAGAAACCTTTTATTATTAGCTATTTTATCTAATTAGTTATATAATTTATAATATTATATTATTTTAAACATTTTACTATAACTAGTATTATATATAATATTATAACTTTTTAATAATACTATTATACTTATTACTTTATTGTACTAATATAACTTTAAGAAAAACCTTCTAATTATTTTACTTACTATTATTAGGAATTATTTTATATTTCTTTTATTAATTTAGTTAATTTAATAAAAAAATACCCTAAACTAATATAATTAAATTAAATTAGAAATCTAAATAAATATCTATAAGTTAATAGACTATATACTTAGTACTTAAATATTATTATTAATAAAATAAGAACTTAAAAAAAGCTTAAACTATTTATTTACTATTTAAACTAATTAAATATTACTTTAAGCTTTATAATTCTAAAGCTTTAAGAAGTTATATATAGTAACTTTATATATCTTATTATAATAATATATAAAGAAAGAATATAATAGAAAATATTTATAATATTTATAATATTTTAATAGATTCTTAATAGTATATTTTAGTTACCCTATATAGCTTAAATAAGCTATAGAAATAAGTTTAACTTATTTTTAAAAATAATAGTAAGACTAACTTTTATATAATATACTATACTTATTATAAGAGATTTAATAACTTTAATAACCTTAATTACTATTATTACTATTATTACTATTATTACTATTATTACTATTATTACTATTATTACTATTATTACTATTATTACTATTATTACTATTATTACTATTATTACTATTATTACTATTATTACTATTATTACTATTATTACTATTATTACTATTATTACTATTATTACTATTATTACTATTATTACTATTATTACTATTATTACTATTATTACTATTATCTTACTTTTATTATTATTTTAAAAAACATAAAAAAGAAAACATTTTTATAATATTAATATTTTTAAAAACCTTAAAATACTAAGTTATTAAAAACTATAGCTTTTACTATAGTAATTTACTTATAATTACTAGTATTTATATTTTATTTATTTATTAGTTATATATATTTTATTAAACTTTAACACTAATAATATTCTAAGTAATATTAGTATTTTAAGCTATTCTAAGCTTTTCTAAGCTATTCTAAGCTAACCTAAGCTATTCTAAGCTAGTATAAGCTATTAGAAGCTATTATAAGCTATTATAAGCTATGTTAAGCTATTTTAAGCTGTTCTAAGCTATTATAAAGTTATTATAAGCTAATATAAGCTAATATAAGCTATGGTAAAGCTATTATAAGCTATTATAAGCTAGTATAAGCTATCCTAAGCTAGTATAAGCTATCCTAAGCTAGTATAAGCTAACTTAAGCTAGTATAAGCTATCTGAAGCTATCTTAAGCTATCTTAAGCTATTATAAGCTAGTATAAGCTATTATAAGCTATCCTAAGCTAGTATAAGCTATCTTAAGCTATTATAAGCTAGTATAAGCTAGTATAAGCTAGTATAAGCTAGTATAAGCTAGTATAAGCTATCTTAAGCTATCTTAAGCTATTATAAGCTAGTATAAGCTAGTATAAGCTAGTATAAGCTATTATAAGCTAGTATAAGCTAGTATAAGCTATCTTAAGCTATCTTAAGCTATAATAAGCTATTATAAGCTATGTTAAGCTATTTTAAGCTGTTCTAAGCTATTATAAAGTTATTATAAGCTAATATAAGCTAATATAAGCTATGGTAAAGCTATTATAAGCTATTATAAGCTAGTATAAGCTAGTATAAGCTAGTATAAGCTATCTTAAGCTATCTTAAGCTATAATAAGCTATAATAAGCTATAATAAGCTATTATAAGCTATAATAAGCTATTATAAGCTATTGTAAGCTATAATATACTATTATAACCTAATATATACTATTATAAGCTAATATAAGCTAGCATAAGCTAATATAAGCTATTCTAAGCTATTCTAAGCTAATATAAGCTATTCTAAGCTATTCTAAGCTATTCTAAGCTATAATAACCTATAATAAGGTACTTGTAGTAAGCTAATTAGTAGTTTATTTTATTTAATTACTTTAGTTTATAGTTTTTTTTTAAATAAGTAATAATAATAATTTATAGAAATAGAAAATAATTAATAAAAATAGTAAATAATATAATAAGAAGGTTTTTTTTAAGCTATATTAGTAAAATAAAGTATTAAGTATAGTAGTATTATTAAAAAGTTATAATATTATATATAACCCTAGTTATAGTAAAATTAACAAAATAGTATAATATCATACATTATATAACTAATTAGATAAAATAACTAATAATATAAGGGTTCTATTAACTAATTTTCTATTAATCCTAATAATAACCTTAGTTAATAAAAAGTTATACTTTTTTTTTACCTAATAATACATTTGTATTGTTTGTAGTTAGTGTAGTTACTACAAATTAATTTGTATTTATTGTATTTACTACAAAATAATTTATATTGTATTTTATTTATATTGTATTTTGTATTGTATTGTATTTAATACAATACAATACAAACAATAAAATACAATACATATTGTAGTGCAATACTCTGATAATAAGCTACTTATATTAAGTTTACTAGTAGTTCTTTTTATAGTTTTTTTAAAATAAGTAATAATAATAATTTATAGAAATATAAAATAATTTATAGAAATAGTAAATAATATAATAAGAAGGTTTTTCTTCAAGTTATATTAGGGAAATAAAGTATTAAGTTAAATAGTATTATTAAAAAAGTATAATATTATATATAACCTTACTTAGTTATAGTAAAATTACTAAAATAATATAATATTATAAATTCTATAACTAATTAAATAAAATAGGTAATAATAAAAGCTTTTATATAACTAGCATTCTTTTAATCCTTATAATACTAATAACTAATAAAAAGTCTAATACTATATTTGTAGTGTTTATAGTTAGTGTAGTTTAGGAAAAAAAATTTGTAGTGTAATGTATTGTAGTTTTTTTTTTTTGTAGTTAGTGTAGTGTAGTTTTTTTTTCCTTGTAGTTAGTGTAGTTTGTAGTGTAATGTAGTTTGTAGTGTAGTGTAGTTTGTAGTGTAGTGTAGTTTGTAGTGTAGTTACTACACTACACTACAAATACTACACTACACTACACGTTTTAGTGCAATACTCTGATCTAGACGCATAGGTAAATAAAAAGAAATAATAATAATAATACTACTAATTAAAAACAACCCCTCCTATTATAGTTAGTAATATTTAAATAGTAGCTTATATATAGCTTTACTATAGCAAAATAAATATTATTACCTATTACATAGCTAGAAGAAAAAAAACAGATAACTTATATTAATTTTTATAATTAGTTAAATAAATAAGGTACCTAATACTAGGGTTTTAAATAGTCTAACTAGAGGGCTTATATTATAGTTACTATAAGCTTATAGCTATTAGGCATATATGCGTTTAGTAGTGCTAATAGTTATTATTATAATTTATAAATCACCTATACATAGTGCATTAGATTACTTAAGGGATCTAGGGTTAATATAAAAGAGACTAATTTTCCCCCTTTTTATACTTTTCCTTTCTTTTATAATATCCCTTAACCTTATAAGTTACCCTTACTAGCTAAGTAATAGCTCTTTTACTGCTATTACTTAGTAGTTACTAACCTCTTTTAGTCCCTAATTATTATTATTATCTATTCTTATTTATCTTAGTTTTTTACCCTTATCTAGCTTATAAGTTTATACTCTTATTAGTATAACTTCCCTATTTAGTCTATTATAGCTAACTTATAGCTAGTTTACTATATCTAAGTATTATACTTAAACTTTACCTTTATTAATACCTTAAGAAAATTTATTAACTAAAGAATCTCCTATAAAGTCTCCTATAAAGTTTTCTTTAAAGTAAACTTCTTCTAAAATCTTATTACAAGTTTATTATATTCTTATAGTATCTTTATTACTAACTTACTACTAGTAAAATAACTTTAAAGAAAATTCTATATATACACTATTATTAGTAAGTAATAATATAAAATATCCTCCTAAAAAATAGTACTTATAAGATTTTAGAATACCTTATTAATAAAAAAACCTTCCTAGCTAAATATAATAAATCTTTAAGTATAACTTCTTTACTTACTTACTACTTTTTTATAGCTAATATTTAATAGGCTATTTAATAAAATATACTTATTACTTCTAAAATAATAAAAACTATATTATAGTATATCTTTCTTAACTAGAATTTACTTACTTATTACTAATATACTACTAAACTCTAGCTTAAATTATATAGCTTTATAATAGGCTATTTAAACTTATTAAAGCTATTTCTAAAGGTAGCTATTACTATTAAAATAAAGTAAGTATAATTCTATTACCTAGACACTAAATTACTACTAACTTATAGCTAGCCTATTATAAAAGTAAAGAAAAAGCTATAAAATACTATCCTAGTTTATAAAAATTCTAATAAGTATAATTATATTCGCTACGCTTAAATATTTACTAATATTACTTATAAGGTAAAATATAATAAATACACTATAATAATACTACTAAGTAATACTATAAATCTAGAGACCTAGATTAATATTTTAAACTATCTTTACTTTATAGCTTAGAATATCCTAAAGGTAAGCTTTCTTAATATATATAGCTAATGCTTAACTAACTTACTAGTAGTTTATACTAAATACTATTAATTTACTTAAATATATTAGTTTTATTAAGCTTCCTAGTGTACTTTAAGTTTATATATATAAAGAGAGGGATTCTAATAATAAAAATACTTCTAAGGCCTTTTCCTTTATAGTTCTTATAGCTACTACTAATAATAAGAAACTAGTAGTCTTAGGGACTAACTCTATTATAAAGGGATAGGTACTTAGTAGCTATATAATAGATTATTTAAGTTATCTAAGTAAATTAACTTTATTTTCTAATATCTTTAGTATATTAAGTTATAAAATATAATTACCTTATATTAACTTTATTACTTAGCTATTACTTATAGTTATTAATAATTTCTCTAGTAATAAAATCCCTTTTTAATACTTAAGAATTCTCTAAAGTATTATAGCCCTTTTATTTAACTAGATATTTATAATGCTTTTTATTATAATAATATAAAATAATTCTCTTAACTTTAAACTCTTATTTATTATCTTTAATAGTATCTTATAGTAAGAATATATTTTCTATATTTATTAAGTCCCCTTTAAAAAGTTTAAGACTAGTAATATTAAATATATTATATAATTAAGTTCTAGGTAGTAATTTTAATTAATATACTAATCTATAACTTCTAATTACCTTTTTAATCTTATAAGGGCCTAGATACTTTATAGCTAGCTTCTTACTAAGGTATCTTAGGTTAATGTTTTTTATTAATAATAAAATATAGTTACTAACTTTAAACCTTATTAAAGTTCTCTTCTAGTTATAATATTTTTTATACTAAGTCTATAAGTTACTTAAAAGCTACTTAATTATAGTATACTTCTCTTTTAGTACTAAAATCCTACTTTTAGCTTAATTATTTACTAAAGGGATATTTACTATTACTTACTATAAACCTCTAGGATTATAACCTTATAATACCTCTACTAGTGTATAGCTATATGTTAAGTAATTGCTTATATTATATGTAAATTACGCTATTAATAGGTTATTTGCCTAATTAGTCTATTTAGTATAAGTAAAAGCCCTTAAATAATATTCTAAGACTTAGTTTATATATTTTATCTAGCTATTTATCTAGGGGTAAAAAGCGGTGCTAAGTAGCTACTTTATTATAAGAAAATAATAAAAAGTTATCTAGAAACCACTAGTAAATATAAAACCTTAGTTTATTATAATACTTTCTAGGGCTTTATAGTCTTTAAAAACATATTCTAAGAATATAGTTACTAGCCTATTGCTAGTTAGTTATGTTAAAATAGGGATATAAATACTATATTTTGTGAAATAGTTAATAATAACTAAAATTATATTATAAGTCTAATTTAAATCTTTTACTAGTAGGAGTCTAGTAATAAAATCTATTAATAATTCTTAAAAAGGGCGATTAAGCACTAGTAATATAGCTAGCTTACTATATAGTTTATAATGCCTTAGTTTTAAAGTCTAATAATTTATATAAGTGCTAATATATACCTTTATATCTTTCTTTATTATTAGCTAATAATATTAGTTTATAATCTAATAAAGAGTTTTACTTACTTCTTAGTGCCTAGTAATAAGGTTATTATAAGTTAATAATAAAATTTCTTTCCTTATACCTAGAGAAATAAAAATATAATTCTTAAATATTAATAGCTTAGAGGGTCTAATTAACTATATCTAGAATATAGTTATATTACTACTTTTAAGTAACTTTAATTAAGCTATAGTAAAGTTATTACCTTACTATACTTTATATAATAAGACTTAAATTAGGGGTTTTAATTCTAAGCTCTTTTCTAGAAAGTTAAAGTTAAACTTAAAAGAGGTTCTTTAAATAAATTAAATCCTAGCTATAATATCTCTATAAGTAATTAGTTTAATAGATACTTCTAGTCTTATAAAGACATAGATAAGTAATATTTTTAAGAGGCACCCTTACTACTTACTAGTAATAACCTATACTAGTCTATTCCTATTAGAAATAGCTAGTCTAATAGGAAAATTAAAATAATTAAGCAATAAATAATATATACGCTAGGTACTAATAGTATTACTATAGCTAGCTTATTACTTATTAATAGAAGTATAAAAAGTATTAAATAACCTTACTAATATAACTCTAATATTATAAGTATAGCCCTAATTACATATTTAGATATATTTATCTTCACTCTAAGATATATAAGTAAGTTAAAATGCACTAAAATTAGCGCTTCCTAAAATCTTTATTAAAGCTCTCTAAACGCTACTAACTTATAGGGTTCTAGTTTAAATATTACTAGTTAATTCCCTCTAAGGTAATCTATTAATAAAATAATAACTTTACTATACTATTTAATAAAACAGTAGTAAAATCTAGTAAAACTAAGAAATAACTAAATATTTAAAACGCTATATAGTATTAGCTAGGTTATAATTACTTTAACTCTTACTAAGTCTATTATAATACCTTTCTCTAATATCTTAAAGCCTAAAAATTTAACTTTCTTAACTAAAAATTAATACTTCTTAAGGTTAATAAAAAGACCTACCTCTTTAAACCTATATAAAACTTAGTTAATATACTCTATATAATCTTAAACCTTACTACTATATATTAGTATATTATTTAGATAAATAATATAAGTCTTATTAATAAGTCCTTTAAGAGCATTATTAATATACTCCTAAAAAGTTACTAGTATATTAACTAGTTTAAATAGTATTACTAGATATTTAAAGTAGCTATATTAATAATAAAACGCTATTTTCTACTTATTACCTAAGTAAATATATAGCTAGTAGTATATATCTTTTAAATCTAGGACTATAAAAATAACTACACTTACTAATTAATTAAGAATTTTAGTATTAAGGGGTAAAAAGGCCTTATTCTTAATTATAATCTTATTTAGGCCCCTATAATTTATATAAAGCCTTAATTTCCCTCCTTTCTTTAGAATAAATAAAATTAGGGCTTTAGCTAGGCTAACTAATCTTCTAATTTACCCTTTAAGCTATATACTTATAAGGTACTCCTTAAGAACCTCTAGCTCCCTCTTAGCTAAATTATATATAAGCCTCTAAGGTAGTATTTTCCTTTTTTCTAATTTAATTATATAAGTATAACCTCCTAGTTTAGAAAGCTTACTTACTAACTCTTTAGAAAAAATATCTATAAACTCCTTATATTCTTCTAGGATTATTAGTGTAAGGCACTTAGTGCTTTTATCCTAATTTAATATAGCTTCTTTACTACTTATATTTTCTAAAATTAGTATAAGTATAATACCTTTACTTTTCTACTATAAATAAGCATACTTTAAGATTTATATAGCTACTTTACTATTTATTTATATATCTATTACTACTAGGTCCTTTAATTAGCCTTTTTCTTTTCCTTTTTAATTTTTATTTTCTAGAATACTTAGCCTAATCTTTATTACTCCTAATAATAAAGTAATTACTACTATTTTTTTTCTTTTTATATACTTACCGCTTACTATAAGTAAAGGAAAGATATTTTATTATTACTAAATATCTCTAGTATTTATGCTCCTAATATATAATTATAGGTAAATACTCTTTAATCTAGTTTATACCTAGAATTATTCCTTTACTTATATTAGTAATAAAGTAGCTAACTTAGTAAACCTTTATAAATCCTATACTATCTTTTATCTTAACTAATTTTTTTAAAATTCCTTAATATAAAATCACTTTTTTACTTACACTCTCTAGTATTTTATCTAATTAGATTATATTCTCCTAATACTTTTTTAATAATAATTTTAGATAAATTATTAAAGACTATATGCCTATATTAAATAGCGCTTATATAGCTAATTACTAGTTATCTTATTATAGAGATACCTATATTCTTATTCTATTATTTATAGGGTATTCTATAGTGAGATTATATTCCTAGGTCTATACTAATTAAACTAGTATTATATTAGGAGATATAGCTTTATTACTACTTTCTCTATATTTCTTAGTTATATACTTAGTACTTTTATAGGTAAAATAATCTAGTGCTTAATAAGCTAGTGAAATATACCTAGGCTTTTTATATTTATAGTATACTAGGGATAATCTTTTCCCTTAATCTTTGCTTTATTACTACGCCTTATTTATAAGTAATATAAAATAAAAGCATTACCTCTTTTTTTTAAAGTCCTAACCTTTTTTATTATTTTAGCCTAAACCTATTATAACCTTTGCTTTCTTACCCTAGCCTTATAGTTAGCTTTAGGTTATTAGGATCTCTTAACTAATTATTTACTTTCTTATAGTATTATTTAAGCTATTTAAAAAGATTATAATTCTTAGATATATAGGGATTTCTTTAAGTAACTTAGCTTTTACCTTATCCTAGGCTTATATAAAGGATTAAAATAATTAGTTATTCTTTTACCTAAGATTTAGTAATAACCTTATTACTTCTAAGTATCTTATACTTATATCTATTATTCTAGTTTTTAACTATTCTAGAAAATCTACCTAGGTAATTAATAAATAATTTATATACTTATCTATAGCTATATAATATATTTACTATTACTTTATATTACTAGCTAGGTAGTTACTTATATATACTACCTTAGTAGTGTTATCCTTAAAGGTATAGTGGTTAAATTTAAATAATATATCTAAGTTTACTAAGAAATTCTATAGGCTTTTATATATTTCCCCTTTATATATAGGCATTTTTATCTATATTTTAATAAGACTACCTTACTATATAATTACTACTAAGTTACTATAGACTATAGGTAAAATCATAGCTAATATTTAAGGGGTAATTATAGGTCTAAATTAAGGGGTAATTATAGGTCTAGTTTAAGGTCTAGCTAATCCTAGATTTACCTTAAGCTCTCTAATTTATGCCTTTATTTATAAGACCTTTTATCTTCTCTAAAGGCAATGTAGCTTAGATTATATGACCTTATAGTGTTATTATAATACCCTTTTTTCTTTAGTTATATTAACTATACCTTCACTTATATTAGGATTAAGTAGCGTTTATTACACTATATTATTATCTATAGTTCTAGATTATAGGGGTTCTTTATCTTCCTAATTATCTATAGCTTTATTATTATAAGGTACTAGTGTATTTCTTATAAATCTTTAGAGTATTAGCTATATAATAATCTAGCTAATGGTTTATATTCTTAAAAAGGTTAAGAGAGATTAATTTATTATAGCTTATACTAAAAGGTTAAGAATAAAGTAATAGCTAAGACTATTATAGTTACTACTAAATAAATACTAGCTAGGGGCAGGTGCGTAAAGGTTTTAATCTCTAACCTAGCACTAATAATATGCATAATCTTTAATAAATACCTCGCTTTATAAGCATATAGCTATCTTATAGCTAGCTAGCCTCTTTATTATTCACATAGCCTAAAGGTTCTTTAAAGACCTGCTTTAATAAACATCCTATCTTTGACCTCTGCGCTCCTGACACATAACTAGTAAGTTAACTTTCCTATATTTTAATAAGTCCTAGGCTAGCGTTACTTCTTAGTTATAAAGAATTTCCTTAAAAATATTAACTTCTTCTTATATTAAATACTCTTATACCCCTTTAACTATTTAATCTAAATATTCCTAGGTTATTTTAAAACCTTATAAGTTTACATAAAATCTCCTAGTAATATATTTACTATACTTCCTAGATCTATCTAGATATAACTTAGCCTTTTCCTATTTCTTTATTTTCTATTTTAAGTCCCTTTTTAGTATTAATCTATTAGAGGGAATATTATCTTAGGGATATATCTTATTAGCCTTTTGCTTATATATTATATTTATTATAAGATTAAGTGGTTTTAGTTATTACTAGAGCTTAAAATCCTTTATAATTACTTTAAGTTATTAGGTGTGTTTTACTATTATATCCTTAATTACCTCTTAGAAGATATTAGTTCCTTCTCTTATTATAAGAGAAACTAACTATTTATTATTATTTATTTCTATCTCTAGCCCTTTATAAACTATTTAATCTTCCTTTATTTTAGGGTAGCTAAATAGGATATTATTAATAGAGAGTTACTAGGCTAGCTACTTATTAGTATACTACTATTAAATACTTCCTATAACTCTTAAGATAATAATAATATTACTAAAGTAATACTAAGTATAAAGCTTTTTGCTTCTTAAGTAATTAAACTATATCTAGGATAATCTAAAAAATAGCATTCTAAGAATTAGGCTAATATTAACTAAGTCTAGGCTAATATAGAAATTAGCAGGTATTTAGATATTTCCTAGATATAGTCTTATCTAAACTTCCCTAATTATCTTAATACTATATAATAAAAATAATGTTATATTTATTATATCTATTAGGTAAATCCTTAGTCTAAGTTACCTAGCTATGCTTTCTATAATTATATTACCTTATAATCCTATGTTAATAAGTCTAGGGAGAAGCTTTCTTTCTAGGTTATTTAGCTAGACTTAGAGGTATAGTAAGTCTTATAGGTAATTAATAGTAGCCTATAATTCTAAAATTATATTAAGCATAAAGTTTATTTAAATAGGATTAATTAAATTTTACTAGGGTTTATCCTATTTTAAGTAAGCTCCTAGTCTCTCCTAAATTTATTCCTATAAGGCTATATTAATCTCTAGTAAAGGTATTATTAGTAAGCTATTCTTAGTTATAGCTTTATTTTTCTTATCTTCCTTAAGGGTCTCTTTTATTAATTAAAGGATTAAATTAATCTAGTTCCCTAAATTAATTAGTCTTAGATTTGGTTTTACGCTAAATATTTTTAAAGGAGAAGCTAGCCCTAATATATCTCTATTATAGTAGCGAATATTCTCTATACCTTTTGCTTATAAGAGACATTTATTACTAACTACCTTTGCTAGTGTTAGTATAATATAATATATATTCTAAAAGGGCACTTTAACCTTCTTCTAAAAGACCTTATTATATAATTAATCTAGAATTCTCTATTTAACTTTATTTAATAGATCTTTCTTGCCCTTAGCTACTATAGGATTATCCTAGATAAGTTAAGTGTAAGGTTACTAGTTTTTTACCTTATTTTCTATAATGTCCTTAATCCTTAGGAATTTTACTATTTATTTACTAATAGCTATAAACTTTATAATAATCTGTTTATCTTTCTTCTCTCTTATACTTAGCTTCTTAAAGGTAATAGTAAATACTATACCTAATATCTTATACTTTAAGATAGATATTATATTAATCTCTCTTTTAGGTTAAAATTCCACTAGATTAAATATACCCTCTATTTAATTAAATATATCCTGTTTTTCTAGTGTTATTTCCTAGCTTAAACCTCTATAAAGGCTATGTTCCTTAATTCGCAAATATAATCTTATAGTCCTTAAAGTACTTAACCTAGAATATAGCTAGTCTTCTTATCTTACTTATTTAAATTACTAAAGGCTAAGTAATTCTTTTAAGTAGCTTAATAACTATTAAAGTTAGCCTATTTAAATAGTGTTTATATCTTAAAGCTAAAGTCCTTCTTGCCTAAAGTATGATTTTCTATATCTATAAATTCTAGGTTCTTATTCTTAAGCTCTAGATATATATAAATATATGCGTTAAGTATAGTCTAAAGTGGTTTATACTATATAACTAAGACTTCTTTATAAGTAAACCTTTTTTAATCTATAAAGCTTAAGATTAAATATTCTAGTAAAGCCTTATAGATATAATTAGACTAGGTTATTGTGGTTTTCTATCCTATTAAGTTCGCATTAGATATTAGAGCATAATGCTTTTATAACTAGTAATAGGTTTTCTTAATAGTCTTTAGCTACATTAAATTCAAGTCTTTAAGTTATTCTCTAGTGTTTTCTATTTAATTCTAGCTAGTTATATTAAACTATAAGAGTATTTTTTCCTTAGACTTCTTTTAAGATTATAATATAGTTAGTATCTTAACTACCTATTAGAGCTTTAGGTTAATATTATGCTTAAGTATCTTACGCTAATTTACCTTAGGAATACCTATTGCTTTTATCTTTACCTTAAAGTCCTTAATAAAATTAGCTATATTTTCCCCTAAAAACTACTAAATATTATACTTATTTTATATAGTAATAAGAGAAGTTTAATATACTATTATTTCGTTAAGAAGCTTTATAAAGGTTTTTATATTAAGCCCTCTAAGAGATCTAGGTATTTTACCTTTATTATTAGAGTCTTTACCTAAATAGTTATTAAACTAAGTTTAAGCTAGGCTAATAACTATCTTAGGATTAAGTAATTCTTAACTAGTAACTAAAGTACTAGGTAATAGTAAGTCCTAAAGATTCTTTAAGTAACTTAAGTGCTTACTAAGTCTTACTTTACTTAGCTATTAAGAGTAAGATAGTATAAGGTTAAATATAGGTTTAGTAAAAAGTGCTTTTAATTAATCTTATAAAAGAGTATATACTTAACTAAATATTATAATAGTAATAAGAATCTCTTAAAGGAAGACTTTTAATAAGGAAGTATTTATAGTAAGAAGTAACCTATAAGTAAAGGCTACTAATATAATTATATAGCTTTTTATAATAAGCTATAAGACCCCTATGTATAGCTAAATAATAGTAAAATTAGCTATAGGCCCTAAGATTAAATAGTTTATAATGCTAGGTAATGCTTTTTATCCTAGTGCCTTAGATTTAAAGACTTTTAGTAAAGGGTTAATAGTTTAGCTAGTGTTTATAAGGTATACCTCTAAACTATCTAGCCTTCTTTTCTACGCTTCTATGTAATACTAGTTTATATTCTTAGCTTACCTTAGCTTAGTATACTTAGCTAGCTTCTCCTTTATACTATAACTATTATAAAGGTTAGGTTAAGGCTTTAGATTTATATCTTAGTATAAGGAAAGTAAAATAAAGGGGGTCTTTACATAGGTTAGCTTAGTAATAGCTAAAAGCATAATTATTAGCTTGCTTCTAATTAATCTTAGTCTATAGTAAATTAACTAAAAATCAGAAAGGTCCTAGGGGTTTAAAACTATGTTTCTTTACTAGTTTTATTAAGCGGAAAATAATACCCTAAAAGACATAATACTAGCCTATAGTTATAAGTAGTAGTAATATTTGCTTATGTTAGAAGGGTTAATTAACTTAATAGCAGCGATTATAATAATAGCTAAATCTATCTCTATAGATAGAGATAATTTAGATTAAATAGTCTATTAGATTAGAAGTGACTTTTTAGTTAAGTTAGGGAAATAATCTTATTAATTTATCTTATTAAAGTAAACCTTTGCATACTTTTTCGCACTGACCTTAAGGTACGGAATTGCCTTTAAAATACAAATCACATTAATATTTAAAATCCTTACCTTTATTTCCCCCCCCTTATAATATTATACTATAATAAAGCTAGTAGTAAGAGTGTAAATAAAATACTAATAGTAATTAATATAAGCTTAGGGAGGCTAGCTTAGAGTAGCTATTACCTAAATATAAGAATAAGATAGTTTAATATCTAAAGAAGTAAGAATAACCTAATAGTAAACTAAAACTAATTTATATATTTTAAAGATATAAAATATTATAATAAAATTACTAGCCTTATTCTAAGTAATAAAGTTACTTAAGTATAGTATATTATACTAGCTATAGCTTACTAGGTAGTAAACTATACCTAAGCTAAAGTAAGAACTATAAATACTAATAATAGTAATATTTATACTACTAAAGAAGTATTAAAAATAGCCCTTAAGAAAGCTATTAAGGAGAAAGCTAAAGATAATAACTCCTTAACTTAGGTAAGTATTATAGCTAGGCTTATACTAAAATAACTAAATACTAACTCCCTCTCTTTTTAAATCCCTAGAAGATAATATAAAGAAGTACTTATAAGAGAAAATACTATATAAGAATTACTTTAGTCTAGGGGTGTGAAAGATATAGTTATAGCTATAAATAAAGCTATTAGGTAAGCCTTAGTAATAGTAGCTAGAAGACTCCCTAGTAAGAATATAATTATTACCTTTAAAGAGAATATAATATAGTATAAGGAAGACTAAAAATAAATTACTAAAGTGTTTAGCCTAGAGATAACTATTTATTACTATATACTTAGTGTTATTATTAAGGGGTTCTTAATAAAGTATATATTTATTAAAAACCTAGTAATAAAGATTAAAAAAGTAAATAAAGTAAATATAATTAAGGTAACTATAAAATACCCCTAGGGTAAAGGTACTTAGTAAACTACCCTAATCCTTAAACTAGCTAAAGTTAAAGATACTAATAAGATATACTAAGATAAAATAGTCTTTAAAGTAAAGCTATTTTAAACTAAACTATATAATAAGACTTTATAACTTAGATAGTGCTATAACTACTTTTAAATAAGATATATTACTAAGTTCTATAAGGTAGCACTAAGGTATAGTAAGTATAGTGCTAGCTAGTATAAAGATAAAGAAGTATTATACTTTATAAAGAATAAATAACTTAAGGAAAACTATATCCTATGCTTTAGGCTATACCTAGCCTAGTCTAGAGATTACTTAGTATTAAAAGAGAAGTAAAATATAGTAAAGGTAAGATACTTAGAATAGCTATCTTACTTTACCTTTAGCTTCCTAAGTAAGAACCTAGCCTTAGCCTAAGAGAGAGCTAGTATAGCTATAGAACCTATAGTAATAATAGGAAGAAAGAGAGGTTACTTAATAAATATAAAATAAAGCGCTAAATAGCTAAGAGCTAGAAGCATTAGATATTATATAAAATAACTTAAAGCTAGAATAAAACTAGTATAAAATAGCTAAGACTTACTACTACCCCCCTAAGTAATATAGTAATATTATAAGTTTTCTTCTAGAATATAAATAAGAAGGATAGCCTAATATATATTATACTCTATTACTAAACTAATATAAATATAATAGTAATTTAAGAGTAAAAATATATAAAATATTTATAGCCCCTTATACTAGGCCTTACCTAGTTTTAACTTATATACTATAATAGGTATAATACTATATATATAAATAAGAAATATAATATAGGGTTATAGTTTACCTAAGGAAAGACTAATTAGTTACTAGTAGAAATATAAGGGGTTAATATCTATTCCCTTTACTTAGAAAGTTATAGTAATAACTAGAATACCCCTATATAAGATATTAATATAAAGACACTATATAACTAAAGCGTATTTATAGGAGACTTTAACTAAAAGCACTCTCTCTAGAATAAGCTAGATAAAATAACTAATAAAGTAAAAGAACTATTAGAACTTATAAGCTAGTAAAGGCTTAGACTAGTAATACCCTAGGGGGAACTTACTAGATAATATAAGAATAATAGAGATAGTATTATTAACCTAGCGTAAGTAACCTTAGATATTTAAGTTTACTATAAAGGTATAAAAGACCTTACTAAATCTAACTATATCCTATAGCTAATTAGTATCTTTACTAACCTATAGGATAATACTCTATAAACCCTTAGGTATATATAAAATATAATAAATAAACTATATATAAAGGCAAAAGTAATAATATATTTTTAACCTAAAAACGCCCTAGACCTATAAGCAGAGTATTGTTTGTAGTGTAGTTAGTGTAGTTACTAACTACACTAACTACAAAAACTACAAATATAGTGTTAGTAAAAAAAAGTGGGCCTTTTTATTATATAATGTTATTATAAGAATTAAAAGAAAGCTAGTTATATAGAAGCTTTTATTATTACCTATTTTACTTAATTAGTTATAGAATTTATAATATTTACCTTTTTTTAAGGATTTTACTATAACTAGGGTTATTTATAATATTATTGTTGGTTACACCAAGGAACGTTACACTAGTGCGAAGGGGTTGAATTTAATGAAGTTGATGATAATAGCTAATAACTAAGAGAGAAAAGAAGAGAGAGAAGGAGAGGAATCTAGCTAGGAGAGAAGGTAGGCAAAAAAGGGGGAAAAGTGGGGCTGCAGTGCGGTGCCACTGCTAACGGAGCGGGGTAGCTTGCGATATATCTAATCGCATCGCGTGCATCCCTTCGGTAGCTCCACTCTTTAGCCACAGTTAGACTATCTATTATCCGAAGGTCTAAAGGAAGCCACACTAGTAGTCTCTCTTTTCTTTATGGCTAAAGGAGCCTAAAACGCAATAAAAATTAGATTAAAGGAAAGTGTATATAAGTGAATCCCTTAATAGGAATCCACGGTCCTTATTAGCCATTATGGCTTTGGTTATTCTAATTAACCTAGTTATTATAATCTATACCTACATGCCTATTATGTTAATCCTCCCCTCTGCCTAACCTTATAGGTCTCTTAACCTATCCCTCTATATAAATTATTAATTTGTTTAAATTAATTAAGGTTAAAAGGGCTAAATTCAGTAATGCCTTCATTATTACATTAGCTGGATTATCGCCGCCGTTAATCTATCTAACTTCATAGACTTCCCTCCTCTTATATAACTGCTAAAGGGCTATAATATTAATTATTAGCCGCTTCTCTTTTATTATGCCTAGCTTTATAAGGCATTTATATAATAAGAAAGAGTTCGTATAGAGAATTATTAGGATCTAAGGCATCTTTAATTAGTCTGTGATTATATAAAGGGTTGTAGATATTGCGTATGTGATATTAGCACCTTAAACCATGCTATATAGCTTAGATATAAGTGCACTATAGGTTATATACTTACTTTTTATAGAGCTATATATAATAATATTCCCTTTTAAGATAAAGGTATTATTCTCCTTTATTACTTTATTACTAATTACAATAATATATCTGATTTGTAAACTCAGATCTTTGTTATTAGTAAGGGACCTATCTACAAATACAAAGAGCTTTGCTTCTTTAAGAGTTAAGGGGATATACTACAATCCCCGCTGCTAATGCTTAATTTGCTACTTAAGGCGTTTATTAAGTCATGAGATATTATTAGCAGAGGGTTCTTAGTATTATGCGGCAATTAACAGGTTGTATAATACCTCTAGTTAACAGACTATTATAATATAACTTCCTTAGGCTCTTTACTCTATGTAATCTTGCCTCGCTATTAGTAATTAAGGGTTAATTTCCTTAATCTTCTAACTTTAGCTCTTTTAGGTTAGGGTTAGGGAGTTATTAGCGTTTTAGGTTAAGATATAGCTATTAAAGATAAGGGGATTTGCAGTTATAAGGTATTATTTTTCTTTAGCTATAAACTTTGCCTTCTAGAGCTCTCTTTCTTCTTTCTTAAAGAAGTTATCATTACTAAGGCCTAGCGTGTTATCCGTTTGCATCCCTACAATACTAAAGAGGTTTTCGTTATTTAGGGCCATAATTAGCAGGCAGGGATTATATATTAAGGTCATTATATTAAGATTATCCCTATAGTGGCGAAAATATATTGCCCACCAGTAGGTTCTAGCCTCTGCAATCCCGTAGAGGGGCTTAATAACCTCCATTATCGTGCCTTTTAGAAAGAGGTATGCAATCTGCTTTAGTAACTCTACAATAATCAGCCTATTCAGGGTTATTTAGGATTAAACGTAAGCTTATGTGATGTCTTATAGCTAAAGGTAGATTCCCTTCCGCTTTAATAATAGAGCAAGGGCCATAATAATCCATTAGCTTAATCACTATATTATTAGTAATTAGGTTAAGATAGCCTCTTTTCCTCTGTTATTATGCCCTTGCATAACAAGGCATGATTTCTTATATAGTGTTTTAGTGCCTTTACCTTTAATCTCTTAGACTATATAAGAATTAAAGATCCAGTGGCCTCTATGCTTCGCTAGATCGAACATTATGAATCTAAATATATTATAAGCTTATAATGCGTTAATCTTAGCTTAATTAGATTATTTAAAGGGGCTCCCTAGGGTTATAATCTTTCCCTCTTAGTGGAGTTAAAGGGTAAGGTTCTAGTTAGCCTCTTCTTTTGCTATAAGGAATACTATATTTAGCACTCCTCTAGCTATAATCTCCTTAATTAATACTTTCTCTTAGTCTTTATTAATAAACACAAGGGGCTCCGTAGGTCTAATAAGCTTCTTAGGATTATAAACCTAGGCCCTAGTTACCTTTGCTTTTACTTCCTTAGGGCTACTAGCTTTATAGCTTCCTATAGGGGTAGCTTTAGCTACCTTAAGGCTTACTATAGGTTCTTTAACTCTATAGCTTCCTATAGGATTACCTTTAGCCTTAATAGCCTCTATAGGCTTCTTTATGCCCTTATTAATAAAGAATTAAACTATAAGGTTCTTCCTTAGCCTCCCTTGCTTTCTCTTTACTAGTGTCTCTTTTTCTTCTTCCTTTACCCTACTACTCTTTATAGGTAGCTTATTTCTCTAGGCCCCCTTAGCCCCTTCTTATAATAGGACTATAGCATTAGAGAGAGCTATAGCGTGGGAAGGGGCTATATTATAGGCAAGGACCTCTAGGCCTAGGTTATGCTCCCTAATATCCTAAAGGCTCTGCTTATTAGCCCTTATATACCATAGGTCCTTGTAGTATAGCTTTACTACTATAGAGCGGAACTTAGCTAGGCTATAGGGCATCTTAACTATATAGGTCTCCCTATTAGTAGCTAATAGCTTATAAGGGCTATGCTATCCGCCTTTTTCTCTTTATATATGTACATTAGTCTGCAGTAGTAGCTAATGTATTAGCAATATATTAGGGCTATTCCAGGCGCTAAGGGCCTTATAGACCTACCTCTTAGCTAGGTAATAGCGGACTTTGTTAGTTACCTTCTGAATTGCTTTAGCTTATTAAATAACGGAGACGCTTAGTAGTAACTTATCTATTATCTATAGGTAGGCTCTAAAGACTAGTAAGGTTAGCATAAGGCCATTAGGGCCTGCTAAGTTATTAATAGCTTTAATAGCTATCTAGAGTTACTACTTAGGAGTAATTTCCTTGCTAATTAAGTCTATAATAATATTATAAGCCTAGCAAAGAGGTCTATAATATCTCTTAACCTTTCTAATGCTATTATAGGCTTTAATAGGCATCTTGTTAATATTAATTAACATTAAGCGAGCATAATGCCTAAATTTAGCTAAGGTAAAGTTATTACTAGTATTGTGAATAATCCAGTCTAGAGGGCCTAGATATGTATTAATCTAGCACTCTCTAATTATATCCTAGATATTATAAGCTTTCTGCTTCTTAGGGTTAAGGAATTAGGCCGCTTAAAATAAGGTTACTAAATTAATAACATAGAGGACTAGCTAGCTATTAATCTGCATAATATTAATAATAATCTTATAGTTAAAGTTATAGTTATCTTTAAGGGAGAATTTAAACTAGCTAGGGGCTTTTCTATTTATCTAATAATAGTAATAGACTTTGGTTAGCTTCTTAATTATATGGCGTTTAACATTATAACTGGCTTGTTAAAGGATCTTTATAAGCTGTTAAATTAAGGGATAACTAAACCTTTAGTAAAGTTAATAAATCTCTCCTTCTAATAGGTAAAAAGCGGCGGTTTCTCTTGCCTCTAGAAGCCACTAAGGGTAGCCCTATTTGCATATAATAGGTATAGTCTTGTTGTTTTAAATTAACACATTAGCGAGGTTATTAATCTTAACCTTTATTTTATTTATATTAGTAAGGGAAAAGAGAAAGGGTGTGGTGGTGTTAAGGACGTAGAAGTTAATTTAGCTAAGCTTTATAGGCATATAGATAACGCCGCGTGTTATTGCTAATCTAGCACTAAAGCAAATAACTTCTAGGTTATAGGGTTTAATCGTTAATAATAGCATTAATCTTAGCAGGGCTTTAGCTTATGCTAGACTAGTAGTTAATTAGCCTAAGGCTCCTATATCTAGCATGATTCCTCTGAAGATCTCTTTAGAATAGCGTCCTTTAGAGATATAATAGATTAAATCATCTTTATTAGAAGCCTCTTTAAGGTATAGCTCTTACTTAAGCAGGGCGTGTTAAAAAGCTTAATTCTTAAGCGTTACAAGGATGTTAACGTTATCTATTGTTTATAATCCTACGTAGAAGAATTATATGATGCTAAGTTATACCTTTAATAATAGCTTCTTCTTAACATCATTATTGCCATTATCTTAGTCCTAAGTAAAGGCCTTAAGCTGTGTTTCCTAGTCTTTTATTTCCTCTTTATTATTACTATTATTTCCTTTAAATAAAGCAAGGAATACCTAAAACTTCTTCTCTATAGGAGGTGAATAATAGTTCTTACTAGCCTACTACCTCTCTTTCTCTTTCTAATGTTTAGTATTAGTGTGGTTTAATAACTAGTAACTACTCTTACTATAAATAAAGCATTACTTAGGTTATCTAGAGTTACTATAATAACCTTCTCTTCCTTAGTCTCTTTAATTCTATTAGCTATATTAGCAGTCTATAAACATTACCTCTAATAGGTCTTTATCTTAATACTAGTGGTATTGGTTACTCCTTGCACTACTCTCTGTAATTATAATTAATTTACGGAGGTTACTAGCAAGGTTCTTAAAGCCTAGCGTGTATATATACTCTACTACCTAATATTTAAGGATGCTAGAGACCATATTTAAGGTTTACTTATAGAGCTCTATATCTACCGTATTAGAGGGGTATAGCCCTCTATAGACTCTCTTTAAGGTGGTTAATAGAATCTTAAGGCACTTAAGCTTAGTCTTATTAGGGTTCTAAGTAATAACGTTCTTAAGGGTTATATTACTTTATTTATATTAGTAAAATTATTAATTACTCTCTGTCTTAAAGCATTAATAGATATTTATAATTATCTCTTTATATAAGAGGTTCTTACTAGTAAGGTAATTAAGAAAGTGCTATTTAGTATCTCCTATTAATATAATAGGGAATGCTTTGCTAAAATACAACTTAGGGAGGTTAATCTAGTTACACTTGCTCTTAAAGAGCGTGAGTTTTAGTAAGAGGAAGTTATATAGCTTCCTACTATAGTGATTACTATCCTTATATATCTTTATAAGCTTAGATATTTTCTTTGTAATTTATTTATCTAAAGGGAAGGAATAAGGAAGGAGGGCAAGCTATTAAGGGTTAAACTCCTAATATAATTAAGATTATTATAAGGGTTCTTACGGAGAATACAGAGATTATTCCTTTTAAGGGTAAGGAATATTAAGGAAGGTCTTTAAGGCAGTGGCTTATAGGGGTTGTGTATAAGGCGGTTTAGGGGATTATAACTTATTTCCTAACTATAGGGTTATTGTTATTTCTTAAAGCACACGCTTAAGGGCTATTAGGATAGGAAGGCCTGCTCCTTAGCTAACGTAAACATTATTATCTTATAGGGAGTTTTATAGCTCTCTTATAAGCTTATTAGAAGCTCTCCTAAATATATCTTTTATCTAACCTTTAAAATCTTCTCTAAAGTTCTCCTAAAGGTCTTCTCCTTACTAATTTTAATACTTACTAGTGTAAATAAACCTCGTAATCTAATTGTTAAGTTTAGGCTACGTAGTAGCCTCTAGGTTTAGCTAGGTAAGCTCTTCCTAGTCTCTTATAAGTGTAAATAAATATAGCTATAGTTACCTTAGTAGACTGTTCTTTTCTAGTCTTTTAGAAGCCATTTCTAAAGGTTTTTAGGATATCTTATTATTAGGGGAAGTAAGGTAAGGAGTTTGTCTTATTAATAGTCTAATGTTTAATTCCATCCCCTTCTTAAGAAGGGTTTAGTCTTCTTAAATAATTTAAATAAAGTAAATAGCAGTATAATAATAGCGTAATTTCTACGCTTATTAAGAGGGATAGACTAGGTAAGTCTAAAAAACAGGCAAAACAGGAAAAATAGGAATAACAGTGTAAATAGGATAAACAGGGTAAATAAGGCGGAATAAACAGGATAAATAGAACAGGATAAATAGGATAAATAGGATTAATAGGATAAACAGAGGGAAACAACGAAAAACAACGGAAAAAGTATAAAAGAAGGAAAAACAGCAAAAAGAGAGAAGAGCAAGCTACAAAGATAGCACAGAAGCAGAAGTAACTTAATATTTAAAACACTAAGGCGTAAAAAGCCATAAAGAGAGAAAAGGGGTTATAAAGAGAGTATAGAAGGAGGTTATATAGGTTAGCTAGCTTAGCTAAGGATTGTTTTTAACGTTAAGTTTAAATAAAATGCCTTATGGCAATAGATTCGGTTATTTAGTCGGTTTTCTCGTGATAGACAATAAGATTAATAATTAACTAAATATCCCGGATAAATATAATAAGGTTATATCCTATGAGCCTAAGGGTTAATAGATTAATCCCTTAGAAGTCTAATAAGCCTATAACTAGGATTCTAGTCTATCTTCCTTTAGCACACTCTGTAGTTATACCTCTCTACCTAAATGGCCTATCTAGGTTAGCTTAAGAGGTAAGGGGCTGCGTTATTTGCAGAAATGTCTCTTCTTATAATACCTAACTTATCTATAGTTATAGTTAACCACTAATCAGTGTTAGTTACACTAAGGAACGTTACACTAGTGCAAAGGGGTTGAATTTAATAAAGTTAATAATAATAGCTAATAACTAAGAGAGAAGAGAAGAGAGAGAAGGAGAGGAATCTAGCTAGGAGAGAAGGTAGGCGAAAAAGGGGGAAAAGTAGGGCTGCAGTGCGGTGCCACTGCTAACGGAGCGGGGTAGCTTGCGATGCATCTAATCGCATCGCGTGCATCCCTTCGGTGGCTCCACTCTTTGGCCACGGTCGGACTATCTATCGTCTGAAGGTCCGAAGGAAGCCACAATTATACCTTTTTAATAATACTATTATACTTATTACTTTATTTTACTAATATAACTTTAAGAAAAACCTTCTAATTATTTTATTTACTATTATTATTAATTATTTTATATTATTATTATTAATTTAATTAAAAAATACCCTAAACTAATATAATTAAATTAAATTAGAAATCTAAATAAATATATAAAAGTTAATAGAATATATACTTAGTACTTTAATATTATTATTAATATAATAAGAACTTAAAAAAAGCTTAAACTATTTATTTACTATTTAAACTAATTAAATATTACTTTAAGCTTTATAATTCTAAAGCTTTAAGAAGTTATATATAGTAACTTTATATATATTATTACTATAATATATAAAGAAAGAATATAATAAACTAATATTTATAGTATATTAATAAATAACTAATAGTATTATTTTAATTACCCTATATAGCTTAATTAAGCTATAAAAAATAAGTTTAACTTATTTTTAAAAATAATACTAGGACTTAGTTTTATATAATATACTATACTTATTATAAAAGGTAATTAAAGTACTAGGACTAGCTATATAATTAGCTATTTAGTAAAAAGAATATATATATACTTATTATAAAAGCTTTAATAACCTTAATTACTATTATTACTATTATTACTATTATTTTACTTTTATTATTATTTTAAAAAAATATAAAAGAGAAAACATTTTTATAATATTAATATTTTTAAAAACCTTAAAATATAAAGTTATTAAAAACTATAGCTTTTACTATAGTAATTTACTTATAATTACTAGTATTTATATTTAAGTTATTTATTTATTATTTATTATTTATTAAACTTTAACACTAATAATATTATAAGTAATCTTAGTAATCTTAGTATTATAAGCTATTATAAGCTATTATAAGCTATAATAAGATATAATAAGCTACTTATATTAAGTTTACTAGTAGGTCTTTTTATAGTTTTTTTAAAATAAGTAATAATAATAATTTATAGAAATATAAAATAATTTATAGAAATAGTAAATAATTTATAGAAATAGTAAATAATTTATAGAAATAGTAAATAATATAATAAGAAGGTTTTTCTTTAAGTTATATTAGGGAAATAAAGTATTAAGTTAAATAGTATTATTAAAAAAGTATAATATTATATATAACCTTACTTAGTTATAGTAAAATTACTAAAATAATATAATATTATAAATTCTATAACTAATTAAATAAAATAGGTAATAATAAAAGCTTTTATATAATGTGTGGCTGGAATTGTGACCTCTCGAGACCTCTCTCACAAGACCACAGGCCTCTAGACCTCGGCATCGTCGGATCTATTAGCATCGCCGGATCAATCGGATCCCTAGTCATGTGACTATCTAGCTAGATAAAATCCCTAGATTCCCTCCTCTTTCATAGAAAATCAACTCTCCCTTTGTTGCCTTTGGCTTGGATTGTTCAATGGATAAGATAACCTGGCATTGTGTTTAACCTGACAAGATGAATTTGACCTGACATTGAAAAGAGACCTCTTTTGGCTTGGATCCTCGCGATGGATCGCAAATATCGCAGACCTAGATCCCGTTATCTAGGTTCCGGCTTTGATATCGTTGAATTCGTCAGTATCGTCAGTATCGTCAATATCGTCGTCTTTGTTACTATCATTATCGTCGTCTTTTCCGTCGTTTTGGGGTGTTGTTTTTCCCCCGACAAAACTGGTGGAGAAACGGGGAATGGTCCTGTCAGACCTTCTGCCGTTGAATTCGATGATAATCCCCTCCTGACATTGCCTCTCTTGTTATTTCCCCCTTTGGTTATCCCTTCGTACGATTATTATAATCGTCGGCAGCGTTTCACCTCTTTTCCCTTTGATCCGGGTCGCTAGATCAAATCCCTTCAATCCGATCATTTGATCTGACATCGTCAAAATCGTCGGATCAGTCAGATCGATTGATCAGAACCGTTACAACCTTTTCCCCTTGATCCAGGCAGCTAGATCAAATCCCTTCATTCCGATCATTTGATCAAGGTCATCTGACTTGTCCGATATTATCAAAATCATCGGATTCGTCAAATCAAATGATCGCGACCGTTACGACCTTTTCCCTCTTGACCCGGGTCAGCTAGGTTAAACCCTTCCTTTTAACCTTTTCTAACCTTTCGACTTTCCTTTCTAGCTTCAACCTCTTCTAGCTTCGACCTTTCCTTCTAAATTCAACCTTCTTTTCTGATTTTCGACCTTCCGACCTGCCCTAGCTCGAACCGATTCAATACCCTAGTTTTGCTTAGCTTTCCGTTGGGGAGGCAAGCATCTAGACCTTCAAATTCGACCTTCAATAAATCGGGTCTTTCATGATTAGACCTTTAACCTGACCTTCGTCAGCTAGGTCCGTTGTCAGATCAATTGATCTGACTGTCTGACGAGGCCTCCGACCCTTGAAGATCCCTCTGACTAATGATTTCTCTGACGATTGACGAGGAATCTGACTGTCAGAAGGTCTTCTGAAGAGGTCTCCGACCGTCTGACAAGGCCTCTGACCCTTGAAGACCTCTCTGACCGATGATTTCTCTGACTTTTGAAGGGGAATCTAATGTACAGAAGGTCTTCTGAAGAGGCCTCTGCCGTTGACAAAAGCTTCTGTTGTTAGACCAATTAATCTGACCGTCTGACGAGACCTCTGACCGTTGAAGATCTCTCTGACTAACAATTCCTCTGACGATTGACAAGGAATCTAATGTACAGAAGGTCTTCTAACGAGGTCTCTGACCACTGATAAGGCCCTCTGTTATGGATTGATTAGTTGATCAATCAGACCCTCGGTTACTCGACCTCTGACCTTGGGTTAGATTAATCACTAATAATCCCTCTGACTGTCTGACGAGACCTCCGACCGTTGAAGACCTCTTTGACTGACGATTCCTCCGACTTTTGAAGAGGAATCTGATGTACAGAGGGTCTTCTGAAGAGGCCTCTGCCGTTGATAAAAGCTTCTATCGTCAGACTAATTGATCCGACCGTCTGACAAGGCCTCTGACCCTTGAAGACCTCTCTGACCGATGATTTCTCTGACTTTTGAAGGGGAATCTAATGTACAGAAGGTCTTCTGAAGAGGCCTCTGCCGTTGACAAAAGCTTCTGTTGTCAGACCAATTGATCTAACCGTCTGACGAGACCTCTGACCGTTGAAGATCTCTCTGACTGACAATTCCTCTGACGATTGACGAGGAATCTAATGTACAGAAGGTCTTCTGACGAGGTCTCTAACCACTGATAAGGCCCTCTGTTATGGATTGATTAGTTGATCAATCAGACCCTCGGTTACTCGACCTCTGACCTTGGGTTAGATTAATCACTAATAATCCCTCTGACTGTCTGACGAGACCTCCGACCGTTAAAGACCTCTTTGACCGACGATTCCTCCGACTTTTGAAGAGGAATCTGATGTACAGAGGGTCTTCTGAAGAGGCCTCTGCCGTTGATAAAAGCTTCTATCGTCAGACTAATTGATCCGACCGTCTGACGAGGCCTCCGACCGTTGAAGACCTCTCTGACTGACAATTTCTCTGACGATTGACGAGGAATCCGATGTATAGAAGGTCTTCTGACGAGGTCTCTAACCGCTGACGAAAGCTTCCACTGTTAGACCAATTAATCCGACCGTCCGACGAGACCTCTGACCGTTGAAGACCTCTCTGACTGATGATTCCTCCGACCTTTGAAGGGGAATTTGATGTATAGAAGGTCTTCTGACGGGGTCTCTGCTGTCTGACAAGGCCTCCGACCGTTGAAGATCTCTCTGACTGACGATTCCTCTGACGATTGACGAGGAATCTAATGTACAGAAGGTCTTCTGACGAGGTCTCTGACCGCTAATAAGGGCTTCTGTCGTCACAGACTAATTAATCTGACTGTCTGACAAGACCTCTGACCCTTGAAGACCTCTTTAACCGATGATTCCTCTGACTTTTAAAGAGGAATCTAATGTACAGAGGGTCTTCTAAAGAGGCCTCTGCCGTTGACGAAAGCTTCCACTGTTAGACTAATTAATCCGACTGTCTGACGAGACCTCTAACCGTTGAAGACCTCTCTGACTGATGATTCCTCCGACCTTTGAAGGGGAATTTGATGTATAGAAGGTCTTCTGACGAGGTCTTCGCCCGCTGACGACCCCTCTGGCCATTGAAGATCCCTCTGACTGATGATTCCCCCGACCTTTGAAGGGGAATTTGATGTACAGAAGGTCTTCTGAAGGGGTCTCTGCTGTCTGACAAGACCTCCGACCGTTGAAGATCCCTCTAACTGACGATTTCTCTGACGATTAACGAGGAATCTGACTGTTAGAAGGTCTTCTGAAGAGGTCTCTGACCGATGACAAGGGCTTCTGTTGTCAGACTAATTGATCTGACCGTCTGACGAGGCCTCCGACCCTTAAAGACCTCTCTAACCGACGATTCCTCTGACTTTTGAAGGGGAATCTGACCGACAGAAGGTCTTCTGACGAGGTCTTCGCCCGCTGACGACCCCTCTGACTGTTGAAGATCCCTCTGACTGACGATTCCTCTGATGATTGAAGAGGTCTCTAACTGTCAGAAAGGTCTTCTGCTACGGATCAATTGATCGGACTGTTGACAAGACCTCTGATGACCCCTTTCATGGATGACCCTTTTGATTAATAGATTGATGGATAGGGGGGCCTGAAAATCACGAATTTTTTTTTTATCTTATGATTGTACTACTTTTCCCTCTTTTCCCTCTTTTCCCTCTTTTCCCCCCTTTTTGTTGTTTTCTTTGGTTACTGTTTTCCCTTTCCTAGGGGCTAGAAAAGGGAAAACAGTTGGGGAGGTGTTGTGTGGCTGGAATTGTAACCTCTCGAGACCTCTCTCACAAGACCACAGGCCTCTAGACCTCGGCATCGTCGGATCTATCAGCATCGCCGGATCAATCGGATCCCTAGTCATGTGACTATCTAGCTAGATAAAATCCCTAGATTCCCTCCTCTTTCATAGAAAATCAACTCTCCCTTTGTTGCCTTTGGCTTGGATTGTTCAATGGATAAGATAACCTGGCATTGTGTTTAACCTGACAAGATGAATTTGACCTGACATTGAAAAGAGACCTCTTTTGGCTTGGATCCTCGCGATGGATCGCAAATATCGCAGACCTAGATCCCGTTATCTAGGTTCCGGCTTTGATATCGTTGAATTCGTCAGTATCGTCAGTATCGTCAATATCGTCGTTTTTGTTACTATCATTATCGTCGTCTTTTCCGTCGTTTTGGGGTGTTGTTTTTCCCCCGACAAAATAACTAGCATTCTTTTAACTCTTATAATACTAATAACTAATAAAAAGTCTAATACTACATTTATAGTGGTTATAGTTAGTGTAGTTTAGGAAAAAAAATTTGTAGTGTAATGTATTATAGTTTTTTTTCCCTTATAGTTAGTGTAGTTTGTAGTGTAGTGTAGTTTGTAATGTAATTACTACACTACACTACAAATACTACACTACACTACACGTTTTAGTGCAATACTCTGCCTATAAGATAAAGAAGGGATAGATATATATATTACTTAGCTTATTATAAACCTATAATAAATAGTAAATAAGGTAGCCTTATAAAAGCCCTAGGGGCTCCTTAGCCTAGAGGTATAGTAGTTAAGAATAGCTAAAGAGGTAGTTACTAAAGCTAGGTAAGTAAAGAGATAATAAAGATAATAAAAAATAGAAGTAAACTAGTAAGCTTATACTAAGGTAAATAAGGACTAGGAATAAGTTATTAAAATAAAAAGGAGAAATATATAGAGAAAAGCCTTATAAAAAGCTAATATATAAAGAAAGGATAGGGGAGTATAAAGCCTTAAGAGATAAGCCTAGCTTTAAAGCTAGGCCCCCCTAGAACTACCTAGGTTACTAAAGCTAAAGAGAACTAAAAATAACCTAAACCTAGCTACTATATATAAGGATAAAGTAAGTATACTAGTATAAAGATTCTTCCCTAAGCCTATAGTAAACCTCTCCTATATTCTAAATCTTACTTTCCTAAAGCTAGATAATATACTATTCCTAGATAAAAAATAATTTAAATTAAAGGAGATATTAAATATCTTATTAAATATAGCTAGCTAGAAGGTAATAGGTAATAATAAACTCCTAGTAAGCCTTATTAAAGCTTATAGTAAGCTAGTAAAAGAGGCTATAGCCTAACTCTTAAATACTATCCTTAAAGTAAAATACTTCCTAGCCTAATTCTAGACTACTAGAGTAATAGTAATTAGAAAACTAGATAAAATAATAAAAGAGATAAGAAAGGCTAATATATAAAGGCCTATTTCCTTACTAAATATTATTTAGAAAATTATAGAAGTAGTAATTATAAAGTAACTTATAGCCTTTACTAAGGTAAAAGGACTTCTCCTAGAACTATAAATAGGAAATAGGATAAATAAGTTAATAAAGATAGTAATTAAAGTCTTAGTAAAATACATAAGAGAGGCCTAGGGTAAAGGTAAAATTACCTTACTAGCCTAGATAAATATTTTATTTACCTTTAATAAAGTTAGCTACTTATACTTAATTACCTTACTAATTTAAATAAAAATCTTACACTAGCTAATAGCTATAATATAAAGCTTCCTAGTAAATAGAATAAGCTAGCTTAGCTTTAATAGTAAACTCTCTAAACTCTTTAGGATTAAAGCTAGTACTTTATAATAATTACCTCTTTTACTAATTCTCTTTTTCCTTTACTTAGTAAAACTTTATATATACCTCTAAGCTATCCTAAGTATAGTAGCTATTAGATTTACTAATAATATAAATATTATAGTATTTAGTAAGAATATAGCATAAACCTAGAGAAAACTTAAGGCTATATAGAAGATTTATAAGGACTAGGTAAAGAAAGTAAGTATAAAGTTTAACCTAGTAAAAACTAAACTTATATACTTTAGTAAGGCTTATAGGCCTCTATAGGTAAGGGTCTAGCTTAGTATAAAAGAGATAGCGCTATTAGAAGTATACTAATTCCTTAGGGTATAGGTAAATAGGAAACTTAACTAAAGTGCTTATAAAAATATCCTTAAGGGAAAGCTAGCCTAGTAGCAGAGCATTGCATTACATTACATTACACATTACACTACATTGCACCTTACCCTTAATAATTACATGTAATTACATGTAATTATTTGTAATTATTTGTAATTATTTTTGAATATTAAGGTTATATAATTAGATATAGATAGTAAAAAATATAATTTAACTATTAAAAAGTTTATATTAAGTTTATAAAAATATAAACTAAGGTCTTATTACTATTCTTACCTAAATTATAATTAATAAAACTAATAAAACTAATAAAACTTATCTCTTAGGTTTATTTTTAAGAAAAAACCCTATAACTAAGTGTATTAGCTATAATATAATTAATATAATTACTTTTAGACTTACTTTAAGAAATATCTCCTTTCTAGGATTAGATTATATAGTAAAGTAAAGAAACTACAATTACATATAAGGGAAGATTAATAGGACCCACTTTTGGACCCACTTTTATAATATCTCTTTTCTAGGATTAGATTATATAGCAAAGTGAAGAAACTACAATTACATATAAGGGGTAATTAATAAGACTTACTTTTAGACTCACTTTTATAATATCTCTTTTCTAGGATTTGATTATATAGAAAAGTGAAGAAACTACAATTACATATAAGGGGTAATTAATAAGACCCACTTTTAGAAGAAACTTTATAACTAAGAAAGGAAACTAAAGATAGTAAATATTATTAAACTTACTTTTAAAGCTTATTTTTAAATACCTTTAATATTAATAAAAATATATCATAAATATTATAAATATTTATTATAAAATAGTTAAGTCCTTTTTCATTAGCTTTCCTAAGGTATCTTACTTTTTCTTTAGCTTAAAAACCCTTAAAAGTTAATATAATTACTTATAATTATACTTAAATAGCTATATAGCTAGGAATTTCTTTATTATATATATTAAAATTGATGTAAGAAGAGGAAAAAGGTCAGAACCCCAAGGGGGGAAGAGCCCTCTTTTATACTCGAAGAGAGGGGGGGGGGGGGATTAATTGCAATATAGACCGGAAAACGAAGCACAAGACAAACAAACGTACGGATAGCTCGCAAGTAATCTAGGTGCGGAACTGCCTAGTCACCGGACCTAAATTACCTACCCCTTACTATAATTAAATGAAATTACGTGCTTAGAGTTTATAAGGCATTTAGGCTAGGGCTAGGTTAGAGTTAGCTAAAAAGTGAGGCACTAGAGGAGCTAGTAGTAAAGCAAATAGAAAGTAAATTATTATTATAAATCTAAATTTACTATACTATAGGGCGAAGTAAGGGATATAAAGTAAGGCTAGGGTAAGGTTAAATTAGCACTAAAGGGAGCTAGCTAGGAACACTACTATATAATCTTTTCTTTGTTTTTTATTTTCTATAGGATAAGGCTAGTGTAAGCTAGCACTAAACACCTATGGTTAGTTATATCTAACGTGGCGCAGGCCTAGAAGAGGGCTAGCGCTAGCCTAATTACAAACATAAGGGGGTTTTTCTTCCTAATTTAGGGTTTTCCCTTTTGACTAAGCGGTTAGAGTACTAGGAATAGCTACATAGTTAGCTAACTAGCGTAAAGAATATATATAATATATTTTGTCGGGGGAAAAACAACACCCCAAAACGACGGAAAAGACGGTCTCGATGACGAAGCTGATGATAACGATAAAAACGATGATATTGACGATGCTGACGATACTAACGAATTCAACGATATCAAAGCCGGAACCTAGATAACGGGATCTAGGTCTGCGATATTTGCGATCCATCGCGAGGATCTAAGCCGAAAGAGGTCTCTTTTTAATGTCAGGTCAAATTCATCTTGTTAGGTTAAACATAATGCTAGGTTATCTTATCTATTGAACAATCTAAGCCAAAGGCAACAAAGGGAGAGTTGATTTTCTATAAAAGGGGAGGGAATCTAGGGATTTTATCTAGCTAGATAGTCACATGACTAGGGATCCGATTGATCCGGCGATGCCAATAGATCCAACGATGCCGAGGTCTAGAGGCCTGTGGTCTTATGAGAGAGGTCTTGAGAGGTCACAATTCTAGCCACACAATATATATATATTAAAATTTCTTTTTTATAATAAGAAATATATATATATAAATATATTATTATTAGAGTTTTAATCTTATTTATATATAATAAAAAGAAATTTCTTTAGGGTAATTATTATATTTTGAGTAAAGAAAGTATATTAAAAAGGATAGTAAATCTAAAAAAAAAGTTCCTTAACTAAAAAAAGCTTTATAATTTAAAGAAAAAATAATAGTATAGTTTAGCATTAGAATATACTATATTCAGCTACTATATACCTATAAATAGCTTATTAGTCTAAATAAGCTTAAACATTAAAGAATTAGAACTAAATAACTAAATTATAATAATAAAAGACAGTAATATTAAGTTAATAGAGAAAAATCTAAAGAATATTACAAGATATTAATATACCCCACTTATATTTTACCCTAACATTACATTACATTACATATTACATCCAAACCCCAAATATTACATTACATTACATTACATTACATGCTCTGCCTAGTAGTGGCTTACTCTCTTTATATTAGTAATATTAGTATAAGGTATTAGCTTTAGAGATACCTAGCTTATATATATATAAGTAATCTAGCCTATTCTTACCTATAAAGTAAGTGCTTATTATACCCTAACTAAAAAAGAAGAAAACCTAAGAGAAATAGTTAGAAGCTTTATAGTAAACTAATTAACTTACCTCTAGACTATAGCTAGAGTGTTTAAGGCTACACTAGTTACTTAGCTAAAGGTTAAGACCTATATCCCCCCCCTAGACCTTTACTTAAATAAGATAAAATAAAAGTTTAAGAAAAGGATTATACTTAGCGAAATAGTAAGCAAAATATAGGCTATAGCTAACTTAGTGTAAATAGTATTATAACACAAAAGAAAACCTCCCCCTATAAATAATAAATTAAATATATAATTATATAAGAAGTAAAAGAGAAGATAGGAAGACTAGTATACTAATAAATAACTAAGATAATATAAGCATAGAAAAGAGCTAATAAAGAACTACTTGCTTACCTATTGTTAAAAATAAGACCTATTTTTAGCCCTTTCTAGTTAAAGGACCTTTCTATTACTAGCTTGCATTGCAAGCCTGACAGCTGCACTGCAGCTGTCAACGGTCGCGAAGGTGGCCGTCAATGGCTACGTCGCAGCTGTCAACAGCTGCGACCGACCGTGTGGATGACTAATCTAAATCAATTGTCAATTGTGGATTATTCAATTGCGTTGTGGTTGCAAGCGTAGCCACAACTGTAGCGCCACTAGTAATTAGGTAAGCTAGGGTGACATAAGCAGGTTACCCTATAGCTATCTTTGACAGCGATTTTCTCTTTAACTAGAGGTCGTACAAAAGTCTTACATATAGCAAATTGAAGCTAGAAGATAGGGCTTTTATTTTATGCAGGAATATTTTTTGGACCAAAATTTGGTGCATATGGGTTGCTAGTTTGTATGGTGGTGAGTCGATTTTTTGGATTTTACATACAAATGAATTTTGCGGAAAATCAAAAGTGGCCCTTAAGACCTCTCTGACGGTCCGGATCCACCGATACGGTCGGTGGGTATATGAGAGGAAGAAGATCTTTTTAATCTAGCTAGATAGCTAGGCCTCTCAATCCAACAGCCGCATTGCCCGTACAACATCACTAAAATCAATTCTATTGGTATATAAGATATCGTAAAAGTCATCTAGATTGAATTATATTAGTTAATAACTGCCGAAACCTTCCGTTGCGTTGCGTTGAATATTTCAACGTGGTGGCTCTATTGGTCCCCGACCGTAGAAGCTACACCTGTACAGCTGTTGCCAGCTGGCAACTAGCTCCCTACATTTCAATACCTATAACCTAAAGGAAATCTAGAAATTTCACACTAGACTTAATAAGTATATCTCCTTTATAATAATATAATTATATATAGAGAAAATTAGCCTTAATAAGTTCCTTTTCTAAAGGCATATTCCTAGGGTAGCTTTGCCTTTATATAGCTATAGCTATATAGTTAAAAACTAGTACTATATTATTATTAACTATACTAACTATAATTATAGATACTCCTAAATATATTAGCCTAGAGACATATAGGAAGTAAGGCTAGCCTTAGATAATCCCCTAAGAGCAGAGTATTGTTTGTAGTGTAGTTAGTGTAGTTTTTTTTTGCTTATAGTGTAGTGTAGTTAGTGTAGTTACTAACTACACTAACTACAAAAACTATAAATATAGTGTTAGTAAAAAAAAAGTGGGCCTTTTTATTATATAATATTATTATAAGGATTAAAAGAAAGCTAGTTATATAAAAGCTTTTATTATTATCTATTTTACTTAATTAGTTATAGAATTTATAATATTTACCTTTTTTTAAGGATTTTACTATAACTAGGGTTATATAGAATATTATAACTTTTTAATAATACTATTATACTTATTACTTTATTTTACTAATATAACTTTAAGAAAAACTAACTTATTCTTTTATTTACTATTACTACTAATTATTTACTATTTCTATAATTTATTATTATTATTTTAATTAAAAATACCCTAAACTAATATAATATAATTAGTTAATAAATCTAAATAAATAATAAGAAGTTAATAAAGTATATACTTAGTATTAATGGATTATTAGTTATATAATAAGAACTTTAAAAAAGCTTAAACTATTTATTTACTATTTAAACTAATTAAATATTACTTTAAGCTTTATAATTCTAAAGCTTTAAGAAGTTATATATAGTAACTTTATATATCTTATTATAATAATACATAAAGAAAGAATATAATAGACTAATATTTATAATTTATTAATAGATAACTAATAGTATTATTTTAATTACCCTATATAGCTTAAATAAGCTATAAAAAATAAGTTTAACTTGTTTTTAAAAATAATACTAGGACTTAGTTTTATATAATATACTATACTTATTATAAAAGCTTTAATAACTTTTATAACCTTAATTACTATTATTACTATAATTACTATAATTACTATTATTACTATTATTACTATTATTACTATTATTACTATTATTTTACTTTTATTATTATTTTAAAAAAACATAAAAGAGAAAACATTTTTATAATATTAATATTTTTAAAAACCTTAAAATACTAAGTTATTAAAAACTATAGCTTTTACTATAGTAATTTACTTATAATTACTAGTATTTATATTTAAGTTATTTAAGTTATTTATTTATTTTTTATTTTTTATTAAACTTTAACACTAATAATATTATAAGTAATCTTAGTAATCTTAGTAATCTTAGTAATCTTAGTAATACTAGTAATATTAGTAATATTAGTATTATAAGCTATTATAAGCTATTATAAGCTATTATAAGCTATTATAAGCTATAATAAGATATAATAAGCTACTTATATTAAGTTTACTAGTAGTTCTTTTTATAGTTTTTTTAAAATAAGTAATAATAATAATTTATAGAAATACAAAATAATTTATAGAAATAGTAAATAATATAATAAGAAGGTTTTTCTTTAAGTTATATTAGGGAAATAAAGTATTAAGTTAAATAGTATTATTAAAAAAGTATAATATTATATATAACCTTACTTAGTTATAGTAAAATTACTAAAATAATATAATATTATAAATTCTATAACTAATTAAATAAAATAAGTAATAATAAAAGCTTTTATATAACTAGTATTCTTTTAATCCTTATAATACTAATAACTAATAAAAAGTCTAATACTATATTTATAGTGTTTATAGTTAGTGTAGTTTAGGAAAATAAATTTGTAATATAATATATTATAGTTTTTTTTTTTTTATAGTTAGTATAATATAGTTTTTTTTTCCTTATAGTTAGTGTAGTTTATAGTGTAGTGTAGTTTGTAGTGTAGTTACTACACTACACTACAAATACTACACTATACTACACGTTTTAGTGCAATACTCTGACTATAAGGGATTTTCTTAAATACCTCTTAAAGATTATAATTTCCTAGGTAAATTAAAACTAAAATAGTACTAATAATAAAATACTTATAGTATTTAGTAATATTTTATTATAAATTTCTATATAAAATATTAGTAATTAAACTAGTACTAGGCTAGAAAAGCCTTAAATAGCTCTAAGAAAGGGTAAGGAGAATAAGAACCTATAGGAAGTTTAATATAAGAAAAGAAAAAAGGTTAAAACCTTATAAGGGAAAGAGGTCTCTTTTATACTTAAAAGGGGGGGGGGAATAAATTATAATATTACCTAGAAAATAAAGCATAAGATAAATAAATATATAAATAGTATATAAGTAATCTAGGAGTAAAACCACCTAAATACTAGGCTTAAATTACTTATCTCTTATTATAAGTAAATAAAACTATATACTTAGACTTTATAAGGCATTTAGTCTAGTACTAGGCTAGAGTTAGCTATAAAGTAAGAGGCATAAAGTAAGGTTAAAATAAGGCTAGATTAGTATTAAAGGGAGCTAGTTAGGATTACTACTATATATTTTTCTTTTTCTTTTATTTTCTATAGGATAAGGCTAGTATAAGCTAGCACTAAACACCTATAGTTAGCCACACCTAATATAGCGCAGACCTATAAGAGGGTTAGCGCTAGCTTGTTTACAGATATAAGGGGGTTTTTCTTCCTAGTTTAGGGTTTTCCCCCTTAACTAAGTGGTTAGAGTACTAGGACTAGCTACTTAATTAGCTATCTAGCGTAAAGAATATATATCTTATTAAAGTAAACACAATAGTGGCCATAGTAGCGCTAGGTATTTAAGTTAAAAATCTAAAGTTAGGCATGCATAAAGAACCTCAAAAGAATCTAGCTATAGGTAATCTCTTTATAGATTTAATAGTCCCCTTGCCTAGATAACTAATATTATTATCCCTTGTTATATTATTTATCCTTGCGATCCCCTGTATCCCTTGTGCTTGTTATCGCGATTACACGCGTTTATAGGCGCGCGTATCATAGCTAGAGTATTGCACTAAAACGTGTAGTGTAGTGTAGTATTTGTAGTGTAGTGTAGTAACTACACTACAAACTACACTACACTATAAACTACACTAACTATAAGGAAAAAAAAACTATATTATACTAACTATAAAAAAAAAAAAACTATAATATATTATATTACAAATTTATTTTCCTAAACTACACTAACTATAAACACTATAAATATAGTATTAGACTTTTTATTAGTTATTAGTATTATAAGGATTAAAAGAATACTAGTTATATAAAAGCTTTTATTATTACTTATTTTATTTAATTAGTTATAGAATTTATAATATTATATTATTTTAGTAATTTTACTATAACTAAGTAAGGTTATATATAATATTATACTTTTTTAATAATACTATTTAACTTAATACTTTATTTCCCTAATATAACTTAAAGAAAAACCTTCTTATTATATTATTTACTATTTCTATAAATTATTTTATATTTCTATAAATTATTATTATTACTTATTTTAAAAAAACTATAAAAAGAACTACTAGTAAACTTAATATAAGTAGCTTATTATATTTTATTATAGCTTATAATAGCTTATAATAGCTTATAATACTAATATTACTAGTATTACTAAGATTACTAAGATTACTAAGATTACTTATAATATTATTAGTGTTAAAGTTTAATAAAAAATAAAAAATAAATAAATAACTTAAATATAAATACTAGTAATTATAAGTAAATTACTATAGTAAAAGCTATAGTTTTTAATAACTTAGTATTTTAAGGTTTTTAAAAATATTAATATTATAAAAATGTTTTCTTTTTTATATTTTTTTAAAATAATAATAAAAGTAAAATAATAGTAATAATAGTAATAATAGTAATTAAGTAATAATAGTAATAATAGTATTAATAGTAATAATAGTAATTAAGGTTATTAAAGTTATTAAAGCTCTTATAATAAGTGTAGTATATTATATAAAAGTAAGTCTTAGTTTTATTTTAAAAAATAAGTTAAACTTATTTTTTATAGCTTAATTAAGCTATATAAGGTAATTAAAATAATACTATTAATTATTTATTAATAAATTATAAATATTAGTTTATTATATTCTCTATTTATATACTATAGTAATAAGATATATAAAGTTACTATATATAACTTCTTAAAGCTTTAGAATTATAAAGCTAAAAGTAATATTTAATTAGTTTAAATCTTAAATAAATAGTTTAAGCTTTTTTTAAGTTCTTATTATATTAAGAATAAGATTTAAGTACTAAGTATATATTTTATTAACTTCTAGTAATTTATCTAGATTTCTTAATTAATTTTATTTTATTAGTTTAGGGTATTTTTTATTTAAAATAATAATAATAATATTTTTAAATATAAAATAATTAATAGTAATAGTAAATAAAATAATAAGAAGGTTTTTCTTTAAGTTATATTAGTAAAATAAAGTATTAGGTATAATAGTATCATTAAAAGTTATAATATTATAAATTACCCTAGTTATAGTAAAATCCTTAAAAAAAGGTAAATTTTATAAATTATATAACTAATTAGGTAAAATAGGTAATAATAAAAGCTTCTATATAACTAGCCTTTTTTTAATCCTTATAATAACCTTATATAATAAAAAGGCCTACTATTTTTTTTACTAACACTATATTTATAGTTTTTGTAGTTAGTGTAATTAGTAACTACACTAACTACACTACACTATAAGCAAAAAAAAACTATAATATATTACACTATAAAAAAAAAAATACATTATACTAACTATAAAAAAAAAAACTATAATATATTAACTATAAGAAAAAAAAAACTACACTATAAATACAAATCTTTCCTAAAAACTACACTAACTACACTACAAACAATACTCTGATCACAGCACACAATAGCTAATGCGCTTACTACTAATAGATTAACTAGTTAAAATAGATTAAAAAGAAAGAAATACCCTAGATACTCTAATTATAATATTTAAGATATCTTAAAGTAGTAAGAATCCTATAATTTATTTAAGGCTATATATAAGCTAGAGGCTACTCCTAAGGATTAGGAAGTTAGAAAAAACTCTAAAGATAATATTAAGAGATATCTTAAGGAGAATCTATAAGAGAGATTAAAAGCTATAAGTTAAAAGCTAGAAAAAAGGGAGAAAAGTAGTAATATTATTATCCCCTTATAGAACCTAATAAATAATACTCTTATAGTAACTCTAGGCAAAAAGACTACAAATATATTATTATTTATACACTTATAGAGCTCTTAACCTTTAAGAAAGATTATTATATTAACTTTAAATGCTATTAATAGCTTAGAGAGGAATTAGAACATAGTTCTCTATAATTTTAGCGCTAATGTTTATATCTTTAATAATATTTATTAGTTTAAATAGTCTAAATTTAATAGAAACATTATAATAGAGGTTACGGCTAGAGGTATAGTCTATTTATCTCTAGGCTATGGGCTAGTCTATATATCCGTTATAGATCTAATATTATAAAGGTTAAGGAGGATTATATTATAAGGAGCTTTACTAATTCTAGAATTTTACATTAACCTAGTATTAGTAATAATCCTTATAAAGGCAAGGATCTATTAGAATTAGAAGAAATGCTTCCTATTCTAAGGAAAGCATTCTATTACTAAGCTTTATAATATTAATAAGCTTTATATATTATCTATTCTTTCTAATAATTTAAAGGAGGCTTACGCTATATAAAGCTCTAAAGCTACCTATAAAAGGAGATATAAAGCTTTAGCATTAATAATATAGTTATCTAGGTAAAAGGGCCTTTAAAGAGATTATAAACGCTACTCTTAGCATTAAATTAATAGGACCTAAGCTTATAGACTATAAGATCTATACTATAGGTAAAGCTAAGTACTAGAGATTATAGGTTACACTAGAAGGGCTTCCTTAGGGACCTAATTATAGCCTTTTAGTTAATCTAAAGTGTTAAAAATAAGACCTATTTTTAGCCCTTTCTAGTTAAAGGACCTTTCTATTACTAGCTTGCATTGCAAGCCTAATAGCTACACTGTAGCTATTAATAGTCACAAAGGTAGTTATTAATAGCTACGTCACAGCTGTTAATAGCTGCGACTAACCGTGTGGATAACTAATTTAAATCAATTGTGGATTATTCAATTGCGTTGTGGCCAGAGTATTGCACTACAATTGATTTGTAGTGTATATTTTATTTAACAAATAAGATATATCTAATCTTAGAAAATATATAGAGATATAAAACTTCTTTTTTTAGATAGATAACTAAAAAACTATAATATAGTTATATATAAAAGTAGGTCTAAAAGTGAACCCCTTGCCTATAAATTAGAAAAACTACATTTTACTACATTTTAGCACTAAGAATACACTATAAATATAGTTTTTCTAATTTACAGGCAAGGGGTCTACTTTTAGACTCACTTTTATATATAGTATTTTTCTTAGGATTTATCTCTATAGGATTACGTGATTTATAGGATAATCTATTTAATTATAAGCTAGCTATAAAATTAAATATAAAAACTACAAAACATACTACACTAACTACAAACAATACTCTGGTTGTGGCTGTAAGCGTAGCTACAAGCGCAGTGCCACTAGTAATTAGGTAAGCTAAGGTGACGTAAGTAGGTTACCCTATACGCGCTATAGCTATCTTTAACAGCAATTTTCTCTTTAACTAGAAGTTATACAAAAGTCTTATATATAGCAAATTAAAGCTAGAAGACAGGGCTTTTATTTAATATAGGAATATTTTTTAGACTAAAAGTTAGTGCATATAGGTTACTAGTTTGTATGGTAGTGAGTTAATTTTTTAGATTTTACATATAAATGAATTTTGCGGAAAATCAAAAGTAGCTCTTAAGACCTCTCTAGCGGTCTAGATTCACTAATATAGTTAGTAGGTATATAAGAGGAAAAAGATCTTTTTAATCTAGCTAGATAGCTAGGCCTCTTAATCTAATAGCTACATTGCCTATATAATGTCACTAAAATTAATTCTATTAGTATATAAGATATCGTAAAAGTTATCTAGATTAAATTCTATTAGTTAATAACTACCACAAACTTCCATTGCGTTACGTTAAATATTTAACGTGATAGTTCTATTAGTCCCTAACCGTAGAGCTATACCTATATAGCTATTACTAGCTAGCAACTAGCTCCCTATATTTTAATAGGTTATAAGCCTAGCCTATTACTATAAAATTCTTTCTAGTGCACTTTGCGTATAGTTATAGAAGACTTCCCTTCTATAAAACAGGAAGGACCCACGAGATAGAAGCTATTCCCTTCTATAAAAAGGAATCATTATAATTATAGAAGACTTCCCTTTTATAAAACAGGAAGCACACAAGCGATATAGAAGTATTCCCTTCTATAAAAAGGAAGTTTAGCGAGAATAGAAGCTTTTCCCTTCTATAAAAAGGAAATTTAGCGCGGATAGAAGCTTTTCCCTTCTATAAAAAGGAATTTTAGTATAAATAAAAGACTTCCCTTCTATAAAATTAGAAGATAGATACTAATCAACAAGATTAGGGGCCTTCTACCCCTAATCTTAGTGCGCAAGAGGTTCTAAATAATTAGCTAAAAGAGCAGGTTATTAAGCAACAAGATGCTATTAATCTATTGTTATAGAAGCTAGAGGCTCTAACTATAGCTATTAATAATAGAAGCATAGAGGGTATGGAAGCTACTAAGCCCACTAGTTAGCAGCAAGTTTAGGAACCTATCTATTAAGATAAAGCCCCTAAATCTAGCTCTATATAAGCTACCTTTAATAATTTAATTATTAAGGAATTTAATAAGAGGGTTTATAGCTTCCCAGAGACTGCTAAGCTTAAAGGAGCTGAAAATTTCGATCAATAGAAATAAGCCCTAGCTATCTAATTTAAAGCTTTAGGCATGCCTAATTTTCTAGATAATCCGGATATTTCTAGGGTGCTAGGGGACGCTAACTAAGCTATTATCCTTATGTTACTAAGGGATAGCTATACGGAAGGCCCCTAAGCTGCTATAACTTAGTAAAAATCACCTAAAGAAGCCTATAATTTACTTATTAGGCAATATTCACATAGCGTTAAAATCCAGAGGGGGTCCCTATATTCTGAATTTTATAACCTAAATTTCCATGGCTTTAAGGGGACTTTAGAAGCCTTTAATGTAGTCTTTAATAATCTACTAGCTAGATTATTGATTTTAGGAGTCTTAATTAATCCTATAGATTAGGTTAATTAATATCTTTAATCCCTAAAATTAACCTTCCCTTAGTAAGCTAAGAGGCAATAATTTAGCATACATATAAATAGGGCTATAGGGGCTCCCCTAGATGCCCTAAATCTTTAATTCCTAATAGTAAACCTTCTAGCTAAACAGAGGGATAAGTTATCTACAGTATTTAAAGCCCTAAATTATAAGGCTAAAGACTAAGAAAAGGGTACTAAAGATAAGGAAAAGGCCCCTAAAGGTTAGAAGAAGAAGAAAGAAGGTTCTAGAAAAAATAAGGGCTTTTCTAATTCTAATAAGAAGAAAAAGAAGTAAAAGGGTTAAAAATTAAATAAAAAGGATAATAAAGAGCTTACAGAGGGTTCTTTTATGCTAGGAAATTATAACCTTTCTAACAGAGCCCTTAATCCGTATAAGAAACCTAGTAATTATAAGACTAGTTATAAGAGCTTTAGCAATAGTAGCTCTAATTCTAGCTCTAGTGATTCGGATAATAAAAAACAAGAAATTAATTCCTTAAATGGTTTTAATTATTATAGTAGAGATATAAAAAAAAGCCCTATTATATAATATAGGTTTAACCGTATATATAGTTAATTCTAGGGAGGTCTTTAGGGATTATACCCCTTATAAGAAGGGGGAATCTAACCCTATTATAACTAGTGGTAGCCCTATTTATCCAAAGGGCCACAGTCAGAGTATTGTTTGTAGTGTAGTTAGTGTAGTTTTTAGGAAAAATTTGTATTTATAGTGTAGTTTTTTTTTTCTTATAGTTAATGTATTATAGTTTTTTTTTTTTATAGTTAGTGTAGTGTATTTTTTTTTTTTATAGTGTAGTGTATTGTAGTTTTTTTTTGCTTGTAGTGTAGTGTAATTAGTGTAGTTACTAACTACACTAACTATAAAAACTACAAATATAGTGTTAGTAAAAAAAAAAGTGGGCTTTTTTATTATATAAGGTTATTATAAGGATTAAAAGAAGGCTAGTTATATAGAAGCTTTTATTATTACCTATTTAACCTAATTAGTTATATAATTTATAAAATTTACCTTTTTTTAAGGATTTTACTATAACTAGGGTAATTTATAATATTATAACTTTTTAATAATACTATTATACCTAATACTTTATTTTACTAATATAACTTAAAGAAAAACCTTCTTATTATTTTATTTACTATTACTATTAATTATTTTATATTTTAAAATATTATTATTATTATTTTAAATAAAAAATACCCTAAACTAATAGAATAAAATTAATTAAGAAATCTAGATAAATTACTAGAAGTTAATAAAAGATATACTTAGTACTTAAATCTTATTCTTAATATAATAAGAACTTAAAAAAAGCTTAAACTATTTATTTAAGATTTAAACTAATTAAATATTACTTTTAGCTTTATAATTCTAAAGCCTTAAGAAGTTATATATAGTAACTTTATATATCTTATTACTATAATATATAAATAAAGAATATAATAAACTAATATTTATAATCTATTAATAAATAATTAATAGTATTATTTTAATTACCCTATATAGCTTAATTAAGCTATAAAAAATAAGTTTAACTTATTTTTTAAAATAAAACTAAGACTTACTTTTATATAATATACTATACTTATTATAAGAGCTTTAATAACTTTAATAACCTTAATTACTATTATTACTATTATTACTTAATTACTATTATTACTATTATTTTACTTTTATTATTATTTTAAAAAAATATAAAAAAGAAAACATTTTTATAATATTAATATTTTTAAAAACCTTAAAATACTAAGTTATTAAAAACTATAGCTTTTACTATAGTAATTTACTTATAATTACTAGTATTTATATTTAAGTTATTTATTTATTATTTATTTATTATTAAACTTTAACACTAATAATATTATAAGTAATCTTAGTAATCTTAGTAATACTAGTAATATTAGTATTATAAGCTATTATAAGCTATTATAAGCTATAATAAGATATAATAAGTTACTTATATTAAGTTTACTAGTAGTTCTTTTTATAGTTTTTTTAAAATAAGTAATAATAATAATTTATAGAAATATAAAATAATTTATAGAAATAGTAAATAATATAATAAGAAGGTTTTTCTTTAAGTTATATTAGGGAAATAAAGTATTAAGTTAAATAGTATTATTAAAAAAGTATAATATTATATATAACCTTACTTAGTTATAGTAAAATTACTAAAATAATATAATATTATAAATTCTATAACTAATTAAAGAAAATAGGTAATAATAAAAGCTTTTATATAACTAGCATTCTTTTAATCCTTATAATACTAATAACTAATAAAAAGTCTAATACTATATTTATAGTGTTTGTAGTTAGTGTAGTTTAGGAAAAAAAATTTGTAGTGTAATGTATTATAGTTTTTTTTTTTTTATAGTTAGTGTAGTGTAGTTTTTTTTTCCTTATAGTTAGTGTAGTTTATAGTGTAGTGTAGTTTGTAGTGTAGTTATTACACTACACTACAAATACTACACTACACTACACGTTTTAGTGCAATACTCTGGCCACAGTAGTGCTATTTTTAAGGTCTTATATTAAAAGAAACCTAATAAATATAGGACCTTAGTGCTAAAGGACACTCTATATTTTCCTTAGCTTAATATTAATATAGTTAGTGGCCTTATTCACTATATATCTAGCGGTTACTTTATAAAAAACTATCTTTATCTTAAAGATAAGTCTTATATTACTACCTTAGATATAGAAAAACATGGTTTTTTCTTTTACGTTAAAAACCAATCTACACCTAGGTTACATAAAGGGCCCTATAATAAGGAATCTCATTACATATGACCTTTTACCTATGCTAGCTTTAGAGGTTATAGCTATCTAATTAGCTACCCTATAGAGGTTCAAATTCCCTCTAAAAAGCCGGATTAGGCTTCTAATTTGGATAAAATCGCTGAAATCGACGAAAATAATGATAATATTAAAGAAATCATATGGGATAATTTAGGGGATTTAGTCCCTTCTCTAATGCCTATAGCCCTAGGTTAGGTCCCTTATAAATCTAAAGATATAGATTTAGGGGTGTTAGAGGGCCTTAGTTAAGGAAAAAGGTCCCTAATACCTCTCTAAGAGGCCTATGGTTCTTAAGGGGCCTAGTAGAGGACTAACAGAGAGGGCCCTAATCTAGACCTAAATCTAGACCCTAATTCAGGCCCTAAAGATCTTTAATATTAAAAGTTACTAGAACTAGCTAGCCTATGGCATATATAATTAGGGCACCTAGGGCTTCCTTTGCTAAAGAAAACAAGCCTTATAACTAAAGGAATCCCTGATTTTTCTAAAATTAAAGGATAAGGATTTTAAATATATAGCTTATAATTAATCTAAGGCAGTTAGAAGACATAGGAAATTAGCTATCCCTAACCCCCCTAGAGCTCTAGATTAAATAGAGGGGGATACGCTAAAAATCAGCCCTATACCGTACAATAAACAGTTAATTTGCTTATTCCTAGTTAATCAAAAAACTAGATATAAGTAGGTGTTCTTATTACCTAATAAGGAAGGCCTAACTGTTTATAGGGCTATTAAGGGCTTTTTCAGAGGGCTTAAAAATCAACTAGGTTAATATCCTAGGCACCTTTACTTTAATAGGGGCTAAGAAATCAATTCTAGTTATTAAACCTAGTTAAATTCTAAAGGGATTAAATTTATAACTTCTAGTCCCTATATCTATAAGTAAAATGGATTAGCAAAGCGTTTAATTTGTACTATTCTAGATCAATTAAGGGCTACTATCTAGTAGGCAAAATTACCCTTATATCTATGGTGTTTTGTATTACCTGCAGTTATTAACCTAGTTAATATAATTACTAATATCACAAAGGATAAAAGCCCTAAATAACTACTAGCTAGGGAGCTAAATTAGCCCTATATAACTAATATTAGCAGTATTAGAGCTATAGGATCTCACTATGAGATTCTAATCCCCCTAGAAAAAAAACCTAAAGCCTAGAAGTTAGTAGCTAGGACTATCCCTAGAAGGTTATTAGCTACACTAGGTTCTAACACCTATCTAGTGTATATCCTCTCTAAAAGGCTAGTTATAAAGACTAGCTTTATTAAGATTATAGAACTTATAAGTTCTATCTCTAAAGGATTACCTAGGCTTTCTATAGGGGATAACCCTTTAGAGGGGGAAAATAATTTAGAAAATCAAGATCTAAATTAAGGTTCAAAGGATTACCTTATAGATAACATAGGAGGTCCCTCTATAGGTTAAGAAAAACACCCTATAGGGCTTATATAACCCCCTAAGGAACTAATTCTAGAGGCCTTAGAGAAGGCCACGCCTATAACTTTACTAGGAAATTAGATTTTGACTTTAGACCTAGATTTTAATAAAATTACTAACTTTAACCCTAATATTAACCCTATAGATGTTAATATTAGTTCTCCTTCTTCTCTAGATTTTATAAAAGAAATTTACTTAAGGTATAGGAGAAGCTAAAAGAAAATAACCCTAATAGCCCTAAACCTAAGACCTAGAAGCAAGCTATATCTAGCCCTAAAAGGGATAAATAAATAGAAGCTATATATAAGGAATACAAATAGCTTCTAAAGGCTAGTACTTTTAAATTTATAGGGAAAGACTAAGTACTTAAGGGCTAAAAAGTACTAAAGAATAGGCTTATTTATAAGCTTAAAAAGGATAAAGAAAATAATCCTTTAAAATACAAGGCCTAACTCATTACTAAGGGATTTATGCAAATTAAAGGTCTAGATTATCTAGAGACCTTTATAGCCATAAGCATTCCCTCTAGCTAGAGGATTTTACTAGCCCTAGTGGCTTAGAATAACTAGGAAATTAAATAGGTTAATTTTATAGGAGCTTTTCTTAATAGTAAGCTATAATAATAGATTTATATTGTTATTCTAGACGGATTTATTAAATTCCTTAAAGCAAATCCTAAATTAGCTAAATTAGCTAAAAGTTTTAGTTATAAACCTTCTAAAGATTAAGTAATTTTATTATAGAAGTCTTTATATAGCCTAAAATAAAGCTTAAGGGAGTGGCAACAAGCACTAATAGCAGTACTAAAGTCCCTAGGATTTAGCCCTCTAATTTCTAACCTAGCTATATTCTATAATTCCTCCACTAAAACCTTTATTATTACATATATAGATAACTGCCTTCTAATTAAACTGGATTTACCTTATATCTAAAGACTTAAAAAGGAACTTTATAAAGTCTATCTAATAGAAGATAGGGGGCCTGCTAAATTCTTCTTAGAGGTTCAAATTATATAAGATAGACCTAATAGAATACTAAAAATTCACTAATCTTAGCATATCTTAGAGGCTTTAAATCAATTTAATATACTAGATAGTAAGCCTATTAGCATACCTCTTTAGCTAGGCATTTTAGCTACGCAGACTACTAAGGTATTAATAGCTAGCAAAATCAAGCTCTATTAGTGCATTATAGGGACTATAATATACCTAATATTGCTTATAAGGCCGGATATAGCCTTTACACTTTAGTGGCTATCTATAGCACTAGCTAGGCCCTATATAAAGCACCTAAAAGTAGTTAAAAATCTGCTTAGGTACTTATTAGGGACTAAATTCCTTACTATAATCTATAGGGGAGACCCTAAAGGTATAGCTAGTAAAAGCCTAATAGGTTATTATAATAGTGATTTTACAGGGGATAAAAAGACCTCTAAATTAACCTACGCTTATCTATTTAAGCTAGCTAGTGGACCTATTAGCTAGAAATCAAAGAAAGCTAGTATAATAGCTCTATTAACATTAGAAGCTAAAGCTAACGCTATTTACAAGACCTTCCAGGAGCTACAGTGGCTTTAGGGCTTATTTAAGGAGCTAAAACCCCCTATTTCTCCCTCTATCCAGATATATTATAATAATTAAGGCGCTATAACCACTGCCTATAACCCTGCCTTATATAGCTAAATAAAGCATACCTTACTAAAGTTTAACTATATTAGGCAATAGGTTTTAGAGGGTTTAGCTAAGATTAAATATCTAGATACGAAGTTAATGCCTATAGATAGTCTAATAAAGCCTCTATCTAGACCTCTTTATTAGGCCTTTATTAAGCTCTTAAGGCTTAATAATCACTAAAACCAATAACTAAATCCCTTTAACAGGGAACCAAAAACAACGCTAAAAAGGGAGCTATATTTAATAATAGCTAGGAATTTAAAAAGGGGGTCTTTTATCTTTTCCTATTTTTCCCTTTTATCTATTTTTATCTAAAAGTTATTGTTTAAAAGTTATTGTTTACCCTATATTACTTTGTACGCTTTTAATTGCTTTTAATGTAATTCTTTTATAGAGGGGGTGTTAAAAATAAGACTTATTTTTAGCTCTTTCTAGTTAAAGGACCTTTCTATTACTAGCTTACATTACAAGCCTAATAGCTACACTATAGCTATTAATAGTCGCGAAGGTAGCTATTAATAGCTACGTTATAGCTATTAATAGTCGCGAAGGTAGCTATTAATAGCTACGTTATAGCTATTAATAGCTACGACTAACTATGTGAATAACTAATCTAAATTAATTATGAATTATTTAATTGCGTTATGGCTGCAAGCGTAGCTATAAGCGCAGCGCCACTAGTAATTAGGTAAGCTAGGGTAATGTAAGCAGGTTACCCTATACGCGGGTTACCCTATAGCTATCTTTAATAGCAATTTTCTCTTTAACTAGAAGTTATATAAAAGTCTTATATATAGTAAATTAAAGCTAGAAGATAGGGCTTTTATTTAATATAGGAATATTTTTTTAGACTAAAAGTTAGTGTATATAGGTTACTAGTTTATATAGTGGTAAGTTGATTTTTTGGGTTTTATATACAAATAAATTTTACAGAAAATCAAAAGTAGCTCTTAAGACCTCTCTAGTAGTCTAAATCCACTAATATAGTTAGTGAGTATATAAGAGGAAGAAGATCTTTTTAATCTAGCTAGATAGCTAGGCCTCTTAATCTAATAGCTGCATTGCCTATATAACGTCACTAAAATTAATTCTATTAGTATATAAGATATTGTAAAAGTTATCTAGATTAAATTCTATTAGTTAATAACTGCCATAAACTTCCGTTGCGTTGCGTTAAATATTTAACGTGGTGGTTCTATTAGTCTCTGACCGTAGAGCTACACCTGTATAGCTGTTGCCAGCTAGCAACTAGCTCCCTACATTTCAATAATAACTAGCCTTAATGTTATCCCCTTTATTAGCACTAGCCCTTTAGCTAGTTATAGTATAGCATAGTCTATGTAATAAGTTACTAGCGTTTTATTCTAATAAAACTAATAGGTTATTAGTAGCCTAAATACTATACGTAAAGAAATATATAAATAGTTTACTATCTTTATCTAGGCGCTTACTTTTTATTACTATAGTAAGAATTAATACTATTATTAAATTACTAAGTTAGGTAATAACTTCTCTTTTTATTATTACTAGTAGCTTACTTATTTTCTCTTTAAGTTAAGGTTAATAAGTTTTTCTTTTAAATATACTCTTAAAAACCCTAAAGCTAGCTAGCCCCTAGCTAAAAATAATATTCCTTATCTTACTAGAGTTACCCTTTTTACTTATTATTCTCTTACTAGTACTTTTATTATACCTTTACTTACTTATACTTTATATACTAACCTTACTTATACTATTTAAAACTTAGGTTATATTCTAAGTAAATAACTCTTTATACTATAACTATTACCTAGTAAGTATATAATAGCTATATTAGTAAAGCACTAACTTTAAATAAAGGTAATATATACTTATATAAGCTCTTTTATTAATTTAAATAAAGACTTAGAGAATAATTATTCTCTTTAAGTAATAGTAATAAACTATAATATATTAGTATCTTAAATATATATAAGAGTCTTTATAAGTAAATAAGTTTTCTAAAATTAATTTAGTTTATTAGTATATTATATATTTTCTTATTTTACCTTATACTTATTTAAGGTCTATATTTATACTATATTTTCTAATAGTTTTTATATAGGCTATATATAACTTACTTACTTAATAAGTATATTATATCTCTTACCCTAGTCTAAAGTATTTTAAGCTACTAGGATTTACTTAACTTAATATTCCTTAATAAGTTTATTATTACCCTTTATAAGGACTTATTCTAGTTTTAAATTAAAGTCCTAAAGCTTTTAACTAAGGAAAGAGTTCTTTATAGTATATTTAATAAGGTTTATATAAAAAACTAGGTAAATATCTCTTAGAATATCTAGCTATACTATAAGTAATATTAGGACTTTTATAACTATATACTTTACTATTACCTAATTAAGTTTTTATAAGGAATAGTTAGTTTTAATATTTTTAAGTAAAAGCTATACTTTATCTCTAACCTAAAACTATTTTACTAGCTAATATAAAGTAAATATAGTGTTCTATTACCTTTATTATATATAGGCTATTATAGCTTATACTAGATAAGTACTCTCCTAAAGGTACTTAAGAAACTATATTACTTACCCTTTTAGTATTATTATAAAAGTAAACTTATTTAGTAATAACTAGACTAGCTTTAGGTTATAGCTATATAGTAGCTTATTTAGGCTAATTCCTATTATAGAAAATAGCCTATTATTAATTATAAGCTAGTAAGTAACTAAATATTCTAGCTAGTTAAACTATAAAAAAAAGACTATAATATATAATATTACCTATACCTCTTAGTTTACTTACTTTATACTACTATTAGTTTATAAGTAATATAATATAAAAAGTAACTAATTAATTCTAACTAAGGAGTATAATATTATCTAAAATTTTCCTAACTAATCTAAACTATAATCTATAATAATTAATTAAGAACACCCCTTAAACTACTACTAGACTATTTTAAACCTCTTTATATATTCCTTAGCTCTTATAAAAGTTATAGCCTTAAGCTAAATAAATTTAAAGAGTTAATTTATAATAACTATTAGATATTATAGCTTTTTTAAGGATAATACTAGTAAGTTTATTATAAAGTTAATAGAGATTTATAACTAAAACTAGTTAAGGATAAGTAAAGGCTTTAGTAAGCCCTAGTATTATTAATAGCTTTAATAACTACTATAGTAATAATAGTTATAGATAAACCTAGTAATATCTTATAATATCTTATCCTAGTAAAATTACTATTATAAGATTTAAAATATAGTATTATAGCCTAGGTGCCTTACTACTAGTAAATTATAGTATTACTATATTAGGGTTATTATAAGAGGCTCTTATACTAGGACCTAGGTATAGCCCCTAAACTAAAGTGCCTTATAAGCACTTATAAAATAATTTACTACTTACTTCCTTATTAATACCTTAATAGAAAACCTCTAAGCCCTTTCCTAAGTAGCCCTTAATTAAATACTATATATAAGATTAAAGATAATAGCCTAGTCCTATAAGGTCTAAAGGTACTTAGTAGTAAAGAGAACCTTACTAGCTAGTAATAGTACTATACTATTATTATCTTACTACTTATTTAGTAATAGTAAGAGTTATATAATAGTAATAGGTTATAAAATATATTCTATTTTAAAGATAACCCTTTCTTAGTCTTACTCCCTTTAAGAAAGAGTATTTAGTTACTATACTTATATACTAGGTTTATACTAAAGGTAAAAATTAAATAGTATAAGTATATTTACTTATTAAGCTTATTACTTAAATATTAACTAAGGAGTTATAAAGTACTCTAGGTTCTTATAGTCTATATAAATTATAAATAAATAGGAAATACCCTATAGCCTAGCTAACTATACCTTAAGGTATAAGATAATAGCTAATAGTTCCTTATTATAAATTATATAGTTCTTTTATAAGGGTATAAGGCTAGTAAAGTAGTAAGCTACTAGGTATATAACACTATCCTAGCCTTACTAGGAAAGGTATTCTCTAATAGCTATTCCTAAATAATTAGCTTTTATTACTATAAGAAAATCTAGATTTTATTATACTAGGACTAGGTATATAATAAAGGTATTCTTTAGCCTATTAAAAGCATTATTTTCTTTAGGTCCTTATTAAAAAGAGGTATTTCTCTTAGTTAATTATATTAGTAATACTACTAGCTTTAAAAAGTTACTAATAAAGTTATAGTAAAAATTAGTAAACCCTAGGAAGCTATAAACCCCCTAAAGTTTTATAGGGGCTACTTACTCCCTTATAGCTATAACTTTTACTAGGTTTAGATAAATAAAATAACTTACTATAATAATATATCCTAGGTATTGAACCTCCTTTATTATAAATATAGACTTATTAAGATCTAAGTATAAACCTATAGCCCTTAGGTAGCCTAATATTAGCTAGACCTTAGCTATATAGTCTTTTCTTAATCCCCCTAAGTAAACTAAGATATTATTTAAGTATACTATAATAAAATCTCTTAATATATTCCCTAAGGATTTATTAATATAATATTAAAAATATTACTAGTATACTAGCTACACTAAAGGGGTAAACTAGCTACTTAAATAGCTTAAACTTAGTTTAAAATACTATAAGGTACTTCTAGCCCTTAGTAATCTATAGCTTATAAAACGCTATATAAATATTTACCTTTATAAACTAATGTGCCTAGGATAAGAAGTAAAGTATCTCCTTAATTAATAAGAGAGAGTAATAATCTTATACTATTATCTTATTTAAAGCATAGTAATTTACATAAAAACACTAACCCTTATTAGATTTTTTAATAAAAAAAACTAAGGCTATAGCTAATAAAAAGCTAGTATAAATCTAACCCTTATTTATTAAATCTATAATCTAGTGCTTAATCTCTAGAAGCTAGTCCCTTAGTATATTATATAGTAATCCCTATAGGAGTATTAGTTTAGACTTATCCTAGTTCTAGTGTAAGTATATATAGTAATTAAGAGACCTTTAATAAGAAGGTAAGCTATTAGCTTTAGCTTTATAAAAAGGTCTGTAAAGTTAGCTAATTCCTTAGGTAATATTAATATATCTAGATTATTAGGCTTTATCTTAGGCACTATAATTTATAGTACTATTATTATCTCCCTAAGGCTTAGAGTAATAAACTTTATAGAAATATCCTTTTTATAGTATACCTAGCATGCTTCTATAGTATATAAGGAACTAATAATCCCCTATACTAGTGTCTTTACCCTATACTTAAAGGCCTTAGAGATATATAAGCCCTTTATTACTCTAATAACTAATTACTATTTTACTATATAAATAACTATATTATAATATTTTAGCTATAGTATTCCTAGTATTATATCTTATATAAGACCTAGGATAATATATAAATACACTAATAACTCCTAGCTATTAATATTAATTCTAGTATATACTATATAGGTAATTAAGGAGGTATTTTCCTTCCCTCTCTTTCCCTTTTTTTTTATTTTTACTATAGTCTAGATATACTTTCTTTTTAGTAAATATATAAGCTCTAGGCTAAACTATCTTACTACTAACTTACTTATAGCACTATAATAATTATAACTATATTTAATCTAGATATTAATATAATAATATATATTAAAGAGTATAGGAATTAAGAATAGTAATTAGTCTATATATTATACTATATCTTACCTTAACTTTATATAGCCTAAATAGTTATTTTATATTATAGTAAGTAATTAGCTTATTTACCCTTATATAAGACTTTACTTAAAGGCTACTTATTTTCTATAAGGGAAATATTTACTTTCTTATTTATACTTTTCTTATTTACTTTATATAAGTTAATACTAACCTATAAATAATAGGGTAAGAGAAAAGTATACTCCTAGATATAGTAATCCTTAGATTTATATTATAGGTAATATCTCTCCTAATAGTATTTAGCTAACTTTACTTTTAATACTTATTTAGCTTATTATATATTTATAGTAAGCTTTAGACCTTTCTCTTTCTTAGCTAGCTTATTTTATTTCTCTAGTTAAGTCCTAGCTATATATACCTTAGTTATTAGTATATTACCCTTATAGTTAGTCTAAGGTATAAGCTTAGCTTACTATAGTTTACACTAGGACTAGTACTTATTCTTTATAGTAAAGGCCTTAATATTAACTATAATTTTATAATACTATATAATAGCTATATACTATATACTCTAGCTAATACCCTACCCTATACTAATCTCTCTTAAATGCTTATTAAGTGCTTATTAAAGCTTTACTAGCTTTATATTATCCCCCTAATATTTCTCTCTTACTAATAAAAGCTTCTTTATAAAGTAAATAAAAAATATAGAAAATAGCTTCTTTAGGCCTTATTTTATTTAGTTAAGCTTTATAAGGGCTATTTTTTATTTATATAAATTAAAGAATATAAACCTAAGGTATTCTAGGAATTTAATAAGGTTAAAGTTATAAGTATTACCTTATTTAAAGAAAGTAGCTACTTAGGACTAGACTTTAAAAAATAAGTTTTAGTAAATAAATATTTACTTATTTTTATTAGTTTTAATAAAATCCTTATTTATTTATAACTTATATTTTATTAGGAATGTTTATATAGTAAATAAGGCCTTATTACTATTATATAGGTTACCTATAAGAATAGGTTTTTACTTTACCCTAGGTATAGTTAAGACTAAGTTAAAGGTAAGAGGTAAAGTAAGGTTAATTACTAAGGCACTAGGTTAAGCTATAATAAGTAATTAAGTTAAAGGTCTTATAGTATTTATAGTTACTTATTATTCTCTAGCTAGGTTAGTCCTATAGTTAAAGCATGCTTATTATATCTATTAATATATCTATTAGTATTTCTATTATATCTTTTAGTAGTTATTATAAAGGACTAAAGGAAGTCTTTTAATTATTATAAACTAGCCCTTAGGTAACTATAATAAGGTATTAATATAGTATTAAGAGACTTAAGGAAAAAGGAGAAAGAGTAAGAGGCTATCCCTAGTAGTGCCCCTTATACCCCCTAGGCTACTTATATAAGCCTCCTTTTCCCCACCCTAACTGCTTTTACTAATCCCCTCTCTAACTACTATACGGACAATGCTTAGGCAAAGCCTAAGCCCTTACACCCTTGCCCTATTATTAAGGCAAAGAGAAATCTATCTTTAGCTACAAGATATTATATAAGCTTATGTTTAATCCTATATAACCCTAAATAGGCTAATTATTATAAGGTTACCTAAGTAAATTACACACCTCTTTCTAGAAGGCATAGTAATAAAGGTAATTAAACCTCTTTATAGAATTATAGAGGCTAGAACTTACTAGTAGGTAATGTACTTCTATTACTATAGGGATAACCTTAAGATAATAACCTTAATATACAATCCTTACTTACTAATTATAGCCCTAAATAATAAGAAACTCTTTAGAATTATAGGAATGTAAATAGATAACACACTAGGCCTTAGTAATAATAACTTCTTTAAGAAAGAAAAAAAAGAGCTTTAAAAGGTAAAGTTTATAGCTAAAGAAAAACAATACTTAATAACTATAAATCCCCTTATCTTTAATAGCTATATCCTAACCTAGAATACTAATAATTTACTAACTTTAACCTAAAAAGGCTAAAGTTAAAAGATTAAGGAAATTAACCTATAATTACTAATAGTAAAGTAAGATTATATAGAGCAAAGAGCCTAAGGGAGTTATATTATAATAGTCTATTAACTAGAAGTATCTTATAACTTATTAATCACTGTATAACACTAAGAACCCTTTGCTAATAATATCTTATAACTTAATAAATGCCTTAAGTAATAAATTAAGCATTAGTAATAAGAGTTATAGTATATCCCCTTAACTCTTAAAGAGGTAAAGCTCTTTATATTTATAAATAGGTCTTTAACTAATAATAAAGACCTTAGTTTATAGATTAGCTATATTATTATAATTAGTAATAAGGTAATTAAGGAGAATAATACTTTTACCTTAAGAGACAATATTATTATATATAGCTTTATAAAGAGCAAGTATATAACCTATAGCGTACTTATTTCTAAGCTATATAGTATAGTTTTAGGCGCTAATATTGTATATATAATATTTACAACCCTTTATTAGATTATAGACTAATTAAAGATACCTTAAATACTAATAATCCTTTATATAGACTCTTTCTTATTATATAAATACCTTATAAAGCTAGGTATAATAAAAGAGAAATAGCTTATAATTAATATTATAGCTCTCTAATAGTTATATAAGAGAAAAGAGATTTATAAAGTTAGGTAAATTAATAGTGGTAATAACCTAGCTAATATAATAATAAAGACATTACTAAATTTAGCCCTTTTAACTTTAATTAATATAAATGAATTAATAATTTATATAAAAGGCTAGGTTAAGAGACCTATAAGCAGAGTATTGTTTGTAGTGTAGTTAGTGTAGTTTTTAGGAAAAATTTGTATTTGTAATGTAGTTTTTTTTTTTATAGTTAGTGTATTGTAGTTTTTTTTTTTTTATAGTGTAGTATAGTGTAGTTTTTTTTGCTTATAGTGTAGTGTAGTTAGTGTAGTTACTAACTACACTAACTACAAAAACTACAAATATAGTGTTAGTAAAAAAAGTGGGCCTTTTTATTATATAATGTTATTATAAGGATTAAAAGAAAGCTAGTTATATGGAAGCTTTTATTATTACCTATTTTACTTAATTAGTTATAGAATTTATAATATTTACCTTTTTTTAAGGATTTTACTATAACTAGGGTTATTTATAATATTATATCTTTTTAATAATCTTATTACATTTATTACTTTATTTTACTAATATAACTTTAAGAAAAACTAACTTATTCTTTTATTTACTATTACTACTAATTATTTACTATTTCTATAATTTATTATTATTATTTTAATTAAAAATACCCTAAACTAATATAATATAATTAGTTAATAAATCTAAATAAATAATAAGAAGTTAATAAAGTATATACTTAGTATTAATACATTATTAGTTATATAATAAGAACTTTAAAAAAGCTTAAACTATTTATTTACTATTTAAACTAATTAAATATTACTTTAAGCTTTATAATTCTAAAGCTTTAAGAAGTTATATATAGTAACTTTATATATCTTATTATAATAGTATATAAAGAAAGAATATAATAGACTAATATTTATAATTTATTAATAGATAACTAATAGTATTATTTTAATTACCCTATATAGCTTAAATAAGCTATAAAAAATAAGTTTAACTTATTTTTAAAAATAATACTAGGACTTAGTTTTATATAATATACTATACTTATTATAAAAGCTTTAATAACTTTTATAACCATAATTACTATTATTGCTATAATTACTATTATTACTATTATTACTATAATTACTATTATTTCACTTTTATTATTATTTTAAAAAAAACATAAAAGAGAAAACATTTTTATAATATTAATATTTTTAAAAACCTTAAAATACTAAGTTATTAAAAACTATAGCTTTTACTATAGTAATTTACTTATAATTACTAGTATTTATATTTAAGTTATTTATTAGTTATTTATTTTTTATTAAACTTTAACACTAATAATATTATAAGTAATCTTAGTAATCTTAGTAATCTTAGTAATCTTAGTAATCTTAGTAATCTTAGTAATCTTAGTAATCTTAGTAATCTTAGTAATATTAGTAATATTAGTATTATAAGCTATAATAAGGTATAATAAGGTATAATAAGCTACTTATATTAAGTTTACTAGTAGTTCTTTTTAAAGTGTTTTTAAATAAGTAATAATAATAATTTATAGAAATATAAAATAATTCATAGAAATAGTAAATAATATAATAAGAAGGTTTTTCTTTAAGTTATATTAGTAAAATAAAGCATTAAGTTAAATAGTATTATTAAAAAAAGTATAATGTTATATATAACCTTACTTAGTTATAATAAAATTATTAAAATAATATAATATTATAAATTCTATAACTAATTTAATAAAATAGATAAGAATAAAAGCTTTTATATAACTAGCCTTCTTTTAACCTTAATAATACTAATAACTAATAAAAAGTCTAATACTATATTTGTAGTATTTGTAGTTAGTGTAGTTTAGGAAAAAAAATTTGTAGTGTAATGTATTGTAGTTTTTTTTTTTTTATAGTTAGTGTAATGTAGTTTTTTTTTCCTTGTAGTTAGTGTAGTTTGTAGTGTAGTTACTACACTACACTACAAATACTACACTACACTACACGTTTTAGTGCAATACTCTGCCTATAAGGTTAGATAAAGGGGAGAATTAATATAATAGGTATATAGGTATAGATTATAGTAACTAGGTTAATTAGAATAACTAAGGCTATAATAGCTAATTAAAGCTATAGATTCTTATAAAGGGATTTACTTATATATACTTTCCTTTAATTTAATTTTTATTATATTTTTAGGCTTCTTTAGCTATAAAGAAAAGAGAGACTACTAGTATAGCTTCCTCTAGACCCTTAGATAATAGTTAGTTTAGCTATAGCTAAAGTATAGGTTTACTAAAGGGATGCACGTAATGTGATTAGCTGTATTATAGGCAACCCTACACTGCTTGCAGTGGCTTTACACTACTACCTTACTTTTCCCCCTTTTCTCTTACTTTCTCTCCTAGCTAGATTCCTCTCCTTCTCTCTCTTCTTAGTAATTATTATTAACTTTATTACTATCGTCAAATTCAACCCTTCGCACTAGTGCAACGTTCCTTGGTGTAACTAACAGGCATAGTTATAGAGTTTAAGGCTTAAATAGTTATATAAGGCGACTAATAACTAAAGGATAACCTTAATAACTACGCTATAACACTTACTTCTTAATCTCTATGTATACTACTTACTATTTACTACGCTAATGATCTTAATATATGTTAATATAATGTTTAGAATGCCTTCCTATATATAAAACTTAAAGAACCTATCTTCTATAAGCCACTAGAGGGTATAAATACATAAGGTTAATTCTAGAAGATAATAAGAGCATTATATAGGCTATAGAAAACTCCTTAATAATAGTTTCTATACTTAATATAATTCCTATTAAATCTAGGCTTTATCTAAGGAAAGGAAAACCTATATATCTTTATAAAAGGCAGATTTATCCTGTTTTTCTATATAAATAACATTATAGTGCTATTTCTAAACGGATTTAAAGCAGAATTTAAAGAGTTATATAAGTAGTTAATAAATAGTTTAGATATTAAAGACTAAGGTAATTTAAAGTAGTTCCTAGGCATTAAAATTATTAGGAATTATAATACTAAAGAGATATAGTTATTATAGGAATTATATATTTAAAAGATAGCTTAAAAGTTTATCCCTAATATTATTAATAATAATTTAAAGAACTTAATTGTAATACCTTTAATAATAGCTATAATTATTCTAAATAATAGTAAGGCTACTAATAAAGAGATTAATTATTATAAAGTAATTATTAGCTCTTTAGTCTATCTATATATTATTAGGAGACTAAATATAGCCTTTATAGCTTTAAAGCTTATATCCTTTATAATAAACCTATTAATAAAGCATATTAAGCTTATAAAGGCTACTCTAATATACGCTTAAAATATAAGAAAGCTATGCCTATAATACTTAGAATAGCTTTAATACCTTATTCTCTAGCACTAATACCTCTCTTAGTAATAACCCTAATACTTAGAAGTTAATATAAGGCTATATCTTTATTATATATAAAGCTATAATTAATTAGAAGTCTAGAAGGTAATATTATATAATAACCTTAAGTATAAAAGCAAAGCTCTTTATATTAAATTATAGTATAAAAGAGCGTATATCTCTAGGTAAATTACTTTATAATATTAGTATATAAGTCCCTTTACTATTAATTATATAGTGTAATAATAAGTAAACAATTTATATTATAAAATATAAGAAAAAAAGGCTTTAAAGTAGTCTAAGGTATTTTAATATAAATTAAATATAGATTTAAGAGTAATATACCCTAGGTAATATTAAGGTAAATTAGTTAAAGACCTCTAAAATACTTACTAATAGCTTTATAAAGCCTTTATTAGGGCAAATATATAAGGAATTCTATTACTAGATTAGCTTATAGGAAATCCTTACCTAATTATAATACTAGAAAATTATTATAATTTCTTCTTATACTTATAATCTTTAGCTTTTAATAAATATCTTAGCTAAGGGGGGTATATTAAGGAGAGTACCCTTAAAGCTTAGGATATATAAGAGTAATGCGTATTAATAAGAATAAAACATAACGTTAGATATTAGTAAATACAATATATTAGAAGTACCTTTGTAAACTAGTTATTACTATAGCGTACTATGTACCTTTAAGGTATAAAAGTTAGGTACTATCTGCACCTCTAATTAATCAAATCGAACGTTTTCTATTATCTACATCGACCCCTACCTGACACTACTTGACAATACAACTATCCTTAATAACCCTAACTTTTGGTCAGCTCTGCCAAGACACCGTGCGGGGGCATGGGAACAAGGTATCAAGTTCTCTCGCCATTGCAAAAACCTTGTCATAACTTGGACTGCCCCCCTTCCCTGCCGCGCAGATCCGGATCCCTAAGCTACCTCCTTAGGATTTTCCTAAAGCCAGTTTCACGACTGGCGCACTCAAGACTAGCCACACAGTAAATCTCGGCTCCAACAAAGTTCGTCTCGTATCTAGGGTGGAGCCTTTGCCCCTCAAGACTCCCGTAGGTACAAAGCGTTGCTATTCGGAGCTGTCACTGATTGGCTAGTTAGCTACGCCTCTTTTTTTTCGTGCAACACCTAGTTAACGTGACTCCACAAGCTGTATCACGACCAAGGAGATAATATCCACCACCTTGAGCGCAAAGAGATTTCAACGCATGATGGCTTGTAGTACAAGATGTTAATTCATGTTACAAGGCATAGGGGATAATGCACGCATAAATTAGTGGCTAGTTGGCTTGTGTTGAGGATATCGAAGCCTCACATCGTAGCCTCAAATCTGAGGCATCACTCTTGTCACCCCCTCTTCGTTTATTAATTTAGATTCCTGTATCGCATTTTATTATAGGCTTTGTATACAGACTTAGATTCACTTATCTAATAGACCTTCTATTATTTGGGTTTTTATTAAGAGCTTGAAAGCTTATATATAGCTTCCTTTTCCCTCTTTTAGATTCCGGAATTCCGAGATAGCAATTCATCTTCATCTTCTCTTCGAGTCAATCTTTGACATCGCCTGCATCCCTCCACAGGCTACACCTCTTTTTTTCGTGCAACAACTCAGTGTTCCACCACAGTGTACGTGCTATTTCGTATAGCTTGAAATAACATGTTTGCGGAGACAATGTGAGGCAACTGTGTAACCTCAATGTGAGCAATCACAGTTCTAGCCCTCGCGATTTCCATCGGATATAGAGCCTTAGTTCGGCAGGAATGAATATATAAACCCCATTCTCTGCGACATTGGTATCTGTTTATTCCCTTCTTTCTTCATCCTAACTATTCAACCAGTCTGAGTTCCCCAACAGTTATCCGCTACTTGCACCACTAAACAATCACACAATCCCGGAAAAATGCGTTTCGCCCCGATTTCTGTTGTTTTTGCTGTAGCTGCCACAGCCGCAGCCACCAGTGTGTCTTTTTACGTACTCCTTGCTCTCGAATGCTGCGGATACTAATCTGCTGAAACAGACATTCCACCGAACGGCGCCGCTGTCGAGCAGGTACAGCCAGCTGCAAGTTGTTTCTGGTCTGGCACCTCCCCATTTTGTGCTGGTGCGTGCCCGGAGGGATATCAAGACGTGGAAACGAGCAACTGCGGTGATGGAGCTTGCTGTTGGACTGGCTACAAGAAGAAGTGCTGCAAGTAAATTGGCCAGGGGCTTTTTGGTGCAAGTCGGAATGCTATAAATATAGAATGTCCGCTCAAATAAATGGTTTATAGCCATTCGAGGAACCTTCAATTCTCTTCTTCCCGCGTTGTTAGCGTCACAATTCCAACAATTCCCAATGAGGGCTTCTGGAAACCCACTCGGGGTTGCACACTTGATCATATTTATAAATCGCTGACGTGAAGCCGAATTCATGGGCCTCCTCGCTTCTCGTCCCTGCGGGAAGAAAGAAAACTGTAACGGGTGACCTCGTTCATGAAGACAACAATATCGACTTCTTCTTCTTCTTGAGACCATCATCTCCACACCACGACTCATGGTGGTGTTGCCCGATGGCGGATACAGCGTCTATGACGAATAATATGCGCTCACGACCGTATCAGGGGAGCTGAAGATGCACGTCACTAAACGCGATAAATTACATTAGAAGCATACGATTTTTACTATACTTACTTTCTCTTTAAAAGAGGAGCTTTTATCCTTCTATTCGTATAATAGAAGATAGCTTCAATCCAACCTTTTCTCTTCATTCCACATCCTGCTAGGGGACATCTTTTCCCCAAAGACACGTGCCCAACGCACGATAGGTGGCGGCTAGAGTTATCCACTATTGCACTGCACTCATTTCCATGATTGCCATTCGTATATCCACGAGCTGCTTCAGACTGCTCTGGATTTCTTTGGGTGTTTTCGTGCCTGTCAAACGGCTCGGAGTAGCTAGCCTTTGCTGCGGCGTGCTTAAAAGTGATGGTCGTGCATAACCCTCTCTGAATGTCAAAGCTGCCGCCGCTGCCACTTGAAGTATAAAAAGGCAGGATGACGAAATGAAATAAAAAAACGACAACTTCAAGCCTCCCAATGTTTCTCCAGCTCCATCAATTCATCCCTTATTGCCTTGAGACAGTATTACGAGGGGGGGGCATGGGAACAGATATTAACCAAGTACTCTTGCCGGCAAAACTTGTCACAACTTGGACTGCTCCCCTTCCCTGCTGTGCAGATCCCTAAGCTGCCTTCTCAGGATTTTCCCAGAAGGGCTTCGCGGAACGACATTCACGAAGACGACACCCCCCCTTAGCTGCTTATAGCCGGAGACCCGCTTCCTCACATGGTCTTTCAGATCCTCCTCGGAGACCCTGCCGATTGCGTCGGGGGCCAGCACGACGTACGCCCGCGGCAGCTCGTTCCCGTCCCGGGGTATCCCGACGACAGCCGCGTCCGCGACATGGGGATGCGCGATGAGGATGCCCTCGAGCTCGGCGGGCGCGACCTGCAGGCCTTTGTACTTGATCAGCTCCTGATTTCCCCCGGTGTGGTTAGCATATGCAGAAAATTCCAAGGTTTTTTTTTTTTTTTTTTTTTTGTCTCGGAGAGGATTTCATACCTTTTTCCTGTCAACGATGAACAGCTGGTCGTTTTCAACGCGCAGCACGTCTCCTGTTTTGAACCATCCGTCGGCCGTGAAGGAGCATCTGGTGGCCTCCGGATTGTTGTGGTAGCCTTTCGTTACGACGGGGCCCTTGATCCATGATTCGCCGGCTTCTCCGGGCTTGACGTCGTTTCCGTCCTCACCGACGAGTCTGTCCCGTCAGAATTGTGTGTGGTTTTTTTTTTAAGAAAAAAAAAAAAAAAAAAACACACACAGGGTACTGTAGAGTAGGGGTTTTCGAAAACAAGGCGGAATTTTACTCACCGCATGGTCACATTCGGCAGCAAGAACCCGAGCGACCCACTGGCGAGCTTCACATCGGGCGGCGTACTCGTGACTGTCCCGGTTGTCTCGCTCAGCCCCCAGATCTGCGAGATGTACGCGCCGTCCGGCAGCTTCTTCTCGGCGGCGTCCTGCGTGTCGGCGCTCAATGGCGCGGCGCCCGTGACGGCGAACCGGATGTGCCTGAGCTGGTCTCTCACCGCGGGGTGCTTCGCGATGGCCATGAATATCGGCGGCACGCTGAAGAGGTGCGAGATCTCGAGGCGCCGGCAGTACTCGATGAAGTCGTCAAAGTTGAACTTGGGCATCCAGTAGACGCATGTGCCTTCGTACAGGGGCGTGACGAAGTAGCCCTGGGCACCGGCGATGTGAGCCGTCGGGAGATGGCCGAGCGTTCGCCGGCCGAATGGTCTGCCTTCCTTTTCCCATCTGTCGAACACGGGGCGGGACTGGTGGGAAGGTAGTACGGCTTCGGCAACCATGTTCGTGAGATATTCGGACTCCTTTTGCTTTCCAGTCAGCTCTCGCAGCCTTCTCTCTCTCTCTCTCTCTCTCTCTCTCTCTCTCTCCCTCTCTTTCTCTCTGCAGGGAGGGCCGTAATATATACAGAGTTGCGGAGTTACAATGTTACCTTTTGGCAGGCCAGTGGTCCCGGAGGAGTAGAGGATGCAAACAGCGCGATTCTCAAGCTCGTTTGGATCCGTCAACCTCGGCCACTCGAGCTCATGTCGGAAGTCGCACGCGAGGGCACCGTCCGCGCTGCGGAGCTCCACGCGCGGGTACGACTTCAGGAGGAGAAGATTTCTTTTCGAGATGCCGGCGGCCTCGGCTGCGGCCGCCCCGAGAGGGGCGAGATCCTCGGTGCAGACGAGCAGCTCCCCCGGCCCGTCCCGGATCTGCCTCGCGATTTCCGCCGGGGTGCCGGCAGACGACGCCGCCGAGTAGATGCCCTCGGCGACAATGACGCCCCAGAAAAGACATGGGAGCGCACACTGGCCGCTGGACGCGCACACGACAATGTCCCTGTCTGGCCCCGAGCTGCCGATGCCGTAGCTGTGGCGGAGGAAATGCGCAAACTGCCGCGTCAAGGCGCGCGCTCTCCCCCTCGTGATGACGTGGCTCGGATCGTGCGCTTCTGCGTGGACAGCGGAATCCTCGGCCGCGCGAGATTTTGGGCTGTCTGTACGGAGTACCGAGTTATCATTGCTTGCTGTTGTCAGAAACAAGTTTTCCCAGAAGGAGCTGCGAGCAGGGGGGGGCGCGAGTTCCAAAAGTTCCGGAGACGACGGGTTCACGCACCGAACAGAAATGTCAGCAAATCTACATTGGGCAACTGCGCGACATTTCCACTGTTGTAGATCATGGCGGCGGGCTACACGGTGCACAGGAGTGATGAGGCTGGAGAGAATGATTTGTCTTTGAGCTGACTCAAGTACTCGTACTCTAAGACACGGCGGTTGTCCAGCCTCGGCATGATCTAACGATCGGAGGTTCACTTGCCAATTACGAAATTACCCCGCAGAGTTGCGGGGGAAAGCCAAGGCTCGGCAAAGTAATATTAATGTTCAAAGTACAATAAACGTCTCATCTGATGCGAGTTATCCGGGGCAATGGGACGGCAATCCGAGCACACAGGCAGTAAGTTGTTTGGCCGGAGATTACCGTGCGGGCCTCGGCTCGAACCGTATCCTTGTCATGATGCCGCATTGGCTGTGCACCAAGTCTGGCCTGGGCGTGACGGCGGCGACGACTTCAGATGTAGGTGGAGGCCGGCGCTTTTGTCAGAATTGTATGGTGTGACTGCTTGTATTGCATGTAAAGTACAAGTTACATAGGTACAGATTGTGGGCAGTACGAGCCCTAATGTACACTCCACCGGGCAATCCAGCCGAAGTGGTCCTGATTGGCTGTGAAATTCAACAGCTTTGACGCAAATCACCGCGGCGGCACCACAAATACGGGGCAGAACCTAATCGGGAATTTTTCGCGCACGAACATTGGGGGCCTGTGCGCTCGCTCCCCCATCGCAGAGATTTGCATCTCGGGCAGAGACGAAGATGGGTATCATCTTGCTTGGAAGCAACGTGGAGAGACAATGCCCGCCGAGTTGTGGCCGACCTCGAGGCCCATCGTCAAGGTCACATCCTCACATCCCCTCGACACGTGGGTTGCATCGTGACAATCGGCGATTTTGAGCTCGCCGTTTCACCAATTCAGGTGTACAGCCCGACTTTGTCCACCCAATGGGAATGGGATGAGCACGGCAACGACAAAACTCCAACGAACCATGCCAGATTAGTAGGTCCGTTGTCGCGGGGTATGCCCACTCGCCCAAGTACTCGGTAGCAAGTTTAACCATATTCGCATGGAAAGCTCGAGCGTCGACAAGTGGATGAGGAGAGGAGGCGTCTATCGAGTCAAAGCGTCGAGTCTTATTTCTCTTCGTTGCGCACAGAGGCCGCCACATGAGATGGAACAGGCAAGCCCGTCCAGAGTATAATACCAAACTACATGACGCGAGGAAGCATCAAGGGGGAAAAAATGAAAAGAAAAGAACCCCTCCTCCAAGCACTTTGATCTGCCTTGCCCAAGGTTCATCATCATCATGGCCGGACACTCGAACGAGTCGGTGCAGTGGGACACTGCCGTGCTGGGGAGAATACCGGATTGCGCAGTAAGATTCAATGCCACCCACCCCCGGTGAAAGACACCATGTGTTGACGATCAGATGCGGCGGTCTAGACATCATGCATGGGCATATTGTCCGCAGACAGGATTCCATGTCCCGCCGTGACCGACAACGGGACGGTGATTGAATGCGTGCTGAATGCGTGCACTGCACCGGAAGCCATATGTAAGTTAAGCCGGTGCCAGTGCCAGTGCCAATATCAGTATCAATTCCAGAAGACTAACATTCGGGGGAAACAAAAAGTCACCAGGAACCTCACTGGCGTCGTGTGCCAGCAACCCGTCGAGGACAGGTCACGAGAGTTCATCATCCTCATCATCACCTTCGGCATGGTCACGACCGTCATCACGTCGATCCGGCTGGTCTACAAGCTCATCTACGGCCGGGAGCGGTTCCGGCTGGGCTGGGACGACTTCATGATCGTGGCCGCCGTGCCCATGGCCATCACGGGCATGGTCTTGATGCTCCGCGGCCTCTGGACGCGCGGCCTGGGCAAGAGCGTCTGGGCCGTGCCGGCGGGCGACATGCTCCGGTACGGCATCGACCTGTACATCACCGAGATCCTGTACCTCCTGGCCCTGACCATGGTGAAGCTGACGCTGACCTGCTTCTACATGTCCATCTTCCCGGGCAGGGTCACGCGGAGGCTCCTCCTGGGCACCATCGTCTTCCACGTCGTCTTCTGCACCGTCTTCGTCGTCAAGACCATCTTCCAGTGCACGCCCATCAGCTACAGCTGGACGAGGTTCGACAGCGCCCAGGCCGGCCGCGTCAGGGGCCACTGCGTGCAGATCGACGCGTCCGTCTGGGTCCACGCCGCCGTCAACGTCGCCGTCGACTTCTGGATGATTGGCATCCCGCTCTTCGAGATACGCAAGCTGCAGCTGCGGTTCCGGAAGAAGATGGCCGTGGCCCTGATGTTCATGACTGGTTTTCTGTAAGTCGTCACATACATACACACATGGTGGGAAACAAGAGAAAAAAAGCTCAACTCAACCCTGACTCGATAAAAAGGGTAACCGCCATCTCGATCCTGCGACTCGGCTCCCTCACCAAGTTTGCCGACACGTCGAACCCAACCCACGACCAGTACGGAGCAGTCCTGTGGTCCGGCATCGAGATCAGCGTCGGCATACTATGCGCCTGCCTCCCCACGCTCCGCCTGTTCATACTGCGCATGTCCAAGCTGGCCGCCACCCCCAAGGGGCCCGGCTCTCCCGGCTCTCCGGGCGCCGCGGAAGCACAGGCCCAGGCCCAGTTCCCTTCGCCGCGGAAGCCTTCTTTCCAGCACCGCGAGAAGATCTCGGCAGACACCCCGATTAGCACGTGGGCCGGGGCCGGGACCAGGACCGGAACGGCTTCGGTGAATGCAGATTCGGTAGCCGAGGCCGAGGCTGAGGCCGGAGCTCAAGCCGAACCCAAGTCGGTTGCGGACAGTGCATCTGAGAAAGGATGGCCCCTGCCGTCAGAAGAGAACTCGCCTCGACCGCGTGAAGAAACAGACTGGAGTCGAGCACTGGGAGAACACGAAACCGCCGGGCCATTGTTCGGCAGCCAGGAGCGGTTCTCGATATTGTTCTGTTATTAGGGGCATCCTGTACATGGTTCATGCATTGAGAACGCGAGATGTATACATCTGTTCTGAACAAGAAACTTTTAATACCTTGCTACTTACGGGGTACTCTGTGCATGCATTAGTCCCCCCTCAAGGAATTGTACCTCTGCAGTACGTACTACTGTGACAGCACCTTGATATGCGTTGCGAAACTACGGATGAATCGGACCATGACCGGTTCGGTTTCCCGAGAATAAAAGGGAAGAAATGAATGCTAGCTCTACGCCCATTTTATGCAGAACCACCCCCTATGTAATACGAGCACGTTATACTTTCCTCATATGCAACATCCATCTATACCTTCCCTGGATAGTCCGTAGTCCATAGTCCGTACTCCGTATGACCCGTATACAACATCCATCTACCCTTGCCACACAAACGGCCAGGGATCATTGTCTGGCCCAAAAGGTGCGGCTGTCCTACGCCGCGGAGGACTTTCGATGGCCGGCGCGACCCTCGACGGCTGGCCGGAGGCGCATGCGGCGCCCACGGCAGGGTGCTTCGCCGCAGAGCCCGCGCCCGCGCCGTCGTCGTCGTCGACAACGACAACCATCCAGACGCCGATGACGCCGTCGATGCCGCGCAGAGGGGTGCAGTGAAGCCAGCGCGGCCTCCCCCGGCAAGAGGAGGCGGCCCGGGCGGTCGCACAACGGCGCGCCGACGAGAACGGCAGCCACTGCACCTTTGCCGTGACTCCCCTTCCCTCGCCGAGGGCCTGCGCGAGCTGGTCGCGGACGCGCCCGGAGCCCCCGATGCGCGAAAGCAAGGCGCTCTGCAGCATGCCGGGCACGCGCAGGGTCGGGGAGGCGAAGAGGATGGGGAGGCCGGGCGAGGCGCGAACAAGGAGGTAGTTTTCGTAGACGCCGGTGAGACGACCGCTGGCTAGCTGCTGCTGCTGCTGCTGTTCGGCGGGCGACTCTTGAGTAGAAGCAGAAGAAGAAGAAGAAGCGCCTTCCCCGAGCACGAGATAATACGGCGTATCCCCCTGGTGAGAGGAGGAGGAAGAAGACGACTCCTGCTGGACCGTGTTGTTGTATCGGACATTCTCGTCGTCTTCATCGCCCGTGTCGCCGCGGCAAGACAGGGCGCTGCTAATACCCAATGGTCTCTCGCTCTCGAATTCGTCATGGTTCGGCAGGCTGGGCAGTTCCTTCTCCCTTGCTCTTCCTCCCCCCTCCTCCCCTCTGGCTCGCACCAGTCGTTTGAGGCCGTCGAGCCCGGCACATTCTCGAGCCAGCCCCGACACGTCCACCTGGGCTCCCAGGAAGTAGCGGACCGTGCCCCTCGAGTCGATCAGGGGCGCGCATAGCAGGAGGTTCATGAACGGGGACCCATCCCGGCGGTAGTTGAGCAACGTTTCAAAGTGCTCCTTTCCCGCCTCGAGCTGCGCCCTGATTCGCCTGACGCTCAGGGGATTCGTTCCCGGGCCCTGAAGGAATCTGCAGTTGCGGCCAATGACGTCGCTCATGCCGTACTGCGTTGTGCGATGGAATTCTGCGGGGCTGGGTTGTCAGTATTACATTACATACAACATACATTTACCAGACGACGGGGGGGGGGCTGAAAATGAAAGCCTTACCGCTCGAGGCGAGAATGATGGGATTGTCATGCCGGGACGGGTCAGTCAGGCAGAAGACCTCGGCCAGTCCGCTCGACGCCTCCCGCAGGTGAGCCGGCATGGTCCCCATGACCCTCTGCTTGATGGAGAGGCTGACGATGCGGATCCAGACATGGGTGATGAACATGGGCAGCTCCTCCCTCGCCAGCGCCTCGAATGCGCCGTCGTGCTTGGCCTCGAGGGTGCGGCTCGCCACCTTGTCAGCGGGGCCGGACGCAAAGTCGTATCCGTATCCGTATCCGTCCAGCTTCTTCTTCTCCAGTCCCGCGGCGACCGAGTTGGCGTAGTCGATGGCCCTGATGGCCTTGTCCGCGTCGAGGTAGTACGTCAGGAGCGGGAGGGAGCGCGGTCTCACGCTGGCCAGGAAGTGACTGAACTGGGCTAGGAGGCGCGCGTCGCCGAGGATGATGCCCATGTGCTCCTTGGAGAACAGGTCCTCGGATCGCTTCGCGAGAGAGTACACTTTGGGCTCCTGCCTGAGGGGAGCCACGATGTCGAAGCTCCCTGGGTCCAGCTCCTCCTCGGGCAGAGGGTGGAGGAGGCCGTTCTCGGCGAACTCGCCCTTGATCTGCAGGGGCGGCAGCGGCAGCGGCAGCGGCAGTGGGACAACTGAACTTGTGCTCGTGCTCGCGCTGGCGCTGGCGCTCGTCGCCGTCGAGTTGGCCGCCGAATCCGCGAGTGATACATGGGACATCTGGGACCGCAGGCTCCTTGCCGGCGAGAACTGGGAATCACGAGGTGGACCTTCTGCTGCGAGCCCGGGTGGTGTCACGCTCATGCCGTCGAATCCGTCAAAGTTCAGGGATGGTGCCCGCGTGCTGGATGGACACAAAGTTAGCCAGAAGTCAAACTGAGAAAACGGTGCTTGCTTATGCTAGTAGAGACAATGCCATTCAAACAAACCTCGCTTCGTTGGCATTCGATTCCATCTTGGAGAAAGACGCTGCTGGAACATGCAAAGAATGAATGAAAAAGAGAGAAAAAAGAAAAGGAAACAAAAACCCCGTGCTTGCTCTTCGTCTTCTACATAATAGGCGTGAGATGATCATCGCAACGGCTATTACTACCATGATGATCATGTTCGTTGGATTCAGGGGTGAGACATGGCTGGTCAGGGGCGAGCCTCTTCCCGACTATCCCGAGAGAACAGGGTTCAGGGAAAAAGTGACTAGGGGGCACCCGCTGCAGAAACTATCAGACAACAAATTTTAATTTTAGACGTTGGTGCAACGCGGAGCAAGGTTTGTGGACCAATCCTTGATACGTGGTCCAGCCTGGGTCCTCCAACCCCCCCCCCCTTTCTACAGAGATGCCTGCCACGTGGAGATGAATGCAAAGTCCCCTCCTCCGTACGGATCCGTAAGCGCAGAAAATTCGTTGTATCCAGCCGCACATCCATGTCAAGCCATGGCATGCATGTGACTCGAGAAACCCAGCCCGCCTCCCCGCTCTATTACGTCCCATTGAGCCCAGTGTTTGCACTCAGACTCGGCGGCAAGTCTTTCACCAAAGTCCCCCACTTACTCTCCCTGCTCCCCAGCGTAAGAACCAGTTCCTTGCCCTCGGTGAAGAATGAGTGATCGATCCAGTTCTTCGTGTACGGCTTGCCATTCAAGGTGGCGCTCTGAATGTAGATGTCCTTGTAGGTCGGATCAAAGTTGATGTTCCGAATCGTCGCCGTCTTCCCGGTAAGCGGGTGCTTCAACTTGACGCTCTCGAAGTACGGGGGAGTGATCAGGTACAGGTTTTGGCCCGAGACGGGGAACAGTCCCATCATGGCGAATGCTAGGAAGGAGCCCATTGCGCCGCCATCATCATTGCCTTGCAGCCCTGCAGGCGTAGCCGAGAAGGACTGCGGGATGTAGAAGTGGCTCCGTCGCGCGGATTCTGCTGGGCGCCCGGCGTAATGGTATTGGAATACCGTCAGGAACGCAGGCTCATTGCCAATGTACGTAATCTTGTCGTCGTGGAGGTAGTTGAGACGTTTCACGAACGACTCTGGTCCGCCGTATAGGGCAATCAGCCGAGCTTGGTCGTGGGGAACATAACTTGCAGGATGAATCAGCTTCCAGCCGTACAGATGAATTATACATGCGAGATTGGTTTTTTTTTTTCCCTTCTCTCTCTCAACGGAAAAAAAAAAAAAAAGGACACTTACAAGCCATACTCCCACACACTGCTTTCGAATGTTTCGGGCCCATTGTTAGTAAGTGAGCAGACACTTTTGGTGTCGGTCTTGCTGCACTTGAGAGGGTCCTGGAATCCCCAAGTCTTGTTCTGATATCTCGGCTGGAAGAAGCCGGTGAAGCCTGTGTTCGTCCCGTCAGGCAACAACGACTTCTGGTCAGCCTTGTACAAGTTGTGCCAGTTTCCGCTGCTCCCAATGTACTTTTCCTCCTCGTCCTTGTGGCCGAGGCCCTTTGCGATTTGCGCAATGCAGAAATCGTTGTACGCATACTCGAGTGTGCGGCTGATGGTTCTCGTCAGTGTTCCGAACCCCTTGTAGTCGAAATCTTGGACAGGCACGTAGCCCAGGCTTTTCCAAGAATCAATGCCGCCTCTCCCGTGGCAGCACCAGTCGTACGGCTCCACCTCGGCGTCCTTCTTTACGGCGTCGTAGCCCTTCTTCCAGTCAATGCCGCCCTCGATTCCTTTCACGTACACGTCCGCCAGCACGTTGTCGGCATTCGAGCCCCCCTGGGTGTAGCCTCTGCTGAAGCTCATCCGGCAATCGGGGAGCCAGCCATCGTGTTCATAGGTCGAGATCAGTGAGCGCACCATCTGCGCCACGGCCTTTGGGTCCAGGATTGTCAACAAGGGGAACTGGGTGCGGAACGTGTCCCAGATGCAGTAAAACGAGTCGAAATACGGCTCCCCGTCGTTCCACAGCGGGTTCTCGCCGGTATAGTTTTGCGGGTTGACCATGGTGCGATAGATGCCGGAATAGAAGGACTTGACCAGATCCGCATCGACACCCTTTGTGTCAACGGTGATGGGGCTCAGCTTTTCCCTCCAGGCGTTTTGCGCATCAGCCTCATGTTTCTCAAAGTCAAAGTTTGGCATTTCCCGCTCCGCATTCGCGCACGCCTGGGCGCTGCTGATGAAACTGAGGCCGACGCGGGAGTACACTGGCTTCTTTCCATTGGCGAAGCGGACAAACGCGCCCCCAGGCAAGGGGTAGCCATTGATGGAGCGCGATATCTTGAGCTCATGAACCTCGGCGCTGGCGCGGCTATCGACAAAGATGCCGCTGTCGGCAATCTCGGCACCGTGGAAGTCGGTGCAAAAGAACGGTTGGTATTTGCCCTGGGCGAAGCTGGGAACAAATACGGCGTCGCCCGTGATCCGCCCAGTCTTCGGGTTGACCCGTATCGTACCGTTGTCCTGGCGCGAATCCGAGAGGTCGCTGAGGTCCTGGAGAATGAGCGGCTTGTCCGCGTCACCGGCCCCCTTGAAGGTGAACTTGAAAAGCGCGGTATGCTGCGTCGTCGTCATTTCAACCTGCGGCCCGCTGTTGAGAGTGACGCCAAAGTATCCCGGCTTGGCGTGTACACTGGTCTTGGAGAAATTGCCAAAAAGCTTGGTGCGTGATGTTTTGGGATATACACACGCGTTGACGTCGTTGCCTGGGCACCCATTGTACGGGAACAGAGGGAAGTTTCCCAGTGATGGGCTTCCGCCAGTCCCGGAGTCGTGCAGAACGCTGAAGCCGGTGATGGGCGTGTCGTCGAGGGTGAAGCCTCCCTGATTGGAACCACTGTTGGTGTCGGCCACGGCCTTGGCCATTCCATAAGGCAGGGTGGCGCCAGGGAATACATTTCCACCGCCGCTTGACCCGATGAGTTGATCAACGTATTGGAGCGGATCGAAACGTCCCGCATGTTCCTGTGCATTGGCGCATGGGAAGAGGTTCAGCGTCGACAAGGCTGAAAGCCAGACGAGGACGATTGAGGTCGGCATGGTCCTGCTACTGCGCCGCTTGTACGAAGATGATGATGATGTATTGCAGTGGCAACCGCAAGAACCACTCTGCCTGGGCCGGGTGCTACCTTTTGTATTACCATGTGGTGAAAGGGCAGACAGACAGACAGGGGAAGCAGACGATTTCGGAACATGCTCCCGTGGCTTCCGTGCATGATGCATGAGGAGCACTCCTTCAACATCTGAGCCCAATGATAACACAGCAGCTGTCCATCTTGCTGTCCATCTCCATGTACATGTACGGGTCCGTACGGAGTACTCCGTACATGTATGTATTCAGCCGGTATCACTCCAGGGTGGACCCCCGCGACTTTTTGAGACAATTTTCATCAGAAAGGGGTTGATTCTGGGGTGTCCACCTTGGAGGTTACGCTGTTATTAGAAAATTGATCATGAGATTGCATTGGCATGGTGGCATTCACTTATTATTACATACATACCCAGTAATACACACTTGGGTGCATACATACAATTCAGCTATCCCGTGCGCTCCGTGGGTCGATCTGGGACGCGGCACGAACAAAACTGGTGTTCAATGTCGGCGGTCGCCGGTCAGGGGTCGGCAAGTCGGCAAGTCGGCAAGTCGTGCCCAGCCAAAGACTCAATAACAGATGAATGGTGAATGGTGAACGGTAATACTGCAAAGTCCGAAGTGGGATTGAAAATGTCCGACTTCTCAATCCCGGGGACTGGTTCACCAAACAGTCATCCACGTGCCAAAAAGGAGTCCCGCCTTGCCATGACTCGATGAGTCGGTCCATGATCTATGATGCCGGTGTTGATGGCTGTGGAGCCCGGAGCTGCCGCAATTGCCTCTTTGCCTGGCATCGTTTGTTCTCCCGACGTCCGACGCTGACGCCCGACGCTTTGCCAAATTTGGCTTCATGATTGTCACGCGACAAGTTTTCCCACACGGACCATTGACCGACCCCATGATTATTTGACCTATACATACACTGTACATCCGTCCGTACATATGTACTGCTGCGCATTCACCCCGCAACGGTTTTGACATTGCTTTGCTCGCGCGCCATCATGCACACGTCTCTTGTTTTGGCCGGCATTGCCCTCGGGGCTGCCCTGATGGTGATGCTCGTCAACTCCATTCTGACGTCACTCCGGCACAGGGCCAAGGCGAAAGAGCTGGGTTGCAAACCTCTTGTCAAGACGCGTTCCCTGGATCCCAGCGGCATCTGGGCATTATACCTCGGCTTCAAAGCCTCCAAGGCCAAGAGGTTCCCCGACTTCTTGCAGGAAGTTTACAATCAGTTTCAGGAACGCCAAGGCCGTGCCGTCGGCACTTTGGCTCTCGTGTCGCCATTCTTCAGCAAGATCATCTTCACAGCCGAGCCGCGGAATATCCAAACCATGCTGGCGTTGAAATTCAAAGATTTCGGACTAGGTGTAAATCGAACGGAAAACTTTGCGCCTCTGCTTGGAAACGGCATTGTGAGTTTTTTTTAGTTTTTTTTTTTTTCTCCTTCCTTCTTTCTTTTTTTTGGCGGGTAGTACAACAGCACGAGCATGCATCATGACTGATTGCCGCTCAGTTCGCCACAAATGGCAAGCAATGGGAACATTCACGCGCTCTTCTCCGCCCACAATTTGTCCGCAGCCAAGTCAGCGACCTGGAACTGGAGGAAAGACATGTCAAGAACATGATGGCAGTTTTGGATCAGCATCTTGGTCGCGACGGCTGGACGGGCACCGTCGATCTTCAGGTCCTATTCTTCCGCCTCACTCTCGATTCGGCGACCGAGTTCCTGTTCGGCGAGAGTGTCAACAGCCAGATTGACCAGCGACATAGCATCAAAAACACCGGCAAGGACGACGGCAGCTTCGCATATGCTTTCGATCGCTCCCAGTTCATCCTGGCCATCGCGGCCCGGCTTGGCACCAACTACTGGCTGATGCACACCCCTGAATTTCGCCGCATGGTGCAGCGAGTTCATGATTTCGTGGACTACTTTGTCCAGAAAGCCATGAACAAACCCTCGGAGAAGAAGGCTGATCATTACGTCTTCCTGAACGCTTTAGCGGAGCAGACGCAGGATCCCGCCGAGGTGCGGTCGCAGCTTCTAAACATCCTTCTTGCTGGCCGTGACACGACCGCCTCGCTGCTGGGATGGTTCTTCCATACTCTGGCCGACGAGCAATATCAGCCCATCTATAAGAGACTCCGCAAAATCATTGTGGAAGATTTCGGGCCGTATTCTGATCCTCGTCCAGTAACTTTCGAGAGAATGAAGAATTGCCAATATTTGCAGTGGTGTATCAACGAAGCCTTGAGACTGTTTCCCGTTGTACCCATGAATGTTCGCACAGCACTGACGGATACGACCTTGCCCACGGGCGGTGGCCCTGACGGCACTTGGCCGGTTTTTGTGCCCAAGGGTACAGATGTTGGATACTCGGTGAGCGCTACTTCATTCCTCCTCGCAACTTGCTTGCTGTCCAGTGTCCAGGAACTATTGTGACGAAAATAGTATTGACCACCTCTCTCTCTCTCTCTCTCTCTCTCTCTCAGGTTTACATCATGCACCGACGGAAAGACCTCTGGGGTGAAGACGCCGAGGTGTTTAGACCAGAACGCTGGGAGACGAGAAAGCCTGGATGGGACTATCTGCCTTTCAATGGCGGCCCTAGAATCTGCATCGGTGGGTGACCGCTTGCCGTCATCATTGTCAATCTATTCTCGTTTACTGACTGACTTTCTGATTATAGGACAGCAATTCGCACTGACTGAGATCGCTTACGTTGTTGTGCGAATGATGCAGCGCATCGACGAGGTTGACGGCTCTGCCGCTGGTCCTGTGAAACACGGCTTGACATTGACCAACTGTCCGGCTGATGGTGTCAAGCTCCGTCTTCACTTTGCCGAGCAAGCGTAGGGAAGTAGGCGCGACGTGAGATGGTGAAAGGGGGAAAGCATGGGGCCAAGCATGGGGCCACAACCTCTTGCGGCCATCAAGTCAACGTTTGCTGGCAAAACCTCTGCTGTGGTCTGTATGTCACTTCACCTAGTGGCTCAATCACGTCTGGCGCACTCCACTGCAGACTGACAATGTTGATGGATAACGGCGAAAAGGGGGGTGCCATTTAGTACGGAGCACGGAGTAGTCCGGAGTGACGAAAGATTTGACCACCACTTTTGAAAAAATTGGTGGGGAGTGGGGTAGGTGTGGAGACTCGCCGGACATGATTGGACTATCCGCGAGTGACTACGATCTACTCCGTACGTACGGAGTACATAGAGTACTAGTAGCTGCGATGAATAAGCATATGCTTAATAACAATTACCAAGGACGATTTCATTTCTTCAAGATCCTCGGCCCGCTTATTAATAGTTGTGGGGTGCTCGTCACCTTTATCGCAACCCCCGTCCTTCCCGCCCTCGAGAGAAGAGTTGCGCGCGTGGGAACAACAACAATCAGCAGCCCGGCTGATGGTGATCCGCCGAACTCAGCACAATGAGAGTCACGTGGGCGGCGCTCAGTGTCGCGTCCTTGATCGGCCTCGTCGATGCCACCACTCCCGCTTCGACAAAGACGAGATACACCGCCGGGCCGCGTCTGGCCCACTGGCCACCGGAGGCAGCAAAGGCTCTCAACGACATGATTGCGCGCAATGCCCACAGGGGCCGCTACGCCGTCTTTGACATGGACAATACCAGCTATCGATTCGATCTGGAGGAGTCGCTGCTTTCGTTCCTCGAGGCCAAGTGTGTTCTATCGCGCGACAAGCTGGACCCCTCTCTGAGAGTCGTACCATTCGAAGACTCTGCTTCGCACAATGAAACCTTGTACAGTTACTATCTCCGCCTCTGCGAAATCGACGATGCAGTCGGCTACCCCTTCGCCGCGCAAGTGTTCAGTGGCATCCCACTGCGACAGCTCAAGGTCCACGTTGACGAGTTGATGGCGTTGAACAAGACGATTCCGGTCACGTACCGAAAAGGAGGGACACTGACAAGCTCCACAGTCAGCCCGCCCAAGGTGTTCCGCGGCCAGGTCGAGCTGTACAATAAGCTCATGGCAAACGGCATCGATGTGTACGTCGTCAGCGCTGCCTCGGAGGAACTGGTGCGCATGGTTGCCTCGGACCCCAAATATGGCTACAACGTCAAGCCCGAGAACGTAATCGGCGTCACTCTACTGATGAGGGACCTCAAAACTGGAAACGTCACTTCTGCTCGGAAACAAATCAAGGACGGCGACTACAATGAGAAGGATAACCTTGAGCTGGTCATGACGCCCACCTTGTGGACACCCGCCGTGTGGAAAGAGGGTAAATGGGCTGCCATTCTGGCCTATATCGACCCGTGGAAAAGACCGATTCTTGCTGGCGGCGATACTCCGGACAGTGATGGCCCCATGCAATTCCAGGGCGTGGATGTCGGCCGTGGTGGCATCCATCTCTGGGTCAATCGCACAGAGAAGTACTGGCAGCAGATTAGCAAAATGAGGAAGGATTTTGCAGAGGCTCAACAGCGTGAAGGACTGCCTGTCTGGGCGGACAAGAACTGGGTGGTCGTCAAGCCTGAAGAAATCCTGTAAGATGGGCAGAAGAAACCATGACGGGGCAGAAGCCGAGGTTGTATTCATGTGACAAGGTTAATATGTGGCGCAGTTCACGGACAGGCTCCGCTACCGTTACCGTTATGTACATATACTAATTAACTCGGTACGGATTAGAGGCGTCTTTAAGTACCTCGCGGGGAAAGCATGACATGGTGAAACAACAACGGAGATGAAGATTCCGGCAAGGATAACAGCGCCCAAGTGCTCGTCACATGGTCCAATCGTGATTTCGCCACAACCAGACAGACACAGTCACACAGGTGCGGGGGTGGAGACTCGGAGTTCTGGAGATGCGTGACGCACTGTGCCGCGTCCCCTCCCCTTCCTCCCCTTCCTCCCCTTCCTCCCCTTGAGCTACTTCCTACGGATCCGGACATTTATTCGTTCCTAGTTCCCCGTTCCCGACCCCTCGCATGTGCTGGACGAAGATGATGCTGGGATGATGCTGGGATCCCGCTGCCAGTCTGCCAGTCTGCCAGTCTGCCAGTCTGCCCAGCTTCCCCTTCAACAGTTCCTTCTTGCGACAGACAGCTCAGGTTATTTTCGCCCTTCGCCCTTCGCCCTTCGCCCTTCGCCATGCTCCAGATGGCAGTGAGTATGTGGACGGCGGTTCTGGCCCTGCCAGGACTGCTCGTGGTACTCTGGATCTTCCAGCTCTTCTACATACCATTCCGTATGCGAAAGAGCTCTGGTGTCACCGCTCCCATCTTGGCAAGTAATCCATTCCATGGTAATCGCCTCCTCGTACCTGGCTCTCCCCAGCCCATCATCATCATGTGTCGCTCTCTTCTAATCCATCGTTCGGACCAGTCTTGTACATGTTCCTTGAAGCCGCCTATATGCAGGCCAACAACCGTATGCTTGCGCACTTCAACGACATGATTGACCGAGGGGACCCAAAGACACCCGACGTCGTGGAACTTCAGTTTAGCCGTCGGCGCATCATCCTAACTCGAGATCACGAGCACATCAAGACCATCCTCACCACCAAGTTCACCCAGTATGGAAAGGGCGAATACATGCACTCCACCACCAGTCCTTTCTTGGGCGATTCGATTTTTACAACTGATGGACAACTGTGGCAAAAGAGCCGCGCTTTGATACGCCCCATGTTCTCTACCGCACGGGTGCGGGATATCGAAATCTTCTCGCGATGGACAGACATGCTCATATCCAAGCTGCCACCATCGGGCCAAACGGTTGACATCTGCGATTTATTTTATAGAATGACGCTAGACGTGTCCACGGATTTTCTCTTGGGCGAGACTGTGGGCGCACTGGAAAACCCCAACACTGAATTCAGCTGCGCTTTTACCGACGTGCAGCGCATGCAGATGATTCGTGTCATCTTGTAGTAAGTAACGTAGTTTTTTTCCCCAAGTTGCATCTGAAAATGTAAGACTGGTTTTTTTTTTTTTTTTAGCCGGCCATGATAGGGGGCGTTTTTTTTTTTTTTTTTTTTTTTCCCTGACTCACTTCATAGTACTTTCCGTCGTGTACTTCCACTAAGAAAATATCACGACGGCATCAAGACCATTGAGCGCTTCATCACTCCATACATTGACTCCACTTTGCAGTTGTCCGTCGAGGAACTTGAAAAACGCTCCAAGTCGGACAAGGATTTTACCTTTTTGCACAACATCGCCCTCTTTTCTCGCGATCCCAAGGTGATCCGTGATCAAATCTTTGCCGTTCTCATAGCAGGGCGCGACACGACTGCGGCGACTCTATCATGGGCCATTTACGAGCTCTCCAACTACCCAAAGATTTGGCGAAAACTCCGTACCCAGGTACTTGAACTTGTTGGTCCGACTCAAACACCGTCATATGAGCATCTCAAAAACCTCACATATTTGACCTATACCATCAATGAAACTCTTCGGCTGTACCCAGCCGTGCCCTTCAACATTCGCGGATGCAGTACGTGGCCACCCAAATGCACAGGCGCGAGGCGCCGTCACCGAGCTGGAGCTAACATCTGTGACGTAGTCGAGGATTCAACACTGCCTATGCCGGAAGGGCAGCCCGAGATTGCGACGTCGGTGGGGGATATTGTCATCTATAGCACCATGGCAATGCAACGCCGAGCAGACCTGTACCCTGCTGTTTCTGATACCTTTGCCGACCCTGCGATTTTCAGTCCCGATCGATGGGAACACTGGACGCCTAAACCCTGGCATTATATCCCTTTCAATGGCGGCCCTAGAATATGTATCGGTGGGTGGCCCCCTGCCCTGACCGTTGTTAATTGACTCCCATTTTCTGATTTCGCGATGTAGGACAAAACTTTGCCGTCACTGAAATGGGGTCTACATGTGAGCTTACTTACTTCCACGGATAGTGTACATCGCCATATCACTCGATACTGACGTCAAGAAATCATAGTGGTTCGGCTGTTGCAGAAATTCGAGCGGCTTGAGTATCGCGGTGATTGGAGCGCCCAATTCCACAAGGCAGAGTTGGTCGGGTGTCCAGGCCAGGGTGTTCCAGTAGCATTCTATGAAGCAGAACAGCAGTAAATTCGGGCCCTATCGATCACCGCTCTAGTCATCAAAACGAGCAACTAGTCACAAAACAACAGAAAGCGGCTTTATAACGGTGCATTTTGGGACGTATGTGTAGGTGTATGTATCCCATCATGCAGCAGTCTAGTTAGATAAATTTCCGCTGAACCCGTACCTGGACACGACTGGGGTTCTGGGCCTTTCCATTGATGACTCGGCAGATCTATGCCTTTGTTTGCCATCTTTGGCCTGGATCGTCCGTTGTTACTCTCTTGCTGAGGTTTTGACAGCAGTATACAAGACCACTTCAAACAGTTCGGTAGTAGCAGTAGGTTCGACGATGACGAATGGACGATGCCCTCCGTCGCTCTTGAGAAGGGAGAGAATCTCCGTGGCCAAGGTCCATCCGGGTATATCTCAATCCGGCCCGGAGCTTGCTGATTGTTCCTTGCTGCGACAAAGATGAAACAGTGCCAGGGAGAGGTATCAAGGTGCGCAGAAGTTGGTGTCTTTGCCGCCCAGTATCTCGCCAATGTTGATTCCAGGGCGGAGGAATAGATGATTGACGTCCAGAGTACCGGTGGAACGCCTAACCAGCTGGCTGGGCGCTTGTTCGTCCGAAAAATGTCTATTGCCAGGCTTTCGCTTCGGAAGAACAGTCGGTTGTACTGTATATAAACGGTGTATACTATCCACGAATCTGCCAGTCCATGACTTGTAACATGCTGAATAACAAGAGTATCACCTGTTCATAGCTCAAGGGACTTGTGCTAATCCTTATTACAATTATGGTCGAACGTCATGTGATGAAAGTTGGTTGGGGTCGTCACACCCCAATTATGACCCTCTGGTCCGATAATCAATGACACGACACATGAGTGAGTCGTGACCCTCGGCTCCTTCTGATGACACGCGTGTGCATCTGAAAGGCCTAGCCCAACTGGCATTGCCGCAAATCAACGCCAGGCTGGCAGCCTGAAATGTACCATTATTCAAGGAAACGGAATTCTGTAGCCAGACCTTGAACCCCCCCCACAGTGGAAGTGACTGTCATGGTGGTCGTCTTCAAAGCTTGCCAGGGCACAAAGCCTACCGTTTCATAACAAAATCTTGCTTGACATGGTTCCTTCCTACCCGGTTCACCGTCTGCATCTACCGGCCGGTCAACCCATCCAGTTCTTGACTCATGATTTGTAGAATGACAGAATAGTAACAGCTTGTCACGATTTGACGTTTAGAAGCACAGAATGCTGTTGATTCATGTTGTGTGGAGTGCGCTGATAAGGCGGCAAGACGGATTCGGTGTTTTAGATAACGAATTCAACCTCCATTGCTCTCTCCCAACACTATATAAGAATAGCACTAGCAAACAAGACAGCGGCAAAGCCAACGATGATTGAGCGTCCGTCGGAAAGAGAAGCCGACCTGCTACTCACGGCTGCATCACTAGCCATGGTGCAATTCTGACCCGAAAACTCCTCCTTGGATTGCCGCAGGACCTTGGTCAGGTCCGAGGTAAGATGTCTGGATATTTCCTGCGCCTCTGGGGGGATTTTCCCGTCAACGGCATTGATCAAATCCTGGGCTCTGGTATTGATGGTTGTTATTTGGAGAAGGGTGACGTCGCACAGGCCCAGCTTCTTGACCTTGGCCTTCATGGACTTGAGGTTGCCAGTCAGGCCCTGGCCCAGGGCTGTGAGCTCGTGAACCGGCCGGATGAGGCGCACGGAGTCGAGAAAGTCGATTGGGGTCGTGCCGTTGACCCTGCTTGCACCCGTCTTGAGCGCCGAGATCAGGCCGTTGGAGGCCAGGAGGAGGGGCCCAGGATCGCTTGCTGTGCTGACTGCTGTGTCTAGCTTCCGGATGCTGGCCTTGACGTTGTCTAGGACATCCGTGATGGTCGCCAGGTCTCGTTTGGGCAGAGGGAATGCATCGTGGGCCAGTGCCTCGACAGCAAGGCATAGGGGGATGACGGAGAGCTTCATGTGTTCCTGATTGTAACGCGCCGAGAATAAGTGCGAGGCGAGGCGAGGCAAGTGGATAAAATGCACGCTTTATTGTCGTCAACTTTATAGCCTAATGACGACGCATGGGATAGATATTGGGAAAAAGGGGGGGGGGGGGAGAAGTGAAAAAGAGAAACAACCATGCCTGGAAATCCGGTTCCAAACAGAGAACGGTAATCGTCCGCTCAGTCAATACGTACTAGTCTCTGCTTGCTTCTTTATAATACCAAATCCATACCATCCCATGGGTTTTTCTTCTACTTTACCGAGGCCGCCCTGCTACTACTAGTCTTTGATCTATGTAGTGGCATTAGCCAAGCTCCGAATCATGACATGACCGATTGTCATCTTGCCACTTTTCCGTGGTATCGCGTTGGTCTGCCGAATCCTAGTACATGTGCAATATGTATGTACCAATCTCACATGTGTCGTGGCGTTCTGAGGTGCCCGCCTTTTTTTCCGCCGCGAAACCCACGGACGCAGATAATACTACATAACCAGAGACAGCTATCACCCAATCCTTGTAGAGTCCGAGACTACGGATTACGGACTAGTCTTCTGTCTGTCTGTCTGTCTGTCTGTGTAGTCCCCGAAATTTCACCAGGTACAATACACCCCCTGCGTATTTTCCTTACGGAGTAATTATAGCTGTTAGAGAGGAACGAATAACTGGGGCATGTAGATTTGTAAAATAATTCAGGGGGGTCATTTTAATCCCCCTGCCCCTGCTCCCAGTGCGGGGGATAGTCGTATTATAATGAGAACAGGACGGAGTACAGCAATCAACAACTCGAAGCTCGATGCCTGGGGTAGATGAGAGAGATGGATGGGAGTGAAATCGCGGCATGTCCATCACGCATCAAATGGTAACAAGTCGAGCCAGCCAGCTGAAACTCCTGTCCGCTAACACATGTCTTCAGCGGCCAGCCCGAGGATTGAACCCTGACATGGGTTCACTAGGCGAACAGGGGAGGAATGCATGTCTCAGCCTTGACCCCAGACGAATGGCGCCAATCATGTTGATGACAAACACTCAGGCAGGCTAGTATGTATGTATATTTATTAACACATGTACATAGGCTCTGGCTGTCCAGGACACGTGGAGATGGGGACATCAAGTTCGCCGTCAATGTCCAATGCGACGCGGCACTTTAAACGCTCAGGCCCCCCTCGTGCTGACTTGGTTCCCATGTGCATTATCTCTGCCATCGAGTTCAACGATACGGAAGTATTAGCGAACCCCGATTTATTTATGCGTTTCCACCGTTGGTTCAAAACGTCCTCGCGTCCTCGCTTCTCTCCTTGAGCCGAGATTGTCTGCTCGCAGCAATTCTTTTTTTTTTTTTTTCTTCTTCCCCTTGTCGGTTTTTTTCCGAGTCATCACCGATCAGTATGGCTTCAATGGAAGACGCTGCTCTGAATCGTGGCTACACAAAGGACTCTCAGCCAGAGTTGGCCATGATTGAGCATCGTGATGATAGCTCATCGTCAAAGGAAAAAGACGGCGACGTCCAGCGCGTCGAGAAAGACTTGTTCGAAAATGGCATGGTCAACTTGATACCTATGCCCACGGCTGACCCCAAAGGTAAGCAAGCAAGCAAGCAAGCAAGCAAGCAAGCTGCAAAGAGTGTTCATGGTAGTCGTATCATGTAATGGCTGATGTTGACCCAGATCCACTGAACCTGCCCGACTGGAGAAAAGTCACGGCGATTCTGTCCCTCTGCCTCTTTGGATCCATGGCCGCTGCGGCAGAGTTGATCCTCGGCGCCATGTTGCCAGTCTTCAGTTTCGAATATGCCGATATCGACCCCAAGATTCTAGTTCATATCCATTTACCGAGCGGCATCAATGGTCTTACCGCCCTGTCTGCGTTCCCAGGACCGCCCATCTGGGAGATTTACCTGCTGGGATCTTTGCCCATTCTCATGATCGGAGTGGCAAACTTCTTCCTCGTCCCGCTTTCCATCGCCCTCGGACGCCGAACCATCCTGCTGGCCACTGGAATGATTGCCCTCGCTGGGTGTGTATCGTCGGGCTTCACTCATTCTCTGGGGGCGCACTTGGCTTGCCGTGTAATCCAAGCGCTGGGTGCCGGCACGGTCGAAAGCTTGATTCCATTCATCATCCAGGACATTGTGTTTTACCATCAGCGAAATGCCGCCATTAGCGTTGTTTTTGCCACGCAGGTATGCGAGACCCCAACTTTCCCAATCTCTTCACAATGAGACGAGGGGCGACACGGAGTTGCGTTCAGGTACATTTGGAAAAAGAAAAAAGAAAAAAAATATTGCTAATTACTCTCCCCAGGGCCTGATCGTCGTGACACTCGGTATTTCCGCACCGTACATCATTGGACATGCGAGCTGGAGGGTCATTTACTTCGTGACTGCGGGTGCTGGTCTGCTGTTCTGGATCATCATGTTCTTTGTCCTGCCCGAGACGAAATTCGAGAGATCAGACGACGAACACAGTGAGTTCAGTTCCCGCACCGTATCCAGGGGCCAGCCAGGTACGGGTAGTACGCTTGGATAATGGAAACTAACCTCCCCCCGTCTTTTCTTTTTTCCAGAGGGAATTCCCGCAACCCGTCTCCGACCCGGTCAAGACCGTCCAGACATCGACCATGACAGGTATCCCGCCCGTACTTGGAAGGAGGACCTTCAGCTGTACCAGGGAGATGCCGACTGGAACGCAGGGCTCTCGGCCCTGTGGGATAGTCTGCGCACCTTCTTCTATCCTCACCTGTTCTTCATCACCATGCTCAACTCTGCCGTCATTGCCGCCACGCTCGCGGCCGGCTATACCATCGCCCCCCAGCTGCTGACTGCGCCGTGGAGCTGGCCGTTCTATCACCTGGGGTTCTGCTTGTTCCCCGTCATCGTCGCCGCCGCCGCCTCCTTCGTCGTGTCCGGGTGGGGAGCCGACCGCTTCGCCAACTGGCTCGCCAAGAAACGGGGCAACCGCGAACCCGAGATCCAGGCTCTCAATCTCCTTTTCCCATGTGTCATGGGTGTGGTTGGCTGTCTTCTCTTTGGCTTTGCCGGCGACAATCCCGAGAGGTTCCACTGGCTGATGTTCCTTTTCGGTATCGGCCTGATTGCCTTCTCCTTTCTCGCCACAAACACCATTGGCATCGTGTACGTCCTGGAGTCCCATCCCCAGATGGCCGGCCCTGCGCTCGTGAACATTGCGTCTTTCCGCTGCCTCATTGCGTTTGTGCTTTCCTTCCGAGTCTCCGAATGGGTCGCCGATCTGGGCTATTTGAAGACGTTTAGTATATACGCGGGCGTCCTCGCGGCCTTTGTCTTGTTCATCCCCATCATCTATCTTTGGGGAGCTGATTGGAGAAAACGCTGGCCTGCTGAGCCCTCGAGCCGTGCTAGACCGGTGCAGCAGCAGCAACAATGATGGGAGAGAGAAGGGCTTGGTGGTGCCCGGGATGGTTTTGGTGGAAATGGGGTTTTTTTCGGAAGCACGGGCGGCGGCATAAATGTACGCCCCAAGTCTCATGAGAGATTGGCGGATATCTGACGAGCACACAACATGAGGGGGAAGATGCGTCGGACGCTGTACTGTTTGTTGTACATGATTCATCCCTGCTTGAGTAATTTACGAATCGATTGACGCATTTGTGGAACAAAATTTCCAGTCACTACTGCTGATATCACGTCACACTAGACTTTGTCTACATGGTACAAGGCTGAGGCTGAGGTAAAGTGTAAAAGGTTAATTATTAAGGTAAGGACTACAAGGTTGATTATCAGCGACTCTAATCTATAGCTATACTATTTGCTTCCTTAGAGTTTTAAAAATCTAACAATGCCTGGCAAGCACAAGCCCCAAAATATGATGGACACACATGTTCGTGTCCGAAGGAACGAGAGAATCTTCAGGACCAACACCAACAGCCCGAAAGGTTTTATGTGCAGAGCAAAAAAAAAAAAAAAAAAAAAAAGACTTTACTTTTTGCCCCAAACAAGTGGTGCGTCAAAATCGATGGCTGGAAGGGCTGCCCGAGCATGAATTGCTCCAGGGCCCTTGGCCTCAAATTTGTGACCTTCGTGGTCCCAGCATGCGCCAGACTTAACATCCTCACAGAACCTGTAAAGCTTCTTGTCAGGCATGTGGCAGAAGGTCCTCTCCGGGAACGAAACCAAGCTGGGTCCCACAGAAGTCTCGCTTTTGCACAGGAAGGTGGCGGAATGACCATGGTGGTGGGACTGGATGGAGCGCTTCTCCATGTCCATTGATCTTTTGTGTGGTGGCGGAACAGCCTTGGGCTTCTTGGCCTCCTCCTCAGCCTTCTTGGCCGCCTCCCCAGCCTTCTTAGCCTGCTCCTCAGCCATCTTGGCCTTATCCTCAGCCGTCTTGACCTTATTCTCGGCCTTCTTGGCCTTCCGCTCGGCCTTCTTAGCCTTGTTCTCGGCCTTCTTGGCCTTCCGCTCGGCCTTCTTAGCCTTGTTCTCGGCCTTCTTGGCCTCCTTCGCGGCCTTCTTCGCCACGTCTCTGTCTTCCTGGTTGGAGCCATCAAAGTACTTGGGATCCTTGTTGTTGAAAAAGGCGAGGGCCGTGTTATTCTCCTTGCAGTAGCTTAACAGGTGGTTTGTTGTTAGACATGACCAGATCATGGATGATTCTTGAGAGGGGGGGGGGCGTGCGTAAAAAGAAGTACACAAGACAAGACACATACTATTGCTCATCGTTTCCGTTGCCAGAGAAGCCCTTCTTGAACTCGGGAAAGTGGATTCGAATGCCCGTGGAGTATCCTTGCTCGTAGCCCTGGGCACCCAGCCAGACGCAATCAAGCTTCACCGTACCATTTTCAGTCTGGGCGTCAATGTCCGAGTAATACCTAGTAAGTCATCATCGCGGAGTCAGAATCAGTCACGACATGATGATCGCCACATTGGACAATTGTAGGTAAACAAAACACGGCGGCCGGCTCACCATGGTTGACAGCAGCTATGTGCCCAATTTCCGACCCAGCCATACTGATCACCACCAGGGTATGTCACGGCGACTGCAGCCAGGCATATTGAGTTTGTTCGTCCCGAGAGCAGAGCATACGCAGGCTGCTGCTTGATGGGGTGGACTTTGTGAACGCAGTTGTCTTCTCCGTCGTCACACAGGACGCGGTCCATTGACCTTCCAAGGAACTTCCCGTGATTGTCGAAGACTCTTATGTGCGGCACCGTGCCGCCGGCGCCCTCGAGGGGTCCGAAGCCTTCGTGAGTGCCTGCGCCGTCAAGGCCAATCTTGAAATTGTAGTGTATCACATGTTTTTCAGGAATCACAAGCTTGTCAATGGCGAATGAGATGAAGCCCAAGCTGGTCCCAGAGAAGAACGAAAGGGTAGAGGCTGTGCCGACGATGGAACCGAATCCGATGAGCGCGGTAACCAAAGCCATGGTATGTGGTCACCGGGCGGCGAGAAACGGCCGGCTTGTTGAAAAGGGGGGAGGGGGAGTAGAACTGAATAAATGAATAAATGAAAGCCTTGATTGTCTTTTCCATGGGAAAAGTGACGCTTTATATACTTGAAAGAAGGCTTGCGAATTGTTGTCATGTATCCATCTATTCCACCAAGCCGCAAACGCAATATTAAAAGAAGCGCCCCTTGGATGGCGACAACTTGGAAAGGCGTCGACTTCGTTCCTCGCCATCAGCCACCACAACAATTCCAGGTGAGCATTGTGCCTGGGAAAAGGCAAAAAAATGGGAAAAAAAGTCTACTTCACGGGCTATTAGCTCGGACAAAACCTTTGCGGCTGCGATTTAGGTTATTTACAACCTTGTCTTTCACGTTCCACTTCACAAAGTTCCTTTGTTTCTACCTACATTCTGGACCAATTTGTGGCAACTCATCGAGGTTTTCCTCAACTATCACGTTCGCCGTGGTCGGGTTAGTACGGCGCAATGGCGCGGCAACGAAGCCATCGCGGCAGAATTAACGACGGCCTCCTTTACAGCCCAAAGCCAGGAGCTGCTAGTGCGAACCAGGGCGGGTTGGGCGTAAAGTTTATGCTGATTCAGCATGCAGCATGAAGAACATGCGATCACCAGAAGGTGACGATGGCCCGCCCAACTTGAAGGGGGCCACTTTCACTCCGCCACTCGGCATCTCGATGTCTGTGATCAAGTTAGATAGACATGGACCAAAAGGGGGAGCCATGTCTGCGCTTGGATTGGATTGGCTGGCCGGGTTCGACTTCTCGGGACGCCAGCGGAACAATCTGTTCGTGGAGAGGCAGATGAGTCAACAAGGAAAACTTTGACAAGTCACCTTATTACCCACTCCCGAGTTTCTTCCAACTTGGTGGCGGCAGTGTGCCGAGGTGCAGTAGTGCAAATGGCCGCCACAAACATGGCAAAGTCTTTGTTGTGGCCGTGAACCAAATGTCACGAGGCGGATAATATTACCATGACAGCACGCAATGCGCCGACCGACCGACTAGTCAGATTGCCTGGTCCTCACGTGAAAACACCACAGATCGACACGTATTCGAAGATTTGACAGAAACCATGGAAATATGGAACCGGGCACAGTTCGGTCCTTTCATTGCCGCCACTGGCTGTTTCGCCATGCGCCATCAATAACAAATTCGCGCACTCCCCCGAGCCAGCGATTCAATGGAAAGTCGAGTTAAAAATGAACACGATGTATAGAATGAAACCTTTCAGGCAAAAGAATTGAATTCAGAACCTCCTCAAGATGAGGATCCTTCTCTCACTCCCCCCAGCAAAAATTATCAACGAGCGGGGTTTTGTGTTGGGTGGGGCAGGTGCCTCGCACCTTCCCTTCCCCCCCCTTCAGAGTTCAAAATTCAATGGCTACACTATATGCTTTTCCCCCGTCGTTCTTTTCCATCTCCATCTTCACCACTGCGTTGAAATATTGGCACTTCAAGTGACCGCCTCCCTGCTTGCCAGCTGATATTGTCCCTTACAGGGGCAAGTCAACAGATCTACATATTTCGCGAACAAAGCCCGACCCATTGATTTGGCTTTTCAGTGGCCCCACCTGTCAATTCTGGTCTTGCCGATTTTAACCCTAACCCATAAGATTTCCAAGTTCCAAGTGGCGTGACATCCATGATGACCGCGATCCGGTGGTGGGGACACCTCGGATTTTTTGCAGAATCTGGTGGAGAAAAATGATTGGATAAACACATACGCAGAGAGAGACACAAGCGCCAATTTGGTCAGCTGTGATACCGAGCTTTTCCAGGACAACGCACGAGGGCGACTGTCGAAGGGACAGCAAACAACGTGCTGCGCCTAAGCCAATTCCAATCGCGCCTGGACGGAAAAGCACAGAACCCATCAGTACAGTAAAAAGGTAAAAAGTGTAGCGCGTGCTGAGAGAGTCACGTGCCGAGTCCTGCTACGGGAAAACTAAAAGGGCGAAAAAGGGCGAAAAAAGAGTGGGCAAGGAAGGGTCAGGACAAAAAGTAACCTCTCCCGCCGGGAATTGAACCCGGGTCTCAAGCGTGACAAGCTTGCATACTGACCACTATACTACGGAAGATGAGCGGCTTTTAACCGTCGTAGTGTCTGGTGGTGTTGGGGGCAGGCCCATTTGACACTAAATCCTACTCGTCAATTTGGAATCAGCAAGACCGCATTTGGTGACCCGAAAAAAAAGTGATCATGTCGCCAGGCAAGTTAGCAGCACCATGTGAAGTACGGAAAACATACGATACCGCGGTCACACATGCCGTCAATTGACACAAATACTCGGAGCAGTCTAACCCACAGACAAGCGTCAGCCAGGCCTCCCGCCAAGCCTCGGGGCGCTCAAAGACCATTCGAGAATATGCCCGGTTCACAAGGAACCCGATGAACGTGCAGAATGCATCGACTTCCTGGTTTCTTAAAGAGCGGAAGCGCAAGCAGCTATAATAGCCGACGGTCTCCCGCGAGATGGCTTCAGCGTCCAATACCTTCTGCTCTCTGCAGGGGCGCTTGAATGTAGCGGCGAGCAGGACCTGGCATGATCGACTTTAAACCAAGCCAAGTTGATTGCTAGAAACTATCCCGTTCATCAATATTGTTCGAAGTGTCTCCTTTGATTATTCCGTCAATAATATCGTTAGGGGCGAGCTCTGGTCATTGATCAATTGGATCGTCAAGACCTTTGATCGTCAGACAGGTCTTCAGTCCTTTAGTTAGTCGTGGCTTCCGTCACTATCGAAATGATACATTAATCGATCTCTTCTGAAATTGATCTCTATTAATCATGACATCTCTGATTATGCCCTCTGACAATTGATCCCGCAGAACATATAAGGGCACTTGGTGTATTTTCGGTCCGAGTATGTGGCAGCGCCGCAGGCCCATTCCCTTTATGTCCCGTCATGACTCACACACTCTCTTATACAATGTCGTACTAATGCACCCATTGGGCAACCAACTAGCCCAGCCCCAGCCCCTGCTGCTACTGTAAAAAAGTAAATAGGTTTGCTATTAAGACAACTTCTTGCCTACATTACTCGCACGTCAAGTTTCATTCCATGTCTCAATTGTTTCATGGGTAGAAAGCTACTTACGCAACGTTTCTCAAACTTTATAAGTGCTTGCGCTTGGTGTGAAACCTCTTGTACAAGTTTGTCCACCTCGACATCTGTCATCTCACGTTTAGCTGCTAATGGGCTTGCTAGACATGTGTAAGTGAGCCCCAATACAAAGAATATAGTGGATTTCATTTTGAAGAAAAAAAAAAACTGGGAGGATGTGAGAATAATTTGTAGCAGGACAGGGACCTTGGGAAGGCTCGGTGTTGGTAATCAGGGTGGACCTTGCCCTAATGTGTGATACCAAAATCATTTGAGGTGGCATGGGCTGTTGTAACGCTATTAATAGTCGCCAGACAACAATGCTAGAAGTTTCTATTAATTATGTATTACTCAAAGTATCACAATGAATTCATGACTAGAACCTTTTGGCTGCTCGAATTTATTAGCTTCATAGGCGCAGGGGAAAAAGCTTTTGCATCTGTCTAGGGTAACTATTATCCACTTCCGTTTTTTTTTTATTGACTGTCATGGTCTAGCCCTAAGGGCTAATCGCGGGTGCCTGCGCGACCATGTGGGTTTGACCCCAATTCCGTTGCGCCATAGAAGGCAACAAAAGAATACGCATTGTACAAGTCATCATTTACTTGTACAATTGACACCTATATTGCTAGGTCTAGGCAAAGCCTAGATCATCACATTGACCGACGATTTGACTGATTGACTGACTGACAATTTGACTAATTACTTTAGATATTTAAGCTTTTCTATTTCATCCGGGGGCCTTCCCCTGCTAGGGGCCGGCCTCTTCCTCGCTGCCCCTAACTAACCCCCCTAAAGGCAGTTACATAGGCGGTTAAGTAATAGCTAATGAGTATTCCGCGTCTCACTAGTAAGAAGAGAGATATCTTTAGGATAACGTTATTTTAATAATAGGGAAACGGGAAGCTGCTACGCATAGCTCCCTTCCGCTCTGCTTGCCCTAATCATTCGTTTGTTCCAAGGACTTCAAACTCTTTCTCGCTGCAGTATGTACAAAAGTACTTTTAGCGTAGTGATTCCAAGATAATAAAAAAATTAGCTGAGATCTATAACTCTGTGATACTGCGGCCATCGGGAGTCGAACCCGAGTCGGCTGAATGGAAATCAGCCATGCTAACCGTTACACCATGGCCGCTGGATTAATTGGGTTGCCCGCTAATACGCATTGAGACTGTTGCATAATCTTCAACATCCATTCAAGGACTGAGAATGGGTTGCAGACTGTGTTATTAAGAACTCGCGCGCACGAGGGGCGCTAATCATGGTTCTTGAATATCTTGAGTTCTGGGATTTCGACTTTCAACTACAGCTCAGGCTAGGAACGTGTTTGCTCGAATCTCTAACTTGAAGCGGGTGGGACGGGGAACGTGGAGTGGGTGCCCGGGGCAAGATGTGTCACCGATGAAAATATTTTGACAAAGTCTGGCATCTCTACGGGCATTCTTCATATGAAGTATGCAGGACTGTATGGGTCAGACGTGGCGGGCAACGTTGTGAGAAGAAGGTCTGCGTATATTCGGAATACAAACGCCGACCCAATACAGTGTGCGCTGGAAGCGGGCGGCACGGGTCAGTTTTCTGCCGAGCGGTGCGTGCTCGGCCACCTACGGTCGTCAGCAAGCACATCATCATCCCGGAAATAAATGAGCCATTGGAATTTGAGAGCCCTCGTTCCCAGTTTCGCCCACATCCCCCGCGACCGCGGCGCCGTGTTTTCGATAAGACCTCCTCCCAGCCATGGCCTCTTTACCGCAGGATCCTGCCAACCCGGGGAAGAAGAAGAGCCCCAGTGCTACACGATCTGTGCTGGCTGGCGCGACGGCCGGAGCCATCGAAATCGGTACGTCTCGTCTGTTCCCCCCCCAAGCTGCTCGAGGGCTTTTGACATTGAATATGCTGACGAGCCTTGTCTTCAAGCAATCACCTATCCTGCCGAGTGTACGTATCGCCCTTCTGGCGACGCATTCAAGACCAAGACTAGAAGCGCATCGCCTGGACCGCGCAAGCATTGATTCCGTGTAAAATAGTTGCCAAGACACGATCCCAGCTCAACCGGCGACTGGCGGAAGGCCAGAAACTTCCATGGCCGCCATTCGGGAAGCAATGGTACGCTGGGTGCACGACTCTGATCATCGGAAACTCCGCCAAAGCAGGCATTCGTACGTTGGACGTTTTCGGCGCGTGACGCGCGCTGTGCACCTGCTGCCGAAAGCTAATGTGTGACCAGGATTCGTCGCTTTCGACCAGTACAAGAAGCTGTTGGCTGATGAGAACGGCAAGCTGTCCGGTCCCCGAACGGTGCTCGCTGGGTTTGGCGCTGGTGTGACGGAGTCGTCATTGGCCGTAACGCCGACAGAGAGCATCAAGACGACGCTGTATGCCATGTTTGAAAATTCGGCGGAGCTAGGAGCGACTACTAATAACTGATCAGCATAGATGACAGGAAGTCTGCAAAGCCACGACTGCGCGGTTTCCTCCACGCCGTGCCCATCATCGCTCGCGAGCGTGGCATTCGAGGCTTCTTTCAAGGCTTCGTTCCCACCACTGCCCGCCAGGCGGCCAACAGTGCCACTCGCTTCGGATCATACACCTTCCTCAAGCAAATGGCCGAGTCCTACACGGCGCCGGGGGAAAAGCTGGGTGCTGTCGGCACGTTTGGCATCGGTGGTGTCGCCGGCCTCATCACTGTCTTTGTGACGCAACCCTTGGACACGGTCAAGACGCGTATGCAAAGTATCGAGGCGCGACAGCAGTACGGCAACACATTCAGGTGTGCCGGCATGATTTTTAAGCAGGAAGGTGTGTTGACGTTCTGGAGCGGCGCATTGCCCAGATTGGTCAGATTGGTCCTAAGCGGTGGAATTGTGTTCACCATGTATGAGAAGAGCATGGATCTATTTGACAAGTTGGATCCGGAGATGAAATACATTTAGTCGAATAGATAGAGACGGCGGGCTGTGTCGCTGTGTCTTGTGTTCGTTTGGTCCTCGCTCTAGGGTCTCGGCGTTGTAGCTTTTTCTATATACCTACCATGTCGCAGTGCCATGGCCTGAACGATTTGTCACACCAGAAGACGCTTTCCATGAATTACTCATTGTTGATGCATCCATCTATAGACTAATGCAACATCAAGCAGGTTCAATACCCTTCTCGCTATATCCACGTATATCGTACATTTTACATAATGCGGAATCGAGAAAAACCTCGCGTGTTTCCCAGGTTTGGGAGGCTACTGCTTTCATGTATTGGTCGAAAGGGTTCGCTCATCGACCTGTTTCCGTACCGTCTCGCCGCCGAAAATCGAATCACGCACACGCACACGCACACGCACACGCACACGCACACGCACACGCACGGGGTGATCATTGCAACCGAATCATGCCGGACAGCCGTTTGCCCAGCCGCTCAAGCCATGTCCTTCTTGGGGCCTCCTCGATCTCTCTTACCAAGTCATGGAAGTAAGTCGGTTGGCTTTTGGGCTCCAGCATTGGCCCTCGAAGCTTGAACTGCGCACAACTGTTAGCCCTCAACATCTGCCGGTTATGCGCTGTCCCCGAACAAGTGACTAGCAGCTCGTACCCTGTCGTTGTACTTGTTTTGCACGAGAAACTGCAAGGCCCTTGCTTTCAGAGTTTCCTCGGCCTCCATCTCAGGCTTGAAGCTTTTGTAGCGCTCTTCTACCGCTGTGCGAAGGACATCCTGGAGTTGGTAATCTGGTCGTAAATCTTGCTTGGGCCATTTGGCAAAGGCATCGACATATATACGGCGCTGGGTCTCCTCATCAGTTGCTGAGTTGCTGGACCATAATGCTGGCGAGGCGGAGTTTGGATCGTTTGGAAAGAACTTACCGCTATAGAGCGAGACATTGTGGCCGACGCTGATGGCACCAGGTGCGCTCGAGATGCGTGTATTATTGTCAGAGATAAATCGTACGATCAGTCGAGGGATGCCATGCGGGGTCTCAATGCGTCGTACTGTGTAATAATACCAGTTGCATACTGTGTAGTCCGTACGGAGTACAATAACGCGCTTCGTCTTTCTTGCCGGGCTTGCCTGCTGATTGGTTGTTTCTTCCTCTTGCACGCACGACCGGATTGGGAACATTAGATGTTCCAGGGGCCTGCAATCCACTCTGACACAGTGCCCGTAGCGTGTAACCCACCCAGGTCAACTGGTCCGCTAATTAGTCAACCGTTTGATGGGGTTGCCCATCGCTCGAGTTGGCCTCCCCCAGACTCTGTCTCTCGACCCTCGTCTGTCCAAACTACCGTACCCTTGCAACCAAGTCGACGTCTGCTCGGATCCTCCCTTTCATTCGAGTCTGCCTTTGTACTTGTACCTGGTCCTGATTTTATGCTCGCACTCTTGTTTCCTCTGTCCTTCGCCTCGCCCTCCTTCTGTCGTCGCTGAGCCTGAGCCTTCCTGGTCGATTGGGTCTATCCGTTGTGCCAGCATTCTCCATCGAGGACCACACTCTACCGGACCAAACTCCATCACATTTCATGATGCCTGGGCCCGGACGATACGAAAGGGTATGCATCTGAATTCATTTTCACGAGTTCGCCGGGGAGTGGCGAGGTGCTGTTCTAACACATGACTAGGTCAACGACCAAGATGATGACGTTCACACGTCCCTAGATCCCCAACCGATGCACCCGACTCCTCCTTCTCCGCCTCCCTCGTTCCATTCGCGGACTTCATCGCTCACCAGACGAAATCAGGTCGACCCTGATCTAGCTGATGCCTTTGATGACGAGGGTGATGGAAGCGACGACGACGCTGATGACCGACAACGCCTGGTGAGGCAAACTAACACAACAGCAACAGCATCTTGCTCGCCAGATCTTCCAGCCGTTGATGATAGGTCGAGGCATCTTCCGCCGCCCTCAGCACAAGAACAGAATGCATCTTCAGGTTCTCGAACGCGTGTCGTTGGGGGCGGTGCCGGGTCTGACGGCGTATTTGCAAACCTTTCTGCGAAGCCCGAGCGAACAGACTCCGAAAAGGACGAAATGCCTCCGGTAAGATGTCGTAATCTGTTGATGGGCCCGATGGAAGAGGAGCGCTAATGACGGGCAGTCTTACGAACAAGCGGCAGCTGATGCAGCGCCACCATACTGGGAAACCACCATCCTCGCCCCAGGAATAGGCGGACTGGACGAGGTGTACGTCGATGGAATGCCAGTCGGCTCCGTGTTCTCATTCATCTGGAACGGCATGATTTCTACATCGTTTCAACTGGTTGGCTTCTTGCTCACATACTTGTTACACTCGACACACGCTGCCAAGAATGGCTCACGCGCCGGTTTGGGAATCACGCTGATTCAATATGGGTTCTACATGAAGGATTCTGGAAGCGGTGGCGCACCCGTCATGCGCGGTCCAGACGGATATGCGGATCCTCCGGACCCAAACTCGCACGAATTCACGTCTGGCGAAGTCACCGACGGCGGCCCTGCTACGATTACTGGGAGCGAGTGGATGGCATATGTTCTCATGGTGGCTGGTTGGTTCATACTGATCAAGAGTATAGCCGAGTTGTTGAAAGCGCGACGACACGAGCAACTAGTACTCCAGAGTCCAGAACGAGGACTGAGTGTTCCCGTTGTTGCTGAAGGAGAGAGCCCCGAGCGCATTGTATAAAGTTGCACAACAACAGACAACCAGTTGACATGTTCACATGAATGAAACTCGGGGTTCTTCCTTTTTTCCCTTCTCTTCTTCCCTTTCAGCGACGTGGAACTGGAATCCAACGTGGCAAGGCAGTGACACTCTATAGCATGGAGCGAACGTATTTCCCTGGCTTGGTGGATCATCGGCTCGGGCTACCATGCCACGGTACCCAAATAGTATAAGAAAATTGTCGATAATCGCCGTGTTTAGTAAAGACGTCGTGAGCTGCCTCTGGGCATGACAAGATTGAAGCAGCCCCGCAGACATGCATCAATCTCCCTGATAAGGGCCACGTGGCACTTTGTGTGTTGCATGTTTTGCGGGCGGGTTTGGGGATCAAAGAAGAAGAATATGGCGTGCTTATCATTATATCGCCTCGCTTATTTTTTTAGTTCGTGTTTTATGTATTATTTTCCATGCATCTAGGAAGGCCCTGCTCTCACCCCGCCTTCAGCCGGATGAGAGTTTAACCGACTCGCGTGGGTGCCAGGATTCCCCCCCCCAAGAAAGTCGGTGCAGCTTGCCGGCTCATCCTTGAACATGACATGACGGGCAGCACATTGGCTGCATAAATTTGCCGGTGGTGCTTTGAAATCTCCCCCCTGACCAAGCTGAGTCAGGAATAGCTTATCATTACTATGTATACTTGTAGGGCATGGAGAGGTTTATTTCAGACAAGATGATATAGTCCGTACATTCGCGGTATATGTAAGGAGGCTATGTCTATGCCAAGAGGCTTGTAGCAATAACGTGGGCGTTGCGGCGATGACGCGCCTCAAAGCATGATGATGGATGCGTTATAGCTAATACGTGGGCATCTGATATATGTATGAAGGTGAATAAGCGTTTCGGGCCAATGCAGCTCATCCGATGACAGCTCATCGGAGGACGTTTGCGGATCTTGGTGGGGGCATGCGCCGCATTGCATTGCGCTGCGGTGCTCACATCACACCCGGCAACATTTGTGCATGGGGCGACTCGGTTCAGCAGGCCTCTTGGCATCGTTGTGCAACAGCACTGACACCAATCAGGTTTGCACAGAGTCTTTGTCGGTCACGCGCATGACGACGGACTCATGATGGGCATGGTCTCGGTAGCTATCCATGCTAGGCCCTGTTAGCTCGCCTTGGTCTGTCCGATCCTTTGCGGCCTTTGCCCCCGACGAGACGGTAGATATGTACAAGGAAGTTGGATATTAATAGGAGCGTGAATATTAATGGAAGGAATTGGCTTACAATAATGTGAGATGAGGAGGAAAAAAAAAAAAAAAAAAAGAATCACATCTATATAAACTGTGCCATGATCCCCTGCTTCAGTCGCACGGGGCATCACATCACCATCATCCTTCAAAATCATTCTTCAGAATCATCCTTTAAAATCCATTAATCATGAAGTCGAGCGGTATCTTTTTCCTCCCACTAGCCCTTCTGAGCATCGGCTCAGAGGCTCAGCCCAACGGCTTCGACCAAACTACGCATCTGAGTTTCACGGTTTGTAATCCGAAATTAGAGCCGCCGGCGCGGGACAGCGTTAAAGGGCGTTGCCCAGGCCCACATGGCAAGTATTTGAGGGGACGCATAGGCCTGGGGCAGTGCCTGCACGTCGTAGACGGCGTGTTACGAGGTGGACATGTGTGAGTTTCTCTAATAGATGGATTGCTATCCATCTTAAGGAAGGCGATTTTTTTTTTTTTACTAACTCCTATTTTTTAGTAATGCGCTCGCGAACAAATTTATGTGGGATTGTGAATGGCACAAGGCCTCCCTCATTGGCTCAGTGTACCACTGCAAGTGCAAGAGTGCCAACGGCGATTGGGTCGATAATGCCATAGATCTCGGTCAGTCTTTCCTTCTTCTCGTGTGGAAAACGTTTTTTTCTTTGGGAGTTTTGAGTAATTCTAGGCTAATCTGCAAGACCAATCTCTCCGGTAACAGATGGTATCATTACCTATCGAAACGGCACGATGCACTGCGACAATTATCATGGACGTACTAGTCCGGAAGACGATCCTGCCGGGGTCCTTCAGGAGACGAATGAGATAGATCCCACCTTTAAAAAGGTGGCCCATGATTACTATCGAGAGATGGCGCGAAAATTGAAGGAAGTACAAGTAATAAAGAAGACCTAGCTGGCGTAGGATCTTTGAACAGATTCTGACTCATGGCCGCTCCTAGGATCTATAAAAAGATTCTTGGCCTATAGGATCTGGAAAAGGGTTCTCAGCAACTAGACTAGCTCCTGGAACCTCTGTGGGCTTGGTGTGTGTGTGTGTGGTGCTTTTTGGTGCCGTCCAGCTGGAAGGGAGTCTCGGATTTTTCCATCCCAGACGCCATGGCTTGGCCAAGTTGGCCAAGTAGTGGTTGTTGAGGTGGCTGAAATAGAGGATTAGTTTGAGGAATAAAACGTTGTTGGTTTTTATCAAAAGTCATCCAGTCCATTGTTGTCCGCCGTCTCCCAAGTCAAATGATTCGACACTGGGATGTGTAAATTACTAACACCTGCCCCCCCCCCCCTCTCTCTACTTTTACAGTAAATTTAGCAAGTCATGGTTATTATAATAATTTGTCTTCTTTAGTGAGGTTGTTTGTTGGTTTAATGTACGTAGCGTGTTATCATTAGTCGCGAAGCCATACCTGCGGTTCTATATTATTCCACCCAATGATGTTTTCGGTTATTGATATGAGTCTGATGGGTCGTTTATCAGTCTCGGGCCCGCCTTCCATTTTTGGATCTTGGGGATGCCTACGGAGTATAAAACAATAAAACACTTTTTCTGCGGGATAAACTCGTCCCACCGACTCAAAAATACAATCTCTTCCCCCTGGCCTCGCACCTGGCACTCTAGGCATGCCTCCCCTCGAAGAGGTTCCGTCCCCGGTTCTCATCTTAATTGCAAAGAGTGTGCCTGACCTGGTTTCCCTCCACAGCCTGCGTCTGGCGTCACCAGTCTGTGCCGCACTCCTAAGCGATGTGCCTATCGGGGCCGAAATAGTCGATGAGGTGGCGTCATTGAGCATGGCCAAATATAATTGGGACATCTTTGGTTACGTTTGGCAATTACTCCAAGAGGCCGAATCAACTCAGACGGAACCTATCGGGGCTATCAAAATACCGACACCACATCCCACGGCCGAGTCCACGCTCCAACTACTGGCGCTTGCTAGGGTTGTTCATGACACGGCGCACCGCTGCCTCCACACGCTGTTGCGAAGATTAGTCGCGCTACAACCGCGGCGTCTAATAGACATCACCTTTGACCTCCGTAGGCAACGCTTCTGGAAGCCAAGCAACCCTGACTTTCATACCACCGCCCCAGCCACCGAGTGAAGCATTCAACATTGACCGCGCAGCGGCAGGCGCCCCATTCGAGTGGGTTGAGGCAGAACGTGCCTTGAATGGTGCCTGGTTGCTCGCTCTTTTTGCCCTTCTTCGAGACATTGATCCAGCCACCTCTAACACGGGCAATTAACCCAGCGAAGCTCAACGCCTCCACATGCGCCAAGTTGGCATTTTGTGGGACCATGAAAACGCGAGGACAGTCCTAGACTGCTTCATCAACGATGAAGATCAGAGCCATCTGCGATTGACTGATCTCTTTTCATCTGCTCCGTCGTGTCATGAGGCAGGGTGCTCGGTAAATGCTCGCCCTGCAGACTCCGCATGGGAACCTGGCCCAGGCGGCCTTGGTCGCAGTCATTGGCCAACGACCGCTTTTGCCAGCGCTAGGACAGTCTATTATTCACCTATAAGATATGTCCGGTTTGCGCCCTATAGGGCCTTGGGGCTTTACTATCTGGGAGGAACCTCGCCTAGTTGCTATGGGTCTGCTTGGTAGCAATCATCTTATTAATGCTGTGGGCCATCGCCTTGTCCGGTATGGGGACATGTATGGATGGAAGAGTGTGCTGACGCCTGAGCAGCTTGAACAGCTTGAAGCGGATCAACGTGCTGCGTGGCATCAGCCCCCGTTCTAATCCTTCACGAAGGAGAGAAATGATGGCCGGTTTTCATGTTGCCTTTCCATCCCTGTAGTAAATTGATTGTGGGCGGTGGAATCAATATCGTGGGAGTTATAATGTAGGGACTATGCGGGAGCCACAGACTTACGTAGTCATTGAGGTACATGTAATTTATTTGTCAACATTTCAATAGAGTTCGTGATGCACCAGTTATCATAAAAATAACCCGCCATTGCCATTCGAGTCTGCCACAAGTACATTGCATTTGTATTTGTCGTTGGCTGCAAGAAACAATACCTTCCGCTCCGGCAAGCTCACCCAATTTTCCTGCCGTTCTCAGTACAACGATTTTGGGCTCTAGAAATTTCCTTCATCATGAAAATCTCATCTGGGTTCCAGAGACGGGCTCTGACAGTCGCAATAACTCTCGTTATCACAAATGTGCTGAAGAGCCTCTCAGTTCAAGCTGATGTGACACATCCAATTGTGCCTATTGATCGCATCAATTCGACATACGAAATCCGGCTCCTAGATAAAGATGGCACGTTTCTCGTTTCCTCGGATAAGCATTCGCTACAGATTCGTGACGATGACGGCGCGGTGCTTTCAAAAGCAACCGATAGAGGTACGTAAGTGATGCTAGTTCTCCCACAATCGAACTATGCAGCTCTTAAAATAACTGTAAACCAGCGGGATTCGTTGCAATCCTTGCTTGCTAGATTTCTAGAAGTAGAAATAAGTTCTTTTAACGAGAACATGGACGGACCGCCTCAATATGGAAGTGTTGCTACAATACTAATAAAGAAGGATAACAGAGTTTCATGTGTGAAAATCCAAACTGTCCACTAGACGTAGCCATTTCTGTGGCCCTTTGGGTGGGCGGAGACATCCCAGCGTCGTGATAGACCTAGATATAAGCAAATTTGAAAGCACCTTAGTTAAAGATTAACGAATTTGACGGTGAGTAAAGGTTATTGGCTCTGACGCTCGGATCAAAGCTTGAAGGTTCTAATAATAGGAGTGATGCTATTAGGCCTATTGTGAGGAAGAATGTAAATGGGCGGCTGTAGATAGCTTTAATTTAGGTACCTTGTAATTAAAGTGAAATTACGTGTGAGGCATGAGTAGCTAGTAATGGCTATCTTTAGCCACCGCCGCCACAATTTTAGTGCTATTTACTCTAGCGTTGAACTCTTAGAAGACTTATAGAAACATTGTGTACACTCTTGATAAGTAACAAGTAACCACAATATATCACTATCGATTTTGTCAAGGGAAAACACCATCCTAGAGGACACGATGCTAGCTCACACATACGCGACTGGCACGGTCACGTGTTAACTAAATCATCAGAGATAGGGGTGGTTAACGCTAATACAACGTCACACTTAATATTATTTGGTAAGGGCATATAAGTTTAATTAGATTAGGTATCTGGACAAGCATCGTCATGCTAATAATCCCTAAGAGCAAAGCAAGAAGTGACCCCTTTTTAAATGTAAACATCCCTTGCCACGATAGGTCTTAGCGCGATGCGACGCGTTATGCGAGGTAGAGAGATTTCAGCCAAACACTATCTACCAGCCGTGGATACCATAGCATGTAAGGATGCCGTTCTCATTTGTGAGAATATCGTCTGTCTTCTAGATTAGCCTAAAAAGTACTTGATTCTCTGTAAATAAGAGACTAACCAAGATCTATGGATGTTTTCCTCAACTTACGCTCCCAATCTTCGCAATTGCAATTATACACTGCGCTAGTCGAAGACTCCGAGCTAGTAAGGTAGCACGAACGAAAGTCACAGGATCGACCAAAGTTACCACTTGGAAGATAATTAGTAGAAATGCAAAGTAAATACAAATCTGTTAAGAGTACTTACTCTGGTCTACCTTTTAACACGCCACCTATATTTACAAGGCAGCGATTAAGGTCTATGCCTGAAGATCTCCATCCGTTATTTACCGTGTCATTTGTTTGCCGACAGGAAACGTCGATAATTTCTCGGAAAGGTCCCTGCAGACTGTGAGAACATGTTTTTGTGAAGTGCTCTCGCGGCTGCAGTTTGGTAGCAACCTGTCTATCAAGCGTCACGCCTGATAAAACGCCATTGGGAAAAGCCAAGCTAGCACTTCCACTAGCTAGCTGTAGAATAAAAAAATAAGCGCTTAGCTTCATATTGATTCTTGAATATACGAGAAAGAAAAGCATGACTGAACTCTTGTCACAGAGTATTAGACCTATCTGTCAAGAATCGCTTTACTGCATAGGGTGTGTAACTGCATTTCACTTGACAGACCTATAGGTGTGAGACCGTTATAATAATGAACTCAGCTATCTAAGCTATCCACCCGTGGCATAACGAGGCTATATACGAGGAGAAAAGAGGGTCTCTGCCCTAAGTGCCAAGGTCTCGCAGTTAGCCGCGAAGAGGGAAGGCATCGCGATGAAGGTGATTACTAAGATATGAGGCTGCTATATCTAACAATAGGTCACCAAATACGGATCCGTACGCATACCGCGTAAGTTTTGCACAAATCAATGTGGAAGCAAATCTCCTTTAGTTTATTCGTCAATTGGATACTCGCACCTTTTCTCGTGGTTAGTATCTCCACCAATTGTTCAAGTCAAGGTTGGCCCTTGAACCACTAAACACTATCGGCTGACATCTGTTAAACAAACTAGCTTGCCTTTGCTTGGGCATTCCACCCTGATAAAAGCGAGCTCCGTATTGGCCTTATTCTCGTCGGACTGCGGGGAGATGCATTGCTCCCCATGTTCACTATAAAGATTGACAAGGAATTAAAAAATGAAAAAGTTTTCTTCAAGTATAAACACTAACACTATTCATCTGGAAGGCCTCGCCGGCGGCGACGATGAATACTGCGCCATCCTAGTCGCCATTAACTCACTTCTGCATACGGTCCTTTTCGCACCAATGGCCGTCTTCTTCATGAGTATCATTAGCGGGGAACTAGACACTCTGCTGGGAGCGAGTTAAAGTAGCCTGTTGCCGTAGATTGTATCTTGGCAGAATGTAAGTTATAACTCACAGAGGTCTGTTTAGTCCGGATATTGCTATGAGAGGGCCTTGTTAGGGGTGTTTCTGTTACGTGGCGTCATGATGCACGCCCATGTGTGATCACTTCACCCGGTGTAAAGGCTTCAGTCGAGAGCTGGACCAACAGCATATGTTGTGTCTCCATCGCCCCTAATCATATGAAGGACTATCTTGAATCCCGATTTCTTTTATAGCCACTTTCGTGATTCCGTCTCCTCGTTTTTGATGCATCTACAGCCATTACACACCTCAATGAGAGTATTACAATGCTATCCTATTGATCTGCTAGCAGATATCCTGTTCCATACTTGGCTGGCTGAGAGCACTCAGATCGTCCGCCACGACATACAATGATTTCAATTCTGGATCATGATTCACTGTGATAGCTCTTTTAGAGAGGATTCGACAAACTCAATAAATAGAATATGTTGTACCGAAAAAGTAATTAGACAGACGAAGGAGCGTCATGGCGGCCACCGTGGTTGTATTTTGCGTTAGGAAAATTCATGATAGAGAGACACAACTAAAGAACGACACCCCTGAATATTCTCCTCTCCATGCCTCCACAAACCCTCTTCGGGCATGAAATTCTCTCCTTTCCATAAACGTGCCTATTATCTAGTGCACGCTTTGCTCGTAACACTATTTAGCGAGCGCCGGGGCACACGACACGGTTGGGACTATCTCAGGGTTAGTAATTGAAATAGCATACACCGATATCGAATATTAGACGCACCGAACATTAGTGCTGACATCTATAACATTATTAGAATATATAGATGACTGCATTTTCAGACACTTATACTTACTGCAAGGTTTTCCTGTGCGGCCGCGGCAAGAGCCGTCAGTGCAGCGACGGTTGAACTGCCTACCGCTGGCGAAACGGCCTTGGCAATAGCCTCGACGGTTGCAGGTCTGTTTCTTTTAGCGTAAATAAGTACAATAAAGATGTGAGAGACTTACTCCTCTCGCTATTTCGTTGATGGAAAAGTCACCATCGGCGAAATCGGCCGCAGAGGTATCGACATCTTCGACACCAGAGTCAACGTCCTCAGCCGGCGCGGCAAGGGCAAGAGCGGAAGTAAAGAGCAGGACAGCGGCGAAGAACTTCATTTTGCTGGTATATAAGAGGTGGTTCTTTAAAGTTGTGAATAAAGCGTTTGCTGTTGCTATTGCTAGTGATAATGATGTTGTTGCTGTTGGTGATGAAACTGGCAAATTGAGGTGGCATAACACGTATTAATAGCCACTTCTTCGTGGTCACTTGTGATTATGCAGAGAGACTGCAGTATCAATCCATGGGCTGATAAAATACATTGATAAGAAAGAAGCAATCGCCGATGAAATGCACGCATCAGCCTCGTCTTACATGCAGGACACAATTGAGCCGACTACAGGACCTTCTCAGCTTTCAATTGGAAGAACAAGAGTTGCAACACTTGGAACCTATGACTATACTCGGTAAGGTTCCAATCTGTGCTGACGATACTGCAGCGGGCGGTTTGCATACAACCCACCATGTCATCTTGGTAGGTCAGACAAAAAATGTTGGATAATACAGTCTCACATCTAAAGCCACATCTAAAGCATCACTTCCCTCGCGAGAACTTCCCTCTGTAGTGGCTAACTGCGAGACCTTGGCACTTAGCGCAGACACCCTTTTTACTCTTGTATATAGCCTCCTTTTCGCCATGTGTGGATAGCCTAGATTGCTGAATGTATCATCATTATCTTTCCACACTGTCTCACACCTTGTCCACGATTGTGTATATGTTCTCTTGGGAAGCGACATTGACATGTGAACCTTGGCGGCACAGCTGGGCTCAACGCAGATATAGCCTAATGCAAGTGAGATTATAAGCAAGTATAATCGGGCGGTACTGCGTCGGGCCATTAGGGAAGCGTTTTAGTTCAAACTCCATGTGCTAGTTATTAGCTGATCTTAGCATCTTACCTTCATAGAGCACTCACTAGTTAAATCCGAGGTTGGATCAGCCGTTCTGAGAAACTTCTTGCGCAACGCTGACTGAGTCAACCCCAGATTGGCAGATGCCGGCATCACTCGCCTATCCACAAGGGTGATTCACTTTCACAGCGCATTCTGCATTGATTGTCAATGAGGAATGTTAGATACAGCAGCCTCACATCTTAGGCATCACTATCGCGATGTCTTCTCTCTTCGAGGATTTGTTGCGAGACCTCGGCACTTAGGGCAAAGACCCTCTTTTTCCCTCGTGAATAGCCTCGTTGTGCCACGTATGTGGATAGCTTAGATAGCTGAATTCATCATCATCACTTTCCACACCGTCTCACAAGGAAAGCCATCCTTCGGGATTTGCCCGGTCTGCGCCTTGGCCTCCTGAAAGGTACCATATTGATAGGGTGGTTACCAATGATGATGGTATTCTTCAGTAATCTAGCTACCACGTCTCCGTAGTAATATTACTTTCCATTACGTAAGCTATTCTCCACACCAACACCCCGCAGAGTCAGACAGAGACAGAGCTCATCGATGATTGGCCGCCACTGTGCAGCAACAGACACACAGCCTTCTTGTCGCCTCAAGGCAGCAAATGTTGTGTGGTACAGCACCATTCATTCTTCTGGGTATTAAGCGTCGCCCACATTCTCATCAAAGCAACATTTTCTCTTTCCCGGCCTCAAACTCTGTTGACTCCTCTGATCCCCGTCATGTCTTCCGGATCCGAAACAACCAAAACAGGCCAGCAAGAGACCGCCGCCCGAGGCTCAAGTCGAAGGGAGATGTCTGGTATGCCTCCCAGGTTGTCGCCACCAAAGTAATGTGAATTGCTAACGAAAAAGAACTCACACCAGATGAAGAGACTCCGGATATCATGCCGGACAGAACACTGTCTCCCGAGGAGGCTGAAGCCGACTATCAGGCGCAGCTAGCTCTTCTCCGCCAACAGACCGCAGAGTACGAAGCAAGCCAACAGGCTGCTAAAGAGGACGAGAAGTGAGATCGAGGAAGATGGCGGAGGCGATGACAAGATGATGCAGTGTTGAGCTCTTACGGTGGGGAATCTCGAGGCTTCGTCGAGCCCTTCCACTGCTGCAACGGGCCTGTGATCAGAGACGATGTTCCCTTTCTCATGTCATACCACACAAGACGCTCGTCTTAAGACCTAAGCAATCTCTCTCGAAGGCGATGCAAGTCTTTCGCGCCGTGTATTGTCCTGCATTAGTCTTAGACGAGATATTTTGGCCGTGCACTCAATGCTTCATGTTATTTCTCATCGATAGAGGCCCTGTTGACTTTGTAATGTATAGTTTGAGCTGGCCTGGCCTCAATTAAAGACATCAGCCATTCTTTCCCCTAACAACAACAGCCCCAACAACCGTTGTCATCTTCTCGTCTGTAGAGCAGCGTTTACCCCACCTTACCCCACTAGAATCCGATGCTAATGGCCGGCCTGAGTCAAATCAACTTCTTTCTGACGGGTGGGGGCAGGTGCGAGGCACCTGGCCCACCTAGCACAAAAACCCCACTTAGCAGATTTTTTAACAGGGTTTCTTTTCTCCCTAATTATTATTACGAAATTCATTTGTTTTAGTTAATTAATTAATTAAAGCTTCGTTTTCCGTTCTTTTAGCTTCTTAGTAACCACGCTAGGAGATAGTAATTAAAAGCTTCCTTAAGCTTACTTACAGTTAAGTTATTGTTATTATTATTATTATTATTATTAGACTAGGGTAGTTTATTTACTCACTTTATTGCCTATTTTTTAACCCCTGCTTAATTCTATAGAAATCCCTTGCCTTACCCTTTAATATTTCTTATTATCTTTTTTATTCTTACTTATAACTATTAAACCCTATACTCTCTATTATTAGTATTATTATTAATCTAAAGTTATAAGAGTTAAAATCCCTATAGAATTCGCAAATAGTAAAGGTATACCCCTATAACTTAGAATTAATTAAATTATTATTACTAGGAAGTGTTTTAGTAAGAGAAGAAAAATTCCCTCTTACTAGACTAGGAGACTAAGCTATAATCTAGCTAGCCTATTTCTTCTAGTAACTTACTACCTTACTAAAATTAAAGCTACTTATTCTAGTATTTAAAAAACCTATATTTAAAGAATTAAAGCTACCTTTACTAGTATCTAGAAAACCTATATTTAAAACACTTAATTATTAGCCTATAATAGAGCTATGTAAGTTACCCTTATCTTAAGATATTAGGATCTTTAATAAGTCTATATCTATAGGATAATAGTTAAGTTATTTATAGTAAACTTTTAAGACTATTAATAAAAGTAAGAATATTAACCTAAATACTTTTATTTAAGCTATTAATATAGCCTTAGGTAATAGAGTAATTACTTTTATTAATAGCTTAAAGTAATTAAGGCTTATAGTCTTAAGGGCTAAGAATAGTATAGTAATTACTACTAATTTAGCTACTCTTTAATAGTTACTATAAAAGTAATACCCTCCTAATATTATTAATAAAGAAGTAAAAACTAGTACTAATATAAAACTTTAATAAGGTAAGGGTAAGGTGTTAGGAGCGCAGAGGTCAAAGATAGGATGTTTATTAAAGCAGGTCTTTAGAGAACCTTTAGGCTATGCAAATAATAAAGAGGCTAGCTAGCTATAAGATAGCTATGTGCTTATAAAGCAAGGTATTTATTAAAGATAGTGTATATTATTAGTGCTAGGTTAGAGATTAAAACCTTTATATACTTACCCTTAGCTAGTATTTATTTAGTAGTAACTATAATAGTCTTAGCTATTACTTTATTCTTAACCTTTTAGTGTAAGCTATAATAAATTAATCTCTCTTAACCTTTTTAAGGATATAAACTATTAGCTAGATTATTATATAGCTAATACTCTAAAGATCTATAAGAAATACACTAGTACCTTATAATAATAAAGCTATAGATAATTAGGAAAATAAAGAACCCCTATAATCTAGAACTATAGATAATAATAGGGTATAATAAACGTCACTTAATCCTAATTTAAGTAAAGGTATAGATAATATAACTAAAGAAAAAAGGGTATTATAGTAATACTATAAGGTTATATAATCTAAGCTATGTTACCTTTAGAGAAGATAAGAGATCTTATAGATAAAGGCATAAATTAAAGAGCTTAAGGCAAATCTAGGATTAGCTAGACCTTAAACTAGACCTATAATTACCCCTTAATCTAGACCTATAATTACCCCTTAAACATTAGCTATAATTTTACTTATAGTCTATAGTAATATAGTAGTAATTATATAGTAAGGTAATCTTATTAAAATGTAAATAAAAATGCCTATATATAAAGGGGAAACGTATAAAAGCCTATAGAATTTCTTAGTAAACTTAGATATATTATTTAAATTAGATTACTATACCTTTAAGGATAATATAACTAAGGTAGTATATATAGGTAGCTACCTAGCTAGTAATGTAAAGTAATAGTAAATATGTTATATAGCTATAAATAGGTATATAGATTATTTATTAATTACCTAGGCAGATTTTCTAAAATAGTTAAAAACTAGAATAATAAATATAGGTATAAGATAATTAGAAGTAATAAGGTTACTACTAAATCTTAGGTAAAAGAATAACTAATTATTTTAATCCTTTATATAAGCCTAGGATAAGGTAAAAGCTAAGTTACCTAAAGAAATCCCTATATATCTAAGAATTATAATCTTTTTAAATAGCTTAAATAATACTATAAGGAAGTAAATAATTAGTTAAGAGATCCTAATAACCTAGAGCTAACTATAAGGCTAGGGTAAGAAAGTAAAGGTTATAATAGGTTTAGGCTAAAATAATAAAAAAGGTTAGGACTCTAAAAGAAAGAGATAATACTCTTATTTTATATTACCTATAAATAAAGCATAGTAATAAAGTAAAGACTAAGGGAAAAGATAATCCTTAGTATACTATAAATATAGAAAGCCTAGGTATACTTTACTAGTTTATTAGGTACTAGATTATTTTACCTATAAAAGTACTAAGTATATAACTAAGAAGTATAGAGAAAGTAATAATAAAGCTATATCTCCTAATATAATACTAGTTTAATTAGTATAGACTTAGGAATATAATCTTACTATAGAATACCCTATAGATAATAAAATAAGAATATAGGTATCTTTATAATAAGATAACTAGTAAATAGCTATATAAGCACTATTTAATATAAGTATATAGTCTTTAATAATTTATCTAAAATTATTATTAAAAAAGGATTAGGAGAATATAATTTAATTAGATAGAATATTAAAGAGTATAAGTAAAAAAGTAATTCTATATTAAGGAATTTTAAAAAAATTAGTTAAGATAAAAAATAGTATAGGATTTATAAAGGTTTACTAAGTTAGTTACTTTATTACTAATATAAGTAAAGGGATAATTCTAGGTATAAACTAGATTAAAGAGTATTTACCTATAATTATATATTAGAAGTATAAATACTAGAGATATCTAGTAATAATAAAATATCTCTTCTTTACTTATAGTAAGTAGTAAGTATATAAAGAAAAAAAAATAGTAGTAATTACTTTATTATTAGGAGTAATAAAGATTAAGCTAAGTATTCTAGAAAATAAAAATTAAAAAGGAAAAGGAGAAGGCTAATTAAAGAACTTAGTAATAATAGATATATAAATAAATAATAAAGTAGCTATATAGATCCTAGAGTATGCTTATTTATAGTAAAAAAGCAAAGGTATTATAGTTATACTAATTTTAGAAAATATAAGTAGTAAAGAAGCTATATTAAATTAGGATAAGAGTACTAAGTGCCTTATACTAATAATCCTAGAAGAATATAAGGAGTTTATAGATATTTTTTCTAAAGAGTTAGTAAGTAAGCTTCTTAAACTAGGAGGTTATACTTATATAATTAAATTAGAAGAAAGGAAAACACTACCTTAGGGGCCTATATATAATTTAGCTAAGAGAGAGCTAGAGGTTCTTAAAGAGTACCTTATAAGTATATAGCTTAAAGGGTAAATTAGAAGATTAGTTAGCCTAGCTAAAGCCCTGATTTTATTTATTCTAAAGAAAGGAGGGAAATTAAGGCTTTATATAAATTATAGGGGCCTAAATAAGATTATAATTAAGAATAAGGCCCCTTTACCCCTTATTACTAAAATTCTTAATTAATTAGTAAGCGTAGTTATTTTTATAGTCCTAGATTTAAAAGATATATACTACTAGCTATATATTTACTTAAGTAATAAGTAAAAAATAGCATTCTATTATTAATATAGCCACTTTAAATATCTAGTAATGTTATTTAGACTAGTTAATATACTAGTGACTTTTTAGGAGTATATTAATAATACTCTTAAAGGACTTATTAATAAGACTTATATTATCTATTTAGATAATATACTAATATATAGTAGTAAGGTTAAAGATTATATAGAATATATTAAATAAGTTTTATATAGGTTTAAAGAGGTAAGTCTTTTTATTAACCTTAAGAAGTATTAATTTTTAGTTAAGGAAGTTAAATTTTTAGGCTTTAAGATATTAGAGAAAGGTATTATAATAGACCTAGTAAGAGTTAAAGTAATTATAACCTAGCTAATACTATATAGTGTTTTTAATATTTAGTTATTTCTTAGTTTTACTAGATTTTACCACTATTTTATTAAATAGTATAGTAAAGTTATTATTCTATTAATAGATTACCTTAGAGGGAATTAACTAGTAATATTTAAACTAAAACCCTATAAGCTAGTAGCGTTTAGAGAGCTTTAATAAAGATTTTAGGAAGCACTAATTTTAGTGTATTTTAACTTACTTATATATCTTAGAGTGAAGACAAATACATCTAGATATGTGATTAGGGCTATACTTATAATATTAGTGCTAAGTCACTAGTACCTAGTTATATTTATATTAAGGAAGATAACTAATACTAAATTATAATATTTAATACTTAATAGCGAATTATTAGCTATCTAAGAGGCTTTTTATATATAGAGACACTATCTTGCTTATTTAGCTTATATAATTGAAGTTATTATAGATTATTTAAACTATAAGTACCTTACTATAAAGCCTAAGCTTACTAGTAAGTAAGTAACTACACTTAATAAGCTTTATCCTTTTGATTTTAAGATTATATATTATATAAGGAAATTAAATCCTACTAACTTACTTTTAAGAAAACTAGATTTTATAAGTAAGGTAAGGAAAGAGAAAGTAATAACTATATAACTTCTTACCTTTTTATCTAAATTTATAAATACTAAGAGATAGGAACACTATAGTAATATTATTAATACTATAGGCTCTATAAAAACATCACTTAATATAACTAATAGTTAGTTATAATAACGCTGTGATAATACTGCTAATATCTAGGGTTTTAAAAAATCATAACTTAACTATATTTCTAAAGAACCTAATAATCTAGATAATCTTAGAAGAGTTATATTAGTAGGGTTATTTAATACTTTTTATACTTCTATTAATAAGCAATAAGCTAGCTATAGTAATACTATTAGTACCTAGTATATATATTATTTATTACTTAATTATTTTAATTTTCCTATTAGACTAGCTATTTTTAATAGGGATAAACTAGTATAGGTTATTACTAGTAAGTAGTAAAGGCACCCCTTAAAAACATCACTTATCTATATCCCTATAAGACTAGAAGTATCTATTAAACTAATTACTTATAAAGATATTATAGCTAGGATTTAATCTATTTAAAGAACCTCTTCTAAGTTTAACTCTAACTTTCTAGAAAAGAGCTTAGAATTAGAACCCCTAATTTAAGTCTTATTATATAAAGCATAGTAAGGTAATAACTTTACTATAGCTTAATTAAAGTTACTTAAAAGCAGTAATCTAGCTATATCCTAAATATAGTTAATTAGACTCTTTAAGCTATTAATATTTAAGAATTATATTTTTATTCCTTTAAGTATAAGGAAAGAAATTTTATTACTAGACTTTTACTAGTAAAAGATTTAAATTAAACCTATAATATAATTTTAGTTATTATTAACTATTTTATAAAATATAGTATTTATATCCCTATTTTAATGTAACTAACTAGTAATAGGCTAGTAACTATGTTCTTAGAATATGTTTTTAGAGACTATAAAGCCCTAGAAGGTATTATAATAAACTAAGGTTCTATATTTACTAGTGGTTTCTAGATAACTTTTTATTATTTTCTTATAATAAAGCGGCTACTTAGCACCGCTTTTTACCCCTAGATAGATAGTTAAATAGAACGTTTAAACTAGGTCTTAGAACATTATTTAAGGGCTTTTACTTATACTAAATAGACTAATTAAGTAAATAACCTATTAATAGTGTAATTTGCATATAATATAAGTAATTACTTAACGCATAGCTACACACTAGTAAAGGCATTATAAGGTTATAATCCTAGAGGTTTATAGTAAGTAGTAGTAAATATCCCTTTAGTAAATAATTAAGCTAAAAGTAAGATTTTAGCACTAAAAGAGAAGTATACTATAATTAAGTAGCTTTTAAGTAACTTATAGACTTAGTATAAAAAATATTATAACTAGAAGAGAATTCTAATAAGGTTTAAAGTTAGTAACTATATTTTATTATTAATAAAAAACATTAACCTAAGATACCTTAGTAAGAAGCTAGCTATAAAGTATTTAAGCCCCTATAAAATTAAAAAGGTAATTAGGAGTTATAGATTAGTATATTAATTAAAATTACTACCTAGGACTTAATTATATAATATATTTAATATTACTAGTCTTAAACCTTTTAAAGGGAACCTAATAGATATAGAAGATATATCCTTATTATAAGATACTATTAAAGATAATAAATAAGAGTTTAAAGTTAAGAGAATTATTTTATACTACTATAATAGAAAGCATTATAAATATCTAGTTAAATAAAAGAGCTATAATACTTTAGAGAATTCTTAGGTATTAAAAAGGGATTTTATTACTAGAGAAATTATTAATAACTATAAGTAATAGCTAAGTAATAAAGTTAATATAAGGTAGTTATATTTTATAACTTAATATACTAAAGATATTAGAAAATAAAGTTAATTTACTTAGATAACTTAAATAATCTATTATATAGCTACTAAGCACTTATCCCTTTATAATAGAGTTAGCCCCTAAGATTACTAGTCCTTTATTATTAGTAATAGCTATAGAAGCTATAAAGAAAAAGGCCTTAGGAGTATCTTTATTATTAGAATCTCTCTCTTTATATATATAAACCTAAAGTATACTAGGGAGCTTAATAAAACTAATATATTTAGGTAAATTAATAGTATTTAGTATAAACTACTAATAAGTTAGTTAAGTATTAGCTATATATACTAAGAAAGCTTACCTTTAGGATATTTTAGGCTATAAAGTAAAGATAGTTTAAAATATTAATCTAAGTCTTTAGATTTATAGTATTACTTAGTAATACTATTATAGTGTGTTTATTATATTTTACCTTATAAGTAGTATTAGTAAATATTTAAGCGTGGTAAATATAACTATACTTATTAGAATTTTTATAAACTAAGATAGTATTCTATAGCTTTTTCTTTACTTTTATAATAAGCTAGTAATAAGTTAGTAGTAATCTAGTATCTAGGTAATAGGATTATACTTACTTTATTTTAATAGTAATAGCTACCTTTAAAAGTAGCTTTAATAAGTTTAAATAGCTTATTATAAAGCTATATAATTTAAGCTAAAGTCTAGTAGTATATTAGTAATAAGTAAGTAAATTTTAGTTAAGAGAGATATACTATAATATAGTTTTTATTATTTTAGAAGTAATAAGTATATTTTATTAAATAGCCTATTAAATATTAGCTATAAAGAAGTAATAAGTAAGTAAAGAAGTTATACTTAAAGATTTATTATATTTAGCTAGGAAGGTTTTTTTATTAATAAGGTATCCTAGAATCTTATAAGTACTATTTTTTAGGAGAATATTTTATATTATTACTTACTAATAATAGCGTATATATAGAATTTTCTTTAAAGTTATTTTACTAGTAGTAAGTTAGTAATAGAGATACTATAAGAATATAATAAACTTATAATAAGATTTTAAAAGAAGTTTACTTTAGAGAAGACTTTATAGGAGACTTTATAGGAGATTTTTTAGTTAATAGATTTTCTTAAGGTATTAATAAAGGTAAAGTTTAGGTATAAGACTTAGATATAGTAAACTAGCTATAAGTTAGCTATAATAGACTAGATAGGGAAGTTATGCTAATAAGAGTATAAACTTATAAGCTAGATAAGGGTAAGAAACTAAGATAAATAAGGATAAATAATAATAATAATTAGGGACTAAAAGAGGTTAGTAATTACTAAGTAATAGTAATAAAAGAGCTACTACCTAGCTAGTAAGGGTAACTTATAAGGTTAAGGGATATTATAAAAGAAAGAAAGAGTGTAAAAGGGGGGAAAAATTAGTCTTTTTTATATTAACCCTAGACCCCTTAAGTAATCTAATGTACTATATATAGGTGATTTATAAATTATAATAATAACTATTAGCACTACTAAACGTATATATACCTAATAGCTATAAGCTTATAGTAACTATAATATAAGCCCTTTAGTTAGACTATTTAGAACCCTAGCATTAGGTATCTTATTTATTTAACTAATTACAAAAATTAACATAGGTTATCTGTGTTTTTTTTCTAGCTATATAATAGGTAATAACATTTGTTTTACTATAGTAAAGCTATGTATAGGCTACTATTTAAATATTACTAACTATAATAAGGGGTTATTTTTAATTAGTAGTATTATTATTATTATTTCTTTTTATTTACTTACGTGTCTAGATATAAGGTGCTTTATCTTATTTTCCTTATAAAGCTTTAATATAGTAACTATACCTTAAGTAAGTAGCTTATTTTATAATTAAGGTTAATTATATATAAGGGGGGTATTATATTAGGAGCGTAAAGGTTAAAGATAGGATGTTTATTAAAGTAAGTCTTTAAAGAACCTTTAGGCTATATAAATAATAAAGAGGCTAGCTAGCTATAAGATAGCTATATGCTTATAAAGCAAGGTATTTATTAAAGATAGCGCATATTATTAGTGCTAGGTTAGAGATTAAAACCTTCACATACCTACCCCTAGCTAGCATCTATCTAGCAGCGACTGCGATAGTCTTAGCCATCACTTCGTTCTTAACCTTTCGGTGCAAGCCGTGACATAAGGCCCTTATTACCTATTATTCTTATATTTTAAATATACTTTATTATACTAAAGAAAAGGATAAACTAATTACTTCTAACTATTCCCTTACTTTAATTAAGAGTTATACTCTTTATAACTTTATTTAGTAGTTTACTTAAGAATTATATAATAAATTACTAATATAAGAAGCTATTAGCTAAAATATATTAGCTACTAATAGCCTTAGAGAAGCCTAAGAATATATTAAGTAAGTTACTATTATTTTAGAGATAAAGGCTAACCTTATAAAGATAACTATATAAGATATAAAGATTACCTTAATAAAGGAATTTATTAAACTTTAAAGTAAGTGCTTTACTAATAAAGTATTATCTTAAGTATATAAACTACCCCTAGGGTTTATAAAAGTATTAGGAAAATAAAGATAATAGTTTACTTTAGTTAATACTTTAATTACTTAGCTTTAGCTTATAATATTATACTTAGGTCTATTAGAAATATATAGTCTTACTAACCCTTAGTAATTTAGTAAGTATTATTCTATACCTTAAGTAATTAATTAAATACTAACTTTAGTTACTTACCTTTAGAATTATCCTTAGATATAAAATAAAAGTAATATTAACTTAAGGAATAAAGCTTTAATAAACCTATAAGATAGCACTAACTAGTTTATCCCTAGAACTTAATAAGTAAGCTTTCTCTCTTAATATTAAAATAATAGTACTAGTATATATTAACCTTTATAAAATATACTTATAATAACCTAAGGTACTAGTTAAAGAGAAAGAGTACTAAAACTAAGGCTAGTAACTAAATTAAGGAATTAGTATATTAATAGAATTACACTATTACCCTATAGGGGTGCTTACTTTAAGTATAAAGTTACTAGATATTATACTATAAACTATACTATAACTAGAAATAATTTATTATAATAATAGAAATCCTTATAGTTAAAATTAATAATACTTTCTCTTTATAATAACTAGTTATAAGTACCTAGATAAATCTATACTTAGTTAGCTTAAGTATACTTAAATAGTAATAAATATAAGGATATAGTAATATCTAGAGTTATTAAAGAGATTATAAGTAAATTATTAGTTAGAGTTTAATATACTTTAATTAAACTAGGTATTATTAAAAACTTACCTAATCTTATAGAAAATCCCTAGCTTATTTAGCTTAAATAAAACCCTATAGTTACTATAAGCTTATAGAAAATTAGGGCTTACTATACTAATATAAAGGTATAAGTAAAAGATATTACTAATAAGGAGAAGAATAAAGCTAAAGTGCTAAGACCCCTTATTAAAAGCCTTAAAAAAGCTAATATAAAAACCCTTAAGTCTATTACTTAAGGCACTCTATAGGTTATAATATTAGTATTAGAGGCTATATTACTATTAAAAAAATAAAAGGAAATACCCCTTAGTAAGATATTAGAAAGTTAGACTTTAACTTTTAAAGCTATACTATTAGTAAAAGAAAAGGTAATTAAGTAAAATATAAAAGTATTAAGTAAGATTTAAGAATATAAGAGTCTAGGCCGTATTAACTAAAAGGCCTTAGTAAGTTATATCTTAGTTTTAATTTTACTAATAAATCTATAGTAAATTAGCCTAGAAATATCTAAGTAATTTTAAAAGCTATTATTAAAGGTAATAACCCTAAGGAAGTAAATAAAAAAAAAGGTAGCCTTCTTACTTAATATAAGCTTAGTTTAGGCTATATTTAGTAAGGGTTAGAAAAGTCCTATAGCTAATAATTATAATACTAAGTTACTTTAAGAGTATTAATTAAGTGCTAAGCTATTTAGGATTACTATTTAAGCTTATATAGGATTTTAAAAGGAATACATATTTAATCTTAAACTAGGATAAGTAATAGCTAATTAAGAAGCTAAGATTAATATTATATCTTAGGTATTTATACTATAGGAAAATATACTAGTTTATAATTTAGGATTTATTAGTTTCTAAGGGCTATAATTAATTAATACTAATAGGTAAGAGAATATAGTTACCTATTTTATATTAATAAAAGTAGTATACTATAGTATTATATAGTTAGTTTAGGTAATAATTACCCTAGACTATTAGCCTAAAAACTAGACTATTTTAATTCTAGGTTTACCCTAGCTTTATAATATAGGTATAAGGTTTAATATTAGGAACTTTAAACTTATAATTAAAGTTAAGGAGTATAAAGATAAAGTTATTTCTATTAAGGAACCTTTAGTGGCTTTATTTAATTAATAGAAAGTACTGCTTTATTTAGCTAAGCTTATAATCCTAGAGAAGTATATAGGTTAGGATAATATAGACTTATCCCTAGATAATGCCTTATTAGGATCTAAGGATAAGGAGAAGGATAATTTAGATAATTTAAAAAACTAAGTTACTTACTATAACCTAGTTAAGTTAAAAAACTAAATCTAATAGCCTAGAGTAAATATAAGAGTAAGTAACTTTATAAGCTCCCTTTTATTTATTTCTAGGTTAAGCCTATAGTGTAGTTTTCTAGCTATATGCCTTAAATTACTTACCTTATTTTAGTGTAAATAAATTTTTAGCTTATAAATTAACTTAGTCTTTATATATTCTAATTAAAAGTAAATTTACTTAAAGAGAGAGAATATACTATAAAATTAAGGGTTAATAATAATAATAGGAAAATATTTTAATAGATAAAGGATAATTAGCTAGGGCTAGTTACTTTAGATTCTCTATTATTTCTATTTCTAACTAAGTAAAGAGTATAAAGAAGGGAAACTAACTAGGAAACCTTAATTAAAATAGTATTATTATAGTTTAAGGGTTATAAAGTAACCTTAGGCCTCCTTATCCTAAAGTCTATAGTAAAGGAAGTTATATAAATATTTTATATATATAAAGACCTAAATACCTTATTAATTACTAATATCCTTACTATAGACCTTTATATGTATATACCTTAGCTAAAAGAAAATATAAAGCCCTAAGTATAATCCCTAAAGTAAAGGTAATTAAAGCCTTAGAAATATTAGTTAAATTAGTTAGTAACTAAAGGAATTAAGTTAGGAATATATAAGTATACTATAGTTACTAATAGAAAGATATTTACTTAGTATATAAAACCTATACTAGTACTAAAGGATAAGTCTAACCTATAAGCTAAGTAATAACTTACTATTAATTATTCTTATATTAAGGAAAATATACTAGATAGCTAGTTACCCTTACTAGCTAAAATCCATAATTAACTATCTAATCCTTAGATTAATTCCTACTATATGTTTAACCTTAAGTATATATACTAGTTAATACCTATAGCTTTTAAGTTAAGGTATATATTTACCTTTAATATCCCTAGGTTTAGTTAGTTATAACTATCTTATATACCCTAAGGTTCTTAATTAGCTAGGTTTATAATAACTAAAGTAATAAGAATTACACTTAGTTTAATCCTATTACCTTACCCTAAACCCTCTTTTACTACCCCTTAGCTCTTAGGTAATCTAAGCGTATTAGCTATATATATAGATAATATCTTTTATAAATATACCTTATTTAAGAAGTAGTAGTCTTTTATTAAGGACTATTTATTACTTAAGTTCAGAGTATTGCACTAAAACGTGTAGTGTAGTGTAGTATTTGTAGTGTAGTGTAGTAACTACACTATAAACTACACTACACTATAAACTACACTAACTATAAGGAAAAAAAAACTACAATATATTACACTACAAATTTTTTTTCCTAAACTACACTAACTACAAACACTATAAATGTAGTATTAGACTTTTTATTAGTTATTAGTATTATAAGGATTAAAAGAATGCTAGTTATATAAAAGCTTTTATTATTACCTATTTTATTTAATTAGTTATAGAATTTATAATATTATATTATTTTAGTAATTTTACTATAACTAAGTAAGGTTATATATAATATTATACTTTTTTAATAATACTATTTAACTTAATACTTTATTTCCCTAATATAACTTAAAGAAAAACCTTCTTATTATATTATTTACTATTTCTATAAATTATTTTATATTTCTATAAATTATTATTATTACTTATTTTAAAAAAACTATAAAAAGAACTACTAGTAAACTTAATATAAGTAGCTTATTATATCTTATTATAGCTTATAATAGCTTATAATAGCTTATAATACTAATATTACTAGTATTACTAAGATTACTAAGATTACTTATAATATTATTAGTGTTAAAGTTTAATAAATAATAAATAATAAATAAATAACTTAAATATAAATACTAGTAATTATAAGTAAATTACTATAGTAAAAGCTATAGTTTTTAATAACTTAGTATTTTAAGGTTTTTAAAAATATTAATATTATAAAAATGTTTTCTCTTTTATATTTTTCTAAAATAATAATAAAAGTAAAATAATAGTAATAATAGTATTAATAGTAATAATAGTAATTAAGGTTATTAAAGTTATTAAAGCTCTTATAATAAGTATAGTATATTATATAAAAGTAAGTCTTAGTTTTATTTTAAAAAATAAGTTAAACTTATTTTTTATAGCTTAATTAAGCTATATAGGGTAATTAAAATAATACTATTAATTATTTATTAATAGATTATAAATATTAGTTTATTATATTCTTTATTTATATATTATAGTAATAAGATATATAAAGTTACTATATATAACTTCTTAAGGCTTTAGAATTATAAAGCTAAAAGTAATATTTAATTAGTTTAAATCTTAAATAAATAGTTTAAGCTTTTTTTAAGTTCTTATTATATTAAGAATAAGATTTAAGTACTAAGTATATATTTTATTAACTTCTAGTAATTTATCTAGATTTCTTAATTAATTTTATTCTATTAGTTTAGGGTATTTTTTATTTAAAATAATAATAATAATATTTTAAAATATAAAATAATTAATAGTAATAGTAAATAAAATAATAAGAAGGTTTTTCTTTAAGTTATATTAGTAAAATAAAGTATTAGGTATAATAGTATTATTAAAAAGTTATAATATTATAAATTACCCTAGTTATGGTAAAATCCTTAAAAAAAGGTAAATTTTATAAATTATATAACTAATTAGGTAAAATAGGTAATAATAAAAGCTTCTATATAACTAGCCTTCTTTTAATCCTTATAATAACCTTATATAATAAAAAAGCCCACTTTTTTTTTACTAATACTACATTTGTAGTTTTTATAGTTAGTGTAGTTAGTAACTACACTAACTACACTACACTACAAGTAAAAAAAAACTACACTACACTACACTATAAAAAAAAAAAATACATTACACTAACTATAAAAAAAAAAAAACTATAATATATTAACTATAAGAAAAAAAAAACTACACTATAAATACAAATTTTTCCTAAAAACTACACTAACTACCAGAGTATTGCACTAAAACGTGTAGTGTAGTGTAGTATTTGTAGTGTAGTGTAGTAACTACACTACAAACTACACTACACTACAAACTACACTAACTACAAGGAAAAAAAAACTACACTACACTAACTATAAAAAAAAAAAAACTATAATACATTACACTACAAATTTTTTTTCCTAAACTACACTAACTACAAACACTACAAATGTAGTATTAGACTTTTTATTAGTTATTAGTATTATAAGGATTAAAAGAATGCTAGTTATATAAAAGCTTTTATTATTACCTATTTTATTTAATTAGTTATAGAATTTATAATATTATATTATTTTAGTAATTTTACTATAACTAAGTAAGGTTATATATAATATTATACTTTTTTAATAATACTATTTAACTTAATACTTTATTTCCCTAATATAACTTAAAGAAAAACCTTCTTATAATATTATTTACTATTTCTATAAATTATTTTATATTTCTATAAATTATTATTATTACTTATTTTAAAAAAACTATAAAAAGAACTACTAGTAAACTTAATATAAGGAGCTTATTATATCTTATTATAGCTTATAATAGCTTATTATATCTTATTATAGCTTATAATAGCTTATAATAGCTTATAATAGCTTATAATAGCTTATAATAGCTTATAATAGCTTATAATAGCTTATAATACTAATATTACTAATATTACTAGTATTACTAAGATTACTAAGATTACTAAGATTACTAAGATTACTAAGATTACTAAGATTACTAAGATTACTAAGATTACTAAGATTACTAAGATTACTTATAATATTATTAGTGTTAAAGTTTAATAATAAATAAATAATAAATAAATAACTTAAATATAAATACTAGTAATTATAAGTAAATTACTATAGTAAAAGCTATAGTTTTTAATAACTTAGTATTTTAAGGTTTTTAAAAATATTAATATTATAAAAATGTTTTCTTTTTTGTGTTTTTTTAAAATAATAATAAATATAAAATAATAGTAATTATAGTAATAATAGTAATTAAGGTTATAAAAGTTATTAAAGCTTTTATAATAAGTATAATATATTATATAAAACTAAGTCCTAGTATTATTTTTAAAAACAAGTTAAACTTATTTTTTATAGCTTATTTAAGCTATATAGGGTAATTAAAATAATACTATTAGTTATCTATTAATAAATTATAAATATTAGTCTATTATATTCTTTCTTTATGTATTATTATAATAAGATATATAAAGTTACTATATATAACTTCTTAAAGCTTTAGAATTATAAAGCTTAAAGTAATATTTAATTAGTTTAAATAGTAAATAAATAGTTTAAGCTTTTTTTAAGTTCTTATTATATTAATAATAATATTAAAGTACTAAGTATATATTCTATTAACTTTTATATATTTATTTAGATTTCTAATTTAATTTAATTATATTAGTTTAGGGTATTTTTTAATTAAATTAATAATAAAAATATAAAATAATTAATAATAATAGTAAATAAAATAATTAGAAGGTTTTTCTTAAAGTTATATTAGTAAAATAAAGTAATAAGTATAATAGTATTATTAAAAAGGTATAATATTATAAATAACCCTAGTTATAGTAAAATTCTTAAAAAAAAGTAAATATTATAAATTCTATAACTAATTAAGTAAAATAGGTAATAATAAAAGCTTCTATATAACTAGCTTTCTTTTAATTCTTATAATAACATTATATAATAAAAAGGCCCACTTTTTTTTTTACTAACACTACATTGTAGTTTTTGTAGTTAACTACACTAACTACACTACAATACAAGTAAAAAAAAACTACAATACACTACACTATAAAAAAAAAAAAACTACACTACACTAACTACAAAAAAAAAAAAACTACAATACACTACACTACAAAAAAAAAAAACTACACTACACTAACTACAAGAAAAAAAAAACTACACTACAAATACAAGTTTTTCCTAAAAACTACACTAACTACACTACAAACAATACTCTGCTAACTACACTACAAACAATACTCTGCTTAAGTTACTATAGACCTTACTAAAACTAAGCTTTAAAAAGGTTTCTCTTAAAATAAATTTGATTATTATAGTTAGTTAGGTTTATAAGGTAAGTAAGAAAATATATATTAAACTTAACTAAGCTATAAAGCTAAGGGATTAGCTTATACCTATAAGTTAATCTAGTGTGTGTTTATTTTTAGGAGCTATTAGTCCTTACTAATAATAGATTAAGAACTATACTAAGATTACTTAATCTCTTAATTAACTTACTAGGGATATAAGCTAGTAATAAGAAGATTTAAAGGCTTTATCTTTTTTTATATTAAGGGAGAAAGCTATTACTATCCTAAGTATATATAAGTATATATTTAACTTACTAACTTAACTATACTCTAATACTAGTGAATTTAGTAAAGGGTATATAATATTATAAGTCTAAGATAAAGTCCCCTATCTTATTTTATATAATTTATTTCTTTTTACTAAGATATAATAAAACTATAGTACTTATAAATAAGAGCTTTATACTATTATTAAGTTTTATTAGAAGTATAAGCACTTTTTTAAGTTAAAAATAAGATTAACTATCTTTATAAATTATAAACCACTTATAATATTTATAACTACTACTAGTTATAAGGGTATTTATACTAGATAAGTTACTAAGCTAAGGCTATTAAATATTAAGATTTATTTTATCTAAGAAAAATAAAATATTATTACTAATAGGTTATTTTATATTATATTTCTATTAGATAATTATATAAATAATTTAACTAAGTTTAGGTTAAGGGATATAGTTTAAAATTAGTAAATCTAGAAAGATAAAGTTAGAGGATATAAGGAGATATTAAAGACTTTAAAAGCTACTAAGATTTAAAAGGAATTTAATCTTAAGGGGTTAAGTTAAAATATAAGATAGCTAGAGGTACTACCTAGGGTTAAATTACTATAAAGAAAATACCTAGAGAAGCTATAGTATAAAGAAATTATAAGATTTCTTATTACTAGGAAGTGTTATAAAGGAGATTATAACTATTATACTATTAGAAAAATAGTTATAAAAGTATAATAATATAAACTTAAGGATAAGGTTCTTTAGTTTAAGGGAAGATATAATAGATAATATTACCTAGTAAGGAAAGAAGTAATAAGTGCTTTATAAGAGGCTTATAATAAGTCTAGGTATTTTAGAGTAAACTTAACCTAGTAATAGTTAACTTAATTAGTGTTTTAGCCTAGGATAAGTAATAATATTATTAACTATATTTTAGGGTATATACTATATGCTTAATATACTACTTAAAAGAAAAAGGCACTAAATTAACTAGTAGTAGTAAATAAACTATTTTAAGTAATAGAGATAAATTATATTAAACTATTTCTAGAATTAAAGTAAAAGATTTAGTATATACTTATTATACTTAATTATTTTTCTTAGTTTATATAGCTATTCCCCTATAGGTTAACTAGTGCTATAAAGGTAGTAAACTATTTATAAGCTTAAATAAATAAGTTATTACTTACTCTAGAGGGTTTTTATACTAATCCTAGGCTAGTATTTAGGTTAGTAAAGTTATTAGTATTTTTAAAGAAAAAGGGAGTAAACTTAATAAATACTTTAAGATAGTTTTATAAGAGTATTAAACTAGTAAAGGTATTAAATTAAATTATATAGGGTATATTAAATAAAATAATATCTAATAAAAAAAACTAGGATTTTTAACTTCCTAATATAGTAAAGATATTAAATTACTAATATATTAAATCTATAGGTTATACTCCTATAGAGGTACTATATAGATTAATATAAACCTTAGGGACAGGGCTAAGAGCCTTTTTAACTTAAAGTTAAGCTAGTTAAAGTAATAATTTTTATAAGAATTTAGCTTAGTTACTAAAGAAGTCCTTAGAAGGAGATATAGTAATATATTTTATAGGGAATATTAAATCTTATTATATAGTAGTTAAGGCTAATAGTGTGATGATCTAGGCTTTGCCTAGACCTAGCAATATAGGTGTCAATTGTACAAGTTACAGGGACTTGTACAATGCGTATTCTTTTATTGCCTTCTATGGCATAACGGAATTAAGGTCAAACCCACATAGTCACGCAGGCACCTGCGATTAGCCCTTAGGGCTAGACTATAACATTTGTATAAGTCACCTAAGGTTATAGGTTTAAACTAGCTACGTGTACAAAAAAGGTGCACTATAGGGTAGCCATAATAGGGTTCTTCCTAGGCTTATAGGGATAGAAGAGAGGGTCCCTAGGGGATGCATAGTATTGCTAGCTTATAAGGGGTTAAAAGGGGTTAATAGAAAAGTCACCTAGGGAAAGGGCCTATGTAATAATCTAGGCTTTGCCTAGACCTAGTAATATAGGTATTAATTGTATAAGTTACAGGGACTTGTATAATGCGTATTCTTTTATTGCCTTCTATGGCGCAACGGAATTGGGGTCAAACCCACATGGTCGCGCAGGCACCCGCGATTAGCCCTTAGGGCTAGACCATGACAAATAGGAAGTTAAAGGCTATTACTTATAAAGAATACTATAAATAATAAAGAGTTAAACCTTTTAAACTAAGTAAAAAGGTAATAGTAATTACTAAGGGAAAGCCCCTAAAGCTATAACTAAGATAGTAAGAGCTATTTTAGGTTAAGGCTTAAACTAGGTATACTTCTTATTAACTTATTAACCTAGATAGCTTAAGAGTAAGGGGAGGGTATAGCTTAGACTTTTATAAAGATACTTTAAAGGCTTATATCTCTTAAACTAGTTATTTAAAGACTTTATAGGATTAACTATTATTAGGGAGAACTAAATTATAGAGATAAAACTTAGGGAGAAACCTTAAGATATAGAGAAATATATAATTTTAGATAGTAAGAGTTAAAGGTTTAATAAAAAAAAAAGAGAAGCTAAGAATAAAAAGAGAGAGAGAGAAGGAAAAAGGTAAAAAAGCATAGCTTAGTAATTATTTAAAAGGTAAGAAAAGGTAAGCTAAAAGTAAGCTTAAAATAAAACTAAAGAAAATTATATACTTTCCCTCTTTCTTTCTCTTATATTCTAGTACTTTTTACTTTTCTTCTTGATTACTAAGGTAAAACTAGTAATCCTTATTACTATTTTAAGTTTAACCCTAAAAAACTTATTAGTTTTTATTTAAAGGTTAAAGACTTTCTCTCTCTTACTTAGCTATAATTATACTATACTTATATATTCCTATTTAAAACTATTTACTATTAAATTTTCTCTTAGTATAGCTTTTATAACTATAAGTCTAAGAAAAGCTCTTAGTCTTACTAAATAAATAGTTACTTTACTAGTAACTAGAGATATATACTAAGTAAGTATTAAGTAAAGGGACTTATACTTATTTAAAGACTTATACTTTATATAAGACCTTAAGGAGCTAGCTTTTACTTATACTATTTAAAAAGAAAAAATATAAGGATAAAGAAATAATAAGGTAAAGGGGGTAACCCTTAAGCTAAATAAATAACTTTTAGTTATTAAGACTAAGGGTAAAGTACTAGTTAAAATAGTAAATAAGCTATAAGAAAAAGACTTATTTAAGAATAAAAACCTCTAACCTAGGAAATAGTATATATTTAGCCTAGTAAATAAGTGCTTAAGGCTATATAAACTTAAGGAAATAGTAATAATTATAAAGCTAACTATATGTAAGGGCTTAGGCTTTGCCTAAGCATTGTCCGTATAGCAGTCAGAGAGGGGAGTAGCAAAAGCAGTTAAGGTAAGGAAAGGAGGCTTATATAAGTAGCCTAAGGGGTATAAGGGGCATTACTAGGGATAGCCTCTTACCCTTTCTCCTTTCTCCTTAAGTCTCTTAATACTATATTAACGCCCTATTATAGTTACCTAGGGGCTAGTCTATAATAATTAAGAGACTTCCTTTAGTCCTTTTTAATAACTACTAAAAGATATAATAGAAATACTAATAGATGTATTAATAGATATAATAGATATGCTTTAACTATAAGACTAACCTAGCTAGGGGATAATAACTCCCCTATCTAATACTATAGCACTATTAGTAGCTTAATAAGCCTAATTTAAAACGCTTTAACTTATACTTAATAAGTAAATAGTAAAGCTTACGTGCCTCTAATAATATATAGCTATAAATACTATAGGACCTTTAACCTAACTACCTATTATTGCCTAGCCTAATACCCTAATAGTTAACCTTACTTTACCTCCTACCTTTAACCTAGTCTTAACTATACTTAGGGTAAAATAAAAACCTATCCCTATAGGTAACCTATATAATAGTAATAAGGCCTTATTTACTATATAGAGGTTTCTAATAGAATATAAGCTATAGGTAAATAAGGACTTTATTAAAACTAATAAAAATAGGTAAATATTTATTTACTAGAACTTATTCTCTAAAGTCTAGTCCTAGGTAGTTACTTTCTTTAAATAAGGTAGTATTTATAATTTTAACCTAGCTAAATTCCTAGAATACCTTAAGTCTATATTCTCTAATTTATATAGATAGGAGATAGCCCTTATAGAGCTTAACTAGATAAAATAAGGCCTAGGGGAGCTATTTTCTATATTCTTTATTTACTTTATAAAGAAGCTCTTATTAGTAAGAGAGGATTATTAGGGGGATAATATAAAGCTAGTAAAACTTTAATAAGTGCTTAATAAGTATTTAAGAGAAATTAGCATAAGCTAGGGTATTAGCTAGAGCGTGTAGCATATAGCTATTACGTAGTATTATAAGATTATAGTTAATATTAAGGCTCTTACTATAGAGAATAAGTACTAGTCCTAATGTAAACTATAGCTAGCTAAACCTATACCTTAGACTAACTATAAGGGTAACACGCTAATAACTAGGGTGTGCATAATAAGGACTTAATTAGGAAAATAGAATAGGCTAGTTAAAAAGGAGAGAGGTCTAAAGCCTGCTATAAATATATAATAAGCTAAATAGGTATTAGAAGTAAAGTTAGCTAAACACTATTAGGAGGGATACTACCTATAATATAAATCTAAGGACTACTATATTTAGGAGTATACCTTCCTCTTACCCTATTACCTATAGGTTAGTATTAACTTATATAGAGTAAATAAGGAAAGTATAAATAAGGAGGTAAATATTCCCCCTATAGAAAATAAGTAGCCCCTAAGTAAAGTCTTATATAAGGGTAAGTAAGCTAACTATATACTATAATATAGGATAACTATTTAAGCTATATAGAGTTAAAGTAGGATATAGTATAATATATAGACTAACTACTATTCTTAATTCCTATACTCTTTAATATATATTATTATATTAATATCTAGATTAATTATAGTTATAATTATTATAGCGCTATAAGTAAGTTAGTAGTAAAATAGTTTAGCCTAGAGCTTATATATTTACTAAAGAGAAGGTGTGTTTAGACTATAGTAAAAATAAAAAGAAAGGAAAAGAGAGTATAAGAGAATACCTTCTTAATTACCTATATAGTATGCACTAGAATAGACATTAATAGCTAGGAGTTATTAGTGTATTTATATATTATCCTAGGCCTTATATAAGACATTATACTTAGGATACTATAGCTAGAATATTATAATATAGTTATTTATATAGTAAAATAGCAATTAGTTATTAAAGTAGTAAAGGGCTTATATATCTCTAAAGCCTTTATATATAAGGTAAAGACTCTAGTATAGGGGATTATTAGGTCCTTATATGCCATAGAAGCGCGCTAGGCGCACTATAGGAAGGACACTTCTATAATATTTATTACTATAAGCCTTAGGGAGATAATAATAGTACTATAGATTATAGTGCCTAAGATAAAACCTAATAGCCTAGATATATTAACGTTACCTAAAGAGTTAGCTAACTTTACAGACCTTTTTAATAAGGCTAGAGCTAATAGCCTTCCCCCTTATTAGGGGTCCCTTAATTACTATATATACTTATATAAGAATTAGGATAGGTCTAAACTAACGCTCCCTTAGGGACTGCTATATAATATGCTAAGGGACTAGCTTCTAGAGGTTAGGCACTAGATCATAGACTTAATAGATAAGGGTTAGATTTATGCTAGCTTATTATTAGCTATAGCTCTAGTCCTCCTTATTAAAAAGGCTAATAAGGGTTAGCACTTTTACATAAACTATTACGCTTTTAATAAGATAATAGCATAGGATTACTATTCTCTCCTATTAATTAAGAAGACACTCTATTCTTTATCCTAGGCACACTAGTTTATAAAGGTAAATATTTATATAGTGTTTTATAAGCTATAGATTACTAAGGGCTAGGAGCACTTAATAGCGTTTTAAACTAGGTTTAGGCTATTTAAGTAGCTAGTTTGCCCCTTTAGCCTAGCTAGCGCACTAGTAATATTCTAATATTATATTAATAAGTCCTTAGGGGATATATTAGAGGACTTTATTATAGTATACTTAGATAATATCTTAGTTTACTTAGGGGGATTAAGGAAAGACTATATAGCTAAGGTCTAGTTAATATTAGGCTACCTAAGGGCTATAGGTTTATACTTAGACCTTAATAAGTCTATATTTATAGTAAAGGAGGTTTAATACCTAGGATATATTATTATAGTGAGTTATTTTATCTATTTAGACTTAGCAAAGGTTATAGCTATTAGGGAGTAAGTAGCCCTAATAAAACTTTAGGGGGTCTATAGCTTCCTAGGGTTTACTAACTTTTACTATAACTTTATTAGTAACTTTTTAGAACTAGTAGCACTGCTAATATAATTAACTAAGAGAAATATCCCTTTCTAATAGGGACCTAAAGAGAATAATGCCTTTAATAGGCTAAAAGACACCTTTGTTATATACCTAGTACTAGTATAATAGGACTTAGATCTCCTTATAGTAATAGAAGCTAATTATTTAGGAATAGCTATTAGAGAATGCCTTTCCTAGTAAGGCTAGGATAGCATTATATACCTAGTTACCTACTACTTCACTAGCCTTATAACCTTATAAAAGAACTATATAATCTATAATAAGGAATTATTAGCTATTATCTTATGCCTTAAGGCATGGTTAGCTAAGCTATAAGGCGTTTCTAGTCTATTTATAATTTATATAGACTATAAGAACCTAGAGTACTTTATAACTCCCTAGTTAATATTAGAGTAGTAAGCTTAATAAGTAAATACACTTATACTATTTAATTTCTACCTCTAGTATAAACCTAGTATATAGGTATAGTAGCCTAATACTCTTTCTTAAAGGGAATAGGACTAGAAAAGAGTAACCTCTAGAATAGGATATATCCTATAACCTATTACTATTATATAGCTCTTACTAACGCTAGATAAATAGTAGGATAATAGTAGTATAGTACTATTACTAGCTAGTAAGGTTCTCTTTATTACTAAATACCTTTAGACCTTATAGGACTAGGCTATTATCTCTAACCTTATATATAGTATCTAATTAAGGGCTATCTAGGAAGGGGCCTAGAGGTTTCCTATTAAGGCACTTATAAAAGAGTAAGTAGTAAATTATTTTATAAGCGCTTATAAGGCACTCTAGTTTAGGGGCTATACCTAAGTCCTAGCGTAGGAGCCTCTTATAATAACCCTAATATAGTAATGCCACGATTTGCTAGTAGTAAGGCACCTAGGCTATAATACTATATTTTAAATCTTATAATAGTAGTTTTACTAGAATAGGATATTATAAGATATTACTAGGTTTATTTATAACTATTACTACTATAGTAGTTATAAAAGCTATTAATAACGCTAAGGCTCCATCTTGAGTTAGAGCTTTCTCAAGTTGACGGCAGGGGGGTTGTATTAACGTATCGTCGGCCTAACCCTTTTCTTGCGTTAAGCGATAATGCGACTGCGGTTAACATAAGCAGCTATAGGGATATAATTACTAAGGCAGTAGTAGTGGCATAGAAGAAGGACACTGCTATAGCTACTAAGATATAAGTAAAGATTATAACTATAAATACTAAGGTAAGAGGGCGCTACTTAGTGATATATATTTACCTACCACTAAGATAATAGTGAAGGTTTAAGGCAAAGTAACCTACGTATTAATCCTTTCTTTACTACCTATAAGTATTTACTACTAAAGAAGTAGCGCTTAAAAAGTTACTATTAACTAGTATCTTAAAAAGCATTCTCTATTAACAGAAAGTGCATTATAGCTAGGGAGGTAAGACCATATTTAGGTAAAATATGCACAATAGTATCTTAAGATATAGTCTTGTCTATAGTAAAGGCTTGATAAGAATGCGCTTTCTCGGTTAGCGGCAAGCTAACTCGTAGATGGAAAGGGCCTCTCTGTATTGAGGCATCGATTCGGGCTTGGCGGCGGTTCGTAGGATATTATAAGATATTACTAGGTTTATTTATAACTATTACTACTATAGTAGTTATAAAAGCTATTAATAACGCTAAGGCTTACTAAAGCCTTTACTTATCCCTAACTAGTTCTAGTTATAAATCTCTATTAACTTTATAATAAACTTACTAGCACTATCCCTAGAAAAGCTATAATATCTAATAGTTATTATAGATTAACTCTCTAAATTTATTTAGCTTAAGGCTATAACTTCTATAGAAGCTAAGGAATATATAAAGAGGTTTAAAATAGTCTAGTAGTTATTTAGGGGGTTTCCTTAATTAATTATTATAGATTATAGTTTAGATTAGTTAGGAAAATTCTAGATAATATTATGCTCCCTAGTTAGGATTAATTAGTTACTTTCTATATTATATTACCTATAGACTAATAGTAGTATAGAGTAAGTAAACTAAGAGGTATAGGTAATACTATGTGTTAAAATATATAAGGCTTTGTAATCCTAGGTGCAGTTGGATCGGTCCACTCTTTTGAATTTAACAGGTTATGAGCCCGGTGGCGCAGTGGTTAGGCCCACTGTAGCGTAGCTTACGCCCACCACAGTGGAGCACTGCTCTGCAAGGCAAGGTTACGAGTTCGAACCCTGCCGAAATAACTAAGAATTCAATTGCTAGTATAAGCCTAAAAACCTCCGGTAGGGCACCTGGATGTACAATTCCAGGGGGAGTGTTAAAATATATAAGGCTTTGTAATCCTAGGTGCAGTTGGATCGGTCCACTCTTTTGAATTTAACACTATGTATTATAGTCTCCTTCTTATAGTTTAACTAGCTAGAATATCTAGCTACTTACTAGCTTATAATTAATAATAGGCTATCTTCTATAATAGGAGTTAGCCTAAATAAGCTACTATATAGCTATAACCTAGAGCTAGTTTAAGCACTACTAGATATATTTACTTCTATAATAATACTAAAGGGGTAAGTAATGTGGTTTCTTAAGCACCTCTAGGAGGGTACTTATCTAGTATAAGCTATAATAGCCTATATATAATAAAGGCAGTAGGACGCTATATTTACTTTATATTAGCTAGTAAAATAGTTCTAGGTTAAAGATAAGGTATAGTATTTACTTAAAAACATTAAAACTAACTACCCCTTATAGAAACTTAATTAGGTAGTAGCAAAGTATATAGTTATAGAAGTCCTAATATTACTTATAGTATGGCTTAATATCCTAAGAGGTATTTACCTAGTATTTTATATAGACCTTATTAAACGCGCTATAAAGAACCCTCTCCTTAGTTAGAAGCTCTAGGACTCCTATCTAAGACTAGAATAAGTCCTTATAAAAGGTAATAATAAACTTATTAAGGAATATTAAGTTAAGCAAATCCTAGTGGCTTAGAATGCCTTAGGCTAGGGTAAAAGATATAATATACTTATTAAGTAAGTAAGTTATATATAGCTTATATAGGAACTATTAGAGAATATAGTATAAATATAGGCCCTTAATAAGTTTAAGGTAAAATAAGGAGATATATAATATAATAATAAACTAAATTAATTTTAAAAGACTTATATACCTATAAGAACTCCTATAAGTACCTAAGGCGCTAAATTACTACTTTTTACTACTACTACTTAATAAGGATAATTATCTATTAAGTTATTACTTAAATTACTAGGAGAAAATAAATAGGGGCATACTACCTCTATCTAGAGTTATACTACTACTACTATAGCTATAGTATTATTATTACTAGATAATAGTTATAGTATAATAAGTTATTTACCTTATTTACCTTAGGTATAACCTAGGACCTAGATAGTGTAAATAGGGTTAGTATAAGGAGTATATATAGGAGAGGGTATAATAGGAGACCTAGTAAGTAAGTAATAAGTAAGAGAAGGATAACTAAGGGGGGGAGGAGTATTATTTCTAGCTAAAGAATAGCTAGCTCCTAAGGCTCTAGGAATATAATTATAAGTTAAACCTATTATAAAGGGTAGGCGTAAAAGTTACTAGTAGTAATAAGAAGGAGATTTATTACTTAACCTAGTAATTTAAATATATTATTAGATTTTATCCTAGTAATAAGGCATTAAAGCTTAGAGAAGCGTAGTAAACTAATTATATATCTCTTTATATATTATAGTTAGTTTACTAATAACTTATTAGTTCTATTAAAATAAAATACTTATAGCTTACTATATAGAGTAAGCTATACTATAGCTAGCTAAAGGGCTAGCGCTAATAAAAGGGGTAACTTTAAGACTAGTTATATTTATTATAGTAGTATTAGTAGTAAGGGACACTTTAAGGGCTAACTAAATAGAAGCTAGATTAAACTAAGCCTAAGTAAGGAGGGAGTTTTACTAACTAATAAGGTAATAATACCTTTAGGATAGTATAAGTATTTTCTTTTTTATATCTAAAGTTTTAGGGACTCTAGGTTTAATAATATATATACCTATAGTAATCTTTGCCTTAATATCCTTTAGTGTGTAATAGAGATAAGGGTTAGTAAATAAAAGCCTAGTATATTATATATAGGAAAGGTATTACTTCTAATATAAAGGGCATAATTCTCTAGATTTAAGTAAATAATATTCTAAAATACTAGTAATAAGGGCCTGTTTTATATATAGCCTATAAGGGCACTAGACTAATTAGGGAGTAGTAAATTATTTATTATCTAAGTTACTCTCTATAAGAAACTTACTAATAAAATAGGCTAAAGGCATAGTAAGAGTAGCTAGGGGTAAAGGAGGGTTAGATAGATTATAAGGTATATTTTAATAGGAGAATAATTATTTAAGAAGGAGATTCTAATAGGATAAAGGGGAAGGTATAATAGAATTATAATAGTAAAGGGATAGTATTATATAAGGGAAGGTAAGATATAAAAGGAACTAAGTGGGATATTTATATATAGTTTTAAACCTATATTAGGCAATTAATAAACTAGTAAGAGTAAGGCTAGAGACTATAATAAATAATAGGTTAGTGGGGTAAACGCGTTACGTGCACTGCAAAACCAAGGCATAGAAGTAAGGTAGTTACTATTACTACGTAATAGCTAGTAAGGCAAATGTATTATATATCTAATAATAATAAGCAGGGAATAGGATTAATTACCTATAGGATAATTCATAGGACTATTATAAAAAGGGGACTTATTAGACATACCTAAGTAAGGGTATATATAAGGGCTTAGGCTTTGCCTAAGCATTATCTATATAGTAGTTAGAGAGAGAAGTAATAGAAGTAATTAGGGTAAGGAAAGGAGGCTTATATAAGTAGCCTAAGGGGTATAAGGGGCACTACTAGGGATAGCCTCTTACCTTTCCTCCTTTTTCCTTAAGTCTCTTAATACTATATCGACGCCCTATCGCAGTCGCCTAGGGGCCAGTCCATAACACTATATATAATTTATTACTTATAGGAGTTAAAGGTAAAGGGGTAAATACTATAATTAAAAGCCTTAAATAAATCTTTATAAAATATAGCTTAGATATAATATACCCTATAGCTATATAAGCACTAAGTTAAAACTAAAGAGAAAACTTCCTTTAGGATAATAACTATATAATAGGAATATTCTTTAACCTAGTATAAGGGATTTATATAAAGCTCTCTTTAGTAATCCTTTACTAAGAACTATTAGTAAAAGGGAATTTAAAAGTAATAAAAGGTTTACTCTTACTAATAGCTAATTAAACTTTAAAGAATTAAATAACTAGGGAGTTAAGAAAATTAAAGTTTAAATAAAAGTTACTTACTAAATAAGGAAACCTAATCTTTAATAACCTATTAACTTAGTGTGCTAAGATATATAATTAATTAAAGAGAGGTAATACTATTAAGCTATTATATACCTAAAAAATTATAATAGTTAAGATAGTAAGCTATCCTAAATTAGTAAAAGGGGTTAGTAAGATAAACTAGCTTACCCCTTATACTAAAGCTACTCCTAGAGTTTACTTTTATGCTTTCTTTTTTATATTTACTTTTAAGTTTTCTAAGTTTATTTTTAAGATAATAAGAAGGTTTATTAAGGTATATTTAATAGATATTTTTTATACTACTAGCTTTCTTATAGTATTAGTAATATAAGGGGATTTAGTTAACTTAGTAATATATAAGACTAAAAACTATATTTATATTCCTAGGAAAAAAGGTAAGCTTATTATCCTAAATATTAAGCTTATTAAAGCTAAAAGATTTTACCTTTATTTCTAGTATTAGCTTGTTAGGAGCGCAGAGGTTAGAGATAGGATATTTATTAAAGCAGGTCTTTAAAGAACCTTTAGGCTATGCAAATAATAAAGAGGCTAGCTAGCTATAAGATAGCTATGTGCTTATAGAGTGAGGTATTTATTAAAGACTACGCATATTATTAGTGCTAGGTTAGAGATTAAAACCTTTATATACCTATCCCTAGCTAGTATCTATCTAGTAGTAACTATAATAGTCTTAGCTATTACTTTATTTATAACCTTTTAGTGTAAGCTATAATAAATTAATCTCTCTTAACCTTTTTAAGAATATAAACTATTAGCTAGATTATTATATAGCTAATACTCTAAAGATTTATAAGAAACACACTAGTACCTTATAATAATAAAGCTATAGATAATTAAAAAGTTAAAGAACCCCTATAATTTAAAACTAGGGATAATAATAGGGTATAATAAACGCTACTTAATCCTAATTTAAGTGAAGGTATAGATAATATAACTAAAGAAAAAAGGGTATTATAATAACGCTATAAGTGTCACGGCTTGCACCAAAAGGTTAAGAACAAAGTGATGGCTAAGACTATCGCAGTCACTGCTAGATAAATGCTAGCTAGGGGTAGGTACGTAAAGGTTTTAATCTCTAACCTAGCACTAATAATATGCGCTATCTTTAATAAATACCTTACTCTATAAGTATATAGCTATCTTATAGCTAGCTAGCCTCTTTATTATTTATATAGCCTAAAGGTTCTCTAAAGACTTACTTTAATAAATATCCTATCTTTAACCTTTACGCTCCTAATATAATACCCCCCCTATATATAATTAACCTTAATTATAAAATAAGCTACTTACTTAAGGCGTGATTACTATATTAAAGCTTTATAAGGAAAATAAAATAAGGTACCTTATATCTAGACATATAGGTAAATAAAAAGAAATAATAATAATAATACTACTAATTAAAAATAACCCCTTATTATAGTTAGTGATATTTAAATAGTAGCTTATATATAGCTTTACTATAGCAAAATAAATATTATTACCTATTATATAGCTAGAAAAAAAAAACATAGATAACTTATATTAATTTTTATAATTAGTTAAATAAATAAGGTACTTAATACTAGGGTTCTAAATAGTCTAACTAGAGGGCTTATATTATAGTTACTATAAGCTTATAGCTATTAGGCATATATGCGTTTAGTAGTGCTAATAGTTATTATTATAATTTATAAATTACCTATATATAATATATTAGATTACTTAAGGGGTCTAGGGTTAATATAAAAGAGACTAATTTTTCCCCCTTTTTATACTTTTTCTTTTTTTTATAATATCCCTTAACCTTATAAGTTACCCTTACTAGCTAGGTAGTAGCTCTCTTATTACTATTACTTAGTAATTACTAACCTCTTTTAGTCCTTAATTATTATTATTATCTATCCTTATTTATCTTAGTTTCTTACCCTTATCTAGCTTATAAGTTTATACTCTTATTAGTATAACTTCCCTATCTAGTCTATTATAGCTAACTTATAGCTAGTTTACTATATCTAAGTCTTATACCTAAACTTTACCTTTATTAATACCTTAAGAAAATCTATTAACTAAAAAATCTCTTATAAAGTCTCCTATAAAGTCTTCTCTAAAGTAAACTTCTTCTAAAATCTTATTATAAGTTTATTATATTCTTATAGTATCTTTATTACTAACTTACTACTAGTAAAATAACTTTAAAGAAAATTCTATATATATACTATTATTAGTAAGTAATAATATAAAATATTCTCCTAAAAAATAGTACTTATAAGATTCTAGGATACCTTATTAATAAAAAAACCTTCCTAGCTAAATATAATAAATCTTTAAGTATAACTTCTTTACTTACTTATTACTTCTTTATAGCTAATATTTAATAGGCTATTTAATAAAATATACTTATTACTTTTAAAATAATAAAAACTATATTATAGTATATCTCTCTTAACTAAAATTTACTTACTTATTACTAATATACTACTAGACTTTAGCTTAAATTATATAGCTTTATAATAGGCTATTTAAACTTATTAAAGCTACTCCTAAAGGTAACTATTACTATTAAAATAAAGTAAGTATAATCCTATTACCTAGACACTAAATTACTACTAACTTACTACTAGCTTATTATAAAAGTAAAGAAAAAGCTATAGAATACTATTTTAGTTTATAAAAATTCTAATAAGTATAATTATATTTACTATACTTAAATATTTACTAATATTACTTATAAGGTAAAATATAATAAATATACTATAATAGTATTACTAAGTAATACTATAAATCTAAAGACTTAGATTAATATTTTAAACTATCTTTACTTTATAGCCTAGAATATCCTAAAGGTAAGCTTTCTTAGTATATATAGCTAATACTTAACTAACTTACTAGTAGTTTATACTAAATACTATTAATTTACCTAAATATATTAGTCTTATTAAGCTCCCTAGTGCACTTTAGGTTTATATATATAGAGAGAGGGATTTTAATAATAAAGATACTCCTAAGGCCTCTTTCTCTATAGCTTCTATAGCTACTACTAATAATAAGGGATTAGTAGTCTTAGGGGCTAACTCTATTATAAAGGGATAGGTACTTAGTAACTATATAATAGATTATTTAAGTTATCTAAGTAAATTAACTTTATTTTCTAATATCTTTAGTATATTAAGTTATAAAATATAATTACCTTATATTAACTTTATTACTTAGCTATTACTTATAGTTATTAATAATTTCTTTAGTAATAAAATCCCTTTTTAATACCTAAGAATTCTCTAAAGTATTATAGCCTTTCTATTTAACTAGATATTTATAATACCTTTTATTATAGTAATATAAAATAATTCTCTTAACTTTAAACTCTTATTTATTATCTTTAATAATATCTTATAGTAAGGATATATCTTCTATATTTATTAGGTTCCCTTTAAAAGGTTTAAGACTAGTAATATTAAATATATTATATAATTAAGTCCTAGGTAGTAATTTTAATTAATATACTAATTTATAACTCCTAATTACCTTTTTAATTTTATAGAGGCCTAGATACTTTATAGCTAGCTTCTTACTAAGGTATCTTAGGTTAATGTTTTTTATTAATAATAAAATATAGTTACTAACTTTAAACCTTATTAGAATTCTCTTCTAGTTATAATATTTTTTATACTAAGTTTATAAGTTACTTAAAAGTTACTTAATTATAGTATGCTTCTCTCTTAGTGCTAAAATCCTACTTTTAGCTTAATTATTTACTAAAGGGATATTTACTATTACTTACTATAGACCTCTAGGATTATAACCTTATAATGCCTTTACTAGTGTCTAGCTATGCATTAAGTAATTACTTATATTATACGTGAATTATGCTATTAATAGGTTATTTACTTAATTAGTCTATTTAGCATAAGTAAAAGCCCTTAAATAATATTCTAAGACCTAGTTTAAATATTCTATTTAACTATTTATCTAGGGGTAAAAAGCGGTGCTAAGTAATTACTTTATTATAAGAAAATAATAAAAAGTTATCTAGAAACCACTAGTAAATATAAAACCTTAGTCTATTATAATACCTTCTAGGGCTTTATAGTCTCTAAAAATATATTTTAAGAACATAGTTACTAGCCTATTACTAGTTAGTTATGTTAAAATAAGGATATAAATACTATATTTTATAAAGTAGTTAATAATAACTAAAATTACGTTATAGGTTTAATTTAAATCTTTTACTAGTAAAAGTCTAGTAATAAAATCTATTAATAATTCTTAAAAAGGGCGATTAGGCACTAGCAATATAGCTAGCTTACTATATAATTTATAATACCTTAGTTTTAAAGTCTAATAATTTATATAAGTGCTAATATATACCTTTATATCTTTCTTTATTATTAGCTAATAATATTAGTTTATAATCTAATAAAGAGTTTTACTTACTCCTTAGTGCCTAGTAGTAGGGTTATTATAAGTTAGTAATAAAATTTCTTTCCTTATACCTAGAGGAATAAAAATATAATTCTTAAATATTAATAGCTTAGAGGGTTTAATTAACTATATCTAGGATATAGCTAGATTACTACTTTTAAGTAACTTTAATTAAGCTATAGTAAAGTCATTACCTTACTATGCTTTATATAATAAGACTTAAATTAGGGGTTTTAATTCTAAGCTCTTTTCTAGAAAGTTAGAGTTAAACTTAGAAAAGGTTCTCTAAATAGATTAAATCCTAGCTATAATATCTCTATAAGTAATTAGTTTAATAAATACTTCTAGTCTTATAAGGACATAGATAAGTAATGTTTTTAAGGGGCGCCCTTGCTACTTACTAGCAATAACCTATACTAGTCTATTCCTATTAGAAATAGCTAGTCTAATAGGAAAATTAAAATAATTAAGTAATAAATAATATATACGCTAAGTACTAATAGTATTACTATAGCTAGCTTATTGCTTATTAATAGAAGTATAAAAAGTATTAAATAACCCTACTAATATAACTCTTCTAAGATTATCTAGATTATTAGGTTCTTTAGAAATATAGTTAAGTTATGATTTTTTAAAACCCTAGATATTAGTAGTATTATTATAGTATTATTATAACTAACTATTAGTTATATTAAGTGACGTTTTTATGGAGCCTATAGCATTAATAATATCGCTATAGTGTTCCTATCTCTTAGTATCTATAAATTTAGATAAAAAGGTAGGAAGTTATATAGTTATTACTTTCTCTTTCCTTACCTTACTTATAAAATCTAGTTTTCTTAAAAGTAAGTTAGTAGGATTTAATTTCCCTATATAATATATAATCTTAAAATCAAAAGGATAAAGCTTATTAAGCATAGTTACTTACTTACTAGTAAGCTTAGGCTTTATAGTAAAGTACTTATAGTTTAAATAATCTATAATAACTTTAATTATATAAGCTAAATAAGCAAGATAGTGTCTCTATATATAAAAAGCCTCTTAGATAGCTAATAATTCGCTGTTAGGTATTAAATATTATAATTTAGTATTAGTTATCTTTCTTAATATAAACATAACTAGGTACTAGTAACCTAGCACTAATATTATAAGTATAGCCCTAATTATATGTCTAGATATATCTATCTTTACTCTAAGATATATAAGTAAGTTAAAATACACTAAAATTAGCGTTTCCTAAAATCTTTATTAAAGCTCTCTAAACGCTACTAGCTTATAAGGTTCTAGTTTAAATATTACTAGTTAATTCTCTCTAAGGTAATTTATTAATAAAATAATAACTTTACTATACTATTTAATAAAATAGTAGTAAAATCTAGTAAAACTAAGAAATAACTAAATATTAAAAACACTATGTAGTATTAGCTAGGTTATAATTACTTTAACTCTTACTAGGTCTATTATAATACCTTTCTCTAATATCTTAAAGCCTAAAAATTTAACTTCCTTAACTAAAAATTAACACTTCTTAAGGTTAATAAAAAGACTTACCTCTCTAAACCTATATAAAACTTATTTAATATATTCTATATAATCTTTAACCTTACTACTATATATTAGTATATTATCTAGATAGATAATATAAGTCTTATTAATAAGTCCTTTAAGAGTATTATTAATATACTCCTAAAAAGTTACTAATATATTAACTAGTCTAAATAGCATTACTAGATATTTAAAGTAGCTATATTAATAATAGAATGCTATTTTTTACTTATTACCTAAGTAAATATATAGCTAGTAGTATATATCTTTTAAATCTAAGACTATAAAAATAACTATGCTTACTAATTAATTAAGAATTTTAGTAATAAGGGGTAAAGGGGCCTTATTCTTAATTATAATCTTATTTAGGCCCCTATAATCTATATAAAGCCTTAATTTCCCTCCTTTCTTTAGAATAAATAAAATTAAGGCTTTAGCTAGGCTAACTAATCTTCTAATTTACCCTTTAAGCTATATACTTATAAGGTACTCTTGAAGAACCTCTAGCTTTCTCTTAGCTAAATTATATATAGGCCCCTAAGGTAGTGTTTTCCCTTCTTCTAATTTAATTATATAAGTATAATCTCCTAGTTTAGGAAGCTTACTTACTAACTCTTTAGAAAAAATATCTATAAACTCCTTATATTCTTCTAGGATTATTAGTATAAGGCACTTAGTGCTCTTATTCTAATTTAATATAGCTTCTTTACTACTTATGTTTTCTAAAATTAGTATAACTATAATATCTTTACTTTTTTACTATAAATAAGCGTACTCTAGGATCTATATAGCTACTTTACTATTTATTTATATATTTATTACTACTAGGTTCTCTAATTAGCCTTCTCCTTTTCCTTTTTAATTTTTATTTTCTAAAATACTTAGCTTAATCTTTATTACTTCTAATAATAAAGTAACTACTACTATTTTTTTTTCTTTATATACTTACTACTTACTATAAGTAAAGGAGAGATATTTTATTATTACTAGATATCTCTAGTATTTATACTCCTAATATATAATTATAAGTAAATACTCTTTAATCTAGTCTATACCTAGAATTATCCCTTTACTTATATTAGTAATAAAGTAACTAACTTAGTAAACCTTTATAAATCCTATACTATCTTTTATCTTAACTAATTTTTTTAAAATTCCTTAATATAGAATTACTTTTTTACTTACACTCTCTAATATTCTATTTAATTAGATTATATTCTCCTAATTCTTTTTTAATAATAATTTTAGATAAATTATTAAAGACTATATACCTATATTAAATAGCGCTTATATAGCTAATTACTAGTTATCTTATTATAGAGATACCTATATTCTTATTCTATTATCTATAAGGTATTTTATAGTAAGATTATATTCCTAGGTCTATACTAATTAAACTAGTATTATATTAGAAAATATAGCTTTATTACTACTTTCCTTATACTTCTTAGTTATATACTTAGTACTTTTATAGGTAAAATAATCTAATACTTAATAAACTAGTAAAGTATACCTAGGCTTTTTATATTTATAGTATACTAGGGATAATCTTTTCCCTTAGTCTTTACTTTATTACTATGCCTTATTTATAGGTAATATAAAATAAGAGTATTATCTCTTTCTTTTAGAGTCCTAACCTTTTTTATTATTTTAGCCTAAACCTATTATAACCTTTACTTTCTTACCCTAGCCTTATAGTTAGCTTTAGGTTATTAGGATCTCTTAACTAATTATTTACTTTCTTATAGTGTTATTTAAGCTATTTAGAAAGATTATAATTCTTAGATATATAGGGATTTCTTTAGGTAACTTAGCTTTTACCTTATCCTAGGCTTATATAAAGGATTAAAATAATTAGTTATTCTTTTACCTAAGATTTAGTAATAACCTTATTACTTCTAAGTGTCTTATACCTATATCTATTATTCTAGTTTTTAACTATTCTAGAAAATTTACCTAGGTAATTAATAAATAATTTATATACTTATCTATAGCTATATAATATATTTACTATTACTTTATATTACTAGCTAGGTAATTACCTATATACACTACCTTAGTTATATTATCCTTAAAGGTATAGTAATTTAATTTAAATAATATATCTAAGTTTACTAAGAAATTTTATAGGCTTTTATACATTTTCCCTTTATATATAGGCATTTTTATTTACATTTTAATAAGATTACCTTACTATATAATTACTACTATATTACTATAGACTATAGGTAAAATTATAGCTAATGTTTAAGGGGTAATTATAAGTCTAGATTAAGGGGTAATTATAAGTCTAGTTTAAGGTCTAGCTAATCCTAGATTTACCTTAAGCTCTTTAATTTATGCCTTTATCTATAAGACCTCTTATCTTCTCTAAAGGTAATATAGCTTAGATTATATAACCTTATAGCATTACTATAATACCCTTTTTTCTTTAGTTATATTATCTATACCTTTACCTAAATTAGGATTAAGTGGCGTTTATTATACCCTATTATTATCTATAGTTTTAGATTATAGGGGTTCTTTATTTTCCTAATTATCTATAGCTTTATTATTATAAGGTACTAGTATGTTTCTTATAGATCTTTAGAGTATTAGCTATATAATAATCTAGCTAATAGTTTATATCCTTAAAAAGGTTAAGAGAGATTAATTTATTATAGCTTATACTAAAAGGTTAAGAATAAAGTAATAGCTAAGACTATTATAGTTACTACTAGATAAATACTAGCTAGGGGTAGGTATGTAAAGGTTTTAATCTCTAACCTAGTACTAATAATATATGCTATCTTTAATAAATACCTCGCTTTATAAGCACGTGGCTATCTTATAGCTAGCTAGCCTCTTTATTATTTACATAGCCTAAAGGTTCTCTGAAGACTCGCTTTAATGAACATCCTATCTTTGACCTCTGCGCTCCTGACAATAAGGTTATATAAGCTAAGCTATATTACCTTTAGAGAAGATAAAAGGTCTTATAAATAAAGGTATAAATTAGGGAGCTTAAGGTAAATCTAGGATTAGCTAGACCTTAAACTAAACCTATAATTACCCCTTAATCTAGACTTATAATTACCCCTTAAATATTAGCTATAATTTACCTTTAGTTTATAGTAACTTAGTAGTAATTATATAGTAAGGTAGTTTTATTAAAATATAAATAAAAATGCCTATATATAAAGGGAAAATATATAAAAGCCTATAGAATTTCTTAGTAAACTTAGATATATTATTTAAATTAAATTACTATACCTTTAAGGATAATATAACTAAGGTAATGTATATAAGTAATTACCTAGCTAGTAATATAAAGTAATAATAGATATATTATATAGCTATAAATAAGTATATAGATTATTTATTAATTACCTAGGTAAATTTTCTAGAATAGCTAAAAACTAGAATAATAAATATAAGTATAAGATACTTAGAAGTAATAAGGTTAATACTAAATCTTAAGTAAAAGAATAACTAATTATTTTAATCCTTTATATAAGCTTAAGCTAAAGTAATAAAAAAAGTTAAGACTTTAAAAGAAAAAGATAATACTCTTATTTTATATTACTTATAAATAAAGTATAGTAATAAAGTAAAGATTAAGAGAAAAGATTATTCTTAGTATACTATAAGTATAAAAAGCCTAGGTATACTTTACTAGCTTATTAAGTATTAGATTATTTTACTTATAAAAGTACTAGGTATATAACTAAGAAGTATAAAGAAAGTAGTAATAAAGCTATATTTTCTAATATAATACTAGTTTAATTAGTATAGACCTAGGAATATAATCTTACTATAAAGTACCTTATAGATAATAAAATAAGAATATAAGTATCTTTATAATAAGATAACTAGTAGTTAGCTATATAAATACTATTTAATATAAGTATATAGTCTTTAATAATTTATCTAAAATTATTATTAAAAAAGAATTAGAAGAATATAATTTAATTAAATAAAATACTAAAGAGTATAAGTAAAAAAGTAATTCTATATTAAGAAATCTTAAAAAAATTAATTAAAATAAAAGATAATATAGGATTTATAAAAGTTTACTAAGTTAGTTACTTTATTACTAATATAAGTAAAGGGATAATTCTAGGTATAAATTAAATTAAAGAATATTTACTTATAATTATATATTAAGAGTATAAATATTAGAGATATCTAGTAATAATAAAATATCTTTTCTTTACTTATAATAAGTAATAAGTATATAAGAAGAAAAAAATAGTAGTAATTACTTTATTATTAAAAGTAATAAAGATTAAGCTAAGTATTCTAGAAAAGAAAAATTAAAAAGAAAAAGGAAAAGGCTAATTAAAAAACCTAGTAATAATAAATATATAAATAAATAGTAAAGTAACTATATAAATCCTAAAGTATACTTATTTATAGTAAAAAAGTAAAGGTATTATAGTTATACTAATTCTAGAAATCATAAGTAATAAAGAAGCTATATTAAATTAGGAAAAAAGTATTAAATACCTTATACTAATAATCCTAGAAGAATATAAGGAGTTTATAGATATTTTTTCTAAAGAGTTAGTAAGTAAGCTTCTTAAACTAGGAAATTATACTTATATTATTAAATTAAAAGAAAGGAAAATATTACCTTAGGGGCCTATATATAATTTAGCTAAGAGAGAGCTAAAGGTCCTTAAAGAGTACTTTATAAATATATAGCTTAAAGGGTAAATTAAAAGATTAGTTAGCTTAGCTAAAGCTTTAATTTTATTTATCCTAAAGAAAGAAAGGAAATTAAGGCTTTATATAAATTATAAGGGCTTAAATAAGATTATAATTAAGAATAAGGCCCCTTTACCCCTTATTACTAAAATTCTTAATTAATTAGTAAGTATAGTTATTTTTATAGTTTTAGATTTAAAAGATATATATTACTAGCTATATATTTACTTAGGTAATAAGTAAAAAATAGCGTTTTATTATTAATATAGCTACTTTAAATATCTAGTAATACTATTTAAATTAGTTAATATATTAGTAACTTTTTAGAAGTATATTAATAATACTCTTAAAAGACTTATTAATAAGACTTATATTATTTATTTAGATAATATACTAATATATAGTAATAAGGTTAAAGAGTATATAAAGCATATTAAATAAGTTTTATATAAGTTTAAGGAAGTAAGCCTTTTTATTAACCTTAAGAAATATTAATTTTTAGTTAAGGAAGTTAAATTTTTAGGCTTTAAGATATTAAAGAAAGGTATTATAATAGACCTAGTAAAAGTTAAAGTAATTATAACCTAGCTAATACTATATAGTATTTTTAATATTTAGTTATTTCTTAGTTTTACTAGATTTTACTACTATTTTATTAAATAATATAATAAAGTTATTATTCTATTAATAAATTACCTTAAAGGGAATTAACTAGTAATATTTAAACTAAAACCCTATAAGTTAGTAGTATTTAAAGAACTTTAATAAAGATTTTAGAAAGCGCTAATTCTAGTGTATTTTAACTTACTTATATATCTTAGAGTAAAGATAAATATTTCTAAATATATAATTAAGGCTATACTTATAATATTAGTGCTAGGTTATAAGCACTTAGTTATATTTATATTAAGGAAAATAACTAATACTAAATTATAATATTTAATACCTAATAGTAAATTATTAGCTATTTAAAAGGCTTTTTATATATAGAGATACTATCTTACTTATTTAGCTTATATAATTAAAGTTATTATAGATTACTTAAACTATAAGTACTTTACTATAAAGCCTAAGCTTACTAGTAAGTAAGTAATTATACTTAATAAGCTTTATTCTTTTAATTTTAAGATTATATATTATATAAGGAAATTAAATCTTACTAACTTACTTTTAAGAAAACTAGATTTTATAAGTAAGGTAAGAAAAGAGAAAGTAGTAATTATATAACTTCTTACCTTTTTATTTAAATTTATAAATACTAAGTAATAGAAATACTATAGTAATATTATTAGTACTATAAGCTTTATAAAAATATTACTTAGTGTAACTAATATGTTAGTTACACCAAGGAACGTTGCACTAGTGCGAAGAGGTTAAATTCAATGAAGTTAATAATAATAATAGCTAATAACTAAGAGAGAAGAGAAGAGGGAGAAGGAGAGGAATCTTACTAGAAGAGAAGGTAGGCAAAAAGGGGGAAAAGTAAGGCTATAGTGTAATGCCACTGCTAATAGAGTGGGGTAGCTTATAATATATTTAATCACATTACGTGCATCCCTTTAGTAGCTTTACTCTTTAGCTATAGTTAGACTATCTATTATCTAAAGGTCTAAAGGAAGCTACACTAGTAGTCTCTCTTTTCTTTATGGCTAAAGGAGCCTAAAAATATAATAAAAATCAGATTAAAGGAAAGTATATATAAGTAAATCCCTTAATAGGAATCTATAGTTCTTATTAGCTATTATGGCTTTGGTTATTTTAATTAACCTAGTTATTATAGTCTATACTTACATGCCTATTATATTAATTCTCCCCTCTGCCTAACCTTATAGGTCTCTTAACCTATCCTTTTATATAAATTATTAATTTATTTAAATTAATTAAGGTTAAAAGGGCTAAATTTAGCAATGCCTTTGTTATTATATTAGCTAGATTATTACCGCTATTAATCTATCTAACTTTGTAGACTTCCCTTCTCTTATATAACTACTAAAGGGCTATAATATTAATTATTAGCTGCTTCTCTTTTATTATACCTAGCTTTATAAGGTATTTATATAATAAGAAAGAGTCTATATAGAGAATTATTAGGATTTAAGGTATCTTTAATTAGTCTGTAATTATATAAAGGGTTATAGATATTGTATACGCAATATTAGCACCTTAAACTATGCTATATAGCTTAGATATAAGTGCGCTATAGGTTATATACTTGCTTTTTATAAAGCTATATATAATAATATTCCCTTTTAAGATAAAGGTATTATTTTCCTTTATTACTTTATTACTAATTATGATAATATATCTGATTTATAAACTTAGATCTTTATTATTAGTAAGGAACCTATCTATAAATATAAAGAGCTTTACTTCCTTAAGAGTTAAGGGGATATACTATAGCCCTTACTACTAATTCTTAATTTACTACTTAAGGCGTTTATTAAGTTATAAGATATTATTAGTAAAGGGTTCTTAGTATTATATAGTAATTAATAGATTATATAATGCTTCTAGTTAATAGACTATTATAATATAGCTCCTTTAGGCTCTTTGCTCTATGTAATCCTACCTTGCTATTAGTAATCGCAGGTTAATCTCCTTAATCTTCTAACTTTAGCCTTTTTAGTTTAAGGTTAGCGAATTATTATTATTTTAAGTTAGAATATAGCTATTAAAGATAAGGGGATTTATAGTTATTAGGCGTTGTTTTTCTTTAGCTATAAACTTTACCTTCTAGAGCTCTTTTTTTTCTTTCTTAAAGAAGTTATTATTACTAAGGCCTAGCGTGTTATTTGTTTATATTCCTATAATACTAAAGAGGTTTTTATTATTTAAGGCTATAATTAGTAAGCAGGGATTATATATTAAGGTTATTATATTAAGATTATCCCTATAGTAGTGAAAATATATTACCTACTAGTGGGTTCTAGCCTTTGCAATCCTATAGAGAGGCTTAATTACCTCTATTATTATGCCTTTTAGAAAGAGATATATAATCTGCTTTAGTAACTTTATAATAATTAGCCTATTTAGGGTTATTTAGGATTAAACGTAAGCTTATATAATGTCTTGTAGCTAAAGGTAAATTCCCTTCCGCTTTAATAATAAAGCAAGGGCTATAATAATCCGTTAGCTTAATTACTATATTATTAGCAATTAGGTTAAGATAGCCTCTTTTCCTCTGTTATTATACCCTTATATAATAAGGCATGACTTCTTATATAGTAATTTAGTGCCTTTGCCTTTAATCTCTTAAACTATATAAGAATTAAAGATCTAGTAGCCTTTATGCTTTGCTAGATTAAACATTATAAATCTAAATATATTATAAGCTTATAAGGCATTAATCTTAGCTTAGTTAGATTATTTAAAGGGACTCCCTAGGGTCATAATCTTTCCTTCTTAGTAAAGTTAAAGGGTAAGGTTTTAGTTAGCCTTTTCTTTTACTATAAGGAATACTATATTTAGCACTTCTCTAGCTATAATCCCTTTAATTAATGCTTTCTCTTAGTTTTTATTAATAAATATAAGAGGCTTTATAAGTCTAATAAGCTCCTTAGGATTATAAACCTAGGCTTTAATTACCTTTGCTTTTACTTCCTTAAGGCTACTAGCTTTATAGCTTCCTATAAGGGTAGCTTTAGTTACCTTAAGGCTTACTATAAGTTTATTAACTTTATAGCTTCCTATAGGATTACCTTTAGCCTTAATAGCCTTTATAGGCTTTTCTATACCCTTATTAATATAAAATTAAACTATAAGGTTTTTCCTTAGCTTCTCTTACTTTCTCTTTACTAGTATCTTTTTCTTTCCTTTTACCTTATTACTCTTTATAAGTAGCTTATCTCTCCTAGCTCCCTTAGCCCTTTCTTATAATAGGACTATAGTATTAGAGAGGGCTATAGTGTAAGAAAGGGCTATATTATAGGCAAGGACCTCTAGGCCTAGGTTATATTCCTTAATATCCTAAAGGCTTTACTTATTAGCCCTTATATACTATAAGTCCTTATAGTATAGCTTTACTACTATAAAGTAAAACTTAGCTAGGCTATAGGGTATCTTAACTATATAAGTTTCCCTATTAGTAGCTAATAGCTTATAAGGGCTAGACTATTTACCTTTTTCTCTTTATATATATATATTAGCCTATAGTAGTAACTAATATATTAGTAATATATTAAGGCTATTCTAAGCGCTAAGGGCCTTATAGACCTATCTCTTAGCTAGGTAATAGCAGACTTTATTAGTTACCTTCTAAATTACTTTAGCTTATTAAATAATAGAAATACTTAGTAATAACTTATTTATTATCTATAAGTAAGCTCTAAAGACTAGTAAGGTTAGTATAAGGCTATTAAGGCTTACTAAGTTATTAATAGCTTTAATAGCTATCTAGAGTTATTACTTAGGAGTGATTTCTTTACTAATTAAATCTATAATAATATTATAAGCCTAGTAAAGAGGTCTATAATATCTTTTAACCTTTCTAATGCTATTATAGGCTTTAATAAGTATCTTATTAATATTAATTAATATTAAGTAAGTATAATACCTAAATTTAGCTAAAGTAAAGTTATTACTAGTATTATAAATAATCTAGTCTAGAGGGCCTAGATATATATTAATCTAGCACTCTCTAATTATATCCTAGATATTATAAGCTTTTTGCTTCTTAGGGTTAAGGAATTAAGCCACTTAAAATAAGGTTACTAAATTAATAATATAAAGGACTAGTTAGCTATTAATTTATATAATATTAATAATAATCTTATAGTTAAAGTTATAGTTATCTTTAAGGGAGAATTTAAACTAGCTAGGGGCTTTTCTATTTATCTAATAATAGTAATAAACTTTAGTGAGCTTCTTAATTATATAGCATTTAATATTATAACTAGCTTATTAAAGGATCTTTATAAGCTATTAAATTAAGGGATAACTAAACCTTTAGTAAAGTTAATAAATCTCTCTTTTTAATAGGTAAAAAGCAGTGGTTTCTCTTGCCTCTAGAAGCCACTAAGGGTAGCCCTATTTATATATAATAGGTATAGTCTTATTATTTTAAATTAATTTATTAGTAAGGTTATTAATCCTAACCTTTATTTTATCTATATTAGTAAAGGAAAAGAGAAAGGGTGTAGTAGTATTAAGGATATAGAAGTTAATTTAGCTAAGCTTTATAAGCATATAGATAATACTATATGTTATTACTAATCTAGCACTAAAGTAAATAACTTCTAGGTTATAAGGTTTAATTATTAATAATAGTATTAATCTTAGTAAGGCTTTAGCTTATACTAGACTAGTAGTTAATTAGCCTAAGGCTCCTATATCTAGTATAATTTCTCTAAAGATCTCTTTAAAATAGTGTCCTTTAGAGGTATAATAGATTAAATTATCTTTATTAGAAGCCTCTTTAAGGTATAGCTCTTACTTAAGTAAGGTATATTAAAAAGCTTAATTCTTAAGCGTTATAAGGATATTAATATTATCTATTATTTATAATCCTATGTAAAAGAATTATATAATGCTAAGTTATGCCTTTAATAATGGTTTCTTCTTAATATTATTATTACTATTATCTTAGTCCTAAGTAAAGGCCTTAAGCTATATTTCCTAGTCTTTTATTTTCTCTTCCTTATTACTATTATTTCCTTTAAATAAAGTAAGGAATACCTAAAACTTTATCTTTATAGGTAGTAAATAATAGTTCTTACTAGCTTACTACCTCTCTTTCTTTTTTTAATATTTAGTATTAGTATAGTTTAATAACTAGTAACTACTCTTACTATAAATAAAGTATTACTTAGGTTATTTAGAGTTACTATAATAACCTTCTTTTCCTTAGTCTCTTTAATTCTATTAGCTATATTAGTAGTCTATAAATATTACCTCTAATAAGTCTTTATCTTAATGCTAGTAGTATTAGTTACTCCTTATACTATTCTTTATAATTATAAGTAACTTATAGAGGTTACTAGTAAGGTTCTTAAAGCCTAGTATATATATATACTTCACTACCTAATATTTAGGAATACTAGAGATTATATTTAATATTTACTTATAGAGCTTTATATTTACTATATTAAAGGGGTATAACCCTTTATAAATCCTTTTTAAGGTAGTTAATATAATCTTAAGGTATTTAGACTTAGTCTTATTAGGGTTCTAAGTAATAATATTCTTAAGAGTTATATTACTCTATTTATATTAGTAAAATTATTAATTACTCTTTATCTTAAAGCATTAATAGATATTTATAATTATCTCTTTATATAAGGGGTTCTTACTAGTAAGATAATTAAGAAAGTGCTATTTAGTATCTCTTATTAATATAATAGGGAATACTTTACTAAAATATAACTTAGGGAGGTTAATTTAGTTACACTTACTCTTAAAAAGCGTAAGCTTTAGTAAGAGAAAGTTATATAGCTTTTTACTATAGTGATTACTATCCTTATATATCTTTATAAGCTTAGAGATTTTCTTTATAATTTACTTATTAAAAGGAAGGTATTAGGGAGGGAAATTAAACTATTAAGGGTTAAGCTCCTAATATAACTAAGATTATCACAGGGGTTCTTATAGAGAATATAGTAATTATTCCCTTTAGGAGTGTTAAAAATAAGACCTATTTTTAGCCCTTTCTAGTTAAAGGACCTTTCTATTACTAGCTTGCATTGCAAGCCTAATAGCTGCACTGCAGCTGTTAACGGTCGCGAAGGTGGCCGTCAATAGCTACGTCGCAGCTGTTAACAGCTGCGACCGACCGTGTGGATGACTAATCTAAATCAATTATTAATTGTGGATTATTTGATTGCGTTATGGCTGCAAGCGTAGCCATAACCGCAGCGCCACTAGTAATTAGGTAAGCTAGGGTGATGTAAGCAGGTTACCCTATAGCTATCTTTAATAGCGATTTTCTCTTTAACTAGAGGTTATACAAAAGTCTTACATATAGCAAATTAAAGCTAGAAAATAGGGTTTTTATTTTATATAGGAATATTTTTTGGACTAAAATTTGGTGTATATAGGTTACTAGTTTGTATAGTGGTAAGTTGATTTTTTGGATTTTACATACAAATAAATTTTACGGAAAACAAAAAGTAGCCTATAAGACCTTTTTAGCGGTCTAGATCTACTAATACGGTCAGTGGGTATATAAGAGGAAGAAGATCTTTTCAATCTAGCTAGATAGCTAGGCCTCTTAATCTAACAGCCGCATTGCCCGTATAACATTACTAAAATCAATTCTATTAGTATATAAGATATTATAAAAGTTATCTAGATTAAATTTAATTAGTTAATAACTACTAAAACCTTCTATTACGTTGCGTTAAATATTCAACGTGGTAGCTCTATTAGTCCCTGACCGTAGAAGCTACACTTGTATAGCTGTTGCTAGCTGGTAACTAGCTCCCTACATTTTAATAGGTTATGAGCCTGGCCTATCACTATAAAATTCTTTCTAGTGCACTTTACGTACGGTTACAGAAGACTTCCCTTCTATAAAATAGGAAGGACCCGCGAGATAGAAGCTAATTCCCTTCTATAAAAAGGAATCATTGTGGTTACAGAAGACTTCCCTTCTATAAAACAGGAAGCGCACGAGCGATATAGAAGCATTCCCTTCTATAAAAAGGAAGTTTAGCGAGAATAGAAGCTTTTCCCTTCTATAAAAAAGGAAATTCAGCGCGGATAGAAGCTTTTCCCTTCTATAAAAAGGAATTTCAGTACGAATAGAAGACTTCCCTTCTATAAAATTGGAAGATGGATACCAATCAACAAGGTTAGGGGCCTTCTGCCCCTAATCTTAGTGCGCAAGAGGTTCTAAATAACCAGCTAAAAGAACAGGTTATTAAGCAACAAGATGCTATTGATCTATTATTACAGAAGCTAGAGGCTCTGACTATAGCTGTTAATAATAGAGGCATGGAGGGTATGGAAGCTACTAAGCCCGCTAGTCAGCAGCAAATTCAGCAGCCTATTCAAGATAAGGCACCTGAATCTAGCTCTGTACAAGCTGCCTTTAATAATTCGATTATTAATGAATTTAATAAGAGGGTTTATAGCTTCCCTAAGACTGCTAAGCTTAAAGGAGCTGAAGATTTTGATTAATGGAAACAAGCCCTAGCTATCTAATTTAGAGCTTTAGGCATGCCTAATTTTCTAAATAATCCGGATATTCCTAGGGCGCTAGGGGACGCTAACCAAGCTATTATCCTAATGTTACTAAGGGATAGTTGTATGGAAGGCCCCTAAGCCACTATAACTTGGCAAAAATCACCTAAAGAAGCCTATAATTTACTTATACGGCAGTATTCACATAGCGTTAAAATCCAGAGGGAGTCCCTGTATTCTGAATTTCATAACCTGAATTTTCATGGTTATAAGGGGACTTTAGAAGCCTTTAATGCGGTCTTTAATAATCTACTAGCTAGATTATCAATTTTAGGGGTCCTAATTAATCCTATAGATTAGGTTAATTAATATCTTCAATCCCTAAAATTAACCTTCCCTTAGTGGGCTAAGAGGCAATGATTTAGCATGCGTACGAATAGGGCTATAGGGGCTCCCCTAGATACCCTAAATCTTTAATTTCTAATGGCAGACCTTCTAGCTAAACAGAGGGATAAATTATCTACGGTATCTAAAGCCCTGAATTATAGGGCTAAAGACCTAGAAAAGGGTGCTAAAGACAAAGAAAAGGCCCCTAAAGGTTAGAAGAAGAAGAAAGAAAGCTCTAAAGAAAATAAGGGCTTTTCTAATTCTAATAAGAAGAAAAAGAAGCAAAAGGGTCAAAAATCAGATAAAAAGGATAATAAAGAGCTTACAGAGGGTTCTTTTATGCTAGGAAATTATAACCTTTCTAACGGAGCCCTTAATCCGTACAAGAAACCTAGCAATTACAAGACTAGATATAAGAGCTCTAGCGATAGTAGCTCTGATTCTAGCTCTAGTAATTCGGATGATAATGAAAAACAAGAAATTAATTCCTTAAATGGTTTTAATTATTACGGCAAAGAGATAAAAAAAGCCCTATTATATAATATAGGTTTAACTGTACATATAGTTAATTCTAGGGATGTTTTTCGGGATTATACCCCTTATAAGAAGGGGGAATCTAACTCTATTATAACGGGTGGTGGTCCTATTTATCCTAAAGGCCACGGTAGTGCTGTTTTTGAGGTCCTATATCAAAAGAAACCTAATAAATATAGGACCTTAGTGCTAAAGGACGCTCTATATTTTCCTTAGCTTGATGTTAATATAGTTAGTGGCCTTATTCACTATATATCTGGCGGTTGCTTTATAAAAAACCATCTTTATCTTAAAGATAGGTCTTGTATCGCTACCCTAGATATAGAAAAACATGGTTTTTTCTTTCACGTTAAAAACCAATCTACACTAACGTTATATAAAGGGCCCTATAAAAAATCTCATTATATCTGACCTTTTACCTATGCCAGCTTTAGGGGTTATAGCTATCCGATTAGCTACCCTATAGAGGTTCAAATTCCCTCTAAAAAGCCGGATTAGGCTTCTGATTTAGACGAAATCGCTGAAATCGACGAAGATAATGATATTGAAGAAATCATACGGGATGATTTAGGGGATTTAGTCCCTTCTCCAATGCCTATAGCCCTAGGTTAGGTCCCTTATAAATCTAAAGATATAGATTTAGGGGTGTTAGAGGGCCTTAGTGGAGGAAAAAGGTCCCTAATACCTCCCTAAGAGGCCTGTGGTTCTCAAGGGGCCTAGCAGGGGACTAACGGAGAGGGCCCTAATCTAGACCCTAATTCAGGCCCTAAAGACCTTTAATATCAAAAGTTACTAGAACTAGCTAGCCTATGGCATGTATGATTAGGGCACCTAGGGCTTCTATTGCTAAAGAAAACAAGCCTTATAACTAAAGGAATCCCTGATTTTTCTAAAATTAAGGATAAAGACTTTAAATGTATAGCTTGTGATTAATCTAAGGCAGTACGAAGACCTAGGAAATTAGCTATCCCTGACCCCCCTAGAGCTCTAGATCGAATAGAGGGGGATATGCTAAAAATCAGCCCTGTACTGTACAATAAACAGTTAATTTGCTTATTTCTAGTTGATCGAAAAACTAGATATAAGTGGGTGTTCTTATTACCTAATAAGGAAGGCCTAACTGTTTATAGGGCTATTAAGGGCTTCTTTAAAGGGCTTAAAAATCAACTAGGTTAATATCCTAGGTACCTTCACTTTAATAGGGGCTAAGAAATTGATTCTAGTTATTAAACCTAGTTAAATTCTAAGGGGATTAAATTTATGACTTCTAGTCCCTATATCTATGAGCAAAATGGATTAGTAGAGCGTTCTATTTGTACTATTCTAGATTAATTAAGGGCTACTATCTAGTGGGCAAAATTACCCTTATATCTATGGTGTTTTGTATTACCTGCAGTTGTTAACCTAGTTAATATAACTGCTAATACCACAAAGGATAAAAGCCCGAAATAACTGCTAGCTAGGGAGCTAAATCAGCCCTATACGACTGATATTAGCAGTATTAGAGCTATAGGATCTCACTATAAGATTCTAATCCCCCTAGAAAAACAACCTAAAGCCTAGAAGTTAGTAGCTAGGACTATCCCTAGAAGGTTATTAGCTACACTAGGTTCTAATACCTACCTAGTGTATATCCCCTCTAAAAGGCTAGTTACAAAGACTAGCTTTATTAAGATTATAAAGCCTATAGGTCCTGTCTCTAAAGGATTACCTAGGCTTTCTATAGGGGATAACCCTTTAGAGAGGGAAAATAATTTAGAAGATTAAGATCTAAATTAAGGTTTAAAGGATTACCCTATAGACAACATAGGAGGTCCCCCTATAGGTTAAGAAAAACACCCTATAGGGCCTGTACAACCCCCTAAGGAACTGATTCTAGAGGCCTTAGAGGAGGCCACGCCCGTAACTTTACTAGGAAATCAGATTTTGACTCCGGACCTTGATTTTGACAAAATTACTGACTTTAACCCTAATATTAACCCTATAGATGTTAATATTAGTTCCCCTTCTTCTCTAGATTTTATAAAAGAAACCTACTTTAAGGTATAGGAGAAGCTAAAGGAAAATAACCCTAATAGCCCTAAACCTAAGACTTGGAAGCAAGCTATATCTAGCCCTAAAAGGGATAAATAGATAGAAGCTACGTATAAGGAATACGAATAGCTTCTAAAGGCTAGTACTTTTAAATTTATAGGGAAAGACTAAGTACTTAAGGGCCGAAAAGTACTAAAGAATAGGCTTGTTTATAAGCTTAAAAAGGATAAAGAAAATAATCCTTTAAAATACAAGGCCTAACTCGTTGCTAAGGGATTTATGTAAATCAAAGGTCTAGATTATCTAGAGACCTTTGCAGCCACAAGCATTCCCCCTAGCTGGAGGATTTTACTAGCCCTAGTAGCTTAGAATAACTAGGAAATCAAACAGGTTGATTTTATAGGAGCTTTTCTTAATAGTAAGCTATAATAACAGATTTATATGGTTATTCTGGACGGATTTATTAAATTCCTTAAAGCAAATCCTAAATTAGCTAAATTAGCTAAAAGTTTTGGCTATAAACCTTCTAAAGATTAAGTAATTTTATTATAGAAGTCTTTATATAGCCTAAAACAGAGCTTAAGGGAGTGGTAACAAGCACTAATAGTAGTGCTAAAGTCCCTAGGATTTAGCCCTCTAATTTCTAACCTAGCTATATTCTATAATACCTCCACTAAAACCTTTATCATTACGTACGTGAATAACTGCCTTCTAATTAGACTGGATTTACCCTATATCTAAAGACTTAAAAAGGAACTTCATAAAGTCTATCTAATAGAAGATAGGGGGCTAGCTGAATTCTTCTTAGGGGTTCAAATTATACAAGATAAACCTAATAGGATACTAAAAATTCATTAATCTTAGTATATCTTAGAGGCTTTAAATCGATTTAATATGCTAGATAGTAAGCCTATTAGTATACCTCTTTAGCTAGGCGTTTTAGCTACGCAGACCACTAAGCTATTAATAGCTAGTGAAATCAAGCTCTATTAGTGTATTATAGGGACTATAATATACCTAATGTTGCTTATAAGGCCGGACGTGGCCTTTACACTTTAGTGGCTATTTACAGCACTAGCTAGGCCCTATATAGAGCACCTAAAAGCAGCTAAAAACCTGCTTAGGTACCTATTAGGGACTAAATTCCTTGCTATAATCTATAGGGAAGACCCTAAAGGTATAGCTAGTAAAAGCCTAATAGGTTATTACGATAGTGATTTTACAGGGGATAAAAAGACCTCTAAATTAACCTACGCTTATCTATTCAAGCTAGCTAGCGGACCTATTAGCTGGAAATTAAAGAAAGCTAGTACAATAGCTCTATTAACATTAGAAGCTAAAGCTGACGCTATCTGCGAGACCTTCCGGGAGCTACAGTGGCTTTAGGGCTTATTTAAGGAGCTAAAAACCCCTATTTCTCCCCCTATCCAGATATATTGCGATAATTAAGGCGCTATAACCACTGCCTATAACCCTGCCTTATATAGCTATATAAAGCATACCTTACTAAAGTTTAACTATATTAGGCAATAGGTTTTAGAGGGTTTAGCTAAGATCAAATATCTAGATACGAAGTCAATGCTTGCAAATGGCCTAATAAAACCGTTATCTAGGCCTCTTCATCAGGCTTTTATTAGGCTCTTAGGGCTTGATAATCACTAAAAACCAATAACTAAATCCCTTCAACAGGGAACTAAAAACAACGCTAAAAAGGGAGCTATATTTAACAATAGCTAGGAATTAAAAAGGGGGTCTTTTATCTTTTCCTGTTTTTCCCTTTTTTATTTTTATCTAAAAGTTCTTGTTTACCCTATATCACTTTGTACGCTTTTAATTAGCTTATACGTAATTCTTTTGTAAAGGGGGTGTTAAAAATAAGACCTATTTTTAGCCCTTTCTAGTTAAAGGACCTTTCTATTACTAGCTTACATTACAAGCCTAACAGCTGCACTGCAGCTGTTAACGGTCGCGAAGGTAGCTATTAATGGCTACGTCGCAGCTGTTAACAGCTGCGACTAACCGTGTGAATAACTAATCCAAATCAATTATTAATTGTGGATTATTCAATTGCGTTATAGCTGCAAGCGTAGCCACAACCGCAGCGCCACTAGTAATTAGGTAAGCTAGGGTAATGTAAGTAGGTTACCCTATAGTTATCTTTAACAGCGATTTTCTCTTTAACTAGAGGTTATACAAAAGTCTTACATATAGCAAATTAAAGCTAGAAGATAGGGTTTTTATTTTATATAGGAATATTTTTTAGACTAAAATTTAGTGCATATAGGTTACTAGTTTGTATAGTGGTAAGTTGATTTTTTGGATTTTACATACAAATGAATTTTGCGAAAAATAAAAAGTAGCCTATAAGACCTTTTTAGCGGTCCGGATTCACTAATATAGTTAGTGAGTATATAAGAGGAAGAAGATCTTTTTAATCTAGCTAGATAGCTAGGCCTCTTAATCTAACAGCTGCATTGCCTGTATAACATTACTAAAATCAATTCTATTAGTATATAAGATATTGTAAAAGTCATCTAGATTAAATTTAATTAGTTAATAACTGCTAAAACCTTCCGTTACGTTGCGTTAAATATTCAACGTGGTGGCTCTATTAGTCCCTGACCGTAGAAGCTACACTTGTATAGCTGTTGCCAGCTGGCAACTAGCTCCCTACATTTCAATAAGGAGCTAGGGATATTAGGCAAGGTCTTTATAGCAGTGGCCTATAGAGGTTATATTTAAGGCGGTTTAAAGGATCTTAACCTTTCTTCTAGCTAATAAGGCATTAAGGTTTAATAAAGCACTTCTTTAAGTAATACTAGGATTAGATATCCTAGGCCTTATTTAATAAGAACGCCGTGATCTTATAGAGAGTTATATAGCTCTCTTATAATATCCTTATTTACTCTTTTAAAGGTATTCTTAGACTAGCCTTTAAAGTTCTCTTAGAATAATTCCTAGAGGTTATTTTCTCTCTAGCCCTAATGCTTACTAAGGTTAATAAACCCTATAATATAATTATTAAGCTTAGGCTATATAGTAGTCTTAGGATCTAGCTTATTAGATTCTTTCTAATCTCTTATAAGCTTACTAGTAAGTGGTTATAGATATAGTAGGAGTTTATTCTCTTAAGGTCTTTTAAGGATAGTTATCTTTAAAGATACTTATAAGGGTTTAGAGAAAAGGGGCGTATTTTAGGGAGTGTCCCTTATTATTCTTTTGCCCTTTAGTTCTATCCCTTTAGTAATGTTAGTCTTAAATTAATAAGACTAATGAAAATAGGGTAAAAGTGCTATAATTAATATAATAAAGCCTAGAGCTTTGCTTGTAAAATAAGCAGGATAAATAGGATAAATAGGATAAATAGGACGGGATAAATAGGATAAATAGAATAGAATAAATAGGATTAGTAGGATTAATAGGATTAATAGGATAAATAGAGGGAAATAATAAAAAATAACAGAAAAAGTGTAAAAGTAAAAAAAATAGTAAAAAAAAAGAAAGAATAGGCTATAAAGATAGCATAGAAGCAGAAGCAACTTAATGCCTAGAATACTAAGGTATAAAAAGCTATAAAGAGAGAAAAAGGGTTATAAAGAGAGTGTAAAGGGAGGTTATATAGGTTAGCTAGCTTAGCTAAGGGTTGTTTTTAATGTTAGGTTTAAATAAAATGCCTTATGGCAATAGATTTGGTTATTTAGTTAGTTTTCTTATAATAGATAATAAGATTAATAATTAACTAAATATCCTAAAGGCCTAAGAGTTAATAGATTAATCTCTTAGAAGTCTAATAAGCCTATTACTAGGATTCTAGTCTATCTTCCTTTAGCACACTCTATAGTTATGCCTCTTTATTATAATAACTATTAATTTAGTATAATAAGGGGTAGTAGCTATGGTGTCTATAGAAATATCTCTTCTTATAATACCTAACTTATCTATAATTATAGTTAACTACTAATTATTATTAGTTACACTAAGGAATATTACACTAGTGTAAAGAGGTTAAATTTAATAAAGTTAATAATAATAATAGCTAATAACTAAGAGAGAAGAGAAGAGGGAGAAGGAGAGAAATCTTACTAGAAGAGAAAGTAAGTAAAAAGGGGGAAAAGTAAGGCTATAGTGCGGTGCCACTGCTAACGGAGCGGGGTAGCTTGCGATGCATCTAATCGCATCGCGTGCATCCCTTCGGTGGCTCCACTCTTTGGCCACGGTCAGACTATCTATCGTCCGAAAGTCCGAAGGAAGCCACATAATAGTTAGTTATAATAATATTATAATAATACTACTAATATCTAGGGTTTTAAAAAATTATAATTTAACTATATTCCTAAAGAACCTAATAATCTAGATAATCTTAGAAAAGTTATATTAGTAAGGTTATTTAATACCTTTTATACTTTAGTTAATAAGTAATAAGCTAGCTATAGTAATACTATTAGTACCTAGTGTATATATTATTTATTACTTAATTATTATAATTTTCCTATTAGACTAGCTATTTCTAATAGGGATAGACTAGTATAGGTTATTACTAGTAAGTAATAAGGGTACCCCTTAAAAACATTACTTATCTATATCCCTATAAGACTAAAAGTATTTATTAAACTAATTACTTATAGAGATATTATAGCTAGGATTTAATTTATTTAAAGAACCTTTTCTAAGTTTAACTTTAACTTTCTAGAAAAAAGCTTAGAATTAAAACCCCTAATTTAAGTCTTATTATATAAAGTATAGTAAGGTAATAACTTTACTATAGGTTAATTAAAGTTACTTAAAAGTAATAATATAGCTATATTTTAGTTATAGTCTATTAGACCCTTTAAACTATTAATATTTAAGAATTATATTTTTATTTCTCTAAGTATAAGAAAAGAAATTTTATTACTAACTTATAATAACCTTATTACTAGGTACTAAGAAGTAAGTAAAACTCTTTATTAGATTATAAACTAATATTATTAGCTAATAATAAAGAAAAATATAAAGGTATATATTAGCACTTATATAAATTATTAGACTTTAAAACTAAGGTATTATAAACTATATAGTAAGCTAGCTATACTACTAGTGCTTAATTACCCTTTTTAAGAATTATTAATAGATTTTATTACTAGACTTTTACTAGTAAAAGACTTAAATTAAACTTATAATATAATTCTAGTTATTATTAATATTTTATAAAATATAGTATTTATATTCTTATTTTAATATAACTAACTAGTAATAAGCTAGTAACTATATTCTTAAAATATGTTTTTAAAGACTATAAAGCCTTAGAAAGTATTATAATAAACTAAGGTTTTATATTTACTAGTGGTTTTTAAATAACTTTTTATTATTTTCTTATAACTAAGTAGCTACTTAATACTGCTTTTTATCCCTAGATAAATAGCTAAATAGAATATTTAAACTAGGTTTTAAAATATTATTTAAGGGCTTTTACTTATACTAAATAAACTAATTAAGTAAATAACCTATTAATAGTGTAATTTATAAGTAATTACTTAATATATAGCTATATACTAGTAAAGGCATTATAAGGTTATAATCCTAGAGGTCTATAGTAAACAGAGTATTGTTTGTAGTGTAGTTAGTGTAGTTTTTAGGAAAAATTTGTATTTGTAGTGTAGTTTTTTTTTTCTTATAGTTAATGTATTGTAGTTTTTTTTTTTTTATAGTTAGTGTAGTGTATTTTTTTTTTTTTATAGTGTAGTATATTATAGTTTTTTTTTGCTTGTAGTGTAGTGTAGTTAGTGTAGTTACTAACTACACTAACTACAAAAACTATAAATGTAGTGTTAGTAAAAAAAAAAGTGGGCTTTTTTATTATATAAGGTTATTATAAGGATTAAAAGAAGGCTAGTTATATAGAAGCTTTTATTATTACCTATTTTACCTAATTAGTTATATAATTTATAAAATTTACCTTTTTTTAAGGATTTTACTATAACTAGGGTAATTTATAATATTATAACTTTTTAATAATACTATTATACCTAATACTTTATTTTACTAATATAACTTAAAGAAAAACCTTCTTATTATTTTATTTACTATTACTATTAATTATTTTATATTTTAAAATATTATTATTATTATTTTAAATAAAAAATACCCTAAACTAATAGAATAAAATTAATTAAGAAATCTAGATAAATTACTAGAAGTTAATAAAATATATACTTAGTACTTAAATCTTATTCTTAATATAATAAGAACTTAAAAAAAGCTTAAACTATTTATTTAAGATTTAAACTAATTAAATATTACTTTTAGCTTTATAATTCTAAAGCCTTAAGAAGTTATATATAGTAACTTTATATATCTTATTACTATAATATATAAATAAAGAATATAATAAACTAATATTTATAATCTATTAATAAATAATTAATAGTATTATTTTAATTACCCTATATAGCTTAATTAAGCTATAAAAAATAAGTTTAACTTATTTTTTAAAATAAAACTAAGACTTACTTTTATATAATATACTATACTTATTATAAAAGCTTTAATAACTTTAATAACCTTAATTACTATTATTACTATTAATACTATTATTACTATTATTACTTAATTACTATTATTACTATTATTTTACTTTTATTATTATTTTAAAAAAATATAAAAAAGAAAACATTTTTATAATATTAATATTTTTAAAAACCTTAAAATACTAAGTTATTAAAAACTATAGCTTTTACTATAGTAATTTACTTATAATTACTAGTATTTATATTTAAGTTATTTATTTATTATTTATTATTTATTAAACTTTAACACTAATAATATTATAAGTAATCTTAGTAATCTTAGTAATCTTAGTAATCTTAGTAATACTAGTAATATTAGTATTATAAGCTATTATAAGCTATTATAAGCTATAATAAGATATAATAAGCTACTTATATTAAGTTTACTAGTAGTTCTTTTTATAGTTTTTTTAAAATAAGTAATAATAATAATTTATAGAAATATAAAATAATTTATAGAAATAGTAAATAATTTAATAAGAAGGTTTTTCTTTAAGTTATATTAGGGAAATAAAGTATTAAGTTAAATAGTATTATTAAAAAAGTATAATATTATATATAACCTTACTTAGTTATAGTAAAATTACTAAAATAATATAATATTATAAATTCTATAACTAATTAAATAAAATAGGTAATAATAAAAGCTTTTATATAACTAGTATTCTTTTAATCCTTATAATACTAATAACTAATAAAAAGTCTAATACTACATTTATAGTGTTTGTAGTTAGTGTAGTTTAGGAAAAAAAATTTGTAGTGTAATATATTATAGTTTTTTTTATTTTATAGTTAGTGTAGTGTAGTTTTTTTTTCCTTATAGTTAGTGTAGTTTATAGTGTAGTGTAGTTTATAGTGTAGTTACTACACTACACTATAAATACTACACTACACTACACGTTTTAGTGCAATACTCTAATAGTAAGTAATAGTAAATATCCCTTTAGTAAATAATTAAGCTAAAAGTAAAGTTTTAGTACTAAAAGAGAAGTATACTATAATTAAATAGCTTTTAAGTAACTTATAAACTTAGTATAAAAAATATTATAACTAGAAAAAAACTCTAATAAGGTTTAAAGTTAGTAACTATATTTTATTATTAATAAAGAATATTAACCTAAAATACCCTAGAAAGAAACTAGCTATAAAGTACTTAAGCTCTTATAAGATTAAAAAGGTAATTAGAAGTTATAAATTAGTATATTAATTAAAATTATTACCTAGGACTTAATTATATAATATATTTAATATTACTAGTCTTAAACCTTTTAAAGGGGATTTAATAAATATAGAAAATATATCCTTACTATAAGATACTATTAAAGATAATAAATAGAAGTTTAAAGTTAAGAAAATTATTTTATATTACTATAATAAAAGGTATTATAAATATCTAGTTAAATAAAAAAGCTATAATACTTTAGAGAATTCTTAGGTATTAAAAAGGGATTTTATTACTAGAGAAATTATTAATAACTATAAGTAATAGCTAAGTAGTAAAGTTAATATAAGGTAATTATAATTTATAAGTTAATATACTAAAGATATTAGAAAATAAAGTTAATTTACTTAAATAACTTAAATAATCTATTATATAGCTACTAAGTACTTATCCCTTTATAATAAAGTTAGTCCTTAAGACTACTAGTCCCTTATTATTAGTAATAGCTATAAGACTTATAAAGGAAAAGGCCTTAGAAGTATCTTTATTATTAAAGTCTCTTTCTTTATATATATAAACTTAAAGTATACTAAGAAACTTAATAAAACTAATATATTTAAGTAAATTAATAGTATTTAATATAAACTACTAGTAATTTAGCTAAGTATTAGCTATATATATTAAGAAAGCTTACTATTAGAATATTTTAAGCTATAAAGTAAAGATAGTTTAAAATATTAATCTAAGTCTTTAAATTTATAGTATTACTTAGTAATACTATTATAGTATATTTATTATATTTTACCTTATAAGTAATATTAGTAAATATTTAAGTATAGTAAATATAACTATACTTATTAGAATTTTTATAAACTAGGATAGTATTCTATAGCTTTTTCTTTACTTTTATAATAGGCTAGTAATAAGTTAGTAATAATCTAGTATTTAGGTAGTAAAATTATACTTACTTTATTCTAATAGTAATTACTACCTTTAAGAGTAGCTTTAATAAGTTTAAATAGCCTATTATAAAGCTATATAATTTAAGCTAAAGTCTAGTAATATATTAGTAATAAGTAAGTAAATTCTAGTTAAGAAAAATATACTATAATATAGTTTTTATTATTTTAGAAGTAATAAATATATTTTATTAAATAGCCTATTAAATATTAGCTATAAAAAAATAGTAAGTAAGTAAAGAAATTATACTTAAAGATTTATTATATTTTATAAGGAAGGTTTTTTTATTAATAAAGTATCCTAGGATCTTATAAGTATTATTTTTTAAGAGAATATTTTATATTATTACTTACTAATAATAGTATATATATAAAATCTTTTTTAAAGATATTTTACTAGTAGTAAGTTAGTAATAAAGATACTATAAGAATATAATAAACTTATAATAAGATTTTAAAAGAAGTTTACTTTAAAGAAAACTTTATAGGAGATTTTATAAAAGACTTTATAAGATATTTTTTAGTTAATAGATTTTCTTAAGGTATTAATAAAGGTAAAGTTTTAATATAAGACTTAGATATAGTAAACTAACTATAAGTTAGCTATAATAAACTAAATAAAGAAGTTATACTAGTAAAAGTATAAACTTATAAGCTAAATAAAGGTAAAAAACTAAGATAAATAAGGATAAATAATAATAATAATTAAAGACTAAAAAAGGTTAGTAATTACTAAGTAATAGTAATAAGAGAGCTATTACTTAGCTAGTAAGGGTAACTTATAAGGTTAAGGGATATTATAAGAGAAAGAAAGTATATAAAAGGGAGGGAAAATTAGTCTCTTTATATTAACCCTAGACCCCTTAAGTAATCTAACGCACTATATATAAGTAATCTATAAATTATAATAATAACTATTAGTATTACTAATTATATATATACCTAATAGCTATAAACTTATAGTAACTATAATATAAGCCCTTTAGTTAGACTATTTAAAACTATAGTATTAAGTACCTTATTTATTTAAACTAATTATAAAAATTAATATAGGATATCTATTTTTTTTTCTAGCTATATAATAGGTAATAATATTTATTTTACTATATTAAAGCTATATATAAGCTACTATTTAGATATTACTAACTATAATAAAAGAGGTTATTTTTAATTAGTAATATTAGTACTATTATTTCTTTTTATTTACCTATGTATTTAAATATAAGGTACCTTATCTTATTTTCCTTATAAAGCTCTAATATAATAACTATACCTTAAGTAAGTAGCTTATTTTATAATTAAGGTTAATTATATATAAGGGAGGTATTATATTAAGAGTATAGAGGTTAAAGATAGGATATTTATTAAAGTAAGTCTTTAAAGAACCTTTAGGCTATATAAATAATAAAAAGGCTAGCTAGCTATAAGATAGCTATATGCTTATAAAGTAAGGTATTTATTAAAGACTATATATATTATTAGCAGAGGATTGTAAACAATTACATCTTGTAATTGTTCGTTTTTCTTAAATAATTAATATCTAACTTATAATTAAAGATATTATCCTATAAATTACGTAATCTTATAGAGTAAAATTCTAAGATAAATACTATACAGAAAAGTGGGTCCAAAAGTGGGCCCTTCGTCCGTAATTAGAAATACTAAAAACAATTACATTTTAGCAGTAAAAACAGGTAAAAATATTGTTTTCTAATTTACGGCCAAACGATCCACTTTTAGACCCACTTTTCTGTAAAGTATTTATCTTAGAATTTTGCTCTATAAGATTACGTAATTTATATGATAATATCTTTAATTATAAGTTAGATATAAAAATAAACAAAACAATTACAAACAATTACAATTACATGAGTACAATTGCCTGATTATTAGTGCTAGGTTAGAGATTAAAACCTTTATACACCTACCCCTAGCTAGTATCTATCTAGTAGTAACTATAATAGTCTTAGCTATCACTTCGTTTATAACCTTTCGGTGCAAGCTATAACACTAATGCCCTAGGGAGTAATTAGTTTATAGACTCTTTATTTTCTAAAGTAATAGCTAAGTATATATATAGAATTAAGGGAGGGCTTTGCCCTCTAAGAATACTAGGAAAGCTAGACATCCTAATTAGGATTAGAGATTACTTAACATAGCTAGGTAACTTAATAAGGCATAATTATCTATCTAAAAAGGCTTTTAATATTTACAAAGAGTTATTTACTAATTTTAAGGCTAATAGGCTATTAGCCCTATTAGACATAGAGGTATTAGAGGTTATTATAATTATTAACTAACTACATTAGACTAAGGGTAAAAGAGAAAAAATACCTAAATAGATTAAGGGGCTAGTAGTATAAGCTTATAAGTTAAGGGAAGGGATACTTATAGTAATATTTAATGTTTTTTTTTTAGACTAGTAATTAAGGGTAATTACTAAGTAGTAGTAAACGTGATAGGTAAGGGCAAGTGCAAGGCACCTAGCTCACCTAGTATAAAAACCTCACTTAGCAGATTTTTTAATAGGGTTTCTTTTCTCCCTAATTATCATCACGAAATTCATTCGTTTTAGTCAATTAATTGATCAAAGCTTCGTTTTCCGTTCTTTCAGCTTCTTCTTTCCTCTAATCCATCTCCTTGGAGCCGCCGGTAAGGCTACACTTTCGTACCGACCCGCTTTTTTTGCTGGCACGAGGCAGTGACCTAAAGTAATAATTTTTCTGATTGGTTAATATCCCGGTCGGTACGAAAGTGTAGCCTTACCGGCTCCAAAGAGATACATTACAAGCTTTGTCTTTGGCATGAAAGTGAGTCACTCAATGCGCATATCGCGTTAGTCCTGATCCGGAGGGACGATTCCCTCATCCTCACCCAATTTTGGTGTGGCTCGCGTCTGTTGATTTTCGCCATCAATTGAGATGCCTATATGTGAACGCGATATGCGCATGTAGTGACCCCATAAAAGCTGACTCGGCGCGCATTGATGCCGACGTGTGTCATCCACCATTTGCAAGATTCAGGCCTCGTCCTCGTCTATTACCCCCCCCTCCTAAGCAGTTGAGTCAACGTCAGCCATGAATTCTTCAGCACATACGATCTTGCCGTCTGCCGTCTGCTCGCTACCCGCTCTATTAAACACATGACCCTCGCTCTGCATCGACTTTCTCCCTACCCTCCCTCACCCTACCCTCCCTCACTAGGCCCTCATTAGTACGAGACAGCTTTTCTCAATTCACCGTGTCGACCATGTCGAGATTGTTTGGATTCCGGCAACCGAAGCCGGCCGAGCCAAGCGCTTGCGGGTGTTACGTTACGCGAGATGAGACTCGCCAGTTTCTTCCGCAAATCGACGTGAACGTCCACGCCACGATCCTTGCTTCCACCTCAAGCACTATCCTCACGCAAGTTTTCTTTAATCCTGACAACACGGCATCGCTCGACGAGGTGTGCTACCGGTTTCCTATTCTCGATGGTGTAACCATCGTCCACTTCTTGTGCACTGTAAACACCCGGATAGTTAAAGGTGTTGTCAAGGAACGTCGAGAAGCCAGGATCACGTACGACGAAGCAAAAAAGCAGGGCAAGAAGGCCGCTCTCCTCGAGCAGAGTCACGAGGCTTCAGATGTATTCACAGCACTCGTCGGTAACGTTCCTCCTGGTGCCAAGGTCAAAGTCGAGATTACGTACCTTGCCGAGCTCAACCATGACACCCAGACTGATGCCGTGCGCTTCACTATTCCTACCATAATTGCACCTAGATATGCACAGTCTGCCCGCTCGCACAACGTGGCCGTTGATGATGCCACGAAGGGTGGCGGCTCCTTGTCCATTACTGTCGATGCTGAAATGCCCGAGGGCTGCTGCATTAACAAGATCGAGTCGCCGTCGCATCCCCTCGCCGTCTCAATTGGCAAGGCTTCAGAACTTTCCGCGTCAAAAGCGGAGCCATGGTCGCCTAGAAGGGCATCAGCCACCCTTTCCCTCGACGCCGTAGGGCTGGATCGAGACTTCGTCATCCTGATTATGGCCGATGACTTCCTTAAACCCTCGGCAATCCTGGAGATTCACCCAGACACGCGACAAAGGGCACTCATGACGACGCTTGTACCTCGATTCAATCTTACTATTGCTAAGCCCGAAGTGGTGTTTGTGTGCGATCGAAGCGGTAGCATGGGTGATGGTCACAAGATACCCAATCTAGTCAAGGCGCTGCATGTCTTTCTCAAATCACTCCCGGTCGGCGTTAGATTCAACATCTGCAGCTTTGGGTCGTCGCACGACTTTCTGTGGGAAAGGTCTCAAATCTACAATCAACAAAACCTTAACAAAGCTGTCGAATATGTCAACTCGTTTAACGCTAATTACGGCGGGACGGAGATGTATCGGCCAGTAGAGGACATCTTTAAGAGGCGATGTACTGACAAGAACTTGGAAGTGTTTCTAATTACCGATGGCGATATATGGAACCCTGATGCACTTTTCAAGATGATTAGCGACAACGTCGCGAAAAGCAACGGAGCTATCCGACTTTTCACTCTGGGAATCGGGAGTTCTATTAGCTCGGGCCTAATTCAGGGTGCTGCGCGTGCCGGCAATGGTTTTTCGCAAACGGTGGGCGATTTCGAGAAGATGGATAAAAAGATTATTCGGATGCTCAAAGGGGCGCTTGCGCCGCATGTACTCGACTGTGCAATACAGATCGTGTACGACGAAGCTGCTAAAGACGACGACGGCTTTGAGCTTGTAGAAAAGGTCATGGACAGCCTCTCTATCGAGGTTGAGGAGAGCAATATCGAGAACCAGCCGCCAACGAATACAAAGCCGAGCACGGAGCCAATTTCTTTTTACAATCCAGACATCAATGATGAAGACATGGAAATGCCAGATGCGCCCGCATTCGAAAGCGATGAGCTAAGCGAGCTTCCCGACATGTCGCCGCCACGATACCTGCAGACACCTTTCAATATCCCTGCTCTTTTCCCCTTCATTAGAACCACTGTTTACGTCATGCTCGCTGACTCGACCCCGAGCCGCGAGCTCAAATCCGTGCTGCTCACAGGCACATGTCCCGAGGGCCCTCTGCGTCTAGAGATACCGGTAACCAAGCTGTCTAGCAAGGGCACGATGATTCATCAGCTCGCTGCTCGCAAAGCAGTACAGGAGCTCGAAGAGCAGCGTGGATGGCTGTTCCACGCTAAGAACAAGAGCGGCAAGCTGCTCAAGGATGAGTTTGAGGACCGCTTCGACAGGCTCGTCAAACGCGAGGCTGTGCGGATGGGAATCAAGCATCAAGTGAGTGGGAAATGGTGCTCATTTGTGGCTGTTGAGGAGGATGGGACTCCAGAAACCACCTTTGTGGACGAGGCAATTGTCGAAAAGCAGCCGCAAGCCAATGCCTCGATGACTGGTGGGGGATTATTTGGTTTGCGCGCTTCCCACTCAACTTCCATCGTTTCTCCTTACGGCGGATTCTCACGCCCCGCAGGTTCTTCTCCTCCCACGAACCATTTTGGTGGTCGATTTGGAGCTCGTCGAGCGGACATCTGTTTTGGCGGTCCCCCACCGCCCGCAGGTTCTTCTCCTCCCACGAACCCTTTTGGTGGTCGATTTGGAGCTTCTCGAGCGGACATCTGTTTTGGCGGTCCCCCACCGCCCGCAGGTTCTTCTCCTCCCACGAACCCTTTTGGTGGTCGATTTGGAGCTTCTCGAGCGGACATCTGTTTTGGCGGTCCCCTACCGCCCGCGGGTTCTTCTTCTCCCGCCTGTGGGATTGGATCAGCTGTCCCTGCCATCAGCGGCCATGGAACTGATAAAGATATCAGGTCTGAAACCGCATCTGGTTTCTTCGGGGGGGGCTATAGTCATTCGCCCAAACAAAAGACTGACCTGGATACTCTCGAAATCGTGACAAGACACCAGACATTTAATGGAAGCTGGACCTGGACCGCGGAGCTTGAAAAGGTTTTGGGATGGACGCGACAAGCGGTGGCGGACAAGATGTCTTCGTTGCAGGACGGGGACACAATCGCATCAGATGAGGTGCTCGCGACGCTGTGTGTCATTTTGTTCTTGAATGAGAAGCTGGCGGCGGACAAGGAAACGTGGGAGCTCATGGTTCACAAGGCCGAGGCTTGGGTGGAGGAGCAGACTTGCGCAAAGGCGGCGAAGCTTAAGAAGGTACTTGAGGGTGCGCACTTATTTTCTTAGATATTTTGGGCTTAGTCGGAAAGTAGGGATCGATCACTTTTGCTCTAAATCAGAGTGCCTTGTAGGACTAGGCCTTAGCATACAGAATTCTGGAATGTAGAGAATACTAGAAGGAAGGAAGATATTAAAGAAATAGCTAGTATCTTTAGAAGGTAGGATAAAAAGATAGCTAGAAGATAGCTAAGAAAGCAGCTGTGAATACAGCTAGAAGAGGCCTCATTGCTAGAGCCCATTTAGCTAGTCTTAGGAAGATTATATTAGACAGATTATTCGAGCGCAGTATACGCGATGCGCGTTGCGGCGCCTCTATTTAAGTAGGCTGCATATAGTTCAACACAACCCTTGCTGCTAGTCCAACTTCTACAATTAAACAGTGGTATACGCATCAAGAGATGGTCTGCAGGTAGTGCTCCTACTCCTACAAGTAAGCATCCAAGACGCTCCCTTACGCTCACTCATAATCATACTGAGTCAGCCCTTTCGTTCCTCAAGGCATTACTAATATCAAGTCCTTTTGTCTCCCAATGCTCCGACAAAGCCAAGATGGAACCGCCGCCAAGCCCGAATCGATGCCTCAATACAGAGAGGCCCTTTCCATCTACGAGTTGGCTCGCCACTAACCGAGAAAGCGCATTCTCATCAAGCCTCTACTATAGACAAGACTACATCTTAAGATACTATTATGCACATTTTACCTAAATACAGTCTTACCCCCCTAGCTATAATGCACCTTCTATTAATAGAGAATACTTTTTAAGATGCTAGTTAATAGTAACTTTTTAAGCACTACTTCTTTAGCAGTGGACACTTATAGGTAGTAAAGGAAGGATTAATATATAGGTTACTTTGCCTTAAACCTTTACTATTATCTTAGTGGTAGGTAGATATATATTACTAAGTAGCGCCCTCTTACCTTAGTATCTATAGTTATAATCTTTACTTATATCTTAGTGGCTATAGCAGTGTCCTTCTTCTATGCCACTACTACTGCCTTAGTAATTATATCCCTATAGCTGCTTATGTTAACCGCAGTCGCATTATCGCTTAACGCAAGAAAAGGGTTGGGCCGACGATACGTCGATACAACCCCCCTGCCGTCAACTTGAGAAAGCTCCAACTCAAGATGGTTACTCCTATCGACTCGTTGCACAATCCGTACCTAGTGGTGCTCTTGATTGCCCTCGGCCAGCTACAATGGAGGGCGTTGGGACTACAGGAAACGCAGCAGGCGGCTGGCGTGACGGTAGGTATGCACACCTTCATATATGTCAGCTGACCTATTAATGCGTTGATAGCCCAAGCTCATGTTCAGCACCGAATATTGCAATTTTATGTACATCTATTCGGCAGACATATCCTCGTCCCTCATCAACATGTTCGATAACCCAACCATGAAGCCGTCGGTGCCTGATTCCCTTGCTGTGCAAATCTCCACTATTCCCTATAAACCTGTCGAAACGTTTCAGGGTCGTCTCTTGGCGCTCCTCCTCTCGGCGACTTGCCCCGAGGACGTGGACAAGTCGAAAAAGTTGATTGTGTACTGATATACGTGCACCTAGATGCAAGCGCCAACCTCCCTCAAAGACTGCACGTCGTTACCTCCCCCCCCTTCTCCCCAATAAGGGGTAATCAATTACCTTGATTTGCCAAAGTTGAAGGAGTCCCTGGGTGCCATCCTAAGCACACACCATTTCGGTCTTCAAATCTCGAGCACAGTCGCCGGCCGACGTTGCCCGATGCCCAATCTGCCAACAACGGTCGCGTTAACCATGGTCGTCCTCATGCCATTTCGTCTGTGATATAAAGCACAAGACAGCAATTTATTCACCCAGGCGCCTGAGAGCCACATTACCGTTCAAGCACAACCGAGAGTGTTCCATCGCTGGCCATGACCTTTTGATAGTCCCTCTTGGCGATTGAAACAGTGGGCAAACATGCTACCATGCGCTATACTTGTCGTCCGAACGTGTTTCCATGTTATACCGATACGCTGGTACTTGAGCGGAGAATTGTTGTAACCCCGCGGTAGAGTTATGGTGAAGTCAACAGCTTAGCGTAGGGTTACCATGACTAGATTACTGACTGTTGCAGAGACGAGTTACGGGGCATCGGTGAGTCGAGGAAACTCGGGGAGTCGCTCCTACAATATGGGATTAACGTGGGCTGGGCGGACTTTGCTCAGATTTGAATCCCTCTGGATCTCTGCTAATTGTCACGTCTTGATGTTTTCCGACGCCTTTCGTCATCTCCTATAATCCTATGAAGTTCGATATTCGCCCTCGGAGCATTTTGATCAATATGGCCATGGTGTTGAATTCTGACTTTGCATCCCATTCTGTATTAGCCAAGGTGCTTGGGTTCCCACTTGGTGCACGTGACTAATGCGACTAGCCTCAGGAACCCGCGTTTCCGATCTTGCAAGACTACTTACTCCATACACAATGATCCGCTCTGTCTTCCAATGTTTAACAATCTCACTAAGTGTATTTCGTCGCTTCTTGGAATCAAATTTGGCATCGCTGTGTCAGTTCTTATCATGGACAACGTCTCAAATTTCCCATTTGTGGTGGCCTGCCCACAACTACCCCCTCACGCCAGATCAACGGGAGGAGCGGCGGCAAGCGTTTATTCAGTCGATTAGCAAAAGCGCAGTAGGCGCACTAGCGTCTCGATACAATAATCAGAAGGAGTGTCTTGTTTCCGATGTTGTACGACACGGCAGCTATAATGTCTGTCTATTTGTTTCGTTTCCGATGGACAAAATACGCTGGGGTGTTCGCATACCCATCAGCCCTCTGGTTAGCGATGGCTGGAATAAGCTCCAAAGCGAAGTGGCAACCATGCGGTAAGCAAGTCTAGACACCTTTTGGGCTGGCTACAACGGCTAAAGCGCGCAAAGATTCATCCAGCGAAATACGACAATACCAATTCCTGAGATACACGCATACGGAAACGGCGAGCGTTTGACGGATAACTCACATACGACCCAGGCATTCCTCATTATGGATCAGCTTCCCGGACAACCTCTGCAACTCGATACACTCTGCTCGTCTGCCACAGACAAACGAAATCGTTTTTACGCCGACTTTGGCGGCATCCTAGCACAGCTGCACGAACTACAGTTCCCTCAAACTGGGTCCCTTTACCCTGATCCCGAAGACGACGCACGATCAGTCGTTGGTCCTAGTTTGTGTTTGGTCGAGAACGACTTGAAAGTAAACACTGGGGCTCGTCGGAGAATAGCACCAGCCCTCAAATCTACCACGGCTGCCATCAGACATCAATACGACATGCTGACCGATGCTTTCGACGTACCCACCGCCGATGCATCACAAGACACCGCCATGCGTGAGATTTTTGCCATGCTCAGCCTAGCAGACTTGCTTCCAAATTTTTGCCGCTCACCTTCGAGTACTGGATCATTCGCGCTCTGTCACGGGGACCTACGATGCGAGAACATCCTCGTGGACGATGATCTTCGTATTCAAGGCATCCTGGACTGGGAGTGGGCGACTATTCTTCCGCAACAGTTGTGCACGCCGCCCCTCTGGATATGTGGACATGACCCTTCCATGGCGGATTCCACACGGAACAAGATATTCGAGGACTTTCAACGCGCCATCTCCGTGGACCACAAGTACAGCAAATGCCTGAGGTTTTGGAAAGAAGAGCAGCTCTGTCTGTCAATCGCGCAAATCCTGCGGCACCCGCATCATCTTATTCCCATTTACTACCAGCATATATATCCAAGGATTTACAAAGAGCCATTTGCCAACGCGGCCAAGACCTTTTTCGCTTCCGAGGACAAGCAGAGGACCCTTCAGGATCGACTAGGGGCCTCGGAACGCTACACAAACCATCTAAAACAACAGGGGCTCTTCGTCGCCGACGAATTCGTGCATGAGCTGCGGGACCTGCTGGAGAGGTCTGCCAAGTTACAGGAAGCCCTTGCTGCTAAAGGGATGCGCTAGTGCAAGTCCTGAGCTTGCATTTGTCTCGCGTTGTCCCCCCACACGCATAATTGAAGGATAGCAGTGATCAAACAGCACGTTCACGATCTAGAGCAACGGAACGCATCACTGCCTGACGGTGAACTCCTGCATGTTGCATGTGGCATGGCGCGGCAAGGCATGGGAGGGATAATAAGCGCACGAGTAACAAGTCGCCAGTCCGCGCCTGTTTTTGTTTCGTGCAACACCTGGGCGGCAAGAGGTCTTCAGAATCACTCTGCATCAGCAAAACTTTTGGACTCTAGGCAAAGTTGTGGCTTAAGATCACACATGAACGGTTCTGCAACGGTGGCGCCATTCAAGTTTTAGCTGCCACACTATCGATATAAGGCCCTCGTTTCGGGTCACGCTCAGGGCAGAACTTGTTTTATTTTCTCCCTGCCTATCAAACTTTCACACGCTCTCAGATGATAGAAGGGGCCCGTCCATCCTTTAACCAGTGTTTTTCTCGGTCACAGAGACGGGTTCTGCAGAAGTTGAGCTCGTCCCAGAACCGCTCCCAGAGTTGTCGCACTTTTCAACTGAGCTTGACGTGTTTGACTGGAGGTCAGGTTAACATTGGAGCCGGAATGAATGAATGAATGAATGGGGGATGCTGACTGTTTCGGGTGCATAGTTGGGCTCGGCAGGAGGACAGGCCTCTGGTAAATGGGAAGTTAACGCCGACGACGGCATTGAGGAATTTCAGCTGGTCGGAAATAGCTCTCTTATCTACTCTTGAAGTGAAGGCAGAGGTAAGCCGAAATGGTTGCAAGTAAAATGGGTTGCCTGACCCGCGATTACTTATATACTTACAAAGAACGACAGGTACGCAGTTGGTGTCGAATCCCGTATGGGGGAGAGGAATATTCACCTGACCGGATCGTGGAGAGGGATCCCAAGCAGCTTCCAAGTCAACCTGTGATATTGCCATGTTTCTGTGACGAAAACACCAATTGGCCTCCGTTGATCGATGCAGGTTGTATCTGGCGCTCTGGCGATATGATGATTACTGATTCTGTCATCCCGCCTTTGAGACTTGCACCGCATATCACACCGCAATCTTTATTGAGTGTCACTGCATTGCCGGAGAGCGAGTGTTACACAGTGTGCAACTCTACCGTTAGTCGTTTCGTCCGGTCAAGACGGTTTTCTACTTCACCGGTAAACCCCGCTTCATATCACAGGATACCCCTATCCTGTAAAGTTTTTCCAAACTTTTAACATTCATCAAGTTTGCTATCCGCCTACCATGGGAGAAAATTAGACACAAATTCGTAAGAAGTACCCCGATGAAGAAAATGGTGCTACGTGAATTGAGATGGCAACGTATCAAATCAATGCGTAAAGCTGGTTCCGGTTCTACATACGGTATGCATAGTTGCCGGCACCAACTATTAACTATTCATCAACGGTTGGAGCAAATTCTACAGCGACATGAACTGGTTCTGCATTAGCTTCAGGCTGGGGGTCGTCAGTTAGCCAACTAGGTGTGCGCGTCTACCAATGTTTCCACTCTTGATGCCATGAACCTCCATCTATTTTGTAGAAATCGCGAGTTGACATGACCTACACACACCCACATCCGATAACAAATTGACCCAGTTCCAAGCCTTGGGTCGTCATCACATCTTTTTCACGCCAACGAGACTCATGAACTCGTTGCGCGTCTTGTACTTGCTCTCGAAGCATCCGAGAACACAGCTGGTGACGGTGGTTGTGCCCGTCTTCTCGACGCCGCGCATCACCATGCACATGTGGGACGACTCCATGACGACGGCAACGCCCTGCGGTTTGAGAATGTCCATGACGGCGTGGGCGACCTCTCTTGTGACCCGCTCTTGAATCTGGAGCCGTCGCGAGAACATCTCGGCTATGCGAGGGAGCTTGGAGAGGCCGATGACGGTGTTGCAGGGAATATAGCCGATATGCATCTGACGATTCCGGTAAGCTTTTCGGGGGAGTAGAGGAAAAAAAAAAAATCTAGGTTTGAAAACAAGGCATACTTTTCCGGTAAAGGGCAGGAGGTGGTGCTCGCACAAGCTACAGATGTCAATGTCTCTGACGATGACCATCTCATTATGTCCCTCGTAGAAGAGCGCATTGTTGATCATTGTTTCTGCATTGACTTGGTAGCCTTTGGTCAAGAACAACAGCGCTTCCGCAAATCGCGTCGGGGTGGCTATTAGGCCTTCGCGGTCGGGGTCCTCGCCCAAGCATTCGAGCAGCGTCCTCACGGCGCCGCGCATCTTCTCCAGTCGGGCTTCAGTCTGCGCAGGCCCATCATCCATGCGGCTGCGAAGTCCCATGCTCGGCCGGCCGAGTCCGTTAACTGCAATGACAGGGCTGGATGAACGAGGGCCTGAGGAGTTCCCGGCTCTCTTGGCGGCTGGTGCATTGCACGGATTGTGGGCTTTGCCGCGACGATTACGTCGCTTCTGCGAGGCACGAGCTTGTCGGCTGGGAATGGGAGCGGATATGGTGGAAGCATGCTTGGTCTCGAACCGGCTCATGCTGAAGCACTAAAGGGTCATGAATCTTGGGCAATCGTAGAGGTGACGTGGACGTGACCGATGAAAGGAAGTGCGGAAATGCGGAAATGGAGAAGAAATATGTATATTCCGGCCGAGCTTGGCAGCAACCCACAAGACGAAGATGTTGAGGGAAACAATATCGGCCTTGTTCGATCACCTACAAGAGGTGAATTAAGAAATAGCGGACCGGGCATTACACATCCGAGGGGACCTGTCAAGCCAGGCAGGAGGACAGAAGCAGACACCGAGCAGGAAGGAGGTGAATGATTATTGGCACCATGCTGAGGAAGGTGTCACACCATGATCTGCAGTACGTGACCGGTTTTTATTTGCGCCTCGCCGATTGGATATGAGGCATGTGGAACATAGGATTCTCATCAGAATGTTTCATCCACGAGGTTACAACGAGCCATGGCAAACTTGACCGAGCCTACTATAACTAGGACAACCGTGAACTCGAAGCAAGCAGCCCCTGATCATCATCCTCCACCGTCTCACACATACACAGACTTGCGCAAAACGACCATGGCCACTCTCGAGTCGCTGAAGGAGAAGCTTTGGCACAAGGTCACGACGACGACGACAGCAACATCAACATCATGCCAGAGGCGGCCGTTGACCGACTCGGAATACAGTGCCGGCTTCGACATCATCAAAGGGGACTCGGGACGGTCGACATACCAAGACTTCATCCTCCCCCGGCTCACAGTGCTTTTACATCCTCTTGCCGAGTCGGGTGCTCGTATATCAGTGCTGGAAATCGGACCTGGCCCTCAAAGCATACTGGGACATTTGCCCCGCCGTCTCCGATGCATCATCCGCAAATACACTGCATACGAGCCCAACAAACTGTTCGCTGCAAGGCTGGAGGAAACGTTTCCGTCTACCAGAAAGGAAGTGTCGCCACTGCCCGATTTAGAAAGTCTGCCAGACATTCGGCATATTCCATTCACTGCGGGGAGCGACACGAACAGGGCCGCGAGCACGGCCGAAGATGTCGGGCGCTTTGACTTCATCCTGTTCTGTCACAGCATGTATGGCATGAAACCTAAGCGGAAGTTCATCGAACGGGCACTGGAAATGCTCGTTGAGCAGCCGCCGAGCAAGGGACTCGTTGTCGTTTTCCATCGCGATCAGGCGACGCTGCACTTTGACGGCTTGGTGTGCCACGAAACGGCCACCTTCCCCACGGGAGTGGTGTGCGTGGCGGATGATGACGAGGTTTTGGACAAGTTTGGTCGATTTGTCGCGGGATGCGCCATGCACGATGCGGGCGCGAACAAGGCTGTTAGCATGGAGTGGCGCAAGGTGTGCCGCGCCTTGGGCGAGCGCGAGGAAGCCCAACAAGACCAAGGCCAAGGCCGTCTCTTGTTCGGCTCGCCAGAGATCATGGTGGCCTTTACGAAGCATGCGACGGCGCTGCCAGAGTTGATGGCACAGGTGCCTTTGGGAACCGGAGTCGAAGGCGGAGGCGGAGGCGGGGTCAAGAACCGCCAGGCTCGTCTGCGCCATTCGACGTCGATTGTTGTGAGGCCGACAGAGATTCGACATGTCCAGCAATGCGTCCAATGGGCTCTGCATCACGGGACGAGCCTGACCGTCCTTGGCGGAGGCCACAGCGGCCATTGCCTCTGGCCCAACGTCGTGTCGGTCGACATGGGCGCCTTCAACCGGGTGCACGTTCTCGGGGCGAGGGAGGCAGAGGAGGAGGAGGGATCGGAGGGATCGGATGGGTTCTCGGTCGTCGCCGAGGCCGGCTGCAAGTCGGGGGACATCATCCGCGAGACAATGGCGGCCGGCCTGACGGTGCCCCTCGGGGCTCGCCCGAGCGTGGGGCCGGGGCTCTGGCTGCAGGGCGGCATCGGGCACCTGGCCCGGCTCCACGGGCTCGCCTGCGACGCCGTCATCGGGGCCGTCGTCGTCAGCGTCGCCTCTGGCCGCGTCCTCTGCATCGGTCGTGTGCCCCGCCGACACCGGCCGGTCGACTCCGACTCTGCGCCCCCGGAGAACGAGGGCGACCTGCTGTGGGCCATCAAGGGAGCCGGGACCAACTTCGGCATCGTGGTCAGCGTCACTTTCCGCGCGTGCGCGGCTCCCATGTATTCGGTTCGGAATTGGGTCATTCCCCTCCGCGACAGCGCCGAAGCGCGACGCAAACTCGGCCACTTTGATGAGTTGGTCGCCCAGAAGTCCCCGCGAAGCAGTTCTGTAGGTGCGTACATTTACGGTGAAAAAGACGGGCTGTGCCTCGGCGTGACGACGGTCGAGCCCTCTACGACTGACGACGGTGAGCTCGGCTCCGAAACGCTCGAACGCGCCCCCGCACTAATGGCTAAGGTTTTCGGGCCGCAGCGCGACGGCAAGACAGTGGACGGCGTCGGTTTGTTCGAGACGGAAATGTACATGTCCGGCATGCATGGTGGACACGGCGGCGGCAAGACGTCGTCGTTCAAACGGTGTCTCTTCCTCAAGCGTATTGGAGAGGTGAACATGGCCGACATGTTGGTGGCGGCGGTCGAGACTCGTCCCTCACCACTCTGCTATCTTCATCTTCTGCAGGGTGGCGGGTCGGTCCGCGATGTGGCGCCCGATGCAACCGCCTTCGGCTGCCGGGAATGGGACTTTGCCTGCGTCGTCACCGGTGTCTGGCCTCGTGACCAGGACGGGACCAAAGTGTCTCGGGCGACCGTGCGGTGGGTGTACGACGTGGCCACGGAGCTGCTGCCGTTGAGCTGCGGAGCGTACGGCGCCGACCTGGGGCCGGATCCCAGAGACGCCTCCTTGGCACGCACGGCTTTCGGGTCGAACCGGCCACGGCTGGCCCGTCTCAAACACATGGCAGACCCTCAGAACGTACTGGCTCACGCCTGTCCGCTTCCAACGGCACCCGTGGCGCAGGCGCAAACGCTCATCATTCTTGTCACGGGCGAAAGCTGCGCAGGCAAGGATTATTGTGCCGACGTCTGGGTCTCCATGTTCGTGAACCGTCTCGACAAAAGCGTACCGGCGCGCGTCATCAGCATCAGCGACGCGACCAAGCGAGACTACGCGGCGGCTACGGGGGCCCATCTCCATCGCCTGCTGCGGGATCGTCAGTACAAAGAGCAACACCGGGCTGCGTTGACCAGGTTTTTCCAGGCCCAGCTGCGCCAGCGGCCCCGGCTACGAGAAGAGCATTTTCTGAACGTCGTGAGAGACACCATAGGATCCGATGTGCTGCTCATCACGGGAATGAGAGACGACGCGCCAGTCGCAGCCTTTTCGCATCTGGTCCCAAAGAGCAGACTGCTCGAGGTTCGCATCCAGGCTGGCAGAAAAACGCGGCTGGCTCGTCAAGGTGCCGAAATCGCCGCAGACGACGACGACGATACCACCGCCGTGGAGGACAACGGCCAAAATGGCCAGTCGGATTCGCCGGTCCCGGACTACCCACCCAGTTTCACCTTCACCAACGAGTCGACCGGCGGTAAGGCGGCAAAAAGGTTTGCGCAAAACCATCTGCTTCCGTTCTTGCATGACGACCTGCGGCGCCTCGCCACCATGGTGCGCCCAGTGCCTGACTTTCCACGTTCAGGCATCGGGTTTCGCCACGTGCTTGACATCTCCCAGCACCCAGGCGGACTGGACCTGTGCACGTCCCTGCTGCAAGCTCAATTCACCGGTGATTGGGACAAGGCTGGTGTCGTGGCGTGCTGTGAGGTTGGCGGATTCGTCTTCGCGTCGGCCCTGGCCTCACGGGTTGGTGTGCCCTTGGCATTGATTCGCGAAGCCGGCAAGCTCCCTCCGCCCACTGTTTCCGTCACAAAACCCCCCTCACACATCTCATCTTCCGCATCTCATGGTTCGGGGGAGAAAAGGATTGAGATGGGCGTCGATGCAGTCCCAACAGGCGCGTCCGTGGTCGTCGTGGATGACGTGCTAGCCAGTGGGACAACGCTTTGCGCGGTGCTGCAGCTCCTAATCAATGAAGCCCAAGTTGGTGCCGAGAACGTCCACGTCATGGTAGTGGCAGAGTTCCCCATTCACCGCGGCCGGGAAATGCTGCGTCGGCGTGGTTTCGGCCGGGTCAAAATTCAAAGTCTCCTCATCTTTGATGGCGTTTAGAGGAGCTCTCCCAGCAGCCATGCCTTGCAGGGGACATCCGGGCACGCGCCGAGTCATGCTACCAAGTCACGCCATCGTTGGCTGATATATCCCGTGGGTGCCGAGAATGTATGAATGGGCCAGGGCACGGATATTGCGGCGGGAAGGGCATCATCGCACCCATTTGAATGACATGGCAGAGGGGTGTGTGGTCCAATTTTAGGCATCCTCCCCAATTCTCACTAGGACCAGTGGGAGAAAGAAACAGAGTATCTAGACAAGCCTGTCTGCCTGCTTAGGCTCCTGCTCATTGCAATACTGTGCCAAACCTGCGTTTCGTACTTTTTACCTTGTCCGCGTGAACCAATTGCCTCGCATCTTGTTCTTTGCTGGTACAGTCGCTATGCACACCAGACACCAAGTCGATTTGTTCGTTGTGGGAGTTAAGTGGTGTTGAATAGCATTTCCAAGTCGCGACATATCCAACATTGAATACGGCGCAAAGACATGCCCATCTGTGTTGCCTTCTGCTCCTGTTCGATGATGGGCTCTGAACCACGAACTCTCGTCCATGCCGCGGCTAGGCAAATTGATGCTGTCATAAACCTCAAAATAGATCCAGGGGTGGAATAATAGAGAAGTCTGTCAAAATCTTCTCCTACAGCTACAGATAATTCACATCCCATCCAGCGTTTTGACCACTCCGCAAATCCATGAACAGTCAAAACACGGCGAGCAAAACACGGCGAGATAGAACAACGCAACGGGAAAGGGCCGTGTCTCTGTTTGGTTCGAGACGATGGCAACGGCGGTGACGTCGAGTACGGCAGTCGCACGGCGAAGGAGCAACAACGTTTTGAAGGCGCGGAGCGCAAGTCCGCCAAAACAGAGAGGTGTAATGTCGTTTACGAATGGCCGCAGCGTGTGCACCCATATGCAAGTGTTCTAGGAACAAGAATCCAAGTGTTGGCGTGTCCGCGTCCACGTTTCAAACTGCTCCCGATACAAGTTTCGCTGAGGCTGTTGGGAGGCGGGGTAGAACAATTACATGGTTGAGCATCTGTGAGAACAGCATCAGTGGCGCAGAAGCTCGTCGTGCCGAAGGTGTACATCTCATCTTGGTACCCATCTTGTTGGAGGTTTTGATATCCGACCGCTGCGTGTCCTGAAATGTTCGCAGGGATGTTCCAGCCGGCCCTGCTCCTTACGCCGCCCAGATCGTACTGGGTCTGCTTGAGGCAGAGTGCCGCGTTGCGTGCCGGATCGCAGGTGAGTGACATGATCTTTCGGCAATCGCCGCTGATAGTTTGCCGATGTTTCTTTGGGGTGAGTATGTCCCGCACTCTGATGCTTCAACGTCTGCGTGCCGCTGCTTCGTGGCACACCTTCGCGATCCCGGGTCGTAAGCTCATTTTCCGCTGTTGTTGGCTTTCGATGCTGGCGTTTCCGGATATTCGGCATCGATCGAGAGGCTTCGACTTGCCCCATGGTCGCAGAGGTTCTGCGCGCGGAAGTTCTCCGGGCGGTCCTCGATATTGTACTTTGATTGTTCTTGCCTCGCGTGATAGTTTTTGCCTTTGCCGCCATCGTACGGCGCTCCTCCTCAACCCATATTAGAAGGACTTTGTGACGTTCAAGATCTCGTTCAGCAATTCCCAGCTCGTCCAAGACGGTTTTCATATCCTCAGCCTTGATTGTACCACTCAATTCTTTCTTCAACCTGTCTCGCCTTTTCTCAAACTGTTCCATGCGTTTGAGATTGTGATGTAGGTACTCTATCCAGGTCTGAAGATGGGTCTGTTTCTCCAAATCGAGGCCAAGGTTGACCTGTTCATTTATACCGTGCTTCTGTAGACGGTCGCGAACAGCATCAACAAACTTGCTGAAAGAGTTGTCTCGGAAGCCCCGTCGAATATTCCGCTGAGATGCACGGAAGGCACGCCAGTTCGACAACTGGGCGCGAAGCACCATATCGTCCGTCTGAGGAAAAGATTGCCAGTACTGTACTATTGCTTTGTATTTCTCGGGAGGACGGTGTAGAGGGATTTCGAGGCCAGAGGGATAGCATGGAGGACAGCCGTCGCGTTCAAGAGCCAGACGTGCATCAAGCTCGAGGGACTTGGACAATTCAGCCTCCTCATCCTCGTCCAGCGGTGGTGTCAAGCATCTAGACCGTGCAATTAGAATACGTCCAAGACGATACCTAGCTGGGGTACGCACGCACCTCAGTCTCGAAGAAAGAGAGCTGCCATCACAACCTAACATCTGCTGCAGTCTGATCGCAGTAAATTGCTTTAGTATGGTCTGCCAATACATGCGACATGTTTTTCACATACTGCGCTTGTGCAAAAACTGCTGCCCGCTCCGATTCCGGTAGCATTGAGCAACCGGGGATCGTAACCATGCTGCTCCCAGGTTGGATGTCAGCAGGATGAAACGTGGAGGCACTGGGAGGTATTACGAACGTAATGTCCCCATATTCTTTAATAATGGTTCGAGAAGCTAAATCATCGATGGAATAATCGACCGGGGCGTCCATGCTGGATACGGTGCGAGGCGCTAGGAACTTGGAGATGATGAAAAGAAGAAAGGATTACTCCGTAGTCCGTAGTCGCGCAGAATTGATCAGAGTGGCCAAGCACAGTGCTGGCCGGGTGAACATCGGGCCAGACAGAGCCTTCGCACGGCACATGGGGCAGGTGCGCTTCAATCATGGCCAATTATAATTAGGAAACCGCAACACGATGTAGCAAACCAACCTACATAAAACACACGTTTCATTGAAGCGTCCATCACCCTAGCCGCCGTCTCACCAAGACGTATATGAGCCATTATTCCACACCCTCCTTCCTTGTCGCCGTTTTGCTTCTTTGCTCATCATGTCTTCAAATACTACCGATTTTTTTGATTTCCTCTTTTTAACATGTCACGTGACTGGAATGTCTTTGCAATTCTAACTGCTTGGGACCAGAAGAATAAGGCAAGGAGTGCCTTCAGGCTTGAACATAACCTTAAATGGCTTTGCATTGCCACCGGTGGTGTAGCCGAAACGCCGATCATTGAGAGTCGAGAGGCCACTCCCGCTGAAGATTCTCAAGACGAGTATGAGGAACAAGGCGCTGTGGATCGCCTCATCGTGACATTCGATGAGTGCTGTAATAGTACTCTATGTGATTGAGGTAATGATGATGGTTGATTACTATCTGATCTAGCTACTAAGGTTCCATAATTATTACAGCCATGATTATATAAGCCATTTCTCCACCTAATAGGCTAGGGGGGATTCCCTTAGTGTTAACCCTAACACTATATTCTTTTCTATTGTAATACTTTATCTTTCTCTAGATCTATCTAATCTATTATTCCTTACTTAGCTAAATCCTAAGTATTTAATCTTAATAGTTAAAGCTTCTCCTAGTGTAGGATGTAGAGTTTTAGGTTATCTAAATAGATTTTCCTTGCTATTCCTCCCTTAATAGGTTTGATTTTATATATTACTAAAGACACTTTTTAGATAACCTTAGATAGCTTCCCCTAGGTTTTATAAAACTTTCCTTTTAACTTATTTTCTTTATCTATTTTCTCTTATATAAGATTCCTTACTTTAAAGTTTTACCTAGGTTTTATAGTATTATTCTAATTATTTACTTTCTATATTTAAACTAATTCTCTTTTTTCTTCCTATAGGTCTAAATTCTATAGGTTTATTTCTTAAATTAGTTTTAGATTATTTACTACTCCTAGATTCTTAAAGTCTAATAATTCTAGTTCTTTAACTCTAGTATGTTTTGTAAATAGTTTAAATCCTAATATAGACATTACTAGGCTTGTCCTAACACTTAATATATACTAATTATTAATTACTACTATAATACTTAGGATAGCCTAATTCTAGGAGTCTAGTGAAACTCTATCTCTCTTAATAGCTTACTTTATTAATTATCCTTTAATAAGTCTTACGTTTTATTTAGCTAGTCTTATTAATAATAGATAAGAAACTAGTCCGTATATTACACTAGTTTTATATTTCCTAGAGGTAGCTTAAAATATTAGGTTCTTAAAATATAAGCTATTATTATAATAAATTCTTCTTAGCTATCTAAATATTAGGCTTTAACTTTTATCCTAAGCCTAAGTAACTAAATCTCCTATTGCCTCTATATAGGATTATTCTAACGCAAACCTTATTATATAGTCTATAGTAATTAACATGTATATATCTCTATTCTTAGCTTTTAGGGTAATTAGACCTAAATAGTCTATTATAACTAACCCCTATAGTTCTATTACTATAATAGTCTTTAGGTCTATCTATAAAACTTATATTCTAGTTTATTAATATACTAGATATAAGCAATAATAAGATTTTATATCTTTACTTCTATCTAGCTAAAAGCACTTTCTATGAAGTTTTTGTATTATAATTACTATTCTAAAGTGACCTTAGGTATTATAGGCTTCCTATAACTTTTCTAGTACCCTGTTTAGGAGTATATATTTTACTAATGCTTTATTAGCTTTTAGATAATACAGAGTCTAGTTAAAGATCTAGTATTTTAAAGCTTAACGCTATATAAGCTTTTGTTATTTAATAGGAATAGTTTAGTGTCCGAAAACTATAGTAAATAAAACCTCCCTATACTATATAGAATTAAACCACTTATAAAGTTCTTAAAATAATTTCTCTATTATATCTTTATCTAAACTTTCTCCCTCTAGTAAAACTAGTGTTATATTTATTAAAACTAGAATTAGTTAATTTCCTAAAGCTAGAGTAATGTCTACTCCTAATCTTCTTTTTATAGTAATAGGATTTAATCTTAAATGTTCTAGCATTTAAGATATTTTATCTATAATCTTTATAATCTTTATTATATTTAGATAATAGATATATTCTATATTTAATTCTTAAAGTATATTTACCTAGTAGGCTACCTTTCTATAGACTTCAGACATATTTGCTATTAAATTAATAATGCCTTTATAATCTATGTATACCTTTAATAGATATAGCGAATAATCTAGTAACTATCTTATTTCCTTTAAACCTACTATAATTACTAGTATCTCCTTTTCTAGCATAGAATATTGTTTCTTAGTATCTCCTAATTAGTAAGATATTTATATAATAATTTATACTTTAGAGAAATTAGCGTCTATAATACTTATCCTAGGCTTTATGTTTTCTATCTAAAATAATACTCCTCTAGTATCTATCTTAGACATATCTATAGCTATGTAAAATTAAGTTCCTAGTCTAGCGCTAAAGGTAATGTTTATCTAGATACTATTGCATATTTTTAATAAAGCTTATTAAGCCTCTAGAGTCTATTCTAGTTTCTCTCTTAAGACTTCTTCTTTTTAAATTAATAGCTTTCCTAATTATATTATCTTAAGGATCTTATAAAAGAAAGCCCTTTTAATAGTAACCACTAAGTCTAATTTTCCTAGAATAAATTTACGTATAAATAAAGTTAAGTAAATAAGCATAAGTACTTTATTCTAGGTTTATAGTGGTTATTTCTTAAATTACTTAGCTAAGTTAGTAAATCTATTATGATGTTTTTATATAAGGTATATTTTCCTATCTTTTAGAGAATATCTAATGCACTTAACTTTAGAGGTAAATAAAGTAGTCTTATATTTACTTAGGCTAATTAGGGCCTAAGCTACCCTTAGAAAGTATCTCTTCTAGAGAAAGTTAAAATAGTCTTCCTATGTCTTTAAGCCTATATAATAATTATTTATATAAATAGAAAATAATGTATATATATCTTCTATATACCCTAGGATAGATTTGCTTTTAGTACTATCCTAGAAAAATAAGTATCTAAAGGTAAGGTCCCTAAATCTAGTGTAAGTTACTAGTAACCCTATTAATCCTTAAGCTATATTATTATAGAAGTACATTTTATTTAGTCTAGAGAAAGCTATTTTATACCTATTTAGTAAGTAAATACTAATAGCCTAAAATCTATTTAAAGCGTTAGTTTATAATATAAACTTAAAGTAACTATAGTAAACTAAATCTAAGTTCGCTTCTATATTATAATATAAATAACCTAATTTAATAGTCTTACTATTCACGTCCTTAAAGTTATAAACCACTCTAAAAACCTTCTATCCTAGCTTTAGAGTAAATATTATTAGCGCTACCTATTCTAAGTTTCCTTATTAAATAATTCCTACTCTCTTTATTACTAGGAAAACCTGTTTTAAAAAGTCTTAATAAGCTACTAAATACCTATACTATTTGCGTTTACTAGGCCTTACTCCTAGGATTAGAGGGATATAATATTCTAGAAGATCTATAGTGTAAATATCCTTAAGTTTAAAAACAAAACACTCTTTAAATATATAGTATAATTACATAATTATTATCCTCTAATTATCATTACTTATATAGTCTTCTAGCTTAATATGTGAATTCTTAAACCATAAAATAATGGTTTTAGGGGGTAAGGATAATAATAGTTAATTTATATAGAGATTTTAGAATTATAAGGGGTAGCCCTTAATTTCCTGTTTTCCTATATAAATTAGCTTTTTAGCTTATCTCTCTTTATCTTATGCACCTATTCTATCCCCTATATCTCCCACTGTGTTAGCCTTTAGATATATTAAATTAGCTAAGTTCACTAGATATTATCCGCTAGCCCTAGTTTTTTCTTCTAAGTTACATAACTTCTTATTTATATAGGGATTTTTGTTTTCTAAGGGGGACCCCTTAATATTCTAATTTTACATATAAATTAGTGTATGCGCGTGTCTAACCGTGTCTAGCTTGCAATAATCTCCTAGCTCTATAACTAAGTCCTTAGAATGCTATAAACTATCCTATGTTTTATGAATAGAAACTTTATTCTAGTTATTTATATAGGGTTTTTTACTTTCACAGGTAAACCCCTTAATTTTCTAATTTCCTATATAAATTAGGTCTCCTAGATATCTATTAGTGTCTAGCTTATACTTATCTATTTACTTTATTTAGGCTAATCTAGCTAGTATCTCTAGGAGGTCTAAAGGTTCCTTATTATTTCCTATTAAGTTTAATAATTACCTATTACCCTTATAGTTCCCCTTAATCTATTCTAGTTATTTAGTGTTTATAATATTTATAATATTATAAGAGGGGTTTTCGTTCTATTCCCTTTTCTAGGCTACCTCCTAATGTTTAATTTAACTCTAGATAATCTTCTACGTATTAGCTATCTATCCTAATGGTTTTATTTTAGTAAAGTAAGAGTAAAGTTATTTTATTTCTATCTTATTAGTATTCTTATTAGTAAAGCTATCTATTCTAAGGTTCTAAAGCGGTTCCTATAGGATCATAGCATTAGAGATTAGAGTTAATTTATATCTTCCTAATAATGGATTATCTTCTGTTTTTATTTTAGTCCTTATTTCCTCCTCCTTTAGTTTATTCTCTTATGTGCCTATTATTCCTATTCTAGTTTTAGTTCTCTTACTATTTATAAATACTTCCTGTTTTTCTTAGTTTATCTTAGCTAGTAATTCTTTATTTCTAGTTTTTATATTATGTCCTTTTAATGTTCCTTCCTTCTAATATATATATTATGTCTAAGTTTTGCTTATCTCTTATTTAGAGCTTATTTTTTCTTTATCTAGTGATATTAGATTAAATAACTAATCCCGCGAATAATTACTAGCGATATTATCCGTGGTTCTTATTTTTTTAAGTCCTCCTTATTAGTTTATTTACGGATCTCTATATTTATCCCTCTTAAGATTTCTTTTACTTCTTCTAAGATTTCTTGATTATTTTCTACGAACTTTATAGGCTCCTTAGGTCTAGTTCTCTTAGGAAGTTAACCTTATTTATTAGACCTCTAAAATAAATCTAGGTATAGATAAAGTGGTAGAGTCTAAGTGACTTTATTTGCTCCTTTAATTATTAACTTATCTTTTATATAATATTTAATAGCTTCTATTCTTCTTAGCTAGACTTTGCCTAATAAAACATCCTAGTCTTATTAAACTAGCATAATATAATATTTTACTAGAGCTAGGATTCCCCTAGTAATAACTTGTAAGTAAGTGTAGTAAGTAATTAGATATTCTATGTTATTTGCTATCTAAATGTATTGCTTTTCCCTAAGTTATACTACTATAAACCTAAATTTTACTAGGAAGTTTTCGCTCACTAGTTTAACACTAGATCCTCTATTAATTAGAACTAAATTGCATTAGTGACCTTTAATATATATTATAATGTATCCTAAAGTGGTTGCTATATCTCTATCTAGTTTTATAATATTATTCTAAGTAATTATAGCGTTTACTAATCCTAGGGTTAAGTTAGCCTTATATATTAGCTAGACTGCTTCTTTAAATGGTTCTATAAGATTTATAATTATGGATTTTACTCCCTTACTCTTAGTCTTTTTTTAACACTATATTAAATAGCTTAGTTATTATTAAATAATTAAGGCTAGTTAAAGTAACTAGAGGATACTAATAGAAACTATTATATTCCTAAGATATTTTCCTAAGTTAAATACTAGAACTTAATACTCTTTAGTTACTCTAATCTTTTTTAACTCTAGCCTTTATTTTAGAGTAAGAGTTTCCTTTAGTGCTATGTCTTTTATTATTATCTTATAAGGTAAATCTAAAGTTATTATTTTCTAGGAAAGTCCTATAATTCTATCTAAATAAGGTCTTATAGCTAGTAGTAATCTTTTAAATTCTTCTAGAGTTATTTCCTGTAGTGGACACGTTATATTAGAGAAAAATAGGTTTTAGGTTTCCCTAACTTCTTCTATATCTAGAATCTCCTTAACTTACTATTATGCTTATTTATCTAAAACTAATCTAGGCTTATTAGATAGTTTTGTAATCTTTCTAGCTAGCTCTCTTGTTTATATAGGTTCTAAACTTTTTCCCTTTAGATCCCCTAGGGTTATAGTGTAAGTATAATCTATCTTATTTCCCTCCTAAATATAACTTAGGGGTTAATAGTTTAGTATAGAAGTATTAAGTGCTATAAATCTCTATGTTAGCATAAAACTAGGCAGTAAAATTAGTTCTCTTTCTAGACTACTAATATAGTTAATTTAGTTAGAGTTATCTAACTCCTATTAACGTTCTCTCTTTATCTAATAACTATCTTAGGTTTACTATTTTTAATATCTTTTAAAATCTTCTAATAAACATTTAGCCTTGCTAGAATAGTTATACCCTATATATCCCTATTCTCTATATAAGAAACACTAAAAGAAATTAGGATCTTATTATCTATCTCCTTATATCTATTTAATTACTAGCTTTCTAGGTAACTAGGGGGGATTATTAATATTATATCTTATTAAAATCAAAAGAGTGGACCGATCCTACTGCACCTAGGATTACAAAGCCTTATATATTTTAACACTCCCCCTGGAATTGTACATCTAGGTGCCCTATCGGAGGTTTTTTTTTTTTAGGCTTATACTAGCAATTGAATTTTTAGTTATTTCGGCAGGGTTTGAACTCGTAACCTTGCCTTGCAGAGCAGTGCTTCACTGTGGTGGGCGTAAGTTACGCTGCAGTGGGCCCGACCACTGCGCCACCGGGCTCATAACCTATTAAAATCAAAAGAGTGGACCAATCCTACTGCACCTAGGATTACAAAGCCTTATATATTTTAACATATCTTCCTTATCCTATTTATCTATATAGTCTAGATAGTTCTCCTATAGCTTAGGCTTAGAAAGCTTTAAGTTAATAAATTAAATCTACTATCTTTTTATCCCTCTAGGCTTAAACTTCATTAGCTAATTTATCTCTCTTAGCTTATTCTTCTATTTACACGTGAACTAGGTCAGAATGATCTAGCATTCTAGACTCTTTGCTAAGCTAGGAGATTTTTTTAGAAGCAGAGGATTAATAGTTATATAAAATTACTTTAAGATCTAATATTATAAGGTCTTATAAAGCCATTCCCTATGTCTATTTATTAGTTATATATAAATAATTTACCACTCTCTCCTATAGTTATAGATCTAAATCTCTATTTACTATATATATTATAAAGTTTATAAATAAAACTTATCTTACTTTTACTCTTACCTTAGACGCTAGGCATTTTGCTCTTTAAATATAGGCATTTAGGCTTTCTCCCTTTTCTTTAGTAAAGTAATAAGCTTCTTACTATGTTACTACCTCTAGAAGTAAATTAGGCTTCTTAAACTTCTTTATAAACTTATCCTTTAGAACTTCTTACTTATAGTCTTTATAGTCTAGATCTTTATACTAAGTTATAGCCTTTCCCCTTAAACCTTAAGTAAAGTTATAATATACTAGAGTATTAGTATAATTAGGGATTTAAGCTATAGCTACTATAGTAAGATAGTAATTTACATAGTCTTAGGCTAGTCTATCTCTAGGATATCTAGAGAAAGTTATTTTACTAATATTATATAATATTATAAGAAGCGGGATGTTATTTATAGTAATTAACTATCCTAAGTTACTAGCGTTAGTAATCTTAGGAGATTAAAGTAATAAAGTTAGGAAAAGAGGTAAAATATCTTTAACTTTAGATAAAGAAATAGGTGATTTAGGGTTAGGATTTAGGTAAAACAGAGATAAAGCTCTTTTAGATTTAGAGTTAAAGTCTAGGATTAAATCCTCCTATATATAAATCTTAAGCGGTGAATTATTTATAAATATAATATAAATAGTAATGCTAGGAAAGAGTCTTAGGTTAATAAAGGGAATTATTAAAGTTTACGTAAATAAGAGAAAGAGTTTTTAATAAAGAATAGAGTACGCTATAGCAAACTCTAATTAGGATAAGGAATTAGGTTAAACTTAAAACTTGTTATAATAAAGTTTTCTATTAGGTTACCTAAAGTTTAAAAAGAAAAGAAAAACCAAGTGTCTTCTAACTTAAGAAAAACCGTCCTTAACCTATTTGCTACCTCCCTTATTCTTTTTACTAATCTTAACTCCTAATATTAGGTGTGTTTTAACTTCACAATAATTACTACTTTAAACCTTCTTATTTTTAACCCTAAGGCAAATTCTATACTAATAAGCATAGTATAATATACTATCCACACAGTACCTGCTAATTAGAAGATTAGATAAGCAATACTATAGAGATAAAAGTAAGGTAAAAGTGGGGCGGTGGTCTGTGCGCCCCCCTTAGATTATAGCGGTGTGATTATCTTAGCAAACCATGGTTTTTAAATCAAAGAGGTAGTTTAGAGCTTGCTTAAACTCATAAGGTTTAACCCTATTATCTAGCTATATTACGTATTTCTATACTAGTGCCTTTTCCTACTATAACACTAAGGATTATTATAGTTTAAGTTTATTATTTAAGTTTAGTAGTTAGTTATTATTTTATAGTAATAAAGGTAGTTATAAAATAGTTAATCTAATACTTTATTTATATGAGATTTAGAGTGTGTATAGCCTTATAGCTAAGTCTATTAGATACTATCTACTAGGTCCTATTTCTTAGTCTTAGGCATAATTCTATAAGTCCTAAAAAGTTAGAAGGTGACTTTATTATCCTAGCTTATTTTTTTCTTAATTAGTATCTATTCCTTTCTATAGGGAATAATAGTGTTTTACTAAGTCTAAAAATATTAAGTTTTAGAAATAGTTTTTTAGGTCTAAACCTAATATCTCTAGTTCCTTAAATTAGTTTAAAGTGTTCTCTTATCTTGCTATATCTAATATAAAATAAGCTTCCTATATTAGTAGCTATATCTAATAGCATTTCACTAATTAATTACTATAAGCTACTAATTAATTATTCCCTCTTGCTAATCTCTATAATCTAAGCTTACTTTAGTCTTATTTATTTATTAATTTAATTATTTCTCCTAAGGTTTAGAATCTCTAGTTTAAGCCTTATTCTAGATTTTATCTCTTATTAGATATAAAGTTATTCTCCGTTAGTCTCCTAGCTAGTGCGTCTAAGCCCTGTAGTTCTTAAACCTATTACTTAAGTCCTATAGTCCTTAGTAATTATAGCTTTAATAATTAAAGCTATTCCTAGCTATAGTTAGGATTAGACCTTATCTCTTATCCTTTATTATTAGGTAACTATAGCTCCTAGGATATATCTATTATCCTATTTTTAACCTTAGCTATAATCTAGTAATTCTATATAAAACGCCACTCTTTGTATTATCTTTGTTTAATTATCTCTTGTTTGTTTAGCGTTAGCCTTAACTCTTTTGTGTTCTTAGAGATAATTGATTACATTAGATAATTTTAAGTTTGTTCTAAGATAGTAATAATACATAAGTCCTAGTCTTATTACTATGTAATAGTACTCTATGTGATTAAGGTAATGATAATAGTTAATTACTATCTGATCTAGCTACTAAGGTTTTATAATTATTACAGCTATGATTATATAAGCCATTTCTCCACCTAACAGTGCTGGAAGAACTCGCTCACCGGTCTGCAATTTGGCACACACCCTACATCGTCACATGTCCTTCTTGGCCATCGGGGAACGAAAGGAATCAGCTCAAGGCAGTACAATATTACAGTAGACAGTGAACTTCGTATCTGGCTTCAAGACTATCATTCGACGCACGGGACCGCAGTTGGGTACAATGGCCAGAATCAGAAGGACGTGAGAAAAAAAGAGACTTGGATCCTAGCGTACGAACCTGGCAGTCGAAAACGTTTCAACGAGGTTTCTATCCATGCGGGAGGCCTGGCAATAAAAGTGGATTTCCCGAATCATTCAGCACGGGATCCTCGGTATGAGGACAACCTGAAAGCATTCTTTCACAAAAGCAGTGACGGAGCTCGACAAGTTGAGTTCGGAGGTCCTCCTCTAGAGGGATTGGCTTTGGAGAGCGCGGCGACAACTCAGGCACCGAGCATAGCCCAGACGCCCCGAGATAAGTTGGTTTACTACAACGACAAACTCGTGGGTCGAGGTACCTATGGGGCAGTTCACAGGGCTATCAGGGCACGCGATGGGAAGTACGTCGCTTCCAAAACCTTTACGAAACCAGCCAACAAGAGGAACTTGGATGACGTCGATCCTACATGGCTTACCGGGATTCGGAGAGAATTTACGGTCATGAAGGACAATCCTCATGCAAGTATTCCCCCCCCCCCCATTACTCTCGCTCTCTTCATGACGTCTAACTGTAAGATAGGCGAACGTTGTGCAGGTTTTCGAATTTCAAGAGATGCCGGAGCCAATGATCATCATGGCTTATTATCCTCTTGGGAATATCGCCGACGTTGATGCAATCAGCGAGGAGGATTATGTGACTGCTTTGGGACAGGTTCTCGATGGCCTCAGCCATCTGCACAACCAAGGGGTAGTGCATCGCGACCTGAAGCCAGAGAATCTCTTGGTCGAAAAGGAACCATTTTTTAAAGTGCTCATCACCGATTTTGGCATGGCCAAAGTTGTAAATAAAGCCACCTTGCTGACAACTTTCTGCGGCACACTGAAATACGCGGCACCGGAAGTGTTTCCAGGAATCACAGAAGGCCACGGACCTCCCGTCGATGTGTGGTCATTGGGAGTCATCGGCCTGGAATGGTTGTATTATATTCCTGCACCTCCTGATGTTCCTGAATCACAGGACTCTCACGTGCCCTCGAGAGAATGGCATCTATGGATCAGAGCATGGTCCGACATGCTACGCGACAGATTAGAGGACGAAGATGATGATAAAGTGATTGAAATTCTCCATCACATGATATACGTTGATGCTTCGCGGCGGTGGCCTGCGAAAAGGTGTTTGGCGCAGGGTTTTGACAATGATGTATTCAAGAGAAGAGTAGCCGACGGTCTTGTGGTTTGCACAAGTGACCCAGGCAGTCTTCAATATCTTGCAGCGAAGACGCCATCTGCGGGATCGGCATCTCCACAGAGCCCAGGGTCTGACCTTGACGCAACCATTATTCTCGGTAACCTACGAGATGGAGAAGGTTGCTCGATCTAATCGTGGGTGCGGGTTGGAGGAAACATGTCTTCAATGCGTGTTTAATTTAGTAGAATCTCCATGCTTATTTGTTTGATTTGTTTTGGCAACTTGTTTGACGTGATCTGATTGAAGAGTAGTGTTACACGTGATCTGACTTAGGCCAACATGACCCAAGCTTAGCGAAGTGAAATAATATAATAGTATTTTGTGGGCTCAAAGATGCTCTTGAAAGTATAAATTAGTCTAGATAAGTGATTCTAGTAGCATTTCACTTGGGCTTCGTTAGTGGACAATAGAACGACGTCACGACGTGTAGTGCACAAATCAATTGCATTAGACGGTCTTCAAGGCAGTCTCTTTCTTCTAGAAATACTGAATTGAATGGATAAGTCTTTCCACTAATATAAGAAAGAAACACAAGCGGGTTTTGAAAGAGATCGATAAAGTTGCCATATGTGGCTTTGTGAATATTCACCTTCCACGAACCACACTATGCTATTGGCTTGACATACATGTCTACTATCTGCATCACCAGTCTTAAGACCTGGTCTCTAGAACACCATTTTGGCGGCACTTATGCATCCAGGGTGTTCAAAGACCGCTATATCCGTGTTGATGCACTAGTGCGTCCATTATGAGCAAGTTGACACTGTCTTCTCGTGTACCACCACTCCAGGATGCCATGACAGGTTATGTCGAAATCCAAATCTGTGGCGGCAGGGAGGAGATTCCTTGGTGTAGATGCCGTAAAAACTATAACGCTTCTAACATAGGGGCATCGATCGGTCTCTCGTAATATGACAAATCTAATAGTCGCGTCGCAAGGCACTCGCTGTTCCGCCCCTAATCTGTCTAGTCGAACTTGCCCCACAGTTGCTCTTGAGCTGTCATGATAATGCAAAAGCAGGCCTGTAACAGTGCCATTGAAATTGCACAGCCTGATAGAGTCAAGGTTTTCAAGTCGCCCAAATGTGTAGAAATAGCTCTCAACTGAAGTAATCGCTGGGTAGCGTGATATAGGTGTCGGTATGTGCAAGATCTGTGCGTCATTGATTTCGGGTGCCGGACTGAGCGCCAGTTCGCGTATTCCGTCCGAGTCGTCGATGTAAAGGTAGTCTGGTTCACTTCGAAGTCTTGCAATGCAGGAATATGTATAAGCTTGACCTGGCGTCGGATGTTTTCCTAAGACATGTACGCGACCTGTTGTAGTAACAATGATTAAATCTACGGTTTTCCAGAAATACTGGTCGCAATCACGACGCCAAATATCGGCCAGGAGTTCGCCGCGACTAATAGGAATATACAGCCATGTGATGCTGTCGTCAGGCATATTGGCGTAGCAAGATACGCTATCACTGGCTGTGTGCCTTACGAGGCGAAGTGCTTGGTAAGCGGGGTTCCATGCCACCGAATAGCCTGTTGTTCCCGGGTCGTTGACCATAACACGATTAAATCTAGATGGCCTCGTCGAGGGTGATAGAGGGAATCGGACAAGCTCCGGTCGAAATATCGGGGCCGACCACAACGGCTGTTTGCAGTCTCCATGTTGGTCGATCCTTAGGTTCCGAATTTTAAGTCCCTAGATTGATTAGAACGCATTAGTGCCATTGCAGCTTGACATACAGGGCCAAGAAGCTAGTTGTACTTACATCAAAATCAAATTGAAGCCTACACCCTTCACTTAGCGGAAGCGCTTGCCACCAGTCCCAGGGGCAACTTTGAGTTTCCAAAATCTCTGTTGAGCAAGCAAATACCACCTTCTTCACGCCCAGAGGACCACGCGCAACGTAAATGACATTAGCTGTTGAGTTTGTCTTGGGATCGTAAAGAAGATCGGCTGTTGGTGTGTTGCTTAGAGTGGACACGTATGTTTCACCATGCAGTTTTGCGTAGGTTGCCCATATACAGGACGATGTTTTTACTTCTCCTCTTGATGCTTTGGTTATCTTCTCTTCAGCCTGTAAAGTCAATCGCGCCAGATCCAGCCTTGAGGTGCTCGAGTGTATTGATTCGCGCTCAGGGTGAGCCGACCGGACAATCAACCCTTCAAAGTCAGGGTCCCAACTGGTCACCCTACAGGCTCCTAATGACGGCACACCCTCTTTTGCACAGGTTAAGTGACAAGCTTGGGCCAGGCCATCTTGGTGTCGACAGTTTGATATTACGCATGGATAAAATTTGTCCTCTCGGGGACATTTGTCTTCCTTACATAAGACTAGGTGTTTTAGTTCATGGATCTTCCAAGTTGCAAAGGGTGTACCTACCGCGTAAGATCGCATCGCCATCTTTCAATTCCTGAGTGCAAAGCACGCAGTGAGGATCGACGCAGCTATCCATTGTCTGAACTCCTCCGTTAGTGACTCGAGAACGGAGGGCTTGACAGTATTGCGAGGGCTGGGAAGGAAAATAAATACCCTGAGGCGGGTGTCCACTTTACTAGCCCCCTTTCGCGGGAAGCTCCGGATGGATATCACAGCCTCACATCTGAGGCATTAATTTTCCTTCATTGCGGCAGCGTACTGTATCGCGTTTGTTATTGTAATCTATGCTATGCTGTGTTTTTTAACCTAAATATGTAAGTTTATTGACTAAACTTTTTCTTAATTAGGCTCTTTATTCTTTATGAATAGATCTTAAAGCTTATATAAAGCTTTCTTTCCTTTCTAACAGATTTGCTAGATAGTTAATTATCTCACATCTCTTTCTTCCATTCTTTGCATTATTTCATAGCTTAAGTGTAACCTTTCGGGTTAGCGCAATGAATTCCAAGAGCATTTGTTAAAGCCATTTACGGTATCTACATTAAGACACAGCCGATTGAGAAGGGAGGCACGGGTGTGCTAACAGCAGAGGAGATGCTTCGTGCGTATGCTACTGCGACTTATGTCTTTTTTGTCTTCTGTTCGCTTTTGTCCACTTTCATGTCACTATGATGGGATCACTTGTGGTCACGGACGTTCAATAAAATGTGTCGCAGAGAGATAAGCTAATAATAGAACTGCTAGAAGAATTTAGTAGACTTGCATTTTTGCTCTTTTTCGCAAAATCGTTATTGTTAATTATGCCTCTAGTATTAATAATAGTACAAGCAAAGTTAGTGTAATTTCTAGAAAAAGAAATTACATGTTTCAGACAAAAGGAATGTTTGGTATTTAAGAGCTGCAGAAATGGTGTGTAACGGATAAGAATATATCACTAACGTTTGCGGTGTGTACATTATACTTGGTTAACTATGATTCTCACAACACGACAGTATGTGTATTTAATGCGACGAGTGAATATTTCTTATACTTTCGTTAACAAAAGGAGTGGGCGAACAAGCAAAAAAATCTCAAGGAAGAATGCAAAATGTGAAGTAGCTAACTGGTTAAACTAATAGAAACCCCCAATATCCCATGACTCTCGCCTGAAATGTAATGACAGGAAGAGGAATCATTCTGGTTAGGGAAGTCGCGTTACGAAATACCTTGTCTTTTTCCAAACTCGTGCATGACGCCCAAGATCCCTATGGCGGCTCCATTCCTCCTCGACCGTTACGACGGCGCTGCCTTGGCTGTTCTCAAAAATCAGTTCATCACGCGCGATCCTGTGTCGTACCCTTCTAATTTTGTTCGTCACGTCAACCCAATCCCTGTCGGAGCAGCGACCTGTTCCACAAGCACCAGCGACTGTCTGGGCTTGGAGCTGTGGTAGGGTGTTTTGGTATGTATCTTCAGTATTTTCCTCATCATCCACTTGCATGGCTGCCTGGCTGTCAAACTCTGGTTGCGAGGGCTGAACGTAATTATCAATCCCCTCCTCAACCAAGTCACTTGAATCCGCTGTGGCAGCTGAAACCTGGGACCGTAATACTTGAGTTGGATGTATTTTCAAAATATTCGGTCTCGTTTTCACCGAATATATGAAGTGAAACCATTCCTCTGAAGCCTGGGGGACAATTGCGTCCAGGTGTTGACCATAAAACTGTTCAGAAAATAGAGATTTCATCCTAGGCTGACCATTTGTATATAACCAAGCGTGAAATGCTGTAGAGCGGGTTGTTATTACGTGCAGCTTCTCATATTGATGCGTCCGGACGATTTCTTCCGCATCTCTGAACGCCTGCGCAATATGTTCTTGATCAGACATGTTCTTTGGCGCCTTAGCCTCTAGAATGATATCAACTGTCAGAGTCAGGTGCTCTGGATCAACTCTCCACACGCATCTGTCCGTTCTGTGGTATGATCCCTCTCTACCAGGACGCCGTGCAGTGTTAAATTCAGCGCCGACTGTATATCCGTCTTCCAAGCGAAGATCAGCCTGAAGCTCTGAAAGCCAAAAGTTGGCCTGTGGACTTTCAAGGTTAGACTGGTGACGAGCGGCCAGCCACATTGCCTGATGAACTGGATTTCCTAGAAGGTTCCGGCAGATCTGCCCATCTGACATTTGATACGAGGGAGGTCCGAAGTTATAGGGGGGACCGAAGCCAGCCATGTTAAGAACAGAGATTCACTTAAGCGTTGTAGTGTTGATAGGTAGGTAGTACCGAGGAGAACTAATAAGCCTAGAGAGGCATCATAGGAAGAGAAGGACCACGTATTTATAGCCAAAAAAGAAGCAAACTTTATGCAAAGAGTTTCCCCAAAGATCTTACTTAATTCATTCTAGCTTTTAGCTTAGCCATACGTTTTCAAAACAAGCCAAAGTGATGATACCTCGTCGGAGCCGCAGATGTGATTCAGTATTTGCTATGCCACACCATAATCTTCACGTTAATGCAAGGTATCGAGTATCCCAATTCTCTGTCCCTTCCAACCGCAGAAAACCAAGCGTCCCCCATGTCAATTCTAATACATTCTGCAGCGGTGACTCACCCTAGCTGCCCGTGTGGGACTTCTTGCTTCCAGTCAGAGGCGAGGAATATTCCCGTGGCCCAAACTAGGACCTGCTCCAAAATCGATATCCCGCACTATGGTTCATTCACAGCCAACGGAACTCTCCTACAATCTGACTGGGTTGCCTAAACAAGCCGTGTCTGCACACGCATGGCCGCGGCCATGGTCATGACCACGCAAGGTCGCCCCGCCATCTCCCACATTCCCCGAACAAAGCCTCCTCATGTCTTACAAGCGGCTCTTTGCCTAAGTTACAAAGAAACTTCCGCCAAATGAAGCGTTTGGTCAAGGTGAAAAGCTTCGACTGGCTGTACCAGATATTCCTAGAGTTTCACAGCTCCGAATAGCAACGCTCACACTAGCTAGTAAGCCGCAACAAGGCTGTTTGAATATGCTCTCGGCCGGGTCAGGAAAATCTGCTCCACACGCCCACATGCAATTGCATTCCTAGTCTGTACCCCATGCATCCCAGGAGGCGCATTCCCATTACCAGAAAGGACAAGCCGAGAGGCAACCCATCCTACGTACAGTTTGCTACGTACAGTTTGCTATTTCAGCACCCAATACGGACTACACTAAGCCGCAATTACAACGAAATCACCCAGACCCATGCAAAGGTTCTCGAGGCAGGTACTCAGGTGCCACCGCATACTCCGTTGTACGTTTCCTTGCAAACCCTCCTGCCCCGCTTTTAGTGTCCCGGCTCAAGGCGCTGACGGGTGGGGGCAGGTGCGAGGCACCTGGCCCACCTAGCACAAAAACCCCACCTAGCAGATTTTTTGTTAGGGCTTCTTTTCTGCCGGATTATTATCACGAATTTAGTTCCTAAAGTTAAATAAAATCATTAAAACCTCATTTTCCTTTCCGTTTGAGTTCTTAGCGACCACGCTAGGAGACTAGTAATTAAAGCTTTCTTAAGCTACCTGAAGTTAAGTTATTATTTCTACATTATCCTTGTCTTTATTAGTTAGACTAGGGTGGTTCACCTACCTACATTTAAATCCCTATCTTGCCCTTTAATATTCCCTATTATTATCCTTATCCTATAGATAGCTATTAAATCCCTATGCTTTTAGTTATTATTATTATTAAACTAAAGCTATAGGAGCTAGAATCCCTATGAAGTCCGCAGATAGCGGAAGTGTATAATTACGACTTAGAATTAATAAAGTTATTATCTTTAGGAAGCGTCCTAGTAAGAGAAGAAAACTTCTCTTTTACTAGACTAGAAGACTAAGCTATAATCTAGCTAGCCTATTTCTTTAAGTAACTTACTACTATATTAGAATTAAAGTTACCTTTATTAGAAACTAAAAAAACTATAGTTAAAACACTTACTTATTAGCCTATAATAGAGCTATATAAGTTACCCTTATCTTAAGATATTAGGACCTTTAATAGGTCTATATTAGCAGGATAATAGTTAAGTTATTTATAGTAGACTTTTAAGACTATTATTGAAATGTAGGGAGCTAGTTGCCAGCTAGCAACAGCTGTACAGGTGTAGCTTCTACGGTCGGGGACCAATAGAGCCACCACGTTAAAATATTTAACGTAACGCAACGGAAGGTTTCGGCAGTTATTAACTAATATAATTCAATCTAGATGACTTTTACGATATCTTATATACCAATAGAATTGATTTTAGTGATGTTGTACGGGCAATGCGGCTGTTGGATTGAGAGGCCTAGCTATCTAGCTAGATTAAAAAGATCTTCTTCCTCTCATATACCCACCGACCGTATTAGTGGATCCAGACCGTTAGAGAGGTCTTAAGGGCCACTTTTGATTTTCCGCAAAATTCATTTATATGTAAAATCCAAAAAATCGACTCACCACCATACAAACTAGCAACCCATATGCACCAAATTTTAGTCCAAAAAATATTCCTATATAAAATAAAAGCCCTGTCTTCTAGCTTTAATTTGCTATATATAAGACTTTTGTATAACCTTTAGTTAAAGAGAAAATCACTATCAAAGATAGCTATAGGGTAACCTGCTTATGTCACCCTAGCTTACCTAATTACTAGTGGCGCTATAGTTATGGCTACGCTTGCAACCACAACGCAATTGAATAATCCACAATTAACAATTAATTTAGATTAGTTATCCACACGGTCAGTTGTAGCTATTGACAGCTGCGACGTAGCCATTAACAGCCACCTTCGTGACCGTTAACAGCTGCAGTGTAGCTGTCAGGCTTGCAATGCAAGCTAGTAATAAAAAGGTCCTTTAACTAGAAAGGGCTAAAAATAGGTCTTATTTTTAATACCCCCTCTACAAAAGAATTATATATAAGCTAATTAAAAGCGTATAAAGTAATATAGGGTAAATAAGAACTTTTAGATAAAAACAGATAAAAAAGGGAAAAACAGGAAAAAGATAAAAGACCCCCTTTTGAATTCCTAGCTATTATTAAATATAGCTCCCTTTTTAGCGTTGTTTTTAGTTCCCTATTAAAGGGATTTAGTTATTAGTTTTAGTGATTATTAAGCCCTAAGAGCTTAATAAAGGCCTAATAAAGAGGTCTAGATAGAGGCTTTATTAGACCGTCTATAGGCATTGACTTCGTATCTAGATATTCGATCTTAGCTAAACCCTCTAAAACCTATTGCCTAATATAGTTAAACTTTAGCAAGGTATGCTTTATACGGCTATGTAAGGCAGGGTTATAGGCAGTGGTTATAGCGCCTTAATTATCGCAATATATCTAGATAGGGGGAGAAATAGGGGTTTTTAGCTCCTTAAATAAGCCCTAAAGCCACTGTAGCTCCCGGAAGGTCTTGTAGATAGCGTTAGCTTTAGCTTCTAATGTTAATAGAGCTATTGTACTAGCTTTCTTTGATTTCCAGCTAATAGGTCCGCTAGCTAGCTTAAATAGATAAGCGTAAGTTAATTTAGAGGTCTTTTTATCCCCTGCAAAATCACTATTATAATAACCTATTAGGCTTTTGCTAGCTATACCTTTAGGGTCTCCCCTATAAATTATAGCAAGGAATTTAGTCCCTAATAGGTACCTAAGCAAGTTTTTAGCTGCTTTTAGGTGCTCTATATAGGGCCTAGCTAGTGCTATAGATAGCCACTAAAGTGTAAAGGCCACGTCTAGCCTTATAAGCAACATTAGGTACATTATAGTCCCTATAATGCACTAATAGAGCTTAATTTCGCTAGCTATTAAAAGCTTAGTGGTCTGCGTAGCTAAAACGCCTAGCTAAAGAGGTATGCTAATAGGCTTACTATCTAGCATATTAAATCGATTTAAAGCCTCTAAGATATACTAAGATTAATGAATTTTCAGGACCCTATTAGGTCTATCTTGTATAATTTAAACCCCTAAGAAGAATTTAGCCAGCCCCCTATCTTCTATTAGATAGACTTTATAAAGTTCCTTTTTAAGTCTTTAGATATAACGTAAATCCAGTCTAATTAGAAGACAATCATCCACATATGTGATAATAAAGGTTTTAGTGAAGGAATTATAGAATATAGCTAGGTTAGAAATTAGAGGGCTAAATCCTAGGGACTTTAGCACTGCAATTAGTGCTTATTGCCATTCCCTTGAGCTCTGTTTTAGGCTATATAAAGATTTCTATAATAAAATTACTTAATCTTTAGAAGGTTTATAGCTAAAACTTTTAGCTAATTTAGCTAATTTAGGATTTACTTCAAGAAATTCGATAAATCCGTCTAGAATAACCATATAAATCTGTTATTATAGCTTACTATTAAGAAAAGCTCCTATAAAATTAACCTATTTGATTTCCTAGTTATTCTAAGCCACTAGGGCTAGTAAAATCCTCTAGCTAGGGGGGATGCTTGTGGCTGCAAAGGTCTCTAGATAATCTAGACCTTTAATTTGCATAAATCCCTTAGCAACGAGTTAGGCCTTGTATTTTAAAGGATTATTTTCTTTATCCTTTTTAAGCTTATAAACAAGCCTATTCTTTAGTACTTTTCAGCCCTTAGGTACTTAGTCTTTCCCTATAAATTTAAAAGTACTAGCCTTTAGAAGCTATTCGTATTCCTTATACGTAGCTTCTATCCATTTATCCCTTTTAGGGCTAGATATAGCTTGCTTCCAGGTCTTAGGTTCGGGGCTATTAGGGTTGTTTTCCTTTAGCTTCTCCTGTACCTTAAAGCAGATTTCTTTTATAAAATCTAGAGAAGAAGGGGAACTAATATTAACATCTATAGGGTCAATATTAGGGTTAAAGTCAGTAATTTTGTCAAAATCAAGGTCCGGAGTCAAAATCTGATTTCCTAGTGAAGTTACGGGCGTGGCCTCCTCTAAGGCCTCTGGAATCAGTTCCTTAGGGGGTTGTACAGGCCCTATAGGGTGTTTTTCTTGACCTATAGGGGGATTTTAATGTCCTATGTTGTCTATAGGGTAATCCTTTAAACCTTAATTTAGATCTTAATCTTCTAAATCATTTTCCCCCTCTAAAGGGTTATCCCCTATAGAAAGCCTAGGTAATCCTTTAGAGATAGGACCTATAGGCTTTATAATCTTAATAAAGCTAGTCTTTGTAACTAGCCTTTTAGAGGGGATGTATACTAGGTAGGTGTTAGAACCTAGTGTAGCTAATAACCTTCTAGGGATAGTCCTAGCTGCTAACTTCTAGGCTTTAGGTTGTTTTTCTAAGGGGATTAGAATCTCACAGTGAGATCCTATGGCTCTAATACTGCTAATATCAGTTGTATAGGGCTGATTTAGCTCCCTAGCTAGCAGTTATTTAGGGCTTTTATCCTTTGTGGTATTAGCAGTTATATTAACTAGGTTAATAACTGCAGGTAATACAAAACACCATAGATATAAGGGTAATTTTACCCACTAGATAGTAGCCCTTAATTAATCTAGAATAGTACGAATTAAACGCTCTACTAATCCATTTTGCTTATGGATATAGGGACTAGAAGTCGTGAATTTGATCCCTTTAGAATTTAACTAGCTTTAACAACTAGAATCGATTTCTTAGCCCCTATGAAAGTGAAGGTGCCTAGGATACTAACCTAGTTAATTTTTAAGCCCTCTGAAGAAGCCCTTAATAGCCCTATAAACAGTTAGGCCTTCCTTATTAGGTAATAAGAACACCCACTTATATCTAGTTTTTTGATTAACTAGAAATAAGCAAATTGACTGTTTATTGTACGGTATAGGGCTGATTTTTAGCGTATCCCCCTCTATTTAATCTAGAGCTCTAGGGGGGTTAGGGATAGCTAATTTCCTAGGTCTTTATACTGCCTTAGATTAATCACAAGCTATACATTTAAAATCTTTATCCTTAATTTTAGAAAAATCAGGGATTCCTTTAGTTATAAGGCCTGTTTTCTTTAGCAAAGGAAGCCCTAGGTGCCCTAATCATACATGCCATAGGCTAGCTAGTTCCAGTAACTTTTGATATTAAAGGTCTTTAGGGCCTGAATTAGGGTCTAGATTCGGGTCTAGATTAGGGCCCTCTCCGTCAGTCCCCTGCTAGGCCCCTTAAGAACCACAGGCCTCTTAGGGAGGTATTAGGGACCTTTTTCCTTCACTAAGGCCCTCTAACACCCCTAAATCTATATCTTTAGATTTATAAGGGACCTAACCTAGGGCTATAGGCGTTAGAGAAGGGACTAAATCCCCTAAATCATCCCATACGATTTCTTTAATATCATTATCTTCGTCAATTTCAGCGATTTCGTCCAAATCAGAAGCCCAATCCAGCTTTTTAGAGGGAATTTAAACCTCTATAGGGTAGCTAATCAGATAGCTATGACCCCTAAAGCTAGCATAGGTAAAAGGTCGGATATAATAAGATTTTTTACAGGGCCCTTTATGTAACGTTAGTGTAGATTGGTTTTTAACGTGAAAGAAAAAACCATGTTTTTCTATATCTAGGGCAGCAATACAAGACCTATCTTTAAGATAAAGATAGTTTTTTATAAAGCAACCGCCAGATATATAGTGAATAAGGCCACTAACTATATTAACATCAAGCTGAGGAAAATATAGAGCGTCCTTTAGCACTAAGGTCCTATATTTATTAGGTTTCTTTTAATATAAGACCTCAAAAACAGCACTACCGTGACCCTTAGGATAAATAGGGCCACCACCGGTTATAATAGGGTTAGATTCCCCTTTCTTAAAAGGGGTATAATCCCTAAAGACCTCCCTAGAATTAACTATATATACAGTCAAACCTGTATCATATAATAAGGCCTTTTTCATGTCTTTACTGTAATAATTAAAACCATTTAAGGAATTAATTTCTTGTTTTTCATTATCCGAATCACTAGAGCTAGAATCAGAGCTACTATCGCTAGGGCTCTTATAACTAGTCTTGTAATTACTAGGTTTCTTGTACAAATTAAGGGCTCCGTTAGAAAGGTTATAATTTCCTAGCATAAAAGAACCCTCTATAGGCTCTTTATTATCCTTTTTATCTGATTTTTAACCCTTTTGCTTCTTTTTCTTCTTATTAGAATTAGAAAAGCCCTTATTTTCTTCAGAGCCTTCTTTCTTCTTCTTCTAACCTTTAGGGGCCTTTTCCTTGTCTTTAGCACCCTTTTCTAGGTCTTTAGCCCTATAATTCAGGGCTTTGGCTACCGTAGATAACTTATCCCTCTGTTTAGCTAGAAGGTCTGCTATTAGAAATTCAAGATTTAGGGCTTCTAGGGGGACCCCTATAGCCCTATTCGTACGCATGCTAAATTATTGCCTTTCAGCCCACTAAGGGAAGGTTGATTTTAGGGATTAAAGATATTAATTAACCTAATCTATAGGATTAATTAGGACCCCTAAAATCGATAATCTAGCTAGTAGATTATTAAAGACTGCATTAAAGGCTTCTAAAGTCCCCTTAAATCCATGAAAATTCAGGTTATGAAATTCAGAATATAGGGACCCCCTCTGGATTTCAACGCTATATGAATATTACCTAATAAGTAACTTATAGGCTTCTTTAGGTGATTTTTGCTAAGTTATAGCGGCTTAGGGGCCTTTCGTATAACTATCCCTTAGTAACATAAGGATAATAGCTTAGTTAGCGTCCCCTAGCACCCTAGAAATATCCGGATTATCTAGAAAATTAGGCATGCCTAAAGCTCTAAATTGGATAGCTAGGGCTTGTTTCCATTAATCGAAATTTTCAGCTCCTTTAAGCTTAGTAGTCTTAGGGAAGCTATAAACTCTCTTATTAAATTCCTTAATAATTAAATTATTAAAGGCAGCTTATACAGAGCTAGATTTAGGTGCCTTTTCTTGCTAAATAGGCTGTTAAACTTGCTACTAACTAGCAGGCTTAGTAGCTTCCACACCCTCCATAGGTCTATTATTAATAGCTAAAGTTAAGGACTCTAGCTTCTCTATTACTAGATTGATAGCATTTTGTTGTTTAATAACCTGCTCTTTTAGCTGGTTATTTAGAACCTCTTGCGCACTAAGATCAGGGACTAGAGGTCCTTAACCTTGTTGATTAGTAGCCATCTTCTAATTTTATAGAAGGGAAGTCTTCTATTCATACTGAAAATCCTTTTTATAGAAGGGAAAAGCTTCTATCCGCGCTAAATTTCCTTTTTATAGAAGGGAAAAGCTTCTATTCTCGCTAAACTTCCTTTTTATAGAAGGGAAAGCTTCTATATTGCTCACGCGCTTCCTGTTTTATAGAAGGGAAGTCTTCTGTAACCATAATGATTCCTTTTTTATAGAAGGGAATAGCTTCTATCTCGCAGGTCCTTCCTGTTTTATAGAAGGGAAGTCTTCTATAACCGTACGTAAAGTGCACTAGAAAGAATTTTATAGTGATAGGCTAGGCTTATAACCTATTAAAATGTAAGGAGCTAGTTGCCAGCTAGCAACAGCTATACAGGTATAGCTTCTACGGTCAGGGACTAATAGAGCCACCACGTTAAAATATTTAACGTAATGCAACGGAAGGTTTCGGCAGTTATCAACTAATATAATTCAATCTAGATGACTTTTACGATATCTTATATACCAATAGAATTGATTTTAGTGATGTTATACGGGCAATGCGGCTGTTAGATTAAGAGGCCTAGCTATCTAGCTAGATTAAAAAGATCTTCTTCCTCTCATATACCCACTGACCGTATCGGTGGATCCAGACCGTCAGAGAGGTCTTAAGGGCCACTTTTGATTTTCCGCAAAATTCATTTATATGTAAAATCCAAAAAATCAACTCACCACCATACAAACTAGCAACCCATATGCACCAAATTTTAGTCCAAAAAATATTCCTATATAAAATAAAAGCCCTGTCTTCTAGCTTTAATTTGCTATATGTAAGACTTTTGTACAACCTCTAGTTAAAGAGAAAATCGCTATTAAAGATAGCTATAGGATAACCTGCTTATGTCACCCTAGCTTACCTAATTACTAGTGGTGCTACAGTTGTGGCTACGCTTGCAACCACAACGCAATTAAATAATCCACAATTAACAATTGATTTAGATTAGTCATCCACACGGTCAGTCGCAGCTGTTGACAGCTGCGACGTAGCCATTGACGGCCACCTTCGCGACCGTTGACAGCTGCAGTGCAGCTGTTAGGCTTGCAATGCAAGCTAGTAATAGAAAGGTCCTTTAACTAGAAAGGGCTAAAAATAGGTCTTATTTTTAACAACTATTAATAAAGGCAGGGATATTAACCTAAATACCTTTATCTAAGCTATTAATATAGCCTTAGGTAGTAAAGTAACTACTTTTATTAATAGCTTAGAGTAATTAAGGCTTATAGTCTTAAGGGCTAAGAATAGTATAGTAACTACTACTAATTTAGCTACTCTCTAATAGTTACTATAAGAGTAATACTCTTCTAATATTATTAATAAAGAAGTAAAAACTAGTACTAATATAGAACTTTAATAAGGTAAGAGTAAGGCCCTTATTACCTATTATTCTTATATTTTAAATATACTTTATTATACTAGAGAAAGAGATAAACTAATTACTTCTAACTATTCTCTTACTCTAATTAAGAGTTACACTCTCTATAACTTTATCTAGTAGTTTATTTAAGGATTATATAATAAATTACTAATATAGGAAGCTATTAGCTAGAATATATTAGTTACTAATAGCCTTAGAGAAGCCTAGGAATATATTAAGTAAGCTACTACTATTTTAAAGGCAAAGGCTAACCTTATAAAGATAACTATATAAGATATAAAGATTACCTTAATAAAGGAATTTATTAAACTTTAGAGTAAATACTTTACTAATAAAGTGTTATCTTAGGTATATAAACTACCCCTAGGGTTTATAAAAGTGTTAGGAGAATAGAGATAATAGTTTACTCTAGTTAATACTTTAATTACCTAGCTTTAGCCTATAATATTATACCTAGGTCTATTAGGAATATGTGGTTTTACTAACCCTTAGTAATTTAGTAAGTATTATCCTATACCTTAAGTAGTTAATTAAACACTAACTCTAGTTACTTACCCTTAGAATTATTCTTAGATATAAAATAGAAGTAATATTAATTTAGGGAATAAAGCTCTAGTAAACCTATAAGGTAATGCTAACTAGTTTATCCTTAGAACTTAATAAGTAAGCTTTCCCTCTTAATATTAGAATAATAAGACTAGTGTATATTAACCCTTATAAAATACACCTATAATAACCTAAGGTACTAGTTAGAGAGAAAGAGCACTTAAACTAAGGCTAGTAACTAAATTAAAGAATTAGTATATAAATAAAACTACACTATTACCCTATAAGGGTGCTTACTTTAAGTGTAAAGTTACTAAACACTATGCTATAAACTATACTATAACTAGGAATAATTTATTATAATAATAGGAATCCTTATAGTTAAAATTAATAACACTTCCCCCTTATAATAACTAGTTATAAGTACCTAGATAAATCTATACTTAGTTAGCTTAGGTATACTTAAATAGTAATAAATATAAGAATATAGTAGTATCTAGAGTTATTAAAGAGATTATAGGTAAATTATCTATTAGAGTTTAATATGCTCTAATTAAACTAGGTGCTATTAAAAACTTACCTAACCTTATAGAGAACCCCTAGCTTATTTAGCTTAAATAAAATCCTATAGCTACTATAAGCTTATAAAAAATTAGGGCTTACTATACTAATATAAAGGTATAAGTAAAGGATATTACTAATAAGGAGAAGGGTAAAGCTAGAGTTTTAAGACCCCTTATTAAGAGCCTTAAAAAAGCTAATATAAAAACCCTTAAGTCTATTACTTAAGGTACTCTATAGGTTATAATATTAGTATTAGAAGCTATGCTACTATTAAAAAAATAAAAGGGAATACCCCTTAGTAAGATATTAGAAAGTTAGACTCTAACTCCTAAAGCTATACTATTAGTAAGAGAAAAGGTAGTTAGGCAAAACATAAGGGCATTAAGTAAGATTTAGGGATATAAGGGTCTAAGTCCTATTAACTAGAAGGCCTTAGTAAGTTATATCTTAGTCCTAATTTTACTAATAGATTTATAGTAAATTAGCCTAGAAATATCTAAGTAGTTTTAGAAGCTATTATTAAGGGTAATAGCCCTAAGGAAGTGAATAAAGAAGAAGGTAGCCTTCTTACTTAATATAAGATTAGTTTAGGCTATGTCTAGTAAGGGTTAGAAGAGTCCTATAGCTAATAATTATAATACTAAGTTACTTTAAGAGTATTAATTAGGTGCTAAGTTATTTAGGATTACTATCTAAGCCTATATAGGATTTTAAAAGGAATAGGTATTTAATCTTAAACTAGGATAAGCTATAGCTAATTAGGGAGCTAAGATTAATATTATATCTTAGGTATTTATACTATAGGAAAACATACTAGTCTATGATTTAGGATTTATTAGTTTTTAAGGGCTGTAAATAATTAATGCTAATAGATAAGAGAACATAGTTACTTATTTTATGTTAATAAAAGTGTTATACTATGGCATTACGTGGTTAGTTTAGGCTATAATTACCCTAGACTATTAGCCTAAGAACTAGACTATTTTAATCCTAGGTTTACCCTAGCTTTACAACATAGGTATAAGGTTTAATATTAGGAACTTTAAACTTATAATTAAAGTTAAGGAGCGTGAAAATAAAGTTATTTCTATTAAGGGACTTTTAGTAGCTTTATCTAATTAATAAAAAGTAATGCTCTATCTAGCTAAGCTTATAATCCTAGAGAAGTATATAGGTTAGGATAATATAGACTTATCCCTAGATAATGCCTTATTAGGATTTAAGGATAAGGAGGAGGATAATTTAGATAAGTTAGAAAACTAAGTTACTTACTATAACCTAGTTAAGTTAAAAAACTAAATCTAATAGCCTAGAGTAAATATAGGAGTAAGTAACTTTATAAGCTCCCTTTTGTTTATTTCTAGGTTAAGCCTATAGTGTAGTTTTCTAGCTATATGCCTTAGATTACCTATCCTATTTTAGTGTAAATGAATTTTTAGCTTATAAATTAACTTAGTCTCTGTATATTTTTATTAGAAGTGAATTTACTTAGAGAGAGAGAATATACTATAGAATTAAGGGTTAATAATAATAATAGGAAAATGTTTTAATAGACAAAGGATAATTAGCTAGGGCTAGTTACTCTAGATTCTCTGTTATTTCTATTTCTAACTAAGTAAAGAGTGTAAAGAAGGGAAACTAACTAGGAAACCTTAATTAAAATAGTATTATTGTGGTTTAAGGGTTATAGAGTAACCTTAGGCCCCCTTATCCTAAAGTCTATAGTAAAGGAAGTTATACAAATGTTTTATATATATAAAGACCTAAATGCCTTATTAATTACTAATATCCCTGCTATAGACCTTTACGTGCATGTACCTTAGCTAAAAGAAAATATAAAGCCTTAGGCATAATCCCTAAAGTGAAGATAGTTAGAGCCTTAGAAGTATTAGTTAAATTAGTTAGTAACTAAAGGAATTAATTTAGGGATATATAAGTATACTATAGCTACTAATAGAAAGATGTTTAACTAGTGTATAGAACTTATACTAGTACTAAAGGATAAGTCTAACCTATAGGCTAAGTAATAACTTACTATTAATTATTCTTATATTAAGGAGGACATACTAGGTAGCTAGTTACCCCTGCTAGCTAAAATTCACGATTAACTATCTAATTCTTAGATTAATTCCTACTATGTGTTTAACCTTAAACATGTATACTAGTTAATACCTATAGCATTAAAGTTAAGGCATGTATTTACCTTTAATATCCCTAGGTTTAGTTAGTTATAACTATCTTATATACCCTAAGGTTCTTAATTAGCTAGGTTTATAATAACTAAAGTAATAAGGATTATACTTAGTCTAATCCTATTACCTTACCCTAAACCCTCTCTTACTACCCCTTAACTCTTAGGTAATCTAAGCGCATTAGCTATATATATAGATAATATCTTCTATAAATATGCTTTATTTAAGAAGTAGTAGTCTTTTATTAAGGACTATTTACTACTTAGGCTACTATAAACCTTGCTAAAACTAAGCTTTAAAAAGGTTTCTCTAGGAATAAATTTAATTATTATAGTTAGTTAGGTTTATAAGGCAAGTAGGAAAATGTATATTAAACCTAACTAAGCTATAAAGCTAAGGGATTAGCTTACACCTATAAGCTAATCTAGTGTGTGTTTATTCTTAGAAGCTATTAGACCTTACTAATAATAGATTAAGAACTATGCTAAGATTACTTAATCTCTTAATTAACTTACTAGGGATATAAGCTAGTAATAAGGAGATTTAAAGGCTTTATCTTTCTCTATATTAAGGGAGAAAGCTACTACTATCCTAAGTATATATAGGTATATATTTAACCTACTAACTTAACTATACTCTAATGCTAGTAAATTTAGTAAAGGGTATGTAATATTATAAGTCTAAGATAAAGTCCCCTATTTTATTTTATATAATTTATTTCTTTTTACTAAGATATAATAAAACTATAGCACTTATAAGTAGGAGCTTTATACTATTATTAAGTTTTATTAGAAGTATAAATACTTTTTTAAGTTAAAAATAAGATTAACTATCTTTATAGATTATAAACTACTTATAATATTTATAACTACTACTAGTTATAAGGGTATTTATACTAGATAGGTTACTAAGCTAAGGCTATTAAATATTAAGATTTATTTTATCTAAGGAAAATAGAATACTACTACTAATAGGTTATCTTATACTATATTTCTATTAGATAATTACGTAGATAATTTAACTAAGTTTAGGTTAAGAGATATAGTCTAAAACTAGTAAATTTAGAAAGATAAAGTTAGAGGATATAAGGAGATATTAAAGACTCTAAAAGCTACTAAGATTTAGAAGGAGTCTAATCTTAAGGGGTTAAGCTAAAATATAAGATAGCTAGAGGTATTACCTAGGGTTAAATTACTATAGAGGAAGTACTTAGAGAAGCTATAGTATAAAGAAATTATAAGGTTTCTTATTACTAGGAAGTGTTATAAGGGAGATTATAACTATTATACTATTAGAAAAATAGTTATAAAAGTGTAATAATATAAACTTAAGGATAGGGTTCTCTAGTTTAAAGGAAGGTATAATAGATAATATTACCTAGTAAGAGAAAAAGTAATAAGTGCCTTATAGGAGGCTTATAATAAGTCTAGGTATTTTAGAGCAAACCTAACCTAGTAATAGTTAACTTAATTAGTATTTTAGCCTAGGATAGGTAGTAATATTATTAACTATATTCTAGGGTATATACTATATGCCTAATATACTACTTAAAAGAAAAAGGCACTAAATTAACTAGTAGTAGTAAATAAACCATTCTAAGTAATAGGGATAGACTATATTAGACTATTTCTAGAATTAGAGCAAAAGATCTAGCATATACTTATTATAGTTAATTATTTTTCTTAGTTTATATAGCTATTCCCCTATAGGTTAACTAGTGCTATAAAGGTAGTAAACTATCTATAGGCTTAGATAAACAGGTTATTACTTACTCTAGAGGGTTTTTACACTAATCCTAGGCTAGTATTTAGGTTAGTAAAGTTATTAGTATTTTTAAAGAGAAAGGGAGTAAACTTAATAAATACTTTAAGATAGTCTTATAAGAGTGTTAGACTAGTAAAGGTATTAAATTAAATCTTATAAAGCGTGTTAAATAAGATAATGTTTAACATAAAGAACTAGGATCTCTAACTTCCTAATGTAGTAAAAATATTAAATTACTAATATATTAAATCCATAGGGTATACTCTTATAAAGGTACTATATAGATTAATATAAAACTTAGGAATAGGGCTAGGAGCCTTATTAACCTAAAGTTTAGCTAGTTAAAGTAATAATTTTTATAAGAATTTAGTGTAGCTACTAGAGAAGTCCCTAGAAGGAGATATAGTAATATATTTTATAGGGAATATTAAATCTTATTATATAGTAGTGGAGGTTAATAGGAGGTTAAAAGCTACTGCTTATAAAGAATACTATAAATAATAAAGAGTTAAACTATTTAAACTAGGTAAGATAGTAATAGTAATTACTAAGGGAAAGCCCTTAAAGCTATAATTATAGTAGTAAGGACTATTTTAAATTAAAACTTAGACTAGGCATGCTTCCTATTAACTTATTAACCTAGATAAATTAAGAGTAAGGGGAGGGCATAGCTTAGACTTCTATAAGGATGCTTTAAAGGCCTATATCCCTTAAACTAGTTATTTAAAGACTTTATAGGATTAACTATTATTAAGGAGAATAAAATTATAGAGATAAAATTAAGGGAGAACCTTAAGATATAAAGGAATATATAATTTATGTGATAAGAGTTAGAGGTTTAATAAAAAAAAAGAGAGAGAAAGAAGGAATAAAAAGAGAGAGAGAGAAAGGAAAAGGTAAAAAGGTGTAGGTTAGTAGTTAATTAAGAGGTGGGAAAAGGTAAGCTAAAAGTAAGCTTAAAGTGAAAATTAAAGGAGACTATATACTTTCCCCCTCTTTCTCTTATATTCTAGCGCTTTCTTTTACCCTTCTCCTTAGTTACTAAGGAGAACCTAGTAATCCCTATTACTATTCTAAGTTTAACCCTAATAAAAATTTTTATTAGTTTCTATTTAAGGGTTAAAGATATTCTCCCTCTTGCTTAGCTATAATTACACTATACCTACGTATTCTTATCTAAAACTATTTACTATTAAATTTCCCCTTAGTATAGCTCCTATAACTATAAGCCTAGGAAAAGCTCCTAGTTTTACTAAATAAATAGTTACTTTACTAGTAGCTAGAGAAATACACTAAGTAAGTATAAAGTAAAAGGACTTAAACTTATTTAAAGACTTATATTTTATATAAGACCTTAAGGAGCTAGCTTTTACTTATACTATTTAAAAAGAGAGAATATAAGAATAAAGGAGTAGTAAGGTAAAGGGGGTAACCCTTAAGCTAAATAAATAACTTCTAGTTATTAAGAATAAGAGTAAAGTGCTAGTAAAAATAGTAAATAAGTTATAGGGAGAAAACCTATTTAAGAATAAAAACCTTTAACCTAGGAAATAGTATACGTTTAGCCTAGTAAATAAGTGCCTAAGGCTATATAATCTTAAGAAAATAGTAATAATTATAATAGTAACTATACGTAATTTATTACTTATAGGAGTTAAAGGTAAAGGGGTAAATGCTATAATTAAAAGCCCTAAATAAATCTTTATAGGATACCTCTTAGATATAATATACCCTATAGCTATGTAAGCACTAGGTTTAAACTAGAGAGAGAACTTCCTTTAGGATAATAACTATATAATAGAAATGTTCTTTAACCTAGTAATAGGGAATTATATAAAGCCTTCTTTAGTAATCCTTTACTAAGAACTACTAGTAAAAGGGAATTTAAAAGTAATAAAAGGTTTACTCTTATTAGTAGCTAATTAAACTTTAAAGAATTAAATAACTAGAAAGTTAAGAAAATTAAAGTTTAGGTAAAAGTTACTTACTAAATAAGGAAACCTAACCTTTAATAACCTATTAACTTAGTATGCTAAAATATATAATTAATTAAAGAGAGGTAATGCTATTAAGCTATTATACACTTAAAAGATTCTAATAGTTAAGATAATAAACTATCCTAAATTAATAGGAGAGGTTAGTAAGATAAACTAGCTTACCCCTTATACTAAAGCTACTCCTAGAGTTTACTTTTATATATTCTCTCTTATATTTACCTTTAAGTTTCCTATATTTATTCTTAAGATAGTAAGAAGGTTTATTAAGGTATACTTAATAAATATTTTCTATACTACTAGCTTTCTTATAGTATTAGTAATATAGGGGGATTTAGTTAACTTAGTAATATATAAGACTAAAAACTATATCTATATTTTTAGAAAAAAAGGTAAGCCTATTATTCTAGATATTAAGCTTATTAGAGCTAAAAAGTTTTGCCTTTATTTCTAGTATTAGCTATAGCTAAGCTATAAACTAAAACTATTAAAGTTCCCTTATTTATTTTAAGTTATACTATTACTCTTAGTAAGAGCTATTAAGCTATTTAGTAATAATATAAGTATAAGAAATTAAGGGCGCTTAATTAATAATATAGTGTAATAGAAGTTAAGATAAGTAACCTTAAGAGTTAGGGGACTATTACACTGCTTTTAGCTACTAGTAATACTAATTTATCTATAAGATTATCTCTTTAGTATTCCCTATAATCTAGTAAGGTATAGAGGCTTAATAAATAACATACTAACTATGCTTATCTAAGGTCTTTAAGTACTTAGGTTATTTTGCTTAATAGAATTACCTATGCCTAAAGACCTAATTAAAGTATAAACTATAATAATACCTAAAGACTTCTTACTATAATATTATTTAACTAGGGCTATAGTAAGATATATAAGGACCTTATATCTATATAAAGGGAATAAGGGAAAGGTCCTAATAGGACTAGAAAATAAAAATAAGCCTTTTTACTTATAAAGAGTAAAGTGGCTATTAAGGATAAAAATACCTAATAAAGTTATAGAGAGTAGTAATATCCTAATTATTATAAATAAAGAGAAGTATATTAAAAGTAATAATAATTTATCTAAGCTACCTTTTAATTCTAGAGATAATAATACTAAGGATAATATATTTAAAGAAGAAATTAATAAGGGTAAGAAGACTAGAGGTAAAGCTAGTAAAAAGAAAGACCCTAGAGGTAATAATTATAAGGGTATAGGAGGTAATAAAAGTAAGAAAACTAGAGGTAATAGTAACACTAGGGAAGGGGATAAGGATAGTAATAAAGGGAAAAGAAGTAATAGTAGCCCTAAGGGCACTATTAATAATAAGGGTAAGAAAGAAGGGCTTAATAATAATAAAGATAAGACTAGTAAGGGGACTAGAGAAAGTAACCCTCCTATAACTAATAATAATAACACTAGAGCTTTACCTAAGAGACTAGCTAGAAATAGTATTAATAAGGAAAGGAAGTAAAAGAGGGATCTTACTAATATTAGGGGTTTATAACTACTACCTTTACCTCTATTACTGCCTTTACTATAGCTATAAGGGAGAGCAAACCCCTTTATAAGTAAGTAGTTAACCCTTACCTTTGCCTTTATATAAGTAATATAACTAGTTACTAATAAGGAGCTATAGTGAATTTAAGATATATTTTTACTTAAGGATATTTATAACCCTAGACTAAAACCTATTATATTAAACTTATTTACTATTTTATTAAACTATACTTTCTAAGTAAGTAGTAAGGGTATAACACTAGTTTTAACTTACCTTAGCGAAATAATAGGAGTTATAGCTAAATACTAACTAGTTATAAACTTATAGGATTTAATAAAACTTACTAATAATTATAGAATTTATATCTCCCTAACTATATTTATCTTTAATAAGTATTATAACCTTTAGTTAAGGGGTGCCCCTTACTTATTTAAAGTCTAATATATAATAGCTAAGGAGTATAATAAAATAGTAAATAAATTTAAATTAAGGGCTAAGTAAGAGGCTTAACCCTTACTACTAAAATTACTTATACTACTACTACTACTACTAGTTAAAGTATCTAAAGATTAGTTAAGTGTCTTATTAGATCTTTACCCTTATAGTTAGGCTATAGTTATACTAACTTAGTAGCCTCTAAAAATAAAAGCTTTAAGGTCTTAGCTTTATAAGAACTAATAGAAGTATAGTAAAGGTAAAATTAAAGCACTTAAGGTATTAGCTATAATATCTAAGGCCTATTACCTAGTTTATATTACTTTTATAGAACTTAATAAATTAATTAATTACTACTAGAAAAATATTAAAGCTACTAGAATTAAGGGGTTATAGCTATAAGATTTAAAAGAAGCTAGTGAATTTCTAATATTAGCATTAAATAGAAAGGAGAGAGTCCTTATTTTCTAAGAGAGTTTTAGGTCTTTACCCCCTATGTAAAATAATAAATATATTAAAGAAACCATTAGCTAGCTAAGTCTATAGGCTAATACCCTAGGAGGTAATTAGTTTATAAACTCTTTATTCTCTAAAGTAGTAGCTAAGTGTATATATAGGATTAAGAGAGGGCTTTGCCCTCTAAGAGTACTAGGAAGGCTAAATATCCTAATTAAAATTAGAGATTACTTAATATAGCTAGGTAACCTAATAAAGCGTAACTATCTGTCTAAAAAGGCTTTTACTATTTACAAGGAGTTATTTACTATTTTTAGGGGAGGAGCTAATAGGCTATTAGCCCTATTAGATATAGAGATATTAGAAGTTATTATAATTATTAACTAACTACATTAGACTAAGATTAGAAGGAGAGAAATGCCTAATAAGTTAAGGGGGGGGATGCCTGTAGTAATATTTAATGTTTTTTTTTTTAGACTAATGGTTAGGGGCGACTACTAAGTGGTAGTGGACATGACAGGTAGGGGCAGGTGCGAGGTACCTGGCCTACCTAGCACAAAAACCCTACCTAGCAGATTTTTTGTTAGGGCTTCTTTTCTGCTAGATTATTATCACGAATTTAGTTCCTGAAGTTAAATAAAATCATCAAAACCTCATTTTCCTTTCCGTTCGAGTTCTTGGGGCGCCAGAATCTTGAACCATGACGAAATCTACGGGAGTTGTGCGGGGAAACAGTCAGCAGGAAGCTTTCTCTTTTGCATATGTTTCCAGATGGACTCTGAGAGCTACGATCCGTCTGCTAATGGAGAAACGTCGGCCCGCAAACAATGTGACCATTCGCAGTGTCGCCGCTGAAGGTATTATGGCTCATCTTTCAACAGGTCAATAGTACTGGAGTCAAACAATTTCCAGGCACACCTTGTCTTTAGTAGTTTGAGCAGTGACGCCAAGAGCCCATCCCCTTGCAAACTCCCCTCTTGAATTTGTGCCCCACCGGGAAAGTTTCCTCGTTCTGCCGCGTTCCACTCCCCCTGCAAACTCGCCTACAAAATCATCTTCGCCCCCCTAACCCTTCCCCCCACAAGCCCTCGAGGTCGTCATTTCCGCCAAATGGAACTGTGTGACCCCCCTCAATCCATGTTGTCGAACGCCGAGAGCACGATCAAGGATTCGCTTCGGATTTTTACGGACTATCTTTTGAAAGAATGGACGCGAACCAAAACGCCATATGGGCTTGACGAAGCCTCGGAATCCCTGCGTAGGACAGATGTCGTTACGCCGCTGGACCTAGGAGAAGCCACGCGGCGGGAAACAGCTCTGATCTTTCTTAACTCGGGGTTCCAAGCTTGGTTAGCGTACTTTCTTGCAACACATCATCAAGGTCATCATTATACTGGCAAGAAATTCACCACTGAAACCATTAGAGCCTTCGATCAGCTACCCAGCGAAGCCCGGGCGAGAGTTGCAGCCGCAATAGGTTCCATAGACAGCCATGCAACCGTCAAGGACGCAATACAAAAGTTGACGACAAGCCGGAAGCGTCAACGTATGTTTTTTTTCAGGACGTGCTTTTGTTCAGTCTTCTAACGGAAACTTAGGGCTTGTAGAACAGGCGTGCCAAGAAACCCAATTAACGAGGCGTTCAACGAATGCCACAATGTTGAGTGCTGACCGCTCTCCTTCCCTACACAACACGATCGGCCCGGTGTCTCCCACTCTAGGGACTGAATCATTAAGCGATTCAGTAGTGGATTTGGCACCTCCCATACAAGAGCAGACATGCACGCTAGCTTGTTACCGTGGTATTATGGGCATTATTCCGCCGTACATGTGTGGAACAATCGTTTCGAAGAATGGCAAGGCAGACGTGACGATGAGCTTTCCATATTTAAGGAGTCATGTTTTGAAGCCTTACTGTCTCATGAGTCTAGTCATTAAGGCGACCGAGGTTCCATACATTGCGATGCGGTTATTTAGAGTACATATAGGGACAGGTGATGGAGTTAGACATCTGGTCCTAGATAATGGCGGAAGGTTGCTTCCTGTAAACGGCTTCCAACTTCAGGGCTCACAAGATGATGATATTGATGGGTTGCTTGGCTCATATATAAGGAATGGAATCGCACATAGTCCGGTACGTGAGCAAGAATACGCGGAAGGGATTGTGGCCACAAGGTGTGTAACTATGTCGTTCAGTCGCGATGCTCAGGAAAGTGGTGTGCTCAACTTAAGCCTGGGATTAACAGAGGGGCTATGGATGAAGAACAATCTATATGCTGAGGAGCCTAGCTAGGATAGACAGTCAGGCCTTCTTCAGACGGCCACCATCGCCGAGACAATACAGCGCATAGCCCCGAGGTAGAACACACCAACCACTCGTACTCATATTCTTCACAATTTTACCTAGCTTGCCGTCATTGTTGACTTCAAGGATAATAGCTTGGGAGCAATCGCGCCAGAATACCACTCCATCGTTCCCATAGATAGCCTCCGGTGTGCGTAAGGCATTCGTAAAGTCTTCATTTCCTCTTAGCTCATTTGCGACAATTTCCTAGGAGAATATTAGCTAAGATATTGGACTCCTCTTGACCATGACTTGCCGGCATGTGAATGCGCTGCCTTTCAGAGGCAGTTAGGGAACAAATAGGTCGTAGTAGTTTCGCAGTGGACGGTCAAATTAAGCTCAGTGCTGAAATTAAATACCGCGAAAGGCAGAGAGGGAACTGTGTTAGTGTCAGGGAGAGCGCCCTTGAAGCATAGGTTGTATGAGGGCAGCGCGCATTGACAGGGATAAAACGCGAGGTCAGACATCAGTGGATACGATGTATTAGAAGTACCTCCGTAGACTAGTCATTACCATAGCGCACTGTGTACCTTTCAGGTACAAAAGTCGGGTGCCGTCTGCACCTCTAATTGACCGAAATTGAACGCTTTTTATCATCGAATTACACCCCTACCTTGACAGTTAGGTATGGGCGGTAGATGATGACTGAACATGTGGTTTAGTGGTCTATGTATACGGTAGGTTATTATTGTGCAAAAAAATTGCCCCCATACCGAGTGGGGTGAAATTATGTCTGGTCAGCGGGATTAGCCATGGTTTCGCCTTTTATGTAAATAACGCAAAACGCAGGCAAAGCTCCGCACCGCGTCAGGCCCCGCTCTCCAAAAAGCACAGCACATCCCTTCTCTAGTGTTAAGGCAGCAGCCAGGTCACGAAAAGGCTCGCTGACCAATCAAGACGAGGGGCATTGAGAGGTACTTGTATTTACGTGCGAACTTCTTAGGGTCACCATAGCATAAGTACTCGCAATTTTCAGAGGTACAATAGCTGTTAGGGCTGTTTAGAGGTACAAAGAGGTCTCGAGGGGGAAGTGGGTCCCTGACTCTAACACTGGAAAAGGGATTAAGCGTGGTTGATGCCTGAGGCTGTAAGGATACCATATGATGCTCCCATAGCGTGCCTCGAGGCCTAAGGCCCGAGGCCCTACGTTTTCAGATGGCCTTAACGCTACTCCGTACATTGTCTCCTAATATCTCCTTCTCAATCCCATACCATGTGCAGATATACGACCGCAAACATCGTGCACGATGATTGTCAAAGAAACCCGCAACACAGAATAGTGAAGCGTCTTTACAAACGGTGTGCAGATTGCCTTAGGCAAGGCCCGCGTTGTGATAATCTAACATTCGACTAGTCTTTAGGGCTCAACTTTGATTCACATCGCAGAGGACCTTGCAGTATTTGCCGAGACTCAGGTGCCTCGGTTGGTGGGGAGATATACGAAGATGTGAGCAACTGCTACCGCGACATCAACGACTGCGACTGCCGCCACTAGCGTAACAATCAACGACAGCATGACCTCCACCGTTAGGCCGCGTAGTTCGTGCAGCCCTGGCCCGCAGTTGCCCATCGACTTTGACGCGCTCGAATTTCTCGCACATGGTACCTCGGGTGCTGTCTACGCCATTGACAAAGACTGGGTCCTGAAGGAGTCTTGGGAACTCGACCGCGGCATCGTGGAGCGCCAAGCCTTGGGTCGCCTCGGTTCGCACCACAACATAATTGGATACTTTGGCGAAGCAGCCCCGAATTCTATCATCCTTGAACGTGGTATACCTTTGTTGTCGCCGGATCAAATTGGCCATGTTTCGACCCAAAAAAAGCTGGCTTGGATAAGAGACGTTGCGGAAGGGCTCCTATACATACACCAGCAAGGTATCATTCATGCTGATGTTGGCTGTGAGAATATAGTCATCGTCGACGGACAATTGAAGATAATTGACTTTGAGGGTTGCCGTATGGATGGAAAGGAAGCAACCGCTGGGTATAAATGGTATAATCGCAAGGACGACTCCGTTACCCTGCAGAGCGATATTTTCGCATACGGCTGCGTTGTCTATCAAATCCTAACAGGCAAACCGACCTTCCATGAGCTGACTGAATCTGACGACCGAAGCAACCTCGTGCGACGTCGATGCGCCGAACACCGATTCCCAGATATTCAGGGCTTACTTCTGAGTGACGTTATGCTACGCTGTTGGTCTGGTTCATTCAAATCGATGACGGAAGTCATTTCAGCGATCGATTCAACTTCGACGTGGCGGCTTAGTCCGCCGCGTCTCACTTCCATTTTATGGAAATGGATGGGAACCTGCCTAAGATCCAAACAAGACGGGACTTGCTCACTCAGTCACAATTAGAAAAATAAGTTCTGTAGTCGGTGGCCATCCCGACGCTCCCTGCTCCCTCGATACGCAGGTGTGGTAGTGTGTTGGGAGCAACGTTTCAGTTCGCGGTAGAGGACAATTACGTAGACACACACACATACACACACACGTACATACATACATGCAGCCAAACTGCCTATATCGAGGTATCATTCTGATGGGAGAGCGGGGCCATCAGCAGGCACGCATCTTCGGACGATGCACGAAAGGTCGGTGTTAGCAGAGTAACGAAACAAAGCAGCGTACATGCTTAGACCACTGCCGAATATGATGCAAAAGGAGCAGGAACTAGATGACTACCAAGGGCCGGTCTCGGTGTGCGAGGCCATACCGCATCTTAGGCTGCCGAGGAGGGACATTTTGAAGCGTCCGCAATGCAGCCACATTTGCTATAACGCTAGAATGATGCAACTGCACTGCCGTGAGGAACACGGGCTTCTTAGCGAGAGACGAGTCGGGGCGCCGTCAAGAGAGGCTCATCAGCGGGGGTTTCGGGTGCTGTGGCGAGAAGGAGTGAGGTGCTAACAGTTATTCAAGAAGCGGAAGCATAGCCGGTGGTTTGAAGTTTGTGACAACGAGGCGATACTTAGAGCGGATTAAAGGTGTGGAGTGATGCAGATGGAGGCAAAGAGTGATTAGAAGAGAAGATAATATAGAATTGCTATCTAGGAATTTAGAATCTAGAAGAGAAAAGGGAAGCTTATAAGCTTTAAATCTATAAGTAATAAATCTAGGTCTTTAAACAAAGCCTATAATAAACCATAATATTAAACGTAATATAGGAAGCTATATTATTAAATAAAGAGAGAATAATAAGAGTAATACCTAATATCTAAGGCTATAATATAAGGCTATAAATATCCTTAACACTACCCCTAGTAGTATATCTAGTTAGTAATAAAAGGGAAAAAAGAAAAGTAAAAAAATTAAGGTTATTTATAAAGCCTTTAAAATATTTCCCTTTATAAAGTCCTTAGCCTTTATTATTTAAAAAAAGTAAATAAAATCACTATATTTAATATATTCTAAACCTTTTATAAATCTATTAGTAATTATTTATTTAGTGCTAATTTATTAAAGATAAAAATCCCCTTAATAAGCTTTTTATATAATTTATTTATAGTATAAATTAATATAATAAGTATATCCCTTATGCTTCTTATTAAGTATATTAGCTTTTTTATTCTAGCTATTTATAAATAGTAGTAATAGGTATAATTACTTAATCCTAAAGTTATTAAGAAGTTAAGTAACTTAAAGTATTAAAAGGCTAGTTAGTATAAGGTTAATAAATTTAGCTTTTATAAAGCTAAGGGCTATAAGAGTTTATTTCTTTAATTACTAAAGAATATATCCTTTAGTAAGGGCTATAATATGCCTTATAGTTAAATATCTTATATCTAGGTTATTAGTAAGAGAGGTACTACTAAATCCCTTTACTTAAAGTATTAATTTAGGGTTTAAAAAACTATATTCTCTAAGAATAATTTCTAAATTATTTACTTCTATAAGATATTACTAAAGGTATTTCTTAAGATTTATATATACTTACTTTAGTGTGAAATTTACACTATAAAGTTAATTAACTATAAATATAATATTAGGTTATATAAATACTAAAAGCTAGTTAAAGCTTCCTATATATTTTACTTAGTTAAAGAGGTTATAAACTATATTAAGCTCTTTTTAATTAGCTAGAATAATAGTCTTTAGAAGCTAAGAAATGTTTAAAGTGTTAAGGTTATTAATATTAAATTTCTTTATAATAGTCTATATATAAAGCTTTTAGTAAAGAAATATAGTGTAATTAGCATAATTATAAATGAATTTAATGCTAAGAAATAGCTTAATATTATCTAAATACTTTAATTTATAGTATTTCTATAATTCCTTAATAATATTTATAATAATTATAAGGGTCTTTCCTATAATAATTATATTATCTATATATAGAAAAAGTATAATATTATTATATTAAAAAATGTAAAGTTTACTTAATAGCCTCTTAAAGCCTTACTATTTAAGTTCCTTAGTAATATTATTTAGCTACTAAAGAGAAAAAATAAGTAAGCTATAAAAAGCTCTTTTAAGCTTATAGACTTTAGTTATACTATTTAAGTAGCTATAAGGTTATTTAATATAAATATCTCCTTATACTTTAGCATTAAGGAAAGTATTTATAATATTATATTACTACTAATTATAGTTAAAGGTAGTAATAAGTATGTAAAATACTTATAAAAAAACTAAGTATACTATTACTATATAAAGGCCTCCCTTATTACTAAAGACCTTTAGATTTTAGTTTTCTTTTATAACCTATCTTACCTTTAAATAAGGGTTAAGATTAATTAGGTACTTTATAGTATAAACCTATTAGCTATTAAAGATCTTTATATCTTTAGGAGTAAAGACTAAATCCTAGTAATTCTTTTTATTAATTTTAAGGAGTTTCTTTTTTTTAATAAGTCTCTAGAAGATATAATAGTTATCTATAGCTTTAGCCTTATACTAATTAAATAGAATGTTAATCTTTATATTAACTATATTAGCTACTTTAAGTATTAGAAATACATATAAGGTAGGAATTTCCTTTACTTTATTATTATATAGGTTATTATTATAATAACAAATCGCGAGGTTTAATTAATAAAATCCTAGAGAAAAGGCTTTCTTCTTACTAGATATTATAATATTAAGGTAATCTTAATGTGTATTAGGTTAAAGAGATTATCTTAAGGGCTTAGGTTTAGGTTTAAGTTATTATTAAATAATAGTATTATTATTATCTTTAGCTTCTTTATCTAGGAAGGCCCTAGGCTAATGCCTTAGAAAAATAGTATTCTCTTTAATAATTTATTATTATTAGCTTATAAGGTCCCTTTAAGGAGAACTCTTAAAGGGTATTAAAAGAGAGCTTTAAGATAGTAAAGGCTTAGTCCTAGTAAGAGAATTATCTTTTTTCTTAAAAGAGTAATAATTCTTATTTATTTCTAAGGAAACTAAGGGATTATCTATAAAATAAACCTTCTTTTATTTAATATTACTAATAGGCTAGGGATAAGGTTTCTCTATAGGTAAAACATTAATAATATAATAGTTTCTTTAGCAAAAGAAGGGTTAATAAGGTCTATAATATAAATAGTCTTATTAGCCTTAAATTTAGTAAGTATAGATATATTCTTATTAAAGTATATATCCCTTATATATATAATTCTCTAATCTTTAAGGATTTAAACTTTATAAAGGTAATATTTAAGGCTATCTATGCCTATAAGTTAACCTTTCTTAGCTTATAGTGCTATCTTCTATAATTAAACATAATATTCATTAGGAATGCGTATATATGTAATATATTCTTATGTGCGTAAGTATTAAATTAAGGTATTATTTTTAAGGCCTAGGATGTTAAATAATGCTTACTAAGGAGATTAATTATCCTTATTACTATATATAATTAATAGATTAGTAATTTTAGCTATATACTTTATAGTATATAGCTAGAGAAGTTCTAGTAATTTAGCTTTAATTATTAAGGATTATGCTATCTCTATAAGAGTTTAACTAGCGCGTTTAATAAGGCCTTAATAGGTAAGAATGTATAAAGCGCTAGTTTAATAGATAATTCCCTCCTTCTAATAGAAGAGTTTAAACTTCTCTCTAAGGAATTTAGTTATATTATTTATATAGAAGTATTTAATAGTAAAACCACTGCTTATATTCTTAATAGTAGTCTTCTAAGCTTAAATTACTTTAATTACACTAGCTTTATTAATAGTTAGAATTACCTAGTAAAAGTGTATATAGGTATTAATTATATATAATATATGCTTCTTCCCTTTAAAGCCTTTAGGCTTATATTTAATAAAGTCCTAGAATATATAAGAAAGGAAGGTAGTTATATTATTAAAGTCTTCTTAATAAATTATTTAGGGGCCTTTAATAAAAGGCAAGCTAAATACTAGAAATTAATTAAGGAGGTAGGGTTAATTATAATTCTTACCTCTTTATAAGCTAGTATAATTTATTCTTTCCTTATATGCTTAAGTCTCTTATATAAGAGACTAAATTTTACCTTCTTAGTAATAGATTTACTTAATAAGGCTATAAAGTTAAATTAAGGTTTCTTCTCCCTAAGAATTAATATTAAAACATTAGACTTCTAGTTATAAGAAGCAATAGTATTACCTATAGACTTTAAGATTAATTAATCTTTAAATCTATCTATAATAACACCTCCTTACTTAAGAAGGCCTAGTGAAATTATATTAACTTTAGCCTTTAGTGCCTATTAAGCATTAGAAAGTTCTAGATAGCCTTTGCTAATAAGGAGTTTAATATTACTAATACCTTTAATATTAAGTTATTTTCTATTACTTAATATTATTAGTCTAGTAATTATATTAGTGTTTAAATAAGTAAACTATTTAGTTATATTAAATATATAAGTGTTATATTTAGAGTTAAGAATATAGTCTTCCTTTATAAGGTAATTTACTATTATTTAAAAGGAATAATCCTAGTTAATTACTATAAGAAAGAGGTTACTTCCTATAGTAATAATATTAGGAGAGGTAGTAATAGTAGTTATAGTTAGGTTGCCTTTTTTCTTTATTAAATTAGGCCTTTTCTCTAGATAAAGTTTCTAATAATTATTCTTTAAATAAATTAGTTACCTAGGAGAGATTAAATAACTATAGTTTAGCTTAATAGTCTTAGAGGTTTTGTTTTTCTTTATTAGAGCTTTGCCTTTACCTTTTATATTAGTATTATCCTTATTATTCTTTTATTAGGTTATATAGTTAACCTTTTAGTCCTTCTAAGGCTTATTAGCTTTATATATTAAGTAAGTAAGCATGCTCTTTTTTATAAGCTTTAATTTAAAGAATCCCTTAATCTTCTAAGTATTATAAATATTAAGTATTAAGCCTTTAATTACTTTAATAGTTTATAATACCTAAATAATATTAGGGATCTTTTTAATCTTATAGATTTAGTTCTAAAGGTTCTAGTAGTAGTCTAGCTAAGCTTATATTATAAAGAAATTAGCTCTCTTAGACTAAGAGAACTATTATAGTAGTTTAATAATAGCTAAATTAGCCTTAAACTTATAATTACTTTTAATTAATTGTATTATTTTAGTAACTAGTTGTTAAAAATAAGACCTATTTTTAGCCCTTTCTAGTTAAAGGACCTTTTTATTACTAGCTTGCATTGCAAGCCTAATAGCTGCACTATAGCTATTAATAGTCGCAAAGGTAGCCATTAATGGCTACGTCGTAGCTATTAATAGCTACAACTAACCGTGTGAATAACTAATTTAAATCAATTATGGATTATTTAATTGCGTTGTGGCTGCAAGCGTAGCCACGACCGCAGCGCCACTAGTAATTAGGTAAGCTAGGGTGACGTAAGCAGGTTACCCTGTACGTGGGTTACCCTATAGCTATCTTTAACAGCGATTTTCTCTTTAACTAGAGGTTGTACAAAAGTCTTGCATATAGCAAATTGAAGCTAGAAGACAGGGCTTTCATTTAATGCAGGAATATTTTTTGGACCAAAATTTGGTGCATATGGGTTACTAGTTTGTATGGTGGCAGAGTATTGTTTGTAGTGTAGTTAGTGTAGTTTTTAGGAAAAATTTGTATTTGTATTGTAGTTTTTTTTTTCTTGTAGTTAGTATATTGTATTTTTTTTTTATAGTGTAGTATAGTGTAGTTTTTTTTCTCTTATAGTGTAGTGTAGCTAGTGTAGTTACTAACTACACTAACTACAAAAACTACAAATGTAATATTAGTAAAAAAAAAAGTAAGCCTTTTTATTATATAAGGTTATTATAAGGATTAAAAGAACGCTAGTTATATAGAAGCTTTTATTATTACCTATTTTACTTAATTAGTTATATAATTTATAAAATTTATCTTTTTTAAGGATTTTACTATAACTAGGGTTATTTATAATATTATACCTTTTTAATAATACTATTATACTTATTACTTTATTTTACTAATATAACACAAAGAAAAACCTTCTTATTATTTTATTTACTATTACTATTAATTATTTTATATTTTTATATATTATTATTATTATTTTAAATAAAAAATACCCTAAACTAATAAAATAAAATAAATTAAGAAATCTAGATAAATAACTAGAATGTCAGGAGCGCAGAGGTCAAAGATAGGATGTTTATTAAAGCGGGTCTTTAGAGAACCTTTAGGCTATGTAAATAACAAAGAGGCTAGCTAGCTATAAGATAGCTATGTGCTTATAAAGTAAGGTATTTATTAAAGACTACGCATATTATTAGTGCTAGGTTAGAGATTAAAACCTTTACATACTTACCCCTAGCTAGTATTTATCTAGTAGTAACTATAATAGTCTTAGCTATTACTTTATTCTTAACCTTTTAGTATAAGCTATAATAAATTAATCTCTCTTAACCTTTTTAAGGATATAAACTATTAGCTAGATTATTATATAGCTAACACTCTAAAGATCTATAAGAAACACACTAGTACTTTATAATAACAAAGCTATAGATAATTAGGAAAATAAAGAACCCCTATAATCTAGAACTATAGATAATAATAGGGTGCAATAAACGCTACTTAATCCTAATTTAGGTAAAGGTATAGATAATATAACTAAAGAAAAAAGGGCATTATAATAACGCTATAAGGTTATATAATCTAAGCTATATTGCCTTTAGAGAAGATAAGAGGTCTTATAAATAAAGGTATAAATTAAAGAGCTTAAGGCAAATCTAGGATTAGCTAGACCTTAAACTAGACTTATAATTACCCCTTAATCTAGACTTATAATTACCCCTTAAATATTAGCTATAATTCTACCTATGGTTTATAGTAATATAGTAGTAATTATATAGTAAGGTAGTCTTATTAAAATATAGATAAAAATGCTTATATATAAAGGGGAAATATATAAAAGCCTATAGAATTTCTTAGTAAACTTAGATATATTATTTAAATTAAACTACTATACCTTTAAGGATAATATAACTAAGGTAACGTATATAGGTAGCTACCTAGCTAGTAATGTAAAGTAATAGTAAATATATTATATAGCTATAGATAGGCATATAAATTATTTATTAATTACCTAGGCAAATTTTCTAGAATAGTTAAAAACTAGAATAATAGATATAAGTATAAGACACTTAGAAGCAATAAGGTTATTACTAAATCTTAGGTAAAAGAATAACTAATTATTTTAATCCTTTATATAAGCCTAGGATAAAGTAAAAGCTAAGTTACTTAAAGAAATCCCTATATATCTAAGAATTATAATCTTTTTAAATAGCTTAAATAACACTATAAGAAAGTAAATAATTAGTTAAAAGATCTTAATAACTCAAAGCTAACTATAAGGCTAGGGTAAGAAAGCAAAGGTTATAATAGGTTTAAGCTAAAATAATAAAAAAGGTTAGGACTCTAAAAGAAAGAGGTAATACTATTATTTTATATTACCTATAGATAAGGTATAATAATAAAGTAAAGACTAAGGGAAAAGATTATCCCTAGTGTACTATAAATATAAAAAGCCTAGGCATACTATACTAGCTTATTAAGCACTAGATTATTTTACTTATAAAAGTACTAAGTATATAACTAAGAAGCATAGAGAAAGTAATAATAAAGCTATATCTCCTAATATAATACTAGTTTAATTAGTATAAACCTAGGAATATAATCTTACTATAGAATACCCTATAGATAATAAAATAAGAATATAAGTATCTTTATAATAAGATAACTAGTAGTTAGCTATATAAGCGCTATTTAATATAGGTATATAGTCTTTAATAATTTATCTAAAATTATTATTAAAAAAGGATTAGGAGAATATAATCTAATTAAATAGGATATTAGAGAGTGTAAGTAAAAAAGTAATTTTATATTAAGGAATTCTAAAAGAATTAGTTAAGATAAAAGATAGTATAGGATTTATAAAGGTTTACTAAGTTAGCTACTTTATTACTAATATAGGTAAAGGGATAATTCTAGGTATAGACTAGATTAAAGAATATTTACCTATAATTATATATTAGGAGCATAAATACTAGAGATATCTAGTAATAATAAAATATCTCTCCTTTACTTATAATAAGTAGTAAGTATATAAAGAGAAAAAAATAGTAGTAATTACTTTATTATTAGGAGTAATAAAGATTAGGCTAAGTATTCTAGAAAATAAAAATCAAAAAGGAAAAGGAAAAGGCTAATTAAAGGACCTAGTAGTAATAGATATATAAATAAATAGTAAAGTAACTATATAAATTCTAGAGTACGCTTATTTATAGTAAAAAAGCAAAGGTATTATTGAAATGTAGGGAGCTAGTTGCCAGCTGGCAACAGCTGTACAGGTGTAGCTTCTACGGTCGGGGACCAATAGAGCCACCACGTTGAAATATTCAACGTAACGCAACGGAAGGTTTCAGTAGTTATCAACTAATATAATTCAATCTAGATGACTTTTACGATATCTTATATACCAATAGAATTGATTTTAGTGATGTTGTACGGGCAATGCGGCTGTTGGATTGAGAGGCCTAGCTATCTAGCTAGATTGAAAAGATCTTTTTCCTCTTATATACCCACCGACCGTATTGGTGGATCCGGACCATCAGAGAGGTCTTAAGGGCCACTTTTGATTTTCCGCAAAATTCATTTGTATGTAAAATCTAAAAAATCGACTCACTACCATACAAACTAGCAACCTATATGCACTAAATTTTAGTCCAAAAAATATTCCTATATAAAATAAAAGCCCTGTCTTCTAGCTTTAATTTGCTATATGTAAGACTTTTATATAACCTCTAGTTAAAGAGAAAATCGCTGTTAAAGATAGCTATAGGGTAACCTGCTTATGTCACCCTAGCTTACCTAATTACTAGTGGCGCTACAGTTGTGGCTACGCTTGCAACCACAACGCAATTGAATAATCCACAATTGACAATTGATTTAGATTAGTCATCCACACGGTCGGTCGTAGCTGTTGACAGCTGCGACGTAGCCATTGACGGCTACCTTCGCGACCGTTGACAGCTGCAGTGCAGCTGTCAGGCTTGCAATGCAAGCTAGTAATAGAAAGGTCCTTTAACTAGAAAGGGCTAAAAATAGGTCTTATTTTTAACACCCCCTTTACAAAAGAATTACGTATAAGCTAATTAAAAGCGTACAAAGTGATATAGGGTAAACAAGAACTTTTAGATAAAAATAGATAAAAAAGGGAAAAACAGGAAAAAGATAAAAGACCCCCTTTTAAATTCCTAGCTATTGTTAAATATAGCTCCCTTTTTAGCGTTGTTTTTAGTTCCCTATTAAAGGGATTTAGTTGTTAGTTTTAGTGATTATCAAGCCCTAAGAGCTTAATAAAGGCCTAATAAAGAGGTCTAGATAGAGGCTTTGTTAGACCGTCTGTAGGCATTAACTTCGTATCTAGATATTTGATCTTAGCTAAACCCTCTAAAACCTATTGCCTAATATAGTTAAACTTTAGTAAGGTATGCTTTGTATGGCTATGTAAGGCAGGGTTATAGGCAGTGGTTATAGCGCCTTAATTATCGCAATATATCTGGATAGGGGGAGAAATAGGGGTTTTTAGCTCCTTAAATAAGCCCTGAAGCCACTATAGCTCCCGGAAGGTCTCGTAGATAGCGTTAGCTTTAGCTTCTAATGTTAATAGAGCTATCGTACTAGCTTTCTTTGATTTCCAGCTAATAGGTCCGCTAGCTAGCTTAAATAGATAAGCGTAAGTTGATTTAGAGGTCTTTTTATCCCCTGCAAAATCACTGTTATAATAACCTATTAGGCTTTTGCTAGCTATACCTTTAGGGTCTCCCCTATAAATTATAGCAAGGAATTTAGTCCCTAATAGGTACCTAAGCAAGTTTTTAGCTGCTTTTAGGTGCTCTATATAGGGCCTAGCTAGTGCTGTAGATAGCCACTGAAGTATAAAGGCCACGTCTGGCCTTGTAAGCAACATTAGGTACATTATAGTCCCTATAATGCACTAATAGAGCTTAATTTCGCTAGCTATTAAAAGCTTAGTGGTCTGCGTAGCTAAAACGCCTGGCTAAAGAGGTATGCTAATAGGCTTACTATCTAGCATATTAAATCGATTTAAAGCCTCTGAGATATACTAAGATTAATGAATTTTCAGGACCCTATTAGGTCTATCTCGTATAATTTGAACCCCTAAGAAGAATTCAGCCGGCCCCCTATCTTCTATTAGATAGACTTTATAAAGTTCCTTTTTAAGTCTTTAGATATAACGTAAATCCAGTCTAATTAGAAGACAATCATCCACATATGTGATAATAAAGGTTTTAGTGGAGGAATTATAGAATATAGCTAGGTCAGAAATTAGAGGGCTAAATCCTAGGGACTTTAGCACTGTAATTAGTGCTTGTTGCCATTCCCTTGAGCTCTGTTTTAGGCTATATAAAGATTTCTGTAATAAAATTACTTGATCTTTAGAAGGTTTATAGCTAAAACTTTTAGCTAATTTAGCTAATTTAGGATTTACTTCAAGAAATTCAATAAATCCGTCTAGAATAACCATATAAATCTGTTGTTGTAGCTTACTATTAAGAAAAGCTCCTATAAAATCAACCTATTCGATTTCCCAGTTATTCCAAGCCGCTAGGGCTAGTAAAATCCTCTAGCTAGGGGGAATGCTTATGGCTGCAAAGGTCTCTAGATAATCTAGACCTTTGATTTGTATAAATCCCTTAGCAACGAGTTAGGCCTTGTATTTTAAAGGATTATTTTCTTTATCCTTTTTAAGCTTATAAACAAGCCTATTCTTTAGTACTTTTCGGCCCTTAGGTACTTAGTCTTTCCCTATAAATTTAAAAGTACTAGCCTTTAGAAGCTGTTTGTATTCCTTGTACGTAGCTTCTATCCATTTATCCCTTTTAGGGCTAGATATAGCTTGCTTCTAGGTCTTAGGTTTGGGGCTATTAGGGTTGTTTTCCTTTAGCTTCTCCTATACCTTAAAGCAGATTTCTTTTATAAAATCTAGAGAAGAAGGGGAACTAATATCAACATCTATGGGGTCAATATTAGGGTCGAAGTCGGTAATTTTGTCAAAATCAAGGTCCGGAGTCGAAATCTGATTTCCTAGTAAAGTTACGGGCGTGGCCTCCTCTAAGGCCTCTAGAATTAGTTCCTTAGGGGGTTGTACAGGCCCTATAGGGTGTTTTTCTTGACCTATAGGGGGATTTTGATGTCCTATGTTGTCTATAGGGTAATCCTTTAAACCTTGATTTAGATCTTGATCTTCTAAATCATTTTCCCCCTCTAAAGGGTTATCCCCTATAGAAAGCCTAGGTAATCCTTTAGAGATAGGACCTATAGGCTCTATAATTTTAATAAAGCTAGTCTTTATAACTAGCCTTTTAGAGGGGATGTATACTAGGTAGGTGTTAGAACCTAGTGTAGCTAATAACCTTCTAGGGATAGTCCTAGCTGCTAACTTCTAGGCTTTAGGTTGTTTTTCCAGGGGGATTAGAATCTCACAGTGAGATCCTATGGCTCTAATACTGCTAATATTAGTTGTACAGGGCTGATTTAGCTCCCTAGCTAGCAGTTGTTCAGGGCTTTTATCCTTTGTGGTATTAGCAGTTATATTAACTAGGTTAACAACTGCAGGTAATACAAAACACCATAGATATAAGGGTAATTTTGCCCACTGGATAGTAGCCCTTAATTGATCTAGAATAGTACGAATTGAACGCTCTGCTAATCCATTTTGCTCATGGATATAGGGACTAGAAGTCATGAATTTAATCCCTTTAGAATTTAACTAGCTTTGACAACTAGAATCGATTTCTTAGCCCCTATCAAAGTGAAGGTACCTAGGATACTGACCTAGTTGATTTTTAAGCCCTCTGAAGAAACCCTTAATAGCCCTATAAACAGTTAGGCCTTCCTTATTAGGTAATAAGAACACCCACTTATATCTAGTTTTTCGATCAACTAGAAATAAGCAAATTAACTGTTTATTATATGGTATAGGGCTGATTTTTAGCGTATCCCCCTCTATTCAATCTAGAGCTCTAGGGGGGTTAGGGATAGCTAATTTCCTAGGTCTTCTAACTGCCTTAGATTGATCACAAGCTATATATTTAAAGTCTTTATCCTTAATTTTAGAAAAATCAGGGATTCCTTTAGTTATAAGGCTTGTTTTCTTTAGCAAAGGAAGCCCTAGGTGCCCTAATCGTACATGCCATAGGCCAGCTAGTTCTAGTAACTTTTGATATTGAAGGTCTTTAGGGCCTGAATTAGGGTCTAGATTCGGGTCTAGATTAGGGCCCTCTCCGTCAGTCCCCTGCTAGGCCCCTTGAGAACCACAGGCCTCTTGGGGAGGTATTAGGGACCTTTTTCCTTCACTAAGGCCCTCTAACACCCCTAAATCTATATCTTTAGATTTATAAGGGACCTAACCTGGGGCTATAGGCGTTGGAGAAGGGACTAAATCCCCTAAATCATCCCGTACGATTTCTTCAATATCATTATCTTCGTCGATTTCAGCGATTTCGTCCAAATCAGAAGCCTAATCCGGCTTTTTAGAGGGAATTTGAACCTCTATAGGGTAGCTAATAGGATAGCTATGACCCCTAAAGCTAGCATAGGTAAAAGGTCGGATATAATGAGATTTTTTACAGGGCCCTTTATGTAACGTCGGTGTAGATTGGTTTTTAACGTGAAAGAAAAAACCATGTTTTTCTATATCTAGGGCAGCAATACAAGACCTATCTTTAAGATAAAGATGATTTTTTATAAAGCAACCGCCAGATATATAGTGAATAAGGCCACTAACTATATTAACATTAAGCTGAGGAAAATATAGAGTGTCCTTTAGCACTAAGGTCCTATATTTATTAGGTTTCTTTTAATATAAGACCTCAAAAACAGCACTACCGTGACCCTTAGGATAAATAGGGCTACCACCGGTTATAATAGGGTTGGATTCCCCTTTCTTAAAAGGGGTATAATCCCTAAAGACCTCCCTAGAATTAACTATATATACAGTCAAACCTGTATTATATAATAGGGCCTTTTTTATGTCTTTACTGTAATAATTAAAACCATTTAAGGAATTAATTTCTTGTTTTTCATTATCTGAATTACTAGAGCTAGAATTAGAGCTACTATCGCTAGGGCTCTTATAACTAGTCTTGTAATTGCTAGGTTTCTTGTACAGATTAAGGGCTCCGTTAGAAAGGTTGTAATTTCCTAGCATAAAAGAACCCTCTGTAGGCTCTTTATTATCCTTTTTATCTAATTTTTGACCCTTTTGCTTCTTTTTCTTCTTATTAGAATTAGAAGAGCCCTTATTTTCTTTAGAGCCTTCTTTCTTTTTCTTCTAACCTTTAGGGGCCTTTTCCTTGTCTTTAGCACCCTTTTCTAGGTCTTTAGCCCTATAATTCAGGGCTTTGGCTACCGTAGATGACTTATCCCTCTGTTTAGCTAGAAGGTCTGCCATTAGAAATTTAAGATTTAGGGCTTCTAGGGGGACCCCTATAGCCCTATTTATACGCATGCTAAATCATTGCCTTTCAGCCCACTGAGGGAAGGTTAATTTTAGGGATTGAAGATATTAATTAACCTGATCTATAGGATTAATCAGGACCCCTAAAATCGATAATCTAGCTAGTAGATTATTAAAGACTACATTAAAGGCTTCTAAAGTCCCCTTAAATCTATGAAAATTCAGGTTATAAAATTCAGAATATAGGGACCCCCTCTAGATTTTAACGCTATGTGAATATTACCTAACAAGTAACTTATAGGCTTCTTTAGGTGATTTTTGCTAAGTTATAGCGGCTTAGGGGCCTTCCGTACAACTATCCCTTAGTAACATAAGGATAATAGCTTAGTCAGCGTCCCCTAGCACCCTAGAAATATCCGGATTATCTAGAAAATTAGGCATGCCTAAAGCTCTAAATTAGATAGCTAGGGCTTGTTTCCATTGATTAAAATTTTCAGCTCCTTTAAGCTTAGCAGTCTTAGGGAAGCTATAAACCCTCTTATTAAATTCCTTAATAATTAAATTATTAAAGGCAGCTTGTACAGAGCTAGATTTAGGTGCCTTTTCTTGCTAAATAGGCTATTAAACTTGCTGCTAACTAGCAGGCTTAGTAGCTTCCACACCCTCCATAGGTCTATTATTAATAGCTAAGGTTAAGGACTCTAGCTTCTCTATTACTAGATCGATAGCATTTTGTTGTTTAATAACCTGCTCTTTTAGCTGGTTATTTAGAACCTCTTGCGCACTAAGATCAGGGACTAGAGGTCCCTAACCTTGTTGATTAGTAGCTATCTTCTAATTTTATAGAAGGGAAGTCTTCTATTTATACTAAAAATCCTTTTTATAGAAGGGAAAAGCTTCTATTCGCGCTGAATTTCCTTTTTATAGAAGGGAAAAGCTTCTATTCTCACTAAACTTCCTTTTTATAGAAGGGAAAGCTTCTATATCGCTTACGCGCTTCCTGTTTTATAGAAGGGAAGTCTTCTATAACCACAATGATTCCTTTTTTATAGAAGGGAATAGCTTCTATCTCGCAGGTCCTTCCTATTTTATAGAAAGGAAGTCTTCTATAACTGTACGTAAAGTGCACTAGAAAGAATTTTATAGTGATAGGCTAGGCTTATAACCTATTAAAATGTAGGGAGCTAGTTACTAGCTGGCAACAGCTGTACAGGTGTAGCTTTTACAGTCAGGGACCAATAGAGCCACCACGTTGAAATATTTAACGTAACGCAACGGAAGGTTTCAGCAGTTATTAACTAATATAATTTAATCTAGATAACTTTTACGATATCTTATATACTAATAGAATTGATTTTAGTGATGTTATACAGGCAATGCGGCTGTTGGATTAAGAGGCCTAGCTATCTAGCTAGATTAAAAAGATCTTCTTCCTCTTATATACCCACCGACCGTATTAGTGGATCCGGACCGTTAGAGAGGTCTTAAGGGCTACTTTTGATTTTCCGCAAAATTCATTTGTATATAAAATCCAAAAAATCGACTCACTACCATACAAACTAGCAACCCATATGCACCAAATTTTAGTCTAAAAAATATTCCTGCATAAAATAAAAGCCCTATCTTCTAGCTTTAATTTGCTATATGTAAGACTTTTATACGACCTCTAGTTAAAGAGAAAATCGCTGTTAAAGATAGCTATAGGGTAACCTGCTTATATCACCCTAGCTTACCTAATTACTAGTGGCACTACAGTTGTGGCTACGCTTGCAACCACAACGCAATTGAATAATCCACAATTAACAATTGATTTAGATTAGTCATCCACACGGTCGGTCATAGCTGTTAACAGCTGCGACGTAGCCATTGACGGCCACCTTCGCGACCGTTGACAGCTGCAGTGCAGCTATCAGGCTTGCAATGCAAGCTAGTAATAGAAAGGTCCTTTAACTAGAAAGGGCTAAAAATAGGTCTTATTTTTAACAGGTATTATAGTTATACTAATTTTAGAAAGCATAAGCAATGAAAAAGCTATGTTAAATTAGGATAAGAGCACTAAGCGCCTTATACTAATAAAGATTTATTATATTTAGCTAGGAAGGTTTTTTTATTAATAAGGTATTTTAAAATCTTATAGGTGCTATTTTTTAGGAGGATATTTTATATTACCACTTACTAATAATAGTATATATATAGAATCTTCTTTAAAGCTATTTTACTAGTAGTAAGTTAGTAATAAAGACACTATAAGGATATAATAAACTTATAATAAAATTTTAGAAGAAGTTTGCTTTAGAGAAAACTTTATAGGAGACTTTATAAGAGATTTTTTAGTTAATAAATCTTCTTAAGGCATTAATAAAGGTAAAGTTTAAGCATAAGACTTAGATATAGTAAACTAGCTATAAGTTAGCTATAATAGACTAGATAGGGAAGTTATGCTAATAAGAGTATAAACTTATAAGCTAGATAAGGGCAAGAAACTAAGATAAATAAGGATAAATAATAATAATAATTAGGGACTAAAAGAGGTTAGTAACTACTAAGTAATAGTAGCAAGAGAGCTATTACTTAGCTAGTAGGGGTAACTTATAAGGTTAAGGGATATTATAAAAGAGAGAAAGAGTGTAAAAAGAAGGAAAAATTAGTCTCTTTTATATTAACCCTAAACCCCTTAAGTAATCTAATACACTATATATAGGTGATTCATAAATTATAATAATAACTATTAGCACTGCTAAACGCACATATACTTAATAGCTATAAGCTTATAGTAACTATAACACAAGCCCTCTAGTTAGACTATTTAGAACCCTAGCATTAGGTACCTTATTTATTTAACTAATTACAAAAATTAATATAGGTTATCTATGTTTTTTTTTCTAGCTATATAATAGGCAATAACATTTATTTTGCTATAGTAAAGCTATATATAAGCTACTATTTAAATATTACTAACTATAATAAGGGGTTATTTTTAATTAGTAGTATTATTATTATTATTTCTTTTTATTTACCTACGCGTCTAGATATAAGGTACCTTATCTTATTTTCTTTATAAAGCTTTAATATAGTAACCATGCCCTAAGTAAGTAACTTATTTTACAATTAAGGTTAATTATATATAAGGGGGGTATTATATTAGGAGTATAGAGGTTAAAGATAGGATGTTTATTAAAGTAAGTCTTTAGAAAACCTTTAGGCTATATAAATAATAAAGAGGCTAGCTAGCTATAAGATAGCTATATGCTTATAGAGCGAGGTATTTATTAAAGACTACGCATATTATTAGTGCTAGGTTAAAGATTAAAACCTTCACGCACCCGCCCCTAGCTAGTATCTATCTAGTAGTAACTACAATAGTCTTAGCCATCACTTCGTTCTTAACCTTTCGGTGCAAGCCGTGACATAGAAGTTAATAAAATATATACTTAGTACTTAAATATTATTCTTAATATAATAAGAACTTAATAAAAGCTTAAACTATTTATTTAGAATTTAAACTAATTAAATATTACTTTTAGCTTTATAATTTTAAAGCTTTAAGAAGTTATCTATAGTAACTCTATATATCTTATTACTATAATATATAAAGAAAGAATATAATTAACTAATATTTATAATTTATTAATAAGTAATTAATAGTATTATTTTAATTACCCTATATAGCTTAATTAAGCTATTAAAAATAAGTTTAACTTATTTTTTTTTAAAATAATACTATTATTACTATTATTACTATTATTACTATTATTACTATTATTACTATTATTACTATTATTACTATTATTACTATTATTACTATTATTACTATTATTACTATTATTACTATTATTACTATTATTACTATTATTACTATTATTACTATTATTACTATTATTACTATTATTACTATTATTACTATTATTACTTAATTACTATTAGTACTATTATTTTACTTTTATTATTATTTTAAAAAAATATAAAAAAGAAAACATTTTTATAATATTAATATTTTTAAAACCCTTAAAATACTAAGTTATTAAAAACTATAGCTTTTACTATAGTAATTTACTTATAATTACTAGTATTTATATTTTATTTATTTATTAGTTATTTATTTTTTATTAAACTTTAACACTAATAATATTATAAGTAATATAAGCTAATATTAGCTATTCTAAGCTATTCTAAGCTATTCTAAGCTATTCTAAGCTATTCTAAGCTATGTTAAGCTATTCTAAGCTATTATAAAGCTATGTTAAGCTATGTTAAGCTATGTTAAGCTATGTTAAACTATGTTAAGCTAGTATAGCTTATCTTAAGCTATTATAAGCTATTATAGGCTATAATAGGCTATAATAAGCTACTTATATTAAGTTTATTAGTAGTTTATTAGTAGTTTATTTTATTTTATTACTTTAGTTTATAGTTTTTTTTAAATAAGTAATAATAATAATTTATAGAAATAGTAAATAATATAATAAGAAGGTTTTTCTTTAAGTTATATTAGTAAAATAAAGTATTAAGTTAAATAGTATTATTAAAAAGGTATAATATTATATATAACCTTACTTAGTTATAATAAAATTATTAAAATAATATAATATTATAAATTCTATAACTAATTAAATAAAATAGGTAATAATAAAAGCTTTTATATAACTAGCATTCTTTTAATCCTTATAATACTAATAACTAATAAAAAGTCTAATACTACATTTATAGTATTTGTAGTTAGTGTAGTTTAAGGAAAAAAATTTGTATTATATTGTATTATAGTTTTTTTTTACTTATAGTTAGTGTAGTTTGTAGTGTAGTGTAGTTTGTAGTGTAGTAACTACATTACAACTACAAAAACTACACTACACTACACATTGTAGTGCAATACTCTGTATGGTGATGAGTCGATTTTTTGGATTTTACATACAAATGAATTTTGCGGAAAATAAAAAGTGGCCTGTAAGACCTCTTTAGCGGTCTGGATTCACCGATATAGTTAGTGAGTATATGAGAGGAAGAAGATCTTTTTAATCTAGCTGGATAGCTAGGCCTCTTAATCTAACAGCTGCATTACCTATATAACGTCACTAAAATCAATTCTATTGTTAAAAATAAGACCTATTTTTAGCCCTTTCTAGTTAAAGGACCTTTCTATTACTAGCTTGCATTGCAAGCCTGACAGCTGCACTGCAGCTGTTAACGGTCGCGAAGGTGGCCGTCAATGGCTACGTCGCAGCTGTCAACAGCTACGACCGACCGTGTGGATGACTAATCTAAATCAATTGTTAATTGTGGATTATTCAATTGCGTTATGGTTACAAGCGTAGCCACAACTGTAGCGCCACTAGTAATTAGGTAAGCTAGGGTGACATAAGCAGGTTACCCTATAGCTATCTTTAACAGCGATTTTCTCTTTAACTAGAGGTCGTATAAAAGTCTTACATATAGCAAATTAAAGCTAGAAGACAAGGCTTTTATTTTATGCAAGAATATTTTTTAGACCAAAATTTGGTGCATATAGGTTGCTAGTTTGTATGGTGGTGAGTCGATTTTTTGGATTTTATATACAAATAAATTTTACGGAAAATCAAAAGTAGCCCTTAAGACCTCTCTAACGGTCCAGATCCACCAATACAGTCAGTGGGTATATGAGAGGAAGAAGATCTTTTCAATCTAGCTAGATAGCTAGGCCTCTTAATCTAACAGCCGCATTGCCCGTATAACATCACTAAAATCAATTCTATTAGTATATAAGATATCGTAAAAGTTATCTAAATTAAATTATATTAGTTAATAACTGCTGAAACCTTCCGTTACGTTACGTTAAATATTTTAATGTGGTGGCTCTATTAGTCCCCGACCGTAGAAGCTACACCTATATAGCTATTGCCAGCTGGCAACTAGCTCCTTACATTTCAATAGGTTATAAGCCTGGCCTATTACTATAAAATTCTTTCTAGTGCACTTTACATACGGTTACAGAAGACTTCCCTTCTATAAAACAGGAAGGACCTGCGAGATAGAAGCTATTCCCTTCTATAAAAAAGGAATCATTATGGTTACAGAAGACTTCCCTTCTATAAAACAGGAAGCGCGTGAGCGATACAGAAGCTTTCCCTTCTATAAAAAGGAAGTTCAGCGAGAATAGAAGCTTTTCCCTTCTATAAAAAGGAAATTTAGCGTAAATAGAAGCTTTTCCCTTCTATAAAAAGGATTTTCAGTATAAATAGAAGACTTCCCTTCTATAAAATTAGAAGATAGCTACTAATTAACAAGGTTAAGGACCTCTAGTCCCTGATCTTAGTGCGCAAGAGGTTCTAAATAACTAGCTAAAAGAGCAAGTTATTAAACAACAAAATGCTATTAATCTAGTAATAGAGAAGCTAGAGTCCTTAACCTTAGCTATTAATAATAGACCTATGGAGGGTGTGGAAGCTACTAAGCCTACTAGTTAGCAGCAAGTTTAACAGCCTATTCAGCAAGAAAAGGCACCTGAATCTAGCTCTGTACAAGCTGCCTTTAATAATTCAATTATTAAGGAATTTAATAAGAGGGTTTATAGCTTCCCTAAGACTGCTAAGCTTAAAGGAGCTGAAAATTTCGATCAATGGAAACAAACCCTAGCTATCCAATTTAGAGCTTTAGGCATGCCTAATTTTCTAGATAATCCGGATATTTCTAGGGTGCTAGGGGACGCTAACCAAGCTATTATCCTTATGTTACTAAGGGATAGTTATACGGAAGGCCCCTAAGCCGCTATAACTTAGCAAAAATCACCTAAAGAAGCCTATAAGTTACTTATTAGGCAATATTTACATAGTGTTAAAATCCAGAGGGGGTCCCTATATTCTAAATTTCATAACCTGAATTTTCATGGATTTAAGGGGACTTTAGAAGCCTTTAATGCGGTCTTTAATAATCTACTAGCTAGATTATCGATTTCAGGGGTCCTAATCGATCCTATAGATTAGGTTAATCAATATCTTCAATCCCTAAAATCAACCTTCCCTCAGTAGGCTAAGAGGCAACGATTTAGCATGCGTACAAATAGGGCTATAGGGGTCCCCCTAGAAGCCCTAAATCTTAAATTTTTAATAGCAGACCTTCTAGCTAAACAGAGGGATAAGTCATCTACGGTAGCCAAAGCCCTGAATTATAGGGCTAAAGACCTAGAAAAGGGTGCTAAAGACAAGGAAAAGGCCCCTAAAGGTCAGAAGAAGAAGAAAGAAGGCTCTAAAGAAAATAAGGGCACTTCTAATTCTAATAAGAAGAAAAAGAAGCAAAAGGGTCAAAAATCAGATAAAAAGGATACTAAAGAACTTACAGAGGGTTCTTTTATGCTAGGAAATTATAACCTTTCTAACAGAGCCCTTGATCCGTACAAGAAACCTAGCAATTACAAGACTAGTTATAAGAGCCTTAGCAATAGTAGCTCTGATTCTAGCTCTAGTGATTCGGATGATAAAAAACAAGAAATTAATTCCTTAAATGGTTTTAATTATTACAGTAAAGACATAAAAAAGGCCCTATTATATGATACAGGTTTGACTATACATATAGTTAATTCTAGGGAGGTCTTTAGGGATTATACCCCTTTTAAGAAAGGGGAATCCGACCCTATTATAACCAGTGGTGGCCCTATTTATCCTAAGGGTCATGGTAGTGCTGTTTTTGAGGTCTTATATTAAAAGAAACCTAATAAATATAGGACCTTAGTGCTAAAGGACGCTCTATATTTTCCTTAGCTTAATGTTAATATAGTTAGTGGCCTTATTCACTATATATCTGGCGGTTGCTTTATAAAAAACCATCTTTATCTTAAAGATAGGTCTTGTATTGCTGCCCTAGATATAGAAAAACATGGTTTTTTCTTTCACGTTAAAAACCAATCTACACTAACGTTACATAAAGGGCCCTGTAAAAAATCTCATTATATCCGACCTTTTACCTATGCTAGCTTTAGGGGTTATAGCTATCCTATTAGCTACCCTATAGAGGTTTAAATTCCCTCTAAAAAGCCGGATTAGGCTTCTGATTTGGACGAAATCGCTGAAATCGACGAAGATAATGATATTGAAGAAATCGTACGAGATGATTTAGGGGATTTAGTCCCTTCTCCAACGCCTATAGCCCTAGGTTAAGTCCCTTATAAATCTAAAGATATAGATTTAGGGGTGTTAGAGGGCCTTAGTGAAGGAAAAAGGTCCCTAATACCTCCCTAAGAGGCCTGTGGTTCTTAAGGGGCCTAGTAGGGGACTGACGGAGAGGGCCCTAATCTAGACCCGAATCTAGACCCTAATTCAGGCCCTAAAGACCTTTAATATCAAAAGTTACTAGAACTAGCTAGCCTATGGCATGTACGATTAGGGCACCTAGGGCTTCCTTTGCTAAAGAAAACAAGCCTTATAACTAAAGGAATCCCTAATTTTTCTAAAATCAAGGATAAAGATTTTAAATGTATAGCTTATGATCAATCTAAGGCAGTACGAAGACCTAGGAAATTAGCTATCCCTAACCCCCCTAGAGCTCTAGATTGAATAGAGGGGGATACGCTAAAAATCAGCCCTATACCATACAATAAACAGTCAATTTACTTATTTCTAGTTGATTAAAAAACTAGATATAAGTGGGTGTTCTTATTACCTAATAAGGAAGGCCTAACTGTTTATAGGGCTATTAAGGGCTTCTTCAGAGGGCTTAAAAATCAACTAGGTTAGTATCCTAGGCACCTTCACTTTAATGGGGGCTAAGAAATCGATTCTAGTTGTTAAAGCTAGTTAAATTCTAAAGGGATCAAATTCACGACTTCTAGTCCCTATATCCATAAGCAAAATGGATTAGCAGAGCGTTTAATTCGTACTATTCTAGATTGATTAAGGGCTACTATCTAGTGGGCAAAATTACCCTTATATCTATGGTGTTTTATATTACCTGCAGTTGTTAACCTAGTTAATATAACTGCTAATACCACAAAGGATGAAAGCCCTGAACAACTGCTAGCTAGGGAGCTAAATCAGCCCTGTACAACTGATATTAGCAGTATTAGAGCTATAGGATCTCACTGTGAGATTCTAATCCCCCTAGAAAAACGACCTAAAGCCTAGAAGTTAGCAGCTAGGACTATCCCTAGAAGGTTATTAGCTACACTAGGTTCTAACACCTACCTAGTGTACATCCCCTCTAAAAGGCTAGTTATAAAGACTAGCTTTATTAAAATTATAGAGCCTATAGGTCCTATCTCTAAAGGATTACCTAGGCTTTCTATAGGGGATAACCCTTTAGAGGGGGAAAATAATTTAGAAGATCAAGATCTAAATCGAGGTTTAAAGGATTACCCTATAGACAACATAGGACATCAAAATCCCCCTATAGGTTAAGAAAAACACCCTATAGGGCCTATACAACCCCCTAAGGAACTGATTCCAGAGGCCTTAGAGGAGGCCACGCCCGTAACTTCACTAGGAAATCAGATTTCGACTCCGGACCTTGATTTTGACAAAATTACCGACTTTAACCCTAATATTGACCCTATGGATGTTGATATTAGTTCCCCTTCTTCTCTAGATTTCATAAAAGAAATCTGCTTTAAGGTACGGGAGAAGCTAAAGGAAAACAACCCTAATAGCCCTAAACCTAAGACCTGGAAGCAAGCTATATCTAGCCCTGAAAGGGATAAATAGATAGAAGCTACGTATAAGGAATACGAATAGCTTCTAAAGGCTAGTACTTTTAAATTTATAGGGAAAGACTAAGTACCTAAGGGCTGAAAAGTACTAAAGAATAGGCTTGTTTATAAGCTTAAAAAGGATAAAGAAAATAATCCTTTAAAATACAAGGCCTGACTTGTTGCTAAAGGATTTATGCAAATCAAAGGTCTACATTATCTAGAGACCTTTGCAGCCACAAGCATTCCCCCTAGCTGGAGGATTTTACTAGCCCTAGCGGCTTGGAATAACTGGGAAATCGAACAGGTCGATTTTATAGGAGCTTTTCTTAATAGTAAGCTATAATAACAGATTTATATGGTTATTCCAGATGGATTTATCGAATTTCTTGAAGCAAATCCTAAATTAGCTAAATTAGCTAAAAGTTTTGGCTATAAACCTTCTAAAGATTAAGTAATTTTATTATAGAAATCTTTATATGGCCTAAAACAGAGCTCAAGGGAATGGCAATAAGCACTAATTGCAGTGCTAAAGTCCCTAGGATTTAGCTCTCTAATTTCTAACCTAGCTATATTCTATAATTCCTCCACTAAAACCTTTATTATCACATATGTAGATGATTGTCTTCTAATTAGACTGGATTTACGTTATATCCAAAGACTTAAAAAGGAACTTTATAAAGTCTATCTAATAGAAGATAGGGGGCTAGCTGAATTCTTCTTAGGGGTTTAAATTGTACGAGATAGACCTAATAGGGTCCTGAAAATTTATCAATCTCAGTATATCTCAGAGGCTTTAAATCGATTTAATATGCTAGATAGTAAGCCTATTAGCATACCTCTTTAGCCAGGCGTTTTAGCTACGTAGACCACTAAGCTTTTAATAGCTAGCGAAATTAAGCTCTATTAGTGCATTATAGGGACTATAATGTACCTAATGTTGCTTACAAGGCTAGACGTGGCCTTTACACTTCAGTGGCTATCTATAGCACTAGCTAGGCCCTATATAGAGCACCTAAAAGCAGCTAAAAACTTGCTTAGGTACCTATTAGGGACTAAATTCCTTGCTATAATTTATAGGGGAGACCCTAAAGGTATAGCTAGCAAAAGCCTAATAGGTTATTGTGATAGTGATTTTGCAGGGGATAAAAAGACCTCTAAATCAACCTACGCTTATCTATTCAAGCTAGCTAGCAGACCTATTAGCTGGAAATCAAAGAAAGCTAGTACGATAGCTCTATTAACATTAGAAGCTAAAGCTAACGCTATCTGCAAGACCTTCCGGGAGCTACAGTGGCTTTAGGGCTTATTTAAGGAGCTAAAAACCCCTATTTCTCCCCCTATCCAGATATATTGCGATAATCAAGGCGCTATAACCACTGCCTATAACCCTGCCTTACATAGCCGTACAAAGCATACCTTGCTAAAGTTTAACTATATTAGGTAACAGGTTTTAGAGGGTTTAGCTAAGATCGAATATCTAGATACGAAGTTAATGCCTGCAGACGGTCTAACAAAGCCTCTATCTAGACCTCTTCATCAGGCCTTTATTAAGCTCTTAGGGCTTGATAATCACTAAAACCAACAACTAAATCCCTTTAATAAGGAACTAAAAACAACGCTAAAAAGGGAGCTATATTTAACAATAGCTAGGAATTCAAAAGGGGGTCTTTTATCTTTTTCCTGTTTTTCCCTTTTTTATCTGTTTTTATCTAAAAGTTCTTGTTTACCCTATATCACTTTGTACGCTTTTAATTAGCTTATACGTAATTCTTTTGTAGAGGGGGTGTTAAAAATAAGACCTATTTTTAGCCCTTTCTAGTTAAAGGACCTTTCTATTACTAGCTTGCATTGCAAGCCTGACAGCTGCACTGCAGCTGTTAACGGTCGCGAAGGTGGCCGTCAATGGCTACGTCGCAGCTATCAACAGCTGCGACTGACTATGTGGATGACTAATTTAAATCAATTGTCAATTATGGATTATTCAATTGCGTTGTGGCTGCAAGCGTAGCCATAACTGTAGCGCCACTAGTAATTAGGTAAGCTAGGGTGATATAAGCAGGTTACCCTATAGCTATCTTTGACAGCGATTTTCTCTTTAACTAGAGGTCGTACAAAAGTCTTACATATAGCAAATTAAAGCTAGAAGATAGGGCTTTTATTTTATGCAGGAATATTTTTTGGACCAAAATTTGGTGCATATAGGTTGCTAGTTTGTATGGTGGTGAGTCGATTTTTTGGATTTTACATATAAATGAATTTTGCGGAAAATCAAAAGTGGCCCTTAAGACCTCTCTGACGGTCCGGATCCACCGATACGGTTGGTGGGTATATGAGAGGAAGAAGATCTTTTCAATCTAGCTAGATAGCTAGGCCTCTCAATCCAACAGCCGCATTGCCCGTACAACATCACTAAAATCAATTCTATTGGTATATAAGATATCGTAAAAGTCATCTAGATTGAATTATATTAGTTGATAACTACCGAAACCTTCCGTTGCGTTGCGTTGAATATTTCAACGTGGTGGCTCTATTGGTCCCCGACCGTAGAAGCTACACCTGTACAGCTGTTGCCAGCTGGCAACTAGCTCCCTACATTTCAATATCTATTAGTATATAAGATATCGTAAAAGTCATCTAGATTGAATTCTATTAGTTAATAACTGCTAAAACCTTCCGTTGCGTTGCGTTAAATAAATATTTAACGTGGTGGTTCTACTAGTCCCTGACCGTAGAGCTGCACCTGTACAGCTGTTGCCAGCTGGCAACTAGCTCCTTACATTTCAAAACTAGTATTATATTAGTTTATCCTATATATATTAAATTCTTTTAGACTTATAAGAAAAGGCTTTATTATGTAATAAAAGAGAGAATAGTATAATACTTATTAGTCTCTTAGGACTATAAGGTCATTCTAACTAAGTCTAAGACTAAAATTATTAATAGGAATAAATTTCCTTTATAAGTATAAAGTAAAGCTTAATTTTATATGCCTTAGGGTGGTTTTTTAGTTAGTTTATAGTATAATAATACTAGTAAAGATTTTTAGGCTAGCTACTAAAGTTTCTTATTAAAGGGTAGTTGCTATATAAATAGTATTAATTTTACTAAAAGTATTAGTATATATACTAGTTAGTTAGAAAGTAATATAAAGAAATTAGGAAATAAGTATGTATTATATATAGTTATATTTAGAATATTTTCCTAATACTTTATTTAGTAATACTAGCTAAAGGCAAATAATTACCTATAACCTAACTAATAAAACTATTATAATCTATAAGTATAAAGAGGTTATATAGCTAATAGTAACTAGTAAAGTTAATGCTAATTATATAATTAATAACCCTTTTATATATTATACTTATTTTAGTAAAGATATTATAAAGAAAATAGAAAATAAGAATAAGAATAGTAATAAATCTAATAAGGAAAAAAATAAGCTTAACTTAAAGAAAGTTAATATAGAAGTGCTATTATATAGGATTTTATATCTAGAAGAGATTCTATATATTACTAATAAATTTAAAGTATAAATTACTAATATTAACTATAAAGCTATAAGTAAATTTATCTAGCTTTTTAATAAATATAATATCTATTAGAATAAAGGTATTATTCCTATGCTTAAGAATAAGAAAATAAGGATTAATTTTATTAATAAGTAATAATATTAAATAAGGCTAATTAGACCTTATAAATTAGGTAGCTAAGATATAAGTAAACTTAATAAAGTATATAATAAACTTTACTTAAAAGAGAAAATAATATACTTAGATAAGCTAGTAGCCAGAGTATTGCACTACAATGTGTATTGTATTGTATTGTTTGTATTGTATTGTATTAAATACAATACAATACAAAATACAATACAAATAAAATACAATACAAATTATTTTGTAGTAAATATAATAAATACAAATTAATTTGTAGTAACTACACTAACTACAAACAATACAAATGTATTGTTAGGTAAAAAAAAAGTATAACTTTTTATTAACTAAGGTTATTATTAGGATTAATAAAAAATTAGTTAATAGAACCCTTATATTATTAGCTATTTTATCTAATTAGTTATATAATTTATGATATTATACTATTTTGTTAATTTTACTATAACTAGGGTTATATATAATATTATAACTTTTTAATAATACTACTATACTTAATACTTTATTTTGTTAATATAGCTTAAAGAAAAACCTTCTTATTATATTATTTACTATTTTTATTAATTGTTTTCTATTTCTATAAATTATTATTATTACTTATTTAAAAAAAAACTGTAAACTAAAGTAATTACATAAAATAAACTACTAATTAGCTTACTACAAGTACCTTATTATAGGTTATTATAGCTTAGAATAGCTTAGAATAGCTTAGAATAGCTTATATTAGCTTAGAATAGCTTATACTAGCTTAAGATAGCTTATACTAGCTTATACTAGCTTAAGATAGCTTATACTAGCTTAAGATAGCTTAAGATAGCTTAAGATAGCTTATATAAGCTTATACAAGCTTATACTAGCTTATACTAGCTTATACTAGCTTATACTAGCTTAAGATAGCTTAAGATAGCTTAAGATAGCTTAAGATAGCTTATGATAGCTTAAGATAGCTTATACTAGCTTATACTAGCTTATACTAGCTTATACTAGCTTAAGATAGCTTATACTAGCTTATACTAGCTTATACTAGCTTATACTAGCTTAAGATAGCTTATATAAGCTTATACAAGCTTATACTAGCTTATACAAGCTTATACTAGCTTATACTAGCTTATACTAGCTTATACTAGCTTATACTAGCTTAAGATAGCTTAAGATAGCTTATACTAGCTTATACTAGCTTATACTAGCTTAAGATAGCTTATACTAGCTTAAGATAGCTTAAGATAGCTTAAGATAGCTTAAGATAGCTTATACTAGCTTATACTAGCTTATACTAGCTTAAGATAGCTTATACTAGCTTAAGATAGCTTATACTAGCTTAAGATAGCTTAAGATAGCTTAAGATAGCTTAAGATAGCTTATGATAGCTTAAGATAGCTTATACTAGCTTATACTAGCTTATACTAGCTTATACTAGCTTAAGATAGCTTATACTAGCTTATACTAGCTTATACTAGCTTATACTAGCTTATACTAGCTTATACTAGCTTAAGATAGCTTATACTAGCTTAAGATAGCTTAAGATAGCTTAAGATAGCTTAAGATAGCTTAAGATAGCTTAAGATAGCTTATACTAGCTTATACTAGCTTATACTAGCTTATACTAGCTTAAGATAGCTTAGAATAGCTTATATTAGCTTATGTTAGCTTATATTAGCTTATAATAGCATATATTAGGTTATAATAGTATATTATAGCTTACAATAGCTTATAATAGCTTAAAATACTAATATTACTTAGAATATTATTAGTGTTAAAGTTTAATAAAATATATATAACTAATAAATAAATAAAATATAAATACTATTAATTATAAGTAAATTACTATAGTAAAAGCTATAGTTTTTAATAACTTAGTATTTTAAGGTTTTTAAAAATATTAATATTATAAAAATGTTTTCTTTTTTATGTTTTTTTAAAATAATAATAAAAGTAAGATAATAGTAATAATAGTAATAATAGTAATAATAGTAATAATAGTAATAATAGTAATAATAGTAATAATAGTAATAATAGTAATAATAGTAATAATAGTAATAATAGTAATAATAGTAATAATAGTAATAATAGTAATAATAGTAATAATAGTAATAATAGTAATAATAGTAATAATAGTAATTAAGGTTATTAAGGTTATTAAGGTTATTAAGGTTATTAAAGTTATTAAATCTCTTATAATAAGTATATATATATTCTTTACGCTAGATAGCTAATTAAGTAGCTAGTCCTAGTACTCTAACCGCTTAGTTAAGAGGGAAAACCCTATACTAGGAAGAAAAACCCCCTTATGTCTGTATACCTTATAATAAGTATAGTATATTATATAAAAGTTAGTCTTACTATTATTTTTAAAAATAAGTTAAACTTATTTCTAAAGCTTATTTAAGCTATATAGGGTAACTAAAATATACTATTAAGAATCTATTAAAATCTTATAAATATTTTCTATTATATTCTTTCTTTATATATTATTATAATAAGATATATAAAGTTACTATATATAACTTCTTAAAGCTTTAGAATTATAAAGCTTAAAGTAATATTTATTTAGTTTAAATAGTAAATAAATAGTTTAAGCTTTTTTTAAGTTCTTATTTTATTAATAATAATATTTAAGTACTAAGTATATAGTCTATTAACTTATAGATATTTATTTAGATTTCTAATTTAATTTAATTATACTAGTTTAGGGTATTTTTTAATTAAATTAATTAAATTAATAAAAGAAATATAAAATAATTCCTAATAATAGTAAATAAAATAATTAGAAGGTTTTTCTTAAAGTTATATTAGTAAAATAAAGTAATAAGTATAATAGTATTATTAAAAAGTTATAATATTATATATAACACTAGTTATAGTAAAATGTTTAAAATAATATAATATTATAAATTATATAACTAATTAGATAAAATAGCTAATAATAAAAGCTTTCTATTAACTAATTCTCTTTTAATCCTAATAATAACCTTAGCTAATAAAAAGTCCCACTTTTTTTTTACCTAATAATACATTTGTATTGTTTATAGTTAGTGTAGTTACTACACTAACTACACTACAAAATAATTTGTATTTAATACAATACAATACAATAAATACAAATTTTTTTAAATACAATACAAATACAAATTTTTCCGAAAAAATACAATAAATACAATACAAACAATACTCTGCTAGTAGCTATAGTGTATTTAGTGTTTATAGTTTAGTAAGAAACTAGTTAAGAAAGAAAAGGAAAAGTTATAATTAATATAAGACTACTTAATAATATAGTAATACTAGATATATACCCTTTACTAGACTAAAGTAATATTATAGATAATACTTATAGTAAGGAGGTTTATTCTTTATTTAATAAAATAGGATTTTTTTACTAGCTACTAGTTAGAAAAGACTACTAGGTATATATAGTAATTATATTAAATTAAGGCCTTAAGGCATTAAATATAGCTTTAATAGGATATAAGAATTCCCTTACTTTTACCTAATAATTTATAAATAAATTATTCTAAAAATATAAATATTTTATATAAGTATATATTAATAATATTATTATATTTTTAGATAGTATTAAGGAGCATTTAGTTTACCTTAATATTATACTTAAAATCCTTAAGGAAAATAGGATAATAATTACTATAAAAAAGTCCTTTATTAGTTACCTAGCTATTTAATTACTTAGTTTTATTATAAATAGTAATAGAATTATTAACACTAATAATAAACTTAAAGCTTTTTAAAAAATGATTTTTCTAAGTAATTTATTAAGTCTTAAAACTTTTATTAAAATAGCTAGTTTTCTTTATAATAGAATCCTATAGTTTAATATATAAATCTAACTATTATAGGAATAAAAAATAGCGTTATTAAAGGAGTTTTATAATAAAAATAAGAAAATCACTAGTATTTTAAAGCTAGTATAGAAAAGATTAATATAATAAAAGATATTTTTACTAACTAAGGAGGAGAAAAAGGCTTTTAAAGATATTAAACATTCTTAAGTAAGAAAAAGACTCTATAGCATTATATTCTAGTTAAGTGTTATATAAGTTATATAATATAGACTTATATTTAGATTAAGATCTTCTATTTCTTAAAGTTCTTAGCTTCTTTAAGAGAAGTAATAACTATAGTCCTTATATACTATACTTATTACATGGCAGAGCTAAATGTAAGCGTATATAAGACTAGATTTAGACTCTAGATAAAAAGAATTAACTTTCTTTAGATATTTTACCTTATACTTAATAGTAGCTCTTATAGTAAACTTAGTATAACCTTATAATAGTAAATCTATTAGCCTCTCTAATAGATTTGCCTTATATTATGCTAAACTTATATATAATATTTAGTAGTAATTAGAGATTCTTTTATTACGCTCTTTTAGAAACCTAGAAATAAAAACTATATATTTAAATCTAATTATTTATAATGTTAATTTATAGATATTTAGTCTAACTTCCTAGTTACTAAAAATAAACTATAACTTATTTACTAGTTTTAGGCTTTTAATAAAGTAAACCCTATATTTAAGTACTAAAAATAATAACTTATTAGAACTAAGGAATAAGAAAATTTAATTAAACTTACAAAATATGAATTTAATAATAAAGTGCTTAAAAGATATAAAAACCTAATATATTAAGAACCACTTATTTACTAAAATCTAATAGATTTATAAGCTATATATCTTATATAAAAGGAAGTTAAATTATATATTTATAAAGCTAAATCTATAGGTTTTCTTAATACATTTACTAGATTAAAAGGCAGTAAGGTATTAAAGGGATAATCTAAAGACATTAGCCTTACTTATAGTATAATAATCACTAGGACTAAGAATAGTATAAATAAGGATAAGAATATTAAAGGAAAGGGGATTAAAAACTATCCTAAAAATAACACTACTATTTAGCGTACTAAACCCCCTAACTAGCTAATAGAGTTATATTTAGAGAACTTATAATTAGGACTCTTAGGGAATTTACTAAATTTAAAGGAATTTTATAATCTCTAGTTAGGATCTTTAGAGAATCTATAAGACCTAGGGGAGTTTTACACTAAGACTAGTAAATCTAATACTATAAGGATTCTATAGAAGATAATATAGTAATAATAAGTTATATAAAAAGTAATAATAGCTAAAATAATAGTAGAAATAAACTAGCTAGCTATAAGACTAATAACTAAAATTAGAAGCTTATAAAATATAAATATATTAGTAAGATTAACGCTATTAGCGCAAAATACTACCTAGGGAATATTATATTAACTAAATAACTAGGGTTAGTATAATAGCTACTTAAATACTAAAGTAAGACTATTAGTATAACTAATATACCTATAGTACTAATAGTATTAGTAACCGCAGTACCTATAGGATTTTATATAATAATAGGTAAATTCACACTAGATATAGTATTAAACTATATATTCCCTAAGTCTAGAATAGTATATAATATCTAAACCTAGAAAAAGGGTAGATTTAGTATTTAATTAGGATTAGGATAACTAATAAATAGAAAACGCAAAATAAAAGGTAAATTTAATATAGAAAATCATAGATATTAGACACTTTATGTCACGGCTTGCACCGAAAGGTTAAGAACGAAGTGATAGCTAAGACTATCGCAGTCGCTGCTAGATAAATGCTAGCTAGGGGCAGGTGCGTAAAGGTTTTAATCTCTAACCTAGCACTAATAATATGCGTAGTCTTTAATAAGTACCTTACTTTATAAGCACGTAGCTATCTTATAGCTAGCTAGCCTCTTTATTATCTATATAGCCTAAAGGTTCTCTAAAGACCCGCTTTAATAAACATCCTATCTTTAACCTTTACGCTCCTAATATAATACCCCCCTTATATATAATTAACCTTAATTATAAAATAAGCTACTTACTTAGGGCGTGATTACTATATTAAAGCTTTATAAGGAAAATAAGATAAGGCACCTTATATCTAGACATGTAGGTAAACAAAAAGAAATAATAATAATAATGCCACTAATTAAAAATAACCCCTTATTATAGTTAGTAATATTTAAATAGTAGCTTACACATAGCTTTACTATAGCAAAACAAATGTTATTGCCTATCACATAGCTAGAAAAAAAACATAGATAACCTGTGTTAATTTTCGTAATTAGTTAAATAAATAAGGTACCTAATACTAGGGTTTTAAATAGTTTAACTAGAGGGCTTATATTATAGTTACTATAAGCTTGTAGCTATTAAGCATATGTGCATTTAGTAGTGCTAATGGTTATTATTATAATTTATAAATCACCTATATATAGTGCGTTAGATTACTTAAGGGGTCTAGGGTTAATATAAAAAAGACTAATTTTCCCCCCTTTTACACTTTTCCTTTCTTTTATAATATCCCTTAACCTTATAAGTTACCCTTACTAGCTAAGTAGTAGCTCTCTTATTACTATTGCTTAGTAATTACTAACCTCTTTTAGTCCTTAATTATTATTATTATCTATTCTTATTTATCTTAGTTTCTTGCCCTTATCTAGCTTATAAGTTTATACTCTTATTAGCATAACTTCCCTATCTAGTCTATTATAGCTAACTTATAGCTAGTTTACTATATCTAAGTCTTATGCTTAAACTTTGCCTTTATTAATACCTTAAGAAAATCTATTAACTAAGAAATCTCCTATAAAGTCTCCTATAAAGTCTTCTCTAAAGTAAACTTCTTCTAAAATCTTATTATAAGTTTATTATATCCTTATAGTATCCTTATTATTAACTTATTACTAGTAAAATAGCTTTAAAGAAGATTCTATATATACGCTATTATTAGTAAGTAATAATATAGAATATCCTCCTAAAAAATAGTACTTATAAGATTCTAGGATACCTTATTAATAAAAAAACCTTCCTAGCTAAATATAATAAATCTTTAAGTATAACTTCTTTACTTACTTATTACTTCTTTATAGCTAATATTTAATAGGCTATTTAATAAAATATGCTTATTACTTTTAAAATAATAAAAACTATATTATAGTATATCTCTCTTAACTAAAATCTGCTTACTTATTACTAATACACTACTAGACTCTAGCTTAAATTACATAGCTTTATAATAGGCTATTTAAACTTATTAAAGCTACTTCTAAAGGTAGCTACTACTATTAAAATAAAGTAAGTATAATCCTATTTCCTAGACACTAGATTACTACTAACTTACTACTAGCCTATTATAAAAGCAAAGAAAAAGCTATAAAATACTATCTTAGTTTATAAAAATTCTAATAAGCATAGTTATATCTACTATGCTTAAATATCTACTAATGCTACCTATAAGGTAAAATATAATAAACACACTATAATAGCACTACTAAGTAATACTATAAATCTAAAGACTTAGATTAATATTATAAACTATCTTTACTTTATAGCCTAGAATATCCTAAAGGTAAGCTTTCTTAATATATATAGCTAATGCTTAACTAACTTACTAGTAGTTTATACTAAATACTATTAATTTACCTAAATATATTAGTTTTATTAAGCTCCCTAGTATACTTTAGGTTTATATATATAAAGAGAGGGATTTTAATAATAAAGATACTTCTAAGGCCTCTTCCTCTGTGGCTCCTGTAGCTATTAATAATAATAAGGGACTAGTAGTTACTAAGGCTAACTCTATTATAGAGGGATAAGTACTTAGTAGCTATATAATAGATTATTTAAGTTATCTAAGTAAATTAACTTTATTTTCTAATATCTTTAGTATATTAAGTTATAAAATATAATTACCTTATATTAACTTTACTACTTAGCTATTGCTTATAGTTATTAATCATTTCTCTAGTAATAAAATCCCTTTTTAATACCTAAGAATTCTCTAAAGTATTATAGCCCTTCTATTTAACTAGATATTTATAATGCCTTCTATTATAGTAATGTAAAATAATTCTCTTAACTTTAAACTCTTATTTATTATCTTTAATAGTATCTTATAGTAAGGATATATCTTCTATATTTATTAGGTCCCCTTTAAAAGGTTTAAGACTAGTAATATTAAATACATTATGTAATTAAGTCCTAGGTAGTAATTTTAATTAATATACTAATCTATAACTCCTAATTGCCTTTTTAATCTTATAAGGTCCTAAATACTTTATAGCTAGCTTCTTACTAGGGTATCTTAGGTTAATGTTTTTTATTAATAACAAAACATAGTCACTAACTTTAAACCTTATTAAAATTCTTTTCTAGTTATAATATTTTTTATACTAAGTTTATAAGTTACTTAAAAGCTACTTAATTATAGTATACTTCTCTCTTAGTACTAAAATCCTACTTTTAGCTTAATTATTTACTAAAGGGATATTTACTACTACTTACTATAAACCTCTAGGATTATAACCTTATAACGCCTCCGCTAGTGTGTAACTATGCGTTAAGTAATTGCTTGTGTTATACGCGAATTACGCTATTAATAGGTTATCCGCCTAATTAGTCTATTTAGTATAAGTAAGAGCCCTTAAATAATGTTATAAGACCTAGTTTAAATGTTTTATCTAACTATTTATTTAGGGGTAAAAAGCGGTGCTAAGTAGCCGCTTTATTATAAGAAAATAACAAAAAGTTATCTAGAAACCACTAGTAAATATAAAACCTCAGTTTATTATAATACCTTCTAGGGCTTTATAGTCTCTAAAAACATATTCTAAGAACATAGTTACTAGCCTATCGCTAGTTAGTTACGTTAAAACAGGGATGTAAATACTATATTTTATAAAATAGTTAATAATAACTAAAATTGCGTTATAGGTTTAATTTAAATCTTTTACTAGTAGAAGTCTAGTGATAAAATCCATTAATAATTCTTAAAAGGGGTAATTAAGCACTAGTAACGTAGCTAGCTTGCTATATAGTTTGTAATGCCTTGGTTTTAAAGTCTAATAATTTATATAAGTGCTAATATATACCTTTATATCTTTCTTTATTATTAGCTAATAATATTAGTTTATAATCTAATAAAGAGTTTTACTTACTCCTTAGTACCTAGTAGTAAGGTTATTATAAGTTAGTAATAAAATTTCTTTTCTTATACCTAGAGAAATAAAAATATAATTCTTAAACATTAATAGCTTAGAGGGTCTAATTAACTATATCTAGGATATAGCTAGATTGCCGCTTTTAAGTAACTTTAATTAAGCTATAGTAAAGTTATTGCCTTGCTATACTTTATATAATAAGACTTAAATTAGGGGTTTTAATTTTAAGCTCTTTTCTAGAAAGTTAGAGTTAAACTTAGAAGAGGTTCTTTAAATAAATTAGATTCTAGCTATAATATCTTTATAAGTAATTAGTTTAATAGATACTTCTAGTCTTATAAGGACATAGATAAGTAATGTTTTTAAGGGGCGCCCTTGCTACTTGCTAGCAATAACCTATACTAGTCTATCCCTATTAGAAATAGCTAGTCTAATAGGAAAATTAAAATAATTAAGTAATAACTAATATATACGCTAGGTACTAATAGTATTACTATAGCTAGCTTATTACTTATTAATAGAAGTATAAAAAGTATTAAATAACCTTACTAATATAACTCTTCCGAGATTATCTAGATTATTAGGTTCTTTAGAAATATAGTTAAGTTATGATTTTTTAAAACCCTAGATATTAGCAGTATTATTGTAGCGTTATCGTAACTAACTATTAGTTACATTAAGTGATGTTTTTGTGGAACCTATAGTATTAATAATATTACTATAGTGTTCCTATCTCTTAGTATCTATAAATTTAGACAAAAAGGTAAGAAGTTACGTAATTACTACTTCCTATTTCCTTACCTTACTTATAAAATCTAGTCTTCTTAAAAGTAAGTTAGTAGGATTTAATTTCCCTATATAATATATAATCTTAAAATTAAAAGGACAAAGCTTATTAAGCGTAGTTACTTACTTACTAGTAAGCTTAGGCTTTATAGTAAGGTACTTATAGTTTAAATAATCTATAATAACTTTAATTATATAAGCCAAATAAGCAAGATAGTGTCTCTATATGTAAAAAGCCTCTTAGATAGCTAATAATTTACTATTAGGTATTAAATATTATAATTTAGTATTAGTTATCTTCCTTAATATAAACGTAACTAGGTGCTAGTAACCTAGCACTAATATTATAAGTATAGCCCTAATCGCATATCTAGATATATCTATCTTCACTCTAAGATACATAAGTAAGTTAAAATACACTAAAATTAGCGCTTCCTAAAATCTTTATTAAAGCTCTTTAAACACTACTAGCTTATAGGGTTTTAGTTTAAACATTACTAGTTAATTCCCTCTAAGGCAATCTATTAATAAAACAATAACTTTACTATACTATTTAATAAAATAGCAGTAGAATCTAGTAAAACCAAGAAATAACTAAATATTAAAAACGCTACGTGGTATTAGCTAGGTTATAATTGCTTTAACTCTTACTAGGTCTATTATAATACCTTTCTCTAATATCTTAAAGCCTAAAAATTTAACTTCCTTAACTAAAAATTAACACTTCTTAAGATTAATAAAAAGACTTACCTTTCTAAACCTATGTAAAACTTATTTAATATGCTCTATATAATCTTTAACCTTACTGCTATATATTAGCGTATTATCTAGATAGATAATATAAGTCTTATTAATAAGTCCTTTAAGAGCATTATTAATATACTCCTAAAAAGTCACTAGTGTGTTAACTAGTCTAAATAGTATTACTAGATATTTAAAGTAGTTATATTAATAATAGAACACTGTTTTTTACTTATTACCTAAGCGAATATGTAGCTAGTAATACGTATCTTTTAAATCTAAGACCGTGAAAATAACTATACCCGCTAATTAATTAAGAATTTTAGTAATAAGGGGCAAAGGGGCCTTATTCTTAATTATAATCTTATTTAGGCCCCTATAATTTACATAAAGCCTTAATTTCCCTCCTTTCTTTAGAATAAATAAAATTAGGGCTCTAGCTAGGCTAACTAATCTTCTAATTCACCCTTTAAGCTATATACTTATAAGGTACTCTCTAAGAACCTCTAGCTCCCTTTTAGCTAAATTATATATAAGCCCTTAAGGTAGTGTTTTCCCTTCTTCTAATTTAATTATATAAGTGCAACCTCCTAGTTTAGGAAGCTTACCTGCTAACTCTTTAGAAAAAATATCTATAAACTCCCTATATTCTTCTAGGATTATTAGTATAGGGTGCTTAGTGCTCTTATCTTAATTTAATATAGCTTCTTTGCTACTTATGTTTTCTAAAATTAGTATAACTATAATACCTTTGCTTTTTTGCTATAAATAAGCATACTTAAGGATTTATATAGTTACTTTACTATTTATTTATATATCTATTACTACTAGGTCCTCTAATTAGCCTTTTCCTTTTCCTTTTTAATTTTTATTTTTTAGAATACTTAGCCTAATTTTTATTACTCCTAATAATAAAGTAACTACTACTATTTTTTTCTCTTTATATACTTACTACTTATTATAAGTAAAGAAGAGATATTCTATTATTACTAGATATCTCTAGTATTTATGCTCCTAATATATAATTATAAGTAAATACTCTTTAATCTAGTTTATTCCTAGAATTATCCCTTTACCTATATTAGTAATAAAGTAGCTAACTTAGTAAACCTTTATAAATCCTATACTATATTTTATCTTAACTAATTTTTTTAGAATCCCTTAATATAAAATTACTTTTTTACTTATACTCTCTAATATTCTATTTAATTAAATTATATTCTCCTAATCCTTTTTTAATAATAATTTTAGATAAATTATTAAAGACTATATGCTTATATTAAATAGCGCTTATATAGCTAACTACTAGTTATTTTATTATAAAGATACTTATATTCTTATTCTATTATCTATAAGGTATTTTATAGTAAGATTATATTCCTAGGTCTATGCTAATTAAACTAGTATTATATTAGGAGATATAGCTTTATTACTGCTTTCTTTATGCTTTTTAGTTATATACTTAGTACTTTTATAAGTAAAATAATCTAGTGCCTAATAAGCTAGTATAGTGTGCCTAGGCTTTTTATATTTATAGCACACTAGGGATAATCTTTTCCCTTAGTCTTTACTTTATTACTACGCCCTATCTATAGGTAATATAAAATAAGAGCATTACCTCTTTCTTTTAAAGTCCTAACCTTTTTTACTATTTTAGCCTAAACCTATTATAATCTTTACTTTCTTACCCTAGCCTTATAGTTAGCTTTAGGTTATTAGGATCTCTTAACTAATTATTTACTTTTTTATAGTGTTATTTAAGCTATTTAAAAAGATTATAATTCTTAGATATATAGGGATTTCTTTAGGTAACTTAGCTTTTACCTTATCCTAGGCTTATATAAAGGATTAAAATAATTAGTTATTCTTTTACCTAAGATTTAGTAATAACCTTATTACTTCTAAGTATCTTATACTTATATCTATTATTCTAGTTTTTAACTATTCTAGAAAATCTACCTAGGTAATTAATAAATAATTTACATGCTTATTTATAGCTATATAACGTATTTACTATTACTTTATATCACTAGCTAGGTAGCTACTTATATATGCTACCTTAGTTATATTATCCTTAAAGGTATAGTAGTTTAATTTAAATAGTATATCTAAGTTTACTAAGAAATTCTACAGGCTTTTATACGTTTTCCCTTTATATATAGGCATTTTTATCTATATTTTAATAAGACTACCTTACTATATAATTACTTTTGAAGTGTAGGGAGCTAGTTGCCAGCTGGCAACAGCTGTACAGGTGTAGCTTCTACGGTCGGGGACTAATAGAGCCACCACGTTAAAATATTTAACGCAACGCAACGGAAGGTTTCAGCAGTTATTAACTAATATAATTCAATCTAGATGACTTTTACGATATCTTATATACCAATAGAATTGATTTTAGTGATGTTGTACGGGCAATGCGGCTGTTGGATTGAGAGGCCTAGCTATCTAGCTAGATTGAAAAGATCTTCTTCCTCTCATATACCCACTGACCGTATTGGTGGATCCGGACTATTAGAGAGGTCTTAAGGGCTACTTTTGATTTTCCGCAAAATTCATTTGTATATAAAATCCAAAAAATCGACTCACCACCATACAAACTAGCAACCCATATGCACCAAATTTTGGTCCAAAAAATATTCCTGCATAAAATAAAAGCCCTGTCTTCTAGCTTTAATTTGCTATATGTAAGACTTTTGTACAACCTCTAGTTAAAGAGAAAATCGCTGTTAAAGATAGCTATAGGGTAACCTGCTTATATCACCCTAGCTTACCTAATTACTAGTGGCACTACAGTTGTGGCTACGCTTGCAGCCACAACGCAATTGAATAATCCACAATTGACAATTGATTTAGATTAGTCATCCACACGGTCGGTCGCAGCTGTCAAATAACTAAAAATTCAATTGCTAGTATAAGCCTAAAAAAAAAAAAACCTCCGATAGGGCACCTGGATGTACAATTCCAGGGGGAGTGTTAAAATATATAAGGCTTTGTAATCCTAGGTGTAGTTGGATCGGTCCACTCTTTTGAATTCAATAATTACTACTATATTACTATAGACTATAGGTAAAATTATAGCTAATATTTAAGGGGTAATTATAGGTCTAGTTTAAAGTCTAGCTAATCCTAGATTTACCTTAAGCTCTCTAATTTATGCCTTTATCTATAAGACCTCTTATCTTCTCTAAAAGTAATGTAGCTTAGATTATATAACCTTATAGCGTTATTATAACGCCCTTTTTTCTTTAGTTATATTATCTATACCTCCACCTAAATTAGGATTAAGTGGCATTTATTATACCTTATTATTATCTATAGTTCTAGATTATAGGGGTTCTTTATCTTCCTAATTATCTATAGCTTTATTATTATAAGGTACTAGTGTGTTTCTTATAGATCTTTAGAGTGTTAGCTATATAATAATCTAGCGAATAGTTTATATCCTTAAAAAGGTTAAGAGAGATTAATTTATTATAGCTTATATTAAAAGGTTAAGAATAAAGTAATAGCTAAGACTATTATAGTTACTACTAGATAAATACTAGCTAGGGGTAGGTATGTAAAGGTTTTAATCTCTAACCTAGTACTAATAATATGCGTAGTCTTTAATAAGTACCTTACTTTATAAGCACGTAGCTATCTTATAGCTAGCTAGCCTCTTTGTTATCCACATGGCCTAAAGGTTCTCCGAAGACCCGCTTCGATGAATATCCTATCTTTGACCTCTACGCTCCTAACACTTTAAGCCTTATAATAAACTAGAAAAGGCTAGTAAAGACCTTATAATATATAATAGAAAGTAAACTATTTTTTATAATATTAAATTATAAGTCTAGGTAATTAAGGATTACTTATATTATATTAACCCTAGCTAATAAGATATTATTTAAAAGAAAATTTAGACACTATTCTAAGAAAATATAATAATATAGTACTAATAATATCTTAATTTAGAAAAATAAAGCACTATATTTAGTAATATACTATTAGTCTTTAAGGTAATTTAAAAGGAATTTAGTATTTAAGTCTAGGATATAATAGCGTAGCTTAATAAAGTAAAATACACTAAAGAAAACATTATAAATAACATATCTTTTTATAATTTTATATTAAAAATTTTCTAGTATACTAGAGTAAATAGCAAAATAATAGATTATTAGCTTCTAGTATGCCTATATCTTAAACTCTATTTAGAATTACACTAGATATATTTAGTTCTAATAATAATAAATATAAGATTAGCCTATATTACTATAGTAAATAATAAAAGGTAAGATTTATATAATTACTTATATAGTAAAGGATAGTTTATAGTTAAAAAAGGTAAAAAAAAGCTAAAAGTTTACTTTAATACTAAGATATCTAGTAGTAACTTAAAAAAGAATAAAAATAAAGCTTAAGTAAATTAAAATAAACTATTAAATATATAATTTTAGCTAGGAAATTAATATTATAAATAGAATAATTAAAATATTTAAAGATCCTTAGGATTTTTCTAACTAAGGCCATACTAGTAAAATATATAAATTAAAGAATAAAACTAAAGGCTATAGTAAAATAAAGCGTAGGAAAATAAAGAAAAGTGTTTAGGTTTTAGTTAAAATTAATAAGATAGCCCCCTAGTTTAATATAATAAATAATAACCCTAGGATTTAGGACTATTAGAGGTATTTAGCTAGTAATAGTAGCCTAGGTAATTTTAATATTAGAAGAAACTATTTACTAGGAATAAGAAATATACTTATATTATAGTATATAATAATAATTCTAATGTATAATAATATAAGACTTATCTTTAGAAATATAGTTACTATATAGTTATAAAAAGGGAGGTTAAAGAGAATAACTATATAAAAACCTAAGTATAAGACTTAAATTTTATTAAAACTTACTTTATAGAAAATATTAAAAAAGAGATAAATAAAGATACTATAAGAATAGATTTAATAAAGTTAAACTAACTAGTCTTAAGATAAGTAATTAAGGCTATTATAAGACTATAAGAAGTTAAATATAATAAAAAGTAAGTAAATATATATTTAAAGATTAATATTAAGTTTAATAATAAGGGTAAGAGTTATTAGATTTATCTTAACTTAGGAATATTATTAATTCTAGTAAATAAGGCATAGCTTTAGTAAAATAAGTTAAATATAAAGTAAGTAATATAAGAACTTAAGCTTATATTTAAAGTAAGGTTTTTTCTTTTTATAACTAAAAAAGCTATATTTAATTTTTATATTCTAGGGATAGCTTATAAAACTAAAATCACTAGATATTTTATAGTAATAGTAAATATAATACTAAATCTAAGACTAAAATTATTACTAGGAATAAATTTCCTTTATAAATATAAAGTAAAGCTTAATTTTATATACCTTAAAGTAGTTTTTTAGTTAGTTTATAGTGTAATAGTACTAGTAAAGATTTTTAGGCTAGCTACTAAAGTTTCTTATTAAAGGGTAGTTACTATATAAATAGTATTAATTTTACTAAAAGGATTAGCATATATACTAGTTAGTTAGAAAGTAATATAAAGAAATTAGGAAATAAGTGTGTATTATATATAGTTATATTTAGAATATTTTCCTAATACTTTATTTAGTAACACTAGCTAAAGGTAAATAATTACCTATAACTTAACTAATAAAACTATTATAATCTATAAGTATAAAAAGGTTATATAGCTAATAGTAACTAGTAAAGTTAATACTAACTATATAATTAATAACCCTTTTATATATTATACTTATTTTAGTAAAGATATTATAAAGAAAATAGAAAATAAGGATAAGGATAGTAATAAATTGAATAAGAAAAAGAATAAGCTTAACTTAAAGAAAGTTAATATAGGAGTACTATTATATAGGATTTTATATTTAGAAGAGATTTTATATATTACTAATAAATTTAAAGTATAAATTACTAATATTAACTATAAAGCTATAAGTAAATTTATCTAGCTTTTTAATAAATATAATATCTATTAGGATAAAGGTATTATTCCTATGCTTAAGGATAAGAAAATAAGGATTAATCTTATTAATAGGTAATAATATTAAATAAGGCTAATTAGACCTTATAAATGAGGTAGCTAAGATATAAGTAAACTTAATAAAGTATATAATAAACTTTACCTAAAAGGGAAGATAATATACCTAGATAAGCTAGTAGCTATAGTATATCTAGTGTTTATAGTTTAGTAAGAAACTAATTAAGAAAGAAAAGAAAGAGTTATAATTAATATAAGATTACTTAATAATATAGTAATACTAAATATATACCCTTTACTAGACTAAAGTAATATTATAGATAATACTTATAGTAAAAAGGTTTATTCTTTATTTAATAAAATAGGATTTTTTTACTAATTACTAGTTAGAAAAGACTACTAGGTATATATAATAGTTATATTAAATTAAGGCCTTAAGGCATTAAATATAGCTTTAATAGGATATAAGAATTCCCTTACTTTTACCTAATAATTTATAGATAAATTATTCTAAAAATATAAACATTTTATATAAGTATATATTAATAATATTATTATATTTTTAGATAGTATTAAGGAGCATTTAGTTTACCTTAATATTATACTTAAAATCCTTTAGGAAAATAAAATAATAATTACTATAAAAAAGTCCTTTATTAGTTACCTAGCTATTTAATTACTTAGTTTTATTATAAATAGTAATAGAATTATTAATACTAATAATAAACTTAAAGCTTTTTAAAAAATGATTTTTCTAAGTAATTTATTAAGTCTTAAAACTTTTATTAAAATAGCTAGTTTCCTTTATAATAGAATCCTATGGTTTAATATATAAATCTAACTATTATAGGAATAAAAAACAGTGTTATTAAAGGAGTTTTATAATAAGAATAAGAAAATCACTAGTATTTTAAAGCTAGTATAGAAAAGATTAATATAATAAAAGATATTTTTACTAACTAAGGAGGAGAAAAAGGCTTTTAAAGATATTAAACATTCTTAAGTAAGAAATAGACTCTATAGTATTATAATCTAAAGAAGCTACTTTTCCTTAAAATTAATACCTATAAGGAAGGATTTAGTTTATACACATTCTAATTATAAAAAGAGTAAGATAGTTAAAGTATTCCTAGAAAGGATATTAAGAGTAACTAAATATAGCTAATTTTATTTCTTTTAAGGGTAATATTAAGTGTTAAGAAATAATATAGTTTAACTAAAGCAAAAGTAGCTATAATTACATAAAGTGTTAAAAAGCTCTAAAAAATAGTTTAATCTAATAACGCAGTGGTTAATATATTAACTAACTATTCTCTAGTAAAAGGCATTATTAAATATACCTCCTTATTAATAATAGATTTAGATAAGGCTAATCTAAAATTAGCTAAGGTTATAAATTATCTATTATAATTTAACTTAAAAGTAATATATATACTAGAAGTGCTAAATATAATACTAAATACACTTTTAAGGTTACTAGTAAAGGTAACCTATAGGGAAGTAGCGTAAAAAAGTTAATATAATAAACTAAATATAAGCGTATATTTTACCACTAAGAAATATATTATAACTATAATAATTAATAATAACCTTAAGGCTAGAATTATGTAAGGGTATTAATCTAACTAAAAGTTTAGCTAAATTATTATAGCTATAAGAGTATACTAAGAGAAATAAGTAGTAAAGAATGCCTAGATTAGACTAAAAATTCCCTTATATAAATAGGATTTATATGAGGATAGTTTATTATACTATTATAGTAAAGATAGGTTTTTTTATCTTTATATTCTAATAATAGAGGTTAAATCTATACTATAACTAGTTTATAATAAATAGTAATATTTTAGAATTACTAGGATAGTAGTAAAGCTTTAATTAGTGTGTTTTCTATAAATAAGCTAATAGATTTGTAACTATATAGCTTATTATATAGTATATTAGGAGAATATAATTAATTACTTAAAACCACTAGGAGAGTTATAACCTTTATAGTTAAAACTAATGCCTTTTTATATAATTTAACTTAATTTTATTATAAATATACTAGAAGTATTAGCTATGAATATAATGTAGTAAATAGAAGAATATATAATATATAATTTATTATGCCTAGTAAATTACCTATTTAGTAAAAGGACTTTTCTAATACTAGGGTATACTATATACCTAGTAAAAATCTAGGTAAAATTACTCCTTTATGCGCTATATATTATAAATTAGGGATTACTAAGGTAAATTATTAGTAATAAAGACCTAAAATTCATATCTTATATGTAAAAAGAGATATTTAGATACGTAGGAGTTAAACTTCTTATAGGCATAGCATACTATCCCTAAATAAATAGAATAGCGGAAAGGAAGAATTAGATAGTAATAATTATAATCTAATATTATATAGTAATAGACCTAGATATAGCATAGATATTACTACTTCTAGTACTATAGCATTAACTAAATAACACTATAGTAGTAAGTATAGCTAGGCTTTTAATAAGCTATTATATAGATTTTGCCCTCTAAGCATTATTAATTTTCTTTCTCTAAATAACATAACTAACACTAGGGCTAGTGTAAATAATATAGTAGTATTATAGAAGCTATACTAGTATAAGGCTTAGCTAGTAATTATAATAGCTACTACCTTTGCTAAGATTTAGTATAATAATTATTATAAACTAGTTAATATTAATATAAGGGATATAGTATATCTATAATTATATAAGGGATATAAGTTACCTAGTAAGCCTAAGAAAAAATAGTTACTATAGAAAGTAAGGCTATATAAAGTACTAAAAAAGGTAAACCTATTAGCATATTAATTAGATTTCCCTTTAGACTTTTAAGTCTATCTAGTAGTATTAGTAATATAAATATAAAAACTAGTATAAGGAAAGGATTTATTTAATAAGGAAAAACTAGCTTTACTACTAATTATATTTAATAATCTAGAGGAAGCAAATTATTAAGAGATTAAATAAATCTATAGTTATTAGGTTAAGATTTTTAAATAAACTAAAATAGTAAGAGTAAAATTCCTTATTAGATAGAAGGGATATATAGCTAAAGATAATTAATAGATAGCTAAAAGCAAAATGTAAATTAATATAGCTAAGATAGTAAAAGACTACCTTAAGAAAAACCTAATTAATTAGTAAAGGGAATACGTAAAAAAAGGCCTTAATTTGCCTATAAAATAGTAATAATAAAAGAAAAAAGTTAATAGTAAATAGCTAGATTTAATAAAATAGATTAAAGCTACTAGACTCTTTTATATATATTACTCTTTTACACTAACTAAAGAGAGCTTACTATACTCTTACTTTATATTATCCCCTAATATTACTATTACTTATATATAGTTAAATCTAATAAAAGCATAGTTAAATCTATCTTAGCCTTATTTTTGCTTAATAGCCTATAAGCCTAAAGATAATAATATAGGTTATAAAGTTTTCTAAAAGCTATAAGAAATAAAATTAATTTAGCTATAGGAAATATAAAATTATAATAACTATAAGAAATATTAAGTAAAACATAAAAACATTATACTAGAAGTTAAATATAAGCTTTATAGATATTATATAAATTTATACTATAACCTAGAAGCTATACTAGATTTTGTTTATTTTAATAATAAGGTTAATATATATAATTAAACACTTTATAAGTAAATATAAGTAAGATACCTTTACATTTAAATCCTAGCTTTAATATAATAAAATTAACTATTAGGTTAGCTTATAGTTACTAATTTAGCATAGTAGTAATTTACTACTAATAGGGAAAGAGCTAAATATATTAGGTAAATAAATAAGCTTTTAGTAAAACTAGGAACTATAACCTATTATAAAGAGAAAAAGTTCTTTAAATACTATTTAAGTTAGGTAAAATATTAGAATTAGCTAGAGATATATTTATACCCTATATAATAAATTATATAGTTATAATAGTAATAGTATTTAAATAAACTAAAAATAAGATAGGATAAATTAAATATACTATTATAATTAATAAAGGGATATAATAAAAATATTAATATAGTAAAGGTTATTTAAGATATAGTTAATACTAAGAAGTAAGGTAATAATAATAATAATAATAACTTTATAAGTATAAAGTTAGATTTAAATATAAAGTAATAAAAATATAAATAAGTAATAGAAAATTTAATTAAGGATAATTATATAAGAGTTATAAGATAAAAGTAACTAAAGAAAATAAAAGTAAATTAAAAGGATAAGGATTTTACTAATAAATTAAATAAAAATAATAGTAATAAGGTAAGATTTAACCTTACTAGAAATAGTCCTAAACTAAAGTCTAAACCTAAAAGTAATAAAGAAACTAAAGCTAAGGGCACTAAGGGTAAATATAAGGATATAGAAAGTAAGATAAATAATAATATTAGTGAAATGCTTGCTAAGTATATTATTAGACTATTATAAGTCTATAAATAAATTATAGACCTTAATTTTAAGCTATTATTTCTTAGATTTAGGAAGCTTAGATTTAGAACTAACACTTAAATGCTAATACCTAATATTAGTATAGTAGCATATAAAAGAGTAATAGAAGAGTTTAATATAAAATATAAAGAAAAGAGCATTAAAGGAGTTAATTTTAGTAAGTTTAAACACACTAAATTAGGTTATAAGAATAGTAATTAGGATGTTAAATATGTAATATAGGCTTATATATATAAATTTACCCTTAAAGGCACTATAATAGTATTTAATAAATTAGAAGTTAACTTAAAGGATATATATTTTATATTATAGTAAAATATAATTATATAAATCTTTACTATATTTAAAGAATAAAAGGCTATATTAATTACAAAATAAGCTATAGTAAGGTAAGTAAGAAAGCTTACATATTAAATTACTATTAATCTAATAGAATATAAAGTAATAAGAAAAGTAAAGGGCTAGGTAAAAATAGTAGTAGTAGCTTTTTATAATAGTATAATAGTTAAATATAAATAGTAAATAGCTATATATAATAGCATATTATCTTTACTACTATAAGTAAATCTTTTAGCTCTTTATTTTGCTAATAAATATAGCGTAGTAAATACTATAATTACAAGCGCTTTAGCTAGTATTAAATAAGTAAACTTACTTTATATTAGTATAAAGAAGGAGTTAATATAGAAATTATTAGAATTATAGAAAAATAAAGAAAAAAGTAAATAATATAAGTAAAGTAAGATTAATAACTTAGTTAATTAAGTTAACTAGGTAAAAAAAGAATTTAAAGACACTAGAAAATAGGCAAATAAAGCATATATAATAGTAAAGGAATTAGTAAAAGAAGTTTACTAACTAATAGCTTTAATATAAAAGAAGGTAATAGTAGTCTAAGATAAGTTTTTAAAGATATTAGATATATTAAAAGACTAGAAAGAGAGAATTACTAAACTTAATATAAGTAAAATACTAATTAATTTTAATAAATAAATTAATACTTTAAAATAAAGTATAGTTTAAAAGGATAAGTATAAGGAAAAGATTATAGCTTTAGCTAATATAGTAATAAAGATATTAAAAAAGATATAGAATTAGGTAGTAACTATTAATAAGCTAATAAAGAAGTAAAAAAGATATAAAGAATATACTAGGAAGGTAAGAGTAGCTTTAGTAATACTAACTCTAGTAATACTAACTCTAGTAACACTAGCTTAGGTAATACTAAATTTAGGTAATAGGTAACTATAAGGTAAGATAGGCTTACTATTAATACTAAGTAAGAAGAATTAGTCTTTAATAACACTAGTTTTAGGTAAATTTAACACCCTATAAGATAAAGAACGCTAAAAAACACTAAGATTAGGTAATAAATATCTATAGGAGAAAATAGTGCTATTACTAATGCTAATAAAAAAGCTTAAGCTACCTAGTAAAATAGCAAAGAACTAAATAGTTTTATAATAAAGAGTGCTAGTAATACTAGTCTTACCTAGCCTAAATAAAACGCTACTTATATTATTAGATAAATTAAAGATAGTAGTAATATAGAGATAAATAGTATCTCTAACTCTGCCCTTACTAATTATTAAAGTAATAGAAATAGATAAATTTACTAGTTTACTAGATTAAGAAAATAAATTTAGACTAAATTAGGATAGGAATAGATAGTATAATAAAATTTAAGAATTTGCTAAAAGCTAGATAAATTCGCTAGTTTACTAGATTAAGAGAATAAATTTAGACTAAATTAAAATAGAAATAGTTAGTATAATAAAACTTAAGAATTTACTAAATAATAGGAAATTAGTAATAGAAAATAGGAAGGTAATAAATAGAAAATTAATTTTAGAAAGGTTAAATGTATTATTTAATATAATAATTCTAGAGGACCTATTAAGGGATATATAGCGCTAAAAGGTTATTATAATACGTGGCAATAGCTATTTTAAATTTTTCTTTTATATAATTTTAATAGATAATTTTTCGTTAATTTACTTAGCTAGGTAAAGAATAAATCTAGTTATAGTCTAATTACCTCTAACTAGGATAGTTATCTTTTAAGGCATACCTAGCACTTATTATATAGTAAAGCTAAATATAAGTATATATAAGACTAGATTTAGACTTTAGATAGAAAGAATTAACTTTCTTTAGATATCTTACCTTATACTTAATAGTAGCTCTTATAGTAAACTTAGTATAACCTTATAACAGTAGATCCGTTAGCCCCTGTAACGGATTCGCCTTACATCGTGCCAAACCTACGCGTAACAATACCTTAGTAATATTATTAAGTTTAGTTAGATTAGGTTAGGTAGCTAAAATAGTACTAGAAGTACTTATATTAGCTATAATATAAGAAAGGAAAGGTAAGGTTATATATTAGAATTTATATACTTCTATTACTATATGTATTTAATACTAATTATTATTAATTTAGTCTAATAGGAGTTATAGTAATAGCTCTCTAAGGATTAAATTACTATATAGCTACTAATATATAAAGATATAAAGTTAAGAATATAAGTAGCCTAAAAGGTATTTTTAAATACCCTTAAATATTTTACCTTAGCCTAGTTAAAGAGTAATACTTTACCTAGAATTTACTATACTTACTTTACTATATATTACTTTACCTTAAATAGTAATAAATTTAAATTATTAGTTTTAAGTGCTTAAGGTAATTCTATAAGAAATATCTTATCCTAGCTTACTATTTACTAAGATTTACTTAAAAGGGATTAACTTTTTATATATATTATAAAAGATTATATAGTGTCATGGTCTAGCCCTAGGGGCTAATCGCGGGTGCCTGCGCGACCATGTGGGTTTGACCCCAATTTCATTGCGCCATAGCCAAAAGAATACGCATTGTATAAGTCATTATTTACTTGTATAATTAACACCTATATTGCTAGGTCTAGGCAAAGCCTAGATTATCACATAGGCCCTTTCTCCCTCTTTGCTAGCAATACCGCGCATCCCCTAGGGACCCTCTCTTTTATTATCCCTATAAGCCTAGGAAAAACCCCGTTATGGCTGCCCTATAGTGCACCTTTTTTGTACACGTAGCTAGTTTAAACCTATGACCTTAGGTGACTTGTACAAATATTATAGTCTAGCCCTAGGGGCTAATCGCGGGTGCCTGCGCGACTATATGGGTTTGACCCTAATTCCATTGCGCCATAGCCAAAAGAATACGCATTGTACAAGTTATCATTTACTTGTACAATTGACACCTATATTGCTAGGTCTAGGCAAAGCCTAGATTATCACATATAGTGTTAAGTAATATATAAGTTTATAGCTTAAAGAAAATTATTATACTTATAAATTAAAAAAATAATATATAAAGGTTATATATTTAATTCCTAGTTAAAAATTTTTTTTATAGCTTTTATATATATAAAAGGAAGCTAAATTATAATTAATTTAATCTTAACTTATATAGTATTATTAGTTTTAGGTAAGGAAGAGAAATCTTTATATTACCTTATAAGTTAAGTAATTTACTTTAATAAGATATTAGGAAAAGATATATAATTATATATAAGACTATAATAGTTAGATAAAGGGAAAAAATAAAAAGGAAAGTAAGGGTATAATTATAAGCACTAGGCTTATAACCTATAAAGTAATGTAAATAAAGGCAATAAGTAATTAGAAAAGAAAATAATATAAAATTACTATCTAGGAATTTAGAATCTAAAAGAGAAAAGGGAAGCTTATAAGCTTTAAATCTATAAGTAATAAATCTAGGTCTTTAAACAAAGCCTATAATAAACCGCGATATTAAACGCAATACAAGAAGTTATATTATTAAACAAAGAGGGGATAACAAGAGTGATGCCTGATATCTGAGGCTACGATGTGAGGCTGTGAATATCCTCAACAAAAGGCAAAGCAAGGTTAGCGCGAGTCAGCGGAAAGAGCCAGCTTTGGCTAGGGAAAATCCGGGGTTCTCTAGATAGGTTTCATTTTGGCAAGTATCGGAGCAGTACAGGAAACAAGACTATGCTAGTGCAAAGCAATGGGTGCAGCCGAATTCGGATTTCCGCGAGCACTACGCCAAAAAAGACTTGAGGTTACAACCTCTGGAAAATGAGACCTTTTTTGATTGAACTAATCTGTAGCTCGCGATAATGTAGAAGCTCCAAAAGAACGAGAGGGGTTTTTGGTGGGGTGAGTCAGGTGCCGCGCACCTTCCCCCATTTCTGTACATGCAGCCGAAGCAAAGTGCAGTAAATTTTGGTCGGCAAATTGCAGAGTGAGATGTTGTGATAGTTTCCCGCTTCGTCTCTCCGCGAGCCGACATCCGCCAAATCAGATTACATCCCAGAGTGATTAAGCAGACGCTAATATTTGGTCTGTGTAGAGCACGTGGTCAGTCTCCAAGGTCAGCCGACTGATCACGTGCTGTTCCTTTATATTGATTCCCAGCTTCCTGCCACGTTTGACCACTTGCCTAATTGGCTGGTCGCCGATATCCTCCGCTGTCAGAGCACAGGTGGCAGGTCTCCTGTCCAGCTTTCAGTAATCCGAATGCCTCATACACTGCGACATTCGCGCGGTCCGCCCTCCTCTCCTTGTATGATACCGACTCGGCTTGTCTACACTTCTCCGTGAACCCCTCAGACGATTCTCAGCACAAAAGCCTTCCCCATCTGGTCCAATTTGCCATGTTGCAATACTGCTGGTTGTGGATATTCTATGCGACATGACGATAAAAAACACGAAGCTCACCCGAGCCCTTTTTGTTCTTCTTTTCAAGATTGCACGCGCCAGGCACCTTCGAAGTCTTAACCAGCCGAGTGGTGTTGTATTTATATCGTCCAAATTATGCATCAAATCAACGCCTTTCACGAGAATGGCGGAGGCAGAGGCAATGAGACATGTGTCTAAACTGACGTCGATACCGGTTCCAAAGGTCTATTTAGCTTTCGAACACAAGCAGCACGTGTATGTCGTGATGGAGAGGGTTCAGGGTCAACCACTCTCGGCTGGTTGGAGTCGACGGACTCCAGGGTCCAAAGCTGCAATCTTTAAGCAGCTCCGACTTTTCATTAATGATCTGCGCAATATCGAAACTCCCGGAAGTATCTGTGTATCAGATGTATGCGGAGGACCAATATACGATCCACGGCTTCCAGGGAGTGGGGAGTGGGGCCCATTCTCATCAATACGTGATTTCCATCGACGGCTGCGTAATGGAATTGCATTCGATGACATTCAAAATCCGGAGAGTATCCCACAAGATTTGAAGAACCTGTTTCTCTTTCATGAGAGGCCCTGGGGCAAGCCTGTTTTTACTCATGGCGATCTGAGCAGCCTCAATATTCTTGCACAAGGCGACAAGGTTACTGCTATCGTTGATTGGGAAACTGCAGGATGGATGCCCCCCTACTGGGAATACACTTCGGCGCGGAATGCGAATCCACAAAATCAATTTTGGCGAGAAGAAGTTGATAACTTTCTTACTCCAGACCCACAAGCCTGGGAATCTGAGGTTACTAGGCAAAAGTATTTTGGGGACTTCTAGTCGCTATTGTCAGACAGAATTCCCATTCAAGCTATCTGCTCTTTATTCTTCAGAAGATCCCATGTAGCCACTTTCCTGTTGTCATACGTCCCAGCTGCTGCTTGTCCGTCGAACCTGTGAGCCGCCGCCTTCTGGGCGACGTACACCATCGCACACTGACTAACGGTATGCCAATCCAACTGATAGGATGACCTCTCAAATATACCCTGCTGCGAAATCTGTCGTTGTTGCAATGCTTGCAATGCTTCTTGAACCCAAGATACACAGTTCCAACCTGCATGTTCACCTCTGATCGGAATACTGCGCAGAATTGCGGCGACGCGATCTCGATTTTTTACTTTTCCTACAAGGATCCGGACCAGAATCATAGCCGATGGGGCCATGTTCATGTCTCGCTCTTCGAATTGCCAGACCGATTGTAACAGGCCATTAACAACAGTCATTTGCTCTTTGGCGTGATAGCGCACTCCTCGAGCGTCGTTAGTCTCCGATTTTGGACCAACTAAAAGGGCCCAGTGAAACCTAAACACCAGCAGTCAGTCACTGACACAGGTCAAAGCTATCGATCTCACTCACGCATCTTCTCCGCCTGGCATAGTCGCGTTCCCACCCCGTGCATACAACGCAACATACAGTCGGTCACTCGAAGGCATACTTGAAATGTAGATAAAAGCTCACGTTACGTATGTGTTTAATTAGGGAAGGGAGCGGAAGGGAACTATGCGTAGTAGCTTCCTGCTTTTCTCTATTAAAATAAGGCTATTCTATAAAGACGCCTTTTCTTGAGTTTGACACGAAATACGGATTACTCTTTGGCCACTGGTAAAGAAATTTTTCTGCCTCTCTTGACCGCCTGTCGGCTTTTTGGGGAGAGGGGGTAATACAGGTTGTTGAGCATTATATGCTCGTTTAGCACAGCTACTATTAGGGGGGTGCGCACTCTCTTTTGGCCTAGTTGGCCTAGCTGTTGTTAGGTTACGAGCCTGGGAGGTTAACAGATTATAGACCTGTAACTTCCACTGCCTCTGTGTTTAAATACTAGAGAGTAATAAAAAAACAACTACGAAACCACCAAATATTATAGAAGACTACGCATTAGTACGCCGTAGGTTCCCTAGAGAAATAATCATTTTCTAGGTCTTAGCCGTAAAAAATACAGCAGACCTAGGGGGTAGTGTTAAGCATTATATGCTCGTTTAGTATAGCTACTATTGGGGGTGCGCACTCTCTTTTGGCCTAGTTGGCCTAGCTGTTGTCACAGGTCAGTCAGTCAATTAGTCAAATCGTCAAATCAGTTAAATTGTCAAATCAGCCAATTAGTCAAATTGTCAGTTAATCAAATTAGTTAAATTATCGGTAAGTAAAACAAAACGGAAGTCAATAATAGTTAGCCTGGTCGGATACTGACGCTTTCCCTGCGCCAGGGAGGTTCTTAATGCGACGTTGCCAGTTTTCGCAAATCATAGTTCGTTAAACTCATCTTTTCATCTGTGGAGTGATGCAGACGGAGGCAAAGAGTGGTCAGAAGAGAAGATAATGATGTTAAATTGCTATCTAGGAATTTGTAATCTAGAAGAGAAAAGGGAAGCTTATAAGCTTTAAATCTATAAGTAATAAATCTAGGTCTTTAAACAAAGCCTATAATAAACCGCAATATTAAACGTGATGCGGGAAGCTGCATTATTAAACAAAGAGGGGATAATAAGAGTAATGCCTAATATCTAAGGCTATGATATAAGGCTATGAATATCCTTAACACTGCCCCTAGTAGCATATCTAGCTAGTAATAAAGAAAAAAAGAAAAGTAAAAAATTAAGGTTATTTACAAAGCTTCTAAAACGTCTCCCTTTATAAAGTCCTTAGCCTTTATTATTTAAAGAAAGCGTATAAAATCACTATATTTAACGCGTTCTAGACCTTTTATAAATCCGTTAGCAATTATTTATTTAGTGCTAATTTATTAAAGACAAAAATCCCCTTAATAAGCTTTCTATATAATTTATTTATAGTGTAAATTAATATAATAAGTGTGTCCCTTATACTTCTTATTAAGCACATTAGCTTTTACATTCTAGCTATTTATAAATATTAGTAATAGGTATAATTACTTAATCCTAAAGTTATTAAGAAGTTAAGTAACCTAGAGCATTAAGAGGCTAGTTAGCATAAGGTTAATAAATTTAGCTTCTATAAAGCTAAGGGCTATAAGAGTTTATTTCTTTAACTACTAAAGGATATATCCTCTAGTAAGGGTTATAATATGCCCTATAGTTAAATGTCTTATATCTAGGTTATTAGCAAGAGAGGTATTACTAAATCCCTTTACTTAAAGCATTAATTTAGGGTCTAAAGAACTATATTCTTTAAGAATAATTCCTAAATTATCTGCTCCTATAAGGTATTGCTAAAGGTATTTCTTAAGATTTACATATACTTACTTTAGTGCGGAATTTACACTATAAAGTTAATTAACTATAAATATAATATTAGGTTATGTAAATACTAAAAGCTAGTTAAAGCTTCCTATTTGTTTTGCCTAGTTAGAGAGGTTATAAACTATGTTAAACTCTTTTTAATTAGCTAGAATAATAGTCTTTAGAAGCTAGGGAATGTTTAAAGTGTTAAGGTTATTAATATTAAATTTCTTTATAATAGTCTATATATAAAGCCTTTAGTAAAGAAGCATAGTGTAATTAGCATAATTACAGATAAATTTAATGCTAAGAAATAGCTTAATATTGCCTAAATGCTTTAATTTATAGTGTTTTTATAATTCCTTAATAATATTTATAATAATTATAAGGGTCTTTCCTATAATAATTATGTTATTTACATACAAAAGAAGTATAATATTATTATGTTAAAAAATGTAGAGTTTACTTAATAGCCTCTTAAAGCCCTGCTATTTAAGTTCCTTAGTAATATTATCTAGCTACTAAAGAGAAGAAATAAGTAAGCTATAGAGAGCTCTTTTAAGCTTATAGACTCTAGTTATGCTATTTAAGTAGCTATAAGGTTATTTAATATAAATATCTCCTTATACTTTAGCATTAAGGAAGGTATTTATAATATTATATTACTACTAATTATAGTTAAAGGTAGTAATAAGTGTGTAAAACACTTATAAAGAAACTAAGTACACTATTACTATATAGAGGTCCTTATTACTAAAGACCTCTAGATTCTAGTCTTCTCTTATAACCTATCTTGCCTTTAGATATAGATTAAGATTAATTAGGTACTTTATAGTATAAACCTATTAGCTATTAAAGATCTTTATATCTTTAGGAGTAAAGACTAGGTTCTAGTAGTTCTTTTTATTAATTTTTAGAAGTTCCTTCTTTTTAGTAAGTCTCTAGAAGTTATAATAGTTATCTATAGCTTTAGCCTTATACTAATTAAATAAAATATTAATCTTTATATTAGCTATATTAGCTACTTTAAGCATTAGGAACGTATATAAGGTAGTGATTTCCTTTACTTTATTGTTATATAGGTTATTATTATAATAATAAATCATAAGGTTTAATTAATAAGATCCTAGAGGAAGGGCTTTCTTCTTGCCTAATATTATAATATTAAGGTAATCTTAATATATATTAGATTAAAGAGATTATCTTAGAGGCTTAGGTTCTAGTTTAAGTTATTATTAAATAATAGCATTGTTATTAGCTTTGGCTTCTTTATCTAGGAAAGCCCTAGGCTAATGCCTTAGGAGAATAGTATTCTCTTTAATAATTCATTATTATTAGCTTATAAGGTCCCTTTAAGGAGGACTCTTAGAGGGCATTAAAAGAGAGCTCTAAGATAGCAAAGGCTTAGTCCTAGTAGGAGAATCTTCTTTCTCCTTAAAAGAGTGGTAATTCTTATCTATTTCTAAGGAAACCAAAGGGGTATCTATAAAATAGACCTTCTTTTGTTTAATATTGCTAATAGGCTAGGGAAGAGGTTTCTCCACGGGTGAAATGTTAATAATATAATAACCCTCTTTAGTAAAAGAAGGGTTAATAAGGTCCGCAATGTAAATAGTCTTATTAGCCTTAAACTTGGTAGGCATTAGCATGTTTGTCTTATTAAAGCAAACATCCCTTATATGTATAATCCTTTAATCTTTAGGGATCTAAACCTCGTAAAGATAATATTTAGGGCTATTTATACTAATAAGTTAACCCTTTTTAGCTTATAGTGCTATCTTCTATAATTAAACATAGCGTTCGTTAAGAATACATACATACGCGATGCATCCCCACGTGTGTAAATATTAAATTAAGGCATTGTTTTTAAGGCCTAGGATATTAAATAATGCTTGCTAAGGGGACTAATTATCCTTATTCCTATATATAGGCAAGAGATTAGTGATTTTAGCTATATACTTTATAGCGTATAGCTAGAGAAGCTCTAGTAATTTAGCTTTAATTATTAAGGATTATGCTATCTCTATAAGGGTTTAACTAGCGTGTTTAATAAGGCCTTAATAAGTAGGAATATATAAAGCGCTAGTTTAATAGATAATTCCCTCCTTCTAATAGAAAAGTTTAAACTTCTCTCTAAGGAATTTAGTTATATTATCTATATAAAAGCATTTAATAGTAAAGCTATTGCTTATGTTTTTAATAGTAGTTTTCTAAGCTTAAATTGCTTTAATTACACTAGCTTTATTAATAGTTAGGATTACCTAGTAAAAGCGTGTATAAGCGTTAATTATATATAATATATGCTTCTTCCTTCTAAAGCCTTTAGGCTTATATTTAATAAAGTCCTAGAATATATAAGAAAGAAAGGTAGTTATATTATTAAAGTCTTCTTAATAAATTATTTAAGGGGCCTTTAATAAAAGGCAAGCTAAGCACTAGAAGTTAATTAAGGAGGTAAGGTTAATTATAATTTCTACCTCTTTATAGGCTAGTATAATTTATTCTTTCCCTATATGCCTAAGTCTCTTATATAAGAGGCTAAATTTTACCTTCTTAGTAATGGATTTACTTAATAAGGCTATGAAATTAAATTAAGGTTTCTCCTCCCTAAGAATTAATATTAAAATATTAGACTTCTAGTTATAAGAAGCAATAGCATTACCTATAAACTTTAAGATTAATTAATCTTTAAATCTATCTATAATAACACCTCCTTGCTTAAGAAAGCCTAGCGAAATTATGTTAACTTTAGCCTTTAGTGCCTATTAAGTATTAGAAAGTTCTAGATAGCCTTTACTAATAGGGAGTTTAATATTACTAATGCCTTTAATGTTAAGTTATTCTCTATTACTTAATATTATTAGTCTAGTAATTATATTAGTATTTAAATAAGTAAACTATTTAGTTATATTAAATATATAAGTGTTATATCTAGAGTTAAGGATGTAGTCTTCCTTTATAAGGCAATTTGCTAATATTTAAAAGGAATAGTCCTAGTTAATTACTATAAGAGAGAGGTTACTTCCTATAGTAATAATATTAGAAGAGGCAGTAGTAGTAGTTATAGTTAAGTTACCTTTCTTCTTTATTAAATTAGGCCTTTTCTCTAGATAAAGTTTCTAATAATTATCCTTTAAATAAATTAGTTACCTAGGAGAGATTAAATAACTATAATCTAGCTTAATAGTCTTAAAGGTTTTATTTTTCTTTATTAAAGCTTTACCTTTGCCTTTTATATTAGTATTATCCTTATTATTCTTTTATTAGGTTATATAGTTAACCTTTTAGTCTTTCTAAGGCTTATTAGCTTTATATATTAAGTAAGTAAGCATACTCTCTTTTATAAGCTCTAATTTAGAGAATCCCTTAATCTTCTAAGCATTATAAATATTAGGTATTAAGCTTTTAATTACTTTAATAGTTTATAATACCTAAATAATATTAGGGATCTTTTTAATCTTATAGATTTAGTTCTAAAGGTTTTAGTAATAGTCTAGCTAAGCTTATATTATAGAGAAATTAGCCCTCTTAGATTAAGAGAACTATTATAGTAGTTTAATAATAGCTAAATTAGCCTTAAACTCGCAATTACTTTTAATTAATTACATTATTTTAGTAACTAGTATTATATTAGTTTATCCTATATATATTAAATTCTTTTAGACTTATAAGAAGAGGCTTTACTATATAATAGAAAAGAGAATAGTATAATACTTATTAGTCTCTTAGGACTATAAAGTTATTCTAGTTAAGTATTATATAAGTTATATAATATAGACTTATATTTAGATTAAGATCTCCTATTCCTTAAAGTTCTTAGCTCCCTTAAGAGAAGTAATAACTATAGTTCTTATATACTATACCTTAGTAATATTATTAAGTTTAGTTAGATTAAGTTAGGTAGCTAAAATAGTACTAGAAGCACTTATATTAGCTATACTATAGGAAAGGAAAGGTAAGGTTATATATTAGAATTTATATACTCCTATTACTATATGTATTTAATACTAATTATTATTAATTTAGTCTAATAGAAGTTATAGTAGTAGCTCTTTAAGGATTAAATTACTATATAGTTACTAATATATAAAGATATAAAGTTAAGAATATAAGTAGCTTAAAAGGTATTTTTAAATACCCTAAAATATTTTACCTTAGCCTAGTTAAAGGGTAATGCTTTACCTAGAATTTACTATACTTACTTTACTTACTTTACTATATATTACTTTACCTTAAATAGTAATAAATCTAGATTATTAGTTTTAGGTACCTAAGGTAATTTTATAAGGAATATCTTATCCTAGCTTACTATTTACTAAGATTTACCTAGAAGGGATTAACTTTTTATATATATTATAAAAGATTATATAGTGTTAAGTAATATATAAGTTTATAGCTTAGAGAAAAATTATTATACTTATAAATTAGGAAAATAATATATAAAGGTTATGTATTTAATTCCTAGTTATATAAAATTTTTATAGCTTTATGTGTATAAAAGAAAGCTAAATTATAATTAATCTAATCTTAACTTATATAGTATTATTAGTTTTTAGGTAAGGGAAAAGGTCTTTGTGCTACCCTATAAGTTAAGTAATTTGCTTTAAGAAGATATTAGGAAAAGATATGTAATTATATATAAGACTATAATAGTTAAATAAAAGGAAAAAATAAAAAGAAAGGTAAGGGCATAATTATAAGCACTAGGCTTATAACCTATAGAGTAATGTAAATAAAGGTAAAGAGTAGTTAGAAGAGAAGATAATAATATTAAATTACTATCTAGGAATTTGTAATCTAGAAGAGAAAAGGGAAGCTTATAAGCTTTAAATCTATAAGTAATAAATCTAGGTCTTTAAACAAAGCCTGCGATAAACCACGATATTAAACGCGATGCGGGAAGCTACATTGTTAAACAAAGAGGGGATAACAAGAGTGATGCCTGATATCTGAGGCTACGATGTGAGGCTGTGAATATCCTCAACATCATCTATGCAGGGAAACGCGTGAAACTCTCTGGCGAAGCGGCTGCGAGAACAGTACTTGCCCGAGGACGGCCAGTGCTGGTATATCAATGCAACTTCAGACGGCAAATTGATCTGAAAAGCTTTTACGAGTCACTGGCAATATAACGGCAAGAATGTCTGTCAGGTGACGCAGCTGTTTGTCCACGAAGGCCATCGTGGGAAAGGAATCGCGTCTATGCTCATGCGACAGGCCAAGCCCGACTCAGACGATGTGTACGGCATCATGAGCTCACACCCATATGCTTGCGTGGCCGCTGCAGCTGCATTTGTTGGTAAGTCGCTTCTAGACTCAACTTACATTGGTATCTTACATAGTGTAGTGGGTATTGAGGAAGTCTCTACTGACTTTATCCGGCAACACTCGGACGCGATCATGCAACAATCACCTACACCGTATAACAAGGCGGCGAACGACTCGGGCAGTTTATTTGGGAAGGATATGCTCTCAGGCCTAATTTCTGGCGTGCACACCGAATTTTTCGTTGAACACGATGAACCTCGTCAGGCGCTTGACTAACTCCAAAAATATCGTCCCTAGCCGCTTGGAAGTCTACCAGACGGTCATGAATACCTGCTTGTCGTGCCTGCTAAACCACGAACGGTGATAGTATCATAGTATACCAGAAGATCATCGTAGCCAGGTTGAATCTGATGAAGACGTGCGGTGTGAGGACCTTAACTTGCCAGACCTGCAAGTATTTAACGGCTATGGACCGACCGAAACGTCCATCTTGTCAGCACTAGGCTGTGCCACATTAGGCAAGGTAGGCAGCGAATATAGAGTGCCAGTGGGCGCAGCACTCCCTGATTATGGAATGTATGTCATCGATAGTGAAGGTTCGCCAGTGCCACTTGGATGGGAAGGCGAAGTGGTCATTACTGGACTAGGTTTTGGGTCAGGATACTTGAACCGCCCGGAGCTTACAATGTCCAAGTCGAAGCCGGCCACGTTCTTGGCTGGTCGGGAGTTTTCTCAGCGCCAGTGATGGGATCGTCTTTATCATACTGGCGACCGCGGTAGGATGATGGCAGACGGGTCAATTGTCATCCTAGGGCGCATTGATGGGGACAGTCAGATCAAACTGAGAGGCTTCCGTGTGCAACTCGACGAGGTGGCGAGCTGCATCATTCAGACAGCTGCAGGAGTTGTCGCCGACGTCCGTGTGATCGTTCGAGGTGACGCCTCGGAGCAGTGCCATTTGTACGCAGGTCATAGATTTGTGCACAGCCAAATGAAGACAAATCTAGACCCAAGCCTTTCATCTTTATCAAAGCCTAACATATGCGTCATATTATTGATTTTTAACTTTTTTTTTACGTCATTAGTTATAGCCAATGCATCTGATTTTTTATAACACAATTGCTAGCAATACCTAGCTAGTAAAACAATTAATAACTAAGTATTTAGATTCATAGTAATAAATAAGCTCTAAGGTCGCAAATATAGGGGGCTGTGAGGTTGGAGCAAAGTTTGCGATAAACTTTGTGGCTGCGTTAGATGCGTCATATTATTATACTAATGGAAAATAATAATATTGGACCTTCTAAAAAGAATGCATAATTTCAGGGGTTTAAACTGTTATTAAGCAAAGCAAATACAAGCCGGACACATTGTAACCATCTTCTCACATGCCACCACACTTGCCTATATAGGTCGGCCCTGGACTGCCTGACAGAATGTTTTGACGACCGACAAATTGCAGTCTTTATGACACGTCGGGCTCAGTTTGTGTTTATATTGTCAAGCCCTTCAAGCTCCATCAGGTTTAGAGTCTCCCTTCTTCCAATACATCTTCTCCTCCTTTTCCCACTTGTAGTCTTTGTCGCTAATCTTGTTCTGATCAATCCAGACGATCTTGTTAACCTTTTTCTTGTCGATAATTGCGTCAAGTTCCACGCTCCAGAAGATGCCAGTCTTCTTTGGCTTCGATTTATGTGGGAAGACAAGATACGCCGTGCCATCCGATTGCTCAGCATAGAACTTGGAGAAAGCCTTCTGAAACTCTTCGAAATCCTTGTCATTTACCTCCTTGTACTCGCCTTTCTGACAGAAATTGTCGCTCTTCCAGATCTGTCGAACGGAGGTGAGTTTTTTGTCCTTGGCCCAGCTTACAATCTTGTTTATGTCCTTTTTTCCTTGCCCAGTGAAGAAAATGGCTTTGTCTTTCTTAGGCTCTCCTTCTTTAGCCCACTTGCTAAAGTCATTCAGGTTTTCTGGCTTGATGAGATGGAGGACCTCCTCTTTGTTAGGGATGTTCTTTGCTCGTGTGACAATGAGGGCTTCAGTAGATTCGACAGGTGCAGCTAGAGCCGTGCTTGAATGCAAAGAGAAAAGAAGAAGGGTGCTGAAAATGGAGAAGAGGAAGACTAAAATGCCGCTTTTGCGGCCGGAGGAAGAGAACATCATGTTCTTGTCAATGGTGTAATACGTATTGAACTTTGGAAGGGTGCTCTGCAGTGCTAGGTGGTATGGAAGTTGATTGATAATATTAATCTGATTTCAGGTCAGTCAAGTATTAGCTTCTTATAGTTATTCTCGCATATGCTCGATATGAGCCGCTAGTTCCATCACGTTGGTTCACAAAGGCATCTTCGTTCAAGTTTGAAGTTAGTATGAGTAAGATGACGCAAGTCAATTTTTTGATGCAGTATCAAATTCAGCCCGTCAGTAACTCAAGCGTTACTCCGATCTCGATGGAGCATCTCGGGTGTAACCTGTTTGAGTCCGTCAGTCGCTGGTTAGCATGCATGTCTATGTGCGATTGGAGTCGAGCTGGAGGCGCAACGTCGACCCCGTTTAATCTTGAGACATAATCTGCTTGGCTTTGTGAATAATACGACATGCACAGCTATGCCATTCAAGGTCAGTTATCTGATTATCCGCCCTCGCTGTGGCAACATGTGTTCCATGTCATGATGCAATTCGATCTGAGTCAGCTTTGTACAACCTTTTAGAGCTGTGATCTGCCATACAATCTAACCTTTCAGCAGCAAATATGGATCTGCAGAACTGTCAGTGTCCTAACTCTAAGGCTACTCTACGCGCGACTTACTCGTTCTTGCAAACTCAGATAAGCCAAGCCGCCCCCACGATGTTGATCGCTGACATAGTCCGCTGTACACATGAGGGGCCGCATTAAATGCTGACCAACATCGAGTTCTGCTAATCGGAGCTGTACGGAAAAATTCAAAATGATCCGTACCTATAATTATAATGCGGCCACATCCCACACCCCACGCCTTCGTACTAAATTTATATGAGGCGCTATAGTAAAAAAAAATCTCACGTAATATCAAAAGACTACACACGCGTTTTTAAGCAAATTGGCCGGTCGCGATTAAATTAACCGGCCGCGATTGAATTGACTAGCCCTGATTAAAAAAATAATACAATGGACTTTATACGGATCCGTAAATGTAGAGGAAATGTGCCATGACTGTGGGAGTGTAGTAAGTAACCTTCCTATCTAAAACCAGCTAGTTACAGCGTTGAAGGTGGCGCTGACCCCAGTTTTACTTCGATGAGTCTTGCGTGTCGCAAGGCACATGGGGGACAATTCACGCACAAATTAGTGGCCAGTCAGCTACGCAACACTGCGGCCTCGATGATCATCCATCTTCTTCGATTTGTTATGTGCGAGATTCTCTGTCGCCAAACTCCTCAATTGGGAAATCTCACATAATGCGCGACAGAATGAGGTCAAATTACTTAATATTTCACAAAGAGCTTTGATCATCATCTGGCGTCGACCTGCGATCTACGTCATCGCAGCCAGGCATATGAGTCACCTGTCGAGACGCCGAACGTGAACACAGTCGCACAAATTCTTCTTAACGCAGCACAAAGAGCAGAGTTCTTCTGGCTATTTCTGTTTTACTCTATTTTTCTCTTTCAGAGCATTTATTACACCAAGCATATCCGCTCTAGAACTACCTGTCCTTGGTCAAACATATAACACTACCTCACGATGAGTCAAAGCACAGACACATCCCTTCGAGAGCAGCTCGACACTGCAATCAAGGAGAACCACCTCCAAACAGTGAAGGACCTCTATCATTCCGCAAGCCAAGACAAGCAAGGCGATATACTGAGAGATATCGCCGAGGGCGCCGCGCAGCATGCAAATGTCCAACTGCTCGACTGGGTTCTCAATGAGGGTTTCGAAATCCCGGCCGACTCATTAAACAACGAATTCTACCACCAAGTTTGCTACGCTCACTCCATACCCGTTTGGCAAACCCTAGTGAAGCATGGCTTCAGCCTAAACAATCATCACAGCGAGTTCATCGGCGATGCACTCAGTTTCGAAGCTTACAACGGTAATGTCGACATCCTCCGTTTTCTCCTTGAAAATGGGCAGGATCCAAACGACACATGGGGCTGCAATGATTGGGAGCCCGGCGTATGTGCCTTGCTTGGCAAGAAACCCTCCTTGGAGATTCTGAGGCTACTCCTGCAACATGGATGGACTCAAAAGGAAAGTGGCACGCATATTGCCGCAGCCGAGTTGGGCAACATGGAGGCGCTTCAGCTACTGGTTGAGAACGGGGCTGATCTGGAATCAACTGAGGCGTGGTGGGCGAATCCAGCTGTGATAGAGGGCAGTGATGTGTGGGGCACGGCACTCTATCGTGCAGCGCTTAAAGGACAAAAAGAATCGGTCTCTTACTTGCTTCAGAAAGGAGCAAGTGTACGATTCAAAGATAAGCAGGGGCGGTCGGTTCTATGGGCTGCGAGGCAGGGGGGGAATCAGGCTGTTGTGAAATTGGTGAAAGCCGCTGGGGTTGAGGAGTAATTCGCATTGCATAAATCGGCTATCTTACTTTTCGTACCGCGAAACACGTTCTTTTGTGACAACAACGCTGCGGCTTATCCATGGGACCACTAGGGAACCTAGGAAACTTTCACACTGCATCACACTGCAGCACGTCTGACAAGAACGATTAGTTTCCGCCAATTCTACGTTTTCGCCATTTGCTGTGTACGATGGCCGAGAATTATCTGTTTCGGCGCTTGCTAAGGCAACCTTGACAGATTGTAGCAAATGATCTCCACCACTTAGCCCGTATTATGCTATTCTTTCTATGTTTTAGCCCGGGGGGTACGGCCACAGATCAAGTGCTAACGCACGCCAGGAGGGCAACCGCCTAAGATTGAGTGGCATTCGCATCACAGCCTTGCCGCCCGGTTACAACTGACTGCATGATATGCTAATATCATACCTCTGGTTAGCTAAGACCACCAGATGACTTCTTCTGCATAGACTCTCACCGGCTGGATGTGCTCTCTATGCGCTGCTGTAACCAGCCCCAGACTTTTTTAGTTTATTGTGGAGCCAAACGCCTGCTTGCTTGAGCATCCTCCTTTGATGACGTGCAACACGAGCTCGTAGAGAAAGTCCCCGATACGCTGTGAGCTTGATGCCTCGCAACTTGAAGGACATTCGATGACTTCAGACAACCACAAACTAAGCTACATACAAGCGCCTCCGTCAAGTTTAATGGAATGCGACTACACGCCGAAGATGTCAACTGATGCGTCCGCTCAGCCAACCTGCTCCCCGTCAAATGCCGAATATACCGTGGTATGGATCTGCGCTCTGAGCACCGAGTGCCTTGCTACATAGCTCTGTCTCGATGAGGAACACGAACGGCCGGAATATGTGTCTCCCCATGATAGTAATGATGACAATTTGGGCCGAGTTAGGAGGCACAATGTCATTATCGCAGTTATACCCGACGGCGAGTACGGCACAACGTCCGCGGCAAGCGTCGCAAGAGATACGCTACACAGCTTCCCAAATATCCAAATCGGCCGAATGGTAGGCATCGGCGGCGGAGTGCTAACCCGCAGTAATGACGTCCGTTTAGGCGACGTCGTGATTAGCACTCCTCGCGATGGCGAGGGTGGGTGTTACAGTATGACTTTGGCAAAACGATACAGGATCAGGTATTCTGTCAGACTACATACTTGAACCGGCCACCTACAGTGTTACTGACGGCGGTGAACGGGCTAAGGACACAGTATCAGAGACAACGGCGTTAGCTCGAGGAAGCTATTAACCTCATCACTGTTAAGCAGGAAGAGAACCTACGCGAGGAAATTCGCCGGCCACCTGCGAGCAGCGACAGACTATATCGCAGCGACTTTGTCCATCCATCACATAAAAACGACGGTTGCCCTGGAGGCCTGTGGTCTCGACCTATCAAATTTAGTCAATTGACTCGAGCGGGTGAGTCCACAAAGTCCTGTTGTTCACTACGGACTAATTGCTTTGGCGAACAAGCTGATAAATGACGCTTTGGTTCGTGACAAACTAGAGGCAGAGGCTTGTTCTGCGGGTCTGCTTAACGCATTATTTCAATCACACTAAGACAGCTAAAACTAGCCTACTACAAAGACGCTTTATAATATAGTGTGTAAGATACTTCGATTTAGAAGAGAGTCACTATTATTATAGACACCTTAGATAAATTAATAATAAGGCGTGAGCTTCTTCCGTGGATAACGGACTTGGTGTTTACTCCAGGTCTTAGCCACGTCTAACTTGTTTGTACTAGTCGCCGCGAGCCCGAATTCTGCGCGATATTCCCTCGTTAATAGGTGAGGAAAACTGCTTAGTGCTTAACAAGGAAAGTGTCAATACTATTGCCGCTCAGCTTTCACAACCATCTGATCTTCGGGACAAGGGTATGTTTTAGGAGCCCGTGGAGCGCATTCAAAGAAGCGTTAGCGACAGGGTTAAAGGGATGTGAGATTTTACTACTTTGTCAGGGGAAAAACAACACCCCAAAACGACGGAAAAGACGACAATAGTAATAGCAACAAAAACGACGATATTGACAATGCTGACGATACTGACGAATTCAACGATATCGAAGCCGGAACCTAGATAACGGGATCTAGGTCTGCGATATTTGCGATCCATCGCGAGGATCTAAGCCGAAAGAGGTCTCTTTTTAATGTCAGGTTAAATTCATCTTATTAGGTTAAACACAATGCTAGGTTATCTTATCTATTAAACAATCTAAGCTAAAGGCAATGAAGGGAGAGTTAATTTTCTATAAAAGGGGAGGGAATCTAGGGATTTTATCTAGCTAGATAGTCACATAACTAGGGATCCGATTGATCCGGCGATGCCGATAGATCCGACGATGCCGAGGTCTAGAGGCCTGTGGTCTTGTGAGAGAGGTCTCGAGAGGTCACAATTCTAGCCACACACTACCTAAATTCGTACGCTAAGACGGGCGAGCAACGTGCGGGCTTGACTTATCGCATTGCTTGTCCTCTAGCTACTGGATCAAGGACATGGTGTCATTGTGTTGGTGATACTATATGTGTCGCTTGCATGCATGACAGTTTAACTCATCTAGGCAGCTCGTGGTGCTGTTTTGTTTCAGTCTGTTCCGATGGAACGATGGGTTAGTGATTCAGTAACGGAGCCCCGCATTAGTACAATGTGAGTCATTAAGCGATACCATTCGTACAATTATGCGAACGCCTTATACGCGGCAGTCACAAATGCGCACAATCGTTCATTGTTTCACTTTTTTTTAAGACATATGATTAATTCATTTAATTTATTAGCTCTTGCCTTTGTATCCGTCAAAAAGAGTGCGATTAGTCACGGCAGCAGCTGCAAAATCTACTACCCTGGGCTGATTACGTAGTAGAGCTCTTGCTTGCAGCTAGCATGGCCCTAGTACAGACTAACTACAGCCACCACTTCCACACAGTGGCTGTCGCGGCCATTTATGCGGCCAGGCTTAGCACCAACATAGCTACCCAAGGCTAGGCCAGTAACAGCCCAAAGAAGACAACCATGGCCATGAGAAGGGCTGCTTCATTGTGGGCCAATATGATAGCAGCCTCGACGAGCTTCAGGGGTACCCTTCCAGGACATCACCAACATGCCTAATGTACTTTGATCATTGGCCTGGAATTTCAGAGCAAAACCGCCGGTTGCAGTCGCAGCGATGATCAAGGTTGGCTTTAGTTGGCCTTTGCGGGTGAATTCGTTTGCTGTGCGAGGGCTATAAAGGTCAACTCTTCCACGGCTGTAGTCTAACGAATTATAACTCATACCATCTTGGATTGCCACGACACCTTCTCAAAATCAGTTCTGTCCTAGTAATTGCTTAGCTTATATTCTAAAACCCTTTAGAGCTTGATTAAAGCGTAACCCCCTCCCCTTTTTTTGTCACAATGGCTGCCACTATTGCTCCCTACTCGCACCACCACTTCCACAGTCTTCCGACGATTAAGGACGCCCACACCCGTTTTGTTGCGGCGAAGGGCCAGGATCATGTTAAATGGTTCAAGGATTTCTTCGTCGAGCATGGCATGGACCAAAGGTTCGGATTGGCCATGATTCATCGTCACTTTGATCTGGAACCCTCCGAGAAGCTAGTTGAATATATGGGGACCTCGACACCTTGGTCGGGTGGGTTTTCTGGGATGAAGGAGCCCCAGCCAGCCATGTGGGCGTTTGACGATGAAGGGCTCTTGAGGCCGACTGAGTATCGCTACTCCGAAACGCAGGACAGCGATTTTACTGACAAAGAATTTGAATTCATCGCGAAGTTCAAGGCCGAACTTGCCCTGCGCGGCTTGGCCAACATGTTTGGATTGGCTCGATACCCGGGAGATAACTTTGAGGGGACTTGCGAATTTACCCAGGGCAGGGCCAATATCAACCTCCAACCCAATGACGTACGTGATGTTCATTTATCTCATGTCACTAGTTAGCTCACACGTATAGTATCCTGCTATCTTGAAAGCCTTCTCCACCATCTGGTTCTTCTCCGAACCTCTATGGAAGCGGGGATGCACTTGTAAATGTAACGAGGCTGCTGACGATCATCCCCACGCGGGGCACCGGACGACACAGAGGAAATAGGTCATGGAGAGACCGACCCCGAGTTGGCTGTCGATACGGAATAGGAGGTGATTAGGGGCAAATGTGTGTTTGAGTGTTCCTAGATAGTCTAAAGCCTTCAACAGGTCATGGCAACTAGGGTTATAAGCCGCCAGATTGGTCTTTCAACAGATGCAAAAGTCAATTTAACTCTATCTTCCTACTCCATCACGATGTTCTTGGATTAAAACCCTCATTGACGAAGGACCTGGGTCGCCTAATATGGCAGCCCAACGCACCGAAATGCAGTACAAGGCTCATATGGGGGGTTTTCAGACTAAAGAAGAGGGAAGTTGCTAAGGAGACAGCTAGGACGGCGGGGAGGCCCAGGAAGAAAAGAGAGAAGAAGCCCTTCCCTTTCAGTCATCTTTGGGACCAGAGAGAGCTGTTTCTCGCGGGTCGCCATCGTGTAAAACTCACTCTACGCGACAGATGTGCCTAACCCTTTGATAGTATTCTCCGTGGGAGAAGCTTTTGACCTCGCACTGGATTAGACTTCTGATTAGCCGCGAGTTGCAAGTAAACTAGGGAGCGCACGTGAAGAGCAGCTGAGGGTCTGATCCACGAGCCGGTGCAAACTTTGCACGGGTGCAAAATGCACATAACCGGACGCGCTAGCCATTTTTGTCAGCTAAGATCCATAGAAATTCATGGAATTTTATCTAAATTGCATAAACACCACATCCCCCCCTGTTCACGATGTATCTTCTTGACCAGGGCCGCGTAATTGCCTGTAATAGGAATAAATGCCCTAATTTTACTAACTTTGCCCTTATTTTAGGTGTAAACTTTACACTTTGCGTTGTCTACGCGTAAAGTTTGCACTAGTGTAAAGAAAGACAGTACAAAATAGCCGCCCCACATAACTCCACATACAATTTGTATCATGCAATGTCAGTGCAAAGTTTGCACCGGCTCGTGGATCAGACCCTGAGGGGGTTCTGCCAATGCCAGTGGGTCTAACCGTCTAGCACACCGCTTTCTTATAACTAGTATGCAGTGGGGTTCATTTCTAACTTTCCACTTCTCCTAAACCCTGGGTCACAATCACCTGCTTACCTCCTCTGACACAATATGGCTTCTCACGAGACCCAAAACCTCGAGTTGAAAAATATCTTGGCTGCTGTTTCCCAACTCAAGATCGGCGGAAACGCCCCGTTTTTTGACGGAGAGTTTAGCGGAGGCGAGTGTCGTGTCTTCAAGCTCAGCTTCAAAGACCAAGCGAGCGTTGCTATTCGCGTGCCACATCCTACAGAGAATAGCAGCTATGACGACACAATCGCTATAGTTCAAGCTGAAGTTCGCATTCTTCAAACACTCGAGGCAAAGGGCTTTTTCTGGGCTCCGAGATGCCGTGGAGCTAGCCTGACTTTCGATAATCCGGTCAAGCGCCCGTTTATCGTGTTAACTTGGGTCGAGGGCTTCCCATTAATTTGGGACAAAGATTTCCCACCGCGGCCTCTTCGGGATACGGTGCTTCGCCAAATAGCCTCAATACAGCTATCCTTAATTACGTGCACACTAGAGAATCGTACGCACAACACTTCAGCAGAAAATGACTATTCTTACTAGCTATAATAGGTAGTATAACTGCGACGGCTTTCTTCGAACGACGTTTGAAAAACAGACGAACCCAGGTCCGAGATGGGAAAATCCCTTGTCTTTCTGAGCAGGACTGTCTTGACCAGCAAGCGTTGCTCCATCGAGTGCTTGGCCTAGATCGAAACAGCACAGTCTTTGCTATTGATCACGGCGATATCAAGCCGGGCAATATTATCGTCGATGAGGAGTATAACATCAAATGGTATATAGGGAATATTGCCGCTATGTGTTTGTCCGCTACTAATAACAAATCATAGCCTTATTGACTGGGGTTTTGCAGCGATGGTTCCAATTGCCAGAGCTGCTATCCTTCCCCGTTTTCTGTGGCCTGACGACTCGGCTACAATTGCCCCAAGCCTAACTGTCCTAAAAGACAGGCAGGCTTATATTAGCTCTTTTTCTTCACAGACTTCTCAGGCGGCGTTATCCATGCTACGTTGGCAAGACGCCGAAGATGTAGACTTCCGCACCCTCTACTTAGACTCCCTCTCTAGTAAAGGGGCTCACACTTCCATGGCGCGAGTCAGGTGGAAGCTTTCTTATTGCGAATTTCTTGGGGATGCCGAAGAGCATAGCGTCATGGGTAGGCAACTGGAAATGTTAGATGCGTAGGATATTCGAAACATATTAGGGAAGGACGAGGACTACTAATGAGATCGGTGGGCAGTTCAGGTTAGGGGCAGCAAGGCAGTGTGGGCGCAGGGCGTGGCAGAAAGGCAAAATAGCGCTAAGAGAAAAAGTATAGAATAATAAGAGTAGTAAGTAAAATAGTAAGCTAATAAAAAAAAGCAAAGATAGTAAAACTATAGTTATATAATATTCTATATTATACATAGGTAAATTAAATAAGTAGCTATATACATAGCTCTATGCGTAGCTCTATGTGTAGCTTTATACGTAGCTTTATACATAGCTTTATGCGTAGCTATATGCGTAGCTATATGCATAGCTATATGCGTAGCTATATGTGTAGCTATATGCGTAGCTATATACGTAGCTATATGCATAGTAAGACTACTTATAATATAATGTATATATAAATTATATTTATAGTAAGACTACTTATATAAGCCTATATATAGTAAGGTAGTAAAAAAACACTATAATAGGAAGATTATAAGGTAATAAGGGTAGTAAGAAAAATAGTAAGCTAATTAAAAAAAAGAATATCTAAATTATATACATAGCAAGGCCACTTAGGTAATATTAAATGCCACGCGCATGCAAACAATTTCCGTGTATAGTAAGGCCCTTAGGCAATATTAAATGCCACGCGCATATAAACAATTTCTATGCATAGCAAGGCCCTTAGGTAATGTTAAATGCCATATGTATGTAAACAATTTCTATATATAGTAAGGCCCTTAGGCAATATTAAATGCTATACGCACGTAAATAATATCCGTGTATAGCAAGGCCCTTAGGTAATATTAAATGCTATACATATGTAAATAATATCTATGCATAGCAAGGCCCTTAGGTAATGTTAAATACTATATATATAATTATATTTATAGTAAGACTACTTATATAAGCATATGCATAGTAAGGCAGTGAAAAAACGCTATAATAAGAAGATTATAAGGCAATAGGGGTAATAAGAAAAATAGTAAGCTAATTAAAAAAAAGAATATCTAAATTACGTGCATAGTAAGGCCACTTAGGTAATATTAAATGCTACGCGCACGCAAATAATTTCCGTGCATAGTAAGGCCCTTAAGCAATATTAAATACTATACATATAATTATATTTATAGTAAGACCACTTACGTAAGCATGTGTATAGTAAGGCAGTAAAAAAACGCTATAATAGGAAGATTATAAGGCAATAGGGGTAGTAAGAAAAATAGTAAGCTAATTAAAAAAAAGAATATCTAAATTACGTGCATAGTAAGGCCACTTAGGTAATATTAAATGCTACGCGCACGCAAATAATTTCCGTGCATAGTAAGGCCCTTAGGTAATGTTAAATGCCACGTGTATAATTATATTTGTAGTAAGATTACTTATATAAGTATATACATAGTAAGGCAGTGAAAAAACACTATAATAGGAAAATTATAGGGTAATAGGGGTAGTAAGAAATATAGTAAGCTAATTAAAAAAGAGCATATAAATACATATAGTAAGGCTAATGCTATGCGTATATAAATTATATTTATAGTAAGACTACTTATATAAGCATATATATAGTAAGGTAGTAAAGAAAGGGTATTAAAGAAAAACCTAAGGTAATGAAAAAAAAGCGTGTAAATTTTATATATAGTAAGGGTTATTACGCAATATATAATACTATGCGCACATAGACTACTTACATAGTAAGGTAATTATAAACCTAATCTAGGCCCTCCCTTAATTCACAGATTAGCATTCCCTTTTCCTATCCCTTAGACTATAGGGGAGTAAAGCATATATAAAGCATATAGACTAATATTACACTATAATTACTTACACTAAGGAATAACTATAACTTACAATCCCCTAAGACCTTTAGCTACCTTACCTTTTAGCTAGTATTATATTTATATTATTTAGCTATATAGTAAGGTTACCCTTTATAGATAAGGATTCTTTTAAGTAAGTACCTAAGTTTTAGGTAAAGATATATACCTAGTAAAAAAGTTAAGTAAGCTTATAAGGTAATAAAGATTTAGAGCTATATATACATGCTCTTTAGCCTTTTAATTTATTTTCTTAGTGTTTTTTTCTTCTTATCTCTTAATTTCTCCCTAAGAAAAATACTTATACTTTAAATGCTTATAAGTAATAACTATTTTCTTATACTATATTTTCTAATTTACCTCCTAAGGTAAGCATGCCTAGGTATAGTTATAAATATCTATAGCTTATAGAGAAAGAAAAGAGAAAAAGAAAGAATAATAAGTAGTAAGCTAAGTAAGAGAAGTAAAGGGTAAAGGTAACTAGGTAAGTCCTTAAAGAGTATTAATAAGAGTAGCTATAGTAGCCTGCCTAAGTTCTATAGTAAAATATAGTATAGTAAAGATATCCTATTTGTAGTACCTATTATAATACCCTAAGTAGCCTAAGTAACTAGTTACTAGCACTATCTCTACTATTACTACTTAACTATTTATTACTATAGCTAGAAGAGCTATTAGTAGTGCTATAGCTATAGGTAGCTTTTATAGGTAGCTTTACTACTAGCTATCTATTACTCTATAGCTAGTGTTAATAGGCTTAGAGATAAATATAATACTAGTTTAATTAGCATAGACCTAGGAATGCGATCTTACTATAAAATACCCTATAAATAATAAAATAAGAATATAGGTATCTTTATAATAAGATAACTAGTAGTTAGCTATACAAGCGCTGTTTAATATAAGCGTATAGTCTTTAATAATTTATCTAAAATTATTATTAAAAAAGGATTAGGAGAATATAATCTAATTAGATAGAATATTAAAGAGTGTAAGCAAAAAAGTAATTTTATATTAAGGAATTTTAAAAAAATTTAGTTAAGATAAAAAATAGTATAGGATTTATAAAGGTTTACTAAGTTAGCTACTTTATTGCTAATATAGGTAAAGGGATAATTCTAGGTATAGACTAGATTAAAGAGTATTTACCTATGATTATATATTAGGAGTATAAATACTAGAGATATCTAGTAATAATAAAATGTCTCTCCTTTACTTATAGTAAGTAGTAAGTATATAAAGAGAAAAAAATAGTAGTAGTTACTTTATTATTAGGAGTAATAAAAATTAGCCTAAGTGTTTTAGAAAATAAAAATTAAAAAGGAAAAGAAAAAGGCTAATTAAAGGACCTAGTAGTAATAGATATATAAATAAATAGTAAAGCAGCTATATAAATCCTTAAGTACACTTATTTATAGTAAAAAAGCAAAGGTATTATAGTTATACTAATTTTAGAAAACATAAGTAATAAAGAAGCTACATTAAATTAGGACAAGAGCACTAAGTGCCCTATACTAATAATCCTAGAAGAATATAGGGAGTTTATAGATATTCTTTCTAAAGAGTTAGCAGGTAAGCTTCTTAAACTAAGAGGTTACACTTATGTAATTAAATTAGAAGAAAGGAAAACACTACCTTAAGGGCCTATATATAATTTAGCTAAAAGAGAGCTAGAGGTTCTTAGAGAGTACCTTATAAGTACGTAGCTTAAAGGGTAAATTAGAAGATTAGTTAGCCTAGCTAAAGCCTTAATTTTGTTTATTCTAAAGAAAGGAGGGAAATTAAGGCTTTATATAAATTATAGGGGCTTAAATAAGATTATAATTAAGAATAAGGCCCCTTTGCCCTTTATCGCTAAAATTCTTAATTAATTAGTAGGCATAGTTATTTTTATAGTCTTAGATTTAAAAGATACGTATCACTAGCTACGTATTTGCTTAGGTAATAAGTAAAAAATAGCGTTTTATTATTAATATAGCCACTTTAAATATCTAGTAATACTATTTAGACTAGTTAATATACTAGTGACTTTTTAGGAGTATATTAATAATGCTCTTAAAGGACTTGTTAATAAGACCTATATTATCTATTTAGATAATATGCTAATATATAGTAGTAAGGTTAAAGATTATATAGAGCATATTAAATAAGTTTTATATAGGTTTAGAGAGGTAAGTTTTTTTATTAATCTTAAGAAGTGTTAATTTTTAGTTAAGGAAGTTAAATTTTTAGGCTTTAAGATATTAGAGAAAGGTATTGTAATAGACCTAGCAAGAGTTAAAGCAATTATAACCTAGCTAATACTACACAGTGTTTTTAACATTTAGTTATTTCTTAGTTTTACTAGATTTTACCGCTATTTTATTAAATAGTATAGTAAAGTTATTATTTTATTAACAAATTGCCTTAGAGGGAATTAACTAGTAATATTTAAACTAGAACCCTGTAAGCTAGTAGCGTTTAGAGAGCTTTAATAAAGATTTTAGAAAGCGCTAATTTTAGTGTATTTTAACTCACTTATATATCTTAGAGTAGAGATAAATACATCTAGATATGTAATTAAGGCTATACTTATAATGTTAGTGCTAGGTTACTAGCACCTAGTTATATTTATATTAAGGAAAATAACTAATACTAAATTACAATATTTAATACCTAATAGTGAATTATTAGCTATCTAAGAGGCTTTTTACATATAGAGACACTATCTCGCTTATTTAGCTTATATAATTAAAGTTATTATAGATTATTTAAACTATAAGTACCTTACTATAAAGCCTAAGCTTACTAGTAAGCAAGTAACTATGCTTAATAAGCTTTATCCTTTTGATTTTAAGATTATATATTATGTAAGGAAATTAAATCTTACTAACCTACTTTTAAGAAAACTAGATTTTATAAGTAAGGTAAGGAAAGAGAAAGTAGTAACTATATAACTTCTTGCCTTTTTGTCTAAATTTATAGATACTAAGAGATAAGAATACTATAGTAATATTATTAATGCTATAGGCTCTATAAAAACGTCACTTAATGTAACTAATAGTTAGTTATAATAACGCTGCGATAATACTACTAATATCCAGGGTTTTAAAAAATCGTAACTTAACTATATTCCTAAAGAACCTAACGATCTAGATAATCTTAGAAGAGTTATATTAGTAGGGTTATTTAATACTTTTTATACTTCTATTAACAAGCAATAAGCTAGCTATAGTAATACTATTAGTACCTAGCGTATACATTAGTTATTGCTAGCAAGCGGCGAGGGCGCCCCTTAAAAACGTTACTTATTTATGTCCCTATAAGACTAAAAGCATCTATTAAACTAATCACTTATAGAGATATTATAGCTAGGATCTAATTTATTTAGAGAACCTCTTCTAAGTTTAACTCTAACTTTCTAGAAAAAAGCTTAGAATTAAAACCCCTAATCTAAGTCTTATTATATAAAGCATAGCAAGGCAATGACTTTACTATAGCTTAGTTAAAGTTACTTAAAAGCGGTAATCTAGCTACGTCCTAGATATAGTTAATTAAACCCTCTAAGCTATTAATATTTAAGAATCATGTTTTTATTCCTCTAGGTATAAGGAAAGAAATTTTATTACTAACTTATAATAACCCCACTGCTAGGTACTAAGGAGTAAGCAAAACTCTTTATTAAATTATAAACTAATATTATTAGCTAATAATAAAGAAAGATACAAAGGTACACATTAGCACTTACGTAAATTATTAGACTTTAAAACCAAGGCATTACAAACCATATAGCAAGCTAGCTACATTGCTAGTGCTTAATCACCTCTTTTAAGAATTATTAATGGATTTTATCACTAGACTTCTACTAGTAAAAGATTTAAATTAGACCTATAATACAATTTTAGTTATTATTAACTATTTCACAAAATACAGTATTTACATCCCTATTTTAACGTAACTAACTAGTAATAGGCTAGTAACTATATTCTTAGAATATGTTTTTAGAGACTATAAAGCCCTAGAAGGTATTATAATAAACTAAGGTTTTACATTTACTAGTGGTTTCTAGATAACTTTTTGTTATTTTCTTATAATAAAGCGGCTACTTAGCACCGCTTTTCACCCCTAGATAGATAGTTAAATAGAATATTTAAACTAGGTCTTAGAATATTATTTAAGGGCTTTTGCTTATGCTAAATAGACTAATTAGGTAAATAACCTATTAATAGCGTAATTCGTGTATAACATAAGCAATTACTTAACGCATAGCTACACACTAGTAAAGGCATTATAAGGTTATAATCCTAGAGGTCTGTAGTAAGTAATAGCAAATATCCCTTTAGTAAATAATTAAGCTAAAAGTAGGATTTTAGCACTAAGAGAGAAGCACACTATAATTAAGTAGCTTTTAAGTAACTTATAGACTTAGTATAAAAAATATTATAACTAGAAGAGAATTCTAATAAGGTTTAAAGTTAGTAACTATATTTTATTATTAATAAAAAACATTAACCTAAGACGCCTTAGTAAGAAGCTAGCTATAAAGTATTTAGGCCCTTATAAGATTAAAAAGGTAATTAGGAGTTACAGATTAGCGTATTAATTAAAATTACTACCTAGGACTTAATTATATAATGTATTTAATATTACTAGTCTTAAACCTTTTAAAGGGGACCTAATAGACATAGAAAATATGTTCTTATTATAAGATACTATTAAAGATAATAAATAAGAGTTTAAAGTTAAGAGAATTATTTTATACTACTATAATAAAAGGCATTATAAATATCTAGTTAAATAGAAGGGCTACAATACTTTAGAGAATTCTTAAATATTAAAAAGGGATTTTATTACTAGAGAAATTATTAATAACTATAAGTAATAGCTAAGTAGTAAGGTTAATATAAGGTAGTTACGTTTTATAACTTAATACACTAAAGATATTAGAAAAGAAAGTTAATTTATTTAGATAACTTAAATAATTTATTACACAGCTACTAAGCACCTATCCCTCTATAATAAAGTTAGCCTCTATAACCACTAGTCCCTTATTATTATTAGCGGCTATAGGAGCTATAGAGAAAGAGGCCTTAGGAGTATCTTTATTATTAAAATCCCTCTCTTTATACACATAGACCTAAAGTACACTAGGGAGCTTAATAAGACTAATATATTTAGGTAAATTAATAGTATTTAGTATAAACTACTAGTAAGTTAGTTAAGCATTAGCTATGTATATTAAGAAAGCTTACCTTTAGGATATTCTAGGCTATAAAGTAAAGATAGTTTATAATATTAATCTAAGTCTTTAGATTTATAGTATTACTTAGTAGTGCTATTATAGTATATTTATTATATTTTGCCTTATAAGTAATATTAGCAAATATTTAAGCGTAGTAAACGTAACTACACTTATTAGAATTTTTATAAACTAGGATATCCGTGGGTAGTTCGGGTTAGGGGCAGCAAGGCAGTGTGGGCGCGGGGCGTGGCAGAAAGGCAAAATAGCGCTAAGAGAAAGGCAGTGTAGGCGTAGGGCGTGGTAAAAAGGCAAAATAGCGCTAAGAGAAAGAGTGTAAGATAATAGGGGTAGTAAGCAAAATAGTAAGCTAATAAAAAAAAGCAGAGATAGTAAGACTATAGTTACGTAATGTTCTATATTATACGCAGGTAAATTAGATAAGTAGCTATATACATAGCTTTATACGTAGCTTTATGCGTAGCTCTATGCGTAGCTATATGTATAGCTATATGCGTAGCTATATATGTAGCAAGACCACTTATAATATAATGCACACGTAAATTATATTTATAGTAAGACTACTTACGCAAGCCTATGTATAGTAAGGCAGTGAAAAAACACTATAATAGGAACATTATAAGGCAATAGGGGTAGTAAGAAAAATAGTAAGCTAATTAAAAAAAAGAACATCTAAATTACGTGCATAGTAAGGCCACTTAGGCAATATTAAATGCTACGCACGTAAATAATTTCTATGTATAGTAAGGCCCTTAGGCAATGTCAAATGCCACGCGCACGCAAATAATTTCTATGTATAGCAAGGCCCTTAGGCAATGTTAAATGCCACGCGCACGTAAATAATATCTGTGTATAGCAAGGCCCTTAGGTAATGTTAAATACTATACGCATAATTGTATTTATAGCAAGACTACTTGCGCAAGTATATGTATAGTAAGGTAGTGGAAAAACGCTATAATAGGAATATTATAGGGCAATAGGGGTAGTAAGAAAAATAGTAAGCTAATTAAAAAAAAGAATATCTAAATTGCGTGCATAGTAAGGCCACTTAGGCAATGTTAAATGCCACGCATGCAAATAATTTCCGTGCATAGCAAGGCCCTTAGGCAATGTTAAATACTATACGCATAATTGTATTTATAGCAAGACCACTTGCGCAAGTATATGCATAGTAAGGTAGTGGAAAAACGCTATAATAGGAAGATTATAGGGTAATAGGGGTAGTAAGAAACGTAGTAAGCTAATTAAAAAAGAGCATATAAATACATATAGTAAGGCTAATACTATGTGCATATAAATTATATTTATAGTAAGACCACTTACATAAGCACGTGTATAGTAAGGCAGTGAAGAAGGGGCGTTAAAGAAAAACCTAAGGTAATAAAAAAAAGCGTGTAAATTTTGTGTATAGCAAGGGTTATTACGTAATATGTAATGCTATGCGCACATAAACCACTTATATAGTAAGGCAATTATAGACCTAATCTAGGCCCTCCCCTAATCTATGGATTAGCATTCCCTTTTCCTATCCCTTAGACTATAGGGGAGTAAAGCATATATAAAGCACATAGACTAATGCTACGCTATAATTACTTGCACTAAGGAATAACTATAACTTATAATCCCCTAAGACCTTTAGCTACCTTACCTTTTAGCTAGTATTATATTTATACTATTTAGCTATATAGCAAGGTTACCTTTTATAGATAAGGATTCTTTTAAGTAAGTACCTAAGTTTTAGGTAAAGATATATACCTAGTAGAAAAGTTAAGCAAGCCTATAAGGTAATAAAGATTTAGAGCTATATATACATGCTCTTTAGCCTTTTAATCTATTTTCTTAGTGTTTTCTTCTTCTTATCCCTTAATTTCTCCCTAAGAAAAATACTTATACTCTAAACGCTTATAAGTAGTAACTATTTTTTTATACTATATCTTCTAATCTACCTCCTAAGGCAAGCGCGCCTAGGCATAGTTATAAATATCTATAGCTTATAGAGGAAGAAAAGAGAAAAAGAAAAAATAATAAGTAGTAAGCTAAGTAAGAAAAGCAAAGGGTAAAGGTAACTAGGCAAGTCCTTAAAGAGTATTAATAAGAGTAGCTATAGTAGCCCACCTAAGTTTTATAGTAAAATATAGTATAGCAAAGATATCCTATTTACAGTACCTATTATAATACCCTAAGTAGCCTAAGTAGCTAGTTACTAGTACTATCTCTGCTATTGCCACTTAACTATCTATTACTATAGCTAGAAGAGCTATTAGCAGTGCTATAGCCACAGGTAGCTCTTGCAGGTAGCTTTGCTACTAGCTATCTATTACTCTATAGCTAGCATTAATAGGCTTAGAGATAGCATAAGGGGGAAGTTACTTTTATTATCTCTATATTTAAAAATATTAAGATAAAAAGCAGCTAGGATAACGCAGAGAATCTAGTAGATATTATATAGTCTATTATCTATGTACGTAGTAGTGTAATAAGTAGTAATAGTAGCTGCTGTAATAGTTAAGAACGCAATACTAGCCCCTATAATAGCTAATATTGTAGTAGCCCCCGCGAGAGTCCAGAGCCCGTGGGCTTCGGTGATAGTAAACATCCTAGTAGCCCTTATAATAGCTAAGGGCATAGTAGTAGCTACTATAAGAGTCTAGAACCCGTGGGCTTTAGTGGCAGTGAACATCACGGCAGCCCCTATAAGAGTCTAGAATCTAATAGCTTTAGCAATAGTAAACATTATAGTAGCCCTTATAATAGCTAATATTCTAGCAGCCACCGCAATAGCTAATATCATAGCAGCCCCTGTAATAATCTAGCGCCACATCTACTAACTAGGCCTAGCGCGTTAATTACTATTATAAACTAGGCAAGGGAGCGCTTTACTAGCAAGGAGCTGGATTCTAATAGTCCTAGTAATAGTAATAATAATTACCTCTAGAGGTAAACCCTTGCGTACTAGGCTATATTCCTAAAGGCATTCTAGCTTAAGTGTGCTTATAAAACTAGCGCTATTAAAGATAATATAGGCAAGGCTAGCACTAATAATAGTAATCCTAATGCTAAGATAAGCGCAGATGCTTTCTAGAGCTAGGTAAGTAGTATTAGCCTTAGTTACAAAGCTATTACTAGACTGCTTGTAGTTAATCCTCTATAGCTACTAAGCAAGTAAGTGGTAGTAAAGGCTAGTGGTAGCGCCACTATAAATAGAGTTAGGGGTAGGGTTAGTAACGCGTGGCTAGAGCACATTAGGCCACTATTAAAGCTACCTATATTATTAAAGGCTACTAAGTAAGAATTTAATTGTAGGTATAGCGTAAATATTTATTACGCGTAGGATGTTAATAGTATTTAGGTTAGGGCTATATTACTTGCTACACTACCCCTAACCTTATAAGTCTACTTCTCCCTTATACTACCTTATATACTCTTACTCTAGGGTAATTAAGTTATCTAACCTTATAGTATTACGCTAGGTAAGACCTATTATATATTCCTTAGCTTATTTATAATAATCTTAAGTAGCATAACTTTCTCTATTTTTATTCTTTTCCCTAGCACTAAGATCTAAGTAAGGGCAAGGCAAGGTAGCTAGGCCTTTACCCTATTTTATTAAAGGCAGGCTAAGTTTATTAATAGCGCCCTACTACTAGCTATTTATTAGTATATTCCCTAGGTTTACACATAGGAAATCTCTCTTTCCTTTACTATAGCTAAAGCTAAGTCCTAGTTAAACTAAGAGTAATATAGTTTAGTATATAAGGGTCTAGCTAATGCCGCGCTTAGTAAGGGCAAGACACCTAGCTAGCTACACCTTTGCTTCACTATATTAGCAAGGCACCTTAGTAATATATAGTAGGATATATAAAGGCACTATAATACCCTTAAGGTTACTATATTAATAAGTAAGGTTATTTACTACTTTAAGGACCCTAAGCTACTATTCTAGGTATATAATATAAAGAATATCTTTATTAAAGAGATAGTGTAAGAGGCACTAGAGGGCTTTAGCGCCTTTATGCTAGAATCCCTAGACCTAAACCACGTTAATATCTAGTTTACTTAGGTTAACATTAGGTTTTGCAATTTAGCTATAAGCATAAGGCGCCCCTCTAATGCTAATGCTAATAATAATAGTAGTAGTAATAATAATAGCGCTAGCGTAATATTACTTTAGAAGAGGCTATACATAAAGTAGTACTATAAAACCATATATAATATCTCCCCTAATATTAGCCTAGTCTAGAGCACCTACTAGTTATATAGCCTCTATAACGCTATAATATACATAGGTAAGGCCTATAGTTTAGCTACCTATTACTAGCACCTAGGGCACCCCTTTAACTAGAGAATAGGTATAGTCTAGGCTAAGGGCTACTACTACTATAAGGAGCTATTTAGTAGTATATATAGTAATTACTACCTCTACGCTAATTAGGAGATAGCCACGCTTACCTTACCTAAGGCTATAGTTAGGAGGATATACACTAAGGGCTATAACTAGGGAAGCGTGTCTATCTAGGGTGCGCTATTACATGCTAAGGTCTAGGTAGCCTAGGCGCAAAACCACTACTATGTCCGGATACTTTATAATAAAAAGGTTTATACCTAAGGCTATGCTATAAGGAAGGAGGTTACCTTTTACCTTAATATTATTACTATTCTCTATAGCTAAGGTAGCTTCTCTAACTATAGTAACGCTTATACTAATAATAGACTTACTATAGTAATGCACTAGCCTAAGGTTACCCTTAGCAGCAAAATTAACTAACCTATATATATAACTAAGGAGAGTAACGCTAGTAGGTAGCCCTAACACTATTTGTACTAGGTTTTTCTAATGTAGGGCATTAATGCCTTTATCTTTACAAATATAAGCTACTTTATCTCCTTACTTAATAGTATTTTCTAGCTAGGCACCCTGCCTACGCCTAACCCTAGTGACCTAAGCTATTATATTACATAGTATTACATAGCATTGCTATTCTTACGCTTACTATAGCTAGGATTTATAAGCAAGATAGACCTGCTATATAACCACTAGATATAGCATAAGTTATAGGAGGCGCCTATTTATAGTAATAGAAGGAGAATAAGGATTAGCACTATAACACACTATAGGCTTAGCTTACTAGCTAAACTACATTATAATAGCTAGATCTAGCTTAATAAGTAGCAAATAGACTAGATATATAAGTACCTTACCTTTAGGGTGCTATTAACTTACTATATCCCTTATAACCTAAATATTAACTAGTAGCTCTCCTAGATTAACCTCTAGGGCTTTACTATAGGATTAGTGCGTAGTAGCTACCTTATATAATATCTTATATAGTTTGCTACTACTATACGTAAGGAGTTTAGGGAGCTTAGGTCTAGCGCCGCCCCTAACTATAATTAATATAGGTAGCTATAGAGAACTACTATCTCTCTTAAGCACTGCGTAATCTCCCTTATTAGGGTTAGGGTTAGGGTTAGGGTTAGGGTTAGGGTTAGGGTTAGGGTTAGGGTTAGGGTTAGGGTTAGGGTTAGGGTTAGGGTTAGGGTTA